>OY728163.1:541105045-546105045 GCA_963277665.1 Viscum album | reverse complement strand
GTTTTTCTAGAAAAACATTTAACCGATTAATTACATTATTTCTAATCACATTCTCTCTTCTGTCAAAAATAATGACAGGTTGTTCCATATAAGAGATATTCTCTTCCTAATGAACTACCTCTACTCTCAAAACATGAGATAAATTCATAAAATACTTTCACAAAATTGAAACATGAAAAACATTGTGTACCTGGGATTAACATGGAGGTAAATCCACTATATACACAATTCGTCCAAATTTATCTAGGATTTCATAAGATCCAATTAACCTCGAACTCATCTTTCCCTACTTACCAAAATGCATCAAACATTTTTGTTGATAAACTTTGAGAATGACATGATCACTTATCTCGAAAGAAAGATCCTTCCTCCAGTTATCCCCGTAACTTTTCTGCCTACTCTGAGCTGTTCTTTTATACTTTTGAATCAACTGAACATTTTATGCCATCTCTTCCACCAATTTTGGTCCCATAAACTTCCTTTCACCTATTTCATCCCAAAAATCTAGAGTTCAACACCTCTTTCTATATAATAACTCAAATAGAGCTATATGTATACTGGAATGAATGCTGTTATTATAAGAAAATTCAACCAATGAAATGTGTTGGTCCCAACATCCCAGGTAATCCATTGAGAAAGAATGAAGAAAAACCTCCAATGTTTGAATTGTTCTCTCTGACTACGCATATCATTGGTGATGAAACGATGTACTAAAATTTAATTCAGTTTCCAACATCATCTGAAAGAATTTCCAAATGTTAGAGGAAAACCTGATATCACTATCAGATACAGTGGAGAGGGAAACTCCCAGCAACTTGAAAATATATTTAACCTATAATTGGGAAATTTGATATAGAGAAAATGTATATCAAATAGGAAGGAGATGAGGATATTTAGTAAATCGGTCAAAAGTAACCCATATTGTATTGTTACCTTGAGAAGTCTTCTGTAATCCCAATAAAAGTACATGGATATATTTTCTATTTCCAATCAGGCACTATGAAAAAATGAGGCGTCCCTTTTAGTAATTACTGCTATACATTAACCTTTTGACAAGTCAAACACTTCACAGTAATGTTTGTAATATCTTTTATCATTCCATCCCACCAGTAATAATCCTGAAGATCTCTATACATCGTAGTACTACCTGGATGAATTGAAAATGGAGAACTATGAGCTTCACATAACAAATCATTCATTAACTATAAATGAAAAGGCACACATAACCTTTTTCCAAATCTCAAAATACAATACTTATCAATGTTAAATTCAAGAGGCAAACCCTTCTGAACCAACTCTTCCTTTTTTTGTAACTCACCTTCTTCCATCAGCACTTTCTTAATTCTACCTGATAGAGAATATTTCACTAACACCGGAAGCAAAATAGAGGAATTTTCATCACCAACAAATTCTCTTCCAATGTTCATCAAATCATTAATCAATGGATCCTATTCCAAACCTAAAAATTTTAATAATGAATTAAAATTATATTTCAAAGAATCGGCCACTTTATATTCGCTTCCTGGATGGTAATGAATTCAAAAATCATAATATTTGATTAATTCTATCCATCTACTTTATCTCATGTTCAATTACTTCTGAGTGAATATATATATCAAACTTTTGTGAACAGTATATATTTCACAGTTTAATCCATACAAATGAGGCCTCCAAATTTTTAAAGCAAAAACAACAGCAGCTAATTGGAAATTGTGTTTAGGGTAATTTAAATCATGAGGGTTCAACTAATGTGAAGCATAAACAATAAACTGGTCATTCTGCATAAGAACTCACCAAGTCCTTTTGATGATGCATCACTGTAGATAACAAATTCACCATATCTAGAAGGTAGTTCCAAAACAGAAGTATTCACCCATCTTCTATTCAATTCTTGAAAACAATCATCATATTTATTTTTCCATATGAAGTTAACACCATTTTGAGTTAATTTAACCCGTGGGCTAGATAACGGTGCAAAAGTTTCAATGAATATCTACGAATAGCCTACTAAACCATGAAAACTACAGATCATGCTTATATTTTTGGGTCTTGTCCATTCTTCAACAACCTTTATTTATAAGGATCAACAGTTACGCCTTCTTTCGAAACAATGTGACCAAGGAAAGAAGTTTTTTAAAACCAAAACTCAGACGTTCTGAATTTTCCAAACAGTTTCTTTTCTTTTACTATTTTCAAAGAAACACATAAATTACTTTCATGCTCCTCCATAGATTTTGAATAAACCAAAATATCTTCAATGAACATAACCACAAACATAACCATGAACTAATAGAAAATTATATTTCTAAGATCCAGGAATACAGCTATTCTATTGGTTAATCCAAATGGAATTACAACAAATGAATAATTTCCATATCTAGTATTAAATGTGGTCTTCAGAATGCATGTTTCCGTAAATTTCAACTGACGGAACCCTGATCTCAAGTAAATCATTGAAAAATACTGAGCTCCCTCGAGTTGATCAAATAAATCGTTGTTATGAGACAAATGATGCTTGTTCTTAATAGTGATGTTATTCAAGGTGCTATAATCAATGAAAATACTCATTGAACCATCTTTATTTTTAACAAACAAGTCCGGAGAACCCCAAAGAGATGTTCTAGGATGAATGAATCCTTTATCTAATAACTCCTACAATTGATTCATTAACTCTAAATGTTCAATTTGAGACATTCGATAAAGGGGTTTTGAAACATTCTTAACATTAAGAACTAAGTCAACATTAAATTCAACCTCATGATTAGGTATTATACAAGAAACTCATCAGAAAAACATCAAGATACTCATTTACCACCAAAACATCATTTATATGAACAATTAATTTGTTTTCAATAATATGTGCAAGATAAAATTCATTTCCATATTTTATTATTTTTGTCAGCCTCCTAATATGCTATCAATAGAAAGGGTTCATTCTCGTACACAAACTAAAAATATTTATGAACGGAAACCTCTTTAGCTCTAAATTTTATCTTAGTATGATAAAGATAAATCCAATCCATACCTGAAATAACATCAAACTCTACTATAAGAAAAATAGTATGATTTGTAGGTAGATTATTTTTTCACACAAGTATATGATGGTTATTGTGATTTCTTTTTGTCATAACATTTAATCCTTCTGTTTTTACCAAAAGTTAAGGATTCATATCTTGAGAATGAATTCTCAATTTACAATAATTATTTTCATAAATGATGGAATTTATAGACCATGAATCAATCAAAATATTAGCATAATATTAATAATCAAACATTGTACCTAATACTACTTCATTCGATAGCCCAACATCCACTAAAGTAGTTTTAACGGATTTAACAACCCCTTTCAGCTGGTAGTCCGGAAGATATACCTCAATTGAGTTCTTCTTTGGGAAATCATTATTATAACGACCCATTTCATTGCACTTAAAACATTTTACTGTATATAAATCATATTTTTTCTTACCATTAAGCCGATATTTTTTAGCGTAATTTTGAGCCTTATGTCCCATTATACCACAGCGGTATCACATACGATAATTCTAAATACATTCCCTAGCATGATTTTCATGTTAATTTTTACAAACAACAATCTTAAGTTTCTTACCATTTGACTTTTTTGAAGAGTTATTCCCTTTCGTCTTCCACCTCGAACTCTTATTCTGTTTATTTTCAAATAACACCTCATCATAGACAAACTCCTTTTTCAACTTCTCCACACATCGAATACGTTTTTAGTATATTTTGAACTCCTGAGAAGCTAAATACCTGTAATACATGGGATTTAGTCCTAAGTAAAAAATGGTTGTTTTTAATATAAAAATATCATATTACATTTGGAGCATACATTTTCAGTCGAGTGAATTTTTCTTTATAACCAGCCACTTAGACATCCACCTGCATAAATTCCAAGAATAGTTTTTCTATCCTAAGTCGAACCATATTCTAAAAATATTCCAAAAGAAGCGTATGTTTGAATTCATCCGAATCAAGATCATCATTCTCTTCACTATCCTGAATATTTTCCACCATCAACTACCACTGATCTACTTCACCTTCAAAACTGTAAATGGAGATACTATTCTTTTAATGTTCTGAACAACCCATGACATCAAAATTATTTTCCAGTGCTTTAATCCTCCCTTCTGCTAGCACATGGTCAGATGATCCTCTGAATAATGTTGCATGCCGCCTCTTGAAATGCTCCACAAGTGACATATTGAGTTGTGGTTTATCTGGCTGATCTTGTGCGTGTATACTAACACAATTTATAGCCTGAGTAAACTATGAAATCACTATAACAAACTATTCAGTTTTGGTTCTGATCATCTCAGGTTTCTGATTTTGATGGTTATCTTCTTCCTGATGTCGTCCCAACATTGCTGCCATGTTTCCTCTACAGAAAACCATTCTGAATAGAAAAATATCTTAAGCAAAGCAACATGGTAATCAATAAATTCTATATCATTTTAATCATGCAATAAATTAATTTTTTCACATTAATTTAACAATATTATAACCCCTAAAGTTGTCTAAACTGATCTCTCATGCAAACAATAAGGATATAGCCTTAAATATGACATAATCATGAATTATGTTACTAATTTACATTAAAGATCATTTCACAATTAGTGAATTAGAGAATTTTTTCATAACATATACATAAAAAAATGAATGTTAAAAATAGACACTTCTACTAAGTATCAATTTTTTCATAAAATAAAAAATCTTGAAAAAAATAGTCATGTCTAGTTCCATGTTTTAGACAACACAACTTTTCCTTGATTCCATCAGTGACCCTATTCCTCTTTATGTACTGTGAAAAAAATTTAAAAACATGATAAGATCATAAAAAAATCATAATGGATTATAATATAAAGAAAGAAAAAATTCGTACCCCAATACATACCAAACATAAGTTCTTTAACATTCCTCATGAAATCATAAGATTTATGAATAACACATAAAAATCAAAAATCATAAAGGTAACTTGTGGAATCCATTTCATAAAAACATTGTAGAATCCACAGCTACATAAGTAGTTACGTTTGGAATACCCATAACAGTATATAACCTAAATCTATTAGGGGATACATTAAAATTTACCTCCATCATGTTACCCAATGCAATAGAGAGCTATCTCAGGCTCTATTTCCCTTGGTTTATCACAAAACCACCCTTATACGTAAATAATTCCCAAGAACCATGACATAGTCATAACACATAACACAAGCATAAAGGAAATATTACATTTCAACATTTCAATCATAATATATAATTTAAATATATTGAAATAACCAATCCATTATCAAATCCATTTTCAATACCAAAATATGTAAAAAGGGTATATAGTATTTATTTTCCATAAAAAACACTATGTCTTGGTATGGAAGACAAAGATCAAATAATACTCGCATTAGCGGAAAGAGAAGGTTCCATGTGCAGTGAAATCTCATGGGTGGGTGTTCCCACTTTGCCTTTTGTCATTAACAATGATCAGCCTGGGATCAACACGATGATAAACACCGGTCTCCGTGGATCAAATCATTAAAATATAGAAAGAAGAAGGATGGTCGTAGAACCAAAAATGAGGAACATCATATGTTTATTACAATTAATTTAATTAATTGACAAAATGTACCTTTTTGGCGGTTCATTCTTCTTTGATATTGTTGATCACATTCCAATGTGATTCGTCTTTGCGTCACAGAATCCAAATGTAGACTTCCTCTAGCAGTGATCCAAATGTGCACCACGTGTCTCTAGACGTCGCCAACAGATTTTTCGGGTGCTAGCATATAGAAAAATTTGCTTGAGTTGACCGCCTTAGATAGTCTTGATCTGATGGAGGAGAATCTCTCTCAATTTTGGGAGCATTATTGGAAGAAGGAGTTCTGTCGGCCTTGAGGAAATTCTCGAGAATTATTGTGCACAACAATTAAGGAAATGTGTGGGGGATGTGAGGATATTTATAATAGAGTTTTAGGTTACAAAGTTATGATAATAAATAAGTGTGTTACGTGTTTTATTCATTCCATTAACTCTTATTGAAAACCCCTACTTGTCGACTCATTAATTCCTGGACATGATCCCACACTGATTATAATAAATAAAATTAAATAAAACAATATTAATTCCTCAAAATCACTACTGGAAAAACTACACTGTGTGAAATCATTAATACATGGTGTGTACTTGTTTTTCATTTCCTTTCCAAAATGAAAACTACACGGCATGTAATCATTAATACACAGTGTGTATATCTTGTTTTCATTTTATTATTCCTACATCATTAAATTATTTAGGCTTCCTTGAATAATTATTAAACCATGTACTAGAATAATCTTTATTCTATATGATATACATGGATACAATTAGTGTGTGAACCTCTAGGCCTCTTTCTCGTTGTCATTAGGCGGACTTGCCTGAAGTCCAATATTACACTCTAGGAATGGGTCATGGCACCCAAGAGAAAGACGTTGACGCTGCATTGACGTGTCACATCATATGAAATCTTACTGTGCAAGTTAATCCCATTGTATCAACATCTCATCAAGAAGGTTTCATGGCAGTGCCATAAACCTATATGGCTGATATATCATTCATTGAATTCCAGAAATAAAAGCGTCGTTACAGCATGACCATTGAATTTGGGTGAGAATTAAATTTCAATCAAATCTCCCGTGATATCAACTTCCATAAATATGGAAGGGACAAATCCTTCATTAACTTATCCATTAACAACATGTCATTCGTGATGCACCCAACATACCATAAATTCGGAAAACTTTATTAGTGACAATTTTTATTAGTAAATCTAAGTACATGAGTCATGGAATGAGATAATTATAATCATCTAGTCTAAGGACCATTACACATGCTCATAGATAGAAATGTCTGATGACACCATGACATGCAGAATTAGAACTAGCGGGTCTGTTCTTATAATATCACATCTTGGATATTACCAAGTGCGATCTCCATGAGATAAAGTCTCATATTCTTATTAGTACTCGCATATGACAGTTTATATACTATGTGTCCTATCATAATATGACATCCAACTATAGAATATTATTTTAAAATTTTGTTATGGAATTTTAAGGTTCTCATCATAGAGGGGATCTTCCACATCCTTATTAATGCAACAAATATTCCAGTACATTATTATATTATAGTCATGTAGAATAATGAACAATATATAATAAGTGTACATTCACATAATCAATGTACAAACAGTTGGTTCTCCGGACACCGACTCTAGAAAACTCCCACTTAGACTAGAGCCAACTGCATGTGACTTTTAGTCTGCTAGACATCACAGGATGATCATGTGTCTAATGAGTCAAGAAATTAGTCAAGGGGTCCTCCACATTGTCTTCTGTTGAAATACTGCTCACTGCTACTTCACCACTATGTGAAAAATCCCTTAAAAGATGATACTTATGATGTATGTGATTTGTCCATTGATGTGACCTTGGCTCTTTTGCAAGTACCACCGCAGCAGTATTATCACAATAGAGTGTGATAGGATCTTTAATTCTAGGTACTAAGTCTAGCTCTTGGATGAATCTTCGCATCCATAATGCTTCTTTAGCTGCCTCAGAAGCTGTGATATATTAGGAATCCAATCTAGAATCTACCACCACACTTTTCGTTGAGCTCTTCCAGCTCACTGCACCTCCATTAAAACTTAAAATGTATCCAATCTGCAACTTCATGTCATCTTGATTAGTTTAAGAACTACCATCTATATGTCCACTTATGAATAGTCTTGTATCTCTTCCATAATCCAGGAACATATCCTTAGTACACCTCAGATACTTAAGAATGGTCTTTAATTCCATCCAATGGTGGTCTCCTAGATCAGCTTGATATCATCCTACCACACTTAATGTTTAAGCGATATCTAACTTTTATCATATAATATCATACATGACTGACCCAATCGTGGATGCCTAAGGGATCCTTTCCATTTTCATTCTTTACTCATGTGTTTGGGAACACATTTTCATGGAAAGATGAATCCCATGAGACGCTGGCTACTATCCAGTCTTGGTATGTTCCATACTAACTCTCTTTTTTATCTTGTCAATGTATGTACTTTGACTGAAGCCCAACATTCTCTTGGATCTATCACGATGAATCTCGATCCTGAAGAATATATGATGCCTCACACAAGTGTTTCATAGAGAATCATTTATCCCACCATGACTTAACTGACTGTAAGATAAGTACTTTTTTTCCAATTAGTAATATGTCATCAACATATAATATTAGGAAAACGACTGCACTACCACTAATCCTTTTGTATACACAAGGCTCACATTCAATCTTAACAAATCCAAATTTCGTTACGACTTCATCAAAACGAATGTTCCATGACAATGATACTTTCTTTAATCCAAAAATGGATTTTTGCAACGTGGATACCTTGTTGGAATCCTTTGGAGTCACAAACCCTTCGGGTTGTGTCATGTAGACATCTACCCTTAGGTTCATGTTAAAGAATATTTTTCAAATCCATCAGATAAATATCATAGTCATGGTAAGAAGCAATGGCTAATAGGATTCTGATGGATTTCAACATCATATCTAATGAAATGGCTTCATCATAGTCAATCTGTTGACGATGTCTAAAAAATTCTGCAACCAGTCATGCTTTATAGGTGCTGACATGTCCCTCCATGTCTAGTTTCTTATTTAATACCCACTTATTACCAATAGTATTTACATCAACTGAAGGATCTAAAAATATCCAGACCTGGTTTTGGTATATGGAATCCATTTCAGAATTCATGGCTTCTTGCCACATGGGAACGTCTCTGCCTTCAACTGCTACTTTTTAGGTAAGAGGATCATCATTGTCCCCCAATAACGAGTCACCATCCTCGGTGACAATAAAACCATATCGTTATAGTTCTCTCACCACTCTCGTGCTCCTGTGCAGTTCTTATGTATCTGGAACAGATTTTTCTTCCTTGGGGATTTTTGGAATCTGTTCTTCTACCAACTCCTGTGTATCTTGTTCCTTGACTTCATCGAAGTCTATCTCGCTCCCACTATCTCTTTAAAAAATGTTCCACCTCTTAAGGAATATAGTGTGTCTTGCCACTGTAACCTTTTTATCTTTGGGATTATATAGGTAATATCCCCTTGTTACCTTGGGATATCTTATAAATATACACTTTGTGCCTCAGGGTGCATGTTTTTTACTTAAAGAGGCCTTAATAAATGCTTCTCTTCCCCACACACGTAAATTCGATAACTTGGATTTGTGTTAACTCAATAACTCGTATGGAATACCATTTATCGATTTAGTTGGTACATGGTTTAGTATATGTGATGATGTTTGAAATGCATTTCCCAAAAGGATAATGGATGGCTCTCATGACGCATCATTGATCACACCATGTCCAAAAGGGTGGGGTTCCAACTTTCAATTAAACCATTCCACTAAGGTGTGTAAGGAGGAGTGAGTTGAGATAGAATCCCATACGCCCCTATGAAATCAATGATGTCCTAATTAAGATAGTCTCCTCCTATATCTAAGCGGAGATTCTTAATCTTCTTTCCAAGCTGGTTCTCAACATCATTCTTGTATTCCTTGAAATTATCAAAAGAATTTGACATATACCTCATTATGTAAATATATTCATATCTACTAAAATCATCAGCAAATGATATTAAGTACATGAACCCACCCCTTGCTTCTACTGGAAATGGTCCAAAAACATCTATGTGAACTAATTCTAGAAGCTCTTTATCCCTTTCACATTTCTCACTAAATTGGGATTCTATCATTTTACCTTATAGACACGCATGACATACACGAAGTGGTTTTATTTCGAAGAATCTAAATACCCATCTTGATGTAATTTTGTCAAATGTTTCTAATTTACATGACCTATCTAGTGATACCAATTTTGGGAGTGGTATGAGTCATGTGAATTAACATTGTCATCAATTGCCATTACATGTTCTGTGTAATCTAACACATAAATAACGTTATATAAATTTTCCATAACAAAACTTATTCTATATTTATAAAAGTAGCAACATTCATTTCAAAACATTAAGATGAATCCATCAGTATCTAATCGGGATACTGAAATAATTTTTCTATTTACAGAGGGTGTATAATAACATCCTTTCAATACCAAGACCATCCGAGTATGCAATGTGAGGTGGTAGTCTCTGACAGCTACCGCTGCGAGTCTGGCTCCGTTGGCTGCTCACAAATCCACCTCTCCTCGGTCAATCATTCTTAATATACATGGTTCCTATATTTGGATATATATGTGAGAACCATAAGCATTATATAATGCCTAATTAGTAGAAACATGTAGATTTCATTCAATAACTAAAGCAGCTGATGCTTCCCCTTTCATCATTGGCTGGGTGCAGTTTTTATTCTAGTGGCCCATCTTACCACATGCGAAACAAATAGCCTCCTATTCTCTTTCCTCCCCTTTGATCTACCTTTTCATGGAAGTCTATAACGATTCTTTGGGCCTAAATATCTTCTCCTTCCATTTCATTTGTTTCACTATAAGGATTGATGGATTTTCATGCTTCATATCATTTTCTACTAGGAGAATGAGGATAAGGAGATCAGATAGAGACTCCTCAATGTTGTTCATGTCAAAATTTAGAAAACATTTAGAGAAGTTCTATAGGAGTGATCAAGGAATGAGATCGGTACCCAGTTATTCTGGGAGATTAAACCCTAGAACCTCTAAGAGCTCAATGTATACAATGAGCTTGACTTCATGAGGCCTAGCTGGGGAACCCTCACCATGTATACTCTGGAATAGAGCCTTGGTGATCTCAAACCTTTCATGTCTTACTCTCTCCTGGTATATAACATGGAGGGATCGAGCATGCAATAGGCATCCATGTCTTCATGAGAGTTCCTGAAATCACTAGACATTGATGATATCATCAATCATTGAACGTTGAGAGCATCATTCAAATTTTGATCATAGACCAAGAAATATTCATCACTCACCCCTTGGGCGGGCGAATCATGAAGTGAGGACCCCAACACATAAAACTTTCGTTCACTGCGTATGATAACCCGAAGGCCCCTAAACCATTCGTGAAAGTTACTGCCGGTTAGGATATTTTCTTTATCCATATTTGATCTTAGAGAAAATGTGTTTGATGAGATTGTTATATTGATTCTACAAATTAAATGAGAAGATTTATCTGTACTTTTGGATTCAATTTTTTGAAAAATGATAAATGAATTTATTAATTCTCCCATTATTTTATCAAGTCCCAATGGCCCTCTCCATTGAACACAGAATGTCCAATTTCCATGACATTCTAGTGGAATGGATCCATATTCCACATCTCATAACCTCAACAAGTGTTGGTCATGCTATTTGTAGGTATGTAGGTAGGAAGGTCTTTTCCAACAATGAGCTTACAGTTTCTTGATATGTTGAGTGGACTCCCCAATCCTGAAATCCAGACTTGGATTTACTCAACACTTTCCTATATTTTACAAAAATTCTATCAAGGGCTACTTATATTTATGTAAAATGTTTAAGTCAACCTGAAACATTCATAAGAGCTTCCTTTATAAAAGTAAGTGTCCTAACAAGGGTTGGTCAAACACATTGTTTTATAGAGTCTTGCCCTTAATCAAGTAATGGAAGGTTTGGTCTGACTTAATATGGTATTTGAGGGATTTTATTCTTCATGCGTATTTTTTCATTATCACATGATTCTTAATATAATGTGATTCCAGCTTAAGAGATTAAACTTGTTCCGATAATGTTTACGCATATTCTAGTTTTTAATATATTTTTTTCATCTTTGCATTCTTGTTTATTTCATTAATTATGTGATCATGAAAACACCAATATAATAAATAATGAATGAAATCAGACAGAAATAAAATAAGATGGAATGATCTTGAGCTTCTATTGGATAGCTTGTCTAGTGGTTTTGATAAGCTAGGTCTGACCTAGGGAAAAACACCTTAAACATGATGGTTCGTGTTTTGAAACTCCTACATGTCCACCTTTTTATCTCCTTGAGTTGGTTTTGCCTCCGCATCAGGTTTGGAACCTTCTCCTCTGAATTGAGAGATCCTCCATTAAATGGGGTTTACATTAAAGAAACCATGGGCACGTAGGCCCTGAATATTATTAGAAGATGACTCACATGCCAAAAAATTTTAATTAAATAAATTTAAATGAAACCATACACACACAAAGGGTATTTGGTCTAGCTCATGATCATCCATATCATGCAATGAAATTTACGCATATTTAGAATTCAAATTCATTGAATCATTATTTTATTTAATATAAGTCTCACTTGAATTCAATTAATTATGATCATGTAATTAATCAATTATTTATCTTAAATTCCTTTTTGAATTTCCTGGAGATTCTTCTCATCCATATTCATTGTTCAGGTCTTTTTACTTTTGAGGAAACAGGGTAAAATTCCATTTCTGGGAAGTACACGGCGTATAGATTTCACCTTTTATCCAAAGTACATGCTGGGGGATTTGGCATGGTTTCTATACTTTAGAAATTTTAGAGTACACGGCGTGTACTTCCTTGTTAAGAGGTTATCAGCCTGGAAATACCTTGTACATGGTACATGGATTCTCCTTGTACATGATTTGTCCTGGGCCAGATCAGACTACACGGCATGTTGATTCAACATAGATGCTGTGTATTCTAGTTTCCATGCACCATTCAATTCTTGTCAACATGGTGTAATAAATACTTAGGCATGCTTAATTCACATGGCATGGTTTGGCGGACCAGTACCGGTTCGTTGAACTTATGTACACAACGTGTAGTTTTTACTACACATCATGTATTTTTGTGTTGTACAGACAGAAAGAGTGTCTCCAACAGATGACTTCCTCTTTTTAATTTTAATCAAAAATAAAATTAAAAGGTAGTTTCTGTTATGTGAATCGATAAATGAATGATGAAGAATATATCTCCTTCACTCAGTTTTATGGAACTATTTATCTTGAATTGAATAAAATATAAATAAGTAAATTATCACCAAAAATTAAATAACTATAATCAATGTTGTAGCCACGCTCTGATACCAATTGAATGTTCCAGGCATAAAGGAAGCTCATGGGTGGATGTTCCCACTTTTCTTTTTGTCATTAGCAATGATCAATTTGGAATCAATACGATGATAAATTCCAGTCTCCACGGATCAAATCATTGAAATAGACAAAGAAGAAGGATGTTCTTGGAACCACTAATGAGGACCGTTACGGGTTGGTTATAAATAATTTAATTAATTTACAAGAAGTTCCTTTTTTTTATTTCATCATTGATATTCTAGATCACATTCTGAGGTGATTCATCGTTGCGTCATAGAATCCAAGTGTAGACTTCCTCTAGCGGTGATCCACACGTGCCCCACGTATCTCAGGATGTCGCCAAAGGATTATCTGGGTGCTAGCGTGGAGAAACCTTTTATTGTGTTGTCCGCCATAGATCGTCTTGATCCAATGGAGGAGGATCTCTCTCGTTCTTGAAAGCATTCTTAGAGGATGGTGTTCTCTCGGCCTTGAGGGAATTTTACAGAACTATTCTGCATAATGATTAAGTAAATGTGTTGCGGGTGAGGATATTTATAATCCGGTTTGAGGTTATATAGATATGACAATAAATAAGGATGTTACGTGTTTTATTTATTTCATTAACACTTATTGAAAATCCCCACATGATGAATCATTAATTCCTTGACATGCACCCACGCTAATTATAATAAATGTCATTTAATAAAACAATATTATTTCTTCAAAATCCTGACTAGATAAACTACACGGTGTGTAATCATTAATACACGGCATTTACTTGTTCTTCATTAAACTACAATGCATGCAATAATTAATAAATGGCGTGTGCATTTTTTCCATTTCCTTCCAAAAATGAAAACTACACGGAATGTAATCATTACTACATGGTGTGTATATCTTGTTTTCATTTTATTATTCCTCCATCATTAAAATTATTTAGGCTTCCATGAATAATTATTAAACCATGTATGGGAATAATCTTCATTCTACTTGTGATACTTGAAAAATAATAGTGTGTGACCATCTAGGCCTATTTCTCATTGGCATTAGATGGACATGCCTAAAGTCCAAGATTACTTTCTAGCAACGGGTCAATGAACCAAAGAGAATGAAGTTGACACCGCATTGAGTGTCACCTCATACAAACACTTACCGTGTAATTTAATACCTTTGTCTCAATATCTCATCGAGCAGGTTTCATGGCAGTGTGATAAACCTATATGCTTGATCTGTCATTCTTTGACTTCTGGATATAAACTCGCCGTTACACCATGGAAATGGAATTTGGGTGACAGTTCTATTTCAATAAAAGTGCCTAATATATCTACTTCCATAAATATGGAAGGCACCAATCCTTCCATGTCATATCTATTAACAACATGTCATTCATGATGCACCCAACACACCCTACATCCCGTCAACTTTCTTCGTTACATTTTTCGTAAGTAAATCTATGTGCGCGATTCATGACATGAGTTATTGATAATATTCTAGTCTAAGGACCATTACACATGCTCAAAGATAGAAATGTCTGATGACACCAAGACATGTGGAATTACTACTGGCGGGTATGTTCTCATAATCTCCCATCTTGGGGATTAGCAAGTGCGAACTCCATGAGATAGAGTCTCGTCTTCTTACGAGTACTCGCACATGACAGTATGTATACTATGTGTCCTATCATAGTATGTCATACAACCGTAGAAATTTATTTAATAATATTTTTATGTCATTTTAATGTTCTCATAATAGCGAGGATCTTCCCTGACCTTTTAATGAATCAGATATTCTAGAAAATTATTATATTATAGTCACACATAATGATGAACAATATATAATATGTGTACATTCACGTAATCAATGTACAAATGTTGGTTCTCAGGACACAAACTCTAATAGAAAGGTCGTTGTTATCACGTGCGTTAAAAAGAAACATTCCCTTTTTTAGAATAAATCTTCATAGAAAAAGATTCCCCATGAATGAAATGAAAAGTCCAATGAGTTGATACAATATATAAAATAATGTCTTGAATAAATAAAAAAATGCCTCAATGATAGGTGACTGAGATGAAGTCCTTTACATCATGTCTGACTTGACTCGTTCATTCTTTGATCTCCTCAATAATAATAAAAAGATTATTTTGACTTGGATAATAACCTTTTTCAAGTTTATTAATCATTTTATATCACTTATTACAACTTTATAAACATTACATAGTCATTTGAGTTAATATCAGTCGTTTTGTCAAAATTTCGTACTTGAGTCCAAAATGAACTTCTTATAATTACAAGTTGTCTATGAGGTCCAGATTTCATTTTCTATAGAATGATATTGATTATTTAGATATCAAATATATCGTATATATCCTGTATATATATTTATTTATAATAGTAAATAACATTGGGAGATAAGAAATCAAATTCCCCATCCATGGAGAGGGTAAGCTGTACGTACGCATGAACGGTACTTTCATTTTATTTTCATATTTAATTGAATGAAAACAAAATGATAAATAGGTATATTAAAATTCCAGTATAATATCATATATAATTTCATTAACTCTATCTTTTAGATGTTCAACGCATGTAATGAACGAGTCATATCACATTGATGGGCGGTTGTCTATACTTCCTCATATGATATTATCGCGTTTACCCATTATGGAAACCATAATTGTATGATATAAATGAACAATACAGAAGTATAGAGACAATATAAATATAATATATATCACATATAAATATATTTCCATAATAATGGCCACCATAAGAGGCAGTTGGAGATATTTGAACAATCAACGTTTCGTGAGGCATTAGTTCGTCGTCCACAAAAACAGTATGTTAGTATCCCTTAGATGAAGGTGTGTTGAAGGGTAGTTTGAATCCTTCTCATAACAGCAACCTATTATATTATGTATACTTGTGTAGTTATAAAATAACGTAATAAAAAGTGTTTAGGGGGTTGGAGATGTAAAAGAAAAGAAAAGAACTTAAGAGAAGACGTTACCTTAAAATTGGGTATCATCATTTGGTTTCAACCAAAAGGTTTACTTGAATTGCCTTATGCATTGGTAAATGCTTCTAGGAGAAATAAAGGGATGTATGGAGCTTAATATTTTCTAGGTTGGATGAACCAAGTGGCTTGATAGGTGTGAGTAATGGGATAGTGTTGGTGTTCTTTTCAGAGCGAGAGGATGGGCTCTTTAGGAAAGTTTGAAAGTATTTTTTTATTATAAACATATTTTCAGTTTCAAGACGTCCAAAACTCATTAAAGTAGATTATAAGATAACTAATTTTATAAATAATGGAATCCTATAATAAATAGATAGGTTTTGTATTTTTTTATAACCTCAGTTATTTAAATAATTCATTAATAATGTAATCACCGCATCATTATTGTGTAATTGAGAATTTTATTTATTTGATGTCTAAAAAATATAAATAAAATTCCATGAAGTAGGAAATATTTTTAAATTTTAAATGAATATTTATAGCAGAATATATATATTATATAACCTCATATAAAAATTGGTTCACTAAAAGATATATGTTTATGTCATTTTTGTCTTTACTTTAAATTAATTAATATAAAGTGTCATTATCACTCATATGTGACTCCATGGGGTCCTAAAATAGTCCCACAGATTCCCATGTTTGGAACTATATCAAAAAATTCGATTACGACAAATGTTAGTGTAATTTAAAATTATTATAATAAAATGTTTTACCCTTATTTACATGATTTACCATTTAACAATGGTAAATAAAATATTTACTAAAGAAAATATTCATATTGTTTAAAAATAAAAAGTAACTTCTTAAAAAATTTAGACCTCCTTTTTCCAAATATGGAATTAATTTTTCCAAATTCAAAATACAAAAGTAGAAGAAATTAATTAAAAATTAATTACCTTTGTCAAAAAATGGTGTTTTTAAGAAATAATAACCATCAAAATATTGACATTTGTTTATGTCCAATTTCAATGTGAAATTACTTAAAATGACCAAAATTCGATTAAATGGTAAAAATATAATCTAATTACACTTCAAACTCAATTAAAATGATAATATGACCATATAAATAAATTAGATTAAAGGGATGTATTGAATTTCAATACATTATTTTTCAATATTCATATGGACATTATTAGAAAAAACAAAAAATTCATCCAAAGTATATTTTGATGTCCTTATTATAAAAAATAATATTATTTTGTCAGATAGTACATATAAAAGTGACACACACTAGAATTACAAATGATTCGCCGTCAAAAGGTTGTAAATCAACCCTTTAAACAATATTTGAGTATTTAAGCATAAAATTGGAACATTCTTATTTTAGTCCTCTAAAATTTGTCGATTAAATATAAAAACATTTAATAAACATGAATAATAATTATTATTTATATTCTGTTCATACCTACCATTATAATGGCTAGGCGTTAACTACCAATTAAAATAATAATAATAGTATATTATTTTTCAGTATAACTCAACGTTGTGTGCAATGTATGATTTTGGAGATTCTGTTTTGGTGTGTTTAGTGCGCTATCAGACATAGAATACCCTTTAAATTATAATTATTATTTAATTCACTAATATAAATAAATAGGAAAATGTCATATTCTTTTATTCACATCTCATGTTACATGATGGGTAACTTGACGTACCATACAAACGAGGGATCTTCTAGTGTCTATGCGATTCCAAGAATCATAATGACCTTTTGTTGTGCTGGACTACATAGAAATGATCTTCACTGTGAAATAATGTGATATAGATGGTGTATGGTGTTTCATGTCCTATATAATGTGGAAAACATAGGATTCACGAAGCCTGGGGGTGCTGAAATATCATCCACCCATGCCTATGTTCAGATTGACACATGTCGGGATTCAAGAGCCTCGAGGTGGTCAATGAGAGCATCTATCAGATCATCATGGTGAGGATTTCAATATTTGTGATGGTTCCTAACTACTAGTGCATTGTAAGGTTTTACAACATGATAATTTGGCTCAGTAGCTCTTGGGGAAGTTGGTTGAATGACCTTAGGGGATTTTGGAGGAATGACATGTGGAGTGGTCGGAGGATCTAGGCTTGGATCCCAAAGAAGATTATCGAGCAGCTTGGGTGGATTTCATTATTCATAACATGATTACATTCCATAAAATCATTCCCTTACTCATTTTATATTAGTAGGTTTGTTGATATCACAAGGAGTCACCTCAACAAGGAGAGTTGTGTATTCCCCTGCTCCCCTGGTCGAGGGTAACCGTTACCTGGTCACGTATCTACAACACATTCGACAAGGAGCTCATCAACCACATTTTTCTGTTCATTGAGTAGCTGAGGAAACATGACCTTTTCGGGATTCTCTTCTATCTTTTTCACTATACCAGATGGATCATAGGGATTAACATTTCTTGTGTGTTCATTACAGTTGTATGGGTCTCAAATGAGAGGAAGTTACTTGAAATAGTCAACATGGAAAATTGTCAACCTCTACTAACAAGTGTGAAGAACTACTTGATATGTCATGTGTGGTTCTTCCCCATGGGAAGTTTCATCCTCTTTAGACCCCATGTCGAAGACTCCTTCTAGGTATATCTATGGAACGCCCATGATTATAGGAGTGATGCCCAGAGGCATATCGTCGATACCAATGTGTAAATCAGGTTGAACCCTGATAGGATCGAAATAAAGGGTACTTTATTACCCCTAGTCACATATATAGACATCCGGAGAAGCTTTTTTAATTACTATATAGATCACATTAATGCTCTGTATGAATCATTGTTGGAGGGTCCTATGATAATTGTGCGTTGCAGGGTGCTGAACGACTGGAAGGGCGCCCAAATCAACCAAGTGTAATTACTAGGTAATGTTGTCAAAGGTTTCCTGGCTTTTTGGGTAAACTAACCATTAGTGATGGAGATAAAAGTGAGTCATACTTATCGATCGACAGAAAAAAATTACATTGAAAAAGGATATGGACTTCGAAATATTGAATCTTGAACTTGAAATTGGATAGAATATATCAGGGGAAACGTCTACCACTATAATGTCCCACAAACTACTCCACTCAGACTCGGGATCCAACCCTTGGTTTCCCCATTCTTCAAATAGGGGAGGGTGAGGGACCTATAACAGAACTGACGTAGACTGTTGTTATAGTGGATTGGTCGGTTGATATTATGGGGAATGAGAAAACAAATTGTTGAATATTGGGCTGTCTATTAGGGACAAAGCCGAAAATGTCACCACATCCATGTACGACGAGATAGAGACCACTACTACCTATGAAAATGTTGTGGTCATTTGTGGTGGATCTGGGTGGTTCACATCATCCATCAGTCCCTAGAACAACTCTCCATGATCTCTTTTCATGGTAGAGAATGATCTCTATGATGACTGAAAGGATTACAAAGTAAGGACTTCAAAAGGAGACAATTATTCCGCCTATATGTATCTACATTATTTTTAATGGATCAGAAGCATCTCAAATTCTAGGGGGAAAATTATGATACACTGAGTTCCTACCCAAAACCCCAATACCAAGGATCGGGGTGAGGTATCCTTCATCAAGTCACACATAGTTTCAGAGTCTAAAATCCAGACATGTTTTACCATGATCTGGTGATTCTCAATATCCTTATTTTGGTGATGGGGATTTACTATCCTACCTCACGGTTATTATTCAGGGTGGGGTAGATCTTATACATGGATATGGACTTTTGAGGTTTGGTATGGGGGTGGGGAGTACCTCCAAATGGATAAACTAGGATACATAGATCACTTTAGATAATTTCGAACGAAACATGTGATGGGGCGTTATGTATGAAATTTTCGGAGCATGTAGGGCCTTTTCTAGAGCTGGTAAGAATATTAGGATGACCCCCTTTTTGCCATACATAGATCGGGGAAGGGTTCACCTAAATTTGATATAGTAGTATCAGAACATCGATGGAAATTATACTTATCCTATTAAATATGAGTAAGTCCTTAGTGTTGATGTGTGATAGGGTGTGGATGAACATTTCATAAAAAACATGGTATGTGGTGAAATTCTATTTTTGGAATCACGGGAATGGGGAGGACCATTTTTTAGGGTGTAAACTTATTAGGGAGGATATACTATTGTACTTTTTTACAGTGGCATGAGGAGGACCTCCATACTGGATGTAATAGTGGGGATGGAATCCACTCTATCTGATGGTGGTATAGGGAGGACCTCTGTACTAGACGTCATCATCATGGGTCGGCCCATGATGAATGATCCTCGTGCTAGTGTCCAATCAAATCATCCAATCCTATCTATGGGGGGACAAGGCCAGAAACATTAATGTTCATGGTAGTTCCCTTGATTTTAACAAGGAGGTTCCTATACTCTGGAGTAACATGTGGATGATATCTTGCACTAGTGGTGGATTATTCCACTAATGCGATAGAAGATGATGCCCCCTGGCATATATCCTCATGAACCTACACCTGGTGTAGCCACCAGGTTTTCCAAACCGGGGTTGGTAGTGTAGGGGTTGAGTCAATCTGCTCCATGGCCTATGAGACTAGCTGGAAGCATTGATTTTTTCTAGTGGGAACTCTCCTCAGGGGATCATTATCTAAAGTTAAATCCAGAATGACTCAGACATCCCTGACCTCATTATTATAAATGAGTCATTCAGAAGAGAATTCTAGGTAGAGGCTCTTGAAATGACTGAGTGTCAGAGAGGGGAGTAATAGCTCCATACACGGCCATTGGGGGAAACAGTTAGTCATAAAAGCCTCCACATCATGGGGGCCAATACCTTGTTTCGGTATGACCCCCTACTATTCATATCACCAAACAAGAATATCCATTACAATTAGTATAAAAATTTCTTATATTGAGATGGGGCATGGTCCCCCTATAGTTTTGGTAGCATATGACATCATTACAAAGGTGGTCCCGTGTGGGATTGTTGCGCTGGAATTTACCTTGCCCCTATGTCAGTGGGCTAGAGGTGATTTCTTTCCAATATCTATATCTGGGGTCCTAAAAAGCAAGAAGATTCATCCCACAATAGATATAATAGGATAAAAATTCACAGTTCCCCAATTCCCTTCTATCTTAAATGGCTGGATAAAATGATCCATGTAGATAACATCGCAGACTAGGATACCCAATGATTAACTACCCCAAATCCTGGTGCATTACACGCTAGGCCCCCTATTTGTATGCTAGACCTGGTTATATATAATAGAATCTGATGACATTCTAATCTAATAATTTCTCAAATGATATTAATCCCCATATTGATGAGAATATATTCACATCAAGATCACCATTTCTATTTTCTATGCTTTTGGTTGGGGTAGTACTCCATCTGAGGGGAATCATATCTTCATGCCCAGCATTCCCACTTTTCAAAGGTTGGAGGAATCCTCCATCATTTTGAGTGAATTTTCTCCATGATATAAATATGATTATATGATGTTGGTCTCTACATCCAAGGATGTTTCATCAGAATTCATCTCCTAGTCATGGACTCCCTTAATGATTAATATGTTGTTTATGAATCTCTTATCAATTCCCTGTCTATGTAAACGTCTGTTAATTACACTTTGTATTTCAAGAAATTCCAAAGGCCCACATTAGATAAGTGAACATAAATCAAGAGAGTAGTCACATTTGGAAACACTGGCATGTCTGGATCCTGAAACACTGGAACACCTGGATATCCATTTGATAGGGCTTCTTCATTACTCAGAAGCCTAAGGAATCCTAAGTCGATTATGGGGTATCTTATACCAGATCCATTTATTTATGTTTTTCCTTGGATTCACGGGTGTATCATGAGTTATTCCATGAGTTTAACATCTAGATGATATGGATTATACTGATTTAAACAGTGATAAGAGTTGATCCGATGGGTACATCCCTATGAAAGATGACCTGTAAACTTTACTGTATGGATGGATCTAACACCCAAAGGTGACGAACACATGATGTTTTGTCCCTATGGAAGGGATATTTAACACAATGAATATTGATCAAAACACCCGAAAATATGAATCAAATGATGGTGGACCCCAACTAGGGGGACATGAAAGCTTACCATTGGATGGGATTAGACCTTGTAGAGTCTTCCTTCACAACCTATATAGAAGACTGGAATAAAAAAACCTTGTAGTTAGAATTGGTGGTTTGGTGATTACGCACTGAGGCTACCATGATGATATAAGGAGCAGTGATGGGATGAATGGGTTTTATGTGCTATAATGACCTAGGGGGATGGCATGTTTGTATAGGGATGTGACGGACCAGGTAAGATTAGGATGGATATGGAATCAACAGGAAGTTGACGTTGTGGGGATTGAACCTCAGGGAGGTTTCTTGTGTATCCCATTGGTTGGGAATCAATGTCTACATTGTTCAGTGGGGTGATGGGACACCTAACGAGGTTTCCTATGAGAATGAAGCCCATGGATGGTAACCTGAATAATGTAGAATAATTGAGTAAGGTCATGATCTTCAAAAAACAGAAAGGCTTGATAGAAAGGCCCATATGGGAAATGGATGATGGGATTGAACCTCAGGCAGGCCACCAAATTAACTATATGGAAGGAAAAAAATGTCCATGTAATTTATGAAAGTAGGTAGAGAATCATGGTGTTGAATAATGAAAATATCTCAGAGACATGAATGGGATTAAACATGGTTAGATACCAATTGAAATCTGAATGGACTTTGTTCGAGGAGTAAGGATTGGTTGGGGGTCGTATGCATGTCTAGCTACATAGGTGGATTAGAACCCCTCAAGGAAGAAGTAATAGGATATGTACCCATGGAGGGATGATTTCACATCCGAACAGTTCATCCCAAATAGGGAGCACTATAAATTACTGTGGGTTGGAATTGATGCTCATGGAGGTGTCCTATGGACCCTATATGAAATATAGATATCAAAAATTTGTATTTCAATAAATTTAGTTTAATTCCATGTGGGATGCTGAGTGAACCAATGAAAAATGGCTGGAGTAGATGGGTTATGGGCTTGAACTTCAAAGAGTCTTCTTATGTACCCAATAGTAGGAAATAAAATTTCACAAAGTTGTTGAAGAGGGGCTTGTGAATTACGTGATATAGAAGACCAAATAGAATATCATGGTCATTGATTACTCTTTTTTCTTGTGAGTCATTCTTGGTGTGATTAAAAAGAAAAAAAATAAACATGATGATCATTTAATGAAAGGTGAAAATGAAGAGGATGTTGTGGGGATTACACATGGTTAGTGGCCCATAGACATGAAGATTGAAGATTACTCCCAAATAGAGTCTCGATGAGTACGTATAGATGTACGTGGAGGACATGGTCACTGTACATGGAGCACCTTATCATGTTGGGTTAAGGAATAAATAGAGATTTCATTAGGTGCCCATGGAAACAAATAACAGAGGGAGAGGGTTGTGATAGGGCACTCATGTCCACCTACATCTTGGTCCTCACAGGACATTAACTCATTCCTTGGTAATAGTTTAACGTCATCGGTTGAGGTGATGGGTTCTTGTTATTTTAACATCCTATAGCTCAGACGATGAGGACTCACTCTTCTCCACCTAGACGTAAAAAACTTTTACCCACCCACACCTGGGAATGATAAGGAACAAGTAATAGTAATTTTTAATTGGGTGGAGGAGTAGTCTATTGAAGTGTACATTTTTTTCATAGATATTATTAAATGTTGTCGTTATTAGTGTAACTATGAAAAGAAGAATTATGTTGAGAAACACAACATGAAACACCACTTCGGAGGAATATAAAATCAATGTGTGCAATCCTAGAGGGCATATAATGGAGATACATAAAATATAGGGGTTTTGAACACAATTGGAGGTTTAACATGGTGCCTTAGTGTAAGAAAAACACATTGATCCCATAGAGATGGGTGCACACATGATTGTAGTCTTACATGCTAGATGAAGGTCTGTGTGCATGATCGAGGGGTTGCGTGCAAGATAGAATCATGCATGCATGATTGGAAGAAAATAAGGGAATCTTATGTGGAAGAAGGTTCTTTTTCATGATAATACCTTAGAGTAAATGGAAATGGTAGAGGGTCAAGACATAGTGGTTCCCCCCGAAGGGTGGCCCATAAGGGACCTGTCATGAAAGATCTAATACATTTAAGCTTTTTTTTCTTATGGTCACGAAATGGGTCGTCCTATGAACCCAAAAGATACAGATTGACTTCCAAAATGCTACCCCAATTTGAGGGGGTACACTTCTATTTATCTAAAAAAATATTGGTGGTGGGTCCCAAGGAATTATCCTTGGATGATGGAATTTGACGTCACATTAGGTGTGAATGAATCCTGCACATGGGTTCATTTCCATGTACGCCGACCTGGTTTTTTAATCCCTCCTAGATTTTCAATTTTTTAGGATCACGTCATGGAAGAACCCATTTTATGTTGCATTGGGTGAACAATAAAATTTTTCATCGTTTTCATTCTTCCGTAGATGCATCAAATCATGCACACAAATCACATATAATCCTTGAGATCCTGGGATGATTCAAAATATGTCTTCAGTTTCATAAAATATGCTCATTTAGGGATTTCAACAAAAATCGGCACTAATGGGGTGGTCAAATAAAGCATAAATTTTATGAATTTCTTGGTGGTTATCCTTGGAATAATATTTTAAAGATTTCTTATTTTCCAAAAGTCAATGAATTATTCCAAAGTTATTCCCTCATGAACAAAATTCTATGATTCCCTTATAATTCAGTACAAAATATTCGAAAATTAGTATTACATGACTTAATATTGTGATATTTTAAATTAAATTTATGGTTTTCAAATTGTATTCATAGGTTATTATACACTTCCTTGCAAGTATTGATTCTATATCCCCTATGTTTACTCTTACCGAGTATATGAGATCAGCCATTATTATATTTCCTTTACCAATATTATGATAAAATGTTTTAAAAATGATATTTCCTAGAAGTGTTCATGTTATAAATTTCATAATAGGAGATTATTTAGATTTCTTATTGACCAGTTTCTAGTGTTTTCATGTTTCCAAATACACTGAAATATTACAGACCTTAGGAATGAGTTTGTGTAATGTAATGAGAAATCATGAGACATAATGTTATATATATGTATAATAAGGCTTGGATGAAATATTTGGTATTACATGATATTCTTAGTTTACATTTGGAAATAGGGATGATAAAAACTAAATGATATCCCTAAGAGAATGCATAAGGATAAGACTATCGGTGATAAAAGGAATATTGCAATGTCATGATACTTTTCTAAAGGATAGTGTGAGTAGATTACCAGAAATTAAATCCATATATATATACAACAACTAGATGTGGCTAAGGAAAAGAGGTACATGTGGGTAAAAAATTAAAAAAGGGAACATTTTGATATACTCAATATTACACTACTTCATGAAAACGTGCCTTGATGCACAACTTATTTGCCAAATTTTGGGGACAATCTTTGGAAATTCAAAAACACATTAATAATCATCATTATGAATTTAAATAAATGATGAATATGAATACACTATATAAAACTCAAGGTTTCATTGATTAAATTATGTGTCTTGATTTTTGAAAATATATAAGTGACTTTTAAAGGATTCAATGGTTTCCAATTATAATTATTGATTCTTACACTATATTTATCCAATATTCAGAACCTGAAGGAAACATGATAATGGAGATTGGAACGTAAAATGGAATGATTTTCCATCTAAATATCCAAATGTTTTGGGATATGGAATGATTTTTTTTATTACCAAATAACTTTCTCATGCGGTGAATCCTAATGGACATCCCAATGAACAATGGACATAAAAATATTCTATTATTTCCTCCATGAGGAAACATCCATCATATTTTAGTGGGATATTTGATCCACTAGTTTCTGAAAAATGGATCAACATTACTGAAAATATATTTTACAGTATATAGTTTTTCAAACATGAAAAATTAATTTGGGTGTATACCTTTTGGATTGTGAAGCTAATAAATAGTTAAATCAAAACTAGAATATTAGGAAACTAAATGAAATTTATTACATGGATTGGGATGACTTCAAAAACATATTTTAAAATATGAAATCTCTATTCGCTCTTCATGAATATATGAAGAGACTGTTCCGTCAGCTAAACCTAATAGATGATGAATACCTTGGTACCTATGATGAATATTTTATTGGACTTGTGTGGCACACCACTTGCTATCTCATTCAACCCAAAATTATAGTTGATCAGTTATTCAGTGTCATAAACCAAGTCTATAGATGGATTTATCCCAATGATACTTTAGTAGATATGATCATATCTTTTGATATTTTATCATGTTGTAATTAGCGTCGGAGTTATGAATAAATCTCATTATATTGATAAGAATATAAAATTCAATTCAAATGAAAATCATTGAACAATGGAGAGAAGAAGATTATAATTATTTTATGCTCAATTTATGGGATGAATCAAGGAGGAAGTTGTCTTATTGGGACAACTAAATGTAATTGTTGAAGGTAAGGAAATTCAGTTGATGAATACAGAAGTGTTGGGAAGATGTTATATAATGTTATAAATAATGAGAAATGTCTAAATAATGTGTCACCCGCACTCTATCGTTTCAAATGAATGGAGTATTGGAATTATGAAAAAAAGATCCCAAATTTGATTCTAAATGATGGTAATCATGTCTAACATCCTCATATATTGAGGGGCACAGTTAAAATCGTGAAATCTCTATTTATGATGAGGGGTGTGATATTTATGCGTTGAACGGTACATATACCATCCAATATGAAAACACGTATTGTCATAATTAGATATGAATCTTTTCATTTTTCATATGTGAAGAACATGATATAGATATAATGATTCACCCTAACAATTAGATATATAATTATTTGTGAAAAATCATAATGGAATGATCAACAGATATCAAGTATATTATTCCTCTATCAATAACTTTGGTATGATTGTTCTTCCATCAAATATTTCCATTAATCATATGGTTGAATTAAAAATTATCTATGGTATGGATTTACTTTATCAACACAAATCCCATTTCAATTTTCTAGGATCGATTGATAATTTTTATTATTTAAAACCTACCTATGATCATCTATCAACGTGGAAATAAGTATGATGTTTTTATGGAGATCAGACCCATTTATGGTTCAAAATTCCTATTCAAAAGGGGTGTTTATCTCAAATAGTTAAAGAGAAACATGAAATCAATGATATTCCTAATGTTAGATAATTGGATGATGTCATTATATAATAGTTTTAATTCCTTCACAAAAAGTGTTGTTTATTTCCCAATAGAACTCATACCTAGTTTCATAGAAATCTCAATTACTTAATATAGAATCACCTCAATTGATTTTCCAAAATTGAAGAAGAAAATATTTGTAAAATAAGAAAAGTGATTAATTCAACCAATAGTATCACTTTAGAGTGAACCAATACTTTTTAAAAAAGGATGATTTATATATGAAACATTTCATTAATTATTATGAGCTTAATAAGATCAAAATTGATAACAAGTATCACATTTCCCGTATTGGTGACATGTTTACTAAACTGTGTAGATATCAATTCTTTTCTAAGAGTGAAATTCTTTCAATATATTGCAAATTTTTGTTTAGAAAGTATGATATACAAACAGACACAAAATTCCATAACTGGTATGTACACTATGAATATATATTTATTCAATTTTGTCTTACTAATTCCTAGACTATAATAACAGACCTAATGAATATTCTATTTTTAGATTACCTTTATCACTTTCTAGTAATTTTTAAAGATGATATTTTAATATATTTAAAGACAAAGGAAGAGAATTTAGACTAATTAAAAATTTTACAAAAGACACTATGGATAGAAGAACTATATGGAAAATTTACAAAGATGATAATTTGGAAACATGGGGTTTTATTTTTGGGCTATATTATCTTATGAGAGGGTATATCTTAAGATCCATCAAAGATGAAGGCTACTGATTGTTGGAACATACAAAAAAATGTAATAGAGATCCATAGTCTTCTTTTTTTATAAATATTATCAATCGTTTTGTGAAAAATTTATCATGATTAGCTAATCTTATGAACAAGTTAACTCAAATGGGATCCAAGTTCCTATATATAGATGAATTCGAGAAAAATATAAAGGAACTAATGAAATGTTTACTCCCCACAACCATGCTTACGTTACCCAATATAAAATAATGGTTTGTAATGTATAGTGATGAATATATAATGTTATTGAGATGTTTTATTATGCCTAGTGATATGGTTATTAATTATGACTCGTGAAATTTAGAGATTCATGAGTAAACTTTTATGACTGATAAATTTTAGTTTGCTAGAGTAGTTATTATATTAATGAAATGGGGGCATTATCTACATTAATAATAGTGTGATATATATATTAGTCATAAATTGTTAAATTATATTTTCTCATACAAAGAGTTTAATATGAAACTGTTAATATGGTTAGAGATTATTAAATGTTATAACATCAAAATTTGTTAACACCCTAGGAATGAAAATAAAGTGGATAATGCTTTGATTCAAAATGATCATGCTAGAATATTCATGATGAGGATAAAATAATATCGAATATTTAAGGATTTTCAAATGATGAATCTAGAAATATTTATGTGTGGGGGGAAAGGTTATCTCACTCAATTGAATGTTATTCCATATATCCAAATGAGGAATAATGAAACACATTGTGATTATTTTGAGTGGAAAAATAAATATTGAAATTTTCTTGAGTTTAATAATGATCATGATTGATGGAAAAGGATTTAGAACCATGTATGTGTTCATTGCAAACCATTTTTAATGGATGAGTTGTTGTAGTAAGCTCATTGTTCATTGTTCTATTATCATGAGAGATGTATGAATATGTATAGAGACTTAAAAGTGTCTTTTTAGTGGGATAAAATTAAGAGATTAATCTCGTAGAATTTATCTCGGTTCTTTGTATGTCAACAAGGTAAGGATGAGTGTAAAAAATGTAAAATTTAATGTTATATTCCATACCAATACTAGAATAGAAATTGGAATACAAAAACATATATTTTTTTTACACTCCCTAAAACATCCAATCAGAATAAGGATATATGGGTTATAGTTGATCTCATTACAATGTCAGCATACTACATCTCTGTCAAAAAACATATCTCTTTATATTTTCATACTAATATATTCATTAATAAATTCATAATGTTTCATGGTTTACAATATTACATTGTTCCAATCAAGATATATGATTTACATCAGTGTTTTTGTCATGTTTACAGTAATGACATGATACACATATAAGTTTTTACGATCTGTATAATTTTTATATAGATAATAAATATAAAATAAAAATTAAAATCCTACAATATATGTTAATGTATTTATCTTTATATTTCAATGGTTGTATGGATCAACGCCACCCCCCATTTGAGTTTTCTTAAAACAAAATCATTCACTCAATCGTTTAGATGAAACTTTATCATATTCAGTATGGATAGAAATGTAGATATCCAACAATATTGAATGATTTTTATTAATTAAATGTACTTGGACCTAATATATATAATATAATGGTAGATAAGGATACATCCATTAAAAACCACATCAATTTAGCTCATATTCAGCAGAAATAGTGTGCTGATAAACATTAGCATGAACAGGAATTCGATACTGGTGATAAGGGGATTATACGAATTTCTCTATGGAAAATGGTTATGAAATTCAAAATGAATGACTAACTGAGCCCTTCAAATATAAATCCCTTAGAAATTATTGATCAGATAGGGATAATAGCTTACTGATTGACACTTCTCGAAAACCTATATCAAGTATACAATATATTCAATGTATGGCTCTCTAGAAAGTACTTACCCGACCCTTCACATGTATAGAACTCAGATGTCATACCACTGAAGAATGTAATTTCTTATGAGGAATCATCAGGAGATATTTTTTATCAGACAGAGAAATTTCATTCAAATTTGATGACTCCCTTGGCCAATTTTTTTGTGTTAAATAAAAAGATTGAGAAAAATACATGAGAACTTGAGGATATGATGTGTCATTAGTATCCTCATATGTTAGTATAATAGTGATAATTATTTGGGTATAAATTCATCTTAAGTGTGGTAGTGTGTAACACGATGAGTTTTTATGAATTATTTTTTTCAAATAATTGATTTTCATTTGATTGTTTACATACATGTATCACTGAGAAAATATTTCACTACACTAAACATTTTGTTTTCTTGCATTATACTCAACACTGATTTTTAAAAAAAACATGATATATTATTAATATAATTATTTAATAACAAAATTTATATCCATGAATTTAAACATAGTGATATTTTTTGAGACCCAAACCTTAACGTACATGGACATTACATTACTTTAGCAGAATATTTAATACAAAACAAAAACAGACACACAAGGACCGTAATAGTTTAGTGTCTTTGGATACTTGGAACGTAATCTTCTAATCATGGTGAAAGATCTTCAACATCTCCCATAAAGATCTTCCCCTTCTTTTTCTTACCTAAAACCTTTCTTTATATCCTGGGGAAAAGAAAACATAAAAAGGGTGAGCTCAAATGTTCAGTAAGGGAAAGCATGGATAAAATAAAACATACCATATACATTTGAACATAAAAACATGAACATAATGTTTAAACATCAAAAGCATGAGTAATGACATAAAACATGGAAGTATGTAAGGAATAGATCATAAAGAAACATTAAGAATGATACAGTAGAATGGGAATAAAACATGTAATTGTGTAAACCATTAAGCACATGATATGATTTCCATAGTAGCCAAGGCATTTCTGCCAAGACCATCTTAGTGGACAAAGTCCCTTTCTGAATCAAGTTCACTCCCCGTTCCAGTCATGTATTACTGAACCAGTTTAACTTGTCATTACAACCATGTCTATCTCATGAGATATAAATATTTACCCAATGCATTGGAGGGAGATATATGTCCCACCCATCTCATAATTAAATCATTATTACTTGTGCCACAAAATAAACATACATCATTCATAAAAATCCATTAAATAAAATGGGTTTCATAAACATCATACCATCATCACATAATCTTTATAAAGGAAATGGATATCATTTCCTAATAAGAGAAGTGAAACCATGTAAATCATAGATACATTATACTTGAAACATACACATATTAAGTAATGTCATCTTAGATGAAAAATGGTTTCGATAAAACACATGAAATGAATTCTTGAGGAAAATATCCTATTTTCTTCAAAATCATTTTCTTTTCACAAAATGTCATGAAATTTTAAAAGAAAAGGATTTTTTTGAAAATAGTCATGAAATATTTTTTAGTAAGCTTCATGAAAACAAGGCTTTATAAAACCGTAAAAATCCGTTCATGATGTATAAGATAAAAATAACATTCTCCTCGTACTTTTGTCGAAAAAGTCAAAAAAGTACCTCGTAACGTAAATAAGAGAAAGACTCCATACATACCATGTATTAAAAGTCAAAAATGGATAAAAATGACTTTATATATACATTAAAACACTTTTATAAAACATGGACATGAAATAAATAGCCCCAGTAAATTCTTACGAATAAGCAATCTCGGATAAAAATAAGATTTGCAAAATTATCCCTTACCTTAGGTCCTATTTTCTTCGTATGTGTCTGAACCACATGTATAATGATTTAAATAATGTTATTGACTTATTACCTAATCATATTAATTGTTATGATATCATATATGGTTCACTTATGACTTTATATTACCCGTTCTTTTGTAAATTCAATGTTAAAGAGTGTTTTGGTTAAAATCGTTTCATTTGTCGTCCGTGTTTTGACTTGTAATTATTCATATGATTACTTAGATCATGATCACTTAATTCCAAATTATAAAAAATGATTTATATATAATATATATTCAGAATATACATATATATAATAGATCAATAAATGGAAGGAAATACACCGTTCATGGAGACGTTATGTCTTACGTACGCATGAACGTTGTTTTCGTTTCCTTATTGGGTTGAATGAAATTAAATAGATGACATATATATATATATATACATAAATCCAGTAGAATTATTATTCCATATATTTTATTATTATTCATTATATATTCTTTATAATCATTTTTGAATGGTTAATCATGGAAAATTAATCTCATCGCGTTCGTGGAGACGGTAGTCCGTACGTACGCACGAGCGATGATATCATTCCTGTGATCATGGAATTGTATTGGAGTGTATGTATACTATTTCACAATCAATATCACTTTAAAATAATCATATATAGTAATTATCTACACCATTATACCCATCCATGTAAGGTGATGGTGGAAAATAGATTACACCACGGCATGGAGACGGTATTCCGTACGTACGCACGCGCGGTGATTTCGTTTTCCGTAGGATGGATAGATGGTGAAATTGGGTTTTTTCATAATTATAATAAAATATCAGTATATGATTGATACTGATGTTATTACTTCATAATTAAACAACTAAAGAATAATAAGTAGAATAAGATATAAAGTTGAAAGAATCGGTAAAGAACATTACCTCTTCTTTGAAGCGCCTCTTTGAGACCTCATCTTAGGGCACTAAAATTGGGCTTTGAAGAATACCAGGAACTCTAGGATGTTTATATGGAAGTGGAGAAGAGAATTGGTCAGGGATTGGCCAAGCTTTAAGGCTCAAAGTGGTGTGTGGAAGAGAGGTAAGATGTGCCCTTTTATAAGGGAGGAGAGGGGCACCTTTGGAATTCTGAAAAATATTAATTTATAATAAATCTAACCCCACATAAAAACCTCCAAAAGTGACTCATATTCGAAGCTTAGATGTGATAGGGTTGTAATATCATAAAACAATCAAATTTAGACATGATTGGATCTTATTTTAAACCTTATCATTTTGATTTATCCTTATTTAATCTATTTAAGTTTATTTGTGGTAATAAAATTATAAATTTTACATTATAACAAATAATAACTTATTTGTTGTTAATTTTCCATAATTGGTTACTTTATAAAATTATATACCATATAAATTTAAATTTATAATTTTTAAAAATTTTAATGATTTTTGAACAATTTTATAATATGTTAATTTTATAAAATAACAATAGTGTCAATTTTGAGACTATTCATTTATTTGAATTTAAATTAAATATATTCAGAAGATATGTTCGAACTAAAAGCTTTAATAGATTCATAAAATGTCATATGTATCTATAAAATTATTGGATAACATTAAATAGTTCATATAATATTTATTTTATTATTTTTAAAACCATTTATTTGGTTTATCTCTTAATAAAATAATTACGACAACATTTTTGTATAATTATTTAATATATAGTTTTTTTGCATAAAAATTAAAACTAAAATCCTGTGATGAAGATAAATCTATTAACTTTCACAATAATACTTTTACTCGAATTTATCATATTAAAATCACAATATTTAAATTTTAATATTTATTAGATTATGAAGGTGACAACTTTGACATCATTTAAACTAAAATAATATAAGTGTCATAATCACTTTTATAAGACTGCAAACGGTTATATATTAGGTTATTGGATGATTAAGTTGTAGATATACACAACCAATATGTTTTGGTCTGGTTTTTGGGCATTTTAATCGGTATTATTATTTCAATAAAAACTATATTACTTATTTTTCACTTAATAAATAATTTCTATATCATTAATGTATCACCATTAATGACAATTATTTAATCCCTAAAATTTCTAAATAAATTGTCATGATGTAGATATATTTATTATATTTCTGGAGACTATTCAGGTTTGATGTTTTATGAGGTTTATCACAAAATTAAAATTATTATACTTATAAGATTTAAGAGAGTGACATGTTGTCACTTTCTTTGGTTTTAATAATAATTAAATTATTTTCATGGTCAAAAGTCCTTAAAATGAATCTAATACAACAATTAGGTTATATGGGTATACATTTATCCATCCAATATAATTTTGGCATGTGTTAGGGTAATTTTATATTTACCCATAATTACCGGATTTACCTTTAACTATGGTAAATAAAATTTACCGTAGTTACTATTCATAATTCTCAAAAATAAAAAAGTAGCTTATTAACATAATTTGTACCCACCGATTCCAAATATGGAAACCATTTTTCCAAATTCAATAAACAAAAGTGGAATAAATTAAATTAAAATTAATATCGTTGTCGAAAGAAAATGAGTTTTTCTTTAAAACATTGCAAAAAATTTAATTGATTTAACCTACGAATTTATGTAAAATCAATGCTAATGACATAAATTATATTAATTGGTAAAAATATATTCTATTTATACTTTAAAAACATTCAATATTATAATTTAACCATATAAATTATTGCGATGAAAAAATTTGTTTTTAATTAAAATATATCGTGTTATTACTATTCATCAAAATATGAAAGTTACCAGAATAATATGAAAAATTTATCCAAAGTAATTTTTTATTTCTTGATTCCAAAGAAGAATTTTATTTTGTCAAATTGAACTTATAAACATGTAAGATACTAGATTTAAGGTTGGTGCTCCATCAAAAGGCGACAAAACAGCATTTTTTGAAAAATACTTATTTTACCTGAAAAATTTATTTTTTTCTTATACCATGTTCTAGAAAATGTGTAAGATGAATAATAATGTTATAAAATTCAAATTTTATTTAATACTATTCATAACTTCTAGTTCATAATAATATTATAATAATATATCGTTGTTTAGTAAAACCCGATATTGCGTACAACACACGCTATTGAGGAAGGACATGATTGCGTGTAATGCAAGCCAAGTCAGGGTTGCGTGTTGTGAAATAATCCTTTGTTGTTTCGTATAACAGAATCCAACCATATTTCATTTATATATTGAATATATATATATATATACTCAGTGTTGCGTAGAATAACTATTATCAAAATTTTGTGTAACACGATCCAAGAATAGTGTTGTGTATACTCCAAGCTAATACAGTGTTGTGTATAGCGCAAGGTAATCTTGGTGTAGCATAAAACACAAGAAATTAATGAAATTTAAAGAATATTTTTCATAAAATCTCGGGGTGTTACATTCTACCCCCCTTAAAATGAATTTCGCCCTTGAAATTCGTTAGGGTTATAAATGGTTTACTACTCGATAGATTGTTTAATAGAAACCCACATCGTAAAAATGAATACCAAAACATGGATTTAAAAACTAATGTATGAAATGTAATGGTTACCCAAATTAACTCATCACTGGGTTTCCACATAGAAGAACATAGGTGAAAATATGTATATGGAAGAAAAATCTAACCATCACGTTCTGATAGAGAGTGGTAGATAACATGGCTATGAAAAATCCAACAATCAAAAAGCTATATATTTGTGATGATCTAAGGTACCATCTGATTCATCGGATATAAGGGAACTAGGATAACATTTTTGGTTTTCAATATCAGTTCCCTAAAGTTGATGAATTAAAATAAATACTTACATGATTTTGGTACAATCTCACTGTTGTTCGTGAATTGAACAATTTCCACTTCATCCCTTAAATAAATGATGTTGAATTTGTTATACGTGATGTGTTAGCAGATCATGTGATAGAATGATGGGTCATTCCATCTATTTCAAACAAAAGGATAACAAAAGTTATAAGTCCATCTTATGGTTAGATTAATCGTATATGGTTGAAAAAATGAACTTATATTAGATATATCATACCGCTTAATAAAATAAAACGTGTTTCTACTACCCAGAGACTACTTATAGGCTAGTGGTAGGCAATAAAGGCCAGTTGCACATTGGTTGTGGGTTCGATTCCCACAGCCTTGTCTGACGCGATGGGCTGTCGCTCGTCCTGTAGGTTGTCCTTTTTCTAAAACTATATTACTATAACATCCCATCAATAATATCGAAAAAACATCTATCCTTAAACAATACTAACTTATGACAAACATAATCCATTACAATCTTTAGGCTTATCCATAATACTTCAGTCCACTCTCATAATATAGTGAAAACGATTACCAGAGATTTAATACCATCATTGATCCCCATATATCATAAGATATGTCTTGTTGGTCACATTCCAAACATTCGAAGGACTTAATCATGTATTCTCTTGAAAAATGAATACACAATGAACCTTAGTGAAAACATGAATGCAGTTAAAAGTTAACACTTTCCACATACCGAAATCCTCAAAATTCTATATACTCAAATCATGATATCACTTAGTCCTTATATCAATCATGAGCTCCTGAATACAATCAAACATCTCATTATCTTCTTATTCCTTCATTATGTGCATATCATCTACTTTACAAAAATATCTGAATAACATTCCATGGTTACTAGTACCATTCAACATATACTTTCAAATACTTTTAGGAAAAACAATAGTTTAACAATCCTTAGATGATTCTTTATTCAATAGTAACATTAACAATACAACATAACTCTTGATAAACATACAATCATTCCACTACCTTCTAAAACAACTGACTGAGCTTCAACACTTCTTTCATCTCATATATCATTTGTAGTCTCCTCATCATTATCCACATAAATACTACCAATATGACCATGCTGATTCTCTTCATGAGATTTTCCATTAGGGCATTGGTTTTCATAATGCATGTACATTCCAAATTTAAAACATCTAATCATTGTTGATGTCATAGTAATACCATTATCCTTGTCCATGGTGTTAACTGAACCTTTTCCTTTGCACTTAATGGATTTGTGTCCTTATTTTCCACACCTAAAGCATATTCTAGTTCCATTGAAACAATCTCCCAGATGCCTCTTCCCACATAAATTTACATGAGGGAAATTGAACTTTGTTTCCTCTATGATCATCATGAAACTCCATCATTCACTTATTATCTGAGTCGGGGAACTTACCAAAGTTGAGATTATTGATCATATTATGAGATTTCTGATTAGTCATAATAATGATGTTTGGAATTCCAGATCCCGTTTCATTTGGTTTCTCATGAAGAAAATCATTCCATTGTCTGTCATATCCTCCATTATCATGAATCTTCCTGTTTCCAGCCATTTTCTAAAACCAAAAAAGAATAATGTGAGAGGAAAAATTCATGCTAGGGAAAAAAACATAGTAAAGGGGGGGTATCTGCAATATATAACATCTTAGGTTAAATAATATGATCTTTACCGTAGTTCTAGGACTATATCCTATACGTATACCTATCCTTAGGGACATCTCTAGATATACCTTAGAAATATCTCTAGGGATCTCACTAACGTTTTTGCATCCTAGTTTCCAATTCTTGACTAAACCTTTCCTCTGATACCAAATTTAGAGACCCAAAGATTGACGTACATGGACATTACATTACTTTAGTAGAATACTTAATACATAACAAAAACAGACACACAAGAACCATAATAGTTTTCTGTCTTTGGAAACTTGGAACGGAATATTCTAATCATGGTGAAAGATCTTCAACATCTTCCATAAAGATATTCCCCTTTTTTTCATACCTAAAACCTTTCTTTATATCCTGGGGAAAAGAAAACATAAAAAGGGTGATCTCAAATTCTCAGTAAGGGTAATCATGGATAAAATAAAACATTCCATATACATTTGAACTTAAAAAAATGAACATAATGATTAAACACCAAAAGCTTGAGCAATGACATAAAATATGGAAGTATGTAAGGAATAGATCATACAGAAACATTAAGAATGATAAAATATCATGGGAATAAAACATGTAATTGTGGAAACCATTAATCACATGATATGATTTCCATAGTATCCAAGGCATTTCTGCCAAGACCATCTTAGTGGACAAAGTCCCTTTCTGAATCGAGTTCACTCCTCGTTCCAGTCCTGTATTACTGAACCGGTTTAACTTGTCGTTCCAGTCATGTATATCTCATGACATATAAATCTTTACCCAATGCATTGGAGGGAGAAATAGGTCCCACCCATCTCGTAATGAAATCATTCTTACTTGTTTCACAAAATAAACATACATCATTCATAAATACCCAATAAATAAAATGGGTTTCATAAACATCATACCATCATCATATAATCCATATAAAAGAAATGGATATCATTTCATAATAAGAGAAGTGAAACCATGTAAATCATAGAGACATTATACTTGAAACATACAGGTATGAAATAATGTCATCTTAGATGAAAAATGTTTTTGATAAAACACTTGAAATGAATTTTTGAGGAAAATATCCTTTTTTCTTCAAAATAATTTTCTTTTCACAAAATGTCATGAAATTTTAAACGAAAAGGATTTTGTTGAAAGTAGTACCGAAATATTTTGGAGGAAGCTTCATGAAAATAAGGCTTTATAAATCCGTAAAAATCCGTTCACGCCATATAAGTTAAAAATAACATTCTCCTCGTAATTTTGTCGAAAAAGTCAAAAAAGTACCTCGTAACATAAATAAGAGAAAGATTCCATACAATCCATGTAGTAAAAGTAAAAAATGGAAAAAAGGACTTTATACATACATGAAAACACTTTTATAAGACATATACATGATATAAATAGCCCTATTAAATACATATGAATGAACAATCTCGGATAAAAATGAGATTTGCAAAATTATCCCCTACCTTATGTCTGATTTGCTTCGTAAGTGTCCAAACCTCCTGTATAATGATTTAAATAATGTTATTGACTTATTACATAATCATATTACTTTTTATGATATCATATATGGTTCACTTATGACTTTATATTACCCGTTCATTTGTAAATTCCATGTTAAAGAGTGATTTGGTTAAAATCATTTCATTTGTCGTCCCTGTTTTGACTTGTAATTTTTAATATGATTACTTAGATCATGATCACTTAATTCCAGAATATAAAATATGATTTATATATAATATATATTCAGAATATAGATATATATAATAGATTGATAAATGGAAAGAAATACACCGTAGATGGAGACGGTAGGCCGTACGTACGCATGAACGTTGTTTTCGTTTCCTTATTGAGATGAATGAAATTAAATAGATGACATACATATATATATATACATAAATCCTGTAGAATTATTATTCCACATATCTCATTATTTATCATTATATATATTTTATAATCATTCTTGAATGGTTAATCATGGAAAATTAATCTCATCGCGTTCGTGGAGGCGGTAGTCTGTACGTACGCACAAGCGATGATATCATTCCCGTGATCGTGAAATTTTATTGGAGGGTATGTATACTATTTCAGAATCAATATCACTTTTAAATAATAATATATAGTCATTACTTACACCGTTATACCCATCCAAGTAAGGTGATGGTGGAAAATAGATTACACCACGGTGTGGAGATGGTATTCCGTACGTACGCACACGCGGTTATTTCGTTTTCCATAGGATGGATAGATGGTGAAATAGGGATGTTTAATACTTATAATAAAATATCAGTATATGAGTGATACTTATGTTATTACTTCATAATGAAACAACTAAAGAAGAAGAAGTAGAAGAAGAAATAATGTTGAAAGAATCGGTAAAGAACATTACCTCTTCTTTGAAGCGCCTCTTTGAGACCTCCTCTTAGGACACTATGATTGGTCTTTGAAGAAGACCAGAACCTCTAGGATGTTTCTATGGAAGTGGATAAGATAATTGGTCAGGGGTTGGCCGAGCATGAAGGCTCAAATTGGTGTTTGGAAGAGATTTAGGATGTGCCCTTTTATAAGGGAGGAGAGGGGCACCTTTGGAATTCTTAAAAATATTAATTTATAATAAATATAACCCCACTTAATAACCTTCAAAAAAGACTCATATTCTAATATTAGATGTGATAGGATTGTAATATCATCAACCATTAAAAATTAGACATGTTTCGAACTTATTTTAAACATTATCATTTTTATTTATCCTTATTTAATCTATTTAAGTTTATTTGTGGTAATAAAATTCTAAATTTTAAATTATAACAAATAATTACTTATTTGTTGCGAATTTTCCATAATTGGTTAATTAATAACATTATATACTATATAAGTTTAAATTTATAATTTTTAAATATTTTTGTGATTTTTAAATAATTTTATAATATTTTAATTTTATAAAATAACAATATTGTAAATTTTGACACTATTCATTTATTTGAATTTAAATAAAATATATAGAGAAGAAATGTTCGAACTAAAAGATTTAATAGATTCTTAAAAGGTCATATGTATCTATAAAATTATTGGATCACATTAAATAGTTCATATAATATTTATTTTATTATTTTTGAAACCATTTATTTGGTTTATCTCTTAATAAAATAATTACTACAACATTTTTGTATAATTATTTAATATACTTATTTGTTGCATAAAAATAAAAAATAAATTACTATTATAAAGATAAATCTATTAAATTTCACAATAATAGTTTTACTCGAATTTATCATCTTAAAATCACAATATTTAAATTGTTATATTTATTAAATTATGAAGGTGACAACTTTGACATCATTTAAAATAAAATAATATAAGGGAATAATCACTTTTATAAGTCTCAAAACGGTTATATATTAGGCCATTTGATGATTAAGATATATATATACACTACCAGTAAGTTTTGGTCAGGTTTGTGGGCCTTTTAATGGGTATTATTATTTCAATAAAAACTATATTACTTATTTTTCACTTAATAAATAATTTATGTATCATTAATGTATCACCATTAATGACAATTATTTAATCCCTAAAAATTCAAAATAAATTATCATGATGTAGATAATTTGATTATATTTCTGGAAAATATTCATGTTTGACGTTTTATGATGTTTATCACTAAATTAAAATTGTTATTCTTATAAGATTTAAGAGAGTGACATGTTGTAACATTCTTTGATTTTAATAATAATTAAATTATTTTAATGGTCAAAAGTCCATAAAATGAATCTAATCCGACCCTTAGGTTATATGGGTCTTCTTTTAGCCATCCAATAGAATTTTGTCATTTTTTAGGGTAATTTTATATTTTCCCTTAAGTACCCCATTAACCTTCAACTATGGTAAATAAAATTTACCATAGTTACTATTCATAATTCCCAAAAAAAAAAAATTAGTTTATTAACATAATTTTAACCCAATGATTACAAATATGGAATCCATTTTTCCAAATTCAATACACAAAAGTTTCAGAAATTAAATTAAAATTAATCCCATTGTCGAAAGAAAACGGGTTTTTCTTTAAAACATTGCAAAAGATTGAATTGATTTAACCTACAAATTTAATGTAAAATCAATGCTAATGACATACATTATATTAAATGGTAAAAATTTATTATATTTATACTTTAGAACCGTTCAATATTATAATTTTACCATATAAATTATTGCGATGAAAAAAGATGTTTTTAATTAAAATATAGCGTGTTTTTACTATTCATCAAAATATGAAAGTTACCAGAATAATATGAAAAATTAATCCAAAGTAAATTTTTATTTCATGATTCCAAAGAATAATTTTATTTTGTCAAATTGAAATTATAAACATGTCAAAAACTAGATTTAAAGTGGGTGCGCCACCAAAGGGAGGCAAAACTGCATTTTTTGAAAAATACTTATTTTACCCGAAAAATTTATTTTGTTCTTATAACATGTTCTAGAAAATGTGTAAGATGAATAATAATGTTATAAAATTAAAAAAGTAGTTAATACTATTCATAATGGCTAGTTCATAATAATATTATAAAAATATATCGTTGTTTAGTAAAACCCGGTATTGCGTACAACACACGCTATCGATGAAGGTCGTGATTGCGTGTAATGCAAGCCAAGTCAGAGTTGCGTGTTGTGTAAGAATCCTTCGTTGTTTCATATAATATAATCCAACCATATTTCATTTATACATTGAATATATATATATATACTCAATGTTGCGTAGAATAACTATTATCAAAATTGTGTATAACACGATCCAAGAATAGTGTTGCGTATACTGTAAGCAAATACGGTGTTGCATATAGCGCAAGGTAATCTTGGTGTAGCATACAACACAAGACATTAATGAAATTAAAATAATATTTTTCATAAAATCTCGGGGTTTTACAATATTAATATTAATAAATAATTTTAAAATACTAATTATAATGGCTTCATATAATGGAATCATATTTTATAATAAAATAACTTAATTTTAGGTAAACTCATTATATTATTTTAATATACTAATGTTTTTTAATAAAATTATATTTTATTTATGAACATTAATAAAATTTATTTTTCACACTTTTTGATAATTAATATGACAACTTAAACATTAATTATGAAACTAGTATGTTGATATTATATTAGGGTGAAAATTTGGGAATTTTTTTAAACAGAATCATTTATTATGAATTCTAGATAATACTAAATTTTAATTGAAATATGAATTTTCTTCTAATTTATTTAAAAAGGTAATTTTTTTAATAAAATAATTATTTAAAGTTAAATTACTTGTATCATAATTAAATTTATCTAATTAGGTTAATGAGAATCTGTTTTTATTTAATTTTTAAATAAAACTTTTATTAATATTTCGACCGTTATCTCTTTAAAACATTATGTTCTCGTTGCGTTAGTGGGTTTATTTTTAAATTATATTTTGTCCCTTAATTTAATTTAATTTTAAAAACTGGTCACCATATTTGGATTCATAATAATTTATATTTTTTATTAAGGTGAACAGAATATTTTACAAAAGTTAATTTTAAAAAAGTATCTATTACTTACAAAAATGATGTTACAAATGGGATTACTAGGGGTGGGTGTTAAATATAAATGATATATTTTGAAAATAAAATGAAACCTGTCTAAAAAATATTTTATAGATATATTTTGAAATTATCCATTATAATATATATATTTATCATTTATTGGATACTTTTATCATGAAAAAATGTTGGGATTATTCATTCTTTAAATAACATACATGTGTACCACTCACCTCACATAAACAATTATACCATTTATCCTCTCTAATTTACTCTATAAAACCCTTTTTGATTATCCAATACATACCAAAATCACATCCCAACATCACTAATAGTATCTAAGATTCCTTATATTAGAATTAAATTTAACTTAGGAATGTTTTTTGCAAACTAATAGAAGATACCCAAATAAGATGTTACATTCATCGACAAAAATTTTTGTTTTATTTTCTCCATTACATCATTAAATTTGTATTATATCATGATGATATAATAACATAAATATATTATATATTCTGATATTTTTATTTTTAAGGGAATGTACTACAACCATTTCCACTTCCATCATATTGGTTGAAAAATCATCATTCATGTGTATGGAAGACTATGACAACATGAAATGATGTAATTAGATTTTCCATTTACACCCCTCATGGTTCAGAATAATGATGTATTTATTTTTTATATATGATATTTTTGATATTATTATGCTTATATAATTATACTATCACACATACATTCCTGATATATATTTTGGGGGAATACGATAACATTGCATGTGTGTAATATGGACTACCGCCTCACGAAGTGACGTTAATCGTTCATGCATTACAAGGATTAAAATTAGGAAGGTTTTAATTAAATTATATGAAATATATGAAACAAAATTTTTTATAAAATGATATTATATAAATTATATTTTATTCTTTAAATTCATTAAGAAAATGAAAATAGTGTTTTTGGTTACGTACTGTTTGTCGTCTCCATGAACGGTGCGTTTCATTTTCTATATCTATCTTTTATAGAAGAAAATATATACTTGTATACTGAAAATATATGATATTTATATGATACTTATAACTACTATTTTAATGTTACAATGATAAAATTTGAAAGAAAATAATAATAAATTAAGACATATATGAAGATCACTGTTGTTATTATCTGAACAATAACCTTAACATGGAAATGTTAATAATTGGGAAATAATAGGTTAAAAAAATTAATATATAATTTTATATATTTTAATATTGTTCTATAAAAGATTTATAATATACATATACTCAGTATTCAGGATGATTAAACATTTATAACAGACATCATAACATAATATAAGGGTTTCATGTGTCAATTTTCCTTTTTTATGACTTCTGTTATATTATGAGCTTATATTATACTTCGAGGTGTATATAAAACCACATTAAAATGTAATTTCATAAATTTATTTATCTAAAATGAATTTTATGTTAATTTGTTTTATTAATTCATTGGGGTTTGGATTCAATTATACCAAATCAGTAATGATTTTTTGTTACAATCTCATCATTTATCAGGAATATTTATGATTTGTGTTTTAGATGGTAAAATAATTCTATCAGTCTTAGATTAAACCCATAAATTTTATTTTCAAAACAATATTATTTAAATTTTAAGTTAATGTTACAATTTCACCTGTATTTTACGTAAAATAAATTAACAATTTATTTTTGGAAAATCTAACTTTTATTCTCTCTTTAGTCAGAATCTGTTATCATCTTAAACCATGTCTTGTAAAAAATTAATTTTTTATTATACATTGATTATTAAAAGGGATACTTAATTTTTTTTAAATTTTTATAAAAAAAATTTAATATAAATACTCATGAATCCTTCCAAATTATTCCCATATTATTTTTATTGAAAATGGTAAATGAATCTTATATTTAGCATATATGACATGAAGAAAATATCCTATAAGAAAGACCATTATTTTTCTTGATGCATGAATTGTATGTTTTCAAGGTTTTATTCAAATAAAAGGATTGTAATTTTTTATCTTTTGAAATTTTTATTTCATATATGAATTGATATTTTCCATAAGAAATTATCTAAATGATCATTCAAAATAATTTTCAATATAATGTGAAATCAGATGGTATTACCTTTTGAAAAATGGGGATATGATCCTGTCATACCATTATTATTGTTTATCTAAGTAGTTTATGTTTAGGATGACATGATTTTTATGAAACATGTTTCTCTTTTATAGGTTATACAATCATCTAATTCTTATGATAATCTCTTCTTTTCGGTGGGTTATACTATAATAAAATGATGCGATGATTTTTAATATCACCTTTTTTTATTGGTTATGATATGAATATAATTTTATAAAAACGATTTTATTTAGGAGGTTATGATATGATAAATGTTTTTTATCTTTGGGAACACATATATATGATTTAAATTATGTTATTTGAGGGACCTATATCTCCCTCTAATGAATTAGTTAATAAATAATGGCATATGATACGAAAGGGGACTTGAATTTTTATCGGAATCTCTAAAGAGTGCACATGTTGGATCGTCCCAAGCCTAAACATGGTACATGGGAGGTTATCCCAAGACTAAGATATTTTGAATGTTTTGGTTGGTAGCCTTGACATAATTTTTTCTATGCTTATGTGTATTAAAAAAATTATGTCTTATAATAATTTTGCCTCTCATGGTTCGTATTTATTGTTTACATTAATATAAATGTTTTTTGAACATCGTATATTTAATCAAGGACTCAAGATTAGGATCTTTGATGTTATGTGTGTGGTGTTAAAATATAATGATCATGTTCTCATACACTTAAATTCATATTATGAGTACATATCACCTTTGTTAACCCTTAATGATAATATGAGCACACCCCTTCTTGTGTTTTCTTACAATATGCTATGATGAAATATACTATGTATGATATGTATCCTAAGGGATCTTGTTGTGATGAACATAGTGAGGTATGATTTATTTTAACTATATACAAGTAACTTATGTTTCATAGTTTCTAGACAATATATTATTATGGTCTCTAGATGGGGGTTTGTGTAATGTAACTAATATTCAATGAAACTATTGAAATATACACATATGATATTCCTTGGTCATTATTGATAAGTAATAACAATAAATAATGATGTGATGTGAAATTCTTGGATAATATCAATAGGATATCAAGATTTTATAATCTTGATTTTTCCTTAAATAATAAATAGGATATTCTTGATAATATGTAGTGATCCCTAAATAGACCAATTTAGTCGCATCTAGTTCTGAAGTTCATCTGTCAATCATCAGTTGGTGGTCATTTCTATATGTTAGAGGATAAATGAAAAAGAATTATTATAATTCATTATTATTCTCACATGGATGATGTTGGACTTGTTTTTTTAATTATGAGAGACATGGTGTTACTATTCATATCAAAATGTTTATGTTTTATGGATTTTTGGAATAACTATTTAACCATGAAGTATTGAATATGTAATGAATTGATAAGAATTCATGTTGTAAGAAAAATATTTATAATAAGGTGGTAGTTTCTTCGATGGATTATAAAAATTATTTGTCCTACAATTTAGAGGATGAAAAAAATGTATACTATTGAGAAGGTTGGAATTTAATTAAAACTAAAAATTTACATGTAATGTTGAATGAGATTCATGGTGTTGTAGGAATTTAAAGATTGATATTTTAATCATATATATATTGAAAATGGAATTGATAGGTTAAATGTGTGAATAAATAGTTAAAATTTTCCAAACATGAAAAATGATTCTTTAAAATGCTTGGATGGTGGTGTATTGTTCATGTTTATAAAAATTAAGGGATTTAAGGAATGTGTGGAGAGATTATGAAGTCCATGTTGCATAATATTATGAAATATATTTTGAATTTATGTGATGATATTAAGTTTATTGGTAATTTAAACAACAAATAATTTATATTTGGTGAAGGAAAAAATTTATCTGAATGGTTGGTAGCATAAAATGTATTTTCATGAATTGTTAAACATCTTAATAATTAGGTAGATACCCCCTCCTTATGAGGGAGCAAGACACAAGGAAGGAAAAATTGTCTGATTCCTGAACGAGTTGCATAACATAATAATACATAAAAATATGTATAATGAAGGGATTTTGTTAACATGTCCTACAATATTTCCTGGACATATTAAAGTGTGCACTACTTTCATAGAAGAATCTCATGCTTGGTGATGTAATTTTCACACTAGTAGAATCAACTAATTTATTTCATGTAGTAGAAATTCCCACATTGGTTTCCTGTAGAATTTAACCTATGTATATTAATACAATGTTCAATTACTAAAAAAATTATGATTTGTCAATGTCATAGTTTCACGACCAAGAGCATGGTTATTTAAAATGAAAGAAGACACTTATTTTATCTCATTAATCATGAAGTGAGAGTTTCATTCAAGGAATGACATTCATGAATGAAAATATTATGCCAATATAATTTGTTAAAAACCTGATTCATGTGAATACTGCATTAAGTGTAAATCAAATCATTATTATGATTCTGGAAGAGGCTCCTTCCAGTTGGGGACAAATAATTATTTTTCAAATATATTTAAGTGATATAAAGGTGTATAAATTTTTTATGTAAATTCACTTAGGTGGTGGATAGTAGTAAATAAGAGGAAATTTTCCTTGGGTGATATGTGACCATACCCAAAAACCAATAAAGGTTGTACACCAGAGATGGAATGAGCATAGGTGAATCATTTCTCCCGCCAAACTAGTTATGCATAGTTGATTCTGGTACGAAAAATATAAATTATTGTATACTCCATGGGATATAGCTTTGAGGTAAACAACAAAAGGACCACATATCCCTTTTATGTTTTACATTCATGATTATTTTTTATGTTTTTTCATAAGGATTACATTTTTTGTGGGGTGTTAAAAGTTTTACACAAAGGAATTAACCAGATACTAAATGAATTTTTACCATAAAAGGAATAGCATTTTAAATTTTTTAATCTCCATGATTCACACCCTCCACTATTAGAATGTATCATGTTCTAAAAAGTAATTTTAATTGGTAAATCCTAAAATCATCATTCAATATCAGATTTAGTGATTGTAAACAAGGATAAAAAATATATGATGAATAATCAAATTTTTAAGGAACATGTTTCATGAATTTTTGAATGGCATGATGATGTACTATTTGTATTTCATTGAAGATTTTATGAAATATATTTGATGATATTCTACTAAATAATTCATTGTAAGGAAATGAGAAGTGTAAGGAAGGAAAAATAATTAATTTATCCTTATATAATGATATCTATAGGAAAAATGATTGTTGTATTATTTCATATGATATTTTGAATACATTAAAATATTAGTATGTATACTAAATAATGTAGTATCCTATAATGAAAAATTCTGAATTTTTATATTTGAAAGGAAATAAAAAATTATTTTAATGAACAATTAGAATACTTTCAATAGATCAGATATAAAAATTGGGGTGAATAATTAAACATTAGTTATTTACATTGATTATGACCAAGTTGTGGATGATTCTTGTAATATAAGAGTACAATTTTCTTCAATGGTGAACATTATATAGAGAGAAATGTTGACCTCTTACTAGATCATGAAGGTGCTCTTGATGTCACAGATATTAAATGTTGAGAATATAAAAATATTTTAAGGCTATTACAATAATCAATGGAATATATAGATGAACATGATGAAGATATGATACATCATTAAAAAAATTAATTGATCAATATGTTAATCTACTTAATTTTAACATTGTGACTACAATATATAGTAATTAATTCAGAGATATTATGTTACGTGATGAAGTTGAGTGAAAATATTTATAGGAGTCATTGGATTAGTTTGAAATAATACCATAATAGTATTTTTATATCTTTGATTATTTTAGAATGGATACCAAGAGATTAATATTAGAAGAGTTGAAAATAAATTTTGAAATGAAAAAAACGGGTTTTATTTAGAGATAACAAAGTAATCATATTGAAAAAATGTCTCAAAATATCATAATATTTATGGTAATTACTGTGGAGATGAAAGAAAAATTCTCATATGAAGAAACCACAAGAGGAGAGAATAAAATTTGCAAATGAATAGCTATCTAGACTAATGAATAATGAAGATCAGTTAATAGTGAAAGATAATATTAATAGGTATCATAAATACATTTCTATGTCTATCTATAGAAAATAGTTGATGACCTTTACCACCAAATAAGCTCATATAAATGGGGTATAAAAGGCCCTAAATTTGAAATTGGAAAATTATAGTAACAATATTATAGAATTTTAGAATAAGTAAACCATATGATTCTAAAAAAATGTAAGAATAATACCCTCTATGAGTTCATATCAAGAATCCTAAATGATTAAATATTGATTAATAATGAATTTTTGTACATCTAAGTAGATACATGATGATTCAAGGTAAGTGTTTAAGGCAAGATATTTTATTTTTCACCATAATAATATGAAAGTTCATAGTAGTTATAAGTACAAATGGAATGGAAATAATACCATAATGAGGTACATTACTATAGTGGATTACAAGAAAAGAGACAATAATGAAAAATAAATATTAAGCTAAGAAACATGTACATTGTAGTGTAAAAAAAAGAATACGTCCATTGGAATGTTCTTAAAGAACCAATAATGATGAAATTTGAAAAGATCTCATTGAGAGAAAGGAAACACAAGTAAAAAACGAAGGGGTGTGAAATTCAATTACTGATTTCTAATGTTTGAAACCTAAAAAAATAATCTCCTAAAATGAAAATGGATAAGGTGTCTTACATTTTAGTTGTAATGACAGTGAAATATATCAGTGGAATTTCCCATGATATTACATAAATTATTCATATTTAGTAATGAACTCAAACAACATGATGAAACCTAAAACATTTTATTATATTAATTTTATAATAAAATGTATATAATTATAAATACTTTATAATTTATTGTATTATAATGGCATAAGAAATAGTATATAATATAATAGTAATTGGAAGAACTCGATCTTCCTAAATCCCAATGTAACCAAACTAAAGAACATAACTATTGGAATGAAGAAGAATGTTATTAATGAATTTTTTTATTTTTAAAAATAAAATATTTTATATTTATGTCATTTCCCAAGTAATTTTTTTAATTGATAAATTAGTTTTACTTGTGATTTTTAAAAAAACAAAATAATTTCAATTTTATAATAAATATAATTTTTTTTAATTTTATTTTTATAAAAATTAATTATCAATTAATATTTTCATCCTTGAAAATATGAAGATAATTTTTAGTGACCTTATGTAAATTATCAAATGGTCTTATATATTATCATATTTTTAAAATTAAAATATTCAAATATAAAATTATTTTTATTAAAATTATGTTTCCAAAATTTATAAAATTATTTTTATAAAATGTATTTGATAATATTAAAATACCTTTTCAATAATGGTTATGATGATTTTTTTAGTTTTCTAAAATATTAAAATTTTTGTGAATAGTTTCACACAACTAAATATGTCAACTAACATTATTTTTTAATACATGAAAATCTCAGTTCTAGATGATGTTGGAAACCAATAGTTGGAACTCACATGAATCATTTACAAGTTATTGTGACAACAATAAACACTATTGGTATTTGTGATCCAAAATAATAAAATAAAAAATTTAATACTCAATAACTCACATCACCCCTTTATAAGTACCACCCAAACAATCCCATATCCCTAAAACATTTAATCCCTTGATCCTAATTTTTTTACCAATTAAATTTCCAATCCTCTCAACCAATTCATAGTATTATTGGTCTCATCCATTGACTATTCCAATGGTCCTTAAGGGGCAGCAGAAATAGGGTGGTCAAAGGGATAGGTGTTCACTAAAAAAATTCTATTATTTGTAGTATTATTCATCCACATAAAATGATATACATAAAAAAATACTAAAATTAGTATAATAAAATATAATTATATGTTATTATAATAGTTTAATATTCAACTACTACAGCAATTCAATTTATTTTAAGTGTAAATCGTTTTTCTAAAAATGTTTTGGTTCACCCCCTCCACAAAGGACATACTTAATTTTTGCCTACAAACATGTATGATTATTATAAAAAAAACTATTATTTTTCTATGTGATTAATATAAATATATTATAAATTAATTCATTTCTATAATGTTTTAATATTAATTACTTAAATTAAATTAATGAAGTCATTAATGGTTGGTAAAACTACCTAAATAAACTAACAATTCAATGTTAATGTTTTTTATAAGTGGTTCATTCCAATATAAGAACAAAAGCGTTATTTAAGAAATTATAAATTTCTATAATTTAATTTTTTCAATTTTATTTAAATTTTTTATTTTTATTCCACTTTTACATGATCATTAATAATTATACACAATCGATCTAACCTGGTAACAAAAAAATTGACACCGTCTGAACAACAATATTATTAATTATATCTAATTTATATTTTTATAATTGAGAATAAATAAATTATATTAAATATAATATATAATTATAATGATATAAATTAATATATTTTTAATAAAATATTTTTTTCTTGTATGTATAGTGAAAGTAATAAATGATTATAGAACATATGGTATGAGATCTCTCTGAATGGATCTTTTAATTTTGGTAAGATACCTTCTCTCAAAATCATATTCTATTAATTGTTTAATTTAATAAATATTTCTAAATTTAGTATATATGTCTCTTAATAACATACCATGATTATTATATATTCTATTTATGTGGGAATACGTGACTTAGTATTATTTCTCAAAATATTTCTATAAAATTAAACATTATTATGAGTAAATTTTATATCCTTAAATCCTTTAGTATAATATCATTTAAATCCATTATTTATAATTTAACACCATACTATTAGATGTATGATTATTTAGTAATATATGACCTTAACAAATATTTATTTCTTTTACATCATTGAAATAGATAATAAAAATCCTTTTATATTGATATTGTATAGGATTGTGAAATCCATTATTTTAATGGCTATTTCAACAATTTTTTCATTATGATTAATTTATTTTTATGAAAAAACAATAAGTTAAATATGTTGATAGGTTCTCCTATATTTTGATCATATTCATTTGGTACTTTTTTTAACTCCTGATATATTATATACAGGAAAAGAGAGTAACTTTAATCCATAAATGTAGTCTATAAACCATGTGATGTTTTCAAGGTAGATATCTTTGATTTATTCTTATATGATTTTTTATGTTTATATGACATTAATATATTTCTATGATCTAATTAAACAATGTAAGTTTTTATATTCTATCATTTTATTATTCATTTTCCATATTTATTACAATACTTGTTTATGTAATTTGACTCACTTGTTAGTCAATATAATCATGTTTATTCCATTAATGGGATTTCTATTATAAAACTATATTATTTTAATTCGACAAGAAAGACTATGTTGTTTTAGGACATCATTATTGAGAATAAAATAAATATGTTTTATTTTTGTTAAATTTTATTGTTTTATATACCTATTACCTTAAAAACTCTATGAATTTCAATTTTTAGTTTTTATTTTTTATATATTTATGTTTAAAATCATGTAACAAAATATTAAAATGGATATTCTCTATATAAATTGTATAATAGAAGGTTATATTTATTATTTAGGATTATTAATAAAATATTATTATGAGAAAAGAAGGGATAAGTCCCAATATTTGAGAATACCAAATTATTTTAGTCATGTATTGAGTGATTAGTTTCCTAGAAATTTCATCAATGGGGGGAAAATACAAGTGGATGTGGCTCTAAAATAGTTTTCTCTTGGAGTAATGATCGCTTTATGCGATAATGTTTTATAAAATCTATTTTCACATAGTGTGTGATAATTGGCCTTACATGACATATGTTATGAAACTCTTGCTAGATATACTTCAAGAAATTGAAGAACTCATTTAAAAAAATTATTATGGTCTTGAATATATTTTTTTCATAGAAAAAGATGAAGGAAATATTAATATGAAAATATTGACTGGGACTTTGAAACAAATAACTAAGGATACTCTTTTATTATTTGATTTATTTTCATAGTCTCTCTTTTTTACATAGTTTTTATTTTTAGTATTATAAACCTTTGTTAGATTTTTTAATTTTAGCGATGAAATATGAATTGTTCCAACAACGAACATGATAGGAAATATGATGATTTCCCTATGTAAATGATTAATGTTATGGGATTGGTAGATTGCAACATCCTAGAAGTACTGATTCAGATAAATCATTATATGAATAATCTTTTGAATTTTATAGAATTACCTTATTCTCCAAGTAAAATTTTAGATATGGTTGAATCCTTTATATAATAATAGAATATTTAATTTATCAGGTATATTGGTTATGTCATCATTTAATATTTATATGAATCCATTGAAACTTTATTCTCAGTCTTATAATAGATAGGATACGAGAAATCTATTTTATTTTTGGAGCCTTTTGATGGGATGATAATTATTCATAGCTACTAATCATGACCTTAATGTCTAATGAGGTAATTGGTTCAATGGATTGGGAATGATTGAAAAATATATTTTTTCAGTATATATTTTCTCCAAACATTCCATATTGTGATATTGAGGGAGTTCATAAAAAACCATAAAATATAAGATGAGACTATCATAATGTATGAGGGAATACTCAAAAGGATTTCATGATACACCTCTGGATTTATCATCAATAATAATGGAAAAATTGACTGGTTTATTAGAGGTTTAATGTGGTTCTTATGAATGGATTTGTGTATTACAAAAATGAATATCGCTAAAGATATATTCTGTTGTGGTCCTACAGTTGACATTGGGATTTGTGAATTTTAGTTCTATCTTAGGGATATACATAAAATCAATAAAATAGAGTTCCATTCAATATGATATATAGATAAATATCATTATGGAATGAAAAACCAACACCCCACATATAAAAAATGTGTGTGAATAAGAATCCTGAAAAAAAAAATGAGCGAGAGATATGATTACAATGTGGAAATTCAGGCCACTTGGACAAAAATTTCCAAAGCTATATGAATCATCCCACTGATACAATAATTTAAAATAAAATATAGATCAACAATCAATATGTGGTATAATTTTATAAATGTAAGGATCATGATAATTAAGAAACTAAACTCCTATATCTATTTTTTTTGGAAATTCAATGGGAAAACCTATAAATACTAGAAAAGGGAAGGGCATATACTATCACTATTACTGATTTTTTTCCCTAAATAATATTCAGTGACTTGTATATTGGTTATTTGTTTAGGATAATAGAAAATTTACATTGACTGTAATTCTACAAATTATTTCATATTGTGTAATTTTAGAATAATTTTTACTAAAAAAATAATATTATAGAGGTTAAGTAATATATGATAATATAAAAATAAGAAATTATTACCTCAAAATTATGTAACTCCTGTCTGATCAGCATTTGTATATTGAAAATCCTAGGACATAATTTTCTACATCATTCATTGAAAAATGAAGATATAATTGGCCTGCATTGAATATCCTTATATAATTACAACTTCAACTATCCAGATAAGGATATCAATCATCACATCAAAAATGGAGCCTCATATTATTTACATTTCTATAGAAGATGATGAATTTACTTTGTAATATTCATTTCATTTGTACATATTTTTTTTCTATGAGTTAAAATATATTTGAAAAAATAACGTAGACATTGAAGAGAATCATTTTTGAAGTCTTGAACATTAAGAGACGTAACCCTAATGTCTTCCCAAAATAATTTACCATTCATTCTTCTAATCGAGTGGTTATCTCCAGAAACGAACTTATTCTTGGATCTATAATCGTATCCATGACTCTATATATAATGAAAAATATTATTTAAGAAAAAATAATTATGAAATTACAGTAGAATTACTAAATGGATTTTATCCACATGATTGCTTCACTATGTGGTGGTTCTATCCACTCCATGAATAATATATATCATTCAATTCTCTACTAAAAATATTATCAATTATTCAAAAAATAAAAATAATATTATGTATTAACTTCCATGGATTGATAACATGTTAAATGAATTATATGGGCCCATGTATTTATTCATGGTGGACCTAATTTTGTGATATCACCAATTAGAGGTAAACAATGTTGTGATTATTAAAACCGCATTTCAGATAATGTATTTACTGAATGATATCATAGTGACTCCACTTTTAATCACTAATTCTATATATATTTTTATAGACCAAATGAAAATTCAGTTAAGAGGTTGCATAAAAAAATTTGTGGTAGAATTCATTCTAGATATTTTGATATATTTAAAAAACATGATGACATTTGGAGAATATGAATATGGGTATAATGACATTGTGAAAAGATAATATATATGTAAAGAACAAAAAAATCTATTTATAGTTGGAGGATGTATCATTCTTAGACTGTACTATTACTAATAATGTGTAATCTGGGGGACCTTCTACAAAATCATAATTAAGTAGTATAAAAAATAACATTTTTAATAGAGATCACTAGTTTTTATGGCATTTTTTGTTTTATAAATATTTTATAAAAAGCATTCCATTATTTTCAAATCAATTAACCATGATATCATAGAAGGGAGGAATTTTTGTATGGACTGATGAATTTAAAGAGAGCATCAAGGAACTGAAAAGTGGTATATCGATGCACGACTACTATGGTGTGTGGAAAAACAATATTAAATATTACCTAGGTTTTTTCTATTGGATAACCTTGGTATTCTCCCAAAGAGAAGTACCTAAAAAAAATTGTCACATTAATTTTGTGAAAGAATTATATGTTGATTTTGAAATTGTTTCAGTTTAAAAAAACAACGAAATTTAAAATACTGTTTGAACACATGTGGTATTATTTCTATTGAATGATAAATGAATGACTCCTCGATCGAGTAGTCATTCACCCTTGGTTGAGGGAAGAAATGAAAACAACTCCTTTGTGCACAACAATTCTTTAATCATATCAAAACAATTTATTAAATAGTTGATTTGGAATTTTGTTTCCATAGAAATGAAGAAACTATTCACCTATTTAATACACATTACAATGATCACTAGACACTCACCACCTAACACAATTTTCTTGATCGAGAAAAAATGAACTAAATAGAGGGACTTTAATGTTTTCCAAATAAATATATAAATAATGAGGGAAGTAAAAACCCAAATTACAATAAGATTAAGATATTTCGACAAAATATAAAATAGGGATCATTGAATATTTAATGATTTGTTTTTATTAAAGCATGAGACTCCAACATTACAAAATGGAATCTCTCGCTTCCTTGATCACTCAAATCTTTACCCCTATATGATAAGTGTAATTTATATTAATGGGGAAGAAGAATAAATTACAAATATATGTACATGAAAATAAAATAAAATAGATAAATCCTATAAATTTCCCCTCCTTGGTGTCCCAAAAGGAATGGGAAGCAATGAGAGATGCTTTGAGAGGGAGGTCCTCCCCTCCTTTTATAGGAAGACATTTTCCTTTCAACTATGACTTGATTTAACCTAATTAACTAATGAAATCACAAATTTCAACTTTGAGGAATGTTTCTTATAAATAAATTTTCCATCTGACATCAAAATTTAATATTATTTTCATGTGTCTCGGGGGAGTTATGAATGTTTTACTTTGAGGCTTTATTCTGCCTACTCAGAATTAAAAAATTTCAATCCCTTGGAGTATGATGCCAAAATGACCATGAAAAGAGTAGAGTAACACATAACATTATTCCTAATAGTTTTTTAATAAATCTATTTATCACCCAACATCCTAATATCATATTATTCGGAACCAATATACACGAGATATTAGCCTCACCCCAAAAATAGATTGATTTGTAAACAGTTTTCATGTCCCAAAGTGTGTGCTTCTTTTGAGCTTCCATATGGACGATTTAGCTTTTGGTTTAGAGGGATTAAATGAATCATGGATTTCTATAATCCTAAAAATATGTAATTTGACAATTCAGAGAAATATAAAAAAAATTATGTCCAAAATACTGAAGTAATTTAAAATTGTTAAAAGTCCAAAAAAGATCCTTTTTACGATGAACTCAAAATAAAAAAAACATCATAAAATATGGGAATTATTATTAAATGAACAATTTTTGGGGATTTAAAAAAATGAAATTAAATGTAAAAATATACAAATTTATTTATCTATCAATTCCTTCACACATACCATTCGAACTCCTAGACGGTTAAGTATCAATATCAAATCAATGAAAATTCAAAACCCATACACATGAGATCTACCAAATCCACACCAATAATAAAAATTATATCTAGACATCTAATAAATCCATATTTAAATATCTCTATTTAGAAAAATTAATATATTCCCACTTCATTTGACATCCAATTAACATGAGACACCTTCCTCCAGGGACTTTTCTCTAATATAACAACAGTTAATTTACAATAATGATTTTATCACCCAAACCCAAGAACGATTCACCATAGTCATGATAAATTCCATCCTCTCAATATGATGTTAGTTAAGGACATATGTTTATAATGAAGAATTTTCTGGGTTTTTTGTGGATTTTTTTGGTATGATTAAGATGTTAAAAAAATTTCGACTGAAAAAGGAGGGTTTGGATATTTTTTAAGAAAATTTGAATGATTCTAAATTTCACTCATGTATGATATCATTATCTATCCCCTCAGTAGAAAATAAGATCTATCATCATGAAAATACATGGAATGTTTAGAAAAATTCAATCATCTAATAATTGTTTCTTTAAAAGCTCCATATAGGCACAACTTTAATTCTGAATTAGAAGCTCCTGATATGAAAATACATCTTTTATCTTGAATTATTCATAAATACATGGTTTCTAATAAAAAAAATGATTTCTTTAATAGAAACATTCGATCCTCATCTTTTATTTACAGCCGTAGTATAAGAAAATTAAGTATCACAATACAAGAGATATTTCCCAAATTTAAGTTCAACAATATCAATCCATTTCACTTAATGAGAATGTTGGACATGGAAAATTTTCTTGCAATGTGGCTAAGCTAATATACTACTCATGAATTCTAAGAGATACAAGGATTAATTTTACACTGTAGGACATTATTAAAATGATTGTTTTGAAATGGAGGATTACAAAACAGACAAATTCCTCAATAATTTAAAACAAATGTACCACCAACCCTTATGTTTTTAGAGTGAAAAATCAAATTACGGTTAAAGAATGAATGGTTTTATTCTCCAAAAAAGTGATGTGAATTTAAATAATATGAAAACATTTGTATAAAAGAATCAAAATAAGGTGATTTCACATATAAATATAGTTACATGTGGAAAGGGATTAAAAAATTAATTCAATTTTCATGAAATTCCTAAAGACATATACATGAAACAAAGTCATTTTCAGAATTCATTTATGCTCGTCATCGGGGAATAGATTGATTCACTCATTGAAAAAGGATTCAAAAATGGAAATGACAATCATTTCACTCAATTCTTAAAAAACACATGATAACTGATGAAGAAACTCAAAAATATGAAAAAACTTTTTTAGGAAGAAAATAAAATCAAGAATTGAAAATCATAAACTAAACATGTTCATCCACCATAATTAATTTATACAGTTTCCATAGTTGATTAAAATGGAAGGAACATGTATAAATATTAGAAGAATGAATCACCAACAGAATGAATGTGTAAAGGATAGGAACAACCTAAGGAATATGTAGTGAAAAATTGGGTTAATTCCACGAGTGTTTCAACCTAAAAACCTACAAGATAATGTAAAAATAAATATAAAGAATTTATTTAAATAAAATAAAATAGAAAAATTATGATATTAAATTTACAGATATTTGTTATATAAACCATATGGTCCTTCGGTTTTTACTGCATCCAGATGGACAGTTCTAATCAGTTATCCCCAATCTGATGGTGGGTTATGTTTCTTAATCATGAACAAAGAAAAATTATTTTTTCAACATCTACTTCTTCAATTTTTTGAGGACTCCTAGGATATATTATAAAAAACCATCTCCATCGGAATGACAGAAAACATTCATGGAGGAGGTAGAAAAAGTAATGAGTCCTCCCCTTTCTTGGTTTCCACTTTCACACCATATTCATTATCCTCCAATGGTTGTTGATGGTATGTTGTATCAATAGAAAAATAAAAGGGAAAGTTGGAGTGTAACTCCTTTTGAAAAAAACTAAATCATGATGTATCAATATAAAATTATACACCTTTAATGTATTCATCGTGGGTATTTATTTCCTTAGTAAATTCTACTATGATATTATTTTGAACTCCCTCAAATGAATATTTGACATGTTAGGGGAATACGAGTAGTACCTATTTTGGTGCATCTTATTTTTTCTAAACATCCTCCATGGAAAAACATAAGTTAGATAAAAATGAAAATTCCAAGAAAAAGGAGGTTATAATGAATTCATTTTTAATATAAATAAATGTCAATTACTTAAATAATAGATCATCTCCATATTTGTTCATCTTCAATCTCTTCTTTAGTTGATATCACCTATAGGAGTTGAGTAGTAACATAATAGAAGTAGGAAGTCAGTAACCGCCATTTAATGAATCTCCAGAGATAAATAATAGAATACTATGTGGGGATCTTCTTGTACCATGGAAGCTTTATAAAATTCAGTAATGTAATGGGAGATCCTAGTTAGATCTTGGGGAATCACTTTAATATATTTTGTTCTTTTCCTCCCACAGTCCATCTATTAATTCATTGAATGATTTCCCCCATTATATGATTTCCAAAATTTCCCCACTTATATAACAAGAAATTCAAACTAATCCTCTAGATAAAATGGTGAGTCAATAATTGGTTCATTCATCAATGGGTAATTGTTATGTAAATTAAAAAAAATCAATTGAAAACCTCATGGAAAATGATTTTTTAAATCATTCTACAAAAATTGGAAAGATTAAAATATTTACAAATAGAATGTGGAACTTCATCCCTAGAAACGACACAATGTTTGACGCATTCCTATCATTGAGTTTATAAAAATAATATTTAATATTAACTTGGTATAGTTTAGTGGATAAACATGTTAGTCTCCTGAAGAGGAGTTCACACAAAAAAATTTGTCACTTTATTTTTGTGAAAGAGGTAGATGTTAATTTTAAAATTGACTGAGATTTAAAAAGAAGAAGGAAACTGAAAACATGGTTTGAACACTTGTGGGGGAGAGAGTGAAGGTTTTTTTATAGGATTTAATTTTTCATTTTCGTCATGGTCATAAAAATCTGTTCTCATTTATTCATATTGAATTATAAATGATTGACTCCTCGATCAGTTGTGAGTCACCTATTATTGAGGGAAGGAATGAAAAACACTCATCCGGGCATGAAAGTTCATAAATAAATTCCATATAAATAATGAAATTCTAGATCACTAATTTTTTATCCTTAAAAATCTAAACACAATTTACTTATGTCACACTTGTTCCCATGATTTCTAGACACTCACCATGTAAAACAGTTTTCTTGATCAAGAACAATTGCACTAGCCAGGAAGAGTTTTATATTCTTCCTCCAAAGCTAAAAATAATGAATGAAATAAAAACCCAAAATATTAACATATTAATAGAATTGGATGCCACTGAAAATAGTGATAATTCTATAGAAAATTTTTGTTATTAAAGTACTTGACTCTGACAATACAAAAGGTAAACTGGCCCTTCCCCAATCATTAAAATTCATTACCCCTCCATGAGAAGTGTAATACAGATGAACAGAGAAGAAGTAGATATTAAAAATATATGTAAAAGAAAATGAATAAAATATAGTAAGATGAAACTTTAGCCTACTTGGTGTCCCAGATGAAAAGGGATTGGATGAGACATGCTTTGAGAGGAAGGAACTCCCCTCTATTTATTGGAGGTATTTTTCCTTTGAAAAATGATGTACATTAACCCAATTAAATGATCGAATCAAGAATATAATCCTTAATGAATGTTTTTCATATATTATTTTTTTGCCTACCCTCAAATGTTCATAATATTTGGAAGTGTGATAAGTATTTTATGGATGTTTTACTCTGAGGCTTTATTCTCCTCACTTATACTCTCCAAATTTCAATCCCTCATATTATCATGCCTTAATGACCATGAAAATAGAAGAGTAATAGATATATTTCATCCTAAATGGTGTTCCCCATCATCTCTCACGAACACCATCCATATTTAATATTATTTTGGCCCTCTATACCAGATATATGTGCCCCATAAAAAACCAGAAAGATCTATAAACAGTTTTCATGGTCCAACATATGAGGTTATTTTGATCTCCCATATGGTTGATTCATGTTTTGGTTCAAAATGAGTAAATTATTTCATAGATGTTTAGAATCATAAAAATATTAATTATTCAATTTTTATTAATATATAAAATGTTATTGTGAAAATAAATAAATAATATAAAACTATTAAAAATCCAAAATTGACCATTTTTATGATTAAGTTCAAAATACCACCAATATCATAAAATGTGGAATAATAATTTTAATTAAAAAAATGGTGGTATTTAAAAAACTGAAATTAAAAGTAAAATTATATATATATATTTCCTCTATCTTATGTAAATATAATGGTACACACAATATCCTCATGTGGATATCTTTTTTGGGGTATACAACAATGTTTCAAAGAATTGTGAGATTTGTGTACTAATTTAAGATTATAATGTGATAGACTACAACGCATGGTAGTTGAATACCCACGAGAAGAATAAATAAACACACAATCTAGTTTTGGATGTGTGAATCTATTCATTTGAAATATTGAGGAATTACCTTTATGGGAAAAATTGTGAAAAATTAATAATCATAGGATCTTTCATTATATATTAACATTGAATGAGTAGATATTTCATACATTTAGATGGTAATAGTTTGAAAATTATTAGGACATTTTTATCTAATAACGTCATAGGAATTAAAAGAATACTTGTATTCTCACTATATAACGGTTCAAACAAAAATTTCAATGATGGGAGTTGTGAATAATCTGTTATATTTAAAAATTCAATTGATAGACATGGGAATCATAAATAATGAAAAATAATAATTACATACTCACATTATTTATTAACCATCCATTTAGGAATAATATAAGTATGATCCATGATACGGTGTACATATATATAAGATGTTCTATGATATTAGAGAAGGTAATTATGAGGAGTTTAAAATTGATGTTGAATGAGTTGTATGATTTTGGTCATGAATATGTGTATAATAAATCTTAATTACAAAAGGAATTTTTGTATAATGAAGTTAAATTTCCCTTATAAATCAACCAAAGAGAACAACAATATATCATGATATCTGATTGAAAAATTTTTGGTATAATACAAATATTTAGATTATATAGTTTAATTTTAAATGAATAGTATGTTATCTAGTGATGGATTAACGGAAAAGGTCTATGAGGATGATGAAAACATTACTAATAACTACATGGAGATGGGATAAAATCATAATGGTTTTTTTCAATAGTATTTTGAATACATCATGAGGAAATAATGTAATGTCCCAAAATTCCATGTAATTTTTTTCGAATTATATGGGAATACTTTTAGACCATATTCAAGGATGGAATGTTATTAAGATTCATGTAGTGGCCATTATTTTTTATCCAAACTATTTTAATGATCAATTAAATAAATGTACATTTGTGTTATTCTATCATTTAAAAAAGTTTCTTGGATAAAAAATCTAAGGGCAATGGGGAACATAGAATATTATAAATTTCCTAAAAAACCTAAAATTGATATGTATGGGTCAAATAGAAATGATTGTTTTAAGATGTTTTAAGAAAAAAAATAATTTTTATTTTATTTATAAGTTGTTTTGTTGTGACTTAGTTAAAAGATTCCTATTTCATTCCACATATGAAACAACATAATGGATCTTAACTGAAGCATAACTGAAATGTTATATCATAAATGATAAGTGTAACGGTGCATAAATATAGAGTAATAGAAATAATACAACACATTTCAGTCATTTAATGATATGACAGTGTTGGAGAAAAATATTTATATATATAAATTCCTCTGACATCTGAGAAAAGAATTATCTCCAACAATGAATGCCGAAGAATTGAAAAGCTACGATGACACCCTTGAAGAATGGACTCAGGACCAGAAATCTGTGAACGCCTATGGATTCGAGAAAATTGTGAATTATTGTGGATCGATCGATATCATCGACGAGAAATTAATATTATCGAAGCTTCTTCATGTTGGGGTTTACTTTTATTATTTGATTTTCCCCATTCTTGTTTCTAAAACAATGAACGCAGATCAACCCATGAACAAGTTGATCCATAGGTCACTTTTTCTTGTGGAAGGGTGTTTAATCTATGGGTTTTTACATTGTAGATAGATTGGTGATCTATTCTTGAAAATTATCTATTCCAAGTTTCAAAAACTCTAACATGGAAGAATCATGCTGACATGAACCAGAACCAGATTCATCCATCTATAGGCGTTCATGTGATATTAGTAGAATAACCTATGAATTGTCTTTAATGTTATTTTTTAGGATTCTTCATGGAATATTATTCCATATTCTACCTGGAGGTTCATGTGGTTTTGGTGTCAGACCACCGGAAGGGACCTACTGTTACATGGAAGGACCCGCTGGTGCGTTGTGACCAGCATGGACCATGATGGTGCAGCAGAGGGGGGGAAGCAGTAGGACAGTGGCTGTTGGAGGTTGGTGTTTCTATACATCCACGTCGGTGTAGCATCCTGTGCCATGCGGGCCACAACACACTAGCACGCGGTCCAGTGGGAACTGCGTGCGGGGTAAGGGGAGGACAGTTACAGCCGATTGTGTGTGCTCGAACTAGACACCTAGTGGCTTTCTGGGCCATAGGAGATCATCCCACCATGCGTTCTGGGCCGGGGGTGGGGAGGGGGGAACCGACCATCCGGTTGCGGGTCGGGATAGATGGAACCAGGTTTCCAGGTGACCTAGTTGGCTGGACCCATGGCTAAGCCTGTCCAGGTCCAACAATGTAGAGACCCAAAGCTTAAAGTACATGGACATTATATTACTTTTGTGGAATACATAGTACATTACAGAAACACAGACACAAGGACCGTAATAGTTTATTGTCTTTGGAAACACAGAATATAATCTTCTAATTGTGGTGAAAGATCTTCAACATCTACCATAAATATCTTCCTTTTTTTCTTACCTAAAACTTTTCTTTATATCATGGGGTACAGAAAACATAAACGGGTGAGCTCAATTGCTCAGTAAGGGTAAACAAAAGAAATATCAATCACATCATATTTATAAGAACATAACATTTTGGAAATCTTAACCTGCAAAAAAGATCATAATATCATAACATGGGATAAATCATAGTAGTGAAATATAATCCCAATAATCATAACATAAAACCTGAAACTTTGTGGCATAAACATATAATAATAGAGAATCATTTCTTATTTGTAAAGACTCATTTCCAAGACTATCTTAGTGGATAAAGCCCCTTTCTGAACCGAGTTCACTTTTCATTTCAGTCCTGTTTCACTGAACCAGTTTGTCCTTCCAGCCATGTCTATCTCATGAGATATAAAATCTTTACCCAATGCATTGGAGGGAGATATAGTTCCCACCGATCTCATAATGATACCATTCTTATGTGTTCCACAAAATCATATACCATACATCATAGCATAACCCATGTAATAAAAATGGGAATCTTAAACATCATGACATCATAAAACAATTCATATAAGGTAAAGTAATTCATAAAAATATTTCCATCATAGCATAATGAAATCCATGTAATAATAGGTATAGAAACAAAACCCTTTATTATCTTAGATGGAAAATAATTTCGATAAAACACTAGAACTCCATTCTTGAGGAAAATATCCTTTCTACATCAAAAAAACTTTTCCTTTCTTAACATGTCATACAATTCTAAACTAAAATAAGTTGATTAAAAATAAGCATGAAAACATTGAAAGGAATATTCTAGGAAATAATGTTTTAAAAATCCATTCATGATGTATAAGTTAAAAAAACATTCTTCTCGTACTTTTTCCAGAAAAGTCAAAAAGTACCTCGTACGAAAAATGACAAAAGATTCCTTTCATATCTTTTAATAAAAACTCAACGAAGGGTAAAATTGGATTTAAACAGTTTTAGGTGGATGGAAATAATATTCAATATTGAGGAAACATGGATGTGGATGATAAAATACACCCCAGTAAATTTCAAAGTATAAAAAATCTCAGAAAAAATGAGATTGTTATATTTCCCTTACCTTAGGTCTGATTTGCTTCGTAAGTGTCTAAACCTCCTGTATAATGATTTAAATAATGTCATTGACTTATTCCAAAATCATACTCATTGTTATGATATCATATATGGTTCACTTATGACTTTATATTACCTCTTCTTTTGTAAATTCCATGTTAAAGAGCGTTTTGGGTAAAATCGTTTCATTTGTCGTTCGTGTTTGTAATTATTCATATGATTACTTAGATCATGATTACTTAATTACAGAATATAAAACATGATTTATATATAATAAATATTCATAATATACATATATATAATAGATTAGTAAATGGAACGAAATACACCGTTCATGGAGACGGTAGACCGTACGTACGCATGAACGCTGTTTTTCGTTTCCTTATTGAGTTGAATGGAATTAAGTAGATGACATACATATATATAAACATAAATCCAGTATCATTATTATGTCATATATTTCCTGATTACTTATTATATATAATTTATAATCATTCATGAATGGTTAACGTGGAGAATGAATCTCATCGCATCGTGGAGACGGTAGTCCGTACGTACGCACGAGCGATGATATCGTTCTCATGATCATGGAATTGTATTGGAGTGTTTGTATACGATTTCAGAATCAATATCAATTTAAAATAATCATATATAGTTATTATGTACACCATTATACCCATCCATGTATGGTGGTGGTGTAAAATAGATTACAACACGGCGTGGAGACGGTATTCCGTACGTACGCACGCGCGATGATTTTGTTTTCCGTAGGATGGATAGATGGTGAAATAGGGTTGTTTCATACTTATAATAACATATTCGTATATTAGTGATACTGATGTTATTACTGAAAAATTAAACAACCTAAGAAAAAGAAGTGGAAGAAGAAATAAAGTTGAAAGAATCGGTAACGGACATTACCTCTTCTTTGAAGCCCCTCTTTGAGATCTCCTTTTAGGGCACTAGAATTGGTCTTTGAGGAAGAACAGAACCTCTAGGATGTTTCTATGGAAGTGTAGAATAGAATTTTTCAGGGTTTGGAAGAGCTTGAAAGCTCAATGTGGTGTGAGGAAGAAAGGGAGTAGGTTCCCTTTTATAAGGGAGGAGAGAGGCACCTTTGGAATAACTAAATATATTATTTTATTATAAAGTCAAATTCGGTTTTTAATAGATCAAAATTGATATATTTCGAAGATAAGGTGGGGATGGGTCTAAATAATCTCATATAATAGAATTTATTGAAGTTTAGGTTCTTATTTTAACCTTATCATTTAGATTTAACATTAAGTTAAATAATTTTACTTTTACCGTGTCTTCTTGTGTTATTATACTATAAGGTTAATAAACATACTATAATCACCCAAACGAAACCCAAGTTGTTTATTATTAACATATATGACCTTATCTAAGTCATTTGGAAGAACCTTATATTTTTATGAATAAAATAACAATTAATAATATAATATTTTAAAAAAAACTATTTTATGTCAATTTTGACACTACTTAGTAATTTATTTTTTTGAAAATCATAACAGAATGATTAGTTCGAAGAATGTTAATTAAATAAATAATAACATGTCATATTAACCAATTAAATTAGTGGAATTCATAAAAAGGCTCAAATTATATTTATTTGGGTATTTATAACATCAATTATATCAATATTTTATTAATAAGATAATTACTGCATCATCTTTGTGTCAAAAATAAATTAACTTATTTAAAGTCTAAAAACTACAAATAAAATATCATTATGTAGGAAATTTTTTTAGCTTTCTATTGAATATGTATAGTCGAATTTATCTTATGTATAATTTTATATTAAAAATGATATACTTATTAAACTTTGATTTTTACTACTTTAACCATTCTTTAAATAAATTAATAATAAATGTCCTAATCTAATCCAAGTGGACCTAAATGGTCATATTTTATTCCTAAGGTTGTTTTTGGAAGAATTAAACTTATCCAATAGAATTAGGACATGTTTTAGGGTAATAATAATATCATTTTTACCCGTAATTACCCTATTTACTTTTAACCATGGTAAAAAAAAGTAAAAAGTTACTATTCACCAAAAATTATTTTCATCTCATTGAATCAAATATTACATACTAACATCAACCGTGTCTCTAGGATTTTTGAAATTCCACTCACAGAAGTGGTAAAATTAATTTTTATGAAATATTCATTTTTCATAACTACCACTTAGTGTTTTCACTACTCATCACAAAATGAACGTTTCCAGAAAAATACCAAAAATTAGGCCTAAGAAATATTTGATATTCCGAATCCAAAAATGAAGTCCATTTTGAAAAATAAAATTTACAAAATTTCAAAAAGTGGTTATTACTATTCATAACAGCTAGTTTTAATAATATTTTTAATAGCATATCGTTTTTAGTGAAACTCGGTATTGCGTACTACACACGCTATCGAGGAAGGTCACAATTGCGTGTACTGCTAGGCAAGTCAAAGATACGTTTTGTGCAAGCTCTTTTTGGTGTAACATACAACACAAGACATTAATTAAATTAAAAAGAATATTTTACATAAAATATCGGGGTGTTACATTCTACCCCCCTAAAAATGAATTTCGCCCTCGAAATTCATCGGGGTTATAAATGGTTTACAACTCGAAAGTATCTTTAATAGAAACCCGCATCGTAAAATGGAATACAAAAACCAATATTTAAAAACAAAAGTATGAAACGTAACGGTTACCCAAATAAACTAATCTTTTGGTTTCCACATAGGTGAAAATATGGACATGGAAGAGAAATCTAACCATCATGTTCTGATGGAGAGTGGTAGAGAACATGGATATGGAAAAGCTAAAAATCACAAAGCCATAAATTTGTGACGATCTAAGGTACCATCTGATTCATCGTATATAAGGGAACTTGGACAACATTTTTGGTTTTCAATATCATTTCCCTAAAGTTGATGAATTAAAAGAAATACTTACATGATTTTGGTACAATCTCACTATTGTTTGTGAATTGAACAATTTCCACATCATCACTTAAAGAAATGAAGTTGAATTTGTTATTCATGATGTGTTAGCAGATCATGTGATAGAATGATGGTTCATTCCATCTCTTTCAAAAAAAAGGTTAGCAAAAGTTATAAGTCCATCTTATGGTTAGATTAATCGTATATGGTTCCAAAATGAACTTATACTTCATATATCATACCTCTTAATAAAATAAAACAAGTTTCTACTAAACAGGGACTTTCTGTAGGCCAGTGGTAGGCGATAAAGGCCAGTCGCACTTCGGTTGTGGGTTCGATTCCCACAGCCTTGTCCAACGCGATGGGTTTTCACCCATCCTGGAGGTTTTCCTTTTTCTAAAACTACATTACTATAACATCCCATGAGTAATATTGAAAAAACTTCTATCCTTAAACAATACTAACTTATGTCCAACATAATCCATTCCAATCTTTAGGCTTTTCCAAAATAATTCTGTCTAATCTCATATTATAGTGAAAAATATTACCAAAGAGTTCATACAACTATCATGTTAATACCATTTTTGATCCCCATATATCATGAGATATGTATTGTTGGTCACATTCCAAACATTCAAAGGCCTTAATCATGTATTCTCTTGAAAAAAAATGAATACCCATTGAACCTTTTTGAAAACATGAATGTTGTTAAATGTTAACTCTTTCCACATACCAGAATCCTCAAAATTATATATACTCAAACAATGATATCACTTAGTCCTTATATCAATCATGAGCTCATTAATACTGTCAAACACTTCATTTTCTCGATTTCCCTTCATTATGCGCATATCATCTTTTTTCCAAAAATATCTCAATCACTTTCCATGGTTACCGGTACAATAAAATTATTGAAAACCACAATAGACCAATACATAAATATTCCAATATTCCACGATAATGTATACAACATTATTTTGGAATCCCATTACATAAACACTTAATCATTCCACCACATCGTTATCGTATTCAATATCGCCAATAGTGATCGCATGTGACTTCCCTTTTTTCCTTTGCCTTAATTGGTTGATCATTTCGATCATCACTAACCCTTGGATTAGGGCATTTATTAGCATAATTCCCCATTTCCTTGCACTTGAAGCATTGAAGTGTTAGTGGTGCGTTCTCTACAATCTTTTCTTTATTCACAACATTTATCAACCCTTATTAAATTACTTCGACACTCAGCTGCTGGATGACCTTCTTTTCCACACACAAAAAATTTTCTAGTCCCTTTAAGACAATCTCCACCATGCTTCTTTCCACACATTGAGCAAAAGGAAACATTCAACATCTTTTCACCATTATTCTGAGATTTCTCCTTGAACTCCATCTTTCGTTTATTGTCACAACTTTGAGATGGATAAGTAACACCAACTTCCATTTCTACCTTGATTGCACAACGCACAATTTATTCATAGCTATTGAAGTCTCTTATCGATAATGCCCTTCGAAGATTTAGTTTTAAGCCACTGAAGAATCGATCAGCTTTACTTTCAGGTTGGATGATAAATCCAAATGCATCCCTTGAAAGCCTTGTAAAATTCTCTTTGTATATACCAATAGATTCATCATCCTTTTGCTTTAGTTGAAGAAACTCCTTCTCCATCTTTGTTCGAAGAATACGAGGGAAGTACTTATTGAAAATATGTTCTTGAAATCGTCCCATTCCATGGACTCAATTTCATCTCTTGGCCTCATATTCTTGATAAGATTCCACCATTGATCAGCCTCACCTTCCAAACGATACATTTCTAAGATGACTTTATCATGTTCAGAACATTGAAGAACTGAAAATATCTTTTCATTAGTATTGATCCATTGTTCAGCAACAAGTGGATCAGAAGACCCACTAAAAGAAGGTGGATGTTGCCTCATGAAGGACTCAATAGAATATTTTTCCCTTCTCTGCTCATTTGGAAGTCCAGAATGATTCATAGCTTGTGTAAGTATAGTAATAATATTTTGCACTCCATCTCCCATAACATTTTTTTTGTTCATGAGGACAATCATTGCATTGTCCATTACATTTATCCACACGGTTCCTTCGGGTTCTATCCATCTTCTAAAACCCAAAAAGAATAGTGTGAGAGGAAAAAATCACCCTAGGGAAAACAATATAATAAAGGGGGAGTACCTTCAATATCTAACATCTCTGGTTACCGTAATTCTAGTACTATAACCTATACATATACTTAACCTTAGGGAAATCCCTAGACATACCTTATAAATATCTCTAGGGATCTCACTAAAGTTTTCGAATCCTAGTTTCCAAAGGTTGACTAAACCTTTCCTCTAATACCAACTGTAGAGACCCAAAGCATAACGTAAATGGACATTACATTACTTTTACGAAATACTTAGAACATAACAAAAACACAGACACAAAGACCGTAATAGTTTAGTGTCTTTTGAAACTCGGAATATAATCTTCAAATCGTTGTGAAAGATCATAAACATCTTCCATAAAGATATTCCTTTTTTTACCTAAAACTTTTCTTGATATCCTGGGGAAAAGAAAACAAAAAAGGGTGAGCTCAAATGCTCAGTAAGGGTAAACAAAAGAAATATCAATCACATCATATTCATAAGAACATAACATTTTGGAAATCTTAACCTGCAAAAGAGATCATAATATCATAACATGGGATAAATCATCGTAGTGAAATGTAATCCCAATAATCATAAAATAAAACATGAAACTTTGTGGCATACACACATAATCATAGAGAATCATTTCTTATTATTCAAGACTCATTGCCAAGTCTATCTTAGTGGACAAAGTCCCTTTCTGAACCGAGTTCACTCCTCATTTCAGTCCTCTTTCACTGAACTGGTTTAACCTACTGTTCCAGCCATGTCTGTCTCATGAGATATAAAATCTTTACCCAATTCATTGGAGGGAGATATAGGTCCCACCCATATCATAATGATACCATTCTTATGTGTGCCACAAAATCATAAATCATACATCATTGCATAACCCATGTAATAAAAATGGGAATCTTAAACATCTTGACATCATAAAAAAATTCATATAAGCTAAAGTAATTCATAAAAATATTTCCATCACAACATAATCAAATCCATGTAATAATAGGGATAGACATATAACCCTTTATTATCATAGATGGAAAATAATTTTGATAAAACACTTAAACTCCATTCTTGAAGAAAATATCCTTTCTACTTCAAAAAAACTTTTCTTTTCATAACATTTCATACAATTCTAAACTATGATAACTTGATTAAAAATTAACATGAAAACTTTTAAAGGAAGCTTCTTGGAAATAATGTTTAAAAACTCCATTCATGCCGTATAAGTTAAAAAAACCTTCTTCGCGTACTTTTGTCAGAAACGTCAAAAAGTACCTCGTACCAAAAACGACAAAATATTCCATTCATATCTTTTACTAAAAACTCACCAAAGGGTAAAATTGGATTTAAACAATTTTAGTTGGATGGAAATAATATTACATATTGAGGAAACATGGATGTGGGTGATAAAATACACCCCAGTAAATTTCAATGTATAAATAATCTCAGATAAAAATGAGATTGTGATATTTCCCTTACCATAGGTCCGATTTGCTTCGTAAGTGTCTGAACCTACTGTATAATGATTTAAATAATGTCATTTACTTATTCCATAATCATAAGAATTGTTATGATATCAAATATGGTTCACTTATGACTTTATATTACCCGTTCTTTTGTAAATTCCACGTTAAAGAGCGTTTTGGGTAAAATTGTTTCATTTGTCGTCTGTGTTTTTAATTATTCATATGATTACTTAGATCATGATTACTTAATTCCAGAATATAAAAAATTATTTATATAAAATATATATTCATAATATACATATATATAATATATTAGTAAAGGGAATGAAATACACCGTTCATGGAGACGGTAGGCCGTAAGTTCGCATGAACGCTGTTTTTCGTTTCCTTATTGAGTTGAATGGAATTAAGTAGATGACATACATATATATACACATAAATCCAGTATCATTATTATTTAATATATTTTATTATTACTTATTATATATACTTTATAATCATTCATGAATGGTTAACGTGGAGAATGAATCTCATCGCGTCGTGCAGACGGTAGTCCGTACGTACGCACGAGCGATGATATCGTTCTCATGATCGTGGAATTGTATTGGAGTGTATGTATACTATTTCAGAATCAATATCACTTTATAATAATCATATATAGTTATTATTTACACCATTATACCCATCCATGTAAGGTGGTGGATGAAAATAGATTACCCCACGGCGTGGAGACGGTATTCCGTACTTACGCACGCGCGGTGATTTTGTTTTCCGTAGGATGGATAGATGGTGAAATAGGGTTGTTTCATACTTATAATAACATATCAGTATATGATTGATATTGATGTTATTAATTCAAAATGAAACAACATAATAAGAATAAGTTGAATAAGAAATAAAGTTGAAAGAATCGATAACGGACATTACCTCTTCTTTGAAGCGCCCCTTTTAGATCTCCTTTTAGGGCACTAAAATTGGTCTTTGAGGAAGACCGGAACCTCTAGGATGTTTCTATGGAAGTGTAGAAGATACTTTGGCAGGGTTTGGCCGAACTTGAAGGCTCAATGTTGTGTGAGGAAGAGAGGTAGGAGGTTCCCTTTTATAAGGGAGGAAAGGGGCACCTTTGGAATAACTAAAAATATTATTTTATTATAAAGTCAAATTCGGTTTTTAATAGCTCCAAATTGATATATTTCTAAGCTATGGTTGTGATGGGTCGAAATACTCTCATCCAATTTAATTTAGACAAGTTTAGGTTCCTATTTCAACCTTATCATTTATATTTAACATTAAGTTAAATAATTTTACGTTTACTGTGTCTTCTTGTGTTCTTATACTATAAGGTTAATAAACGTACAATAATCAGCCAAAAGAACCCCAAGTTGTTTATTATTAATATATATAACTATATCTAAGTCATTTGGCAGAACCTTAGATTTTTAGGAATAAAATAACAATTAATAATATAATATTTGTTTTAAAAACTATTTTATGTCAATTTTGACACTATTTAGTAATTGATTTTTGTGAAAATTATCACAGAATTATTAGTTCCAAAAAAGTTATTTAAATCAATACTAACATTTCACTGTATCCTAGAAAATTAGTGGAATTCATAAAAAGTCTCAAATTATATTTATTTTGGAATTTATAATATCAATTAGGTCAATATTTTATTAATAAGATAATTACTGCATCATCTTTGTGTCATAAATAAATTACTTTATTGAAAGTCTAAAAATTACAAATAAAATATCATTATGTAGGAAATTTTTTTAGATTTCTAAGGAATATATATAGTCTAATTTATCTTATGTATAACCCTATATTAAAAATGATATACTTATTAAACATTGATTTTAACTACTTTAACCCTTCTTTAAATAAATTAATAATAAATTTCCTAATCTAATCCAAGTGGGCCTAAATGGTCATATTTTATTCCTAAGGTTGTTTTTGGTCGAATTAAACTTATTCTATAGAATTAGGACATGTGTTAGGGTAATAATAATATAATTTTTACGCGTATTTACCCTATTTACTTTTAACCGTGGTAAAAAAAAGTAAAAAGTTACTATTCACCAAAAATTATTTTCATCTCATTGATTCACATTTTACTTACTAACATCAACCGTGTCTCTCGGATTTTTGAAATTCTACTCACATAAGCGGTAAAATTAAGTTTTATGAAAAATTCATTTTTCTTAACTACCACTTAGTGGTCTCACTATTCATCAAAAAATGAATGTTTCCAGAAAAATATCAAAAATTAGGCCTAAGCTATATTCGATATTCCGAATCAAAAAATGAAGTACATTTTGAAAAATAAAATTTACAAAATTTATAAAAGTGGTTATTACTATTCATAACAGCTAGTTTTAATAATATTTTTAATTGCATATTGTTGTTTAGTGAAACTCGGTATTTCGTTCTACACACGTTATCGAGGAAGGTCGTGATTGCGTGTAATGCAAGGCAAGTCAAGGATACGTGTTGTGCAAGATCTTTTTCGTGTAGTGTACAACACAAGACATTTATGAAATTAAAAAGAATATTTTTCATAAAATCTCAGGTTGTTACAAACAATGCCTAATGGGCCTAGACATAACCTAAATTGGGTAGGTATTGGTTGGTCAAACCTGTCTGGGTAATGCGAGACCATAGGGTTGAGTTGGTCGGGTTGGTCTGTCCAGCTAGAACCGTCCCAAGGCACCACAAAACCCTATTTACTAAAATGCCAATATTTTTCAAACGGTACGTCTGATTTGTGAGAAATTTGAGTTGTTGGAACCCTTGCAACAAGGAGGTTCCTTTGGAATTATCTAAGGATTATTTCATGGAGATTGAAATATAATGAATAGCTTTTGGATTGGAATCCCCCAAAATGAGGCACAGTACATGCATGAATCATGTGGCTAGATGAGACCCATATAATTCTGATGAGTGGGTCTAAATGACACAAGTGTTCAATATGATAAGTAGCCATGTGTGGACAAGTTATAGGGGACCCTGTTTTGTTCACATACAAGATATCTAGTGTGGATCATCTATAGGAGAGCTTGTGTAAATTAGCTCCAAAATAACCCTATGTGGATTAGCTATAAGACACACTATATAGACCAACTATGACGGCCTAAGGGAAAAGAAGTTATATGTTACCTGGTAGGACCATAGTTGGGAGCGTCTAAGTGTGAGCCAGTGGACCTGTGATACCAATTATGGATGAGTACCTCACTATCTCGAGTTGTTCAATGTGTTACTGTCTGGTTTTCTTTATATATGTTTGATTATAATTGTGTTAGGTGATAATACCTTATCTATTCATTCCATTGTGGTCATTCCCTTTCGTTTCAGGATCCCTTAGAGTATTATCTTACTCAATAATTCACATGATTCTTCTACATGTGTTGTGTCTGGTGTATATGAATGGTGCTTTGAAAAATACCATGGGAACCCGGGACCAGGCGGTGCCTCGTGAGATACGACTGGCAGCACATACATCCATAGCTTCAGACAACCACTCTTAGCCTACCTTATAGGTGGGGTTTTCAGAAGATGTCTTATAGAAATATTTTATACATTCCTATTTTCTGTTTTACTTTTTTATTGATTTTATATTTGATCATTTGACTTAGAGCTTGTACATTTACTTTGTGGTTTTTTTAGTGAAATGAATGTTTTCCTTTCTAACTTTTTGGGAACTGGTTTTCAGTGTGTGAATGCGTTAAAGTAATCAAGAAAATTCATCGCAATAATTGGATAATGCATTTATTGTTACTCTCCATCCCATGGCCTTTGGGTGTGAGATTTAGGTAGTCACAACATGGGCCATGGGGGATGGGTCATGATAATGTTGTATCAATGGAGGTTGGTTCTACCAGAAGAACATAGAGTCGGGAAATTGTTTTGGGAAAATAGTGTTCACTATTTCATGTTTTCATTTTTTGGCCAGGGAATCCCGTGTGGGTGTGGTGGCTAACGTATCCATAAACTAGGACCATGAATTATACATTCAGACTCAGTACACGAAAACCCTTGTTTCATGCGTCTTTGAATGTTTTCTCATGATATTTCCAAGTAACAATTATCTCACCATGTATAATCAATTAATCGTGATCCATATTGAACTCTTTCAATATTTCTCCACAAACATATCTAGCTAGGATTCTAGCGCATGACAATGAAGATGTCCCAAAGAGTTACAAGGCTTTGGTATAGGGACAGTTTCTTGAGATGGTACATTCTTGAAGGGTCCCAGCAATAACATTAACTGTTGGTCAACAATTACTACAAGTGCTTTTGGTAGAGGCTTCATGTAGGCAGAGGTCCTTATATGAGTTTTAGTGATATAGTCCCCTAAGGATCTAAGGTGATCTAGACTCTCATGCATCTAAGTACTGGTTAGAGGTGGTGAACAAGTATTCCATCTAGTCTGGGTACCATTACATCAGAAGGAAATCCTAGTAGTGATCCATCTACGTGGCTCAATAGGGTGATAGCGAGGATTACATTACCCGGCCATAGGATGAAGATACTATTGCAAGGTCATATCTTGAGAACCTCTCTTGGATAAGGGGTTAATTACATAGAAGCTAAGGGTTATGAACTTCCATGATATTCTATGTATTCGGCATGACAAAATGTTGGTATATCAATATCCATCAGGGTATACCAACTATTCCAATTACACGATAATAATGAGGTGACTAGTTCACAAGAGCTCAAACCTCTGAAGGAGATGTGATTAGGTACATCTAATCTAACACTATTTCTATGATCATTTACCCTTATAATAGTGTTCTAGAGAGACCTATTTTGGTTTAATGTCATTTGGCTGAGAAAAATAACCAATGGATGTCAGTCGTGGGAAAATGGGAACCTGATGTCAGTATCAGATATTTTGATGTGTGAGATAGTTAGAGAAGTGGTACCAAAATAGGGGATCTGCAAAAAGGCTCATAGGGTGATTCTACTTATCCTATAATGACGTAATACTTTTAAAGAGATGGTAGGGTATATATCGCTCGAGATTTTCCAGCCCGTCTTGTTGACAATGAAAAGGATGATGGTTTAATAGGACAGAGACAATTGTTGACGCCGAAAAAATCCCATAACTCCCAGGGGATGTATCGAAATGATGAAGCAAAGTCATATTCGGAATCAGTGGCCCGATCCGGATCCCCGGGATGTGGTACGTGAAATAAAGGAGGCTCCGCGCGAAAAATTGTTCTGCGCGCGTAGAATCATCGGGTTTCACGGAATTCAGTCATTGAGGCGCGCAATCTTTGCACTCCCCGGTTCCGCGCGGCGAGCTTTTGAGTGCCGGCTGCGCTCGGCGCGAAGAATTTCGCGCGCCACCTGGATTCCGCGCTGGAGGTCGCCTATAAATAGAAGGTGACCCCGAATGGTTTGGGGGTTGAGGAATCCGAAGCGACTCCCGTGCGCGCAATTCGGCTCCCCATGCGTGAAAGATGACTTCCAGGTAAAACCCTCATTTCGCGAAACCTTTCCCCGGAGTTCGCCTTTTCATGAAACTCCACCGGCTTCAGTGAATTTTCCCCCTCCGCAGTATTCCAGCCTTGCGCGCAATCCATGCCTCGTGCGTGCAATACCCTGTCATGCGCACAAAACCCTACACGTAGTTCCCTCTCCGCGAGCAATTACTTTGCTCCAATTTCACGTCGTCCCGGTCTTTTGCGCCCAATCCTCCCCTTTTGCGCGCAAAACCCAGGACTCCTCACCATGACACCCCTTGGCTGCCCCCTGCACCGGCACCTGATGTCTCCCCTGCCGGGCATGCGCGCCATGCGTTGTTTTCCCGTACAGCCACCCATGATCGTGCGAAGAAACCTCAAGGTCCCTTGGGTCGTGTTTCCCATTGCGTTGATTTGCCTTACGCTTCTCCGCATAGGCACACTAACAGCAATTTTTCTTCGCATAGCCACACTAACGTGGACCCCCTGGTGGTTCGCCCTAAGGCCTCCCTTCATTATGGACTTCCCAATGCCTTCCATTCCACAAGGGGTAGAGGGTGTTGGGCATGTAAGACCTAGGGGTGTGGAGCGAACCCACCTCGTCTAAGATGCAGGACGTTAAACATCTAAACACCTTGTCCTTAACACAAGACGTTAAATTGTGGATCGACCCCATGTTTCGCACACAGGGTCCCCCCAGCTCGGACATTCTTTACGCCCACTCGTCTCCACGGGAATGGACTCTTCCTCACATGTAATGAGATCCTCCTTTTCGGAGTGGCGTTTGTCCGCAGGGGAAGGGCTTCCTCAGAGCGTAAGCCCCTATCCTTTCTTGCGGATGATTGCACACGTGGATCTTCGTACTTCCCCCTTGCCAGGGCCAGTGGAGTCCTTTTCCCCATGCGCTTTGTCGCACCATGGCCCTCCACCCTGGAGTAAGCCCCGACACCAAGGGCTGCTAACCATGCATAAGCCCATATTTCCACTTTGGGCCGCACAACGTGTAATCCCCATTCCGCTTCTCACGGACGCACCCTTCGCGATGTGATCATCTGGTCCCTACTGCCTCTTGCTTCCCACACCGAGCATGGCTCACGTGCGGTTATAGTGCACATCGACCATGACATCCTCTTATGGGCCGCCCCAGAGCGTAAGCCCCATCCCAGCGAACTACGTGGACTTTGATCCGTGCTAACGCATGGTACGTAGGAAGCCTCCACGAGGTTCACGCCCACAACCCAGTCATCCTGACCTCTCAATGTCAGTTCCCCAACCACCTTGGGCCGCTTCTGAGCGTATGCCCCAAACCCCTCATTCCGCATGACGTTAAACTGTATTCCGTCCCGCATGACGTTAAACTGTATTCTGTCCCGCATGATGTTAAACTGTATTTCGTCACGCATGACGTTAAACTGTATTTTTTCCCGCATGACGTTAAACTGTATTCCATCCCGCATGAGGTTAAACTGTATCCCGTCCCAGATGACGTTAAACTGTATCGTGTCCCGCATGACGTTAAACTGTATCCCCCCTCTTGGGTCGTCTCAGAACGTAAGCACTATGTCTCACTCCACCATCCATCTTGATCCTTACCCGGGCTGACACATCCCGGTGAGATCATGCCACCCTTTCCCACTCCATGATATATGGGAAGCCGCCCACGTGCGGGCCCCAATATCGGTATTCCCCCCTAGGGATCCTTTAACCTGATCAGTCTCTACAAGACGTTAAACTTGCGACATACCTCGTGTTAAACATGGGAAGCTGAGGAATACCTCAGATGGTACACATTCCACGCGTTCGATTTGGGATGCCTCGGGCTTCCGCACCCTCGAGAAGCCCTGTAATGAGGGACCAAAGACAGACATGCCAATGACGCCCCAGCGTGACCATTCTCCTCACCGAAGGTTGCTGTCCCGACAAGACCCCTTGGAGCGTCTTGACGGAAGCATCGTAATTAACTGGCATCCATGTTGATATGGCACCGGGAATGAGCTTCACGAACCCGTCTCAAATCTATGAGGGAGACCCGGACTAGGTAAGGAGCTCCGAGGAGGAATCCACGGAAGGAAGAACCGACATCCCATCATCCCGGTTTCGATCAAGGAGTAGACGTCCCTGAACAAGGAGCGGATGCTACCCGCCATTGGAAAGCGGGAATGCGGGGAAACAAGTAGTGTGCCCTCCCCCACGAACAGATGCGCACGCTCCGGTGAAAGAGTCGGAAACAAAAAAATGGTGAACCCGACGTGAAGCTCTTCTCCTCAACACGGGGAATGGAAGCCGTTGGGGCGTCGGCTCCACAAAAAATGGTGAACCTGACGTGAATCTCTTCTCCTCATCATGGGGAATGGTAGCCGTTGGGGCCTCAAAATAATATCATGTCACCAGTTCCGGGTAACCCTCACCGAGACGTGAACCTGCCAGGGGTCGAGGCTGTCAGGACGTTGACTAATCCATTCTGTGACATCGCCAGCGTGGATCCCTCTCACCGTACATGGAAGACGGAATGACGTCGGGCCTTGGTTGATGATATCCTTTCCTGTTGATACTAATGGGTTCATCTCCCTGTTTCCAGGAATCAGATCACTGCATTCGGAGCTCGATCGCCACCTGCCCACCGGCGCAGGGGCAGGGGTAGTACCGATGAGGCTACCCCGCGTGGTCCCACCTATTCGGCGGTCACTCTGGCTTCGACCGTCGTAGCATCCGGGTGCTTGCGCCCCCTCTCCCCGTTAGAAATCATACAACAGAGGGTGATCAATAACCCGGTTCGTAGGTATGACGAGGAAGGGGTCATCCCCACTAGGGGCATGGCCCGCTTGGATCTAGAGGTGGTCGCGCCTCACCACCATCGACGCCCTCGAGGGCTGCGCAGGGAGCCGCCGCTCCCCACGCCGATGTTCAACTACTTTGGGAGCCTATCCCTAGAGCGCTTTGACACATCCCTACCCTATGCAAATGAGGTGTGGGATGTCTGGGTCCACCCGATCGGTGATCCATCCCAGGGGTTAACGGCAAGAACCCCCGCCAGGCTGCGTCGACGCCGCTGCCCAACTCCCTGAGCTGAGGAGCAGGCAATCGTCATGCCCACACCACCGTTTCCGGCCCATCTGACTCGACGCCAGCGTTGGCCACGAGTGGGGGAGAATGCACATCCTGGGGCACCAGCATCAGCAACCATTGTGGCCCCAGCCACTGTTGACTCATGTTCCCAGATCCAAACGCATGTTGAGCAGGGGAAGCCGCATGACCGACTGGGATCGAAACCCCGACCGCCCTGCAGGTAGGTTGGGACGAATCTCCCAGTCACGGACATTGTCAACGGCCACTACGGGCCAATCCGCAGTAGTTCCTCTCACCATGAGGGCTCATTTTGTGCCACCGATCTGGGAAGCCGAAGGCTTCTTCGCGACGGCTATGCTCCGGGTATGACTCCTTCCAGCACCCACTGCATGGGGTATGAGGTCACTCCCCCTACTGCCGGTCGCGAGCATGGAGCCATTGTGTATCTAGTCGCTCACTCACACGGAGGTCCTCCTCGTGTCTCGTTCGACATCTGTCCAGGTGCTTCTCACACCCCAGCCTTCGGTCCCCTCTGCCCCAGCTCTATTGTGGTCGGGGGACCCCATGACGGAAGTCGTCCTTACCCTGAGAAGCTACCCAGGGGCAGGAAGGCTGGGCGTCATCGTCGTAGGAGGAATGTCCGGGGAGTCTGGACGGGAATCAGACCAGTCCGTTTCTCGATTCTGAGGTAGAGTACGACTCGATGATGGAACCTCCCCCCCAAACCCTTTGAGTTGAGGGCAGGGGTGGGGACGCGACACATCAGTCTCAAACTCCCTGAATACGAGATCTGTATGATTCCCTCCTCCCTTTGAAGGTATATCCAGGAGGACGAGGACTTGGAGTACAGCCAGGGATCAAGCCCACAGTTGCCGCTGATCTCCTCAGAAGCACCTCCCGCCCATGTTAGGGAGGGTGAGGAACTTTTCTGGGGACCGACGGGTGAATCGCGAGGAGACACACCCTCGGTGAGCACCGATGCTGTGACAGGAGGCCCATCCACCGGCCCATCCTATCGCGATGTGGCAGCCAGGGCACTGCAACCCCTGGAGGATGACCCAGGGATCGGCAGCCAATCTGAATGTTCGCCGTATTCCCCACCGACCAGCCCACCGCGCCGATGGCCTACCTCGGAGACATGGCCAATTCCCCGAATTTCCTCGGTGGATGAGCAGGGGAGGCAGGTTCCGTACTCCGAACCGGAGCCGTGGAACTTCTGGATCATTCTTGCAGCGGGCCACTTCCCTGAGAAGTTTTGTCTGGTCGCAGAATCCAGTATTGATGTGCCAGAGTCACTCACCCCGGGAGAGTTTGAATGCTTCCTCCAGATTCTTTGTTTGACTCACTCCCGCCTCTTCCATCAGCTAGCGCCTTATCCCGGGAGCCAAGTGCATCTCGAGGAGATTGGTGAGCAGTGCCGCCGGGTTTTCCTAGGAGAACTCCCCGCGGTCCGGCACCCCGAGTCGCTGGGCCTCCACGAGGCCCTTCAGCAACAATGAGTCAAGAGTTTTCAAATACTCCGTAGAGTTATTGAGGAGGCCACCCCCCACGCGCACGTCCATGGGTGGGGGCAATACGCTTCTCTCCTCTTCTGTGCGATCCGCCGGCAGCCTGATCCACTAGGCGGCCCTGAGGGAACGTCTCCAAGGGTCGTAGTAGTCAACATGGCTGAACATTCAGATGAGGAAAACATTTTGGAGCCCCTCGATGGGGACTCATCCCCCGAGGACAGGCCGCTACTAGACCCATCTGGGAGGATTACTCGCCAACAGAGGAGCCTCCTAGGCCTTCCTGTACCCACAGAGGCAGTGGCGCTGGGCCGAACATCGGAAAGGGTAAAGAGCCCGTCGGGTCTGTCAAACTCACCGACCCATCTGCCTCAGTGCAGAAGGTAGAGGAAGATCCCGAGAAGGAAACGCTGCGCCAACATCTAGCCGAGAAAAAGAGGTTGGTTGATGAGCTCCTGGCCGAACGCATTGCAGAGCGGCGGCCTGACTACGGAAACCCCAGACCAGGACAGCATGGGCAGGAGCATCTACCCCTTGCTGAGATCCTACCGGGCAACCGTGACCGTGTCATGTTCTCCGATAGGGGAGACACCGAAGCCCATGGAAAGAGGGCGTGATATGTTTCTCCGAACCCTCTCGAGTGGTGAGACAACCTGGGGGACCTTGCTCGATTTCCTCCCGCCGCTCCGAGTGTCGCTCTACCAGCTGCCCCTCGAGCCGCTGAGCACGACTATCGTATTAAAGACCCTGGAAATGTGCTTGTGGTTAGAGATCCCCGTCAGGACAGGAATCCACTTCTGGATGATCTGATGGAAGTACTCATCGCTCGGTTGGAGGCCCTGGAAACTCGGCAGGTGGCGATCCCACCGGATGGCAAGCCGTACCCCGCATGGGTGGATGATATGCCGGCCCCGCTGGGATTTGGGAACCCCCCTTTTCCCCCATTAACGGGACCAGAGACCCTCCACAACACTTTCCCCACTTAAACTCGAGGTGCAGGCCTATGTTAGGGACTCCGGCGCAACAGGAGGCTGCAAAGCTCCGGTGCTTCGTTCAGACACTGGAAGGACCAACATTCGTTTGGTACAGCCAGCTCCCTGTTGGATCAGTGACTAGCTGGGAGGAACTTCGCCGACAATTCCTCTACCAGTTCAGTTCCACAACCCGGAAGACGAACATTGAAGACCTCTTCAGGTTCAGGAAAAGGCCCGACGAGCGAGTTGCGGACTTCGTCGCCTGGTGGAAGTGGCCCGCGTACTCCCTTGACATGCCACTGACTCCGGAGAAATTAAGGACGATGTGTGTGGGGAACGTCAAGGCGGATTTGGTTCTTTCCCTGATCACGCAGAATTACCCTGGAGGGTTCCAGGACTTCTCGGACAAGGCTCAGCGCCTCGAAGAAGCCCTGCAGCAGGCCAGTCAAGCACGCCCGCTGCCTCCTGTGATCTCTGCACGGAGATCCGCCAGAGCCGAGCTCGCTGCTGTAGCGCAGATAGAGGCCCCCAGACTGCTAGAGTTGCTTCTGGTGAGGCCAGGTTAGCAGGCTCATAGGGGTCCACCCCCACAGCCTCCGGCCCAGCAGCGACCGCCTCAAAATCGGCGGGCGCCTCCGCGTAATGCACCACCACCACCTAGGCGAGGCAATCTGGCTCTGCCTCCTTGGCCTGCTCCTCCGGGCCCTAGCCATGGTCAGCCCCCAAGAGTCCCCTTTCCAGAGAGAAGGAATCAGGATTACTCATTTGGCGAGGCACATGTCCCCGGTTATTTCCGTAGCGCCTTGGAGAAGAGGATCGTGCGACTGCCTGAGTGCCGGAAGCTAGAAGAGGCGTGTCTCACGGATCGCCCTAACTACTGCCCTTATCACCGGTTCCTAGGACACACCGTCCAACAATGCTATGTGTTCAAGGACTGGCACCATGACCAGATTGACAACAACATAGTCAGGTTGGTCTCAGCCCCAGCACAGGTGGCAGGTGTCTTCGTGGGATCAGATAGAAGTAGTGATGACGGGGATGGGTGGGAACAGGTTTCCGACCCTGGGTCCCGGAAGTATAACGACTGGATGGCCTACAGGACGGTTTCCCATGCCCATGGCATAATCCGTGCCCGCCTGGATCAGGCAGAGCCCTCGGAATCTGCGAGCGTCACTTCGGCATCGTCGTCCCTGCCTACTTCTTCCCAGAAGAGCAGGCGGCGGTGCAAGAAGAAAGAACGCACCCTGCCATTTCTGTCTTCTTCTCGCACGCTTGGAGATTTCATGACCCTAGAAATGGGGATCACTGCGAGACCCCGTCCGGTAATGGATTAATCCTCGAGCGAGAGCCCGGGGTACGCTTCGGTTAACACCGTAGAGTTGGTAAATCCCATTGTGGCTCCCGACGACGAGGAGCGCCAGGTGAACCTCCCCGAGAGCTCAGGGTATGCTTTGGTTAACACCGTAGAGTTGGTAAATCCCTTTGTGGCTCCCGACGACGAGGAGTGCCAGGTGATCCTCCCCAAGAGCCCGGGGTACGCTTCGGTTAACACCGTAGAGTTGGTAAATCCCTTTGTGGATCCCGACAACGAGGAGCTCCCGGTGGACCACCCCGAGAGCCTGGGGTACGCTTCGGTTAACACCGTAGAGTTGGTGAATCCCTCTGTTTCTCCCGATGACGAGGAGCGCCAGGTGAACCTCCCCGAGAGCTCGAGGTACGCTTTAGTTAACACCGTAGAGTTGGTAAATCCCTTTGTGGCTCCCGACGACGAGGATCACCAGGTGAACCTCCCCGAGAGCCCGGGGTACGCTTCGGTTAACACCGTAGTGTTGGTAAATCCCTTTGTGGATCACGACGATGAGGATCGCCAAGTGGATCACCCCGGGAGCCCGGGGTATGCTTCGGTTAACACCGTAGAGTTGGTAAATCCCTTTGTGGATCTCGATGACGAGGAGCGCCAGGTGGACCTCCCCAATGTCCCCAGCCGTCGCCAACATCGACGGAGCCGTGGCTACGTGAATCGTCGGGGCATGGCGGTCGTCACCTCCAGTCAGGTCGTGCATGCTACTGAGACCAGGCAGCAGGCCCTGTATAGAGAGAAGCACTCGTGGCTCCCTCACCCAGTGACAACAGGTTTTCTTCCACCACCGTTTGTGTTGCTGGATCGGGAGGAACCGCCTTGGCCGCGTCGCAACCAGCCCAGCCCTGCCACTGGACGACTACGGCCTTCCGGTCCTAGCATGGCAGCCACCTCCCGTGCTTCAGTTGGTGAACAGCGGGACATGCCTAGTACCAGTCAGTCATCGATCCCGCCAGCAGGGCCCGTCATGCCCCTAATCGCAGAGCGACCTCCTGTAAGCAGAAGCTCGCGTTTGGCGCGAAAGTATGATGTCCTGAAACATCTGGCTGGCATTCCGGCAAGGCTTTCCATCCTTGAGGCACTCCGCCTGTCGTCTGAAATGGGTGAGGCGCTCGCTGAGGCTCTAAGGATCCCCCTTTAGTTTGAAACGGAGGTAGCGGCCGCAGAAGTCATCCACACCGAGGTGATTGAGGATTCCGAATGTCATGCGGTTATCTCATTCTCCAGTGAAGATGAAGAACCTCCCATACAGGGGCACATCCGCCCGTTGTACATCACCGGTCTGTTCAATGGCATGGAGGTCTGTCACTGTCTTGTCGACACGGGTTCTGAGATTAACTTGATCCCAACTCGGACACTGCGAAAACTGGGGTTGTCCGAGGATGATTTAGCTCCCTCCGACCTCAGAATCCAGGGGTATGACAGGACCGAGAAAACTCCACTCGGCAATATTCATCTGAAGACCCAGTTCGGTGGCTTAATTCCCAATACTGAATTCATGGTTATCTCTCAGGACACTGCCTACAACGCGTTGATGGGCAGGTCGTGGCACCATCTTCACGTAGAGGTTCCCTCATCATACCATCAATGCCTCAAATAATCCCTTAAGGGTCGAGTGGGTGTGCTCTAAGGAGATGCGTCCCCATTTGCATCTTGTGAAGCTCGTTACCTGGACGCTGACTTTTACAAGAGCAAGGACAAGTAGATCCTAGCAGGTGAGGTTGAGCCTGCCGCTGTCGCGAGTGATACCTGGGAATGTTTGGATGATGCATATGTCTTCCCAATCCATCGGTTGGAGGCCATGACTCCCGATATGGGAGAGTGCATTCTTGTCTCGGGTACCAGAGGAATGCATATTTCCGGGTCTAAGTGACGGCGGGAAATCACCTCGTACTCTTTCACCAACCAGGCCGGGGTGATCCCCGAGCCTCCTACCCCCGTACGATATCGGGTCGTTGGGCTTATGGAAACGGTGGTACGTCATACATGCCTGTTTCGCCGAGCCGGGATCGACCGGTTCAAGCCAACGCTACACCACTGCTTCGATGTCGTAAAGTGTGGCCCCTGGGGCTGCATGCCGGATGGGATTGGATTAACATCCTTTGTCGCTACGGTCTCTGCGGTGCATGAGTCTCCCGTCATGACGACCTCTGCTCCCCAAGCCGGTGCTAGCTCCCCATCAGGGTCGATCAGCCCCGAAATAGCTCTCCCCATGGACGATCCTTCCACAAGCGGAGAAGAAGACATGGAATATGCTCCTCCTGCCTTTGAGGAGGGCGTCTCCGCCACGGTCGACGAGCTCGTACAGGTGAACCTCGATAGTGAGGAAGACCTGAGACCCACATTGGTCAGCGCCTCTATGCCTTCCGAGGAATGGAAACAGTACATAAACTTCCTCAGAAAGCACCGTGATGTGTTTTCCTGGAGTTATGACGAGATGCCGGGACTAGATCCCCAGGTAGTAGTCCACCGACATGGCCTCCCAGAAAACCATCGCGGGTTCAAGCAGCCTCCCAGAAAGATGCACCCCTTTCACGGTGCCATAGTTGAGGCTGAAGTTGATAAGCACATTAAGGACAACTTCATCAGGGAAGTCCAGTACCCCAGGTGGATAGCCAACATTGTGCCCGTCAGAAAGTGGAACGGGCAGATCAGGGTCTGCATCGACTTCCGCGATCTTAATCGCCACTGTCCGAAGGATGACTTTCCCCTTCCCGTGACAGAGCTGTTGATCGACGCAACGACCGGGTTCCAAGCCCTCTCCTTTATGGATGGGTACTCCAGGTAAAACCAGATCCGGATGGCCCCCGAGGATGAAGAGTTCACTGCCTTCAGGGCCCCCAGGGCACTTTCTACTATCGGGTTATGCCTTTCGACCTGAAGAACTCGGGTGCCACCTACCAACGGGCTATGCACCGCATATTCAAGCCGATCCTCAGGATGCTGGTGGAGTGCTATGTAGATGACCTGGTGGTTAAATCTCGTCTGTGCCAGGACCATCTCAAAGATCTTGATAAAGTGTTCGGTTTGCTCCGTTCTCGTCACTTGAATATGAACCCGTTGAAGTGTGCCTTCGGGGTCACCTCTGGAAAGTTTCTTGGATTCATCATCAGTTATCGAGGTATCGAGATCGACCCTGAGAAGATCGAGGCCATCAATAAGATGCCTCCCCCGAGTACTATTCGTGAGCATCGAGGCCTCCAAGGAGAGTTAGCCTATATATGCCAATTCATTGCGAATATGGCTGGAAAGTGTAAGCCCTTTTCTCGGCTCATGAAGAAAGGTGTCGCCTACGGGTGGGATGAAGAGTGTCAGACTGCTTTTGAAGAAATCAAGCAGTATCTGCTTCAACCTCTAGTACTGATGCCACCCGTTCCCGAAAAACATCTAGTCCTTTACGTAACCGCCCTGGAGCGAACCCTCAGCACCCTTATTACCCAGAAGAACAACGAGGGAACATATAATAGCATCTAATACCTCAGCCACAAGCTCCTCGATGCGGAAGTCAGATAATCTCCCATTGAGAAGAGCTGCCAGGGGCTCGTGTTCGCCGTACAGAAATTGCGGCACTACATGCAGCACCACGAGGTATAGTTGGACTCTCTGGTAGACCCATTGAAATACATCCTGAGTCGGCATATGTTGACCGGACGATTGGCACGTTGGGTGGTGATCCTCTAGAAGTTCAACATTAGGTTCGTACCTTAGAAGGCCGTCATAGGACAGGCGTAGGCATACTTCTTAGCTGCCCATCCAACCTCTACTGACCAGCCACTGGATTTGGGCATTCCTGATGAGGCAATCCTCTCAGTCAATCACGCCACCCCATGCTGGCAGATGCACATTGATGACGCCTCCCGAAGCCCTACTAGTAGAAGGCCCAACGATCCTAGGCTTAACATAGTGGGCATGGGTATCGTCTTCATCACCCCGGAGCAATCAGTTCTGCCATATTCTTTCTTGTTGTCAGAAGGCTGCACCAACAATGAGGAAGAATATCATGCCCTCATCACCGGCCTCGAGTTGGATTTGGAGGTTGATGTACCCCCTCTGTATGTAAAAGGGGACTCTGAACTAGTCATCAAGCAGGTTAATGGTGACTACGCTGTCAGGAATCCAGAACTCATGCCGTTGCTGGAGTTCACCCTCCATCTAATGGCTAAGTTCCCATCCCGACCAGATGTCATTCACGTTCCCCGGTCGCAGAACAGTCGAGCAGATGCTTCGGCCAGCCTGGCCGCATCACTGGCGGAGCCCGAACAGGATAACCTAATCATCCACGTGGCGCACCGAAAAGTCATTTCTACAGTTATCCTGGAGGGCGGTCATGGCCCGCAAGTGAACCATCTCACCACTGGTTCCCCCACTCCAGGACCCCCCGGGGCTTCAGGCATGGTGATCGAGACAGTTTCTGACTGGAGGACACCCTTGGTTGAATATCTCTGGCACGACAATCTTCCGATGGACCGAGCAGAGCGGGAACGAATCCGGCACCACGTGCCGTAGTTCACCCTTCAAAGTGGTCCCAGCCGTGAGCATCTCCATTACAGGCGCGGGTTTGACGGTGTTCTCCTCCGTTGTCTTAAAGGAGTTGAGATCCCACAGGTCATGCAGGAAGTTCACGCTAGATCATGTGGCGCCCACCAAGCCGGGTCGAAGTTGTCCCACCAGATTCAGAGACTGGGATACTTCTAGCCCTCCATGAGCCACGACTACATCGACTATGCCAAGAGGTGTCATGCGTGCCAAGTTCATGCTAACTTTGTGTATCGTCCACCGGATCCTCTCCATATTACTAAGTATTCATGGCCCTTTGCAGTCTGGGGGTTGGATGTCGTAGGGCCTTACCCGCCAGCGACGGCCCGCCAGTGTCGGTTCATCTTAACCGCCACAGATTTCTTCTCAAAGTTGGAAGATGAAGCCCCGCTTAGGGAAGTCAAGGATAGTTCTATTGCCGACTTCGTGAGCTCCAATATCATTCACCGGTTTGGAATACCTCACGTTATCCTCACGGATAATGGAACCATCTTCCGAGCGGCCGAGCTGAAGAGATTGTACGCCAAGTACAAAATTCGCTTTAACCACACCTCCCGCTATCATGAACAGGAGAATGGACATATTAAGGCGTTTAACAAAACCCTCTCTAACATTCTGCAAAAAATGGTTGGTCAGAACAAGAAAAGTTGTCCAGAGAAGCTCCCCAACGCCCTCTGGGCTTATAGGATGACGACTCGCAATTCCACCCAGGTGACCCTGTATTCCCTGGTATACGGAGCTGAGGTCATCCTTCCCATTGAGGTCCAACTGCCCTCATTGCGCACGGCGGTCTACGACCAGCAAGTGCCGGACAGAGTTTCCGAGATCTGTCTAGCCGAATTGGAAGCGCTGGACGGAAGTAGGCTTTGCGCTTTACATAACATGGAATGGCATCAGAGCAGGATGGCTCGAGCTTTTGATAAGAAGGTTCACCTCCGCTCCTTCCTGCAAGGTGACCTAGTGTTGGCTCTCAGAGTGCCAATGATTCCTGGCAGGAAACCACCCAAGTTGGAACCCAAGTGGGAGGCACCTTTTATTGTCCATAAGGTCTATCCCAATGGTGCGTATTCCCTGGTGACTATGGATGGTGAGCATATCACTCCTCCCACCAACGCCAGGTTACTCAAGAAATACTTTTCCTAGCCAGTATGGTCTTGCATGTCCTTAAACTGTATGGTCCTGCATGACCTTAAACTGTACGGTCCTTCATGACCTTAAACTGTATGGTCCTGCATGACCATAAACTGTATGGTCCTGCATGAACTTAAACTGTATGGTCCTGCATGACCTTAAACTGTGTGGTCCTACATGACCTTAAACTGTGTGGTCCTGCATGACCTTAAAATGTATGGTCCTGCATGACCTTAAACTACACTCTTCCCTACATCTGGGCTCCATTGTCCGAGCTCTATGACCTAAAACTAAGATCTTCTTTTGGTTCTTCCCTTTTCACGGTCCTAGCGCTAAGACCTAAAATTATGATCTATATTTCGTACAACATGACGCTAAACTGTATTTCAAGAACTACGTGTGGCTTGATTCCCATCGTAATGGGATACGTAGGACCGCCCAGACATTTCGTCTCGGGTCCAGCCCAGGTGTGACCAAACTCCGCCCTTTCTTTTCACGGTCATAGCTCTAAGACCTAAAACTAAGATCTATATTTTGTCCAACATGACGTTAAACTGTATTGCAAGAACTACGTCTAGCTTGATTCCCATCCTAATGGGATACATAGGAACACCCAGACCTTTCGTCTTTAGGTCCATCTTGAGGTCCACTGTCCCGTCTGTTTCGCCTTTGGGACTTCGACCACAGGGTTGCGTGGCGTGGTGTGAGATTAGGTCCCCATTCACTTCGGGTTTGCAATGGATTCACCACACGCACCCTGTTATCAGGGTTTAGACCTCCTCTGTCCAATGTCATTTAAAGACACATATCAAGAACTACGTGTGGCTTGATTCCCATCGTTATGGGATACGTAGGACCGCCAGAACACCAAGATGTCAGGTCCAGCCCCATCTCTTAGGAGATCCCACGATCTCCCGGTGCCCAAGGTGTTTGGCATTACACCCCCAATTTTTCCCAGGGATCCGCCATCTCTTGGACGCTCTCGGACTGAGCCCTCTGACCCTTTCCAGTGGTCTGCTGATGTGCTCAGGGCACTCTGGTCTTGAACTTGGAGTGCCAGATTCAACTTAGGAAAGTTCCATCCACTTGACAAGCTTCGTGTTCCCCTTCATTCGGGCCCCCGTCATCCTTCATACCTAGAGGGACCCCCAAGAACGACCTAGATACAACTCCCAAGGGCTCTCCTACCGTCATGGACCAATGCCCCTGAGCATTTCAGACAAAAAATTGATACAAATCCCGCGTTGCGAAAATGGTCAGTGGTTGATGCTCATTTGTTTGTCCCCATGGCTAACACGACAGGATTTTGTGTTGCGAACATGGTCAACAGTATTCCTCAGTCGTCATGCCGGCTTTCCCAGGCCCTGAATGTTGGTGGCATGGTTCATGTCATGTTCCGCCCCTCTGTGTCAAGGTGGAATCTCGACACTCGTTGTACTAACCCTCAGTACACCCCCACACATCAGAGAGACCGAGCTACGTAACGGTGTCTCTCGGGGCTCCCGCGATCTGAGCACTAGAGTATGTGCTTGGGTCTCCTCTTTACAGGTTGCATGCAGCTTGACCTTCCTCCCCTTGGGGAGTGAGGAGTTTCCCAGACATTGCGTTTCGGGCCCAGCATAGCTGGGAGATAGCATCTACTACCCCTCCCTGATTTTTGAACCCTCATAGGCCCCTTTGCCCGAGGCTCCTCTCTCATATGGTCCAAACCATATGAACTTAAACTGTGTTGTTGGTCCAAACCATATGACCTTAAACTATCCTGTTGGTCCAAACCATATGACCTTAAACTGTGATGTTGGTCCAATCCATATGACCTTAAACTATGCTTTTGGTCCATACCATATGACCTTAAATTGTATTGCTGGTCCAAACCATATGACCTTAAACTGTGTTGTTGGTCCAAACCATATGACCTTAAACTTTGTTGTTGGTCCAAACCATATGACCTTAAACTGTGTTGTGGGTCCAAACCATAGGACCTTAAACTGTGTTTTTGGTCCAAACCATACGACCTTAAACTGTGTTGCTGGTCCAATCACACGACCATAAACTGTGATATTATCATCCTGGCCGCACGGCGAAGAACAGCACTGCATTTTGATGACCTCGTTGTAGAGGACATCACGTTGGATATTGGTCTTGTGCCATGCCATTTGTCAATGTGTATCACGGATTGATGCTTGTGGCGACACCATGGCCTGCTACTCTAGGTCTGTCACTTCACAACAAAAAACCACTCACCATAAAGGACAAACAAGATTTATCAAATGCCGCTTCTTCTAGTGCAAGGGCCAGGCCCGCACTCCCCTTTTCCATTGGCACTGGTATCTTACCATGTAATATTCAGAACTAGGTATGGAATGATTCTCATCCTTATGAGATACGTATGAATGCCTGGGGCACTTCCCCGCGGGTCCATCCTACCACCGTGTTTGGTCCCTCGACTCGAGCATTTCCCCGGAGAGCACATGGTAAGTAGGGATTATGTCCTCCCTCACGTCGGGTTTTGTAACTGCCTGGCCATGTGTCTATTTCTCCCCTTTCCTTACAGTCCGAGCTCTAAGAACTAAAACTAAGATCCTCACGGTCCGTGCTCTACGACTTAAAACTAATATCCTCACGGTCCGAGATCTAAGACCTAAAACTAAGATCCTCACTGTCCGAACTCTAAGACCTAAAACTAAGATCCTTATGGTCCGAGCTCTAAGACCTAAAACTAAGATCCTCTCGGTCCGAGCTCTATGTCCTAAAATTAAGATCCATATTCTTTCCCGCATGTCATTAAAGTGTATTTCGTCTCGCATGACGTTAAACTGTATTTCGTCCCGCATGACGTTAAACTGTATTTTCAGAACTACGTGTGGATTGATTCTCATTCGTATGAGATACTTAGGACCACTCGGACGTTTCGTCTTGGGTCCATCCCCAGGGATTAATAAATCCCATCCTTCCTTATTTTTGGCCACTCGGCCCAACTTCATGGGAAGTGGTTTAATCGGGATATCTACCCTGAGCATGTTCTGGATGCCCCATGGTAATAATGGGAAGCGACAGTTCTCTCACCAAAGAGGTCCTTCCTGGAAATTAGGACGACCCGTGATCAGGTTGGTATGTCTGCCTAATGCGCCTTTTCCATGTTGGCGCAATATCGGGAGTGTTGGACTCTGTTCGAAGAAACCACCACTCTACCTTCCACGCCTTGCGTCCCCCCTTATTTGGACCCTCATTTCCTTTTGTGTTTGACGGGACCCCCTAACAGTATGGATGCTCGACCTATGGTCTGCCTACTGTCCTGGGCCAACATTCCAGCGAACTGGTCATGTTTGACGGGACCCCCTAATAGTATGGATGCTCGACCTATGGTTCTCCTACTATCCTGGGCCAACGTTGTGGAGAACTGGTCATGTTTGACGGGACCCCCTAACAGTATGGATGCTCGACCTATGGTCTGCCTACTGTCCTGGGCCAACGTTCCAGAAAACTGACCAACAATATTTGAGTTAGGCCCCATGTTGCGAACATGGTCAGCAGTTAGCCCTCATTTATTTTCCTCCCATTCCAGGACAACGTGATATGGATGTTGTGTTTCCGCTACGGTTGACAGTTATCCTCCATGGTTGCGCCCCATTGGGTTCCGAATTTGGGTAGCGTGATTCACCCTTCCTCTACATTCCCATGTGTTCGGATGGATTTCAATGCCCCCGGCATTGCCCCGCTTGTGTGTAAGAGCACATTGAGAAGTTGACACATCAATCGGCTCAGGGGTCTCCTCAGAAGTCCATGCCCAATTTTGGATGCCTGAAGCTTGGTCAATGCCCCAAAGATGAACGAAATGATGGTACGAGCATCTTCTGCTCCATGCGTTGGGCACAACCCACATGAGCCTAGGGATGAGTTGTTATTTGTTTCGAAACTATGGTTGAGCGCATTAAACCAAGGGTACAAATGAGTGTATTTGACCACATATTGGATTGAGACGATGAGCAGTATAGGCATAAATTTCATGAGATGTCAAAAACAAATCCCTTAGGGATTAGCGTGCTGAAGCAATCTTTCCAGCGCTGCTACCCTCTGGCTGGTAGCCTCCAGGACCACTTCTCGCTCTTTGAAGACTCTCTCCTCATCGGCCACCATAGAGCGCAGCTCGCCATCCCTAGCTTGTGCCCGCGCCCGCTCGATTTGAAGTACGGTCATCTGGTGACTCGCATCCACCAGTTTTTCCTGCACATCAGCTAGCTGGGCCATCAGTTTCTCCACAAGCTCAGAGCATATTGCGATGAAGGCCTCTTTATCTGCCGCCTGCCCTTCGAGGTGCCGGACTTCCTGCTCCGCCCTCAGCAGTGCTTGGGCACTCACTAATCCTTCCCGACACTGGGAAATGTCGGTGCGTCGGCTGCTCTCGCGTATCTTCTCAGTCTTGTAATCACGGACCATCAGTTGAAGGCGCTGAGCGTCAGCCCCTCCGGCGTACAGGAAGCGCAGCCAGGTCTGATGTGATCCCATCCGCCTCATCCAATCTGACTGGGGCTTCCTGAGGAAGCGCTGGATACACTTCCACCCTTTGTGCTGTGTCATCCGGCTCTCCTCGGCGGCCTCTGAGTCCGAGTCATCAATCTCTTCAGGGTCAGCGGGTCGGTATAGGTGGAAGGCTTCCAACATATCGGCAGTAGGATCCACTCCAAGGATGTCTTCATGAGGAATATAATCCTCGACGTCTGGGCGACCATCCTTGCCCCAGCAGTAATGATGCCTCCACCAGCTTCCGACCACGTTTCAGGAACAGCGCCGCTGATGTCCGCCGCCCCCTGTTGATCAATTTTCAGGGCCGACTCAGCGCAAAGATCATGTTTCGAGTGAGGCTGAATGTCCGCCGCTTGTCCACTCGCGGATGGCCCGGGCTCCGCAGCCTAACGTGCCTCCAGTGTTGAGAACCCTGCGCAGGGCATACGTTGGTCAGATGGGATCTTGTGACACCAAACACCAGTAGTGTACCGTGAGACTTATAGGAATCCAGAGCGTCGGTCCCCAGTGTTTCGGCCGCTACAAGAGCCGCCATAATGGGAGACCCCTCTGCGCTGGTTAATTCAATGATGGGTGTGGGATCCCCATCATGTCCCACTGGTTCCTCTCCTCCCTCCTCTGGTGGGGACACCCGTCCACCGCTCAATTGCTCCTGAGTAGGATGGGGAAGTGAGTTAGAAGTTGGAAAGTAGAATGGATGAATGAGGGAAATGAATGAAGACAGAGACAACACTCGAGAATCTCGGTAATGTCGAGATCAGAGTCGGCAATCTCGCCGCTCTCTCGGAGACTCCCTTGGTAGGTCGCCCATTGCTACCCCTCACCATCAGGCTCCTATTAATCATCTTCTCCCTCTCCTCCGTCCTCTCTGGTTTCCTCCTCCCCCTCCGGCTCTTCGTCACTGTCGCCTTCTCCCGATGACATCGCTTCCGGATCATGCTCCTGGCCAAGCATCACTTTCACTAGGAATGTTGGCTCCGCACGCCGCCCCCTTTGGCGTGTGTATGAGTCTATGGCCTTCAGATAAGCATGCCGATGATGGAAGTTAACTCGGTCAGTAATTTGAACGAGCCCGACCTCCGGAAGTTGGATCCCGTTCTGCATTATCTTCTGCCAGATGGATTCGACGCTCAGCGATTGTCGCAGGGTCATCCAGGCCGACCACAGTGCTCGGAGAATTTCATCTTGGGGAGGTTCGAGCATATATGTTATCTGCTTCCCGGGAAGTTCCCTACTCTCCTCATGTGACCCCCCTGCGGGTAACGAGGACGTGGCAGCACCATGTGATGTTCCCGCTGCCGAAGTCCTGACCTGCGCAGGCCTCGCTACCTGACGCGCCCTTGGTCCTCCCCTTCCGACGGCACCATGCCTTCTTTCTCGTCGCCCGGTTTCCGTGTGAGTAACCTCGAGTTTCCGGACGAGCTTGCGTAATAGCCCCTCAGGGTACGCAATGGTCCATTTTTCGGCATATTCGGTTTCTAGGCCGGCATCGACCCCGGTGGGAGGAAGAGTAATGACGTCTCCAGAGCCGAAAGTTTTAATCATCAACCACATCTGGTGTAGGACGCATGGATTCTTCTCCTCTCAGACAGCCGTGAATACATTATTCGGCATTCGTTGGAGGCACCTGAACTGCCTTGCGAATCGGGATGGCACGTAAGGCTCGCAAATCACCTTCCCGTCGATCCAAGCCATGAGCACCCCGACCCGAATGATCTGGAAGTATTCCTACTACTACAGAGAGCCTCACTCGTTGTCCACTAGTTGGCCGACTAGAGTGGGGAACAGGCTGATTTTGAAGTTGGCATTGTTGCCAATGCGGATCCTCATGCCCTCCTCATTGAGTGTCAATGGCGCCACCCCTGCAATGTTTAGCAAAGACGGTCGCAGACCATTTCCCAGAGGATGGACGGTGTTTGGGAAAGTATACCCGCGGAGATGAGCCACCACCGAGCCATGGAAGATATGGAAGGGACCACATACTCTACGAGGCAACCCCCTCGTGAGATGCGCCCCAGGATGGTATACAACTTGGCCAGAACGAGGACTCCCATGTTGAACTGTTTGTTGGCGGCCATGGAGCCCGCCATCACCAAAGTTGCTGGACGGATGCCCATCCTCGCGTCCCGCACCGGCAGGAGCCACCCGCTCAGGAAGGCGGCATGGAACCCGGCATACCGGATGTTCGGGTCACGGGCCTCAATGACGCGGTAGCCCCATGATTGGTATTTCCCTACCTCCAAGGTCTTCCAGAATGACCTGTCCTTGCTCCTCTGAGTCGCCGTTGGACACTATTTTCCCCGTCTTGACATATTGACAAAGGGATCCCTCTCAAGGAACAGGCTGAACCCGCCCTTGTAGGCGATGTCTTTCAGGATTTCCTTGACCCCCAGCCTCTCCTTGGCTAGCTGCAGCAGGTGCCACATCAGCATAGGCGTCCGCGACCTGTCTCCCCAGGTGTTCTTTGGAGGAACAAACTCGTCGTATTGGTAACCCTCCAGTGGTATACCTCTGATGTAGTGAATATCCCAGAGACTGATGCCGACTTCCCCATGATGAAGGTGGAACGTGTTGGTGTCAGGAGACCACCGGGTGAATAGCTCCGGTCCGAGTTCAGGTTTGTGGTGAAAGTTGAACTGCGATTTCCATACCGCCTCGAACAGGCCGATATACCGCAGTTCGTCCTCGAACTGGTCACAGGTATGGCGAACCCAGAACGCTCAGGCCCATTCGCTGGTGAAGTTACCCTCGAACCGCAGGTCCCAATCCTTCATCCAGCCCTTCGTGTCATCCATGATGCTTTGACGGAACGTGCTTGCGTAGAGGGCCAGAGAATCCTCCGCCACAGGCTCGTCCTCGGTAATGTTCCTAGTCCTTGGGTTCAGGATATAAACATCCATATGTCTAGTTTCCATTTCAGGATGGCCATTGTTGGTGATGTTGTAGAGAGTACGTTCGTCTTCCTGAGTCACCCAAGACCGCGGCGTGTCCAATTCGAAGCCCGACAGGGGCACCTCCTCCAGGATGCCAAAATTCTAGAGCGGGAGGTTGTCTGATAAGGGATATGCCTTTTGGAACAGAGTCAGCAGATTGAACAAGGTCAGATTGTTGGAGACAATCACCTTGGCACCATAAACCTCCTTGTTTTCTTCTATTTCTGTCCTACGGGCAGCAGCTTCCCCTTAATCAACTCGGTTTGCGGCCATCTCGAATTTTTCGGGAGTTGGGCGAAATCAGGATGCAGTGCGCAGAATCGGAGAGTTCGGTGCGAAATCAGGCTGAGTTGCGCAGAATCTTAGAGATGAGCACGTAATCGGCACGTGGAGCGCGGAAAATCCCAAACAGGTGCGAGATCACGGCTGAATTCCGGATGGAAATCCGCGCTGCCAGAGCTTTATTACGCGCAGCAGCGGAAGCGATTTCGCGCACGAGAGCGGTAAGCTTATCGCGCGAAAAAAGCGGAAGTATGGATTTGGGACCCAGCGCCCATTTTTATAGGCGAGGCCAGAGTTCCGTGCCACGCGGAAAGTGTGCGTCCATAGGTTTTGCGCGCCCCATCGGAATTTGGTGTGAAAATTGACCAGGAGGCTCAGCACTTTGGCGTTTCCCTTTGAATCCGATCGTTTCAACCTCTCGCCGATCTAATTCCAAGGGGGTGCATTTGATGACGCCGAAAAAATCCCGTAACTCCCGGAGGATGTTTTGAAATGAAGAACCGAAGTCATATTCAGAATCAGAGTCCCGATCTGTAGGCCCGGGATATAGTTCCCGATATAAAGGAGGCTCCACACGAAAAATTGTTCTGCGCGCGTAGAATCACCAGGTTTTGCAGAATTGGGCCGTTGAGGCGCGCAATCTTTGCACGCCCCGGTTTCGCACGGTGAGCTTTTGCGCGCCGGATGCACTCGGCGCGAAGAGTTTCGCGTGCCACCTAGATTCCGTGCCGGAGGTCGCCTATAAATAGAAGGTGACCCCGAACGGTTTGGGGGTTGAGGAATCCAAAGCGACTCCCTTGCGCGCAATTCGGCTCCCCCCACGTGAAATATGACTTCCAGGTAAACCCCTCATTTCGCGCAACCTTGCCCCGGAGTTCGCCTTTGCACGCAACTCCACCAGCTTCAGTGAATTTTCCCCCTCCGCAGTATTCCAGCCTTGCGCGCAATCCGTGCCTCATGCGCGCAATACCATGCCGTGCGCGCAAAACCCTGCGCGTAGTTCCCTCTCCGCTCTCAATTCATTTGCTCCAATTGCACACCGTCCCGGTCTTTTGCGTGCCAACATCCCCTTTTACGTTCAAAAACCATGAATCCTCACCTTGACGCCCCTTGGAATCCCCCTGCACTGGCACCTGATGTCTCCCCTGTCGGGCATGCGCGCCATGCGTTGTTTTCCCGTACGGCAACCCAGGCTCATGCGAAGTAACCTCAAGATCCCTTGGGCCGTGTTTCCCGTTGCGTTTCTTTGCCTTATGCTTCTCCGCATAGGCACGCTAATGGCTATTGCTTCTTCGCATAGCTACGCTAACGTGGACCCCCGGTGGTTCGCCCTGCAACCCCCCTTCATTATGGCTTTGCCAATGCCTTCCCTTCAACAAGGGGTAGAGGGCATTGGGCATGTAATCCCAAGGGGTGTGGAGCAAACCCACCTCGTCCAAGCTGAAGGACGTTAAACTGCTATGCACCTCGTCCTTAAAACAAGACGTTAAACTATGGTTCGACCCCGTGCTTCGCACGCAGGGTCCCCCCAGCTCGGACATTCATTACGCCCACTCATCTCCATGGGAATGGACTCTTCGTCACATGGAATGAGATTCTCCTTGTCGGAGCGGCGTTTGTCCATGGGGGAAGGGCTGCCTCAAAGCATAAGCCCCTAGCCTTTCTTGCGGATGATTGCACCCATGCATCTCCGTACTTCCCCCCTGCCAACGCTAGTGGAGTCCTTTTCCCACTGTGATTTGTCGCACCACGGGCCTCCAGCCTGGAGTAGGCCCCGAAACCAAGGGCCGCTAACCACGCGTAAGCCCCTATTTCCTCTTTGGGCCGCTCAACGTGTAAGCCCCATTCCGCTTCTCACAGACTCACCCTTCACGACGTGATCATCTGGTCCCTACTGCCTCTTGTTTCCCACACCGAGCGTGACTCACGTGGGATTAGAGTGCGCATCGACCATGACATCCTCTTATGGGCCTCCCCAGAGCTTAAGCCCCATCCCAGCGATCTATGTGGACTTTGATCCGTGCTAACGCATGGTACATAGGAAGCCTCCATGAGGTTCAAGCCCACCACCCGGTCTTCCCGACCACTCCATGTCAGTTCCCCGACCACCTTGGGCCGGCTCATTGCGTAAGCCCCAAACTCCTCATCCTGCATGATGTTAAACTGTATTCCATCCCGCATGACATTAAACTGTATTCTGTCCCGCATGACGTTAAATTGTATTTAGTACCGCATGACGTTAAACTATATTTCGTCCCGCATGACATTAAACTGTATTCCGTCCCGCATGACGTTAAACTGTATTCCCTCCCGCATGACGTTAAACTGTATTCCGTCCCACATGACGTTAAACTGTATTCTGTTCCGCATGACGTTAAACTGTATCGTGTCCCGCATGATGTTAAACTGTATCCCCCCTCTTGGGACATCTCATAACGTAATCCCCATGCCTCACTCCACCATCCATCCTGATCCTTACCCAAGCTGCCACATACCGGTGAGATCATGCCACCCTTTCCCACTCCATGATATATGGGAAGCCGCCCACGTGCGGGCCCCAACATCGGTGTTCCCCCTTAGGGATCTTCAACCCCATATTTCTCTACAAGACGTTAAACTCGCGACATACCTTGTGTTAAACATGGGAAGCTGATGAAAACCTCAGATGGTACACATTCCCCGCATTCGATGTGGGATTCCTCGGGCTTCTGCGCCCTCGAGAAGCCCTGTGATGAGGGACCAAAGACAGACATGCCAACGACGACCCATCATGACCATTCTCCTCCCCGAAGGTTGCTGTCCCGACAAGACCCCTTGGAGAATCTTGACGGAAGCAGCGTAATTATCTGGCATCCATGTAGATATGGAACCGGGAATGAGCTTCAAGAACCCGTCTCAAATCTATGAGGGAGACCCGGACTAGGTAATGAGCTCCGAGGAGGAATCCACAGAAGGAAGAACCGAAATCCCATCATCCCATTTTCGATCAAGGAGCACACGTCCCTGAATAAGGAGCGGATGCCGCCCGCCTTTGGAAAGCGGGATTGCGGGGCAACAAGTAGCGCACCATCCCCCACGGACGGACGCGCGCACCCCGGTGAAAGAGTCGGAAACAACAGTGACAGGGACAAATTAATCTGTAGGGTGTCAGATCTGGTAGAGGATCTGGGAGAGAATCAAGAGGTGGTATAAATTTATACATGTTACAACAACCACACCAATCTGGTCCACACTAGTATTAGGGAGATGGAGGATATGGGAAGTGGTTAGCTACATGCGACTATCCTTACCCTTGTGGGAGTGGATATTTTGAGTTTTTAGTTCCCATTAGTTTTGGAAGATAGTAGGGACATCCTTTCAGATAATGATTCCATAATTAACTCCCTGCATAGATATGTACATCTTCATCATTCTATACCTCAATTTGGCACCGATATTAGCATCAGTATATCATATGGATTTCACAGAGCATTGCGAGCTGAGGGTATAGGTAGGGGACTTGAAAAGGATGGGATTGGTAAGACCTAGAGTTTGTGGTTATGTGTGGATTAATGACCCTCATTAACCAGGTATCCATGGTTAATGAGTACCAACTACCAAAGGGTTGATAAAAAATCGATTAGTGGAAAGGTTAAGCCTTTCACATTAATGGAAAGGTCCCTATAGGCTTTTCAACAATCAAGACAAAGATGATGGATAGAGTTTCACCAGGACTATGACATCGAAGTCGTGTATACTCATGTTAAGGGTAATAATTGTAAAGGATTCTCTCTATAGGAGATCCAGTTTGTAGTTTCTGAACAAGGAAATAGAGTAGTTGGCATCACTTCAGATATACTATGTTGATAGAGAAGATATTTATTTTAGTTAGCTAATATTAGTTTCCCATCCACTCTTATAACAATTCAGGGAGGTGAAACATAGAGATTCCAGTTGGAAGGCCACACGTTCCCAGGTGTTCATAGGGCATACCCCTGATGGTTATTCGAAATGTGGGGACCACATCATCTGTTTAAGAGGATGCAAAAATATATAGATGGATTTATAATTTGTAGTGTTATGGGAGTTCAATACATCCCATTTGGTGGTTCATCCAAGTGAGGTGATGATGTAAAAAGACCTCTGATATCAGTACTAGTGGTCAAGGATAAATACGGTAGTGTTAGATTTTGTCTCCATATGCCTCAGTTGTCCCAATGTGAAGAATGAGATCCAGGTTCCAGCATGATAGACACAACCCCCCAAGGTACTGGAGGGGAAGTCGATTGGGATATCGATGGAATTGATGAAAGGATTACCATATTTATCCAGGGGAAATGATACCATTTAGGTGACCATAGACTAAGTCACCCAATTAGCCCAATTCAAAGGCCTTCAAGAATATGGTTTAACCAATATATTTGGATGAATATATGTGTAGAAGATAATGTGACTGCATGTTGTGACTTTGAAGGACATCTCAGAACATCATTATTGCTTCACATCTTGAATATGGAATGAATTAAAGGAGGATTTCAGGACTCAGCTACACTTGAGCAAAATTTCTATCCAAAAACTGATGGTCAGATAGAGAGGACTGTTTGGTTGTTGGAGGACATGATGCATTCTTGTATCATCGACCTTGGTCATAGTTGGGAGGACCACCATCCACTGGTGGTGTTTTTGTACACCAAAACCTTTCACTCAACTATTGGCAAGGTATCATTCAATTAACCTTAAAGATGGCCTTGTAGATCACCCATATTCTTGATATACCTGGGGGAGTCAACAATCATGGGTCCACAGTTGGTATGGGCTACCTCTAAGAAGGTTATAATTATCCTGGAGCTAATGAGGGGATCACTGAGAAGGTTTATATCTTAGGTAGATTTGAGATGGAGGCCCATGGAGATCCAGGGGGGATATCATGTGTTACTTATGGACTACCCCCAATGAGGATTTCATAGATTTGCCTAGGGTGGAAAGTTATCTATGAGATTCATTAGCCCTTTAATGATTTTGAGCAGAGTTGGTGAGGTGGTGTACTACCTAAATCTTCCCCACTGATGCACCGATAGCATGATGTTCACCATGTGTTGCAGTTGAGGTGGTACATGAATGATCCATTGCATGTGGTCAACTGGGGCGAGATGGATATTGACTATGGGGTGTCATTTGGGGAGTCCCCAAAGGAGATAAAGGATCATCATGAGTGGGTCATTTTGGGGTGGTCGATTCCACTAGTATACCTATTGTGGCTTCCCAGGAATATCCAGGATAACAAATTGGAGCGAGAGGATCAGATTTGTGCTCATTACCCTAATTTGTTTATCCATTGTCTTGGATTTCGAGGATGTACATACTTAATGGCAGGGTAATGTAATGTCCCAGAATTCCATTTAATTTTTTAAAATTATACGGGATTATTTTGAGGCCATACATTGAGACGAAAATTGACACTGAGCCATGGAGTGGAAGAAATTATGTTCTAAAATATTTTAATGTTCATTTAAATGAATATATGGAAGGGATTTCTCAAACCATTAAACTGGTGATCAGATTAATAATCAGAGGTTAAAATTGAACTCAGAACATTGGTATTCCTCTAAAATGGACACAACATCGACCGAAGGGGGTCGATCAGAAATGATAGTTTTCAAGCATTTTATGAAAAAATAAAATAAACATAAAAAGGTAATTTTATTCATATGTTGTTTTGCTATGATGTAGTGATGAGATGACTCTTTCATTCCATAAATGAGACAACATAATGACTCATTAAATGAAGTGTAATAGAAACATCATCTTATAAATGATACATTGTAACGACACAAACAAATCAGCGTAAAAAATGATATGATTAATTTCTCTCTATTAATGAGATTATGGGGTTGGAGAAATAAATTTAGTCCATAAATTTCTATAATGATTGAGAAAGGAACTCTCTCCAATCATTAATACAGAAGAATAAAAAATCATCGATGACACCATTGAATAAAAGACCAGGGTCCAGAGATCGACGAAGGCTAACCACTTCGAGCGGATCATGAATCCATGTGGACACATCACAATCAGTGATGAGCCTTTCCTTTGAATGAAGCGTCTTCTAGTATGGGTATACATTTTTTGATTTCAAATTCCACATTTTTTATTCCAATAGAATGAACATAGAAAAACCGATGAATCGGTTGAAATGCGGGTCGCTGGTTCTTGAGGGATGTTGTTTTATCTCTGGGTAATAACTTTGGGGTTAGAATTTCGATTGAATCTTGAACCTACACCTTAAAATGTTTTAAAAACTCTAATGTGGAGGAATCAGGGAAAAACAAACAATGCCCCAATTAATCCTTCCTTTAGAATACATGTTTACTCAATGGAACCACCTCCAAATTCACGGAGATGTGATTTTTAGAGGACACAATAGGGAAGACAACGCCCCAATGAGTGCAAAGGTACAGGATGTTCTAGGATCAGACCATCGAAGTAAAATTGGTGGTCTTTGGAAGTCCCCATTAGTGAACCAGTGCCAACGCCAGTGGCCCATGATGACGGTTGCTGGCAGGTGGAGGCATGCTATGACGGTGCATTGAGACAGATGATTCAGCCAGCTGGGGCTGAATAAGTGTTGTAGGGGGGTCATCGATTGCAGGTAGGGGCTAGTAGATGTAGACACATCCACCTGAAAACGTCGTTGTTGTCACCAGGTTGAACATTGTTCGTTGGGGACCATGTAGATGATGAGGGGAAGCCGACTCCTGCATGCCACATTGACTCAAAACTGATTCCCGGTGGGCTTCTAGGATGGATCACAAGTCTACCTACATTTTCTGGCTGGGATAGAGGGATAAAACTAGGCCACGGGGTGGCCCATGATGGGAATAAACTGTCACTCCTGTTGTAGGATAGGCGGGATGGAACCGGTTCATTGGAAGACCTGGCAATATGGTCCTACAATTGAATTGGGATAGGTCGACCTAGTGACAATGAGCCTATAAGAGACCCACACAAGGTCAGGTCGGGTTGGTCCAATTGGTTTCAGTCAAGCAGGATCCCTGGTCTGGGTTAGTCGGTTCAGTCCGACTAGGTCAGACTGGGCCCGAACAGAACCGTCCCATGTTTACTAAAATTATAATATCCTTCAGACTGTGCATCCGATTGGCAAGATGTTTGCAGTGTTGTAACCCTCGTGATGAGACTGTTTTTTTTTTTATTTAAGGGGAAATTGATAGATGTTGAAATATGATGAATTGCTTGTGTAATGGATTCTCTCGTAATCAAGTGCATTACATGAAAGAATACTACAGATGGCTGATACCTAAAGAATGATGAAGTGTGGGTCTAAATTACACTTTTGGCCAAGATGATAAGTGGCAAAGTGTGGAATAGCTAAAAGTGACCTTGTGTGGATCAGCTACAAGTGACCCTATGTAGATTAACATCAAGCGACCATGTGTGGATCTGATATATATGGCCTTGTGTGGACCAGATACGATTACCTAACTATGAAGTAACTTTATGTGACCCAATGATACCATTGTGTGGAGCCACTACATGTGACCCTAAAGACCCAAAATACTCATCAATGATGAATATGTATGTATTCTTTGGAGTTCATTTACACTTGATAGTTTTTCTTGACATACATTAGATTATACCTATGTGAGATGACAATACCTTCTGTGTATGTTTATTTGTGATAATTACCTTTTTTAGGATACATACTAGGTATTTTTTTAATCACCACTTCACATGCTTTAGATGCACATGTTGTGTCTGGTGAATATGACTGACACCTCGACATTGACATTAGTGGCCTTGGACAAGGTTGTTCCTAGTGTGATGTAACAAGTAGGACATAATTTGATTGATTTCGACTGCTATTCCATGACTACCCTTCAGGTGTGGTCTTCTATATAAGCATTGTAGATATCGTTTTTACTTTTGTCTTTTTAGTTTTTCTTTTGTTTGAATTGAAATCTATCCATGTTGATATACAGATTGAACCTTTACTCACTTGTTTCTTAGTGACATGCATGTTTTCATTTCTAGTTTTTTGGGATGTGTTTGTGCATCTATGTGTGTGTGTGTGTAGGTACTCTGGAAAACTACTCCCACTCATGGGATAATGCCTATGGTGCTAGAATCTAGCCCCAGACTCGTGGGAGGCCAGCTTGGGGTAGTTATGTCATGGGTCCTGAGGGAAGGGTCATGACAAATAATGTTATAAGAGTTGTGGTGTACTCTCTTAAAAATACTACTTAATTAAACTCAATTATATAGGAATTATAACTTGAAAACATACATGTATTTATATATATGATGGGGTGGGGATACGTTAAACACTATTATCAATTATATCATACCGATATCATGTATTTAATTTCATGTTATAGGAAATTATTTAGCATTCTCGTAACACAGAATTTTTCTCCAGTAATAATTATCACCCCAAAAACGATGGCCAATTAGATTCCACAATCAGGAACATGATGTCATGTTAAGATATTACATCATAGACCTCAAAATAGTAGTGGATCAATATCTTCCTCTAGTCTAGTATTATTAAAATAATATTTTTCACAACATAATAAAAATTGACCCATATAATGACCATTATGGGAAGAGATGTAGATCACATGAATAATGGGAGGATGTTTCTCAAATTGAAATCTCATGACCTAAAATGATCAAAAAAATGTTTTAAAAGGTCTAGACTCTCCAGTAATATGTTAGGGAAGCTCAAAGTCAATAAAAGAGATATATTGATGATCATTGAAATGAACATGTTCCCGAGGTAGTATATATATATATATATATAATAATATTATTCCTATAAATAAATAAATGTATTATACTAATGATATTTGTTAGGAATATAAGGCAACATCCCAGATACATTGGACCCTTTGAGATTTTAAACTTCATTAGAGTTGTGGAATATCGATTCGAACTTCCTCCTTCCCTTTCCTAAGTACATGACATATTCAGTGTATCCTTATTGAGGAGGTATATACTAGATCCATCACATGTATTAAAATTAGAGGTGGTATATCTAGAAAATGATATCATTAATAAGGAGTAATAAGTGAATATAATATAAATTTGAGATAATGTTCAAGAAACTAGTAAACACGCCTAGTTAAAGTACTATAGAGAAAATATAAATATGGGGAATTAATAAGGGCACTATTGAAAGTGATTATGTATAAGTAGGATCAATAATTTTAACTTTAGTATAAAAAATGAAATTTTAATGGTGAAATTTTTATGGGGTAGGAATCTAAGGAATTAAAATAAATTTAATTTAATTTCCCTTCAAATTATATTATAGTGTCATATTTATTAAATGACATAAAAACATGAGTTAAGAAAAAAATTATTTTACAATTTTATATTAAATTTAGAAAACTAATATGGACATATGACTTAAAATTCTTATAATGGGACACAAATAAAAAATAATCTAAGATTAATAGGAAAAATTGGAGATGAGAAATACTTACAATAATCAATCTGATAAAAATATTTATAGAAATAGATAAGAATAAAAATGTAATAAAATTTTGAAAATTGATATATAACAAATTTATACCATGTTAATTGTACATAAATGATTTAAGGATGATAAATTATGTGTTTTTATATTTAAGAAACATAAAGGATTTAATATCACATTTATAGAAAATATAACGAATTAAATGAATGGTCATTTCCATAAAATGGATTTTAAAATTATTATATAAAATAATTATAATTATAATTTAACATTATGAGAGATTTCATAAAATCATTATGGGACTTATAATATATTATAATATTAAAATTGAAATTTTTCAAAAATTATGATGATTTTTAGATGTTACATTTATCGTATTTATTTAATTATTGTTAAAAAATCAATTAAATATTTTGAATCCCAATGTCAAAAAATGGTTATCATTAGTATTTTTATTTTTCCAAAATAGTTCATATATTATTGAATCGTTCTGTAAAAAAAAATATATTGATAATTTATAATCCAAATGCATGAATTTTTAAGCCATGGAAGATGTATGCATCCTTTTTTCAAAACTCACATATTAATTTTCCATATATTGTTACATGAATAAATATTTTACCTAGTATTTAGTAAAAATAATTAAATAATTACTATAATAATAATAAAACACACCACTCTTATTCTTATAAATACCACCGCTCACAACCCATTTTCTCAAAAAATTGAAATTCATGGATCTTTCATAATTTTGATAAAATTATTCTCACACTAATCTCACCCATGTCAAATTAATAATGATATAATCTAAACGTTTATTCTAATGACCATTATTTGGAACATTAAAATTTTCAAATTAATGGGAGATATAAATAATAAATTATATTTCATTTAGTTTTTTTATTCTTATACCATCGCATTTAATCAATTTACACCTACACATATTGGGATCAAAAACAAAAAAAAATATTTATATGATATTATTATTTTTAATATAAATCATAATCCCGCCCCATACATTGATTTAAAAAAATTGTAATACCAATTGTTCACTACATCCATAAACAACATAGTTCCTTTTTCTCTTATGCTTTCAATCCGTGTTATTGAAATGTTTTTAAGCTTAAATAATATTATAATACATTTATTATATAGTTTTTTATCTTTAATGTTTTAATGACTATATAAATTAAGAAAACTACTTAGTTCATGATAGTTGGTAAAGGTGCCTAAATTAATATTCAGCATAATGTTAACATTTTTATTAAGTGGATCATCAATATTTTAGAAAATCTATAGATTTTGGGACAATTATAATTATAAGAATTATTTAAATAGTATTTAATTTCACTTCATTATTGTTGTCTCAATTGACATGATATTCAATAATTATCTAAAAGGGATCCAACCATTAAAACATGAAATTAACACCCACATAACAAATATATTCGTTATTATATATCACTAAAATATGTATAACTGATATTAATTAATTTTAAATATAATATGAAATGTTTCATAATTATGTAATTAATGAATATAATGTGATCTTCTTGAACATTAAGTGAATAGTCATATTGATTCTACATTATATGTTACAAGATGTCTCCAAAAAGATCATTTTATTATTGTTAATAGATTTCCCTATATTAGTAACTTTATGTATATCACTAATGGTTTGAAATAATTATTAATTATATACATATATGTATTTTATATATATGGAAAATATTATTATCCCAAAAATATAGAAGATAATATATTCTATAACATCATTTATAGAATGTCATCCTAAAATTTAATCTTTACAAAGTTAAATGGTTCATTATATTAAGAAACATTTGTAATGATAATTAAAAGTATTTCATATGAAATGAAAATAATATTTGGGGACCTATTAATTTATAATAATATATGAACACATATAACATTAAATTTATTATTCCAAACTGTTTTATTATAAAACATCACTTAATTTTGAAATGTGAAAGGATTATAAAAACCATTTCCTTCCATGTTTCATTATTATGATAGTGGTTTACAATTGATTTAATTTAATGGAACCCATAAAAAACCTCATGTTATGATTAGTAGGACCATATAATACTATAATTCATTTGTTTAATCTATATACTAATAAGAAATTATGAATGTGATTTTGGTTAAATTTAATTAATGATGTGACTCTGCCCACTAAGTGATGTTGTCTTCACAATAATCTTTTCATATTTTTATAGAATGTTTTATATCTCCTCTACATTGTAATGTTGCATTGATTTTATGATACAATGTACTTCATGTAATACTATAATGTGATCATTTTAGATCCTTCAATTTTTTGAAATATTTTTATGTCATTTGGCACACATGTTTTACATTGTCTCTATATTTATTCCATTAATAACACTTTCAGATCACACATTTTTTAATTGTGTTCTCCAATATATTCTATGTATTATTAGGAGCTATATAGGATTTATTAATTCATTAATGATATTAAAATTATAAATATTATTTTAGTTTTATGTTGATATTTTATGTAAAAATTCATCAATATAAACAGGGTAATTCAATGATTGATTTGAATTTACTATATATTTATTTTAAAAAACACATTACAATAGTTGTAAATTGATTTTGGAAGTATATCTGTTAAATTCAAAAAATAAAATCGAATCCAAGGAAATATTTCTAGAAATATATCAAGATGAGTGACTATGGTTAGTAAAACAACGTTTCAATAGATGAAGACATAAAAGAAGCATTCTAGTAGTAAGATTCTATCATTGAGAAAGAGTCTTGATTAATGGTTTATTGGTGATGTGTAATAGAAATAAATTTGTTCATGTGTGTTCAAATACTCATGTTTGAAAATTTAGAGCCTACAAAACCTCCATACATAATGAAGACTAATTATGTGTTCCTATAATATCCAATTATATTTACCGAAAATTCAGAGATGAATTTTATTTTTCATGAAGGATATGTGTATAATATATTTCTTTACAATATTAACGTGATAGTCCATAAAAATCAACCATATTAATATTTATCATAATTTCAGAGGAATCCATTTCCTATGCATTAAACAATTTCTAATATGTGATGAAACTAGTACATTATTAAGGGGGAGTTATGATCCATAGAGTGTGGAGATACTTGAAGGGAAGAGGTTCATATGATGATCAGATATAAACATAACATGAAAAATCTGTATTATTTTAATTCCAATATATCATATTCAACCATTGATGTTCAAAATCATACGTATTTTTATAATCTATGTATAAATATATAATGCTTTTGAAAAGGATGAAATTATAATGAAGAGGCTGATGAAAAGATAAAGAGACAGAAAAGGCATATTTATATGTCATATTGGCTCAAAGTCACACTAAATATTCAACGATTGGTATGAGGGCTCTATTGATGTATTATATGACAAATAATATTCAATATAATAGTTGATATATAGAAACATTCACAGTTATTAGGTTTATCTGATTAAGTATGATGGTGTGGTATCTGCTATCTATTTCTACGATATATAAAATCCAATGAAAATCGAATATTGTTCCCTAACATATGTCTTCCACATATAAAAAGTAATTTGATAGTTGAAGTAATTCAATGATCATTATAAAAAACATGTTTCATTCCAAGGTTTGATATATACATTTATGGTTGGTTAAAAGCACTCTAATTTATTTATTTATACCAAAAATAGATTATTATGATGAATTAGAGATCAAAGATTCGAAATTTTACCATGATGTTATCTTTAAAAAGTAGACTATATTGGAATAACCTGGGGTATGTCTCAGACTCATGTTCTTAAATTCTTAATCACTGAATATCGGTATTAGTGATATTAAGGTAAAAATAGGTCATTAAAAAGAAATAAATTAATGCCTGCAGAATCAATTGTTATATGTTAGTGACATGGAAAAAATTTGGATTTGTATGGCCAAAACTTGTATTTCCTACAAAGTGTTCAACTCATTAGGCTTATATAAATCATCTCTAATTAAATTTAAAATGGAATGTTCACATTGATTACTATTTCCCAGTGGAATGTATTTGAATATAAAGGATTGATTAAGGGGGTGTTTCCGTTTTATGAATAAATACTGTATATAATTCATTTTGTATAGGGAGCGGTGATATAGAAGGAAATTTTGATTCAATGCCTCTTTTTTATTTATTATGTGACATTGGATATGACATAAAAGTAATATTTTATAACACTATGTATTGAAAACGTAAATAATGAAACTGGTTTCTTATGTACCATTTTATTTGAAGGTCAGAGGGGGAGAGAAATGTCATCCTTGTGAAAAAGTGGGAATTATTAATCAAGATCCTTTCAATGTTTGGATTTTCTTACAAAGGTTGTATTTTTGATAGAATTGATGAAAAAATACAAAGGGGGATAATATATGAGAAAAACTATGTTTACTGTTTGTGTTCCTTTCAATCAAAGTGTCATACAGTATGACTCTATTCGGAGAATGATAATGATTAATTTGGATATATAGATAATAGTAGGGATATGTATATACATACCATTTTTGGAAAATGAATTGATGATAAATTCCTAAAACGTATATACATTTACCACATATCAAATAATTACTATCACTTGATTATGTCGAAGAAAGAAGTGAGTAACAAATAATATAAACACATAACATGGATTCAAAATCATAGAAGAGATACAAAATATTATGTGTATAACGTAATACTGTTTCACTCTTTTCTCATAAAAACTGTTGGTAAATAATTTTATGGATGATAAAAATCATCTATTGGAAATCAAATTACCTTCAGAAAAATGATAAATATACATGAATTGTCAAAGTTGTTTAGCAAAAAATATTTATTGTGAAGAGTTTATTTTGTCTCATTGATTTATTTAAAAGACATGTGATTCTTTAAATTTTTACATGAAGTTGTAATATTTTAGGAACATGTGATTTTCCTTGTGAAACTGAAATTTCAATGGTGTCACATAAATATTTTTTTAGAATCAACGATTTCATGAGATTTTTGAGTGTTCATGAAAATAAATATGTGTGAGATTGAAAAACATATTCATAAATATTTTTGTTCTATGAAATAATTTATTATGTGAATAATTAATTTTCAAATTATTTTTACCAATAATGTATCTGATGTATATTTGGATAGTGTGAGACTCAGGAAACAATCATGTTATTTAATCTTTAGAGTTACATGAAAATTATGTTATTGTTTATAAAATCACGTTAAAAAACACATGAATAGATGATTTATAATTTATTAGTTTCCTGAAATCATAGAGAATCACGAAAGCATAAGGGACATGAATAAATTACGTTGAAGTATAATTAAATTTCAAGATAGAATTTATATGGAATCACATCATTACTATAATATATTTATGGTACCATTAAATCATGTGAAGATGACAAATGTTTCAACTCTATTGAAGAGATCTAAATTTTTGTAAACTTTGAAACTACATTCACTAATGTAGTTTATGGGAGGGAAAAAGTGGTTGTCTCTATTTGTTGTGATTTGATGCATACAAAGACATTTTAATGGTGGTGCACATGAAATAATGTGAGTAAAACTGAGACACTGCATTCAAAAAACAAGTGAAATTGAGGGGATTATAGTTTGACTAACAAAATGTTGGCATATGATCCTTTCGTAATCCTTATGGGGCGAACCATATAAAAATAATGTTATCCCATTTATTTATTAATTAATTTAATATTAATTATCTTTTTGTAAGGACTAAATTAGATATTCTAGGTTTAATTTGATCCCTCCAATGATGTAATATGGCCCCAAATGAATGTTAACCTCACATTAGAAAACAATAAAAATTTATCTATCACATTGATTTACACCGAACACCTAAGGGCGTATCTGGTCCCAATAGATGTTCACCTAGCTAGGAAATGGAAAAGGGAGAAATAAAATAATTTTATGGTAAAAAATAAATGCACTATGGAACACATATCCAATTATCACATCTTATAGCACTAATAAACAACAATAATAATCAACCAAATGATAAATTTATTCTTGTCTTAGTAGATATCATTTTTATCTACACCAAATTTTTGTCCCTAAGAATGTAAAATTTGTATAGAATGTATTTAAAATGACAATTCTTTATTGAGAAAGTCAAAATATTGTATAATGTTATAAGCATAAAAGTGATATACATTTATCCTATAAAGAGTGATTCAATTGATAGGTTGACTATACTAATATATATGATAAAAAAATGTAGTTTTCAATGATTATATGGGTATTGTAATCAGTTTAGTAGAATATTGCCTTCATTTTCACGACCACTGACCAAGAAACCTCTAAAGGGAGTATTTTTTGTATGTATTGGCGAATGTGAGGAGAGATTGAAAGAAGTATAAAAGTGGATAATCATTATAGATATTCTCACATTATCCAATAGTGTGGAATGTATTTTGTTTTACAGTAATAAATATAGATATTTATATTTTAAATTACACATGAAGGATGACATAGTAATAGCATATGCCTTATTAAAATTAATGATTTTTTGTAATAACAACACAACCCATGTTCTGAAATTGTATGCGGTCAACATTACATTGAATTTTTGATTAAATTATCTCAAAAGGGATATGTGTGACATATACACACATCCTAAATGAGTTAAGTACTTTTTCTAAGAAAATAAAATCAATTTAAATTGATATATGTTGAAAAATATGATCTATGATTAGGAATGATAATTATAATATAATCATGGTATGTTGAGTAATATATTTGATAATAGGAGTTAAAATTATTATGTAACCATTTATATGTTTCGAATTTAATTTGATCTCATATTCATTGATAAGAAGATTAATAGACATGAGAATAATTAAAGGAAACTTATCCAAAATTTTCAACACAACTTTTAAAATATCAATTTGTAAAAGTATAAAAGATGGCATAAAAGTGAATTAAAAACAATAGACAAATTTAGTGAATATTTTGGTGTTCAACATTGATAATTATTGATTCACATGTTTAAGAAACTAGATATGGTTTCCATAATAATAGTTAATGAATAGTGGACTTCTAAATAGTGTTTTCAACTCCTTCATATATGTTCATCTAAGATTAACAATGATGCATTTATTTTTGATGAAAATATATTCTAGTGTGACATCATAAAGGGAGTTGTTAAATAATTTCTATTTCCATGATTTTAATTCCATCAATTAAAGTAAAAATGATATGTGGTTAATGTTATGATAAAATTTTTCCCCATATAAACATGAAAATAGGAATAGATAACAATGGATTTCATCATAGGATTCACTAGGATATCTGAATTTAATACCACCATCTATCTGGTAGTCAATTGTATTACAATGTTATCATATTTCATTGGAATCAAATAATGTTTTTGTCTCAATCAACTCAATAATGTGTAAATTAGAGAATTTGAATGAAAACAAGGAGTGCCATTATCTTTTATTTCTGGTAGATATCTACATATTACCTTGAGGTTCTAGATAATCCTTCAAAAATAATTTTATACAAATAAAATTTTTAGTACTTTATACCACCATCAAAACAATGGTATGTAAAATAGAACCCCAAAATTTCTATAGGATATCATGACAACATATTCAATTTGATTTCACGGATTATTTTATTATAAAATTAACACAATTAAGCTTCTATATGACTATTGTATTAATTCTATCAATCAAATTGATCATCTTGAGGCTCTAAATGGGAAGAGGTGTCTGACTGCTACATTCTTGGATGATTTCAAATATCATAAGTTGATTGGAACAGATTTAATCCAATATAATACTGTAATTTTTTTAAAAAAAATATTCATCCTATTTAATATATAAAAATTTAAAAGAAAATATATAAAGGAAGTTGACGATGAGGCCCATGGTTTGAGGTTAATGATAAGGTCTTCATAAAAATAACACAATATAATAAAGCCATTATGATTACGAAGAAGGGAAATATTATTCAATGAAACATCAGTGCATTTGAGATCCATAATCACATTACGGACATAGAATATTGATTAGAAATACCATATAACATATGTCGATTATGTAAAGTGTTCCATGTATCCCTCTTAAAAATTAATATACTATCCCACTAACATGTTTTGAATCAAGAGGTAATACACTATGAGAATGAAATTTTATTTGAGGATTAGACATTGAATATCATATATTATAGAGATAATATTTTATGTTTCATGAACACATCATTTCCAAATGTATGGTGGAGGAACCACATGTATGATGGAGAATGAGGGGAACATTAATATCTCGTGAAAAATAAGGACCCTTATTTGGATTTATTTTTGAAAAAAATATAACTATTGAAATTTATTAATTAGTGAATTTTATAACGAAAAAAACATTATAAATGGAATTCCATTTATAATCAATAAGATTAATTTTAGGAAATTTGAGTCTAGAAAACACATGTAATGTAGTCCAATTTTTTATTATGAACAATTATATAATATGGATAGAATATTTCTATTAGGATTCAATAAATATTTTTAATCACAAAAAATGTTATTATTTATCATCTATTATGGTCTTTATCATTAGAATATAGTCATGGTAATGATAATGTTGAATTAACACCTATGTAAGAAGTGGTTGCCATTACCATTATGATTAAAGCATGTTATTCCATTGAATCAGAGATTCCATTATCATCACTATGTATTTCCCATTTCCAATCCCATATTGAAATTCCATACCATTATCTTTAGAGAATCTATTAATTGGAGATATTCCGGCATATTTTGATCACCCCCTAACCATATTCTCAAAACCACCCGAACAATGTACGAACAACATAGTCATTACCCATATGACATATACTAGTGTGATAATGAGTTCTACATCTTAAAAATAATAAAAATAAATCCTAATATTGAGAAAAATATTAATGTAATATTTAATTATAAAAAAAACATTTTATAAATATTCTATCGTTATTTTTTATTAACTTTTTGAGACTATAAATTTTTTAATAAAAATTAAATATTGTATAAATAAAAAGTATCAATTAAGAAATCATAATGGAAATTATGTTATGTAATATGTAATGCCTTGAAAATAACATTATGGTATTAATAGAACTATTATTTTCAAATAAATTTCTTTCACATAAATATAATTTGAAATTCCATATGAACTCTTCCCATCACAGGTGGTGATGAAATTTCATATCCATATATTTTAAGTGTTTACAAACATCATATTGGGAAGATAAAAATTATTTACATGATTATCTAGGAACGAAACATTCATTATGAGAAATTTTTAATAATAACCCAAAAACATTATTTTTAGGACAAAGAGTAAATAAATAATTTAAAATATGTAAATTTGTGTCTCCTCTCTCTCCTAGAATCATCACACTAACAAAAAATGTTATAGGAATGTAACATATTATTAATAATACAATGTTAATTTTTTAAATTATATTAAACCCTCATTCAAACTGAATTCAATGATGAAGATTAAGTATGATTTTGAATTTATATGTAAATATTATGAAATTTATTTTTTATTTTGAATAAATATATTTGATCTTTGTTATGAAAATTAGTTCAAAAATAATTTTTCATTATCATTTTTGGATACATCTAAACAGTAAAATGATCATTATGAATATGTATTAATATAATTTAAGTTGTATTATATAGGCAGACTATGAGATTATAATTTTAAAACATTTTTTATGATATAATTAAATATTTTAGATAAAATATACTTTGATGAGATAGTCATAAAAACACTTTTTATATTATAATGTTGTTTAATGAAGTCCTATATAATGTTTATAATGGTCTCAATGATGATTTTTCTTTGAATTTAGTAATTTCAAAAAATGAGGATATTTTTTAAAAAAAAATTGAATTATAATACTATAATATTAATTTCTATAATATGAAATTTAATTTTTTACTTACCACATCAAAAACTAGAATAGGTTAATTGTTTTCAATTATTATAAAAAAGTGGATTTTTTGGTAAAAACTGATGAAATTTTTTTTAAGAAATTCTAGAAGTCTTATAAAATAATAATTATATGAAAAATTATTAAAATTAATTAAAAAAATTAATTTATAAAAAATATTTTATATCATTACTAAATTATTTATATTTTACACTTATAGACACATTTTTGGTACTTTGAAAACCATGATATTACGTTTTAAAAAAACTAGTTTTATGTGTTATATGTGTACCATATTTATTTTTTTACCACTATTATAAGTTGAATAATTTAAATTTATTCAATAATTTTAACTTGTTGGTCATAATTAGGTGATATTTCAATTTTCCTTTTTAGTAATAGTAATATAATCATGTTAAAAAAATTATCATAGGCTAGGTAAAATAATGTAGTGTGTTAAAGTTAAAAGGTAAAATAATAAAATATATAAAATATAAAACATTAATTGGTGTTTAATGTGTTTTTAGGTTGAAAATTTTATTTAAAAATATAATTATCAGAAAAAAATATTTAGACTAATTCCATCCCAACATGGTTTCATTTAAATATAAAATTACCATTATCTAAAAACATAAGTCTAACTATCCGAAAGTAAAAATATCAACCTTCTCCGACCCATTTCTACTAAAAAGCCTTTATGCAATTAAAATATTTACCAAATACTCTCATACCCATTTTACCGTGTCAATGTAGTTCAATGATCCAGAAAATAAAAAATTACATGTCCATTAAGGTGCCCATAACGGATTTGACATTCAAGAGGTAACATTCTCCAACAACCCATCTTAATTTATTGTCTTCTTTATACCTTATCTCTTATTATTTCGTCAATAAATTTTTTATAACTAAATTATAATTCATATAATTTATAAAATTATTTATGATGGAATATATCATACCCTCACATATTATTACCTATTAATATTCAGTGAATATAATCCACTGTCTAAATCTTGGTGGTTAACAATCTCTATAGATAATGATTTTGTTCATCTTCATTACTACCTTCAACGATAGTCATAAAACTATTATAATTGTTAAATAATATTTCAATAGGAATATTATAACATATTCCATATACATTATAAAATATTATACTATATATTGTAATATTAAATTAAACTAGTTGGTGATTGTTTGAAATCCATTAAAATAAACTAAATATTTATCATTTACATTTATTAATTGAATCATTCTAAATTATGAAAGAAAAATTATATAGGGAACCATATAAATATCTCTATACGTATAAATAAAATTACAATTCATTTCATGTTATTTATTTCCATCTTTCAAGAAAATCTATAAATATGCACAAGTGAATAGACCCTAAAACCATGAAATGAAAACACCCAAAACAGTTAAAATAATTAAATATTATTAATGACTAGGTGGTAAGATGGTATAAAAATTTCATTTGAGGTATTATACATATTAATATTTTTAGTGAATAAATTAAAAACATTTATTTAATCAGTATACATGATATTTAACTATGAAACATTGATGTTAAACGTGAGGTAATTTTTTTCTTAAGACAATTTTCCTTTTTTGGGTTAAACTTCTACTTTACTGATTATGTAATGATAAATCTATATATAAAAATATATTAATTTATCATATGTTGTTTTTACTCTTTTTTAGGTGGATTTAATATTGATACACATAATCTATTGATTTTGTTAATTATCACTTTAGTGACATGATCCTTGTAATGATCTTCTTTCCAATTTTGTTTCGATGAAGAATATTTTGATATTATGCGCCTATAATATTTTTTAATGTGTATATACATCCCCATTTACTATATATGTCATTAATTTATTTATTCTAATTATATTTAATGTTTTAATAGGTTTTATTTAATGGATAATATGATAACCTTTATTAAAAAATGAAAAGTCGTTATTTAATAATATAATTCAAGATTGTATATTTTAAACATTCAATTGGGGAATATTTCTCTTCAATGTATATGTGGTCTTGAATTTTTTTCAATTGTTTTTAATATTATTCTATAATTATTAAATATAAACTTTATCCCTAATTTAATTTTTTAAAAATAAATAAATATAATACATCCATCAATTTTCAAAAAATTGATTTTATGACTTTTCATACAAAAATATGTGGTAAATGTTTTTTAATTACAAAAATGAATGACATTTTCTACCATCATCTATCCATAATGTTTTGAAGCTTCTGTTATAAATTTAAAAGGCTAGTTTCACAGAATATTATTTATTTTTTACATTCATAGTTTACAAATTTGTAAAAATTATTTTCATTTAAAAAAATAATTTTCATATGAAAATAATCTAGTAATTTATTTAATGTATTTTTATCTGTGTAAAAATCCATTGTTGAATATTTCCAAGAGAATTTTCACTAATATTACATTAATAACATTTCAGTGGAGTTGTTATGATTATTTTTATTTCTTAGGTATTCATTTTTTTATGATTATTTTATCAAATACGGAAAATTGATTTTTTTGTTAGGTATTGTAAATTAATTTTTAATATTCATTCATTTGGGGAATGTATTGGATGTAGTAAATGACTAGAAATACGTACTATAGACTCTTAATGAATCTATATTTTTCATGAGAGAATCCAGACTAGTTTTTGGAAGAGGCCTTATACATTTATGTTTAGATATCTTGGTTGTGGACACGAAGATGACTTTTAGTTGTTCAAAAATATATATTTAATTAGTAGGACTTCATTTATCGATATTTATTATGAATATTAAAATTTTAAATATTTGTTGTTAAGTTTCATTATCATGAGATTATTTATATGTAACTACTTTATCATCATTCATTCCTTAAATGTTATTATCATTTTGAATTAAATAACATCCCATAATAGATTCGATTGTATTTAACCATTATTGAGCATTTGATATCACCCGTTTTATAATTTTTTTTCAATGATGCACTAGGAAATTTTTTATGATGGAATTTATAGAGTTTTTCTTAGTGGATAATAGTGTTATCAATGAAAATACTTTTTGAATATTATGTTTGATATGTAATTGGAATTTCATATATGTAAATAGTTCTCTAAGACTACTAAACTATTCGGTCCTTTGGGATGTGATTACTAGTATCTTATACCAATGTAATGATATAACCAGAACCTCTAGGAAACATGGGTCTTGGTATTTATAGTTGGTATCATATCATGTTTAGTAGAAACCATGAGGATTAGAATTAGGAAAACATATCTTCTATAATGAGACCTTGTAAAAGGATTTTGAAATATATAGAAATAAATTAATCTTATAATTTAGAGATTATTTATACCAAAATATTCAACTTAATATCATAGTGTCTGTGATTATACATTATTTTTCATAATTTTATTATATAATCTACTGGATTTCATGTTTAATAGAAATGTAAACAAGTTGGTGGAATGGAAGTTGTATTAATGAACATAATACAATGTGTAAGAATGAATTATTAATTGATTTGTTTATAAAAAACATTTATAAGGGCATTGGTAATCCATGAATTATCATTATATAAGGACATAATACCATGTACTAAGATGGAAAAACAAGAATTACCCTAGTATTATGAATTTAATGGTATTTAGGAGAAGAAATTAAAGATAATGAAAAGATAGATAAAGGGAAGTTGACAAAGAAGGATTTTCTAACATGTTATACTTGTGAAAGAAAACACAACTGTATAATCCTAAAAAGACAATGATATTTTTTTAGTGTGTGGAATGAAAACATTGTACTACCAATTTTAAGGGTAATAATGAATTTCCCAATGTGAAATTATTCCACTATTACGATATGTGACCCTACACAAATTAATTCCCCCAAATTCAATAGAATATACCTCAAAAGGGAAAATGGTTAAAGGTCATTATAATGTCTTTGATACAACAAAAATGGAATGTATACTATTTTTGTTTATTAATATTACATAAATATATTGCAAAATTATTGTTTAAACTCCAATTAAATGAATAACTAATCATATAGGGATTTCACTCCAGTACAATGTTTTAATTATTCAGAGGTATGTAATGAATAATATTGGTAACTAAGAGAAGTGATTTTATGGATATTTGATATTTTCCAAATCACATTATTTGGGGATGACAATGATAATATGTGATTTATGTTAAGTTAATAATGATAATTATATTTGTTTGGGGTATTATTGGTTACTGTGATAGTGATTAGTGATTTTATGGTTTATGTAATCTTTGTAGAGATTATTAGACGTTTGTATTTAAGAAATATATTCCACAATATAATATTTTATTTTTGGAATATTCCGTGATTTCAATAATTTTTAAAGGTGGTGAAGGTATTCATATATTTGGTATTTGACATTAAGATTTTTACTACCCGACCATACTCGGGCTCGATCCACAACTACCCCGAACCTGCCTCCAGAGGCCAGGGGCTGGCAAAAAGAGCCAAAGTCTAAACAACTCAGGGAGGCCTTTGCATGTGTACCTGTACACACACACGATACCCACTCAATGTAGAATTGTAGAGTAAAAAATTGAAATTAAAGTACTAACTTCTATAAACAACCACAAAAGTGCATCGACCTCTAAACAGTAGAAATTAAATGCTGAAGGTAAACTGAAAAGAAAAAGGACCAAACACGCGCCCAACCAAAATAGTTCCACAACCCGGAAACAGATAAACAAAATTATCACAGCTGGGATTGTCCCTCACCTGGTACCCGACTACGACCACCGTACCCGGTCCATGCTCCCGAACTCCTAAGCTAATCAGACGTCACAATTGACCTGTCTGTTGTCTGCAAGGACACACCAAGTGCAGGAAAAGCCCAAGCAGGGGTGAGTATAAAAATACTCATAAGGATGCCCCGAAGGCTCGAGGGAGCAACCAAGGGGGTACTGAAGAGGTGAGTAGTAGATTGAACAAGGAAAAGTAAAGGAGTACAACCAAGAGTACAGTAACGAGTAAAACTCAACCCAACAAGAGGAAGGAAGTAGACTCACCCAACCACACGGATCATGAAGCCATAAAAAGATGAACTTCTCGTCGAGTCTTCGCTACCTTTAGCAGGAGAGTAGACTCGTCCAACCATAAGAAGCAAGACATGGAAAGAACGTGGCATACCCCGCACATCTTCGCATCACTTGGAAGGAGACTAACCAAAACCCAAGGAGTGGGTAATAGAATAAGGTATATATATATTCATATGCTCAGTCATGATTCCCAAAAAATATTGTAAGGGGATCCCCATCCCGTTGCTCAGCCCAAGAAGAAGAGTAGCCAACAGTCCCAGAAGTAAACACCATCAATCCCCAATGTCCCGTACGTCTGACCCGAAATGCAAGTCAAAGGGCTCAAATCACCACACCTTGATAGTATCCACTTTGGGAAGAACTGACTTTCCTGCACGGTTTTAGGTCGCGTCACAAGGACACGACTTAGTGGGGAATGAACCCCTCGTACATTAGTGTTCTGGGAAAGTAAAACCACACCTCGTCATTGTCACAAAGTCGAGATGTCTGGTCAACGTCAAAGTTGTCCAATCAAGGACTTGTACAACCTAGGGTCCTTCCCCGGTAGTCATGGAGAAAAGACACAGACTGGACTAGTAGAAAGGACTGAGTCTGAAAGAAGTCACTGGGTAACCCACTGACAAGCCCCGCTGGAGGGTAAACCCTAAGAGGTTATCGGGTAACCCACTGCCCAGTCTCTGCTGGAGGGTAAACCCTAAGAGGTCGTCGGGTAACCCACTACCCAGTATCTCCTGGAGGGTAAACCCTAAGAGGTTTCCGGGTAACCCACTCCCCAGTCTCTCATGGAGGGTAAACCCTAAGAGGTCGTCGGGTAACCCACAACCCAGTATCTCCTAGAGGGTAAACCCTACGAAGTCAATGAGGAACCCACTGCCCAGTCCAAATGGATGGTAAAACCAAAGAAGTCGATGTTCCACCCACTGCATAGCCCCACTATAGTTTAATCCCGAAGAAGTCAATGAGCAACCCATTTCCCAGCCCCACTGGAGGGTAAACCTGAAAAAGTCGATGAGCAAACCACTGTCTAGCCCCGCTGGAGGGTAAACCCGAAGAAGACGATGAGTAACCCACTGCCCAGCCCCGCAGGATGGTAAACCTGGAACTTCTCTGGCCATCCCTACTTTATGGTACAACACCGGCCAACAGATCACGTGATGGGTATCATATAACCACCCAACTACTAGCAGATCACCTAGAAGAGGTTCAACACCCATGTAGTGTGGGTCACGCTGATATATGGAGTTCTTCCTAGGGAAACTTGTCACAGTAGATCGCAAAAGGAGGATATGATCTCAATACTGGGCTAGGGAATCCAGGGCTCACTGGACTCTGTACCCTATTGGAAACAACCTCCTGGGTAGAGGATCAATGCCCGTGTAAAGTATTTTTCACACTGAATTAACCCAAAACTCTACTAGGGAACACTAAAAGACATGATACTAAAAGCCCACACAGATGAAGGAAAAAGGAGAACCCAAAAAACTCCACCAATAAAACCACTGAGAATAGAACCAGGGGAGAGCATTCAACCCTGCTGGTCTAAACCATCATGAACAGAGGGACCCTCTATGTCATGAGAGGTCAAAGGCACGTAAAATAGAACACAATATGCACATGGGGCCCTCACGACGTGTGTCCCTATATCATATCCAAACCACATACACAATTATTATCAAGTAAACACATAAAATATGTACCTCCAAGAATTCTTGTATAATCCTATAGTATAACACATCTATAGCCCAAAGGTTATCGTGCACATGACACCCAACGTCAGCGCGAAGGGGAAAATGTAATTTTACCCACATGCTTCCTCCAAAACCTTAGAATGGCCAACCCCATCTCTTTAAGAATTCACATCACTCTCCCAAGAGTGAACGTGATCACATGCCTAGGGTTCTCTACAAACACTATAGGAAAAACCACCACCGGTACACCTTTCATGCTTCCATATTAAATGAGAACTCGAATGAGTCTCCGCACATCCAAACGGATTATACGATTGGAATCCTCGTGTAAAAACACATGAGATAGATTTTTCACTCACCTCAAATGAACATCCGACAGAAAAGCCATCCCACACCGCTTTACGCCTAAATGGCGTCCCGTGGTCCCGAGCATTGGTCTCGAAAATAGTCGGGGGCATCGCACCATTGCAATCTCCTAAGAAATACACGTCAAATTCACCCCCTGTGTGGAATATATTTCTAGATAAAAAAGATGCATATTTCCATACCGTGCAAGTGTGGTGCTACGTGGGACCCACATACTGGTCCCGAAGCGCAACGAACGGATCGCATCGTTGCGATCCTCTTGAAAAAGTACGCAATATTTACTATCCACTTATCAGATATGGACACCCAATGATAATTATTGATATCACTTCCAACTCCCAAAATTGCCACCTTGGGTCCCTCACCATCGTGTATAATTAAAGAGGGTAGATTGAGCCATTGGAATGCCCTTGAAAAACACTTTGAATCGACTACTCGCACGCCCCGAACGGACGTCTATGAGAATGTTGTGAAATGTTTCACATAACTTAAAAGACAAGTCATGTGGCCCATGCCTCAACTCCAGTTTTGATGCTCAAAATCTCATTGGAATACTGCGCCTCGACACCATGGTCTCAACGCTGCGGACGATGCTCAAAACAGACACCAGATGTGTCTACGCTGCCCAAAACAAGAACCTAAGGAAAACGCTAAACCACTTGACAAGTGTTCCGCGCCACCGAGCCCCTTGTCTCGGGAATTAAAATCCCTAAGACCATCTCGAAAAAATTGCCTTGAGCAGAGGATCACACTGTCACAGACGACAGGAGGGTCTTCGTTCCCCCGCTTGGGACGAGGGTCTTGGTTCCCCCGCAGGGTCGCACGCTGCGACCCCCATCCACCTGCTCCGTCGCGACCCTACGGGCTCGCCCGCCGCCTGGAGCCGCTACCTAGAGCCTGCACCCCCTACCACATGAATCCTAGAGCCTATTCCACCTGATGCCACTATCCTGGAGCCCGCCCCTCCTGCTCCTACCATCCCGGACCGCCGGAATTCCGCCGGACCACCATGGAACCGCCTGAAAACATTGAAAAAGGGACAGAAATGTCGGCGGTCGGTTTCAGACGCCCTAGAACTTGGAATTGAAATCCTAAAAGTGCAACAGAAATCTCATGATATAAAATAATAAAATATGGGATTATCTCGATAATTCGATAGAAATTTGATGCACATAATTAAATTTTAAAAAGATTGTGGGAAGTAAAATGATTAAAGCTCGAGCATACATCGATGGGAATTGCCCGACGCTTCACCGACGATCCCCCAGTGATATCACCACCTTTTCAGAGGGATGTAAGAAAGGATAGGAGTTCCTCCTTTTTTTGGGAAGGTTTTTTCCAGAGAAGAAGGGGGGAGATGAGGGTGGCGTGTTTTTTAAATAGAAAAAACTTAAACCCCCTTCCCATAGGCCCCATACCTGAACCCTCAGTGGGGTCGAGGTTATGCTTCCCCTAAAGTAAACAACTCTTTCTGAGCACAACGGCGGTCTTGGAATTTTATTCCGAGATCCCATTCGAAGGTTATAAAACATAACTTCTGACGCCGCTAAATTACGAAAATGACCTTCGGGCCATTTTCGACAGAAGGGTCATGCCTGCGAAAATTAGACCCCTCCTAGTGTAAACGGAACACTCTGGACTCACCAGTGAACTCGGTTTTCCTGTCTGAGATTCCATTTAGGAGTTATTTAATTTATTTATCATTCTCAGTGCAAACACACTGAAAATTTAATTCTGGCCACACTAGGGCTCGGAATCATACACCGTCTCAAGGTGCTACTCTTGAATAACATCAAGAAATTTCCAAAGCCTTTTATATAAAAAATTGGTTCTTGCATAATTCCCTCCTTCAAACTTTCATCCCTGAAATGAAAAATTAGGGAACAACTTTGGGTACTAATCCCACACCTGGCTCTCCCATACCCAGAAGAACTATTTCATAGTTCTGTGTCACCGTGCATGAACAAGGATTTATTCATTCATGTAAGGTCTTCCCTCACCGATGTCGTGCATAGAATCATGAATACTATTTCATATGTAAGTCATGTGGGAATATTGTTCACCCACTCCAGACTATTGGGTTAGGGAAAGGCGGTAGGGGACCTCCCCATCCCTTCGCACGATTTCAAATGGCCCGAAGGACCTATGGGGTAGCTCACCTCCCCGGTCGCACCTCTATACCACACGCTGCGACTGGAATCACCGTTTGGACTTGGGACAAAGCCCAATGATTCTCTCCTTTAGAATAACTAGATGGTGAAACACCCAAGGTTATCTGGTCACGCAAGGTTTCATAGTCGATGTCCAACGAACAAGACTCTCTTACATGCTTGAAGTGCGAAGGAGTCGACACCATCGACTAAAGAAAATGGTCCCACGACTTATACCTTTCCGACATAGGGTTACACTGATTCCCTATGTCACCCTGGTAACAACTCAAGTAAGGAGAGGGGAGAAAAAGAGAACATCATACACAAATCATAACAATTCTACTACCACAAGTAGAAGAGCCGTAGGGCGTACCTCTTGTCACCTCATGCTCTACAGGATCATAGACATACAAGGCTTGCGGTTGTCCGTGGTCCCAACTATTTGCTCCAAGAGCCAAACGTGGACCACCTAGTGGTGATGGGAATGCCTTGTAATGTAGTCCCACACTTCCAGTTCCTCCTGCTCCTCCGCTAGAACCATATCTCTAGGGACTACTCTGATCATGATGCTGCCTCTATCATGCTGGTGTACCCGCTACCTGCCCAATATTCTTATTGTTTCTGATCAGGCAGTCCCATGCCAAGTGACCTTGTCCATCACAATCATATCACTGACTCTCTCTAGGCTTCCCTGGTACCCTCCGGCACCATGGTGGTGTATGACCACGCCCCGGAGTCCACTCACAGAAGGGTCTCCTTGGCTGAGGCCATGCGTCTTGTCTCCACAGTGGTGCATGACAACTTATCCCAAACCGGCAGTGGGAAGGCCACTTGCATCGAGGTTTTGTCATCTGGAACCTTCTAGCTACGGTAGATGTCTCGAATCTATCATGCCTACTTCCACCACCAACAACAGAGCATGACATAAATCTCTCATTCACCAGTGCATGATCTCGCACCTCGGCATAATTTGGAATGCCCAGGGGTACTATGACAGCATGAATCTCCTTTAAGAGACACTTTTGGAACATCCGCGCTCAGATATTGCCTTCGTGGACCATGTCCAAGTAAAAAAACATGCACAGTCTGCAAAACTAGTTTCGTACTCAGTCACCATCATCCCTCCCAGCTGAAACTGCATGAGCTCTTGGATCTGAATGAAGCTTAAGCAAGATGGGTAAAAATCCTCACGAAACATCTCCTAAAATTCATCCCATGAAAGCGATGACTCATAGAGTAACTGAGTCACTAGACTCCACAAACACCCATTTGTTCCATGGAAAAGGCTGGCTGCCAAAGCCACCCTATGATCTGCAGGTGTCTATGCAAGCCTGAAGAGGAAAACCACTGTCTCGAGCCAAACCTATGCTGCCTGAGGGTCTGTCTCACCACTGATCCTCAGTGGTGTTTGTTACTAGAACTCACGGAGTGCGCTCAACCTATTCTCAAGCTTCGTATTCTCTACTGGAGCTGTCTGCTGCTTACCAGGTGGGGGTGCTACTACCGATCCACCAGGAAAAAGGGACTCTCTTGATGGGTCCTAGACTGACGCTCGATCACTCAAAGGGCCGTCATTACGATCCGTCTTCACGGAGGCATCCTGAATGTTATCAAGGATCACCAAGATCATATGACCATATAAGTATATTATTGTAACAACAGTGGGAAGATGACTTAGGAAGGACTGTCAAAGACACAATCTTATGTGACGCACAAACAAATTTTCCCTGCAACGGGTGTCTCAACATGCCGAGTCGACAAGCGGGTTATCATGGTCCTGGTGAATGGATACGTTGTCCGCCACACCATCACTGGACTCCCTAGCCTGAGAGCCGCTCTTGAGACAAATTGACAAAGTTTCCCTAAATCCCAACTGATTCCTTTTTAGGGATGTCCGAACAACATCCAAAGGAACAAAGCACCTTTGATACCACTTTTTCACAACACGACCCTACCGAGGCTCAACCCGCAACTACCCCAAACCCACCACCATAGGCCCGGGGCTGGTGACAAGCACCGAAGGATAAACAACTCGGAGAGGCATTTTCTGAGTACCTGTACACACACAAGCTGCCCACTCAATGCAGATGTGAAAAGTAAAAAAAGAAAAATTAAATTACTAAATGCTATAAACAACCAAAAAAGTGCATCAACCTCTAAACAGTACAAAGTAAAAGCTAAAGGTAAACTCAAAATAGAAAGGTAAAAACATACGCCCAACCAGAAAAGTGTAACAACTTAGTAACAGGTAAAAAAGTAAAATAGCTAGGAGGGTCCCTTTCATGGTACCCGACTATGACCACGATACTCGGTCCAAGATCCCAAACTCCTATGGTCCTCTAACATCACGATCGACATGTCCATCATCTGCAAGGGCACACCAAGTACGGGCAAAGCCCAAAAATGGTTTAGTATAAATATACTCAGTAGGATGCCCCTAAGGCTATAGGGAGCAACGAAGGAGGTACTGAAGAGGTGAGTAGTATATCGAATAGGGAAATGTAAAGGAGTAAAACCGAGAGTGCATTAATGAGTATAGCTCAACCCAAAAAGAGGAAGAAATTAGACTCCTCCATAGCCAAGGAGCTAGAAGCGTTGAGAAGCTAAACATCACATCGAGTATTCACTACCTATAGAAAGAGAGTAGACTCATCCAAACCTGAGTATCTGGATATTGAAAGCATGTGGCATACCCCACACGTCCTCACCTCTCCTGGAAAGAGAGTAACCAAAACCCAAGGAGTGTGTACTGGAACAAGGTAGATACATATCTATATTCTTAATCAAGAATCCAGAACAAGATCTTAAGGAGATCTCCATCCCGTAGCTCAGCCCAAGAATGTGAGTAGAGAACAGTCCAAAAAATAAACACCATTGATTCCCAGTGTCTCGTACGTCAACCCCGAACTACAAGTCAAGAGGCTCAAATCACCACACCCTGACACTATCCTCTTTTGACAGCACCGACTCTCCTGCATGATTTTAGGTGGTGTCAAAAGGATGCATATTGGTGGGGAAAGAGCCCCTCGTACTTGAGAGTTCTGGGGAAAGTCAAACCATACCTCGCCACTGTCACACAGTCGAGAGGTCTGCACAAAGTCAAAGTTTTCTCATCAGTGACTCATACAACCAAGGGTCCCGCTCCAGTATTCATGGAGAAAATCCACAGACTAGCCTAGTAGAAAGAAATTATAATGAAAGAAGTCATCAGGTAACCCACTGCCCAGGCCCGCTAGAGGGTAAACCCTAAGAGGTCATCAGGTAACTCACTTCCCAGTCTCTGCTGGAGGGTAAACCTGAAGAGGTCATTGGGTAACCCACTACCTAGTCTCTGCTGGGGGTAAACCCTAAGAGGTCATTGGGTAACACACTGCTCAATATCTGCTGGAGGGAAAACCCTAAGAGGTCGTTTGGTAACCCACTTCCCAGTCTCTGGTAGAGGGTAATCCCTAACAAGTAAATGAGCAACCCACTGCCAAGCCCCGTTGGAGGGTAAACCGAAGAAGTCGTTGAGCAACCCACTGCCCATCCCCGCTGGAGGGTAAACCCAAAAAAGCCAATGATCAACCCATTGCCCAACACCGTTGGAGGGTAAACCCGAAGAAATATATGAGCAACCCACCTCCCAGCACCGCTAGAGGGTAAACCCGAAGAAGAATATGAGAAAACCACATCCCAGCCCCAGTGGAGGGTAAACTTGGAACTACTCTGGCCATCCCTAGTGGATGGTACAAAACCAGCCAACAAATCATGGGATGGGTATTGCACAACCACCCAACTCTAGAACAGATCACCTATGAGAGGTTCAGAGCCCATGTAGTGTGGGAAACACCAATACCTGGAGTTCACCATAGGGAAACATGTCATGGTAGATCGCGGAAGGAAGATTTGATCTCGATACTTGGCTAGGGAATCCATGCCCAGAGCTCACTAGGCTCCTCACCCTACTAGAAACAACCTCCTGGGTAGAGGATCGGTACCCACGTAAGGTATTGGTCACACCAAATCCACAAAAAACTCTACCAGGGAACATGAAGGTACGTGATACTGAAAGCCCACACGGCTAAAGGAAAAAGGGGAACCTAAACAACTCTGCCAATCAGACCGCCGAGAACAGATCCAGGGGAGACCACTCAACCCTGCTGGTCTAAACCATCATGAACAGAGGGACCCTGTACGTCACGAGAGGTGAATGGTACGTAAAGTAGAACATGGTACGCACATGGGGCCCTCCCGACGTGTGGCCCTATCTCATCTCCAAACCACGTACACAAACATTACCGGGTACAAACTTAAAACATGTACCTCCAAGAAATCCCATATATTCCCAGAGTATACCAAATCTCTAGACCAGTGGTGATCTTGCACACGATACCCAACGTCAGCCCGAAGGGTGAAAACGTAATTTCACCAACCTTCTTCTTCTATGGCCCAAGCACGACCAAACACTTCTCTGTAAGCATTAACTTCACTCTCCCAAGATTGAACGCGATCAAACGCCAAGGGTTCTCTACAAACAAAGAAGGAAGAGCCACCACCAAGAAAACTTTCATGCTTCTACATTAATCTATATCTCGAATGAGTCTACGAACATCCAAACGGATTGTACCATTTTAATCCTCTCCGAAAACACACTAGATAGATTTTTTACTCACCTTAAACGTACATCCAATGGAAAAGTTGTTCAATAGTGCTTTACACCCGAACAGCGTCCCGTGGTCCTGAGCCTCGGTCCCGAAAATAGTCAGGTGCATTGCATCTTTGGAATCTCATCGGAAAGACACGTCAAATTGACTGCTTACTTTCATGGAATGAATGTCTATAGATAAAGATGCATATTTCCATACCACGCACGAGCGGTGCTGTGTGGTACCAGCATCCCGATCCAAAGCTGAACGAACAGATCGCACCGTTGCAATCCTCTTGAAATAGTACGCAAGATCGACTATCCACTTGTCTGATACGGACACCCGGGGATTAAGATTGAAATCACTACCAACTCCCAAAACGGCCTCCATGGGGCCCCGAAAATCGTGACGAATTAAAGCAGGTGGATTCCAGCATTGCAATTCCCCTGAAAAAACACATAGAATCGACTACTCGCATGCCCCGAACGGACGTCCGATGAGAAATGTGTGAAATGATGCTCGTAGCTTAAAAGACGGGTCATGGGGCCCATGAATCAACTCAAGTTTCGATTCCCAAAAAACATATAGAAAACTCGGCATCGATGCCAGGGTCTTAATGCCACTAACGGCGCTCAAAACAGACTCCGGATGTGTCCGCGCTACCCAAAACAAGAACCAAAGGAAAAACGCTAAACCACTTGACGGGGGTGCCGCACCACTAAGCCCCTCATCTCGGGAATTAAAATCCTAGAGACCACATCAAAATCTCTGTAATGAGCCGAGGATCACAATTTCATAGTCGACAATCAAAATAGACACCCGTAGCGAATTTAAAGGTTGTCTGAAGTCAGAGGGGATGAAGCCCCTTGGGATGGAACGACCTGGGCCGGCCGTTCCAACCGCCCTGGGCCTGCCTGTGCCGGCCATCCCGGCTCACAGCGCTGGCCCGCTGCTCACCTTCATGGGAAAGCAGTGGACTCGCAGTCTTACCTTAGACCAGACCTCATGGCTGGTCGTCCCACGTGAAGACCCACTGGACGCGGGTCTTGGTTCCCCCGCGGGGTCGCGTGCCGTGACACCGGTCCACCCGCTCCGTCGCGCCCCGATGAGCGGGCAAGCCAATTGAAGTCACTTCCTGGAGCCCAGGCCACCTACCGCATGAATCCCAGAGCCCGCGCCGCCTGTTGTCACCGTCTCAGAGCCTGTGCCGCCTGCTGCAGCCTTCCCTGACTGCCGGAATTCCGCCGGACAACAGCGGAACCGCCGGAAAACCATGAAAAAAGGCATGAAACTTCGCAGGTCGAATGCGGATGCCCCGAAACTCGGAATTGAAATCCGAAAAGTGCAGAGGAAATATCAAGATATAAAATACGCAAATATGGGATTCTCTAGACAATTATATAGAAATTTGATGCAACTAATTCTATTTGAAGAAGATTATGGGAATTAAAATGATAAAAGAACGAGCCTACCTCGATGGGTGTTTCCCTACGCTACACTGACGATCCGTCAGAGCGGTCACCACCTTTCCGGAGTGATAGAGGAAAGGAGAGGAGTTTTTTCTTCTTCGTTGGGAGGGTTTGTGTCAGGGAATATGGGGGGAATAGAGTGGGGGTGTGGTTTAAATAGAAAACACTTAAACCCCCCGCACATAGGCCCCGTACCCGAACCCTCAGCGGGGTCGTGGTTAAGCCTCCCCTAGAGTAAACACCACCTCCTGAGCACAAATAGATGTCTCAGAATTGTATTCCAAGTTCCCGTTAGAAGGTTATAAAACTTAACGCCCGAGGTCGCTAAATTACGAAAACACCCATAGGTCCATTTTCCACAGAAGGGTCGTGACCGCAAAACTTACACCCCTTCTAGAGTAAATGGCATGCTCTGGGCTCAACGATGCTCTTGGTTTTCCCATCCGAGCTACCTTTTAGAAGTTATTTCATATATGTAGCATTCCCAGTGCCAATGCACTAAAAATTTAATTTCGGCCACACCGGGGCTCTAAATTGTACGCAGTCTGAAGGCGCCGCTCTGGAATAACATCATGAAATTTCCAAAGTCTTTTATAGAAAACCCTGGGTTATTACAAAGATTAACATTATCTACTTTTGGGTATAAAATATTATGTTGATTTTCTAAATATAGGAACCTACCATTACAAAAAATTGGTGAATTTGGATGGATATATTTTTATGATTCTTATGTGTAAATATTTTTTAATGTATTATATTAATCATTGGAGTCATTGTTTTTATAATCTATGTGCTAAGAATTTTGAATTTAGTATAAATTTATAGGACAATGAAATTACTTTTGTGTCTTATGATTATTTAAATGTTCTTAGGACATTAAATAATCATCTTGATTATCCATTTATGGAATAATGTAATGATGTCGTAATATATTGCATCACATCCTCAATGATATGTTTATTCTTATTACATGTAATGAAATCAAGTATATTTGGTTCTTGAGTTTTTTATCTATATAGTAAAACAATTCCTAAACACAGTTGAAAATGATTTTGGTAACATTTATATCTAATTAATAGTTTTACTAAGAAATCAATGGATTTTTTACCGATAAAATAATTAATGTTTTGTGGGGGTTATATATTTGAGGATCATGTTTTCTATCACTCTCCATTAGAAAAATATAATTATATTTCACTTATATGTGTATATTTTCATTTCCAACTAATTATCTCCTATAAGGAATCCAATTTTTTTGGTGACCTTCACATTTTCCTATACCTATTTTTAAGAGAATGTTTTTGTAACCCTTTTCACAATGTGGGTTTTCCAAAAATTACTTTTTAAATATCACATAATTATTAAATAAGTGCTATTTAAATTTTTTATGATGGAATTCTTCAAAGGGGGAAGTATGTAACCCCTCAAAAATCATTTATATTACTAACTGAACTCTAATATTATATTTAATTAATTTTAGGCCAACATAAAAATAAATTTACATTTCATAAATAACTTATTACATTATATTTTAAGATGATTTTTTTATAAATTTGAATTATTAAAGGATACATGACACCTACTATGAACCAAAAAACACTCAACTCAATTATTTAATAATGGTATATTAAGTATAAAATATTTCCATTATTATTACAAAAACTGTAATAAGAATTATCATAGATAATTTATCTTATAAAATATATTAAATTTTGTCACATTAATCTCATCGAATTACCCCACCCACGTAAAACATTATAGAAATGAAATTGACAGTTTTTAGTAAAGTGAAAATTTTCAAAATTATATTGAACATTGATAAAGAGTAAAATAAATGATGAAGAGTAAGTATGATAGGGTATTTATATAGAAACATTGGCATAATAATTTATCTTTATCATTTAATATATTTTATGAGTATTATGACCATTATTCATTAAAACAGTTGGTCATTATTGTGGATGGATTCAGCAACACATTTAAATGATTATCAATTCTTTTGTAATTATATAATAAAAAATGAATTGTTTTTGGAGTGTATGAGAATATTATATTAAAGATGTGTTTATGGTAAATATATAAATTATAGTTATAGGTTTCTTTCATGAAATAATATCACAAACCACTTTTTTATAATAATGTACTTTACATCTTACGTAGTTTCTATAACGGTCAAAATGGTTATTTTCCAACGATATTTACAATTTTCAATAAATATTTCTATGCATTTAAAATTTTGAAATATCATATTAGTATATTTATATTAATAATATAATATTAATTTTTAGGCTCAACATATCTAAATTAATTTAGTGAAATTTTATGACGATTTTCTAAAGAAGTTGATTTTTACGGTAAAAAATGAACACATCATTTCCAAAAAAAAATATCTCTAATTAAATAAAAATTATAATATAATTATTTTAAATTAATATAAATCTACTTTTAAAAAAAATTAATGAAATAATTAATATTTTGTTACCTCAGAAACACATTCCTAGTATTTTGAAAACCCCAAAATTAGATTTTCAAAAATAATTTATTTAGAGGTTATACAAGTATTGTATTTAAAATTTATTTTTATCTAATTTATAAATTTAATAATGTAACAAGGATTAAATTTTGGAAATAATGCGGTATAACTTAATTTATAAGGAATTTTTCATTTTTAGTCATAAAAACATTAACTTGGTAAATAGATATTTACTACAGGATATGTAAAATAATATATCATATTAATGATAAAATGTAAAAACATAAAATACATAAAAAATAATAAAAATTAAATTTTTGGATTTATGTGTTTATATACATTAAAAAGACTTTAAAATAGTTGTTATCAACAATATTTATTGGAATAAATGACAAATAAATGTGGTTGGCATTGAATATATAATCATTATTATTTAGTCACCTAAAACCACCCCTCTCCGTATATAAATACCACTCATCACCAACTACATTATCATAAAAAGACATTAATATCATAAGGTGTCTACTAAGATATATTTTCCACCTTCTCCCCAAGTCCATGTTCTGTTTTTATCACCCATGACATATTGCATGTTACATAAGGGGTCCATAAATGAAGTGATATTCAAGGGGCCACCTTCTGAAACGATATCTCTAAATTTATTTTCACATTATACAATTTCATCAACAATTTCATCCATTATATCATAAAAAATAAATAATTATTTATATAATTTAATGTAACATTTATAATGTAAAATATTCTATCTACACTCTTTCTTATTTAATATCAATCAATGAAATGAATATAGTGTCTAAATAATGGTTGGGAAATGTCTTAGTGTATAAAACATTTGATTGTTTTCCATTACCTCCTCAGGAATGGAGATAAAATTATTATTAAGGCTATATATGTTCTTAATAGAAATATAATAACATATAACTGTCCTGGGACTAAACAAATAAATAATATAAAATCAAATGAAAATAGTTCTTGATGGTTGGAGAACACATAAAAAAACAATATAAATTTATCATTAACAATTATCTAATGAATCATCCCCATATTAGAAAGAAAAATGATATATATATATTAATTTAATAAAAAATATATTAGATAATTCCATTTTATTTTACATATTTGTTTTCATTATCATATGATAAGAACATTCATAATTACACACTAGTGAACCAACCATGAGACCATGAAATGAATGCACATGAAATAATGAATAGAATGAAATATTATTAATGAACACGTGTTTAGATTTAATAAAAGGATCATATAAGGAATTAAAAATATTAATATCATTCAGTAATAATAAAATATCATTCTTTGAACCATAATGTGGTGGTTGTAGTACAAAAAACTAACATGAAATGTGAGGTAAATGATTTCTTAACTTAATCTAGATACATTAGGCTAAACCTTTATTTCATTATTAATTTCATTCTAATATTATGTTTAAAAAGGATTTTTAATATCATAGATTTTATTTAATCTTTTATATGAATTTTCATTATATGAAAATAATCTATTCATTTTATTAACTCTCATCAAATATCTGATCGATGTAAGTGTCTTTGTCTCAATTTTCTTTTGTTGATGCATATTTCGGTATTATGGTCCTTTAATATTTTATAAGGTGTATATAAATACCATTTGACTTGATATATCGTGAATATATTTATTCTAATTTTATTTAACGTTTTTTATGTTGTATACTTTCTTGGAGAACATGATATGTCTGGTGACAATGTGATATGGGTTTATTTTACAATCTCATTAGAGATTGCTTATGTTCCAATTTCTACTATGGAATGATTCACAACCAATGACATATATTAAAAAAATTCTAAATGGTTTTCACTACTGTCCTGAAATTTCATTAATCATTTCTATAACATTTTTTTTTAAAAATTATTTTTAAAGGTATAATTCCATCATTTTCCAAATATGTTACATTATGTAAATTCATACAAAAATGCAGGGAGAATGTTTTTTTCTTATAAATATTGAATAAAATATCCCACATTCATGTCAACTTAATGGATTGATGCTTCATTTACATGTTTAAAAAGTAATTTTAATGTTAAGTTATTACTCTATTATTTGCACTATTTTTTATATTTTTATAAATTATTTGCATTATAAAAAATGTAATTCTCTTCATGATATATTCCATTAACATCTTTAGGTTTTTTACATCTATGTCAATATCATTCATTGAATCATATGCTGATAATTTAATTTAATGATACAATTATTCATATTTCCATGGTTGGTTCATTATCAGCTATACTGGGAACTATTAATATTTATCATGACGTAGTCTTCCAATATGGAAAATTATTGATTTTTTTAAGGAATGTTGATTCGTTCGAATTAATTATTCATTTTTGAAATTTATTCGACATAGTATGTTATGGCCAGGTCCTGTAATATCCCATGGATGCATCGGTATGTCCCATGAGACAAACATGATTTAGTTTTAATCGAGAAATTGTCAATTTATTATGATATGTCCTAGTCATGGTCGTGACAACATTATTTCGATGACCAACACAATGAATTGCAACACAATGAATTAGATTACTGATATTCAATGTGATTTTTAAATTACTTAAATATACATGGTTAAGTTTCACTATAATAATATTATCTATTTGGGGTAAATTTATCATCATTTTTTCATTCCATATTCACTCGGGTTTTATTATATGGAATTCTGTATTACATATTGTATATTATTATTGTATTATACGAGATTCCAATATATTTAAACATCAACGTGCAAATGAGCACACCCCATTATTATATTATACTTCCCATGGATACTAGGAAGGGTTTTATGATTGATTATATATGGTTGTTCTAATGATATCATTGTGTTCTCAAAGGAAAGACTCTGCGAAATTTATTTTTTAAATGAAATAATAATTTTTTTTATTTTTCTTGTTCTCAAGGACTGCTAAACTATTCTGTCATTTCAAATTTGATTCGATATATCTTCTGACAATATAATTAAGTAACCATCGAATCTTTTCTAATATAGTTGGGGTCTTTATATAATAATTTTTATAAATGAAATCCATGAATAAAAATATATTTACACTTTAATATAATTTTTAAACGTTATCTGACTAATTCTAAAACCTAATTATGATTCCAAGAAAACCTATATTGAATTTATGGCATTAAAATAAATTCAGTGTGAATCTATTTAATTTACCAATAATCAATGGTATTTTTTTGGGAATATTTTTCCTAACATATATAAATAATAAAATACAGTATTCATTCATAAAATATATCGGAAAATACCATGGGAATGTATTTTATATTAATCATTTTATCACATATATTCTAAAGAATATATTTATAAATCAATAAATAATTGGCATAATTTTTTTTAATACCAACTCAAGGATACAATCCTCATTAATTCAAACACATTATTTATAAAATTTCCTTTTCATAACCCTCTATAAGAACCTCTCATGGTGTTTATAATATAATACAGATTGTCAATTTCTCTATTATTAAAAACTAGTAAAGGTATGTTATTCTATCCACTCCAATTTCATTAACATTAATTCTACATTATAACCCATTTTATTTTTAGTTTTTCATTTTTTAATGTGTTATTAAATGAAATATTACACTTATTATGATTACCATGTAATGAGAATCCACATTTTCACTCTCTCTTTTCACTTCCATGACTGTTTTTATACACCATATATGATGCCAAATTATCCATTTATTTTCCATAATAAACATTTTTTTGAATACCCATCAAATCATCCACTCAATGGAATTCAACTAGATGTACTTGAAATTCATTGATTAGGGAATTATGGGTCCTTAACACACGGATATTAATTATGGTACTACATGTGAAAAATTTCTTTTATTAAATGATCTATGTTGACAGAATTTTCATGTACATTTTATGAGTGTGATTATTGTTCATAAAATTATATATATTTGCAATGAAATATTCAATATTTTATAGATAATTAGATACCATGTATTGTTCTTTGATGTTCATTATATATATACTATTTTAAGATTTCATTCAAGGTATCCTTTACTTTTTCAAATGATATCCTATTTTACATTATTTATACATTTCTATAATGACTAATGATATAATCTTATATATTTCATTGATGTTCAATATTATTATTCACACCCTTCAACGTTAGCATGTTAGGATTATTGACTCACAATACTAATTTTCGTTATCTTATTAATTGATTATTTTTCTATGGATTTTATAGATTACACATTTATTATATACACTCCAAGGATATCACATAAAATGGTTAAATATCAATGGATTTGAATGTAATTTTAGAGATGGTATAATTATTTAATTATATCATTATTTCATTTTTGTATTATATGTACATAATTACTCAATAAATATTAGCTTCATAATTTTTTTTGATTTCATTATCTCTATATGAATGTTATAAATCATGAAAGAAAGTGTATAATTTTTTTATATTAAGTATATATGATTTCAACATTGATAAAAATATTATTCCATAATATATATAGAATTTTTATAAAATGGAATACAGATAACCTTTCAATAACAATATTAGTTTTAAATAGCAGTGTAAATAAATTGGAACATATAACATTAATTAAAAATTATTCATAGATAACTTAAAAATAATAACGAAAATATCATAGGGAATGATTTAAAATTATAAAAATATTTTCAAATCATTCAATAATGGTCCAAAAATAATGTATGACTCATCCAAATCATGTACCACTAGAGTTTCTATGAAACTTTACAATCACCGACCAACTCATCTTCCCCCGACATAAGAACAAGATAAAACTCATCCAGCCTTTTTAAAGGTGTTTACCACTTGGTGAATCTCTTTTATATTCACATCCACATTCTAGAATCATGATATGGTGTAAATATATAGAAACAACAAAATATATACCTTAAAATCTATTATATTATTATCTAATAAATAGACATATACCTTGGATAAGTCAATGTGTGTTGTTATCAAACCAAATATTTTCCAAAATATAATTCCCAGTGATTATAATAATCATCCATTGATAACAATTGAAAAAAATATGAATCTATTATCACAAATTCATTCATCAAGTTATTACATTATTACCTGATATTGGTGATCGCATCCCTAGAATCAAGTGGATTAACTATATAATGAGACTAAATATATACCACATTATCATAGTATATTTGAATATATTAAAAAAATAAATCTAAATAGATAATTTTATTATATTATCTAATATATCTATAAAATCATTCCTAGATTCATTTTTTTATCTTAGGTAAATGATAACGTAATAAAATTTGAGTTACAATTCTCATAAAGAAGTTTTGTACAATATATTGAGCCATAGATTAATTAAATCTCTCTTAATATGTTAAATGGTTTTTTTTAAATAATCAATATTAATATTATTATATATGATAGAATTCATTAATACATGAAATAATAATATTAATTATTACATAGTTAACTATAACTAATATCATATTGTTTGAATGCACAATTCCAGACAACAAAATATTACCTCGAAGGACTTGTTGAAATACTAAATACATTAATTGGAAATATTTATGTTATAAAAACAAATGATATTATCTCGTTAGACTAATTAATGCATTTAGGGGCCATAAAAGATCCAACCATCACTGAATATTAAAAATAAATACATCATATAAATTAAATTAATTGAAATTTATTTCAAATCAATAGAACCATTCAAATTGAAAAAATTGCATATGAAATTTTATAATTTTACCTTTCAATAAATAGAAATAAATGATATTAAAAAAATTATGATGATATAGTACAGTAATATAAATTGTGTATATACGTATTAAATATTAAAAATCCTCAAGGAATTATCACAGAGATGGTAATAATGATAAACAAGAATATGATCCTTTCATTGAAAATATAATGAAATGTTAATATATATGGAAAAATATTAAATAATGATTTATTTAATTGTAATAATATTTTTGACAATATCAATAGATCATTTAATTTAATATTCTAATTAATGAATAAATATGTATGTGGAAAAATAGTGATTGTTTGAAAATGATAGAACAACAAATACTATTACAATTTTGGTAAAAAGTCAAATGTTATGCTTTCAGGTAAAGGGGAAAGTATTATGTATTATCCTTGAAAACAAATTCAATTATATATAAAAACTACATTTAAAATTTTGTTTATATTTATAAAAATATTAAAAAATAAATATAATGAACAAAAATATAAGAGAAATATTCTTCGTCAAATGGAAAAAATAGATTAGTTTTAGAAAGATGCCTAGTTATTTTCATGTTCAATATTCTGGAAAAAGGAATGAGATATTATAATATATTTATATTAAAAAATAATCCAAAAATTGATTTATATAGAAAGGAAAATAACTTATAATTTAATTCAATGTAAATTTTGACATAAAATTTACATAATGAAAATTGGATTTTATGATAGGACCTCACCTGAAATATCCATTTGGTTAGACTCATTATTTATTCAAAAATGATAAATTTAAATATTATATGTAATTATTTATGTATTTTTTCCCAATTTTTATTTTTAAGGTCTTTTTGTAATCATTTGGAATTAATTAATTTTAGTGTGATTTTTTACATTAACTACATAATTTTTTCTAGATAATTTCTCAACATGTACTTCAATATATTGATCATGGTTAATAACATTATTAAATATTCACATCTTCTTCTTTATGTTATTTGTTTAAATATAATAATTTAATATGATATAATCACATATTCATGGAGTTTATTCATAAAAAATGCATTGCATCATGGATGTGGTAGTCAACACATTCTCATAAACAATATCGTCACTATCCAACAGATTGATGAGTAAGAAAGGAATACAATATTATATATTTATTGGTATATAAATTATTTATACGTATTATAAATAGTTATTATTTCCATAATTTATAGGATCCTAGTAATTTTATGATGGAAATCCAAATTACACTATGATGTGGAGATGGTATGACTTATATACAGACGAGAAATGTTTTCATTTATCATAATATTAAAATGGTATAAAAATAATAAAAATAATTAAATTAAAAAAAATATAGTACAGTAAATATATTTATTTAATTATGATAACATGTTTATTTAATAATTTCAGTTGGATTAAAATTAATTTTTCTCCAAAAAGCACTATGTGAACTTATACTATAATTTTGCTAACTTCTATTATCTTAATCCTTAAGAATTAATGAAGTTGTATTCTAGTTTAAATTTGATTTCAATATTTTAGTGAGGGATTTTTGGGATTGTATTTTTTAATTTATTTTTTGAGTGTAGTGGATAATTTAGTTTATATAAGAGAGTATATGGGTGACATTATTTAGGTAACATTGGTGGGAAGCTATAAATACATCAATCATTATTATATTATTTATTTCATACACATGTAAAGTGAATCAAACGTTTCATTTTATCAATAATGATAATTCAAGGGATTAAATACAACCAACCAATTGCAGTTAAAAAGTGTTTTTTATTAACTTCTATAATTATCCTTTTATTGAAAACCATTAAATAAATTTCACCCTTATTCTTTCTGTTAATTGTTTACCGTGTTTACTTTTCACTATTATAAAATGACGTTGTAATTACAACAAAAAATTATTTAATGTTGTTTTACAATATTTAATCCATCAAAAAAGTTCTAATTTTCAAAAGTAATAATAATTAATTTCAATTTATTTTCATATAATATAAAAAATTTGTTTTTATAAAATCTTCATATAAATATAATATTTTTAAAATATTAAATTTTATCTTAATTCAAATAGAATTAATTAAATTTTGTGTTATAAAAGAATTCGAATTTCTATATATAACAAAATAAAACCTGAATTTGACATATTAAATATTTTATTAAAGTAGAATAATCCCAAATAATTTTTTTGAACAAATATAATATTTAGATGTTGAAAATGATAATAAAAACATTAGATGTCCAAAAATATGATTTATTCTGAAAATTTGTAATTTAAAAATATTCATTTCATCATGAAAAATTATTTTTTATACATTATAGTTATTAATATATCATTATATTATCTTGAAAGATAATATTTTCATTAAATATGTGTTTTTTTGAAATTCCTCAAAAAAAACATTCAGAAATAAATAAAAATTCACCCTAATCTAATTTACCCATTTTGTTTTAAAAGTTTAAAATATTTTTATCAAATCCAATATAATTTTTTTGTAATTTATTTTCCACCAAATTAATGAAAAAATATTTTTTATCATTTTATTGTGTATTTAGAAATAAATTTTTAATTCCTATAATTTATTATTTTGTGTTAAAAATAGTGATTGAATTATTTTTATATGAATAAATTATTATAGGGGACATATTTAAAATTTTATTAGTTTATTAAATTTATGTCACTTATGTCATATGATTAATCCATTTTAAATTAATCATGCTGTATTTTCTATTGTGAGGGATACATTGTTGTGACATATTAGATTTAGTTAACCTGAGAATATATATTACATTGATTTTTCAAGGACTATATTCATAATAGTTTAGTATATATAACATTTAATTTGGGAATGTGTATGATAGTGTTGATATTTGTGTAATATTTCACTTTATCAATGTACTTTTGTGTTTTCTATACTAAAGAAATAGGTATATAGATATTAGGTCATTTAGAAAAAGCATTCTAAAGGATTTTTAATGTTCTCTTGGAAAAATATATATTGTAAATGTTTCATTGGAGGATACAGGGGGAATGAGAAAATTTATTATGGGGTTTTTCTAATGATTATCATTATTTGGTGGAAATGTATTAAGATGGTGTATATGAATCCATTTGAACTATAGTAATCGTAAATTTAAAATTTTAATTTTTTCAATATGTAGATACCTTTTTGTAATGATAACAATTATTTAAATGTGTTTGTGTTTGGGGTGGGGGTGGTGAATTGATTCGGTAAAATAACCTAGATCATAAATTTTAATGCTGGGTAAATGTGGAAAGCATAACAGAGTACAAAAATAACATATAGAACTTTGGTAGAGTCAACTAGTGTTCTAGTGGAATTACAATATCTATACAATAATCAAATGAGAATCTTGTAGTAGAAAATGAGACCAGAGTGTAATTAAACAATTTTAAATGTAGCGTATAAAATCATGGTGCAGTTTATTTATGAAAATTTATTTGAAAGTATTATTATAGTATTTTAATGTAATGGGGGGAACCAAACAAAATATCTTCCAAATTCACCCTAAATTAATATCATTTATAAATAAATATATGGGAAGTAATATTTTATCACTGTGTGATTTTATCATTCCACTATCGATTTCCTTTTTTTAATTTCAACCTCAAATATATATGATCACATTTTTTACTTTTGTGTTTCATTGTAGAAATATATTGTCAAACATTATTGCTATGCCAGGCTTTTTTGTACTATTTATGGAATTGAAATTTTTAATACCACATTATTCATAAAATATCATAGGATTTCTAAAACTGTTCAGTGGAATATTTTCATTGTCTGAGTTGTCGAGTATTGTAATGAGGTGGTTTGGAGGGAATTAAATTTAGTTTAAGTTGATGTATTTTTATTAAGTCAAAATCATTTCATTACCATTTAAAATTAATGGTTGATTGTAAGTTCATCGGACAGTAGAGGGTATAGTATACATTATTGCAATTTAGTGGCATATATATGTTATCTCAATGTCAGCATATCCTAGATTGGAAGGTATAATGCAAGCTAATGGGGTTTTTATAGTGATATGACTATTGGGGTAATAATAAATTTATTAGATAAATTGGAAAATATATTGAAATAATCATACATAAGATCAATTTCACAATAGATTTGTATATTGAGGTGTCTTGAGAATTGATGAATTTTACAATAAATCATATGTGAGTGATTATTAACATGAAGTAACTCAGAATAACCTATAGTAGTTAGTGATATATATTCTTATTTTAATATTTAATGTTTAATGAGACATAAATCCTTTTTATTATGAAGTGGATTCATTTTTGGTGATTCAGTTATTATGTGATAAAAATAGAGAAATGTTCTTGATCCCATAGTCTGAAATATTTTATTATTAACTCCATAGAACAAAAAATTACCATATTTAATGTTATGAAATTGATAAATATTTGAAAGAAATGTTTTATAGATAGATAAGGAGAATTCATATATTATTTTATGAAATTAATTTGACTCAACATGGTTGTGATGTCACCCTTTCTAGAGCTTCACGTTATATTCATTTTCAATATTAAATTTATCTGTTATTTTTATTTCATTATTATTCACTCAACCTGATTCAAAGAATTCTGAAATATGTGTTAAATTTTAATAAATTTGAGAATCCAGTTTTTTCAATTTTATTGATATCTTTAAGAATATTATTTTTAGAAATAAAATGTGAATCAACCACAATGGTAATGAAATAAATCACATCCTACATGTGAGATTCTATCGTAAATTCTATAAGATTATCTAGGATTTTTTATTTATTAGACATGGACTACGTTTTTGGTGTTTTGGGGTATAATATTCTTTTATGGGATTTTTTTGTTGGGATCATAATTATTATCCATTTTTACAAGTCCATGACCTTAAAATTTTCATTATATTATATTTTAATTCTATAATTAAATCATTTTCATTTTAGGATCATTTGAGGTTTAGAGTTTGTGAATTTGGACATAACTCATATATAAATATCTATAAAATAAAATGCAGACATATTCAATTAGTATCCATCCACATAAAAATATAAAACATAAAAAATAGATACTAATTTAGTTACATTTAAAATATTCACGACTTTCATCATGCCTTATTATTTTCCAATACACATCCTTAAATCATAAGGAAATCTATTTCAAATGTGTAATGTGTAAAAAAATTATCAATAATGTATACGAAAATATGGATAACCATTAGTCTAGTTAACACATGAATTCACAAAATGTCTTTACGTATATCTTATAATTTCATTATTAATATGAAATAAACAATTTTTTCATTAAAAATACACATACCTTTTTCTAAATGAAACCCAATCAAACCAAAGAAAAATATTGAAAAACCTTTTTTATATCATAGATGATATCATTTATTATAGCGACCCAAGCCTTTTACGTAATGCATTTCATGATTTTAAGCATAATTAATCATTAGAGTACAAGCCAAGGATCGTTAAGTCTAGTTTCTTGGAATACTAGGCACATATAACATAAAACATGGGGCTAAAAAGACTTATTTATTAAATCTCCATAAAGATCTTATAACATCCTTTTTACCCTTAAATATTCATAGGGTTCCCTGTGGAACACATGAACAAAGGGATGAGCTAAAAAGCCCAGTAAGGGAATAAACATAAAGATACATCTCAAGAAAATGAGTTAAGAGGCATGAAATAATGATATACAATGCATGAAACTCATAAAATAATTCAATATAAGCATGGGATCATATAATCATGGAATCATATAAATGTGGCAGAATCATAAATCATATCTTTAGTACAGGTCAAGCCTTACCGCCAATCCCGTTTCCCATTTTAGTACGTGTCAAGGATAACCGTCAATACCGTTTCACATTGCACCCCATGAGACTTAACCATACCCATTTCATTGGAGCGCTATCTTGGCACACCCATCACAACATTATCATGAATATTCATGCCACATAAATATTCTAACCACATATACAATCATACATAATCAACCATACATAAACATAAGGGTACCCATGGAAAGAATTGGGTACCACAATCAAGAAATAAATAATAACCAATGGGAGTATCCTAAAAGTGTCCATGTAAGGAAAGAATTAGAAAATACATGGAAGTTCATATGAAAAAATGGGCATATAACATGGTATGTGGTGTCAATCATAATTGACAATATATGATAAATGTATTGTAGAAATATTAGCATTAAGTTTTTCCCATTTATAGGAAAATACTTTAAAGATTTTAAAATAGTAAAAAAGACATTGTTTTATATAAAATGAGAATTAAACCAAGAAAGTTTTCATAATTAAAATACTGAATTTACAAAGACAATTGTGTCTCAAAACAGAAGATAGAGTGCACATGAAATTGGGTAAAAGTTCAGGAAGTTCCATTAAAACGAGTGTGCTTATTGGGATGTATCAAGGAGAGATTCACTTAAAAGAATGTATATATCCGAAAAAGAATCAGAGATGGATCATAGAACATGAGTTTGGAGCATATAAACATAATTTTTAAGTTCTATATAAAAATAAAATACAACTACATTTTGGTAAAAACAATGATAGAGCAACACGATGAAATAATGGATGTTTGGGTAGAATCCATTATGGTTTGTCGGCATGGTATCAGATGTAACTAATAGGGATTTATGAGAGAGATATAGGGATTCCCATCACTTATAAAAATTTTTGGAACTCTGGGGAAGGTATATAAACATACCCAATCACTTAGTATTACACATTATGGCATATTATAGACATCAAACTTTATTAAGAGTGAAAAGGGAAGGATCCCTTACCTTAAAGCCGTCGGTGTTCTCCACTTGTTATTAATGACCTAAATAAAAAAATTTGTATTATTAATTAATAATTCCAGAACCTATTCTATATTTTTTTTATTATAACCCTGTTTAGTTAATTCAATTCTTTTTTGATTATTTACAGGGTTCAATTTAATTGTTTGTTCTCGTTTGTTTACATGGCATTAAAAGATCAGTTCACTTATATTCAAGTTTGGATTATATAAAAGATGAAAGTGGTTGTACATATTTGAAGTTATATTCTTTAGTTAATATAAAATATATTACATGGTTTGAATTTTAATTAGGTTTCTTAGAGTGAAGTAGAATTATTATATATATAACCATTGTGATAACCATTTTTGTTAATCGGTGGATTTGATTACAAAGAATGTGTTTTGATTTATAAGTTAATTCCATTTGTACCAAAATGAATTCAGAACAAAAAATAAGATATATTGAATATATAATAATCTTATTCAACCATAACAAAAATTGTTTCATGAACATAATTAAAGATCATAAAATAAATTGATAAACTGTTGTCCATGAATGTCCTAAATTAGCACATCTCAAATGGTGATTTCATTTCATTCAATTAAAAGGGTGGGGAAAGGATAGAAGATAATGAAATATACCACTATAATGAACAAATTATAGTAAATGTATGTTACTGGATTTATCATTCTATTATGGTGATGGGATTTGAGGAAAGATATAAAAAGGAAAAGAACTTAAAAGAAAAGAAGAAATTGGGAAGATGAATTAACCTCTTCAGACTTCCTCCTTTGAGAACCTCTTAAGGGGAGAAGTTTTTGTATTTTACGGAGTCTGAGAGGTGTTGGACGTGGGGGAAGACCTTGGGGAGAGATTTGGGCAGAATAATAGAATGGAACAATGATTTATAGGAGTGGAGATAAGAGGTAGTGATGGTGGGTTTTTATAGTGGATGGGAGGAGGGATTTCATAATATTATAATAATATATTTATTATTTCTTCCCAAGAAAAGTAATAGTAAGTCATCCATTACCAACAATAGTAAATAAGTCATGTGAGTTTGGTATTTTAGTTCTTACATCACTTTTTATGTCAATAATAGTAGGTTTTAATTATAATGTATTTATACCGTAAATTAATGTACTTTACTATTCACAATAAACTCAAGTATTTTAGAAAAATCCCAAAAAATTTCCCCAACCATTTTTCGACCTATAGAATCCAAAAATGATTCCCATTTTCCGAAAATAATTTTATAAATATTATTAATTAAATATTTAATAAAAATCATAATTCACTTAAAAATCTGTTTTTAAAATTAAAACTTATTTTATAGTGCTTTCAAAAATTACGTTGGGTCTTATAAAATTATATAAAAACAATAAGATATTGATTTGATAATTAATTAACACATTTTAAGAAAATACCGTTTCTTTTAAATTAATTAATTAATTATAATTAATTATTTATGACTTACAAAATACCAAAATGTATACTAAGTTCAAAATGTAACTTTCTAATATGTCTAAATTTTGTTTAATTATTCATGTGTATGGTTACAAATATGTTGGATGATTTACTATTAATAAGGTTCATATTACTATTCATAAGGGTATGTTACTATTCAGAAGGGTACGTTACAATTCACTGAAAATTATTTTTGTTTTTTTAGACTCCAAAAATCATCTTGAATGCAACTGTGTATGTCGGATTTTCAAAATTCCCAACATAGAAGTGAAAAAATTATGTTTAAAGGTAACTTAGAACATATTAGTTCATTATGTTGTGTATTCATGTGATTTTATTAACTATTTATAAGAAGGGAAATTCCATTGAAAACATTGGGTTGTTACATTCTTCCCCCTTATAAAATTTCTCCCTCAAAATTTCGTTTTACATTATAAGCCAAAAACAGGTGTGGGTACTTTTCCTTCATTGCTTCCTCCAATTACCATGTTTCCTATTCGTACATATGGTTTCCCCATAGTATCTTGACCAGATGAGTAGTAATGTTGTGTATAACTTTTTCTCTATGATCCAAGATCTTCACCAGCTGCTTCTCGTAAGAGAGATCATCCTCCAACTGTACAACCACTGAAGAGAGTACATGCAAAGGGTCTGGTATGTACTTCCTTAAGAGTTATACCTGAAAAACATCATGAAATCGGGCCATATTCAGTGGAAGTGCATGCTGATAGGCCACGACTTCTATGCCATCAAGGATCTCAAAGGGGCCAATATACCATGGGCTTAGCTTCCCTTTCTTCCCGAATAACATGAATATCTTCCTTTGAGATATTCGAATGAAGACTTTATCTCCAACATCAAATTCCACGTCCCTTCGACGGTTGACATCATAGCTCTTTTTCTAACTTTTTGCAGCTTTGATGTGTTTTGAGAGGACATGAACCTTCTCTGTCACCTCTTGAACATAATTGGGTCCAAGCATCTTTCTTTCTCCAACGCCATCCCAACATGTTGGAGTTCTACATTTCTTTCCATACAGATATTCATATGGAGCCATCTGAATACTCGAGTGGAATCTATTGTTGAATAATAACTCAAATAAGGGAGTTTTTGATCCCATCCACTTTTGAATTCTATAGATCAAGCTCTAAGCATATCTTCAAGTGTCTGAATTGTTCTTTCAGACTGGCCATCAGTTTGGGGGTGATAGGTCGTGCTGAAATTTAATTCATCACTCAACAAATGTTTAAGGCTCCTCCAAAATTTAGATGTGAACCTTGGATCATGGTCAAAAACAATTGATATTGGAACACCGTGCAGTCTCACCACTTCCATTTCATAAATCTTTGCATGTTGTTCAAATGAGAGATCTTCCCGAATAGCGATGAAATGGGATTTCGTGGTGAGTCGGTCAACCACAACCCATAACGCATTATTTCCCTTTGACGTCTTCGGGATACCCATGACAAAGACCATAGTAACATTTTCCAATTTCCTCATGTGTATAAGAAATGGATACATCATACCTTTGGACTTATGTCGCTCAGATTTAACATGATGACATACCAAGAACCTTGATATATATTCTGCAATCTCCTTCTTCATGTTATCCCACCTGAAGGTACTCCTAGCATGGATAGAGAAGGTCGAGCTATGTTCATCATTCAATATCACATTATTTATCTCTTGATTATATGGTACACATAATCGTGTCTGAAATCATACAACTCATTCCTCATCAAATTTGAAATCGGAGGATTTCCCATTTTTAACAGCTTTCACCCACTTCTGAATTCCCACATCCTTTCTTTGAGCATCCTATATTTTCTCCAAGAGGGATGGTTTCATAATCATTTGAGATAGTATTGATGATGTTCCTCCCTTAATGATTCCCATTTCCTTCCTTTTAAAATATAATAAGATCAGATCCTTTTAAAATCTCTTCATTGATAATGATGTAGGATCCTTTATAATTAGAGCATCTTCCACCTTGTTTTCCCTACCGGGATGGTAGTAGATTGAGCAGTCATAATCCTTGATGAGCTCTATCCATATTTTCTGGCACATATTATGCTCTTTCTGTGTGAATATTTATTGGATACTCTTGTGTTCAGTATATATCTCGCATTTTACCCCATAAAGATAATGCCGCCAGATTTTCAAGGCAAAGATCCCAGTCTCCCACTCCAGATCATGCATGAGATAGTTTTTCTAATGGACTTTCAGCTGCCTTGAGGAATAGGCTATCACATTATCATTTTTCATTGTCACATTGCCTAAGCTTTTCTTAGGATCATCACTATACACCAGAAAGTGTTCTCCACATGATAGGAGTGTGAGTGTGGGCGCGGTTATAAGCCTCTTTTCCAACTCCTTGAAACAGTCTTCACATTCCTCTGTCTAGATGAACTTTAGTCCCTTTCATGTCAACTTGGTCATTGGGTTTGACAATAGTGAGATGTTCTTCATGATTCGTCAATAATACCCAGCTAAACCTAAATAGCTGCGAATCTCCATTACCGATGTTGGGATCGACCACTCTTCAATTGCCTTCGTCTTGGAAGGGTCAACAGATATCCCTTTCCTGGTGATAACATGCCCCAAGAATGATACATCCTCTATCCAGAACTCACATTTACTGTACTTTTCATTCATGTTCACCCTTCGCAAAGTCTTTAACATAGTTTCCAAATGCTCTTCATATTCCTCCTTGATCTTGGAGTATATCAGAATATCATTAATAAAGACCGCCACAAATTTGTCGAGGTAATCTCTAAAGACTCTATTCATTAAATCAATGAAAATTGATGGAGCATTAGTGAGTCTTAAGGGCATTACTATGAAATCATAGTGTCCATACCTCGTTCAGTGTAATCCATCACCATGGGCGTGTCTTCAAGAATGATTCCATCCTTTGTCCCAATCATTGGAGCTAGATATGATTTCTCACAAGGAAGCTGTTTCTAAACATGAGACAATGAATCTAAAGGAGACTCAACTTATTCCATACACTTGTAAAGAATCGGAGTATGCTTCAGTATGTGAAAAGTGATCTCCCTTTCCTGACAATTGATGTTGGCCTTGTACAAATATAGACAATCCATGCCCATGATAGCATTGAAATCTAATAAAAGTAGTATGACACGATTTTATATGAGATTTAATCCACAAATATTAACCGGGGAGGAGTGATAAACCATGAATGCAATAATTTCCCCATTCACTATTCTCACAGATATCTTTTCCTCCAAATAATGAGGTGGTGTTTGAATAGTTATACTAAAGTTGCAAGATATGAAAGAATGTGTAGAACCAGAATCAAATAGTATGTTTGATATTCTTGAATGAATAACAGGCGTACCTGTCACCAAATCGTTTTACGGCTCCACCTCATCTGTAGTGATAGAATAATCCCTTCTTTGTTGCCTTGGAGGTTTTTGCGGATTACCTCAGACAACCCTCAGATTAGGGAAATTGTTCGCATAATTCCCAATGTCCTTGTAGTTATAACACTGCCCTGCAGGCTGAGTGTTGATCTGAACCTTCCTTTCTACTTAAACATTAGCAGGATTTTTTATATCCCTTTGGTAGTTTTTGGCCAGATGAAAAAACATTCTGCATTTGAAGCAATTCTTGGTTCCATTGAGACAGTAACCAAGATGATTCTTCCCACTATTTTTTCAAAGGGGAAAATGGGGCTTCATTCAATCATGGGATTTTTTTGATGAACCACCCATGTTGTTCTCAATTTTCCTTTTTTTCACTAGTCCCAAGAGACAAATGAGAGTCTCCAATCCCCATTTCAACCTTAAGAACACAATGGAAAATCTCTTCATAGCTTTCTAAGTCTCTAATCACAAACACATTTCGTAGACTCGGCTTAAATCCTCTAAAGAAGAGATCCACATTGATTTCGTTGTACATGAAAAACCTACAGGCATACCTTGAAGGCCTTGCAAAGTTAGCTTTTATGCCTCGATGGGCACATATTCCTTCTGCTTGAGTCCAAGGAACTCTCTTTCCATCTTGAGATGGAGGGTTCAAGGAAAATATTTGTTGAAAAGCATCCTCTTGAATTCCTCCCATTCTAAGGATTCAATTTCCTCTTGGGACTTTGTGTTCATGATCAATGTCCACTACTGATCAGCTTCCCCATCAAAATGATAGACATCCAGTAAAACATTATCTTCTTCCAAACACAAGAGGACAGAGAAAATATTTTAAATGGAGTTAATACATTATTCTGTGGGGAGGGGATCAGAAGACCCGCTAAACATGGTAGGCCTTTTCTACATGAAGGATTCTACGACAACTTTCTCATTACATAGAGGAGGGGGACATTCCACCTAATTCAAGTTATTATTCATAACTCGAGCCAACTGAGCAAGTACTGCAATGAAGTTTTGAGCACCAACTTCCATCACTTCAGGCATGTCATTACAGAAATCATCACATTGCCTATCACATTGGTTTTTGGAATGTGTTCTTATATTTTCCACCATTAACTAAGAAAAACAACGTATAATTAGAGGTCTTTAATAATTATCTATTGAGCATAAAAAGAAACATTGAACATAAATGTGTGAACATATAAATAATAACTATATCTGGACTAGTGATTCTTTAGGTTTATATCTATGTTATCCTCGATCTATTTCTCAACTTATATTCTTATGTGATTCTTTTTGTCCGTTAATAATGGTTTGTACTAATGTCGTGAATATACTAGAGCATATCCCCTGGGAGTGTCATAACAAAGAGTGAGGAAATACCTATTATCGTGCAACAGTTCCCATTCAAGTCTAGCTTAAAGAGGAGTTTTTGGGTTTCACCCCTAGAAACATATGTGCCAAAGCCACCTCTACCTGATCGTATCCAGACATGGATGTATTTTCTTGATAATCCACTTACTCTATACTCACCGAAATTTAGGATTGTTTTTATACATAGTATCATTTTTAAGGTACTCACTAAGGTTCTCTATTCCTAATCTCCAAAATAACTAGACCATCCTCTGATACCAACTATAGCGGTCAGAGCCTTTTACATAAAGCATTTAATTATTTTAAGCATAATTAATTGTCAAAGTACAAGCGAATGATCATTAAGTCTAGTGTCTTTGAAGACTAGATACATATAACATAAAAAATGGGGCGAAAGAAATACTTATTTATTTAATCTCCATAAAGAGTTTATAACTTCCTTTGAGCCCTAACATCTGCATAGGGTACCATGGGGAACACATAAACAAAGGGATGATCTAAAAATCCTAGTAAGGGAATGAACATAATGATACATCTCAAGAACATGAGTTAGGAGGCATGACATAATGATATCTGAAGCATGAAACTCAAAAAATCATTTAATATAAGCATGGGATCATATAAACACGGAATCATATAAATGTGGAATAATAATAAATCATATTTTTAGTACGGGTCAAGGCTAACCGGCAATCCTGTTTCCCATTTTAGTACCGATCAAGGCTAACAACCAATCCCGTTTCCCATCGCATCTCATGCGACATAACCTTACCGAATTCATCGGAGCTCTATTTGGGCGCACAAATCTCAAAATTTTAATTAATATTCTTGCCACATAAATATTCTTACCATATATACAATCATACATAATCATAAGGGTACCCATGTGAAGAATTGGGTACCACAATCATGACATAAATCATAACCAATGGGTGTATCATGAATGTCCCCAAGTAAGGAAAGAATTAGAAAATGAATGTACGTTAAAAGGGTAAAATATTAATATAACAGGGTAAGTGGTGTCAAACATATGTGAAAACATATGAGAATGTATTTTAGAAACATTAGCATTAAAATATTTTTGGGAGGTTTTAAGGAAAATAATATAGAGTTTTTAAAATAGTAAAGAAGATATTCTTTTATATAGAACCATAATTGAACCAAGACGGTTTTCATAATAAAAATATTGAATTTAAAAAGACAATGGTGTCTCAAAACAGAAGATATAGTGTACATTAAATTGGGTAAAAGTTTGGGACGTTCTTTTATAACGAGTGTTCTTATTGGGAATTATCGAGGAGATATTGACATAAAAGCATGTATATCCATGAATGAGAATGAGAGATGGATCTTAGAACATGTTTTTGGATCATATAACCAGAATTTTGAAGTTCTACATAAAAAGAAAAGACATATATATTTCGGTAAAAAGAATGATAGAGAAACCCGAAGGAATAATGTAAGTTCGGGTATAATTCATTATGGTTTATCGACATGGTATCGTGTGTAACTAAGAGGGGGTTATGAGAGAGAAAAGTGGTTTCTTATCACTTATAAAACATTAGGTAAGTATGGGGAAGGTGTATAAATATACCCCATAACTTGTTATTACACAAAAGGCATAGCATAGACAACAATCTTGATTAAGAGTGAAAAGGGGAGGATCCCTTACCTTAAATAAGTTGGTGTTCTCCACATGTTATTAACGACCCGAATAAAAAAATTAGGCTTATAAATTAGCAATTAAAGAACCCCTTCTATATTCAATTTATTTATTATAACCCTTTTTTAGTTCATTCAAAGCCTTTTTCATTAGTTACAAGGTTAAATTTAATTGTTCGGGCTCATTTGTTTAATTGGATTTGAAAGATCTGTTCACTTATATTCAAGTTTGTATTATATGAAAGATGAATATGGTTGTACATAAATGAAGATATATTATTTATTTAATATCATGGAGATTACATGGTTTTGAATTCAATTAGGTTACATAGAGTGATGTACAATTATTATATATATAACCATAGTGATATCCATTTTTGTTAATCACTGGATTTGATTACAAAAAATGTGTTTTGCTTTATAATGTAATTCCATTTATACTGAAAGATTTCAGAACCAAAATTATGATATATTAAATATATAATAATATGGGTCAAAAATGACAAAAAAATATTTAATGACCATAAATTAATATAATAATTGAAATTGATAAACTGTTGTCCATGAATGAGCTAAATAAGCCCATCTCAAATGGTGTTTTCATTTCTTTCAAATAAAATGGTGGGAAAAAAGAGAAGATAATGAAAAATACCACTAGCATGAAGACATTCCAATACATGTATGTTAATAGATTTATCATACAATTATTGTGAAGGATGGTGAGGAAATAAATAAAAAATAAAAGATCTTAAAAGAAATGAACTTAAAAAAAAGAAGAAATTGGGAAGAGGAATTTACCTCTTGAGACTTCCTCCTTTGAGAACCTCTTATAGGAAGAGGTTTTGGTATTTTGAGGAGTCTGAGAGATTTTTGACGTGGGGGAGGACCTTCTGGAAAGATTTTTTCAGACTAATGGCAATGAACAAGGCTTCAGAGGAGTGGAGATAAGAGGGAGTGAAAGGGGATTTTTATAGTGGAGGGGAGGAGGGATTTCATAATATTATAATCATTAATTTATAATTTCTTCCCAAGACAAAGAATAGTAAGTAATAAATGACCAGGAATAGTATATAAGGCATGTGATTTCTGGATTTTGGTTCTTACGTCACTTGTGATGTCAGGAATTGTGGGTTTTAATTATAATATATTTATACGGTAAATTAATGTATTTTACTATTCACCAAAAATTCATGTATTTTAGAAAAATCCCAAAAACTTATCCCAACCATTTTTCAACGTTTAGAATCCAAAAATGAAGTCCATTTTTCAAAAATAATTTTCTAAATATTATTAATCTAATAATTAATTATTATCATAATTTACATAAAAATTGATTTTAAAATTAAAACTGATTTTATAGTACTTTCAAAAATTTTGTAGGGTATTCAAAAATAATCTAAAATCTATTAGAAATTGATTTGATAATTAATTAAAATATTTTAAGAAAATACATTTTCTTTAAAATTAATTATTTAATTATAATTAATTATTTATTATTTACAAAATACCAAAACGTATGCTAAGGTGAAAATGTCACTTTCTAAGATGACTAAATTTTATTTAATTATTCATGTGTAAGGTTTCTATTATGTTGGATGATTTACTATTCATAAGGGTAATATTACTATTTATAAGGATAGGTTACTATTCGCAAGGGTACATTACTATTCATCAAAAATTATTTTTGTTTCATTAGACTCTAAAAATCATATTTAACGCAACTGTGTGTGTTAGATTTTCATAATTCCCAACCCAGAAGTGAAAAACTTATGTTTAAAGGACACGTAGAACTTATTAGTTCATTATGTTGTGTATTCATGTGATTTTATGACATATTTATAAGAAGGAAAAATCCATTGAAACCCTTTGGGTCGTTACATTTATAACTCAATTTAAAATCATGTTTGATGTATCGAGATATCTATTAAATAAATAGTGTAAAAAATTTGGTTAATCCCTTCGTATTTCCCATTAATGCATTGATGATTACACAAATATTTTGAATAATTTATTAAAACACCCTTTGTTTTTTCTATATTAGCCTCACCCAGTTCTATTTGGGACACCAATCATTTATTATATTACAAAATCACCCAGTGCTATCTGGGCCACCTCAAAATATAAGCTTTTATGGGCTCACTTAATTCTATATTGGCCACCCCATTGGAAAATCATTAATGGGCTCAAATATTGATATTCGGTCCACCGAATCATCTAAACTATAATAGTACTACCCAGTGATATCTAGGTCACTACATCATATAATGATCAAGTACAAAATGATGAATAAAAATTTATGTGCTTTTATTTTAATATTATTAAAAAAATTCAAAACTCATTTAATCTTGTATACCAATATCTTTTGGTTATTTAAACACCCTTCTCTTTGAAAAATAAATTTTCAATATAAATGTATAGTATTGTATTAAATAATATTTCAAATAAAAAATAACACAATAAATGGGAAAAAAATTTCTCATTTAAATAATACATGATTCATTTCAAAAGAATCCTTAAATATAATAATGTTCATAGTGGAGGAAGACTCATTATTTCCATTTACAACATTGAATAGTATATTCCATTAGTCGTCTATGTAATCATTCTGTAAATAACATATTATGAGATTAATTTGTTTAAAAAATTAATAAAATAATAAAATGTATATTATATATCTTTTATAACCATATACAATAATTTTTAAACATATAAATGGAGGAGAAGGAGTGTTTTATGGGAAGACAGTAAAATACAATTTCATTAATAGAAAATCCCCTAATCACATAAGAAATATTTAAATCATAAAAACCATAGAATAGTAACAATAAAAACATTAAATACCACCAAAAATGATAAATTCGTGATATAAAATGTCAATGGTTATTTCTATACCAATTATAAAATAATAATGGTGATCGAGATAATCATATATTATAGGAGACTCATACGATACCCATACCTTGAGTTAGATTCATCACATGTGCCTATATTGTCCTGAATAAGAAAAGTATTTTAATTATTTAATTAATTTAGAAAATATTTCCTGTTTACTAACCCGTTTAATTAAATTGTTTCAAATTTATATAAAAATCAAACTCATTTATGTTAGTGTTGGGGTTATTACCTTATTTGTTTTATGTGTCAAAAATGATTTTGGTATGTCGAATATGGTCAAGGAATTCATTATTTAAATATATTTAGATTAATATGCCTGGAATAATAATATTATATATACCTAAATAATTATTTTACAACCAATCATGGAATATGGTTATAAAAAATGAACCAATGAAACATTCATGGAGATGGTAGGGAACAAATATACATGAGGAATGTTCCGGTTTTTCAATGATCATTAGGGAAAGAAGGTATGTATCTATTTTCAATACAGAAATATAATTATAAAATAAATGTCATATTTTTTCCCTACCGTCTAAGCGGTCCATTTCAATTTTTGTACGGCTGGGTGGCGGATCACTATCGCTGTTATGAATATCGTCACAACAAGGACATCCTACTTCCTACCGTTCGGCCTACCCTACTGTATATATCCAGAGTTTTCTTGAAGACTCTCAACTCTAGTGAAGTCCTCGAGCTCCTGAGCAACTTCTCCCAGTTCATATTCACTATCTACCCCACCCCTTCTCGAATCTTTGTTGGCAACCGCTAGGGGAGACTGGAGGACGTCTCTTACACGGTCTCCCTGCGGGATGGGTTTTTGTCCGCACAGATCGACAGTGTTTCTTTGTGCGAGCTGTACGTCCCGTATCGATTTTCTCGCCAGTTCCTGTGCATGCAAGTCCAAGTTTCCCTTCCTCCTTCTCGGGCTCAAGGACTACATCCAACCATACTTCGTCATCGGTGGTTGATGCTGACGCGGGAGGGATCTGACGCAATCGTTCTCCTACATGATATGCGTACGGCTGCAGGTCTTTCCTTGGAGTATGAAATAAAATGGGTAAAATACTTTCCTGATGGGATCATAGAGAAGGTTGTTCGTCATGTTCCCAAATCAGGAGGTATGGTGGTTGCTGTATCCACTACACCTTCCTCATCTGTTCTAAGGGAGGATTGACTGATGTCTCCTCGATCAAAGTGGCTCAGGGGACATCCCTCTCCCAACCCTGAGGTGGCCATGGTTCTGGAAAATTCATCCTTCCTGTGGGTGGATGAGGTCGACCCTGTGGTGTCGGGTCCCAGAGAGACCATCTCGGAGGTTCCACCAGTCGATACCGGGCTTTGCAAATTGGTCCCCATGTCTGAACAGGGGTTAGGGGATCCATACATTCCAGCTTCAGAGTCAACCTCTAGTGAGCAAACGTCTACGTGAACTACCATGCTAGACTTTTGTCTCGTGTCATCTAGAGAGGATACCAAAGATCCTCGTACCATGGTGGACCATTGGGCAGTGCGCAGGTGGGACTAGACCCGAATCTATGAAATCATCACCGAAACCCCCTTATCCAAAATGGAAACTAAAACTGAAGCTCTTCATCAGCTCATCCTGGGTTTGGGGTCGGGTGGATTTGACTATCGCCAGTTCCATTCTCTTTCTTTCCATGTTTTCATGGACCGTGAAGAAGCTGTCACTAATGAATACAAGATTTATCACATCGAGACAACTCATCGTGGGGCCCGAACCTTGGAGTAAACCAAAACAAAACTCCATCAACTGATTGCACAAGAGGAGATCTCTTGAGATCAGGTGGCCATCCTATCCTCCGAGCTGCATGAATGCAAAGAACGGGCTGTGATGCTGAGGGATCAGTTATCAGATATGACTGGTCGTCTTGATGTTACCAGAGAAGGGATCAACGATCTCCAACCCGCAGTGGAGCGTATCCGTCCAGTTTCTGAGGTTGAAACCAGAGGGAAGGAAGTGTTGGAACTATCCTACAACGACATTCTCCGCATAGTCACTGATCTGGTGGGGAGAGAAAGTTAGGCTCATTTATAACTATCAGAGCTACTTTTGTATCTCCTGTTTTACTTACCCCTATGCCCCCCTTTTGTTTTGTTTTGTGTGATAGAGAGACCCTGGCTTGTGGATGTCCTCTTTTTTTTGATCGAATGAAACACAATCTCTATCAATCACTCGTTTCTATGGTATTTGACTATTACTTAGAATGATTGTTGTGAAAATAAGAATTCACCAAATTAGAACTAATCATAAATCAGGAAAACAAGCTCTATTTTTGGCATGGACCACGGGATCCAGCGAGCGTAGTCTGAATTTTTCTAGGGTTTTATAGGATAACCCTACATAATTTTTGTCCTTTTCTTCTTTTAATTACCTGATTTTGCCTTGTCCCATTTGGTATGGACCCCACAGGTATAACCCAGATTTTTCTTAGGTCACCGTTTTTTGGGTTTTCGGCCTAACAGGATTAGTGCCTCTTTCATCTGTGAGCATTTTAAAGTCCAACAGACAACACTATCATTACTGATGTTTTAGGTCGAATAGCTTCGACCAAATATCGTCGGGTGAGGGCCCCAGTGGGGTTCAACTAATTAAAAGATGTCTTAATACCCTTCAGACGCATGTGGGGGGAAACATGTTTGAATTTGAGCGGCATGCAGGGTATTTTTCAGGGCAGGGGAGTTGTGCTGGCGTATATCGGCAAGAAGAGAATTGCCTTAGGAAAACATGCCTTTGGTAGACGGGCCAAGGACCATCAATATGCAGAGCCGCTGAGGTCATGGTATGAATAGTCATACAATGGTGTCCTTAAGTCAATGAATTATCCATTTCTGATGGCCAGGGGACTTCATGGAAGCCCGTCTTTGGAAACCATGATGGGTGGCATGGAAAATAATGAAAACCACCATGGGTAGATCAGAAGGGGAGTGTGACATCTAGAAGGGATTTGGGGGAATCCGTACTTATCAGGAGAGTGGTACAGAGACCACCTCCCTACGCATTTAGTTAGCGTAAGGGATGGTTGAAGCTTGACGCAGTTCAATGTAATGCAGCTGGGACATCATCTGAAATGGAACGACCTCTCATGGTACTCAGTAATCTCATCAAAGACATTCCGCCACATTCAGGTAGGATTGTAGAAGAGGTTGGTAAACTGTACCTCAGAGGGTTTCTGAATCATGGGATAGAAATGGGGGCTCAGAGGCCAAAAAGAGTACAACAAGAAGAATTTCCTAAGGAAATATTTCCTTTGGTAGAAATAACATGGTCGATCGATATGCAGCGATATTGAGGAAATGGTATGCATATTCATACAATGTTTTCCTTAATTCAAAGACTATCTACTTCCGATAGCCGAGCAACTTCAGGGAAGTTGAGATTTGGAACCACCAGGGGTGGCTTATGAGAGTTTGTATTTTTTTCTGAGTACAGAGTATGGTTTATGAAGAGAGGGTGCCTGAATACGGGGGAAATATCTGTACTAAACTTCATGAGAACGGGTCAAGTAATTCATTCTCACGCTGGTGTTAGGGGTTGGTTCGTATAGGTATGACATGTGCCCTGAAAGACGAAGAAAAGACACTGCTTCTCATTGAACCCATGACGAGTATGACCGTGTTGTTTATCGTCATGTGGTTGGGACATAATATGTGCAGTTTGGTGTCATGCAGCAAGGACGAGAGGAATTTTGAAGGTTACTATGCAGTTTAATGTCATGCAGTGTGGACGTGGGAATTTTTAACGGTTTCTATAAAGTATAACATCATGAAGCAAGGAAAGAGATATTTTTAAAGGTTTCTATGAAGTTTAACGTCATGCAGTGAGGACGAGGGAATTTTTGCAAAGGCTGCTATGCAGTTTAACGTCATGCAGTGACGGCGGGGGCATTTTTGCAAAGGCTGCTATGTAGTTTAACGTCATGCAGTGAGGACGGGGGGATTTTTTTACAAATGCTGCTCTTCATCAGAATGTAACTGGGCTTGAATACCTCAATATTCCACAGACATGGGGGGTGGGGGGTGGGGGTTAATTGTTGTAAATCATGGTTCCGAGGCCTCTTGGATCAGGAGATATGATATGGGGGATCTGAGGCCGGTAAGAATGCAGATCTAGGAGAGCATCGCCTGTGGAAATATTTCCTTTGATGGACGAGCCAGGGGCTATCATTATGCAGAGCCCCTCAAGGCATGGAATGCATAGTCATACAAAGGTGTCCATGGGTCGATAAATTTCCACTTCCAATGTCCATGAATGGTTATGAGGATCCAAAATTATCCGGGCCACGAAGTCTATAATTTGGTAGGAGAATGTCTGGACATGTCGGAGATATTTGTCCATGGTTGCTTGTTGTGTTTCAAAGAGCCCCTTGTGCTGATATTTTCTCTCTCTCTATTGCGTGGGGGTGTGCCTTCATTCCATGCAGTTTAACGTCATGTGGTATGAATGATGTACTCATAGTTTATCGGCCATAGAGCTCGGACCATTGGGTGACTATTGCTGCAGTAACTCGAAGGATAACTGAGTCAACATGTTCTGATATACTTAGGACAAGGCGGGGGGTGAAGGTCGTAAACTGCAACTTTGAGCTTTCTCGGATCAGGAGGTATGGCATGGGGGATCTGAGGCCGGTAGGCGTACGAAGCTAGGAGAAGTACCACCCGAGGAATTATTTCCTTTGATGGACGATCGAGGGGCTATCATTATGCAGAGCCACTGAGGGCATGGTATGCATAGTCGTACAAAGGTGTCCCCGGGTCGATAACTTTCAACTTATGAAGGCCAAGAATGATTATGAGAATCCGTGATTACTCCCAGTGCAGATTTCAGCATGTTGGGATAATGGTGTATGGGTATACAAGAAAACATCTTTACTACAATTTTCTATCGAGTCAATGTAGCCTAGTCCTGGCATGATGTTTGTTGATTGAGGTCGCTATGTGAACCACTTGTGGACACACATGCTAGCCATATAGGGAAGCCCTGGTAACACCTGAATGTGAAAAGGGGAATGAACTTGTAAACCACTTCTCCATAAACATCTGGATCAAGATGTATGGTATGAGGGCTCTGAGGCCGGTAAGCATACAGAGCTAGGAAGAGTGTCTCCTGTGGAAATCATTCCTTTGGTAGACGGGCCAAGGGCTATAAATATGTAGATCCGCTGAGGGAAAGGTATGCATAGTCGTACAAAGGTGTCCACGGGTCGATGACATTACACTTCCGATGGCCATGAGTGGTTATGGAGATCCATAATTATATGCGTCGTGGAGTCTGATGTATGGAAAGGATGTATCCAAATGTTCAAGGACTATATCCATCTCGTATCGCCATGTGTCCTGGGTGGGTCATGACAAAGTCCGTGATGTTTAACTTCATGCGGTGAGGACAAACTCCATGCAGTTTAACGTCATGTGGTAAGGACAGAGATGTACACCCCGTATAGGTCCAGTCCATACAAGGGGGAAGGGAGTATTTTTAACATCATTGTCCGTGCAGTTTTATGTTGTGCGGTAAGGACGATAAATACACCCCGTGTCGGTCTGGTTCGCACAAGGCGGGAAAGGGAACCTCCTTTTTTTTAAGGGGCTGGGCCAAAACTGGGGATCCTGGCATTGATACGTATCCTACGAGGGCAGGAATCAAGCCGTACGTAGTTATCTGGAATGAGTACACCCCGTGAAGGTTTGGTCCATACACGGGGGAAAGAAGGTATTTTTTTTATTCAGGGGGTTGGTCCATGACTTGGGATCCTGGCGTCGCAACATATCCTGCGAGGGCATGAATCAAGTCGTACATAGTTCTCTATAACCTGTGCAGTTTAACGTCATGCGGTGAGGTCTGAGTCTATAAAGATTAACATCATGTGGTTAGGATGATGAACACACCTCGTTCAGGTCTGGTCCACACACGGGGGAATGGGCATTTTTTTGTGTTGTTTTTTTTACTTTTTTTTACATTTTTTAAGGTGGTTGTGCCAGGGTGTGGAATTCTGGCATCACTACGTACCCTACAAGGGTAGGAATCAAGCCTCACGTAGTTCTCTGAAAGATGATACACCCTGTGTAGGTCTGGTCCGTACACAGGGGAAGAGGGCATTTCTTTTGAAGTGGCTAGGCCAGGATAGGGAATCCAGGCGTCCCTACGTATCCCGCAAGGGTAGTAATCAAGACTTACATAGTTCCCTGTAAATATGATACACCCCATGCAGGTCTGGTCCGTACACGGGGGAAAGGGGACATTTTTTTTTGAATTGGTTGGGCCAGGATAGGAAATCCCGGCGTCACTACGTATCCCGCAAGGGCAGGAATCAATCCATAGGTAGTTCTATGAAATCCGTTCAGTATAAAATAATGCGGTGACGATGGAGTCCATACAGTTTAACTTCATGTGGTTAGGAAAAGGAGAAATTATTAGATTCCGTGCAGTTTAACGTCATGCAGTGAGGACGAGGTGCTTGGCAATTTAATGTCATATAGCTCAGACGAAGAGTTCACTGTCTCTATGAGAAATACTTCTTCAGGAATCTCACATTGGTAGGAGCCATGGTGGATTTCCCGTCCATGGAGATCAGGGAATATGCTTTGTTGGAGTATACCTTTTGTATAACATATGGTCCTTCCCACTTGGGCTCCATCTTTGGATGCTTCTTGTCAGGTATCATTGGGGTATGGAGGACCAACACTAATTTTCCTTCTAAGAAATACCAGAGGCGGAACTTTTGATGAAGGCTCGTGTGATCCGGTTCTGGTACACTTCCAGGTGGTGTAGAGTGTGCAACCACTTCTTGTCTAGCTGTTCTAATTAACCTAGCTGCTTTTTTGACTGCTCATCATCAGATAATCGATCACATATGGAAACACGGAGTGAGGGAAGTTGGTGTTCAATTGGTAGGACCGCCTATGTGTCGTACACCAATGTGTACGGGGTAGACTGAGTAGCGATGCGGGTTGTGGTTAGATAATCCTGCAATGCATGGAGGAGTTTATCCGGCCATGACTTCTTGTCTTTTTCCACCATTTTTTAGAGGATGTTGGACAGGGTCCTGTTGAAATCTTCTATTTGTCCATTAGCCACTGCATCGTAGCGGGATGAGTGGTTAGCCTTGATACCATACTTGCGGTATAGTTTTTCCAACTCAGCAGAGCATAAATTGGTGTCGTCGTCTATCAGTATAGTATGAGTGACACCAAATATGGTGATGATATTGGTCTTCACGAAGCTGACAATATTTCTTGCCCCATCTTCCTTGAGGGGTATGGATTCTGCCCATTTGGAAAAGAATTCGGTTGCCGTGAGGATATACATCAGTTGTTTGGCCATGGCGGGAGGATATTGTCCCATGACGTCCATCCCCCAGATGGAAAATGACCAGGACTACTTAGCTTGATGAAGTAACTCCAGTGGCGGGTGTATGAAGTTGGCATGAATCTAGAATGAGTGGCATTTTGCGGTAAAATGATCGAAGTCTCGTGCCCCTGTGGGCCAGTAGTACCCAAGCCTTCGAACTTGATGGAAAAGCTTTGTCCCTAGATGATGTTCTCCACATGGTCCTGCAGGTACTTCAGTCACGATAGTAGCAGTTTCTTCTCCTTCAATGCATATTAGGAGCACTCCATCGAGGCCTCATTTTTAGAGGACCTCCTGCTGACCCGCGCCGCCATATAGGACAAAATTGATTGCCCCTCTCTGTATTTTCTCTCATTCAGCCATGTCTGATGGAAGCTATCCCCATTGAAGGTAGTTCGTGATGGGGGTCATCCAGCCGGTAGCCGGAGAATATGGATCGGGGATAGGACTAACTTTGTGGATCTCTTCCGTCTTAGCTTGAAAAAATGGAAATACCATTCGATGGTGAGAAACACTAATAATCGTTTTATCCCGGTGTGGGTTGGCTAGGGCTGTGGCCGTGTTGGATAATGCATCAGCCTGAGTGTTCTGGGACTGAGGAATATAAGTCAATTTCGGTTCTGTGGAGAACTTGTCCATTCACCCTTGGTAATGGTTAAATAGGGGCATCATCTCCTCTTTTTTAATAGCATATTCACCATTGACTTGCTTAATGACCAGCTTTGAGTCACCTTTTACCTTAAGGTGTTGTACTTTTTCCTGGATTACGAGTTCCTGGCCTGCAATGAGGGCTTGATATTCTGCTTCATTTTTCATACATCCCTCTGATTGGAGGAAGGAATACGGAAAAATTTCCTTTTCTGAGGACACAAGTATTATCCCCAGACCCACTTTCTTGAATCTGGGATCCTCCATCCTCTTCCCGGTGGGGCTTTGGGACGTGCCGTCAATGTACATTTCCCATGCTGGGACCTCCTCTTGAACCAAGAAGATATCTTCAACAGGTAGTTCTACGTCTGGTGTCGTGGTCCCGGTTGAAGGGTGCTCTACCAGAAAGTCTGCTAATTCCTGGCTCTTGATGGATTTTTAAGGCACAAACCAGATGTCGAATTGTTGCAGGATGACCTCCCATCGAGATAGGCATCCAGTTAACATCGGGCGCCTGAGGAAGTACTTGAGCGGGTTACTCCACAAGATCAAATGGACCTCATGATTCTATAGATAAGGTCGCAAATTTTGAACCTCGAAGACCAATGTCAGACAACTCTTCTCGATATTTGAGTATCGAGTCTCTGCATCAATCATGGTTTGACTAAGGTAATAGAGACTATTTTCGCTGCTGGCATCATTCTTTTGTGCGAGGAAGGCTCCCAAGGACTGTTCTAGGGCTGTCACATATAGAATGAGAGGCCTTCCTTCAACCGGGGCATGTGTACTGGTGGGTTTAAGAGGTACTTCTTCAAGTTTTCAAACGCCTCTTGGCAGTCACTCGTCCATTGGTACGTGACCCCCTTCTTCATCATCCTAGTGAAGGGAAAACATTTTCCTACCAGGATGGCTATGAAGCGCCTAATACAGGATAGGTGTCCTTGGAATCCCCTCAGATTAGTAAGATTTCAAGGAGGTGGCAGGCTCAGGATAACCTTCATCTTTTCATGGTCAACTTCGATGTCGTGATGGCGTACGACGAATCCAAGTAATTTCCCTGAGGTAACTCCAAAGGTGCATTTCAAGGGGTTCATCTTCAATATATGCTGTCGAAGCTTGTTGAAGACGGTCTCAGGGTCCGACAGGTAATTCAAGCACTGTCTGGCTTTAACACTAGGTCATCCACATGACATTCAATGAATTTCCCCAGGAATGGATTAAATATTTGATGCATGGCACGCTGATACGTGGCGCCAACATTCTTGAGAGAAAAGGGCATGACTCTGTAACAGAATACTCTTTGAGGGGCCATGAAGGTAGTGGATTATTTCTCTTCTTGGGCCATCCTGATTTGATTATATCTAGAATAGCCATCCATGAAGGATAGAGCCCCATACCCATCCGTCTCATCAATTAACAACTCGATGATTGGAATCGGGAAGTCAACTTTCGGACAATGCCGATTAAGGTCTCTGAAGTCAATGCAGACGCAGATTTCCCCATTCGTTTTCTTGATAGGGATGATGTTGGCCATCCAAATGGGGTACTGGACCTCCCTAATGAAGCCTTATTTAATGAGCTTATCTACATCACCCTCTATCTTGGTAGCATGTGAGGGGTGTGTCCTTCTAGCAGCCGATTTATAGCCCCGGTGGTCTTCTGGAAGACCCAGGTGATGCGTCGCTACCTCGGGATCGAGTCCTGGAATCTCTGTGTAGTTCCATGAAATGAAATCCCCATTTTTTCTTAGGAAGGAGGTATATACCTCATATTCCTTGGGAGACATGGCCGTGCTAATGAGAGTATGCCTTGGGTCTTCTTCAGTACCCAGGATTATTTCCTTGAGCTCGTCCATAGTGGTGTCGATACCCTCATCAAATGCAGGAGGTTAATCTCTGAGATCATCCCCCTCTTCTTCTCTCAAGTCCTCATCTTCTTGATCTGACGAGGAGAGAGTTTACAATCTAAGCCTTCGAGGGTTTGAGGGGGAGGAATCATGGGCATACCTGCTTGAGTATTCGTCCCCAAATCGATAGTTGGTAGACGTTCCCGGGTTATCGTCCTCAGACATCATGGATGAAGTCATGAGGACATCCAAATGCATGTTCGGGCTTGAACTCCTACTCTCAACATGGTTTATAGGCAGGACATAATCTCTTCCAAGCTTCCTGAGGGGGTCATCGAGGACCATTTCCATGCCATTTGGAGCAAGGATCCAGTAAAAGCTGTCTATTAAAGGCTTCTTCTTCTTTTTCTCATAGAACCCGACGTCTATGTAATGTGACTCAGAGAGCTCAAAGGGGGAATTTTTGGCATTCAACGTCCCTCTTTTCCCATTGACATAGTACTTGATACACTGGTGGTAGGATGAATGAACGATCATGTGCTTATGGATCCATGGCCTTCCCAGTAAGGCATTGAATGTTGTGCTCTGCCGGACCACCAGGAATTCTGTGTAGGATACCATGTCACCAAAATGGGTCTTTATCTTAATCTGTCCCATTGGTTTCTGATCACTCTTGTCGTAACCTAACAAAGTTGTGGATGCGGGAATTAGATCATCCTCAGTCTAGGCCAACTTACGGAGTGTCTGTAGGGGAAGGAGGTTAACTGTAGAGCCATTTTCTATAAAGACTTTTTGGATATCAATACCTTTCAGTGTGCCAAACAAATATAGAGGTTTGATGTGTCCTTGCATGATGGCATCTTCATCCTGATCGGTGAAGGAAATCACCGCATTGCATTCAGTCGGGCCAGTCTCTATCCGGTAAATCTCAGCGGCAGCTACCTTGGCTAGGAATTCCTGGGGGCTGATCAAAGATTCGATAAGTGTCTCCCTAAGGTCGTCTGAAAAACTCAGGGCGTCCAGGATTGGAAACTTGGCTGGTATTGATTCCAGCTTCTTAAGGATGTTTTATTTTTGCTCCAGTGGTCGACGCTTCTCCATTGGCGGGAGAGTCTTATCGGGTTCTTTGAGAGCTGGAGAATTTGACGAGGAGGGATCGGCCGTGGAGATGGATGTCGATGGTGTTCCTGCGTTTTGAGGACTTGGCCTGGCCGACCTGTTTGTGCGCACTAGGTGACCAGAAACTTGCTCCTCCTCTGGTGGGTATCACAGAACAATAGAACCATAGTGGCTTCTTGTGGAGGTGTTGGGGCATTTCCTCTCCTCCTTAGTCCACTGAAGGGATCTCCCACGGGTTTCCGCAATATTGACGGTCTGGGCCGGGGTCCAACAGTAGGGTTGGTTTCATCCGCGGTTGCACCTCCCCTGGTATCCCCTACCTCTATGATTCCTCCTCCCAGCTCCTCGTGCAGGAAACTCTGGTTCTTAATCATACCCTTTGTCAGGGAATGATTCTATGAGATGGATGACATTGATAGAACTAAATATTGGCTCTTCATCCTTTGACAGGTCCACCTGGTTGGTTGTCTCTGATGGTTACCATTGGTGGGTCGGTGCCCGTTGTGCCAAATTTGAGGGCATAAAGTCGGCCAGGATCGGGACTAACTCTGCCCCGTCGCGAACTACTCCTCTTGTGATTGTTTCCTCTTTCGGCTCTGTCAGGATGACCGGTTCGTAGAGGGTTGTGAGGCCGATACTGTCACCTCTGCGGCTCTAGGGTCTACTGGGGGAAACACCTACTGCTATAGTTGAGCTCGGAGTATGCCCTGGGCTCGGTTGATAGTCTTCCAAGTCATCGAGTTGTCAACTTTCTTCCCCTTCATGCTGGAGACTTTCTGCCACCCCTCCTCTTTTTCGGAGGCGATGGTAGAGATAAATGCCAAATGTGCTAGGGGTGGTCCCAGCTCGACTTTTCCGGAATCTACCATCCCTTATAGGAGGTCATTGAAGACGAAGCACTCTCAGATACTATGCCCCAACATCCGATTGTAGGGGCAATAATATGGCCTGTCATCGCGGCTGACTTCTTCAGGTCTCCTCGGCTCCGGGAGGCGGAGCAAGTTGCATTTCATGGAAGTAATGAAGTACACATGAACTTGATCATCTCAGAACGAGTATACTCTTTGTATTCGTTCCTCAAACTGGTCCCACATCGGTCCTCTATGATCGTCCCATTTAGGAGGGGGCGGCTGCTGATATGCAGGGGCCCGTGACGATTTGGCGGAGGCCTGAGCGGCGGAGCGGGCACATGGGCCGGCTTTAGTGTGAAAGAGGATGCTTCAGCTCTAGGGGATCTTTTCCCCGGTTCCTCTGAGGCTATTCGGGGCATTGAATTTGTCCGCTGCAGGGTGTCCTCAATTCTCTGGGCAATAGTCGAGAGATAGCGGAAGCTAGTGGTGCACTCCACCGGTATGAACGGTGTTCGCAGCTCATCACTATGATTATCGATGCATATTTCTAGCATCTCATCTAAAGGCATTGGCATGTTCATATAATAGGTCAAAACATTCCATCTGGCGATGAAATATGAAACCCTCTCATTCTCCCTCTGCAAGTCATTCATAAGATCACTAACTGTTGTTTTAGGCAGCGTTGAGCTGAAATGGAAGAGGAACTGTTGCCAGAGGTCCTCCTAGATCTTTATCGACTAGGCCAGCAGACTCGTATACCAGACGAAGGTGGATCCTTGCATGGACTGTATGAAGCATCTGAGTTTCCCTGCTTCTTGTTGTTCTGGATTCCCCATCATAGGGTCACAATAAGATGAGTAGTGCATCAAATGCTGCTCTGGATCACCTGATCCATTGAAGATGGGGAATATAGGGCTCCCAATATTGGGTGGAAGTGATGTATTGGTCACCCAATCTAGGTAGGGTTTCCACTCTGGTTGTATCGGAGCACGTCGACCTTCCATCGCATCCAATCGAGTTGTTAGTGCCTCGAAGTTATTGGTGAGTCCCTGGTTCACATCCTGTTGGGCCTGGTCCTGGGTAGGCGTAGCCCGAGGCATTTCCTGATGATCCGGATTGGCCGTCACCAAGGGTGCATATTCCGTTCGAGGTACCCTTGGAGGGTTTGGGAGTACTTTCTCTGATTTCCTCCTAAGTGGGGGAAAATCCTGGTATTCATCATCCAAGTTTCGGTAGTTGGACGAACCAGGCACCTCATTGGGCAGGAGCCCTGATCGTGCTTCGTTTCTGGGGCAAGACTTAGCATTTGAGGTTCACATGCTGGGAGTGCATGAAGTGGATCTTCATGGGACACACATTCAATATGGTGGTTCCTCTAGAGCAGTTCGGCATTATGCAACCTCAATTCTTTCATCTCTTCTTCCTTTTGAGCGAAACTCTCTTCGAGCGTGAGTGGATTGTTTTTATCGAGAGAAGGGGATTTGTTAAGGGTAACTGTTCCTTTATTCTTATCCTTGTTGGAAGCTCACTGGGTAGGAAGAGGGAGGTCAGCTGAATGGGTGGACATATTTAAAGCGGCCCTCTGGTTCCGGGTGTGCACAACTGGGGGTTCATTGTGAGTCACAGCCTGACTGGAACCGTCGTCTCCCGATTTGTCCAGATTTTCATTTTCTCCTGTGTCACCCGTGGGGTTAGCCTCTATAGTGTTGAAGAATGAATATTGTGGGGTGGAGGAGACGTCATCTTCCAAATAGGAAGAGGATATCCCTCATCTTTATTTGGACTTCCCTTTCATGAACTGTGATTTCCCTTGGACTTCTTGATGAAGAGTGACGTGGAGAGTTCTTTGATGCGACCTTACAGTGTGCCTTCCTCTCGGAGGGGGTGATGATTCGAATGACAGGATAGGACGTGAACCTACTCTTCTGACTATCCTCCCCAGACGAGAGAATACATAATCTTGTGGGGGAGGTTGTTGTTGATGGGTTAATAATTCCCCCAGCCCTGAGGGTTGGGGCTAGCTCTGTTCCCTGTACCATGAGTCTCTTCCTGGTTTTATTGGTCTTAAGGGGGAATTTTTTGTTAAAAATTACCCGAGCCCTACATGCTCGGGTTGACACTGGATTGCCGATGTGGCTGTGGCTATCACGACCTACCTGATCTTGCGTGCCCCCATCTGGGGGTGAACCAGATCTGGTGCCGGATTCACCTGTGGATCAGTCCCTTCTAGGGAGGAAAGTAGAGATCATTCATTGGCCTCTTTTAGGTGAGAGGCCTGTTGTATGCTCTCGGTGGCCTGATTGAGGAGTTTTTTTAATAGCTCGTTCCTACTAAGCCTGAAGATTTTGGGACTTATTCAAGGCCCGACTCTGTTGGGTGTGTTGCCTTTCCTGAACAGGGGGTCCACCCGATTTCTGTCTATATGCGACGACGTTACACGATACCATGCTGAACGGATTTTTCTAGGCGGGGAGCGGAGTGAAATGAAGAGCTCCGTGTTCCCCCATCCCCTGATATGGACTCCTATCAGAGCGTCACTGATGAGGCGGCGCAATTCGTGCAGTGCACGGAGGCAATATGCCTCCATATTCCCCTTGCGCCTCTCGGGGCATTGTCTCCGCATCGAGGAATGGGCCTCCAGGTCGATGTGATGCAGGAGGTCCCCTATCGTCTTGATGTGGTCTACATACCCGTCATAGGGAAAGAAGCTTGATTTTAGCTGGTGGAGGGTCGTTCGTATATTATGGAAGATGTCATGTGTGCATTCTTCTGACAACTCTATGGGTATGACAAACTGAGAGGTGGTCGTGGGCCAAAACATAACTGGTTTATCATTAATGGCCAATCGTTTCCTTAGGTGCAGCATAGCAGCATACTCCTCCGCCAGTGATTCCTCTACCTGGTCAGAGTAACTAATTCTCTCACTGTAGTTAGAGGCAGTGGGACCAGTAGGTATCAAATTGTCTTGTGGGCAATTCTGAGGTGGTTCAGAAGATGAAAGCTGCCCTAGAACGGCTACTGATCGAAGAAGGGCGTCGTTAGCGAAAAGCTGGGAATCTGACATGCTCGATCCCATCCTTCTGAGTGCCTCGGCATACGAGGGCTTTTTGGTGCTTGATTCTATAGGAGGATGATCTTCATGTCGATATAATATGTCATCACAGGGAGGAACTTCGAAATGACGACCGTAATGGCGAGGACTACCATTACTGCCTGATGCTCCACTGCATAGGGGACTTTTGCAGTGAACACCCTGGGTATGACCTCCAAGGCATGTTAAAGCAAGGGGAGGACCTTCTGATTGCATGGCGTTATTCCAGGGAGGTCCTTCGCAACAACTTCTATCATGGTGAGGATGACCATCATGTATTGACGTTCGACGAACATCCTGGGGAGGACCTTCAGGACACGCCGCGACAAGGGGGGACCTTCTTGTTGGTTGGGGCCATTGCAAGGAGGACCTTCACAATGGCGGCCATGGTAAAGAGGACTACCATCACAGCTGTGGCAATGTCAAGGACTACCATTACTGTTGCCGCATGGAGAATATCTGCGGGATACATCCTGGGGAGGGCCTCCAGAATGCACTACAACGAGGGGAGGGCCTTCTCGTTGCTCGACGTCTCTACGGGGAGGACCTCCGTTATCAGGGTTTTGAGGACTACCACCATGTCCTAATGCCTGGCTGTGTGGAGTTCCTGTTTCATCGTAACCCATGGCGAGGACCTTCACGGTAGTCCACGACATGGGGATGACCTTCTTGTCATGATGAGACATCACTATGGGGAGGACCTCCGTATTTGCGACTATGATAGCAAGGACTACCATCATAATCGGTGGTCCCACTGCATGGAGAGTGATTACAGTTTATACCCCAGGGAGGACCTTCAGGGTGGACCACATGAAGTGGAGTACCTTCTTGCATCTCGATCTTCTGGCCACGTGGAGGGTTTCAGTGACTCGAATCAAAAGAGAATCTCTCATGACCGCTCGTTATATGCCAGCGGGGGAGGCCCCACGGGTGTTCTCGGGAGGACCTTCAGAGCTGCTGGTAGCGACATTGCAGGGAGAACCGTCAGAACTGCTACTACCACTACCATAATATGGTAATGGGTGGGCAGGGCTTTGAGCCTTGTTTCGTTCTTAGCGGCGTTGGGAACCCCAGCTTCCAGAAGAGAATAGTCTTGAACCCGCTCTTTATTTTCTGGATTCCTTCGGCGCGTTCGGGGCGCTCTTTTGCGAGTAGCTGGGACAGTCTGCTATTGATAATAGCCTTCACCTTTTGGGTCTCTTTCTAATTGGGTCCTGTGATGTTACTGAGATATTCCGACGAACAACTTGACTTTTAGCAGGGATATATGCATGCTATGGAGCATCCACCGTGATGGACGGGTGTCCCCTAGTTGGAACAAGGGAAGCTGCTCGGTCCGGTTTCCCTTGAGTATAAGAATATGGACGGAGACCCTCTTGGGCAGAAGCAGGGATGCAGATCTACTCCAAGACGACTATCTCGTCTCTTAGATGAGTCACCTCAATTGGGGAGATGGGCACACGAGCCCGAGTCCTTGCGGTTTCTGTCGATGAAATTACTTACTAGAAATTCTGCAAGATATGATCTGGGATCGATACCTACTTCTCCATCATTTCCAGGATATGTAGAGAGTAATCTTTGTATGGAACGGGTACGAAGTCCCATTCCGATATCGGAGTAATAATATCATGCTCCGGTCCTCTAGTGGTCAGTGGGTACATACAATTCTCATGTGTCGGGGCAGATGAACGAATATGCCCCCATACAGGGATACGTCAGATTATCTCTCTGTTTTCTGCCACATTGGGGTGGTAGACATTACTTTCATCCGCAGGGAGCTAGCCCTGCATATATTGGTTTCCCACCGTATCGAGTCGGTGGCCGTCGTTGGCGGGGAGACGTGCCCGCCTATGATTTTCCGCCACATCTGGGTGGCGGGCATTGTTGATCGCCACCATATCAGGATGGCGGGAATCTGAAGCAACTACCAGGAGCAAGTCCTATAGGTGCCGGATGGCCACCGTGTCAAGCTGGTGGGCTTCACGACCCTGGGCAGGGAGAAGTGCATGCCTGGTGAGTGCCGTCCGACGTGAGCGATGAGCTTGATGGAGCTCGGTGGGGATGCGCGCCGGCTCGTATGATGCCGCCATGTCTAGATGGAAGGCGTGAGAGGAGAGAAAATATGTAGGTTCCTATTCGTGGTAAGTCTCTGTGGCTGGGCAGCGGAGCTCCTCCTCAGGGACCAAGGTGATGACCGGTCCCCGATTGTACGTCTGACGTCCTCGTCGGGCGGTCCGAGTAGTCGGAGCTCGGGGAGCGTGGGCCTGAATCCTTGGGGAGACATCCTTCTCGGTGCGAGGATATTGAGTCGCGGCATGGCCACGATGATGCCTTTCGGTTGGGGCATGAGAGAAGATCCCCCGTTCGACGGGGATGAAGTCCTCAATGTCAACCTAATCTGCATCCCTAGGATAAGGGAGGTACGCATTGTCTTGTTCTGGGGATAGGCTCCCGAAATGGTTGGAGACAGCTACAGGGGTTGTCTGGGTCTGCCTTTACGGTCGTTGCTGGGCAGGAGACCGGAAAATCATGATGGATTGGAAGGCGTTCATGGCCGCCTCCACCATCGGGAGAGTACCGTTTACATGGTACTCTCAGATCAGTGCGTCCGAGACCCAGTGTTGCAGACGTTGGGTGGGTGACGGGGTCCTCCATTGCTGATGAAGTCTCGTCCTTGTGTCGTTGGAAGCTCGCACTTTTGAGTTCCTTTGAGATACCATTGGATCGAAGGGAGTTTTGAAAGTAGTTCCTGTGAAACATTTTGGCAAATACATGGAGAAAACCCGTCAAAGCAGCATCACATAATCCCATGCATAATTAATGACCTTGCATGTCGCTCCTCTAGAGAATAATGCGGCATAGGGTTGGATTAAGTTGAATCCATCATGATTGGTTAAATATTCATGTTATGTTCACCATTTTTTGTCTCATTCTGGTTTTCGTGGCCACGAAATTCCCAATGGCTCCGTATCAAATGATTGATGGACCTTCTTTCCAAAGGCAGGCGTTCGCCAGATGGTCTGACCAGCAACTCTTAAGAACTCACATTGGTTGAGATTATGGAATGTCGGGCTCATCGCACAATTTTTGGTGGGGAAATTATTTCATGTTTCGGGACTCCCTTGTATATTTAAGACATATTCTTATGTTCGCGAATCTTTGGTTTATACCCAAACATAGTATCCACAGATTCAACCCTGGTGGGAAATGGTCAACTGGACGTAGGGGTTCAGTATCATTTATGACCGAGGATTACCATCCCTTGTTGGATTCATGACCCCGAAGGGTTGGATCTCGATTGAGGTAGCACTAGGGATGGCATGGTGAACCATTGTGGAGATGATCAGATCGACCGGCTGTTGGGCTTGAACCTCTGGGAGACTTCCTACGTACCCTTCTTAGGAAGCAGTGATCAAATTCCACGTAGTTCGGACATACAGTTTAACATCATGCTGGACGAGGGTGGAACTCGACGTGAGGAAATGACTGAGTGGTGGTCTTGAACCTTGTGGAGGATTTCTATGTACCATGATATGGCATAGATCATAGTCCCTGAAGTTAACATAGGTGTTGGGGAAATGACGTGAAGAGAGACAAGGTGGTCCGATGGGTGGTGGGCTTGAACCTCAGGGTGGCTTCCTACATACCCTGTCTAGGAGGCAGGGATCAAAGTCCTTGTAGTTCAGATTGGCATGGGGCTTACACTCTGAGGAATCCCATAAGGTAGTATGTCATAGTCGATGCTTACTCTATTCCCACATGAGTCATGCTCGGTGTGAGAAACAAGAGGTGGTAGGGACTAGAGGATCACGTCGCAAAAGGTACGTCCTTGAGAAGCGGAGTAGGGATTACACTATGAGGAGGCCCATAAGGTCGGGGCTTAATCCGAGATGGATTCCCAGGGTGATAAAGCCTAGAGGGAGAGGGAACGGGGGTTCTCTTGTCCCCGTATGCTCTCTTGTTGTGCACGTGGGCTTCCTTCTGATCGATATTTTACCATCTTCGAGGAACCCTCAACAAGTGGAGGGGTAGAAAAGGGATTCTCGAGCTTAGACTCCACATTACCATGGTAATTTGAACCTAGGAATGCTTCAGGAATCTTCTCAAGGGTTGGGGCAACCCCTTTGCCCCGGCTTACCGTGGGAATGTGAACTCAAAATGGCGCACTGATGTGCCTGAAATTTATACCACGTGGATCTGGTGGCTTGGGCGGAGGCCTCGGCTCGGGGACGATGAATAAGCCAATGAGGGAGTCGCAGAGGACCTGGCTGGATCATAAGGATGTTACCAGCCTCTAGAAATGAGAACACCGATGTTTTTGGCGAGCCACCGAGAGGTATGGGTGGTGGCGCTCTTCGCGTGGGGAAGTGCCATGCGGCTGGAGAAGCCGTCCACGAACCAGGGTTGTCCGCGGACTGATTAGCGTCCCGCGAACCACAGTGGTTCGTTTCTTCATGTTCAAACCGCGAACTAGGGTGGTTCACGTCTTGAGATTCAACCCGCGAACCAGGATGGTTCGTGGCTTCGGGTTCAATCAGCAAACCAGGGTGGTTCGTGCGGGGTTCCAGGCGGCAGCGGCGGCCAAGGGCAGCGCCGATCAGAGGCACGTTGGTCAGGGCTTCGCCCGCAGAGGAGGGTGATACGCGGTATGGAGGATGGGACAAGAGGAATGAATTCCCTAGTCTGTGGGCAAGTCATCCGCGGAGGGGGTATGGTTCACGGTTCTACTGTTTTTTGTTATTTTAGGTTCGCGGTTCACAAAATTATTATGCCTTTTTTAATTCATTCTTAATTCATATACCTGCTATGGTTCGCGGATGGGAATTTCGCTATTTGAGAAATCTGAAGCCTTCCTTCTCCTTCCGAATCTCTAATCCCTCCGAATCTGATTCCAGTTCTCTGATCCCTTCTTCTTTCCCCCTTAGTCTCCTTTTACAAATCGGGTAAAGGAATGTATCTATGGCCACACAACTCCTTTTGCGGAGGCCCATAACCAAATACCTGGTTCACAACTGACTTGGTCAATCCACGATTCACGGTGGGTATTGAACGCTACCCCCCCCTCTCCATGAGGTGAACTCAGGGAGTGCTCCATGGAAGCGGAGGGTTCCGCCTCTATTCCACGAACGACAGCGGGTGTGGCTTGAACCGGTCGACGCGGTCCGCGGTTGGGGCGGTTTGTGATGATGAACCGGACTTGCGCCCATCCTGCCTTGCGACCATGGAGGATCTCCGCCTCCATTTCATGAAAGAACATTGTTCGCGGAGGGGGTGCCTCGCGGTTCCAGGCCAGGTTGCGCTTCCATGGACCGGTTCGCGGACCGGTCCTTTTTGTGTATCTTCTTTGATTTTTTGCCCCAATTATTTAGGGGATTTGGATAAAATTTCCATTGCAAATTTTTCATGACCCTACACACACTTTTGATGTCATTATAAAAAATGAAAAATCACATCACATCGAGGATGTTGTAGTCTGCACCACCATGAATGACATTATCACTTTTTCAGTTTGTAAAAATGTAATAATAAAATGATATATTATTATTGAAGATATAGAAGTAGGTGATTAATATCAACATGAATTTATTTATATGATATATATTAATTATAGTGGACTTTATTACCTTCCACATAACATGTTAGTGAAATACAATTCAAAATGTTTTGGTTGGAGATAGATTACCATAAACAAGAGCAAAGTTATCATATCCAGTACAACGTGAAATAAAAAACGTGTGTATGTGATATTATGAATCAATATGAAATATTCTGTTACAAATATAATGAATATGACATATAAATATTATATCCATAGTTTTTACCAACCATGAGAGGTGGTAATTTCAAAACGAACGACATTATTTCATCCAGTGGAAGTCCTCAGTACATACAAATTATAATTTTGTAACTCATTTAATGGATGTTTTTATATTTTTAGGTCATAAAATAAAAATTTATATAACTATATTTATAATAGTAAAGTTATTATATAATCAGGGTGTATGTGTTATTAAAGGGGTTGGATAAGGGAATAAAAAAAATTCATGTAAATGAATGTTAACTACTTTTCAGGTAACTACTTTTGGTTTTCAACAAATGAATTCATTGGTAAGACTTATACACAAATTATGGATTATAGGATGGGTGGAGGGAGTATTGTAAGTTATTATATTTTATATTGGTTTCTGCGAATGCCTTTTTATGTTTAAATAAGTGGGAATAGTGGACTCCCTTTTATGGTTAAGGAAGAATGACATTATTTTATATACAAAAAAGTAAACACTATTGTAAAGTGATACATACCTTATGGGATGACGATAATTAATAAATTTAATTAAAAGAGGGGATATGGTTTATATGCTTCCATTAAAAAAATTGGCCATGTTTTGGGTCATTTTCACTCCATCTCTAATTAGATTATCCACTAAGTAAACTCATTTTTACTTTAATCACTATAATATGTATTAATTGACTTCATTAATATTTTTGTTAAAAAAAACTATTCATCATACACGAAATTATCGATTATTTTGATTTTAAATAGTTAATTCATTTTTCCATATTAAATCTATATCAGTGTAATAAAAAGTAATATCAATCACATAGATGCGATGAGAAAGTGAGTTTTTAATTTAAATATGATCAAAAGATTACACTATTTTTATATCCAATTTTAATAAAAAATTGAGTCTAATGAAGTAAATTAGATTACTATATGATTAATATATATATATATATAATTCAAAAATAATTTAATATATAATTTAAATATATAAATTAATTGAAGAAAATAAGTTTTTAATTAAATATATTTCTTTTCATTATTCAAAAATATTAATCTTTAATAAAAAAACCCAAATATTTAACTGTAAGAAATTTTTTCAAATTTATATTTAAAAAAGTGAATTTCATTTTTTAAATTAATATTTATAAATGTGTAAAAAAATTTATTAAAATATGTGCAACACAAAAAGGTGGTAATATTTTATTTTAGAAAAATATTGTTTTTATCATTAAATTGGATTTATTATTATAAACATTTTCCAAAAAACATATAATATGATTTTTAAAAATATAAATGAATATAAAATAAGAATATTTAATTAAAATTATTCCCTAAAAGTGGTGTTTTTGATTTATTTATATAAAACAATGTTTTTTGTATGAAAATAATTTTTTTTCTTGAAAATATTTCCCCTAATTTTGAAAATTATTTTATTTTAATTTCTAATTAACTAGACAATGAATAACTAATTGTATGTACATGTGAAAAAATATTTTCATAATTTAGTTGATTCTATTTATACATTCCATTACAAAAGCTAGGTAATAACTATAATAATAATAAAAATAATAATAATGTGTATTGTTTAAACTCAGTGTTTTGGGTAACATAAGAAAAAGTAAGTGTGGAATTTATATAAAGATGAATAGAGTGTTGAATGTAATAAAATATGAACATATTTATGTATTTCCATCATTCTCTCAATAACAATTTTATACTTTTAAAAATATTATAATGTTAGAATTATAAAACAATAATCTATGATATTTTTATATTATTAAGGGATCAGAAATATATCCATCTTTAATTATGTGTGATGATAGATAAATCAATATTATTTTCAATTGTTGAATAAAATGATATATATAAAATTATTTAATATCTTGGAAAAGAGGAATTAAAAAGATCCTTGAGATTTTCATGTGATTTATATGAATTTGGGTACATTTATACATATAAATAACATTTCCACTAAATTGTGATTTGTGTATAAACATTGATTTCTTTAGTGTTAATGATAGATTAACAATTAATTTTTTAAACATTTATATGGAAACTAAATAAGAGGATTTTAAATCATAAATTTGTATTGATTTTCTTACTGTGATTCTTTTTGTATTCTTAATAAAGTATAAATAGACAACATAGTTTCGGGTGGATTTATTTTTATATTATTGTCACATTCAATTATATTCACTTAATTTGAATAAATATATTTTTAACCATTTAATTTTGGATATTTTAGTAGTGAAATGAAAATATTAAAATTAAAATGATATTATTACTCTTAACATGTTCATTAATTATACTACAGCGATCACAATTAGATATATTTGAATAATTACATATAGTACAAGATAATATTTTAGAAGATAATTTTAATTATTTTAATCTGTCTTGGAAAAATGTCATAGTGTATTATTTTGTTCACGATTTCATGTTTCCATTATTGTGTATTCAATGTGTTTCATTGTTTTTTTTATGGATGGTTGTATAAGATAGATTGAATTAAACTTTGGTTATGTTTTCAATTGGAAATATCAATATTGTTATTATAGTTTTATAGTGTGGCAGTTATTGTAATCGATGTGTCTTGTGGAATATGTTTACATATGATAGTTTTATAGTTCCAGTTTCACAGTTTCCCCTGAATTTGATTTACATCTAAAATTATATTTAATAGTTAATCAAAATTGAAAAAAAATAATTGGTTCTTGTGTTAATGAGGTGTGATAAATCATAACAGATAAAAAGATTAAATATTATTTTATATGATGATAATTTAAATGAAAAATTTAATGTATAGAATAGATGTTTATAATGAATTATGAACACATTGAAAGTGAATATTTTATTAATGATTGTATTAAAATTATATATGGATAAGTTAATTTAATATAGAAATTAATTTATATATATAATTTCATAATAGAGTGCTTAAATTTTATTTAATTTTAATTATAATTTTAATTTTTTTTAAATAGAATGCTCAAACATAGTAGGAATGATAAACTAGTTGTCCTTTGTGTCTAATGTCGGAGATATGGTGACATTGTTTTGTAGAAATTTTTTTCATGTCCAAAATTGTAGATGAAACATTGTGTTGGATTCTCTATATTATTATATCATTTATATTTTACAATTTACACTTACTACAACCTAATCATGGAAAAGTTACTAAGGTTTATATGATGACATGGGTTTTCAGGGCCTTCCCAAAATCCATGTTGCATGTGAAAGGAATGGATATCTTGTCTGTCTTTATATATCTTATTTTAGGAATACTATCATGTATGAGGATATATGATATATATCTATATATTTGAAATAATTAATTGAAACTATATTATTTAAATTTTATAATGTGGATTTTATGTTGTTGTCTGTACACATAGTGGGGATATGCGTGGTAAGGGGAGAGTACGAGATGGATGTCCATCTAGTCAACATTACATTACTATGAAGAGTTTTGACTTGGGTTTTTATGGTGAATATTGGTTTGTAATATGATGTTTTATGGAATTATCTTCATATCAATATGATATGATATATTATTATGATAATATAACTATATTGAAGGGAATGATACGCAATTTGAATATCATTGAGGTTTTTAGAGACACTGAATTATTCTAGAAGGAGATGTAGCCTAACATCATGATATATGATTTTTATACTATGTTAATTTACCTGGATGGGATATTTGGAGAGTGTACCCTGGAAAATAATAATGAAATTTAACCAAGCATGGGTGTGATTAAGATATACTATTTCCGTTAGTGGATTTAATACACATATTTCTTATTTAGACTGGAGGTTTATAGGATGATTGTATGTGGTGTAAATGTGTTCACAAACAACAGACACATACAAACACACACAAAAACAAATATATATTTTTATATACATTCATATGGTAGATTGTGACCATCATGGATTGTACCGATGTGTGGAGATTTTTTTAGTGTTCTATTATTTTTTTCACGGAATTTATATTACAATTACATTTAAGAGTAAATTTTATTTTAAAAATTTGAATAATTATGGGATATTTGTTTTGATTAAACTTTTATACTGACTATTGGAATGATATTCATTATATTCCACTTAATTATGATAAAATTTACTCTCATTTATGTTTTTTTATAAATTTAGTTCTAGTCATCGAACAGTGGGAAACTAAATTTAGGCTTCGAGTGTTACTATCATATTTATTGTTGGCCTAAATATGGATACTAGTGCAAGTGTTCCATGTCGACATGGTATTTGAGATATGTATGAGTGTATGGATAGTTTTTCATGTAATGAAAATTTATCATTTTAATTTATTTAGAAGGGAAATAGTATTAATCTATTATATCATGTAACAAAGGAATTATTTTTAGATAATAATGTGATGTTATAGGTTACATATTATATTATATGTGAATTTATGATTATAGAATATACAATTTAATGTGATGTAGATTATTCAATATAAAACATGTTATATTACATGTTTCATTTTTATTTATGAATTTCATTTAATTGTAATTAATTCCTATCTATTTAGGTTAATAGATTAATAAAAATATCATACTAGTAAAATTTTTCCAAGTTGTACTGACTCATTTCAAGATAGAAGATTTAGTTGTTGTATTATGGATATAATTGAGGTTTTTAGTATCCAAATTGTTGATGTTTTTTGATGTTATATTTTTTATGTAGTATATTTTCCACTTTTTTAACACCACAATTTTGGAACCAAGGTGAAATTTAAAGAGAATTTGGAATTTTGGAATTTATTATACATTCAATTTATTAAACTGATATTCAGAATATAATTTTGAGAGTTTTGGATCTAAAATGTTTTATTTAGATTTGGTAGAAGGACCAAGAGGTTTCTCATTTATCGCTTTTATATTTGGGTGTTCATGGCACCAAAAATCTATGGACTGGTTTGTATTCACATGGTTGATGGTTTTTATGAACATGTTCCACCCAAACAAGAAACTGTGTGGCATGTATTAGAGTTTAAGTATATCCCCACATATACTATGTATGTTTTTCAAAAAACATATTCCTAGAATGGACCTTTAGTGCCACTTAGGATGTATGCTCATACTACTCATTATATAGTTGGTACCAGTTTCGGGTAACTCTGTGAGGTAGTTTCTTAAGTAATGGGTAACACACAGTTGGTTCAAGATTTGGAAAAAAGGGGAAAACATTTCAAAATTGTTTTGGGTTAAATTATATTTCATTCCTTAATGAGATTTAATTCATGATTTAACATCTTTATCATCTCTTATATAGAAGAACATTCATCTATTCTACCCATTGTCCATTGAAGATTCTCCACATAGGGATCATGAAATATCCTCCTTCAATCATCCGATTAACGAACTGTTAGTATCTTTGGATCCATGTAACAACCCAAAAAATCATTAATGAAAATTACTATTGGTCTATTTAAATGTATACTTATGGTTATGTAATACATATGCACTTATTTGGTTCTAAGTTTTTTATTTTAAAAACCCATTAATAATTTTTACCATTTCTAATATAGGTGTTGAACAGTGATCACATGATTAGTATAAATATAAGGCTTTAACAGATCCCATTTACTCAAACAAAGGAAGCGATAGGCTCATCTAGTATAATTTCATCATAATAAGCCCATTTATCGGATATTGTAATGGAGGTGGCGTCAATGTGGTTCACTCTTGACCAAGCCCAAGCTGATGTTGAATTCCTTAAGCCCGAGTGTTACCACCAATGAGATAAGTGGAAGTTGATTGAGATTACCACTCGAGCGGTGTTATCCGAGCCACCCCAATAGTATGTCACAATCGCACAACATACCCTTTGGTCTCATGAAGGTGTTATAAGAGGTTATGTAAAAAAGACCTTATCACTATAAATATATGCAATTTTTTTATATAATAATGAATATACATTTATTTTTTATTATTACATTGTAAATATTTTTTAAAGCAAAAATGGTATTTTTATTTAATATTCATTTAAGAAATATATTTGGATGAATCAATGGATTTTTGAATTAAATAATATTTTAATAAAATATTATAATTGTTATTAAATTACTTTTTACCAAATATAAATAATGGTGTAATTTTATGAATGCAAATGTAATTTTTATTATGTTTTGAAATCTATTTTTGTGAAAACCAATTAATTTTCAATAAATTTTAGTTTTTTTAAAAAAATTAAATATTCAAATATTTAGAAAATTATTTAGATAAAATGAATATTATTTTTAGAATTATGATGTCGAAATTATCCAACGGTGAATTTTTTATAATTTTCTGGGACAATCAAATTTTTGGGTAAAAATTAAATATCGTTTAAATATATATTGTGTTTTATGATATAATAATGACCTAGTAGTGATGTTATAAAATCCAATAAATGATATGTTTGTTCAATATATGTTTTATCTATAAAATAATATTTTTTAGATATGTTTGATTAATTTTGTGATGCCTTAGTGGACCATACCTGTCATATAAAACATTTTATCTTTTTAAATTATTTTCATTGAGAGTGTGACTCACCTACACATAAGAAAAACTATTATTTTAAAAAGTACGGACATTGTACTTATAAAATAACGATTTTAACTAACATTTTTCAAAAAAACATGGGCAAAAACCAAGGGCTGGATTGTGGTTTTGATTAGTTTAATGTGTGGTGTCCCAAAACTAAATAATAAAGAATTCCCTCTCATTTCCTGTATAAACCTTCCAAAGATCCCACTTCCTATTCACTAAAAGACCTTATATTTCTTCAAACCTATTATTTCCTCTCTATATAATCCTCACAAGGCTCCTTCAACTCCCACGAAGTATCTCTCAAGCCCCTCCCAATCCGTTGGGATCACACTACCAAGTAAGGGATTCTCACTTCCCTTATTTATGTCCATGTTTCATTATATTGTTATGCCCTTTTATATTCAATTATAAATGTTGGTGTATGATTTATCACCTCGCCCACACTTCCCTCTTCATGTTTGAAAAATGAGAGATCCCCTTTCTCTCTCATTAATTCCTCCTATATACACACGTTACCATGCAGAAATTCCGTACGGAATTCCTCTCTCCTCATTTACATTAAAGAAATTATTTTTAATTAAATATATAAATTCCATTATATTTGACGGTACATGTTCCTATATTACCCCCTTACTTTTCACATAATGTACATATTATGAGACACCCATTTCTATCACATTATCCATTTTTATGAATTGTTATGTCACGTCGTTATGCTGCCGAAGTTGCATCGCATTTTTTCAATCAAATATCAATTTTTAGTGAATACAATACCAATGTATCTATCAAGGGTATTCACCTTTATGAACATATACATATTTAATGGTAATTTCATGTATTTATTCACATTACTTAATCATGGAATAACTTTTGATGTTGACTGATTCTATGTTATGTGATCCATGTGTCTCACTTATGCATGAAATGAAATGTTAAAGAAGGGTGCACCCTAATAGCGCTCCAATGCATTTGGTAAAGTATAATATCAAGATACATTATGAGAAATGAGTGTTGACTCATGATAATTCAATGGAAATATGGTTTTACTTGTGTGTCATGTGCTATGAGGGTTTACTCAGGCTTAATGGAAAATGAGCCTCAGATCATCCTAATTCCATGTTAAGTAGTGTTTCCACACTTCCATGTTATGATAATCAGGGTATATCAAGCATTTATATTCATGTTTCTTTTATGCTCCATTGATATTCCTGTTTACTAACATTTATTTTATGCATCATGTTGTACATCGTTTACTCCCTTACTGGGAATTATAGCTAACCCTTTTCTTATGCATGTCCTCAGGTTATCCCATGCAATGCTATGTACACGGGAATGTAGTGGTCATTTAAAGGAATTTGTCAATAAGATTTTGCATTATATGTTTTAAGTTGTTATGTAATGTTAATAATCCTTGAAGACACTAGATCATTTGATATTTAATGTTGTATGAAGTGAATTTTATGTAATAAATCATGTTTATGTGTGTAGTAAAGAGAAGGGTTTTCTTAATCCATATTAGTATAGTATTTGATACTCTCTAATGTAGTTTATAATTTCTATTCTATGTATTGTGTAATATTAGTGTGATATAATTTTACCTATTTTAAAATAAAATGACTGATTTCTTTATTTCATTCAAACAATACCAAATAAAACATTCATATTAGATGAGTGATATGTATTAAACATGAAGTAGGTGTTTTATGGATTTCCCCAATTTATCCATCATTTATATATAGTTTCGCTGCACTACATATCATGGTTTATAATTCATTTCAATAAATTTAGCCCCTCATATTATATTGACCTACACACCTTGTATTTCATATGTTGAGCATTGTCTAGTGATTTGAGGTTTTCAATCATGATTACAAACACCATGTGGGTTTGCATTCTTAAATTTTTCTTATATAAATACATTTATTAAATGATCAAAATGCCTTATAATCATTTGTATTTGTTTAATGATGTAATCTAACCTTTTATGTATTTCTAAAAGTGATGTTGTCTAATTTTATGTACATTGTTGAAACTTCATGTTTGAGTTTCCTTGTTTTTCAGTAATTCTAAAAATATTCCTTAAAGTCGATTTTATTTTGATGTTTAATTGATCACTTGAATTGTTCAACAAATATTATAATTTTTTAATATCCAAACCCATAAACTTTAGTGTGTTGTATTCCATGCTTCAATTTATTGATTACTTATATAATCCATGTTTTTTTACTGATTTCAAAATTTCATATTCCTTATTATTATTTCTTGTTTAGTGGCATTCTAGTAAATGAATGATTTTTTTATTGCAAATTGGAGTGGACCGCCTTTTCAACAAATTCAGTATAAAAAAGTAACATCTTAAGTTCATGGACTAGGTTAAAATATTGGTATTACCCATGTAGGTAATATCCATTTTCCAATGACACCTATGAAGTGCAAGGCGAGGTTTATATTTTTTTGACATGATTTGGAAAATTGAATGGTTTATGTTAAATGTAATTTATAGTCATTACTAGATGTATTACATGTTGGTTTCAATACTATTAAGTGAATGATGTGATTATATAAAATGGATAATATGATATAAAAAGAAAACGGTGGGAAGGCTACACCATTTGGTGCATGCCTTGGTGTATAACTAAATTGAATTCTTATAAACGAGTTTCCCTTAGTTATTAAGTATCTTAATAAAAGTGGTTCAAGAGATGTAATTCCTAATGGGGAATGTTATAAATATGATTAAGTATTTCTATAAGATGTGGAATGGTGGTAACAATTCTTTTGCGATTTGTAGTAACCATTCCCCCTTACATTGGTGGTTGATTCCGGGAAACTCAAAGCAATGACATTATTAAGAAGGTTGGAATTTTAACCCACCTTACTTGTTGAGTGTTGGCATGAAGACACAATCATTAATTTAATATTGGACATGATGGAACACTCAACATATAGAGAATCATGCATGAAATTTCACACTCAATAAGGATGTAGGAAAATATCCTTCTTTAATGAGATTTTAGGCGCCTTTAGAATTGTTATGGATGACTGAGTAAGGCCACAGTCCAGCCAAAAACTTTTATTTTAGTTATATGGCCACTTATTTCCACACATACGTGCTTTATATTGGTTTAGGAAATATATAACTAAACTATATATATAATTATTAATATATATATATATATATATATTTAGTAATCATATATAGAATCTTACCAATGTGCTAAAACAGGTGTAGCCACCAGGTGCCATTTTGGAACCACAGATGCCTCGTTGTTGTTTAATTTTTATATTTTATTATTATTCATATTACCTACACATAGATTGACATTATATTTAATGAATATGATTTATTTGTTGACATTGTTGGTGGTAACCTATGGTGACTTATATCGGACACACTGCTCGTGATGTTGATGCATTGGGGTACCCATGTAGATGTTATGTTCCCCTAACCACTGATTCATGCTTTTAATTTTACCATGCATGTGGGAGTTAGGAGCATAGGATTGAGTTGGGGATCATTATCCTTGTGGGAAACACTATTGGTATTTTTTTTAATTTCATTATTATTGTACATAATATCATCTATAATAATATTTGGTATTTTGATTTAAATTTTGTAACATCACGTGGAAAATAATTCATTTTTTTATATTGGTGTTGGCTATATTTTTTTACTTATATTATTCATATTCTACACTTTATTACTTATATTACTACTTCCACAATGTTTTGTTACTTATTTTCAATTACACTGAAGAGATGCTTTGATCATGATGGTATAGTCCCCCCATTATCCCCTCCATAGACCGTCGCTGCTAGTCAGGTTACTAAATAGTATGGAGAGGCACACATGATCCCATGTGACCCACCATTCCTAATCCCATCTTAGTGGTGAGACGGGGTGTTCTTTTACAAAGTGTTATTAGAACATAAATTATTATTCCATGACTTATTGCTTTAGCCTAGTAAATAAGAGACATGGAAGGTGTCATCCCTTATTAATTTGAATTCGGGTTAGTGATCAACTAATGTAGGGGGTAATTTCCAAGTGGATAAGGCTGATATTGATGTTCATGTTATTCATAGTAACATTTGATAATGATTTCACCTTGAGTAATTGTTGTACATTCAACTACATAATGATTTATGTTATTTATAAAAATGTATCCTTATCTTGGTATTAAAAGATTGAATCCTTACATACATCATTATTATCACATATAAATCCACATTTCATTCATATTCAATTCCTTGTAGTTGTCGTTATAAGATGCTTGTTATGTTGATTGTATCCCTTAAGATATATGGCATTGTTTTGTTTTCCATATCATGCCTACTTATATACCATGATTAGGTTATTATATGACATGTTTACTACTTATTTATCATATGTTTCCTTGGTATCATGATTCATATGTTTGTAATCATAATTTCAATATTTAATGATTATGATAGAATGATCTGGTTTTTGTTGATATAAATAGTTTTATCTGTTGAATTTATTGGTTGTAGTAAAATTAGAACTATTTTTGAGTTGTATGGTTAATGTGAGCCTTATTATTGGGGAATATAAACCCCTTTACATGAACCATATATTTATATTTGTATATATGTTTAGAGGCATTTGGTTAAAATGAAAAATATGATAATGTTCAGATTGTAACTTACAATGGGTTTCAATAATGGGATAAAATTTTAAGTGGTGAAGTGTATAGAATATTTTTGGATTAGTTGATGGCCACCTATGAAACAGGAAAATTATGAATGATTGTTATTTATTTTGAAATAGTCACAAAGAAGAAATAAATTTTAATTTTTATCATAAAGGAATTGTATGCTTTATTATGGCTGGGGACATTAGCACACGAGCACGGTTGTAGAGACCCAAAGCTTGACGTACATGTACATTACATTACTATTGAGGAATACATAGTAAATCATAAAAACACAGACACAAGGACCGTAATAGTTTAGTGTCTTTGGAAAATCGGAATGTAATCTTCTAATCATGGTGAAAGTTCTTCAACATATCCCATAAAGATCTTCCCCTTTTTTTCTTACCTTAAACCTTTCTTTATATACTGGGGAAAAGAAAACAAAAAAGGATGAGCTCAAATTCTCAGTAAGGGTAAACAAAATATATATCAATCACATCATATTCATAAGAACATAACATTTTGGAAATCTTAACCTGAAAAAGAGATCATAATATCATAACATGGGATAAATCATAGTAGTGAAATGTAATCCCAATAATAATAACATAAAACACGAAACTTTGTGGCGTACACACATAATCATAGATAATCATTTCTTATTAGTAAAGACTAATTGACAAGACTATCTTAGTGGACAAAGTACATTTCTGAACCGAGTTCATTCCTCGTTTCAGTCCTGTTTCACTGAACCGGTTTAACCTGCCGTTCCAGCCATGTCTATCTCCGGAGATATAAAATCTTTACCCAATGCATTGGAGGGATATATAGGTCCCACCCATCTCATAATGATATCATTCTTATGTGTGCCACAAAATCATAAACCTTACATCATAGCATAACCCACGTAATAAAAATGGGAATCTTAAACACTGTGACATCATAAAACAACTCATATAAGACAAAGGAATTCATAAAAATAATTCCATCACAACATAATAAAATAAATAAATAATAGGGATAGAAACAGAACCATTTATTATCTTGGATGGAAAATAATTTTGATAAAACACTTGAACTCCATTCTTGAGGAAAATATCATTTCTACTTCAAAAACACTTTTCCTTTCTTAACATGTCATACAATTTTAAACTGAAAGAAGTTGATTAAAAATAAACTTGAAAACTTTTAAAATAAGCTTCTTGGAAATAATTTTTAAAAAATCCATTCATTCCGTATAAGTTAAAAGACAACATTCTTCTTGTACTTTTGTCGGAAAAGTCAAAAAGTACCTCGTACGAAAAATGATAAAATATTCCTTTCATATATTTTACTAAAAACTCACCGAAGGGTAAAATTGGATATAAACTATAGTAGAATGATGTAAATATTACATATTGAGGAAAAATGGATGTGGATTATAAAATTCACCCCAGTAAATTCCAAAGTATAAACAATCTCAGATAAAAATGAGATTGTGATATTTCCCTTACCTTAGGTCCGATTTGCTTCGTAAGTGTCCGAACACTCCTGTATAATGATTTAAATAATGTTATTGACTTATTCCAGAATCATACATATTGTTATGATATCATATATGGTCATATTCTTAGCTACTTATTAGTAAATATTTCATTACTACTTGTTATTCGGGTGTTTAATACTTTTTGTTCTTATGCGTGTTTGTCGAATAAATTGTTTTTCTTCAATTTAGGTTATAGATACCTCATTTACAGAATAGTATTAGTTTAATATATATAATATTAATTTATTAAATTCATTTATATAATCATTATGCAGTGAAGATCATGTTGAACGGATCACATCATATCGTGGAGACGGTATTCCGTACGTATGGACGAGCGATGATATCGTTCCCATGATCGTGGAATTGTATTGGAGTGTATGTATACTATTTCAGAATCAATATCAATTTAAAATAATCATATATATTCATTCTGTACACCATTATACCCATCCAAGTAAGGTGGTGGTGGAAAATAGATTACACCACGGCGTGGAGACGGTATTCCGTACGTACGCACGCGCGGTGATTTCATTTTTCGTAGGATGGATAGATGGTGAAATAGGGTTTTTTAATACTTATAATAACATATAAGTATGTGAGTGATACTGATGTTATTTCTTCATGATGAAACAACTAAAGAAGAAGAAGTGGAAGAAGAAATAAAGATGAAAGAATCGGTAACGGGCATTACCTCTTCTTTGAAGCGCTTCTTTGAGACCTCCTTTTAGGGCACTAAAATTGGTCTTTGAAGAAGACCAGGACCTCTAGGTTGTCTCTAGGGAAGTGGAGAAAAAGAAATTGGTAGGGGTTGTCCGAGATTGAAGGCTCAATGTGGTGTGATGAAGAGAGAGAGGGAGGAGGTGCCCTTTTATAAGGGAGGAGAGGGGCTCCTTTGGAAAAACTAAAAATAGTATTTTATTATAAATCCAAATTCGGTTTTAAATAGATCCAAATTGTTTTATTTCGAAATTAAGGTGGGGATGGGTCCACATCCCCTCATCCAATAAAATTTATACAAGTTTAGGTTCCTCTTTTAACCTTATCATTTAGATTTATCTTTAAGTTAAATAATATTACTTTTATAGTGTCTTCTTGTGTTCTTACACTATAAGGTTAGTAAACTTACTATAACAAGAAAAACGAACCCCAAGTTGTTTATTATTAATATATATAACCTTATCTATGTCATTTGGCCGAACCTTATATTTTTAGGAATAAAATAACAATTAATAATTTAATATTTGTTTTAAATACTATTTTATGTCAATTTTGACACTATTTAGTAATTGATTTTTGTGAAAATTATAACAGAATGATTAGTTCTAAAAAAGTTAATTAAAACAATAATAACATGTCATATTAACGTAGAAAATTAGTGTAATTCATAAAAAGTATCAAATTAAATTTATTTGGGTATTTATAACATCAATTATGTCAATATGTCATTAATAAGATAATTACTGCATCATCATTGTGTCATAAGTAAATTAAATTATTTAATGTCGAAAAATTATAAATAAAATACAATTATATTGGAAATATTTTTATCTTTCTAATGAGTATTTATAGTCGAATTCATTTTATGTATAACCCCATATTAAAAATTATTTACTTATTAAACATTGATTATAACTGTTTTAACCCTTCTTTAAGTAAATTGATAATAAATTTCCTATTCTCATCCAAGTGGGCCTAAATGGTCATATTTTATTTCTAAGGTTGTTTTTGGTTGAATTAAAATTATCCAATAGAATTAAGATATGTCTTAGGGTAATAATAATATCATTTTTACCCTTCATTACCCTATTTACTTTTTACCGTGGAAAATAAAAGTAAAAAGTTACTATTCACCAAAAAATTATTTTCATCACATTGAACTACATTTTACTTACTGACATCAACCGTGTCTCTCCTATTTTTCAAATTCCAATCCCAAAAGTGGTAAAATTATGTTTTATGAAAAAATTCAATTTTTTTAACTACCACTTAGTGATTTCACTATTCATCAAAAACTGAAAGTTTCCAGAAATATACCAAAAATTAGGCCTAAGAAATATTTGATATTATGAAATCAAAAATGAGGTTTATTTTATCAAATTCAAAACATATCAGTTAAATTAACTAATTTTAAAATTAATTCCCGTCGTCAAAACAAATAGCGTGTTTTTAAGAGAATATAACTATCAAAAGATTGACACTTGTTTATGTCTGGTTTAAATGTGAAATTACATCCAATGACCAACATTGTATTAAATTGTAAAAATATATTCTAAATATACTTTAAAACCACTCAAATTAATAATTTATCACTATTAATTATTTCGATTAAAAAGGTTTTTTTTTAATTAAAATTTAGTAATTTTCACTATTCATCAGAAAATGAAAGTTATCCGAAAAGTACCAAAATTTCACCCTAAGAGAATTTCGATATTCCGAATTCAAAAATAAAGTCCGTTTTGAAAAATAAAATTTACAAAATTTAAAAAAGTGGTTATTACTATTCATAATTGCTAGTTTTAATAATAGCATATCGTTGTTTAGTGAACCTCGGTATTGCGTACTACACACGCTATCGAGGAAAGTCGCGATTGCGTGTAATGAAAGGAAAGTTAAGGATGCGTTTTGTGAAAGATCCTTTTGGTGTAGCGTACAACACAAGACATTAATGAAATTAAAAAGAATATTTTTCATAAAATCTCAGGGTGTTACATTCTACACCCCTTAAAATGAATTTCTCCCTCGAAATTCGTCGGGGTTATAAATCATTTACTATTCATATAAACCCAAATCGTAAAAAGGAATACTAAAACTTAATTTTAAAAACTATAGTATGAAATGCAACGATTAACCAAAGTAACTCATCATTGGGTTTCCATATAGGAGAACATAGGTGAAAATATGGATATGGAAGAAATATCTAACCACCATGTTCTGATGGAGAGTGGTAGAGAACATGGCTATTTAAAATCCACCAATCAAAAAGCCATAAATTTGTGACGATCTAAGTTACCATCTAATTCATCAGATATAAGCGCACTAGGACACCACTTTTTGGTTTTCAAGATCATTTGCCTAATGTTGATGAAATTGAAATTAGAAGAAATACTTTCGTGATTTTGGTATAGTCTCACCGTTGGTCATTCTTTGGACAATGTCCACTTCATCTCTTAAATAAATTAAGTTTAATTTGTCATTCGTGATGTGTTAGCAGATCATGTGATAGAATGATGGGTCATTCCATCTATCTCAAACAAAAGGTTAGAAAAGTTATCAAAAAAATACATAAGTCCATCTATAGAGAGATTAATCATATATGGTTCCTAAAATGGACTTATACTTCATATATCATACTTATTAATATAATAAAACTTGTTTCTACAAAACAGGGACTTGTTGTAGGCCAGTGGTATGCAATAAAGGCCAGTCGCACTTCAGTTGTGGGTTCAATTCCCATAGCTTTGTCCGACGCGATGGGCTGTCGCCCGTCCTGCAGGTTTTCCTTTTTCTAAAGCTATATTACTATAACATTCCATCAATAATATTGAAAAAAAGTTCTATCCTTAAACAATACTAACTTATGACAACCATAATCCATTCCAATCTTTAGTCTTATCTAAAATAATTCGGTCCAAGCTCATAGTATAAAGAAAATGATTACATGAAATGTCATCAACCAAGCATGTGAATACCATCATTTATCCCCCATATATCTTGTTGGTCACATTCCAATCCTATTGATACCTTAATAATGTATTCTCTTGAAAAATGAATACCCATTAAACCTTAGTGAAAACATGAATGTGGTCAAAAGTTAACTCATTCCTCATACCAAAATCCAATAATTATATACACTCAAACCATGATATAAACATCTCCTTATATCAGTCATGAGCTCATGAATACTATCAAACATTTAATTTTCTCCTTATCCCTTCATTATGCGCATATCATCTACATTCCAAAAATATTTCAATCACATTTTCATGGTTACCAGTAGCATATAATTATTGAAAACGAATACATAGATATTCCAAAATTCCACAATATCATACATGAGATTCCATGATACTATTTTGAAATCCCATTACATAAACACTTAATCATACCACCACATCATTTTCATATTCAACATCACCAATGGTGATCGCATGCGACTTCCCTTTGTCCTTTGCCTTAAGTGGTTGCTCATGTCGATCATCACTAACCCTTGGATTAGGGCCTTTATTAGCATAATGCCCCATTTCCTTGCACATGAAGCATTGAAGTGTAGTAGGTTCATTCTGTGTATCCCTTCTTTTGTTTGCATCATTAGAAATCTTCTTCCCATTATTGCGGAATTCAAATGCCCGATGACCATACTTTCCACATTTAAAACATTTACTTGTCCTTTTAAGACAATCTCCACCATGCTTCATTCCACACTTTGAGAATAAGGAAACATCCATATTCCTTTCACCATTATTCTGACATTTCTCCTTGATCTCCATCTTTCGTTTCATGTCAAAACAATGAGATGGTTAAGTAACACCAACTTCCATTTCTTCCTTGATAGCACAACGCACAATTTCTTCATAGCTATTGAAGTCTCTTATAGCTAATTCCCTTCAATGATTTGGTTTTAAGCCACTAAAGAATTGATCAAGTTTACTTTTAGGTTGGATGATAAATCCAGATGCATACCTTGCAAGCCTTGTAAAATTCCCTTCGTATATACCAACAGATTCACCATCCTTTTGCTTTAGTTCAAGAAACTCCTTCTCCATCTTTGTTCGAAAAATACGAGGGAAGTACTTATTGAAAAATAAGTTCTTGAACTCGTCCCATTCCAAGGACTCAATTTCATCTCTTGGCCTTGTATTCTTGATTAAATTCCACCATTGATCAGCATCACCTTCTAAACGATACACTTCTAAGATGACTTTATCATGTTCATAACATTGAAGAACTGAATATATCTTTTCAGTAGTACTGATCCATTGTTCGGAAACAAGTGGATTAGAAACCATATGAAAGAAGGTGGGCGTTGCCTCATGAAGGAATCAATAGAATATTGTTCCCTTCTCTACTCAGTTGGAAGTCCAGAATGATTCATAGCTTGTGTAAGTATAGCAATAAGTATTTTCACTCCATCTCCCATAACATTTGTTTGTTCAGGAGGACAATCATTTCATTATCCATTACATTGATCAACACGGTCTCTTCGAGTTCCAGCCATCGTCTAAAACCCAAAAAGAATAGTGTAAGAGGAAAAAGTCATGCTTGGGAAAACAACACAATAAAGGAGGAGTACCTTCAATATCTAACACCTTGGGTTACTGTAATTCTAGTACTATAACTTATACTTATACTTAACCTTAGTGACATCCCTAGACATACCTTAGAAATATATCTAGGGATCTCACTAAAGTTCTTGCATCCTAGTTTCCAAAAGTTGACTAAACCTTTCCTCTGATACCAACTGTAGAGACCCATAGCTTGACGTACATGGACATTACATTAATTTTGCGGAATACTTAGTACATAACAAAAACACACACACAAGGACTGTAATAGTTTAGTGTCTTTGGAAACTCTGAACATAATCTTCTAATCATGGTGAAAGATCTTCAATATCTCCCACAAAGATCTTCCCCTTTTTTTTCTTACCTAAAAACTTTCTTTATATCCTGGGGAAAAGAAAACATAAAACGGTGAGCTCAAATGCTCAGTAAGGGTAAACAAAAGAAATATCAATCACATCATATTCATATGAACATAACATTTTGGAAATCTTAACATGCAAAAGAGATCATAATATCATAACATGGGATGAATCATAGTAGAGAAATGTAATCCCAATAATCATAACATAAAACATGAAACTTTGTGGCGTACACACATAATCATAGAGAATCATTTCTTATTAGTCAAGACTCATTGCCAAGAATATCTTAGTGGACAAAGTCCATTTCCGAACCGAGTTCATTCGTCGTTTTAGTCCTATTTCACTGAACCGGTTTAACCTGCCGTTCCAGCCATGTCTATCTCATGAGATATAAAATCTTTACCCAATTCATTGGAGGGAGATATAGGTCCCACCCATCTCATAATGATACCATTCTTATGTGTGCCACAAAATCATACACCATACATCATAGCATAACCCATGTAATAAAAATGGGATTCTTAAACATCATGAAATCATAAAAAAAATTCATATAAGATATAAGAATTCATAAAAATAATTCCATCACAACATAATCAAATAAATGTAATAATAGAGATAAAAACAGAACCCTTTATTATCTTAGATGGAAAATAATTTTGATAAAACACATGAACTCCATTCTTGAGGAAAATATCCTTTCTACTTCAAAAAAACTTTTCCTTTCTTAACATGTCATACAATTTTAAACTGAATAAATTTGATTAAAAATAAACTTGAAAACATGTAAAAAAAGCTTCTTGGAAATAGTGTTTTAAAAATCCATTCATGCCGTATAAGTTTAAAAAAACATTCTTCTCGTACTTTTGTCGGAAAAGTCAAAAAGTACCTCGTACGAAAAATGATCAAAGATTCCTTTCATAAATTTTACTAAAAACTCACCGAATGGTATAATTGGATATAAACTGTTGTAGAATGAGGTAAATATTATATATTGAGGAAACATGGATGTGGATGATAAAATGCACCCCAGTAAATTCCAAATTATAAACAATCTCGGATAAAAATGAGATTGTGATATTTCCCTTACCTTAGGTCCGATTTTCTTTGTAAGTGTCTGAACCTCCTGTATAATGATTTAAATAATGTTATTGACTTATCTAATAATCATACGTATTGTTATGATATCATATATGGTCATATTCTTAGCTTCTTATTATTAATATTTCTTTACTACTTGTTATTCAGGTGTTTATTACTTTTTGTTCTTATGTGTGTTTGTCAAATAAATTCATATTATTCACTTTAGGTTATAGATACCTCATTTCCAGAATGGTATTAGTGTAATATATATCATATTAATTCATTCAATTCATTTATATAATCATTATGCAATGGAGATCTTGTAGAATGAATCACATCACATCGTGGAGACGGTATTCCGTACGTATGCACGAGCGATGATATCATTCTCATGATCGTGGAATTGTATTGGAGTGTATGTATACTATTTCAGAATCAATATCAATTTACAATAATCATATATATTCATTCGTTACACCATTATACCCATCCAAGTAAGGTGGTGGTGGAAAATAGATTACACCACGGTGTGGAGATGGTATTCCGTACATACGCACGCACGGTGATTTTATTTTCCGTAGGATAGATAGATGGTGAAATAGGGTTGTTTCATACTTATAATAACATATCAGTATATGAGTGATACTGATGTTATTACTTCATGATGAAACAACTAAAGAAGAAGAAGTGGAAGAAGAAATAAAGATGAAAGAATCGGTAATGGGCATTACCTCTTCTTTGAACCGCTTCTTTGAGACCTCCTTTTAGGGAACTAAAATTGGTCTTTGAAGAAAACCAGGACCTCTAGGATGTCTCTAGGGAAGTGGAGAGAAGAAATTGGTAGGGGTTGGCCGAGCTTGAAGGCTCAATGTGGTGTGAGGAAGAGAGAGAGGAGGTGCCCTTTTATAATGGAGGAGAGGGGCACCTTTGGAAAAACTAAAAATATTATTTTATTATAAAGCCAAATTCGGTTATAAATAGCTCCAAATTGATTTATTTATAAGCTAAGGTGGGGATGGGTCGAAATAATCTCATAAAATAGAATTTAGACAAGTTTAGGTTCCTATTTTAACCTTATCATTTAGATTTAACTTTAAGTAAAATAATTTTACTTTTACCGTGTCTTCTTGGGTTCTTACAGTATAAGGTTAATAAACATACTATAACAAGTCAAAATAACCCCAAGTTGTTTATTATTAATATATATAACCTTATCTAACTCATTTGGCCGAGCCTTAGATTTTTAGGAATAAAATAACAATTAATAATATAATATTTGTTTTAAAAACTATTTTATGTCAATTTAGACACTATTTAGTAATAGATTTTTTTGAAAATTATAACAGAATTATTAGTTCAACCATAGTTAATTAAATCAATACTAACGTGTATTATTAACCTAGAAAATTAGTGTAAGTCATAAAAAGGCTCAAATTTAATTTATTTGGGTATTTATAACATAAATTATGTCAATATTTCATTAATAAGATAATTAATGCATCATCGTTATGTCATAAATAAATTAAATTATTTAATGTCTAAAAATTATAAATAAAATACCATTATGTTGGAAATCTGTATATTTTTCTAATTAATATTTATAGGCGAATTTATTTTATGTATAACCCCATATCAAAAATGATTTACTTATTAAACATTGATTTAAACTATTTTAACCCTTCTTTATGTAAATTGATAATAATGTCCTAATCTAATCAATGAGGGTCTAAATGGTCATATTTTATTCCTAAGGTTGTTTTTGGTGAAATAACATTTATCCAGTAGAATTAAGACATGTGTTAGGGTAATAATAATATCATTTTTACCCTCAATTACCCTATTTACTTTTAACTGTGGTAAATAAAAGTAAAAAGTTACTATTCACCAAAAAATTATTTTAATCTCATTGAACCGTATTTTACTTACTGACATCAACCGTGTCTCTCGGATTTTTGAAGTTCCACTCATAGAAGCGGTAAAATTAAGTTTTATGAAAAAATTCAGTTTTTTAAATACCACTTAGTGATTTCACTATTCATCAAAAAATGAAAGTTTTCAGAAAAATACCAAAAATTAGGCCGAAGATATATTTGTTATTATCAATTCAAAAATGATGTTTATTTTACCAAATTTAAAACATATCAGTTACATTTACTAATTTAAAAATTAATTCCTTTCATCAAAACAAATAGCGTGTTTTTAAGAGATAATAACTATCAAAAGATTGACACTTGTTTATGTCTGTTTTAAATGTGAAATTACATCCAATGACCAACATTGTATTAAATTGTAAAAATATATTCTAAATATATTTTAATGCTACTCAAATTAATAATTTATCACTATTAATTATTTCGATTAAAAAGGTTTTGTTTAATTAAAATTTAGTAATTTTCACTATTCATCAGAAAATGAAAGTTATCCAAAAAGTACCAAAATTTCACCCTAAGCTAATTTCGGTATTCCAAATCCAAAAATGAATTCCGTTTTGAAAAATAAAATTTTCAAAATTTTAAAAAGTGGTTATTACTATTCATAACAGCTAGTTTTAATAATAGCATATCGTTGTTTAGTGAAACTTGGTATTGCGTACTACACACGCTATCGAGGAAGGTCGCGATTGCGTGTAATGCAAGGAAAGTCAAGGATGTGTGTTGTGAAAGCTCCTTTTGGTGTAGCGTACAACACAAGACATTAATGAAATTAAAAAGAATATTTTTCATAAAATCTCATGGTGTTACAACGGTGATCATGTAAATGAATTTTAAAATAATATATATATCCCATGTGGGTCGGTTGGGAATTTTTTTATCAGATAACATATATCATGGGTTTTTAAACATTTTAAATTTAAAAACCGATATTTGGATTCATTTTTATGAACAGATATTGGTAAAATGGGACCCTTGTAGGACACCTTATCTATGACTATTATGTATTCATAAAATTATTATATTTCTAAGTTGACTAATTATGATGGGATTTCAATAAATGTTTATTAATTAAAATTAAAATTTTTAGAACATACATTTTCATACCTTGGGGGGTGGTTAAATTTGGAACTAAGATATTCTTTCTTATAATTGGTTCTTTATACCCCATTTTAAATCATTTAAATGTCTAAAGGATTAATTGAAATCAATGTAATTTCATAGAATGGAACAATATGTGGTGTCTATTGTTCAAACCCTCTTGAATGTGTATTTGATCATTTCTCCTTGATTTTCCTTATAATGGAACTATGGTATTTTTCTTTAGGCATTATCCTTTTTCGAAATTGACTAAATTATAGGTGTAATATTATTAACTTTTTGGATGGGGTGAACCCATGATAAGATTGATGATTTTGATTTCATGAGGGGATAACATGTGCTAGGTACCTTCCTTAATTCTTAAATTTCTTGTTGGTGTTACGAGTTGTCTGATGCTTGATGTTGTTTTCGTGTCGTTTTCTCTAGAAGGGATCTTTTCAATCAAGGACACCCTTGTTCAGATGGGTGTTCATTGTACCCTTGACTATATTTATAGGCATGGAAATCAATTAATCTGTAAAGGCCCATAAATTTCAAGGAAATTTTTTTTTCTTAATTTTCTTTGGAATTTTACAAGAACACAGGTTCTGACGGCGCCTGATTCCGAGGCCCGGTGTGCCCGGAATCATTTTATGAAGTTTGGCTCGGGTACGTTCAGTGAACGGATGAGCGGGTTTTTCTAACTTTTGAACCGGTGCCCGGAATCGAATTCTGAGGGCAGCGATGAAATCGCAGCGCCGATATTCGCTTAAAAACGCCTCTTCCGGAGTTGCGTTTTCTCGGGTGTGGTTTTTAATTTTCGGGCTTAAAGTTAAGAAATAAAATAATTTTGCGACAACTTTATTTTATTTCACTTAAGCCACTTGGAAGCCACTTGAAGCCACTTAAAGGAGGCTTGAACTGAGTTGAACTGGATAGGATGCTATCCAGAAATATCCTACCCCCTTGGTAGGATATTTGTGAGGTGGGCCCGCACGAGCCCCGCCGTTTCTTTCCGCTAAGAAACGCACCCGTGAAAACCCGTCTTAAAGAAAGTCAACCGACGCGTTTTCTAAATTCTTAACAGACCATTTAATTGGGAGGTTTATTTCGTGAATTAAATGGGCTGTTTCTTTCGTGAATTAAATGGGTCGTTTCTTTCGTTGAATTAATTCAACGAATTGATGGATCGTTTCTTAATCAGTTTTTCAAATTCGTTGGCGTAATAATAAAATAAGACCAACGCTTAACCTCTGGTTATTTGCGCTTGAAAAGATTTGGGAGAACTCTCGCAACTTCTTCTCCCTCGCGAAGAACGCGAAGAACGCGAAGAACGCAAAGAACGCGAAGGACACCGAACCCGGAAATCGACGACGCCTTCGCCCGAGACGTTCTTCCGATCTCCGATCTCCGATCTCCGATCACCGACCATTCGAGGTGAGTGCTTTCGGATTTCCTCTCAAGTTCTTTTCTTTAGTTTTAAATGAAACACAGATTTAAATATTAATAAATTAAATCTGTTGATCTTGATTCGTTGAGCTCGCCGACTCAACGCCGGAATCCGCGACGACGCGACGCCTCCCCGCGACGACGCGACGATCGATCTCTTCCGCGACGGTCTCTTCCGCGAAGAACACCCGTGCAAGACGATCATCAACGTAGGGATTTCTTTTTGGAAAATTACCCCTTTTTAATTTTCTCGTGAACGTTCTTGAAAATTAAAAAGCCGGTTTTCAATGAACAATTTTATTTTAATTAAAATTGTTGGATCATGTGTTGATCATTCTTTCCCCCCGGTTGTTTATTTTTCTAACGCGGAGGTTGCGGGCCAAACGAACACGGCCCGACGAACCACCGCCGTTCTTGTTTTGTGTGGATTTGACGGTCGACGACGGAACGTGCTGCAGCGGACGTTTGACGATCCCGCAGTAAAGAACAGATCCCGGGAGGAGCAACGGCGCAGACGGGAAAGAAAACGGGCCACCGGAGCGACGCCGGCGGCGCCCCGGCGCGCCGCCGGACGAAACCCGCCGCGGCTTCAGCCGCGGCGGTGGCGGCCAAACGGACCTGCGCTGCGCGGGTCCGGTTCATCCGGGCGGACGCGGCTCAGCGCGTCCGCGGCTCGCAAGCGCGGCCCGCACGCGGACCACGGTCCCTCCTCAAGCCGCGGGTCAGCGCCCGCGGCTTCCACCCGCGCGGCTCGGCCAAGCCGAGCCGGCCGAGCCGGACCGGCCCTGGCCGGGCCGGGCCGGGCCAACTGGGTCGGACCCGGGTCGGGTCGACCCGGTTCGGGCCAACCCAGGGGGGGGGGGTCGGGCCGGGTCGGGCCGGGCCCGTACCCCCCATCTTCGGACGTTTTCATTCAAACGCCCGTATCTTGAGCTTCGTGCCTCCAAACGACTTGACGTCAGCGGCAACATGATCCTTGGATCGAGACGGTCGTTTCAGTATATCGCACTCAAGGTTTCGGAATACTTTGAGTTCGGCCGGGTTGGTTCGTACACGAGACCAACCGGGCCCTCGGAGCGGAAACGCTCATATCTTGAGCTACGGACGTCCGATTGACGTGCCGTCAGCTTTGTTTAATTCCTCTAAGTGAGAAGGATCTTTTGGAATACTCCGCCCGAGGTTTGGACGCAAGTGGAGTGCGGTCGGGTTGGTTTTTCCTTAAAAACCAACCGGGCCCCTGGGACGAAAATGCCAATATCTCTCAGACCGGGCGTCCGATTGACGCGCCGTCTGCGACGTTGAGTTCTTGTTGACGATACGGAACTTTTGGATACATCAATTTCGGACTTCATGTCAGTTGATGTATCAGCCTCTCGGCTCGTGGAGCAGACCTTCCCGAACGAGCTTGCTGTGTGCGGGAACCCTAGTGCTTGCTGCGACTACTACTTCGACAGCGACGACCGTGCAGAGATCCTCAGTGGACTGCGGCGACGACTGTGCAGAGATCCTCCGTGGACTCCGACGACGACCGTGCAGAGATCCTCCGTGGACTGCGGCGACGACTGTGCAGAGATCCTCAGCGGACTGCGACGACTACTGCACTCAGCGATCCTACGTGGATCAGTGCTACAGGTCCTGTGTGGGCCCGGTCCTGTGTGGGCCCGATCCTGTGTGGGTCTGATCCTGCGTGGGTCAGCGCTCAGCGGTTCTGTGTGAGCCAGCGCCTACAGGTCCTGCGTGGGCCCGGTCCTGTGTGGGCCCGATCCTGTGTGGGTCATCTCTCAGCGGTTCTGTGTGAGCCAACTTCTACAGGTCCTGCGTGGGCCCGATCCTGTGTGGGTCACTGCAAGGTTAGTACCTATCGATCCTTCGTGGGTCCGACGACATAGATGGTTCAATGATCATCTTTATCGTTATCCGAAGAAGTATACCTGTGTGAGCTGAATCTTGTGTTACTCTCCTTTGTAAATTGTGTTGAGCTATCCTGTGTAGATTTACTGTTTACCCTCCTTTGTGGATTGTGTTGCTCTATCCTGCGTGGGTATACGTTTTGCTTTCCTGTGTGAACTGGGTTGTGCTTGGGCTCAGACGTTGGAGCCGAACAAGAATTGAAGACTTAGGTATATGTATGGGCATATACCTAAGCCGTGTCAGATGTTACTTCGTGATTTTATCTTTCCTTTGTGGATTATCCTTTGTGGATTTCGGGAGACCTTCGGGGGTCTCGGGGTCCCTACTGAGTAGCTTATACTCACCCCTGCACGGGCTATGCCCGCACTTCGTGGTGTTGGTTGCAGACGACGGACAGCGCTGATCGTGGAGGAGGCGTGCGGGGCAGGACAATACCTGGAGGTGGACCACTGGGCGGGACGTACTCGAAGCGGTTAGGTGGACCCGAGAAGCAGTGGAGGCGATCTGTACCCACCCTTCAGGTGGGGCTTCCGGAGGACGGCTCGTCGCTGCAGTTTTTCCCTTTTCAGTTGCTGTTTTTCCTTTCAGTTGTACTTTACAGTTGGGCTTGTATTTCCGGCCCCTTTTTACTTCCAGCACAGCTTGTACAGTTTTACTTAGTGTTTACTTTTCCGCTTGCTTGCTCTGTGGTGCTTGTTTACTTTTCAAAGGCAATGCCTTCCCTTTTTGTTGGGATTTACGCCTTGGTGCTAGTCGCCAGCCCCTGGCCTATGGAAGGCGGGCTTGGGGTAGTCACGGCACGGGCCCCGAGGACGGGTCGTGACAAATTGGTATCAGAGGTGGTCGGTTCTACCGCAGAATATGATCTTTCTTCTATGTGAAGCAATAGTGTTTAGCGTATTGAGTGTGGTTATCAGTTCAGGGAGTCCAGTGTTGGTGAGGCAGCCGACGTATCCACACACTAGGACCCTGACTTCTGATTCCCGACTTAATGTACGAAAACATTTTTTGCATGTGTGATTATTTGTGTCAGCTCACCAGGTATACTGTTCTGACCGTGGCATACTTGTTTCCTTTTCAGGATGGCACGACGATAGCAGCCAGCTAGGGTTCCCAGAGTAGGGCGCGACGAAAGCCCGCCGAGCGACGAGGCCTCGGTACAGGGCCCGTTGACAGCAGAGGCACCGGCGGTACCTTTACCCGCCGAGCCCCCGATGCTTCCAGCACTGGCAGCTGACGACGCGCGACGCCTCGGAGCTCTGCACGAGTTCCAGCGCCAGCGACCACCCAGGTTCCGTTGGGAGTCGGACACCCAGGCAGCCGAGGACTGGCTGGAGGCGGCCGTCCGAGTTTTCAGGCTAGTGAGGACGCCAGCAGACCTCATGGTGATCCTCGCGGCGAGCTTACTGCACGCAGCAGCCGGACGCTGGTGGAGCCTGATGCTCCAGGTACATGATGAGGCCTCCCTCATCTGGACGGACTTCGAGAGCCTCTTCTGCTCAGAGTTCATCCCGGCCACCCTCCGAGCGGTGCGCATCCAGGAGCTTCTTCAGCTGCGGCAGGGCAGCTTGACGGTCGTTCAGTACGCGGCGAGGTTCACCGACCTTTCTCGGTACTCGACAGACATGGTACGGGACCCCTTCTTCTGGGCCCGGACCTTCGAGCAGAGATTGAGACACGAGATCAGGGCATCACTGATCTCCCTCAGCATCCTGACCCAGGCAGGAGTACTGGAGAGAGCCCTCCTGATCGAGAGCTTCCTGGATGAGTCAACAGCGAGACCCACCGCAGGGCGGCAGATAGCGGAGTTTTCGGCAGCTGGTAGCCGGCGGATGACTCAGGGTTCCAGGCGGACCAGACCTTCCGGAAGGCGACCTCGGGACGCTGGCTCAGCAGTGCAGGGCACCCGGCCCGGAGCCAGCCTTCTGAGAGGCAGACAGTGCTACGAGTGCGGCGGGCAGGGCCACATGGCTCGTGACTGCCCGACCCGTCATACCGAGGGGCAGCAGACGGTTGAGGGGCCACCCAGGCAGAGGCAGAGGGTCGACCGTGGCGGTCCGCAGGGAGGAGGCGGACGAGGAAGAGGAGCTGGCCGAGCAGCAGGTGGTGGGCGACGCTTTGAGGCTCTGCCACCACCACCACCAGGAGGCCCGCCCCGACCACAGGGAGCTGGCGGGCAGAGACAGGCTCAGCTCTAGGCAGCGGAGGCCTACGACCACGGCACACCAGAGATGATTCGAGGTACGATCTGTGTCTATTCCACCCTTGCTGCTATTCTGATAGACACAGGAGCGAGTCACCCTTTCATAGCCACTGCCCTTGTTCGGAGCTCGGAGATTCCGACAGAGCAGTTGGCTCGATCCTTACGGCTAGAGACTCCTACAGGAGCAGACTCGACGATTACGCACTGGTGCCGGTAGTGTGAGCTTACTCTAGGAGGCGAGAGCTTCGGCTGGGATCTTCTTGTAGCAGCGTCGAGGCCTTACGACATCATCTTGGGCATGGATTGGTTATCTACGGTCCATGCTCAGATTGACTGTATTAGGCGCAAGGTGCGATGTGTGCGCACCGACGGGAGCAGGTTCACCTTCACCGGCGAGAAGGGAGCCATAGCAGCACAGGATGGACTCACACAGAGGAGAGGTCAGCCCATCACTCATCAGTTGGCTAGCCTCATCCTGGGAGCAGTTGACGTGCGGAGTCCCAGTTTCCCTGCAGTGGTGGATCAGTACGCGGACGTCTTTCCCGATGACGTTCCAGGACTACCTCCTCGCAGAGAGGTAGACTTTTATATTGACCTGTACCCCGGGACAGCCCCGATATCCACTCCAGCATATCGGATGGCCCCCGCTGAGCTTCGATAGCTGCGGGTACTGTTGGAGGACTTGCAGGGCAAGGGGTTCATCTGACCTAGTGTTTCGCCCTGGGCTTCCCCGATTTTGTTCGCCAAGAAGGCGGACGGGAGCTTGCGACTGTGTGTCGATTATCGTTGCCTGAATCAGGTGATAGTGAGGAACAAGTATCCGCTACCCAGGATTGATGATCTCTTCGACCAGCTCAAGGGAGCACGGTGGTTCTCGAAGATAGACCTCAGGTCAGGCTATCATCAGCTTAGAGTTCGAGACGAGGATGTGCAGAAGACGACCTTCAGGTGTCGGTATGGCCACTTCGAGTTCTTGTTTATGCCTTTCGGCGTGACCAACGCTCCAGCAGTGTTCAAGAGCCTCATGAACAGGATCTTCCAGCCATACCTCGATCGATTTGTCGTGGTCTTCATCGACGACATTTTGGTGTACTCGATGACGGAGGAGGAGCACGCCTACCACCTGCGTGTTGTACTAGACACACTCCGAGAGCACCAGCTTTATGGCAAGCTCTCGAAGTGTCAGTTCTGGTTACGTGAGGTCCATTTCTTGGGGAACGCCATTTCTGAGGTGGGAGTTGCAGTGGATCCCACGAAGATAGAGGCAGTGCTAGCTTGGGAGCCACCCAAGAGCGTGACAGAGGTGCGGAGTTTCTTGGGCCTAGCCGGATACTATCGGAGATTTGTGCCGGACTTCTCCAGAGTTGCGGCCCCACTCTCAGCATTGACGAAGAAGGGGAAACCCTTCGTGTGGTCAGACGGATGTCAGCAGAGCCTCAGGAGCTGAGGCAGAGGTTGACCAGCGCACCTATCTTGAGGTTGCCTGAGGAGGGAGTTGGATACGTAGTCTACTGCGATGCATCAGGGACCGGACTCGGGTGTGTCCTGATGCAGGAGCGGGCTGTGATTGCCTACGGATCACGTCAGTTGAGGCCGCATGAGCAGAACTACGCTACCCATGACTTGGAGTTGGCAGCAGTGGTCTTCGCCCTGAAGACATGGCGACACTATCTGATGGGCGAGCGCTTCACTGTCTTTTCTGACCACCAGAGTCTCAGGTACATCTTCTCTCAGAAGGAACTGAACCTGAGACAGCGGCGATGGCTCGAGTTCCTCCAGGACTATGACTTTGAGATAGTCTATACTCCTGGGAAGGGGAACGTGGTGGCTGATGCACTCAGCAGGAGGACGGGCATCCAGCTACTTGAGGAGGCGACAGAGCAGCTAGCCGCTTTGCAGATATCCTTCGTGGATAGAGATGAAGCGGCCTTCGTTCAGTCTCTCACAGTCTCTCCTCCGCTTCTTCAGCGGGTCAGATAGGCACATCATGGGGATGTTGACTCTGAGACGCGGCGTGCACAGATATCCTCGGGACAGGCACCTGATTGTTTCTCCCTTGGAGCAGAGCACGATGTCCTTTTCAGAGGACGTACCTTGGTACCAGTCTCCTTATGAGAGGAGGTGCTGAGAGAGTTTCACACTTCTCCCTTGGCGGTACATCCTGGAGTGGCGAAGATGTACCAGGATCTCAGGCAACAGCACTGGTGGCCGGGCATGAAGAAGGCTGTGGCAGAGTTCTTTTCACGGTTCCTCACCTGCCAGCAGGTGAAGGCAGAGCATCAGGTACTAGCAGGCTTGGTACAGCCCTTGGAGGTCCCGGAGTGGAAGTGGGGCGGCATATCTATGGACTTTGTGACTGGACTTCCACGCACTTCCAGAGGTCACGATTCCATTTGGGTGATTGTTGACTGACTCACCAAGTCGGCACACTTCCTACCCATCCGAGAGCAGGGCACAGTGGAGAGCTTGGGGTGTCTCTACGTTCAGGAGATTGTACGACTTCACGGTGTGCCATCGACTATCGTCTCCGATCGGGACGCTCGATTTACTTCCTGGCTTTGGAAGGGGTTGCAGGAGGCGTTCGGGACGCGACTACGTCTGAGCACCGCCTTTCACCCTCAGACGGATGGTCAGACGGAGAGGACCATTCAGACTCTCGAGGACATGCTCCGTGCGTGTGTCCTCGACTTTGGTCGCAGCTGGGAGGACCACCTACCCTTGGTTGAGTTCGCGTACAACAACAGCTACCACTCCACCATCAGGATGGCACCCTACGAGGCGTTGTACGGCAGGCCTTGCAGATCTCCTTTGTGCTGGACAGACCCTGGAGAGTCAGCACTTGTGGGACCAGAGATGGTCCGGGCCACGACAGAGAAGGTCCAGCTCATCCAGGAGCGGATGAGGACAGCACAGAGCCGGAAGAAGTCATTTGCTAACAGGAGGCGGAGGCCACTAGAGTTCGAGGATGGTGACCACGTCTTCTTGCGGGTCTCACCTCGACGTGGTTTGAGGAGATTTGGCCGAGGCGGCAAGTTGTCTCCACGCTTCATCGGGCCTTTCCAGGTCCTCAGCAGGATTGGCGAGGTGGATTATCGCCTGGTTCTACCACCTCAGTTGCACCGGGTGCACGATGTCTTCCATGTATCCCAGCTGAGGAGATACGTGCACGACCCGACGCACATCATTGACTATGGGGAGCTAGACGTGGATGATGGAGCGACTTTTACGGAGGTCCCAGTGGAGATAGAGGATCGACGAGAGCGGGTCCTACGTGGGCGATCGATTCCTCTTGTGCGCATCAGATGGCAGTACGGGAACCTCCAGGAGAGCACTTGGGAGCGGGAGGCTCAGATGCGTGCTCAGTACCCACATTTGTTTCCCTAGTTTTTGATGTATCTTTACGGGGACGTAAAGTCCTGAGGTGGGAGTAATGTAAAGACCCGTAAATTTCAAGGAAATTTTTTTTTCTTATTTTTCTTTGGAATTTTACAAGAACGCAGTTTCTGACGGCGCCTGATTCCGAGGCCCGGTGTGCCCGGAATCATTTTCTGAAGTTTGGCTCGGGTACGTTCAGTGAACGGACGAGCGGGTTTTTCTAACTTTTGAACCGGTGCCCAGAATCGAATTCTGAGGGCACCGATGAAATCGCAGCGCCGGTATTCGCTTCGAAACGCCTCTTCCGGAGTTTCTTTTTCTCGGGTGTGGTTTTTAATTTTCGGGCTTAAAGTTAAGAAATAAAATAATTTTGCGACAACTTTATTTTATTTCACTTAAGCCACTTGGAAGCCACTTGAAGCCACTTAAAGGAGGCTTGAACTGAGTTGAACTGGATAGGATTCTATCTAGAAATATCCTACCCCCTTGGTAGGATATTTGTGAGGTGGGCCCGCATGAGCCCCGCCGTTTCTTTCCGCTAAGAAACGCACCCGTGAAAACCCGTCTTAATGAAAGTCAACCGACGCGTTTTCTAAATTCTTAACAGACCATTTAATTGGGCAGTTTATTTCGTGAATTAAATGGGCTGTTTCTTTCGTGAATTAAATGGGTCGTTTCTTTCGTTGAATTAATTCAACGAATTGATGGATCGTTTCTTAATCAGTTTTTCAAATTCGTTGGCGTAATAATAAAATAAGACCAACGCTTAACCTCTGGTTATTTGCGCTTGAGAAGATTTGGGAGAACTCTCGCAACTTCTTCTCCCTCGCGAAGAACGTGAAGAATGCGAAGAACGCAAAGAACGTGAAGGACGCCGAACCCGGAAATCGACGACGCCTTCGCCCGAGACGTTCTTCCGATCTCCGATCTCCGATCTCCGATCACCGACCATTCGAGGTGAGTGCTTTCGGATTTCCTCTCAAGTTCTTTTCTTTGGTTTTAAACGAAACACAGATTTAAATATTAATAAATTAAATCTGTTGTTCTTGATTCGTTGAGCTCGCCGACTCAACGCCGGAATCCGCGACGACGCGACGCCTCCCCGCGACGACGCGACGATCGATCTCTTCCGCGACGGTCTCTTCCGCGAAGAACGCCCGTGCACGACGATCATCAAGGTAGGGATTTATTTTTGGAAAATTACCCCTTTTTAATTTTCTCGTGAACGTTCTTGAAAATTAAAAAGCCGGTTTTCAATGAACAATTTTATTTTAATTAAAATTGTTGGATCATGTGTTGATCATTCTTTCCCCCCGGTTGTTTATTTTTCTAACGCGGAGGGTGCGGGCCAAACGAACACGGCCCGACGACCCACCGCCGTTCTTGTTTTGTGAGGATTTGACGGTCGACGACGGAACGTGCCGCATCGGACGTTTGACGATCCCGCAGTAAAGAACGGATCCCGGGAGGAGCAACGGCGCAGACGGGAAAGCAAACGGGCCACCGGAGCGACGCCGGCGGCCCGCAGAAGTCGCCGGCGGGGCGGGTTGCCGGCGCGGCGGCGCCGGCGGCTGGAGGCGGCGGCGCCCCGGCGCGCCGCCGGACGAAACCCGCCGCGGCTGAAGCCGCGCCGCCGGCGGCCAAACGGACCCGCGCCGCGCGGGTCTGGTTCATCCGGGCGGACGCGGCTCAGCGCGTCCGCGGCTCGCCTGCGCGGCCCGCTCGCGGGCCGCGGTCCCTCCTCAAGCCGCGGGTCAGCGCCCGCGGCTTCCACCCGCGCGGCTCGTCCAGGCCGAGCCGGACCGGCCCTGGCCGGGCCGGGCTGGGCCAACCGGGTCGGACCCGGGTCGGGCCAACCCAGGGGGGGTCGGGCCGGGTCGGCCCGGGCCCGTACCCCCCATCTTCGGACGTTTTCATTCAAACGCCCATATCTTGAGCTTCGTGCCTCCAAATGACTCGCCATCAGCGGAAACGCGATCCTTGGATCGAGACGGTCGTTTCGGTATATCGCACTCAAGGTTTCGGAATACTTTGAGTTCGGCCGGGTTGGTTCGTACACGAGACCAACCGGGCCCTCGGAGCGGAAACACTCATATCTTGATCTACGGACGTCCGATTGACGTGCCGTCAGCTTTGTTGAATTCCACTAAGTGAGAAGGATCTTTTGGCATACTCCGCCCGAGGTTTGGATGCAGGTGGAGTGCGGTCGGGTTGGTTTTTCCTTAAAAACCAACCGGGCCCCTAGGACGAAAATGCCAATATCTCTCAGACCGGGCGTCCGATTGACGCGCCGTCTGCGACGTTGAGTTCCTGTTGACGATACGGAACTTTTGGATACATCAACTTCGGACTTTGTGTCAGTTGATGTATTAGCCTCTCGGCTCGTGGAGCGGACCTTCCCGAACGAGCTTGCTGTGTGCGGGAACCCTAGTGCTGGCTGCGACTACTACGTCGACAGCGACGACCGTGCAGAGATCCTCAGTGGACTGCGGCGACGACTGTGCAGAGATCCTCCGTGGACTCTGACGACGACCGTGCAGAGATCCTCAGTGGACTGCGGCGACGACTGTGCAGAGATCCTCAGCGGACTGCGATGACTACTGCACTCAGCGATCCTACGTGGATCAGTGCTACATGTCCTGTGTGGGCCCGGTCCTGTGTGGGCCCGATCCTGTGTGGGTCCGATACTGCGTGGGTCAGCGCTCAGCTGTTCTGTGTGAGCCAGCGCCTACAGGTCCTGCGTGGGCCAGGTCCTGTGTGGGCCCGATCCTGTGTGGGTCATCTCTCAGCGGTTCTGTGTGAGCCAACTTCTACAGGTCCTACGTGGGCCCGATCCTGTGTGGGTCACTGCAAGGTTAGTACCTATCGATCCTTCGTGGGTCCGACGACTTAGATGGTTCAATGATCATCTTTATCGTCATCCGAAGAAGTATACCTGTGTGAGATGAATCTTGTGTTACTCTCCTTTGTAAATTGTGTTGAGCTATCCTGTATGGATTTACTGTTTACTCTCCTTTGTGGATTGTGTTGCTCTATCCTGCGTGGGTATACGTTTTGCTTTCCTGTGTGGACTGGGTTGTGCATGGGCTTGGACGTTGGAGCCGAACGGGAATTGAAGACTTAGGTATATGTATGGGAATATACCTAAGCCGTGTCAGATGTTACTTTGTGATTGTATCTTTCCTTTGTGGATTATCCTTTGTGGATTTCAGGAGACCTTCGGGGGTCTCGGGGTCCCTACTGAGTAGCTTATACTCACCCCTGCACGGGCTATGCCCGCACTTCATGGTGTTGGTTGCAGACGACGGACAGCGCTGATCGTGGAGGAGGCGTGCGGAGCAGGACAGTACCTGGAGGTGGACCACTGGGCGGGACGTACTCGGAGCGGTTAGGTGGACCTGAGGAGCAGTGGAGGCTATCTGTACCCACCCTTGAGGTGGGGATTCCGGAGGACGGCTCGTCGCTGCAGTTTTTCCCTTTTCAGTTGCTGTTTTTCCTTTCAGTTGTACTTTACAGTTGGGCTTGTATTTCCGGCCCCTTTTTTACTTCCAGCACAGCTTGTACAGTTTTACTTAGTGTTTACTTTTCCGCTTGCTTGCTCTGTGGTGCTTGTTTACTTTTCAAAGGCAATGCCTTCCCTTTTTGTTGGGATTTACGCCTTAGTGCTAGTCTCTAGCCCCTGGCCTATGGAAGGCGGGCATGGGGTAGTCACGGCACGGGCCCCGAGGAAGGGTCGTGACATAATCCTTATCATCCATAGGTGGTAAATTCATTGAGCATGGATTGTCTATTCTCATGTTTTTTGACCGTATTACATTTTTCTCGGGTGACTCAACATGTCATTAGTTTGTTTTTTGGTCATATGTGATAATGTTATCATCATCCAGTTCCATTAATGACAACCTGATACATGAATACATATGGTAGACATCCAATGGATATACCGAAGGGTGTATCGCCTTTTTTATAATACTCAGTTTGAATCTGTTGATATACGTTGTACCATCGAGTATTAAAATATTTTATTGAATCATGGGGAATTTGGTAGAATAATTGAGAATTTATAGATTTAATATGTTCTTGACTCATCTCCGATTTAGAGTGACAATAGAGTTAAAGGAATCCAATCATTATAATTATTGGGATTTCATTCCATAGGATTGAGAGTTTTAAGATGCTATCCAGGTTTTGTTCATTATGCATATTTTTTAGGTGGTGATCATTACATAGAAGACTGAAACATGCGCATTTATGTTGGTTCTGACCTAGTGTGCTGTTGATAGGCTCACCTATCTCATTATTTAATGATTTTGACACTCCTAAGGTAGGGAAAATAAAATTTGTTATAGAAAATACATGTCTGTGATTTCTTAGAAGAACAATATTGATGTGGTTCTCTATATATGAATCCCCTAAGAAACAATGTTTGAATTGGATGAGCATCAGTAGTAAAGATTCAATCATCAATGGATTCCTTGAGTGGAAAAGGATTATGATTTATTAATGATGATGTCTTATTAGGTGAAGCTGAGATTCATTCAAGGTAAGTGAAGTAGTAGTGGTTTGACTAATCTTCTGGGTAATCCATGGGATTCTCTTAGTATAATTTGAATTAGTGATGAGGATTTCCCCTATATTGATATAATCCTTGATATAGTAAAAGTGCATTTTTATTACACCACAGCGATTGTTCAAAATATTTTGTTATTATCTGGGTGGTTTTAATAGTGTTGCATGTTGATGTGTGGTTATTATCAAGGCATGTTTACTCCTGACTGATACTCGGGTTACCAAGTAGGTGAAAATTAGAGGAACACTTCTTCCCCATACATTTTTCTCTAGTTTGATCTCTAGGTAGATACCACTCTGGGATCAATACATATTCAAATGTGAATGTCTTGTCCTCGTAAAATTGTCTCTTTGTATTCAGGGATTATCAACTACATGGGGTTATTTGTATTGACTTCGATTTGATGAATGTGATGTTACCATAAACTATTTTTTGGCTTATAGGTGATGTTTAAAGCTGAGTTATTCTTGTGTGATAGATCTAGGATACCCCTTGTTCATGCTGTACAAAAATAGGTTAAATGTTTATTTGATTTTTTGAATAAAGAACATCGTCGGAAATTAGGGGTAAAATTTAGTAATTTTAATCATCTTTACAATGAAATTTCATAGAGGAAGGAAACATAGATCTATTTTTAATTCATCAAAAATAAGAGACATACATTTTTTGAGAATAGCTTCAGGTTGTTTCACTAATTCTTGTTCCACTTGTTAAATGAATATGGCCAAGTGGAACTATTTTGAGGCACATTACAAGGTAAAGGAAGGTGTGGTCTAAAGGTTCATTTATGTCTTGTAAGAAATATTGGGTAACTAGTTTCATTTTGTTCAATCAATATTTAAATTTTTATTTAAAATAAGGTTTATTTTATATCCACATAAGTAATAATGTCCACCACATTAATGATATCACTCTGGGAGAATCACTAGAACACATTGGGAATGATTTGTATGAAATTACGATGATGGAGTTATCATTGTTCGGAATTGGAACTTTCTTATTTTGAAACCTACGGAGTTGAGGACCTTAGGACTAATGATTAATTCGATAATAATGTGATCATGTCTCTGGATACAAATTATTGGGTAATCACTATTTCAGTGTTTTAGTTGGAATATGAACATTGCATTGGGTATTAACGACTTGATTACCTTATACTTATGTATATTCATTGAGATAGGTTGGGTGTTTAAGAATGAAATGTGACTGATGAACAAGACTTTAGGATACCCATATGTGGGTGATGTTTTTTATTCCCAAAGGATTAATGGGGATGATACGTTCTATGGTGGGAAGGTAGTAACATCCCGTGTTTGAATCCAAGGTAAAACATCATGGAAATTTGATCTTTTTGTGTTTAATGGATTGAATTTTCATTAAGGAGAGCTTTGAAACACATTTAAAACGGTTGGAACAATTGATATTGATGTTTTTATACTTGGGTAAAGGACCAAATATATTTCCCATTTCATTATTGAGTTTTTTTAGGCAGATAGGTCCTAGAAACAAATGGTTTCAGTTGTCTGGACATGGCATATAGATTATCAGACACTATTCACCCCCTAGTAGTAATCTATGTTGCCTGTATTAGAAGAGAAAAGTTCCCAGCACGGGTTGCGAATGGTTTTCCCCATCATTGTTTCTTGACTGCACATTTTGTACCACTTATACTATATATTTTCACTATTTATAGCATGGTTTTAATACATTTAGGGTAACCATGTGGGAAAAACCATGCGTGGTGGTTTCTTAATGAATGGGAGTTTCACGGGCGACACACGGTTTTCCAAAATAGTAAAAAAATTTCGTGAAACCCAATTTTAGTGTAAAATAAAATATCTTCCCTTTATGAGTTTTAGTTCATTCTTCCTATTCATTTTCCTTTCCCCCCAGATGAACCCTCCTTTCGTCCTCCCATTATGCTCTCAAGCTACACCACCAAGTGATCTTGATAACTCCTCCTTTCATCATCCTATTCGAGCATCGTCAGTTTATATAGCTCTGAATCAGTATGATCTTCAATCCTCTATAATCGAATTCAATTCCATTAGTCCATCTATTTCATTATTTTTGTGCGATATCATTTCCCCGATTTTCATGGCATTTTCCCATTTCGTTGATATCTACACCACCAGACCAAATCTGACACTTATATTGAATGATTTATACATACAAAGCATGAGGTTGTTGCTATATGGATTATCCTCAGGTTTTTCATAATTTATAAATTGTTTCCATGCATGGAACACTGGACTTTTCCCATTTTTCCTTTAACATGTGTTCCTTTAAAATAAACTAATCTATACACCTTCCATTACTCATATTGAGCATAGTTTTGGTATTTGAGATTTTAAATCATTATTCCATCCACACATTGGGTGTTTTAGATTAAATTACCAATATATAATTAAATTGTTTAAATGTATGTAACTCCTCCTATGCATTCTTCATGTAGTAATGATGGATTTCAACCTATATTTAATTTTCTATTTGATATTGGCACCTATTATGTACCATGTTGATGAATCATGTTTGAGTTCCCTGGTTTGGTAGTTATTTTTGAATGATTCTTATCGTGAGTAAAATTGTAATGTTAAATTTATTAAATGACTTTTTGATAAATAATGTATTCATTTTATAATAAAACACCTTGGATGAGTTTCCATTTTTTCTATGTTTAAAATAAATGACTAGAAATTTTAACCATGATAGGTTTATTGCATTGGTGTTTTTTTATTTTATATTGGATCTCGTGATGTGGAATTCTAGTACATGGATAGTTTTTTATTAAATATAAGATTTGAAATATTTTAAAAAAATGATAAATGAATAGAGGAACCACTGAAGTCTTCTCATATATTTAAATATTTGGATTACCCATATAGGTAATTTTCCTTTTTTCATTGACAACTTTTAATTTCTTATTGATCATTATAAATAGTTTTGTCCTTAATAGAAAATTAAAAGTTTTTTATTAAATGGATGGGTGATTCATGGTGTGAATCATTATTTATTGGTTTAAATGGAAATAATGCAATGAAAAGATTATGTAAAAAGGTTTATCTAAAATAAAATGAAAAGGGTTGAAATGACACAATGTTTAATGAATGATTTAGTGGATACTTAATTTGAGTTATTATAAATGAAATTCCCATAAAATGAATGGGATTATTAAAAGTGATGAAATATAGGTAATTCATCATGGATAATGATATAAATATGATTATTCCTTTCTATACTATATAGAATTATGGTAAGGGTTTTATAGATCATAGAGGAAATCATTCACCTTTGTAATGGGTGTTGGGTTATTGAATCTCACAAAATTTAAATTATTAGAGTAGTGGGAATTTTTTACCACACTCCATGTGGTGTGTTTTTATGGTGGCACACTCATGACATCGAGTGATGACATGATGGCACACTCACTAACTCACATTTCATGAATTACATATCATTATCTATTGGTATGTATGGAATATAACACATTTATCAAGATTATATGCACATTGAGACTAGTTATGGATGACTGAGTTACACCCTCATCAATCCACCAACTAGTATTTTAGGTATAATGACACTTATGTCCAAATATAGTTGGATAATATAGGTGGATTCAATTTATAACATAACTATATATATAGTTTTATATGTATATAAATAGTCATTGAATAGAAAATTCATTCTGTCAATGAGATGATGTAGGTAGAGCCACCGGGTGACCATCTAGATCCTGATAAGGATTCCTTTTTTAAAAAATTTAGTTATTTAATTTTTCGTATTATATGAACACAACATTAATTTGAATTTCAAGAACTGTATTTAGTTGTATACACCATTGGTTGTATCCTACTAGTATTTATATCACAGAACCTCCTAGAGGCCCTATTGAACTAGGGTGCCCGAATATTCCATTTCCTCAAAGGACTATGGATTCATGCTTGTTTTATTTTTCCTTTACTTGGGAATATGGAGAGGATGACCAAGAAGCATATCAGTAAGATCAGGGAGATCTCCCTTGAATATTATTGTTTCATTTTCATATTCCTGTATTGTTATATATCACTAGTTATATTGGAATATAAAATTTATAGCTAAATAAATTATAGATAGATGTTTAAATTATATTTTATTTTCCTTATAAATGATAAACTAAAAAATTATCTCAGTGATTGATTCATTAGAGTCATAATGAAATAATATTGGTAAAATATTTTTATATATGAATAAGACTAGTTTGAGTTCCTTCATTATGGTTACAATTTCCAATAGTGGTGATTTTAATTCAGTCTATAATTTTTTAAATGACTACATTATTAATATGATACATGTTTATTTAAAAAATAGTGGATGTAATTTCGTTTTCCTGAAAAAAATTTATTTATTTATTTAATGTGTAATTATTTAAATGGTTCATATATTTTTATAAATGATTTATTGATCATCTTATTTAATTATATTTTCAAATTTTTATTTTGAAATTATTTTGGATATTATTTTATTAAAATCTGCATTTAATTTTTCAATGAATGTTATTATATAATTAAATTGTACAACTAAAAATGATGAATCGTGTTTAATATGAGTTTTCTATTCTTGAACATTATTGACTATTATTTATAATCCATGGGTTATGTATGTATTAAATCATATTATTATGTATTAAATGTTTTTGGAATGTAATTTAATATTTTAAAATAAAAATTTAAAATAATTATAATTTAAGATCTGTGATCAAATTATCAATAGAACATTTTTATAATGATTTGAAAGTGTGTGAAATAATTCACTTGTACATAGTAGAATATTTACTAGATTATTTCATATAATATAGATACCAAAATGGTTCTTTCTAACTATAGGTAGCTGGTAAAATTGCAGATTGCAATAGCCACACATAGTAGAATGTTGTGATAGATAATGTTTGTAGTATTTGGAAATTGTAGATAGAGGTACTAGAGTTAGTTTTATGTTTGTATATAGTTATAGTTTTATAGATCCATCAAACATAGACTGGAAGAATAAACAAGTGTCATAATATTGTTGTAAAAAAAATAATGGTTTTTTAAAATTTTTTCTTGAGGTAGAGATGGTGATACCAAGTTGAATTAATCGTCGATGATTGAATAAATAGTCTAGTGGTAGTAGGTTCTATTCTAAGTAGGAGGTAGATGTGGGGGGTTACTGCTGGTAGTAAGAGTAGGTGATAACATAGTGGAAATCCACTTCTGTGTGTACCTAGATGTTGCATATGGTGGTAGAAGCTAGAAATAAGAGATTACAATAAAATCAAGTCACATCATCGTGTGGTTGATGATTGTAGTAATAGATGGTGGTCACAATTTCTCATAAAAATAGGTGTTAATAGGTTGTAGTAGCAGCTGGTAATTACAAGTTACACTTTTTAAAAAAATTCAAGCCTTCCATTTGTTTTTTTAATTTAAAATTCGTTTTAAGTGTTATTTATTGAGATTAGGATTAATTATGAAAAATATATTTACATCCTCCATTTAACAAATATCCTAGGATTTTATATGTTTATTCTGTGTATGTTAGATGAGATTTTCAATAAATTTTTAAAATGATATTTTTTAATTCTTTAAATTCCCTATACTTATCTCACCTTATCATTCTTTGATTATATGAAATATTTATTCAAGTTTAGATAAACCATTATTGTTACTGATCATTTTATAATATTCATTATTCCCCATGATCCACCAAACTAGCATTTTCTAGGCATGTCAACAATTGGGTTAACAGTTTGTTTCAGTAGAAATTATCACATATGAGGTTGTGACATAATCTTGTTGGAGGGAGGACAAAAATTACCTTTCCCAATAGATGATTCATTTATTTCATTTTATTATAATGAAATATTAATCTCAAAATGTTTTATCCCTATGAATGTATGTGTAATTAACCAAAATATGCATTTAACCAGATAAATGGAAAATGAATTTGTTTTTATATCAATCACATGTTGTTTCCTTCCATTGTGATAATGGGTTTCTTACTGAATTACATGAAAATTTTGTATCTATATTATTATTGTCAACATATTTCCTTATTTTGTGATTATCACATTCCATAAGGAATGGCAATGAATGTAATTTCTGATTTAATTTCATTTTATTTTAAAATTAAGAGGTATGTTAAATGAATATAGAGATTCATATAATTTAATATTAATAAAATTGATGTAAATTGTATGTTTTTAATGGTTTTATTCTCTATGTTAATAGAATTATTAAATAAAATGTAGATTTTAAATCATGTAAATGTTTATGATAATAAAAAATCATGTTAATTTTTAAATTTTATTCTCATTGTCTAATTAAAATGGGGTTTTCCTATGAAAATTATTAAATTAATTTTATATATCTTATTATTATATGCCTCAGATTTCCCATAGTTAGCAACTATGAATAATTGAATTGTTTTATTCAGGATTGTTGAAAAAGTTATTTTTCAATAAATATTATCTTTTTGGTACTATGATATTTATTTTTCTTATAGTGATATGCTTCAATGTGTTTAGGTTTGAGTGTGATTGTTATCATGTGAATGAGTATTTCTTTGTGTTTAAGACCATGATTCGCTATTTACTATTAATTTTTTCATTCTTCCTCATGATATACTTATGATATGATCTGAAGCAGGTTGGTCCTGTGGTGGCATAGATATTTGTGGGGAATACCAGATGATGTGGGTTTATGTGATGCTTGTGATGGAAATATTCTTGGGGTTATGAAGGACTATTTGAGGAAGAGAGTCATATATGATAGAATATGATAATAGTGGGATTACCCATTAATGTTATGATGACTAAGATTCATGATTTTAATGAATATTTTTAATGTCATAATAAAGAAGTTTTTTTAATCAATATTAATTTTCATTAGTCAAGTTTCAACTGGTTTTTCATCAGATCCACCCCATTATGGGCCGAAATGAACGTTTTTCATTAGAACATGGGACTATGGAGCAAATAAAATGATGTCTATTGTATGTTTTAAACTTGGGGGATGGTTTTTCTAGAATTAAAATGTTAATTTTCATCTTGAAAAAACTAATTATTGTTGGATTATGTTTGGGGCAATGTAAGTTTCATGAGGATTGAAAATTGTGTTTTGATTAAGGTTGAAAAATATAATTATGAATAATATTAAATAATTGATTATAATTTAAATAATCAAATTATAATTATAAATGGATGTTATTAATTTAATTCAGTTTTCTTAATGAATGTTTTCTTGTTAGATATCTAGTCCCTAGTCATAGTCATAGGGATTCTAGGTTATAATAGATGCAGTTGATCACTGTGCTCAGATTTTACAGTTATATGGTTATGAGATATATTATCCCCAATATGTTTTTTAATTAAATATGGGACACCACTAATGTTTGTTAGGGAATGTAATATCTTGTGGACTCTAGTAAAATTTTTCTCGAAATAGTTATGTTAGTGAGTAATTGATGGCCAACTACACAATCTATCTCAACTATCTTCTCTTGGTAGAATTATTTTCATGTATTCACAAAGTTTAGATTCCTATACAAGTGTATAGAGGTTTGTAATGTCATTTTTTTATTTCATAGAAATATATCTCCTAATATAGTATCCAAAATAATTTTATAAGTATGCATGTATTCACTATGATAGGTTAAGGGACCTTACTCATTGCCCTGTTTGTGATGTATTGAGGTATAATTACTATTTTATGTACACATTGGTGGCTCCATGAATTTAATTAATCACTATTTGTAGATGTGGTATGTGATGATGAGGTGATGTGATACACAAGGTGACTTTATATAGTTATCCGAGGTTTTTATAGAGGAGCATACTTAATGAGAGAGATGGGTTAGGACGTGTGATGTTGGGAATGAGAAAAAAATAGTAGGGAATTGGTATCTATAAAACCTTAATTTTTTAATAAAATATATTATTTATTTAATTAGAATCGTGGTGATAGATAACCAGTGTGGGGAAGAAACTTTTTATACTTTTCTAGTTGATGAGTTTGTATCACATGTTGTTCATCGGGATTGATAACGATTTCATTATATTTTGAACAGGGTTCTCCTTGGAGGATCATACTGATTATATTATTATTATAAAATCATATATGTAAGAAGACTATTTTTCATGTGAGTATGTGTAGGTTACAGATCAGGCTCAATATTACAATATTAATTTTTTATAGGAACAATTCAGTATTCATGGTCTCTATTGAGTATTACTTATTGGTACTTATAGTTATACATTATAATTGTTTATATTCTATATTAATATATATATATATATTCATTTCATTCCTTTTGTATATATATTTTATAAAAATTTGATTAGTGTATCCTCTATATAAATATATTCAGCTTTTTTCTCTTAGAGGGTAGTGATAACCATTTATATTGATGAGACTCCTTTATTTATGGTCTCAATCCTAAGTCCTAATAGATAAGTGATTCATTTTGTAAAAATATACATTGACTCTTTTTCCGATAAATATAAATACTCATGGGGAAAAAGGGTATTCGTAGAGTGCTATCATAGGTTCATGTAAAGGGTTATCATGGGTTTTGGATTTTAGAATTGGTGAGGATATGTGATATTAGTAAAGAAACTATGTCATATATGTTTTCTAAGATATGTAAACATGGATGTCCATATTCTACATAGGTATTTAGGGCCACATGTGAAATATTAGATGGGATATTTTTTTATTAAGATTACTAAATTATGCAATACTTGTTGGTGGGTAGAGACAAAGGAAACATTCATGTATCATTCTTATTTTCACGTGTTATTGAAATAATAAGACCATGGGATATGATAAGTATAAAAATCAATAAAATAAGTAATTTTATAATTAATTATATGAATTACCTATCTAACTAGTATATGTTTAACCATTTTTTATTCTTATAGTTGTGGATCAGGGTTGGTGTTATCTTCGAGTTCACATTGATGATGGTCACAATGATATTGCTGTAGATTGAAAAAGAGCAGTGGTTGATCATGATGAAACATAGAAGAAAAACTAATAGATTTAGTGCTAGGTTTTGAATAAGTATAAGTGCTATATTTCAAATTCAATCACAGAATACCTGTTATAGGATATTTATATCACCTTTAGTTTGATCTATTATCGATAGGATCACATGGTTATTTTAGTGGGGATAATATCTTATTGGGAAGTGAAGAAATAGATGATCATGTTATGTATGGATCACGAAGATTCTATGGTTTTGTGGGAGATGTTCAAAGATAAGTTCTAGGAATATTTTCTTCCTTCAAATATGAAGGGGACCAATCATTAGGAAATGCTTACAATTATATAGAGGAGTTATGGTGTGGTAATGTTTGAGATGTATTTCTTGAACCCTATGTGATATGTTTCTGAACAATTTAAATTTGATGAACCAAGAGTGGTAAATTTTCTGGAGTCATTAAATCAAAATAATTGTCTCCATGTAACCCAATAATGTTATAAACATACTTTAAGGTTCTGGAGATAGAATATGTCATTGAGAGGCTTCATGGAAGAACAATATTTTCATTTGAGGGGATTCATAATGATTGATCAATATATAATGATTTGGTTTGGGATTTCAAACTACTTTGATAGAAGCTCTTTTAGTTTGTCTGAGGTAGGTCCCAACCCTTATCATATTTTTTTCTGAACGTGGTGGATCTCAAGACCTTTCCAATGGATGAAACACAAGCTTTTCTTCTTCAGGATGTGGTCATCTATGACTGAAACAGTTCCACGTTATGAGAACTTAGTTTGTAACATATTGTATACATAAAGATCCCCACTGATATATTTTACGTTCAATCCATCGTGGTAGGGTAATCTATATTTGTATTAGAATAATGATGATTTAGTAGGTAGATAATATCACTAATATTCTCCTTGTCCCCATAGAGATGTTTATATCCATGGATGTGGTCTTCATCCATGCCCAATAGGTTGTGGAGTTTTTCATGGCCATCTTCATGCTCTAGCACTGTTAGCTTTGAGTCTAAATGAAATCATTCGATGCAACCTATGATTATTTATTCATGTATGTATTGTCTATTTTATTTTTTTTCAACATAATCCATCATATCACATACCGACATACATACTCTAGGAATTCATATTTAGAGGTTTCAAGTGCCATTGGAAAGGATTATTCTAGTCTGATTTCCACACAATTTAATGAAGTATATAGAGACATAGATCTAGTGTTGGGCAAGAATCACTGAAGGTGATACATCCTATGTATATGAACAAATCCATCTGAGATTACCTTTAATTATTATTATATGTTTTCAGTAGATGTTATTATTTATTTCTTTAGTTAACAAGTTGTCTGGTAATACAGGTATCAATGTACAGAACTGTTTGTTTGTGAGAGAGACCCTCTAAAGGGTTATATGTTTCTTCTATAATTGGATTAATTTTTATCCAAAATGATTATGAGTCCACCATTGGTTCATCTAATAATGTTTCCCAAATATATATAATAGTACCAAGATGCCATTCTTTTATATGTTATAATGTTACCCTCGTGATGGGAAGTCATATTTTGGATAGATCCGTATCTACTTTCAACCTCAACACAAATGTCTCTATATAGGATGAAATGTTTGGGCCAAAAATATATATGAGTAAAACTAAATTATTTATTAGAATGATTTTTTTGGCCAACTGTGTCTCATTTGTATGCACAAGAATTATTCAAATTCAAGTTTTAATAAACAATTTTGACCCTATATTATTTATCAACACATGATAAACATTATAGTGATGATCTATAATCGTATAACATTGATTTATGATTTAAGGTATATGATGTTGGGACATCATTGATTCTTGAGAATCAATATTAGGATTGGATATCATCAGATTTGAGTGTTGTATAATAACAATGAAAAATGATTTATGATTTAGTTATAAGAATTATTTTTGATTCTGATGTGATTCTGTGTGAAAAGTTGTCTAGAAGTGGTCATGGTTTTGATGAATGTAGTGTTTTTGGTTATTATATATGTATTAAAAGTGATTTTAATCAATGAGAACCTTATGTAAATCATGTATTAGGAGGATCATTTATAGAATCTATATGACATTTTTGTAGTTTTTGATCATATGTAACTATTGGTGAATTTTTTAATATGTGATTCTTTTACTAAATAGGTCCACTCCTTGGTGAATATTATTTCACTATTAGTAGTAGCCTTATATCCATTAAAGATTGATATAATCATTTCTTATGCTACCCTTCAATAATTTGTAGAGTTTCACTATTTTCTCATTCTTGGAGGAATCTACAAGATGTCCGTAGTAAATTTCCCAATAACCAAGAATTTAATTATCTTTTTATATGGACTAGGTTTAGTGGTGCAATAATTCTCTGGCTGAAACTAGTGAAGAGCGTGAAATATATCCTTCACGTAACCCATGAGATAATTTAAGTAGTCAATGATCTCCACAAATCCATTACTAATCATATAATGAGACCAATATAGATCAACATTGTGGATCATGAATTCTTGAAGGATAATAATAATAATGGTTTTTGATGCATTATTATGAAGAATGTTTTCTACTAGACATGTAGGAAATTTTGATGTTATTTTAATGATTTGAAGCTATAGCATATCGGATAACACTTCACTACACATATGATCTAGATGCATGATGTAATTCTATCTTCGCTTTAAAAGATTCATGTGAATGTTTCCCTTTTCTATATTATGATAATGTTTCTCTCGTTATGATTATTATTTATTTCATATTGTTTGAGAGATATATCCTTCCTTAGAGTGTTTAAGAGCTATTGTTTTTAATGAATGGATTATGATATATTTATTTCAGTGAGGTATTTTCACTCAAATGATATTGAATCAAATGAGAGGTACCTTATAAGTTTTATATTTATCTGATCATTTTAATTTACATAACTATTATTTTGGGTTAAATATAAATTCAAAAAATTATTTATGAGGTATATGATGAAATAATCATATTTCATAGGAAACGTTTCCTTTCATTTTTTATGTATTGTATATTCCAAAAATGTTTTTAATGGATTATTGTAGCTTCTAGTGATAGAAAAACACAGTAGCTATAAGGGGTTGCTTTTAGAGGTAGTTGTAGGTGAAAAAGATGGTGGTGGAATTATAAGGGTAGAAGGCATAGTTTGGTAGTATCGGCTATAAATATGAGTCATATGTAGTATCTGGTGGTAGAAGATAGTTTAGAGGTAGCTGATATAGGATTGTTGTATGAGAAAGTGGTATTAGACACTGTCTTCAGATATAATGTGGTGGTATAAATTATTGGGAGTATATACAAGTACTAGACATTTGTATTATGTTGTAGTATGAACTATTAATAGTAGCTGGTAGTGGTAATAAGTATTTAAAAGATCGTGTTTTATTAAAAATTGGATATTTTTTGGATTTAAATTTACCTTGATATAAATTGATTTCACAGCATAATTTAATAAAATTATGGGTAGTTTGAAAATTTATATTTACGTCCTCAATTATATCAATGCCCAAAATTTTTAAATGTTTCTTCATTTAAGATTTAAATGTATTAAAAATTAATTTTAAAATCATTCCTTACAAATTTCTTTGGTTTGTTATTTTTAAATCATCATCCGTTCCTTGTAATGTAGGGTTAATTTTATATTTTTTCAGAAAAAAACCCATGTTATTATTCCTAGGATTATTACTTGAATTACTTATAATCTACATTATTTATGTATTCTAGGTCTATTAGATGATAGGATGAAACTATATTTCAGTAAAATCATGTAACATCTAAGGTAATAAAATCATATTTATGAAAAAATGTTGTAAACATAATTTCTAGGTAGGGTTTTTATTAATGGAACGTTATTTATGTGAAATAAAAATTGTATCATGGTTAATAACTTTGTGTATTATTGGGGTAAACCATAATAAATATTAAACCAGATCAAATAAAAAAAATTATTTCTGGTTTAGTGATCATATATTGATTCATTTCAACATGATAAAGGTTTTATTCTTTATTTTACTATTAGTATTTTATATTCCTTATTCAAGTTATTGTGACACCATAACCATAAAAGCCTGAAGCTGGTGTGTTACTTTATTACATTACTATTATTACATGGAATAAAATTCCAAAGGTCCAAATAGTTTAATGGTTTTGGAAAACCATATTATATACCTGATACCCAATATACATATTGGAAAATAAAATAAATAATAACATTTTTGAAAGATCAACATCATTAAAAATTATTCAAAGGATTCCTCCTCATAACCATGGGAAGGGAATCAAAATATGGGTGAACTCAAATTTTTATTAAGTGTATATATATAGGAATCCAAAATGAATCCATCAGAATAAATCAACATGTAATTGTAAATAACTGAAAATATATTCCATTTAATAAATTTTATAATGCATCATCAACATAGAAAATTAAATAACCTAAACCAATTCCATTTTATTAATAAGTTTTGAATGAAAATCATACATTGAAAATATAAAATAAAAACTCAAATGGATTATAATAATTAATGATTTATAATAATAAATGAATTAATATTATATGAAATTAATAATTGTATAGTTTCATGTTTCTTAGGTACATGGTATCATTCCCTCCAAGACAATTTATATGATGGTTTATCATATCGGGCAGAAACCGACCTAATTAGCCAAAAAATAATATCATGAAACAACTAATTCATCAAGGGGATATATATAACTAGGAAAGAATTATTTTTTACATGTATATGGAATGATTTAAATATCCTATAATTAATTTAATTAATGGAAATTTTTCCTTATCAAATATCCACACCGACGAAAACATACATTTTAAAAAACATTTCCCTAGTTATTAAAATAACTATTAAGTAAACAAAGTATGTAAAAATTGTATAAGTTTCTGGAAATAATTATGCCCATCACATTAGTACTTGGATATACAAAATAAAATCTATTTACATTAGAAAATGGTCAATGTTTGTTTTTTGAAAAGAATGTTAATATTCATAAAATAATGAGAAATAACATAGATATCTTTTACAACATGGTAATTGTCACGTCAAAACCCTTTAAATTATATATATTTAATTAAAACATTAAATACCATTAGGAGAAAAATAATCATCTTATAATACCTAAAAAGGGTTAGTAGATACACCAAAAAATTCAGTAAGTTGTTAATATTCCATTTATCCCACAAATGTAAAAAGTGAGACGAAAACCCATTACTATGAACTTACTTTCATGTGATAACATTTTAACCTAATGAGTAATGGTTATAAAAATGAAAATAACATATTAAATAACCATATTAATATTTATTATATCATATGATATGGTGTTATAATATCCTATTAACTATTTAATAAAAATATTATAATATTTCACAATTTAGTGTTTTAATTGTCTAGTTTTCAAGTTGGTTTTTTGATGTTACTTATTGTTCTAATTAATAATATAATGGTTTAAAAATATAAATAATGTTAGAAATGATTTAAATTTCATAAATATTAATTATATATTTATTTATAATAATCCATCTAACATAGAGATAATAAATGAAATGCATTATTCTTGGAGACGGAAGGTTGTACGTAAGCATTAACGCTAATTCCATTTCGTGACTATACTAAAAGAATGAAAATTAAATGAAATGTAGGTATATTATAATTATAGAATCATAATCATGTAAAATTTACCACATATTATTTTTAATGTTATTCTTATTATATTCCAAGTATATCATGAAATAATCACATGGATTTGATGAGGTGGTAGTCCACACGTCCACAAAGGAGGTTATCATTTTAACAAAAAACGGAATTCCTAGAAGAATAAGATATTCAAGACTTCCATAAACATAAATATAATATAAATATAATATATTTAATATATAATCTATAAATAAATCATTATTTCAAACAATAAAATATGGTAAATGGATGAATGTATGATATTGATTCAAAATGTGGTAGTCCGTTGTACAAATGAATAATGATTGTGTATCTAATATGATGGATGTGTGTAAGAGAATAAGACTATTTATTTTAAAAAAATATATGTACATATATCTTATATACATATATTATTAAAATATATGGATTTGTAAATAATTTAGTGGTGTAGATGTAAATGAAATTAAAGAGATCGTTGAAGAAGGTTGCCTCTTCTTTAGGTAACTCCTTTTGGGTTATACCAAAATACTTCCTTGTATTGATTTATTCCTAATGTGAGGTTTCATGTATGAAGGATAAGTATGTTTGGATATAATTGTTTTTACAGTTTCCAATATCCCAAGTGAATTAAAGGTGTGAATAAATAGGAGGGTTCAATGAATTTTTATAGTAGAGGAGTGACATTCTGGTAAATAAATAAAGGGAAAATAGTATTGAGATGTCTCTCTTACATCATGTGACTCCTATAATTAAAAAAAATAAATACAGGGGTGCATATGGTCTAAATATATTTATCCAATGGATTTTAGACATCTTTATAGGTCAATTTTTCGATATGATTATGGGTTAGACATGTATTAAGCTTAATTTCTCCTTAATCGCCGCAATAAATTTTTTTCACATAGAATTGTTTTTGTCTAAAAAAATAGGTTTAACCTATTAGACTATAAATATAACACTCATTAAAACGGTGTGAATCCATTTTCCTAAATTCAATTCATATAAGTATAAAAACTAACATTAATGTTAATCCAGTATAATTGGCGAGAAAATAGTCATTAGTGTGAATATTTTCAAATCAAAAATATGTTTTTATATAAAAAATAAAGAAAAAAATTATTGAATTAGTAAAATTATACTAATATAAGTATAAATTATGTATTTTAATTTAAAAAAATTAAAAATATAATTTAATTGTAATAATTATTTTAGCGAAAATGCAGTTTTCAATTATGATCAAAAATTTTCAATATTTATAAAAAAGAAACTTCTCATAAAAATACCACATATTTATTGTAATATATTTTTGAAATTAATTATGAAAAAATTAATTATATTTTTATCTTTAATATTTTAAAATTGTCAAAATATTGTTTTAAAATAGTTTCTCTATTAAAATGGGGAAAACCATAGTTTTATGTGTAACAAGAGCTTAATCAATGTTGTGTGTAGCATAATATTAACATATAATTTCATATGAATAAATATAGTAACTTAATTAATTTTATTCTATAATTAAAATAATTTAAACTATTTATTTGTTAAATTCTCCAAAACATAATTAAATTACATCCACAAAATTAAAACATAATATCAGTAATCAAGGGTTTGATAATTTAAAATACTATTCTTGAATAACCACCATCATAAATAGGTAACTGAAATATCTTTTTAACAATATTTCGAATGAAATTCTAATGTCCCCAAAAATAAGGATTTTGAATAGGAGAATATTATTGAAAACATGGCCATGAAAGAGAAATATAATAATTATGTTTTAATGGAGAGTTCTAGAGAAAATGTTTTTCTAAATATTGATGAACCCAAATCCATAAACAAATTTTATGAGAAATATCATTGATATCATTAAAATTATTATAATAAGATAAATAATTTATTTCAAGACTATTTATCATTATTTTAGAAATCATTTAACTCGCAATGAATAAATATATATAACTATTTCATAAACACTATCTTATATTTAATATGTGTATTGAACCATTTTAGATCATTTCATAGAACATGTTTCATCATATAGAGATGTAATACATTAACCATTATAAAATAATTTAATTCGGCATGAAACATATAATAAATGATAAAAATTCCAAAAATATTATGTTCCAATAGCTTAGAATCATTTCAATGGTTGTTGGTTCTATCCAATTTACAGTGTCCAAAAAAATAATATCCCTATTCAAAAAATATTATCTCATTATCAGAAATATATTTAGGTCTATATTTTCCTCAACCATATGTTTTCCATGAAGTCCAAAATATAAATATACCATTTATTTTATTCATCAGTACCATTCATCAAAAGATTTCAAATCCTTAATGAGAAAGTACTACATTAAAATTTGTACATATTTCATAATAAAAATAACTAGTACATCACTGATATAATAAATAGATTAAATATTTCTTGCATCCAAACACATGCATATTAATCATTCTTCTTCATCGTTGGTTGAAGAATAATCTTGACCACAGTCTATAAGCCTCTCTTCTGGTAAAAACCATTGACTATTGTGAAATGTATTTTAGTAATGTCTTATCTCTTTGAAGTCTACACATTGACATGGTGATAATTTTCTAACACATTAAATAACAAGAATTGTTTTTGTTCTCTCCATACATGTTAAACACTCTCATTTATTTCAAATTTCCAGAGTGATTATTCACTCAATAATTACATGTGGGAAATATGTATTTCCCTTCATACAATTATTCATATTTTCCTCACATTTCTTATTTTTCTCGTGGTTCCATGTGAATCCATAATACTTATAGAGTTATTTATCTATCTGGTTAGTATATGTCACTATTTCATGATATGATGAGAATTTTTCGTAGATGAGTTACCATCGATTGAATATCTTATAACCATAATGGAAATGATCATTCATACACTTTATATCATGTTCATTGGTGAGGATAAGATTCAATCGGTTATTTTATATTTCTATATGATGGTATACACATTATTAAATCGTATAATTATGATATATAATGTATAATCCAAAACTATTGAAATACTGAATAGTAATCAGAAAATTTCGGTGCATCTAATCTAGTGAAAATAAATACTATTTCATTGATATTTTCATATATACTTATCATTAAAATCTATCAAATTCTTATGGTCACTGGGCTATGATTTTATAAATCCTATTTCGAATGATTTAACTAAAAAATATGTGATATCAACTTTAATGCCCTGACACCATAATCTCAATGATGGTTTAATAAATATTACATTGGAATGATTACAGGGAAGAAAATCCCGAATGACATAAATTTTTTGTCAACTTGGAAAACAAGATTGCATTCATGAAACTCACAATACATTTGGAAATGAAAATAATGAACAACATAAGTAATTGATTAATATATATGAAACCTGTTTAGTGGAATAGTCAACATAACATGGGTAACCGACATATAAAAATGGTGATCACAAATTCTCAGTAAGGGTTTGTTCAGTGGAAGAATTAATGACCCAATTAGAATAAATTAGTATAGTAATTTATATAATTGAGAATAGATTCCACTCAAATAACTAGATAATTCATAATCAATATAGAAATTTAAATAACTAGAAGAAAGTCCAATTATTCAATATGATAAGATTGAAGTGAATCCATTTATAATTTGAATGAAAAAAATATCGTGGATAAAAATATTAATTAAATTTTAAATAAGGGGAACGATTCGTTAATGGATTCAATGTTTTATTGTAATATGGTATCATGATCATTAAGACCTATAAGAATATATTATTTCAAATCATGTAAAAGTGCATGTCATTTGACCAACTGATTTGTCTCATAGAACTACCAATGAACCTAGGAGTTATCTATAACCAGGAACCACCCATGTTTTACCTTTCAAAATCATTCCTCGCATATCTAATTATTAATTTAATTCATTTAAAATTTTCCTATCAATTATATGTATTGATTAAAAGGATATTTATTACCAATATTTTCATAGTTAATCAAATATCTATCATGAACATATTAGATTTAAAAATGGAATATAGTTAATTAAATAATTATACACATCATATAATTGTCTATATATCCAAATTAAATGTGATTTCTAGTGGACAATGGTAATAATGAAGAGATTGATTTAAGAAACAATTAACAAACCCAATATAATGTGAGAGTTCAAAGATAACTTTTACCACATCATAGTTTTCATGTGAAAGCCCATTAGGTAAGATAATTCAAATAAAACACTAAATTCAATGAATGAAAAATTATGAAAAATATAATATATAAACAGATTCAGTATATAGACTACAAAAAATAATTATTTTTTAATATGATATTTATCCCACAAATGTAAAAAGTGAGATGCAAATCCCTTAAACAACATTTCATTTTTTGTGAACATCTTTTCACATCATCTGTAATAGACATAATAATGTCAATAACGTATTAAAGAACGATTATAATATTTATAATTCATACTTGGTATTCTTATAATATATTATTACTCCTTTGTTAATATCTTTCATTATTTTTACTATTTCAAGTGTTAATTAAGATGTTTTTCAAGTATTTTTAGACTTATTTGTTGTGGTTCTTAGATATTAGATCATGATTTAATGATATAAATAATTTTAAAAATGATCTCAATATCATATAAATTAATTATATTTATTTTAGAATAATGCGTATAATATATAGATATGAAATGAAATTCACCATTCCTGGAGGTAGTAGACCAAACATACACATGAAAGTTACATCCATTTATTTGTCCTATTAAAAAATGAAAACTTAATTAAATATATGTTTATTATAATTCCATTAACTTATTTATGTCATTAATGTCACATATGTTTATTAACATCATCCTTAATTCATTCCATGTAAATCGTGAGCAAATTTCACAACATTGAGGAGGTGGTCGTCTATACATCCATAAACGAAGTTATCATATACCAAAAAATATAATAATGATGGTATGAGATATATAAGAAATATATATGAATAAATAAATTATGACTATAAAATACATCATATATAAAATATAAAACCTTTATTATATCAAATCATGAATGTTTATAAAGCGTATAATAAAGGACACATGCTCTTGAGACTAGTAGTACACCACCCACATGAGCGATGATTGTGTAAATAATTTTATAAATGTTTGGGGAATTGTATTGTGAACTCACAGAAATAAGAAAATTCTATATATTACTGATAATTATTTTATTATAATGTCATTATATAAAAATTATATAAGGTGTGGAGAAATAAATGATAAAAAATAGATTTTGAATAATGTTACCTCTTATTCAGGCATATCTTTTAGGTTTTTAACAAAATGATTCATTGGTTATAAATATTCCAAATTGACTCATATGGGAGGATGTGAGGGATGTTAAGAGATTATCTGGGAAAGATTTTTTTTATTCCAAAGAGATATAGATATGTGAATAAATGTGAAGGGTGAGTGCATTCTTATAGTAGTGGTGGAGTGGCACTATTGTAAATATAAAAAGCTAAACGATATTATGTGGTCTATCTTACATAATTAGCTATCAATAATGGCCCATATTATATTTAATGGGTGATATAGTTTAATAATTTCTATAAAATTTATTTTTAACTTCTATATAGGTTTTTTCCCTTATGTTTAAGGTTTAATTCTTTATTTATTTTAATTATACCATAATCAGTATTATTAATTTTAATCACCATCACTATTTTTGGTGAAATATTAATGTGATATTATTACACTATAAATAGTATACATGCTACAAATTTTTATATGAATTTTTCAAAATTAAATTCAACATAGAGGGAAAAATAGATTTAATATTAGTCTCACAAACATGGTGAGATAGTTGGGTTTTAATGTGAATATATTGAATTGTTCATTGTGTTTTTAAAGATAAATGAAGAAAATGATCCCAATTATCTAAATTGGAAAAATATATTTTTAATTTATCTACTGTGACTTTAAAAGTAATTTAATATAAACATTAATAGTAATTATTATTTAAATGAATTGGAATATTTCCACTAAAATTCATCATAAAATTGAATATCTCAGAAAAATACCAAAAAGTAAACTCAATAGAATTTTTATCATCAATATTCAAGAATAATATTTATTTCAACAAAGTAAAATTTTATAATTCTAAAAATTATGTTTTAATTTTCATTTTCCATTTAAATGCGGTAAAACATGGTTTTACATATAATGAAAGATAATTTAGTGTTTTGTGTAGCGTATTCTTAACATGGTGTTTAGAATGAATCACGTTAGCCAAAAATAATAATGTGACTCTAAAATAATTTTTTATTAATATAATAGGGTGAAATAGTTGTGATGTTTTTGTTATAGATTTGGAATGTTATTTGGGAAATGGTAATGATGATAAATATATATTTCATTTGGAAGGATAAAAAATTAATTGGACTTTTCATTGAATATGTCATTTTAGATAATTTATATGACATCCCTCCTTTTTCGTACATAACTTTTCATTACATTTTACTAACAGATGATCATTAATGTCTAGTGTCTTGGAAATCAAGAATAAAAACATTAAAACATTAAAACTCCTTTGAATCCCCTAGAAAATCATCTTGAAAACATCATCCTATGTATAATTACTGTATCTCATAACATTCAGACATACAATCAAAGGAAAGGGTGAGCATATGGCCGAGTAAGGAAAGCAATGGAATTAGTTTACTTGTGATATCAATAAAAACTAGATGAAAAACATAGTGACATGAGAAATGGTAAAAGATTCATATCATAATAAAAAGAGCATGAATCATAACTTGAATATTTGGCTACCATATTTCATTTATAAAATCATGAATCACCAAGTTTCATCCCCAAGGTGTCATAAAAATAACCAATGTCATTAAACAAGGTATCGTGAAACTTGTCATCTCTAGAGATTAATTCTTTAAAAAATTCATTGGAGTGATATCAGGGCACACCCTTAATAGGTCATTAAATTAATGTGATCCCAATAGATCATAATCAAACATTTCATAAATAACGGATATATAATAAAATAAATGAGTTCATTTCAAAATCATTACATTTGAAAAGACCTTAAAAACATGATCATTAAGTCATTTTTAACACATAGAAAGGGAGTGAGGGTTATATGTATGTCAATTCTAGAATCAAATTGTTCAATTTTATGTATTTATGAATACCCTTGGATATAAAAATATAATTGGGAATTCACATAAATAATACAAGATAATTTCTTGGGGAAAAGAGAGATATTTTTAGCATAACTTCTATATAATGTGGTTTTAGAACACAATGAAAATAGAGGATAAAAGGGTCACCCAATCATAAATAACTCATAATACATTATTGGTATATAATAGAAATAAATAAGATCATGGTATGTATATTTTATGGAAATACCATATAAAAATGTAACACAAAGGAAAAGAGAAGACGTGATTTCTTTTATGAAAACTTAGCAGCCTAACGGGGTCACATAATGATTCATAAAATCATTTGACTCGAGCAGAAAGGTTACCTCGTCATTTTTACATGAAATTAAAAGTTGTAAATATATAGAATTATAATCCCCCTTATGATAAAATGGAACTATAAGACATAACAAAAATGAAATCATGACATAATAGAGGAGGGGGTGAAAGTATCCCTTACCGATTTGGAAACATTCGAAATGTACACCCCATGAAAGAAAGATCATATAAACAATATTTAAATAAACAAAAATTAATGTATATTACACAAATAGTAAAATAATTTGCAGTATATACACCACAAAGAAGGAAATAGTGGTAAATATACCATGAATCTCAAAGGAATAAGAAGTTAGATGAAAATCTATTACCACATTGTATTCAATCAAATTGTATGACCAAAATTACTAACCTCCAAAACACTCATAGAATACCATAAATATAAAGAGAATAATTATAATATATTTCCAATTTTAGAGCACAATACACCATATTCAATAAATAATAGCTGAATAATAGAAATCTCAAGGAATTAAAAGTAAGATAAGAATCCCTCAACACGTTGTAATCAATCGAGTCGTATGACCAAAAGTTTATAACCACCAAATGATTCACATAATAACATTAAAATAAAGAGAATCATTGTAATATATATCAAATTTCAGTACACAATACACCACATGAAATAAATTAGTGGAAAATAATGGAAATCCCAGAGAATTAAAAGTGAGATAAGAAACCCCTTACCTCATTGTCCAATGTGACTCACCCGTATATTCCTTGTTCTTCTTGAATAATAAACATAAGTTAAATTATACTTTCTTAAGAATTATTTTTTCAACTTTATTATTCCTTTTATATTAATTTTTACCTTGCTATAACAATTAGTTCATTATTTGAGCTCCTATCGTACATTTTGTCAATGTTCGAAACTTTAGTAAAAAATGTTCATGTTATAATTATAAATTGTCCATGTGGTCAAAATTCCATTACCTAAATAATTATATTAAACATTTATATGTCATATATATAATATATATCCAATATATATGTATTTATTACGGTACATAACATTTGGAGATAAGGAATGGAATGCACCATTCCTGGAGATGGTAAGTCGTACGTACACATAAACGCTACTTTCAATTCTATTTGACATATTAATGAAATGAAGACATAGTGATTCATAGGTATATAATAATTTCTGTATAATATTTATTTCATATATGTTAATTAATTCCATAAATTATATCGTTTTTACGTTCCACGTAGGGCATGAATGTTTCATATCACATTGAGGGGGAGGTAGTCCGCAATTCCTCTAATGAAATTATCACGTTTACCCGTTATGGGAACCATAATGATATGCTATAAAAAGGAAAATACATAATAATAAAGAAATAATAAATATAATAGATATTATATATAGATAAAATGCCATCATAATGGCCACAATGAGAGGTGGTAGGAGATAATTGAGCAATTATCGTTTCGTGAGGCAGTAGTTCATCATCCATTGAAACAGTATATTCTTAACCCATTAGAAGGAGGTTTGTGTAAGTTTAGATGGAATAAATTTCATGTAAACATAATTTTATATTCATTATACTATTTTTTTTCAAAATAAAGGAATAAAAAGAGTATATGGGGTTCCAAAAGTGAAATAAAACAAAAAAAATATTCAGAGAAGACGTTACCTTAAAATCAGTTAACTCCCTTTGGTTTGAAGCAAAAGGGTTTTCTGAAGTTCATTCTGGCTAAGTTAAGGCTTATAAAATGAATATAGGGATATTGGGGGCATATTGGAGAAGAGGTAGGACGATCCAAAGGCTTTATAAGTGTTTGAAATGGGTGGGAAGTGAGGGAATTTTATAAGGGAGAGGAGGGGATTTTTTGGAATGTTTGAAAATATTATTTTATTATATATTTATTTTCGGTTTCTAAAGGTCAAAAAACAATTAAAGTAGAGGATAATGTGTCACATGTTAGAAATAAAATCATACAATAATAATTGGAAAAGTTTTGGATATTGTTTTAATATTTGTCTTTTAATTTATTTAAATAATCCATTAACGACTTAAACACCCCATTATCATTGTGTTGTAAATAATTTAATTTATTTGATGTATACAAATTATTAAAAAACACAATGATGTTGGAAATAAATTTATCATTCCATTTAATATTTTTATTAGATAATTTATCTTCTCTAATCCCATGTAAAAATTGTTTTAGTAAAACAATACATGTTTATGAAATTTTTATTTTTACTTTAAATAAAAAGTTATTTATGTCATTATCTTACCCATGTTGCTCCATGGGGTCCCAAAATTGACCCATGGATTTTCATGGTCAGCCATTACTAATACAATTAGGTAAGTTCATGTGTCAAAGGTAATTTTTTTTTATTATACCATTATTATTACCTTAAATTTCCATAATTACCTTTAATCGAGGTCAATAAAAGTCAAAAGTTACTATTCACCAAAAATTATTTTCATCCAATTGAACCAAATGTTACTTACTAATGAAAACCATGTATGTAGGACTTTTGATATTAAATTCACATAAGCGGTACAATTACATTTAAATGAAAAAGTCAGTTTTTAACTATTTCTTAGTGGTTTCATTAGTCATAAAAAATTAAAGGTTTTCAGAAAAATTCAAAAAATTTACTCTAAGATAATTTTGATATTAAAAATTCGAAACTGATGTCTATTTTACCAAATTCAAAACATATAAGTTGCATTAATTAATTTTATAATGAATTCACGTTGTCAATTCAAAGCGTGTTTTTAAGAAATAATAACCATCAAAAGATTGATACTTGATAATGTCCAATTTCAAATTAAAATTACTTCCAATGGAAAACATTGTGTTAAATGATAAAAATATAATTTATTTACATTTTAAAGAAAATTAAAAAGATAATATATCAAAATAAATAAATTATATTAAAAGGCAGTTTTGAATTAAAATACAACATTTTTTCACTATTAATTAGAAATGAACATTCTCAGGAAAATATCAAAATTTCTTCCAAAGTAAATTTAGATGTCCTAATTAAAATTTTAAAAACTATTTTGTCTAATGAAATCTGTAAAAGTGAAAAAAAAACTTGATTTAAAATGGGTTCTCCTTCAAAAGATGGTAAATCGACCTTTTAAAGTAAATTATGCATAAAATTAGATTGGTTTAAATTATAATCCTATGAATTTTTTGGATTAATGTAAAAACATTTAACAAACATATATTATCATATTTATGTTAGTTATATTAATTACCTCTAATACAATGGGAAGGTGTTAAATACCATTTAAAATTATAATATTATATTATTAGTGTGCAATGGAATATTTCAAAGAAACCTATTGTTCCGTGTCAGGTACTCCATTGAATATATAATCTCCTTTAAAATAAAATTAATATATAATTCAAAAATATTAAAAATTATCAAAATTCCATATTCGTTATTTTCATGGGATGTTACATTCTTCCCCATTTTGGAAATTGCATCCTCGCAATTTTAAAATTGGGCTTGGAAACATCATTGAAAGTCCCACATCGGAAAAAGAGCCAGAAAGACTATCACATTAAAATAAAGATAAGTACAAGGGTCACCCATGTTAACCCATTCAGAGATTCTATGTAGGAAAACATGGATATGTAAGAGAAAATAGATGGTCAAGTTCTGATGGATAGTTATAGAAAACATGATTAAGAGAAAGATAACCACCAGAAAATCCCAAACATATGGTGTGTTAAATGGTCATTGATTACCTATTAGGAATCATAAACCAACAACATTTTTGTTTTACATTTTTTTCATAATTTTGAGGAATTAATTTATTACATAGAATTAAAACATTAGGAAATATACTTACATTCATGTATAGTTTCATCCTTTAAAAATATTCTACAAAAACTAATCATTTCTCCAAACAATGAGAATTCAAAAAGACTTGGTCACATAATAAGAACAATAATCATCTTCTAGAGAATCACATAATGCAAAAAAAAAGATCTATATATTTCCCTTGTCGAAAGACATCAACGAAAACCAAAATATTTAGTATGAGATCATATAATCCCCCAAAAGGATAATAATTTATTAAAAGAAATACTACTATTATTCTCCAAAATTCCAAAAATAGTACCCAAAGTTCTTGAAAGATCATTCAATACACAATCATCCTTAAAATTTTTCAAACTAATCCAAACTAACATTGAAACCCAAAACTTAGAAGGATATTATCACAGAGTATTCCACAATAAATCATAACATTTCTCTCCAAATATCATCGACTACTATTAAATTCTCATACTAAAGTGTAATTAACCACGTTATATATTCTATGTGCTAGGTTAATCATTTTCGATAAATAAACCAAATCATCATATGTCCAAAATAAATACATATATTCTTATAAAATAAAACATTCAACCATTCCTTCACAAATTAAATCCTATAGTATTTTATTTTTCTTAGGAAAATATTATTCTAAAAGAAATAACATCTTCCAAAATAACTATTATCATTTAATCACCAAATCATTTTCCCATAGTACGGATATCCATTTGTAAAACACATCTTCCCAAAGTCAACATATTCATGATCCATAAAATCATTTAACTAAAAATAATAAGTCATAGTAACCATGTACATCACGTAGGCCAGTGGTAGGTGATAAAACCCAATTGCAATTTGGTTATGGTTTCGATTCCCATAGCTTTGTCAAACGCGATGGGTTGTCACATGGTCTACGTGTTGTCATTTTTATAAAACTAAAAAATAACCATAACATTTTTTATCATTAAATGTTTTATTATACCTTTCATTTTCATCCCAACACATTAAGATAGTTCTGCTCGTATGTAGACTCAGATATATTTTCTTGATACACTACTTACTCCATACTCACCAAAATTCCATGATTTTTTCCTATATTTAAAAATTTCAATAGGGTATTCCTAAAGTCTTCATAGCCTAATTTCAATAAATTTCTAAACTATCCTTTGATACCATATATGGAATCCTGACTTTTTAATACATAACTCTTCATTACATTTGACAAACATATGATCTTTAAAGTCTACTATATTAGAAATAAAGAATAAAAACCTGAAAACATAATCAACCCTTTAAATACCCTTGAATAGATTCATGAAAATTTCATCCTATGTACAATTAATTCATCTCATAACATCGAGACATACAATCAAAGGAAAGGGTGAGCAGAAGGCCTAGTAAGGAAAGCAAGGGAATTATTTTACTTGTGATGTCAATAAGAACTTGATGAAAAACATAAAGACATGAGAAAAGGTAAAATAGGAATATCGTAATAAAAATAACATGACTCATAACTTGAAAATGCTGCTATAACATTTCATTTATACATTCATGAACATATAATTTAGGTTTATCCCTAATGTGTCAGATAAATTACCACCCTTATTCACCAAGGTATCATGAAACGCGTCATCTCAATAGATTAATTCTTTACCCAATGCAATGAAGTGAAATTTGGGAGAACCCTTAATATATCGTTAGTTTAATGTGACCCACATACATATTAATTTAACATTTCATAAATAACCCTTAGTTAATAAAAGAAACGGGTTCTTTCACAATAGTGATGTTTTAAAAGTTCATAAAAACTATATCATTAAGTCATTTATAACCCATGGAAAGGGAGTGAGGTTTATATGTTTTTCAATTCCAGAATCAAATAGATAAATTTTATATATTGATGAATACCCATTTATATGAAAATATAATTGGGAATTCACATAAATAATAAAAGTTAATTTCTTGAGAAAAAGAGAGAGATTTTGAGCATAACGACTATATAACATGGTTTTAGAAAACATTGAAAATAGAAGGTACAAGGTTCACCCACTCTTAAATAGATCATAATATAGTATGGGTACATAATAAAAATAAATAAGATCATGGTATGGATATTTGGGCAAAATACCTTATGAAAATGAAACTCGAAAAAAAGAGAAGACGTGATTTCTTTTACAAAAAATGGGAAGCCTAACGACATCACTTAACGATTCATAAAATCTTTTGATCAAAGCGCAAAGGGTCTCTCATCAATTGGAACTAAAATGGAAATTAGTTTATATATTAAATAACAATCCCTCTAACGATAAAATAGAACTATAAGACAAAACATAATGGAAGTTATTACTTTAATGAGGAGGGTGAAAGGATCCCTTACCGATTTGGTACCTTTCAAAATGTACACCCCATGAAAGAAGGATCTTATAAAGAATATGTAAATATACATTAAGTAAAGTATATTATACAAAGAGTAAAATCATGGGCAGTACATACCCCAAACAAAATGAAATAGTGTTAAATATACCATGCATCTCACATGAATATGAAGTGAGATGAAAATCCCTTACCTCGTTGTATTAAATCAAATCGTATGACCAAAAATTACTAACCACAAAAGGAATCACAGAATACCATGAATATAAAGAGAATCATGATAATATATATTCAATGTAAGAACACAATACACTACATGCTATAAATTAGTGGCGAACAATGGAAATCTCATGGAATTAAAAGTGAGATACGAATCCCTTACCACGTTGTAATCAATTGAGTCGTATGACCAAAAGTTAATTACCACCAAATTATTCACATAATAACATGAATATAAATTGAATCATGATAATATATATCAAATGGAAGAATAAAATACACCGCATTCAATAAATTGGAGGCGATCAATGGTAATCCAACAGAATTAAAAGTGAGATAAGAATCCCCTTACCTCGTTGTCCGACTTGACTTGCTCGTATGTTACTTGTTCTTCATAAATAATAAACCTAAGATACCTCATACTTGACTAAGAATATTTTTTTCATGTTTATCTTTCTTTCTATATTACTTATTACCTTTCTTTAACAATTAGTTAATTATTTGAGATCATATCGGACATTGTGTCAATGTTCGGAACATGAGTCCAAAATGTACTTGTTATAATTATAAATTTTCCATGTCGTCAAAAGTCCATTATCTTCAGAATGATATTCATCATTTAGATGTCATAAATATCATATATATCCAGTATATATATATATATATATATATATATATTTATAATAGTACATAAAAATTGGAGATAAAGAATGAAATGCACCATTCTTGGTGACGGTAAGTCGTACGTACGCATGAACACTACTTTTGTCACGACCCTTCATCGGGACCCGTGACGTGACTACCCCAAGCCTACCTTCCATAGGCCAGGGGTTGGAGAATACCACCAAGGCGTAAATACTTATGTTGGGAAGGAATTTCCATTATGAATGTAAACAAACAGAACAGAGTACGCAACATGTAGTAAACAATAAGTGGAACTGAATACAAATGTAAGTGTTGAAAGGAAAGGGGTCAGAAATACAATCCCAACAGTAAGTACAGTACAACTGAAAAGCTAGTAAAACTACAGTAAAGTAAATTGTAACTACTGTGTCGTCCTCTGGGAATCCCACCTGAAGGGTGGGTACATGTGGTCTCCTCAGCACATCAGGTTCGTCCGTCTACTCCGCGTACGTCTCGCCATGTGGTCCACCTTAGGGTACCATCCAACTCTACAAGTCTCTACCTCTATCAGTGTTATCCATTGTCTGCATCCAACAAAATGTAGTGAGGGAATAGCCCAATCAGGGGTGAGTATACGATACTTAGTAGGGACCCTGAGACCCCCAAAGGTCTCCCAGAATCCACCAAGGATAATCCAAAGAAGAAAGATACAACCACAAAGTGTCAACCAACCCTACTTAGGTATATGCCCATAAATATACCTACGTTTCCAAAATCAATCCAGATCCAACTCATGAGCCCAAGCACAAACCAATTCCACAATGGAAGTAAAGTCAATCACCATAATGATAATGGTTGAAAAACATGTATCAGCTCTACATGGATGCCACAATAGTAAAAAGATATAGATGATCAGATGTAGCCAATGTATCATCTAAGCTATCAAACCCACACGTGATACAAGACCAGCTAAGATGTAAGACCCACATAGGATACAAGACCAGCTATCATGAAAGTAATAGAGATGATCAGTTATAGTCACTGATTTATCTAAGCTGTCAGACCCACACAGGATACAAGACCAGCTAAGCTGTCGGACCCACACAGGATACAATACTAGCTACTCAGTTGGACCCACACATCATACAAGTACAGAGGTCAAACTCCCAGACCCACATAGCATAAAATAACAATAGTCATCGCTTAGAACCCATGGAGGATCCCAGTACTATAGTCATCACTTTCGAACCCACGAATGATTCTAGTATAGTAGTTGACGCAGTCGCAGCCAGCTCTAGGGTTCCTGCACACATCATGCTCGAATCTGGGAGGGTCCGCTCCTCGAGCAAAGGGGATGATAAATAAAATATCAAGAAATGCAGTGTTTATGTATCCCGATGTTTAGTCTCATCAAAAGGAACCCAACGCGATAGACGACGCATCAATCAGATGCCCAGTCTGAGAGTTATTAGATTTTCTGTACTAGGGGTCTGGTTGGAATTACGGTCATTTCAAACCTGGACATTTTCCAATGTTGTCCAGAACTCACGTAGAGTATTAGTGTTTAAGCCTGGAAGGTATTTCAAACCTGGACATTTCAAACCTGGAAGGTATTAGTGTTTAAGCGAAACGGGCCCGATCCATCATGCCCAGTGGGCTGGCGGGTCGGCCCATCCCGATTCTCTAGGTCCGACCTAGCTGGGGGGTCGGCCCATCCTAGTAAAGTGTAGCTCGGCCTGATGGAGCCCATCCCAGCTCGGTGGAGCGCATCCCGGTAAGTGGTAGGCTATAAGGCCCCAACCTTAAACCTTACTTAATATTAAATTAAATGAATAATTCACATTGAGAATCTTTTCAGGTTTAGAGTTTTAGAGAATTAAGACATAACTATTACATCTCAAAAGATTACAAAGTAAAAACTTCTACTAAGTTTCCATAAAATAAAAACTCTTAAAAATAAACATGTCTAGTTCCATGTTTTAGGTAGCATGACTTTCCCTTGATCCAATCCTTGACCCTATTCCACGTTAAGTCATGGGAAAAACATTTCAAAAAAATGGGATGAGAATAATAAGCTCAGTAAGGGATACACAAATAATGAAAACTGTTAGTTTTTTCAAAACAAAAAGTAAACAATGTATACTTCAACAAAGTAATACTTTTCACCATTTTGAAGTAGTAAAAACTCTTCACTGAATATAAGTTCATTACTTACCCTTCTGTAACCAAAATATTACAATAAAACCCATATAAAGATCACATAACATATAAAGGTTACTTGGGACATAAACATACTTAAGTGCAATAACCATAAGGTCGAATTCCACACATATCACTTAATGGAATAGCCATTCGGCCAACTTCCATACATACTTAATGGAATAGTGATACGGCCGACTTCCATACCCAATGCATTGGAGGTTATAACGTAACCACCCATCCTGGTATTCACGACACCACACGTCATATGGTTTATCACATAACCACCCGTAAATTGTCCAAGTACCATCATTACACATAAAATATTGAAAATATAAACATTTCAACAACAACATTTAATTTGAAATCACAATAAGTAATTCCCAGATATTGAATTAATCAATCCATTTTCAAAAACCATTTAAAAGAGATTTTTGAATCAAAGTGTCCCATACCACTTTGAAGATTTTAATGGAATTATAATTTTAAAACATTAATGTCCATATAAATAAATACTGAAAACCATTTCGAAAACATGGACAATAAAGATAAAGATTTAGAATAATAAATCTTTAAAACATTTAAAAAGATATTTTTGTTAAATAGTTTTTAACAAAATGGGAGACTCTTGAATACAAATAATAGCAGAATAACATTAAATCCGAACTTTATAATATCATGAGAATAAAGGGATTCATGATATAATATGTCAAAGTACAGTATAAAAACCATATAAGAGCGAATTGGTGCATAACAACAATGAATTCTCAAAAGAAAATTGAAATGAGATGAAATCCATTATAAAGAAGGTATCCTTAAATTAAAGATAAATCAATCTCATAATTATGTGTAACAAATATAAATACACCTAATATAATTGGATATTAAGTGTAAAGCAATCAAAGGTTATTCACACATATTAAAAGGATGACATATTCAATAACTACATGTTAGACCCAAATAAATCAAAATTGGGTTAAGAAGATCCCCTGGTAAAACTCGACAGCCTATCAGCGTCACATAAAATTTTTCAAAAAGGGTTAATGAAAGAGATAAAGGGGATCTCATCACTTGGACATAAAATTTACATAAATAAGGATATAGAAGAACATATCCCAACAAAATAGTATGTGAATTAAAAGACATAACAAAAGAAGTCTTTTAAAAAAATGATGGTGAAAGGTCCCCTTACCGAGTTGGGTAACTTTCAAAACGTACACCCCATGGAAGAAGGGTCATGCAATGAAGATGTGAATACCCATAGATGAAATTATACTACACAAATTGTATAATAATTGGTAGTATATACACAAATCAACGGAAATTGTGGAAAATGTAGCATAAATCTCACGGGAATAAAAGTGAGATGAAAAATCTCTTACGAAAACTCGGCAGCCTAACGACACCACTTAAAACATCAAAAATGGATTGATGAGAGGAAATAGGGTCTCTCATCATATCAACATAATTTTTAAAGAATGAGGAATAAAAAATAACACCCCCCAACTTAACAAAGAGGAGCTTAAAAGAAGTGACATAAAGGAGAGTACTTAAAAAAAGAGAGAGAGGTTGGATCTATTATGAAAATTCGGCAGCCTAACGACGCCACTCAAAACTTCCAAAATGGATTGATGAGAGAGAATAGGGTCTCTCATCACATGAACATAAAAATTAAAGTATGACAAATATAAAAGAACATCCCCAATAATAAGAAATATGACCTTAAAATAAATCACATAAGAGAGAGTACTTAAAAAGAAAGAGAGGGGTTTGATCCCTTACCTCGGGTCCGACATGACTCGATCATTCTTTAACATCCTTAAAATCGGGTAACTCTCTTTGTTTTGAGCTAAAAGGATTCCCTGGGAAGACATATGCCTAAATTGAGGCTTCAAGGAGTTAGAGAGGTATGTGTAGAGACAAAATTGGCAGGTTCTGGCCGATCCAAAGGCTTTGGGAGTGTCGGTAAGGAGGTAGAGTTGAGGGCCTTTTATAAGAGGAGACGAGGGGCACTCTTGTAATGTTACAAAATGTTACATTATTTTCAAAAGAGTTTCGGATTTTAAAGGTCCCACATTGATTTATTTCGAGTATAAGGTGATAAGGGTTCGAAATCCACTCATCCAACAGGTTTTGGACATGTGTAGGTCTTAGATATTACATTATCTTTCCATTTTATTTAAATCGTTAAATAATGAGATCATCATTGGATCATCATGATGTCATAAATAATTTAATTTATATAATGTCTAAAAATTATAAAAAAACTACAATTATGTAGGAAAGCTTTTTATCTTTCCAATGACTATTTATAGTCAAAAAAATGACTTGTATAAACCCATGTAAAAATTGTTTTAGTAAAACATCTCATGTTTGTGTCATTTTTACTTTAACATTAAATAAAAAGGTATTTATGTCGTTTTCCAATCAAAGTGGCTCCATGGGGTCTCCAAGTTGACCTATGGATTGTCTTGGTCGTCCATGACACATCTAATGAGGGTAGGACATGTTTCTAGGACATTTAATTTTATTAAAACATTATTCTTACCTTAAACTGCACTAATTACCTCTAATCGCGATTAAAAACATAATAATTTACTATTCACTAAAAAAATTATTTTTATCCCATTGAACCACATTTTACTTCTTAATGACAACCATGTATGTCAGATTTTTTAAATTCAAAACACAAAGATGGCAAAATTTCATTTAAACAGAAAAATCAGTTTTTATAAGTACCACTTAGTGGTTTCACTATTCATTAAAAATTGAGTTTTTTTTAGAAAATTACTAAAAAATCACCCTAAGATATATTTGATATTCAGAATTCAAAAATGATTTCTATTTTACAAAATTAAAAACACATAAGTTTCATTAATTAATATAATAATTAATTCCTGCTGTCAAAACAAATAGCGTGTTTTTATTAAACAAAATGTATCAAAATATTGACACTAGTTTAAGTCCGATTTCAAAGTGAAATTAATCCCAAATACCACAATTGGATTAGATGGTAAAAATATATTATAATTTAACGTTAAAACCAATTCAAAATATAATCCAATCATATAAATAAATTATATTAAAAAGGGGTTTTGAATTAAAATACAACAGTTTTCACTATTCATTAAAAATTGAACTTTTTTGGAAAAATACCAAAAATTTACACAAAGTAAATTTTAATGTCCCAATTATAAAGAAGAATTTTATTTTGAAAAATATAACACATTCCATTGTCAAAATGTTGATTTAAAAGAGGTTCTCCATCAAAAGGCGGTTAATCGACCTTTTAAAGAATATTAGAATGTTTATGCTTAAAATTGGATTCATTTGAATTTTTAATCCTCTAACATTAATTTTAGAAAAGTAAAAATATTTGACAATCATATATAATCATCTTGAAGTTAGTTATATTCATTCCTGCCATCACAACAGCTAGGGGTTAACTACCATTTAAAATAATATTATTTTATTATTAGAGTGCAACGTAAGATTCCCAAGAAACTCGTTGTTGCGTGTTGGGTATGCCATCGAGCATAGCATCCCCTTTAAAGTCATATTAATATTTTATTCAAAAATATGGATAAATATGAAATTTTCATATTCTTTATTTACCTGGGGTGTTACATCCTTCCCCCCTTTTAGGAATTGCGTCCTCGCAATTTTGAAATTGAGCTTGGAAACATCCTTGAAAGTCCCACATCAGAAAAAGAGTCGGTAAAACAGTCACTTTAAAATAAATAATGATAAGTATATAGGTCACCCGAGGTAACCCATAATAGGATTCCGTGTAGGAAAATATGGACATGGAAGAAAAATAAAAGGGTCACGTTCTTGAGGGAGAGTGATAGTAAACATGTCTAGGAGAAAGTTAACCACAAGAAAATCACAAACTTGTGATGGGTTAAACGATATTCGATTCCTCAGTAAGAAAGGTTAATAGACAAATTTTGTTTTAAGTTACTTTTTATTGAGGAATTTATTCATAAGGAAACATAATCACTTATCATGTTGACTTTCAACTTTTATTAGATTCATTACACAAACTCATATTTTCTCCAAAAGACGAGTATTTAGGAAGAATTGTTCATATTAAGAGTACTATAATCAACTTCTAGAGATTCACCTAATTCACCAAAGAGAACTATATACATCCCGTGTCTTTAGGCTTTATCCAAAACCAAATCCAAAAAGTTTAGTACAAGATCAGATAATCCAGAAAGGGATAGCCCTTTAAAAATATAATCTATGATTAATCTCCAAAATTTGTCCAACAAAACCCAAAGTTCAATGAGGACCATCCGATAAACAATTTGTCCATAAAACCCTTCAATGTAAACCAATCTAAGATTGAAACCCAAATATTTGAAGGATTTAGTCACATAGTCTTCCAAGTTAAATCGTAACATTTATCTCCAAACAACATCAGTTGCTCCTAAAGTCTTGTATTGAAAAGTAATTAACTTAATCACATATCCTCCATGATAAGTTAATCATTTTCATAAATAACCCAAAATCAACATACTCTTAATTCATAAAATCATATAACTAAAAAGAATCAGTCAAACAAACCAGGGACTTCACGTAGTCCAGTGGTAGGCGATAAATACCAGTCAGACTTTGGTTGTGGGTTCGATTCCCGCAGCTTTGTCCGACGCAAAGGGTTGTCACACGGTCTGCATGTTGTCCTTTTTCCAAAACTATATAATTCTAAAATAATTCCCCAAAAAGAGTTAAAATCATCAAAAATAACCATAACATAATTTATCCTCAATTTTATCTCATGCCTTTCACTTCCATCATATAGTAACCCATAATTACCTCAAAAATAAGGATCATATAAACCCAAATGGTTCTTTATAACTATGTCCACAAAAGAAAAGATAACTATTCCTTGGATAAAATTTTCATATATTAAAAATCATGGATACACATAATATAAAAAGTTTTCTAATGTAACCCCATCATCAAAAGAGACTTAATACTCTTAAAAATTTCACCATAACTCTTGAAGCCCTTATATGTTGACATCTTACTCATTAAAAATTATTCTTGATCCATTAACCATTCCTTTCCAACTTATTCCTAAATAATTTTTTCCTACAAAAAAATCATGAATCATATCCTAAGATTCCAAAATAGGAAAACAATAGTCATGAAATAATACATACCTTTGATTGGTCATTGTCAGTTTCTTCATCCTCAATCGGAATGGAATTAGGTATTGGTAAATGAATATTTGTAGGATCTTGGTGATCCCATTCCCAAAACTTCTTCATAGGACATGTGTTTTCATAATGACCATGCACACCACATTTAAAACATTCAATTGATCCCTCAGAAATAACTTCTTTCTCTTTCCTCGAGTCAACTAGATGCTTCCTTTTTCCCTGGATGGTTCTTGATTTATGACCTTCATTTCCACATCTATAGCATATTTCTATCCCTTTGAAACATTTTCCTAGGTGTTTCTTTCCACATATTTGACCCAGAGGTTTTTGTACACACTTACCTTTATGATTATTACCTGTAGTTCCGTAGGGATTTGTTTCTCGCATATATGATGCCTTATAGAAATCACCAATGTTTAGGTGGTCAATCATGAATCCAGATAGTTGGTTGAGGATGAACACAAGAGTTCTCATTGCAGCTCCTGGTTGCGCCCAAATATACCCTACCGGTAAAAGCGGTCGTTGAAGTACAAGTAGGGATCGAATCCACAGGAACCGAAGAAGAAACCTTGAGACACTTTGATTAGATGCGGGATTGGCTATGCAGTGGCAAACATTGGATTAAATTGATTTGAAGAAATATTGATTTAATTTAAATAACAAAACAAATAAAATTACTTGAATTAAAACAACTAATTAAGGTGAGCCGATCCTAGGTTGTCTCTTGGGATTTATTGGATGTATTTGTTTTTCATTTGATTTTCTGTTCATCGGTTCAAGAGGTATCCATTAAATGAAATAATTCCTCAATATCATTCTATGATTTAATCCATACACAATTTCAAGGCTAATAACCAATTCACTTAGAGGATCAATTAAATGATCACTGCAAGGAATTGGATCGTACTAGCACTCAAAATGTGTCGACATTAAATTCGGTGAAGACAAAGAAGAAGATAAATCAAAGAAAGGAACACTTAAAATAAAGAACAAATTTATGAATTTAAGAACATAAAATAACATTCAATCCAACTTATGCAACTCCCTAGGATCAACCCATAAAAGGTTATCCCTCCATTGATGTTATTCTATCAATGGAAGTGGGTAATTGACTTAATGAAGCAGGATTGAAGAAGAAAGAAAAAAACATTAATCAAAATGAACACTCCACCGTTGTGTGATGAATTCACAAGTGCGGGTGTGAATAAATTCACACTACGATTCAACGGTATCAACGTGTAAAAAAAGGAAAAAAAATGTGAAGAAGAAGAAATTTTATGAAAATACTAAACGTGAATGAAAAACTTACATTAGAGAAATTGACAATGCCATTACAAAACGAAAGCGGGAAATTACAATTGAAAGAAAAAATTAGATTCAAAGGAAAATGTTAGATGATAATTTCATTCACCACCATCTTCTTATATAGGCATATTAGGAGCCTTAGGTCCACCCCCAACATTAAATTCACCCCCCAACAATTAAGAGAGTCAAAAGGAGGGTGAAGAATCAAAAGGAAATTGAAGTTTCGAAGTTGACCCAGAAAACTATCCAGATTCTTCCTCCATTTTGACTTGTGAGTTTGACACTTCATATGGCCGAATCCAAAGGTGTCATAAATATAAATTATCTTCTTCCATGTGACTTCTAGAAGCTCTCAAAATCTCAGGAAATTTGGCTCATCCGTTTGGACTTTATGGTCGAAATGGTGGGACGGATTTCTGTGCATTAATGATGAGTCCACCATTTAAAGATGATACTCATCTTAAGGTTTAATGTGATTCCCACCTAGCGATTCCATTTTTTCCTCTTGAACAATAAAATGGGCCCCATATCTTTTATGATGCACAACACTTTATCATGCTTAATTGGAATTGGATGAAATGTGGCGATGAATTTGAACAAAGGAATGGGCTTGGGCTTGGGATATACTTATGGACCTAGCTTTTTTTAAATGATTTTGATGGGTTTTCATAATTTTTTGGTATTAGATATTTGGGTGAGTAATGTGTATTTAAATGTTTTTGGAAAAGGCGATTTGGATTTCATATTTGTTATTTATTTTGCTCGGGACTAGCAAAAATCAAGTTGGGGGGTGTGATTAGTCACTGAAAGTGGCTAATATTCATTGTTAAGATCTTAATATTAATGTGCTTAAAAGTTCATAAACATCAATTTTAGTCCAATTCAAAAATTGAACTTCATTTCCCATCATTGTGCAATTCATGCTTAAAATGTCAATTTGGGCCCACTCAATAATTTGCTTGTGGACATTACAATATTCATCATTTTAATTTGAAATTTTGGGATATGATTGATCACCTTGTTTGGAACATTTTATCTTTCAGGTCCGATGGATGAATCTCAAAGGAAGATGGAGAATTTTGCGCCTGAAGGAAGAAACTTGCTAGAAAAAGCATAATGGGCCTAAGGCCCATCAAACAAATGTGGGGCCCAGAAACCAAGCCCAATGAAGCTCAAATTTATACAGTAGAAAGATAAAAATATTAGGATCATTTTATTCAACTGTGGCCGGAGCTAATTCTGATGTTTTCATGATTATAGAGGGATATGAAGTTAAGATTTAAATGCTGGACTCGTCATTAATGCACAGAAATCTGTCCCACCATTTCGACCATAAATTCCAAACTGCTGAGCCAAATTTCCTGAGATTTTGAGAGCTTCTATAAGACACATGGACGGAGATAATTTATATTTATGACACCTCTAGATTCTTCCTCCATTTGGACGTGTGAGTTTGACACTTCATATTGCCGAATCCGAATGTGTCATAAATATAAATTATCTTCGTCCATGTGTCTTCTAGAAGCTCTCAAAATATCAGGAAATTTGGATCAGCCGTTTGGAATTTATGGTAGAAATGGTGGGACGGATTTCTGTGCATTAATGATGAGTCCACCATTTAAATTTTAACTTCATAACCCTTTATAATCATGAAAACATCAGAATTAGCTCCGGCCACAGTTGAATAAAATGATCCTCATATTTTTATCTTTCTACTGTATAAATTTGACCTTCATTGGGCTTGGTTTCTGGGCCCCACATTTGTTTGATGGGCCTTAGACCCATTATGCTTTTTCTAGAAAGTTTCTGCATTCAGGCACAAAATTCTCCATCTTCCTTTGAAATTTATCCATCGGACCTAAAAGATAAAATTTTCCAAAAAAAGTGATATATCATATCCCAAAATTGCAAATTAAAAGGATGAATATTGTAATTTCCACAAGCAAATTATTGAGTGGGCCCAAATTGACATTTTAAGCATGAATTGCACAATGATGGGAAATGAAGTCCAATTTCTGAATTGGAATAAAATTGATGTTTATAAACTTTTAAACACATTAATATTAAGATCTTAAAAATGAATATTAGCCACTTTCAGTGACTAATCACACCCCCCGACTTGAGTTTTTCTAGTCCCGAGCAAAATAAATTACAAATATGAAATCCAAATCCCATTTTCCAAAAACATTTAAATACACATTACTCACCCAAATATCTAATACCAAAAAATTATGAAAACCCCTCAAAATCATTTAAAACAAGCTAGGTCCATAAGCATATCCCAAGCCCAAGCCCATTCCTTTGTTCAAATTCATCGCCATATTTCATCCAATTCCAATTAAGCATGATAAAGAGTTGTGCATCATAAAAGATATGGGGCCCATTTTATTGTTCAAGGGGAAAAAATGGAAGCGCTAGGTGGGAATCACATTAAACCTTAAGATGAGTATCCATTTTTTTGGGTTTGTTTTGGTTTTTTTTAATCACAATAGATATGAAAGGACTAACTCTGGGCAAGACTACTATGGAGTCATGATCCCCAAGTGCCAGACGCCACACATTTTGTCAATTTCATGCTCTACAATAGAGATATAAAGCCTAACTATGGGAAAGACAACTATGGAGTCACGATCCCCAAGTGCTGGACGCCACACATTTGGACAAAACATTGTTCTATGTGGTCATTATTATTTTTTTCAATTTTTTTGTGTTTTTTATTGTTTTTTTTGTTTTTTTGGATACTCAAATTAAACTAAAAGTGACCCCAAAACCCTATGCTATAATGAAAGGGACCCAAGAACTCAAATTTACACCCATGATCCAGTAGACGTGTATTGTGGCATTTTTATTAAGAGGATGAAAATGTAAACTTTGAAAAATCACATCGGACAACTGCACTTTCAAAAAACCATGCTCATGAACTTAAACTTGCATTAAAATCAGAATCAAGGCATGAAAATTTTTTTTGATATCCAATTTTAGATTTTGTAATGTGTGTTATCATGTTCAAGGTTAATGGAATTTTTCTTTTCGTGCATGTTTTTATTCAAAAAAAAAATCATTTTTTATCCCCCCCCCCAACATAGAATAACACTGTCCCCAGTGTTTAAAGAAAAGAAAAGTTATAAGGGGGTAGGAGAGGAGTTCAATGAAAAAATTTAAAATGAAAATCATGGAATGAAGTCACCTGGTGGTTGATGATAATAGTGCATGCCATAGTCTCACTTAAATCCTGTATTTGAGTCTCAGCGGCTTGGATGGTGGTGAATGGATTTTCCATATGGATTTCAACATGTCCTTTTATTTTTTTTAACCTATAAAATAAAACAAAACAAAACAAAATAAACTGATGATACATTGTCTTCTTTATATTTTCTGGGTAAGATATTACTTAGAGATCACCCCACGTGACATGGATGAATATGGTGCTCCCCTTTCATACCCATCCTTAATCATAAAAGAAGAACATGTCAACAGTTTATGGTAATTTATTATATGAAAAAAATGATTCAAAATTATTAGAAACAAGAAAAACCATGGGGTGCCTACCATGCAGCGCTTTTGTTTAACGTCGTTAGCTCGACTTGTACCCCCCAACTTATCCAATTACAACTTTGAAAATTTTAATTAACCCACCTTTCTCCACTTCAACAAGATTGAGATTGATTGTTTTTTTGAAATTTTTTTTGTATGAAATCCTATTTTCTACAATGATTGGTAAAATCCAAGGAATATCTAAAATGGTTGATCGTGTTTTATCTGGATTATTTCCTATGATTTCACGGTTCATTCCTACATGGTGAGATTCTTGATGATGATTGATGATAATTGAATGGTCTTGGTTATCATAAATAGAGGGATTATTGAGTAGGGAAGGAAGTATTAAAACATCGAGTTCAGTTTGATTGAATTTTCCTAAAGAAGAATGATAATTTGAATCAAAAATTGTTTCCTCTTTAAAAACATTTGAAAGAATTGGTTCCTTTTGAAAAGATGATTCATACACAAAATTTTCCATTTTAATTTCATGAGTGGGTATAGACACAATATTCGTTTTATCTCCCAATGGTTCAATGATCAGTGATTCTAAAAAATTGTTATTGGAGAAATATTCTGAACACTCAATCCATGAAGACAAATTCTCCCCTTGTGAATTAATTTCATCCTGATTTAAATACCATTCAACATTTCATTGATCTTGTTAAGTTATCCCATATCCAAAGGTTAGTCCTTTTTTCAATTCATGGGAGGTTTTTGGGATAAAATATTCATCTATCAATGATGAAGAAAGAACATCTTGAGTGGGAACGGGTTCCTCAAAAGTCATAAAGCTTTGTAATTCTAATCTGAAAGATGAAACTTCTGAATTCATTTTATCCATTTGTTCACACAATTGTTCAAGAAATTTTTCTGGATTAGGGTTGATATATGTTTTTAAATCATTGAATTCCTCATTATTTATCTTTTCAATCATTCTTGATAGGTATGGAAATTGATCTTGTAAACATTCAGCATCCCATTGATTGTACATCTCATCTGGTGTGGTGTATTCAATTAAGGATTGGTCAATGAAATTCCCTATTTGAGGTGTTTCCCAATATTGATTTCCGACTTGATTACAGCATTGATTTATGAAGGGGTATTTTGGAGGATAATCCATTGTAATTGATTGAAAATTAGTTTTGGGGTTTTTTTGGACACACAGAAATAGAAAGGGGAAAAGGGAAGAGAAATTAGGGTGAGAATAGAGAATTTGGGGTGAGAAAAGAAGATTTGGGTCTAAGGTACTTACTTGGGTCCCCGAAAACGGCGCCAAAATTCGGTTGCGCCCAAATATACCCTACCAGTAAAAGCGGTCGTTGAAGTACAAGTAGGGATCGAATCCATAGGGACCGAAGAAGAAACCTTGAGACACTTTGATTAGATGCGGGATTGGCTATGCAGTGGCCAACATTGGATTGAATTGATTTGAAGAAATATTGATTTAATTTAAATAACAAAACAAATAAAATTACTTGAATTAAAACAACTAATTAAGCTGAGCCGATCCTAGGTTGTCTCTTGGTATTTATTGGATGTATTTGTTTTTTATTTGATTTTCTGTTCATCGGTTCAAGAGGTATCCATTAAATGAAATAATTCCTCAATATCATTCTCCGATTTAATCCATACAAAATTTCAAGTCTAATCACAAATTCACTTAGAGGATCAATTAAATGAGCACTGCAAATAATTGGATCGTACTAGCACTCAAAATGTGTCATCATTAAATTCGGTGAAGACAAAGAAGAAGATAAATCAAAGAAAGGAACTCTTAAAATAAAGAACAATTTATGAATTTAAGAACATAAAATAACATTCAATCCAACTTATGCAACTCCTTAGGATCAACCCATAAAAGTTTAGCCCTCCATTGATGTTATTCTATCATTGGAAGTGGGTAATTGACTCAATGAAGCGGGATTGAAGAAGAAAGAAAAAAAACATTAATCAAAATGAACACTCCACCGTTGTGTGATGAATTCACAAGTGCGGGTGTGAATAAATTCACACTACGATTCAATGGTATCAACGTGTAAAAAAGGAAAAAAAATGTGAAGAAGAAGAAATTTTATTAAAATACTAAACGTGAATGAAAAACATACATTAGAGAAATTGACAATGCCATTACAAAACGAAAGTGGGAAATTACAATTGAAAGAAAAACATAGATTCAAAGGAAAATGTTAGATGATAATTTCATTCACCACCATCTCCTTATATAGGCATATTATGAGCCTTAGGTCCACCCCCAACATTAAATTCACCCCCCAACAATTAAGAGAGTCAAAAGGAGGGTGAAGAATCAAAAGGAAATTGGCGTTTCGAAGTTGACCCAGAAAACTGTCCAGATTCTTCCTCCATTTTGACGTGTGCGTTTGACACTTCATATGGCCGAATACGAAGGTGTCATAAATATACATTATCTTCGTCCATGTGTCTTCTAGAATCTCTCAAAATCTCAGGAAATTTGGCTCATCCGTTTGGAATATATGATCGAAATGGTGGGACGGATTTCTGTGCATTAATGACGAGTCCACCATTTAAATCTTAACTTCATATCCCTTTATAATCATGAAAACATCAGAATTATCTCCGGCCACAGTTGAATAAAATGATACTCATATTTTTATATTTCTACTGTATAAATTTGAGCTTCATTGGGCTTGGTTTCTGGGCCCCACATTTGTTTGATGGGCCTTAGGCCCATTATGCTTTTTCTAGCAAGTTTCTGCCTTCAGGCACAAAATTCTCCATCTTCCTTTGAGATTCATCCATCGAACCTAAAAGATAAAATTTTCCAAACAAAGTGATCAATAATATACCAAAATTTAAAATTAAAATTATGAATATTGTAATTTCCACAAGAAAATTATTGAGTGGGCCCAAATTGACATTTTAAGCATGAATTGCACAATGATGGGAAATGAAGTTCAATTTCTGAATTGGACTAAAATTGATGTTTATTAACTTTTAAACACATTAATATTAAGATCATAACAATGAATATTAGCCACTTTCAGTGACTAATCAGCTCCCATGCCATTCAGCTGCTCACTCAGAAAACTATCACAGTTTCCTTCACATCCACTGTTTCTTTGGTGCCTGCTAGATCCAGCCATTACTAAAACCAAAAAGGGTCAGTGTGAGTATATCAACAAAACCATCATGTACTAATGAGGAAGATATACTTACTCATTCACTTTATCTAAATACTATGACTCTTTCTGAAATCCTAACCATTATGGTAATGTCACTTATGCATAATGAATTCCCTAACCTCTAGTGTTATCTAAACCGACCTCTGATACCAACTATAAGGCCCCATCCTTAAACCATACTTAATATTGAATTTAATGAATAATTCCTATTGAAGATCTTTTTAGGTTTAGAGTTTTAGATAATTAGGACATAACTATTACATCTCAAAGGATTAAAAAGTAGAAACTTCAACTAAGGTTCCATAAAATAAAAACTCTTAAAAAGAAACATGTCTAGTTCCCTGATTTAGGTATCATGACTTTCCCTTGATCCCATCCTTGACCGTATTCCACGTTAAGTCCTGTGAAAAACATTTCAAAAACATGGGATGAGCATAATAAGCTCAGTAAGGGATACACAAAGAATGAAAACCGTTAGTTTTTTCAAAACAACAAGTAAACCATGTATAATTCAACAAATTAATACTTTTCACCTTTTCTAAGTAGTAAAATCTCTTCACGGAATATAAGTTAATTACTTACCCTTCTGTAACCAAAAGATTACCACAAAACCCATATAAAGATCACATAACATATAAAGATAATTTGGGACATAAACATACTTAAGTGGAATAACCATAAGGTCGACTTCCACACATATCACTTAATGGAATAGCGATTCGGCCAAATTCCATACATACTTAATGGAATAACCATACGGCCGACTTCCATACCCAATGCATTGGAGGTTATAACGTAACCACCTGTCCTGGTATTCACGGAACCACCTGTCATATGGTTTATCATGTAACCAACCATAAAATGTCCAAGTACAATCATTACACATAAAATATTGAAAATATAAAAATTTCAATAACAACATTTCATTTGAAATCTCAATAAGTAATTCCCAGATATTGAATTAATCAATCCATTTTCAATAACCATTTAAAAGAGATTTTTGAATCAAAGTGTCCCATACCACTTTGAAACTTTTAATGGAATTATAATTTTAAAACATTATTGTCCATATAAATAAATACTGAAAACAATTTCGAAAACATGGACATTAAAGATAAAGATTTAGAATAATAAATCTTTAAAACATTTAAAAGGATATTTTTGATAAATTGTTTTTAACAAAACGAGAGACTCTTGAATACAAATAATAGGGGAATAACATTTAATCCGAACTGTATAATATCATAAGAATAAAGGGATTCATGATATAATATGTCAAAGGACAGTATACACACAATATAAGAGTGAATTGGTGTATAACAACAATGAAGTCTCAAATGAAAAGTGAAATGAGATGAAATCCATTATAAAGAAGGAATCCATAAATTAAGGATAAATCAATCTCATAATTATGTGTGAAAAATATAAATACACCCAATATAAGTGGATATTAAGTGTAAAACAATCAAAGGTTATTCACACATATTCAAAGGATGACATATTCAATAACTACATGTTGAACCCAAAGAAATCAAAATTGGGTTAAGAAGTCCTCTTGGTAAAACTCAACAGCCTATCGGTGTCACATAAAATTTTACAAAAATGGTTGATGAGAGAGATAAAGGGGATCTAATCACTTGGACATAAAATTTACATAAATAAGGATATATATAAATATATCCCAACAAAACAGTATGTGAATTAAAAGACATAACAAAATATGTCTTTAAATAAAAGAGGGTGAAAGGTCCCTTTAACGAGTTGGGTAACTTTCGAAACGTACACCCCATGGAAGAAGGGTCATGCAATGAAGATGTGAATACCCATAAATGAAATTATACTACACAAAGTGTATAATAATGGGCAGTACATACACCAATCAAATGAAATTGTGGCAAATGTAGCATAAATCTCACGGGAATAAAAGAGAGATGAAAAATCCCTTACGAAAACTCGGCAGCTTAACGGCGCCACTTAAAACTTCAAAAATGGATTGATGAGAGGAAATAGGGTATCTCTTCATATCAACATAATGTTTAAAGAAATATGAATACAATAGAACATCCCCCAACATAATAAAGTGGAGCTTAAAATAAGTTACATAAAGTAGAGTACAAAAAAAGAAATAGATAGGTTGGATCTCTTACGAAAATTCGGCAGCCTAACGGCGCCACTCAAAACATCCAAATTGGATTGATTAGAGAGAATATGGTCTCTCATCACATGAAAATAAAAATTACAGTATGAGGAATATAAAAGAACATCCCCAAACATAAAAAATATGAGATTAAAAGAAATGACATAAAAGAGAGTACTTAAAAAGAAAGAGATGGGTAGGATCCCTTACCTCGGGTCCGACTTGACTCGATCGTTCTATAACGTCCTTAAAATCGGGTAACTCCCTTTGGTTTGAGATAAAAGGATTCTTTGGGAAGACTTCTGCCCAACGTGAGGCTTCAAGGAGTTAGAGAGGGATGTGTAGAGACAAAATGGACAGGGGTTGGCACAGCCAAGGGCTTTGGTAGTGTGGGTAAGGAGGTAGAGGTGGGGGCCATTTATAAGAGGAGAGGAGGGGCACTCTTGTAAAGTTACAAAATGATACATTATTTTCAAAATAGTTTCGGATTTTAAAGGTCCCACATTGATTTATTTCTAGGATAAGGTGATAAGGGTTCGAAATCCACTCATCCAACAGGTTTTAGACATGTGTAGGTCTTAGATATTACATTATCTTTCCATTTAATTTAAATCGTTAAATAATGAGGTCATCGCTGCATCATCATGATGTCATAAATAATTTAATTTATATAATGTCTAAAAATTATAAAAAAACTACAATGATTTAGGAAATCATTTTATCTTTCCAATGACTATTTATGTTCAAAAATATGACTCGTATAACCCCATGTAAAAATTGTTTTAGTAAAACATCTCATGTTTGTGTCATTTTTACTTTAACATTAAATAAAAAGGTATTTATGTCATTTTCCTACCAAATGGGCTCCATGGGGTCCCCAAGATGACCCATGGATTTTCATGGTCGGACATGACACATCAAATTTTACTTCTTAAAGAAAACCATATATGTCGGATTTTTGAAATTCAAAACACAAATATGGCAAAATTTCATTTAAACGGAAAAATCAGTTTTTATAAGTACCACTTAGTTGTTTCACTATTCATCAAAAATTGAGGTTTTTCAGAAAATTACCAAAAATTCACCCTAAGATATATTTGATATTCTGAATTCAAAAATTATTTATTTTTCAAAAAATTAAAAACACATAAGTTTCATTAATTAATTTAATAATTAATTCCCGCTGTCAAAACAAATAGCGTGTTTTTATGAATCAAAATGTATCAAAAGATTGACACTTGTTTAAGTCCGATTTCAAAGTGAAATTAATCTCAAAGACCACAATTGGATTAGATGGTAAAAATTTATTATAATTTAACTTTAAAACCAATTCAAAAGATAATCTAATCATATAAGTAAATTAGATTAAAAAGAGGTTTTCAATTAAAATACAACATTTTTCACTATTCATTAAAAATTGATCTTTTTTGGAAAAATGCCGAAAATTTACACAAAGTAAATTATGATGTCTCGATTCTAAAAAAGAATATTATTTTGTCAAATATAACACATAACATTGTCAAAATGTTGATTTAAAAGAGATTCACCATCAAAAGGCGGTTAATCGACCTTTTAAAGAATATTAGAATGTTTACGCTTAAAATTGGATTCATTCGAATTTTTAATCCCCTAACATTTATTGTAAAAAAGTTAAAATATTTGAAAAACATATATAATCATATTTTAGTTAGTTCTATTCATTCTTGCCATCACAATAGTTAGGTGTTAACTACTATTTAAAATAATATTATTTTATTATTAGAGTGCAACGTAAGATTCCCAAGAAACTCGTTGTTGTGTGTTGGGTACGCCATCGAGCATAGCATCCCCTTTAAAGTCATATTAATATTTTATTCACAAATATGGATAAATATGAAATTGTCATATTCTTTATTTACCTGGGGTGTTACATAGGCGGCACGGCCCGTCCCGACAGAGCGCGGCCCGACCCAGCGGCAGGCGGCCCGGCCCGGACAAGGGCGGCCTGACCCACGGCTGTTTACGACTCATCCAGTTGGCCGAGAAGTGTGGGGTGCGTGGCCCCCTGGTTTCTTGAACTGGCGGCACCGCCCCTCTTATCTGGTAGGCCGAAGCCGGCCAGTCTTCACCGACACGAGCGACTCGCACGGGCAGGCCGCTGTTCTCCAACGTAGCACCTGCGGGTGCCTCTGTCTCCTTCAACCCTGCCTGCAGGCGGCTGGCAGGTTCGGCCGCTGTAGCGACCCATGGAAGCGGGCCGCAGTTCTCTGCAGCGGGACCCCAAAGGGGTGTCACGGTTGTCCATCCCGGCTGGCTACGGCCGCCCGGTTCGTCCACTAAGCAGCCCGCGGATGTGGGCCGCTCCTCCTCTGCGCGACACCTGATGGTGTCGTGGTTCACCAACCCGGATGGATATGGAAGGCCAGTTCATCAGACTGAGTGGGCCGCAGTTTTCCACCATGCGGCTAGCATGCGGACGTCGTTGCATCCACCGCCTCCGATCGTTGTCGCTCCTTCCATCCCGTGGCCGCCTTCCTCTGGCGCCAACATAAGCAAGATACAACGGAGGGTCGTTGGGCCATGTTTGTTTGCCCCGCACCCTCCACGTTAGATGATGACATCTAAATCACTTCCATATAAAATCAACACCAAGGTACGAGGTATTATACACACATATAAATAAATAAATATTCCATATTTCCCCCTTCCTCGTATACGATGTTGCACGTCTTCGAGTCGCCGAAGACGAGCGTCGTAGAGGTTGGGCATCATGGAATATGGACGTTGATTCCGTTGACATTGAGGTGCATCTGAAGAGAAATCTTCATTAGATAAATTCATCGCATTCTTAGTCGGAGATGTTCTTCATTGAAGAACAATGTTCTTTGTCGAGAGAAGAACACTACTCTTCTAATTCTCTAGATCCTCCCCCACACAATAAAAGCTAACAGAAAAATAATAGCTTAAGATATTATTTTATTCTCACCATGAAATTTCAAAATAATTCAAAGGTTTGATCCAAAACTTTAATTGCATGATAGACAATTAATTATTGAGGGTGTTGGAATAATTTATTTAGAGAAGGGAGGTGGAGTGTTTGAATTAATGTTGGGAGGTGGAGAGTTAAGAGTGAGGTTTCAAGGGAGATAAAGAGTGGAGTTGAAGGGTAAGGGTTCTTGTGGGCCCCACAACCATTATCCTCTCATGGGAGGTTATGTGGGGGGTGGGCCTCACCCCAACTCCCCATTGGATGAAATAACCACCTCTTAAATAAAATTGTACAAAACAACAATTTTATTTAATTTTCTACGAATCCCCAAATTATAACATTCATCCCACCTAAAACACAACTACAGTAAAGGTTCCCTTAAGAGAATAATGGCCCTATGAGTTCATCGGTTCCCTCATATTTCTATTCCGAGCACTTGCTCAAATGATAGAATAACCTACACGTACGTTTACTGATCGTACTCGAACAAAACATCAGAAAATGATTCCGGGTACACTGGGACTCAGAATCAGGCGCCATCAGAAACTGCGAACTTGTAAAATTCCTAAGAATTTAAGGGAAAAAATTCCTGAAAATTTTCGGGTCTTTAAATTATCCCCACCTCAGGTCATTACATCCCCGTAAAGCTACAACATACACTAGGGAAACAAAAGTGGGTACTGAGCACTCATCTGAGCCGCCCCCTCCCATGTGCTCTCCTGGAGGTTCCCGTGCATCCAGCGAACTCGCACCAGAGGAATTGATCATCCTCGTAGGACCCGCACATGTTGATCCTCGATCTCTATTGGACCTTCGTGAATGTATCCCCATCATCAATGTCCATCTTCCCGTGGTCGATGATGTGTGATGGGTCGTGCACGTATCTCCTCAGCTGAGATATGTGAAAGACGTCGTGCACCCAGTGAAAATGAGGTGGAAGGGTCAGGCGTTAACCCACCCCGCCTACTCTGTTGATGACCTGGAAAGGTCCTATGAAACACAAAGATAGCTTGCCGCCCCGGCCAAATCTCCATAGACCATGTTGAGGTGAGACCCGTAAAAAGACTTGGTCTCCATCCTCGAACTCCAGTGGTCTCCATCTCTTATAAGCATAGGACTTTTGTCTGCTCTATGTGGTCTTCATCTGCGCCTGGAATATCTGCACCTTCTCCGTCGTAGCCTGAACCATCTATGGTCCTACAAGTGACGACTCTTAGGGGTCAGTACATCACAAAGGTGATCTTCAAGTTCGGTCATACAATGCCTCATATGGTGTCATCCCGATGGTGGAGAGGTAGATATTTTTGTACGCAAACTCCAAGAAAGATAATTAATCCTCCCATCTATGACGAAAGACAAGGAAACATGCATGGAGCATGTCCTCAAGAGTCTGGATGGTCCTCTCAGTCTAACCATTTTTCTGAGGATGGAAGGCGGTGCTCAAGGGAAGCTGTATCCCAAAAGCCTCCTGTAACCCCTTCCATAGCCAGGAAGTGAAACGAGCATCTCGATCAGAGACGATATTCGATGGAACACCATTAAGTCTTATGATCTCCTGGACGTAGAGGATTCCCATGCTCTCTACAGATCCCTGCTCTCAGATCAGAAGGAAGTGGGCCGACTTGGTTAGTCATTCTACGATCACCGAAACAGAGTCGTGTACTCTAGATGTACATGGAATTACCTTCACGAAATCCATGGATATACCTTCCCACTTCCACTCTATAACCTATAAGGGCTGAACCATGACTGCTAGAACCTGGTGCTCTGCCTTCACTTGCGGAAAAGTGAGGCATCGAGAGTCAAACTCTAGTACCATTTTCTTCATACTTGGCCACCAGTGTTGTCTCAGGTTCAGGTCCTTCCGTGACATGTTATTCCTGAGACTCTGTTGGTCAAATTTTACGATAAAACATTCACCCATATGATAGTGCCGCCAAATCATCAAGGAAAATACCACTGCTGCTAACTCCAGCTCATGGGTAGCGTAGTTTTTCTCGTGCAGTCTCAACTGCCGAGAACTATACACGATCACTGCTCGCTCATGCATCATGACACAGCCGAGTACGGTCCCTAATGGTATGTAGTAAACTACATACCCAATGCTCTACTCTGGTAGCCACAATATGTGCGTATTAGTCAAACTTTTTCTCAGCTCATGAAAGAGCTACTGGCATCTGTCTGACTATACGTAGGGTTTCCCCTTCTTCGTTAATGATGATAATGGTACTGCAACTCTGGAGAAGTCTGGAAAAAAGATATGTTTGGCCGACTCCTGAGTAATCGACTGCACCATCTTATGCATGATTCCATCCGGTGCTGCCTAGGTTCTCTTTTTTCACCGACCAAGGAAAACCTAATCCCAACATTGTAGATAAACCACAAACGTTTTGCCTAATACAGTCAATATGTGTATGAACTATGGTTACCCAGTCAATACCCATGCTAACGTCGTAAGGTCATGACGGTGCCACCAAGAGTTTCCAACAGAAACTCTCACCTCAAGGGTCTAATCACACCATTGATGTAAGTGTGATTATCGAGTCTCCTCCAAAAGGTATCTCTAGATGTGATGGTCAAGTCAATGACTTTACCAAAAACTCTAGGTTTGTGACAAGATTCTTGGAAGGAAGGAATGATCGGTACCTATGTATATTGATACGCTAGCTAGTAGTAGACATAGATCATACCTGAAATCATTCTTAGAGCCCTTGGGTCACACTCCTTGACTGCATGCAGCTACTCTCTACCCCTTCCCTCCAGATCCTTGAGCCTGGTGGGGAATACAACGATGGGTGGTTGTAACATTTTGAAATGTTCACCACCTCATGATACTCTCCTTGCTCTAATTCCACATCTACTACCCTATAGATTCATCTATCCTTAACACTTCTTCTTCCTGAAACATCTCACATGACCAAGTCTCAAAGACTGACCCCAGTTTCATGCTTTCCAACTATTAACATTCATTGTATGTATCCGCTCAGCCAATGAACATTAAACCACAAAGGTTCTCTCTAGCACCCTAACATAAGTTAGAATGCATAGAGGAAAGAGTGATGGCTCAAATATCCTTAAACACAGCTCGCTCAGAGGTCCGATCTCTAATGCAGTGATCGAAACATATTCATCGAGTACCAGGATAAAAATCGGTATGCCTCGATGAATACATAGCTACCAAAATGTCGTCCTTCCAAAGATGTATAAGCTCAAGATAACTCTCAGACACCTCCTCCAGCCAGTCCTCGGCCTCCTGTGGGTTGGGCTTGCCTCAGAACATGAGAGATATCTGATGCTAAAACAAATGTAAGGAACTAAGACTACAAGTGTCCACTACCAGTACCACCAGTAGTGTCTGTTGACCCACGTGCAATGATATAGTTGGCACACTTCCCGAAGGTACCATTTCGGAGAATGGCCCATGTACTGAAAATTCATCATTATGCATACCATCCTCATGGTCACTCACTTAAAATGATTAGTAGCTAAGATCAACATCTTCTCTATAGTGTCTCAACTAGGCAAAAAATTCCAATAATCACCTCTATCCAGTCCCCTGATACCTGGCAATTTGTCTCGCCTTGAAACATTGGAGGCCTCTGCTGCTGGAACACGTGCTACTTGCTCTGTCAGCATACACTGTAAGACAATGTGGATGGTGGCATCTACTACCCAATGAGTGGTGGTGTTGTTGGTACACCACCTAAAGGTGCCAACATATTAAGAGGGCCCTGCACCAGAGCCTCATCACTCGGTGGGACGTCATCGTGTACTATCTCTCGGGAACCCTGGGTGGCTGTCATCGCAGTGGAATCCCAATAAGGAATAGGTGTGCCCCGGTCAAAATGTTATTCCTAGTGATCTGACTCAAAGAGACCACAAATGAAACTCTTAAAACACACATGCAATCAGTGTTTCCAAGCACTAAGTCAGAAATCAGAGGTCTGGGTCCTAGTGTATGGATACGTTGGCCGCCACATGAACACTGGAATCCCTAGACTGAAAAAAATACTCAATACTCTGCAAACTATTGCTTCACAGTAAGACATATCAGAGTCCTATGTTCTATGGTAGAACTGAATCCTCTGATACCAATTTGTCACGACCTATCCTCGGGAGCAGTTCCGTCACTACCCGAAACCCGTATTCCATTGTCCAGGGGCTAGCGACTAGAAACAAAGACATAAATCCCTAATATGGGAAGGCATTTCCTCTATGAATGTAAACATACCCAATAGAGTAAACAACAGGAAGTAAACACTAAGTGGAACTGAATACAAAAGTAAGTGCTGAAAGGAAACAGGCTGGAAATACATGCCCAACAGTAAATACAGTACAACTGAAAAGCTAGTACAACTACAGTTAAGTAAATAACGACTTCTGTGTAGTCCTCTGGTAATCCCACCTGAAGGGTGGATATTGATGGTCTCCTCAACACCTCGAGTCCGTCCGTCTGCTCCGTGTACGTCTCGCCAAGTGGTCCACCTACGGGTACCGTCCAACTATACAAGTCTCTACCTCGAACAGTGATGTCCGTTGTCTGTATACAACACAACGTAGTGAAGGCATATCCTGTGCAGTGGTGAGTATACGATACTCAATAGGGACCCCAAGAAACCCGATGGTCTCCCAGAATCCATAAAGGATATACCACAGAAGAACGATACAACCACACAGTATCAACCAACCCTACTTAGGTATATTCCCACACATATAACTATGTTACAAAACTCAGTCCGGCTCCAACTCTCGAGCCCAAGAACAAACCAACTACACAAAGGAATTAAAGTCAATAATTATAATGATAATGGTGGAAAGACATGTATCAGCTCTATAGGTATGCCACAATAGTAGAAAGATATAGATGAGCAGATGTAGCCACTGGATCATCTAAGCTATCAGACCCACACAAGACACAAGACCAGCTAAGCTGTTGGACCCACTTAAGATACAAAACCAGCTATCTAGAGAGTAATAGAGATGATCATATGTAGTTTCTGATTCATCTAAGCTATCAGAGCCACACATGATACAAGACAAGCTAAGCTGTTGGACCCACGTAGGATACAAGACATGCTAATCTGTCGGACCCACACATGATACAAGTTTTGGTGGTCAAACTGTCAGACCCACATAGGATACAAGAATAGTAGTCATCAGTATCGAACCCACAGAGGATCCCAGTAAAGTAGTCATCGTTGTCGAACCCACAGAGGATTCTAGTACGGTAGTTGACGTAGTCACAACCAGCTCTAGGGTCCCCGCACACAACACACTCGAATCCAGGATGGTCCGCTCCTCGAGCAAAGGGGTCGATACAAAAACTAGCATGATGTCCAGATATGATGTATCCTGAATTTCTGTCTCATCAAAAGGAACCCAACGTGACAGACGGCGCGTCAATCAGACGCCCGGTCTGAGAGTTATTGGATTTTTTGTTCTAGGGGCCCGGTTGCAATTACGCTCATTCCAAACCCGGCCATTTCCCAAAGTTGTTCAGAACTCACTTACAGTATCGAAAAAGGACCTCCTCATCACGAGGATCCCAGTTCCGTAGACGACACATTGTTTGGACGCGCGGCCTGGAAGGTATTCGTGTTTCAGCAAAATGGGCCCGGTCCGTCAAGCCCAGTGGGCTGGCGGGCCGACCCAACCCAGTTTGCCAGGCCCGACCTGGATGGGGGGTATGCCCGGCCAGGTGAAGTGAAACCTGACTTGATGATGCACGGTATAGCTCGGTGGAGCGTGGCCCAGTCCGGTGGCAGGCGGCCCAGCTCGGCAGGGCACGACCCGACCCTGCGGCAGGTGACCTGGTCCGCCCAATGTTGGCATGGCCCACAGTTGGATGCGGTTCGACCATTTGGCCGAGTGGTGCAGGGGGCGAAACCACTCATGTCCGGCCATCCAAATTTGTCCCGTCTTCACCTGTGCTAGTGGCCCATATGGGCAGACCTCTATTCCCCCAGGCGGCACATGCGGTTGATGTGGCCTCCTTTAACATAGCCGGCAGGCAGCCGTCTGGTTCGCCCGTCGTAGCGGCCCGCGGAAGCGGGACGTAGTTCTCCACAGCGAGGTGCCAAGGGGGTGCCACAGTTCTCCAGGTTAGCCATCTACGGCCGGCCGGTTCGTCCAGCAGGCGGCCTACAGATGTGTGCCGCTCCTCCTCTGCGTGACACCGGCGAGAGCCGCGATTCACCAACATGGCCGGCTACGTCCGACCGGTTCTTCAGCACGAGCGGCCCACGGTTGCGGGCCGTGGGTTTCCTCCAAGCGGATGATGTGCGGTCACCATTGTATCTACCACCTCCAATCATCGCCACTCCTTCCATCCCGTATCCTCTTTCCTCTGGCGCCATCATAAGCAAGATACAACAGAGGGTCGTCGGGCCGTGTTTGTTCGGCCCTTGCCCTCCGAGTTAGATGATAACAACTAAATCACTTCCATCCAAAATCAATGATAAGGTACAAGGTATTATACACACATATAAATAAATAAATATTCCATATTTCCCCCTACCTCGTATATGACGTTTCACGTCGTCGAGCCACAGAAGACGAGCATCGCGGATGTCTGGCATCACGGAATACAGACATCGATTCTATTGATGTTGTTGTGCATCCGAAGAGAAAGCTTCGTTGTAGAAATTCTTCATGTTCTTCATCAGAGATGTTATTCGTTGAAGAACGGTGTTCTTCCTTAAGAGTAGAACACTACACTTTTAATTATCCAGAGCCTCCCCAATACAACAAATGCAAATCCAAAAATAATAGTCTAAGCTATTATTTTATTCTCAAGATAAATTTTCAAAATAATTCAAAAGATTGAGACAAATAATTGATTACATGGTAGAAAATTAATTTTTGAGGGTGTTGGAATAATGAATTGAGAGATGGGAGGTGGAAATTTATAATTAAAGTGGGGAGGTGGAGAGTTAAGAGAGGTGGTTAAAGAGAGTTAAAGAGGGGAGGTTAAGGATTAGGGTTTGTGTGGGCCCCACCCCAACTCCCCTTTGGAGGAAATAACCACCTCTTAAATAAAATTGTACAAAACAATTATTTTATTTAATTTGTTTTGAATCCCCAATTTATAAATTTCAACCCACATAAAATGGAATTGCGGTAAAGGTCCTATTAAGCGAATATCAGCACTGCGAGTTCATCGGTGCCCTTAGATTTCTATTCCGAGCACTGGTTCAAAATATTGAAAAACCTTCACGTATGTTTACTAAATGTACCTTAAAAAAAATTTAAAATGATTCTAGGCACACCGGGCCTCTGAATCAGGCGCCGTTAGAAACTGCGGACTCGTAAAATTCCAAAAAATTTAAGAAAAATGTTTCCTTGAAATTTCCAGGTCTTTACAACATTCATTTATATTTCATACATTAATGAAATTAAAACATAATGAATCATGGATATATTATAATTTAAGTATAATTGGTATGTCATATATTTTACATATGTTCATAAATTCTATCTTTTATACGTTCCATGAATGACATGAATGAGTCATATCACATTGAGGGGGTGGTAGTCCACACTTCCTTTAATCAAATTTTCACGTTCACCCATTATGGGAACCATAATGGTGTGCTATAAAAAGAGAACTACAGAATCATAATGAAAACATAAATATCATATATATCATATATAGATACATTTCTATCATAATGGACACCATGAGAGGTGGTAGAAGATAATAGAACAATCCTCGTTTCGTGAGGCAATAGTTCATCTCCCACTGAAACAACATGTTCTTTACCCCTTAGATTGAGGTGTGTGTAATTTTAGCTCGAATATATCTCATAAAAACATCCTTTCATATTTAGGATACATTTTTTGTTATAAAATAAATGGATAAAAAGAGTTTAGGGGGATAGAGATGTAAAATAAAACAAAAAAACATAAGAGGAGACCATACCTTTAAATCGGGTAAGGCCATTTGGTTTGAAAAAAAAGGGTTTCTTGAATTTCTTTCTGTCTGAGGTAAGACTTATAAGATAAAGAGATGAATCTAGAGAGTTTATTTCAGTAGAGGTTGGAAAAGCCATGTTCTTGAGAATTCTGTGAAATGGGTTGGAAATAAGGGCTTTTTATAACGGAGAGAAGGGGCTCTTTTGGAATGTTTGAAAATATTTTTTTTATTATTAAATGCTTTTGGGTTTATAGAGGTATGAAAATCATTAAAGTCGAATATAAAGTGGACGAATTTCAAAATAAAATCATCTAATAAGATTTTTACTAGTTTTGGATACTATTTTAATTTTAATTTTCTTTTTTTAAATAATACATTAATGAAGTAAACAGTGCTTCGTCATTGTCACATATATAATTTTATTGATGTGATGTCTAAAAGTTATAAGAAAATTACCACAATATAGGAAACATTATTAACATTCCAATGAATATTTATAGTCTAAAATATAACATATATAACGCCATGTAAATATTGTTTTAGTAAAACAATACATGTTTATGATAATTTTATTTTTACTTTAAAAAAAAGTTATTAATGTCATTATCTTACCCAAGTGGCTCCATGGGGTCCCCAAATTGACCAATGGATTATCTTGGTCGGTCATTACTCATCCAATAATTCTAGGAAAAGTATTAAACTAATTTTTTACTAATATAACATTATTTTTACATTAAATCACAAAATTACCTTTAATCGTGGTTAATAAAAGTAAAAAAAAAACTATTCACCAAAAATTATTTTCATCCCATTGAGCTACAATTTACTTAATAAGGAAAACCATGTATATCGTATTTTTGATATTTAATTCACAGCAGTGGTAAATTTTCATTTAAATCAAAACTTTAATTTTTTAACTATTACTTAGTGGTTTCAAAATTCATCAAAAATTGATGGTTTTCAGAAAAATTCCAAAAAATCACTCTAAGATAAATTTGATATTCTGAATTCAAAAACTATGTCTATTTTACCAAATTCAAAACTTATAAGTTTCATTAATTAATATTATAATTAATTCCCATCGTCAAAACAAAAAAGAAAGTTTTTCAGAAATAATAACCATTAAAAGAATGAAACTTGTTAATGTCCAATTTCAAAATGAAATTACTTCCAATGGCCAAAATCAGGTTAAATAGTAAAAATAGAAACCATTTACACATTAAAACTAATTAATAAGATAATCTAACCATATAAATAAATTAGATTAAAAGTTTGTTTTAAATTAAAATACATTAATTTTTCCTAATTCATTAAAAATGGACATTCACAGAAATATAACAAAATATCATTCAAAGTAATTTTGTTGTCCTGATTCTAAAGATGAAAATTATTTTGTCAAATATAATATATAAAAGTGACAAAAACTATATATTAAAAGGGTTCTCCATCAGAAGTCGTTAAATTGCCCTTTTAAAGTAAATTATGCTTAAAATTAGATTCATTTACATTTTAAGCCTTTGACATTTTTTGGATGAATGTAAAAAAATTTAACAAACATGTATTTTTATATTTATGTTTTTTGTATTAATTCCTTCCAATACAATGACTATGTGTTAACTACCATTTAACATAAAAATATTATATTACTAGTGTGCAACGTATGATTTCAAAGAAATCCATTGTTACGTGTCTGTTACGCTATTCAATATAGAATCCCCATTAAAAAATTAATATTTATTTCAAAAATATTAATAAATTTTAAAATTTCAAATTATTTAATTTAATGGGATTTGAAAATTCATTTAAAAATAAATTAATGATCAATATGTTTTTAAATTGGTTATTCCCTGTGATAATGGAATTGATAATGAAGATGAAATTAATAGATATTGTAAATTATGAATTTAAAAAAAGACATGTTAATTGTGAAATTCTCGCAACATTGTTTTTTTTAAAATAGTTTTCTACTACGATGCATGATAAATTAATTAAGAAATTATTGGGAATATTCCTTAGGTTGTATAAAACCGAGCGATTTAATGAATTTTTTAAAATGGATTTAATCTAAAAAATATTTTTTATTATATGTAACAATGATTTTATCATGAATTATATTAAACATCGAGTTAATATTTAACAAACAGAACCTTGAGTTAGAAAAGCATGAATTATTATTAATGTATGACTATTTAATTTAATCGACATATCCATGCTATTGGAATTGACTGTAGGTATTTAATTAAATAAATTATAAATATAAATAATTTTAGAATTTATATTAAATGAATTATTTAGTGACCGTATAATAAAAAAAATTAACATTAAAGCTATTAAAAATAATGTAACTATTTTTTTAAAAAACAATTTTTAAATTAAAATCACTTTTTAATAAATAAATGAAAAAATTGGTGAATGGTTTTAATGGAATTTATACGTTATATTACTAGTAAACTATTTACCATTAATATAATGTTTTTTATAAATAATATTCAATATTAAATGGAATTTAAGCTTAAAAACATTATTTTTCTAATATGTTGGTTTCTATCATTTCTGCACAATTATTTTAAAACTAATTTTTTATATTTATAAAATAAATTTGATAAAATAAATTTTATATTTGAAATAAAAAATAATAATCCTAGGTATTTTATTTAATATATTTTTAAAAAAATAATGTTTTGTCGAATTGTGAACAATACTGGATTTTAATTAAAAATACATTTTCATTTAAACTAGTTATAAATATAAATTATATTTTAAATTGGATTATAATTATATTTAATTATATTATAGACGTATTAATCCAATTTATGTCATTTGAATATTTATAAAATAGAGTTTTTATTTAATAACATTATAACCTATTGGTTAATTTATCTTTGAACACCTATATTCTTAACATGTATGTTAGATTAAATATAAATTAAAATTTTAAAATTTTTGGAATATAATTTGAAAATTGCATAAAATATTTTGAATTAGAATCATTCATATTACACATATGTTCCAATATTGTTTTAACAATAATAATAAAAAATAATATAAAAATAGTAACTATTAAAAAGGGAAAAATGGGTTTAAAGGGTTTAAACTAAAAATGTATGGGTTAATTTGACCACAAAAAATGTATAAAAACGTTTTTATTTTTCAATCTACAACATGTATTGTTTGATCCTCTATAAATTTCAATCAATATTCTTGGGAAATTAGTAAATTTCATAAAATATCTTTCTTTATGAAGATTAAAGTCCTCCACAAGCCTAAATTATAAAAGTGCATACCATTGACTCAAGTTGTGAGAACATAAAATCATTTTTTTTTCAGAAAAAACCTACCAATGTACCTCAAAAAAATAAATCATCTCATCCTACATTCCATATTTTGTGAACAAATACAACATAATACCGGTATTAACACAAAACTAAAGAGGATACTTGATTAAAATGATATATTCTTCAATGAGAATTTTTTTTCCTTCCATCTCTACATGAATATATTTTTAATAAAATAATATGATCTAACATAAGAATAATATTACTTATGATAATAAATTTTTTGTTAAACTGATTATATAAAACCAGCCTCGCTGTAATCAAATGGGGTCCAAAATCATCATTCGTGTTTTTGACATACTAATGCTCAACGGTTGACATCGTTTATATTTACATTACCACCTCACACATCTAGGTATGATGAGGGATATTAAGTATATATATGTCATTGATAACATAATTTTACCTTTCTAGTCATTATATAATTTATTTGTTTTTTATTTTCTATTATATATGTGATATAATAAAGTCTCTCATGTGTACGGAGGAATACATTCAGGCAATGTGATGTGATCGTTTTTAATAAAACATTCCATGCAAAATAATAAGGATAGATTAAATTAATAAATGTGATAGAAATATAATAATATTTATTATAATGACATATTTATCAGTATAAAGAGATAATATATCTTCTTTTCATTCCATTTATACTCACTGAATGATGATAACATCATTCTTGAATGTGTGGACTACTGCTTACACAAATCGATGTGACTCTCTATTTTCATCACCAACCCACATAGATGACAGTTTTGTAACACCCCATGGTTTTAAAAATAAATTTCATTACACAAATCACTGAATCTATAAATAAAGAATCGTTGTTTTAAGGATATAGTTTTTATCTATCGATTAATTTGAATTTTTCAATTTCTATGATTAAAATTTCAAAATACAGACATCTACATTAGTGATTAGTAAGTTATTTGGATTCTGATTGATCCAACATGTTATTTTGGTGAATAGTAATATAACCCTTATGAATAGTAACCTGAATAGTAATATGAACCTTATGAATAGTTAATCAATTTTTTATTTTATTTTCTTACGGTTATTATATAATGAGATATTTATTACTTTTTCAAGATTATACAAAAGGCGTTATAGTTCTTAAATTATTTTTGATGGAAAAAAATATAATTTTATAAAAAAATAAAAATAATAATATTTATAAAAATACTCCCAAAAAATGAGTTCATTTTTGAATTCTACACAACAAATAATGGTTAGGGTTAATTTTTGTAATTTTTTAAGATAGTTGAATTTTCGGTGAGTAGTAAATATAATGTTTTATGTTTTCTGGTGTTTAATGTCATCATAATAATGTAATAATTATGTAGTATATTTGGTCAACTCTTGAGGATTTAAAATACGATATAAGGTGTTACAAGGATACAATACCGTCGGAAAAAACCACGGTTATGACCATGGTTTCACAAATACCCCTAATGTGGTCTTATCTGAAATTAATTAAAAACAACCTCACATTTAATATAAATACCACCATCACCCCCTCTTCCTATAACACATCTCAGTTTATGAGATTTGACTATATTTATACCAATCCCCTTCCCAAGTTTCTTCTCCATGTCCTTGGCTTACTGGTCTCACCAAATTTCAAAAACCAAAGGCCTTAAGGAGGATGTCATAGAGAAGAGATCAAAAGGTAAATATCCTCTTTCATTTTCTTATGTTATCTTTTCAATTATATTATTTTATTATAATTTCTTCTCCACCCCTTTTCCTGGAGGAATGAAAGATCTTGTATGATATATATGATGTAATTTTATTATGTTTACGGAAAATATTATCATCATTCTTTAGCTCCTCTTCCTCTTAAAAAATAAACAAAAGCAGAATCTATGATGTGTCAATTTTACCAACATTGAGGATGATGTGTCTTCAACTTCCATTTATTCTATAAAATATAGTTTTAAAACCATATTAACGGTTAATTTTTTTAAATTGAAATATTTTACAATTCTTAATTTTTATATTTAACTTATATGGATAATAGTAAAGGTATATGATGAAAAAAGTTCATGATTACCAAAGAACCTCCTAATTGATCTAAATAAATATCACTAATGATTTATGTGTTGATTGATCCTCTTATCGTATAACCAAAAGTATTCATTTCATCACCTAATATTTTTGAAACATATTAAAATTATTTAATTCTACTTATGGTTTTTTTAATCATTTCTATATGAAAATCATGTATGAACCGACCATGGAAATCATGTGAAGCATAGACCGAAATAATTGAATTTACAAAATAATATTTTAAACTGGGTCAAATGATGTTATAAAATGATCATATAAGGCTATATAAATGTGAATATTTAATTTAAAATATTAATAACACTATTTTTACCATTATACAGGATGTTTAAACAATGTTCTAGTAAGGAGAACCTGAGGTAAGAGAATTATTTACCCAATTTCTATTCTTTGGGTTATCCTTCAACTTCATTGATTATATAGATATATGACTATTTTTCATTTAATATATTTATATTGTGTTTTTCTATGTGAATTTATAGTGTATACACAAAATCCATTCATTATATTAATTATCACATCGACTATATGATATTTTTATGGGATTTTTCTTTAAAAATACTCTTTTAAAAGTCAATTTTCCAAAATACAAAGTAATGTTTTTATTCAATTATCCATGATTTATCATTATGTACTTGATATTGGTCATTTTTTATGTTGATGTTTGGAACGTTAATATCCATAAAAATCATTGGGTATGCATATTTTGGAGGATAGCCGTATAGTTACTCAATGTGTGACAATGAATGTTACACCATAAGGTAGTCGTGAGGGGTTACATTTTATGGTATCCATAAGGGTTATAAATCTAAATGTAGACATGTGTGTAACAATATAATTAAATAATGTCATAATATACCCTTATGGATTTTTAAATGTTCTTTAATTTTTTATGGAAGTCTATTGGTTTACAATGTAAGTATATATGGGTGAGAAGTATGTTTTTTACATGATTTCAAATGTTTATAAGTGTTGATGGTGTAATGGTTTCTTTAATTATTTTAAAATTTCGTAGTAATATTTTTATGATCATCCCATTATTTTTAAAAAAAATAAATGGTTATAAGGATGATTAAGAGAAATAAAAATGTTATTTTAAATTTTATGATGTTTTGTCAAAGAAATCACATGGTTGTTTTGTGATAAAATTTTATGATTTAGAAAAAATGGATACAATTTTAGTATTACCAAATTTTTTTCTAGTGGGAGGATATATATGATTTTTTCCTTACATTCTAAAACTATAATTAGAAATAATATTTGTTATTGTAAAGAAGTGAAATATTGTTGAATAGAATGATTAGATATTGTTTATGGCCAGTTCATTATAGTTCTTATTAGAGAAATATTTAGATAACATTAAGTGTTATGATAATGTTAATAGAATACCATAAATGATCATTACCATCTATTTATGTGGAAATGGTATATCATTTTAAGATAACCATGTAGATTAATCTATGATATGTAAGTTCATAATTGTTTTCCATAGAAGATATAGGGAAGCTAAAATTGGAAGGAACTAGGAGGCTGATATCGTTATGAATCCACATAAGGTAATGGTGGGAATTGGAATATTTATGTTTTTTTATAGTAATAGATTAGATGAAATAGGAAATAAATGTTGGTGTACTCCATTAATGATATCTATTATAGCTATTATAAAATAACATGATGATAGTTCAACTTTTTATGAGGCAACACCCTCATTATTTCTGTGTATCTTCAGACCCAATAGAAGATGAAGGATGGATTAAATCCCATGAAAAGATATTTCATGTTATTGGGTGTTCCAATAATCAGACTCTTAGTCATTACATATATATTCCTGAGGGTAAATCTGATCAGTGGTGGTTAATAGTAATGAATATCAGGGGTGGAGATGATATTGAAGAACTAGAGTGGGAATAATAGAAATTTTGTTTCCATGACAAATATTTTCCTAAAGTTGTTTGACATAGAATGGAGAAGAAATTTCATGATTTAAGGAAAAAATATAGAATATTTAGTGGCTGTGTATGAACAAATCATCACCCAACTAGATAGGTATGCTTCAAATTTCATTTTTGATCTCAATAACAAAAATAACCATTTCTACTTTAGTTTGAAGCCATGATATCGAAGGTAATTTTCTTTAAGAGAGATCGAAAGTTATGAGAAACTCATATGATGTGCTAAGTGGGTGGAAATTGAGTTCCCTGATGATCATATGTACGTTGATAACAAAAATAATTTCAGTTCTATACGGTATGTGAGGAGTAAGAATCAATGAAATAAATCTGATGCTAAAAATATTCAGTTTTAAGTTTTTAAAAATTGCAGTAAAAATAACCATTGGGAATGCATTACCAAATCTGGGAAGTGTTTTCGATGTGGTATGTTTGGAAATATGTCTTGATATTGTAATAAAAATGGTCCTAAGATTAATCCTAATTAGAATACTATAATTTGTTTCAAATGTGTTGTGATGGTTTATTATAGAAATTCATATCCCAAGAAAGATCTGAGTGATGGAAAAAAGTATGGAAATATGCATAAAGGTGTTGTGAGAACATTTTTTACTACAACAATAGATGTCTTTACATCAAAATAAGTGGTATTAGGTACTTTTTTACACATATTTTTCTAAATTATTGAATTATACGAGGTCTACACATTCCTTTATTTATGAGAAATGTTTCAGGTAAAATGTAAATACTACCTCCAAAAACAAGACCAGAACTTATTGTTAAAACACCAAGGGGAAATGTTACTAAGAAAAAGAATTTTATGGATCTTAATATTGTTATCTATGGAAATACATTACTTATAATCCTTTTTCCCATAGTAGAGTTTGATATCATTCTAGGTATTGTTTGGAATTTTTTTCAAGCTAAAATTGATTATATAGATAAAGAAGTTGTTTTTTAGAAAGAGTTTTTGTTTATACACACGAACGTACACATATAATTGAGAAAATGTTAGGAAGCTTAGACACTATTGGAATATGGAAATAAATTGTATTTTTGATGTATTTCTGAAAATATGGGTTGTTTTAGGATTAATAATGTGCTAGTAGTAAATAAATAACATTATAATTTTCCTGATGAGTTACCCATTTTATTCCTAATCAATATGTTGAATTAAAAATTGAATTAGTTCATATGCTAAGCCAATTTGAAAACTCTCTCATCATGTGGCTCAAATGGAACATCTTGAATTTGTAAATTAGTTTAAAGAGTTTCTTGATAGAGGATTTATTCTTCATAGCGCTTCAACGTAGATAGATTTTACTTTGTTCGGTAAAAATGAATATAGTTCCATGAGACTTTGCATTGATTTTAGATCTTTGAATATCATTACTATTAAGAATATGTATCGTTTTCCCCACATATATGACTTGTTCGATCAACTACAGGGAGCTCAGTATTTTTCCATGATCGACTTGAGATCTATGTACCATCAGTTGAAGCTAAAGGAGGTTGACAGTAAAAAACATCTTTTCCAACTAGATATGGTCAATATGAATATGTTTTTATACTGTTTGGGTTAACTAATTAAACTACTTTATTCATGGTTCTTATTAATATAATATTTTAATGAGTTCATGGATAATATTGTTTTGGTGTTTATTGATTTCATTATGGTATATTCAAGATTTAAAAGGATCAAAAAAACATATAAGGGTTATTTTTCAATTCTTAAAGGAAAATAAACTCTTTAGAATATTCAGAAAGTGTGAATTTTGGTTGTATCAAATTTCGTTCCATGGTCACATTGTTTCTAGAGAGGGAATAAATATTGATACTGCTAAAATTAATGATGTTGTAGAATGGCCAGGATCCAAATATATAGTTTAGATTCATAGTTTTCTATGTTATTTATTCTATTTCTATAGTACTGTCGAAAATGTAGCACATATATATAATCCACTGACATAGTTAACACAAAAAGGTGTAAAATTATCCCACACATGATTTTGAATTAGCAGTTGTGGGTTTTTCATCCAATATTGGGGGCATTTATTATATGAAGGAAAATGTAAAATATATACTGACCATAAATGTCTTATGTTTATATTCCCTCAGAATGAAATAACCATGATTTTGAGAAAGTTGATTTATTTCATAAAGTATTATGATTTCATAATCAATTAAAATCATGGAAATTAAAACAATGTGGAAGATGAAATGAGATGAAAATATAATACATCATTAAATATGTTACTAATTGAATAAGTCTATTTGATTAATGATTTGATAATTTTTTAATGGTGTTTTTTTGTATTGTAAATTATTCTACTTTGTTTGATGTCTCAGAGATGTAATCTATTTATGACAGATGTAAGAAATCACTGAATGAAGATAGTTTGCTAAATTTTTTTCTGTAATTTGTTAAAATGGTTATGTTTCTAGAATTTAACATTCATAAAGATTGTGTTTTCGAATTTGTAAAAGGATTATGTTTACCATGTGATTCTTATCCAAATAAATAGTTGTTGTGAGTGCACATAATTCTTTATTTTTAGTTCATCCTTTCAGTACAATGGTTTATAATGACCTTTTAGAGTATCACTGGTGGGATGGAATGAAAAGAGATAATGTAGATTTCACTGTGAAATAATTGACATGTCAATAGGTTAAATAGGGTAGTATCTTAAGGGGATGATTTAGAATTTACCATTTCCAGAGTGGAATTAGGAAAATATATCCATAGCCTTTATTTTGGGACTACCGAAGAGTTCTCAAGGTAAAAATGAATTTTGGGTTATTTTTTACAACAAGCTAAATCTAATCATTTCCATCATATCTGAGGTTCTGTGTCTTTGGATCACATTTCTTGACTATATAAAATAAATTGTAAAAGAACATGGAGTTTCACATTACATTTTATTTTACCAATAATATAATTTCATTTATATCTTTTCGAAAGGCCCTCAGAAGTCATTGGGAACATATATAAATTTTAGTATAAAATTTAATCCTCAATTAGATGGGCAGTGGGAACAGAAAATTTATACATTGGAGGATATTCATTGAGCTTATTCAATGGTTTTCTGGGTAAGTTGGGATCAACATATTTATTTAGTTTAATTTTCATACAATAACAATTTTAATTCAATTATTTAGATGACACATTTGAGGCATTATATGTGAAGTGGTGTTGAACTCTCACATTTTGGGAGGAATTTGGGGAAAGGAAGTTGATGGAAACAGAATTATTATAGATGGTTTATGAGAAGGTAAATATTATCCAACAACACATTAGGACATCTCATAGTATAAATAAATGTTATGCATGTAACAGGATGAAATTCCTTTAACTAGTGGAATGTCGGCCTATACCAACACTTATATACCAGCGGTTTGAAAAAACCATTGGTATAAAGAATCTATACGAATGGTTCTACTAAATCATTTTCATTACCAATTTTCTTTTGTGTTTCCCCAATGGTTTAGAAAAATCTATGGGAAATATAAATATTACATACGGTTTTAAATAAGCGTTGTAAAAAACGACACCGGATTTTGTGCTACCTGGTGATTTTTCATCCACACATGAACCCTCCCCGACCTCGGCCCCTGACCCTCTCCTCCCCTTCCCGACCTCGACCTCCTCAACCTCTTGGCCTCTACCTACACCTCCCGTCCCCAGCCCCTCTCAGATCTCTATCCTCTAGGTAAGTTTCACATTCCCCTCTTAGCTCCCTCTCCAATGACGACGACCCCCTCCCCTCTCGGTTCCCTCTCCTTGGGACATCCCAATCCCATCTCGACTACCTCTCCTCTGACAACATCCCTCACCCACCTCTCTAGTCGTGCATTCCACCCCCATGGCCGAACACCCCACGTGATGTCCCCCTCTCTCGGACCCAACTCCTCCCTCCATTTCTTCATAATTTATTTACGGTTCTTGATCGGTACATCCATGTAAGAATTATCCTTCTTTTAAAACAAATGAGCCAATATGGAATTCCTTGTTTAGTTCATAGTTAGGATAACCATTCCCATTAATAATTCTTTTTCTAGAGTTTTGGGTAGTAACCAACTCACAGTGTGGTGAGATATTTGGTAAATTATAAAATTTTTCAAAATATAGTCTTCCAGAAATGTAGGGTATGATTCATAGGTTGTAAAAAATTCATTCTAATCATGTATGAAATAAAAATTTCATGATTTTTAAGACCTCATATTTCCCTCAATAGACCCCTATTAGACCTGATATTGTGCTGGATTTTTTCTTAATCATGATTTATATATGAGGAGGTCGTGTCGTCATTAATATGTGAAATGATGTGGGTTAATTCGAGATGAGTAATTCTATATGATATTTTATGGGTTATTGTGAGGAGTATCAATCCCATTAATTGATGGTTCATTAAACATAAGTTGGTGATGATTATATTATGTAATTTTAATTGGTAATGTAAATTATTGATCTTGGATTTCAATGTAGGTTATTTGGATGGTATTATCTATCAAATGTGGGTATGTCTCAATTGAATATGGGTGTCTTTTCCAATTACCCAATGTAATTTTTAAATTTACCATTAAATACATATTTACTATAATATGGAAGAACCAAAAAAATCATAGATAGACAGTACACACCACAAGACTCCAATAGGAGACTCCACGTGACATCTACTGATGGTTAAGTGTCCATTAACTTAGGAAACGAAATGGATTGGCACTCAAACCATGAGAAATATCCATTTCTGGAAGAAACGATACCAACAAAATTATTCTTAGTGTAGTATAATGAAATATTTTACACCCTCATGACCAAGTAGACCATCTATTTCATGGATTGGTGCTCAACCAGATTCAATAGCACGATCAACCACTAAAAATTTACTGTGCTTCCTATGAAGATATTTCCATAGTGAAGAGGTTTATGTGCAAAATCTTCAACGCAACTAATATAGAGGTGGTGCATATTCATTGGATAAGTGTTCTAGTTTGGTGTTTCCAAAAACAGGCTATACAAATAAAATAATGAAAAATAAAGAGATTATTAAATGGAATTATACCCCCTTGATTGTAGGAACATGATTTGACCCATGGGGTGTTGTGGACTTATATATTGTGTGGTGACATGTATATTCATATGATACTTGTTTTTTTCATTATCTCAATGTCCACTTAGGTATTTTACTTCTTTCCATGGATGGAGGGCAGTGATGCTATCCTGACTTGTTGGTTTAGATCACTTATATATTGTAATAAAATGAGGTGTAAGTGTGAGGAATCATTAGAAGCTTGAGTAGCATTGGGGTCTTCTTTGAGAAGGAATTGTATTTCTAAACAATTTTGTGGGAACATTTATGGATTATTTTGGAGTCATGAAATAACCCCAAGTGTCTCCATGTGATATAATAAATAACCCCATGTTTCTAAAAGTGTCTCCATACATCCTATCGTCCTCGCATGGGATAGCCACTCACCCAATCCTAGCAAACATATCCTATTCTATCCTCTCAGACACTTAGTCTAGACTCATCTCTCTAGGATTATCTCATCCCTCGTTGTACATCTCATCATCTAACTAGACAAGGATGATTATTTACCTCATGTTTGTATAAGTCACAAAATCACACCATGTCAAACCCATCTACATTCTTATCCAATTCACAAGGGAATACTATAGGGTCCCTAAGACCCCTCCTAGTCATTGTTGACTGAGCACAGTCCTGATCCCACACACTATAGTCTTCTCTCGGCATGTAGGCCATTACATAATAATATTCTGAATAATCCAGTCAAGAACCTTATCAAAATCATGTATGATAACCCAACCCCGCTAACCATGTTTCATCCTAAGTAAAATGACAACAGGCCTCTTGGTGTTATATTACCAATATTTCAGACAATAACCAATTCCTACACTTGCATATCATTATTCATCTCATTTTTTGAACTCTTGAATAATTAAATTGAGTAAAAAATTTCATAATACATTTTATAGACTCAGAAGGGCCATCCCACTCTATGAACCCACTAAGATTCCAATCCATCCTGATAAGTATTTCCTCATAAAAAGTTAGACGTACAATTTCTGCACCTATCACTACAAGGTCCATTCCTCTTAGGAATATTTTACTATATCAAAACCCTCATCCAGTCCATACACATATCATCCCAATTTTAAGACATATGTTAGACCACTCATATCCCAATATATATTATATCCACTAGGAGGCCTAGTGAAAGGGTGATTTCGTTTCCATAATATCAAAGAAGAACTGTATCTAAAACAATACATAAATGTTCTGCTTACGTATAATTCCACCTTGAATCGATATTTAAAAACATCATATAGGTTATTGGTGGAACAATGTGTTGTTAAACTCTATCACTACCAAGAAAAAGGGATTAATTTCCAAGATACCTAGTTCATGTACAGACCCACCAAGGTTCAAAATACATCCCTTCCATAGAGATACTGTTTAGTCATCATCAAGGAAATTATCACCATATGATCTATAATACCATTAATTAGAAGTAATATTGTGGTTAAACTATGTAGAATACTTCCAATATGTTATATGTTAAAATAAAATATATGGATTTTTTGTATAAATAGTCGAGCCCTCATTGTTAGGGACATCAATCACATTTAAGAGAATAAATTTCCATTAAGCCCTACATTCAAGAATTATCCATGTGGACAAGCCCCATGCCAACACTCCAAGAACTAACACCATAACTAATAATGTAAAATACATGCATCTTCATAAATTAAATATCTCAAATGTAAATATAAAAACCAAGAATAATAAGACATGATCCCATGTATCGTTCAAAACCAAACTAAGATGAAACTCAAGCCAAACATATTATATACCATTAATAGGAAGTGTAATTATTGTTTAATAAGAATATAATATTTGATATTATCATTTTGAAACATGGATATTTTTCCCTATGGCTTGCAGAAACATGATTTGACCCATGGGGCATTGTGGTTCTTATTTGTTGGGTGGTGACGTGTATAGTCATAGAATACTGGTTTGTTTTAGTTTATTTTTTTATTTTTTATGGCATTTTCCAAAATGGTCTTTTACTAATTTTGTTAAATAGAGGTTAGTTATTTTCTATGAAGGGGCGAGAAGGGGTTATGATTGTTTCAATCCACTGAATTTGATCATTGGTAAGATTCTATGGTTAATACTTGTCTCGCACCTCATGTATTTGGGGATTTTAGTGTTTCTGAATCCCTACAATATTTTCAGTAGGGCGTTGGATCATTTCAGGTTGGTTCATGTGGATTTGGTTCTCTACTGTCAATCGAGGTAAGACTTTAATGTTGTTTTTTGGTTTCTCACTGGTTATGTGGTGTCCTTTATGTGTTTGAGGGTTCCTAATATCATTTTTTAGTGCGTTGATCACTGCACTTTAGTTTCAAATCACCATGTCAAGGGAGACTTGACTACGTGTTCATAGGTAAGTATGTATATGTATGTGGGTTCCCCCGTTATGTGTATAGTCAACCATAGTAGTGATTATGCACATATGGGGCTAGGTGTTCCCATTTATATAAATAAATATATATATATATATATATATATATATAAATGCATACACATGTGAGTGGAGACTGGAATATACCTATAAGCATATGTGCAAGGATCCCCTTTCACATGCTCATTTCCATGCTGGTGTGTACATAGGGACAAGGTGTTCTTGCATGTGTGTAAAGGTGTGTATAGCTAATGGGGGAACAATATCTTTTAGTTTGAAAGCTCCAAGAGCCAAAGTAGATGGCTTGGTTCCACCTTGAGGTAGTGTACCTCTCTTAGCCTCATTAATTCACGAATTCTTTAAATTCAATTTAGATTAATTCTTAATTCTTCTTAATTATATTGTATTTCATATCTTGAATAATTTTCATTTAATATTATTCTTTCATTTGATAAATAGTTTCATGTTTTTATAATAAACCCCTCTAATGGAGATGCATTGTCCGCAAACACTCACAGTGATAGTTATGTTGATCTAGTTTCTTAACTAAATGCATTTGATTTGTGGAGAATTAGTTTTAGATTAAATGTTAAATATAAAAAATGGATTGGATATTAATGAAATTCCATGATTTTCTAATAAAACCCCATGCAAAGAAAGTGCGTTGACTTCTAATCCGAAGAGCAGTGATTGATATTTATATCATGTTTCGATTTAGTTTGAGTTTTTCATATGTCTCTATTTGGTGTTTGTTTTGTGGCTATGTTGTTTTTTTCTTTGAATAATATAAGTTGGATAATCATACTCGGTTAGGTCAAATGACATTGTCTGAGTGGGAATTTTCCTTGACCATGGAACCTTCATTATCAACCTTCAAATATTATAAATGAAATTTCAATTTTTAGGCAAAGTGAATGAATTTGTAAATGTTTTGTGTAGCGTGTCCAATTTTTTCATCATTTAGTTTCCCTTTAGTTGTTGTGTCATTGTGCTTCTCACTACAACCATCCAACGATACCAGGTTATAGCATATTAAATAGTTGATTCATTAAATCATGTACATTGGGACCTTATCTTATGGTGAAACTTGTTTGGGGTGTTTTCCTGGCCTATGGGCCACCCCTTTGGGTGTTTACCTAAGCCCATATATCAAAAAAGATTGATGGTGTCATTTTGTAACACCTTCCAGGCTTGTGGTGCTACCCACCATAATCATCATATTGACACCACCAATTCCTAGGATTTAGTGCTTCCTCCATTGAATATTCATATTTATACATTTCTGCCATGTTCTAATAAGAAGAATTATTGTGGGGACACTAACTAAAGGAATTCTGGTAACTATAGTGGACCTGTGTATAGAAAAGTATAGAATGTTGTTGGAGAGATCCCTATGTCATTTCCCACCACATTTTTCAAAGGGGGGTGTTTTGGTGTATCAGCATATTTTAGTGGATAAAAAATGGCCATGTGGTCATGATGTTCGACATTTTATAGGGAATATTTCTTAAAATGAGTGTTGTTTCGTGCCTTGGTGTAAAGGTAAAAGGTGTTTTGTTTTTAAACACAATTTAGAATTGTGTTTTTATGTCATGAGGTTCGAGATTTTTAATGGAATTTTTGAATGGATTTTTTATGCCACAAATATTCTGTTGATGTTTTAAAATCATGCCAATATTATGGACAATGTGGAGATTAAAAATGGAGGTATTCTGGCATGATATTCGGTTATTGTAAGTGGTGGATTTAAAATAACTTTTCGACTGATTATTTGGATTTTTATTTAGTAGTATTCAATGGAAGATGATTGAAAACATGAAGGTGTTAATGGAAAAGTGTCGTATAGTTCATCACTCAATATAGGTCATCTCTCAACTCCCAAAATCTACCATACTACTAAAGATAGTCTCATTCTACTATTTATCACATACAAACCTTCTCATTAAAAAAATCCATGTTAATACATTATGATCAATGTAAATCCATTTTCTAAAATAATACCATATTAACCATGGAATGCCTAATATCAGATTCCAAACGCTCCATTATCACTCATGGATGGGTTTATCTAGAACCTTATCACTCAAGGTGAGTCCATTATCATGACCACTAACATATAAATCTTGGATGGGTTAGATATCAAGTTATAATGTGATAACAACATTATCACTCAATTAAGGTTCCTTCCAACACCTATTCACTAAAGGTGTTTTAATTCCTTATGATATATCATTATAATTTAAAAATAGTTTCATCCAATATGTTGAGGAAATAACGACAAGGGAATTTGGTCCATATCATATCTCACCAGATTGGTACATGGTTCTACTAACTATGGACATATACCCCCATATAAAAAATGTCTCAACATCCAAGTGAAAAATTTCAGTCCTCTTGGTACTAATATATCATACATTATGGAGTCCACTATAATCCTTGGGACTGAAATCAGTCTCATACCCAAAAAATAATAATTACCCCATGATGACCTCAAATATGATATGATATCCTTGGAACATTCCTTGAATCCCATTCTACCAATGCACACAAGTCCTCACCACTACACTAGATTAGGTACCATGTTCTATCTGTATTAGAAGAGATCTCAAGACCACATTTTGAAGGAAAAACATATATTTCACCACATTTTTAGTCCTTGAGAAATAATTCTACCTATTTCACACATCGTATGTCATTCCACCAATATGAGTGTTTTAACTTCCCTAGATGGGAGGATACTTTTGGTTTTTTCATGTCACTAGTAATTTATCATTCCAGGTATTTTTAAAGAAATTACATGGTTCATAAACCATTTTTATCATTTGGTGAATCCTTGAAATTAATCAATCCTGATACTGCTATCAATATTATAATATTAGTATATAAATGAAAAAGAGATGAAGTAGAAATATGTTCCCAAACTCTAATTAAAAGTGTGATCTAAATGAGAATGAATATGTAAATCAAAATTCCACCTTCCCCTCACATGTCTCAATGTTCCCTCTTCTCATCCCTAATGGTGACCACTTATTTTAACCTAGTATGATGTACTTGATATTCAAACCCAATTGAGATTATGGTTCTGAACATGTACTAGAAGTGAGCCAAATGGTCCTTGAGCGCTTGAAAGGGTCCCTCTAAGGTCATTCGTTATTTCTATCCCCACACTTTTCACCAAATTTTTTTATTGAAATGTTGAGTAATCTGAAAATTAGCTCAGGCCTAATCAAGGAAAATATACTTACTCAGTAAGATGGTATTGAGTGAGTGACTCATTCTAGCATCCCATTGTGAGAATGGTGTATATATGGATTCTATGTGGAGAGATACTTAGGCCAAAGGATCTATGAATTCTGATCCTTGAGGAAATATTTCCATAATTAATCACATTAGGCCAGTTATTCAATGTACATAAATAATATTTTCATATGAATTGCAATTATGATAATCGCTGAGGATTTACCTTTTTCAATTAATGTTTCAGATAGTTCTTTCACCACAATGTTGACCCCAAGGATGATATAAATGTGTTCCTACAATACGTCATAGATTGAGAGATGATTTCCCTTCCACTGACACTATATGTTCAAGGAGAATTATAGGGTCACCACCACCCTTAAGGGGTGGAATAATAAACAAATGTCAGAAAATTTGATACAGATCTGATAGTATATTCAATATTAGGATAAATGCTTAAAATATCCAAGTGATGCCTCCATCCTAGCTAGGTCTATCATAGAATAGTTACCCATATCATGATATTCTAAGAGTGTTCTCAATCATGTCAGTTCAAAAGGTATGAGGAATATTTCACCCATAACCGACATTCGGTTCAACACTTCTTGGACCATGTTCGTTTTATACTGTCTCTGGACCCTTTTTATGCCATTGGGCATGCTGAATGGATGGAATGTGTATTTTTCTTTGATATATTATATTTTTCCTCTAATGAAAAGGAAGAGGACTAACACTGTTAAGAAGCTTATGAAGATATACTTAAGAAATGGGATGATTAAATTCAAAAAACACAGTACTTACTTTATGAATTTGTTTGAGGTTTCTTAGATGACTTCCTCACACATTTACTCTTTTATGTATTCATTGAGGGATGTCCTTCTGAAGGGTATGACCTTTGATGTGTTGGAGGTGGCACCAACAAAGGTATACATTTCTTTCTTGGTGAGACGACATATATGATTAATATGAACAACAAGCATAAACCATATAGAGATGTTCAAGGGTATTCAATATTACATATTGATAATCTATCCATCAATAATGAATTATTTATATCATTAATTTATAGATAACTCATTGAATCTTATCTTGTAAGATCTAATTATTTTTGGCCCTGTAACTACAAACACCAACACCCGGTATTCACCAAACATCAATATCGATACTCATCACCATAATTAATATCTAGACAGCATGAAACCGCGTCCATCTCTCCCAAGGAAACATTGTATCATAAAACACTCATCCCAAAACATATGGCACTCCTTGTCATAATACATGGATCATAAAGATAAATTCCAACAGAGGGTGGTCCGCATTATAAGAATCACCTATTGATAATGTATCATCAATTGTCTTTTGACGATCTCAATATAGATCCCACCTTACCACAACTAGTCTTATATAAAAACAGGGGTCTATCATCCTCTAGTTAAATTAAACCAAAACATCCTAGTCCCACCCACCAATGTGACATCACATCTCTCAATCATGATGTTTAATTACTATAAGGCATTAATAGGTCATCAAAATTTCCACACTTACAATTAGTTTAATTCAATGGGTAGATCATCCACTTTCAATAACCCATACTTATTGAGAATTTTTATACTAGAATACCCAACTATATATTAGGTTAGATCTAGGAACAGATAATGACATAATTATATGATTATTAGTATCATGTAAAACAATAGAGAATTAATTTGGTTAAGTATAATTTCACCATGAAGGGATATGTGAAAACATAATATAGGTTATTGGTGACACAATGAGCTAATACACTATGTCACATCCATTAGAAAGGGATTAATTACCAACATAACTAGTTACTATAATAACCCATAACATCCCTTGCATAGAGATAATATATAGTCATAATCAAGGATAATCTCACCATATGATTCATAATACAACTAATTAGAAGTAATATTGTGGTTCAACTATGTAGAATACTTCAAATAAGTTATATAGGGAAACCCCATATATGGTTTTTTTAATTTAAATAGTTAATCCCTCATTTTTAGTGACATAAATCGCCTTAAATCGCAAAAATGTCAACGAAACCCTACATTCCACGAATTATTCATGAGGAAAGGCCCCTTGCCAATAGGCTCAGAACTAAAACCATAAAAAATAAATGAAAATTAATGTATCGTCTTTAAATAAATATCTAAACTGTAAGCATTAAAACCAAGAATAATAAGTCCTTATTCCATGTATCCTAGAATTCACACCAGAAAAGGTATACATAATTCAATTTTCTAAGATCCAACAAATTCTAAAAATTAATGACATTTCATGTTTACTCAACCACCTAATCTAGAGGGACACATTAAATTAATAACCATGAATGATTAAATTTTATGACATTGCATGAACACACAGTTAATAACACCATATTTTAACATCCCCTTCTTTTGAAACCTACTAAAACTCTACTAGTTTATTTAAAACAATGGAATATTATAAATCCACTAAAACATAATATCTATAACCATGGTTGGTGATTCTACCCCAAAACAATTACCTGAACTACACAAGGAACAAAAATATAGAATCACTAATCCCCTGTTGCCTCTAAATAGTCTCACCCACATTTCCCATGATATTCATGTTCCATCCACATTTAATTTCATACCAGTATATGGTGGAATCCTATTTATCCATATAAACTAAATACCTTAAGATCATTCCATGATGTTGAATGTCCTTAGTGGTAACCATCATATGTATGATGTGAACTACCCTACTTTAATTAGTGCACAAAAACTTCCTTAAGATGATTCAATCCCACTAGAATGAGAAGAGAGTACATAAGAGGGGAGGCCATTGTATGCTACTTTCTATAATTGCATATGAGTGGAGGCTTCTGGAATTGAAAAGGGGAGGCCGATAGAATTTCATAGGGGATGCGACTAGAATTTCAGAGGGGAGGCTTCTAGAATGGCATAGAGAGGGAGGTCGTTGTATGCTTGATGAAATTACTGTACGACAGAGGAGAGGCCACTGCAATTGCAGTGTGGACGTACATGTTTTTCTATGATAATGTTGTGGGCGGTGAAAGATTGTAGTGGGGGAGTATATGATCTTCCAATGGTTCTGTAAACCGTTGTTATATTGTATTCATCACAACATATCTGAACCGTTTCATTTAAACTGTTGGTAAAAAAATATGTTGCATATATACAAATGGTTCAAAAACATTTGGTATACATATATTCCAATGGGTTTCTTGAAACCGTTGGTATACATATATTCCAATGTATTTTTTGAAACGGTTGGAACATGTTAGATGTTAGACGGTATGCATACCAATGGTTATTTAACCATTTTTACACATATATACCAATGAGTTCCCTTAAACTGTTGGTAATATATGTACTCAGATAGCTCATACCAATGGCTTCTAATTAACCATTGGCATACGGATACTGAAATGCCTAACATACAAACGATTCTTACAACTATTGGGATAGCCGATCCCAATAGTTTCAAACCATTGGGATATTTCAAATTTTCTGTACTATTTCTTCCATGTCAGGTTCTCGTGTTTTTCATAGAATATCACCTTGGAAATGTGTTATGGGTTTTGGTATGAATGTTAATATTTTTCTATGATTCATTGGATCTTATGAAATCATAGTTATAGTTGGAAATTTTTCTTATAAAGTATATTTTCTTATGAGTTTATTTTAGATACAAATATATTTTCATTTTATGATGTTGAAAAATTATGTTCTAGATTCATCTCATTCTTTGATCCTAAAAGTAATTCACCTGGAATAGAAACATTCATAGAAAGGGAAACATGTTAAAATTCATTAATGAGGATAAATAGTTTTATAGAATAAGTTAATCTACTAGGTAAGGGTTTTTTGGAGAAACTACATGGTTGAAGAAGAAACATGTTAATATATAAATTATTTGATGGAATGATACCCTCAACTGTTTAATATGTAATTAAAATTGTAACAATCCAATTTCCAGAAGGGGGGGAGAATGTAACATCTGCAGGTTTTGAAAATAAATTAAAATGAATGAATCACTACATATATAAATAATGAAACTTTTTTAAGGACATAGTTATAAAAAACCCGTAAAAAATAATCTTCCTCTTCTGTGATTTGAATTTTTAAAAATAAATATCTATGTTTTAGATTAGTCAGTTATTTTGAGTCAAATAGAACCAAATTGTTTTTGGATGAATAGTAACAAACCATATTGAATAGTAATATGAACATTAATATGAACCTTATGAAAATTAAATCTTGTTATAAATTTATTTTCATAAGGTTATAATCTAATGAGATCTTGACTAATTATTCATGGTGATATAAAATAAGTAATAGTTGTAACGTTGTAATTTTTTAATAAATTATAATTTTATTTGAATATTAAATTAATCATATTTTGAAGATTATATATAGAAAATTATGTTCATTTTTGAAATATACACATATAAAAATCATTACGGTAAATTTTTGGTAATTTTCTGGGAGACTTCAATTTTTTGTAAATATTAAGAACACATTTTTTAGTTTCATGGGGTTTAATGACATCATAATGAGGTAGTCATTAACTTTAAATAATGAGGACTAAAATATCATATGATGTAATTCTCCGACCCCAGTTTCCCAGAGGTGGTGCATTATTTTAATAAATTGGCATGATTACAAGGAATAAAGTCCCGAAATACTGATCAGTTTTGCAGTCTTGGAAAATAGATTATATACATGAACGTTACATTACACATTAGAAAATAAAACACAACATAAATGATCCTTTGAGAGTTCCATTAATCTACTAGATTAACCCTTCTTATCAATCATAAAACAAATCTTGGAATCCCGAGAAAAATAAAACTTAGAAAATGGTGAGCTCAAACGCTCAATAAGGGTAAGCATTATAGCAGAAGATAACATAAATATTATGCATGGTGATAAATGAAAACAAATGCCATTACAAAATAATAAACATGAACAATTTTATTGAAGGAATATGAGCTAAGTAAATAATGACATTATAAAACATAATAAGGGGTATTCTACTAGTCAAATAACCACATGAACCATCAATATTATTTTCATAATGAGGGAATATATAATTCCAGACATTCTGAAACATTTTTTCAAGGCCTCGACCAAGACGTCTAAAAATTATTAAGGTCTCTACCAAAATTATATATCAAATTGGGAAAGGCATCATCCAATTCAACATCTAGTTGTCTCATTAGACCTACCGATACATTTAGGAGCTATAGTGGGCTCCACCTATCACTTACAATCTCTGATACATTCCTCATATGAAAAGGATGAAAATTACACAAACATTCGTATTAAAACATGCCAACTAAATGTCAATACATTATCCATAAACCATGAATGGTATAAAAATAACACATCCATATTCAAACATATAAAATCCCTTAAATACAATATTGAATATTTGTATCATAATAAATTAACTTCAAATAATTTTGAAATCGATCAATGGATGTTGACATAGATGAAAATGATTTTTAAAAATATTTGATAGAAATATCCCTTTTTCATGAAAACATTTAAAAGTCACACAATTTAGATAGGAAGAAATTTAAAGAATTTTTTTAATAAAAGTGTCCCATACCACTTTGAATCTTTTGAAAGGAATTAATATTTTAAAAACATTTATGTCCATATAAATAAATCCTTAAAACCCATTCTGAAAACATGGGCATTAATGAGAATGACTTAGAAGAATAAATATTTTAAATATTTAAAATGATGTTTTAGTTAAAAAGTACCTTAAAAATATTCCCTTTGAAAATTATTTTATTAAACATGGACATGAATAATAAATATGTCCCAGTAGATACTTATATATAAAAAACCTTAGATAATAAAGAGATTGAGAAATTAACCCTTATGTTGCACTTTCCTTTGGTCGAGGGTATGTTTAACTTTCTGTATAATTACCATAGTATGTTATTAAATTATACCACATCCATATTCATATTTATTATATCATAAATGAATAATTTATGACATTATACAACCCATTTAATAATTATTTCCATTTAAAATTTACATTTTGGGTAATAATCACATTCTTTATCGTATGTGTTTTAAATTATAATTCTTGATCATATCATTTAGATCATGATTTAAATGATTCAAGAATATAAAACGTGATATATATATCATATATATTTAGAATATAAATATTTATAAATGATTTATATATGAAATGGAATGAACCATTTATGGAGATGGTAGGTCGTACGTACACATAAACATTGTTTCTGTTTTCATATCGTATTGAAAAGAAGTTAGTGAATATGATATATGTAAGTACATACATACATACGTACACACACACAAACACACACACACACACACACATATATCTTCAGTAGAATCATTATGTCATATATTAAATACTTATTAATAATATATATTTTTATAATCATCGTTGAATGGTGAACATTGAAATAAATCTCATCGCGTCGTGGAGATGGTAATCCATACATACGAACAAGAAACAATATCATACTTTTGATATTAAAATCGTATATAATTGGATGTTATATGATATATACAGAATCATTATCATGATAAATTTATTATTTACATCATTTATTGTACTTATTATACCCATCCAAATAGTAATGTATTGAATAACAACTACACCACGACTTGGAGACGTTAAGCCGTACGTACTCATTTTTGGTGACATGTCATTAATAGGATGGATAAAATAATGAATATGGTTGTACCATAATTACAATAACATCATAGAATATAGAATATACTGGATTTATTATTTTATAATGTAAACAACAAGGAAAGAAGAAGTGGAAGAAGAAAAGAACTTGGAAAAGGTGACGAAATATTTACCTCTTGTTCGAGGTTCTTCCTTTTGATTTGATCAAATGGGCTCCTTAGGGTGGATTTCTGACAAAAGGAAAGACTCTAGGATGAAGGTAGGATAGTTGATAGGATATATGGGCTGGGGTTGGCTGATCCAAATGTCTTTGGATGTATGAATTTGAGAAAAGGGGATGTTCCCTTTTATAAGAGGGGTGAGGGTCATATTAGGAAAATATTAATGTATTAATTTCTTATACAATCATATTCGGTTTATAATAGCTCAAAAAAATTTATTTAGAATATTATGTGGTTATGGGTCTATGTACATTCATCCAATAGGTTTTAGAAAACTTTAGGTGACCATTTTAACCATATCTTTTAGTTTTAACTCTTAGTTAAATAGTTTAACATTTATGATGTCTTCTTGTATTCTAACACTATATGATTAATAAACATACTATAAAAAACCTAGAGAACCTAAACTGGTTTATTAATAACATATATAATATTATTTAATCCCTTTGGCTGATCCGTAGATTTTTAGAAATATTATATCAAGTAATAATATATATTTTGTTTGAAAAACTATATTATGAGAATTTTGACAGTCATTGGTATTTGTTTTTTATAAAGAATAAAAGCATGATTACATCAAAAAAATTCATTGAATCTAACCTAACATGTCATATTCACCTAAAATATTCGTGGATGTTATAAAAATTTGAAATTATATTTGTTTTAATATTTATAATACCATTTATTTGATTCTTTCATTAAAAAGGTAATTACTGCATCATCATTGAATCATTAATAAATTTAATTATTTAACGTCTAAAAATTATAAATAAAATACCATTATGTATAATTTTGTTTATATTTCTAATTAATATGTATAGTCTAATTTATATTTTGTATAACTCTATAGTAAAAATGGTTTAGATATTAAAAATCTATTGTAACTATTTTTACTCTTCTTTAAATAAAATAACAATAAATGTCTTAATCTAATCCAAGTAGACTTAAAGGGTAATATCTTATTACTAAGGTTGTTTTGGTCTAATTACACTTATCCGATAGAATTAGGACATGTTTTAGGGTAATTATAATATCTTTTTTACCCTTAATTACCCTATTTATTTTCAACTGTGGTAAATAAAAGTAAAACATTACTATTCACCAAAAATTATTTCTCTCTTGTTGAACCACATTTTACTCCTTGATATTAACCATTTTTATCAGATTTTCAAAATTAAACTCACAGAAGCGGTAAAATTATGTTTTATGTAACTTTTCAAATGCTCCTAGGAGGTCGGCAATTGACGACAAAAAGATTGATAAAATTTTTATATATAAAAATTTATTATAAACTGACTCCAATGAATTACATTGAATTTATATAGGTATTTGAATCAATTATAACCTAAAACTAATTTAAATAAAGATAATAGTTATTTAAATAAAAAGTTAGTTTTAAACAATATGTTAGTGTCTTTCACTATTCATAAAAAATTGAATGTTTTTAGAAAAATACCAAAAATTCACCCTAAGATAATTTTGATATTCCACATTAAAAAATGAATTCTATTTTACAAATTTTAAAACATATAAGTTCATTAATTAATTTAAAATTAATTCCTGTTGTCAAAACCAAGAAGCTTATTTTTAAGAAATAATGACTATCAATAGATTCACACTTGTTTATGCCCAATTTCAAGGTGAAATTACTTTCAATGAACATAATTGGATTAAATGAATAAAATATAATCTAATTATACATACAAACCATTAAAATTTATAATTCAACAACATAAATTATTTTGATTAAAAAATGTGTTTTCAATTAAAATATAGTATATTTTACTATTCACCCAAATATAAAAGTTATATGAAAAATACCAAATAATTATTGAAACTAAATTGTTATATCCCAATTCTAAATAAGAAGCTTATTTTGTCAAATTTAATATACAAAATTTTCAAATATAGGATTTAAAAAGGGTTCATCCTTAAAAGGTGGTAAAATTGCATTTTTTGAAAAATACTTCTTTTACCTGAAAAAATGTATTTTCTCTTACATTATGTCTATGAAACTCATTATATGGATTCTAATATTATGAGGATTATATAAAGTTAAAAATTCAGTTAATACGATTCCAAACCACTTTTGAATGACTGTTTTGGTAAGCCGTAGTATGCATGAACTCAGTGTTGTGTGTATTGAAAGTTATTGATTTACTTTGAGAAAATAATGTACTATGAAATCTTGGGGTGTTACATTCTTCCCTGCTTCAATAAATTGCTTCCTCTCAATTTGAAATTGTTCTTCAAAATTAAAATATTTAAAATAGAAAATACCTTTGTGGGAAAACCCATGTCGGAAATTATGTTAATATAATTTAGTCTTAATAAGAGGAAAAAAATTATATATATATATATATATATATATGACATGTAGAGCTTCAACGTTCAACTAATTCCTTCCACCAACTCATCATTCACTCCAAATGATTCCAAAAAAATTCTATTTATCCAAATCATATAAGGTTCAAAAAATAAGGAATTTATAAGTCATTTTTCAGACTATTTTAAAAAAGCTAAATTATACAAACCAGTACATCAGGTAGTCTAGTCGTAGGTGATGCAACTTTTTCACTCTTCGGTTGCAGGTTCAAGTCTCACAACCTTGGCAGACAGGACTAGTTGTCTCCTGACCTCTGGGATGTCCTTTTTATAATAATACATAAATAACCTTAACAATAGTATCCAATTTCTATCTTAATCCATTCCAACATTTAGACTTATCCAAAATACTTATATCCAAACTCTCAGCCCAAAATTTATAAGGAATTTCAACATAATGAAGATCATTTTTTCAATGTAATAACAGGTGAACGCCTTCATCATTTATTATTTTAAAACACTGCAACATCCTGAATTACCATAAAACCTTATTGATTACATTCATACTCCCTTATTCCATAAAGAATACTGGATATACTCCTTCTATACAAAAATTTTGTAAACTCCATCAATGATGGAATATACAAATCATTAATCAGCTTCAAAGAAGTCAAGAATATTCTATATAATTCATCCAAATCAACTATCTCTTATTTCAAAATCACAACATCATTATCAGGACCATATTAAGGATTACCTTTCCTTCAAACATGTATTTTATAAAAATTGTAGCTTATATTAAATCACTTTTCTAAGAACCATATAATCTCAAATCCTCAATAAAATACTACTACAGTACAATCCTTATTTTTCTCTATAATTCATGTAACAAGAATATTGTTGATACAACACTCAAATGAAATAATTCTATAATAACAACATAAGAACACTAGCCTTTCTTCTTTATCTGTGGTAATATCACAACTTGATTATTATCCTATAACATCATTTGTAGAATACTCTTATGACTGGGACATTCATTCACGTAGTGTCTCAATGCCTTCTAGATGAAGCATTTTAAATTTGAAAACTTTTTCTTACCCTTGCAATCACGTACTTGGTGTATTTTTTTCTCCACACTTATAAAAAACTCACATTCCCTTCAAACATTTACCAAGGTGATTATTTCTAAATTTAACACATATGGGAAAATCCTTATTTTCCCTCTTCCCTTTATCCAAATTTCATTCTTCCATACTTTTATTCTCTTTCTTCCCTTCAAAGCCATAAGACTCAGAGAATTTTTTACTTATCTTATTAAATCATGATTCTATTTCTTAATATGTTGAGAATACATGGGAGACTATTTCTTCTCTAAATTTTGTCTTAATACCATGAATGATATGAACCTTCTTACTCTTTGGATCATACATATTTTTGGAGTTCACATTCCTTCTACTAGGGGCCATTTCTAAACAATTTCATACAATAGGTTAGTTTATAAATTGCACTGAATAATTCCAAACATGTAAAATACCTAACGTATATTGAACAGTTTATGGATATAATCCATAATCATAAAAAAAATCATTGAGAAAGTATTTACTTCTAAATCCGTAAAAATGGCTAGTAGAGTAAATGTGAATTATCCTATTCATATCCCTTGGGAGTGTCGGAACCAAGAGTGGAGCAAGTCTCTTTGTCATGCACCAGTTCCCATTCGAGTCTTGCTCAAAGCGGTGTTTTCGGGTTTTACCCCTAGGTACATCTGTTCCAGAGGCACATCTACCTGCTCGTATCTAGAAAAGGATGTAATTCATGTAAAACTCACAAAATAAATACAGTACCAAAATTCAATGAAGTTATTCTATACTAATTCTCAATGTTTATCTTAGGGTAATTTTCTCTAATTATAGTTTATATAAATCTATTTCCATGGTTGTTGCTAAACATCCTCTGATACAAATTGTAATGCCTCGACCCAGTTACCCAGTTTCTGTGCATTATTTTAATACATTGGTATGATTACAAGTAATCAAGTCCCGAAAGACCGATCAATTTAGATGTCTTGGAAAATAGATTACATACATGAACGTTACATTGCACATTAGAGAGTAAAACACAGCATAAATGATCCATTGAGACCTCCATTTATCCCCTAGATTAACCCTTCTAATCAATCATAAAACACTTCTTGGAATCCTGGGAAAATTAAAACATAGAAAGGGGTGAGCTCAAACGCTTAGTAAGCGTAAACAATACAGCGGATGATAACATAAATATTTCGCATGATGAATAATTAAAAACACAAGCCTTTAAAAATAATAAACATGAACACTTTTATGGAAGGAATATGAGATGAGTAAATAATCCCATTATCAAACATAGTCAGGGGTATTCTACTAGTTGAAAAATCACGTGAACCATCAACAATATTTTCATAATGAGGGAATTTATAATGCCAAACATTATAAAACATTTCGTCAAGGCCTCGGCCAAGACGTCTAAAAATTATTGAGGCCTCGACCAAAACCATATATCAAATTTGGAAAGGCCTCGTCCAATTCCATGTCATGTTGTCTCATGAGACCTATTGATGAATCGAGGAGCTATAACGGGCTTCACCCGTCACTTACTATGTCCAACACAATCCTCGTTTGAAAAGGTTGAAACGTTATATAATCATTCGTATTAAATCTTGCATAAAAAATTTCAATCCCTTATCCGTAAACCGTGAATGGTATAAAAATAATACATCCACATTCAAACATATCATAAAACATTCAATACAATATGGAATATTGGTATCATAATAAATTAACTTTAAACATTTTTAAAATCCATCAAAGGATGTAGACATAGACAAAAATGATTTGTAAAACTATTTGGGAGAAATATTCCTTTTTCATGAAAACATTTAAAAGTCTCACAATTTAGAAAGGAATAAATTTAATGTCGTATTTGAATAAAAGTATCCCATACCACTTTGAAACATTGGAAATGAATTAAAATTTTAAAAACATTCATGTCCATATAAATAAATCCTTAAAAACCATTTTGAAAACATGGACATTAATGAGAATGGTTTAGAAGAATAAAAATTTAAATCATTTTAAATGAAGTTTAATTAAAAAAGTACCTTAAAAATATTAACATTGAAATATATTTTATAAAAAATTGACATGGATAATAAATATCTCCCAGTAGATAGTTACGTCAAAACAACCTCGGATAATAAAGAGATTGTGAAATTAACCATTACCTTGCAATTTCCATTGGTTGATGGTACGTTTAACATCCTGTATAATGACCATAGTATGTTATTAAAAAAATACCCAAACCATATTCATATTTATTATATCATACATGATTCATTTATGTCCTTATAAAACCAAATTAATAATGATTTCCATGTTAAATTAACATTTTGGGTAATAATCACTTTCTTTAACATATGTGCTTTAACTTATTATTCTTGATTGTATCTTTTTAATCATGATTTAAATGATTACAGAATATAATAATTAATTTATATATCATATATATTTAGAATATAAATATTTATAATAGATTTATATATTAACTGGAAGGCACCATTTATGGAGACGGTAGGTCGTACGTACGAATAAACACTGTTTCCATTTTCATATTGCATTGAAGGGAAGTAAGTGAATAAGATCTATGCAAGTACATAAATATATACATAAATATATATATATATATATATATCTAGTATCATAGTTATGTAATAAATTACATTTTTATTAATAATATATATTTTTATAATCATCGTTGAATGGTGAACATGGAAATGAATCTCATCGCCTCGTGGAGACAGTAATTTGTACGTACGCATGAGCGAAATTATAATTATTTTGATATTAAAATCATATATAATTGGATGGTATATCATTTATACCAAATCATTATAATGTTATATCTATTATTTAAATCATTTATTCTCAATGTTTAAACCATCCAAATAGTAAGGTATTGAATAAAAACTACACCACGACATGGAGACGGTAAGCCATACCTACGCACATATGGTGACATGTCATTACTAGAATGGATAAAATAATGAATATGGTTTTACCATAATTATAATAACATCACATAATATAGAATATACTGGTGTTATTATTTTATAATGGAAACAATAGTGAAAGAGAAAGTGGAAGAAGAAAAGAACTTGAAAGAGGTGATGAAATATTTACCTCCTTTTCGGGTTCTTTCTTTTGATTTGATCAAAAGGGCTCATTATGTTGGCTTCATTACTAAGGTAAGGCCTCTAGGAAGAAGGAAGGACATTTTAGAGGATATTTGGGCAGGGTTTGGACGATCCAAATGGGTTTGGAGGTATGAATTATAGAAAAGGGGAAGTTCCTTTTTATAAGAGAGGTGAGGGTCACTTTAGGAAAATATTAATTTATTAATTTATTATACAATCATATTCGGTTTATAATGGCTCCAAATTAATTTATTTAGAGACTTAGTTGATTATGGTATCTAAATACCTAAACCAATAGGTTTTAGACAAGTTTAGGATACCATTTTAACCTTATCTTTTAGTTTTAACTCTTAGTTAAATAGATTAACTTTTACCGTGTCTTCTGGTATTCTTACACTATATGGTTAATAAACTGACTATAAACATTTAAGAGAACCTCAAGTGGTTAATTAATGACATATATAATATTATTTAAGCCATTTTTCGGATCCTTATATTTTTAGAAATATTATATCAATAAATAATATATTACTTTTTTAAAAAAACTATTTGATGACAATTTTGACACTCTTTGTTATATGTTTTTTGATAAATTAATAACAGAATGATTACATTAGAAAAAATAAATTTAATAAATCCTAACATGTCATATTAACATGTGAAATTCTTGGATGTCATATAAACGTTGAAATTATATATAATTTAATATTTATAATACCATTTATTTGATTATTTCATTATTATGGTAATTACTCCATCATCATTGTGTCATTAATAAATTTAATTATTTATTTCTAAAAATTATAAATAAAATACCATTCTGTTGAAAATAATTGTTACTTTATAATTAATAATTATAGACGAATTTATCTTCTGTATAACACTATATTACAAATGGTTTAGTTATTAAACGATGATTTTATCTCTTTTAACTCTTCATGAAATAAAATAATAATAAATGTATTAATCTAATCCATGGGTACCTAAAGGGTCAATTTTTATTCATAAGGTTTTTTTCAGTCTAATTACACTTATCCAATATAATTAGGAAACATGTTAGTGTAATAATAATAACATTTTTACACATAATTACCCTATTTACTTTTAACCGTTGAAAATAAAAGTAAAAAGTTATTAATAGCCAAAAATTATTTTCATCTTATTGAACCACATTTTACTAATTGATATCAATAGTGTCTCTCAGATTTTTGAAGTTCATCTCACAGAAGAGGTGCAATTATGTTTTATGTAAATTTTCAAATGCTACTAGGATGTGGGTAAAAGACGGTAAACAGTTCCATAAACTTTTTAAATATCAAAAATTATTATAATAGGAATCCAATGAATTAAATTTAATTTATATAGGTATTATGTATCTATTTTGACATAAAAATAAATTTAAATAAAATAAATAATTATTTAAATAAAAAGTCAGTTTTAAAAAATAACTTAGTGTTTTTCACTATTCATCAACAATTGAATGTTTTCAGAAAAATACCTACGATTCCCCCTAAGAAAATTTGGATATTATGAATTCTAAAATGAATTCTATTTTACAAGTTTCAAAACATAGTAGTATAGTTAATTAATTTAAAATTAATTCTCGTTTTCGAATCCAATAAGCATATTTTTAAGAAATAATAACTATCAAAATATTGACACTTGTTTATGTCCAATTTCAAAGTGAAATTATATACAATGACCATCATTAGAATAAATGGTAAAAATATAATCTAATTATTCTTCCAATACATTAAATTGTATATTTCAACTGTATAAATTATAAATATTAAAAAAGTTGTTTTTAGTTAAAATATAGTAATTTTCACTATTCACCCATATTTGAAAGTTATCAGAAAAACTTCAAAAATTTATTGAATCTAAATTATTATGTCCCGATTCTAAAGAAGAAGTTTATTTTGTCAAATTTAATATATAAAAGATTTAATTATTTGATTTAAAAATGGGTTTTCATTAGAAGGCGGTAAAATTGCATTTTTTGAAAATTACATCTATAATCTGAAATAAAAATTTGTTCTTAAATTATGTCTAAGAAACTCATAATATGGATTCTAAAATTATAAAGATTATATAATTTTCAAAATTCAGTTAATACTCTTCATAACCACTTTTCAATGACTAGTTTGGTATGTCGTGGTGCGCTTGAACATAGTGTTGTGTGTAGTGCAAGTTGATGAATGACATGGATGAAATAACATACTATGAAATCTTGGGGTGTTACATATGTGGTGTCCCATGTGGAAAATTCCATGAAAAAAAACCATGGGAAAACCAACAGTTTTGAAAACACCACTAAGGAGTTGGCCGTTAAAATTAAATAAACTCCCTCACTTTCTATATAAATACCACCCTCACACCCAATTCCTCTCAAAACTATCATGAATTGATGAACAATACCATTCCCAAGGCACTTCCCCACATCCAGTACATAGGGGTTGCCCAAGAAATCCAAAACCAAAGCCCTTAAAAATGATCTCAAGGAGAAAAGTTCAATATGTAAACGTCCTCTTTTATTTTATTCTTTTTTATTTTAAATTATTTTATTTTCATATACTCTGTTCTAATCCCCTGATTCAAGAGACATGAATTCCCTAGAATTATATATATTCTATATTTTTATCATGTTTATGTAAAAATTCATCTACATTTTTTCTGTAACCATCCACTTATTGTAAAAATAAAAATAGTGTCGTGGGATTTGTGCATTTACCAACAATTTGGATGATGTGTCTTCAATTACCATTACATCATACAAAGCGGGTTGAAAAAAAATTATGGTTAAAAAAGGATTTAAATAATATTATATATCCTTTATTATGTTATATAATTAAAACATCTCCATAAATTTAATGGTATATGATGAAAAACGTTTGTAATTATCGATGGACCGCCAAAATGATGTAATCAAATATCACTACACATTTATCTAATTATTCATACTCTAAACTTATAATCAAAATGGTTTATGAGATCACTTATTATTATGGAAACATATTAACAACATTTTATTCCACATATGATGTTCTTCTTCTATTCTACATGAAAATCCATTACAAATTGAACATGGAAATCATGTAAAGAGCACACCAAAAACAATGTAAATAATAAAATAAAATTTCCAAATGGGTCAATTGAGGTTATTAAATTATCATATAAGGTGTTATAATCTTGAATAATTTCTTCAATAATATCTATAATAATATTTTAACCATTATAAACGAGATTTAAACAAGTTTTATGTATGATTAACCCGATGTAAGGGAATTCTTAACCCAATTTCCATTCATTGGGTTAGCATTCCTTTTCATTGGTTATATGGTTATATGATTATTTTGGTAATGAATTTTTGTTTATGTATTTTTTAGTATGTGAATTTATAGTTTATAATCATTCCATTCACTCTTTTTGTAACAACCCAAACTTTCATAAATGAAAATTCCTCTTGATATAATTTAATTTCTAATTATATAAAATATTAATATAACATATGCACTTCATTGGTTTTATGATTTTGGATTTCAAAATAGCGTAATGAATTGTTACTATTTCTAATATAGCCATTGAACATTTATTACATGATTAGTACAGATATAGGGATTTATCAAGTCTAATTTACTCATACAAAGGATGTGATGGCCTCATCCATTTGAATTTCTCCATACGAATCCCATTTTCTAGAGATTGGAAATGTGGGGGTGTCATTGGGCTTGGATCTTGACCAAGATCAATACACGATTTAGCATGTTAAGAAATAATGGAACTGCCTACATGATAAGTGGAAGTTGATAGAGATTACCATGAGTGTAATGTAATCTGATCTACCCCCAAGAGTCGGTCACCATCAAACAACTTACCCTTAACTCATATACATGTGTTATAATGTGTTATGTTAGATGAATATAACACTTTGATTATGTGCATAGAATAATGAATATACATTAACTTTATTATTGTTACCTTATAAATATTTTTTAAAGCACAAAATGTTTTTTAGAAATACATTTTGATGAATTAATAGATATTTTGAAAAAAAAATTAATTTAATAAAAAATAATTTCAAAAATAATTTTTAATAAATATAAATTATTTTATATTTTTTGTGAATACAACTGTCATGTTCATTATGTTTTGAATGATGTCTTTGTCAAAAAACATGCATTTTCGATAAATGTCAATTTTTATATTAAAATTAGAAATTCACATATTTCGAAAAATATTATGATAAAATGAATATTATATTTGGAATTAGGATATCAAAATTATCCAACAGTGAATTTTTCATAATTTTTTGAGATAGTCGAATTTTTTGGTAAAAAATAAATACTGTTTAATTATATAATATGTTTTATGACATCATAATGACCCAATAGTGATGTAATACAATTATATAAATATTTTTTCAGCCAATATATGTTTTATAATTAAAATATTTTTATTATAGGTTGGGTTGATTTATTTTGCAATACTTTAGTGGAGCATCTAAGGCTTATAAAATATTTTAAACATTTAAAATTTTTTCCTTGAGAGTCTGACTATCCTCTACATAAGAAAGACAAATATTTTAATAATTTCGGCCATTGGACTTGTAAAATAATTTTTTCCAACCCCCTTTTGAGAAAACCATTGTAAAAAACCTTGGGATAGTCGTTTTTTATTATTTTAACGTGTTCTGCCCAAAACATTAATAATAAAGAATTGCCACTCATTTCCTATAAATCCCCAACCATGTTCCCACTTCCTCTTCAATCAATGCCTTAGGAGATAGATAATCCCCTTACCACCTCCCTGTAGAATCCTCCCATTTCTTCCCAGGCTCCCAAGGAGCCTCTCTCAAGCCCCTCCCAAACCATTGGGATCACACTTCTAGGTATGGGATTTCTTCTTTTTTAAATTTTTTCCAAATGTCATTATGTTGTTATACCGATTTACATTCAATTAAAAAAGTTGGGGTGTTATTTTTCACCACCCATATACTTCCCTATATATTTTTTAATGAAGCGATAACCCTTTATCTCTCATTATTTTCTCCCATGTACACCTATTACCATGCCGAAATTCTCGATTGGATTTATCTCTCATCATTTACATTGAAGAAATATTATTGTTTTATGAATCTAAATTCCATTACATGTGTTGGTAAACATATATCTATTATCCTCTTTTCATTCCATTTCATGTACAAGTGATTTTAAACCCCTTCCACTCTCATCATTCATTTTAATGAAATCTTATATCACGCCCTTATGCTGCTTAAATTGCCCCGCGATTTTCCAAGAAAAAGGTATTGTGTAGAGAATTTCATGCCCATTTCTCTATCAAGGGTATTCAACATTATGAGAATTTACTTATTGATTATATATTTTCATGTCTTAATTCCACATTCATCTACTTTGGAATAAATTATTAGGTTTAATGAATCCATGTTATATGATCTATGGGGCTCCCTAATGCCTGAAATTAAATGATCAAGAACGGTGTGCCATGATAGCGCTCCAATGCACTGGGTAAAGATTAGTATAATGATTTATGAAGTTAATTTAGGGTTTAATAACAAAAATTCATGATTAATTTGGGTTTACTCATTCTCCATGTGCAATGACTCCTTCCCCATGCTAATATCATGTTAAATGTTGTTTCCACATTTCCACGTTATGATAATCATGCTATATCCTGCCTTTATTTTCATGTTTCTCTTATCCTCCATTGATATTCAAATTTACTAACGTGTTCTGTATTATTATTTTTATGCCTTGTTTACTCCCTTATTGGGATTTATGGCTAACCATTTTCATATGCATGTACTCATGTTATCCCTTGCAATGAAAAGTACGAAGTACTGTTGTCTGGAATTAAATGATGTTTTCAATCATTAGGTTTTGTTTTATGTTCTATGTTTTTATGTAAAGTTCCTTAGACACAAAAACACTAGAACTCTCGATAATCTATCTTGTATGAAGTGATGAATTTCGGTAATAAATTATTTTTGATTGTAAAATAATGTGAAGTGTCATTATAGTTGGTATTAGAGGATATGTTTAGTTATATTTGCTATTAGTATTAGAAAACCCTATTGAAAGCCTTAGGTATAATACAAACTAATATAATAACATCCCTAATTTTTTGGGGTACTGAGTAAGTGTTGTATCAAGAAAATACATCCTTGTCTGGATATGATTATGTAGAGGAAGCACTAGAACAGATGTACCTAGGGTTAAAAACTGAAAACACTACTTTGAGCTAGACTCGAATGGGAACTGGTGCACGACAGTGAGCCTTGCTGCACTCTTGTTTAAAACACAACCATGTTATTTTCTTTAGTAAATTCATAATCTTAGTATGAACCGTTATATATATAATTCAAAAAAATTCCCCTAGGAATATATGTTGGGAATTAGATCATTGATGAGATAGATTGAGGCCTATAAATTCGTAAGTTAATGAAATAAAATTAATTTAAAACTCATCCATTTTTTAATTTGTGTAACCTTTTATGAGTAAACCCTATATTTCCTTTTATTCCAGCTAATGGCTGGTAATATGAGGGTTTGTGCCAACAACCGATGTGACGGTCAATGTGATGACTGTTTTAATGAGATGCCAAACACGATGGGAGTAAAAATCATGAAATTTGTCATGATATTGTCCCAGTTAACTCATGATTCGAATAGAATCATGGTTATAGAATAATTTTCACCCCCATGAATAAAAATTTCACAATTGAGAGCTTCATGAGAAAATGGACTCTTACTTCTAATGGGTCATCTGATTCCTCAATTGCTGAACAATGGATCAACTCCTTTGAAATGATCTTCACCATCATTAAATGTTATGAACAAGATGAGGAACTATTGTTTTTTAATTGTATGGATGGTGAAGTTGATCAATGGTGGAAATTGATAAAAAAATATGAATCCTGATGAGGATATTGAGGAATTGGAATGGAATGATTTTTATAAAAAAAATTCGACAAATATTATCGGTGCACCCTCAGAATTAAGATGTAATGGGACATACATGACGTAAAGAAAAAAAGATGATGAATACATCAGTGTGTAAAAGGAAAACCTTACAAGGCCTTTACGATATGCCTACGTCATTGTTGTTACCCCAGAATTCATGGTTGACCACTTCTTTAGTGGGCTATAGCTTAGCATACAGAAATCGCTAGTGATTTGTGACTTCTAGATCATTGAAGATATTGTCTGAATTGCCCTCAAAGCCAAAATGGTTATCTAAGAATCTCTAGGGTATCATGGAGATATGAAGCATAAGGTGGAATATAATTCTGGTGGTTCTATTGATAAATCAAATGGTGCAATGAAAATCAAGCCCCCCACATTCCAATGGTGTGGAAACAAGAGCACCGAAAATTTTCTGAAGGGGACGAGGAAATGATTTAGGTGTGGAAGAGAAGGTATCCTAACCATTAACAACAAAAAAGAAAAAAATGTGGCTATAATAGAGGAGAGGAATGTTCCCTTCGATCCTCAACACGTTTTTCATTGTTTCTACTACAAAGAACATGGTATCTTTTCAATCCAATGCCCTAAGCCAAGGGTTTTCGGAGGCAACCAAATACCCCCATGGGAGCAAGTGTGAGATTTTTCCACAACTAAAAATAAATTTAACCCTAAAAAAATGAGGTAATATGTACTCTATTTATTCATTCAAAAATAGAGAATGTACTCTAGGATTCAAGTTCTACAAATTCTTCTATCTTATGAATGTTTAGTAGAACAATCATAACACCACCAAAATTTATGTTAGTAAATAAGTAAATGAGAATGGAAAAAGGGGAAATCCTTGCATCCCATGAATATAACTCACCCTTATAAAAATTTGTGTATTAAAAATACTGAAAACCCTAGTCATACTCCCTTTGGGAAGAATTTGATGCAATTCTTGTCATGGATTTTATTTCATATATAGAGCAAACATAAAATGCTGTGAGAGGGAAGTCACTCTCTATGTGGTGAATCTACCTCAGATTCTATACAAGTGAAAAGAGGTGGATGAATCATCTTTAATACCATCATTTAAAGGGTGGATAATACTAAAAAATGATCATGCATATCTGGATTAGATGATTGATTTCTACAGAAGCAACCATCGTTGAAGTCGTGCCAATGGTGTGGGAATTCACAGAAGTGTTTCTTGAGGAATTTCCTTATCATCCACCTAAAAGTTATGTTGAATTATTTATTTATCTTATTCCTTGGGAATGACTAATATTCAATACTCCATAAAGAATGTGTTTTGTGGAGCATTAGGAGCTAATGAAATAACTAAAATAGAAATTGGATAAAGGGTTTATAAGACCTAGTGTTTCACCATGGGGTGCACCAGTCCTCTTTATCATGAAGAAGGATGGGTTAAGGATCATTTGCATTTATTATCACGAGCTCAACAAGATCTTGATAAAGAAAAATTATTCTCGACCACGAAATGATGGATTTTTCGATCATATATGTGGAGAAAAATACTTATCCATGTAGGTTTTGTAGTCAGGACATTACCAAGTAAGTGTGAGAAGTGGGAGTTCACCAAGAGTTTTTTTTGTACAAGGTATAAGCACTATGAATTCATATTAATTCCTTTCTAACACACTAATTCTCCAACAATCGAAATGGACATGATGAATAAATTATTTATTTATTAGGTCGAAAAATGTGTGGTAGTATTTATTGAAAATATTCTAATATACGCCAAAACCAATGAAACACATGAGAATAACCTAGGAAATGTACTAGAGGCCTTGCGAAAGGAATATCAATTTTCAATGTACAGTAAGTGTGAGTTCTGGTTGAAGGATGGCTCATTCTTGTGTCTTACTATCACAATAAAAGGGATATATGTGGATCCATCCAGAATAGTTGTAAATGATGGAAGGAAAATGCCAACATCGATGATGGATATCTTTAGCTTCTTGGGGTTAGCTGGATATTATCGCCGATTTGTGTGAAATTTCTCATGATTTCATATGACAACCCTGCTTTTATTACAAACATAAACATGATTTATTACATAAAACATCACATGATACAATAAACAAGATCGAGTGGTTTAGTGTATTTGGGGATTATTATCATTACATAAAAACTTAAAACATGAAATACAATATCATTATTGAAAACATCCTTTACATGACCACTACATTCCCTCGTACTTAGCATTGCATGAGATAACCTGAGGACATGCATAATAAAAGGGTGATCTATAAAACCCAGTAAGGGAGTACATATAGAATAACATGAGGAGTACAATACATGTTAGACAATTGGCATATCAATATAGAATAAGAAAAAACGTGAACATAAAGTCGTGATAAAGCATGATAATCATAACATGGAAATGTGGAAACAACACTTAACATGGAATTAGCATGAGCCAAATCCCATTGCACATGGAGCATGATTAAATCCATATTACACATAAACCACGAGTAAACCCTCGTTTCACTTGAATTATCATGATTCAACACTCATTGCACATGACATATCATGATACTATACGTTACCCAATGCATTGGAGCACTATAAGGGCGCACCCTTCTTAAACATTTCATTTCATGCATAAGTGTGCCACATGGATCATAAAACATGGATTCATAAAACATAATAATTTATTCCACGATAAAGTAATGTGGAATTCATACATGGAAATTTGTAATCAATAATTAAAGGTTCATAAATTTTGATACCCTTGATGGAGAAATGGGCATGGTATCCACTACACAATGGCATTGGCTTAGAAAATCGGTGCGATTTCGGCAGCGTAACGACGTGACATAAAAATTAATAAAAAAATGGATGATGAGAGACAAAGGGGTTCCACATCATATTTAAATGTAATGGACAGTAAAAAGTTCATATAGATACATGTCCCAACAATTGTAATGGAATTTAGATTTATGATACAAAATTATTGCTTGAATGTAAAAGAAGAGAGAGAAGTTCCTTTTAGAATTTCAGCATAGTAATGGGTGTACATGGGAGGAATTTAATGAGAGAGAAAGGGGTCTCCCATAATTTAAACAATAATAGGGTAGTAGGGGAGAGGTGTGAAACCATACCCCAACATTCATAATTGAAATTAAAAGGGTAATACAACTTAATGAAAATTGACAAAAATGAGAAAGGAAGAAAAAACCCTTACTTGGATGTGTGCTTCCAAAGGCTAGAGAGAGGCTTGTGAGAGGCTTCTTGGGAGCTTGGGGAACCTTGGGAGGAGTCTAGAGAGATTAGGGCAGGGGTTGGAAGAACTTCAAGGGCTATTAGTGAGGAGTAAGTGGGATCTTGGGTGGTTTTATATAGGAAAGGTGAGGGAATTATTTATTATTTAGGTTTGGGACCCCTTATATTAAATTAATCTAAACCACAAACCATCCCATGGTTTTTGCCCATGGTTTATTTGGAAAGGAAAGAGGAAAAAATTATTTTATAAGGCCAATGTCCTAAATTCTTAAAATAATAAGTTTTCTTATGTGGATATGAGTCACACTCCCATAGAAATTAATTTAAAAAGTAAAAAGTGTTGAATAAGTCTTGAGGGGTCCATTAATGCTTTGAAAAATAATTCAAACAAACCCAAAATAACTTTATTTTAATTGTAAAACATATATTGGCCTATAAAAAAGCTTATAGTATTTTATTACAACACTATGGGGTCATTATGATGTCATAAAACACATTATATATTTAAACGGTATTTAATTTATACACAAAAATTTGACTATCTCAGAAAATTATGAAAAATTCACCATTGGATAACATCGACATCCTGATTCTAGAAATAACATTTATTTTATCTAAAAAATTTTATAAATATGTTAATTTTCACTTTTAAAATAAAAACTGACATTTATTGAATATTCACGGGTTTTGACAGAAATGGAATTCAAACCTTAAAAAAAATTATAATTGCATTCATAAAATTATAAGATCATATATATATAATAAAATTAAATTTAATAATAATATTATTATTTTATTAAAATATTATTTAATACAAAAATCCCTTAATTTAATAAAATATATTTCTTATTTAAATAATAACCAAAAAACACCATTTGTACTTTAAAAACTATTTACAATGTATCAAAAATGACTAGAAAATATATTCATTATTATATAAAAAAATGTACATGAACATAGTACTACTTATTTGTAACAAAACCCATTACGATATCCACATAAGACCTAAGGGTATGCTGTGCGATGGTGACAGACTCTTGGGATGGATGGGATAACATCGCTCGAGTCGTAATTTCAATCAACTTCCACTTTTCCCGTAGACGGTCACGTTCGAGCTTGACATGATGAAGTTCAGCTTGGGCTTGGTCAAGGGAGAAGCCCAAATATGCCACCTCTTTTTCGAGCTCCAACAAATGGGCTTCGTATGGGGAAATTCTACTGGATGAGGCCATCGCTTCTTTTCTTTGAGTAAATTGGATTTGTTAAAGTCCTATATTTATACTAATCCTGTGATCACTGTTCAACGGCTATATTAACAACGGTCAAAATTCTTACCATAAAACCAAATAGGTTGACATCTTATATAAACATAAAGAGTCATTTAATTAGATCAAGAGGGATTTCCATTAATGAACCTTTGGGTTGTTACAATATTCCCCCCTTAAGAAATTTCACCCTAAAAATTTTCATTTTACCACACTAAAATAGATGTGGGTAACTCAACTTCATCACTTCCTCCGATTACCAAGTTGCTTCTTCAAACTTGTGGTTTCTCGACAACACCTTGACGAGGGGCATTGTCTTATTTCATAGAAATTTATCTCTATGATCAAAGAAGTTCACTGGTTGCCTCTCATAAGAAAGATCATATTCCAATTGTACCACCACAGAAGAGAGTATATGTGAAGGGTCTGGTATGTACTTCCTTAAGAGGGATACATGAACGACATCATGTACTTTGGCCATGGAAGGTGGATGTGCTAGTCGATAGGCCACAACCCTGACACTATCATGAATCTCAAAGGGGATGATGTACCTTGGACTTATCATCCCTTTCTTTCCAAACATCATGACCTTCTTCCATGGAGATATGCGTAGAAACAACATGTCACCAACTTTAAACTCATGGTCTCGTCGACGATTATCTGCATAAATCTTCTGTCCACTCTGGGATTCCTTGATATGCCGCTGAATGGTTTTCACCTTCTCCACCATTTCTTCGACCATTTTCGGTCCAAGCAGATTACGTTCACCGACCTCATCACAATATGCCGGTGTTCTGCACCTTTTCCCATACATGGCTTCATATGGTGCCATTTGGATTCTCAAGTGGAAACTGTTATTATAAGAGATCTCAACCAAAGGAATATGTTTATCCCATCCTCCTTTAATGTCCATTGAGCATGCTCTCAACATGTCTTCAAGTGTTTGGATAGTCCGCTCAGATTGGCCATCATTTTGAGGATGATGTGTCGTACTGTAGTTCTGTTCAGTATTCAAAGCATGTTGAAGAATCTTCCAAAACATAGAGGTGAATCTTGGATCTCGGTCAGACACAATAGATAGTGGTACTCCATAAAACCTTACCACTTCTTTGATATATATCTGCGCCATTTGATCCAATGATAAATCCTCCCTAACAACAATGAAGTTTGCAGTCTTTGTAAGATGATCCACAACATCCCAGATTGGATTGTTGCCTTTGGATGTCCTTGGAAGTCCAGTGACAAAGTCCATGGTGATGTTCTCCCATTTCCATTCTGGTATGGGAAATGGTTGCATCATCCCCTTAGACTTCTGCCTCTCTGCCTTCACTTGCTGACACACCAGTCACTTTGATGTATATTCAGTGATCTCCTTCTTCATATTATCCCACCAAAAGTTTTCTCGGAGATCTCGATACGTCTTTGTGCTCCCTGGGTGAATAGAGAAATTTGAACATTGTGCGTCATCCAAAAGTTCCTTCTTCACCTCCAAACTTGATGGAACCCATAGACATTTCCCAAACAACACAATTATTTCTTCATTAACATTAAACACCGAGGATTTCCCCTTTTTGATAGCATCCACTTTTTTCTTGAATTCCCACATCATCTTTTTGAGCATCCCTTAACCTTTCCAAAAGAGATGGTTGATGAATAATTTGTGAAAGTATTGATGATGTTACCTTCTTTATGATTCCCACGTCAATCTTCATCATGTCTAAGAAGATTGGATCCTTCTCAATTCTCATCATTGATAGTATTGCTGGGTCCTTTCTACTTGGGGCATCTGCCACCTTGTTCTCTTTCCCAAGGTGGTAATGTATTGAACAGTCATAATCCATGATGAGCTCTATCTATATTGTCTAGCGCATATTATGCTCTTTTTGTGTGAATATATATTTAAGACTCTTGTGGTCAGTATATATCTCACATTTCACTCCATAGAGATAATGCCGCCAGATTTTCAAGGCAAAGATCACCGCCGCCAAATCCAGATCATGCGTTGGATTGTTTCTCTCATGGATTTTCAAATTCCATGAGGCATATGATATCACTTTATCATTCTGCATTAGCACACAACCAAATCACTTCTTCTAAGCATCACTGAATACCACAAAAAGATCCCCACTTGTGGGTAAAGTGAGAACATGCACAGTGATAAGCCTCTTTTTCAACTCCTTGAAACTTTCATCACATTCATCACTCCAAGAAAACTTTACTCCCTTCAGAGTTAGCTTGGCAAGAGGGTTGGACAATCGTGAGAAATTCCTCACAAATCGTCGATAATATCCAGCTAACCCCAAGAAGCTATGGATATCTGTTACTGATGTTGGCCTCAACCAAACCTCAATTGCATCTCTTTTGGAGGGGTCAACAGATATCCCATTACTTGTGATGATATGGCCCATGAATGAGACCTCCGTCAACCAGAACTCATACTTGTTGTACTTTTCCTAGAGCTTCTCCTTGTGCAAAGTCTCTAGTACAGTTTTTAAATGCTCCTCATTATCCTCCATGGTTTTAGAGTATATTAGAATATCATCTATAAAGGCTACCACAAATTTGTCAAGGTAATCTCAAATGAATCTATTCATCATGTCCATGAATATTTCTGGAGAATTGGTGAGTCCGAATGGCATTACTATGAATTCATAGTTCTCTTACCTTGTATGAAAAGCGGTCTTGGGGACATCTTCCTTCTTCACCCTTACTTGATAATATCCCGACCGCAAATCCACCTTGGAGAAGTATTGTTCTCCACGCAGCTGATGAAACAAGTCATCGATTATTGGGAGAGGATACTTTTTCTTTATCCTGGTTTTGTTAAGTTCACGATAATCGATACAAAGCCGCATTGACCCATACTTCTTCTTGACTATTAGGACTAGTGCACCCCATGGTGAAGCATTTGGGCGTATAAACCCTTTATCCAGATTATCCTGTAGTTGTTTATTTAGCTCTTCAAGCTCAACAACAGCCATTCTATATGGTGTATTGGATATTGGTAGCTCCCCAGGTATAAGTTCAATTGAGAACTCAACATCTCTTCTTGGAGGAAGACCAGGCAGTTTCTCAGGAAACACTTCAGTGAATTCACTCACAAAAATCATTTCTTCAAGGATGGTTTCTTCCTTGGACTCAATCATATGAGCTAGATATGAATGCTCATGAGGTAGTTATATCCATTCTTGAGATGATGGAGCGAAAGGAGATTCATCTTCCTCCTGACACTTGTAAAGAATCAGGTGTTTATTCTCCATATGTATTGTGATTTCCCTCTCTTGAAAATTTATGTTGCCTATATATAAAGAAATCCAATCCATGCCAAGAATTGCATCAAATTCCACTAGATGGAGTATGACGCAGTTCTCCGGGAAATTCAACCCACATATTATAATAGGGGAGGACTTATATTAACGGGATACAATGATTTCCCCATTTTCCATACTCACCAAAATCTTTACTTCCATAGTTTGTGGTGGTTCTAGGATTGTTCTACTAAACTTTCGAGATATAAAAGAATGAGTAGAACCTTAATCAAAAAGTAAGTACTCTATTCTTGAATGAATAACTAGCGTACCTGTCACCACTTTGTTGTCGGGTTTCACTTCGATAGAAGTGATGGAAAAATCTCTACTTTGCTGCCTTGGAGGTTGTTAGTTGTCTCCGAAAACCCCTGGATTAGGGAACTGATTTGAAAAATGACCCATTTCTTTGCATTTGTAGAATTGAAAAATGCATTGAGGTACGAACGAAGGGTTCCTCTCCTCTGTCGCAGCCGTGGGTCTTTCTTGCCAACAATTAACAGCTAGGTGCCATTCACTTCCACTCCTGAAGGATTTTCTCATCCCCTTAAGAAATCTTTCTAGGTGCTACTTTCCTCTCATTTGGAAAGTGGGGTGTTGGATCTTCTTAGCACCGTTGGATTTATCCATCGGACCACCAGCATTGAATTACACCTTATGCTTCTTGTCCCCATGATACCCATGTGATTCCCCGGTCTCCATTTCAACCTTGAGGGCACATCAAACAATTTCGTCATAGCTGTCGAAGTCACGGACCGCTAATGCTTTCCGCAAGCTAGGATTCAGCCCACCAAATAAGCGAACAACCTTGCATTTGGGGGCATCGAACAAGCCGGAAGCGTATCGTGCAATCCTTGTGAAGTTTGCCTCGTATGCTCAAAAATATTATTCATCTTTTTTATTGAGGGAATGGAAGTCCCTTTCCATCTTAAGCCAGAGGGTGCGAGGAAAATATTTATTGAAAAACATCTTCCTAAAATCATTACATTACAATGCCTCGGTCTTCTCCTCAGGCTTCAGATTTTTTATCAATGTCCACCATTGATTAGCTTCACCCTTCATTCGATAAGCAGCTAGGAGAACCTTCTCTTTTTCAAAACATTGAAGGATGTAGAAGATCTTTTCATTGGATTTGATACATTTTTCAGAGATTGTGGGATCATATGATCCACTAAAAGTATGTGGCCTTTGTCTCATGAAGCTCTCAATAATGACTTGTTCATTATTAGGGGGGTTTGGACGTTCCTCCTGACCCGTGTTTCTATTCAAAACTTGAGTTAGTTGAGAGATAAGCATGACAATGTTCGCGATTCCTGCTCCCATTGGATTGGGCATCTCATTAGCACATTCATCACATAGATCTTCACAATGGCTGTTAGCCCGAGTCCTCCAATTACTGGCCATTGGCTGGAATAAAAGGAAAGTTAGGGGTAACACATAAAGGGTAATCCAAAGACAAAATTTTAATACTTATAAATGAACTTTTATTTCCTTACTCATGAGTCTATAGGCTTCAATCTAGGCTTTTTATGATCTACATTCTAACATATATTCTTAGGGGCATTTTTTCCAAAATAAGGGTTAATACTAAGATTGTGAATTTATCAAAACATATCCCTGGGAGTGTCGTAACCAAGAGTACAGAAAGGCCCGATGTCGTCCACCAGTTCTCATTCGATTCTCGCTCAAAACGACGTTTTTGGGTTTTACCCATAAGATACATTTGTGCCAGAGCCGCCTCTACATACTCGTATCCAGACATGGATGTATTTTTTTTGAAAAACCACTTACTCAGTCTCACCAAAACTTAGGTATGTTTTTATTATACATAGTCTTGTATCTAAGGATTTACTAGGGTTTCCTAATCCAAAAAATAACTAAACCTATCCTCTGATACCAACTATGACAACCCTGCTTTTATTACAAACATAAACATGATTTATTACATAAAACCTCACTTGATACAAAAAAGAATATCGAGAGGATTAGTGTATTTGGGGATTAGGATCATTACATAAAAATTTAAAACATTCAATACAACATCTTTATTCAAAACTTCCTTTACATGACCACTATATTCCCTCATACTTAGCATTGCATGGGATAACCTGAGGACATGCATAAGAAACGGGTGATCTATAAAGCACATTAAGGGAGTACATATGGAATAACATGGGGAGTAAAATACATGTTACAAAATAGGAATATAAATAGAGCATAAGAAAAACGTGAACATAAAGGAATGATAAATCATGATAATCATAACATGGAAATGTGGCGACAACACTTAACATGGAATTAGCATGAGCCAAAGCCCATTGCACATAGAGAATGAGTAAATCATCATTGCTCATAAATCACGAGTAAACCCTCGTTACACTTGAATTATCATGAGTCAACACTCATTGCACATGACGTATCATGATACTATACTTTACCCAATGCATTGGAGCGCTATAAGGGTACACCCTTCTTAAACATTTCATTTCATGCATAAGTGTTCCACATGGATCATAAAACATGGATTCATAAAACATAATAATTTATTCCACGATAAAGGAATCTGGAATTCGTACATGAAACTTTTTAATCAATAAGTAAAGGTTCATAAAGGTGGATACCCTTGATGGAGAAATGGGAATGGTATTTATTACACAATGGAATTGTCTTAGAAAATCAGTGCGATTTCAGCAGCGTAACGGTGTAAAATAAGAATTCATAAAAAAATTGTTGATGAGAGAGAAAGGGGTTCCTCATCATATTTACATGTAATGGATAGTAAGTAGGTCATATAGATACATGTCCCAACAATTGTAATGGAATTTAGATTCATGATACAAAATTATTGCTTGAATGTAAAAGAAGAGAGAGAAGATCCTTTCGGAATTTCGGCATAGTAACGAGTGTAAATGGGAGGCATTTAATGAGAGATAAAGGGGTATCCCATCAGTCAAACAATAAGAGGGAAGTATGGGGGAGGTTAGAAACCATATCCCAACATTCATAATTGAAATTAAAAGGGTAATACAACTTAATGAAAATTGGCCAAAAAGAGAAAGGAAGAAAAAACCCTTACTTGGAAGTGTGCTTCCAAAGGCTAGAGAGAGACTTGTGAGAGACTTCTTGGAAGAATGGGGCACCTTGGGAGGATTTTAGAGAGAGTAGGGCAGGGGTTGGACGATCATCAAGGGATTCGAGTGAAGAGGAAGTGGGAGCATGAGTTGGATTATATAGGAAAGGTGAGGGAAATCTTTATTATTTAGATTTGGGACCCCTTATATTAAATTAATCCAAACCACAAACCATACAATGGTTTTTTCCCATGGTTTTGGAATAGGGTAGAGGAAAAAATTATTTTATAAGGCCAATGTCCAAACTTCTTAAAATAATAAGGTTTCTTATGTGGAGGTGAGTAACACTCCCATGGAAATTAATTTAAAAAGGCAAAGTGTTGAATAAGTCTTGAGGGGTCCATTAATGCTTTGAAATATAAATAAAACAAACACAAAATCACTTTATATTAATGGTAAAACATATATTGGCCGAACATAAAGCTTATAGTTTTTTATTACATCACTATTGGGTCATTATGATGTCATAAAACACATTATATATTTAAATGGTATTTAATTTTTACCCAAAAATTTTACTGTCTCAGAAAATTATGAAAAATTCATTGTTGGATAATTTCGACGTCCTGATTCCAGAAATAACATTTATTTTATCTAAATACTTTTTGAAATATGTTAATTTTCACTTTTAAAATAAATACCGACATTTATCGAAAATTCACGGGTTTTGACAGAAATGGCTTTCAAACTTAAATAAAAATTTTAATTGCATTCATAAAATTATAATATCATTTATATTTAATAAAAATTAATTTAATAATAATATTATTATTTTATTAAAATATTATTTAATTAAAAAATCCCTTTATTTAATAAAATATATTTCTTAATTAAATAATAACTAAAAACCACAATTTGTACTTTAAAAACTATTTACAATGTATCAAATATGACTAGAAATTATATTCATTATTATATAAAAAAATAATGTACATGAACATAGTACTACATAATTGTTACATAACCCCTTAAGATAGCCACATAAGACCTAAGGGTAAGGTGTGCGATGGTGACAGACTCTTGGGGTGGCTTGGATAACATCGCTCGAGTGGTAATTTCAATCAACTTCCACTTTTCCCATAGACGGTCACATTCGAGCTTGACATGATGAAGCTCATCTTGGGCTTGGTCAAGGGCGAATCTCAAAGATGCCACCTTTTTTCCGAGTTCTGACAAATGGGATTTGTATGGGGAAATTATACTAGATGAGGCAATCGCTTCTTTTGTCTGAATAAATTGGATTTGTTAAAGTTATATATTTATAATAATCATGTGATCATTGTTCAACGACTATATTAACAACGGTCAAAATTCATAACATAAAACCAAATAAGTTGACATTTAATATAAACATAAAGATACATTTAATTAGATGAAGAGGGATTTCCATTAATGAAACTTTGGGTCGTCACATTTCCAACCCACAAATCATGCTAACACGGATGGGAGTAAATCCTTCATAGAGTGATGAATGTGAAGAGAGATTCAAGGAGTTGAAAAGGTGTCTTATCATTGTGCATGTCCTCACACTACCCACAAGTGGAGAACATTTTGTGGTGTTCAGTGATGCTTCGAAGAAGGGAATGGGATGTGTGTTAATGATAAATGAAAAATTCACTCCGTATGGGTCAAAAAAAATTAATGATCATTAGAAAAACACTCCAACACATTATCTGAAGTTGGCTGCAGAAATATTCACTTTGAAAATTTGGAAGCATTGACTCTATGGGGAGAAGTGTAAAATATATACGGACCAAAAAGCCTCTAGTATATATTAACAAAGAAAGAGTCGAACATGCGCCAACGATGATGGTTAGATCTGATAAAATAATATGAGTTCTCAATCCATTACCACCGTAGGAAAGCGAACAAGGTATCAGATGCCCTATATATAAAGGACCCTACAATTCTATCATTGATGGTAATTGGAAAGTATCTAATATTCATTGATTCTATGTAGATGGACATGGGAATCATAAATAAGAGAACATCATAAATCATTTCATAAATGATTGATCAACCGTCTCTTTTGGAATGGTTAATCGATGCTCAAAAATATGATGTGAAAATTCAGAAGAAAGTGGTAATTATTAGAAAAGGGAAATCCTCAAAATTCAATGTTAATGAAGAAGTAATTCTGAGATTTTTAACAAGAATATTTGTTCCCTTCAAGTATGGATTAAATGAATGATCTTTTGGATAATGCACATAGTTTGAATTTCTCCATTCACCCATGAAACTCAAATATGTATCGAGATCTATGAGATAATTATTTGAGGGATAACATGAAGAAGGATATTGATGAGTAATCATCAAGGTTCCTATTATGTTTACGAGTGAAGGCCGAGTGGAAAAATTCTATGTGGATGATGCAACCATTACCCATAACAGCATCGAAATGGGAGAAAATCACCAAGGACATTGTCACTAGACTTCTGAAGATATATAAAGGAAACAATACTATTTGGGTTGTTGTGGATCGTCTTATAATGACTGAAAACATCATTATTATTTGATAGGATATCTCATTGGATCAACTAGAATGGATATATATCAGTGATGTGGTAATGTTGGATGGAGTACCACTATTGATGTATCTGATCGGGGTCCATGATTCACCTCTAGGTTTTGGAAGAGTCTTCAACATGCTCTAGATTCTAAGCATAATATCAATACGTCTTATCATCCTCAAACTAATGACCAATCTTACTGAACTATACAAACACTTAAGGACATGTTGAAACCATGCTCTATGGACTTCAAAGGAGGATGTGATCCACATCTTCCTTTATTTTAGTTATCTTACAAAAAAAATTCCATTCAAGATTCCAAATGGCTCATTATTAATCCATTTATGGGAAGAGGTCCAGAAAACATACATGTTGGGATGATGTTGGTGATAAAAACACTATGGTATAGAAATGGTCAAAGAAATGGTGGGGAAGGTTAAGACCATCCAACTGCACATTAAAGCTGCTTAGAGTCGAAAAACTAGTTTTTCTGATAATCGTCGACGAGACCTAGAGTTTGATGTTGGAGACATGGTATTCTTCCACATATCACTGTGTAAGATAGTTATGAAAATTGGAAACAATGTAAAGCATTGTACTATGTACATCTTCCATTTTTTGATATTTGAACACATTGGAGTAGTGGCATATCGACTAGAACTCCCACCGATCATATCTAAAGTACATGATGTATTCCATGTGTCACTCTTGAGGAAGTACATACCTAACCCATCGCATGTACTCAATCCAGAGTTGGTACCATTTGAGAATGACAGATCCAATGAAGTGATGGTGGTGAAGATCATAGATCATAGGAAAAATGTTATATGAATGAAGAGAATGAACCTTGTCAAGTTCTCGTGGAGAAACCACAACTTTGAAGAGGAAACATGGGAATCAGTGGAATAAACGAAGCAAAGTTACCGACATCTGTATTAGAGGGGGGAAATGAAATTTGGAAGGAAAAATTTATTAAGGGGGGATATTTTAATGATCCAAAAATTCATTAATGCAAATTACACATGATATAATGAAATGGATTATTATGTAGAATGGGTGTATAACGTTTTCAATAGTTTCGTTTTGTGATTTTGGATTTCAAAATAAAATTAAGAATTGATATCATTGATAATATAGTCATTGAACAGTTATCACATTATGAGTTTAAATATGGGGCATTAACAAATCCAATTTACTCATATAAAAGAAGTGATGGCCTCATCTAGAATAATTGCTCCATACAAAGTCCATTTTTCAATGCTCATAAAGAATTTAGAGTAACATGGATTCTCTCTTAAGCATCCCAAGAAGAGAATCAACATGTTAACCACAAATAGAACCTTCTACAAGTGATGTGAATGTTGATAATGATTACCACCCGAGAAATGTTATCAAATCCACCCGAGAGTCGTTCACCACCACACACCAAACTCTTATGTCATATACCGGTGTTATAAGTGTTTATGTAACAATACCCTAGAAAATTTATTATGTGTGTAGAATAATGAATATACATTCATTTAATTATTGTCACTTTGTAAATATTTTTTTAAGCACAACTAATATTTTCAGAAAACTATTTTGATGAATTAATAGGTTTTTCGAATTAAATTATATTTTAATAAAATATAATTCCTCAATTACTTTTTATTAAATATAACTGATTATATAATTTTTATTAATACAATTGTAATTTTTATTAAGGATTAAAATATGTTTTGGTCAAATCCCATGAATGTTAGATAAATGTGAGTTTTTTGAAAGTAATAATTTCACATATTTAGAAAATAAATCAGATAAACAGAATATTATATTCAGAATCGGGATGTAAAAATTATACAATGGTGAATTGTTCATAATTTTTTGAGACAATAGAATTTATGGGTAAAATTTATAAACCACTAAAGTATATATTGTGTTTTATGACATCATAATGACCCAATAGTCAAGTAATAAAATACTAGAAATAGGTTTTTATATGAATATATGTTTTAAAAATTACAATAATTTTATATTAGGTTAGTTTGATTTATTTTTAAATGCATTAGTGAACCCTCCAAGGCTTATAAAATATTTTATCCTTTTAAAATTTTTTCCTTGAGTGTGTGACTCACCTCCGCATAATCATGCCCAATATGTTATTAAGTTAGGCCATTGGCCATATAAAATGATGTTTTATACTACCCTTTGGAAAATATCATGGTTAAAAAACCTTGGGATGGTTTTTGGTTTTTATTAGTTTTATGTGGGGTTCCCATAACCATAATAATAATGAATTCCCTATCATTTCCTATATAAACCCACCCAAGATCCCACTTCATCATCACTCAATGAATTTGGAGAATGACCAAACCCAACCCTCCATTCTTTATATTCCTCCCAAGGCTCACCAATCTCCAAATAATCCAATATCAAACCCCTCCAATGCCTTTGGGATCACACTTCAAAAAAAGGGATTTCTTCCTTTCCCAATTCGGTACAAATTTCATTATGTATTTATTCCATTTTACATTCAATTAATAATTTTGAGGTATGATTTTTAACCTCACCTATAATTCCATACATATGTTTTAATGATGATATACCCCTTTGTCTATCATTAAATCCTCCCACGTACACCTGTCACCTTCTCAAATTCTGTAAGGGATTTCTCTCTTCTCATTTACATTCAAGTAATTATTTTGTTTTATGAATCTAAATTTCATTAAATATGCTGGTATATATATATATAAGATTTCTTTCTATCCATTTTATATAAAAATTATGAATCTCCCCTTCTACTATCATCTACCATTTTTCTTAGTTCTTATCTCATGTCGATATGATGATGAAATTGCATCGTTCTTTTCCAAACCGAAGTCTTCATATAGTGAATACCATGATCATTTCACTATCAAGGGTATTCACCATTAAGAAAATATACTTATTGATTATATGTTTTCATGTATTAATTCCACATTCCATTATCATAGAATAATTTATTTTGTTTAATGAATCAATGTTATATGATTCATGTGGCACACTTATGCATGAAATGAATTGATTAAGAAGGGTGTGCCCTAATAGTGCTCCAATGCAATTGGTAAATATTATTATAATGATAGATAAATTGAAATGAGGGTTTAATCATTCTAATTTACATTAAATGAGTGATTAATCATGCTCTGCGTCCAATGAGCATTGAATCATGCTAATATCATGATAAATGTTGTTTCCACTTTTCCATGTATTGATAATCAGACAATATAATGCCTTTATGTTCAGGTTTTTATAATACTCTATTGATATACCCATTTCCTAACATTTACTGTGTTATTAATGACAAGCCTTGTTTACTCCATTACTGGGATTTATAGCTCACCTTTTTCTTACGAATGTCCTCAGGTTATCCCATTAAATACTAAGTACGAAGGAATTTTGTGGTCATTTAAGACGTTTTCAATAAAGATGGTGTGTTTTGTGTTCTAAGTAGTTTCATAATGTTTTTAACCACCAAATACACAATACCTATTAATTTTCTATCTTGTACCAAGTGAATATTTTATGTAAAAAATTATGATTATGTTTGAAACATAGATCATGGTTTTTATACTATTAATTTTCACATCAATTTTATGATATTTTTAAGGAAATTTTTATAAAAAATATTCTTCTAAAATTTTATTATAAAAAATAGGAATAAATATTATAATAAAATTATCCATGTTTTATGGTTATTTTCTGGTTCATTGGAATTATATTTGATTATGATATGGACATTTATCTCACTCCAATGTATTGGGTGCGTGTATGTTGAAGGTTGGCTGTATGTTTACTCCAAGTGTAACTACAATGGATACACCATAAGGTAGTCACCAGGGTTACATTGTAAGGTAGTTTTAAGGGATACATGCCATATGGTAGCCTCAAGGGTTAAAATATATGTAATTAATTCCCAAAAATACCATTATGGATTTATATATGTTCTATAATGATTGATGGCAATATCTTGTTTCAAAATGACATTATATTTGGTTAGAAGTATGTTTTTTGGAAATGATTCCATATGTTTTTATTTATCAATGGAATAATTCTTTTTGTTCTTATTTTTATATCCCTAAGTGATCATTTTATTAATACCCCTTATTTTGGAATGTTTTTCACAGGTTATAAGGATGTGTATGAAAACGAAGGCAGTAATGTTAAATTTTATTTTGTTTTTTCAATGGAATAATGTTGTTGTTTTCTATTAAAATTTTATGTTTTGGATAAAATGGATAATGTTTTAATGGTACCCAAATTTTATTATTGTGGGTCGATATGTATGTGTGTTTTCCTAACATTCAAAAATACTAATTCAAAAATATATTATGGATTTTAAAAAAGTGAAATATAGTTGAAATTGCTAGATTATGCAGTGTTTAAGGCCATGTCCTTATAATTTTAAATTAAATTTAAAGAAATAAAATTTTATTTATTATACTATTATCATTAGTTAATTATAAAATATTACTTACCTACTTTTAATAATGATCATTGGTAATTAGAAACGTTACTCATGCGTACACCGGATGTAACATTCCATAACTATAATGTACTTCATTCCTCAAAACCATATATAATAGTTATTATTAATAGTATAAATTGCATCTGAATATGATAATTATTTCATAATTATTTTTATCGTGATCATTGATCCCTAATGAATGTATGTGGACAAAAAAATACAAATCAAAACTTATATGAAAATAAAAGTAGTGATTCACCAAAACGTGACTTTATCCTGGACTTGTCAATACCTAGGTAGTAAAAGATCTTGTAACACCCCATGATTTCATAATACATTATTTCTACAAAGTAATTCAATAACATGCATTAACTGCAACACCAAGTTCAACTGGACCCCGAATTTTCAAACTAGCTGTTCGAAGGAATTTATAAATAGTATTAACTAAATATTGAACATTATATAATCCTTATAATTTTAGAATCCATATTATGAGTTTCTTAGACATTATGAAAATACAAATTGATTTTTTTCAGATAAAAGATGTTTTTTTAAATGCAATTTTACTTCCATTTAATGGTGATCGCTTTTTAAATACAATATTTTAAAATTTTATATATTCAATTTGACAAAATAATCATTTCTTTAGAATCGGGACATACAAATTTAGTTTCAATAAATTTTAGGGGTTTTTCTGATAACTTTAATATTTGTGTGAATAGTAAAAACTGCTATATTTTAACTGAATACAAATGTATTAATAAAAATAATTTGTAATTTAAAGTATACAATTTAATATTTTGGAAGTATAAATTGATTATATTTTTACCATTTAATCCAATGTTATTAATTGGAAATAATTTTACTTTGAAGTTGAACATAAACAAGTATCAATCTTTTGTTAGTTATTATTTCTTAAAAACACGATTTTTTGGTTTTGTCATAGGTAATTAATTTAGAATTAATAAATTCAACTAATATGTTTATAATTTGGTAAAATAAGATTAATTTTTTAATTCATAATACCAATATTATCCAACATTTAAATTTTGCTATTTTTTTGAAAACATTCAATTCTTGATGAATAGTGAAAAACACTGAGTTATTGTTTAAAACTGACTTTTTATGTAAATAATTATTTATTTTATATAAATTATTTTCGGTAAAAATATATAAAAAATACATATATAAGTTAAATATAATTCATTGGAGTCATTTTATAATATGTTTACATATTTAAAAATTTTATTTTACTTCTTACCGTATTTTACCCACCTCCTAGAAGCATTTTCAAATTGGAAAAAACATAATTTTACCACATATGTGAGTAGAATTTAAAAAATCCAGCAGACACTGTTAACCTCAGTATGTAAAATGTTTTTCAATAAGATGAAAATAATGTTTGGTGAATATGAAATTTTGACTTTTATTTACCATGGTTAAATGTAAAAATCGTAATTCAAGGTAAAAAGAATATTAAAATAACACAAAATTACCTTAACAATTGTCCTGAACTTATTTGAGGATACATGGACGACCATTGGCATCCTTGGGAGAATTTGGTACCCCATTAATCCACTTATGAATGATAACAACACTTTAATTTAATTAACTTAATGTAAAGGAAAAAATGACAAAAACAAATAACTTTTAGTAAATCAATTTTTACTTTGGGTTATATAAGTCATATTTTAGACTATAAATATGAATTGGAAAGAAAAAACAATTTCTTACGTTATAGTATTTTTTTATAATTGTTATACATCAAATAAAACATATTTTTTATGACACACTAAGGATGTAGTTTTACCTCATTAATAAATAATTTAAATAAATAAGATTATTAATATTAAAACTATATCCAAAACCAATACAATTCGTAATGGATGATTTTATTTTGAAAATTATTAATCTTATCTTCGACTTCAAATAGTTTTTGACCCTTTGGATCTGAATATCACTATATAATAAAATAATATTTTCACTCTTTCCTAAAGATCCCCTCATCCCCCTTATAAAAGGACACCACTTCTAATCCATTCCACACACCTCCCAAGCCACTTGTCTCATCCAAACCCTAACCAAATATGTTCTAAATATCCATATCTTAGACCTATAAGCCCTACCTTAGGCATAAGGTACTTAAAAAATTTCTTTTGGTTCAAACAAAACGATGTTACCCAAATTAAGGATTACAATTTCTCTTAAATTCATTTCATTTATTTTGTTTCATTTTACTTCTCCATCCCCCATAAAAACTTTTTATTTCTTTATTTTAGGACAACACACGTATACACAATTTAATATCAGGTTTTTAGAAGAGGATTTCTAACTACCCATACACACACCTCCTTCTAATGGGTGATGAACATACTGTTTTCATGGTTGGCAAACTAACGCCTCACGAAATGGTGATTGTTTGATTATCTTCTACCACCTATCATGGTGTCAATTAAGATAAAACTGTAATTATATATGATATATATATTATTTTTATGTTTTATTGGTGCTTTTTATTCTCAATTTATATCATTCTTGTATTGTTTCCATTATTGGTAAAACACGATAATTTCATTTGAGGAAGTGCAGACTACCACCCCCGAAAAGTGATATGACTAGTTAATGACATATATGGGGCATAAAATGTATGGATTTAATGATATAATATATGATATTATAATGTAATCATAATATAAATATGTATCATTTTTTAAAATTCCATTAAAATACGAAATATAAATTAATGTAGCATTCATGCGTACATACGGTTTACCGACTCCATGAACGATGCATTTCATTTAATATCTCCAAATGTTATGTTATGTTATAACTAAATATACTTACATGAAATATATGATATATAGGAAATATAAATGAGTAATACCATTCTGTAGATAATGGATTTTGACAACATGGACTATTTATTATTATAACAAGTTCATTTTTGACTCAAGTTCCAAACGTTGACAAAATGTCCGATATGAACTCAAATAATTAACTAATTTTAATAAAAAGGTAATAAGTGATATATAAGTAATAATAAAATTTAAAATATTATTAATCAATTAGAAATTAACATAAGTTTAATATTCAGGATGAAAAAGGAACATACGAGCGAGTCAAGTCGGAAACGCGGTAAGGTGTTTCTTATCTCAATTTTAATTCCGTGATATTCTCATTGTTCACCACTTATTTATTTCATGAGGTGTATTGTGTACCACCATGTGATATATATTATCATGATTCTATTTATATTCATGATATTATGTGATTCATTTGGTGGTTATTGACTATTGTTCATATGACTCGATTGATTACAACGAGGTAAGGATTAATTTTACAATAACTTTATTTTCCGATGTTGTTTTGAAATAATAATCTACTGGGACATATTTATTATCCATGTAAATGTTTCATAAAAGTGTTTTCGAACGTTTTATTTTTAAGTGACTTTTTCCAAAAACAACCTTTTAAATGTTTTAAAGATTTATTCTTCTAATCCTTTTTTATTAATGTCTTTATGTTCAAAATGGTTTTAAGGATTTATTTATATGGACATGAATGTTTTAAAATGTTTATTCCTTTCAAAAGTTACAATGTGGAATGGGAAAATTTGATTCAAGAATATATTTTAAATGACTACCTTTAAAAATTATGACAATTATAAACGATTTCATGAAAAATGGGTATTTATCTCAATGCATTTTACTGATCATTTTCACCTATGTCAACATCCTTTAATGGATTATAATCTTGTTTGTAGTTGATTTATTATGATGCCACTCTTTCCTATTGTATTGATCATTTTGTGATCTGTTTGACTATGGATGTGTTATTTTTATACCATTCATGGGATGTAGATAAAGTATTGACATTTTGTATTCTAGTTTTAATATGAATGGTTATGTTATATTTCAACCTTTTAATATGATGAATGTATTGGACTAGTATGTTTCGGGTTTGGGACCGGTAAAAGTAAGCCCTCTGGATTGGGGTTTGGTTATAGTAGACCCTCCAGTTTGGAGTCCAGTTATTGAGTCTCTCCGAGTTGGAGTCCGGTTACAGAGGCTATTCGGGAAGGAGTCCGGTTACAGAGGCTCTTTGGGTTTGGGTCCAATTAAAGTTATCACATAGGTCCTGACACGAGGCCTTGAAACAGAAATTAATGTCTTGTACTATATATTCCTTCATTATGAATGTAGTTATTACATGTGATTACTCAACTAGTAGAATATCCATGTTCATGTTTATATGGTAATGATTGATTTATTTTTTCTATATTATGTTCATGTTTTTTTTAAAAGGTTGTTGTTTTATTACACATATTTCCTTAAATGTTTATAGAATCCTCTAAATTATTTACCCTTTCTGAGCATATAATCTCACCTATTTCTTATGTTTTATTTTCCCAGGATATGAAGATGTTAGTTATGAGTGACTTGCCGGATTAATCTAGGAGGCCTGGACGTTTATAATGGAATAATTTATTGTTGTTTTTTTTGAAGTTGTAATAGTTAACTTCATGTGTGTAATCTATTTTCTAAGACTGTTAAACGAACCGGTCCTTCGGGACTTGATTCCTGGTAATCATGCCAATGTTATGTAATAATGCACCGAACTTGGTTAACTAGGGCTAGGGTATTACATTTGGTATCATCAGGAGTTTAGTAATAACCTTTGAAACTAGATTTAGATAAACACTGATTAGAGCACATTACCCTAAGATAGAATTTGAGGATTAGTATAGAAGAACATTATAGAATTTTTGGTAATGTAGATATTTTGTGAGTTTTTCAAGAAGATACATCCATGTATGTATACGTGCAGGTAGAGGTGGCTCCAGAATAGATGTACCGAGGGGTAAAACCAGAAAACACCGCTTTGAGCTAGACTCGAATAGGAACTAGTGCATGAAAATGGGCCTTGTTGTACTCTTGGTTATGAAAATACTGAGGGATATGCTTAGGATAATGGTAATTTTCATTACAAATAATTATGAAGGATTTACGAGTATATACCTCCTCGAAGATAATATTTTTATGATCATTAATTATTTCCATAATAAGTTAAATTTAAATTAGGTATTTCACATGTTTGGAATAATTCATTACAATTTTTAAACTGACTTATTGTATGACATTGTATAGAAATAGAGCATAGTAGAAGGAATGTGAACTCCAACAATACGTATGATCGAAAGAGTAAGAAGGATCATATATTTATGAGTATTAATACATCATTTATAAGGGGAATAGTCTCCCATGTATTCTCAGCATATGATGATATAGTATCACATGTTAATAATATAATTAAATAATTCTATGAGTCATATGACTTTAAAGGGATGAAATAGAAGAAAAGGATGGAACAAAGAATGATGGATAAATGGAAGAGGAAAAGAAGGAATATACCATATGTGATAATTGTGGAAAGAATCACCTTGGTAAATTCTTGAAGGTAATTAGAGTTTGTTATAAGTTTGGAGAAAATAGGACACCAATTACGTGATTTCAAGGGTAAGAAAAATGTTTTTGAAAAGTAAAATGCTTCATCTATAATGAGTTAGTACTCTACATGAATTAATGTCCAAATCATCAGATTATACCCCAAATGATACTATTGGATAATAAAAATGTTATGATAGTATAGAAGATTAAGAGGAATGATTAGATTTCTTATGTTGTTATTTAATTATTGTGTCATTTGTGTATTGTATTAATGATGTACATGTTATAATAATTATAGAGTATATAAGGATTGAAATGTAGTACTATTTCACTAAGGACTTGAGATTGTTTGGAACCAAGAAAAGTTACTCAATGGAATGTTAAATATTTGGAAAATATATGGTTGAGGGAAAGATAAACCATAATATTGTTCTGATACTAAGGTACTAATTTTGGCATAATACCAGATTGATTTCGATAAATTATATTGCATATTCATGACTACCTTGAAACTGATTAATGATTTGTATATTCCATTATTGTAGGAGTTTAAAACATTTTTAGATAGAAGGAGTATATCTATTACTCTATAAGAAATAAGGGATCATGAATGTAACCAATAAAGATTTATGGTAATTAACGATGTCGTAGTGTTTTAAAAGAATACATGATGAAGGTGTACACATGTTATTACACTGAAAAAACGATCTTCATTATGTTTACTTTCCTTATAAATTTTAGACTATGAGTTTAGATAGAAGTAATTTGGAGAAGTATACTTTGAGATTATTTTTGGATTTCCATTAAAAGTACAACCTAGAGGTCAGGCGATAACCCATCGTGTCCGACAAGGCCGCGAGACTTGAACCGGAAACCGAAGGGCGACACAGATGTATCACCTACCACTGGACCACATGATGTCCTGGATTTAATAATGTAGTTTTTTTTAAATTTCTTCTAGAGGAATTATAAATTCATTATTTTGGAACCCCATAAAAATATGATAAATAGAATATTTTCTAATGTTTAATTATCATTTAGAGTGAAAGATGAGTTTGTGGTATAAATTAGATAAATGATGGAACTCTAATTATCAAGTATATATATTTTTATTCTCTTATTCTATGAAGAAATTAATTCTTAAATATTAGGTAAGGGATATTAATAATAAAAACGTGTCATCTTAATACCTTATGTTTTTTTGAATCGATGATATTTGAAATCATTATAGATTGATGGCTTTGAGGCCATCAATTCTGAAATTGTTTGTGATTGATGGAATCAATCACTCCCTATAAATATTAAAGTCTTTCACCAATTATGTGTCATTAATTTCCACCAATTATCTCATAATCGAGATCATAATTTGGTTGTGGCTTTGTCATTCCACTTTTCATCTTATTAAGACTAAATTTTATTAACCCAATTTCCGATGTTGGTTTTCACACAAAGTTATTTTCTTTTAACAACCATTTATTTTTGAAGAACAATTTCAAATTCTTAGGATGCAATTTATTGAAGGAGGGAAGAATGTAACACCCCAAGATTTCATAGTACGTAATTTTTTCAAAGTAATTCAACAACTTGCACTACACACACAACCAAGTACAAGGGCATAAAGAGTTACTAAACAAGTCGTTAAAAATAGGTTTTGAATATTGTTAACTAAATTTTTAACTTTATATAATCCTTATAATTTTATAATCCATATTATTATTTTCTTATACATAATGAAAAAACAAAAACATTTTTTCAGATAAAAGTAGTATATTTTAAAAAATTCAATTATACCGCTTTGTAATGGAGAACCATTTTTAAATACAATATTTGAAACTTTTATATATTCAATTTGACAAAATAAAATTTTTCTATATAATTATTACATATGAAATTAGTTTTAATAAATGTTTTGTGTTTTTATGATAACATTCATATTTGGGTGAATAGCGAAATACTATATTTTGACTACAAACATATTATTTAATCAAAAGAATTTTTAGAGTTAAATTATAATTTTTAATGGTTTGTAAGTATAAATAGAATATATTTCTTCCATTTAATCCAATGTTATTCATTGAAATAATTTCACTCTGAAATTGAACAAAAACAAGTATCAGTCTTTTGTTAGTTATTTTTTTTTAAAAACATGCTTTTTGGTTTTGACAAAGGGAAGTAATTTTAAACTAATAAATCAAACTTCTGTGTTTTGAATTTGGTAAAATAGATTTAATTTTTGAATTCATAATATCGGAATTTTCTTAGGGTGAAATTTTGGTATTTTTATGAAAACATTCAATTTTGGATGAATAGTGAAAAACACAAAGTTATTGGTTAAAAACAACTTTTTTAAAAAATAATTATTTATTTAATTTAAATTTATTTTAGGTCAAAATATATACATAATACCTTTATATTTTCAATATAATTCATTGGAGTCATTTTATAATAAGTTTAGATATATAGAATTTTATTAAAGTTATTACCTTCTTTTACCTACCTCTTAGGAGCATTTACAAATTTGCATAAAACATAATATTATTTCTTCTCTATGTTTTATATAAAAACATTTAGAGACAAGGTTATCCCCAGTAAGTAAAATTTTATTCAATAAGATGAAAATAATTTTTGGTGAATAGTGACTTTTGACTTTTATTTACCACAGTTCAAGGTAAATAGGGTAATTCAAGGTAAAAAGAATATTATAATAATAATAAATTACCTTAAAACTTGTACTTACCATATTGGATAAGTCATGGCCGACCATGGGAATCCTTTGGTCGATTTTAGAACCCCATGGAGCCACTTATGAATGATAATGAAACATTATTTTCATTAACTAAAAGTAAAGGAAAAAATGACATAAACAAATATCTTTTAGTAATTCAATTTTAACATGTTGATATATATGTCAGTATTTTACTATAAATATTAATTGGAAAGATAAAAATATTTCCTACATTATGGAAGTTTTTTATAATTTTTAGTCATCATATAAATTATATTATTTATGACACAATAATGATGTAGTATTTACCTCATTAATAAATGATTTAAATAAACAAGATTATTAATATTAAAACTATATCAAAAACCAATCCAATTATTATTGGATGATATTATTTAGGATATGAGTCAACTTATATTAATATTTAATTAGTTTTGGACCTTTATAAACCAAATATCACTATATAATAAAATAATATTTTCACACTTTCCTAATGAGACCCTCCTCCCCCTTATAAAGGGACACCACTTCCAACCCATTCCACACACCACTCAAACCCCTTGGATCATCCCAAACGTTCCCAAATAATCTCTAAATATCCATTTCTTACACCTAGAATCATTTCCTTAGGTATATGTCACTTTAAAAAGCTTTTTTTGGTTCAGAAAAAAAGAAGTTACCCAAATTAAAGGTAACAGTTTCTCTTAAATTCTATTCTTATATTTTGTTTTATTTTACTTCTCCAATTCCCCTATACTTTTTTTATTACTTTATCAAATGATAAAAATTGTATCCTAAATATATTGTGATGTATTTATAAGAATGATGCGAACTACACATTCACACACCTCCATCTAATGGGTGAAAAACATACTATTTTTGTGGTTGGAAAACTAACGCCTCATGAAACGATGATTGTTCGATTATCTCCTACCGACTTTCATAGTGGCCATTAAGATCGAACTTTATTTATACATGATATATATATTATATTAAGGTTTTATTTATGCTTATGTATTTTCCATTTATATCATACCTGTATGGTTTCCATTATGTGTAAAACGCGATAATTTTATTTGAGGAAATGCGAACAACTGCCTCCTCAATGTGATATGAATCGTTATTGAAATTTTAGGGACGTATAAAGTATGGAGTTCGTGATATTATAAATTATTTAATACTATAATTATAAAAAACCCATTTATCAATATTTTTTAATTAAATTAAAATAAAAAATAGAAATGAAAGTGGAATTCATGTGTACGTATGACATACCGTCTCCATGAACGGTGCATTTCATTAATTATCTCCAAATGTTAAGTAATGTTATAAATAAATATATATACGAGTCATATATTATATATCTGGAATATGAATGAGTAATATTATTCTATAGATAATGTACTTTTGACCACATGGACAATTTATAATTATAACAAAATTATTTTTGACTCAAGTTCCGAACATCGATAAAATGTCCGATATGAACTCAAATAATAAACTAATTTTTATAGAAACGTAATAAGTGATATAAAAGGAATAAAAAAAATGAAAATGTTCCTAAGAAAGTATAAATTAACTTATGTTTATTATTCCAAAATAACAAGGAAGATAAGAGGGAGTCAAATCGGACATGTAACACCCCGAGATTTTATGAAAAATATTATTTTAATTTCATTAATGTATTTTGTTGTATTCTACAGCAAGATTACCTTGCGCTATACGCAACACCGTATTAGCTTGCAGTATACGCAACACTATTCTTGGACCGTGTTACACACAATTTTGATAATAGTTATTCTACGCAACATTGAGTATATATATATATATATTAAATGTATAAATGAAATATGGTTGGATTCTATTATACGAAACAACGAAGGATTCTTTCACAACACACAACCCGGACTTGGCTTGCATTACACGCAATCGCGACCTTCCTCGATAGCGTGTGTTGTACGCAATACCGGGTTTTAATAAACAATGTTATATTATTATAATATTGTCATGAACTAGCCGTTATGAATAGTATTAACTAAATTTTTAATTTTATAACATTATTATTCATCTTACACATTTCTAGAACATGGTATAAGAACAAAATAAATTTTTCGGGTAAAATAAGTATTTTTCAAAAAATGCAGTTTTACCGCCTTTTGATGGCGCACCCACTTTAAATATAGTTTTTGACATGTTTATATGTTCAATTTGACAAAATAATATTCTTCTTTTGAATCAGGATATAAAAATTTACATTAGATAATGTTTTGATATTTTTCCGATAACTTTCATATTTTAATGAATAGTAAAAACACGCTATATTTTAATTAAAAACAACTTTTTTCATCGTAATATCTTATGTGGTTAAATTATAATATTTAATGGTTTTAAAGTATAAATAGAATATATTTTTACTATTTAATATAATTTATGTCATTAGCATTGATTTTACCTTGAATTCGTAGGTTAAATCAATTCAATCTTTTGCAATGTTTTAAAGAAAAACATGTTTTCTTTCGACAACGGGATTAATTTTAATTTAATTTCTGCATATTTTTTGTATTGAATTTGGAAAAATGGATTCTATATTTGGAATCAGTGGGGCCAAATTATGTTAATAATCTACTTTTTATTTTTGGGAATTTTGAATAGTAACTACGGTAAATTTTATTTACCATAGTTAAAGGTAAATCGAGTAATTAAGGGTAAATATAATATTTTAAAATTACCCTAAAAAATGTCAAAATCATATTGGATGACTAAAAGTCGACCCATATCACCTAAGGGTCGGATTAGAATCATTTAATGGACATTTTTCCATGAAAATAACTTAATTATTATTAAAACCAATGAAAGTGACAACATGTCACTCTCTTAAATCTTATAAGTATATTAATTTTAATTTAACGATAAATTTCATGAAACTTCAAACATGAATAGTCTCCAGAAAGCTAATGAAATTATCTACATCATATAAATTTATTTATAATTTTTAGGGATTAAATAATTATCATTAATGATGACACAATAGTGATGCAGAAATTGTTTATCTAGTGAAAAATCAAGAATATTGTTTTTATTAATCTAATAGTGACCATAAAATGCACAAATACCTAACCAAAACTTATTTTCCATGTAAATGTAAACCATAAGAATCCATTGGTCGAATATTTGACCATTTGGAGCCTTATAAAAGCGATTATGACACTTATATTATTTTATTTTAAATGATGCCAAAGTTGTCACCTTCATAATTTAATAAATATAACAATTTAAATATTGTGATTTTAAGATGATAAATTCGAGTAAAAGTATTATTGTGAAAGGTAATATATTTATTTTCATCATAGGATTTTATTTTTATTTTTTATGCAACAAATAAGTATACTAAATAAATATACAAAAATGTTGTAGTATTTATTTTATTAGGAGATAAACCAAATAAATGGTTTCAAAAATAATAAAATAAATATTATATGAACTATTTAATGTGATCCAATAATTTTTAAGATACATATAACATTTTATGAATCTATTAAAACTTTTAGTACGAACATATCTTCTGTATTTATTTTATTTAAATTCAAATAAATGAATAGTGTCAAAATTGACACTATTGTTATTTAAAAAAAACATATTATAAAATTGATTAAAAATCACAAAATATTTCAAAATTATAAATTTAAATTTATATGATCTAAAATGTTATTAACAATTCAATTATGGACAATTCACATCAAATAAGTAATTATTTGTTATAATTTAAAAATTAGAATGTTATTACCACAAATAAAATTAAATTGATTAAATAAGGATAAATCATGTTGATAATGTTTAAAATAAATTCCTAACATGTCTAAATTCTTTGGTTGATGATATTACAACCTTAGCTTATCTAATATTCGAATATGTGTCATTTTTGGAGGTTTTTATGTGGGGTTAGATTTATTATAAATTAATATTTTTAAGAATTCCAAAGGTGCCCCTCTCCTCCCTTATAAAAGGGAACCTCCTTTCCCTCCTCCTCACACCAATTTGAGCACTCAAGCTCGGCCAACCCCTGCCAAAATCTCTTCTCCACTTCCCTATAATAATCTTAGAGGTTCTGGTCTTCTTCAAAGACCAATCTTAGTTCCCTAAGTGGAGAATTCAAAGAGGCGTTCCAAAGAAGAGGTAATATCCATTATCGATCTTTTCAATTTCATTCTTCTTCAACTTCTTCTTCTTTAGTTGTTTCACGATAAATTAATAACATCAGTATTACTTACATACTGATATTTTATTATAAATATGATACAACCCTAATTCACCTTCTATCCATCCTACGGAAAAATTAAATCACCGCGCGTGCGTACGTACGGAATACCGTCTCCACGCCGTGGTGTAATCTATTTCCCACCACCACCTTAATAGGATGGGTATAATGGTGTAATGAGTAACTATATATGATTATTATAAAGTTATATTGATACTGAAATAGTATACATACACTTCAACACAATTCCACGACCATGGGAACAATATCATCGCTCGTGCGTACGTACGGACTACCGTCTCCACGACGCGATGAGATTCATTCTCCATGTTAACCATTTAAGAATGATTATAAAGTATATATAAGAAATAATAATGAAATATATGAAATTATAAAGCTACTGGATTTATGTATATATATATATGTATGTCATCTAATTACTTCTATTCAAGACAATAAGGAAAGGAAAACATCGTTCATGCGTACGTACGGACTACCGTCTCCATGAACGGTGTTTTTCATTTCATTTATCTATCTATTATATATATATATACTGAATATATATGATATATAAATCATATTTTATATTCTGGAAGTAAGTAAATCATGATATAAGTAATAATAATGTCAAGAACAACAAGTCAAAGCACCTACGATAAATGAAACGATTTTACCCAAAACGCTTCTTTAACATGGAATTTACAAAAGAACGTGTAATATAATGTTATAAGTGAACCATATATGATATCATAACAATGAATATGATTCTTTAATAAGTAAATGACATTATTTAAATCATTATACAGGAGGTTCGGACACATACGAAGCAAATCGGACCTAAGGTAAGGGAAATATCACAATCTCATTTTTATCCGAGATTGTTTATACTTTAGTATTTACTGGGGTGTATTTTATCATCCACATCCATGTTTCCTAAATGTTTAATATTATTTCCATTCACCTAAAATTGTTTAAATCCTATTTTACCCTTCAGTGAGTTTTTAGTAAAAGATATTAAAGGAATCTTTTGTCGTTTTTCGTACGAGGTACTTTTTTGTCTTTTCCGACAAAAGTACGAGAAGAATGTTTTTTTTAACTTATACGGCATGAATGGATTTTTAAAAAATTATTTCCAAGAAGCTTCCTTTACATGTTTTCAAGTTTATTTTTAATCAACTTCTTTTAGTTTAAAATTTTATGACATGTTAAGAAAGGAAAAGTGTTTTTGAAGTAGAAAGGATATTTTCCTCAAGAATGGAGTTCAAGTGTTTTATCAAAATTATTTTCCATCTAAGATAATAAAGGGTTCTTTTTTTATCCCTATTATTACATTGATTTGATAATGTTATGATGGAATTATTTTTATGAAATCCTTTATCTTATATGAATTGTTTTATGATGTCATGACGTTTAAGATTACCATTTGTATTACATGGATTATGCAATTATGTATGGTTTATGATTTTGTGGCACACATAAGAATGGTATCATTATGAGATGGGTGGGACCTATATCTCCCTCCAATTCATTGGGTAAATATTTTATATCTCATGAGATAGACAGGGCTGGAATGGTAGGTTATACTGGTTCAGTGAAACAGGACTGAAACGAGGGTTACTCGATTCAGAAAGGGACTTTGTCCATTAAGATAGTATTGGCAATGAGTCTCGACTAACAAGAAATGATTCTCTATGATTATGTGTGAATGCCACAAAGTTTCCTGTTTGAAGTTATTATTATTGTGATTACATTTCACTGCCATGATTTACCCCATGTTATGAAATTATGATCTCTTTTGCAGGTTAAGATTTCCAAAAGTTATGTGCTTATGTATATGATGTGATTGATATTTATTTTGTTTACCCTTACTGAGCATTTGAGCTCACCCTTTTATGTTTTCTTTTCCCCAGGATATAAAGAAAGGTTTTAGGTAAAAAAAGGAAGATCTTTATGGAAGATTTTGAAGATCTTTCACCACGATTAGAAGATTATATTCCGAGTTTCCAAAGACACTAAACTATTACGATCCTTGTGTGTGTGTGTTTTGTTATGTACTAAGTATTCCGCAAATGTAATGTAAAGTCAATGTATGTCAAGATACGGGTATCTACAGTTGGTATTAGAGGAAAAGGAGGTAGGAATGTATCCGATCCTTGGGAACTCTCACATGTGAGCGTTGGACGAAGCATGGCTCTCCACCCAAGGGCTTCATGAGGAAATAGCTGCCACTGGGGATGGTGGTGTGTCCCGCCCAGGGGGTGTAGCTGCCCATGGAGTTCCCTGATAGGTATCAATTGTAGTCCACTGGAAGTAATTCCAGACCGCTACAGTTGGTATCAGAGGAAAGGTTTAGTCAACCTTTGGAAACTAGGATGTGAGATCTTTAGTGAGATACCTAGAGATATTTATAAGGTATGTCTAGAGATATCCCTAAGGATAAGTATACGTATAGGATACAGTCCTAGAACTACGGTAACGATCATAGAATTTAACCTAAGATGTTAGATATTGAGGATACTCCACCTTTATTATGTTGTTTTCCCTAGCATGATTTTTGCCTATCACACTATTCTTTTTGGGTTTTAGACGATGGCTGGAACCTGAAGGAACCGTGTTGATCAATGCAATGGACAATGCAATGATTGTCCTCCTGAACAAACAAATGTTATGGGAGATGGAGTGAGAAATCTTATTTCTATACTTACACAAGCTATGAATCATTATAGACTTCCAAATGAGAAGATAAGGGAACAATATTCTATTGAGTCCTTCATGAGGCAACGCCCACCTTCTTTCAGTGGGTCTTCTGATCCACTTGTTGCTGAACAATGGATCAGTACCACTAAAAAGATATTTTCAGTTCTTCAATGTTCTGAACATGATAAAGTAATCTTAGCAGTGTATCGTTTGGAAGGTGATGCTGATCAATGGTGGAATCATATTAAGAATACGAGGCAAAGGGATGAAATTGAGTCCATGGAATGGGACGAGTTCAAGAACTTATTTTTCAGTAAGTACTTACCCCGCATTCTTCGAACAAAGATGGAGAAGGAGTTTCTTGAACTAAAGAAAAAGGATAATGAATCTGTTGGTATATACGAAGTGAATTTTACAAGACTTGGAAGGTATGCATCTGGCATTATTAGCCAACCTGAAAGTAAAGTTGATTGATTTTTCAGTGGCTTAAAACCAAGTATTCGAAGGGCATTAGCTATAAGAGACTTCAGTAGCTATGAAGAAATTGTGCGTTGTGCTATCAAGGTAGGAATGGAAGTTGGTGTTACATATCCATCTCATGGTTTTGACAAGAAACGAAAGATGGAGTTCAAGGAGAAATCTCAGAATAATGGTGAAAAGAAGATGAATGTTTCCTTATGCACAAAGTGTGGAAAGAATCATGGTGGAGATTGTATTAAAGGGACTAGAAAATGTTTTAAGTGTGGAAAAGAAGGTCATCGAGCAGCTGAGTGTCGAAGTAATGGAAAAAGGGTTTCTAATGATGTGAATAAAGCAAACACTGCAGAGAACGCACCACCAACACTTCAATGCTTCAAGTGCAAGGAAATGGGGAATTATGCTAATAAATTCCCTAATACAAGGGTTAGTGATGATCAACATGAGCAACCACTGAAGGCAAAGGACAAAGGGAAGTCACATGTGATCACTATTGGAAATGTTGAATATGACAACGATGTGGTGGAATGATTAAGTGTTTATGTAATGGGATTCCAAAATAATGTTGTATCATTGAGTACTGCAATATTTATTGATGTGGTATTCAAAGTGATTGAGATATTTTTTGGAAATAAGATGATATGCGCATAATGAAGGGAAAACGAGAAAATGAAATGTTTAATAGTATTCATGAGCCCATGATTGATATAAGGACTATGTGATATCATGGTTTGAGTATATAGAATTTTGAGGATTTTGGTATGTGGAAAGTGTTAACTTTAAACTGCATTCATGTTTTCACTAAGGTATTCAAGAGAATACATGATTAAGAACTTTGAATGTTTGGAATGTGACCAAAAAAACATATCTTATGATATATGGGGATCAACGATGGTATTAAATCTCTGGTAATCTTTTTCACTATGTTATGAGAGTGGACTGCAGTATTATGGATAAGCCTAATGATTGAAATGGATTATGTTGGACATAAGTGAGTATTGTTTAAGGATAGAAGTTTTTTTTATTCGATATTATTGATGGGATGTTATAGTAATGTAGTTTTAGAAAAAAGGACAACCTATTGGATGGGTGACAGCCCATCGCGTCGGACAAGGCTGTAGGAATCGAACCCACATCCGAAGTGCGACTGGCCTTTATCACCTACCACTGGCCTACAGGAAGTCCCTATTTAGTAGAAACTAGTTTTATTATATTAAGCAGTATGATATATGAAGTATAAGTCCATTTTAGGAACAATATATGATTAATCTCACTATAGATCGACTTATGTATATAATTTTTGCTAACCTTTTGTTTGAGACAGATGGAATGACTCGTCATTCTATCACATGATCTGCTAACACTTCACGAATAAGAAATTCAACTTCATTTATTTAAGAGATGAAGTGGAAATTGTTCAAGGCACGACAAATAGTGAGATTGTACCAAAATAAATTAAGTATTTATTCTAATTCAAATTTTCAACTTTAGGGAAATTATCTTGAAAACCAAAAATGTTGTCCTAGTGCCCTTATATTCGATGAATCAGATGGTACCCTAGATCATCAAAAATTTATGGCTTTGTGATTGCTAGCTTTTCCATAGCCATGTTCTCTACCACTCTCCATCAGAACATGATGGTTAGATTTCTCATCCATATCCATATTTTCACCTATGTGGAAACCCAGTGATTAGTTTATTTGGGTAACCGTTACGTTTCATACTTTTGTTTTTAAAGATAAGTTTTGGTATTCCTTTTTACGATGTGGGTTTCTATCAAAGAAACTTTCATATAGTAAACCATTTATAACCCCGACGAATTTCGAGGGAGAAATTAATTTTAAGGGGGGTAGAATGTAACACACCGAGATTTTATGAAAAATATTATTTTGATTTCATTAATTTCTTTTGTTGTATTCTACACCAAGATTACCTTGCGCTATACGCAACACCGTATTAGCTTGCAGTATATGCAACACTATTCTTGGACCGTGTTACACACAATTTTGATAATAGTTATTCTACGCAACATTGAGTATATATATATATATATTAAATGTATAAATGAAATATGGTGGGATTCTATTATACGAAACAACGAAGGATTCTTTCACAACACACAACCCTGACTTGGCTTGCATTACACGCAATCGCGACCTTCCTCGATAGCGTGTGTTGTACGCAATACCGGGTTTTAATAAACAGTGTTATATTATTATAATATTGTCATGAACTAGCCGTTATGAATAGTATTAACTAAATTTTTAATTTTATTACATTATTATTCATCTTACACATTTCTAGAACATGGTATAAGAACAAAATAAATTTTTCGGGTAAAATAAGTATTTTTCGAAAAATGCAGTTTTACCGCCTTTTGATGGCGCACCCACATTAAATATAGTTTTTGACATGTTTATATGTTCAATTTGACAAAATAATATTCTTCTTTTGAATCAGGATATAAAAATTTACATTATATAAAGTTTTGATATTTTTCCGATAACTTTCATATTTTAATGAATAGTAAAAACACGATATATTTTAATTAAAAACAACTTTTTTTCATCGTAATATCTTATGTGGTTAAATTATAATATTGAATTGTTTTAAAGTATAAATAGAATATATTTTTACTATTTAATATAATTTATGTCATTAGCATTGATTTTACCTTGAATTCGTAGGTTAAATCAATTCAATCTTTTGCAATGTTTTAAAGAAAAACTCGTTTTCTTTCGACAACGGGATTAATTTAAATTTAATTTCTGCATCTTTTGTGTATTGAATTTGGAAAAATGGATTCTATATTTGGAATCAGTGGGTCCAAATTATGTTAAAACGATACTTTTTATTTTTGGGAATTCTGAATAGTAACTACGGTAAATTTTATTTACCATAGTTAAAGGTAAATCGGGTAATTAAGGGTAAATATAATATTTTAAAATTACCCTAACAAATGTAAAAATCCTATTGGATGACTAAAAGTCGACCCATATCACCTAAGGGTCGTATTATAATCATTTAATGGACATTTTGCCATGAAAATAACTTAATTATTATTAAAACCAAAGAAAGTGACAACATGTCACTCTCTTAAATCTTATAAGTATATTAATTTTAATTTAATGATAAAATTCATGAAACTTCAAACATGAATAGTCTCCAGAAAGCTAATGAAATTATCTACATCATATAAATTTATGTATAATATTTAGGGATTAAATAATTATCATTAATTATGACACAATTGTGATGCAGAAATTGTTTATCTAGTGAAAAATCAAGAATATTGTTTTTATTAAACTAATAGGGACCCTGAAATGCACAAATACCTAACCAAAACTTATTTTCCATGTAAATGTAAACCATAAACATCCAATGGTCGAATCGTGGACCATTTGGAGCCATATAAAAGCGATTATGACACTTATATTATTTTATTTTAAATGATGCCAAAGTTGTCACCTTCATAATTTAATAAATATAACAATTTAAATATTGTGATTTTAAGATGATAAATTCGAGTAAAAGTATTATTGGGAAAGGTAATAGATTTAGTTTCATCATAGGATTTTATTTTTATTTTTTATGCAACAAATAAGTATATTAAATAATTATACAAAAATGTTGTAGTATTTATTTTATTAAGAGATAAACCAAATAAATGGTTTCAAAAATAATAAAATAAATATTATATGAACTATTTAATGTGCTCCAATAATTTTTACGATACATATGAAATTTTATGAATCTATTAAAACTTTTAGTTCAAACATATATTCTGTATTTATTTTATTTAAATTCAAATAAATGAATAGTGTCAAAATTGACACTATTGTTATTTAAAAAAAACATATTATAAAATTGATTAAAAATCAAAAAATATTTCAAAATTATAAATTTAAATTTATATGATCTAAACTGTTCTTAAGAATCCAATTATGGACAATTCACAACAAATAAGTAATTATTTCTTATAATTTAAAAATTAGAATGTTATTACCACAAATAAAATTAAATTGATTAAATAAGGATAAATCATGTTGATAATGTTTAAAATAAATTCCTAACATGTCTAAATTCATTGGTTGATGATATTACAACCTTATCTTATCTAATATTCGAATATGAGTCATTTTTGGAAGTTTTTATGTGGGGTTAGATTTATTATAAATTAATATTTTTAAGAATTCCAAAGGTGCCCCTCTCCTCCCTTATAAAAGGGCACCTCCTTTCCCTCCTCCTCACACCAATTTGAGCACTCAAGCTCGGACAAACCCTGCCAAAATCTCTTCTCCACATCCCTATAATAATCCTAGAGGTTCTGGTCTTCTCCAAAGACAAATCTTAGTTCCCTAAGTGGAGGATTCAAAGAGGTGTTCCAAAGAAGAGGTAATATCCATTACCGATCTTTTCAATTTCTTTCTTCTTCAACTTATTCTTCTTTAGTTGTTTCATGATAAAGTAATAACATCAGTATTACTTACATACTGATATGTTATTATAAATATGAAACAACCCTAATTCACCTTCTATCCATCCTATGGAAAAATTAAATCACCGCGCGTGCGTACGTACGGAATATCGTCTCCACGTCGTGGTGTAATCTATTTTCCACCACCAACTTAATAGGATGGGTATAATGGTGTAATGAGTAACTATATATGATTATTATAAATTGATATTGATAATGAAATAGTATACATACACTTCAACACAATTCCACGACAATGGGAACGATATCATCGCTCGTGCGTACGTACGGACTATCGTCTCCACGACGCGATGAGATTCATTCTCCATGTTAACCATTTAAGAATGATTATAAAGTATATATAAGAAATAATAATGAAATATATGACATTATAAAGCTACTGGATTTATGTATATATATATATGTATGTCATCTACTTACTTCTATTCAAGACAATAAGGAAAGGAAAACAGTGTTCATGCATACGTACGGACTACCGTCTCCATGAACGGTGTTTTTCATTTCATTTATCTATCTATTATATATATATATATACTGAATATATATGATATATAAATCATATTTTATATTATGGAAGTAAGTAAATCATGATATAAGTAATAATAATGTCAAGAACAACAAGTCAAAACACCTACGATAAATGAAACGATTTTACCCAAAACGCTTCTTTAACATGGAATTTACAAAAGAACGAGTAATATAATGTCATAAGTGAACCATATATGATATCATAACAATGAATATAATTCTGTAATAAGTCAATGACATTATTTAAATCATTATAAAGGAGGTTCGGACACATACGAAGCAAATCAGACCTAAAGTAAGGGAAATATCACAATATCATTTTTATCTGAGATTGTTTATACTTTAGTATTTACTGGGGTGTATTTTATCATCCACATCCATGTTTCCTAAATATGTAATATTATTTCCATTCACCTACAATTGTTTAAATCCTATTTTACCCTTTAGTGAGTTTTTAGTAAAAGATATTAAAGGAATCTTTTGTCGTTTTTCGTACGAGGTACTTTTTTGTCTTTTCCGACAAAAGTACGAGAAGAATGTTTTTTTTGACATATACGGCATGAATGGATTTTTCAAAAATTATTTCCAAGAAGATTTCTTTACATGTTTTCAAGTTTATTTTTAATCAACTTCTTTTAGTTTAAAATTTTATGACATGTTAAGAAAGGAAAAGTGTTTTTGTAGTAGAAAGGATATTTTCCTCAAGAATGGAGTTCAAGTGTTTTATCAAAATTATTTTCCATCTAAGATAATAAAGGGTTATGTTTTTATCCCTATTATTACATTTATTTGATTATGTTATGATGGAATTATTTTTATGAAATCCTTTATCTTATATGAATTGTTTTATGATGTCATGATGTTTAAGATTCCCATTTGTATTACATGGATTATGCAATGATGTATGGTTTATGATTTTGTGGCACACATAATAATGGTATCATTATGAGATGGGTGGGACCTATATCTCCCTCCAATGCATTAGGTAAATATTTTATATCTCATGAGATAGACAGGGCTGGAACGGTAGGTTATACCGGTTCAGTGAAACATGACTGAAACGAGGGTTACTCGATTCCGAAAGGGACTTTGTCCACTAAGATAGTCTTGGAAATGAGTCTCGAATAACAAGAAATTATTCTCTATGAATATGTGTGAATGCCACAATGTTTCATGTTTTAAGTTATGATTATTGTGATTACATTTCACTGCCATGATTTACCCAATGTTATGAAATTATGATCTCTTTTGCAGGTTAAGATTTCCAAAAGTTATGTGCTTATGTATATGATGTGATTGATATTTATTTTGTTTACCCTTACTGAGCATTTGAGCTCACCCTTTTATGTTTTCTTTTCCCCAGGATATAAAGAAAGGTTTTAGGTAAAAAAAAGGAAGATCTTTATGGGAGATTTTGAAGATCTTTCACCACGATTAGAAGATTATATTCCGAGTTTCCAAATACACTAAACTATTACGATCCTTGTGTGTGTGTTTTTTGTTATGTACTAAGTATTCCGCAAATATAATGTAAAGTCAATGTACGTCAAGATACGGGTCTCTACAGGACACGTGGTAAGGCGTTTCATATTTCACTTTTAATTCCGTGAAATTTCCATTGTTCACCACATATTTATTGCATGTGGTGTATTTTTTACTACCATTTGATATATATTATCATGATTCTATTTATATTCATGATATTCTGTGATTCATTTGGTGGTTATTGACCATTGGTCACACGAATCAATTGATTATAATGAGGTAAGGTTTAATTTCACCATCACATTATTATACATGGTAGTTTTTCTATATTAATCTACTGGGACATATTTATTATCCACTTCCATGTTTCATAAAAGTGATTTAAAAGGTTTAATTTTAAAGGGAATTTTTACAAATACATCATTTTAAATGTTTTATAGATTTTTCCATCTAAACCTTTCTCATTAATATCCTTATTTTCAAAATGTTTTTAAGGATTTATGTATATGGACATGTATGTTTTTAAATGATAATTACTTTCAAAATAGTCAATGTGGAATGGGATACTTTTATTCAAAAATCCTATTTAAATGACTACCATTATAAATTGTGAGAATTTTAAATGATTTCATGAAAATGGGGTATTTCTATCAAATCAGTTTACGGATCATTTTAATGTATGTCAGCATCCTTTAATGAATTTTAAACTTTTTTGAAGTTGATTTATTATTATACAAATTTTCCATATTGTTTTGAATGTTTGGTGATTTTTTTGACTGTGGATGTGTTATTTTTATACCATTCGTGGTTTATAGATAAAGTATTGACATTTCGTATGCTAGTTTTAATAGGCATGTTTATGTTGTATTTAATCATTTTCTTATGATTAACGTTTTAGACTAGTATGTTCCAGGTTGGGGACAAGTAAAAATAAGCCCTCCGTGTTGGGGTCTGGTTATAGAAGACTCTCGGGGTTGGAGTCCAATTATAGAGGGTCTCCGGGTTGGAGTCCGATTATAGAGGCTCTCCGGGATGGAGTCCGGTTTTAGAGGCTATCCGGGTTTTGGTCCGGTTATAGTTTTCCCATAGGTCCTGGCACGAGGCCTTGACATAGAAATTAATGTATGTTAATATACATTCCCCAATTTTGAAATTAGTTATTACATGTGTTTATTATACTAGTAGAATATCCATCTGTATGTTTATATGGAAATGTTTGATTTATTTTTTCCATATTATGTTAAGGGTTATATTTAAAAGGCTGTTGTTTTATTCCATATCATGACTTAAAAATTTATAGCTTCTGCAAAATTATTTACCCTTACTGAGCATCTGAGCTCACTCATTTCTTATGTTTTATTTTCCCAGGATATGAAGAAGATAGTTATGAGTGACTTTCGGGAATAATCTTGGAGGCTTGGACGTCTCTAATTGAATAAATTACTGTTTTTTTTCATTTCATGTTATAATGTTTAACTTCATGTATGTAATATATTTTCCAAGAATATTAAACTGATCGGTCCTACGGGAATTGATTCTTTGTAATCATTCCAATGTTAGGAAATAATGCACTGACTCTTGGTAACTGGGGTTGGGGGGTTACATATCATATGTAAATAATATATTGTATGATAAATATTATTATGGTGTTGAAATATGAATATAATAAAATTTTATTTATTATAAAAGATGTTTGAATGTGTATGATAGATATTGGAACTTTTTGTAAGGGTTTTCTAGGAAACATATGAAATTTCACCAATTCATTCTTTTCCATGGTGTATATAAAGACCCTTTGACATGTTATATATCTAATATATGTTATTATTGATATTTTATGTTTAATTGAATGTTATTATTTTTTGTTTCATATGATTAAAATGATACTCTAGTGTTATTGGATTTTTTTTATCAATTTTCATTTATTGAGTCATATTTTATGATATGTAGCTATGTTATTTTATGAGGTATATATACATTTCATTTTTGTAATAACATGAGTTAATTTATTTTAAATATATTTTATGTTTCATTAAATGTTATTACTTTTTAGGGATTACAAAGGGATGCTATTAAAGTGCTTAATTTGTACTGTTTAAATATTATAACATGTTTGGATAATTTATGATTTTTAATCTAATTATGAAAAACTAGATATCTCCCACAAGAAAATGATACATTTTATTCTCCTATATTAATGAAATGATAATAAATTTGTTACTTAATTTCACTCACATTTTTTACTTTATAATTATGAATATTATTCTTAATAATTTATTTTTATTTCTCTCTTTGGCGGATAACACTTTTGTTCAAAAACTGTGACCTCAAAAATAAATTCAAAAATATACTTATCATTCATAAAATTATTTACTAAATACATATTTATCCATTATTATCTTTTAAAAAACTCTCTGGGCTAAAATATTCATTTTATTTTCCAATAAATACCTATTTTATTTTTACCTAGAATGTGAAAGGTATCATTATTTTAAATTGTACTGTCGGAATTTAAATTATCTTCTTTATGAGTATAAGACTAGTTGAAAATTCTTTTACAATTTTTCAAGGTTATTTTTATAAAAATATATTTTAAATTTTTTTATTTTTTAGTTTGGTTTCAAATGAAAGAAGTTTATTTAGGCCAATAAATTTTTAGAAAATATATTTATACATTAATTTATATGTTTTCATGATTATTTTAAAAAAACGAAAATATTTTTTATTAATTTTTATTTTTAAATTTATATTTTAAATACAAATGTATCTTCCTCAAAAAAAATGTTAATATTATTTCAAAATAATTATCCATTTAATATGAAATCTTTTTTAATTTAATATTTGCGTGTTATATGGACCATGGATCTCATTCATATTCTTCCTGTGAATAACTTTTATTGAATATATATTTATTAAATAAACTTCCAATTCAAGGGTTATAATAGAATAAAATTATAATGAAATGTGCTTATTTTTTCATGGGTTATGATATGATCAAATGTTAAAATTATTATAAAGACTATATCTTTTCAAAAGGTTATGATACTATGAGATGTTTACGAAATACATTTTCCATGGGATATCATACGATGAATGTTTTAGGATCATTTGGAAGACATATGTATGATTTTAATTATTTTATTGATGGGACCAATAACTGCAACCAATTAATTGCATAAAAATTATGTATCATTAGATAGAAAATATTAGAATGTTGGTTGAACTTGGCTCATTGAGGGTATTTGTTCACTACGATGGACATGGGAGAGAACTTGGGATGAAATTGTGGTTTGGGGAGTGAAGCCAATCTTCTATGACAACCTTGGTAGTGATCCTTTTATATTTTCTAAAATATTTTCTATTTTTATATATATGAATAAATTCAATGTCTTAAACAAATGTGATGTTCTATTGAATCATGACCTTTGATTTCACAGTGATTAATGTTTAATGAACATGTAATCATTATTTTATCAGCCAAGATTATGTACATTGATTAGTTGATTATCATTTTAAAATATTATTATCTTGTTATCATATACTTATGTTCATGTTATCCTTTTATAACACACTTATCGACAATTTCTTCGCATATGAGCTCACCCTTTCATATATTTCATTTACCCATGTTTGGTCAAAAGGGTTTATGTAGGGCATATTAATAAATAATACTAACAGTGAAGATCATTATAGTATATTTTTATATTAATTCACAAAATTAGTATAGTTATACCTCAGTTTCAAAATGTACTATATTTTAAAAGTCATTGGGAAAGAGGTTGTGTCATGTATATAATAATAATCTAAAAATAAGTAATATAAATATATTAGAGGACTCCGTAGGTATATTTGGTACTATAGGAATGTATTAGAAAACATTTGTAAACAAGAATGAAAAAAAAGTGGGATAACCATATGGATATTTCAAGGTATATTTCTAGTTCTATATCTAAGGATATTCCTAAGAATGAGGCAATGTATAGGAATATTTCATCCTATTTTGATAACAAATAGAAAAGGTGTTTTCAAACAAATTGCATCCCTATTTAGATTTACAAAGTGGGTTATTCATAGTAATAGATATTAATAGGTTTCATAACTCGATAATGTTACATCAAGATAGAATTATAAGTCACATGGTGTATTAAAATAGGTCAGGCATCCATAATGGTTTGACACTCCCAACAGACGTGACTGGAAAATTCATTGACTAATAAAAAGCCATCATGAACGGTTTAATTGGATGAAGGAAATCAATGTCATATGATAATTATATGGTTTCATAAATTTAAAAATTGATTTCAATATTTAGAAGTCATATATGTGATTTTAAATATTATTTGGTTTCCAATTATGATTACTATTTCTCAGACTACATTTTGAGGCTTTAGTCAATCACCAGAACCTAAGTAGAACTGTGTTAAAACTGAATATGGAAAAAAAAATCATATGATATTCCAAATATGATTGTTAATAGAAAAATGATATTGTTATTTTTACAAATTAAATATCAATGATATTGATTATTAATTTGAACCTCAACTAAATCTGAGAATCACCAAAAAAAGAATGATAGATTTCACTTATTGTTTGGATTTTGGAAACCATAGATGAATGATTAGTCAGTTTTGTATATGTCTAGGATAATGAAAGAATAGTTCAAGGGGGATGTATCAATGTGAATGTAGTGTGTTTTGGGTTTATAATGTAGGTATAGAATTCATAAAACTTCATAGGGAATAAGTAAATTTAAATTAATGAAAAGGATGAGAATAACGATCTTCATTATGTATCATCGACCGCTGAATGTTTTGTGACTTTATTATATGGGAATTAAGAAAATACATATCCTAAGGGGAAAGGTAATGTAAATAATTAGCATGGTTGTATGATTAATGATTATATTGATGATAATGATGGAAAAATAAATGAAATTATAATGGAAAAAAGTATTATGAAATTAAATTATGATGCTTTATTAATGGATTGAGAAGAATCATGAATGATTAAAGAGATATTTTTTCATAATTTAAGTATTATTTTATATAAATCATGAAATTTATACAAATTGTGACGTATCTGGTTTCCGCTAAGGATATGAAAAAATATTTTAAATAATGCTAATGTCCAAGAATATTTATTAAATAGAAAAAAATTATTGAATGGGAAAAACTAGGTTAATTGGAGAGAACACTTAATAAGATCCTTTTGTTGAGAAAATGGTTTTTATTTTGGATAAATATATTACTGTTATTGATAAATAAAATTGGATAGGATTGATGACTTCCGAACCAATAAATGATTTATTGAAAAAAAAATTAAGTACTAATTTGATGGAGGTTAATATACTATTTGATATAGGTATTATGTTATATAATATATGGTTCTATTAAAGTAATTATTAAGTTTTCATGTTTTATTTTTGTTTTATGGTAATAAAGAATAGTAATATGTTTCAAGATATTTCATGATGATGGTACTCCCATGATTGGTATACGATAATCAAAATCCAAATAATGATATATAAGGGTAATTGTTAAATTTGTTTTTTGAAATATATTAAACGTCATTATATAAATAGAATTTTATAAGAGTTATAAGGTTACATATTAATGTGGTTTAGGTTGAACATTGGACGTTGTTTTATAGAATACCATATTGCATCACTATGTGAATATTTATCCATATTAGTTAACCAGTGATAACATTCATTAAAAAACAAGCGATAGAAGGAATGAATAATCAATTTATTATAAAAAATATCATGTTATTCACAAGAAAAATTCATCTCATAGAGTATGAGATGAAGTTCTAATTGATTAAGGAATAAATAAACTGTAAAAATGTGTTTATGAAATGAAACATAAATCATATCAGTAACTTTTTTATTGATTTCTTTTTAGATGGAAAAACTATTTCTATGAAATTAGAAAAAGGATATTGAAATAAATATTTATCATGTGATCTTAAATATTGATGATATGATTGAGAATTTTCATGCGTCTATGGTATATGGAATTATGTTCATTAACCATTTTTGGATCATGTTCTAAATCAGTTTCCATTTGTATTTGGCTATTAGTTTTCATTTTTTCATCATTGATTTCCCATACCACATAGGCCTCTTATTCAAAAATGTATAATGGGTTGTTCCAAAAGTCTTCCCCACACCCCTTTCAATATTTTTAAATGTTATTTTGTTTACCATTCTTATGATATGTGTTATTATGATTTAATTCTCATGTGTTAAACCATTCATTACAGATATGAATTTTGGGGGAGAAAGTTTTTAATGGGGTAGAATGTAACACCCTCAGATGTTTAGAATTTTTTATGAAATTAAATAACAGTGTTTAATAGATGTCATTACATATAAGACTATGTTTAACATTCATTACCTGAAAAATATTGTCAATCAAAGAATATAAACAACACTATGTATATAAAAACATGACTTAATATTAGGAAATTAAAAATTAACATGATAGTTGTAGCCTAGAATTTGGAATGGTAGATTTGAACCGGTTTTACAAAATTATGAAAATATATTACATACACATGTATATAAAACTAATTATTCTCTGGTCAATTAATTACAAATTATATTGAAATATATCTTAAAATAATTGAAATATTTATTAAACAAATTTTATGTTGACAAATACATTTTTCCTCAACAAACCAAAAAATTATATTTTAGTGAATGATTTTATATATATATATATAATATATTTAATAAAATATTTTACATTCATCTAAATTTTTTCTATAAAATCTATATGAATAAATATAATTTTATTAAAAATATATATTTATTAAAAAGTTGATCTGTAAAAATTATTTTTAATTTATTCTAAAAAGCATTTTTTAAGAATATGAATAATTTAATTTAGAAAATAAAAGTAAATTTTTAAACTGTTATATCTAAAATATTCTATAGTGTATTTCTGGAAATTATCATAAAAAATTAATTTTCGAATGAATAGTTAAAAATACAAATTTTTTATTGAAAAATGAATTTTCTTTTAATTAATTTATTATATTATATTATATTAATATTTTATTTCAATTAAATAAAATGTGAATTATATATATTAAACAAATTCAGTTTTTTTTTATTTTTAAATTAATGACATTTATTATCAAATCATTACAAACAATTGAACATTTATCTTTGAAATCCTTTTCTCTCATCACATATGTAGAATTTAGATTAAATTTCATTTTTCACATTTATTTTAATCGAATTTTGAAACATTTATTCCATTTTTTCATTAATAATAATTTATATTATATAATAATTTCATCTTAATTTTTGACCAAAATAATTAGTGAGTACAATCAAAATTTATTACAATGGTACAGGTATAAATGGGTTAACTGAGCAGTTAATAAAAAATGATAAGGGTTGTCCATACATAAAAACATGGGTAAATTCTATTTAATGGAAATATTATGACTTTTTATGGAATAATTCTTAATAATAATCCATTTTAATTTTTTTTAAGACAAAAAAATGGGCACACTTTTTTTACAAAATTACATGTGTGCCACTCACCAATCCTGTAAAAGGAAAACTCGTGTCCTTTCATATTTACACTATAAATCCCATCTTGATTGGAAATTGACATCCAAAATCCCAAAAAAATCCATTATAAAATCATAGAAACTATAAGTTGTTTATAAATATAAACTAAAAATGCAACTTTTGCCAACCAAAGGAGGATACCTAAAGAAGATGATATGTTATTTGATGAGTGTTTTTAATTTATATTTTTGACGCATACATTAATTTCTATTAAATAATTTTTATATTATAAAATCATTATTTTACATTTACATATATGTTTTTATGTTCAAATTTGGATTTAAATTCATCCCCACATCCATTTAATGGGTTGTAAAATCATAATTTGTGTGTACGATAGACAACCATCTTACCAATCGATGTCATGTATTTTTTCCATTACCAAAAATCATGGATGTATATTATTATGTATATATAGAATATATATGACATTTTTGACATAATAATTTGTCCTAACTAATTAAAACATATATAAATTATTTAAATTTCACCCCTTAGGGATATAAGAATGAGTTTTTTGTGTTCGGTAGACTACTACCTTGCGAAACAATGTGATTCGTTTTTATTAATAGTGAACATATAATATAATATATATAAATTAAATGATTTTAGTTGGTATACATAATATAATTATGATATTGATGAAATATTGATTATTATGTACATATAATATATCATTTTATTTTATACATTTTTATTTCAAAAAATATGATAATGTGGTTCGTGTATGTGTGGACTACTGTCTTCACGAAGTGATGCGAGTCTCTCTTTTCATCAGCATACCACATGGATGATATTTTTAATTGTTTATAATGATATAATATGATATTAATTATATTTAAATAATTATTTAATGATAAATTATCACTTAAAACCTAAATAAAATGATAATTGACATATGAAAATGTTAATCTTACGTAAGTATGGCCTACCGTCCCCATGATTATAAAAAAAATCATTTTTCAAAATCATATTTTATTATTAGTAATAAAAATATAATATTGGAATAAATATCATTATTTTTTCATTATTATAATTATAGATATTATGGTACCGTGATGAACATAATAGGATGAAAACAATTGATAGAAATATATACAAAAAATTAACTCGTTATTTATAAAAATGTGAATTTAGCAAGGAATTATTATCAAATAAATAATAAAAGGTCATAAGAAAATAATATATGTTACTCCTTTGTTTTTGGAAGACGAATTCATATTCCCCATTAATTTATTTAATATGGATACATATAATATTACATGTTACACCATTTAGGTTATTTTTTATTATATTTTTATTAATTTCATGTTATTCTACATTGGGGCTAATTAATCAAAAGATACACAATCGTTAAGGATGCTTTGTCTGAATTTTCATTGTTTGAGACGAATCTCATGTTATAAACCTCTTTTATTTTTTATGGTGTATATAAATCCTATTTGACAATTAATCTAATTAATATATATTCTCATGTATTTTTATGTTTCATTTAATGTTATTTATTTATGGGGATTATGATTCATTATTACTAATGTGTAGATGATTTTATGTTATAATCTCATCCTTTATCAAGATTATATAGAATCATTCTTCCAATAAAGAAATCATATGATCTATATCTTATGAGTCTCATGAATTTAATCATTCTAGTTTTATTTCATTATAATACATGTTTTTCCTTCATTTCCCTCTATTTATGTACTAATGATTTCGATAGAATCATTTTCTAGGAAAACATATTCATTTATCTCTTCAGGGAAAATCAAATATTCTTTTCAAACCATTTTTTCTAAAAATGTTTTCAACAATGTTTTAACACTATTGAATTTTTTATTAAATAAAATTTTACAGTTGTATGAATTTTTAAAAAATATTTTGATTCAAATATTCATCTCATTTAGTAATAAATTAAATTTTTTCATTTACCAATAACTGTAAATGTAATATTTATGTTAACATGTACTTTATGAATGGAAAATCCCACAATATTTTCTATTATTATATATGAAGATTACATTATAATTTTTTTTATATTTTCATTTAAATATATTTTTAAAATATTTTATCTTTAAAAAAAATCTACCGAATAAATAGAGTTGTCATAATGAAATGTTTGAGATGATTTCTTAAGATTCAATGATATTTTTTCAATATTAATTTGTAAAAAAATGAATTCCCAATATATTTTATTAATTTTTATTCTAAAAAAATTGATGTAATGTTCCCTTCATCAAAAAACATTCTAGATTTGTTATCAATCAAAATAATTTCCTATATAATACACAATTCTTTATAAGTTATGCATTTAGGGGGATATTAACCACAAATACCATTATAATTCATTATCTAAATGGATTATTATGAAATGATATTTATGAAACCCATTTCTCTTCCACAAAATATTATACTATAACATTATTATAAATCATAATTATTTTTCCATAGGATAATCTATGATGAAATGATAAAATGATTATAAATCCAAACTATTATAAAAATGATATGATATGGTAAAATGTCTATTATACACATTTCATTTCATTGGTAATGATATGATGAATCTTTTATGATCTCCCAGAAAAAATATTTATGCTTTTTCTTATTTGGTGGTTTTGAACTATATATACCTCCATTTCATTTTGTAGGAATTTAAATCTCATGAGATAGATTGAAATGAAACTGGGAGTGAACCCAGTTAAGTATGGGAATTTTTCTACCATGATGGAATCAAGTGTTAACCTTGACTATTATGATGGTTATAGGAGTAAACCCATTCAACTATGATATCCTTCGAGGTGATCTTTGGATATTAAAGAAAGGATTTTATAGGATTACATGTAATTGACAATTTGGTGTCACATATAAATTTTATTCATTCTTGGATAATGTTATTTAATTTCATTATGATTCAAGAATAATGATAAAACAGTCATTATTCCATGAATTAAGGTAATACTATTTTATATGTACATTAAAGTTTTCAAAAGTTATACTCATATTCTCATTCCATTATTTTCATTTTACTCATATGCATCACCCTCTTTCACCTTGACTAAACATCCAGTCACACCCATTCTTATGTTTCATTTCCCCAGGTTATGCATAGTTTTTTTAATTAGTGAATGTTTTAAGAGAGATAAATTGTTAGATAATTATGGGGCATAGGAGATGTTGAATTTCATTTTAACAGTTAGTATATTGTGTATATAGTCTCTAATGAAACTAAACTATTATGGTCTTAGGACATGTGCTTGTGTAATTTATTTAATAGTCATAACAAATATGTAATATCTTTTTATGGGAATCCTAGGTCACTATATATTTACCATAGTTGGTACATGTGAATTATTGAAGTGGTTAATTAAATATGGATAAGTACATAGTTATTTGATAAATTTATATTTTTTATAGTTGAGTGATTTTATTTTTTTATATATAAGTAATCTAATTTTAATTTTGAGTGATATCATTATAATGTGATGACCAAATTCCATATTATTATTAGTATGATTCCCTAGAGACTATTCATGTTTTTTATCTTCCTGGTGATATAAAATATATATTATTGTAGGACGAAAATTAATTTTTATGAATGATATGTGGGTGGGGTGTTCCAAATTACCTGGGAACAATAGACACATGTATCAATCATATAAATTGGTATATGTATGATCTTATTAGAGAAGGAAACCAAGATGATGGAATGGGTGTATGATGGGTTTGAAACATTAAATGTTTGACTCTAGACATCATCCTATTAATAAATATATTTAATGTAAAGATATCTAGTTTTCTTGATTAATCTGTATATAATTTTCAACTACTAGTGGATTTTGGGTTTATATGGATTTAAATAAATTTTTTATGTAATTTGATGATTTTCATATAGTACCTATGATTATTGAATGAAAATGTTAAAGTTTAATAGATATTTTAAATCATGTGGTTAGTTATTCAAGACTTAAAATGTTATTTCTAATCATGAAAAATTTTGTAGAAGTGGATTATGTTTGGTGGGAAAGTAAATTTCTTGGTGATAATAATGTTTGGATTAGTAGAAGAAAATTTATGGTTTATGTAATGTCAAATGAAATAATTATAATGAATGGATAAATTAATTTTATCAAAATTTTGACTACTAATGTAAATAACTACGTTTATATATATCATTTATTTATTTTGTGTATATATTATATCAAGTATCTAGTAGTGGTAGTCTATTGTCTAGGTGATGGTAGTTTTAGTTGATACCATGACTTGGTTATCCAGATTATGTGGTTGTGATATATATTTAATTCTTTATGTATTGGGAAATGATATACTACTCAACCCATGTCGGTTTAGGAGGAAAAAACCGATATAACTATAGGAGGGTGTTTTCCCTAATATCTACATGTGGGGTGGATAAATTGCTCACTAACCCCTATGGAATCTTTTTATTATATTGGATGTATTATGTTATGCTGTGAATTGTTGTTTTTACCACATATTAGTGTAGAATGATATATTGGATTGTTGTTATTTAATACACACATATCTTTAGATAGTGTAATAAATGTATAATTATAGGAATTGCATGGGTGGGATCTGATGAGTTGAGGTACCTTACTTGGTTTCTGGGCTGTTATGGATTGAGGCATAATACACAATTTATGAAACATGTCATATAGGCTAAAACAACACCCATACAAATCTTGGTTTCTCTATTGATATATGTAATGCGATGATGAGATTATGTTATTCATGGGGAGAAATTGGGGATACATAAAAAAATTTATTACAAGCTAGATTAATTTTGGAGATACATGTCTTCATACATGTAACAATGGGGAACATAGATAGTCTAGTGATGAAGCATTTGTAGGGTACGCATGATTTTTTATAGTTATTTTATTTTCTTTCTTGTATGTCATACTTTTTTACTGATAATAATGATGTGGATCGGAATATAGTATAGATATTTTATGATAATATGGCATTAATTCTTAATTATATGGTTTACAATGACAGATTTTTCTTTTTTAAAAGGAGGATACCTGGAGAACCATATGATGATACTGTTTTCATCACCCAACATAAATATAGGAATTGTTTTTCTTGTTAGTTTTTGTAGGTTAGAGATCATTCCAAATATTACCTTATTTGTTATTTTTTTGAGTTTTTTTTGGTAATCAAGGTCACAATTGAGATTAATGTTAGGGTAATTGTAGTTTCTATTACATTCATCCTATCGTATATGAAACTACATGTATTTAAAATGAATTATATATATATATATATATGAAAATGTGTTTATTAGTAAATATATAATCTATAATTTTCATATATTTCTCTTAGAGGTTAATTCATCACAGTTTTATATATGATGTACCACATATTCTAGTCACCAATATAGGTCCTCTTGGATCTGGTACTCATGTGATAACTATCTCAAATTTCTCATTTTCATCTAAGGATTTATACTCCTAGGGGAGGGGTCATGAACGATGTAATGTAATATACTTATATCATGTTTTAAATGGTATTGAATGGGAAAAATCAAAGGTGTGGTTATGAATTCTGAAAAAAAAGAGATGATAGATTAATATGGGATTTCCATTGAATTGATAGTGACTCTGAGTAAAATTTGAGTTACATAAGAAGTTTTTAGGATTTTTGTTCTATAAAAAATATATAGTATTTTGATATATGGTCACTATGAATAGTTTTCATTGTAAAGGATATCTATAATTGTGAAGAATATATTTGTTTCCCATAAAAGGAAGGTAACATATCTTAAGGTTCTCTTAGTGTTTTGGAATTTTTTATCAAGGGTGTGGAATCATGGATTTTTTTTGTTTTGTTGATTTCCTTATTCCCTATTAATTTTTATAATTAAGATAACTATTTCAAAATTATACATCAATATTAAATGATAAAAAATATATTTCCTAATTGTTAATTCGATACCAATAAAAATGATCCAATAATATCCCATTACAGAACCAATTAGAATATTCAGAAATATACAACCTAATGTCCATTTTATATTTAAAGGGTTTGATTAATTTTATATTCTTATTCATGATGATACCAATTTAATAATGTGAGTATTTTTTCTATAATTCATGTCATTCATATTCCACAAATCATATTCCACATCCCCAAAAAAATTATCCAACCATAACAAACAAATTTTTTTTTTGATAACATGGGTAATTGGAATGAGAATAATGTGCACAGTAAAATACAATATAATAGTATTTAATTTAGATAACCATTGATAATACAATGTTCTAATATGATAGTAAAAAATTATTATGGAATGATATTAACATTATAAAAAAAACCAAATAATTCATTGACCGTAATCATGAATTAGGGATTAAAGAATTTGATATTCAAAATACATGAATCCTAACTGAATCAATGTTCATGAAACATTACAGAAAGACATTGGCATAATAAAACTTCATTTGAATCTATAAATAACTATAGCATATTCATAATAAAATATTTTTTTTCTAGGATATCTAAAAATAAATTAATCACATTATTGTGTGGGGATATCAACATATTTAATATCTATAGGAATGGGATAACATCATGTATTCCCACTTTCATGCTGGGTTTAATTTCCCATTTATCCATTGATATAATAACAATTCCACATTTGACAACATAACAGTGGTCTATAATAGATCTTCAAAACACATAATCATAATCAATTCATATTTATGGGAAAAGATCCTAAAAAATATCATATCATTATATTTTAATGTTTTGAAAATAATGTGGTTCACCAAAATTTTACTATCAAAATCACTTACTATACAGATATTGATTAATGTTAGTATCATTGGGTCATATCTCTATTGAATCATAAGTTCAATCAATTTATGTTGAGATTTATTAATATATTATTAAAATATCAACCTCTATTTATTATTGAAAATCATATATAATGTAGAAATCCATAATTTAAATCAAAAAATTTACACAATAATATGAAAACCAATTTCATATGAAAATGAAAATGTAGACTTATAATGGATGTTCTATATTAAAATATTAACATGATAATGGGAATAATCATTTGAGTAGTAATTTTTAGAACAATTATTTTATTCAACCCCTTGTTAAATATTACCTTTATTGGAAATATAAATGAACTGTCATTTTAATAATTTCAATAGTAAGTAAATTATGTGAAAAAGGAAATCAAAGAGTCATTTTATTTTATTTAAATAATTACTAAAAACCAGTTATAAATATATTGACATTATATAAAGTGTTGGTTGAAGTGTGTAACTCATGAGGGGGGAGAATTCAGTTTCCAATAATTTTTTTGTTAAGGATTAGGTTAAAATTAGAACCCCTTAATAAAAATAAACTATCCAGTTAATTAAAACTCTAGATAGATATAATTTAATTCCTTTTTAATTATTTCCTTGAGGGATTACATCTATATTAAAATATTTGTTTGAAATATATTAAATTTTGAAATAAATTTACCCAGACAAAAACAAATATTAACAATAGTTATGATTAATTAAAAATGTAAAATAATGGTTTATAGATAAAGACTAATATAAGATATAGTAAAAAAACCAAACATAATAACACAACGAGATAGTTGAATGAACAAGAGGTTTGGTTTAAAGGTGAGATATAGTCACCACATCTTGGAAATATCCTATTTCCAAGATTCTTATACTTATAATCATATAAATCCACCACATGGGTCATGTAAACAATCATTAGCTACATGTTATCCATGCTAAAAATCATTCTTCACAGTTATTAGTGGGAATTTAGGAAATCAAAATTCACATAGAGACCTCTTCCAAAAAGAAAAAAGAAAAAGAGATGTAGAGGAAGAAGACAATTACAATTATTCTCCAGGTAGGTACATGATACATTTCGTGTATGATAATAGAGTAACATAACACATCCCAAAATAAAATATACAGAACCATAAAGAGTATAGAAATCATAGTATTATTTTTTCTAAATATTTGGAGCCATCAAATCTACATGTTTGTGGAATTAAAGATTCATTCTAGAAATTTGTTGTAGATAAAGGATTATAGAAAATTAGTATGAATGTTTTAGTTGACATATATTTGTGTTTCAATTAATCTCAAGGATGAAATATATGATTAAATAATGTTTTATCATAAATAAACATGAATCCATATGCTCATGAGGATTCAAAGACTCAATCTCACAAATGTATTGAGTACTGAGAGATATATTCTCTTCACATATATACTGCACCATTAGTTGGAGAAGATCCACAATCATTGAGTCAGCTTTTACTAAGTATTTATGACATGGTAAAATTATCCAAGAGTAGAAATATTTTTTGAGAAATTCACACCAATTTTCTTCTTGAATCAATGGTAGAAAGATGATGGTGGTAACTCATAATTAAGCAGTATCTCAAATTGGTGGTAGTTGTGACTCATGTCTGGTGGTAGCTTATACAAGCAGTAGCTCATCCTTGATGATGACTCACCTCAGTGGTGGCCTCTAGCTGGCAATAACGGTTAATCTAAGGAAACAATTTCTCACCATAAAACAATGCTAATTTATCATATAAATAGTCTTACAATATAATAATTTATCAAAAAATAGGTGAATTATTTTTTTTAAAAGAATCATGGTCTGTGGTCATTAAAATAAGAGAGTTTCAAACATGATTTATATAAGGAGTTTTCATCATTTTACCCCATTTGATGATCATAAGAGATAGAATATTATAAAATATGTACAAAATGATTAATAATAAATATTGAGAGATTTATTACATTTTAATGAAAATATACTTAAAATTATAAAAATAAATTGCAATATTTTTATTCACATAGAGATTATGAAAATTTAAAAAAGTAGTAAAATTGAAAAGGTAGAAAAACACAAAGATATTTCATTTAATAGGTTCTAACTTGTTTGTTGAGTTAATAATATATGGATTAAAATTCAGACACATGATACCTATAAAATTTCATTATCTAATCAGATTCACTTGATTAATGGAGGTGGCTGATCAACTATTCTATCAATTTTTCGATCCCATTAGCATTGCCTCTATATATGTCTCTATTCTGGTAGGAATCAATTGAAGTAAAAGTTTGTGAAAATGTTGTTACGGATGTTGTTCTGTTAGTAGTAAATGTCTCTCTCATAATAATAAAATTGAGGTACCTAATTGTATCAACTTGTGAAAAAAAAATATGCTGAAACTATGGAGGTAATAGATCATCTATATGAGTTTTCACTATTCGTCTACCTGGAAATGGCTCTGTGGTTGTGGTTAAAAGAACTATTGTAAAAAGAATTTATTTCCATTCAATAAAAGCTATATGATGGACATGGAGTTCTAGATTAATAATATTGATAAAATTCATAATAATATTAACTCCTCATTCTATTTCACTAAAAATGTAATCATTATAATCCAAGAATATCTGCATATCTACTGTGAAAATCTTCAGTTCACTCACATGTTCATTGAATAATCATGTTTTTGGTGGAAACTCGAATTTTCATTTCAAAATTTGACATTATCAGAAAACCCATTTGATGTATAAATCGTAGAATACAATACATTATCTCTTTCTTGAGTATGTCATTTTCAATCATTATATAAATATCAAATTATTGTATCATCTTTTAGATATGCCCTCCATGATGATGTGTTTTCCAAATTTGGTCTTTATGAGTGGTCACATCAACTGAGAAATTTTTTGAATATTCCATGATAAATTTTTGGAATATATATAAATAAATTTACACAGATGGGAGGTGGTGTTGATGATGTAGATGAAGTAGCAATCAGACAATCCAACTTCATAGACACGGAATTCAAAAATTTTGAAATAGAGGATTTTCTAACCACTACTAAATATTTCAAACTTTTTACCTCTATAGAAAAATTCTATAAATAACATCAATTTTTGAATTTGAAATATACATTTGGTTGTATATGAAATATAACCAATTCAACCAAAAACTCGGTGTTTTCGTCACTGTGATGGGAAACTGGAGACGGTTGAGAGTTAAAGAATTGTGTAAAATATAAAAAAAAATTCTTCTCAAGGAGTCCTAGTTATAATTCATAACCCTATAAAAATAATACTAATTAGCTTCTCTTAATACATTAATAGGTAGAATATGTTGTATAGTAGGAATCTTTCTTTCCTCATGATGAACTTCATCATCTGATAAATTACTTATTTCCACATCAGTGAAATGATAAAACTCCCCATCTTGATCATTTTGATCCACTAAGAATCCATCTCCACTAACAATATTATCATTATCATAATTTGAATCACTATAAACTAAAACAAGTCTAATAATTCATGGATAATTTTCCCATTATTCATAAAAAGAGACATCTGATTTGCTATAATAGATGATTAGGGATTTTCTATGTACTTGAGTGGTTTCACCCATTTCAAGTACAGAATGAGTAGTTTCATTAAGATTGGTTTCAATTGTATTTTTCTTTTGTGAGTGATCTAATTATGATTACTAGTCAGTAGGATGAGAGTAATCTACCCCTCCCTTCCATCATCCACATCTAGTTCATTAGTAGGATTTAAATCATCCATCTCATTGTATTTATATTGACTATCATTTCATTCATAACCCGATAACACTACTGATTAATTATTTAACTGAACAATTTCTTGTTCATGATCTATATAAAAAACTCCATTATTATCACTTAAACTATCATGATCATTACCTCCATAAATATTTTCAGCATCTCTTTGTTCAGGTCTCCATCATCAGGATCCACTTCATATTTAATTGATTATCCATCTGATTTCCCAATATGAATATGACATGAATTATCTTCCTTATAATAATTATCAATATTTTTATTTCCATTTATATTATAGCCACTTTATTTTTTAGAGGAAGATAATATAAAATGATCCTATCCAAATACTTTGATACCATCACCATCATTTTCATATAGAATAAATTATCAAGTTGGAGGAGAACCCGGTTGATTGGTAGATTTATTTGAAACCGTTTGAGGATATTTATTATTCATTAGGTCACTCCCCACTTCCTCTGAAAAAACATCTTCTTCTTCCTATGAAAATCTTTTTTATACTTCTCTATCATAGGAATCAACTAACTAACAAGGTTTTAGAATAGGATCCATCGTGTATATAAGTCTTGTTGGATGATCAATATGAATTTATTCCTAATACAATTTCTCATTATCTCTTATATAACATCATTTATAGGGATTACATCTTACATTTAATTATTTATAAATTAATTTTGAAAAGAACATACCACTAAATTTATCATCATCTTCTTAACTATATTTTAAATTTCCATTTTCATTTAAGACAGATGATATTATTTTTATTTATTTAATGGAATTCGATCTTGAACACTTCAAGAACATATTATACATATGAATCAACAAAAATATAAAAATATTGATTTTTTTCATTTATTTCATCATATAATGAAAAAAACAACATTATTCCCCATGGTATTGAAATATTCTTTTCTCAAACATAATACATGATAAACACACATGAATAATAGCTTACAATCACCATAATGTTCATTATCTGTAGGACTACATAGGGTATAATCTCTTGTCAACCATAGGAGATCCACTTCCTATTTGTAATGTTCCTTATCACTAGGTATACTACCTTTGAAATCCCTACATACTCCATTATGAGGTACCTTTAAGTACATTTTTAATTCCCCTAAGGAGAAAGAAATAAATTATCAATTCATGTGACTTATTATCTTTTCCACTATCTGTTTTGTAAATAAGATTGGAATTATGATAAAAATAATTTATTAACCTAGTATAATAAACTAAGTGGTTCTATGAGAAAAAATTCACAAATTTCTTCTTTTCAATTACCTTTATCACTAGTGAACTACGTATTGGGAGCCATTGCACCTTGATCTCTTTTTCTGCATCAATAAATGAAAGACATTTAGAAATATAAATGGAGGATATCATATCATATCATACTCTAGAATCATGTTTTTATGCTTTTAAATATCTTATTAATTTAAAAACATGATTTGGAATATATGGATTTTGAAATCCCGATGGTACTCAAAAAAAGAATCATCAATTATAAATCCATTTATTAATGTACATTTGACATCCATTTAATATTGTTTCCAATACAAATGTGCTACATTGGAATGAAAATTCTTAATGGATTCATGTTTTACTACAGGTGAATTTTTTTTTCATAATCAATAACTTTTTTTATTATAATGTTCTTCAAAAAGTATAGATTAATTTAATAATATAGATATAGATATTTGTTCCTATTTTCTAAATAACCTCTTTGTTATAATAGGTAAGGTGTCTTTAGGTCTTTCCACAAGTTCCCAAACATTGTTTCTATAAAATTGGTTATGTTATTATTTAATTATTTTTACCTAGAATTCATCATTGAAAAAATAATTAATGCTATTAGTTTCATGTTTTCATCAGTAGTTTTTTTGTTCAATTTGATTCCCATGGGAAGATCCAGTCTCGGTACCTCTATATTAGTTTCTTGTAATTGAATCTAAAGGATGATATCTATGAGTCAAAATTTTTTTTTTAAAAAGGGTTGTATGACTCAATATATTCATAGTGTTCATGTTCTGGTAGTTCACTAGGTGAACATTATACTTGTTTAACATAATTATCTGATAGTTTAGAATTGATATTCTATGTAGAAAGATTATCCTCAAGGTCTTCTATGACAATCTTAGTTCTATTAGGACCAATATCATAAAATATTATATGAATCGATTCTTCCATTGTTTAGGTAATCTTATTGAACACACTATAAGATTTGATAGAAGTTTTATAACCTAGAAAAATTCCCTCATCAATATTGGAAGAATTGTTTCCCATATTTTCTTGTGTATTATGACTAAAAACTATTCAACAAAAAACTCTACTGTAATTATCATTTTGAATTGTATTTATCAATAACCCATCAGATTTTATTTTTAAGAGAGGTATAATTAATACTCTATTTATAGTATAACCGGATGTAATAAAAGATTCATAAAAAATATGCAGGTAACTCATACTCTGTTATCCTTGTTCGGGCTATCTCTTGAATTATCTTGTTTATTCTATCTACTGGACCATTTTTATATGGATTCCAAGGAGAAGAAAAGTTGTGATTATAACCCTTTTTGTAAAAACATTATTCAATGGTTTTTTCCCAAATTCTAAAACATAATCACTTCTTAAGGTCTTATTCCTAATTCCACTATGATTTTATACATACTTTGAATACTTAATAAAGAAATAACAAGATCCACATTTGAGATAGAAATAATACACATGTGTATCTTGAAAATTCATTAAGAAAGATATATAATTAATGTTTTCCATGTATAATAGAAACTCTAGAATGTCCAAATAGGTTTATATGAATAAACTATAGATTATTAGAGTTTGAAACATAATTTTATATTTAAAAGAAATATTATAATGTTTTCCTTTTTCCCATGGATCAGAAACGTTATCATTTGATAATTCAAGCATTGGAATGACTCTAGCCGACCCATTACTAGTTAGATTACTAAGTGAGTGAATACATCAATGAACTAATATCCTATTCCAAATCTAATATTCTATATGAATTTTAATTAAGTATGAAATATTTTTATACGTTAATGACTTTAAATCAATGGAATAAATATTATCATTTCATAATGTAGTAAAACATAATACATTTTTATAATTAAAAACATGATTGGAATTGTTTTGAAATTTGATATAAAACCCACCATCAATTAATTGATAAATTCTAAGATGCTAATATTTTATGCCATCTAGATATATGAATTTAGAAATTTATAGTGAACTAGAATTACCAATTTGGCCATGGTTGATGATTTTACATTAGGAATTGTCACTAAATGTGTCATTTACACCATCAAAATTGATCAAATTCTTGAATCTTGAATAGTCCACACACATATGTCTAGAACACCCAATTTCAAAATACCACTATTGTTTCCTAGAAGTTCTCAAATATGTTTTTTTGAACATAATATTTATTGCAAAAATGATTTTGGAACCCAACTTCTCTTCGGTCAATTTATGTTAATAATACGTCATTTTAGAATCCATATTTTTCTAATGAGGTTCTTATAAATAGATTGTATAATTTTTGATGTAACTGATATTTTAGGTCCATTTGAGTAGGTATTTGGTAGTATATAGTTTTTTTGGACTGGTACTCGATGTAAATATAGTTTTTGTAAATTTTCATTATCCTGGATATTATCATATACCAGCTATCTTCTTCGGAGAAACATCATTTCCCAAAATTTGAGTCAATTTTTTTATCATAGGTAAACCGTAATATGTATTTCTTAAATTGATCAATTAAAAATTTTAGGGTAGTTGTATCATTAAACAGTAGATAATATTTCTCTTCGTCAATAGAATAGTTTGTTTTAACATTTACTGTTAAATCATGCTATATAAAAATTAGCATATATTAATCATCCACCTTATAAAAAGTGTCAACAATAATGTTATAATAACCATACATATCATTACTAGTAATTGTTTCCTTACTGTCATCATTTGGATCATTATTATAAATATATGAAAAATTAATATTAGAAACGTGAATAATTTATTGTAACAACAATGCACTTGATGTAAATAACATATTCTCCCAATTAGAATTGTCTTCAGGATTATCATTTGAGTCACTTGAGCTATCTTCATAGGCACTCCATCTTTCTTCATGGACCTCTTGTATCTTTTGTAATTTTTCTCATACATTTTTTTTATATTTATATTTTGGATATACAAATTTAATGCATCATTTCCAAGACATTCATAGTATATGATTATTTTATGATATTCATGGTTTTTCATATACAATTTTCAATTTTCATTGTTGTCATAATTTCCTAAAAATTTGACTTTTTGATGAAATTTTTTTAATAAAATATTTCAGGACTATTCAGACCATGTGTGCTATTTATTCATCATTATCAATAAGAGATTATTAGTCACTGCTATCTTTAGATTGTACTTTTTCTCATTACCTTGTGGTAGTAGTTTTGAGTTCTACTGATTTTATTGTTGGTTTGACTTCATTGATCTCATTATTGACAATATTGACCTCCTCGTATACGATTATATTTACAATCAATTCCTTGACATATATTTTACTTACATCAAATAAATATCTATTTAACACAAGTGTTCATCTCAATCATTCTGGTAAGAATAAGAGAAATATCCCCACATGATTTATTTTCACATTTTTACTATTTGAATACTTGGTATTTACATATTCATTGAACCTGAGATACATATTAGAAATAGATTCATCAAATTTCATTTTAAAAGTATCATACTTGATCATGTAAGTATTTCATCTAATTTCATTTAATGTTTATGTTCCTTCATGTGAAATAGATATGGTTTCCCATATTTAAAAAGAATATTTTATATCCGATATTCTATGAAATTCATTATCACCTAATGAAAAAACACTATGTTTTTCATATCCTTATAGTTATTACTATAAACATATTTTGTAACATCATTCCATGTTATTCATGAAGTTTATTGGTATTTCATATTATTCTTATATTACTGTCAAAATATGAATGACAATACTTTCTAAATGCATTTTCATTTTTATTTGAAATTGACAATAATTTATAGCATAATTTTTTTTTTGGGTAGTAGATAAATCATGAAAAATATCATTAAAGATAAAAAATTAGATTACATAGAGATTTCCAATCATTAGAATAAATCAAAAATCACAATTGAAAAGTTAGTTCCTAAAAGCCTCAGATATAAAATGTTAGTCGGAGTGAGTAACTAGAGAGGGGGTAAATTGAGTTACAAATAGTTAATTCTATTAATGATTACGATAAAATAAAAAATTATTAATAAAAATAAATGTTCTAATTAACAAAAAAATAGATAAATATAAGATCTATCTTTTTAAAGTGCTTCATAATGATTGACTTTGTCTTAGTTCAAATATTGTTCAGAAATACCTTTACATCTGAGAGTAATTTACATAAATGGAAAAATATAAAAAATAGTTATGATTATTTATCAAAATAAAAGTTTTTTTATAAATGAAGTGTAATCTAGGATATATACATAAAAAACATAATAACACAACGAAACAAAGAAATAAATAAGTGGTTTTTTCTCAAAGTGTGATTTAATCCACTCTACATGAAAATCACATATTGTGAAGCAGATTATATTTGTAATAAAATATATCCACTACATGTATTAGGTATACAATAAACTAGTACAATATTTCCTAGATACAAATTCTCCTATATAGTTATTCATGGGATGTATGAAAATACCATGTAATAGATAGACCTCTTCCACAAATAGAGTGGAAAACATATATTGATAATCATGATAAAAACTATTTTCAACAGGTAGGTGGAGGGGAATGTGTGTATTTGATAAAAGAGTAACAACACACTACTAAAAAATATACAGATATAAAAATAAAGATTATAATAAGATCATTCTGTTATATTATGAATATTCATATTTCTTAGATAAGAATTGGTGAGGAATTTGTGCTACATTATTGAAATTTTTTTCTTTCGATGTATCTTAGGAAATCATAAAGAGTGTTTCAGTTGATCTATATCATCATTGCAATAAATATTGGGCATTAATTTGTTGGTTCTTTGTCATTTAATCATCATAGAACATGAATCGTTTTTCTCATAATGATTCAAAGAATCAATCACACAATAGTATTGGGCATTGAGAGAGATATTCCTTTCTCATATATATAGAAACATCTATTTTCATAGATCCAAAATGCTCAGTTCAGCTTTTAATAAGTCATGAATACATGATCAAATTGGACAAGATTATAAATAGTTGTTCAACCATACATGCCATAATCCTTGGAATGTAATGGTAGTATGATTCTAGTGGGGACTCATCATCTGGTTGTTTCAAATTTTGGAAGTAATGGTGACTCAAGTCTAGTGGTAGCTTATCCTCATGGTAGCTCATCTCTATTGGTGACTCACATTAGTTGTTTCTTTTAGATGACATTAGTAGTGAATCATGAGAAAAAGTGGATCACCATAAAACATAGCATAATTATCATAGAAATAGTCTTACCAAAGATAATTTTTTTTTTAAAATGTAAATAATTAGTACTGAAATAATCATGTTTTTATCTCCTTAAAATAAGACAGCTTCAAACGTACACCACACAAGGAGGTGACAATAGAAATAAATTCCCAATGAAATAGAGAAACCAATTTATTCTTCTATAAAATTATAATTTTGGCATATTGATTTTATAGAGAGTGGATAATGAAATTAGAACATGTAAATTTATGAAATAAATAGATTTAAAAATGAAATATTATTTTCGATAAATAGATCATATAACTCTATCCTTGGGAATTATATCATAAATAAGTTGGTAAAAAAGATGGATTGTATCATAAATCCCGTATAAATTTGGTAACATATGAATTGGAACTTCCATGGAAGATAAAAAATCAATTAGAATATGAACTGCCATTAATATAATGTGAATCAGGATATTTCATATCAAAATGGTAAAATATACACCACAAGGAAGAATTAAGTTTTGAATATGACATATATGTCTCAAAAAATAGTTATACTAGAAAGCATTACCTCATTTATGACAAGGTTTATGAATGATCAATCATAATATATAATACATTTAAATTTGATATCAATATATTACAACAAAATATACATACCTATTATTTCATACATGACCCCCTTAAAAACATTTAAAACTATCTATTTAACATTTTTTTATTAAAAACCACTATTTTTATGTGTTAACTATTTTACTATTCATATCTGTGTCGGTTTGGTAAAATTTTTCCCTACAAAATCATCATAGTCAAATAATTATAGAATAATAAATAAAAAACTATATTTTATATTTTCATCAAGTCATTAAATTTTTTATTCCACATGAGGTGAATATGGAACACGATACTAATTTGATTGTTGATATAATATTTTGTCTGCACACACACACAGACAATACATTCATATTTTCATCAGATCGATTAGTAAAAAACTATATTATACACTAAAATTAACTATTAATATTTGTAAAATAATAAAAATATGTAAAAATTACAATACTCATAATATGAATCTATAAATATTGGTGAAGAATAAAAAAACACAGCTATATGTGGATGTCATAGTCCACATGTATGAAAAAAAAAATATTTTTTATCATTATATTTAATATAAGATGAATAATTTTATTCAAATTAATATAATATCATATAATTATATGGAATATAATAATGATATTAAATCATTATTTTTTGGATTTAATTGAATTATTAATGGAATAAATATGATAATATAAATTGGTTAAGAGTTATTCCTCTCATTTTAGAATCCTCCTTTTGGTCTTGTATTATTGAAACTTGGGATGGTACATTAATAATCTGTAAAAATAGAATGTTTATTATTTTATGTTAAAAATTGATCTAAATTGGGTTTAATTGTAATATCCCACAACCTCCATTCATTCATTTCTTAACCATTTATTTGATATTATGTTTTCATATGTGTGTTTTTCTAAATTAATAGTGTCCAATTATTAATGAATGGATGAATTTACAGAGTGAAATTTATTTTTTGGATGAATGGAAGAATGATATGATTTTTGATAAGGGATTTTACAAGGAAATAATAGTAGAAGGATCATCTACCAAAAATAATTGGTTTATAATGTAAATGTTTTCATACACAAAGACATGATAATATTTTATAGTGTAAAATAAATTAGGTTATAAAATATGAAATTACAATTAATTCATCTATACTATTGTTTTTATCTATAGACTATTCATTTATCTGAGTTTGTTAAATGCTATGAATTTATGACATTTACTCATGATCTATATCAAAAATGACTCATTCAAAATCATTCTATTCACACTACACACCTAAACCATTCATTGTTTAATGTGTTAGACTCCCACGTGATCACAATCACACATTGAGGTAGTATTGGTGTCTATTCTTCCACCATATAAATTTTCTTGGTTCGTTTAACTTGTAGTCTGGTGGAATATATTCGTTTATACATCTATAACCTACCTATCCCTACTTATTATAGTTGATAATGGTTTGAAAGTGGTGTGTTATTACTTCATCTGTGTTATAATAACTAGGTTGTGTTCATGATCAATTCATTATATTTTCCCCTTGATTATTATCATTCGAAGGCCGATGTATTTATTTTGAATCTCTATTTTCCAATTCAATTATGTTTCCTTAATTCCTAAGGTAGGTGTACCTATTATAGGGGTATATTCATGAATTTATTTATGTTCTTGTAAATTCTCTTAGGTTTTCAGTGGAATTGCATTTTTGGTCTTTTTAAGGGTTGTGTATGAGATTTATATTTTTATTTTGGATTTATTTCAGAAGGGCTTCGTCAAACGATGCATTTTTATTAAATTATTTAATCGTTAATTTTGGTTTCAAGACTATTATATAATCCTAAAAACAGAACTAATTTCATGTGTAATTGTATAATTAAATGTGTTTTTGGTTTCTATATGTGTATTTAAGAAATATATATTTTACCATTGGGAACATCTTGAATATTCTTTTTACTCTCTGAAAGGACAGACCATAAATGTTATGTTTTATAGTGTTTAAAAAATAGAATTTAAAATAATGTTTATTTTCCATTTAGAGTTTTAGTGAATTATTCTACAATTCATACATCAAATTTCACATTCATGCAACATGTATAAAACTAAAAAATATACATTTCTTCCAAATTATAAAACATTTAAACGAATAAAATATTTTTTTTCATGAAAAATCTTCTTAATATTTATCTTGACCTTATTATTTAAGTTACACAATGTTATACCCTGTGAGAAAAATTAAAATTAGGGATGAGCACAAAATCATAGTAAGGTAAAGAAAATTTATGATGGAATCCTTTAGTCGATGAATACTTTAAACTGGAGAAAACCTACTCAAAAAGTTTCAAATGTCATCTATAAAACATAACTGAATTATTTTTCCTCATAAAGATTATGTTATTTAATTTACCTCAAAAAAAATTTAGTTTCCAATACAACATCATAAAAAAATATAACATGAATGAAAATTGGGGAATATATTACATATCACACTTACATTATCGAATTCATAGCTACAGTGGGAGTATCCTTTTTGGTTACATATGGAAAACCCACCATAGTATATTCCATTAATATCTATAATAAAACAAACAATTTAACTCTATTTCATTACACAATTCATTGGAAAACTATAATGGGATAAACCTACCATGGTTTATCATTTATTCACTCATATTTATAAACAATTCCTTAGAAGCATAACATAATCAAAACACACAAGAAAAAAATTTAAAAATGACATTCCAAATTGAAATAACAATAATTTTTTTATAGAGAAAAAGACTCATAAATGAAAGAACATTATTGAATAATAACATGGAAAAGTTATTTTCTAAGAATAAAAACTGTAATGTGGAATAAAATCTATAAAATCCAATATTGAATTATTTGTTAAATGTAAAATCTTTTGGATTTTGTAAAAATAATTTAAAGTGTAAATTTTAAAGAGGGTTTTTAATGAATGTCAAAAGTTTCATACCAAAAACATAAAAATATTCCTCTTTGAAAACATTTAAATGAAATTAAACATAAAACAAAATTTCCTCCTATAATCATTCTATATCCATATAAATAAATATGTAAATTAATATCATGAATATTGAGATGGAGAGAAATATTTATTTATAATATCATTAAACATTTAGGGTGTACCATAAAACATTGAACATTTCAATTGTAATATCCATGAATAAATACATTTACCAAAACATTAATTTAAATTATTATATATATAATAACAATATATAATTTCATATTAGCTATATATACACCTTATAAAAGTGTAATGGTGCATGTCATCATGAAATGCCTCAATGAATGTAGATTGAGACAAATCTCTTACCATGAGTCTAATTCATCTCATCTATTATTTCTCTTCATGAATAATATAATTTGGTTATTATATATATTCATGTGAATAATTTTAATTTTTATTATTCATTTTATTTCATTTATTACAATGTTTTAACAATTACAGAACTATATAATTTCACACTGGACATTTTGATGATTTTCGGTACTTGAGTCCAAAATAAAAATTATATGACGACAATAGTAAAAGTGTTAATGATTATATATTTTCAAGAATACTATACCAGAAATAATAATTAATTTTATACATAAATTATAATTTTAAATAAAACCATTTATTATTGTGATTTAAAATGAACTATGTTATAATCATGGAGATGGTAAACCATACGTACGTGTGGGTAATGTTTCCATTTTTCAATGATCTTGTGGAAAATAAGATAAGTACTATTTCAAATTTAAGTAATGGTAATAATATCATTAATATCATATTAATTATTTATATATAATTATATATATTATCCAAGTGATATGGGGATTAAAAACGAATCATCTTACTTCAAATGGGTGGAAGTTCACACACATGCACCAAAGACGTTATCATTTCTATGTGCATGGGTATTAAGAACGTAATTGACATATTATTCACTTATAATAATAAATATTTAATTACTATAACATATTAACATAAATTATATCATTTTAACAAGTCTTTAGAGATGGTTACAAAAAAACATCTTATTTTAGTTTGGGGTTGTGATAATTCACATGTACGAACAAATGATTAATTCATTTCCCATTTGATGGAATCTTAGATGGATTTTGGCGATGATATTGATAAAATAAAATATCAATATATTGAGGCTACTTAATTTATTATTTTTTCATGGATGAAGGATGTCTGAATGATGATGAAGAAGAAATAAAAAAGATACACATAATTAAAAACATTACATTCCCTTTGGATGATCTGCATTGATTAAAAACATAAAATCCCAAATAAGGGTATTATACATAAAATACGGCCTATATAATTTGGGGAGGTAGTATTGAATGGTGTTTTGGTGGGATTTACTAAACCAAATAATTATGGAAAAGTATAGAATAGAGATGAATGTGTGACCTTTTATAGGAAAAGTGATGGGAACTTTTGGAATTATAGAAAATATTAAATTAATATAAATTCATTTTATTTTGTAAAATACTCCAAAATAAATAATTTAAAATATGTATATTTTTGGTCTATCTAGATTCTTCCAATTATAATTATTAATGATATGTTTATTTTATTAATCCATATCATTTTGTTTTAATATTTTCAACTCTTAAAATTTTATAATGTAATTTATAATTTGAGGGATAATATAATTTTCTCTAACAGGCCAAAATGGAAATGAATGTGTACATAATGATTTTTATTACCTTATCTAATCCTTTTTATCAATCATAGATTTTTATAAATTTTATATCATTTAATAAAATATTTATATTATAATAAATGAAATATGTTCATTTTGAAACTATCAATTACATGAATTTTTTAAGAAAACCATAAAAACATTATATCATTAAAAAAACTAATTTATATTATCTACATAATTTCAATGTCATAAATAAAATGCATGGATGACAAAAAACATTTTAAATTATATTTATTGTAATATTATAATATCATTTATTAGATTCTTCCTTTAATAAATTTATTATTTCATCTTCATTTTCTCAAAGTAAAATTGAATAATATATTTTATAAAAATATAAAAAACATACCAATATGTAGATAAATATTTTATATTTAAAATTATTTTTTATAGTAAAATTTATATTCTATATATCCAAATATTAAAAATTATTTACTTATTAGACGTATGAGTATTTCATTTATAACTTATCTTTAAAAAAATATAATCCAGGTGATAGAATTACCCAAGTGGCATTAAAAATTAATATTTTAGCCAAAATTGGACTTTGGTCGAATCCTTGTCATCCAATTAAATTACGATATGCTTTATCTTAGTTTTATAATATTTTTGTATTATTTGTAACCCTAACTACAAGATTTACCCTTAATCGATGTGAACACATTACTATGGTTACTGTTCACCAATAAATAAGATAAAATTGTTGGAAAAAATCATACTGATTACAACCTTGAATATTATTTTTTAAATATTCTATTCATAGAAATTTCTAAATTATTTTTACTAATAATCTCACAGATGTGGAAAAACTGCAGCTAAAAGGGTTGTCCAAAATTTATAAATGTTTCTATAAATAATTTTGATATAAAAAATTTCAAATTACATATTTTTGTTAATACATGAATTATTTATTTATTATGACTTTAGGAATAAATTTAGTTTATAATAATTATTTAATCGAAAAATATGTTTTTCACTACAATGCAGTATTTTTTGCAGTACCCCAAAAAATGAAACTTTTCAGAAAAATACCACAAAATCACCCTAAGATTAATTTGACATTACAAAATGAAAATGTAAGATAATTTTTTAAAATTTATAATATATGAGTTTCAAAATCTGTATTTAATCTTATTCATCCCAACAAAAGGCTTCCAAATAGAATTTGTTTTGAAAAATACTAATTTTGTTCATACAATTAGACTATTTCTTCTATCATGTTTGGAAAACACATAAGATGAATATTAAAAATTAAATTAAATATATTAAATATGTTTAATTAATATAATCCAAATTGTATTATTTATTAATTTATTGGTATAAACCACACATGTGAACATTTAAATATTTTTTTAGAAAAAAATTTCATTTTATTTACAATTAATTACCCACTAAATAATTTTTCATTTAAAAATGTGTAAACCATATTTTTAAAAATTACCTATTCATATTCAGTACCACGTTTCTTAATATTATGTGATAACTACCATATTAAATAATGTTATTAATTTCTTTATTTATGATTAATGTGGTGTATCATGTATGCTATCAAAGATAGTGTTTCCTTTTAAAAAATCAGGATGTTACACTCTTTGTGTGTTTAATAACTTGATAGGTTTGATGCCACTTTAGGTTATGTAATTACACTATAGGTTTTATATGTAAGATCTATATTAGGATTATATTTGTACTTTTATTTTATGTAGAGCATGTATTTACATAGGGTAGATCCCATATGCCTTTCGTAGTCATTTAGGATTAGTTCATCATTTATTTATATTTTTTTATTACAAGATAACCTTATTATCTTATTTTGTATCCATGGTTTATATAATATAATATTTTTTACATTAAATATTATTATATTTGGGGAATATGGTATTTTTTAATGGAAACATATTAATGATTTATAAAATAGTTTCACTTTATTGAAAATTATTTAAAATGATTTTTATAATCACACGACTAATTTATTCAGGATAATAGAACATGTATCTATTATTTGGTAGTATCTTACATGTATTTAAGATCACACACTACTGTTTACATTGGGTATTTTAATTTTTTTGGTTTTTAGGATACATGTAAAGGGTAGGTAATTATAACAAATGTCAGTTTCTATTATTTCTAGCATTGTTGTAGTTGAATAGTTTGGTGGTGATAGATGGTCACATCATGTCTTATTTAAAACTATCATTGTTTATCTATATATTATAGTGTGTTGGGTTTTATCTTTTACTCATTAGGTGTATGTTCTCTATACTCCCCTATATACCATGGGGGTTTTCAATATTTTTGATAATCATGAAACATTCTTTCATCTCATTGTTTTACAGCACCATGTGGTAGAACACCCTCGGTGACATGTCAAGATGATATATGATGGTTCAATACAAATTTCTATTAATGGAATTTCACATTCTAATTTTTTGTGAAAAATTATAGGTTTGGTTCTCTGTCTTGGTAGACCATATTTAAAATTTTTTAGTTTTAGATTGTTAGTACAAAAAAGGGTTTTGGATGCCTCAATTCCATAACTAAATCCAAATTACAATGGATGGTTAGGATCAATTATTCATTTTGAATTTTGAACCACTAGAGTACCATGATGTATCTTGAATTATGACATTAGTATTGGTCTAAGGTGATGAAATGGTTTGTTTATAGTTTTTTTTATATTGTCTATCATGTTTGATAACTAAGGTAGAGCACCAGATATGTTCTGGTTTGTTGTAGGAATCACAATTTCTGGAATGGGTTTTGATGAGATTTCTCTATACATGATCATTATTGTTTCACTAAATCATAGTGGTAAGATTCAATTTTTCTTATAATCAATCAAATCAAGAAATACGTTCATTTACTCCATATATATGAGATGCTGAAGGTAGAAGAGTTCAGGGAATTTCATCAAAGAGAGTGTTTGAGAAATTATGGGGAACCTTCTACGGTTATTTTTGATTGGGACCATATGATAAGATATAGGTTTTGGAAAAGTTTTCTAGAAGAAATGAGTTCCCATTTTAAATTTATCGTGGATTATTATCCTCAAACAATTGAAAGGACTGGGAGTATTATCCAGGTTCTTCTCGATATGATCAATTAATATATGATTTATTTTAGTGGGTATTGAGAAAATAATTTTACTAAGGATTAGTTTTCATATATATATAGTTATTTGGCATCAATTTTGATTCAAAATTTTGAGGTAGTGTATGGGTTTCAATTTAGATCTACATTATGTTAGAATGATATTGTAGGTTGTTGTTTGGTTGGACTGAGTCTTGTTCAAGGGATGATGAAAAAAGTGAAATTGATGTAGAAGATACTTTTCATAGAAATAAATGATCACAAATACTATATGGATCATATTCATTGACATATAGTGTATGATGATGGTGTTCTATTTTATCTTAGTGTTTCATCTTGCTTGTGATTATAATTTTTTGGAGGAAAGGGTATATTGGCTCATAGGTATTGTATCCCTTTCATATTGTGTTGTGTTCTGGAATGGTTGTGTATTAGTTTGACTTATCATATCAGTTAACATTGACTAATAACATGATCCTTTTATCCCAATAGGGTCATTATGGACTAGATCCTTACTATGTGATTGAGTTGGGGGATTATGATCTTGGTCCAAAAACTAGTACTGTTCAGATACCATTATAGATCATGGACAACTTATACACTATTAGAGATTATTGACTATTCAGACTAGGATGACTATCTTGGTTCTAATTCCATATAACCATAATTTACAATATAAATTCATTTTGGATAATGATTTAATTTGTGTTTAATTCTTGACATTGTAACCAATAAATTTTCAAGATACCCTCTCAAACTGTATACATTGTTGAGGGGGTGTGGATGTCTCTTCTACCTTCATATCACTTTTAATATTTTTTTTATCACTAGTGAGGTTGGTTTTCCTCCTTCAGGTATGTATAATGTCCCTCCCTATACTCATATTTTTATTTGGGTCAGGTAGTCATATGTGTTATGATTTTCAACGGACTAATATATGGGATGTGATATTGAATGTCCCATTAATGTTTTCTACATTTCCTTGTATTTAAAATGACCATATTTGTGTTTCCAATATTTTATGGTGATGGTAATTATGTTTTCTTTATTCTTGAGGTTAGTTTATCAATTCAATATTTTAACTCTCCAATTGTGGTATGTTTATTTCAATACCTTTTGGGTATTCATTTTTTATTCATGACATGACTATGAATGGTTTTATGGGGGGGGAATCATGTTTTAACGGTTATTTCGTTAAACATGGGTTTGAATGCATGATGTGCTTGATTATATACTTTATATTGTGGAGTTATTTTAGAAATGAGTATTTAAGCTAGAAAGTGGATTTCCATTGATGTGAACATGTTTTATTAAACGTGAGGATGTTTTATAAGGGTATTTTCACAAACATATCACATTTGGATACCATTGTAGCATCTATTATAGATTTATCACACATTATATCTCTAACAAATTGAGTGGATTATTTCAACATTGTTTATTTAATTCCGTTGGAGGATATATATTTTTTAATCATCCTATGTCTAGATTGGTATTTTTGTGTGTGTTTAACATGTATTCCCATATGATTGTGACCATACATTGTGAATATAAATTTATAACAGGTTTGTCATATGTTATAATATCTATGATTATTTTAGAATATTCATATCTTATGGTGTATCCATAGTTACTTACATTTTTTATTTCAAACATGACATATTACAGTATGTGGTAATGATGGTATTATTTTATGAAAAAAATGGATTTTTTATAAAATTGTCTAAATTTTTGGAAATTCTCATAAAATGGAATTGATTTAAAGATATAGATTTGTATTTATGATATTAGAATAGTCAGATATTCATTGGTGGTATCCTAATTGGATTTATACTCACTCAATACATTTTACTTTTTGCTAGTGTAGATGTTTTTTATAAACCCGGTAATGGGAAGAGAATTATATATCATGAAAACTTCAATTGTTGTCATCATCATAATAGTAGATTTGGTTGGTGATAATAGATTATCACGTGAATATTTTTTTATACATGACCTATTTTATCTTTCTAGATTGGATTATTTCGATTAATTTATTATTGTTTTTCATGGATACAATCTCTTGCTTCTTCTATATACCCAAATATTTTTCCTTGTTTTGGATTACTGGGAGACATGTTGATATCTCATTATTGTACATCATGATCTGGATAGCCACCGGGGGTGACTTGTCCAGTTGATCGGATTTAGCTTGATACATTATTCAATCTAATTGTATCATGAAATATGAAGAATATAAGAATGGGCCTATAAAATTACATTAATTTTGTGAATATGATGTTTAATGGTCCAAATAAATAGATACAAAATATTTTGTATTGATTTATGTGGATTTTGAAACTATATATTTCAAATTAAAAAATTCATTACCTTTGTTTATCATTATATGTGCTTACAATATTATCAACAATTCAGAGTTATGAATTTGAATAACGGTTGAAAAATAACTTTCAAATGGTCCATTGATAAAATTATCCATCACATCTTACTCAACAATTATTCAGTGAAGAGTTTTTTTAAATAATGTATTAAATATTTTTGGATAAATTATCAATAATTTATATTTTGGTACAAGTAAAGAAATATGACATTATGGACTTAAAGATAAAATATAAATTATAATATAAAATTTTTCACAATCAATTATAAAATATTATTACCAACAAAATTATTTAACAAAAAATTGAAATTCAAAAATATAAATTTTTTAATGTTAATTACCTAGATTTTCTAGTAATTTTTATAAGAAATATATCAACAATGCATATTCATTTAATGAAATAATATCATCTCTATGAATTAACATTATTTTTAAATCATGAAAATTGCATATCAATGTTAAAAACTCATATTTAAATTCAATATTTTTTTTACAATAAACACATATAAGTGAAATAAAAATAATAACAATGAGTTAATTTAATTAGCATTCACCAAAAATAATACCAATGTTAAAATTAAATAATTGTTGAATGAAAATGACCCATTTGGGAATCATGGATTATTTTGAATATTAATAATAAAATAAATTTATTTCAATTATTCGATATATTTCTTGGCCTTGTCTAATATTTTTTAACATATTTTACTTATTCGAATATTATAGTGGTCATCATAATTTTATGAATTTTACTATTAACAATGACAAATAATTAATGTATTCAGTTTATAAAATTATAACCGTATATTTTAATGTATTTATGAATGTTTTCATATCCAAATTTATATAATTCTTATTAAATCAATTTTAATTAAAATAAATAAAACATAATTGAACTTTTTTTTATGAAAATGTATTTTACCTCCATTAATGAAGTTTTTCTAAAATAAAAAATAAATTTAATTTCACTATCATTAATAAGATTATTTATACTGAATGATATTTATGTTACGTTAGTACAAAATAAAATAATACACATTAAGTCTTAAATTATGTATTTTAATTATAATAAAAAATCAGCTTTTGAATGTCAGTATTTTTAAATTATTCATTCAAAATCAGTCACATGTAATAAATCCAAAAACAACTAAATCTTTATTTACTTAATAATTTATCAAATAATATTATTTTTATCAAAAATAATATAAATTATTCATAAATATATTATTATTTCAATGAAAAAATAAAATGAATTTCATTGTAAAAAACACATATTTGGAAGAATGACATTTCTATAAATTGATAACATATTCCTTAAGAAGTGTTAAATACGAATTAATCGTGTTAATCATTTATATATATATATATATCATAATTTGGTTACTTTTATTCATACCTCCAAATCAAATGAAAATGATATAATATATTGTGGTTTTCCTAAGATCAGTGTAATATTTCTGAAAATATATATTGAATATAAAACACTACAATGCGAATCATATTTCAAAATATCATGTCACCTAATCCCCTAACCCATTAATCAAATTAAATTATCATTATTTTGATTTATTTATACTCAATGATTTCATATTTTTATAAAATAATTAATAATATTCAAAAAAGAACATAAATTATAGTATTAAGAACCAAACATTTATCATTTCTAAAATAAATGCTTTTAAAATATGTTATTATTAGACTAATATAGTTACTTATTATAAAAAATGTGCCTCATTTGTTTATTTATGTTTCCAATATATGTATATATATATGTATTTATTCATCTTATTTTAGTCATGGGATTTAATTTACTTTTGGGAAGTGGGGAATATATGATATTGTAACATGATAAAAAATTTATTCATTTTTTTCTATATATATATATTTCCATCCATAATTCATCTCACAATCCATTGAAGAATTAACAAGAAGAATTTTTAATACCTAATTTAATAAAATAAAACATTAATTGATCTTAAGAACAATATAGAATGAAATTATTTTCATTGTATTCATATCCATTTTATAAAACTGAATTTTTTTCGATGATCATGATAGTACTAAAAAAATCATCATATGATGAAATAAATCATTAGTACTTAAGACATCAGCAATAACACATCTGGATTAATATATATCATTCAAAATATAAATAAAACAATAAAACTAAAATTATTATCAAACCAAAATGTTGAAACCCATAAAATAAAGAAGTCATTATCAGGAAAATATAATGCAGTTAATAATATAAACTGAAAAATATTTTATAATTTTATAATAAACAACATGGTTCAACATATATTAACCAATAATGTAATTATATATGGTTAAAAATATTTAATTAATATTTTTTATCCATCTAGTAAAATTAATAAAACTAATTCTCGACATGAATTTTTAACAATCCATAAGATATGAAGAACTATCTAAAAATATCACTAATAAGTATTCTCCATGGATATTTTTACCAATAAACACAAGACATTAAAAATTTATAACATGTTTTCATTAATTTAACCATCACAAAATAACCTCAAAACAACAATGGTTTTCTACCCATATGTTATGTAATCATTATTAAATTATATTTTGAAAATCTCATTGACCACATAATAAGAAATCATAGTGTATTTATACCTTAGTCATTTATTATTTTAAAATCACCTTAAATCATAATCATATAAAACCATAAAAATTATAATTTTTCATTGAATCATATCTCTATAAATATTCCTATAAACTTGTTGATGAATTCAAATCTCATGTGATATCCACAAATGAACGAATCCTACCCTTTACTGTTACATAATCAATTATATAATACCAATTATAATAGCCCTTTATTCATACAACATGATTCATTCAAAAAATATAAATTCATTAAATATTTTCATTAAGAATGAGAAAGATAATGTATTTATTTTTCTAATACACTATGTACAGAAATACTGTCACGACCCATCTTCGGGATGAGTGCTGTGACTACCCCATGCCCACCTTCTATAGGCTACGTGCTGGCGACTAGCACCAAAGGAATAGATCCTGATAAAAGGGAAGAAATTTCCTTTATATAAGTAAAGAAACACAACATAGTACGCAAGGTGAAGTAAACACTAAGTAAACTGAGTTCAAAAGTATGTCCTGGAAAGTAAATGGGCCAAAATACAAACACAACTGAAAGTACATTAAAATAGAAAAGAAATAACAACTGAAGTAAAGTAAACCAACATCCACTGAGTCGTCCTCCGGATCTCCCACCTGAAGGGTGGGTACAAATGATCTCCTCAGCTCCTCGGGTCTAGTCGTCTATTCGATGTACATCCCACCATGTGGTCCACCTCCAGGTACTGTCCCGCTCCACAAGAATCCACATCAATCAGTGATGTCTGTCATCTACATCCAACACAATGTAGAGCGGGCATAGCCCATGCAGGGGTGAGTATACGATACACAATAGGGACCCCAAGACCCCTAACGGTCTCCCAAAAATCCACAAAGGATAAACCAAAGGAAAGGTACAAACATGAGGTATCAACCGACTCTACCTTGGTATATTCCCATACATATACCTAAGTCATCAATTACTATTCGGCTCCCACTCTCGAGCCCAAGCACTACACAGTCTACACAGGATAACACAATCTTGTCCACACATGAGAGAAGTAAATCACATCGTTGATAATGTTTGACGATCAAGACTCATCTCGCACATGTGTATTATTCAGGAAGAGGGGTAGAGATGATAGACGTAGCCTCTGAATCATCACCCCTGCCGAACCCACGTAAGATCTAAGTACAGAAGTCATCGCTGCCAAACCCATGTAGGATCCAAGTACAGCAAACATCATTGCCGAACCCATGGAGGATCCTAGTACAGTTGCCATCGCTGCCGAACCCATAGAGGATCCTAGTACAGTCATCATCGCTATCAAACCCACGTATGATCCAAGTACAGTCGTCATCTTCATCGTAGTAGCATCCATCTCTAGGGTTCCCGCACATAGCTCGCTCGATTTCTGGAGGGTCCGCTCCTAGAGTCAAAGATCAATACATCAACCGTCACGATGTCTAGAGTTGATGTATCACGTAGTTCTATCCCACGTCATCGGGGAAAAACCAAGAAAAACATGCCCAAGTCATGGAGATCAAGATGACCAATTCATTTCTATAAAGTACATGATGTGTAGGTAAGTGATACACGCCGTGTCATCAGACACCGGGTACTACCCATGTGAAACGTCTCGTGTCGCAGGGTTGTTCATGTAGATAAGTAAGTACACGGCGTGTGGTATGGTTACAAACCATGTCCAAACCTCTAGGGTCAGTTCCATGTGAGTTTTCCATGCCTGACCATGTGGTGGTGTACATGCCAGTGTACTCCACCTCGTGTCCGTGTATTCCCGGAATACACACCGAGTCATCACAAAGCCTCTTCTGCCATAGTAATGGTAGTACACACCGTGCCTCTTGGCTGTGTGGTTCTGCCCGTGTCCGTGTATCTCCCAAATTACATGTCGGGCCTCGCGAAGCTGCTTATGCCTTTCTATGAATAGAATACACGCTGTATTACTTGGCCGTGTATTGCTGTCTGTGTCTGTGTATTTTCCATGAATACACGATAAGTCCATCGAAGTGTCCTCTGTCAAACAGTGCAGAGAGTACACACCATGTGTCTAGAGTCACACGATGTGTGTTACTTTTTGAACGTCTGAAATGGAATCCATAGTACGCTTGTACTACATGGCGTGTGCTCCTGGAGGACATGTCGTGTCTTCCTGAAATTTCCAGAAAACGACGCCTCTAGCCAGCACGCCTCCCAAGGCGTCCGTTCATCGTTCGGATGATCCGATTTCTATGAAACATCCATTTCGAGGACTCCCCCGATGCTCTAAGGACGTTTAGGATGTTTTAGGGCCTCCGATTGGCTCGAAAAACATATCTTGATTCACCTATCAAGAATGACTGGAGGACTCCACATACTCACATGAACGTTGGAGGAATCAGACCGTGTAAGTTTGTTCCGGTCCCTTACGCATTAGTCCGATAACAAGCGGTTAAATAGGAATTACAACATGGAAGTAAAACCAATCATTACTCAATCTAAACACTACCCTACCTCAACAAAAGATGACGAATGTTGGTGTTGCGGTTGACGGATTCATGAGGTGAGGATTCGTAGACGTCAACAGAGAGCATTCGAGGAGGAAGCGACCTCTCCCCTTTTTATCTCGGAGCGAAGAAAACAAGGTGTGACATCATTGGTGAGATCCCACATCGGTTTCTCGTTCCTTGTCGCGGAGGAATAAGGGGATGGTGAATCCAGGGTCTCCGAGTCGATGCTCTTCATCAGAGTGTTGGCGTTGTTCAACAAAGGAGAAGCTTCCTTCTTCTTCCACTCAAAGGCTCTCTCCCAAAATCCTCACACAATTATCCAACCCCTCAAAATAAAATAAGGATTCTCCTTATTTTATTTAATCATGCCATTCATTTCAAAATTTAAATTTCAAAACACTTAATTAATTAATTGATGTGGTTAAATTAATTGTTTAATGTGTGTTGGCAAGAGTTATGAGGGGGAGAGAGAGAGAAGGTGGAATGGTTTTAGAAAAAAAATAAGAGGGGGATTAAAGAGTTTTAGAAAATGTGAAGGTTGGGGATCGTGTGGTCCCCACCTCAAATTTATCCTTACATGGGTAGTTAGGATGCTATTGGGTCCTACCCTAACTCCCCCATGTACGATAAAACCACCTTATATATAAAAATAAAATTTTACCACAATTTTATTCACTTCTCATCTAATCCACAAAATTTAACTTCTTCTCCCATGCATACGAATCTACTATAAAGGTCCTTTTACTAAATTACTGGTGTTGCGAGTTCACTGATTCCATTGGAATCCGACTCCGAGCACCGGTTCAAAACATAGAAAAACCCACTCATTCGTTTACTGAACATACTTGAGCTAAACTTCAGAAATTGATTCCGGGCACACCGGGCCTCGGAATCAAGTGTCGTCAGAAGCCACAAACTCAAAAAATTAAAAAGTATTTTAAAAAAATTTCCTTGAAATTTCCATTACATTAAATTACTCCCACATCAGGGCTTTATGTCCCCGTAAAACTACATCATAAACTAGGGAAACAAAGGAGGGTATTGTGCACACATCTGCGCCTCCCACTCCCATGTGTTGTCCTGGAGGCTACCGTGCTACCAACGAATGTGCACCAGATAATCGACCATTCATGTAGGACCCTCTCCTATCGATCCTCGATCTCCACTGGATCCTCTGTAAATGTAGCCCCATCATCGATGTCCATCTCCTCAAGAACAATGATATGTGTCGGGTCGTGCACGTATCTCCCCAGCTGAGATATGTGGAAGACATCGTGCACCCAGTGCAACTGAGGTGGAAGGTCCAGGTGATAATCCACCTCAGCTACCCTAATGAGGACCTAGAATGATCCGATGAACCACAAATATAACTTGCCTCCCTGACCAAATCTCTGTAATCCATGTCGAGGTGAGACCCATAAGAAAACATGGTTGCCATCCTCGAACTCCAGTGGTCTCTGCCTCCTATCAACATAGGACTTATGTCTGCTCTGTGCAGTCCTCATCCACTCCTAGATGATCTGCACCTTCTCCATCGTAGCCTGAACCATCTCTGTTCCTACAAGTGTTGACTCCCCAGGATCAGTCCAGCATAGAGGTGATCTCCAAGGCCAGTCGTACAGTGCCTCGTATAGTGCCATCCCGATGGTGGAGTGGTTTCTATTGTTGTACAAAAACTCCACCAAGGGTAGGTGGTCCTCCCAACTACGACCAAAGACAAGGAAACATGCACGGAGCATGTCCTCGAGTGTCTGAATGTTCCTCTCCGTGTGGTCATCTGTTTGAGGATGAAAGGCGGTGCTCAAGCATAGCTACGTCCTAAATGCCTCCTACAACCCCTTCCAATGCTAGTAATTAAAGTGAGCATCTCGATCAGAGACGATAGATGATGTCACACCATGAAGTCATACTATCTTCTAAATGTAGAGGCATCCCATGCTCTCCACTACGCCCTGCTCTCTAATAGGTAGGATGTGGGCCGACATGGTAAGTCAGTCGACAATCACCTAGATGGAGTTATGTCATCTAGAAGTATGTGGAAGTCCCATCACGAAATCCATGGATATCCCATCCCACTTCTACTCTTAAACCTCTAGGGGATGTACCAAACCTGCCAGTACCTGGTGCTCCGCCTTCTCCTGCTGGCAGGTTAGGCATCGTGAAATTAACTCTGCCACAACCTTCTTCATACCCGACCACCAGTGTTGTCGTCTGAGGTCCTGGTACATCTTCGGTACTACAGGATATACCGCTAGAGGGGAAATGTGGAACTCCCTCAAAACCTCATACTATAGTGCAACTGGTACCATGGTACGTCCCTTGAATAGGATTATGTGCTCCCCGTCATCAGAAAATCCATCGGCTTCCAGCCCTGAGGATATTTGAGCACGTCGCGCCTCACAGTCAATGTACCCATGCTGTGCCTCCACGACCCACTGAAGTAGTGGAGGAGTGACTGTGAGAAACTGTATAAAGGATGCTCCATCTCTATCCACAAATGATATATTCAATGTGGCTAGCTGCTCTGTCGCCTCTCAGAGTAGTTGAATGCCCGATCTCCTGCTGAGAGCATTAGCTACTACGTTCCCATTCCCAGGAGTATAGACTATCTCAAATTCATAGTCCTAGAGAAACTTGATCCATCACAACTGTCTCAATTTCATGTCCTTCTGTGAGAAGATATACCGGATACTCTGGTGGTCAGAGTATACTATAAAGAACTCACCCATCAGATAGTGCCACCACATCTTCAAGGCGAAGACTATTGCTTCTAATTCCAGTTCATGGGTAGTGTAGTTCTACTCGTGATGCCTCAACTTTCGTGAACCATAAGGGATCACTGCCCGCTCCTACATCAGAACACACCCGAGTCTTGTCCCTGATGCATCACAGTAAACTACAGACCCTACGCCCTCCTCTGACAGCCTCATGATTGGTGCACTAGTCAATATCTGTCTCAGCTCATGGAATCTCTACTGATATCTATCTGACCACACGAAGGGTTTCCCCTTCTTCGTCAAAGATGAAAGCAGTGTTACAATGATGGAGAAGTCTTGATTAAATCTCTGATATTACCCAACTGGACCTAGGAATCTCCGCACCTCTATCACGCTCCTGGGTGGCTCCCAAGAAAGTACCGCCTCGATCGTCGCAGGATCCATAGAAACTCCTACCTCCGAGATGACGTGCCCCAAGATGTGTACCTATCGAATCTAGAACTGGAACATCATGAGCTTACCATTAAGATGGTGCTCTCGGACTATGTCCAGTACAACCTGCAAGTGGTAGGCGTGCTCCTCCTCAGTATTCGAGTAAATCAATATGTCGTTAATGAAGGCTACGAAAAAACAATTGAGGTAAGGCTAGAATATCCAGTTAATGAGACTTATGAACACTGTGGCTGCATTGGTTACACCAAATAACATAACCAAGAACTCGTAGTGGACATACCTACACCTGAAGGTCGTCTTCTAAACATCCTCATCTCGAACTCTGAGCTGGTGATTTCCTGAACCGAGGTCTATCTACGAGAACCATCGTGCTCCCTTGATATGATCAAAGAGGTCATCAATCCTCGGAAGTGGGTACTTGTTCATCACGGTCACCTTGTTTAGGGGACAATAGTAGACACATAGTCGTATTCTACCTTCCTCCTTTTTTACGAATAAAATCGTAGAAGCCCAGGGTGAAACATTGGGTCGGATGAATCCCTTTCCCTACAAGTCCTCCAGCTGTACCCGCTGCTCACGATGCTCAGCGGGAACCATCCGATATGGTGGAGTATATATCGGGGCTATCCCGGGGGTACATGTCATTGTTGAAGTCTACCTCTCTGTGAGGAGGTAGTCCTGGATCGTCATCATGAAAAACATCTGCATACTAATCCATCACCAGAGGAAAACTCATACTCCGCACATCAACTTCTCGTAGGATGAGATTAGACTACTAATGGGTGATCATATATCCTCTCTTCTGCGTAGGTCTATCAAGCGCTAAAAAGGATTTCTTTTCTCCGGTTAAGGTGAACGTGCTCCCATATGTGAGGACACACCACACTTTTGTGCCTAATACAGTCGATCTGGGCATGAAGTGTAGATAACCAATCCATACCCAAGATGACGTCGTAAGGCCTCAACGCCGCTTCAAGAAGATCACAGCCGAAGCTCTCGCCTCCTATAGTATGCTCACACTTCCAGCACCAGTGTGTAATAGTCAAATATTCTCTTGTAGGAGTCTCTATTCTTAAGGATTAAGCCAACGGATCCATCAAAATCTCTGATCTGCGAACAAGGGCAGCGACAATAAAATAGTGACTCACTCATGTGTCTATAAGAACTGCAACAAGGGTGGAGTAGACACAGATAGTACCTCGAACAATCCTAGGTGCACCATGGTTGTAGGCCTCGACTGACTGGAGGTGAGCCTACCTCTTTCTTCCATTTCTCTATGGTCGGGGTGGTCCTCCTGGTGGTGGTGGTGAAAGAGCCTCGAAGCGTCGTCCACCACCATCTGCTCGGCTAGCTCATCTTCCTCGTCCGCCAGCTCCCTGTGGACCTCCACGGTTGAACCTCTTCCTCTTCCTAGATGGTCCATAAACCCTCTACTACTCCTATGCATGGCGGGTCGAGCCGTCACGATCCATATGGCCATGCCCGCCGCATGCATAGAACTGACTCCCTCTCGTATGACTGGCACTGTTGTGTGTTCCCCGCACCTCTGAAACAGTATCCTAAGTTCGCCCACCTGATGGACTAGTCCACTTGGACCTCTGCGACATCTGTCTACTACCGGCTGTAGAAGACTCCGCTACGTGTCGCCCTGTGGTAGGCCTCTGTGCTGGCGTAGGTCATCAAGAAATATCTCCACAAGAAGGGCTCTTTCCAGTACTCATGCCTACGTCGGAATGCTGAGGGAGATCATCGAAGCCCTGATCTCATGCCTCATTCCCTGCTCGAATGTCCAGGCCCGGAAGAATGGGTCTCGTACCATGTTCGTGGAGTAGCAGGAGAGGTTGGTAAACCTCACCAAGTACTGGGCTACTATCATGTTGCCCTGCCGCAGCTATAGTAACTCTTGGATGCGCAACGCACAGAGGGTGGCTGAAATGATCTCCGAGAGGAAGAGTCTCTCGAAGTCCATCAAAATTAGTGATGCCTCATCGTGCACCTGGAGCATAAGACTCCACCATCTAATTGTTGCTACGTGCAAGAGACTTACCACAAAGATTACCATAAGGTCACCTAGTGTCCCTACCAATCTGAAGACTTGGACGATAGCCTCTAGCCAATCCTCGGCTCCCTGAGGATCCATCTCTCTGTGGAACCGGGCGCCCTTTATCACTGATACTCGTGCAACGCACTCAGGTGGCGTGCACTCTCCACAACTGGGGCTGGTGGTATCTGTGCCCTAGAGGGTACAGGTACCACTGGTGCCTCCGTTGTAATGGGGCCCTACACCAAGTCCTCGTCGCTTGGTGGGCTACCATATCACACGTAGCTTCGAACCATAGTTGTCTTCCAACTTGAGGCCATCCTAAAAAAATAGGTGTTCCATAGTTAATATAGTAAACCTGGTGAGCTAACACAATATAATCACAACAAAAACTTTTTAATCACACATACAAATCAGTGTTTTCGACCACTGAGTCCGAAATCAGAAGTCAAGGTCCTGGTGTATGGATACGTCGGCCGCCGCACCAACACCGGACTCCCTCAACTGAAAACCACACTCAATACTCTTAACACTATTGCTTCACAGAAGAAATTATCAGAGTCATGAGTTATGCAGTAGAACTGACTCCTCTGATACCAATTTGTCACGACCCGTCTTCAGGGCCCATGTCGTGACTACCCTAAGCCCGCCTTCCATAGGCCAGGGGCTAGTGACTAGCACCAAAGGCGTAGATCCCAATAAAAGTGAAGGGATTTCCTTCATATAAGTAAAAAACACAACAGAGTATGCATGATGAAGTAAACACTAAGTAAAACCAGTACAACAGTATGTGATGGAAAGTAAATGGGCCAGAATAAAAACCCAACCGAAAGTACAGCACAACAAAAAATAAAGAATAGATGTAGAAAAGTAAAAAGTATCCACTGAGTCATCCTCCAGATATCCCACATGAAGGGTGGGTACAAATGATCTCCTCAGCTCCTCGGGTCCGGCCGTCCACTCGGTGTATGTCCCGCCATGTGGTCCACCTCCAGGTATCGTCCCGCTCTACAAGACTCCTCCTCGATTAGTGTTGTCTGTCGTCTACATCCAATATAATGTACTGCGGGCATAGCCCATGCAGGGGTGAGTATACGATAATCAGTAGGGACCCCGAGACCCCCAATGGTCTCCCAAAATCCACAAAGGGTAAACCAATGGAAACGTACAAACACAAGGTTTCAACCAAGTCTACCTTGTTATATGCCCATACATATACATAAGCCATCAATTACTATTTGGCTCCCACTCTCGGGCTCAAGCAAAACACAGTCTACACAGGATAGAACAATCCAGTCCACACAAGAGAGAAGTCTATCACATCATTGATAATGATTGAAGATCAAGACTCAGCTCACACAAGTATAAAATTCATGAAGAGGGGTAGAGATGATAGATGTAGCCTCTGAATCATCTCCCATGCCGACCCACGTAGGATCCAAGTACAGAAGTCATCACTGCCAAACCCACGTAGGATCCAAGTACAGTAACCATCGTTGCTGAACCCACTGAGGATCTTAATAAAATCTTCTTCACTGCCAAACCCATGGAGGATCCTAGTACATTCTTCCTTGCTGTCGAACCAACATAGGATCCATGTACAGTGGTCAACATCATCGCAGACGCAGCCAGCTCTAGGGTTCCCGCACACAGCTCGCTCGATTTCCAGAGGGTCTGCTCCTCGAGTCAAATATCGATACATCAACTTTCAAGAAGTCAAGAGTTGATGTATCCCGTAGTTCCATCCCACGTCATAGGGGAAAACCCAAGAAAAACGTTCCAAATTCATGGAGAACAAAATAACCAAGACATTTCTCTAAAGTACACGACATGTATGTAAGTGATACACACTATGTCATCAGATAACGGGTACTACCCGTGTGAAACAGCCCATGTCGCAGGGCTGGTCATATAGATAAGTATGTACACGACGTGTGGTATGGTTACATGCTGTGTCCAAACCACTAGGGACAGTTCCATGTGCGTTGGCCATGCCTGGCCGTGTGGTGGAGTACATGCATGTGTACTCCACTTTGTGTCCGTGTATTCCCGGAATACATGTTGAGTCATCACGAAGCCGCTTCTTCCATTGTGAAGGTAGTACATGTCGTGCCTCTTGGCCCTGTGGTTCTTCCCGTGTCCGTGTATCTGCCTGATTACATGCCAAGCCTCGTGAAGCCCCTTCTCCCTTTCTATGAACAGAATACACGTCGTGTTACTTGTCTGTGTATTTCTATCCATGTCCGTGTATTTTCCATGAATACACGCCATGTCCATCGAAGTATCCACTATCAAATAGTGTGGAGAGTACATGCCTTGTGTCTAGAGTCACACGCCATGTTACTTTTCTAACTTCTAAATCAGAAGCCACAGTACGCTTGTACTACATAGTGTGTTCTCCTGGAGGACATGCCATGTATTCTAGAATTTTTCAGAAAACGACGCCTCTTGCAAGCACGCCTCCCGAGGTGTCTATTCTTCGTTTCGATGATCCGATTTCTACGAAACATTCTTTTCTCGGTCACCCCGACGTTCTGAGGCCATTTACGATGTTTTTGGGCCTCGGATTGGCTCCAAAAACATAGCTCGATTCACCGCTCAAGAACGGCTGAAGAACTCTTCATATTCACAAGAACAGTGGAGGAATCAGACCGTGGTAGTTTGGTCTGGTCCCTTCCGCATTAGTCCGATAATAAGAGGTTAAAGAGGAACAACAACATGGAAGGAAAAAAATCATGACTCAATAAATACACACCCCTACCTCAAAAAAAGATGATGAACGTTGGGGTCGCTGTTGACGGCGTCGCGAGGTAAGGATTCATAGACGTCGACGGAGAGCGTTTGAGGAGGAAGCAATGTCTCCCCTTTTTATCACGGAGTGAAGAAAACAAGGCGTAACGTCTTTGGTGATGTCTTGCATCAGTGTGTCCTCCCTTGTCATAGAGGATGAAGGGGATGGTGAATCTGGGGTCACCGAGTCGATGCTCTTCGTCGGAGAGTTGGTGTTTCTCAACAAAGGAGATACTTCCTTCTTCTTTCACAAAAATTCTATCTCCCAAAATCCTCACATAATTAGAAAACCCCCCAAAATAAAATAAGGATTCTCATTATTTTATTTAATAATTCCATTCATTTCAAAATTTAAATTTCAAAACACCTAATTAATTAATTGATGTGGTTCAATTAATTGTTTAAAGTGTGTTGGGAAGAGTTATGAGGAAGAGAGAGAGAGAAGGTGGAAAGGTTTCACAAAAAAATAATAGGGGGTTTATGGAGTTTTAGAGAATGTGAAGGGTTGGGGCTTGTGTGGGCCCCACCTCACATTTATCCTCACATGGGTATTTTGAGTTCTAGTGGGTCCTACCCTAACTCCCCCATGTAGGATAAAACAACCTTATATATAACAGTAAAATTGTACCACAATTTTATTCACATCTCATTTAATCTACAAAATTTAACTTCTTCTCTCGTGCAAACACATCTATGGTAAAGTTTTTCTTCTGAAATTACCGACGTTGTGGGTTCATCGGTGCCCTTAGAATCTGATTCCGAGCACCAATTCAAAAGATCGAAAACCCCGCTCTTCCGTTTAATGAACGTACCTGAGATAATTTTCGGAAATATATTATGTGCACACCGGGACTCGGAATCAAGTTCCACCATAACCCACAGACTCTAAAAATTCCAAATTATTTAAAAAAATCCTTGAAATTTTCGGGTCTTTACAAATACATAGTCAGTTACACCTCAAATATCATTTTATGTTTGAAGTTTTAAATAAATAGAACTAAATAAATCATGTAAATTCCACAAGATTAATGTGAAAACTTTTCATATAATACAAGAAATATATTATTTAATGAAAGGTATGAAAATTTGATATTAAAATTATCCAATAAAAATTATAAAAAATTAATCTTAATGGACTAGTTTAATAGAAACAGTAGAAGGGATGAGGTAAATTCTCAATAAGGTAAAACATGGGTGATAATATTTGATAATCATAACAGGGGTTAAAAAACATACAAATATTAAAGAATTATATTAATATCATAATTCCACACCAATAAAATCATATATCTTAAATCAAAAGTCATGGAATAATTATTTATAAGATCATAAGAAGTGAATAAGAAGTTATTTAATGATCATGAGAAAAAAATTCAAATAACAACATGTCCTAAAATAGTAAAATTATTTGTGGAAGAAGAATAATAATAATAATAATCATATTTCATTTATATCAAGTAAGATATCCATCACATATTTTACATAGGAATTGTAAATATGTACACACTTTTATCCATGGATAATATGCAATGTACCCTATTATACACAAGAGATACCAACAAATGTACCCACTGAGTTCAGAAAATATTAAAATTACCCAATTGATTAATTTCCACTAAAAGAACTAGTTGTTATGTAATTATAATCCATTGTTTGACATTCCACAGGATCATGAAATCATTTATTCTTTTATTATTGTGGAATAAATGGATAAAATACTTGTTTCATCAATATTACAACAACATAAAAAATGCATATTTTTCAAAAGATTATGGATTGTATCATTATCCCATATCCACATAGAAGAGTAAGTAAGATTACTGTATATTTCAAATATTAAACATCCTTTAATAGAAAAATGGAATAATTATTAGAGAAAATATCCATTTAAATTGTATATAAATATATTTATAATTTAACAAACTTTAGTATATTAGACAAATCATATACATTAAAATAAAAAATGGAAACCTAAAAAAATCAACATTGAAAAGAAGAGATTTTAAGGGAGGAAAATTCATTTTCTTGGTAAATAATAGAACACAGATTATAGTAACAAATTTTGTAAAAATGTAACTCTTTTTGAGAAACAAATACAACCCCTATAAATTTTTATCACATGATAAAACATGAATGATATGAATATAAAAAAGTGGACTATTCTAAAGTATTGATGAAATGCTTTTTATGAAAATATGATTATTGACAGAATATATTCATAACTTAATTGAAAAAATTGTATGTTTCCATAAGAAAATTTCTAATAACATTGTTTTTTTAGAGAGAGGGAAATGGAAATAAATCATGTTATTAATAAAAATAATCATAGGAGAAATGATTTTTGTGTTCTGGAACATATAATTGTATCATTCAAAATTTATGCATAAATAATATCAGTAATAAGTGATATAGTGATATTAAACCTTTAATGAATTGGTAACATTTAAAAAAAATATGACTATCAAGTAATAACATTTAATGAAACATTAAATAACATAAGTATATTTATATTAATGATATATCACAGAAAATTTTTTTCATATAAAATTGAAGAAAAAGTACATTGTGAATATGTCATATGTCTCAAAGAAACAAAATTTATGTTAGGAACCCAAAAAATACACATGGCATGATACATTATCACTCGAACCCAATGTATAATAAATTTAATTAATTAAAACTATTTTGAAAAAAATATTCAATCTTATAATATCTCATATGACCATATATTTAAATTTTTACAGTATTTCATGAATAATTAGTTTATAAAATTTTAATTCGTTAGTGATAACTTCTTTATTTCCTGTAATGTTAATTTTGGTTTTTTTTCACATGGGTCATGATCATATATTAATCATTGATGATTCATATCTAGATTATATATATCATACAAATGTATTATATCACACATTATGTCCACCCATGTTAAGAGGTGGTTGAAAATGAATCTTATCACTAAATAGTGGTGATTTTCATACACGCGCTTGGGAGAAACATTCATTTTCAATTAGACGAAGTCATTAAATGTTATATTGTGTTATATTAATATAGAATCATGAATTTATTACAAAAAATATATCAATATTATATCAATCATAATAATACTCCATTAATGGTTGTGATATAATCATAAATGAATCACTACATGGTAGTACTATTCGACACAAACATTATAATTAAGGTATCATTTTAAATTAGATGAAATTATAGTTTAATAATAGTTGATTCGGAAATGTATTTTAATATAAATTTATTTCAAATACATCATTCATAATAAATTTTTTTTAGTATAGTATTAAATAAGGTAAATATGATATAAGATAAAATATCATGGTTAGGTAGTATGCTACATCATGGTAAACCCTCCATTAGATATCCTCTAAATAAACCTTTCTGTACATTTAAAAATTATAGAGCCTATAAAATGTATTCAGTGAAGTGTTGAAGATATTCTGGTGGTGTTTTTTTAGATTTGTTACTCATGAAATGTGAAGAATAAATGCTTCGTGTTTTCCATTTATATTATAGGGAAATTATTTTGATATAATTTTTTAGACTCTTTGAATATAATAAATATCAAATTATTGAATACTAGAACCAAATTGAAATAATATAGAATATTTGATAAATAAATATAAAAATCAATACATACAATAAAATTAGGATATGTTTATATGGGATTTTAATAATTTTATTATTTTAAAATATCCTTATAAGCCCATTATATCATTAGATATAATAGCTACTTCTAAAACGTTTATGGTTAAAAAGTTGACATTAAATGGGAAGTTAAATAAATATTATTCCATGGATTAAATTTTAGACAATTTCCATTTAATATATCATTCTTTTAAAATTTCTTGATTTTTATAAATCTTATGAATTTTTTAAACATATAAAAAATTCCAATTAAATATTGGGTATATTTATAGAATATATAATTAAATACATGAAGAAGACTATGGATTTATTTTATGAAATATTTCCAAAAAACATACAATTTTTTATTTGACATAAATGTTAAGGACCATGTAATTTTCATCAATTGTATGTTACTTATGATTTTTTATTATTAATTACATTTACATTTCTTCCACTTGTATAAGTGAAATATTAGCATTAATAAGTGTTTAAGTTAATTGTTCCCAATCAAAAAATTAATATTAAATTACCATAATTGGGAAAATGTTATTTTTGTTCAATAGAATTTTTTTTATTAATTTATGACATATTTTTATAACATTGGAAGCATTATAAAAAATTAAAATAATGTGATCATAATTTTTCAATTTATCATTTACATATAATATTATAAACATTATAGTTAATGGATATATGAAATAAAGTAAAACATTTTATAATAATGGAAGTTTTTGGAGGACCATATCATATAATACAATAATGAATTGTGTCGGGAATAATTTAAGGATTATCACATAGTTTTACCATTGTTTTACTTTATTTATCCTTATAGCGGTGAAAATATATTTAAGATTATTAATATACCCAATGAATGAAATTAAAATGTTAATATAGAAAAAAAATTCAAATATTTATGAGGTATCTTAAATAAATATTCAATTATTTAACTTGTAAATGAATAGGATATAAATTTTTATATCAACACAAAATATACTATGAAAAATATATGACAAAAATGTGGTTTTATGTCTATAAATTTGATTCTACAGAAATATAATATCATTCTACTTAATTGGAAATTAATTATAAAATTTTTAAATAATATATACTTATTTTATTTTAATACCTAATGAAAAATTTATTGGGTAATATAAATTTTTTTTATCAAAATGAAATATCACTATGTGAAAATATGTATCGTTCACTACCTAATAAAGCCATTAAAAAAAATTATTGGAACCATTCATTATAAGAAAAATTACATGATTATATAAAAAATTATATTCAATAATTAAAAAAATAGATGTTTGAAAAATTAATTTTAGTATCTCTATAGAAAATTTATTTAAAACCATTCTTATGAATAATATGTTTTTATCACAAAATTGAATTTCTTAAAATAGAGTTATTATTTCATTAGATTTATTCAATACATTTTAACTATATGTTATATATATATATATATCATAATATGGTTAAAATTATATATACCATCTAATCTAATGAAAATGATATTATATACCCTGGTTTAGATATTTTCAATGTTCTGTATCAAAAAAGCTACAAACAATATCACATTATTTTAAGAGAATTATACTATAATATATCTGTGTGTTTTAATGAATAATGTTATGAATAAAATCTATAGAAATGTTTTATAATTTACATATAATGGAGGTTCACGATTTTATGGTTGATGTTATTATTGTACGTCTTTGATTTGGCTGAACTGATCAAGGTATACATAGTTTTTTATTATTTAGAAGGTTCAGGAAAACACGTCAACTTTTATACCACAATGTAAATGGTATTTTAGAGTTAGGTGGTTACCTTTTAAATTGATTAGGACTAAAAAAATTAATTATTATCTCAAGTTGTACATTATTAAATAATATTTGATGTTGTTGTGGGACATCAAATGTATAAGTGAACTATGATTCACAGTGATCCTCATATTTGAATGGGATATTAATTTGTTTCATATATTGGTGTGATATTAGGGTATAATATACTATGTTAGATATGATTCTAAATGAAAATTAATTAGTTATGATGTTTTATGTAAGATATTGTATTCCATTAACAGGTAATTCTTTTAAAATTACACATTGAGTTTTAGATGAATATATTTTATTAGGGTTATTTTATCTGTACATATAAAAATTAGGTTTAAGAATTAAATGAATAATTTTCTATTTGTATTTATAATTTTATATCGATAGATTTTATAATTCAAAAAAATTAAAAAATATAGATTTTGGTTCACATAAATAAAAATATGTTATTTAAATAAATATTGTTCATGTGAAATAAAATAAATTTCTTCTTAGGTGAATTTCAATATAGAAATTATTCTACAAACATTTCTAGGATTATGAAATAATTCACAGAGAATAATAGGTATTACTCCAGATTTATTATGGACTATATATAAATATTTAATTTTTGATGGTGCTAAACCTATTGTGCTTTTGAAATATTTATTTTATTAATATCTCTAGGTTGTGGTTTTGTTCATATTTTATTGTTCTTTCATAGTTTAATATGATTCTATTGGATGAGAAACATTTTAATGGTATATAATAAATAGTATAGTTTTTGTGTGGGATTTTTTTACTAAATATAACAAGTTTCAAGGGTGTTTAGGATCGATCAAAAGATATGTATATGATGTCATAATGATATTATAGTGGTTTTTCTTCTCTCACCCATAATCACATAATTTTATTTAGGCATTTTGGAAATATCTAATGTTTAGTGGAAAATGGATTTTGTGTTATAGGTTCACATAACCGGAGGGACGGTTTTTTGGTGTTGATCTATCATGAGGTATATATTGGAATAAAATGTGATGGATATTGGTGGAGATATAATTCTCATTATATTAATCATAAATTTGTTTTCTATTTTAACAAATTATCAATATTTAATATCACACTTTTATCATCTATAGAGGAAAACGTTAATATATCATGTTTATTTTTGTGAAATTTTATATTTAGTCATACATGAGGGGAATTACAGTGTGTCCCTACTCAATACATCATATTTCCCATAGAGATTTATTTTCATGGTTCATCATATAAGAGATCTACGTCACATGGGTACATTTGATTCCACTTTTAATATATCTAGGTTTTATTGAGTATAAGTTTCTGACATCAGGAAATTTTAAAACAGTTATTCATAGGATGTGAAATAATATACATATATTTGTAGAGATCATTTAATTTTATAATTTTACATAAATATATAAAAATGATTATATAAAAAATATTATCTAATAATGTGAAAAACTAATCTATGTATCCATAAATCCTAAAATAATCTCTTTTAAGATATATAATGTTTTATTTTCATGAAATATCATAGAAATATTCAACATGATCTCATAATTACCCTTAATTACACATAAATCCATTTGAAAATTATTTTATGATATGGGACTTAGAGAAAATGATCAACAATGGACATATAAAAATTAATCAAATCGAAGAATCGGTCCATGGATACTTAATTTTATTTATCATTTTTAAAATTAATGTTTTTCTACAAATTAATGATTTATTACCCAATAAATCAATATATGTTCTCATATATTTTCATATATAATATCACTATAAATCACAATGAAAAATTTAAACTGAAAAATGATTCATTGAAATAATGAAAAATTCAAAGAATCATTTTTAATGTTTATAAATTTAACCATTAAAATGTATCTTGTAGCTCCCCTTTGATTCAGTATATGCATTATGGTATTTATTATTTTACGATTTAATAATGATCTTCTTTTCTATTGGGTTTCAATGAGGTTTATTGGAATGTTTTGGTTTATTTTTATATTTTGGATTTTGAGAATGAATATTAAAAACGATTCACCACATTTTAGAAATTTTGAAACCATATTGATGTTTGATAGTGGCATTTAATGATTTTCTCATGTTTTCGAAAATATGTGTTGGTGCCCAGGGGAAACCGTGTGACATAATATTATTTAGAAGACATTTACGAATGGTTTGAGAACTTTTTGGATGAATATTGGTCATAACCCATGCAATTTTCTATTGTTTTCTAGTTTCATGTGCATAGATGGCATACAGTTAAAAAAATAGTGTATCCTAATCATGCATAATGGTTTTAATGTTTGAAAATCATGGATATACTATAAATTATACACCATAATCCTCATTAGTTACCTAAAACTCTAGGGACAATAACTCATCACCCATTATAGGCTAATGCAATTATTACCTTCAATACAGGAGTTCCTTTTGGTTGAAATAATTCACATTGGATATCTTGAAACATTGGTATGTATTAAATCATCATAGATCATCTTTGATAAATTATTCTACTTTCTCAGAGAACAATATATCATATCTGTTGTGGATAGATCATAGTTGATTAATGGGAATCATGATGATATATGATAAAATATATATAAGTGATGTTTTGGTGTGACTATATCTAAAAGATTTAGGTTTCATTCCACATTTTTCCCATACATTGAAAAGTTTATTAAATCTCTATCATCTAATTATTGACATATAAATTGAAGGATTAGTTTGGATTGAGTTATATTCAGAGATTATTTGAAAAAATTCTTTCGTAATTCATAATGGAAATAATTATTTGTAATGGATTTGATTATAAATGAATATTGGATGGTTTTTTGGAATTGAATATGGTGATTAATTTTAAATTATTATTTTTAAAATTCATTTTTAATTTTCATGAATTCTTGTTAGAGGATCAAAAATTTTCATGAAAATGTTTCTTTATGGAAATCAGTTTTCATGTGATTTGGCATAAATTTTTGGAGTGAGTTTATTTTATTCAATGTGACCCTACCATTAGGTTATAAGTTCATGACCTGGGATAGTGGGAACGTGCCAATAGTGCATGAGTTTTTTGGTAACAATGAGTTTACTTTTAATTTTGAAGAGATTCAACTCATGAATATATAACATTCACATAGCACGCATGTGGGTCTATATATGGAATCATGGGATGTATATAAAAAATAAATAGTAAATGTTTTAAATGATTATTTTCATTTTTATCTATGTTTATTCCATAAAATTGTGATATAATTAATTTTTATGTTAATTATATGGATTTATATAAACTCTTTTGTCCAATTATTGTAATAATTTCTTGTGTTGTCAAGCCTTTGGGGAAATTTTACTATGTTTATACACACCCCGATATGTTTTACCTTGATGAGATTAGAAATATCATCTATTAGTAAACATTTAAAGAGACAATATAATATTAACCAAGGGACATGTCATGATGGTGATGGAATAATATATATAATTTCATATTAGATGTAGTTAAGGTGTATCATGGAATTTTATATTTTTGGTGTATTTGGTTCTTGGTTCCTCTCTTTAACTATTGGTATTTATCATATTCTTCTGTTGGTACTCTGATAATGGGGTTTTAATTTATTATACCATTGCTCGTATTGTGTTTCTAGAATCAGATAGAGTATTGGATTTTTTTTCCTTTATGGTTTATTTGGTGGTTTATCTTAAAAAGGAAAAATAATTCCATAATGATTTTGAATCCATTGTAATTTTTATCCCACCATTAGTGTCTGGGGGGAGTCACATAAGGAATGTAACACCACCAAAACATCTCTAATACCTAATAAGGGATATGATTTAACTATTCTAGTACTTTTCTATGTTTATTAAATTTGAAATGGTATCAGTTTTATTCAGTCCATGACATGGAAATTTAATAAGTTAGGAATTGTCTGTAAGTCTATTCAGTAGAAAATATTTGGTTCATAAACAGAATAACCTAACCATTTTTGGATAAAATTCAGGTTTCAATAGAATCTTATTTTTTTTCTTTACACACATCTATGTGAATTTTTATACCACGTTATGGGATTATATAATGAGGATTTAGGTAATTCATTAGTAAGAAGGATTCTTAGTAGGACTACAATTATCATTTTTATTTTATGTTATCATAATGATTTCAAATATGGTAATAATGTTTAGACATTGAAAAAGTTTATTGTATGTATTATTACTTATAGTGATTTAAAAGTTTCTAGGGAATTAGTTTCTAGTGTCTGAGTCTATGTGATATTTTTTATTGTAATAAAAATGGAATATGGTCGGCTTTATAGAAGTTAATAGAATTATATTTCATTAAATATATTTGGACATGAAATATATAAGAAAAAATTCTATTCTAAGTCATTTTACATGATATATAGGACACAGATATGGTAATCCAAATAGTATCGCTCCAAAAGATAATTATTCTGTTTGGTTCTAAATGAATAACCCATCAACTATTTGGTTGGATTGAAAATTGTAGAATGAAGAATATTGATTGATTATGATGAATGAAATTACTAATTTTCTTAGGATACCAAAAATGTTAAATGTAAATTTATGAATATATATAATTAAGGATCTACAATGTTAGTGATGGGATTTTTCTATTTAGGATAATTTTGTTCAAGGTAACACTTGGTATAATTTTTAAGAATGTTTCAAAAATCAATTCTATCTACAGATATCTAGTACAACTAGAACAATGAATATGTTCTATTTTTTCATTAAAACAAATTGGTAATTTATGATGCATCTAAATTTATAATTTTTTTATTTTCCTTGGAATAAATGTCTTGAACATCCTTGAAGGAACAATTTATTGTGTTTGGGTAGAGGGAGTAAATATAGTCAAATATTGGAATTATGTGTTTGAAAAAGTATAAAAAATAACTATAGTGAAACAATTGTAGAAATAGGTGTATACATAAATAAAATTAAATGTATCATGTTTACTCATATTGAAACATGTGGGAACTCTTATAATGGGAATAAGAATAAGAAAGAAAAAACTTCTAAAGTGGTTGGACACCTCAAAATTACACCATGTGATTATAAAAATTCATCCTCAATAGAAAAGAAATTCTTGTTATTTTAATGTGAAAAAATTGATCATATAAATATATATTGAATGCGACTAAATAGATCACGTCACAATTGTAATAATATGGGACATATTCATTGTTATATTAATAGTGCTCAAATTTTTATGACTTGAGACATGTGTCAAGTGTCTCAGACAAGATATTCTCTGATTTGATGACATCAGTAGAATAACTCTCATCATCTAAAATGAGTGATCCCTGTTTATTCGAGGAACAAAATATTTCCTCACCCTATTCTATTTGAATAGGGAAAAAATGGATTAGTGTATCATGTAAGTAGTTTATTGGAGTTAAGTATGTGATCATGGATGATCAATATGGTCATTTGATGATAAGTGGAAGGATTATTTTAAATTATATATTTTTTCCCTGTTTGATGTAGGAATGCCCAAACATTTCACTAGTTCCTTTCATTTTCAACATATAAGTTTAAGGGTAATGATATTTCATTCTATATTGACACATAAAACTCATATTATAAAATGTTATAATGACTCCATTTATATGATAATTTTGTTCTATAACTCTCAATGGTGATGTGTTTTATTGAGATTTCCTTATTCTCAAGGTGAATACCTATGACTTTATTTTGGGAATGTATTTGATTAAGTTGTTCAAATCCCATGTCGACTATTTATCTTGAATGGTTCATTTCAAATATATTGATGGTATCAGACACATTTTTAGAAGATATTGGGTTGAAATGTAAATTACAATAGTAAATTTGTAAATTATGGGTGGAAGAGTCTATTAATTGTTATACTCAATTACATGCAGATCAACATTTTTGAGTACAAATAGATATTTTCTGACTTGCACTAACAAGTTTTATTATGTTTTTCATAACAATTTATTGGGATTTCCAACCAAATTAAATTTGTTGTTTATTATTTCTCTCCTATAGGGGACCATTCATATTTCATTTACATTTTATAATATGAAATTACTGGAAATAGGGATATTTAGAGCCGAGTTGTTTTTTTTGAATTTAATGAGTTTATTTGACAGATAATTTATTTTGGAAAACCAATTATTATGGTAAATATTGGTGATTTATTTCTAATTTGTTGTATATATTATTATAAGAATAACTATATTTTGACTAAGAATTTCACTCCAATTTATGAATTGATGAGTGACTTGATTAAATGAGTGGATCCAATTGGATGTGTAAAATATTCTTACATTTGGGTTATCACCAACTGATAGATCAAAAAGATTATATTGCAACGAAAATATTTTGGAGTAATCATGTAAAATATGGTAACATTGTTATTCTTGTTGACTTTATGAATAAAAAATGGGTTCAATCAATTAATGACTAATTTAATTTATAGATATCATTATTTAATTGATAGAGTTTTCAGTGATGAGTTTATCATATATTTTTGGATAAAATAATATCTTGGGGAAAAAAATTTTATAGTCATGATACCTTACCAGAATATAAAATTTATGTAATTTTTCCAAAAGGTGATTTATGGAAACAATATGTATATTTATTTATCCTATAATTTATAAGAAATATCTTTATAAAGATTGTGAAAATATGAATTCAATTATCTCAAGGAAACAACTGAATAATTACTTTAAAATAATTATTTTTATTCACTTAGTGGCATGATACAAATGTGTTGTTAGTCTATCACATAATGTATCATTGATGAAGACCTTTGAAATAAAGGCAATTCCATTCCCGTGGAATAATGAGTCCACGAATCCATTACAATAGCTTATGGTTCACCTAAAGCAAGATCATATCCTTTAATTATAAGATTCCATATAGGGGGATATAGTCAACTATGATGCATCAAAATATAGGATGGGTTGTTTTCACAAGAATATAGATAATTAAGTTTCTTATAGATCATCAATTATATGTAATCATGAAAAAAAACCAACATATAATTTTTAATTATATTATTTTGTTTATTATTTTAATATATGGTTTCATTTTTTTGTGATAAATTTATGTTTTTTATGATTAATAAGAGTTCGAGACACATATTATCAAAATTGGATTTTAATATGGGGTAGTGAATATTTAATAGGTATATTTAAATGATTTATAGAGACATTAAGTATAATGTCAGTTAATAGATATCTATTGTTGATCCATTATATTGTAATTCATATAATCAACTGTATATTGATGCTTCATATTAGTCAAATCTTATTTTTGTTATAGTGGATACGCATGCTTTTATTTTAGAGAACAATAATATGGTATTTTACTTTTACTCTATGTTCTTTCTAATTTGGTAGTGTGGGTAGTGTATGTAATTAAATTTGATACAGAGTTTCTAGAAATGAAGAAAGAAGTAAATGGTAGGGAGACCACTATGAGAATTATTCTAGATGCAATATATATGTTTCATTTTAGTGACCAGATCATGGTCCCAACTTGTTATTCGGAATAAAATCCAATTTAGACCATAATTCAAAATTCAATTTTCAAATTGTTATTCATTAAATTTATATGATATTAAGATAAAAATATTGGTGTCATGGAATTATTGGAAAAGTGGATGAGTTTTTTTATGATATGCCCTTATATTCAGTTAGTCAAAAATATAACCAACAACTGGTTGGGATGTTCCATTATTAAATGATTCTTAAGTAGAAATGGGATAAAATATCTATGGATTTTATGATGATTCTACTAATAATACTGTAGTAAAAAGATTAAATATGGGGTATTGTTGATTATATCATCATTTCAACCATATTCATTAGTATAAATGAAACTAATATGGTGGAGGATCATCGAAATTATACATCTGAGATGATATAATGCTACACGAAATACCTGTTTAAATTATTTCTGCCCAAGACCCTCATATTACATCACATTATTAGAAATCCTTATAGTCTAAACATGGAAACATATTTTCTTTTAGGAAAGTATACCATCCTCAAATGGAAAGACAATCATAGAGGGAAGTCAAAACATTAGAAGTCATGGTTAGCGGTTGTGCGATGGATATAGCATGATCAAGGGAAGATACCCTAATGTTTTTCGAGTAATAATATAACATAAAATATCATTACTTAATACATAGTGTATCTTTTTGAATCATTTTATGTCATTCCATGTCATTCAATACATTTTTGGGTAGAAATTGGATGGTCTTCCAATATCATAACTATCCTTGTACATTAAAAAACAGATAATATTAAGATGATCATAAAGTAAAATATAGATAGATCAAAGACATTATAAATCCTATGAAAACTTTATTCAATGATTGTTATAATTTTATGTATTCAATCATATGATCATGATAATCTCTCCAAGGCCATGGAATCTTCATTTTGATATACATGTCATATTTATCATTGATACATTATAACATTTGAGATCTTGGAACATGTTCGATTGGTAGCATATCAGTTTGATATTCCACAAAGGTTTCATTCTGTGCAAAACATGTCTCATGTATCTCAATTAAAAATTTACCATATTGATATGGACCTTGTGATTTGATGAGACAATATTTATATTTAACTGAAATCTATATTTGTTATAACTTGGATCTTATTTTTAGGTATTTTTATTTCTTTTTTGGTTGTTTTTTAGAAAAAGAGAAATTCCAGGAAATTTATGAAGTACACATCGTGTACATTATAAGTACATACCATGTACTTGTTTACTACGGGTGGCCATGTACTGGCCATTTAGTGCCCTTCAAAATGACTGTGTGTGGTGACATAGACACCACCTAACGTAGGGGCCAGAAAGGGAAAGTACATGCCATGTATTTCAAATTTACATGTCGTGTATTTTTTTCATTTAATGTATCGGGGTCACTTATGACAGACATAGCCGTATACTTCTCGACCTAGTTCATCTGAGAGAATCCATATTGCTGAAAATATTCTCTGACCCCCCCCCCCGATCTAGAACTAGTTATCCAATTTGACCACCATAGATTGTGCTGGGATCGCCTTGGTAAGGTCTTCCTTCATCAAGAGCTCTGTTTCCTGATTCTTCCTCCTTATTAGGTTATCTTACATTGAATGTTTTACGCGTTTTTGTAAATTTTCGGTGTTCATGTGAGATTCATTGTTTTTGGTTCACTTATATCATTCCTACGACACAAAGGTAGGTGGTTTGTGCCTTTCCATTGAAAGTATTTGAGTATTATATGAGAATTTGTAAAATACCATTGGACGAGGTATTGTGTGTTTACAGTTTTATCACTATTAATGTCCTACTATGCTAGTATTCTTTTTTATAGGTTAATTGAATGTGAATAGGGTTAATTCTTATGATTTTGAAGTGTTTTCCCATGCATTTTCTATTTATGACCGTTTGCTACTGCTTAGCCTTTTAGGATGCCTTGTTTTCCCATTCCTAGTATTTTAGGATGGTGTGATTATATATATGACATGCTTCTTTGCTGTAGACTGTATTCCAAGTAGTTATTGAGGATTAAATTGGACGATATGCTTTTATATACTTTTTGACTTACACAGGGTCGCGGCGTAGGTCAGAATTTTGCAGTGGAGTAGACCCAACAGGAGCAGGATCCCATATACTCTATTTTTTTAGGTTCTATTATTTTTTCCTCAATTTTAGCTTCTTCTATTTTCGATACATGGTATTCCCATAGGATTATATTTTTTTTCTATTGTTGAGATCCTTGAGCTCTATATCCTTTCTTCTGTCAATATCTTGACGCTAGACACTCCGTTGGGGACTACAACAGCTAGTGTATGACAATGCAAGGAGTGCCCTCTAGAGGTTGGTGGGTGTCACTTCATATGGGAAAACGATATCCTAGAAGTGACAGACTATGATGTCATTCTCAGAATGGACTGGTTAGTTTGCTTCCAGGCTGCTGTCGATTGCTATCACCGTAGGGTGAGTATCACATCACCAGAGGGTAGATCATTTCTTTATCTGGGTGAATGGGATGTCCAATCGAGTAGTGTGGGACTCGAGCATCATGGGTTAAGAAGAGTTACAACCCATATTTCTAGTCTATACATGGATGACTACAGGACTTCACCGATGGTCTTTCTTCCACTGGTGGATTATTTTAGCGATGTAGTTTTAGATGTATTTTCAGGTCTACCCCTGCAGCGTGGGGTAGAATTTTCTTTTGATCATGTGATAGGAGGGGAACTTGTTTCTATTCATCCCTATTGGATGGCTATAATAGATTTACAGGATCTCATGAAGCAGTTGGAGGAGTTTCAGGTAGAGGGTTTCATCTGACCCCGAACATCTCTTTGGGGTTCGCCTATCGAGTTTTCAAAGAAGGTGGACGGTACCCTCAGACTGTGTGTGGTTTATCAGAATTTGCACCATTTTATGGTCAAGAACCTATATCCCTTGGTGAGGATTGATGATCTCTTTGACCAGCTTCGAGGAGCCCGGGTGTTCACAAAAAATGACTTCTGGCCCGATTACAATCTTTTGTGCATTAGACCATCAGATACAGCTCTTACATCCTTCCATAGTGGGTATGGTCTATACGAGTATGTGGTTATGTCGTTAGGTCTCACGAATGGGTCTGAAGTTTTCATGGAACTGATGAACTGAGTGTTCCATCCATACATGGATTCTTTCGTGGTAGTCTTCATGGACGATATCTTTGTGTACTCTCACACTCGACACGACCATTCCACCTGGCTTGAGATGGTTTTGAGAACACTGAGAGAGCATTAGTTATATGCTAAGGAATCAAAATACAACTTTTTGATAGATCAAATTCACTTCATGGGTCATGTTTTCTCGGAGACAGGAGTATCAGAAGACCTAGAGAAAGTATGTTCTATAGTTTCTTGGGAGAATTCAAAGAACCTCTTTGTGGTGTAGAGTTTTCTAGGGCAGGATGGATACTATAGAACTTTAATATAGGGCATTTCACACTTAGCACCACCACTGACAGGCCTGACTAAGAAGGGTGGAAGGTTCTTCTGGTCAGATTCTTGTGAGCTGCCTTCAAGAGCTAAAAGGTAGGTTGACTTTATCACTAATAATAGTATTTCCAGAGCTGTGCAAGATCTATACTATGTACTATGATGGTTTACATGTCATACTGCGAGTTGTGACAATGGAGGGGGAAGGAGTTGTTGCGTACGAGTCTCGACAGTCGAGGACACATAAAAGGAATTAACTGACACATGATCTTGAGGTGGATGTTGTTGTTCTTACTTTACGTTGTTTGAGATATTATCTTTTTGGAGATTATTTTGTGGTTTTCACCAACAACATGAGTCTCAAGTAAATCTTCACTCAACATGACCCGAATTTGAGATAGTGAAGGCGGGTTCGGTATCTTCAGTAATTTTGACTTCGAGCTTGCCTATACGCCTAGGAAAGGCAACACAGTGGTAGATGCGTTGAGAAGGAGGAATCATATACAGGTATTTCATGAGGCCAGCAATGAGTGGAAGCTTATGAATCTATTCTTTGAGATGCATTTGGTGGTGCACAACAGGCAGGGGAAGACTTGTCTTTCTTCTAATGTTATTTCCTCTACTCTTCTTGATCGAGTGTGAATTAGGCAGTTATTTGATTGAAAAGGCCTAGACCTACGGGAGAGTATGTCAGGAGGAGATCGTATTCCTTGATGTACCATAGGTGAATATGAGATCTTTTGCTTTCAGGGGCACAAATGGGTGTTTGTAGACATACACGAGCAGCTGATGCGGTACTATCATTCCTCAGTTTGGGCAGTTCATCCTTCTATCATCAAGATGTATTGTGATCTACACTGTAAGTATTGGTTGCTTGGTATGAAGAGATATGTTTTTGGTTTCTTCATGAGGTGTTCCCCCTGTCATTAGATAAAGGTTGAGTATCAGTTAACAATGTGTATTTTTCAGCAGTTACCTATTCCCGATTGGAAGTGAAATGTTTTCGTGATGGATTTTGTGACATGTTTTCTGAGGTCGCCTCGTTGTAATGATGTTGTTGGGGTTTTCATTGACAGACTCATGAAGGTTTCTCAATTATTTCTGATCAAGGATACTTTCTGTATTGATGAGATGAAAAGGTTGTACATTCGAGATATTGTACGTTAACATGGGGTTCCACACTCCATTGACTCAGACAGTGAAGCATGTTTTACTTCTCGCGTCAAGCATGGGCTTCAGAAGGCTTTGGGTACACATGTATTGTGTAGTACGACTTACCATCCCCAGAAAAATGGCCAGTCTCAGCGTTCACTTCAGGTTCTTGAGGACATGTATCAAACATGTATTCTGGATTACGGAGGTTCTTGGGAGAATCACATAAATCTTTTGGAGTTTTCCAATAATAATATTTTCCATAAAACTATTCTGATGGAACCTTTTGATGCTTTGTTCAATACATCATTCCGGTCACCCTTATGTTGGTTGGAGGAAAGAGAGGTAGCTATACTAGGACCTAATCTGGTCTAGGTGACCATAGAGCAGATAGAGTTGATTCATAAAAGGATTGATACTACACAGTCTCGACAGATGTCTGGTGCGGATCGATAGAGACAACCTCTGGAGTTTGATGTCGGAGATCAGGTTTTCCTACGTGCCACACCGTGGTTCGGACACAGAAGGAATATGAGACAGGGTAAGCCTTCATAGAGATACGTCAGTCCATTTGAGGAGTTAGAGATAGTTGGGCTGGTCACCTATCATTTTCAGTTACCTCAGAGGTATCAGGTGATGTTCGAGATTTTCAAAGTTTCTTAGTTTCGACGTTACTTCTTAGACCCGTCTCATGTTATACATCATAATGAAGTCGAGTATGGGGTTGATGCATTATTCGAGGAGAATCCTATCTATATTGTCGATCGAGGTACAAAGGTTTTTCCTTGACGGTATGTTCCTCTAGTACGAGTGTTATGGCAACACGGGTGAGTGTAGGACGAGACATCAGAGATGGAGGCCGATGTATGATCGCAGTGGCTAGATATATTCAGAGTTTCTTCATCTAGGATACATTTCTAGAGAAATTCAGGTACAAAATTTATTATGGGGGGAATTTTGTAAGAACTCAGATATTTTTTTCAGTTATGTTTTTCTTTTTCTGGTGTTTTTGAGAAAAAGAGGAATTTATGGAAATTTTTGAAGTACATACTATTTACATTATAAGTACACATCGTGTACTCAGTTACCATGGGTAGCTATATGTTGGCTGTGTTGTGTCCTTTCACACGACCATGTGTGGTAACCTGGAAACCGCCTAATGCAGGGGTCAGTTATGGCAAGTACACGCCGTGTTTTTCAAAAGTACATGAAGTTCATTTTTTCATTAAATGTTTCGGGGTCTTGTTTAACGGACATAACTGTCTTCTTCTCAACCAAATTCATCTGATAGCATGTGTACGACCGCGAATCATCTCTAATACCTCGATTGAGCACCCGTTCTCCGATTTGACCATCGCCGATTGCATTGGGATGATCTCACTAAGCTCTTCATTCTTTTAGAGATTCATTTCATGATTCTTCCTCTTTCCCAAGTAGTCCTCCATTGAACGTTTTAGGATTTTTTTAGATCTATGGTGTTCTAGAGAGATTCAATGCTTGAGGTTCAAGTATATCATTTCTACAACACCATGGTAGGTGGTTTGTGCCTTTTAGTTGAAATTCATTGAGTTATATATGGAAATTTGTCCAATACCCTAGAACGAGGTATTGTGTGTTTTCTGTTTTAGCCATGTTAATTGCCTTCTATGCTTGTATGATTGATTAGAGGTTAATTGAATATGAATTGGGTTAATTTGTTTTATTTTGAATAGTTATCCCATGCATATTCTGTTTATTATCGTTTGATCATACTTAGCCTGTTAGGCTGCCTTGTTTTCCCATGCCTAGTATTGTAGGATGGTGTGATTATGTATCTGACATGCTGTTATACTGTAGACTATTATCCTAGTAGTTCATGAGGATTACATTGGCCGATATTCTTTGCTGTGCTTATTGACTTACATAGGTCCGTGAGAACCTGTTATAGTAGACTATAGGGAGAATGGACATAAGCGCTTCTCCAGAGATTCTGTTTTACTGTTATGATGTGAAACCATAGAGTGGATTGATGTAAGTGCTTAGTTAGAGTGTCTGTAGTTCCTCAACCTAGGCCACATGGGGAATGTGATGTATGTGCTTAACAAGAGCACCTTTAGTTACCGATACGAGACTAATGATGGAATTGACGATGATTTATTCCTCATAGAGTCTATGATTAAGTTGAACTAGAGGAGTTAGACTGTGTGTACATCTTAAAGGGAAACTTGTACATATTTGGTTGAACCAGAGGGGTTAGGATATGTGTACTTCCTAGAGGGTCACCTTTTGTGTTTAGCTACTTTCTTGTACTTGTTTTGATGAACTAGAGGGTTTAGGCTGTGAGTACTTCCCATAGGGTTACCTTTCTGTTTAGATTCATGATTGTACTTGTTTGGTTGAACCAGAGGGGTTAGGCTGCGAGTACATCCCAGAGGGATACCTACTTTGATTAGGTTCTTACTTGATATGTGGAATTAAATTCTTAGAACTGTGTGTTTCCCTCGGAATCCGGGGATGACCACCTTGATGGGAGGTTCAAAACATTCCGATCAGTTTCTAACGGGTTTGTTCATAGAACCGGAAACATCCAATGATTCCACATCCATTCTGACCTATGTTCCAAAGTTAGGTGCTCATTAGTTTGTGGACTGATGATGCTTAGGAATTTGCATTGGTCGAGAGGATGGGAGGTCGGACTCATCACACCTTTTTGAGGGGAATTATTGTCTACTCCGGGACTCTCTTTATAGACTTAAGTTATGTTCGTGAATCCTTATTACATTACCAAGTATAAAATGAGCTTTCCTTCAGATCTGACAATTAATGATTAAATATGTTGTATATTTAGAGAATATTTTGTATGTATTCGAGGTTATTCATTGATAGAGAATCATCTGTATTTATTGGAGATTCTAGGTTAGTGGTACCCTTCGACACATTTATATAGAAGTCTCTTGGTCATTATGATGACCATGCTGGTTTTAAATCCACTCAGTGGGGCCCTTGACGTTTCTTGTCATTCAGAAGGACATGGATTATTTTAGAGTTGGGATCGAACCCATAGACAGGCTACCTATGTATCCTTTGTTAGAAAAGGAATCCGAACCCATGTAGTTCGATTAAGGAAGTGTGATGTTTATGATTGATGTCTCAAAGAAGGATGTCACAATTACTTATACACTATAAGATCATGTGAGTCATGCTCGGGGTGAGAAAAAAGAGGTATTGGTAAAAATTTGTCAATTGTTCCATGAAAGATGCAATCATAAGAAATAATTTGGGACTTATGTATGTATGACTACCCAGATAAATGAAGGTTAGGATTTACTTTTAGGGAAGAAATCCAGGAACAGGGTCCATAAAGGTATATGTTCTCCATGGAGATTTTGAATACTCTAACTCGGGGCTTACTCCTGAAATGGAGGCCCAAATTAGGGGAAGACTTATGATTGGGTTTTACTCCTGAAAAAGAATACAAGATCAAAGGTAAATTAGGACTGGTTAAGAGAAATTAAGACTCGGGCTTACTCCTGAAAAGGAGGCCCAGGTCAAGGATTAATGTTTGGGAATTACTCTTGAGAAGGATGTAAAAATTAGGGGACTGGGGATTATTCCTAAGTAGGATGCCCAAGTTAAGAATTATGATTAGGGCTTACTCCTAAGGACGATGCCCATATTTGAGACTGGGGATTACTCTTGAAAAGGATGCCCGAGTTAGGGGATCTGGGGCTTATTCCTAAGAGGATGCCCATGTTAAGAATTATGACTGGGGATTACTCCTAAGGAGGATGCCCATATTTGAGACTAGGGCTTACTCCTGAAAAGGAAGCCCAAGTTAGGGGATTTGGGGCTTACTCCTAAGAGGATGCCCAAGTTATGAATTATGAAAGGGGCTTACTCCTATGGAGGATGCCCATATTTGAGACTGGGGTATACTCTTGAAAAGGAAGCCCATGTTATGGGATTTTGGTATTACTCATAAGAGGATACCCAAGTTATGAATTATGACTGGGGCTTACTCCTAAGGAGGATGCCCATATTTGAGACTGCGACATACTCTTGAAAAGGAATCCCAAGTTAGGGGATCTGGGGCTTACTCCTAATAGGATTCCCAAGTTAAGAATTATGACTGGGGATTACTCCTAAGGAGGATGCCCAGGCTAAGGATTCTCTCATCTTAAAGGATGAGGTTGAATGAATGAAATGTCAATCTTTAATGACATAAGAATGTGTAAATCACTAGGTTATGAGAGATATTCCACAAAATTCCTTTCAGATAAGGAAGTCAAATCAAGAAATCATGTAATAAATGGAATTTATGAGTGTCTTGAGGACTGAATATTGAATAGAAAATGTTTAATGGCTTAAGAGGGGTGAAATGGGTAAGAACGACACCCAAAAAGGCAGGGGCGTGCAAGTCCTGGCAGGCGCGCAGGTACTGCATGGGCACGCAAGTCCTAGTCGTGCAGGTATACACCTGCGCGACACATGATGTACTTGCGCGATGGTTGACCAGTGGGGTAATGCTTCAGCGACTCTTCATTAAATACTTTAGAATCCTCTTGAGGTTCTTCCAGAAGAAGGGCGTGCATGATCTATTGAAGGAGTAAGGCGGCGCGCAAGTGTGGCCCTTTTCCCTTAAGGGCTGGCCACTCAGGCGCGCAAGTGTAGATGAGTTTCAACACTTAGGCCTTCCTCCCCCTCTTTAGATCTTCCGTTCTATGTAAGAAATTACCTTATAAGTGTTTCAGAAGCTTTGAGAAAAGACTATGGCGCCGGGAGATCAAATCTGAGTTTCTGGAAAAAAATCCTCTCGAATGGGGGGCCCACAGGGTCTATTTATAGGCAAGAGAAGACCCAGGCAGTTATCACTTATGTCTCACAAGTCACTTGCACGACCATCATGCGTCACTCAAGTAGACTTGCACGACTGTGAGGGAACTTGCGCGACCTATGTGCAATGTTCTCCTTGTTCACCCCTTTGCCGATTTTTGATATTTTCTTTAAAAGATGAATCAATTTGTGCTAAGTAATTTCCCTTTTTCAGTCATTAGACTCTGTGACGGAAAGGAGCATCAACAAAAGTCCCCCCTCAGAGTTGGATCCGGAGAGAAAAGGGGATTTGACTCTGAGGTGAAAAGAAAAACAAGAAATCTTGCAGTTTAAAGTCATGCATGTCGGACATAAAAAGGATAATGTTTAAGGTCGAAATATCTTTGAACAAAATGGATAAGAATTGACTAAATTCCTTGAAAACTAATCTGAATACATAGTACCATACTCAAGTATGAGGGAAAAAATGTAAACTATGACTTAAGAATATTTGAATATGAGGAATGATATGAAAAAGAGCTAAAAGGCATTAGAAGAAGTAGTTCCCATGAATAAAGTTACCATTATTTAAAAAACCCGTTAGGGGGTTGAATTATGCTGGTCCACCTAAGGGAATTGGCTGTATAGTTAAATAAAATAGTATAATTTGGCTAACAAGTCTGTTATGTAGACTATTTATGCAAGGCCACCTATGGGCACGTGCTGCATAGTCAGGCAAAATAACTCTCAGAAATTTACTTTCCTAGTGCTAAAATCCAGCGAAATTTTATGGAGATTCAAATATTCCAAAGTATAGAGTTTGATGTATGGAAAGAGGTACTTGAATATGGAGAAAATATTTCCAAACAAAATTATCGTAGAACTGGATGAATATCACTCCTACAAAAGTCTGACCCAAACGTAGAGAAGGAGAATATAAACCATAGACTTGAATACTTTCAGGTCATGAAAAAGGATATGGGACAAATATTTTAAAGATGGCAATTTTTTGCGGATCCCTACATACTGTCATTTATGAGAAATAAGGACAAAATAGGTATTCTTCCCAAGAATGAATTTACCACTATCCGACAAACCTGGTAGGGGGTTGAATTATACAGGGCCACCTAAGGGCATTGGCTGCATAGTCAAATAATAGTATATTTTGGCTAACAAGTCTGTTATGTATACTATTTATGCAAGGCCGCCTATGGGGACATGTTGCATAGTCAGACAAAAGAACTCTCAGAAGTTTGACATTTTTGTGACTAGAAGACATGAATAGGGGCTGTGAGGATCTGAAAGTATTTACGGAAAAGATTATGACACATAAAGATGGGTATTGTTCAATGTGTACAAAGATACATAGATCAATTCTAACCATAATCATGTTGTGGCTGGGTCATGAATTGAAATGTTGGACTTCACTACGTATCTCATAAGGATGAGAATCAAGCAATACGTAGTTCTTAAACTACAGTTTAACGTCGTGTGGGACAAAAGAATTAGAGATCTTAGTTTAGGGTCATAGAGCTTGGACCATTGTAATAAATACCCAGTGTGTATTTTCATGGGGACTTTTCATCCAAGGTACTGAAAGAGGAATTTGGGATTAGGCCCAAAGACTTGGGGATGGATTCGATGGACACTCGAACGTTCCTATGCATCCCATAAGGATAGGAATCAAGCCCCCGTAGTTCTAGAAATACCCTTTGTACAAATTTGGTTCGTACATGTGAAGGGTGAAAGGGGACAATAGTGCAATGATGGTTTAACCCATGATAAATGGTTCGGGAATTTCCATGTATGCATGTAGTTTTTGAAATGAAACATGATTGAAAAAACAATGAAAATAATGGTTCCCTCTCAGGTGAGGGTATCAAAGAAATTTTTAGTTTATTTTCATACTGGAAAAAAGTGTTGTATAGTTTAACATTCTATAACAAGGAAGAAAGTGAACCAATGTAAAGATATTGATTCTAAGGGTGGTTTCACGAATTATCATTGTATGAGATAGAGATGAACCGACATGAAGATATTAGTTTTGGGATTGAACCTTGGGAGGTTTCCTACATTCCCAGCCTAGAAGTCAAGGATCAAAGTCCATGTAGTTCAATTAAAGAATGAATTAATGATCAAGCTGTACTCGGGTACAATGACCTAAAAAATGATGTTGTTGGGACTTACACATGGTTAGCGGCCCATAGAGAGTGTTATGGTTGAGGTTTGCTATAAGCTCACGTGAGTCATACTCGGTGTGAGAAAAAATAGGTAACAAAAACCTTAACGATTCATAGTTTAATGTCATGTTGTACATATAAAGGGACTATGCAGTTTAAGGTCTTGTAGTTAGGACTATTGGTGCTGCACAGTTTAGTGTCATGTAGCAGGGACTAAATATAGTTTAGTGTCATGTAGGATGTATCATGGAATTTCTGTACAGTTTAGCATCATGTAGTTAAGACAATGGGGACAATAGAGTTTAACGTCATGTTGGACGAAAGGGGGGGGACTGTGCAGTTTAATGTCATGCAGTGAGGACAAAAGACTGCACCATTTTAACGTCATGTTGGACGCATTAGGGATTTGTTTTTCACAGTTTAACATCATGTTAGATGAAAAAGGGACGACACAGTTTAGCGTCATGTTGGACGAAAGTGCGAATAGTTTAAGGTCATATTCATGGACCGTGGATGGTGCAGTTTAATGTCATGCTGGATGGTGGTGTAGTTTAAGGTCATACGGGACCTTTGATGATTATGTAGTTTAACGTCTTTCCGGACGTAAGGGACTTTTATATAGTTTAGCATCATGTAGTTAGGATGTCACAGTTTAACGTCTTTCTGGACATAAGGGACTTTCAAATAGGTTAGGGTCATATGCATGGACCGTTTATGATGAAGTTTAAGGTCATACAGGACCTAGTTGCAGTTTAAGGTCATACTGGACAATTTAGGGAACTTTTTTCACATTTTAACGCCGTGTGGGATGAATGTAAAAATAGTTTAAGGTCATATGTATGGACCGTTTCTGTATATTTTAACATCATATAGCAAGGAAAAACTGGTGTTGCACAGTTTAGTCTCATGTTCCAGGGACATAATACAGTTTAATGTCATGTAGGACGTATCATGTACTTTCTGTACAATTTAGTGTCATGTAGTTAGGACGATGGGGACAATAGATTTTAACGTCATGTTGAACGGGGGTGGGGGGGGGGGGGGGGCTGTGCAGATTAATATCATGCAGCGAGGGCAAAAGAGTGAACCATTTTAACGTCATGTTGGACGCATTGGGGATTTTTTTTCACAGTTTAACGTCATGTTGGATGAAAAAGGGATGATACAGTTTAGCGTCACGGTGGACGAAAGTGCGAATAGTTTAAGGTCATATGCATGGACTGTGGATGGTGCAGTTTAATTTCATGCTGGACGGTGGTGTAGTTTAAGGTCATACAGGTCCATTGATGATTATGTAGTTTAACGTCTTTCTGGACGTAAGGGACATTTATACAGTTTAGCGTCATGTAGTTAGGACGTCACAGTTTAACGTCTTTCTGGATGTAAGGGACTTGAAAATAGTTTAGGGTCATATGCATGTACTGTTGATGATGCATTTTAAGGTCATACTGGACCTAGTTGCTATTTATGGACATACTGGTCCATTTAAGGAATTTTTTCACATCTTAACGTCGTTTGGGACGAAAGTAAAAATAGTTTTAGGTCATATGTATGGATCGTTGCTGTATAGTTTAATGCCATATAGCAAGGAGAAACTGTTGATGCACATTTTAGTGTCATGTTGCAGGGACAAAATACAGTTTGCAGTTTATTCAAAATACTTCATAAAAAATCTGGCATTTTTTGGAGTAGTGATGAGTTCTCCATCCATTGAGATTAATGAATAAGTTCCATTGGAGTAGACCCTATGTATTGAATAAGGTCCTTCCCATTTTGGCTCAAGCTTGGGAGGTTTCTTTCCTGGTATCATTGGTGTTCTGAGAACTAATACCAATTCTCCCTTAGTGAATGAACGAAGATGAACTTTTTTTGTTAAAAGCTCGTGCTATTCGATACTGATAGACTTCTAAGTGGTTCAAAGTGCACAATCTTTTCTCATCTAACCATTACAATTCATTCAATCACTTTTTAGATTGTTCATCTGTATATGATTGATCAAAAAATGGAAACTCTGAGCGAGGGTAGTCGAACATCAATGGGAAAGACGACTTCTGTTCCATATACCAATGAATATGGAGTTGATCGAGTTGTAGTGCGGGTAGTAGTCCGAAAAGCCCATAAAGCATGAAAGAGTTTATCAGGCCATGAACTCTTATCTTTATACACCATCTTTTGCAGTATATTTGAAAGAGTCTTGTTAAAGGATTCTATCTGGCCATTAGCCGCTGCCTGATACCTAGCTGAATGGTTGAATTTGATGTTTTATTCTTGATATAATTTATTCATATCGAATGAACAAAAATTGGTGCCATTATCCGTCAATATGGTATGAGGGACGCCAAATCTGTTAATGATGCTAGACTTAATGAAGCTAATAATGCATTTAGAACATAATTCATTGAGAGGTATTTCCCCTACCCATTTGGAAATGAAGTCAGTAGCAGTAAGAATATACTTAAACTGCTTGGCCATAACCGAAGTGTAAGGTCCCACCACATCCATTCCCCATGTGGAAAATGGCCATGATTATTTAGCTGTATGAAGCAAATCTGGAGGATGATGAATGAAGTTGTTATGTTCTTGACATGAATGACACTTCTTTTTGAAATAAACGCAATCTCGTATCATTGAAGGCTAAAAGTATCCAAGCCTTCAAACCTGATCAGACAGTATATGTCCAGACAGGTGGGAACCATAGACTCCTGCATGCACTTCTTTCATGACAACAATTGTCTCTTTACCATCAATGCATCTGAAGAGAACCCCATCAAAACCATGTTTGTAGTGAATTTTCTCTAGGTGATCTGGGCTATCATAAAGGGTAAAATTAACCACACGTCGCAGGATTTGTTCTTCTCAACTCTATCAGGTGGAAGTGTTCCATTTTGAATGTATTATTTGATAAGTGACATCCATCCTGTAGTATGACCATATGGTTCAGGAATGCGACAAATTTCATTAATTTCCTCTATCCTGATTCGAACATAAGGTGAAATTGCACGACCGAGGGAAATACTGATGGTTGTATCATCCTGATTTGGATCTGCCAGAGATGTGGCTATATTAGCCAATGTATCAGCATGAGCATTTTGTGATCTTGGGTAATAAGAAAATGTCAGTTCGAAAGGGAATTCCACCATTAACTCTCTGACGTAATCATACAAAGGGATTAGTTCTTCTTTTCTGATGGCATAATCCCCATTGACTTGTTTGATTACCAGGTCTGAATCACCTTTCAACTTTAAGTGATTCACTTGTGCTTGAAGTGCTAATTCCAAACCGACGATGAGAGCTTGGTATTCTGCTTCCTTATTGGTACCACCTTCCCACAATAAGAATGAATAAGGTAACAGTGCCTTTTTTTGGAGAAATGAGAACAATTCCTACGCCAACTTTGTTGAATTTAGGATTTTCCATTTTCCTCCCTGTTGGACTTCTGGATGCACCATCAAAATACATTTCCCGTGCCTGAGGAATTTCTTGAATAGAGAAGACTTCCTCATCAGGGAGTTCAATATCTGAAGATGTGTCTTTTACTGAAGGATGTTTAGCTAGGAAATCAGCCAGAGCTTGGCCCTTTATCACCTTTTGAGACACATACTGAATGTCTAATTTCTTTAAAATAACTTCCCACCTTTCCAGACGTCTTGTAACCATTGGACGACATAGGATAAATTTGAGCGTGTTATTGCGAGATACCAATTGGACCTCGTGATGTTGCAGGTAGTGTCTCAACTTATGAACTGCAATGATTAATGCCAGGCAGCACTTCTCAATACTTGAATACTGGGTTTCTACTTCAATCATGGTTCGACTGAGATAGTAGAGACTGTTTTCATTCCCAGCATCATTCTTTTGAGCAAAAAGGCACTTATTGATCGCTCTAGAGAAGTCAGATAGAGGATAAGTGGCCTTTTTTCAATAGGTTTCATGAGTACCGGTGGACTCAAGAGGTATTTCTTGAGAATATTGAATGCTTCTTTACATTATTCAGTCCACTGGTATGTGAATCCCTTCTTCATCCATTTGGTGAAGGGTAAACTTTTACCTGCTAAATTGGCGATGAAACGCTGAATATAGGCTAAGTGTCCTTGAAGTCCTCTTAATTCTTTCAAATTATGAGGAGGTTACATACCAAGGATTGACTTGGTCTTCTCAGGACTGACTTTAATACCACGATGAAATACAACAAAGCCGAGAAATTTTCCTGAGGTTACCCCAAAAGCACATTTTAAGGGGTTCATCTTCAAATTATGTTGTTGAATCCTGTAGAATATGACTTCCAAATCAGCCAAGTGATTAGAATGTTGTTTGGATTTAACTACCAAATCATCTACATAGAATTCAACAAACTTCCCTAAGAAGGGTTTGATGATACAATGCATGGAACGCTGATCAGTTGCACCTGCATTTTTTTAAGCCAAAAGGCATTAACCGGTAGCAAAACACACCCTGAGGGGCTCTAAAGGCTGTAGATTCCTCATCTTTTGGGACCATTTGGATCTGATTATATCCATAATATCCATAAATGAAGGAAAGTGCTTCATATCCAGTTGTTGCATCAATTAGAAGATCTGTAATCGGAACTGGGAAATCATCCTTTGGACAATGCCGATTAAGATCTCTGATATCTATGCAAACTCTAATTTGTCCATTATTTATCTTTACAGGGATAATATTAGCCAACCATTTGGGATATTGAACTTCTCAAGTGAAGTTATCTTTGATAAGCTTATCAACTTCAGCTTAAATTTTAGAAGCATAAGTTGGGTGTGTTCCTATCGCGGCTTTCTTAAATCCTTGACGTTATTCTGGTAAACTCAAATTTTGAGTAGGAACATCAGGATCAAGCCTGGGCATTTCTGTATAGTTCCAGGAAAATATATCTTTATTTTTATTTAGAAAAGGAATATATATCTCTAACTCTTCAAGAGTTATGGACGCACTGATTAATGTGGGGCGTGGATCTCCTTTTGTACCCAGATTTATTTCTCTGAGTTCATCCATAGTGGTAGAGATACCCTCTTCAAATGCTGGAGGAGCATCTCTAAGATCTTCTTCTTCTTCTTCTTCATGTGTTATTTCTTTCGTTTCTACATTCATAGTAGATGATAAAGTATAATTCTCATGATCTGAAGAGATGTCAAAATTTTCATATTTTGAAGAAGAAGCATCCAATTTCCAACCCGATTGATGATGAAGGGTCATCTTTAGATAATAAAGAGGAGATGATGGATTGAGAATCGACATCATTGTTCACCACTGATGTTTCTATAACTTCTGCTGGCCTAATTTCGGAGGCATAGACTTGTTGGATTTCAGCAGATGAAATGAAGACGTCACCATTTGTGCTTTCATCACTTCTTGGTAGATTACCAATTTCTCCTATGTTGTTTGGCTCGATTATCGTAATTGACTTTATGGATATTTCCATAAGAGTATTTTGATTTGGGTCTATCTTGTCAATTTGACTGATAGGAAACACATAATCTATACTCACATGTGTAAATGGATTTACTGGAATATTTTCCAAACCATATGGAGCATTATATTTGGTAATCTCCATTCTTATGGATTTCTCCCTTTGCTTCATGTGATAGAATTTTGCATCAATGTATTGAGACTCACATGTCTTGAACGTGGAATTATCACCATACAACGTCCCAACTTGACCATCGAAACAATATTTGAGACATTGATGGTATGAAGAAGGGATAGCCGCATGTTGATGTAGCCAGGGTCTTCCAAGAAAAATGTTGAAGGCTGAGTCTTGATCAACAACCATGAAATATGAATTGGATACAAGATCTTCAAACTGAGTTTTGAGTGTAACGTCACCCAGTGGATCTTGTTCATTTTTATCATATCCATGTAGCATCATGGTGGAGGGATATAAATAAGATTCCATGAGGCCCAATCGACGAAGTGCACGAATGAGCATGAGGTTGACTCCTAAACCATTGTCAATGAAAGTTATTTGAACATCCACGCCATTGACCCTGCTAGACAAGTAAATTGGTCTAATATGTCCATGCATAACATCATCATCATCTTCATCAGTAAAGGATATTATTGCATGGAATTCTGCTGGATTATTCTCTATGTAATAGACTTCAGCTGCAGTAATTTCAGTTTCAAACTCTTGAGGACTTGACAAAGCCTCGATGAGTGCTTCCCGAAGATCTTTTGACAGATTCAGAGCATCCAGAATTGATAACATGGATGGTACTTGGGCCAAGTGTTTCAATATATCATACTTTTGATCCATAGGTCTGTGTTTCCCAATAGGAATATGTGGCTTAGCAGGTACCTTGGAAGAAGATGCTTTGGAAGTTGATGCATCTTGTATTGGCATAGGATTTGGCATTATTCATGGTTTTGGAAGATTAGACGGATTGGATCTACTTACTTGCTGAGAGGACGAATATGGAACCTTCAACCAGTCTTCTAAAATAACTATGCCATGACTGAATTTTCTATTGGTAGAAGAACATGCTTGTTCTTGCTGAGCTCACTGAATGGCTCTACCACGAGTTTCTGCTGCGTACACAGTTCTAGCTGGGGTAGAATTGGAATAGTGGCTTCTGAAATATCCACGTCTTCCCCTGTATCCTGAGCCCTTGGAACTTCCTCTGATTCCTCTGTTTGATATAGGGAATTCAGGCCCATTGAAATTGAAACTGCGACTGACATATGGATCTATTAATTGAATCATATTAACATATCCAAAGATTAACTCCTCGTCTGATGAAGACTCTGCCTGATTAGCCAGTTTAGGCTTTTCCATTTGGTGGGGTGGTGCCCATGTCTTTGAAGTATATAGCATGAAGTCTACCAAAGTCAAAGAAAACATAGGCATTGACACATACTCATCTTCTTCTGATTCTTTTTCTTTCATTGAATCATATCGTTTCCTTGAGGACTTTCCCTCTGACGAAGAGGGCTTTGTCGCAACATTCATGACAGAAGACACAATTGGTTTCCCTAATTGTGTTCTCAAAATAGCATGAGTTCGATTGATTTTGTTTCTGACAATCCAATCATCATACATTTGTGCATTTTTTCTTTTGACTTCCTACCATTCATCTTCCTCCTCTGGAACTGTAGTAGTGACACATGCAACCTTGGCTAAGGAGCCTTTCAATGTGACCTGTCCCGAGTCGACCATCTTTTGCAGGAGGTCTTTGAAGACAAAACACTCCTGGATGGGATGCCCCAACATTTGATGAAAAGAGCAATAATTAGGACGTTCTTCATCTCCTTTCTTGTTTGGCCTCTTGGGTATTGGAAATTGACCCAAATTGTTTTCCAGATCCGAAATGAAATAACCAGGAACTTGTTTATTTCAGAAAGAGTATGTTTTACTCTTCAGATCCTCAACTTGTTTTCGTCTTTGATTTTTTTGATCATCTGGATGAAAAGGACTTTGTTGTTGGAACTCAGAAGGTGGAGCCCTTAGAGATGATGAAGGTTTTGAGGTAGAAATTGGTACAGGTGCTTGTTTAAGCATAACTGTAGCAGTTTCTACTTTACCCATTCTACTTCTTGGAGCTGAAGGAATTACACGAGATTTAGCCTTAGCCTGTATAAGGGAATCTTCAATCTGCTGAGAGATTGAAGTAAGGTATCGAAACCCTCCTGTGTATTTCACATGGATTAACGACGTGCATAATTCATCACATATATTTTCCACACAGATTGGAAACAATTTTTCGTGAGGGAGTGCTAAACTCAAGTAATATGTTAATCCCTTCCATCGAGCAATGAAATCAGAGACCCTTTCATTCTCCCTTTTCTTACAGTTTGTAAGATCGAAAACTATTGTCTTTGGAAATGTTGAGCTGAACTGAAGGAGGATTTTTTGGCGAAGATCCTCCCATCTGGTAATTGACCTGGATTTCAATCTTGTATACCAAACAAAAGCTGGTCCTTGCAAGGTTCACACAAAGCATCTGAGTTTCACTGCTTCTTGCTGCTTCGGATTTCCCATCACAGGATCACAACAAGACACATAATGCGTCAAATGTTGTTCAAGATCACCTGATCCATTGAAAATAGGGAATACAGGGTTCCCAAAACTAGATAGAGGAGAAAATGAATCTACCCATTCAGGGTAAACATTCTTTTCTGGTTGAACTTGCGCACGCTTCCCTTCCATAGATTCTAACGGAGCTGTTAATGAATCAATAGTAGTTATTAACTTTTGAGAAACATCTGGTTGAACGTGGACTTGGGTAGGTGCAATGACTGGATCTTGGATATAAGTGGCGATTAGTGTTGCAACTGATGGTAGTGCTGCCAACTGTGGTTGCGCTTGACCCATAGGATTAAACCTATGAGGGTGTACTGATAGAGGAGGATATTCTTGATCCATCTCAGCAGTTGCAAAAAAATCCTTTGGCTGACTAACTCCAGCATGCTTAATAATAAGACTTCTCTGAAGTAGTTCTGCATTTAACCTTTTTAATTCCTTCATTTTTTCCTCCTGTTGTGAAAACCTCTGCTCTAGGGAGAGCGATTGACCTTCTCCAGATCAAGGATATGTAACCAGGTTTTTCCCACTCCCTTTGTTGGATCCTTTTCGGAGAGGGGGAAGTGGCTTACATGAATGATTACCTAATTTATGAGTAAACCGTTGACTTTGTGTACGCACGCCTTCTTCATTTGTGTCGGTGTTTACATCTTCTTGAGCAGGAACCTCTTCATCACAATCCCCTGAGTGAGCCTCATCTGGTGGATCAGCAACAACGACATTGATGACATTGATTGATGTATAACTAATCGCATCCCTTCTTTTATCATTTCTATGATATTGTATTCTTCCATGCCTTTGATGAGACATTACCTTTTGTTGATTTGATCCCTCAGTAAATTCTTAATGAACCGTAATTTATATGGAATATCCTGATAATTTGGCTCTTCGTTCCTCTTGAGGTTTCTTCCCTAATTGAGAAAAGACCGACTTTCTCTGAGGAGGGGATTGATGATTTGAAAAAGTCCCCAGTCTAGTGGACTGGGGTTGTTCCTGCTGTTCTCGCTCAACTCCACGAATCCTTTTTGTTGATTCTGAGGGTTGGTTTAAAAGAGTCCCCAGTCTGGCGAGCTGGGGTGGTTCTTTACATTCTATGTCTGAGACTTTCTTGAAATTCCTCTTGATCTTGTGATCCTTAGTCTGGAAATTAGCTGGATGCATTAATCTATATCCGCTTTTATCACCCTGTTCAAAAGACCGTTGGATTATTTCCGATACTTATGTCATTTGGTGATGTGATTGCTCCAAATGAGAGGCCTGTTCAATATTCTAGTTTTCTTGATGAGAGATTAATTCAAAAACTTGTTCTATGTATTCTTGATTTTGAGAGGAACTAGTTGAAGCCTGTTCTTGGGAAATCTTTTGATTACAAACAAACCCCATTGACAGTGGCTGGCCATGGGCAATAACATTGCATGAGAGCATTTTTGGCGGGGTTTGCTGACTGAAGAGCACCGTGAAATGAACTTCTCCATGAAAACCCCATCCTCTGACATGAATACCAGATGGGGTATTGATAATTAACTGACAAAATCTCCTTAGGGTGCCAAACCATGAACGTTGAAGGGATCTCTGCTGCTTTTCAGCCCTCAGATATCGAGAGACTGATAGAGACGCCAAATCAATCTGACATTGTAACACTTCTATTATCTCAATATTATTTTCATATTCATTATAAGATAATACTTTCTTTTTAAAATGACAAAGATTCTTCCATATGTTGAGACGAATATCATGAATTTCATCTTCCGTAAACATTTCTGGAATATTATACTGACAGTCAGCCAGAGGCCAGAACATGACTGGAACATTAACTTTCGCCAATTGTTTTCTCATATTCATAATTTCCTCTTTATCATTTGATGAAGATTCTTCTACATGATTTGACCAGAGTTAATTTTTCCTTGTTGCTTCATTGGATTCAACAGGATTGGTAGATAAATCATTGATCAAAATAGATGATGCATGACTTAGGGGTGGCTCGGAGAATGTCCTACACCCTGGGATATCTTCTGATTGATAATGTATTTCACCTGCTAGTGATGAAGCTTCATACATGACTGGTTTCACATTTGCAAGTTCCTCAAGATAATAGGGATTTCTCGGCACTACATTGTCCACTGGAGAATTTTCCGGGCAATGTGCATCACTACTGCAGAGAGGAATTTCATAGTGAAATTCATCATCATGGGGAGGACCACCATAATGGGTTACAGAAAAAGATGAGATCTATTGCTCCTTGGTCTTCTGACCACACAGAGGGTTCCTGTGGCTCTAATCTGAAGATGAAACTTCGAGATCGACCGAATTGTCATGAAGTAAGCCTTCATGAGGAAGTGTTTGTTGAAGACCTTCAGAATTAATGTTCCCACTATTGGGAATTGATGGAGTATAATCTTGAATTACAACAGATAATTGTCTGAGGGCTTCAAGAACTCCAGCAGCGAGAAAGGACTTGTTACAGCTTGGCTCTTGATCTCCTGACTGTGCTAAGAGGGTCTTTTTCTTAGAAGCCTTATTACTCACCATGGAAAACACTTGTTGACGAAAGTGGGTGCTCTGAGAAGGAGTATGTGCATGGTCAGGAAAGATGGCCACGTTAGGCTGATGATATCCTCTCAAATCAGGTCTATGTGCCTGACTTGGTCATCCGTATAATATGGGGGAGTATTCCCCATAACCCTCTTGGACTGGAACAGATGTGTGTGTCTGTTCCGGAGTGAATTGTTGATGTATCAATCAACTGGTATGGATAGATTTATGTGTCTTTCCCTAAGATGCTGCTGAAGTTTTTATAATATCCTAGAAGGCATCCAGAATATGAGCAGGGATTTGCATCTGCTCTTTCACCATTGATAGAATATGATTGGTGAATTCAGCTGTCGGAATGGCAATATACATCCATTCCGGGCTTGGAGTAGGTGTATGTGCCTGCTTCTGTCCTCCTTTTCCTGTCAGTGAATCCTGACAGTACTCAAGTGTAGGGGAAGAGAGTTGAGTCTTCCCTCTTATTTGGTGTCAGGGCATTCTGACTAACTTCTCCGAATGATACCAAGCGATACTGTTGGTAGGATTGATTAATACTGGCTGGTGTATGTGCCTGCTGATTGCACTTCGCCAAACGTGGTTGACGAGATCCATCATATTTAGTCAGACGAGCCTGCTGAATAGCTGATGATGTATAAATAGGTGTATGGTCCTGCCTATAGTATTCCGCGGGAATTTCCAGGCGGGGTTGGCGTGATGCTGCCAGACGAGTCTGCTAGACAGCGCATTTAAAACGGGCAGGTGTATGTTCCTGCTCATTTCTTGCCACCAAGTTAGGTTGGTGGACTTCTTTGGAGATGGAAGAGATGAGAACATGCTCACTGTTGACCAAATTCCGCCTCTAGTGGTTCGTCTTTCTTGCTCGGGTTCAAGGAACCTGAGCTGAACACCTGGAGTTGGTACCCTCATCATGTTGAGGGTGCACTGCCGCATGAGTCTGGAGGCGATTGTTGGTGGGAGCCCTCAGGAAGAACTTCTGTCTATTTGAATTAAGGTCTTGAGGGACCTGCTCATTCACCTCCCCAGAATAAGGGAGAGAATAGTGATTGCATTCTGTGGATAACGACCCGAAACAGTTGGAAACAGTAGTCAGCACCGCCTTCTTCATGATTACTAGTCGTCGTTGTCCGGATGACCGATGTGAGTTGTTAACTTGGAGGGCTTGTCAGACAGCCTCCATAGTTGGGATGGTACCGTGTTGACGATACACCTTAACCAGTGCATTTGATACCCAGCGTTGAAGATGCTGAGTAGGTGATATCGTCCTAAGAGACGACGACGATCGAGCAGGAGTAGCAACAGTGGTATTTGCAGCAGTAGTATTCATAGGTGTGAACTTGAGAGCAGCCATTCTAGAAATGCGGAAGATCATGGGAAAATAGTGCCTTAGATATAACAGACATAATCAAGATAAATTTAGCCACTACATCTTTTGGATGAGAAAATATGTCAATGATTGTTTTTGTTGGCCCTCTCATTGTGTTTTAAATAGGGGACTAACAAATAGGTAAAAATTCATTTTATCTTGGTTAAAGATTCACGTTGGGTTCACCATTTTTGTTTCCCTTGGAATCCCGGGATGGCTGCCTTGATGGGAGGTTCAAACATTCCGATCAGGTTCTAACGGGTTTGTTCGTAGAACCGGAAACATCCTATGATTCCACATCCATTCGGACCTACTTTCCAAAGGTAGGTGCTCATTAGTTTGTGGACTGATGAGGCTTAGGAATTTTCATTGGTCATGAGGATGGGAGGTCAGACTCATCACACCTTTTTGAGGTTAATTATTGTCTACTCCGGGACTCTATTTATAGATTTACGTTATGTTCCTGAATCCTTATTGCATTACCAAGTATAAAATGAGCTTTCCTTCAGATCTGACAATCAATGATTAAATATGTAGTAAATTTAGAGAATCTTTTGTATGTATTCGAGGTTCTTCATCGATAGAGGATCATCTGTATTTATTAGCGATTCTTGTTCAATGGTAACCTTCGAAACATTTATATAGAAGTATCTTGGTCATTATGATGACCATGCTGGTTTTAAAGCCACTTAGTTGGGCACTTGAATTTTATTGTCATTCAGAAGGGCATGGATTATTTTAGAGTTGGGATCGAACCTATATACGGGCTACCTACGTATCCTTTTTTTAGAAAAGGAATCAGAAACCACGTAGTTTGAGTAAGGGAATATGATGTTTATGATTTATGGCTCAATGAAGGATGTCACAATTACTTTTACACTCTAAGCTCACGTGAGTCATGCTCAGTGTGAGAAGCAAGAGGTATTGGTAAAAACTAGATAATTTTGCCATGAAAGATTCAATCATAAGAAATAATGTCTGACTTATGTATATATGACTGCCCAGATAAATGAAGGTAAGGATTTAAATTTAGGGAAAAAATCCAGGAACAAGGTCCATAAAGGTATATGTGCTTCATAGAGATTTTGAATACTCTAACTTGGGGATTACTCCTGAAAAGGAGGCCCAAATTAGGAGAAGACTTATGATTGGGTTTTACTCCTGAAAAGGAATCCCAGATCAAAGGTAAATTAAGACTGGTTATGAGAAATTAAGACAGGGGCTTACTCCTGAAAAGGAGGCCCAGGTCAAGGATTACGGTTTGGGACTTACTCCTGTGGAGGATGCCCAAATTAGGGGACTAGGGCTTACTCCTAAGGAGGATGCCCAAGTTAAGAATTATGACTTGGGATTACTCTAAAGTAGCATGCCCATATTTGAGACGGGGGCTTAATCCTGAAAAAGAAGCCCAGGTTATGGTATCTGAGGCTGACTCCTCAGAGGATGCCCAAGTTATGAATATTGACTAGGGCTTACTCCTAAGGAGGATGCCCATATTTGAGACAGGGGCTTGCTCCTAAAAAGGAATCCGATGTTAGGGGATCTGGGGATTACTCCTAAGAGGATGCCCATGTTAAGAATTATGAATGGGGATTACTCCTAAAGAGGATGCCCATATATGAGACTGGGGCTTACTCCTGAAAAGGAAGCCCAGGTTAGGGGATCTGGGGATTACTCCTAAGAGGATTCCCAAGTTAAGAATAATTACTGGGGCTTACTCATAAGGAGGATGCCCATATTTGAGACTAGGGATTACTCCTAAATAGGAATCCTAGGTTAGGGGATCAGGGGCTTACTCCTAAAAGGATGCCCAAGTTAAGAATTATGCCTGGGGCTTACTCCTAAGGAGGATTCCCAGGTTATGGATTCTCTCATCTTAAAGGATGATGTTGAATGAATGAAATCTCAATATTTAGTGACATAAGAATGTGTAAATCACTAGGTTTTGAGAGATATTCCACAGAATTCCTTTCAGATAAGGAAGTCAAATCAAGAAATCATCCCATAAATGGATTTGAAGAGTTTCTTGAAGACTAAATCTTGAATAGGAAAGGTGTAATGGCTTAAGAGGGGTGAAATGGGCAAGAACGACACCCAAAAAGGTAGGTGGCACGCAAGTCCTGGCAGGCATGCAGGTACTGCGTGGGCGCACAAGTCCTGGTCACGTAGGTATACACCTGCGCAACACATGATGTACTTGCGCGACGGTTAACCAGCAGGGTAATACTTGAGAGACTCTTCATTAAAGCCTTTAGAATCCTCTTGAGGTTCTTCCAGAAGAAGGGCATGCAAGATATATTGAAGGATTAAGGCGGCACGCAAGTGTGGTCCTTTCCCTTAAGGGATGGACACTTAGGCACGCAAGTGTAGATGAGTTTCGACAGTTAGGCCTTCCTCCCCCACTTTAGATCTTCCGTTCTAGGTAAGAAATTGCATTAGAAGTGTTTCGGAAGCTTTGTGAAAAGTCTAGGGCACCAGGAGCTCAAATCTGAGTTTTTGGAAAAACTCCTCTCAAATGGGGTGGCCCACAGGGTCTATTTATAGGCAGAAGAAGACCCCAGGTGGTTATCACTTAGGTCACGCAAGTCACTTGTGCAACCATCATGCGTTGCAAAAGTAGACTTGCGCGACTATGAGTGAACATGCACAACCTATGGGCAATGTTCTCCTTGTTCATCCCTTTTTCGATTTTTCATATTTTATTTAAAGGATGAATCAATTTGTGCTAAGTCATTTCCCTTTTTCAGTCGTTAGACTCTGTGACGGAAAGGAGCGTCAACAATGTGGAATTGTTTACTGCTTCCTTTTTCTTAGTTCTTTCCATATATATTAATTGACTATTAGGCATAGTTACTTTGGTGGTTTCCTACTGGAATTTAGTCCCACATCCTATTTGGGTCATGTTTTTTGGCCCAAACAGATTGTATTACATCAATTATACATAAGGGAAAGCACTCTTCTACTTCAGGTACATTATTGTTGTAGAGATTGATATCATGGGACCAAGATACATCTTGCAATTCTAAGGAGATTTTTACATGATTTTTTGGTACCTTGGATCAGTACTTTATTCATAATTGTGACTTGTTTGGCTGTTTTACTAGACATATGTATCATGCATGCTTTTATATATGTGCTCCAGTTGTTATTACATCTCGGCTTCTGCTTCTTACTGTTGAATGTTGTCATTACTGCTTTCCATATTTTATATCTTTTACACTCTCATTGTGTTGCACTACCAATGAGGGCATGATTACCCCCACTATCAAACCCAAGGCCCTCGCTGCTAGTCAGTAGCCTCTGGAATTCGAGGAAATACACTGGAGGCCATGTGACCAACTTGGTACGGGGAACCTCTGCATGGCATCCAGAACTGGGACGTTACAATGTAGATTCATATTTCGGTATATATTTTGGATATGAAAAAAAGGATCTTTCATGGGAAAAGAATCAGTTTAGGGTTGGTTTTGTAGACACATGGAAATATTCAGGATAATACTTGAGTGTTTGAGAAGGAAATTTTATCCAAGTGGCCCTATATCATATAAATAACCACATTATTTATAAATTACAAGGATGGAAAGATAAATTGTTAAGATAATATTACACCCCTATTATATATACATAATAATTGTTCTGTGTATTTTATGATTTTATAATGACAGTGTAATATGTTTTTAGGATAGAAATGTTTTGGATTTTTTTGGAGGTGTTACTCAAGGTGCACAACTTGATTATGATTAGTAAAAATCATGCAACCAACATCAATAAACCATGTATCCATTTGATAGTTGGATAGTAGAAATACCCAGATTTAAAACTGTTTTGAAAATACCTTTGGGTTCCGGAGGTAAACTATTTGAGAAACATTTATTTTGAATGATGCTACGCATGATTTTCACATGGGTTCGACAAACACTATATCCGAACCATGAAAATATTTTATTTTTTCTGATATCTCATGCACAAGAGTCACACAGTTTGAATAATTGTTTTTCCAACCCATTATTGATTTATTTAATTACCTATAATCATATATCTAATCGAAATTATGCCACATATGAATCACTCATCAACTAAGACTCATGGTTCTTAAACACGCCTCCCTCTATAAGCTTGATAGATTATTCAGTTCACTCCTGATGAAACATCTAGGTTAATTGAAGCATGTTGGAGATTTACAATATTAGAAATGTATTCATAATTCCCATATATTTTTATATATATAATTTTACTTTATCATAAAGAAATATGTATTGTCTTTTATAGATGGATCCATGTTCCTTTATGTGAATCATGACAATATATGATCGAATATATTCATGAGAAGGATTCTAAATATCAAATCTTGAAAATATTTCAGTTATTCCACATTTTTCTCTCAATGTATTAGTATTATTCTTATCTATAATCTCTACATTGATATAAAACTTAATGGATTATTTCTAAATTAATTGTTTTTTTATTTAAAAATACACATGTGTGATTATTTGTGGAAAACTATTTGATAATTTGTATACAAATTGTGATAATTTTGATGGTTTTTTGAAACATAATATTGTCATAAATATGAAAATAATTATTTTAAATTTTTTTCTTTATCACACATAAAAATTGGTTGATAAAATGTTTTCTAGAAATGGTATTGGTTATTTGAAATTGTTTGGAATGAGATTTGTAATATATTATTGGTATAGGTTCATTTCCTTTGTCAAGACATTGAATAAGGGGATTGTAAATTTGGTGTACAGGATCATTTCACATGATATGAGGTTTGTGCCATGGGGAAACATTGAGATTGGAAACCTAGTGATGACTTGGTGGATCAATTAGAGATAACTGATTAGTATGGAATATTCACATGTAATTCATGTGTATATGTGTATGGAAACATGGAATTTGTAATCCATGTGAGTGAGAAATGATTTAATGTTATTGGATAATGATTTATAATGAACATTATTATAGTTTTATTATTTATTGATTTCTGTTATTTTAAATTGATTTATAATAACTATGTTATCTAGTTCCATTCCTACTGTAATGTGTTTAGAATTGTTTATGAAAATCCTAATGAGTTTATAACTCCCTTATTTGGTACCTCGGTGGAATTTCACATGTCATCTATTAAGAAATGGGTGATTGGAATGTATGTTTTGTTAATGTCGACATGTCATTATTATGGAGGCCGAGTAGGCTATGTTTGAGAAAAGATCATTATTAGGTGTGACATGGAATTATATATTTTTATTTTCTGTAGGTATTAGTGTATCACAATATTTGTTTTTATTTAGTTTATATTGGTACTCTGAAATTAATTTATACTATTGGGTATATATTTGGTTGTATTTTTATTCATTAATAACATAGATGATTTAATTTTTATTATGTATGTATGATTTGTTGTTTTATATTAAAATATTTAAATTTTACTAAAACATTATAAATGCTTTTGTAATTTTTTTATTGATTGGTTTTTTGGGGAAGTAAAATATGTCATATAACACCACTGCCACTTATTAAGGCACGAGAAGGGGTCTGATATTAAAAAAGGTATTAATTATGTTCATACCTTCACATGAATATTTTATACATTTTATTTGGTCTATGAAATTGAAATGGTATGAGCCATGGATGGTGTAACTAGGTATTTGGGAATGTAACAGAGAGATATGATCATAATAACAAGAAATGTATATCATATAATTAAGTTGTATACCTTTTAAATATGATAATCCTATTAGTTGTGTCATCATGTACAAAATTATTTTTACACATTTATAAGAGGGTTTTCATCTCATCATCTTTGGTTTAGTGGGTAAGTATTTCTTATCATGTATTGGTATAATGACATCCCAATAGGTCTTCATTAGTCATATTTTTCTTTTTGATTTCTAAAAAATTGTAAACATTGTAATAATTATTGGATTTTCATAATGAAACTTATAATGGAAGATTCTACATGGATTTTAAATGTTCAATGATTTTAGTTTATAGTGAGTGATTCTATATTGTTTTTTGTTATGTTAATAGAAATTCAATTGGGAAAGCATCATAAAAATACACTGTAAGGGGTTGTTGATATTTTTGTTTAAGCTAAACCATAGGAGTACCAAATACTTGTCTAAATCATTTTTGTATAATTTTTTTCAATGGAATTGGGTATACAAAATGATATTACTCAATAATTGGACCATTCGAGTTAGATCATAATGTGGGACCCTCTCCCCAATTAGATGACTGTGTTCTACAATGAGTAGATGTCAACTTGAATATGATTAATTGAATATTTTAATTCCTTGGGACACATGAAGCGTATACTATAAAGTTATTAATTAATATACCACATGATATAGAATCATAATGGTGTTACATATTAGTTCAACAAAAAGTATTCTTGGACATCACATGGGAATAAATTGTTGAATAGATCATCAAATAATTCTATCTTCACATGTTCAGAATATAATGAACAATTGAATTCATAATTATTAGGCTATATAATCTCCCAGAAAAATTTTATATCAAATAAATTTACTTTTATAGTTTTCATTGTCATGAATATTTTTAAAATATGATTCTTCAAGGAACAGAATTTTGATTCATACTTGTTATTAGAAATTTAGAAAATGATTTTTGTTGTTTTTTATTATGGGATTTTAAAAAACATTAATATAGTGATTTTGGTAGAATGTGATATATACAGAAATATGGTTGGAAGGAAAATGTTTATTCCTATATGAACAAGTATGAACTAAAAGTATGGTTGTATGTGTTAGGGGAACACTTAATTCTATAGTGGTGGGACACCCCATAATCTAACCCGGTTACTAATAAATAATAATCATCAACTGGAAATAAAGAAAGGGTTTTTTCAATGTATTTCATTTATAAACATGAATCATGAGTTTATAACACCACCTAGTGGTTGTGATAAGTGTAATAGTATGGTACATATTAACCATTTGGGTTCTAGTTCGATAATGTATGGTGATGGAGACACGTCTCATGTTTTTTTGTCATATTCTTCACAATGAAAACGATTTCGTCATAATTACTGTAAAAATCATAAATAAGCATTCTAGGGTCACTTTACGTAAACCAAAACAAAGTAACCTATAAAATATCAGCATTATAACAAACAGTCAATCAATAAGAGTATTTCATTTCAAAAAACCAAGAGAGTGATCGTGGATTATCAATTAGGTTAATTGATTTTTAATAGTTATAATTATTTTGAATTATTCCACTTTTAAATTCCATGATTGATATAGACACATCCATAATTTTTATTTCATCTCTTTTTTGATCATATGGGTACACCAATCGATTTAATTTTATCATATATGAGATTTAAAATACATCTTTGATAAAGATATCATCGAAAATTTGTATATAAATATAGTACTATAACTATCAATGGGGATTATTTTCCTTGAAATTTATATGTTAATGAGATGAATGTGTCAGACTATTTTTAGGGTATATATTTGTTATAATCTCTCAATTACCGCATTGGATATTATGCCTGAATGGTTAATTTCATATCTCTTGATGGAATAAAGATTCTCATTAGTAGAGATTATGATGTAAGTGTAAGCAGAACATGAATTTGGGAATTCTTGATTGGAAGAATATGATATCATTTTGGAGTGATTACCATGAAATATATGGTTTATACATGAAATTGAGAAGTTATATCTATAATGGAAATAATTTTTAATGTTTTTTCATATAAAATTCTACTATTCATCATGAAAATAGGTATATTTTATGATTGATCTCTTATCATGGAACATTCATGTTTGACAGCTATCTTATCTAATGGAACCAAAAGAATATAAATTATTCAATGTTCCGTTGGAAGTGTTTAAATGTAAAACGATCATTTTACCAAGAATTCCTCTATGGGTTGAAATACTTCTTTTTGAAATAAATATATAATGAACACGCAGGCTTTGGGTAGATTATCATATTCTTAACCTATTTATTAAAAAATTAGTATCATCATCTAAGAATGAATTACCTGTTCTGTCAATTGAATTGATTTGATTGGATCTCAAAAAACGACTCAAATTCAGGTTATAAACTACTATGGAATTTGAATAAAAATATTAAAAAGAATATATTTGTGATTCTACATGAAAATTATGAGTTCAAATGTATTGATTTATTACATACTAATGACCGTATAGATTTAATGGGATTAATCAATAATATTCATCAGAGGTAAATTAGTTCAGTTATTATAGTGTACATTGAATGTATATAGTTATAATCTAGGATAAAAGTGGATCATGTAGAACATGTTGATATAGTATTGATAACATTGTGTGTCCATCACTATTAAAAAAGTATTTTAAAATGTTATTTCTTGATAGACGTGGATCATTCCTATTGATATATAATTTTTGAGGAAGGTGTTTTTATCCATCCCCCAATGATAAATATTATCATCTCTAGCTAACCATTGAAAAATTTCATTGAGGTACATAGTTTCCTTATGTAATAAGGATACTAAATATGCATCTGTCATGCGTTTTCATGACTTTCATCACCAATTATGACCTTAACAAAGATGGGAATTCCATTACAATGGAACTATGTGTTCTAGAAATCATTCTGAATGTCTAGGGCTCGTCACCCTTCAACAAAAATACTAACATTACTATAATTTTGAGTGGAATATGTAGTCACCTGTGAAGCATTTAGATTTGGGTTCAGTTGCAATCTCTTAAATGGATAGCATGTGGTTACTTATGGATCATGACAGTTACAAGTTAATTATTACAACTACTAAAATGATGATTTTTTTATTATTTTTTGTTCATACATTTTATATGTCATATTATTATCTTTTTTACTACAAATTTAAATTATTTATTTATATAATGAGATTGAAATAAAATTTTACCCAAAATGATATGAATATGTGGAGAACAGATGGATGGACTTTCTATATATGTTTAATATTTTCTTTATGTATAAATTATTAATAGATAAATATAGGTTTTATTAACTAATTATAAAATTATTTAATAAGCTGGATAAATAATATTTGGATCAAAATAATCTAATGTTCGTAATAAATGATCATTATCTTGATTTTGTGTAGATAGGTAACACTTCAATTTTATATCATGTACCTTTTTTAATTGATATTATAGGTATGAAATAGTAATAAATATGATCTGTTATGTATGTCCATTTAGTCAAAACTCAATGTTGTGGAGATCATTGAGGAATGGATGAAATGTGGAAATTATATGTTAATTTTTAGAGATTGGATCATGGTTCATCATTTTTATTAGTAACAACATCTATATTCATTCAAACCTTAAAAATGGGATGTCAATAATTGAATCCAAGAATATACAATGATTGAGGGAACAATTTTGGCAGTTTCAAATGAAAAAAAACTGGAAAAATATTTCACTAGATGAATCACATGTCAACTGGTCATGGAAGAAAATCCTTGATCAGCTAAAATGATGCATTATTTACACATTATTATGTATAAATGAGAGAAAATAACAATTTTTTTATACAATAATGGTTTTGGAAACATGATTTTATATTTGTTATTTGGTATAATCTCTCAATTTCATCCAAAATTATCCCTATTAATGAATACAATATGGTGGAATACTTTTACAAACACCACAAAAAATGTTAGAATATTGGATGACATAAATGGGAAACTTTTATCGGACGTAGACCCCTTGTTTACATTGAATTTTTTTAAAGAGTTATATAAATCCATTTAGAAACAATTAAATATATATATTAATATAACCTAGAATTATCAAAAATATGGAAAATACAAGGAGGTGATCTATAAATTCAATGTCATGATCAATGATTTTTTGATGTATTTTAGAAACTCAGGGGAAGAGAACAAAAAGTGAGAGTCCTCTCATACAATAATACCTATCATACCTCAATATATATTCCCCATTTTTTAAACATTTTTTCATAGTCTTCTCCATTATATAGATTTATGGGTGGAAGTAGGTGAGTAATCATGTTTTCGAGATAACCTTATATAAGAAATAATGTATGAGATTTAAATAATCAGAAAATGAATGATCATGGATCAATGTATTCAATAATAGTATAGAGTGAAACAATGTTTCCCATTATCATTTTTGGTAAATGATCCTATATTCCTTAGAATCTATATAAGGATAGGGTATTTTCATTTTGGTAAACAAGGAGTATTTTATCCTTAGTACATTGAAACATAATAGTTACTTTACTATGGTTTTGTATTAGAATATCTATAGCCTCTACCTCAAATGCCCATGATTTGGAATAATGTGTTTCATGTATCTTAATTGTAAAATTAAAATACTAATAATAACAATTTTATTGGATGAGACCATGATGATATTAAATTTGGTTCTATCATAATTTAAGTGACAATGTAGATTATGGATAGGGTAGAGAATATATTGTTGGAGAAAATAGTTAGTTGATTAGGGTATTGTAGAAACATGATCATATTCATGAAGTTACATAGGATAATTTAATTAAAATATTTCGATTAGTGGAATAACATATTCTCTAGAACCAATATAATAAATCATTTAAGGAAGGAACGAAAAATGTCATGGATAATTTAACCTCTATAGTTTTAGTATCTTGATCAATTATTTTTATTTTTATATTTCATTTTTATTGTCTTTTGTTTTAGGGTGTCGCATAGGTTCTAGAATGATTTTGATGTGTTTCTAGATGTGTTTGATTTGAGAATGATTAATTAAAAATATGATCTTTTTGCAATTTTCCAAAAAACCATATGGTTGTTAGGTATTAGTAATGCATTGTTAGTGAATGGTTTTCCAAATAATTTAGATTCCCTATGTGTCCTTGAATATAACTGTTCATGATACAACATATATGAATGATACATGCATGTTTTTGAAATAACAAAGAATTAAAACAGTGTATTGCTCTTGTGTTTTCTAGTATCTTATGAACGTTCCATGCACAGTTTCAAAAAATCATGTGGTCTTACCCTGAAATATGAATTTAATGCCTATAAATTCATATATATAAACCTTATTAATTCTACTAAGCCTATTTAGTCACCTAATACGAAATGAAATAAAAATCATCTACTTTTCTTGGCTTGAGAGAAATTTACCTTTTATTTTATAGTGAACTGTAGGTGAATCAAACACATCGGTTATCTAGAATTGTTTTCATGTATTTGTATTTCACCGTTCTTCATCAATATATTATTTTCCACTCTTATGGGACATCATATTTTTTTTGGGGATACATCTCTATTATCTTATGGGAAAACTGATCAGATATATTTTAACCTATTGATGAGAAGTTGTTGTTTGATCAGATCAAGAATATCCATTTTCAGTTCCTTGTTTTCACTATATATAGATAGGTGAGAGGATTCTCAATCATATATATGTTTATATATAAATTGAAGTCTTAGTTTAAATCAATTTATTTTTGGGAATTTTTATAAAATATTTTGGCTAGTCATGATGAATCAATTTGTATATACTGTATTTAGGAATTGTGGTAAATATTATGTCTTTTGGTAAATAATTTATTGATAAATTTATCAATGAGGATTCTCAAATTTGGTTTTTTGTTTATATGACCACTTTTTCTTTGATGAATTATTGTCAAGGGAATATATAGATTTTAATGAATAGTTGGAAATAATTTACTCATATATGGTTGGAATGATTTTATTTCTTTTGAAATGACAATCAATAAGGGGAATGTACCATAAGGTTATATGGTCGTAACCCAATATATTAGTCATTTTAAATTGGGGAACAAAATGATTTAACATATAGTGATGATTTTTTAATTGATATGTTAATAGATAATAAGTACAAATAATTTATATGGGATCTGTGTTTGTGTTTGTGTGTATGTGGAAACATGAAATTGGTTTTCTGAATCATTGGGAATTATTTTAAAGTTATTGTTTAGTTTTTTAATTGTATGATTCTTAGGGTATTGTTATTATTATCTTAAGTGGTTTTAAATTGTTTTATATCTATATTGATAACCAATTCCATTCATAGTGGAATGTTTTGTGATGTATTTTGAGAACAAGTAATGATTCTATACGCCCTCACTGCATGGGAACCCCAAGGCATTTTCAGATGTCATTTATCAGGACACATGTGAAGAGTAAGTATCATATTTATCTATTGATTCTTCTTGATTGAGGGGTAATAGAAAGTGGATAATTTTCATGGATATTCATCATATGTTTCTTATAATTATATCTATTTGGTAACTTTGGTTTTTGGATTGTTATTTTATTTTTGGAATAATTGTTTTTTATTCTTTTTATATTTTTCATTACAATTGTGTATCCCATTGTTTATTTTATTATCCGTGCACCATTTAATGGATTATACTTTTATTTTTTACGGTTGGCTAAGTTCCTTTTCATTAAAAATGGAAAATAATCTCCAAATATTAATGGATGAAATTGAATTTATTTTCAGTATTTGTTGTATTGGGGATGTCTCATATGTTTAGTAACACCACTACCTCTTTTAAAGAAAATGTGGCTTTGTGGGATGTTACATATTATAAACACATCATTAAAAAACTGTCTTATTTCATACCATGAGAAATAATAATATTTAAATAAAAAATATAGTAATAATAACTAAATCATTAAGGAAAACTATGAAATCCTATTACATTTCACTCTTATAAATAGATGAACCAATACATCCGATTTCTAATACAGTTCATTGTATTACACATTCATTACCCAATTATTTTGAGGCTGATAATATACCCACCTATCCTTAGTTTATGATGAAACCACAAATTCGTTTTTTATGAAAGTACAAATCATCATTTTTATTAATGTAATCAGCTATCATAACAAGAAATTCACAATAAAAATTACGTAACTACAATACATGAAATATTGAATATAAATATTCCCTTCAACCATAATAAAATTATTATTAGATATTGAATAATCCATTATATTTTTTAACATTTCTGAAAAGATCCCCAAGCATATTCACTGTAGGATTTTCATTGTAGAAAAAATTGATTATTATAAATAAATTCAAACATAAAATAATGGTTTTGATAGAGGGAAAATATGAGAGGATGTTTCCATTTATAAGTGATGAGAGGTCCATCCTTACAATTAAAATTATTATTAAATTAATATAAATTAATCATCATGGAACGTGTTTGAAAAAATATATATTTTGAATATATAATGAATTTAAATTTATATCATCTCATCGAATAAAATTTGATCATATAACGTTGTTTTTTCATCCCCATATTATTATTTAATCCCCCTTCAACCATTTTTTGAAATTATAATTAAATAAATGTCTATATACTTATTATATGCCATGATAATTAAAATAAAAGGACATGTGACTTATAAATGGTCCTTAGATTAATTTTTCAAATATACCAAATCCACATGGATGACTGTAATATTTTTAAAACAATTTAATCTTTTAATGTAATAGAAATTAACATCAAATGTCATTAATAAGGTTTTTAGAAATATTAATTTAATATAACAATTACAAAAATGAAAACTAGGTAATTCAAATATGAATCATTTATACTTCATACAATGTAATCATTATCTACATATTTCATTGGTGATTTGAATATACCAAAATGTATTCCTTTTAGTGTTTTTAAAACCGTGTACATGATTTTTCAACTAATTTAACAAAAATTATGTTAGTGTTTTGTAATAATTTAATGTAATTATATAATCACAAAAAATTTAAAAAAAAATCTATGACTAAAACCCTTAACAATCAATATAACTATTTATAAACGAACTGAATTTATTTTTTCCACTATCAAATAATTTTTACATATTAAGAACAACTTGGTGACCTTTTTTCTATTTTTATTTACATAAATATAATATAAGTCAATATCAATGAAAAATGTAAAATGAAGATCATATTTTGGAATTTTGGAATTTTATGGAAGAACTATAGATAGACATTGAAATTAAGGGTTATTTGTAATGAATTTTACACATTGTCAAACTGTTTTTAATCATAAATAACACATATTACATGTTAATTGGAAAACATTTTCTATGATTACTATACATTAAAAAATAAAAGGATATAATCTATATAATTTTATCCCCAAAATTATATATATGATATCTATTTTTTGATGGATAAATTTCCTAATGTGACAAAATTTATTTTAAAGAAAATCCATAATAAATGATGAATAATCTTTTTTCCAAAAATACTTATTTTATTTCAAAAAAATTATACCAAAATAAATTATAAAAATTATTTTATATATCTGAATTGGATGTTTTTAAACCATAATTATTTAATTTTTTTTTAAAAAAATTATCCAATATATAGTTTGACATTATAAATCCATAAAAAATATATGTTTCAAGAAAAACTCAATGATTTTATGATTTAATTATTATAGAGTATTCATAATATTTTAAAAATTCAACCTATGATATTTATAATTTAATGAATTCGAAAATGTAGATTATTTTATAAAATTAAATTTCATAAATTAAAATATTCTGATTTCTAAAAATGACCAAAATTTATAAAGAATAAAAATATATCCATATTGAAAAAATATAATTATAGTGAAAATATATCTATAATATATAATTAATTAAAATTTATAATACATTAATATTAATTATTATAAAATTTAATGTGTTGTTACTTTATTTAAAAATCATTAAATTATTTCCTATAAATTTTAATTGCATCGTATAAACATTGGATGTTTTTCAGTCATAATTTTTTTTAATTCACATATAGATTATTCAATTATATGATTTTAACGAAAAAACATAAAATTATGAAATATTTTGGAAAATACGATCATAAACCTTTTGAATATAAGTTTTATCTTGTTATATTCATATGTTTTCATATTTATCTAATTCATCCTCATATGATACTAATTCTCCTTTAATTTCATTACCCTTTTATCTTCCAATTAACATATTGGCACCTTCTTATCCCTTACATCATTGCATCAAGTTAGTGTTTTTCAATTTTTTCAATATAATGCTTCAAAATAATAAATCTATATAATATAAGGAAAAATATTATTTAATGAAAAGGCAACCAATTTAGATATAAATCCCAAATTTCATGAAAGTTCATTGAATCAAATCAATTGATATTCATTTATGTTTTAATCATTTAACATTTTTTCCATAATATTGGTGATAAAAATGCATATCAAAATTTAATTCTAAATTCAATGACTTCATTAGTCTATTCTTGAAATTAGAGTAGAATTTGGAAACACGGAAAATTACAATTGAATAAGGGACAACAATTAATCTTATTATATATTTAACATAATGGAATGGACGTTGATCCAAATACATGTTGTCTGGAATGGGTATAAAATAATAATATTTATTTAATTGATCATTAATATAAAAAATCACTTTAATTTATTATGATTACATCAATAATCCCACAATAAAATCCATGGGTATATTTTACCATTTTGACACTGAACGTGGAAACAAAGGAAGAACCCCAAATGCTAATTCTCACTCAGATTTTACATTATATAATTTAAAATTTTTATTATAATATAAATAATATCTTCAATCATTTCATCCTTCAAGATATTTTCATGATTGTATCTACACATTTTTTATAATCAGGATGAACAAAAAATAAAGAGTTATTTGCCTCAGTCAATAGTCATTTCTTTAAATAGTTGTCCAATGAAAAAAAATATTTCATTCCAATAATAGTTATTAGAATTAATAAACTTATTAAAATAATATTTATAGTAAAATTATACCTCTTCCAATGAATTATGGACTTCTGTGTGTTCTTTAATAAATATGTCTGGATGATACAATGCTACCAAAAACTTAAATAAATTTAGTGAGTTACTACATACAAAATTTCTAACAAAAAATTAAGTTTAACATCCCAAGTAAGTAATGAATAATATATATTTTAATCTATGTCTATTAATGATTAAGATAGTGTTTTATAGGCATAAAATGAAAATAAATACAATCTTATGCATGGAATACACTAATATTCTTAAAAGATTGTTTCACTGCCTTATAATGGAAAACCCTTTTTAAATCTATCTTTTGAAAATTTTATAAACTATTTTTGTCAAAATTAACTTATTCTTTATGATTGGGACTTCAAAATTTACTTTGTGTGAATTTTTGGTATTTTTCAGACAATGTTCATTTTTTAATGAATAGTGAAAAATACTGCATTTTACATCAAAAATGATTTTTAATCTAATTTATTTATATGATTAGATTATCTTTTTAATTGGTTTTGAAGTGGAATTAGAATATATTTTTACCATTTAATCCAATGTTTGTCATTGGAATCAATTTCACTTTGAAATTGGACTTAAAGTGGTGTCAATCTTTTGATACTTATTGTTTCATAAAAACACGCTATTTGTCATAACAGCGGGAAATAATTATTAAATTAATTAATGTGACTTATATGTTCTGAATTTTGGTAAAATAGACTTCATTTTTGAATTCGGAATATCAAATACAGCTTCGGGTGAATTTTTGGTAATTTTCTGAAAAACTTCAATTTTTGATGAATAGTGAAACCACTAAGTGGTATTTATAAAAACTGATTTTCCGTTTAAATGAAATTTTGACATCATTGTGTTTTGAATTTCAAAAATCCGACATACATGGTTGTCATTAAGAAGTAAAATGTGGTTCAATGAGATTAAAATAATTTTTTGGGGAATAGTAACTTATTAAGTTTTTAATCACTATTAGTGGTAATTAGGGTAGTTTAATGTATAAATAATGCATTAATAATATGAAATGACCTAGACACATGTCCCAACCTCATTGGTTGTGTCATGGCAGACCAAGAAATGCCATGGGTCAACTTGGGGACCCCATGGATCCACTTTGAATGGGAAATGACATAAATTGCTTTTTATTTAATGTAAAAGTAAAAATGACACAAACATAATATGTTTTACAAAAACAATTTTTACATGGGGTTATAAAGATCAGATTTTTGATTATAAATAGTCATTGGAAATATAAAAATAATTACTACATCATAGTATTTTTTTTATAATTTTTAGACTTTAAATAAATTAAATTATTTATGACATAATAATGATGCAGCGATGACATCATTATTTAACGATTTAAATAAAATGGAAAGATAATGAAAAATCTAAAACCTACACATGGCCAAAACCAATTGGATGAGTGGATTTCGAAGCCTTATCACTTTATCCTCTAATTATAGCAATGTGGGACATTTTTAATCCGAAACGCTTTTTAAAATAAAGTAATTTATCTTTACTTTCCAAAAGTGCCCCTCCTCTCCTCTTATAAAAGGCCCCCACCTCTACCTCATTTCACACACTCCTCAAGCCTTTGGGTCGGCCAAACCATGCCCATTTACTCTCTCCACACCCCTCTCCTCATCCTAGAGAATTCCCTTTGGGAATAATCCTTTCAAAGGAAGCCTTTAGGCTCAAATCAAAAGGAGTTACACTTTTAAAGGTAATTCATTCTCTCATGTTGATTTGTTTTATTTTGTTTCTCCAGCCCCCTAAACTCTTTTTATTTACTTCTTTTGTAACAAAACCAATATATTAATTATACTAGGATTTTGTTATAATATTTATTTGAGCTGCACTCTCACACAACTACATCAAATGGTTAAAGAACATACGGTTTCCGTGGATGCCGAAATTTTGCCTCCCGAAACGATGATTGTTCAATACTCATTTAACACCATCAAAGGTGGCCATTATGATGTCAATATTTTTTTATATGATATATAATAGGTTTATGTTTTCTTTAAGCTTCTGTTTTTTTTCATTTTGGGCATACCTTTTATGGTTTCCATTATGGGTAAACACGATATCTTCATTTTAGGAAGTGCAGACTACCGCCCCCTGAAAGTGATTTGATTCGTTAATACCATATGTGGGATGTGTAAAGGATAAAGTTAATGATATTATATAAGTTATTATACTGGAATTATAATATACACTTATATAATTATTATTCCATTCCAGAAAATACGAAATAGAAATGGAAGTAGCGTTCATGCGTACATACGGCTTACCGTCTCCATGAACGGTGCATTTAATTTCTTACCTCTAAATGTGATGTAATATTATAAATACATGTATATGATGAATATATATGATATATATGTTATCCAAATCATTAATATCATTCTGGATATAACGAACCTTTGACCAAATTAACAACATGTATGTGTAAGAATTCTATTTTTGACTTAAGAACCAAATACCGACAAAATGAACATTATTAACTTAAATGATTACATGATGTTCATAACATGTTATAAAAAGAATAATGAACTTCAAATAGGTTCATAATAAATTAGAGATTAACTCAAGTTTATTATTCAGAAGATTAAAGAACGGTCGGGTCAAGTCGGATATGAGGTATGTGACTTCGTCTCAATCTCCTTTCATTGAGGCATATTTTATTTTATACACAACTTTCTTTTATACGGTGTATAAAAACTTTTGAATTTTACGTTTATTCAAAAGGAATCTTTTTTATACGAAGCGTTTAATAAACGACAAAAGGGAATGCTTTTTGTCGTACGTATGCGGCGACAATGACTTCTCCGCCGTCGTGACCGTTATTTGAGTTTCGGCTTCCTCTACAAGCCATACCTTCTTTTAAAAGAAAAATAAATACCATGTTTTACTTTTCTTTTCTTTTGGTATTTAAAATGGTTTTCACATTGTTTTTTGTGTTGTATTGATATCTTGTGATTGAAATGTGGAAATTTTATGTTTCCTTTACACATGTTTTATGTGATACGATTATGTTATGGTTCTTGGGCATTATTATGAAGACGGGTGGTTCCGTGATAAACTAAGGGCGGGTGAGCCCGATATAGCTCTCCAATGCATGGGGTAACGCGAAGAAGTGAAACGTTAAGGTTTCTCCGAAGAGATTTTAGGGAATATACTGTGATGGGTATTCCAAACGTAATCAAGAGGGTTGCTCCCTACGTAAGAATGTTATGAATGCCCCAAGTTACGTTTATGTCTTAAGATTTCAATGATTTACTAATGATTTGATGAGGTATGTTAATGTGCTTATGTTTTATGGGTAAAGTATTATTTCACTCTTATGTATATATGAACCCATGTTTCCTTTCCATGTTTTTATAACCCATACTGAGCTTTTTTTGCTCATCCCATATTTTTTTGAAATGTTTTCACAGGTCAAGGGAAAGTTACATGATATGATGATAGTGTCAAGGAAGTGTCAATAATGAATCCATGTTTTATTTTAAAAATGTTTCTATTGATGGGAATGAAGAATACTATCTTTATGTAACCACTTTGTTTATATGTGGAATGTAATGCAAGTTTTATGATCTAATTCTCTAAAACTCTAAACCCGAAAAGATCCTCAATGTGTAATCTTGTAATAACTCAATTTTAAGTAAGGTTTAAGGCTGGGGCCTTATAGTTGGTATCAAAGGTCGATTTAGATAACTTTTGGAGTTAGAATTTTATTAGATGATTATCCAAAAATATTTTTTTTTGAAATCATATAGCATATTAGGATTACCATGTTGCTTCATCTAAGACATGTTTGTTCAGAATGGTTTTCCGCAGAGGAAATAGGGAAGCAGTGCTAGGAAGGCATACAGAAGGAAATAACCTTCCGAATCAACATCCTGAGATGGTCGGAATTGGAACTGAACAGTTTGTTGTAGTAATGGCGCAGTTGACTAAGGCTATAGATGGTGTTGGTATCCATGCACGAGATCATCCAGATCAACCGCAGAGGAACATGTCAGTGGTGGAACATTTCATGAGGCAACATCCACCATCATTCAGAGGATCATCTGACCCCGTGCTAGCTGAAGGGTGGATTAAAGCAGTAGAGAAGATTTTTGATGTCATGTGGTGTTCAGACAATCAAAAGGTTAGTCTTGCTATTTACCGTTTGGAGGGTGAAGCAGATCAGTGGTGGTCTATGGTTAAAAATATCAGGGACACCGATGAGATTGATGCTCTCGAATGGGATGAATTCAAAGGTATGTTTCTTGAGAAGTATTTTCCTAAGGGTGTTCGACTTAGGATGGAAAAAAAATTCTTGGAATTGAGGCAAGAGGAAGACTCAGTGGCTGCCTATGAAGAAAGGTTCACTCGATTGGCAAGGTATGCTCCAAATTTTATCCAAGACCGTGATAGTAAAATCAATCGTTTTTTACTCAGGATTAAAGCCAAAATATCGAAGGGCCTTAGCTTCTTGTGAGTTTAATAGTTATGAAAAGATTGTTCGATGTGCTGAGAAGGTGGAAATGGAGTTTTCCGATGACCAAGTGTTCTATAACAACCAGCAGAAGAAGAGACCGAGGTGGTAGGAGAAAGGTAAGAATTCTTCAAAAAAGTCTGATGGTAAGAAAACTAAGTTTCCAGTTTGTGATAAATGTGGCAAAAGGCATGCTGGGGAATGTCTTATGAATTCTGGAAAGTGCTACCGATGTGGTAAGATGGGACATAAGGCTCGTGATTGCATTGAAAAGGATCAAGGTGAAGGTAAGAACAAATTTGATTTATAGTTAGTGAAATGTTATAAGTGCAATGAGATGGGTCACTATGCAAATGAGTGTCCGACAAAGAGTTTGATTAATGGGAAGCAGTTAGACTACAAGCAGAAAGGTGTGGTGAAATCCTTTGCAACTACTTCAGCAGATGTCGGGCCATCAAATGAAGTTGTATCAGGTACTTTGTTTTTTCAGATTATGCCAGTGTGTTGTTTGATTCGGGGTCTACACATTCTTTCTTCTCTAAAACCTTTTCTAGTAAAATGGGAATACCATCTCAAGAAATGACTCTTGATCTTTTGGAAAAAACACCTGGGGGAAATGTTGAGGCAAAAAGAATTTATAAGAATCTTCCTATCCTTATCTGTGGAAAGAACCTACTTGCAAACCATATTTTTCTACCTCTATTAGAGTTTGATGTTATCCTGGGTATGGATTGGCTCTCTATTTACCATGCTAAGATTGACTGTAGAGATAAAGAAGTTTCTTTTCAGAAATACTTTCAATTTGTTTACAAGAATTAACCCTTACTTTTGATAACATATCAAGAGGCTGAGAAACTTGTAAAAGATGGAAATGAATGTTACCTTGCACACGTCGTTGAAAATAAAGGAACTGTTCAGATTAATGATGTGCCAGTGGTAAATGAGTATCCTGATGTTTTTCCTGATGAGTTTCCTGGAATAATACTAGATCGGGAAGTTGAGTTTAATGTTGACTTAGTTCCTGATGCTAAGCCAATTTCAAAACCCACTTATCGAATGGAACAAATTGAACTTTTAGAGTTGAAGGAGAAATTGCAAGATTTATTAGAGAAATGTTTCATTAGACCTAGCACATCACCATGGGGTGCTCCTATTTTATTTGTTAAAAAGAAAGATGGTTCTATGAGACTTTGCATTGATTATAGAGCCTTGAATAACATCACTGTTAATAACAGATATCCTTTGCCTCATATCGATGATTTGTTTGATCAGCTCCAGGGAGCTCTATTTTTTTCAAAGATTGACCTGAGATCGGGGTACCATCAGCTGAAGGTAAAGGAGGCAGATATTCTGAAGACCGCGTTCCATACGAGATATGGCCATTATGAATTTGTAGTAATTCCTTTTGGGATAACCAATGCACCTGCTGTATTCATGGACTTAATGAATAGAATTTTCCATGAGTTCTTGGATAAGTTTTTGGTGGTTTTCATTGATGATATTTTGTTGTTTTCTAAAAGTAAAGAGGGGCATGAAATACATTTAAGGGTTATCTTTCAAACCTTAAAAGAAAAGAAATTGTATGGGAAATTCAGCAAGTGTGAGTTTTGGTTGCAAAAAATTTCTTTCGTTGGTCACATTGTTTCTAAAGATGGAATAACTATTGATCCTGCAAAAACAAAAGTTGTGGAAGAATGGCCAAGACCCACAAATGTAACCGAGATTCGTAGATTCCTTGGTATGGTGGGCTATTACCGAAGGTTTGTTAGATATTTTTCACGGTTATCTAGTCTAATGACTAAGCTAACTCAGAAGGGTGTTATGTTTATCTGGAAAAAAGAATGTGATGATTGTTTTCAGGAAATGAAAAGAAGATTGGTGAATGCTCCAGTTTTGGCACTACCTTCCAGGAATGGTGAGTTTGTTATATACAGTGATGCTTCATTGAAAGGACATGGTTGCATCCTAATGCAGAATGATTAGGTAATTGCTTATTCTTCATGACAGTTGAAAACTCATGAGGTAAATTACCCTACACATGATTTGGAATTAGCTGCTGTTGTTTTTGCTTTAAAAATTTAGAGGCATCATTTGTATGGAGTAAAGTGTGAAATATATACCGATCACAAAAGTTTAAAGTATATATTCACTCAGAAAGAGTTGAAATGAGACAAAGGAGATGGCTAGAATTAATCAAGGATTATGATTTTACAATTCATTACCATCCGGGAAAAGCAAATAAAGTGGGTGATGCTTTGAGTCAAAAAAGTAATGCTTCATTAACGATGTTGCATTTGGAACGTGATCCTTTGGTTAAGGATTTTATGAACATTGTCATAGAAGTTGTTGGTGCAGGAAGTCCTTCTGTTTTGTTTCAGGTATCAGTGAGATCTTCTCTATCAGATAGAATCAAGCAAGCACAGAAGGAAGACAGTGAGTTGCAGAAAAAGGTAGAGCTGGTTCAGAAAGGTAAGTTACCTGAATTCAACATTGATAATGATTGTGTTTTGAGATTTGGGAAGAGATTGTGTGTGCCTTGTGATTCACAGTTGAAGAGAGAGTTGTTATGTGAAGCTCATAGTTCTCCGTTTTCAGTTCATCCCGGAAGTACTAAGATGTCTAGAGATCGGCGGGAGTATTACTGGTGGGATGGAATGAAAAGAGATATTGCTGATTTTACTATGAAGTGTTTGACTTGTCAACAGGTTAAAGCAGAGCTACAGTTACTGAAAGGGATGCTTCAGCCTTTACCAGTGCCAGATTGGAAATGGGAGAATATATCCATGGACTTTGTTGTTGGATTACCGAAGACATCTCGAGGTAATAATGAAATCTGGGTTATTGTTGATCGCTTGACCAAATATTCTCATTTCTTTGCTATACAAGATACTTTCTATCTTGATCAACTTTCCCGTTTATATTTTAAAGAGATAGTCAGGTCACATGGAGTTCCTCTCTCTATTGTATCGGATCGTGATCTCAGGTTTACTTCTAACTTTTGGAAAGGCCTTCAGAAGTCGTTGGGTACTGAATTAAATTTTAGTACAACTTTTCATCCTCAATCAGATGGGCATTCAAAACGAACAATTCAGACATTGGAGGATATTCTATGTTTTTGCTCTATGGATTATCAGGGAAGTTGGGACCAACATCTTTCTTTGGTTGAATTTTCATATAATAACAGTTTTCATTCCATTATACAGATGGAACCATTTCAGGAATTATACGGGAAGCGGTGTCGAACTCCAGCTTTCTGGGATGAAGTGGGTGAAAGGAAGTTGATGGGACCAGAATTGGTAGAAGAGATGGCAGAAAAAGTTTAGCTAATTCAGAAACACATGAGAATAGCTCAGAGCAGGCAGAAGAGTTATGCGGATAACAGGAGGAAGGATCTATCTTTCGTTGTAGGTGATCATGTTTTTCTCACGGTTTCTCCCTGGAAAAGTGTGATGAGATTTGGTAAGAAAGGAAAGTTGAGTCCAAGGTTCATTGGACCATACAAAATTCTGGAGAGAGTTGGATCAGTTGCATACCGAGTGGCTTTACCTCTGAGTTTATCTTAGGTACACAATGTTTTTCACGTTTCGATGTTGATAAAGTATATGCCAGATCCATCTCATGTTTTGAGTCCAGAGGTAGTTCAGCTGGAAGAGAACCTATCTTATGAGGAACAACCGGTCCAAATTCTTGACCACAGGGAGAAAGTGTTACGGAATAAGGTGATTAATCAGGTAAAGGTTTTGTGGAAAAACCACATGATTGAAGAGGCAACATGGGAATCTGAAAATGCAATGAGGGATAAGTACCCTCATTTATTTGATAAGTAAATAAATTGCGGGGACACAATTTTCTAAATGGGGTAAGGATGTAACATCCAAAGTAAGTAATGAATAATAGATATTTTTATCTATGTCTATTAATGATTAAGATAGTGTTTTATAGGCTTAAAATGAAAATAAATACAATCTTATGCATGAAATACACTAATATTCTTAAAAGATTGTTTTACTGCCTTATGATGGAAAACCGTTTTTAAATCTATATTTTGAAAATTTTATAAACTATGTTTGTAAAAAAAACATATTCTTTATGATTGGTACTTGAAAATTTACTTTGTTTGAATTTTTGGTATTTTTCTGACAATGTTCATTTTTTAATGAATAGTCAAAAATACTGCATTTTACATCTAAACTGCTTTTTAATCTAATTTATTTATATGATTAAATTATCTTTTGAATTGGTTTTGAAGTGAAATTAGAATATATTTTTACCATTTAATCCAATGGTGGCCATTGGAAACAATTTCACTTTGAAATTGGACTTAAACTGGTGTCAATCTTTTGATACTTATTGTTTCATAAAAACACGCTATTTGTCCTAACAGCGGGAAATAATTATTAAATTAATTAATGTGACTTATATGTTCTGAATTTTTGTAAAATAGAATTCATTTTTGAATTCGGAATATCAAATATAGCTTCGGGTGAATTTTTGGTAATTTTCTGAAAAACATCAATTTTTGATGAATAGTGAAACCACTAAGTGGTACTTATAAAAACCGATTTTCCGTTTAAATGAAATTTTGCCATCATTGTGTTTTGAATTTCAAAAATAGAACATACATGGTCGTTATTAAGAAGTAAAATGTGGTTCAATGAGATTAAAATAATTTTTTGGTGAATAGTAACTTATTAAGTTTTTAATCACGATTAGTGGTAATTAGGGTAGTTTAAGGTATAAATAATGCTTTAATAATATGAAATGACCTAGACACATGTCCCAACATCATTGGTTGTGTCATGGCCGACCAAGACAATCCATGGGTCAACTTGGGGACCTCATGGATCCACTTTGGTTGGGAAATGTCATAAATAGATTTTTATTTAATGTAAAAGTAAAAATGACACAAACATAATATGTTTTACAAAAACAATTTTTACATGGGGTTATAAAGATCATATTTTTTATTATAAATAGTCATTGGAAAGATAAAAAGATTTAGTACATCATAGTATTTTTTTTATAATTTTTAGACTTTAAATAAATTAAATTATTTATGACATAATAATGATGCAGCGATGACATCATTATTTAACGATTTAAATAAAATGGAAAGATAATGAAAAATATAAAACCTAACATGGAAAAAACCAATTGGATGAGTGGATTTAGAAGCCTTATCACCTTATCCTATAATTATAGCAATGTGGGACCTTTGTAATCCGAAACTCTTTTTAAAATAAAGTAACTTTACTTTACTTTCCAAAAGTTCCCTCCTCTCCTCTTATAAAAGGCCCCCACCTCTACCTCATTTCACACACTCCTCAAGCCTTTGGCTCGGCCAAACCCTGCCCATTTACTCTCTCCACATACCTCTCCTCATCTTATAGGATTCCCATTGGGAAGAATCCTTCCAAAGGAAGCCTTTAGGCACAAATCAAAAGGAGTTACACTTTTAATGGTAACTCATTCTCTCATGTTCATTTGTTTTATTTTGCTTCTCCAACCCCCTAAACTCTTTTTATTTACTTCTTTTGTAACAACACCATTATCTTAATTATACTAGGATGTTGTTATAATATTTATTTGAGCTACACTCTCACACAACTACATCAAATGGTTAAAGAACATACGGTTTCCGTGGATGGAAAAATTTTGCCTCCCGAAACGATGATTGTTCAATACTCATTTAACACCTTCAAAGGTGGCCATTATGTAACACCCCAAGATTTCATAGTGTGTTATTTCTTTAAAATAATTAAATAACTTGCACTACACGCAACACCGAGTTCAATCACACCATGACTTACAAAAATAAGCCATTCAAAAGCGGTTATGAATAGTATTATCTAAATTTTAAACTTTATATAATCCTTATAATTTTAGAATCCATATTATGAGTTTATTTGATATAATGCAAGAACAAATTCATTTTCAGTATTGCACTTTTATCAACTTTTAATAGTGAACCCTTTTTAAATACAATATTTTAAACATATTGACTAAATGGGGACATCAAAAAAATTTAAAATGAAACATCCCAAGCTTCCACGGTACGCTTTCCTTTGAATAATACAGTAGCGTGTGTTATACGCAACTTCGAGTTTTAACACACACCACAACCGATTAAACTAGCCGTTGTGAATAGTAATACCTAATTTTTGAAATCATATATATTTTATATTTCAAAATGGACTTCATTTTTGGATTCAGAATATCGAAATTAGCCTAGGGTGAAATTTTGGTACATTTCGGATAACTTTCATATTTTGATGAATAGTGAAAATTTCTAAATTTTAATTAAAAACAACTTTTTTAATCAAAATAATTAATAGTGATAAATTATGAATTTTAGTGGTTTTAAAGTATATTTAGAATATATTTTTACCATTTAATATAATGTTGGTCATTGGACATAATTTTACAATTAAACCGAACATAAACAAGTGTCAATCTTTTGATAGTTATTATCTCTTAAAAACATGCTTTTTGTTTTAACAGCGGGAATTAATTTTAAATTAATTTCTGCCACTTCTGTGTTTTGAATTTAGGAAAATGGATTCCATATTTGGAATCAGGATGTTCAAATTGTGTAAATAGGTAACTTTTATTTTTAGACATTTTGAAAAGTTACTGTGGTAAATATTTTATTTACCATGGTTAAAGGGTAAATCCGGTAAATAAGGGTTAAACAAATAATATTATAATAATACTAAATTACCCTAAAACGTGTCTTAACCCTATTGGTTGATACATGGTCGACCATGGGAATCTTTGGGTCTATTTTGGGACCCCATGGATCCACTTGTAAGTGATAATGACACATTATATTAATAAAGTTAAAATAAAAATAAAAATGGCATAAGCTTACATCTTTTAGAAGAACAATTTTTACATAGGGTTATACATGTTGGATTTTCGATTATAAATATTCATTAGAAAGATAAAGAGATTTCCTACATAATGATAGTTTATTTATAATTTTTAGACATTAAATAATTTATTTTATTTATGACACAATGATGATGCAGTAATTACTAAAATAGTGAAAAATTAAAATAATTGATCTTATAAATACACAAATAATTATAATATGAAACTTTTAATGAATTAAACTAATTTTCTATGATAATATGATATATTAGGATTGATTTAATTGACTTTGTTCGAAGTAATCAATCTGTTAGGAGTTTCACAAAAATCAACTATTGAATAGTGTCAAAATTGACATAAAAGAGTTCTTAAAACAAATATTATATTATTAATTGATATTAAATTCCTAAAAATCTAAGGTTCGTCCAAGAGACTTATATTATGATAGGTTCCTCATTAATGGACCACTTGGGGGTCTCTTGGATGTATATAGTATGTTTATTAACCATATTATATAAAAATACAAAGAGACATTGTAAAAGTGAAACTAATTAACTTAGAGTTAATACTTAAAGATAAGGTTAATATAAGTACCCAAACCTGTCTAAATTCTATTGGTTGAGTGGTTTTAGACCTATCCCCACCTTAACCTTTGAATATTAAACTTTGGAGCCATTAGAAACCGAATATGAATTTATTATAAATTAATATTTCTAGCTTTTCCAAAGGTGCCCCTCACCCCTCTTATAAAAGGGCACTCCTCCTTCTCATTTCTTCACACCTCTAAAGCCTTTTGGTTCGGCCAAACTCTGCCCAAATACTCTCCCAACATCCCTCACTACAACCTAGGGGCCTTAGTTTGATCAGAAAGCCAACCTAAGGAGCCCTTTTGATCAAATCAAAAGGAAGAACCCGAAGAAGAGGTAATGTTTTCACCACCCCTTTTCCAAGTTCATTTCTTCTTCCACTTCTTCTTCCTTTGTTGTTACCACTCTAAAATAATGACTCCAGTATCATTTATATATTTTGATGTTATTATAAATATGGTACAACCATATTCAGTATTCTATCCACCCTTTGAATAACATGTCACCATACGTGCGTACGTACGGCTTACCGTCTCCACGTCGTGGTGTAATTGTTATTCAATATATTATTATTTGGATGGGTATAATAATGATGTGTAACTCATTTAAATAATAAATATAACATATTAATGATTCTGTATATATGATATACCATCCATTTATATATTATTTTAATATCAAAAGAATGATATTGTCGCTCGTGCGTACGTACGGACTACCGTCTCCACGAACGCGATGAGATTCATTCTCCATCGTAACCATTAAAGTATAATTATCATTTTATGATTTAAAAATGATGTTTAAGGACTTGATATCATTCTGGATATGAATAATATACAACCTATCCTTTACAAACATGTCTTACGTAACAAAACATATGAAAGAAAACAAGTAAGTTAACACCCGAAACAACGATAATACTAAGATATTATTATCAAATCAATATTAAAAGATCATATATGATATCATATTAATGTATATGATTCTTGTATAATTTAATAACAATTATTTCACCATTATACAGGAGGTTAACCTACCCCAACAAAGGAAAAGTACAAGGTAAGGGTTATTTCACAATCCCTTCATTATCCGAGGTTGTATATACGTAATAATCTACTGGGATCTCTTTATCATCCACATCCATGTTTTCTTAAAAATGTATTTCAAAACATTTTTACTATTTACAAGAATATGGGTTAAAGTCATTTATACCCTTGTTTGACTTTTTATAAGAGGTTTATAAAGGAATCTTTCCGTCGTTTTCAAAACAATGTCCTTTTTAACCTTTTCGACAGAATTGAGGTAAGAATGTTTTTTTAACTTATACGGCGGGTGCGGTTATTTTCCGCTGTTATAAAATCGTCGAAGCTTTCCTTACAAGCTTATAAGAATATTTTCAAAGAAAATGTTTTATTTTATATGGATCTTAAATGATTTCAAAATAAAAGGAGATACTTCTTTAAAAAGAATTTTGATTTCATCTATGTCAACATCCTTTGATGGATTTTAAGATTATTTGAAGTTGATTTATTATAATACAAAACTTCTATATTGTATTGAAGGTTTTGTGATATGTTTGAATGTGGATGTGCTATTTTATACCATTTATGGTTTATGGTGAAACTATTGACATTTCGTATGCTAGTTTTAACCCGAATGTTTATGTTATATTTCAAACTTTTCTTCAGATGAATGTGCTAAACAAGTATGTTCCGGGTTGGGGACCGGTAAAAGTAAGCCCTCCAGGTTGGGGACTGGTAAAAGTAAGCCCTCTAGGTTGGGGACTGGTTAAAGTAAGCCCTCCAGGTTAGGGACTGGTAAAAGTATGCCCTCCGGGTTGGTGTCCGGTTATTAGAGGCACTCCGGGTTGGTGTCCGGTTATTAGAGGCACTCCGGGTTGGTGTCCGGTTATTAGAGGCACTCCGGGTTGGGTTCCGGTTAGAAGTAACCCCTAGGTCTTGGGATGAGGCCTAGACAATGAAATTAACGTTTGGCATTATGAATTCCAACATTATGAAAGTGGTTATTAATATTGCATGTGATTATTCGATTAGTAGAATATCCATGTGAACAAGTAAATGGCATTATTTCATTTTACTTTTGCCATACTATGTTGAAGTTCAATTTTTAAAAGGCTTTTGTTTTAGTAATTCATTGCCTTAAATGTTTATGCTTATTTTCAATGTTCCGCTATATTGTTATCCTTACTGGGCATTTGAGCTCACCCCTTTTTTTTATGTTTTATTTTTCCCAGGTAGTGAAGAAGTAAATTATGATTGACTTGCAGGGATATTATGGGTTTATAGTGTGGACGTTGGAAACATTATGTTGTTGTAGTAGTTTTTCATTTTATGATGTAATGTAAAACTTATGAATATATCTAGTGTTTCCAAGGCTACTAAACTAATCGGTCTTTCGGGATTTGATCTTTCTTGTGATCATGCCAATGTTACGTAATTAACGCACCGACTCTGGGCAGCTGGGGTCGGGGCGTTACAGTTGGTATCAGAGGAAGTTTAGTACAAACCTTGGAAGCTAGATTTAGATAAACTCTGATTAGAGCACGTAGACCTAAGATGAACTTTGAGGATTAGTATAGAAGAACTTCCTAGAATTTTGGTATTGTAGAGATTTTGTGAGTTTTCCGAGCAATACATCCCTGTCTGGATACGAGCAGGTAGAGGCGGCTCTGGCACAGATGTACCTAGGGGTAAAACCCGAAAACACCGCTTTGAGCTAGACTCGAACGGGAACTGGTGCACGACAACGGGCCTTGCTGCACTCTTGGTTACGACACTCCCAGGGGATATGCTTAGGATAACTCTCATTTTCTTTACAAATAATTTTGAAGGGATTATGAGTATATACTTCCTCAAAGAAAACATTCTTATGATTATGGATTATATCCATAAATAGTTCAATTTATGTCAAGTGTTTTGATTCATAAACTGATCTAGTTTATGCCATTGTTCAGAAATGGCGCCCAGTAGAAGGAATGAGAACTCCAGAAATACACATGATTCAAAGAGGAGGAAGGATGATATCTTTCATGGTCTTAAGCTAGAATTTATAAGAGAAATAGTCACCCATGTATTATCATCATATGAAGAAATAATATCATGTGTTGATAAGATAAGTAAAGAGTTTACTGAGTCCTATGCCTTTGAAGGGAAGCAAGAGAAGAAAAGGCTAGAAGAGAGAAAGATGGATAAAGGGAAGAGGGAAAAGAATAATTTTCTCATATGTGGTAACTGTGGAAAGAAACACCCTGGAACTTGCCTGAAAGGAATGAGAATTTGTTATAAGTGTGGAGGAAAAGGGCACAAAGTACGTGACTGCAAGGGTGAGAAAATGGTCTCAAATGTACAATGCTTTATTTGCAAGGAGTTTGGACACTATGAGAACCTATGTCCCAGTCATCAGACTATGCCGCAAATGATGCTATTGGATAATAATCAAGTTATGATACTACCACAGATGAGGAGGAATGATTAGAGTTCTTATGTTGATTATGTCAATTGAGTGTTGTATCAACAATGTACTTGTTATAATAATTATGGAGTATATAAGGATTGTACTGCAGTACTATTTCATTAAGGACTTGAGATTATGTGGAACAAAGAAAAGTGACTCAATATCAGGATAAATTTTTGGAAAATATATGGTTGAGAGAATGATAAACCATAATATAGTTCTGATACCGAAGTAGTGATTTTGGAATAATACATGATTGTTTTGGATAAATTATATTGGATATTCTTGACTACCTTCGAAATGATTAATGATTTGTATATTCCATCATTTTTGGGGTTTAAAACATTTTTGGATTAATGAAGTATATCCAGCTTTCTATATGGAATAAGGGAGCATGAATGTAATCAATAAGGAATATGGTAATTCAGGATGTTTCAGTGTATTAAAAGAATACATGATGAAGGTATTCATATGATATTACGGGGTAAAAAGGTTCTACATTATGTTTACCTTACTTATAAATGTTGGACTGTGAGTCTGGATAGAAGTATTTTGGATAGTTCTAGTTTGGATTATTTTGGATTACCATAAAAGGAAAACCCGGAGGTTGGGCGGTAACTCGTCGCGTCCGGCAAGGCTGCGAGACTTGAACCCGCAACTGAAGGGCGACAAGGGTGTATCACCTACCACTGGCCCACGAGATGTCCTGGATTAAATAATTTAGTTTTTATTAAAAGATCTGGTATATGAATTATAAATTCATTTATTTTGGAACCCTGTATAAATTTTTTTTTTACGTTCTATTATCTCTTAGAGTGAAAGATGAGTTTGTGGTAGAAATTTATTATTAGATAAAACTCTAATTATAAAGTAAGTATATCTCCTTATGATCTTAGACAAACTCATAAATAAATTCCTCAACATTAATAAAAGGAACTTAGAACAAAAATGTTGTCCTAGATGGTACCTTAAATCATCACTAATTTATGGCTTTAGGATTGTTGGCCTTTTCATAGCCATGTTCTCTACCACTCTCCATCAGATAATTGGTGGTTAGATTTCTCCTCCATATCCATATTTTCCTACATGAAACCCTAGTATGTGTTATTTTCGGTAATCTTCATACTTTCCACTCTTTATTTTAAATAGAGGCCTGATTAATTCATTTTTCGATGTGGTATTTCAACTAAGATATTTTGAAACGTCAAAAATGTGTTATCCCAATACCCTATGTTTTGTTGAACCGATGGTATTTCAAATCATCACAGATTTATGAGTTTAAGGACCTCAATTTTACACTTGTTTGTGATTGATGACCTCAATCACTACCTATAAATATTTACGTTTTTCCTCCAATTATATGTCTCTAATTGCCACCAATGTTCTCCTAATCGAGATCATAATTTGGTGGTGACCCTTTCATTTCTCTTTTCCTCATATTAAGACTAAATTTTAGTAACCCAATTTCCGATGTGGGTTTTCCCACAAATATATTTTCTATTTTCAACCTTTTATTTTTGAAGAACAATTTCAAATTGCGAGGACGCAATTTATTGAAGGAGGGGAGAATGTAACACCCCAAGATTTCATAGTGTGTTATTTCTTTAAAATAATTAAATAACTTGCACTACACGCAACACCGAGTTCAATCACACCATGACTTACAAAAATAAGCCATTCAAAAGCGGTTATGAATAGTATTATCTAAATTTTAAACTTTATATAATCCTTATAATTTAACAATCCATATTATGAGTTTCTTTGATATAATGCAAGAACAAATTCATTTTCAGTATTGCACTTTTATCAACTTTTAATAGTGAACCCTTTTTAAATACAATATTTTAAACATATTGACTAAATGGGGACATCAAAAAAATTTAAAATGAAACATCCCAAGCTTCCACGGTACGCTTTCCTTTGAATAATACAGTAGCGTGTGTTATACGCAACTTCGAGTTTTAACACACACCACAACCGATTAAACTAGCCGTTGTGAATAGTAATACCTAATTTTTGAAATCATATATATTTTATATTTCAAAATGGACTTCATTTTTGGATTCAGAATATCGAAATTAGCCTAGGGTGAAATTTTGGTACGTTTCGGATAACTTTCATATTTTGATGAATAGTGAAAATTTCTAAATTTTAATTAAAAACAACTTTTTTAATCAAAATAATTAATAGTGATAAATTATGAATTTTAGTGGTTTTAAAGTATATTTAGAATATATTTTTACCATTTAATATAATGTTGGTCATTGGACATAATTTTACAATTAAACCGAACATAAACAAGTGTCAATCTTTTGATAGTTATTATCTCTTAAAAACACGCTTTTTGTTTTAACAGCGGGAATTAATTTTAAATTAATTTCTGCCACTTCTGTGTTTTGAATTTAGGAAAATGGATTCCATATTTGGAATCAGGATGTTCAAATTGTGTAAATAGGTAACTTTTTTTTTAGACATTTTGAAAAGTTACTGTGGTAAATATTTTATTTACCATGGTTAAAGGGTAAATCCGGTAAATAAGGGTTAAAAAAATAATATTATAATAATACTAAATTACCCTAAAACGTGTCTTAACCCTATTGGTTGATACATGGTCGACCATGGGAATCGTTGGGTCTATTTTGGGACCCCATGGATCCACTTGTAAGTGATAATGACACATTATATTAATAAAGTTAAAATAAAAATAAAAATGGCATAAGCTTACATCTTTTAGAAGAACAATTTTTACATAGGGTTATACATGTTGGATTTTTGATTATAAATATTCATTAGAAAGATAAAAAGATTTCCTACATAATGATATTTTATTTATAATTTTTAGACATTAAATAATTTATTTTATTTATGACACAATGATGATGCAGTAATTACTAAAATAGTGAAAAATTAAAATAATTGATCTTATAAATACCCAAATAATTATAATATGAAACTTTTAATGAATTAAACTAATTTTCTATGATAATGTGATATATTAGTATTGATTTAATTGACTTTTTTCGAAGTAATCAATCTGTTAGGAGTTTCACAAAAATCAACTATTGAATAGTGTCAAAATTGACATAAAAGAGTTCTTAAAACAAATATTATATTATTAATTGATATTAAATTCCTAAAAATCTAAGGTTCGTCCAAGAGACTTATATTATGATAGGTTCCTCATTAATGGACCACTTGGGGGTCGCTTGGATGTATATAGTAAGTTTATTAACCATATTATATAAAAATACAAAGAGACATTGTAAAAGTGAAACTAATTAACTTAGAGTTAATACTTAAAGATAAGGTTAATATAAGTACCCAAACCTGTCTAAATTCTATTGGTTGAGTGGTTTTAGACCTATCCCCACCTTAACCTTCGAATAGTAAACTTTGGAGCCATTAGAAACCGAATATGAATTTATTATAAATTAATATTTCTAGCTTTTCCAAAGGTGCCCCTCACCCCTCTTATAAAAGGGCACTCCTCCTTCTCATTTCTTCACACCTCTAAAGCCTTTTGGTTCGGCCAAACTCTGCCCAAATACTCTCCCAACATCCCTCACTACAACCTAGGGGCCTTAGTTTGATCAGAAAGCCAACCTAAGGAGCCCTTTTGATCAAATCAAAAGGAAGAACCCGAAGAAGAGGTAATGTTTTCACCACCCCTTTTCCAAGTTCATTTCTTCTTCCACTTCTTCTTCCTTTGTTGTTACCACTCTAAAATAATGACTCCAGTATCATTTATATATTGTGATGTTATTATAAATATGGTACAACCATATTCAGTATTCTATCCACCCTTTGAATAACATGTCACCATACGTGCGTACGTACGGCTTACCGTCTCCACGTCGTGGTGTAATTGTTATTCAATATATTATTATTTGGATGGGTATAATAATGATGTGTAACTCATGTAAATAATAAATATAACATATTAATGATTCTGTATATATGATATACCATCCATTTATATATTATTTTAATATCAAAAGAATGATATTGTCGCTCGTGCGTACGTACGGACTGCCGTCTCCACGAACGCGATGAGATTCATTCTCCATCGTAACCATTAAAGTATAATTATCATTTTATGATTTAAAAATGATGTTTAAGGACTTGATATCATTCTGGATATGAATAATATACAACCTATCCTTTACAAAAATGTCTTACGTAACAAAACATATGAAAGAAAACAAGTAAGTTAACACCCGAAACAATGATAATACTAAGATATTATTATCAAATCAATATTAAAAGATCATATATGATATCATATTAATGTATATGATTCTTGTATAATTTAATAACAATTATTTCACCATTATACAGGAGGTTAACCTACCCCAACAAAGGAAAAGTACAAGGTAAGGGTTATTTCACAATCTCTTCATTATCCGAGGTTGTATATACGTAATAATCTACTGGGATCTCTTTATCATCCACATCCATGTTTTCTTAAAAATGTATTTCAAAACATTTTTACTATTTACAAGAATATGGGTTAAAGTCATTTATACCCTTGTTTGACTTTTTATAAGAGGTTTATAAAGGAATCTTTCCGTCGTTTTCAAAACAATGTCCTTTTTAACCTTTTCGACAGAATTGAGGTAAGAATGTTTTTTTAACTTATACGGTGGGTGCGGTTATTTTCCGCTGTTATAAAATCGTCGAAGCTTTCCTTACAAGCTTATAAGAATATTTTCAAAGAAAATGTTTTATTTTATATGGATCTTAAATGATTTCAAAATAAAAGGAGATACTTCTTTTAAAAGAATTTTGATTTCATCTATGTCAACATCCTTTGATGGATTTTAAGATTATTTGAAGTTGATTTATTATAATACAAAACTTCTATATTGTATTGAAGGTTTTGTGATATGTTTGAATGTGGATGTGCTATTTTATACCATTCATGGTTTATGGTGAAACTATTGACATTTCGTATGCTAGTTTTAACCCGAATGTTTATGTTATATTTCAAACTTTTCTTCAGATGAATGTGCTAAACAAGTATGTTCCGGGTTGGGGACCGGTAAAAGTAAGCCCTCCAGGTTGGGGACTGGTAAAAGTAAGCCCTCCAGGTTGGGGACTGGTTAAAGTAAGCCCTCCAGGTTAGGGACTGGTAAAAGTATGCCCTCCGGGTTGGTGTCCGGTTATTAGAGGCACTCCGGGTTGGTGTCCGGTTATTAGAGGCACTCCGGGTTGGTGTCCGGTTATTAGAGGCACTCCGGGTTGGGTTCCGGTTAGAAGTAACCCCTAGGACTTGGGATGAGGCCTAGACAATGAAATTAACGTTTGGCATTATGAATTCCAACATTATGAAAGTGGTTATTAATATTGCATGTGATTATTCGATTAGTAGAATATCCATGTGAACAAGTAAATGGCATTATTTCATTTTACTTTTGCCATACTATGTTGAAGTTCAATTTTTAAAAGGCTTTTGTTTTATTAATTCATTGCCTTAAATGTTTATGCTTATTTTCAATGTTCCGCTATATTGTTATCCTTACTGGGCATTTGAGCTCACCCCTTTTTTTTATGTTTTATTTTTCCCAGGTAGTGAAGAAGTAAATTATGATTGACTTGCAGGGATATTATGGGTTTATAGTGTGGACGTTGGAAACATTATGTTGTTGTAGTAGTTTTTCATTTTATGATGTAATGTAAAACTTATGAATATATCTAGTGTTTCCAAGGCTACTAAACTAATCGGTCTTTCGGGATTTGATCTTTCTTGTGATAATGCCAATGTTACGTAATTAATGCACCGACTCTGGGCAGCTGGGGTCGGGGCGTTACACATTATGATGTCAATATTTTTATATATGATATATAATATGTTTATTTTTTCCTTAAGCTTCTGTTTTTTTTCATTTTGGGCCTTCCTTTATGGTTTCCATTATGGGTAAACACGATATCTTCATTTTAGGAAGTGCAGACTACCGCCCCCTGAAAGTGATTTGATTCGTTAATACCATATGTGGGATGTTTAAAGGATAAAGTTAATGATATTATATATGTTATTATACTGGAATTATAATATACTCTTATATCATTATGATTCCATTCCAGAAAATACGAAATAGAACCGGAAGTAGCGTTCATGCGTACGTACAGCTTACCGTCTCCATGAACGGTGCAATTCATTTCTTACCTCTAAATGTGATGTAATATTATAAATACATGTATATGATGAATATATATGATATATATTTTATCCAAATCATCAATATCATTCTGGATATAACGAACCTTTGACCAAATTAACAACATGTAAGTGTAAGAAGTCAATTTTTGACTTAAGAACCAAATACCGACAAAATGAACATTACTAACTTAAATGATTACATGATGTTCATAACATGGTATAAAAGGAATGATGAACTTGAAAAAGGTTCATAAGAAATTAGATATTAACTCTAGTTAATTATTCCGGAGATTAAAGAACGGTCGGGTCAATTCGGATACGAGGTATGGGACTTCGTCTCAATCTCCTTTCATTGAGGCATATTTTATTTTATACACAACTTTCTTTTATACGGTGTATAAACCCCTTTGAATTTTACGTTTATTCAAAAGGAATCTTTTTTATATAGAAGGGTTTACTAAAAGAAAAAAGGGAATGTTTTTTGTCATACGTATGCGGCGACAACAACTTCTCTGCCATCGTGACCGTTATTTGAGTTTCGGCTTCCTCTACAAGGCATACCTTCTTTTAAAAGAAAAATAAATACCATGTTTTACTTTTCTTTTATTTTGGTATTGAAAATGGTTTTCACAATGGTTTTTGTGTTGTATTGATATCTTGTGATTGAAATGTGGAAATGTTATGTTTCCTTTATGCATGTTTTATGTGATACGATTATGTTATGGTTCTTGGGCATTATTATGAAGACGGGTGGTTCCGTGATAAACTAAGGGCGGGTGAGCCCGATATATCTCTCCAATGCATTGGGTAACGTGAAGGAGTGAAACGTTAAGGTTTCTCCGAAGATATTTTAGGGAATATAATGTGATGGGTATTCCAAATGTAACCAAGAGGGTTACTCCCTACGTAAGAATGTTATGAATGCCTCACGTTACCTTTATGTCTTAAGATTTCAATGATTTACTAATGATTTGATGAGGTATGTTAATGTGCTTATGTTTTATGGGTAAAGTATGATTTCACTATTATGTATATATATACCCATGTTTCCTTTCCATGTTTTTATAACCCATTCTATGATTTTTATGCTCCTCCCAAGTTTTTTTGAAATGTTTTCACAGGTCAAGGGAAAGGTACATGATATGATGATAGTGTCAAGGAAGTGTCAAGAATGAATCCATGTTTTATTTTAAATATGTTTCCATTGATGGGAATGAAGAATAATATCTTTATGTAACTACTTTGTTTATATGTGGAATGTAATGCAAGTTTTATGATCTAATTTTCTAAAACGGTAAACCCGAAAAGATCCTCAATGTGTAATCTTGTAATAACTCAATATTAAGTAAGGTTTAAGGCTGGGGCCTTATATCCAGAATGTCAATAACCTAGTTATATTTTTCTAGATTTATATTTATTGATGATGAATTATCATCTTTGACTAGGTCATTGTCTAATATTTTATTTATCTGGACGGTTATGAATTTTTATGCAGTAATACATTATCAATTATGGGAATCATTTTTGTCTCATGTTTAACTATTTCCATGTGAATATAAAATTTAATATTTTATGATTGATATTTATACAACCCATTTCATAATATAAGTTATTCTTAAATATTATTAATTAATACACTACAACATCCATTTTGAGATAATTTGTAGAAAAAGTTTTGTCATGAGATTTTTGTATTCATGAAGAATAATAAATTACCTCATCATTCTTCATTATGACACCACCTTTCCATTAAATAAAAATTGTTTTATATATAATAATTTCTATTTATAGAGTCCAAGGACTTCAATATGAGAATCTAAATTTTATATTATCAATTTAATGTATAAATTATCAAATTCAAATATCTAGATTAACCTAACTACTCTTTGGTTAAACAAGATTAGGGGACTAGATAACCATGAAAAGTACTTATCAAGCCCTTATGAATAGTACAAAAATTCAATAAACTACAAATATCAGTGACATTTTATGTTCTTGGAAATTCATTATCTAATTTATATTTTTCAAGATAAGTAATTATTCTGTAATTATTTAACGTACATCCAATGAATCAAATATTTTTAAAAAAATTCGCATAATATTAATTTTCCATAGAGCCTAATTTAATTTCATACTTGTTAGTAAGAACATATATGTTTTCTATGGTCAAAATATATTTTAAAAAATACCAAAATACAATTAGAATGTAATTTTTTTTCCAATTAATAAATGAAAAATACATCCAAAGGATCTATAAATATAGTTTGATCATTATTTTTTTCAAAGGGAATAACCGCTAAGTCATAATGCACATAACTAATAAATTATTTTTGAACGGTATCCACTTTCCACATCAGTTGATCATTTCCAAACTATAAATTAAACATTGAAAATTATTGGGATCCCTTGATCTAATCAAACTTGTCTCTAATATAGAGTAATAGATAATTATTCGTAACATTAATTTTATTCAATGACCTATAATCAATTTAGTGTGTCATTGAAAATAATCTTTTTTGAATAAGAAACAATGAACTCCTTGGTAACACTATAATATATGTGAATCCATTAGCATGAAATTTATGCATTTGATATTTCAATTTTATATGTTGTATAAGATTCATTCAATAAATGTGTTTTTTCAAAAATTTATTATCATTACAAACTTAGTCAATTTTAATATTTAATTCAAAATAAATATTAACATGATGTCACTCTACTGGAAAAAATAAAAATATTTTATTAGCAATATAAAATCACTAATATGATAAGTTCCATTATCTTATGTTAAATTCGAATGATAACATTAATTTTCATATTTTAATAGTTTTTGAACTTCTTGATATGTTATTAATGGTATGAATTCATTATTATTTACAAATAGAGACTTGTTTTAGAAAAAACAATTTGGCCCCAAAACATTCCATATAAATATAAAATAAAAGCTAATCCATAATTTTATTAACATTGAATTAGATTATGGTCCCACCAAAATTGTTCTTCCAAAAAAATATAAATATATGAAAATTAAAAAATCGTTAAATATTCATTTATCTATAAAAATAATCCCTATTATTTAAACCAAGAACCCTAATTTAATTTTTTAGGTGAAGTATTTTTGTTACCATAAAACCTCCAATAATTAAATGAATTAAGAGATATCGAATCAAACAATACATTCAAATATTCTAAATAAAAAAGTAACATAAATGTTACTACAACGTTTGGGGGACAATTAACATATTTGGTTATTGCAGAGGATTTCACCATAATTATGTTCAAATAATCTTCCATCGTCCCATAATTTTTTCACTTCTTGTGACACACATCCACATAACGACCAATATTGTACCATTTAAAACACATTTCATCATATTTTTCAAAATTGGTACTACTATTATTATGATAATTTTATTTTAATAATAGTCCTAATTCCCAAACATACCACATCAATATTAGTTGCATAATTTTTCAAAACATTCAGGAAGAACGTTTTATAAATTTAATAAAAAACAAATATAGTTTTTTATACCTTTTTATTTGTTTTATTATTTCTTCCCATTATCCTTCCATATTCAAATCACATTATAGTTTTACTTTTATAACACATGATCATGGAAAAACTACATATTCATATTCTTTAAATATTGAAAACATTACCCCTAAAATCAACATTCATGGTATGTTAATGCACTTAAATATTATTATTTGATTATGGAGTAAAACAAAATATTTTTAAAATATACAACCCAGATATTTTTCAGTGTGTAAATTTTCAATATGGTGATGTTTAATTTATATATGATTTATTAATAATCTTTTATTTCTCTTAATTAGGAGAAGGTATTATTTATAATCTTTCATAAAACCATAGGAAACTTTTCTTCATGGAGAATGTTCTAAAATTCATTACATTTTATGGTCTTAATCTAATATCATTAAATGATATTCTTAACTAATGGGAACCACTGATTTGATTCACCTAAGTATTTATTCTGATGTACAACCCATGAAATGAAATCTCATTTCTAGTGATTTAATCGATCAGCCAGATACCAATAGGTTTGATGATCCAATCAATCCTTCAAGTTGTTATCTCATTAAATTATCCATTATCGAAATGTTAATATATGATATATCATGATTTTATCAAGAATATATACAACCACCATTTAATGAATACTTCAACTGATCTATCATAGCAACAAACGTTTTAGTGCATTTTCCAACCATTATTGGTGGTTTATGCTAACAAATATTGTTCTCGTGGTGCATTTATATACAATCTTGCATATATCGCCAATTGAAAAACATCATAAAAATCCTAGTTTAAATGAAATATCATGGGAATAATCAAATAATATATCATGAAAACCAAAAAATAAAATTTCATAAGGGTATTTCCAGAGACTATTATAACGACCAAAATTTAATAAAATGTTCTATTAATACACTATATAAGGATATAATTTAAAAAATTTGTAAAAGTGAGTCTTATGAATAGAATAAAATTTATTTTCACTCCTTTCGATCATTTTGGATTATATTTTCCTATAATTAATTCATTACCCTTAAATAAATAAATATAACATCACAATGTAGAAACATCCACTCAGTATCCATTTTTTCTCAGAATATTATCATTTAAGACATAACTTGTTTTCTTATCATGAAATATATTGAAAAGTTTCAGGTTGACCTCATACGTTTCACTATTCATACAGATAACAAAAGTGAATAATATTAAATGATTATAGATTTGACAAATAATATCACAATTTGACATATGAAAAATAACTAATGAAACCCATTAGTCCATGAATTCTTACAATTCTTTTTTTACGTGCAAATAAACATTTTCCCAATAAACAGATTATATTACCCATGAAATAGACTTACCTTCCAATATATTTTATTTAAAATAAAAATAAAAAATATGAATTAATAACTAAAACATATACAAGTTTTTTTCTTTCATAATAAACTCATAGAATATTTTTCAACAACGCATTCATTGTAACCAAAAATAACTATAGTATACATTACATTAAACAGAATCTCAATAAGATACCTTTTGAAATAAAAATATTTGGGAAAAAATCATTTCAATAATGAATAATTAATTTAGGTTACTTGTAATATATTTTTCAGTAACATTCATATGAATGGAAGAACCAATAATATATGATTCCATCAAAATTATACAAATAACATATTACATACTAAATTAATTACAGTGTATTATACGACCAACCATCTTTATATTACAACATACTCTCACATCCTTGATTTATGATGGATTTATACTTCCTTTTTTTATTATTGATAAAACCATTAACATAAATTATATGAAAGAATAATAAAATTATCAGAACTCATAAAATCATGCATAAAAATAGGTCTTTCACCCATAATGAAAACACTTTCGGATATCGAAACAACCATTCCATTTAAAACCTATTCAAAAAATAATTATAATACTAGGTAGAACTATGTATTATTAATGAAAACATGGATCCATGTAAATGAATCCAAAAAAAATTACTCTGGATGTATACACTATTGATGCCATATACATCAAAATATAACATTATTTTATACTTTTGTAAATAATGTCTAAGCATTCCATTAAAATATTTTAAAACATTACTATTGGAGACCATTTAATTAAAGTTAAAAGATTCATAAATTTTTTATAAAAATCATTTTTCAAAAAAAATACATCTATAAAAATATTTATTGAAAACAATCAATGAAAAAATGATTTATAAAATAAATGTTTAGAATCATTCAAAAAAATTAACGTAATGTGTCCCTTACCTAGATTATGACTCTTCACATGCAATCTTATTCATATTAAATAAATAGATAATTTTAATTAATTACTCGATCAATAATATTTTTCGAATTTTCTATTCCTGCTATTTAACAATTAACCGTATTATATAAAACCTTATAATCAATTTTGTTCAAATTAGTTTTATAAATGATATTCGTATCATATGTCCAGAATTTATTTTGTAAGATTTTATAGTCATACAAATCATTAAGTAGTCATATTTAAAATATTAATCAAGAATTATTAATGAATTTAAAAAATCAATTATACCATTAAAACCAACGTTGAATGACAGGTACAAAAATAATACCCATTTCAATCACTAACAAAATAAAATATACATATGTACGAGTGAAAATTAATTTTTTCAATAAACAACATGGAAATATATTTAATTTTTTTTATAAATCTATCGTAATGAATAAATAATAAGCAACCAATTGATAATTTAAATAAACTTATATAATTATTAAATTTTATTTGGCCATGAAAAACTAATCACATTTCTTTGTGGATTTGGTAATCCAAACATATGAAAGATCTACATTTTCAATTTTAAAGTGATAGAAATATAATAAAATATATGATTTTTTATCATTATAAAATGATAATCATTCCAGGATTATCATGTATATATATATATATTATAATGGTAGATAACCTAATAAAAGCAGCCTAGATCTAGTTTTCATATTGTTACAATATATGTAGCTACAATAAATCAGTTCATAGATGATTGAATAATTTATTATTATTGTTAAAATAGAAAATCATGAAATTCACCTTACATTTAAAAATTATAAATTTAAAAAAAATTCTTTTAAACTCCATTTTCCCCATAGAATATCGCAGTATATCAATCATAATAAAATTCATTGTATCTTAAGGAAAATGATGATTATAAAAGTTGTGGGATCAGATTTATATTACGTATAATCATAAAGTGGAAGATATCATGAATAAATGATAATTAAAATTAATGGGTTTAAATAACTTCATAAGGGCCATTTTAAAATTTTCAGAAGCATAATATGATATGAATAATGGATGATTGAATAAGAAATATAAAAAATCACGTCACAATGAAATTTATCAATGGATACTATAACTAATAAAATAATCACATGGAAATAAATAAATTATTTCATACATATGTAACTCATAATTCAATACATTTGAAATATACAATTGTGTGTTTGTAAAAGAGATATAAAAACTCCATCAAGGCCTTATTCTGTGATATCTAATTAAATGGGTAATGCCTCAACAAAAAACCTTTGTAGATTGTCTCGTGATAAATTTATAGGAATATAGTGGCTATAGAAGGCTCCAACAATCATATAATATTTCCAACAAAATTATCATATGATTAAATAACACAACTTAATCATAATTCCATAAAAAATAAATAATTAACACAATTCAAATAACTATTTTTAAAAAATATCGATACATTCCATTGTCAAAATAGTCACTAAACATACAAAAAAATATCTTGAATGTCCTCTTGAGATTATATAAAAATGAATAGTCTAAAAAAATATTTTTACATATCATAATATACATTAAATAGATCAAATGACTAATTATTACCCAAAATAACTTTTAACTTTGAAAAAAATACTATAATCTAAACAATTTTAATGTAGTAACGATTTTTTTATTTGAAAAGTATAATGTAAACATGTAAAGGGTTCATTAATTATTTTAGGTGACATAATGGTAGTAAATTTCAAAATTCCTTATAATATAAAAAATAAATTGACTCATAGTTCTGTAAGATTGATTATAAAATAACATGTTCTCAAAATAATAGAATATTTATTTTTTAAAATTTAAAAGACTGAAAAACTAAGATTAAATATACTATGATAATAATAAATGTATTTTTAAAAATATTTCTAAAATTTTTAAATTAAATATATATATTCTTCATCTACGACTTAAAAATTAACAATCTAAAAAAATGATGAGATTATGAAATAAAAACTATCCCATTGAGATTCATTTGAATTGTAAACGACATAAAATAACTTACATAAAATAAAATGTTAAAAATTAATAAAAATAATATAGTCATGATATAATATATCATAGGTCCATTGTATACAAAAAACCATAGAAATAAGTTGTAAATATTGTATATGTCTCAGAATAAGAAAAAATATGATGAGAAACTATTTATTCAGGTGAAAATTACCTCAAATATTCAGTTAACAAATTTTTTTATAAATTTATAATTTTTAAAATTATATTATAAATTATATAATTTTTTATATGATCTATTTTAACATTTTAATTCCATTTTTAACATTATTTGAAAATTATCATTAATCCGGGTGTTATCAATTCTTTCATGTTTTCTATGATTCAGTAGTCCTAATCCTTATAATTTTAGAATCCTTCCATAATATATGAAATATTAACCATGATATAAATAACTTATATATTCCATAAATAGATAATCTTATACCCCTATAAAAGGCAGAGAAAAAAAATTGAATTACTAAATTCATGAACACAATAGGCCATACCTACCCATAAACACTATTTCTATTTTTGATGGACAGAATTAAATAAATGTTATTATTAATAGAACATTAAAACATCCTTATAATTTCATATATAGGATATATATTTATTATTTCCATATTTATAACAACCCCTATAAGGTTGTGTTGAAAAAATATTACACCACTTTTTATAGACGATGAGCTGTATGATCACACGAGCGATGATTTTCACATTTCTTATGATGGAAATGAAGTGGAATATAGTTGTAAAATAATTATAATTACATATCAATATATTTATGGCACTAAATTAAAAAATTTATGTTGGTTACAACAGATAATGAGTAAGTTGAATATGAAATAAAATTGAAATTGTATATACAGACGATTACCTCGACTTCGGTGGACTCCCATAAGATATCCTCTTAAGGGATATAGGTATTCATGTTGTTCAGTTTTATTACCTCATTAACAAAGATAATAATGTTAATAATGGAAATTGGTATGTTTTGGTAAATCTAAATTAATAAATGTGGTGTAATGATTTGGTTCAATTTGTTCCATTTATTAATTGATGGGAGAGTAATTATTTAAATTTCATGAAATATTAAATTAATATAAATTAATTATCATGTATAAATGGATACAAATTAATATAATTAAATTTAAATTGATTTTAAGTGGGAATAATTTTTTCTATAGAAATTGGGCATGTTTTGTATATGCTTTCATTTGAATCATTTTTTTTGAATCCTTGTTCACCCTTTTGAAGATTAATATAATATTAAAAATTTATACACTCAGTGGGTCAATAATATCAATATAAAATTCCAAAATACCCATTAATGGTCAATGAATGATTTAATTAGACATATCAGAATAAATTTCGAGTTATATAATATTTTATATAATTTTAAAACATTATATATGATAATATAGACCCAGAATTTCTATTTAATTTTTTAAAATATATAAGAATTCTATGAGTCTGTGAAAGTTGACAGCGCGTGATTCTGATGCCCATTGTGCCCCAAATAAATTTATGACATTTTGTTCTTGTACATTCAGTGAATGTTCGAGCATGTTTTTATAACTTTTGAACTGGTGATCAAGATTAAAATCTGATGAAACCGTTGAACTCACTGTGTCGGTATTCTCTTAAGAAGACTTTTATCTCGACGAAAGTTGGTCGAGGGTGAAAGTTAGTTTTCATGGTTTTTCATGGAAATAATAAATTAAAATAAACACATGTTTTATTTTAATTTATCTTTTATAACCACCAATATGTATGATCGAGGTAGGAACCACTGTACCTTACCCTCCCATTATAGGTTATGGTAGTGGGGCCCTCCTGAACCAGACCTCCCATGAGAGGTTACAGTGTGGGGACCACACGAGACTAAACCCCCCCATTTAATTGAGGAAAACCTCCCAACTCCCTCACAAATGAGGGAGAGCCTCTTGACCTCCTACACCTTGATTGTGACAACGCACATTCCATTAATGTGCCAACCAAGTGATTAATTATCCTTTTTGAATTTGATGCCAATGACTTAATGGATTTTATAATCTAATATGTTTCGCTACCTATTCATTTTTGGGAAAATGATAAAGGATCTTTTGAGAAAAATGATCTCACCGACGATGAACTACTTTCCCCATTGAAGAAGAAAGAACATGTTCTTCCAACGAAGAACACCGGTTAGGAGTGTCTTTGACTTCTTCCTCGGAAGCACCTTGTGGAAGCAACCGACATGAGACGTCTTCGATGGCCAAACATCCATCCTCATCATTCTCAATGAACCGATGCACGAGCTCAATATTGAAAGTGTGCGGTGGACGAAGCGAACAATAACGACTCTATCTTATTCCCCGTGACATAGTAGAAGAACAACTAACAAATGTAGGGGTTTAATTTTATTTAAGTATGATTTATTCCCATCTTCATCCTTTCTTTCAAAAGGTAGAACGAGGATGTTTTTCCTTTTACAGGAGGTTTTTTGTCCTTCGTTCTTGTGATCCAATTTCTATCACCCTAAACATGGATGGTGCAGACCAAACCAACGTGGTCTGACCGCTCCACTGATCTCCTTTGCTATGTTCATAGAAATGGAGGAAAGCGACGCCAATGGCGATGAAGGCGGCAGTGACAACGGTCAAACTACCTATGGCCTCCACGACGTGCATCACCCCCGTGATATTCTGGCGCCCCGGATGAACTGGCTATGCTTCCCGGAGTCGCGGCCGTATCATTCTCCAGCCGAACAAGCCCAAGCCGCGTTGTGCCCTGACAAAACCGAACCCCTGCCGCGCCACATCCCGGCCTCTCGACCGAGCCTCCTTGGCCACACCGTCCACTAGTCGCGCCACCCTGAACGCTCCGCCCTCCCGGCCAAACCAGCCCGGGCCACACCACCCCAACAATGACCTGCCCTAGCCATGCCCCACCCCTACAGAACTGGCCCTGGCAGCTCCAGCCTCCCCGAGATGAGCCGCACCGGGTTGTTCCCCCACGACCCTCCGAAAATAAACGACCTCGTCCACTATGGTCTCCATGAGCCGAGTTTCCCCAAGACGTTCCCTCGAGGCCCTCCAACTGGCATGCGCCTTCCGGGCTGAACCACTGCTATGCCGACCCACACACGTTCTAGTCCCTCGCGATGGGCCTACGTGCTCGCGGCCCGCTGGGCTAGGCCCAGTGGGCTAGGCCGAATCTAACGGGCTGGCCCACCCAACGGAGTAGGCCAGACACAAAGGGTGAGGCGGTGTTGACCCGAACCGGGTCATCTCAGACTGGGTCAGGCCGGGTCGGTCCGACCCGGTCAGACTGGACCCATGCCCACTACGACCCTTTACATCCTTTTGGACATATCTTTGGCATCAGACGTTCATTTGAAGAACCGTCAACAGTTCTAGTAAACATGGAGCATGGTGGTCTCCATGAGTATTTTGAACTAGAGTTTGGGGTATAGTTGAGATACAGTCAGGTTGGATCGTGCACGAATACAACAGGGCCCCCAAACATATATTCTATTAACTAACAGAACGAGCATCTGATTGATGCATTGTCAATTTCGTTGAGACCCCTATAACATGGAGATCCTTTTGGATACTTTTTTGTGGGACTTCATGGAAGTTGGAGCATCAACCAGTAGATTGTGCATGGGATCTTCCAAAGATGAGAGATCCATTGTGCGGTAACCTAGTACCTAGAAGAGACTTGACAACTACTGACCATTTGAAAATGAGTGACTCGACTTTCCCACTAGGCAGCACATGGCTGTGGTGCCAGGCCCACTGTGGAGGAGCAACTGGTTGTGGCAGTAGTCCCACGATACCTGACAGGTGTAATACCTCTGTAGGCTATGAGGGGGAGTTCCTGGTTGGGGCGGAAGACCCATGGTGGGGAGCACCTCTGTGTGACACAGTAGACCCACAGTACTCGACAGGAGGAGTACCTCAGTAGCCCAAGGTTAGTGGGAAGCTCCAGGTTGTGGCAGCAGGCCCACTGTACTCGATAGAGGATGAGATTCACAGTAGCTGAGAATTCAAAATGATACTACCCATAGAATAAAATCGTAGTTGAGCTGAGTCAGTTTTATTGTATTTTTCTCATTATTTAGATGGATCACATGATAACTTAAGTATATGTATGGGAATATACCTAAGTATGTTTATCTGTTCATTTAAATTTTTTGGTTTATCATTGTTGGATTTTGTGAGAACCTGACTGTCGGGGGGTCCCCACTAAGTATCGTTCTACTCACACCTTCAGGGGAAATGCCCGTACCTCATTGTGTTGGATTCAAACGATAGAAAATGTTGACTGAGGGTGAGAGTACCCAGACAGGACGGTACCCAGAGGTAGACCATACAGCGTGTTGGTTCACAGAGTATATGGATGGACGTGGTGTGTTGACAATGCGATATGTACCGACCCATCAGGTATGAACCTCGGAGGACGATCCAGTTGCTATATTTTCACTTTATTCGGTTTTATTGTATTTCAGTTGTACTTGTACCTTTACTGTTGGGATTGTATTCTGGTCCACATTATCTTTTAGTACACTTTTGGTTATATAGTTTTCTTGTGTTCGTATCTTGTTGTGTACTTTGTTGCGTGTGTTTACTGGTTATAAATGCAACACCTTCCCAGTTTTAGGGAATATGTTTTTTGTGCTAGTCGCCAGCCCCATGCCTATGGAAGGCGGCCTTCGGGTTAGTCATGGAACGGGCCCCGGGGGACGGGTCATGATTTAAAATTTCTGTAATGTCATCTTTTAGAATGATTCACCCCTTTGACATTAATAATATAAATAAAACACATATAATTAAGAAAAAATATTTTAATATATCTCTAAAAATTCATGTTCATCAAGAAAATTCATGGATCACATTATATAAATTTATATTACTCTTAGGATTTCAATTTTTGTAAAAAATTTCAAATTAATTGAATAATTAAAGGGACATTTTTTTGTAATCACTTAAAATAATTATTGATTCACAAAATTAGAAAAACCATTTACCTATATTATAAAATATTTTAAATATCATAATATTATTTTAATGTGAACATAAACACATGATAACACAATTGTACAATATTAATTTTATTAAAGACAAGTGAATTGTATATTTTAATTTTCATGATTGAAAAGTCATTAATGGATACAATCTTATAAAAATGGAAAAAATACTTTACATTAAAATATATTGGATGTATATTGAAAAAATTAAATCATAAAATAGAACTAATTCAAGTGTTATGGTAATTTCCAAGTTCTTATTATTTATTTTATAACATTAATTATGAGATTTCCCTTGTACATGTTAACAAAAATTACTAAGGATACTCATCAGTTATAAAAAAACATAAAAGGGTAATATTGACTAAATTTGAGCCACTTGAATATACATATATATTCCATTTATCAAAATCAAAAACTTATAATTTTCTAATTTCATTTTATTATTAAATAAAAAATTTAAATGAAAAATAGTTTTCAAAAAAAATAACTTTTACTATACAATTTTTTTCCAAATACAATAAATAAATTGATTATAGTTATCATAAATTGATTATATATAATATAATACAACCAATTTTACTTAGAAAAGAATTTAAGATAAAATTTTCATTTGGAAATGGTTGATGTAAAATTAATATTTTCTATTAATATTGTTATTATTCACTATTCGATAAAAAATTTTGTCTTAAAGAAAATACATAAATTTTACCATAATGTTATTTTGATGTCATTATTTCAGAAATAATATTATTTTTATAATATAAAATTTATATACATCCGGTTCTTTAAAAATAGTATTTTCTTAACAAAATAAATTTTGATGAAAATACAGATCTGAATTATAAAATTATATTTCCAAACATTGAGTACTTATTTAATAAAAATTAATCAATGAATTTCTAATGAGTATGTCATTTATATAAAAATAAAGTTAGATATATATATAATAATAATTTAGTGAATATAACTCGTAATCAACAATTTAACATCTTTATAACCATGGTCATCTTTAAATAATATTTTTTTTGTTCGTTGAGGATCAATGTTGCATGTTCTAATAAATTATCAAAATAAAAATATTTCAAATTCTTACGGTTAAATGCAACCATGTATAAAATAGATTAAAATTATTTAAAAAGTTACATATCATAAAATCACGTCCTGTAACATTCTCCACATTTCAATAAAATTATCCATCAATATTAAAACATGTGATGGTAAATTTAGTTTTTTACAATTTAAAAATCCATTACATGAAAAATAAATTAATAAACATGTTAATTAAACATCCTCTTTAAATTATGGAAGGGGATATATGATTTTTTCCACCAAACTATGTCTCCATATAGTATGACATCATTGCTGTGTTAAAATAAGAATATAGAAGTTAGCATTGAAACCAAAGTATTAATATGGAGTGATAGAGAACATGGTCATGAGGAATTAAACCATCATAAAACCATAAATATTTAATAGGTTAAAATCTCATGAATTTATGAGCATTAAAATTAATCAAATATCTTTGTTTTTTAATTTGAGTAATTATTCCAAGAGTGGTAGTATTTTATTTAATTTTTTTAATGATCATTAGTAAATAAACATTGTGGATTTATTTTCATTTCATAATAATATATTATCCTTCTAGATGGGCTTTTACATACATCCACATTAACTCTTATGCAAGGAAATTCACATTCAAGATGTATTTATTATTACTAAAATACAATTAATTAATATTAATATTTATAATTAACTCCTTTGTCCAATAAATATTATATAAAACCAACATGTTTAGAATATTCTATACAATAAGATAAATAATACTTTATCCATAAATAATAATATATAATATTATTGTTAACCAATTCCATATGTAATCTTTCCTAAGGATCCTCTAGATGATTTATGTTTAAATAAAAAAAATAAAAAATTCAAGAATAAGTTCAATAAATATACAATATCAACATTTCATTAATCCCCCATAATTTATCTCTCAATGTCACATGTAAATAACGTTGTCATGTATTTCCTAAAACATGTTAATAACATAATTCTAATTAAATCCATAACGAAATCATATATTATTCAATGAATTAACTCTCTTCTAATTCCTCTAATATAATATCATATTATTTGATATAAATAACATATTTGGTATACTCTATCATGAATTAAATTTAAATTAAATCACTAACCATTTTCAAGGTCAGCTATTATATCTCATTTACATCAATATCATTATCTTGAACTTATTATGGTCATCATTACCTTTTCCCTGTAATCAATAAAAACTAATACCTTACCAACAATCATATTTCTCTATTAATAGTACCATTCAACATAATATTTAAAATGATTAAGAAAAAATAAATCATTAAAATCATCACATGTTTTATGATTTCTATAAAAATAATATTGTTGATAATGTAATTATATAAAATAATTATTGAATCTAAATTGTTTAATCATTCCCCATTGACTGAAGTAATCACTTTGTATTTATATTAATAATCAAACTAATTATGAGCTATATTTCCTTGAATATTTATTCATTCATTTACATAGTTCATCATATATATGTAGTTAATTAATTGAAAATTATCTTGCACATTTTTTTATTTGTAATCATAGTCCTATTCACCATTCTCTCCACACATGTAGAGAAATTAAATTCCCTTCAATCACGTACCATGGAATATCTTTTCATTGTAATGACATGTGGGAAAATGTTTCTTTATTTGATTCAACATAAAATTTTTCTTCTCCCATAATTTTCTTATATTGCATTCCATCAAAACCAAAATACTTTTATTATTTTTTCTATTAATTGATAACAAAAAAATTATTATATCATTATTTGAAAAATTGACTAGTATAATAGTTCCCTTCAATGGATAGTTCTAGTCCCATAAATAAAAATGTTGATCATGTTCTTTGGATTTAGTATATAGTCCATCACATTTCACGAGAACCTTTTAAGGATAACATCATTGTTAGTTACATTTTACAAATAATTTCGTTCAAACATAATAATATTTTCTCTATATCCATGCATTATTACTATGGAAATATTCTTCAATGAAATTTTTCTAAACATTAATCTATTCCATGATTTATTTTTCAACCATTCTATTAGTGTTTTTAATTTATTACCACCAATGATATTAATCACATATGGTTTTTCAAAAAAAAAACTATGATAAACATCACCACTTAATTACTTCTTAATTATGGAAATATAATCTATAAAGAACCTATACAATGGTCACCTACCAATGGATTCAATGTTTTATTTAATTATAGAGTTTTTTGAAACATGAATGAGTCTATACTTGTAAAAGAACAGTATGGATAAATGGATATAATATAAACCAATGATTATTTATAATAACATGAGTTATATTCCTTAATATAATTATAGTTTTATCACCCATAAGAAAAAAAACATCCCAAACTCCAACATTATTATCTTTTATGGGAGGAAAATCACATCATAGATTATGAGAAATGATACTGTTTACATTCTATTTGCTGGGATCAATTTATAAAATATAGAATGCACTATAATAGATCATGACATTGAGAAAAATAATTTATAATCTCAAAAATTTTGAAACTATTAACATAAATTGAATATTTAGGTATAAATTGTCTCCAAATAATTCCATGGTTTTGTTGGGAATATTTCCCAAATAACCCATTAGGTTTCATTGTTGAATGTATTTTTTTCTTAATTTTACTCTCACGGTTATTAATGAACTTACTATGTTACCAATTGTAATGAATAAAACCCTAGTATCCCAAAGCCGATGGTTACAATGTTATAGAGGATCTAGATACAAGAAATCAGAACCCAATATACTAAGTAGTTCAGTAGTATTAGTAAACCATATTCATACATGAAATTCAGAATATATTTATGAAGACATAAATTACACAAATTATTTTCATTGATAATGCCACCACTACCCTTATCATATCCATTTATATCAATCTCAAAAAACTTCTTAGTATCATGTTGAAAATAAAAAATAAGAATTAGGTGAACTAAAATGATTAAGAATGGGTTGTGTATAGTGTATGCTATCATAGAGAAATAATTATGAACAATACAAAAAGGTAAATAACTCAAAAAAATCAATGTAAACAGAAACCTGGGCATAATATAGAAGGAACATAGGATGATTGAATAAGACAGATAAGCACTTACATGTGCATAGATCAACTTCATGGATTTGGTTAGTAATCAAATAATAGAATTGACATCAATATGTTATTTTAGAATCATGGAATTTATAATAATGGACAATATAACAGTACTATTGAGGACTCAATAAATTCATCTAAAAATACTATTATGGCATTGTGCTATGATATCTACATAAATGGGTATGGCCATATCCAATTACCAATATAGTTTTTCTCATTATACCTAAAAATAAAAAAGGCTATATAGTGGCTCCGACATGTAACATACTCAGCACAATACATTCCTCAAATTAATAAATATTAAAAAATAATCCGTATTCCTTAAAAAAATCAATAACAGTATGAATTAGAATAACTATTAATATGAAATATCAATACATTCATCATTCCTATTAAACATAAACAATCCCATGATTAATGATTAATAGTTTCAAAATAGTAAATGCTAAATATAGGAATAAAAAATGTATGTTGGCAGAAATGAAAACATTTTAAAGTAAATACTACACAATATCTTGAGGAATAATAATTTTTTTACTTTTAAAATAAATATTTGAATATAAACCTGCACAAATAAGATATAAATAATTTTCTTTTAAAAGATCATTTAAAATGTGTAATTCAATCTTCAAAGCATTGAGAATTTGTGATGGAGGTAAATTTTATTCCTTTATTAGAAGTTATAATAAAATTTATTTCAAACTTTTTATGGAAAATAAAGAAGCCACATATTTTGAAAATGATAGAAGGATTCATTTTAAAACATATTATAAGAAGTAAATCAAGGGTAAAAATGAATTTAAACATTAACTATAAAATAGTAATAAATTTTTTGAAATATATTTTCAAAAAAATGGTTTAGAAAATATATATTCTTCAAATGGGTCTTAAAAAAACGATCCCAAAAAATAATGAGATTGTGTAATAAACTCATACCACATTGGGTTATTTTTAATCGTAACCCCATAAATTAAAATACATCAAATTAAACATTTAATACCATGAATTAAAATATAATCAATATATTATATATAAATGTGGTTGTATATAAAACCCATAAATGAAAGAAGTTGTGAATTTTGAATATGTCCCATTAAAGTAAATGTAAGAGGACAATCCCATACCTCAGGTCTAACTATTACTCCCCATTACCCCCATTTAAGGAATTTTAATTCAATTTTATTGATTTCTTCTTTAATTGTAACAAATTTTTGTTCTCCTATGTATCGAATAAAATTTTAATGAAATTTTGCGTTATGTTTGGGGATTGATTTTTTTTGGTTTTTGTGGAGGCTATTTATAAATGTGTTATGTCTTTTATTGGTTCTCCTTTAGTTCTCATAATGAAATAGTTTTTTTGTGGTTTTTATGTTTGATTTTACAATTTTAATCTATGTTTTAGGAAACTATATAGTGTATAATGGGGTTAGGCAATGTGTAATTGTCCTCCAAACACTATTCCTGAACCATGTATACAGCATGAAAGGACTACATATTGTATTAAGAAAACATGACATTTAAAAATAAAAGACATGTTTTTAATGAATGAAAATGTGTTTTTAGTAATTCTTCTCCATTTTTATTACATGATATGTTAATGGGTTAAACATAATGTAATAATCATTAGTTATGTTATTAGTTTGTGGTATTTCTTGTTTTTTCATTCATTCATTACCATTATGCATCTCCCTCACCCTAGATCCATTCTCTGGTGATTTTGGGAGTCTCTATACAATCTATGTTGATTTTTTTAGTGCTTGATCATTATTTTGGTTAGGTTTCTTCTCTCTAGATGAGTAATCCTTTCTTTTTATTATCCATTTACATGGAATATTAAAACATATTTGTGTTTAACTATCAGTTTTCTTCATCCGGAGTGATGATTCTTCTTATTTCCTATTACACCGTGAGTGAGAACATGTCCCAAAGGTCATTTATATTATTTATTATGGAATGAAAGTTATGTTGAGACAATAAGTATTCCATTCAACTTTTCCATTAATCTATGATTTGAAAATATCACACACATTATCATAAGGAAAATTATCCTTCTTTAAGGATTATTTAATTAAGTAACCGCTCCATTAAATCAAGAATGTTTTATCCTTACCTTGGTTTCAGTGACTCCCTAAAACCATGTCATTTTTTTCATCTAAGACAATAATTTGGATCGTTACCTAAAATATTATAATTTTATAGTTCTTTAGGTATTGATTATTATGTTTTTTAGACTCTGAATTCCCTGAATTTTAGATATCGAATTCTATTATATTCAGACAATGAATTCCTCATAATTTAGACTTTTCATTTATCATAATTCAGACTCTTAATTCCTTATTATTATGTCTCTAAAATCATCATAATTTAGACTCTGACATCGTAGAAATTGAAAATCCAAACTTCTCAGAATTCACACTCTAAATTCATCTAAATATTGACTCTGAATTCATCAAAATTCAGACATCATCTTTATTATAATTTTTACTCCTAATTCCTCATAATCTAGATTTCAATGTCATAGAAAAATAGAAATTGAATATCAAATTTTCTATAATATAATTTTTTTCCAATACTTAGATTCAGAAATAAATTCTTTTAAGAATGTGACCTATCAGTTTCAGTTAAGGTACTTTATTTTCTTTTCATTTTATTGATTCTTAAGAGTGTTAATTCTTTCCAATATGTTTATATAAAAAAATGTCGTACAGTCTGTTTCTAAAAAACAGTTTGTTGAGTGACACGGGTATAGGTACCTCTAACATTCAAGGAAATGTATGGCTATTAGAGGAGGGAGATTATTGTTGATTATTTTCTTATAAATAAAATCCCATTTATATAAGCTTGGTATCCATCTATCGATTCATGACCCTAGATATTACATACTGTAATTTGATTTATAGAGAGAGTAAGAATCTCATTCCTAGTGTGTTTTATGAACACCTTGTTCAACCAAGAATATCTTGTTCATCTTGTATTATGAAAATATTATTTCTACTGAGTACAATTGAGGGTTATGGGGATAATATAGAAGAGGTTCCAAATACCATAATGATCGAGGGAATGTAGGTAATGCAAGAAAAAATATGATATTATTATCAATGGATTACCGTTATGTGGGTAACAAAAACATTCTTGAATGTTTAAATCAAGGGAACTTTATACAAGGTTGTTGGAAACCAACACTTTGGGTTAAAATACTTCCTACTTGTTTAATTTATTATTGTTTCAAGATTTATTTCTACATTATTTTTCTAAAGAAAAAAATTATAACATTCTAATAAATTCTTGTAATTTTACATACCCTGATAAATAAGATTCTATATGATTTAAGGTAGAATCAATCTATATATAAACAGATCTTATGTTTCTTTTCAAGAACCATATTTCTAGAGCCTAGGAATTTTGTTTCATAGTATAGAACTAAAGAGGGTTTGTTAATCTATCTTATTAATCTTTTTAAAATATAGATTTCATAATGTTTTAAATATAGTGTTTCTAAAATAAAAATTCACCCACTTTCTCATATATTAACATCTAAAAATTCTATTTTGATCCTATAATTGATATTAGAGGAAGGTCTCCAATATACATATAATAACAAATAAATTTGTTTTCCCCTGTTTTTTTTCTTAACATTTATTGTTCGTGACTTTCATAAATATTGTCGTAATTGGTTATAAATAATCACTTTTAACAAGTCATGTGGAAAAGTATTTTATTATATAATTATAGGTATAAATGAATATTCTATTGAAGAACATAATCCTACTAGACCACCAATAATTATTAGTAATGATTATGAGTATTATTGATACATGATGAAGAATTTTTTCATTAACTCTGGAGTAGAATATTTTGTAACTATCGTTGTGGACTACAAAATTACAAAAAATGAAGTCAGAATCATCACCAAAGATGAGAAACTATAATATCATGTTAATTAAAATTTATGAAATACTTTATTGTGTTATATGACATGGAATATGTATAGTCAAATATATTCATGAAAATGTTCCAACTGAATTTAGAAGAAACATGATGTTACATATTTTTTAACATCTAAATTGATAGAAATTAGAAAATATATGTGGAGAGTGGAATATCATGGATTGTTATTTCTTTATGGAGAACCTGTTTGTAAATTAAAAAATATATTTATGACAATTGTCAACAGTCATCAATCTATGGGAGAGAAATTCCTTAATGATGATGTTCTTTTGAATAATATAATTGATATCTTACCCAATGAGTGGGAATCCAAAAGGAAATCTATTTAAGGAGAACAAATAAGTATCTAACATTACTCTTGATGAGTTATTTGGAACTCTTATTAAACATGAAACAAGGATGAAGAGAGATGATGATTTTAGAAAAAAATAATTGTAATCGAAGTGTAGCTATCACTACTACATCTAAATCCATGACTCTGGAAAGGTTAACTAGATCAAAAGAAATGAAAGCAGTTATTATATATGATTCAAATGATTGTGATAATTTAGAGAATGAATTTTCCAATATTTATTGAATGATGACAAATATTATAGGAATGAATGATTTTCAGTATAGATATAATATGAAATATACAATGAAAAAGTATGATTTGGAAGTAAACTATGATGAATGAAAAAGGGTTGGATATATCAAACCTAATTTTCCTATTCTTAATAGAAATTGTGTAATGAAAAATAATTATGATTGAAACAGAAAGAAGAATTACAAGTCTAAATTAGTAAATGTTTAGAAAGAAAATGACATGTGGAGTTATAGTTGTTGTGACTCTTCAGATGAATCATCGGAATGTGAATCTTCTTAAGAAAAGAATATTGGTCTTATATCCAGAGTACCCACTGAATATCATATTCTTATTGATAAGGTACACAATTCTAAATCCTTAACCATTATATCATTAAAAGAGATTTTTTCAAATGAAGATTATTATCAATATTCAGATGATGATTCTTCATCATTAAAAGATAATATATTACCTTCATTTTAAGAAGTCTCTATATTTTCTAAATTAATTTAAAATGAAAATTTTTATATAAAAATTTGTTAGAGAAAGAAAATTCTATAATTTATGTTTTAACTAAAGAAGTATGAGATTTTATGAGGATCGCGATCAAAAAACTATTTATTTTGAATGTGTTTCTAAAACACATAATAAAGATAATTATGAGAAGTATATACTTACTAAGGATCTTGAAAATGGTATTTCAATGAAAAATATTTTATAGATTAACTTATTTTCAAAAACTAATGAATTTGAATGATAAGAATTTATTAATTAGAAAAAAATATGAAATAGTTTCCTGAAATAACGTTTTATCAAAATTTATCTTTGGGAAGGAAAGGATTTTATAAAATGTATTCCCAATTTCATCCTCTATGATATTTTTCAAGAATTTGTTATTCTCATTCAAAATCAACTTTTAGTAATAATTATTTTATTCCCCAATGTTCTCCCTATTATACCAATTGTCAATATTTTGGACATTGGTTGGAAAATTATTCTTTAAAAAAACCCAAATTTTAGTTTTTCATAAATTATACTTTTATATGAAAATGTAGATTCCTTATATTTTACTTTATAAAATTTCCGCATCCAAGAGTGTTTTTATTCTGAATATCCAACTCTTTTGTTATCTAGAAAATAAAAAATGTACCAAAAACAATACATGGTACATATATAGTGGTTTTCCTAGCATATGACTGGTAAATAAACTTCTTTAAAACGATAATCAAGAAAAAATGGGGGACAATTAAGATTTGGGGAAAATGCCCAGGAAGAAATTGTTGGTATAAGTAACATTGTTCTCCATGGAAAATATATGATTAAAATTATTTATTTGTCAATGATCTTAAGCACAACGACATTAGAATAATAAAAATACATGATGTTAGATACCTTGTGAATTAAAATAATGTTATATTCATTATACACAATTCCAATGAAACATTTATTTTTTCTTCCCAGAGACCTAAAAATTTTTATAAACTAAACATTGAAGACCTTAGAAGAAAAGATCTACCTTTCCTCAATGGAATGGAAGATAATTATTGGTTATTTCATAGAATACTATGACACTATCACATAATGAAACTATGAAAAATATCAAAGAAAAATACTTGTTAAGGATCTAATGGAGCTTAGATTTGATTCTTCAAATGTTTGGGATCCTGTAAATATGGAATGAAACATATGGAAAGCATCAAATCAATAGGTTAACTCTCATCCTCTAATGAATTATAGCTATTGAATATACTTCTTTTTTCAATAACACTAACTAGATGTATTAGAGGAAAATATTATGTATAATTTCTATTTAAGGATTAACTAGATTTACATGGGTATATTTTCTAGTAAATTAATCAGAATCATTTTCTAATTTTAAAACAATTAGATCCCATTTTAATATATTTTGAAAACCCTTCCATTGATATGTACTCATATAGATCAGGTAGGAGAATTTAAAAATTATATTTTGAAACATTTTGATGTAAAAAAAGCATTACTCATACCTTTTCATCCTCAAGTACTCCTCAACAGAATGGTGTTGTTGAAAGAAGAAATAGAATTATTCAAGAGATAACTTGAACAATATTGACTGAATATTCTCTTCATAAACACATTTGGAATGAATATGTTACTTATTCTTGTTATATTAAAAATCATGTTTTAGTTAGAAATTTTCTTAATAAAACACCATATAAATTGTGTACTGGTCGACAACCTAGACATTCATACTTCAAAGTTTTTGGATGAAAAGTATTCATTCTGAATACTAAATATAACTTAATTAAAATCTCACTGAAATATGATGCATGAATTTTCCAAGGATACTCCACTACTTCTTAGTCATATAAGGTTTCAAAAAAAATTACTTTTAGTGTTTTAGAAACAGTGAATGTAAAATAGTATGAAACTAGTTATTTTGTTTTTAAACAACAGAAACCATCATTCTCAAATGTGTTTTAAAAAACTGATTATCTATCTTTGATAAAATATTCTTCAAATAATGAAAATACTCCCAAAAATGTTTTTGATTTATTAACCTCATAATATTTTCTACGATATGTTGATGAACCAGTTTTACAAAACCCAAACCAGTTGTTTCATAAGAATCATCCCAGTGAAAGTATCATTGGTTATGTAAATCAACTTATAAGGAATATAATTTCTTTAAGAATTGAATTATAACATCAATCATTTCGTTTAAAATTAGAACAAAAAGAAATGATTAAGAGTTAGGTGATTATTATTGGATTAAATCTATACATGATGAGATAAATGAATTTGAAAGGGATAAAGTATGGACCATGGTTAAAAAACCTATGGGAACTTCTATAATTTGAGTAAAATGGGTCTTCAGAAAAAAAAAATTATGATGAAAATGGAATCTATGTAAGAAATAATGTAATATTAGTTTCTAAAGGATATAACCAACAAGAAGGAATAGACAATGAAGAAACAAATGATTTAGTGCCTAAACATTAATATATTCGTATTTTACATGAATTTGCAACATTATTTAATTTAATAATTCTTAAAATGGATCTGATATGTTTTCTCCTTAACGGATATGATAAAGCTGATGTTTATGTTGAACAACTTCCCAAATTTGTACATTTAAAACATCATGGACATATTTAAAGCCATACCAAAGCATTATATGGACTGAAAAAAATCCCTAGATCTTGGTATGATAGACTTACATGACTTTTGATACATATTGTTTTTTAAATTATATCATAATCCATATATTTTTATAAATAATGAAATGATTTTTTTTTAAATTTCAACTATATATTGATAAAATTATATTTAGGTCAACTTAGTTGTCTTTCATTGCACTAAGGTAAAGTAGATCATGGATTCTATGGTCTTTTATGTTTAGTGTATAAGTATTATAATTCTTATGGGAAGAAATAATAAACAATTCCTTTGAATTTTATACTATAAATTTAGCATTTCTAAAATTTACTATGTAACATTCATCACACAATTTACTTATGATAATGAGGTCATTATTATAATCTTTAAAATAATATTTGAAATCAATTTTATTCATGAAGAACAATGTTGCCTATACCAATAGTTGATATTATAGAAAGGTCTATGAAATACTTATACTCATAATTACGTTTTATTGATCATGTTTTTCTTTCCTAACATTTCATGTCCATTTTTTTCTTAATGATTTGTATCTTTGTTTATAAATCTTCTTTTTTACCCAGTATTTCGGAAAATTATTTTCTTATAGAATGGAATTTATAAATGTTGGTTCTATTGACAACCTTAGTACTACCAAAACACTATTCATTGATGGTAATTATTATTAGTACTGGAGAGATATGATGAATAATTTTTTTCATTAACAATAGAGTAGATAATTTTTTAATTCTCACAAGGGATTACAAAATTACAGACAAGGAAGTCAAAATCTTCCACAACCAAGATAAAATAAAATATTAACTAGATTATGTGGTACAAAATACGTTGTTATGTTCTATGACAAGGAATATATATAGTCAAATATCTTCTTCTGAATCTCTCAACTACATTTGGATGAAACCGAATGTTACACATTTTAGAACTTCTAATGTTATAGAAACCAGAAGTGCTATGTTGTGTTATAAATATTGTGGATTATTATTTCCTTACGGAGAACCTATTTGCAATGTGAAAAAAATATGTATGACTATTGTCAACTATATTGAATCTATGGGAGAAAATGGTATTGATGATGGATTTCTTATGGATAAGATAATTGATATCATGCCCAATGAGAGGGAATAAAAAAGGATAACTATTAATGAGAACAGAAAATAATATAACATTACTCTTGATGTGTTATTTGGAAGTATTTATCAGCATGAAACAAGTATGAGAAGAGATTTTTATTTCAATGAAAAGGATAATGGTTATGGTAGTATAACATTCAGTACTACATCTAAACACATGACTCCAAAAATGGTTATTATATCTAATTCAATGAACTCTTCTTATATTAGAAAATCGGGTGATAGTGATCATTCAGAGAATAAATTAGCCAATCGGTCTTGAATGATAAAAAAATTGGGGGAAAGACATATTTTTAGTGTAGATATAGGAAGCATGATATAAAAGACATGAAATATTATAAAGTAACCTATTATGAATGAAAAATGGATGGACATATCACAACAAATTGTCCAATGTTTAAGAGAAAATACAGGAAGAAAAAATTCAAAAAGATTCAAAAAAAGTATTACATGTGTTATGCTAAGAATGTCGTGAAAGAAAATGAATCCTTGAGTGCCTGTTGTTGTGACACTTCAGACAAATAATCAGAATATGAATCTTCTAGTCATAAGAATATAGGTCTTATAACCATTTTACCCTTCAAGAATCATTTTCATACGGATAAAGTACACAATGATGAATCCTTAACCAATATCTATTGAAAATAAAATTTTAGAAATAAATAATATTATGATTCTTTAGATGATGGATCTTCTTAAGTAAAATATAATACATTGCCTTAATTTTACTAAGTCTTTAGATTTTCTAAATTAAATGATAATAAAAATTAAAAAATAAAAAAGAAGTTATAGAATGAAAATTCTGGAATTCTTGTTTTGACAAAAGTATTTTATGTTTAAAAGGATCTTGACCAAAAAACATTTTATTTTGTATGTGTTTCTAAAAAACGTAAGGTTGTTAATTTTCAGAAGGATAAAATTTATATGGATATCAAAAATGTTATATCTAATAAAATATTTTATAAAATAAGTCATGTTCAAAAACTAATGACAATAATGATATGAATTTAGTCATCACACTAAAATACAATAATTTTCACTTAAAGAAACTTATATCGAATTTTAATTCGGTAATAAAAGAATTTGATAATATACAGGATACATGGACATTTTATGTTCCTGATATATTACTGGTTACAAAAACATCTTTGAAAATATTATTTAGAAGAATAGAGGAAAAGTAACATTCAGAGACAATGCTCTCAGAGAAATTGTTGTTATAAGTAACATTTTTCATCTTTGAAAATCATTGTATTTCTAATTATTTATTTATTAATGATATTAATAACAACCAAATTAGTATAGGCCAATTATTTTATGAAGGGTACCTTGTAAATTTTAGGATTGATAAATTATTATTAAAGAATTCCAATGAAGAGTTTATTTTTTCTCCCCATAGGCATGAGAATGTTTATACACTAAACATAGAAAGTCCTTAGATTCTAAGATCTACCATTCCATAGTGAAGTGGAAAATCAAACATTGAAATGTTATTGTATACTTGGATATTGAAACATTAGGAACCTATGAAAACTCTCCAAGAAAATACTTGTTAAGGATATAACCAATCTCAGATTTGATTCTTCAATAATTTGTGATCCTTTTCAATTTAGCAAGGAACATAAGTCAATATTTAAATCAATAGGTAATGTATCAACTTCTAATGTATTATAACTACTGCATATGTATATTTTTGGAACCACACAAAATGGAAGTATTGGAGGAAAATATTATTTATTTGTTCTAATTGATGATTACACCAGATTTATGTGGGTTTATTTACTAACAACTATATTTCAATCCTTTTCTTATTTTAAAACGTTTAGAGCACACGTTAAAAACCAGAAACACCTTCCACTGATAACTATTAATATTAATCATAGAGGATAATTTCAAAATTCATATTATGATACTTTTTTACCAAAAATGGAATTACTCATAACTTTTCATCCCCAAGAACTCATCAATAGAATGGTGTTGTTGAAAGAATAAATTTAATTCTTAAAGAGGTAACTAGATCCATGTTGAAAGAATATTCTATTTCAAATCATTTTTTGTATGAACCAATGAGTAATTTTTTAATAATATAAATCAAGTTTTAATAAGACATTTTCTTAATTAAACACCCTCTTAATTGTGGACTGTTTGAGAACTTAGACATTATTACTTCAATGTAATTTGATAAAAAGTATTCATTCTAAATAATATTGAAAACTTATATAAATTCTCACACAAATCATATTAATGGATTTTCATAGCCTACTGCACTACTTCTAAGGATTATAGTGTATTTAAAAAAAAATACTTGTATTGATGAAGAAACAATGCAGGTTAAATTTGGGTAACTAATCAAGTTTTTTTAAACAACCCCAAACAACATCGTCATATGTGTTTTCAAAAACTAATTATCAAGATCTAATAAGATATTCCTCTAATAAATTAAATACTCGTGAAATGTTTCTAAAGTGTTTACCCCAGAATATTTTATACCACATGTTGATGACCATGTTTTTCAAAACCCAAACCAGGGTTTTCTTACGAATCATCACTGTGATAGTATCATTCGTAATTAAAATCAACATGTAAGGACTATATGTTCTCTATGAAATTAAGTATAACATCTATAATTTCATTCACAAGTAAATAAAAAAGCACCAATCATTCTTTATTTAATGAGTATTGGATAAAATCCATTCAGGATGAGCTGAATGATTTTGAAGAGAATAATGTTTAGACCATTACTGAGATACCTAAGGAAACAACTGTAATTGGAGTAAAATTGTTCATTAGAAATAAATGTGATAAACATTGAATATTTTTTATTATTAAATATATATTATTTTACAAGGCTATAATCAAAAATATGCAATAGACTATAATGAAACCTATTCTCCAATATGTTTACATGAATCTATTCGCATAATATGGACTTAAACAAGCCCCTTGAACCTGTTATCATAGACTTGCACGATTTTTGATACCAAAAAAAGTGTTAAGGAAACTGCTCATCCATCTATTTTTATAAATAAAGGTAAATAAAAGTTTTTACTATTCAAATATATATTAATGACATTATATTAGATAAACTATGTATTATTTAATTGATTTGTTTGTGAACCTCATTAAATCTATTTTTAAATGAGTATGATGGGTGAGATAAAAAATTTTCTAGGTTTTCAATTTTATAAATTCCAAAAAAGAAACATATAAATATCTACATAAGTATATTTAAAATCTTCTTATAATTTAGGGATATGATAACTGTAATAGTATAATTTCTCTAATCGGTATCTCAAATTCTCTTGCTATTGATGATGATGGGAAATCAGTAGATCAGACATCTTTTATAGGTATGATAGTAGGTTTGTTATAGTAAATTCATTTTCATATAGACATAATAATTTTAGTACACTTATGTGTAAGATATCAATCTAATCCAAAGGAAACTAATTTAAAGTATGTGAAAATAATTTTTCTCTATTTAAAGGGATCCATCGATTTTGGACTTTTCTATTCTTCTTGAAATGATTTTTCAAAAAAATGTTTTTCATATGATGATTTTTGATAATGTAGAGTTGATAGAAAAACTACATTTGAAACATGTCTTTTATTTGGAGATTAATTAGTTTCTTGGTCTTTCGTGAAATAACATTATATAGAACTTTCCACTACTGAAGCTGGGTTTTTAGAAGCTAGAAGTTTTTGTGCTCAAGTGTTGTGGATGCATCACACATTCGCAGACTATAGAATGATTTTAACCAAAACACGTATATTGTGTGATAATAGAAGTTCAATTTCTCTAAGAAGGAACCCTACACATCACTCTAGTTCAAAACCCAATGATATTAGAAATCATTTTCATAAGGATCACACACTTAAAGGATATATAATTCTTCTATTTATCGGAACTCAAGATCAGTTTGATGATAATTTTACCAAATCATTACCCACTGATAGATTAGAATACATTAAATAGAAATTATGAATGATAATTATAAGGTAATCATCCGTATTAATTTTTTTAATCCAATATTCTTACATTAATAAACTCTATGTCATAGGGGGTGTACATTTTATATTATCACAAAAAAATTCATAATCAAAATAGTCATAATCAAAACATTTTTTAATAAAATTTCTTTCATACACATTTTTATTTCAAATTACCATATTCAATTTTTTCAGATCCCAAAATTTATGGAATAAAAAATTTAATTTCCTTAACAAAAAAATATAAATCTACGAAGAACCTTTTTATATATTAAAACTCTTTATAAGCATTCTGGAAGGTGTGTTTACTTACCTAAATGTTCATATATTTTTATGGTTGGTATGTTTATCTTATTTTATGAAAACTCTATCTAATTCAAATTTTATAAATCATATTTTCTGTTAAATGCTAAAAATGATCGAAACCTACCAAATCATTTCTCATAAATCATCTCAACCATCGGATTAGATCATTCTTATTTTAGTCATTGGATCCAATTGGGAATTTGGACTGTCACCTGGAAGCCTATATAAAGGCCCACTAATCAATGTCCCACATTTTTTTTCAATTCGTTGGGTTGCAAAGCTATACTCTTCATCAAATAGGTTGTTCAATTTTCCATGTTTTATTACATTCAAAATGTCACTTGATGCTTCCCCGTAGAAACAAATTACTTAAACTTAGGAAATCAAGGATTGGTAAATCTACAGCGAAAGTTTGGGGGACCCTAATTTAATTTATATGTATAATAATTTGATTAGGTAGAATATATAAATGAATGTATGTGAGATTTTTTTTTGTCGCCAAGATGGTAAGTTAGTATTCCTTTTGTCATTATCTTCTCATAGTGTTTTAGGGTACAATCAGTTTTTATGATGAAGGGGGAATGGAAAAGTTGTATTTTAAGAGCTATGGGAAAATCTATCCACTATCATTCAATGTGGTAGATAATATTTTTGGAATTCTGTATATGTATGTGGAAATATTTTACTCTCACATGTTTCCCGATATGTATGGATGCTTTGAGAGGGAAAATGAAATTTAGTACCTTGGAGTCAAAGGAATAAAATCACTAAAGATCAACAATCAGTCAATGAAATTAATGATGTTAGCCTTATGGTAACAAGTTTTTCTTATTCTAAGAAAATGATACAAGGACTCTCTGACGAAAAGTTATATCTTTATACTGGACATTCTGGTTAATTATAGAATGGTAAACCTGGTGAATTACATCCTTCTAAACATCACCAAAAAGAAGAATAGGACTCTCAAATCTCGTATAATCATTTACCTAGAAATTTTTTCAAAGATCAGTATGCTTTGTTTAGAGTCATTTAAAATTACCTGCATCTCAAAACCTAGGACCTTAAATATCATGTTATTGAGTGATGATACCCCTGTGAGGATGAAAGTTGTTTTCAGTACCAAATTAGGTGAGTTTTTTTATCTTTCAGGAACTGAAGTTCAAGCATTTATCAAGATATGGGATGTAGGAGAAACATCCAAGAATGATTAGAAGAAGAGAAAAGAGAAGGAACAAAATATAAATGAAAAATTCCTAGTTTTGGAAATCCAGTAAGAACCACTAAAGCTGAAAAATTAAAAAACATTCTCATATGAAGTTATTTCAAAGTTGAGAGAGGAAAAGATAAAGAAGAATTATTGAGATTTTAGTATTTTTTAGATCTTATTTAGGAAATGTCCTTAATGATTCAAGATAATGAAGATAATGAAAGGAATGAAAAATAGAAGAAGCTGAAAAAGAAATTGTTTGAAGCTGTGATCTTTTATGCAATTGTAATGTATATTAAGTTAGCATCCTAAAATATTATGGTACAAGAATCCTTCCTCCATGAAATAGTTTCTTTAGAATCTTTGGGAATGAAAATTCCTATTCTGAAACATGTTTTATAAGGGGAAATAATTCATGAAGACGAGGAATAAAAAAACAAAGAATAGAATAAGGTTAAAGTGACTATGTGATTATGAATGTGTAAGAATACCATGAGAAGGAATGTACTCCAGATAATATATCAATATGAACCTCTGAGGTTGATTCAACCAATAATATTTCTCAAGGAAAAGATGATTATGGATAGGAATAGTTTGAAAACCCTACTAATGATGATAGTATCAACCTTGATATCATCCAACCTAATGGTGTAATGATTGATGATGGTGGGGAAGATATGATTGTTCAACTGTTTTAAAGAGATAATGAGTCTCTAAGGGCTGAGAAGGTTATTTAAAATTTAGATAATGTAATATAAGTGATTTTTTATACGACTAAAAAGGATCTCATTGTCGAAGATATGAAGAAAGATGGTTGTTATTATAAGAGGAATATTGAAGATCTTGAAAATGTATTCTCACTTGCAAGGGAATCAGATTCTAAATCGTCAACTTCAATGGGTCATGATTTCATTATCTAGTATTTTAAGATGATTGTGAACACAATACCTTTGATTTCATATGTTAGTTACATCGACATTCATTTAATAAGAAGTTATATTTGTTAAGTATTATCCTGGAAAAGATAATCTGTCTTCTGGAATATTTAAAAAAACATTTATTATTGGTTATGATTCTCATAGGAGATCATGTAAGGAAATTAGAAAATGGTAAGAAAGAATTATGGTGGACATGAGAATATTTGATGAGTTCCAAGATTCAATAAAATATTCATTTGATATGTCAGGTGATAGAATCAAAAACATATCTACACATTTTTTAGAAAATCCAAATCTTTATCGAGTAGTCTGGAAGCATGAAGATAAAGATATGAATGGGAACTTAAATTCAGTTTCCTTAAATTTAAAGAGATAAAGGGAGCCCCATGAATATATGGAACAATAGTTCAATCATCAATGGGAGGTAGTAATGTATCAGGCATAAATTCTGATATCTCAAGAAGGAAATATCAATGCTCTAATGAAGAAGAATGTGACTCTGGATCAGTTGATCAAGTGGTTTTACGACGATCACAAAGAGATCAAGAAGATAAATTCTACCTAGAAGAAGATGATGCCGAAAGAAAAGAAGGATGAATGATTTTCCTTTCAATATGATCTTTTGTTGTATTTTTAGCATGTAACAATTACTCCAATCCAAATGAAAAAGAAAACTCTATCCATAAATTGATTCTTCTAGTATATATGTAATATTTTAGGTACAATGATGTTTTTCATTCACTACATTTATTTGTAAAAATCACAAATTGGGAGGAAGGAATGATAAATATAATACTATGTATAAATAAGATAATTCCCAATGAAAGGTGGATATTAAGTTAGGGGGAGTTTAATTAAAAGATATTTTCTTATGTAATAAAAAGTAAACCTCTCTAAGAAAGTGAAGAATACAATTTTTAGGGATTACAGAACCTAAGGGGGAGTTAGTTGTTTTCATCATAAGTCATATGTAATGGGACATAAGTATGTTCTTTTACAATTCATAATATTAATCCTTATTCCTCATATTCTGTTTCGAAAGTTTGTTTGTGCATTACTAAACGGGAGACATTATTGAGTCAATAAAGATTCCTTATGAATTTTTCATTCCTCTATGATTTGAAAATCACCGACAAGTTATCTTAAGGAAATTTATATTTCTCTAAGGATTATTTTCTTAAGGAAAATTTACACTCTCTATGGAATGTTTCATCATTCCCTGAGTTTTCAATGTTATCCAAAAACCATTTCATTTATTCTTCTATGTCAAAAAATTTTATCCTTATCTTAAATATCATAATCTTAAAATTCATTAGATATTATGTCTTATGTTTTTTAGAATATGAATTCTCTGAAATTTAGAATCTGAATTCTCTAAAATTCCTAGCATGAAATTCCATAAAATTAAGACTTTGAATTCTCTAAAATTCAGTCTCTAAATTATCTATAATTTATACTCCAAATTCTATAAAATTAAGAATCTGAATTATATGAAATTTATACTCTGAATTCTCTGAAATTAAGACTCTAAATTCTCTAACATTCAGAATCTGAATTCCTCAGAATGCACCCACTGAATTCATCAGAATTAAGACTCTGAAATCATCAGAATTCAGGATCCGACATCATGAAAATTCCGAATCCAAATTCCAGATAATTCAAAATCCAAATACATCAAAATTATGAATCCGGATTCTATATAATTTAGACTCCAAATTCATAAAAATTTATACTCCGATATCCTCATAATACAAATTCAAAATTCCATAGAATTTAGTCTCTCAATTAGGAGAAAATCAAAACCATAGTATCTTCTTTTATAGAATCCAATTGTTCACATTTTTATTTTCCAAATTCAATTTTCCTTAGACTCTAATTATTTAGTTTTGGTTAATCTACGTTTCTTTCATACATTTTATTTATTCTTATGAATTTCAATGCTTCACACGATTCTCCAATATAAAGTGATGTCATACAATTTTTTTCAATCTAACCATTGGTTAAGTGACACGTGTACTAGTCCCTCCAAAATTCATTAATAAATAAGACTATTAGAGGAGGGATCCAACCATTGATGTTTTGCCTATAAATTGGATCTCATTTGAACTAGCTCATCATCCATCTATTGATTGATGATCCTACAGATTAAATGTTTTTTAGTTATTTCTAGAGAGTGGAATACTCACATTAGTTGTGTGTTTTATGAACACCTTATTCAACCTAGAATATCTTGTTCATATTTAATTCTGTGGAATAGATTATTGTTGAGTACAACCGAGGTCTTTTTGGGAATAGAAGAGGGATGATCCTACTACCTTAATGTTCCAGGGCTTGCGGGTTTAGAAAGATAGATACCAATAGTCTTATCATGGTCATGCCCTGGTGTGGGTATGAAAAACTTTCCTGAATGTATAAATCAAGGGACATTTATCAAATGGTTTGGGACACCCTACTCTGTGGGTTGAATGATTTTCTACATGTTTACTAGTTTTTTGTTTCATGATTTATTTCTACTATATTTTGAAAAATAATGAAAGTATACCTTTTCTATACTTTATTGTGCTTTTACTTACACTATTATTAATATTCTACATCCTTTATGGTAGAATCTTTCCCTATGAAAAGTATTCTAGTGTTTCTTTTCTGGACCCCTATTTTTAAAACCTAAAAAAGTTTGTTTCATAGTTAACAACTAAATAGTGATATTGAGTACATATTGTTTAACTTTATTAAACATAGATATACTTATGGTTAAAAGAGAATGTTTTCAAACATACAAATCACCACTTAATCCTTATCTGACATCAGTTTTTCAAGACTTTATGCAATAAATCTCTACACCCCTTCAAGTAGGTCGTTTAGTTTTCCATGTTTTCCTACATTTCATTTGTCTCTTGAAGAATCTCCATAGAAATAGATGTCTTCAACTATGGAAATCAATGATTGGAAAATATATAGTGAAAGGTTGGTTGAAAAAAATTTCTTGGCTATGAATAATTTTTTGAATACGGATAATATAAAGATGAATGGATTAGTTTGTTTTTGAATTTCCATGGCAAATAGTCAGGATTCATATTACCCTGACCTTATCATAGAGTTTTATGATATAGTCTCTTTTTATGATGAAGGGGAAAGTGAATATTTTTCTTTTCAGAGCTATAAAAAAACCTATACTCTGACTTTCAAAATTGCAGCAAAATATTCTTAGAATTCCCTATCATTGTGAGGTAATCATTTTCCCCCACAAGATTCTCGATAAATCAACAATCTTTGATATGGAAAATAAAATTGAGTGCCTTGGACTCAAATGAGTAAAATCAATGATGATCAACCATAGGTCAATGAACATTAGGATATTAGCATTAGGGGTATAAGGTTTTCATATTCCAAGTAATGTAGACATGTATTCTCTAATGAAAAGTGATATATTTATACTATATTTTACTGTTAACCTTATAAAGGTAAAACTGGTAATGTAAATCCTTCAAAAAATCACCAACATTAAGAATGGGACCCTAGAGTCTCAGATAAAAATGTATCCAATGATCTTGTTGAAGATTATTTTGATTTTTTAGAGTCTTTTAAATTTCCATGTAGCTCAAAAACTATATCCTTCATGATCATTTTTATTATTGATGATATACATTAGAGGATGAATGTTGGTTTCAGTACCAAATCATGACTGTTTTGTGATACTTCAGGATGTGATTTTCAAACCTTGATCAAGAAAGGGGATAGACTTCCCATAAATCTCATAAAAAGAGTATAGTGAAGGAATCAGATATAGAAGATAAAGTGAATGTTCCAGAATGCCGGCCAACATCACCAAATACGAAAAACAGTACATTCTCTGATGAAGTGGTTGCAAAGTGGGGAGACCATATGAAAAAGAAGGAGGGAGATTCAAGCATAGGATGAAATCCTGTTGAGGAAAAGTCCCGAAAGATTCATGCTACTAAAGAGATTGAAAGGAATGAAAAATAGAATAAGTTGAAAAAGATAATTTATGAATCTACGATCATTAAAGATATTATTAATGATACTGAGATTACATCCAAAATTATTAGTGCATTTAAATCCTTCTTCCATTAAACAGTTTCTATAGAAACTCTACTAAAGAAAATACCAATTCTGGAACCTGTTGTAGAAGAAGAAATAATTTAAGATATTGGAGAAAAAGAAGAACAAGAATCAGAATAATGTGAAAGTGATTATGTGATTAAGAAAGATGAAGAATTCCAGGAAAAGGAAATTCATTCAAATAAGCTATCAATTCAGACATCTCAGGATGAGTTACCCAAAATGATTTCTCAAGGAAAATATGATGATGGACCAGAAGAGGTGATGAACATTCTGATGATGAGTGTATATCCATGATTTCATACATCCAGATGATGTTAAGGGTTATTTGGTTGATGAAGATATTATATTTTAACTCTCTAATAGTGATCATTAGTGTTCCATGGTTGAGAAGGTATTTTCCAATTTCGATAAAGGAAAACAAGTGGTTTTTAATATGCCTAATAACGATGTGGATGAAACTAATAAGAAGGATATGTGTGGTTCATCTAAGTGGAAATCTGAATAGCTAGAAAAATTATCCTCATCTTCAAGGGAATCAAATTTTGAATCTTCACATTTGAATGGTTAGGATTTTATTGTTCAACATTTGAATATGGTAGTGAAAACCTAAATTTAATCCCTAATATTGATTCGAGATTTCAGTTGCTTCAACATTTTTTCAATAAAAATTCATATTAGTTATGCGTGATCATGGAAAGGGTTAGCATTATCATTGCAGATTCCAAAACATTTCAAATTGGTTATGATGTTCATATGAGATGAAGTAAGGAAATAACAAAATGATATAAAAGTATGATTGAAGACATGAGAATCATTGACCACTTCCAAGATTTAGTAAAACATTATTTTGATATGTGAGATAATTTATTGAAAACCCATTCAAAAAGTTGTTTGAAAAGAATAATCATGAGAGAGAAGATTGGAATCTAGAGGATAAAAATATAAATTGGAAGTTAAATCTAGTTTCCATAAATTCTAATAGAAAAATGGAGCACATTGAACAGTTAGAAGAAAATTTTGAATCAACAAGAAGATGTAGTAATGTTTCAGTTAGAAATTCTAAAGTATGAAGAAAATAAATCAAGGTTATGGAAAAGAGAAATAAAGATCAGGATTAGTTGCTCAAGGTGTTTGATGATGATCCAAAAGAGATCAAGAAGTTAAAGGATACCTAGATAATGATCAAGCCAAATGAAAAAATGATGAATTATTTTCATTTCAATAGAATATTTTGTTGTATTTTTACCTAGTAACAATTTTTCAAATCAAAATTAGATTTTTTCTGTCCTTTTATAGTATTGTATTTTATATCACTAACCATCCAGGTACATTTTTCATTCCATCTATTACTTTTTTAAAATCAAAAAGGCATAGAAAAGAATGATCCAACAAATACTAAGAAAAAAGAAGATAATTCCCTTGTAATGGGGGAGATTATATAAGATGGAGTTTACTAATATATGATTTTCATAAGAAAGAAAATGTAAAACTTTATAAGGATGTTAAGAATATGATCCTTAGGGAATCCAAAACCTCAGGGGGTGTTATTCATATTCCTCAAAAGACATAATTAAATGGAGATAAGTTTTCTCTTTTGAAATACACAAATCAAATCTTTATTCCATATTTTTTTTGAAAGTTTTTTTGTGCAATAAAAAAAGGAGGAGACTGTTGATTCCATAATGTTTCCTGATAACTTTCCAATTCCACAATGTTTTGAAAATCACAATAATATTATCTTATGGAAAATTATATTTCTCTATTGATTTTTTCTTAATGAAATTTTCCTTTCCCTATGGAATGTTTTTTTACATAGCATGTTATTTAATGTATTCCAAAAACCAAGATCTTTTTTCTTCTATGTCTAAAATTCGGATCCTTATATAAAATCATAGAGTCTTATATATATTTACATATCAAGTATTTTGTTTTTTAGACTTGGAATTATCTAATATTCACAGCCCGAATTCATTGAAATTGAATCTCCGAATTCTCTAAAATTTAGAATCTAGATTATCTTAAATTCAGACTCCAAATTATCTGAAATTTAAACCCCAAATTCCTCAAAAATGTGACTCTGAATTCCTCAAAATTAAGACTACAAATTTCTCATAATTTAGACTCCAAATTCCTCAGAATTAAGACCACAAATTCATTTGAATTCATAATCCAAATTCCTTATAATTAAAACTCTGAAATCCATAGAATTATGACTATAAAAGCATCAGAATCCAGGCTCTGTGTTCATCATAATTTAGACTTCAAATTCAACAGATTGAGACTCCAAATTCCTCATAATATAGACTATTATTTCTTCAGAATTCCAACTCCAAATTCATAAAAAACAGAATCCTAATATATATTTTTCTAGTATCCAATTATTCACATATTTAGATTCCAAATTCTATTTTCCATAGACTGTGATTATTTAGTTTTGGTCAGGATGTATTATATTCATTAAATTTTATTGATTCTTAATCAGTATATTGATTCCAAATGTTTTCTTATATAAAACGATGTAGTACTATTTGTTTCCAACTAACGATTTTTTGAGTGACACATGTACATGTCCCTCTAAGATAAAATGTAAAAAATGAATGTTGGAGGAGGGAGTTGACCATTGAATTTTTTTATATAAATAAGAGCTCATTTGAACAAGATTGGTATCCATATATCAATTTATAATCCTAGAGATTACATGATGAGAATTAATTTATAAAGGGATGAATACTCACATTCCTTGTTCATTTTATGAACACCTTGTTCATCCATGAACATCTTGTTCATCTAGATTTGTGCAACTCTGATTATTGCTAAGTACAATCGAGGGAATCAGGGGATTAGAAGATAGATGTGTCAACTAACTTAATGTTTGAGGGCTTGCGAGTATAGAAATATAAATTTCTTTATTCTTATCAAGGCCTTTATCTGGTTTGGTTACGAAATGATTTCATTAATGTATAAATCAACCGACCTTTATCCGAGGTTGTTGGATAACCTACACTTGGGGTAAAAATATTTCTTACTTGTTTATTTGATTGTGGTTTCATGTTTTATTTCTACAGTATTTAGATAAGGAAAAAATGTATAACTTTAATATAATTTCTTGTACTTTTTATTACTAAGATAAATATGATTCATTGTTCTTTAAGGTAAAATGAAATTTTTCTTATATTTCTTTTTCTGATCCATATTTTCAAAACCAATGAAATTTTGTTTCATAGTTACGTACTAAATAGGGTTTTTGAATCCATTTTTTTAACTTTGTTAAAAATATATTTCTTTTAAGCGTAAAAGAAAATGTTTTTAAAAATATAATTCACCCCCTCTTGTATTTGAGCATCTACATATGCTATATCGATTCAATAAGGTATGAATTGTTGATTTATGTATTTTTTAATCTTATAACGAACTTGTTGGATATACTAGACAAATTATAAGATGTTAAGATTTATTATATGTCCAGTTTTGGGGTTATTTGTAATTATTTGATAGATAATTATATTTCATGCTTGTGTAGCATGAGTAATTAGGTTTGTGGTTGATATCATTCTTTTGTTGGTGATCCTATTTTCATTTATATAGATAAATTTTTTTATTAATTGAAATGGAATGATATGATTACATTGTTTTTTGAGGGTTTAAGTAGTTTTTTATATATTACTGTTTTCATTGGGTTTTGGTAAATTCGAAAGGGATTTTAAAATTATCTTGAAATAGTTGTCTATGTTTAAAAGTTTTGAAATTTTTTGAGTCATTGATTTAAAAAATGAGCACTCAGGATGCCTTGGGTTTATAGGTGGGAGGTATTAAAATTTTTCTCATCCACTATCATTGGTTTCCCTAATATGGCTCCCTTATTCTCAATAGGCATGATGATTATAGGATTTTTAGACTTTTTGTGAGGCTTTGTTTGTTCTGAATTGATTTTGATGGAAATTGGTCATTATTGTAGTTGTGTTGAATCTATTCCTATTACTAAGAATATATTATTATTCATTAATATTGATTTTGGATGTTCCCTTGTGTTTTGATATTGAATATATTGATATTTGGTGATTTTTCATATTTTTTCCTTCTACTTTTGTTGTAAGACCCTATCCCAGTGGCCATTCCATTTTTTTTGGTTATGGCGAGACAAGTATAGATTCTTGAGGTATCTTCTTTTTCCACTTCTCCATTGACTATATTCTTAAATTATATCAATTCAAGTATTTTTAGTTTAATTATAGTGTTTAATTTTGGGTTTTTTGTTCTTCCTTGTGGGAGGATTCATTTGTTGGTATGTGCGACCTCAGTTCTAAGGAATGTGGTTCTACCTCATTCATGTGTCAGTGAATCACATTTTTCCAATTTTGATAATGTGTTTTCTAAAATTAAATTTCTTCATATGTATGATTTTTTAGGGAGGTAGAACAACATTTACATAAAAGATGTTATCCATAAATTTTGTACATTGAAATGGGTTTTAATGAATTTGAAATTGATTTCATTAATTGGTCTCCAAATAACAGTTTGATCAAAATTGTTTAATAAATATAATTTTGAAATATAACACATGGGAATACTTTCCCAAATCATTAATATTTATATTAAATGGTCTCATCCACTACCAGTGGGGTTTATCATGGGAATTTCTTTTCTCCCTTGGCATTTTATTTCTATGGACTAGTTAGAACATTGGGGGTTCAACTGCTATGGTGTTACTATTCTTTCTAAACCGGTGGAATATGTTTATTTTCATGATGTATATGTGATTATCTCTGTTGTGTATAAGTTTACTAGTATTCATGTCTTTGTTATATCCATGTTGTAATGTTATGTGTCCTTGTTGTCCTATTTAATGAATGAGTTAGATTTGAAAAAAAAATATTTTTTTTATTGGTGGTAACAGAATCATTTATATATTTATTCATAGATTAATTGAAATAATTTTAATAAATTAATATGTTTATTTTAGATATCATTAAATTACAATAATTATACTTAGTGTTTTGGTTTTATTCGAGAGTTCCATTATTTGGGGACCATTATTGGTGAGAGGAAACATCGGGTTCAAGATTGGTACATAGTTAGTTATAAACATGCATCTCAAAACCTACATCCCATTTCAACTACAGAATAGATAAAATAAACATTGTGTGGTTTCAAGGATTTTGTGGAATTCACCTTCAAAAATAATATATTGCCTAGATAATCTATGAAATGTTTTCAAAATAGATCACCATATCAATCACACTCAGTACCACTTAGGAAGCGTGTGAACTTATTTAGAACATGGTAAACCAAGCCGTGTGAACACACCGTACAATCCATTTTAATATGGATTCCCTTAAGAAAATGGAACCATGTGATAGTTCATCTAAAATCATTATTTCCCTTTATTTAGAAAATATTAGTGGACATTATTTTAATATCCACCACATATAATCCAATGACCAGTTTATTATAGCTTTCAATTAATTTATACATGTTCTATGAGATGTGTGAGTGGGATGGTGCATGTTTTACCCTTTAAAACAAATTACATCTTTAAGACCATTCAATTACTTTTATATATTAATTTGATAGGAATTTAATTTTTCAAATAAATTATTTGATCACTATGATGAATAAAAAAAGACATATAGATTTAAATATTTTGGAATGATGTTCCAAATTAATAATTCTGTTCATAATTGAGTTGTGGATATGTGATTTATATCAGAACATGATGGGATTGAGATGGGTTACATGGGAGGATTATGATTATTGAGTTTCATTTTATAAGGATTACCAAGTTAAGGGAATCACATTTGATGTTTTGGATGGTTTTATACTTCAAAAAATGGGGCTTATGTGATCATGAAGTTGGGGAAGATGGTGACAACCATTCCATGAAATGGTGAGAAGGATCACTTGTGAAACATGTATGCTGGTTGTTGTGCATAGGTATGGTTTAGAGATTTACGATAATCATCATTTCAAAATAACACTATTAGAATATTGTGGATATATATGAGGAATTAGACTAGGTTCAGTTCCCCACTCATTATGGGTTGAGAGATCTATAGTTTAAGTATATTAGGGGATAGTGGTGACCATTAGTCAGGGAGGAGGTGCATACCATGTGAATCTACAATTGATGTTGTGTAAGACCATTAGTTGGTGGATGGGGGTCACCATATAGAATGTATCAAATGGGATTGGATAATTTCTGGACAGATCTCAATGCGGATCATACATTGAGGATGTTTATAAAAAAAGGGATATTATTAATTGAATGATGGATCTCACTGTGACATTGGACTTCAGGTGGTTGAGAGGACAATGATTCATTAAATGGATGTTTTTGGGTCTTTTTATATATTATTTGGGTGTTCTGATGAGATTATAGTTGTACTCTATGTGATTGTGTATGTTTTATTGGTTATAAGATGGTTCTAGGTGACATATATACAGATTAGATATCATGTTTCTTCTTCTATGATTAGTCGAGGGAATATCATTCCACTCTTTCATTTTGTCAGGTAGTTAATCACATCCTCATGAATTTGTATGATGAGAAATTATGGATTGTTGGTCGGAGTGGATTACTATAGAAGGGAGGGGTAAATTGAGTAATTATAAAAATTTCTATGAAATTTATTTCTAAAATGGTTTCCCCAAAGATTAAATACATCCCAGATAATTAATTTTATACTATTATAAGAGTTTGACTGTTTAAGTAAATTATTAGAAGATTGATTAATTCTCAGTAATCATAATTTGTGTTATTAATATTACTTTTGAAGTTATTTTTCTAAGAAAAGAAAGTTATAACTTCTATCCAAGACATATTATCAATGTAAAATAAGTGATTTCTGAATTATACAATAAATCAATTAAATAGAGAAAACTAAATTATGTAGCATAGTAGATATGAAACAAGTGGTTCAGTCTCAAGACAATACCTAATCCACTCTACATGGTGATCACCTGCCACCAAGAATTTTACATAATAAACTTTGATCCACACGCTGGATCGGGTTTTACAATAGTACACAGATTATCCAAGTCACACAAGGACCTCTTCCACAGTTTTCATGGGGACAAAATAACCAGGCCACACAAGACCTCTTCCACACTTATACGTGGGTATACAGAAGAGTAAGAGTATGTATGACTATGTATATCATGCGTCTGTCAGTTCAATGCATGAGATAGAGTGTATTGTTCTACAGATACGCACTCAGATCAAAAGGTAATAAACAGATACTCACCCGACCTAAAATATGGAGATGGGTTTATAAGTTCTCTAAGTGTTTGTCTTTGTAGCTTTGGACATCTAAGATGAAGAAAACGTTGAGTTTGAGTCATCGTCTATAACACAGAGTGTCACAATTCAGCTCGTGTTCTTCATGAAGGTCGGAAGTGTGAAGATGTATTCTAGATTCAGGTGTACTTTGTATGTTCTTCCGAGTTGGGTTTCATGCACGTGACAATCCTTCCTTTAGAATTTTTCTCAGTGTTCTTAATTGTCTTCCTCCCAGCCTTATTTTTCATTTTTTTATCATTATCTAAATTTCATTCTTGGCCACACTATTCTTTTATCTTGGAATTCATGTGATGGAGCTGACAAGTTGCTTTTATTCTGCACCTCATACATCATACTGTCTGATGATATGTCTACAATGAAACATTAATTATGTCAGTACATTAAAATCAACAAATTTGACCGTTGGAAGCTAAATTGATAGACTAAAAAAGAGTATAGGAGATGGTCTCGTAGTAAGTCATGGAAATAGTGTCCCCATCACATGGTTTCTAGATTGATCATGTTTTCTGAGTTTCATGGTGTCTTGTTTCACGTTGTCTTGCTTCATGTTGTCTTGATTCACGATGTGTTTTTCACAGTGTTTTGTTCACAGTGTCTTGCTTCATGGTGTCTTTCATCACAGTGTCTTGTCCATGGTGTCTTGCTTCATAGTTTCTTTCTTCACAATGTCTTGCTTAATGGTGTCAGAAAGACATAGCCAGTGGCAGACTCACGGTGTCTCAGACGTTTCAATGTAACTTTGTTCAGACTTAAGTAATGAAGATAATAGAATGTACAAGAATTAAGCATTTTTCAAAGAAGTTATTATGAGAGTAAATCAGAGATAGTATAAAGTAATTAAACTGAATGTAGAGAAATTAAGATCTTGAATGGATCATCTTAAAGGAAGATAATTCTTTAAACATTAATACACATGATTTGATATAATTTAAAGGAGTTTACTAGGTTGAATAATATTTGTGATAATTAAAACATGATTAAACATAAGGACTAACAATCTCCCCATTTTTTATGATCAAAAAGCATGTATAGTTAATGTGTATATTGGATTCAACTATGTTTATAAATGGATAACATATAGAAATTTTTCTCATTTTTAAGATTTTAAAAAAGATGGAAAAAGAGAAGTCAAAAATGCACATTCCATTAATATAAAATATGTTTTAGTACAACAAAAGGGAAATACAAAAGCAATAGTATTCCTAACAAAAAGGGTAATCAATGTTCTTCTTCATGGGCTTGCCTTCTCTTGGACTTTAGAGGCAGTGGAAGAAGAAGTGTCTATAGGGGCAGAGGTCGAGGTAGAAGAAGGGAGTGAGGTGGATGATAAAGAGGGTAGAGGAAGGCCTCCAAAAACTAAGGTATCCCAAGTAGGAGTAGTAAAAGATCTAGGTAGTTCTTGGTCGACAATCACAGGCCTGATCTGACATAGTCCTTAGCTGATAGAACTAGTGGTTGAGGATAGATAAGAAGTAAAGTTGTGCAGCGCAGGTCATAGAGGTGTAGCCGCTGGAGCAACAATGGTTGTACTCTGGACATGAAGATAGGGCCTCAGAAGTTTGATGAAATCTGTAATGATCTCCCCACCATACTTCAGGTATTTCTCAAAATCATATTTGTTTTCCATAAACTTTAGCAGTAATTGAGTAAACTCTATGAGATTTTGGACTTCAGTCTTGAAATCTTGAGTCATAGGGCGAATCCACAAATTTCTTACAACATACATGAAATGGTTTCTGAAATCAGACTTAGAGTATATTCTATTGAAGTAGAAATACACTTTCTTGGGAATCTCTAGCTTAGCATCATTAGTAATTCATGAGTGGATTTTCACTCGGTTAAAGAACTCCATCAATGTTCATGACAAATTCAGATAGAGAATCCATATTGAAACCACTGAGTACATTATGAAGCTCTTATTTGTCTATAGTAATGAGCATATCATTGTCCATGGAGGGTTTGGAGGGTTGAGCAGATTCTTTAGAAGCATTGATAGTTGTGGTCATCGATTTGAGTTGACACATCACCTTTTAAAGACACCTGGTATACTGATCAGTGAGTTTAATTTTATAGACAACAAGCTCTCTCATTTTCTTCACAATTTGTTTGTTCCTTTCAGAGATATTTTCATCTAATTAAGCTAGATAATGCTGAATCTGAGACACAATAGACAATGGGATTTGAGGAGCAAAATGTTATACATGTGGAGAAACTGGGTCAGATCTAAAATGCAGCTCTCTTTGCATGTCTTCAACCATACTTTTTAGGGTCATTACTTCATTAATGAGAATCTTATTTTCAATTCATACTTCTTGAATCTCCGGGAGCATCTTATGTTGTATTTTACAAATAATTCTGTCTAATAACAGTCCTCTCTCACATAAATTTGTCACAGGAAGAGGTTGGGTATTCAAGAGTTTCTCAATTCTAGATAAAGGGTAGCACCAAATTCCTTCAGATCATCCTTACTCAAAATAGATGGTTGTTCAGATAAAGGATTAGGAGTAGGGACTAGTACAGGCTAATGTTCCTTCTCATGCTCGATATTGGAGACTGATTTCAACTGTAATATAGAGGAAAGATCATTTCTACTTGCTGTAACTTTCTAAGAGTCATCCACTTCATAGAAGCAGGGAAATTTATATTGTGTGTCTACAGGACATGACTCAGTTGGATGTGAAGCTTCAATAGACTCAAGATTAGGGTTTTTATCCCCCTCAACAGGTGCCTCCTTTTAAGGACTAAGAGGCATTGGATATTTTTTTAATTCCACATACTCAAATCTATGTTCCCCACTCATTTCCTGTCTGGACATCTAAATAGCTAGCTCCAACCGTTCTGCAGCTGAAGGGATGATTTCAGGAATGGATTTTTTCACTAGTAGTTCCTCAAGATTGGTTTCCTGCATAAAAGGTTGCTATTCAACTGTAGGATTTCAATTGTAGATTCTCCATTGAATACTTTTCATGTTCTTCGACAACTGATTTTGTTACAGCTTTGGGTTGAGTTTCACACATGAACAGCTTCTTTAAGAGCAGGGACTTCTACTTCAAGAACTAAATGAGGAATAGTTGTCATTTCTTCCTCAACAATAACATCAACCCTAGGAGGCAATTCAACCTATTCTACCTCTTATTAGTGATACTCAGAAATATCATCTGGTTCCAAACTAGGATTACAAATATTTCTTGGTCTTGAGGGAAAATCCGCCGGATTGAATTTCTCATAAATTCCATCATTTTATTCCACCCATTTTATTTTTCAAGGATTCATGTTTATATTCATTCTTTTAATATTTACTTTTTAGACATATTACTCACAGTCCTTAATCACTTCCTCATTAAGTCCAACCATACCTTTTGAAAGAAGAATGGCTAAGATTAACCGAGAGTAATATTGTGAAGTTGACTTGGATGTGACTATGATCATGTCACACATATGGTGTATGATATTCTTTCACAGGTTGATCTTATGCCGATTTTTCATTAGGTGAATTAGAAACACATATTGATATTTCAATAGTCCAAAATCACTTTTTCTGGGACTAACCATATTCTGTATGAACTTGAACAGAATCCTTGTTTCTCCATGTAATTCAGCAGCAATGGCTCTCCTCTGGGTGCCATTTCTATTTAAGGTTTTAGGGCATCATCTAAATCATTGAATTTGGTTGAAGGTGGAGGTCCTCTATGATAATCCTCATAGATGCCTTCGTGAGTTATCCTAAGTCATCCATCCCATAACCTCGAAAAGAATTAGCATCTCTGGCCATTGACCAACCTTCATAAAACATAACTATCACCAAAATCTAATGACAACTATACGTATGGGTAAAACTAATCCACTAACCTACGATAGATGGGTCTATCTTCCTTTGATAAGAATTATATCCACCCTTGCTGTTCTAACAATTTCAATACCAGAGACTTACTAGACAGAATATATTTAGGAAAAATCTATTTCTCATGTACAACAACTTGGTTTACCAGATTCAGATTTAATGGTCCTTGGGGTGTTATCTTAGGTGCAATATTCCTCTTCTCCAAGCTATTCTTCTCAAGTGTCGATGATGAGAGATGTTTCATTATTGTCATTCACTGAAGGTTCGAGTGAGAGAAATGTTGCATGGATGAAGAAGGCTTCGAAATGATTAAATAGAAGAAACCCCGAGTGAAGAATCTAGTGATACATTCATTATTTTATTATTTAGGAATACCAAACGTCTCAAAAATAAAAACACGGGAGAATTAGTAAGGGAAAAGAATAATTACTACTATACGAGTTTTTTAAAAAAAATATAAAGAATTATTACGGTGAGAGCGTGAACGAACTTGATGGTGAACATTATTATGAGACAGTAACAGTGAGAGAGTAATTACAACATACTGACTGTGAGACCGTAAACCTGAAATTTACGGTGAGATATTAAACATGAGACATAATAGCTGTGTATTATGGTGAGATAGTAAGCTAAGAAACAATACTAATGAAATAGTAATGTATAAAACAGTAATATATCAAACAGTTAGACCATAAACTATAACAAGTAAGGTATCTATTTTAGATTTATCATTCCTAGTTCATTTATGATGTAGTCTATTATCTAAGAATTTAATGATTTGGTGAATATATCAGCATGTTGATATTCAGTACTAATGAATTCCAAAGTGATATCTCCTTTTTGATTTTGATCTCTCAAAAAGTGATGTCTTACATCAAAGTGCTTTGTCCATGAATGTGAAACATTATGTGTTGAGATGTTAATAGCACTTGTGTTGTAAAAATTTATAGGTACATGTCTGAATTGATATCCATAACCTATTATTGTGTATTTCATCCAAAAAAATTTTGCACAACAACAGCCAGCAGCTATGTATTCAGCTTCTACAATAGATAATGGAACAAAATTTTGTTTCATAATACACCATGACACTAGTGACATGCGTAAAAGGTGACATGATCGAGTGGTGCTTTTTCTATCTATCATATAACCACCAAAGTCATCATCAGAATAATTTATTAATTAAAATGATTGTCCTTTAGGATAAAACTATCCTAGATTAGATTTATGCTTGAGGTATTTGAAAATTCTCTTTACAACATTTAAATGATATTCCTTAGGGTTTTCTTGAAAACGAGCACACATAAACCCACTAAACATAATGTTAGGATGACTAGCAGTTAAATAGAGTAAACATCCAATAATTCTTCTTATAAGTGGTTTGATCAATAGATTTTCAATCTTCATCAAGATCCATCTTACAAGTGGTACTCATGGTAGTTTCACTACTTTTAATGTTATCCAATCCAAAATGTTTTAGAAGATTTCTAGTATATTTTCTTTGGGTTAAAACAATTCCATAATTATTTTGAAAGATTTGAAATCCAAGAAATAATTTTAGTCCACCCATTAAACTCATTTCCAATTCGTTTTGCATCACTTTATAAAAATGAACACATAAATAATTCTTCAAAGATCCAAAAATAATGTTATCTACAAAGATTTCAACAACTACATCATCATTAGAAATTCATTTTATAAAATGGTTAGGATCAGTTATTCCTTTTATAAAACCTTTGGAAATAAGAAAAGTACTCAATCTATCATACCAAGCTCTTAAAGTTTTCTTAAAACCATATAAGCCTTTTGATAGTTTAAAAATATGGTTTACAATATGAGGGTTTCTAAATCCATGGGTTATTTCAACAAAACAACCTCAGCTATATACCCATTTAATAATGCACTCTTATCATCCATTTGATATAGTTTGAAATTCAAATGTGCAGCATAGGAAAGTCAGATTCTGATGGCTTCAAGTCTATCTACTGGTTCAAAGTTCTCCTCATATTCAATTCATTATTCATGACTATATCCTTGTAAAACTAATCTATCCTTGTTTCTAACTATGTTAACAGCCTCATCTACCATATTTCTAAACACCCATTTAGTGACTATGGAAAAAGTGTCCTTGGGTCTTTCAAAAAGTTTTCAAATTTTTTTCCATTCAATCTAATTAAGATCTTCTTGCATATCCATCACCCAAAATTCATCGTTGATTGCGTCATTAATGTTTTTAGGTTCATGTTGTTGCAAGGAGACTTGATGTTCAACCTGGTTTCTAAGAGAAGCTCTAGTTTGAGTTCCTTTGTCTATGTCTCGCACAATAGCATCTAAGGGATGGTTTTTAAGGGTTCTAACAGTTCTAGAAAAAGAAGGACTAGTATTTTCAGGTTCATCAATAGATTCATGTTCATTGTGACTTGATTCTCATGAATTTCAAGAGTTGTAATTTTTCATATATTCTTTCATATAAGAATTTGATGATTTTGAATTGATGTTAATATTTGATACTTCACCCTTAAGATTATCTAGGATGGTTATAGGATCATGTGGGTATGTTTCTTAAAATTTTACATGAACATATTCTTCAACATATTTTTTTCATTTATTGAACACTCTATAAGCCATATTAGATATGGAAAACCCTAAAAAGATACCATCAACACTTTTCGATGGAAATTTGTCAACATTGTCATTGGTATTAGTTATATAGACTTTGCAACAAAAAACTTTGAAGTAGCTAACTTTGGGATTTCTATTATTCCATAACTCATAAGGAGTCCTCTTTATGAATAGGTATAAAGAACACTCTATTGCTTATGTATCATGTTTTATTGAAAAATTCAGCCCAAAAATAAATAGAGAGGTCATATTCACTATGATTTTTTTTGGAAATTTCTTGCACAGTTCTATTTATTCTCTCTACAACATCATTCTACTGAGGTGTTATAGGGTCATAGAAATTGTTACTATAACCATTTTGTGGGAAAAAGGATTCAAACTCTTTCATTTCAAATGCACAACCATGATCAGTTCTTATGTATTTAATTATAAGTCTAGCAAATTTTATTATAGACCTGACATACATAGTAAAATAATATAAGGATTCGCTTTTGTGATCCATAATGAAGGTCCAAGTATATCTAATAAAGTCGTTTACAAGAATATAAACATAGTTCTTCCCATTAAAACTACAAACTCTAGATTTTCCAAACAAATCCAAGTGAAATAGTTTTATAGGATGAGATGTTGACACATATTTATTTGGTTTGAATGAATCATTGTGTTGTTTTCCCTTTTGACTGGAATTACACACATTGTCTTTTGGACACTAAAGTTTGGGTAAGTCATTAACTAGGATTTTTCTAGATAGCATTCTAAGGGAGTGAACATTACACTGTCCTAGTCTCATATGCCAGAGCCAAGACTCTTTATGGAATAAACTTAAGCATGATGCATTTTTGGAGGTTAAAGAATCTAATTTAACCGAATAAATTTTTTTTATTTTTTAATGCAGAAAATACAAATTCATATTTAGAATTAAAGATATTAAAATCATAATTTTCAAATCATACATGAAATCTATATAACATAATTGTGAGATACTAAGCATAATGAATTTTAAAACATCAAAAAACAGTACATTTGAAATTAAAACTGAGTTAGAGTTACCAATTTGGCCGAGGCCAATAATCATTCCCTTAGCTTTTTCACCAAATGTGACATGTCCTAAGTCTACTTTTATCAGGTCCATTAAACAAGTGTAGTCTACTATCATGTTCCTTGAATATCCACTTTCCATGTACCATATACTTTTGCAGGGGATCTTTAAGTATCCTTCCTTCAAAATTTTTAAGAAAACACATATTTTGGTACCCATACTTGTTTGGGTCCAATAATATTAGTAATAAGTTATTTAGGAACCCATATTTGCAACATAGGTTTCCTATAAGAATTGTGTAAAGTATTTGAAAAATAATCTATATTTGGTTTAGAAAAACATGAAACAGAAGAATATGTATTTTGAATTGAATTAGTTGATTTAAGTAAACTACTATGAGTAAAACAGTATGTCCTAGATTTTGAAACAAAATTTGTTCTACTAAGATTTTTTTACCAGGTTGATAGCCAATTCCAGTGTGGTATTTAAGGGCAATTTGTTTTCCTATCATTTGGGTAAGGTTATTTTTCCCATTTTTAATCTTTTCTAGGTGACTCATTAATTTCCCTGTAGGAATTTTTAATTCATTGTTTTCTTTGAGCAGTTGAGCATTTTTCTCCTTTTTAGTTGTGAGTTATGATTTTATAGTTACAGTTAGAGCATGTTGTTTCTTTACTAATTTATATTTGTCTTCTATTTTATTTCATGTTCCCCCAAGAATGATACATTATTCAATCATTTCATCATTAGTCATTTTTTCAGAGTAACATTCATCTTTATAATAATATTTGTTATGTACAGAGGAGTTCAGTGTTACCTCAGATGTGTTTCTCATGAAAAACATGTCGGCTATGCTAGCCTATTCATCATGTCATGTCTCTGAGTAACTTGAACTGTCCATACAAGCACTCCATGTATCTTTCATTTCCTTTTGTACCTCTTATCCTTGTCCCCATATTTCGATTTATACTTGAGATTTGGATAGTTAGAATTCATATGTTGTTTGCGCTTACATTCATAGAAGACAATTTCATCAGTCTTGTCACTTCTTTTCCAGTCCTTCTTCCAGTTTCATTTTTGGTCATTTTGTCCCTTGAAGTTAGGCAATCTGAAAAAGTGCTGCTCTTTGTAAAATCATTTGAATCTTATGGCTAGTTGAACCATATCCTCATCACTGTCAGATGATGATTATTCAGTGGTGGAGCTTCTACAGAAGCTTCCATTTTCCCTTTTTCATTGTTCTTAGAGGTGGTAGTCTTGAATTCAAAAGATTTCCTCTTTCGTTAATCCTCCTCATTATTGACATTCAACTCTTCCGCATACATCATCAGTTTCCCAATGTGTTCTTTTATAGGTAGTTTGATGATGTCACACCATTCTATAATAGAGACAGAGGTTCCCCTCTATCTGTCAGGTAGACATCTAAGGATTCTCTTGATCTGTTCCATGGATGTGACTTCTCTTCCAAGAGAAATCATTGTGTTGAAAGTCTCATTGAGCCTAAGATACATGTCAGAAATAAGATCATTATGATTCATTTTAAAATTATCATTTTTGATAGTATAAGTATTAAGTCTCCTTTCTATTACAAAAGATTATCCTTCATGTGAGATGGACAAGGTATCCAAAATTTTATGGGCAGTCTTACAAGCAGAAAGTCTATTAAACACTTCATCCCTTAAAGAGCAGTATTAAGCATTCAAATCTTTGCCATTGTTATTGTAGGCAGTTTTGATAGGTTTATCCCATGTTATTATATCAGTAGCTATAATTGGGTATTCATCTATAATGGATAACCAAATTTCAAAACTCATACTCTCTAAATGAATATTCATTTTAATTTTCCATAGATTATAATTAGTTCTATTAAAGAACGGTGGTCTGTTGGTTGCAGCACCTTCTAATCTGTTAGTCATAATAAAGTATTACTTTAAAAGTTCTAGGAATTTTGAAATAATAGATATTTACATATATTTAAAGTAATACTAAAATCACCATTGAATAAGATTAAACAGAGTCTTAATCAACAACCTCTAATACCTATTGTTGGTCGGAGTATATTACTCTAGAAGGGAGGGGTGAATTGAGTAACTATAAAAATTTATGTAAATTTTTTTTCTAAAAATGTTTCCCCAATGATTAAATACAGCCCATTTAATCAATTTAATACTATTATAAGAGTTTGAATATTTAATAAACTTCTTAGAATATTGATTAATTCTCAGTAATACTAATTTCTGTTATTAATATTACTTTTGAAGTTAATCTACTAAGACAATCCAGTTATAACATCTTTCCAAGACTAACTGTCAAAGTAAAATTAGTGATTTCAGGATTATATAGTAAATAAATAAAACAGAGAAAACTAAATTAAGCAGCACAACAGATATGAAACAAGTGGTTCAGTCTCAAGCCAAGACCTAATCCACTTCACATGGTGATCACCTTCCACAAATTAGATTATATAATACACATTTATCCACACCATATATCGGGGTTAACAACAGTACACAGACTCTCCATTTCACACAGGGACCTCTTCCACAGTTTATGTGGGGATAGAATAACCAGGCCACACATGACCTCTTCCATACTTATCATTGGGTATACACAAGAGTTATAGAATGGATGAGTAAGGATATCTTGTATATTTTAGATTAATTTAGGAGATAGAGTGTGTGGTTCTATAGGTACACACTCTTCTTGAAAGGTAATAAACAGATACTCAACATAGCATAAATATGGAGATGGATTTAGAAGTGATCTGAGTGTTTGACTCTACAGATTTGGACTTTTGAGATGAAGTAGACACAGAGTTCGAGTATTTGTCTATTAAACAGAGTGTCACATTTCATCGTATGTTTTTCGTGATGTTCGACAATGTGAATATGTACACTGGATTCTATTTTACTTCATATATTCTTCAGAGTCGGTTTTCATGCATGTGAAAATCCTTCCTCCAAAATTTTTCTTAGTGTTCTTCAATTTCATGATTTGATCATTGTTTTTTGTTTTTGTATCACACTCTAACTTCGATTCTTGGCCACAATTCTCTTTTATCTTGTAAAGCATTTGTTGGTGCTGAGAGGTTGCATGTATTCTGTATCTCGTGCCTCATACTGTCTGAGGATATGTCTACAAAGAAACATTAATTTTGTCAGTGCATTAAAATCATCAAATACGAAGGTTAGAAATTAAATTTAAAGATGAAATAATAATTTTAGAAATATTTCCATAGTAAGTCATGGAAATGGTGTCTCCTTCACACGGTGTCTACATTGGTCATGGTGTCTAAGTGTCACAGTGTCTTGTTTCATGGTGTCTTGCTTCATGGTTTCTTCCTTCATGGTGTATTGTTCATGATGTCTTGTTCACGGTGTCTTGCATCATGGTGTATTGTTCACAGTGTCTTGCTTCATAGTATCATGCTTCACGGTGTCATGCATAACTGTGTCAGAAATATATAGCCTATGGCAGACTCTCATTGTCTTAGACATTTCAAAGAAACTGTGTTCAGACTTAAGAAATGATGATAATAGAATGGATCAGAGATTAGCATTTGTTAAAGAATGAATTATGAGAGTAAATAAGAGATTTTATAATGTAATTAATGTTAATTTTAAAGCAATTAAGATCTTAAATGGATATTCTTAAAGTATTAGAATACTTGAAACAATAATACACATGATTTCATATAATTTTGAAGAGTTAACAATGTTGAATAAGATTTGTGATCACTAAAACATGATTAATACTTGAGGAGTCCAACAATGTTTTTTATTTTTACTATAAATATAGTTATTAGATAGTCAAACACTAGTGGTGGCTTAATGAGTTCATTTTCACACCCTAAACGTGACCCTTGGGATTCATGTAAACATTATAGCATTGTGATCAGGATGCGGGTCAAGATTGTTCTCCAGACCATATTTATCCTAGATGCATAGGTGCATGGGATAGATAATAGATACCTCGTGGTCACTCATTGCATTAAGATTGTGGTTCATTTGTGGATTTTGTCTACATCATTATATGATCCTCAATGAATGATATCACATGTTAATTTTTGTATGTGTATCTAACATTATTACTTTATTTAGCATGGATTCATTATTTGATATATATGGATGTTGTGTCTAGATTCTTTTTTTCAAAAGTGCATTTATTTTTTATACACTATAAAAGTAGAAAATAAATATTCAGATATTTTTTTTAAATTGTTTCATCTTAGTTATGATATTATTATAACTATAATTATCACCAATATTGGGTATAATATCCACACAATGACCTAAATAGACCCACATTACATCTGAATATTGTTTGGTATATGGGGATGTGCACCTAAGGCCTAGTGGGTCACTATCCTCAGTCATTGGTTATGTAGATTCCATTTCTGGGAGCAACACTATTACATAGGAACTATTTCATCAATCGTTTTTTTAATTTTTTTAAAAAAATTAAATATTTTAAATAAATTGTCATTCTGAAATTTCTATTATTAAATATTAAGGTTATTAAAACGAATTAAATTCCATTCCTATTATCAAAATATATCTTCCCTGAACATAATAGATAGAAATATTTATTGAATAATATATTAATTTTTTAAATTTCACCAACAACCCCAATTTTAATATTAATCCCTTTCATATGTATCTAAACTTATGGATCATTGAAAATTTTTAATTCCAAACTCAATGTCAGGAAAAAATAGATAGAAGGTAACTAAATTTTCAAAATCAACCTAACATTAGATTCCTAAAAAATAATTTATCTCATAATTTCACATACCATATTTGTGAATTCCATGGGGACTATAAAAAATTATTGAAAACCTACAAGATTCTGAAATGTATTTTTCAATGTATTCCTTATATAAAATATTAATATGTTAAATTTATTCTATAAATGTAAATTTTTGAAAACTACAGAAATTATAACATAACCCCTAAAATCAATACAAAATTTATAGGACTCAAATTATACCCCATATACATTCCTTAATAATTATTATCCCAACATCAGGAATATATTACAAGTTATCTGCCCTTAATATTTTGTTTTCAAAAATGATTAACATTCTACCACGATAATTTAACTGGTCAAGAGTACAATTGATAATGTTTATTGAAATTCTTATAGAATTAGTTATAATGTATAATAATTAAAAAAATTATTATTCGTATAATGAGAATAAAATTCATAAAATACTTCTAAAACATAACTTTGGAATTAAAATAAAAATTACATTCATATTTCCACTATAGCCATAGTAATATCATTAGTTTGTTAATGATCCCATAACTTCATCTTAGAATATTATTTTCACGGTTTCGACACTAATCTATATTTTTTCCAATATACTTATATTTATTTCATTAAACATTGTTAAATGGGACGTCCCGACCTAGAATATGTTGAACATAACCCCAAACCGGTTGGCCGCATACCCTCAAGCACGACTCCCCATACACCAGAGGGGGCCAACTAGCATTGAGGGTCTGGTATGTCGGTCATGGGGATACTATACACTCTTTTATCATAATAAAACAACAATGGATGAAAATAATAATAACCAAATGCAGAAGCATATAAATAAATAATAAATCAATGTTTTATGATAACAAAAACATGAGAATAAAATACTCAAATTAAAGGTAAAAAATGACAATGGAAATTTAATTTGTCTACAATGAAACTAAATATAAAGGCACAATGACCCTGAAGTGGGATAGAAAGAATTTCAGTTCCATATTCTATGCTCTAATCCCAAACTATAACCTATCCTAGAGCCTTTCCCTTATCCTTTCCTACAACAAAAATGTTTTCTCGGGTGCTGATCCAGAGTCCAAAATATGGTGTGAATACAATAAAGTAGGCCACCACCAATAGTTTCTAAAATGAGTCCAGTCAATAGATAGTGCATATAGATTTTTCAAACAATAAATTAATCTTATAATTTAAACTGTTATCACATTTTTATTTAATCCTTATTTGTCACATTATTCCTAGTTTAAATTCATGTTTCCCATTTGAATCATCATTCATATTCACTAATTATTCATTGTAGGTCATCATGCTTAGCACCCCAAATTTTATATGAATCATCATTCATTATTATATTTCATTTGGTGTAGTTTGTCATCCCTGCACCACAATCTCATTTAGTGTATGTCATCATGCCTAACACTTATTTTTTCATTCAGTGTAAGTTGCCATGCGTAGTACCCCATTATCCCAATCATGGCTATCAATTACGGAGGAACAACATGTCCTAGTCCAATATTCTAATTGTTCTAGAAAACCCTGTCTCACACCCCAAAAATCTCATCCATTTAATAATTATTTTACCCATAAGGATTTTCCACATCATTACTTTACTAATCCGGTAATTAGTTAAAAATTTCAAAGGCTATTAGATTGGTTTTGTGGGATCGGTTGGTTTGAAAATAAATTTTCAGAATCTGATACTCCATGTTTAGGATTGTTGCACGGTTAGGCCTATCTGTGCACCAACCATGTGGTCTACCCCCACCCACAAGGCTTGATGGCCCATGTTTAAGAAAATTTTGCACCAATGGTGCGGACCACCACTGTCTGCATGGATATCTTGCGCACAGTTTGGACATGCCTTGCATAAATGATGTGCATCACTATGTATTATCAATTCCTTAAAACCTCACCGAAACACACCCCATGAAATACCCCAACACAAAATTACCTATAAAGGCAACTTTGATGACTCCAGAAAAGGTCAGGATCTAATAATCATCCCACCATATATTAGTTCATCCATGAGATGAACTCCCAAACAACTCTAAGATTCTGGGACAAAAATATTGGGAAATTGAGCCCTAATATTTATTTCCCATTATTAGGATTTCCATTGAACACTTCCATGTTCCCATTACATATGAATTAATAGGATAGTCTTTCCCCCAAACACATTCTTACTTCGACCTAGAAGAGGTATCAGAATCTCTTCACAGGACGCATCAATCTCGAGGTCAACCTCTTCCACATAAATCACATAAGAAGAGGTGTGGTGATATCACTGTAGTGGTGACACATGGAAAATATCATGAATTGTGATGATTTTTTTGAAGTTATAATAGGTATCCCACCTGCCCGATTCTCTCCAACACCTCAAACAGTCCCACAAACATGGGAACTAACTTGACCGACCTCTGTATCATGTGGTGAACCAAACTAGTTGTCACCTAATGGAATATAGAATAATTTTTTTAACTATATGGGTCACCTCTGTCTATCATCATACATATTCAATCTACACTGATTAGTAGCCGTGTGTTTATGAATCAACTGAACTAGCTCTGATGTCTCCATAATGATACTTGGTCTAACCAACTATGAATCACCCACCTCAAACCCAAATAGTGTTGATCTAAAAGGTCTACCATTATGTGCCTCAGATGTTTCCAACTGTATGGTTTCATGATAACTAAATTTATAGGAAAACCCCAATAAAGCCATGTGCTTCACCAAAGAATGAAAAAATTCGTGCACACATGCTAGAAACATATTCTCTGATACCAATATGGTACACTCCGACTTCCCTTCTATCTGTGGGTGGAAGGCCATACATAATTGAACATGTATACCAAGAACCATTTTTATTCTCTTATAGAGGTGTGAAGTAATGCTTTAATCATGATATGAAACTATATTCCATGGCACCCCATGAAAATGAACTTGATATCTCACGTATAGCTTACTCAAAAACACTACTGTAATGGTTTCCACGATAGTAAAGAAGTGTGTTTCCTTCGTTAGTTAATCCAAAACATCCAAAATAGAATCTTTTTTCCTAGTAGTCTTTTTATGTCCTCCCCTAAAATATATAGTCTTTTCATCCCATTTCTATTCCAGAATTGGTAACAACTACAATAGGCCGTAGGACATTGATGCCCTGACTTCACCGGCTGACATGCGAAACATATAGTTATGAACATTTCTGTCTCATTTTTCATACATAGAAACCAAGTCACCATAGGTCACCTTAAATTTTTGTGACCCTAGGATGTACCACCAACTATTGAGGTAGAAAATTATCACATGAGTTCCTCTCACGTATATGTAGGCACAACAACCCAATGTTTCACATAGATGATCTCATCCTCATCTATCAATCTATTTGAATGTGTATCCCCACCTTGAAGGCATTACCTTAATGTTAAACACTCCGAATACTCATAATACCTATCCCTAATATGACTCGAGAGTGTAGACTCCATTTCCAAATAAACTAGAGTCATCCCCTCCAGACTCTCCTAAACTATAATATGCAATTATACCAAAAAAAGTCATTTTCTTCCACTCTTCCCATGACTCATGTACTAACTGAGTTTGAGTTTTCCTACACAAGATATCAAACACACTACTCCCCATTCTGGGTGTATATACCAGTTCTGAATCAAAGCACTACATATACTCTAACCATCTTTGCTACATAAGATTCAATTCACACTATTAAATGTTATAATTAATGATTTTATAATCTGTAAAAACTTTAATCTATTCACCAAGAAGATATTGTATCCCTCACATAAGAGAGTAAAATACTACTACTAAATGAAGGAAATTAGCTGGTTAATTCATTTTATGTAGCCTTAACAGCTGATACCCATTAGAAATAACTCTATCCTCTTTCATCAACTCATCTCTATGTCATACCCCATATGTTTCACAACACACCATGTACTCCTCACATGACTTATGTAAGATGAAAATAGGTACTGATTCCAAGCACATATTCAACTCCTGGAAAGCATTCTCATATGGTTCTATCAAAAAAACATTATCCATTTATTTTTCCAACCAGTAACTGGTGCTACGAACCGGGAAAAGTCCGAGATAAAACTCTTGTAATAACCAGTTAATCCCAAAAAATCATTGGATATCATAAAATATTATATGGTTTTTCCAAAGAGATGAATACAAACCCTTTTTATGGGTCCGGTGTGAACCCTTCTTTCGAGATGATCATCCCAAAATATTTTACCTTCTTAATCCATAAATAAGATTTATATATCTTGGCTTATTGTTGATGCTCTATAAGTGTACCTAGGACGATGTCAAGATGTTGAACATGAACTTCATGAGTATTAATGTACAACGATAGGTTATCGCCAAACTCTACACCAAAATGATACATGTAGAAATGAATGATCTAGTTCTTCAAGGCCATAAACAGTACTGGAGCATTTTTTTAACAAAAATGGAAATATGAAAAACTTGTAAAGGGCCTAAATGATTCTAAAAGTTGTTTTTGGTATATCAAAATCCCGAACTCTCACCGGATGATACCCTAAAATAATATCGATCTTCAAGAACACACAATGCCTCTTCAACTAGTCATATAGATCATCGACGTGTAGAAGAGAATATCAGTTCATCAAAGTTATTTTATTCAACTTTGGGTAATTGACTCACAAGCAAAAAATCCCTTTGTCCTTTGAAAAGAAAGGTATTCCCCAAGGCAACGTACTTGGACTGATAAACCCTTTATCCTACAAATTCTCAAATTTCATTTTAATCTCTTGAATATTATTTAGTTCCATTCTATAAGGTGTAATAGATACAAGCTCAGCCCTCATCAGGAGCACTATAGTGACTTCCACAAATCCTAAAGGTTGAAACCAAAAAAATTTCTCAGGAAAGAAATCCAAAAACATTTCTACTACTGTGGGAAGTATGGGTTTCCTACCACTCCAATCATCCTAAAAAAGAGTAGAAACATCGGATGTGAGCTCTCTCGGTTTCTTAGTAATTGTCCCAACTCTGCCTGAATGGATATCTGATTCACTATAGGGAACATACATGCCACCCTAATGAGATTCAAAGGTAACTCACCTTCGATAATAGCCTATATAGGATCAGTTGGTGACTAGCCCATCTACACACATAATTAGGTCGATGCCCATTTTATGATGGACATATATATCCCAAAGGAAATTATACTCTCCGACCTCAAGAGAACATCCCATTCGTAAATAGATATCCTTAGACTGTGTTCCCATTGGTGTATCTGTATTAATCATCCTAATTATGGAATCCACCTCTATGCTCAAGCCATTAACTAGAGTTGCATATATAAAGGAATGAGAGGCCCCAATATCAAATAAGGTTATACAGAATCTATAAGAAATTATAATAGTACCTCTCACTATTGGTGGACCATCATATCTCTATACTAGTGTAGGTTTCACGGCTTCTAACCGTCCTTCTCCTCTTCCATGTGGTGTCATATGACTCTCCTAAGTAGCACGACTCTTCTAATACAGGCTCTCATACCCTAAATCACCACATCCACTGCCACTACCATCTCTTCTAGTAGAGCTTCAACTACCAGACCTATATGGTGTAGAAGACCCCATACCCGCACATTGATTCTGAGTAGATTCTCCCTCAGCACTAGCATGCCATTGCTTCCTATCGAACATCATTTGGTTGACCATCTTCTCACAAAACTAAAACTATACTAGTGGTCAAGGAAAATGTCTACGATTGTGTCCTTACCTACCGCACTAGTGGAAATGGACATGAGAAAGATCACATGAAATTCCCCCCATACTATCCACCTTGCTTTCCACTTTCCTGACTATGGTTCTCTTGATGATGCTTCCTTATCTCAGAAGGCCCATTCCCTAGTTGTACAAATACTTGTCTAGTAATTGAATCCTTTTTCAAGATCTCCATAAAAATTCTAGCCAGATTGACATCTTCTATTAATATCTTTAGCCTTCAGATATTCCCCTGGGAAATAATTTCACACATAATTACATCATGAATTTTTTTTGCCGATGAATCCTCATATGCTGCCAATGATGGAGAAAAGCACTATAAATCTATAAAATGCAATGTGTATTCCATTATGAACTTCATTCCCTTAGTCAAATGCATATACTCTGAATCCTTCACATGTCTCAGCGTCTATAGATAAATGTTCTAGGAAATATTCTCCAAAACTTCAATCCATAACACCACATCAGTCTTTCCAAATCAATCATGAATGTCCCTATAACACCTTGATGAACCCCACAACATGTAAGCAACTAATATGTTCCTCCTATCGACTAGAGTCTCTAAATGTTCAAGTCTATTTTCTATGGATTAAATCAAGAATTCAGCTTCCTTATGTCCACCCTCTCCTGTAAAAGTATGAGGGTGCTACAAGGAAACTCCTTTGTCCACTCAAAAATTATTTTCTAAACCTGCCATAGTTATTTCTACATAAATTGTATGAAACAAGAATTCTTATTTAGAAATTATTCCCTTTCTTACCCATCTTTCACCAATGGTGCCTCAAGCTCCCTGTTTGAAAGTACATTCTAGGCCATACCCCTCGTTATCTCCCCCAACAAGAATCGTGGAGGAATATCTCTACAAATACAAACCCATATCTTGTGTCTCATAACACACCACTAAAACATTTATGTAAGTGAAGAAACAAACACAACATGTTTCAACCATTCCATTACCTTTTTTCCTCTACACAATCAACACTGAGGCCATATCACTGTCCTTATCCATCATACTCCTTGGTCTTAGTTAACATGGTAACTTATACTCTCATTCATTAATTAAACCACTAATTAATCACATTATCTCAAATTAAATAATTCAACAATTAATTAATTAATAATATCCATTTCATCAATCAAGGTTCCCATTATACAACCATTTGTTCTTATTTGGAATAATTATTTCAATATCACAACAAGGAAAATAGTTTACATTCAAAAACATACACATAACCCATTTTTCCATGAGTGCCTAGAATTATCCATGTCACAAAAACCTTGAGATCCTGGAATGATGCATGTAGACTCATGTATTGTGTCCCTATAAGTAATGAATCAAATATACCCAATATTAAAATTAAATTTCACATCACACATCATGTGTGTCACCCATGGTGAAATAATATCCATCTATATCAAAAAAACAACTATCACAACAATCACACCCTGAGTACTCATATTTCCCTGCATACATGGGTGTGCAACTACCATGCATTATCTCATTATCAAGACTCGAATCTTCCAAGTCTCCAGTCTACCTTACCCAAAACAGTTATACAAATGAAGAAGAATGAAAATAAAACTCCTTTCATACCACATTGTGACATGCCGGCCTAAAATAAATGAACATGTTCCTCAAACCTATAGGAAACATGTCCTCTTGAGTGACTCCCCATATGCCAGAGGGTTCTAACTAGAGATGAGTGTTAGGTAAGAAATTCTTGTAGATACTATACCTTCTTTTATTTAAAAAAAGTCCAATGGAATAAAATAACAATAACCAAGCGTAGAAGTGTTTAAATATATAAAACTAATACATGTCATATGATTAGCAAAACCTGAGAATACAATAATCAAATAAAACATAATAGATTTTATGATAATGGAAATTCCATGTGTCTTCAATGAAAATAAATGTAAAGGCACAATGACTCTAAAGAGGGTTCGAACCACGTTCATTTCCCTATCCCATTCTCCAATCCCAAACCACAACCTATCCTAGGGCCTTTCCCTTATCCTATCCTAAAACACAAAAATTATACTTAGGTGCCAATCAGGAGGAGTGAATATGGTTTGAGTACAACTCTGTATGCCACCACCAATGACGTCTAAAACGATTCCAGTAAAAATCAAGCGAATCTAGTTATATGATGAAATAAATACAATGCATAATTTAAAAGATTATCACATTATAATTTAAACATTATTAATTACATTGGGCCTAGTTTCAATTCATATTTCCCAATTGAATCATTAGTCAATTTTGTTAATTATTTAGTGTAGGTTGTCATTCCTAGTACAAAAAAAACATAGTTGAATCATCATTAATTATTATCATTCATTTTTTATAGGTTGTCATTCCTAGAACTGCAATCTCATTGAGTGTTTTTCGTTATTCCTACCACTTCTTCTTTATTTCGGTGTAGGTCGTCATACCTAGAACCCCATTATCTCAAGCATGGATATCTATTGAGGAGGAACTCCATGTCCATGTACGGACATTTAATTGGTCTAGAACACCATGTATAGCACCACAAAAATCAAATCTGTTTAATCATTCTTTAATTAACAATAATTTTCCCCATTATTCATTTTCTAAACCAATGATTAGTTAAACATTTCAAAGGTCATTAGTTAATAAAACAATTAACCAAGCACATAACCCATAAATTATCTCATTAATTAATCAATTAATCAACACAATTCTCCTTCCAGAATTAATTCGCCAGAATTAACTATCCATATCAAATATCATCTTGTCATAATTTATTTTTACATTTTATTATTTCTGACAGAAATTATGGAAGATAATTAATTCTCACAAATAAATATCTTTTATAATAAAAATTATATCATAATTAATTACCCCCAATTAGTTAACCAATCATAATGAATTAAATATCTCAATTAAAATATCATGACGATTATCAAATCTATAAAATATATATTTGGTAAAACACCCCATTCATTTGTTTAGTGATTCAATTTTCAATCAATCACCAAGGTAATAATAAGTAAATTCCACTTTCCTAATTACTAAAATTTAGGAATTCATTTATCAAGAGAATATAGAAGATCATTAACTCATACACATATCTGTATCATAACAATGGGGGTTTGATTTAGACCACCTATGTTGGGTTTTTATGGAAGTTATCCAAATCGAAATCTACAAAATCTGAGAGGCATAACATCGTCAATCAAGCCCCAGATATAAATCCATAAATCCTAAAAATAAAGATCAAAGATATCAAATTAATGAAAATATAGATCCAAATCTCAATTCATCGGTTTAGATCCAAGAAATTATGGTATATCTTTCATTAAATGATTTAGAAAAGATAAGAGTAAAATGAGAGATACATTGGTATGAAATCCACTTATCGGGAGGAGAGAAGATCTTCAATCCAGGATTTCAATGTCAATGAAAGGTGTTTGGATCACCTTGGAATAATTCTAGAAAGCCTTTTGAAAACATAAAATCTATCAAACTTAGATTAGGTTTAATAGGAGTGATTTTTGGGGGTTATGTGGTTTTAAAACCAATTTTTAGAAATTAATAATCCACGTGCACGTTTTCCGCATAGTTAGGCCAAACTGTCCACCAACCTTGTGGTATTCCCCACCCCACACATCTTGATGGTGCATTGTTAAACAAAATATTAACCAACCATGCCGACCTCTTATGTTCTCATAGTTTTCTAGTGCACAGTTTTACCAAACCGTGCAAAAACTATGTGTATCCCTCGACATTATCAATTCGTTAAAAACCACACACAAACACACCTGAGGTCATACTCCAACCCAAATGTACTTCGATATAAATAATATTTATCTAGAAAATAGCATGATATGACTCTAGAAAAGGCAAGGATCTTACATGATCATTATTATTTGCCCTGAAATTTATAGAATCTTTTGCATTTTATTCACCATTGTAGAAAAATTGTATTAACCTCAAGAATGATCAAGGTAGTTTTTTTAGAACATTATCACATGAAATGAAATCCTTCTTTTTATTATTATCTTTTTCTTCCAATTTTATTAGCATCATATTCTTCACTTCCTTACGTTCAAAGGTATTACACATGTTTACTTTTTTATCAATAGTGATTCCACATGATATTATGCCCTCGTTGGAATATAATGATTATGATAAAACTTCCTGTCAATGAATTATTGTTTAAATCCAATCATTGATATATCCAATCTATCTATTTGGATTAAGTAAATATTATTTTGTATATCATTCAAATCATTAAATTTTGAATTCATATAAATAATCCATCTTCCAATAGTCATAAACCATAAAATTTTCCCTTCTTATCCTCATGTCTCTAACGAGGTAAATACAATTCCAAGAAGAGTGCTTTAAAATCCTTCACTTACATATCATACATTTAAGTTAATCCTTATTGTATTTTATATTTGAAAATAATTTATTCTCTCATCTTTAGAGATGATAAACTGAGACAACAACATACTCTTATTATTGTCCCCAAACTAAGATATTCTTTTTATATGGAAGTTATCTATCGTAAAGTTATGTATAGATTTTTATTAAAATTAATGAATAGATGTTTTTGAATCATAAATAAGTATACAATAATTACACCACATGGTGGATTAGTGGAATCCTTCAATATGAATGGTTATTTCTCATAATCAGTGTCCTCTATACCAATATAGTTTAAATTTATTCAGTTCTAACCATTTCTCCATCTCCAAATTCGTTATTTTGTTCAGTAGGGAATATCGTATTTCAGGTTTGTGAATTGATAATGATTACATTTCATCCACTATGATACATTTATGAATATTTTAATAAACATGATTGGATCATTACATTATGGAACATTATTTTTATTCCCAAAACTAGTGAATCATGAATCAAAAATTGGAAAACATTACAAATGGAATATATCATAATAATAAACATGGTTTCATTGGGAATATTTTCGAATAGTAGAAATACATCATACTTGCTTTAGTATAAATTTTCATAAATCTATGAATATCCCATAGGACTCTCTAACATGGTGCGTAGTAAGTCACATTTTTCTATGCAAGGTTAAGCTTGAGTCAGGAAAATAATCCATTTTTCAGATTTCTTACCACATGGTATATCCATCATAGAACCATATCTACATGTAGTATCCAGAAAGGGGTGTATTTATAGAAAATCAACATAGTCCCTGACATGTCAAAAAACAATAAGATGTTATCTTATACTTATTAATACCATTAACGGTATTTTTAATGGTTATATACTCTTATCATTGTTTCCTTAAATCAATTTTCCTATGATTTCTACAAATCATCCTTTGAGACCAAATATAATGACCCATAACCTAGTAGATATGAGAAAGCGGACAAATTATTAATTTTTAATAATATACAAGGAATCACATCATGAATGGAACAAATTGTATTTTTGGTCATGGTAAATGAGATACATATATTAATCTCATAATGCATTTTTAAACATAAAACAAAAAACAATTTTTTTGTAAACCATGAAATCATTTAACATATCATTACATATGAATAATAAAAAAATTCCTAGCACCATGGAAAAAATAAATAAAAATTTTCTGTTCAGATTCTTATTGAGAATATTCCAACATTGGAGGATTGCATGAATAAATTTTAATAATTGATATGGATAATAAATAAATGAAAAATATTTATTTAATTAAAAAAATTACATGAATAATACCATGGAATGAATAAAGAATGACTATATAATTTTTTATATAAAATCACATCAGTATGAATCTTTTCTACAGATATTGTAACAAATAATACAATCATACGGACTTCAAAAACATATTTTATAATGATTGAGAGAATACTGTTGAACAACTAAAACATGCCTTGAAGTATTTTTCCAAAGGCAACTTTGTTATCAAGGCCTCATGCCCAGAATTCATGCATAAATAAAATAATAATGTTTCGATTATTTACCTTGGAATATTAGCGATATAGTTTTGTTGTAAACATTCATTTATGAAGGTAGTCAGCCGGTAATGGTCATTATAAAAAATAATAATTTCACAATTATTTTTATTATCAATGGGCTTTCACAAAAAATGATTAATTATGATGGAGGAATCATCCTTCACAAATATATTTCCTAATTTTTTTAAAAGACCAATTATGATAGATTTTAGTATATCGCAAGAAATAGTTTTTTAAAATATCAACAGTCAAAAAGATTAAAAATAAATAAATTATATTATTTAATTATTATAAATTAAAATTTTAAAATACATTTTTTAAATATATATAGTTTTTAAATTATAATAAATAATATAAAAATTAAAAATAAATAATGAATTTAAAAGAAAAATATACATAAAAATACATAAAATAAATTGAAATATTAAAAATAATTAAAAGATAAATAATTATTAAAATAAATTAAAAAATAATAATATTTAAAAATAAAAAAGTAGCAACTTATATATATTTAAAAATAAATTAAAATAACATTAATTTTAAAATTTTAATAAATTATAAATATATAAAAATAAATAATATTAGGGAAAGTATTTAAATTTAATAAAAAATCAAAAAAAATTAAAAGATGACATAAAAGTAATACATCATTTCAAACATAATATGTTTTTCAGTCCAAATTACAAAATATTCAGAGAACATAAAAAATAATCAACTATTATTAGGAGGAGGAGGATAACTCCAGGGGCTAGTGGGAGTAAAATCAAAACCCACACCATAGGAAAGTAACAACACATACTCTTTCATCTTCTCCTCTCTCTGGTGATACTTATCACACTCCTCTTATCTATCATTCTATATGTGATTTATCATCTCATCCAAATCTCTCAACCACTCCTCAAACATTGTCGCAGATGAGGGAATCGATGATGACCCTGAATGATCTCCCTCTCACTCACTAATTCCATCATAGAAGTACCATAATAACGCAAATGTGACAGTCAAGAACATATAAAAATCACTAGACCATTCATGTCACGTTTCAAACTCACAAATATCCTGGACCCCTCATCAAAATTTGAATCACTTTTTTGTGACTTTTTTTCTCACGTCATGACTCTCCCGTGAATTATATGTCACATAATCATATGTTGGAATTATATATACTAATTTATTATAATAATGATTAAATTAATATGCATGAATGTTTTTAAATAATTACTGACCAGAGTATGGTGTTTCAAGTCTCCTACAACTTCTCTTGTATGGGGATCTGTATAGAACCTTTTATAAACATCAAATCCCATAATAGGTGGTTTATTAGAGGCTTTTATGATATAAAAAACATGTTATAGTTAATGAATATATATACATTAATAAACAATATCAGTTTACATATGTTATCGATGTATGCAAAATGTATTACTTTTGGCCCTATATGTGACATATTTCCTCCCCCGACTCTAATGTCCTGATATCGGACTCCTCCTAAAAGTTTATCCCCACAAGAATGAGAACAATCCATTATAGAATTATGCTAATATATTGTGGGTTTGAGGAGAGATGTTGGACTGGTCGAAAATAGTAGAACAAGATTTTATATATATCTCACTTTCTGAGGTTTTTTAGAAACTATTTAAAGCACTCACGTATACAAATATCTAATGCCTCTTGGATTGGACCTCTCAAGATATAATGAATTTGTGAAAATAAAATTTTCAAAACAATTTATAAATTTATTTAAAATTTAAATAAATTTTAAAAATAATTTATCATTAACAATCATACATTCCAGTTGTTGAACAGCAGGTGACCCATGATGATGGGACCAGGACTCATGAAAACTGTTAGTAGATAAAATAATTTAATAGAATCACACTAGCCTACCGAAAATATACACGTGAAAAGATATGAAAATAAATAAAAGTAATCAGAAATTTATTACAAAAAATAATACAGAATTTTAATATAATATAAATATATTATAACATTAAATATACCTTGATAAATGAGCATCAAAATCAATTGACGGTCATCTCTATGTAATATGATATAAAATAATCAATCGAACAGGACATCGACCCCTCCTAATTTGTGAACCATAATGAGGATCAGTAAAATCGAGCACATCAATTTGATGTATAGCATCAGTGATTCAACAATATTTATCATATGGTTCATCACTATCCATTTAAAACAAATATTCTTACGTGTAAGAAGTTTTAAATAAAAAAATAATAATTAAAATAATAATAATTAACAAAAAAAATTGTTCCTGTATATATTTTTAAATATTAATGTCAAATATAATAAACCAATAAATATAATACTAGATTAATTACCTATAACTAAAAAACTTATTACGATACATCAATTTTCAAATTCTTCATCATTTTCATCATGATCAATTTGTTCATTTTCATATTAATCAAGATCAACATCCACATGACATTCTACATTATCATCCAATATTATTTATTCAACAACATATATTATTGACCATTAAATGGGGGGAGGTTATCATCCTAGATATATATATCTATAGGTTAATTGATATATTTTGTGTTGTTTCATGAAAAATGTCAATATGTTTCATTTGCACAGAACTATTTTCATTTTCAATATACTAGTTGTCACATGATTCTATATTTATCACACTCCATTGTCAATCCAATCCCATGAAACATCATATTAATTTTCATAATAACCATTATAAGATTGATACTCAAAAAATGTCTCCTTTGAAGAACTAATACTATTTTATTCAATGTCCAATACTCCCTTCCATGGATGAAATATTACCCTTTAATCAGTATTAACCCAATGACATTTAATCATTATTATCTTATTTTTTCCAGGATTACAAAACTTAATAATATCATCCATCATACCATAAAATTATATTTCTTGTTCAGTATGATTGTTTCATTAAAAAAACTACAATATTCATTGATTTCATCGATTCATCACATATGCGAGTATGGAAACAAAATCCATTAACCACATACCCATTCTATGATTTTAGAAATTTCAATGGAGGGTTTTTTTCATACATAATAAATTATATATTTTACTTTCATGTTGATTTTCCTATAAAAAAATTTATTAATAAAAGATACAATACAAAATTTACTTATTATTCCATCAAAATAAACATGACATTAAATTCATTGAAACTAATTTGGAAACTTTTATTGATGACATTTTTCAAGAGCATCAAATGTAAAATTTATAATTTATATTTTGATATGTTCATCATGTATACTACAAAAAATTTAATGTCAAGAATTATATAATTTATACATATTTAAAATAATAATAATAAAGTATAATTATCCACAAAATAGTATCATTTCTTAAAAATTCACCAGAACATATATATAAGCTCTATGCAGTTTTTCTTCTGTAATCTATCATTCCTGATTACTACTAAAACCGAGATCATGCTGATTTTGAATTGATTTCTTAGGGTCTATGAAATCATTATTTTTTCCACATTTCAACCCATGCTATTATGTTTAGAAATTTATTATAACAGAAAATATTAATAGATGAAATTTCAAAATTATTCCTAAAAGTTTGATTATTCAATCGATATTTCAGTTGATGTTTTTAATGCACATTCTTCTTTAAATTTTTCATATATCTCTCAAATGGATAAATCCACCAGATTTCTACTGTCCCTCCACATTTATAATAATATGTATGATGAAATATTAAATGTTACATGGAATCAACGATGCCTAATTTGAATATTTTCTCTAATTTACATAAAATTATAGGAACAAATTACATTGACAAACTCAATGCATCAGAATTCTATTTTTTCACACAAATATTAGGAAAAAAATATGATATTTGGGTCAAGACATCTATGATGGATGAATTCAAAATCCCTTTAAGACCAATATGCAGTAATCTTCTAATTATGAAATGAAAATCCTGATTTTTTTACCTAGTAATATGCCCATTTCAGACGCAATGTGAGAAATTGGAAGAATAAAAATATGGTAATTTAAAATCTATAATACTGTGATTGGTTAATAAACGGGTTTTTGTAAGAACCCAAGTTTTTGGAACGTGTCAAAACCCCGACCCTGTTTAAAATTTTTACTGGTTTTTGAGGAAACTGGAGAAAATCGGAAGTGTCGGGAAATTTCCAGACTACACACCATTTACTTTTATGTACACACCATGTATACGATAAGCAAGTGTCGGCCGTGTGCTTGCCAAGTACATGTCATGTGGTGACCGTGTAGAAATTTGTTGCTACACAACATGTTGTTTTGAACACGTCGTGTAACCCCGACCGTGCGGTGGCCATACATGGCATGCAGGCTTGTTGGCCAGGTAGAACCATGTACACACCGTGTTCCCCATGAACACGTCGTGTAGTCTATCCGTGTATCCAAAATATACATGGCGTGTGTGTAAGTCGGCGAGGAAGATAAGAGAAACCTGCTACATGCTGTGTACCAATAGGTACACACCGTGTACTCATGTCGGCATGTTTGGAAAGTTAATCGGTGGATTTCGAGCAGCCAAATGAAAAATTAAATGATATACACAGCATGTAGTCCTAAAGTACATGCTGTGTAGTTTATTGTTTTGTGTTAAAATGGGTAGTAGATTTGTTTTTGTGGAAGAACACAATTCCTTCGCACGGTTTCACGAACCAAGAAGACAGAACCTATTTCCTCCTCCTGATCGTCACTTCGAGACCCGTTTCGAATTCTGATTAGTGCGTTGGACCCCCTCGATAATGCTCGATTCCACTTTGGTCGTATTTCCAGATTTGTGTTCTTGAATGAGTTATATGAATTTGAAAGTTATTGAATATTTTGTAGATTTATCGCGTTTTAGACCGAATTGCCAGTTGTTATCAGAGGAGTAATGTCATACGAGTCTCAGATAGTTGGTGCATACCTCATTTTTTGTTTTCATGGATGTATGGGTGATGGTGCCTTTAGCGCATTTTTTAGGTATTTTTGAGCGGGACCCATGTTATCTGTTTTTTTATACTGAATTGATTATGGGACCTCTGGGATGCCTTTCGGTAAGCCTGATTACTAGTTAGTGTGAGCGGGCCAGGTGAGTCTCGTGGATCATCAAGGCATTTTTGACGGGGAACGCCAAAATGGTTTTAATTGAAATATTAATGTGTGAAACTGTTAGTTTAATTTATTAAACCCTGTTATAATATGTTAGGGGAATTTAAGACCTCAATGCTGGTATGGTACAACACCTCGTATAGTGCAATTCAACTGTTTAGTTTGTTTTTCTGGTTTATGTTTTCTGTTTAAACATGTTATATATGTAATTTCTGAATTGTATCTGCTAGACCCTTTGTGTGGTGTTATACATGTCTCAAATATTCTTCAGTGATGCAGATCACAGGTTGGGCTTGACCTGGGTTACCTTGGGTGGTTTTGAAAACAATATTGTGCGTCAAGGACGTCGGCTTGAGGCAGTACAAATGTCAGATTGGTCATGGCCTAGGTTATTAGGATGGCGATGCCATCAGACGTGAGAGACATGGTCACAGGGACATGAGTTGTCGGATGTGTGGTGGCTTAGGTACTATTTGGTGATTACCGCTCACCCGCAACACTGAGTAGTGTGAACATAGATATACTCAGTGATGAGGTGGTTTTGACCAATCATGTGGGTATATGCCCCCATAGTTGCAGTTAGGTATTCTCATTGGGGGTGCTTACCATAAAAAGCCATGTGGGAGGTGAGGAGCCTTTAGGGAATGGGTCGTGCCTTCGGGACGTTGGGACTTGAGACCCAAGGTGTCATGAGGTACATGGTGCCAAGTTAATATTCTTGGGCGTGCCTTCGGGACATCAGTAATTGAGGCACGAGGTGTCAGGAGGCACATGGTGACGGGTTACTATTTTTGGGCGTGCCTTCAGGATGTCGGTACATAAGACATGAGGGGTCAGGTTGCACATGGTGCCGGGTTACACGACAGAGATTCCGGCGTAGGCTGATGCAGGTGACCCTCTATGGTGGCTGTTGAGCACCAGTGGAGTTTGTATTTATTTATGTTCTTTAGAGCTTAGTACTTTCCTTGTAAATACATGACTAATTAAAAACATATATTTTTTACGCACCGTTGGGTTGTATCCTACTGAGATTCATGTCACACCCTACACGGGCCCTTCAGGACACGTGTAGACTTTATGGATTTACATGTAGGAAAAATTCCAGCTTTAGGAGCTAGACTGCATTAGTTGTTGCATGGAGATGGTATTGTCCTTGAAGTCATGCCTAGCTGGATTTTACATTGTTTTGTTTAATTTTTTATATCGTCATGATTACTTGTTGTAGCTACTGTTAGTTAGCCATTGGCGCAATTTATATTCAGTTGTGTATGACCTTCTTTGGATACATGTTTTGTTGTTCAGTATTAGTTACATGTTATCAGCACGTTGTTGTGTTTATTACCACAATTGTGGTTATATTTATATCTCCTACTGTTTATCTATATTGATTGTGCTTCCGCTCTGTGGGCCTGGTTCGAGTCTGCTGAGTCTTTCTTTCCACTACATTTTTACTATTATACATGGACCAGTACCCTTATTATGATCATCCAAGAGGGTATATCCTCCCCCACTATACCTAACAGACCCTCTCTTCTAGTCGTCAACCTTTGGAATTCAGGAGAGGTGCGCCTAATGTAGTGACACCCGACCTGTTCGGCACTGTTCGGGTGGCTGGCCGGGTCCGGGTCGTTACAAAGAGGTATCAAAGGAGTTCATGAGAAAGATTTATTAGCAGTGTTTTTCTGGATACTAATGATATTGAGAATTATCTTTTTATTTCTAATGTTTTTACTATTTTGGATATGGGAGACTAGATATAGGTTATTGTTACTAGAACTGGGTTTCTATCTTGTGCTTGGGCACCTGTAGCCCCAGGTACAATGGATGGACCAGGTTGCCTTGGGTGGGAATTTTTGTTTTCTTTTTGCACATATTATAATTTATATGATTTCCACCATGGTGGTTCACTTGGTGTGTGAAGTTCTTGATTGTGATATGTGACCCTTGACCCAGTATGGTATGGTAGAATTAGTCCTTTGCCCGGTTTGTCAAGGCTTGTTGTTGGCTATTGATTGGCACATTTTTATGGTATTTCAGATATATAATTGCATGTATGATTTGTGAGGGGATAATACCATGTGAATAAAAATAAATTTCCATGTTGTATCTTCTTTGAAATGTGAAATGGTGAAATTATTGATAGAATTTCTCGTTGTTTCAATTTTTATGCCATGATATATATTTTTTAAAATTTCATGTGGTGGGATATTTGGGTCTGACTCTTATGAGAGCAGGCATGTACTATGGTTGAAGCAGTATAACTGTCAGGATTGGGTAAATCGATCGTCAGTTTGAGGCAACATGAGTTTTTAGGATGGTCATGGCCCAAGGAACTTTTGATTCTTGGATCTGTTGAGGGCGGGTAAGGAGGCCATGAGGCCAGGATGCTGTGGGGAAAGGGTTAGGGTGAGGGGGATTAAGGGTAGTTGTTATGCACTTCCTTTTACTACTTTCCTTATCTGTGTATAATATATTATTATATATATATATGAGATGTCTGACCATTTATGATATTCAGTTGGTTACTCCTTCATGACTCGATGGAGCATCAGGCAGGATATGATACAGTGCCATAGGATCAGGGTCAAAATTCGGTACAGGCAGAGCACGAGATGCAAGTACAGGCTCAAGGACAGTATCAGGTTCAGGATCCGGTGCTGGCAGGACAATATGCGGGTTTGTCAACGTTCGGACCGTGACATGACGAGCAGCTCCGAACTACCCTGGTATGTTTTTTTAGGGGATTGACAGAGGCGCGTAGGGTAAATAGCCTTCTATGGTGTATTTAACGTGGGAGTTCCAGTCGCAACACCTGCCACTTTTTTAGGGTGATGGATGTCTGAAGATAGATGAGAATTGGATAGAGTGTATGCTGATGATCTTTGAGCAGCTCGAGACGCCTCCATGATAGTGGTTCAAGTTGGAGAAGTACATTTTGAGAGGACCGGCGAAGCATTGGTGGGACATACAAGTTCAGTCTCATAGGCATGAGGGACTGGCTGGGAAGGAATTCTAGGATAGGTTCTTTGAATAATTCTATCCGGAGACACTGAGGGTAGAGAGAGCTCAAGATTTTTTGAGTCTTCAGTAGGGGGATATATCTATCATGGACTACGCATCTACTTTCACAGAGTTGTCTCGCTTTTCTCTTTGTATGGTGAGTGATGACGTAGCTAGGGTGAGGTGCTTCGAGGATGGATTGTGACACGCCATTCTAGTCCATGTGAACATCTTCAGGCTGGGTTCTTTCTCCAAGGAGGTGTATCAAGTGCTCATAGCCTAGGGAAATTAGAGAGAAAAGTCTCTCTTGAGCATGGCGATGACTTTAGGTGATGGTTCAGATACCAGGAAGCGATGACGGGATAAGTTCCAGAAGGGCATTCAGGCTAGGGATCTAGCTAGACCACCTCGTGGTATTTCTTCATTGATTTTATTTTAGTGTGGATAGTACGGAAATGTTTGGTCGCAGTGTGATAGGCCTCCAAAGGAGTGCTGGGCATGTGGACAGGACATGAATCTTGAGAGGTTTTGCAGGCAGCCTTCTCAGACAGCCGGTAGGTTGGGACCGGGATAAACAGTAGTGTCTAGAGTTGGTTTAGGTTCAATACCCGGAGAGGGTAGTTGAGGTTCAGCTATGCGCGAAGGTCATGACAGAGATGGTGGGACCCAGCTGATGGTTTAGTAGCTGGTGACTAGAGCAGCACCATAGGGTGGTCAGGCATCAGGCATCCGTGTTTCAGGCCAGGTGCACGCCGTAGAGCATCCAGAGGCTGAGCAGGCCAGTGATCCGATGATAGTTAGAGGTACACCGTAGTGTGGTCGTGATCTCCATGTTTCTTTTCTTCCATGACCTGTAGAAGAATGTCTGTTTTAAGTGCACGCAGTGCACATGATCTTTGTGTACTGACTAGATGCTAGTCAGTGGGATGGACACCGTATTGGGTGCGTGATATATATATATATATATATATATAAGATGCGTAGCATCAGGGCATCGAGGATGCAGGTTACATGAGGTGTCATGGGAATTGAGGCATCGAGGATGGTTTATACTAGTGGTGTTGTGGGCATCGGGGCAAAGTGGAAGCATGTTATTTGAGGTGCTAAGCACCAGGACCTCGTACAAGAGGACACCTATGTGGTGTGGGATACGTTGGGTGTCGAAAGGGACACAGGAGCACCAATGAGGTGCAGGGGTGATGATGCATCATAGGAGGACTATGAATCTGGAAAACAGGTTAGTAAACCCTGTTTTCTTCTTGTTTTGTTGGGTTGAGACCGGGTTTTGCGATTCCTAGGTTGGGAGCCCCCTCGAAGAATTTAGCTGGGACCATTGAGAATGAGGAAGTCTGGGTTTCCTTGAACGTAGTGGTATGTTTGGTACCATCTCTAGGTTTCATTTCATAGTTCGGGGATGATGTATGATAAGGTGGGGAGATTTTAAGAGCCCTGGTTTTTGGAACATGTCAAAACCCTGACCCTGTTTAAATTTTTGATTAGTTTCTGAGGAAACTGGATAAAATGGAATGTTTCTAGAAATTTACAGACTACATGCCGTGTACTTTTATGTACACGCCGTGTATATGTTAAGTGAGTGTCGGTCGTGTGCTCTCCAAGTACATGCCATGTGGTGACCGTGTAAAAATTTCTTCCTACACGGTGGGTAGTTTTGAACACACCGTGTATCTGTGACTGTGCGGTGGCCATACATGGCGTGTACTCCTGTAGGCCGGGTAGAACCAAGGACTCGCCGTGTTCCCCTTGAACATGCCATGTAGTCAAGCTGTGTATGCGGAATAAACATGGAATGTGGGTAAGTCGGTGAGGAAGAGAAGAGAAACACAGTACATGATGTGTACCCATTGGTACACGCTGTGTACTCCTGTTGGCAAGTTCAGAATGTAATTATTCGGATTTACAGGTGCCAAATGAATAGTTAAATGATATACATGGTGTGTAGTCATAAAGTACATGCCATGTAGTTTCTTTTTGTACATTAAAATGGGAAGTAGACTCAATTGTTGAGGAAGAACAAAATTCCTTCGCCCGGTTTCACAAACCAAGCTGACCAAACCTATTTCCTCCACCTGATCGTCCGTTCGAGACCCGTTTCAAATTCTGATTAATGCTTTGGAACCCCCTCAGAAAGGCCTCGATTCCTCTTTGGCTATTCTGTCTTATTTTTGTTCTATAACGAGTTATAGAAGTTTGAATAGTATTGAATCATTTGCAGATTTACCGCGTTTTAGGCCGAATTGGTGGATTTTATAGGAGGAGTAGCATATTACGAGTCTCAGGTAGGTGTTGAATACCTCATTTTGTGTTTTCGTGGTTTTTTAGGTGACACGACCTTAGGTGTGTTTTCAGATATTTTTAGTGGGACCTATTTTATCTATTTTTTCTTCTGAATAGCTTATGGGACCTCTGGGATGCCTTTGGGTGTCCATGGTTACTAGTTTGCATGAGTAGGCCATGTGAGGGGTCATGGCTCATCATGGCATTTTGGTCAGGGAACACCAAAATAGTTCTAATTGAAATATTAATGTGTTAAACTGTTAGTTTAATTTATTAAATCATGTTATAATTTGTTAGAGGCATTTAAGACCTTAATGCTAGTATGGGACAACACCTGGTATAGTGCAATTCAACTATATAGTGTGTTTTTCCTGTTTCTGTTTTCTGTTAAAACATGTTATATATGGAATTGCTGAATTGCATCTGCTAGACCCATTGGGTGGTGTTGGGCATTGCTCGGATATTCTTGAGTGATGCAGATCACAGTTTGGGAATGGCCCGAGATACTTTGGGTGGTTTTGAGCACATGATTGGGTGTCATGGATGTCGGCTTGAGGCGGTACAACTGTCAGGATGGGCATGGCCCGGGTTACTAGGATGGCGATGCCATCTGACCTGAGCGACATGGTCTCAAGGACACGAGTTGTCAGATGTGTGGTGGCTTTGGTAATATTTGGTTATTACCACTCACCTGGATCTTTGAGTAGATTTCACACAGAGATACTCTGTGATGAGGTGGTTTTGACCACTCGTGTGGGTAGAGGCCCCCATAGTTTCGGTTAGGTATTCTGGTTGGGGTGCATGCCATAGAAATCCATGTGGGAGGTGAGGAGAATTCATGGGATGGGTGTGCCTTCGGGACGTCGAGACTTGAGACACAAGGTTTCATAAGGCACATGGTGCTAGGTTAATAATCTTGGGCGTGCCTTTGGGACGTCGGTACTTGAGGCATGAGGTGTCAGGAGACACATGGTGCTGGGTTACTATTTTCCAGCATGCCTCCGGGACGTCGGTACTAGAGACATGAGGTGTCAGGTGGCACATTGTGTCAGGTTACACGATAGAGATTCCGGTGTTGGCCGAAGCCGTTGAAACTCCATGGTGGCTGTTGAGCACTAGTGGAGTTTGTGTTTATTTATGAAAGGTTCTGCTTAGTACTTTCCTTGTAAATGAATGAATACTTAAACACATATATTTGGTACGCAACATTGGGTGGTATCCTACTAAGATTCATCTCACACCCTACACGGGCCCTTCGGGACGCGTGTAGACTTTATGGATTTACGTGTAGGAAAGAGGCTAGCTTCAGGAGCTATGCTGCATTAGCTATTGCATGGATATGGTATGGACCTTGAGGTCATGCCTAGTAGGGGCTTACTTTGTTTTGTTTTCTTTTCTGTATATGCATGCATACTTGTTGTAGATACTATTGGATAGCCGTTGGCGCCTTTTTTTTTATTCAGTTGTGTCTGACCATCATTGGATGCATGTTTTACTATTTAGTAGTAGTTACATGTTATCATCATGCTATTGTGTTTATTTCTACTGTTATTGTTATATTTACTGCTTCCACTGTTTATCTATATTGATTGTGCTTCCACTCAGTGGGTCTTGTTTGAGTCTATTGAGTCTTTATTTCCACTTCATTTTTATTGTTATACATGGACCAGTACCCTTATTATGATCATACAAGAGGGTATAACATCCCCACTATACCTAACAGACCCTCACTGCTAGTCGGTGGCCTTTGGTGTTTAGGGGAGGTGCACCTAAGGTAGTGACACCCGACTCGTTCGGCACTGTTTAGGTGGCTGGTTGGGTCCGGGTAGTTAGAGATTCTTTAGTAAGTGAGTAAACTACATTTATCTTAGTTAATTTTTGGGATCTTTTATCTTCAAATAATTGACAATAATAATGACTAAAAATATAATAATTATTTATTCATACAATTAAATAAACATTAATCTTACTGGGTGCATCCAACATAGTGTATCAAATTTTATAAAACAATTCCAAATATAAAGTGTATATAACATGTGATGAACCAAATATTATGACTTATATGAATGATCCCAGAAAATATTCCACTATATCCAATTATAATATTTCCCAAATTCATTTATTCAATTTTCATTTATGGTTGGTCCAAATGTAATAGGTGTTAACGTAGAGAAAATAGATTTTAATTTATTACGTAAGATCACTACCGGAGGTTTTTCTAATTCTATTCATCCATTTGTAATATTATTTCTATTCTTTTGAAATGGGAAATCTATACGAATAAAAAAATTTATAATGTCAAAAATTATTATCCACTCTCCCATTACCAATAATAAACATTTTTTCCCCAGGCATCCTTCTGAGAAATGCTTTTTGACCATGTGTTCTTCATCCAGAATACATACCATATGCTATAAATTCACTTATCTTCCATAAATATGCATCCTTCAAAATCAAATTTTTATATATAACTATATCAAATATACTTACACCCTTATTCTCTAATTATATTAAATCATCAATTAGTTAATCCAAATAAACAACAATATTATTATTTGGATTTTGTAGAATTAATAGCCTCAATTATGTGTATTGGTCATTCGTCAACATCCAAGGAGGTATGTTGTTAGGATTAATTAAAATAGGATAATAAGATTATTTACTATCGTAATAACCAAATAGAAAAAACCATCAGTATAAATGAACAGTAAAATGTCACAATGCTATGAGGTGAATGAAGGATTCATATGATCAATGTGTTTCTGTGAATTTCAATAACATGGATGATTTATGGTTTATTAAATGAACTATTTTATTCATTCCATGTCACAAATCTAGGTGTTTTTCGAGACATCAATGAAAATTGTAAATGATGTGTAATAGGAAAATACCAGAACAATTCTATAAAACATCTAGACATTCCTTATTATGACTCTTTATACATAGATTGTCCAAATGTTGGAAAATTAACCAAGGATTCAAAATCACCATAAGATAAGATGTAATAAGATGAACATTGAAAGATTATTTGATAACTAGGACCTAATATATGGAAAAAAATCTAGCTTTCATAGAATCATACAGTTAATGTATTTCCAATAGGAATAAAACATGTAACTGAAGATAAAATCTGATCGAATAAACTGTTATACTATATCAAATATGAATTAATAGCTATATTGTTTGTAAAAATTTCATGTTTTCTTATATAGACTCCTAGATATAAGTCCACCGTATAATATTTCAACAATATGTTGAATATAGAATGTTCTGATTCAGGATTTGGAATATCATTCTGTGTTTTTTTTCCTAAATTTGAAGACAAGCGGAATCATGTAACAAATTTTGAAGTGATGTATTCTGAACCTTATAATTTGAATATTCTATAGAAAAGTTTTTTCCATGTTGATACAAAAAAAATACGTCAGAAAAAAATGAAAAAAATGAATTATAAAATTATTCAACATTTAAAATATCCAAATATCTCATTTCTGACTTGGAAATATAATCATTCCTTAAAAAATTATATTGGAATTCGATGATAAAGATGATATATTTTTTTCAATATATTTAATATAGATTGGATTTATACCAAATCCATTTGTATTTTTCAATGATTTATCCTATCATGATCGGGTAATATGAATTTGTATCTACATCATAAGTCCATAATTATCTAAAAAACAACATAAAAATGGTTAATTTTTATTGATCACGTTGAGTATATTCAAATTGTTATTATATTTTTACACCATCAAATATATTGTGGGATATTATCAGAGTGAGGAGCGGTGTAAGAAATAAATTAGTCTGCTCGTAGAGACTCGACCTAGATAAAATATAAATATTAATTATAGTTTATAATATATTTATGTTAAAAAAATAAGATAATATATCTAGTATGGATTCTCATGTGGGAAATCAGAGAACACTATTGGGTCTGATATGTCGTGTTTCAGCCTAGGAACGACATAACATTTGTGATCATCAATGCTTTAGTTATATTGAACGCGAGGTTAATTATTGGTATAATATTAATATAATTTCTCATTGAAATATAAATTATCATCCAAACTGTCTATCATACAAAAAATCAGATATCATCATTGTGTCCGACTTTTGGGGTTTACCCTAGGGACAACATTATATTTGTGAGTGTTATGTGTTTAGTAATATCACACTTGAAGAAATAATTTCAAAATCATTATTTAAATAATTTATATATTATATATATAGAAATATATATTAAAATATTTATAATAATTAGTCATAAGAATTATTTTAATTAATTTAAAATTAATATGAAGTATTTATAATTTTAAAAATTTATTGATATTTATATTATTTTCTAAGGGTTGATATAAAAATTTATTATTTTATTACATTTTTTTAAAATATATAGATGTTTTTAAAATTTATTGTTATGTAATAATAATTATAGATTATTTATTTCTGAATTTATAATAAATATTATTAATTTGTTACAAATACATATATTTTTTTAGTTTACAAATATATTCATGTTTATATAATTTATTTAAATTTGTAAATGATTATTAATATTTTGTAACTATGACTAATATTTACTATTTATTAATAATAATGAATAAATAATTATTAATTAAATAAATTTTCCAATGATAACTATTAATTATTCAATAAGTATTAAAATTTTAAAACATATCAAATAGATATATATCACTATTTATTAATTAATATAAATACATCAAATATATTTAAAATTAATTTTAAACAAATATAAAAACATCATATCAATATAAACACACACACACACACACATATATAATTTATATAAATATTAAATTGTAGTAAATTTTTATAACAAATAAAATTGATTATGTAGAATTAAAAATTTATATAGATATTTTATAAATAAAATTGTGTTCATATTTTGGATGTCATAATTATTTGGAATTTTTATTCATCTTGAATTGATATTTTTCAGTTATTTATTTTTAACCAAGATGTATTCTAATAGTTGTGTGAGTTGATATTTTTTAAAACATTTATACGAAATACTAATAAAAATTAGTTTAATTAATTTAACATGTATATCAATTATTGTGAAATTATAATAGTTATAATATTTTTCCATATAATTTTTTGGAGCCAATTGATATTATTTAGAAATTATCATTAGTATTTAGTATTTATGAATAATTAATAAAATTTAACTATTTAATATTATATATAATTTTATGATGTTTTGATTTTTTTTTAATATCTATACATTATAAATAAATAATTTTTTTACGAAATTTTAATATTACATTGTATTTCTCTTATTTTTTTACAATGAATTAAAAAAAATTATCCAAATTTTTATTTACTATGACTTCTATAAATATTTCATATTTTAATTTGATTTTTTTTCTTTGAACAAAACTTTTATTATTTTTTTATTAAAAATATAATTAAAAATAATGTTTTATTAAATTTTTTTCTATTCATTTAATATTCTTATCATTATTAAATCCTTTTCTAAAAAATTTAATTCAAACATTATATATATATATATTACATAATTTCATAGTCAAATATAATTTGTCAAAATTTCACATTAAATTCCTTTTTATATTAAATTATATAATATACATATATAAATGTACACACATGCTCGCACACAAAAAATAGGAATATATAACACAAAATATTTATTTCAAAAATATTAATGAGAAAAAATCATGTAAATTTACAATAAACATCCAGAAACACTAAACATAATAAAAATAAAATAATCCTAGATTTCATCCAAACCCGCATGCATCTAAATGAATAAAACTAGTGAGAATATTTCAACAAAAATTATCATTAAGGTAAAAATATTATATAATGGACATCGACCAACCATAATCACCAAAACGAGGTCTTGATAAAATTTAATGATCAAACAATGAGAAAAATATATTAAACCAAACTATATCCAATTGTGTGGAATCATGACACTCAGATAGGGAGTACCAAATTTGGATTAACCCAAATTATCAATTAAATTGTAAAAATTGGGAAAAAAATAGAATCCTAGGTTTTTAAATCATGTATTTATAACATTTAACTAAAATACAAAAAAAATGATTGATATAAGAGAAGTGAATTTCTAGAAAATTTGAGTCAATATCAACAAAAAGATTGGAGATATTTGAATTGTTTAGATTTGTGTGGATCATTACTACCACGAGATTTCTGTTGTGGTGGTTTGGGGGGGGATCATAAATGGTAGGATTAAGGAAAAAAGTGTTGTGCACTTTAAAATTGATTTATTTATTTTGGCAGAGCAATTACGATTGAAATAATTCCATCAAAATTTTTTTTGAGAAAATTTATATTAAGGGGAATTTTTTCTGATCCAAATAATCCTAAGGCGATGGGTTTTTTCAATAAGATTCTATGTTCATCAAAAAAATCCCTATATTGAAAGCATTACACCAATCAATGTGGTAAATACCTCTAAAAAAATTTCAATTGAATTAAAATTGCATCACAAATTAGTATTATTTCTGATGGAATACTATAATAGTTTAAAAATGTTCTTGCGTAAAGACTATTTGTGATGTGACATTTTTCTGTCATGAATGATTCTTTACAATTTCATAATTATTTTGCAATGATAGGTAAATCCCCAGCCAATAACCCACGTTTGTTACTCTTAATAAACCTACTAATGCATCAAGAATATATTATGGGTTTCCCCTCACATAATAAGTCCAATTTATTATTAATATGTTTTGGATAAAACATAATCCATATAAAAAATCATATTAAGAAAATAGATTATGAAAATTTAGTAATTTCAATAATTATTAATCATAACCATAATCCATTTATAAAAATATATATCTATATAAAAATAGTATAATCCACTAATAATCCTCATAAACCATCATGATAAATAATAATGATTAAAAAATTAGGACATATTTCAGTTTTTGTGAAATATAAAATCAACACTATTTCATTGATGAATAAAAATAAAATAAAAATACCATTAAAACTTCTTGATGAAAATAACTATTTAACATTACAAATCGCTTTTATTATTTAAAATTTATAGAATATAATGAAATGTTTGTTTTTTCAAAATAAAATAATAATCATATAATGTATGTTTTAATTAAATTAATGTTTGTGATGAATTTAAATATGTTAAATTCCATGTATGTTAATACAATGACTCCATTAACATTTCTGATAAAAAGTAAAGAAATAAAATTTTTAGAAAATTATAGGAATATTCCCTTTAATTTTTTTGGTTATAATCAAATAATTTGTAAAATATTTTTATAAATTATATAGTTAGAAATTAAAACAATTTTGTAATTCATTTTCATGAAAACATGTACAAGGAGAAACAATATTTATAATTGAAGAGAGAATTAATGTTATCTTGAATTAAAAATAATTCACATTCATTCAAATTACCAAATTAGTTAAAACATTATTAAAACTTAATAACATCTTCAATAAAAAGTACATAAAATAAAATACTATTATTAATTATGAAATATTAAACCATTCCCACAAAAAAGTATCAAATATATTCAATGACTCTTAATGATGACACTATGTAATAAAGCCTTAACACTTTGGTAATATTTGAATAATAATCACAATGAAAAAAATATCATATATTGGAAAATTTAAAAACTATAATCTAAATGAAATTATGATATAACATCTCAAAGGGGGAGTATATAAATCAAAAAAATTAATAATTCATGAAAATGGCATGTATATCACACATGTAAATAGGATATGAAAATCTATTACATTGGGTTCGACTTATTTCATATAAATTTGAACCCTCTATAAAATTTATACTAGTTCATTCTAAATTATTTTGTAAAAATTAATATATATATATATATATATATATATATATATATATATATAAAATCAGATATGATATAGACGTGGCATGTTGGCCCATTTATTTTTATCATGGTTACATAATTTCATTAATTATAAACCTGTTTTAAATATCATATATATTTAATATATATTTATTTAGGGGAATTAATAAATTTTAAAAGAAGAAAATTAATCTCACAGTTCATGGAGATGGTAGGGCGTACGTATGCATTATAATTGTTTACATTTTCTTGGAAGAACGAATTAAAAGAAAAATAAATATTAATTAATATTTAGATAATCATTATTCTGTTATATAATTCAATTATATTAACCAAATCTATCCTTATTAAAATCTATGAAAAAATGAAATACATTTCACATTGCTAAGTGAATGTGGTAGTCCACATTTATGCATGAGACATGTTTCTGTTTTCTAGAGGATCCCATGGTAACATGTTAGATGTGGTATTATATTTATTTAATAATTTATAGGTGATAAATATCACATACACTCATTAAAATTATCCATACAACCTTTTATGTAAATAATAAGTGAAAAATGAATCACATCACTTCAAATAGTTGTAGTACCTTGTACACCTGTGTGACGATATCATATTCCCGATGAAATAGAATATAAGAAGATATATTGGATATAATAATTTAAATTTATAATAATTTCATTCATAATATATATATATATATTTATATATATATATATATATATTAAATACATACTTATATCAATCCTAAAATAGTTGTGGTGGAAAATAAATTATATTGGTTCATGAGGCGTTTGTGCATTTTACTCAAGACTGACATGAATGATTCCCATTTGATTTAATTTGAGATAGATATAGATTTTTGTATTAAAAATTTTACATATCATTATATATTATATAATAGTTTTATTCTTTTATCCTTTTAAGTGATTATTTGAGGGGTGTGGAAGAAGAAATAAAACCAAAACACATGATAAAAAATATTTAAACTTATCTTCAGAGAGGATCATTGAGATTATACCAAAAGCCTTATTAAGAGGGGTTAATTACAAAAGAGAGTTGACTCCATGAATCTTGGTGTGATTTAATGAAGATATATGGGTAGTCAATTTGGAAACTAAATGCATATTCATGTGTGAATAGGGGATGAAAGTGGGATTCCTTTTAAAAGTGGAAGAGAGGTCACACTATGAAATATCATAATCGAAAAAGTTAAATACACAATCTTAAAAAGAATAAACGAATCCAAAATGGATCATTAGTGAACATTTGAATATAAAAGGTCTTAATATAGACATAAAATGGAATTTAAATATGTTATATGTCATTTTAAAAACAGTACTTTTTTAAACCCTCGTTAAACCAGTTTTACCAAAACCATGATTATTAATTTTTACAATTTTTAGAATTTAATATGGTTAAATATTTATTTAATTATATTAGATAATATTAATTACAAGGATTAATAATTTCTACTAATATTTTTCCCAAATTACATTCACCAATATAGAATGTTTTAGTATAAAATTAAACCCCCATATGCGATGAAAAGCTTCATTCTGAAGCAAATATTTTAATTCAAATATAATGTTTTTTTATCAAAACTTAATCCATAATTGATTTTAGGGGGAGATGTTTTATTGATAATTATATTAATTTACTAATATTAATTTCGTAAACATTTAAAAAAATATTATAATTTCAAAAATAAGATAGTTTCATTAAAAATCATTATTTGACTATATTAATCCAAAAATCAAACAATTTAGAAAAATAAAAAAAATAACCATAAGATAGTTTTAAAATGTAGATTTAAAAAATAAATACTATATTTTAGAAATTAATTTAATTAATTTTTTAATAAATTAATTCTAATTTATGTGCCCCAACCATGACTATACACTATTCTATAAATTTATAGTTTTTTAGAAAACAATAATAATGAATTGAAAAATGTTCTTATCTTATTTATAATAAATGGATGACCATTTAGTTTATTTTATTCAATTGAAATCCAAATAATTTTCATAACATATGTGGTTTTTTAAATCACTTAGCATAATGGGTAGGTTGTAATCGTCATATTTAAATAATAATATTTTAATAGAGTATCATGTTTTGTTTGAACATGATGGTGTGTTCATCACAATCTATTAAATAGTTTGAATGTATTGAAATATAAATAGACCACAATTTACTAGGGTGTAACAATCTCATTGAGGAGTTATATTTCATGAAATATATTCAATCAAAAAAGATGATCTTATTTTAAAATATTTTGTTGTTTCAAATTAAAGAATAAAATCGTGGGTATTTACAATCACTTGATTGTGTCATAACCATTTTTATTCAATCCATTTTGATGATATAAGGCCATTTTTAAGGTAGATTGACTATCTATTCCAACAAGATGAAATGATAAATTTTTTATAGTAATGTATTGTCACATTAATAAAAAAAATATAAATTAATACAACATTCCTCATTTTAAAATTTAAATTTTATTATAGTTTCAGTTTTTTCCCAATTCCCTCATATTCCTATGAATATTAAGAACTGTTAATTCTTCCCTTATACATCACTATGAATCACATGGTTTCATAAATTCCATATAAAAAGGGTTTAAATACTTATTATATGATATGTGTATCCATTTCGATTTCGATTTTTTAATCCATCACTATTGGGATGTTTCTTAAATTAAATAATAAACAAGTACCACCGCCTAAATTTTTAGAGTAGTTTTCATTTTAATAAATGATTATTAAGTGTTCTGTTTTTAGTTAATAGAAACTAAAATTTAATAGTAATATTCAGGAATACATTATTACTTTTCAAGATAAAATTCTTTATAAATATGCAATATCCATTTCTAACACCATATATTATATATAAGTCAAAGTTCTTATTTGAGATATTGTTTATTTATTATGTAAAAATTAATTTTACATTTTAATTTAATGATATTAAAAAACATAAAATATTTATTGACATTAATTACAATAAGATATTAATATTTGCGTAATCATATCAAATAATAATTATTAAAACCCTTAGGGTAAAATATTATTAAATAATTAACAATTGGTACCCTTTTTTAAAAAGTAACCTTTTTTAAAATATAAGGATCTACTAAAAATGATATTTTTATTAAAATAAAAGTAATTAATATTATTAATTACTATATCTCATATTATTTTAAAAAATTATGATAATATTAATTTGACGGACATTCATATTTTTTTAAAAAAAAATCAACCATGTGGACAATTTTGTATTAAAATCTATCACATATAAATGAATTTAAAAGAGATTATATGTTTTTGTTGAAATTTAATGAATTAAAATAAATAAAATAATACCAAATGTACTAAAGTTAATTTTAGCATTCTACGTTATATTTTACAATTAATTTCCTCTAAAAGAATTTGTATTCAAAGATGAAAGGTGGTTTCAAAATCCCTTCAACCCATATGGGTAGAAAGATGAAACCATGTGGAGGTCTGACTGACACAACTCTAGCATGGTGGAAGGTTTTACTAGATCACCTAACTAAGAAGAATTGTTTAGGTTGGGAATAACTTGAATGTAGAGACCATGTCATTTATATGTTAGACTTTGAGATATTCGGGCAACATGTATAAGTATTGTGATGATTTCACCCTCATAGAATCATTTGGCCAATTTAAATCACAACCTAGGTTATATAGGAACAAATATTTTGTGAAATATTTTGAAGTAGGACTAAACATGTGGTTACAGTTTAACATTTAGAAACACTGATCATATTATAACCATCTGATCAACTCATTATAACTATTTGATCACCCTATGTCATCATCCTCCTCCTGACCACCACTTTCTAATGGATATTCTCCCATACAACATAAAAGAATTGTCTCCCATAAAGTAACCCTTTTACCTTTTTACACTACAAGATAGTAACAACATAAATGACGTAGTCACAATGCCCTATTCCACTATTGATTTTCCAAATTTAAAAATCATGAATGTATATCTTCATCTCAATTCATTATAGGTGTTCTCCCTACAAAAACATTCATACAGCAGTGACGCTCCTTTCTTATCAGACATCAATTCATACCAATATATATATATATTGATAAAAATTAAAATTGAGGATTTTTATTTCATACAAAATCAATTCTACTTGAAAATATATTCCTTTGAAAAAATGTGTTATTATCCAAACATATATATAAATATGTCTGTGTATATGATACTATGTCATCACTGGAAGAGCCCTTTCCAAGAAGAAACCATCCTTTTTTCTATTTCTTTCCACTGGATTGAGTTCCCCCATGTAGAAAGAAGCTTTACCTCTTATAATTTTTCAGTTAGTTAATGGAAATTCACTTTCTAAAAGAAAAATTAATATATATATGAATTTAAAATTTAATTATTATATTATTTAATAATATACATTTATAAGTAATATTTTCTACATCTTCATGTTCACTAATATTCCCACAGTTGATGCTGGCCATTCTAGGGTTCAAGTTTCAATAAGAGAACATCAATATGTGTTAGAGAAGGTGAATGAAGGTAATGATTTATCCTTGGATAAGTACCTGTATAAGAAATTTGCGAGTCATCCATATAAATATTTAACAGGTTTTGTTGAATTTTTTTTCACCACCAATGAGGGTACTAGTAATTCTACCACATAAATAGATGACCAAGATGTGTTTTGAGGATCTCAAGAGGTATTCTAAGAAGTGGGTTAAAGTATCCTATATGAGTCAATTGAGTGTTTAAATGATATTAGAGACCAAACCTATTATAATGAGAAAGATAATATAAAACCATGTTTTAGACATGGTAATAACCTATAATTGATTTAGAAGGTTTTATCACTCTAAATCCCAAGAAGATGATGAAACATACTGACAATTCTAATATAGAAAGTAAAATAGTCATGATATCCTTTGATGTCGTAAGGCCTCAAAATATAGATTCCACCACACAGACGATAGAGGATAAAGCATCTTTCCTTGATAGAAAATCTATCCCAATAGGATACGTATTTGATGAAGATGTTGATACCGCTTTAAAGGATTATTATTGGGTCACAAATGATACAAAGGAGGAATTGATTACATGAATGGAGGAACAAACAATATTTATTTTAATAAAATACACATATGTTTAAATCACATCTGAAATTATCTCATGTAAGAGAATTTATTATTTTTAAAAAGGAAGATGGGTTTAGAAGAAATACCAACTTTAAATACAGTGGAATACCTTGGAAATGAATCAATTATTTTATTTTTGTGGATATTTTTATATATTCTGGTGATTATATTACTGTTCTGGAGGGGTAGGTTTTAGACTTGTTGAGTTATATAGTTTCTTGAGATGATGTGGGATTCTCAAGTAGCTTGGTCACATCCTAATTATGGAGTTTTATATGATTATTTGTTTGATCACTTGTTGAAAGAATAGTTCTGTGATGCTGATGTCTATTATTTAACAATTTTTTTTCTTAATAATTTTCAATATTCAATGATTTGAAGGATCTCAACCTATCTATTGTAGAGGGATTAAAATTTCGTATTTGTGGGGGATCATTAGAGATAGTAAATCTATTTTTGTAAAGATGTAGTGACATACGATCACTTCATCATTTCCTCTCCAATGTTAAATTTGGTGTTATGATTAGAAATTATAATGGTTTTGAAGATGATCCTCTTTTAATGTTTACTTTTAGATGGGTTTTTTGCATCTCAGTTTGTGTTTCCCTCATCCCATTATTGTTTATGTATGTCACACCTAATTTCTATATTGTAATCTTTTAATCTCTTAATAAATTTTAGAGGCATGAATTGGGTGACCAATTCATATCTATGTTTTTTAAAAACAATTCCATTCCCTTGTTTTTAATTATTAAAACACTACTATATATAAATTTATATTTATAAAAATTAAATGTCAAAATGTTTTTATTAAATTGAAAATTTGAATTTATAAATATTTGTGGGGATTTGAGACTGAATCCATCCCTCTTGAAGTGGGTAAGCCCAGAAATACTTTAATATTTTATATGGCCCCATGTTTTTTTTCAAAATATTTCTTAATATTTTTTGAAAAAACACTAGAATTGTTTTTTATTAAACTATTTGGTGATGAATAAGTATTATTAGTGGTCTTATAGAATTTTCAAAATGTACATATTTTCAATGGTATCATAATCATTTCAACGAATAAGAAATTTCAATGGTATTAGAATATATTAAAATAATTAGTACTCACATGGTGAATGTACTTTCGAATGATTTATAGAATTGTCAACATGAAAATATTTTAATAGTATTGTAATATTTTCAATGAATAATAATTTTTAAAATTATTATAGTATATTTATGGATTAGGTATATCATAGAGATTTTCAAAATCATGATTTCCAAAGATTATTAACAATTTTATTAAGAGAATATATTTTAAAAAATATTTTTAAAAATAATGTTTTGAAAATTATAAGTATTTTATGAATTTTTTTAAGAGTGTTTTCTAAAGATAAATTTTGAAAAATCCTCATAATATTCATGAAAATGAGATATATATCTCCTTTTTATATGGATATAATAAAAATTATTTTCTTGAAAAGTTATTTTCTGAATTTTATTTTCAAAATAATAGCATTAAATATATAAGTAATTTTAAATAGGATTTGACTGGTATTTTAAAAGCCCATATCAATGAAATTTCCCTCAACCTATGTTTTATAAAATATTTTTGGATCATTTAAAAGAGTCGGGAAATTTATCTTTGATATGTATTATGTGTGAGAAAATTATAATAGTTACATTTTTAATTAATATTTTAACATTATTAATTATTAATAGTTTCCATTTTCGACCAATTACTTGATAATAAAACAATCTTTAATGTAAAATGGAATTTAAATTTTTAGTTTTGTTTATAAACAAAACATAACATTAATTTGTTATAGAATTTGGAAACACAGTTTTCATGGTATTATAATTGGTATCAAAGGAATGGTTTACATATTATTAGAGAATAATATTTTTGTTCATAAATAGTTTATTTTCATATGAATATTGTTTTAGTAAAAACTATAATTTAGGACTATTCAAATTATGGAATAATTTATGTGTTAGATATCTACTTTAAATAGAAGATAATTAATTCACCTTTTGAAATATTAAATTCAAGTGATTCTAGATTTCAATATTATATAAGTGGAATTTATAATTTTTTCTGATGTACAACAAATGAGTTTTTATTGGAAAATTCCATTTAATTGTGGTAGTTTGCAACACCCATGAATTTATAAGAAAATTTTCCATTTAATAAAGTTTTAATAAATGTTTTTTATTATAGTTAAAATAAACAAAAGTATAAAAAAATATTTGGGTCCCATAATCAAATCTTGTTTTTTATGTAAGAAAATATAAAATATTACATTTATTTTATTAAGGAATTTCTTTTCATACTAATATATTAATATAATTTAAAAAAAATAGTTTCATAAAATATTCATAAATATATAATTAATTATAAAAACTTAATTTTCAAAATGATTTTTTTAACAATATATGTTTTATATACATTGTTACTTATTATAGAAAAATACCTTATAAATATATTAATTCATTTCTTAACATTACATATTAATTAGACATCTTAGTTTTTATCTGACTGATTCATTATTTTATATATGTTAAAAATTAATATTTCCTTTTAATTACTTCTTTTTTTAATTTATAATATTTATTTGCCCTTATTTAGTTGTATATTTATCTCTTAGTAATGATATATAATAATAATTATTTGAATCGTTATTATAAAATATTATTAAACAATGATTATTTGGTACATTTTTTTAAAAATTATATATATTAAAATTATAAGGAACTAATAAAATGAAATTTAAATAAAACATAGTGATTACTATGTTTCATATTTGTTTTATTAACCACGTTATGATTTAAGGGATAATCTTTTAGAAAATAAAATTCTCAAAATGTCAACTAATTGGTCCATTTAGTTTCAAAATTTATCACATAGGAATTAATTATAAAAATAATATTAGATTTAGTCGAAATTTAAAAAAATATGATAAATAAATAGATAAAATTTAATCAAAAGTTATTTTTTACATGTTGAGATATTTTTTAGAATTTCCATTACAATAAAAAAGTAATTGCAAACATGTTTATGGGGCTTCACCAGCCTATCAACAAATATATGGACAAAGATATACTAATGGGGATGTCGAACCAACCCCACTCCATCATGGTGGAAGAAGATACAAAGTCCCCTTAATAAGAATAAATGATTAAGTTGGGCATAATGCACCCGTAAGTACTGATATGTGTATAGGTTAGACTTAGTGCTTATGTGGGCCCATGTATATGTATCACTGGGGGAGGTCCCCATTAGATTATTCTGGGATAAAAACACATAGCATTATTTATATGGGAGAAAAACATGGAAATATTTCATTTTGGGATTCGATATACTATTTCTATTAACTATTTAAAAACAATGATTATATCATAACCAAATGACTAAAGTGTTATAGTTAGTTTATCACCCCATCTATTTTTATTGATCATGACCACCACAAATCATTGTTTCACCACTCTCACACCTTAGTAGTGTCTTTGACATCAAAGGACCCCTTCATCCATTATTCATAACATTTTTATGCTCGCATGAATGACATAGGCCAAGTTCCCTAGTCCACTATTGATTTTCCATAGCTGCAAAACAAGACCATAGATGTTCGGATCTATTCATTATATGTGTTTGGCCAGTATAAACATCAATCCACATTTGATTCTCCTTGATTCTCAAAGATTAATGTCTATAAATTCACATAAATTCATGAACACAAATATATGTTCTTCATAATTTAAATAGAATTTTTTTTATTTCCAAAAAATTATGTTTTTTAGAACCCAACTCCTCCATAATAATTTTGTGGGTATTTGAACATGTGTATAAATAGGTTAATGCATAGAAATAACCTCTAATCAATGGATTATCACTTCCCTATCAGAAACACTCAATTTGTTTATTTATTTTCCAATAGAACAAATTCTTCCAAGCTTCCAGAAGCTGCCTCTCATCAAATTTTTCTTTAATGTAATGGATATTACTTTTTAAAAGAATACAATTATATATATCTCTCCGTATGTCGGTATTTATTGTTTTATTTTTCTATTATTATCTATCATACATATATAAGTAACATTTTTACAATTTCATCCTTTATATATTTCAGATTTAAATTCTTGTTATGGGATACCTAAAATATTTTTTTTAAACCACATGTTATGTAAGAGTTTATATATATGTATATGATATTTTCAAATTACATGTTTATCTAATTTATATCCTATAATTATATATTGGTATTTATCTAATTATATATATGATTAATCACATTAAAAATTTAGGGATTCATATAAATCTTGTTTATATTTTATGTAAAAATGAAATTATACTCCAAATTTTAAGAGTTTCATACTTTATATATTTAAATATATGAGTGTACAGAAAAATTTATAAATAAATATACATACATAAAAAAAGTCATTTCATAATTTCAAATGATTATTTTTTCATCAATGAAAATTATCATTAAATCAATGTTAGGATAAAAATCAAATGAAAACTTTCAAATTTATGTATATTTTACGATAAAAAGTATTATTACATATTACGATTTTTAGATTAAAATATAATTTTTATTCATAATTATATTTGAATGGTATAAATTATTTTATTCTAATTATTATTTCATGAAAGATACACTATATATAGTAAAAATTAATATTTTATTTGGATAGAATTTTTACAATAACATTTATTTTATGTGGAGGATGCATACCTTCACAACATTATTTTATGTAAAAAATAATATTTCGAAACAAAAAAAATTTAATGAGATTTTAATATATTCATCCAAGGAAGAATTTTAAATGATAAAATTTTCCATTTTATGAAAACAAAAAGGATTTTAAATGTAAATTTTTTAAATGTTATGATTGATATATGGATGGGAATTTATTATTCCATACATTTATAGAAAGAATATTTTTACAATATTTGGTTTCCCCAAATTAAAAAAAACGTTTTAATATGGAATTAAAAAAATAACTATTGATATATAATTATATATATATATATGTGAATAAATAATTTTCAGTTTTTTAAATTGTTGATACTCAAGTGAATATAAATATAAAAATTAAATCTCTATTTCCTTATATAATTCAGAACATGATATAACAAACATGATATGGAATTGGGGAGTTCTAACATTTTCATTGATGTGGGTAGGCCTATATTGCATTCAATGTATCGTGATTCCCTATGGTTTTTGTTTGTCGGACTAGAGTACTCAAGAGGGTTGTGAATTGTGTATCTATAAAAAAATTTGTTAAAAATTTCACTTAATAGTATTCCCCAATAAAATGAGCACATCCTAGTTAATCATTGTAACAATGTTATAGTAGGTAGACTGTTTGAATAAATTCTCCGAAGATTGACTAATTCTCATTAATATTAATGTGATCCATTGATATAACTTGTAAATCTATTATAATATGGAATACAATTATAACATCTATCGAAGACTAACTATCAAAGTAAAATCTTATTGTTAGAGAAAAACCAAACTAAATGACATGATAGATAAACCATGTTGGTTAGTGTGAAGCATAGAATTAATCCACTACACTTGGTGATAACCTTCCAAAATACAGTCTATATTAATAAAAATGATTCACACCCAGGATCATGGTAAACTACAGTACACTGGACAATCTATGTCACTCAACCTCTTCTACTTTTCATGGTGGGTATAAATGACCAGGTCACACAAGGACCTCTTCCACAAGTATAAATGGGAGTAAAAATTTTAGGAAGATATGAGAGGAATGATATCTTGTATCTTTCAGTTCAACACAGTATACAATGTCCATTTTTAATATATACTCACACCTAGAAAATGCTCAAAAGATAAAAATAGTACACAACAAAGAAAAGATGATGATAATGTATTAGATGTGATCTGAGTGTTATTCTAGGCGGCTATAGACATGTTGGATGAATTATATGCAAGTATCGAGTCCTCTTGTGAAAACAGAGTATCACAGGTCTGGGGATTTGGTTTCCAGTTCAAAGATGTGAGCTATGTAAATTGTGTTATTCTGTGAAGATGTTTAAAGCTCTGGACTATTGTATTTTAGCCTTTAGAAATCGAAAATGACTCATGTGTACATCAGTTTTATTTTTCATTCATGAGTTCAATTTTTCAAAACAATGCTTGCACATATCTTTGTATCTCAATTTTATATCCTGTTTTATCTTCTATTAAAAATGAGGGTGCATATGTTTGAATTAGTAGGATGTATGTATTATGCCCCTCGTACACATTCTGTCATGTGACATGTCTAAAAAGAAACATCAATATTGTTAGTTGAATTTAAAAACATGAATATGACCGTTATAAATTTAATTGAAAATGATAAATAGATACTAAATGAAAATGTCACGGTTTTACATGAAATGGTGTCACATAGAAATGGTGTCACAGGGAGACGGTGTCTTCTCATTTTCCTCTGAGTGATGACATAGTCACGGTGCCACAACTATGTTGAAATCTATAATAGGATGCATATATGAAGTATTAGGATCATAGTGTCTAGTCACGGTATCTAGGTCACAGTGTCGGGCCAGAGAATGAGGTTCACAGTGTCTGGTCATGGTTCTTAGTCATAGTTCCTTGGTCCTTATGTCTCGGTCATGGTGTTTGGTCATGCTATTTGGTTGCGGTGTCTGGTCATGGTGTTGGGGTCACGGTGTTTTGTGATGGTGTCTAGACATAGTGTCTATAACATAGCCAAATATTTGTAAACATTCTTAAGCAGTAACACAAAGAAAATGGATTAAACTGAATTAGTGGTATAATAGAACATTGTTAAGCATAAATTTGTAGCAGTAAGCATGGAATCATAAGAAGACCAATAACCATGATTTCAAGAAGATGAATATAATTTTCACAAGCTTCATGATTATCATTATTTTCATGATTTTTCTAATTTTTGATCATTAAAAAGTGATTATACAAGAGGAGTCCAACAATATCCCAATTTTTGATGATCACGAATCATGGAATGTATAAACTATCTAGAAATTAATATGGTTGTTCTTATTTCTACACCTTTTTGTATTATCAAAAATAAAATAGGGAGAACAATAAGAGAACCGAATAAATCTATGACTAAACATTGAAGGAAACAAGGAACATTACATTTAAAAATAAGAGACAAGAGAATGCAGACATAGGTCAAAAGAAACAAAAAGATAGAATATTCCCATCATGTAGAGATTCTTCACATCTATTTAGATGAAGTAGACATTTCTATTTCCTTTGAATAATCAGAAGGAGGAACCATATGAGCAGAAGAGGAGGTAGTAGTAGAGTGGGATCCAATGGTGAGAGAATGAAGAGGAACCCATTCAAAATAGAAAGGGTATAGTGTAGGTTTTATTAGAGACCGAGGTAAAAATTGTTCATGAATAATAGTCTAATTTAGGTCAAAGCCCGTAAGATAGACATGGTAGTAGGGACAAAGGAAGATGATGACGTAGGGGTGGAACTAGTCTTCAAGGTTGTAGTTGTAGGTTAAACTATAACAGTTCTTTGCACATGGAAATAGTATTTATGAAGTTGATAAAATAAGTGATAGCCTCACCACAATACTTAATTATCTTTTCCAATTCATCTTTATTATCAATAAACTTATGCAATGTATTTTTGAACCCTTTTGTTCTCTACACTTAGTCCTTAAATGCTTGAGTCAAATGAGGTAGTTTCAAATTTTCCACAAGGAACTTGAAATGACTTGTCAATGGATGCTTTGTATAAATACTTTTGAAGTTTAAATCCAAATTAATTGTAATATCATCATATACTATAAACTCTTCCTTATAGTACATTCAAACCATTTAATATACATGTTCAATGTTTTGAACAATTGTTGAGAGTCTTCCTTGAACAAATGGAATTTTCATGGATTTGAGCTCTTCTTGAATAACCATTCTCAGAACATCCCTATCTGAATAAGATGATTGAGTAGGATTGGGTGAGGAAGAAGGAGTTGAGATGGCTGCAGATGGTTCAGGAGGGCTATTGACAACAGTTTGAATAGTGTCATTGAAAATATCTAGCAATGCATCAAATGAAGAAGCTAATTTTCAAACATATTCTGCTAGCTTATCATTGTGTGATAGTTTTTTCTCAAAATAGCTATCTGATTTTCATGAATCATAGATTCAACAATTATATCTATCCTATCATCATATTTTGATATAAATAGAGCAACATGAGGTTCATCAGTTTCAAACTCATTCGACAATTCCCTAACTAACAACCATAATGATTTAACTTCTTCTCTTAGCTGCTGATTTTCTATTCTAAATTCCTTAATTTCATGTAACGTCCAAGGTCGAGGGTTTTGTATTAGTTTTTCCACAATCATACTAGCTTCCTATTTACATAGATGAGTTACAGGAAGAGTTTGATATTTCAAAATCTTCTCAAATCCATCTAACAAAATTTTTCCAAACATTTTTAATTCCATATGGATTATAGATCTTGGTAATTTAGAAGCACTCATAGGTTCAGAGACCTCATTTGATTCAGGATCTTTAGGAAGTATAACTCTGGGTAGAGAAAACTATTTTAAGTAAAATAAATTTTCCCGATCAGTTATTCTCATTGAGGCCACTTGAGAGTGTGAGACATAAAAATATATAAGGAATTTTTATACATTGTCCATATGACTTGTCTCAACAGAGCATTGTGCTTTATTAGATTACAGAAGGGGGGATTTCTCCCCATTAATTATTGAATTAGCTCTATGTGTGACTGTCTAATTCTCTGGGTCTATTTCAAGAATTGCATCAATTTAGGCCACACTAATCTCTGCTATTGTTGGACCAAAGGATTGGTCAATTCTTTCTTCAACTGAAAAGATTAGTTCTGGCTCAGCATGTTCTTCAGAACTTTCCACATCAGCAGGGCCTTATTGAATAACACGTTTTTCTAGATGTTCCTCAAGAACATATTTTAGATCCAGACCAGAAGTATTTATTTATTTATTAACAAATAATTCATCAATTATTTCTTCACCAATTTGTTTTTCATTAACATGATGATAAGGTATGCCAATTTCTTCTTCTAAGATAGTTATGTCCATAGATACATTTTCGGGATCATCTTATTCTTAACATGAGTATTCGACCAACTAATCTAATTCTAGGCTTGGATCACAATTTTTGTCTCGCCTTGATGGAATTTCAAAGGGATTGAACTTTTTAAACAAACATTCATTGTACTTTAGTTAGGACCTTTTTCAAATATTCAATTTTATCTTTATCCTTCTAATTGTGTTCATGGACATAGAGAACTCATAACAGTTAAAGACTTTTTCATTAGGGCCAACTACTCCTTTATAAAAAAAATATTTTAGAGATTAATATTGAATATAATTTATCAATAGACATAGAAGTATACTTGATCTATTCACTCATGTGAAGTACAATATACTTACAAAAAATAATATTGTTTCCATTATTTATAATATGTATCAAGAATGCAACATGATACATAAGTGTAGAGAAATCATATTTTCTTGGACTAACATGATTTTGAATAATCATAAAAACATAATTTTCTCACCATCCAACTCAGTAGATATTGATATTCATTTATTCTTTTTTCTAGTTAGACTCTCAAAGGTTTCTTCCAAGATGAATATATCACTAGGAGGAGGAGGTTTTCGCTTATCATAGTCATATATTCCTTCATGAGTAATCATTAGGCATGCAACCCATAACCTTGATAATATGGTACACCATTTTCCATTAATCCAGATTCTTACAAAAAATTCATCTTTAGTATTAAATGAAATTTTAATATACTGATACAACTGAGAAACATGTTTTGGATAAATGGTCCATTTTTCCTTAGTCAACTAGTCCAAACAACCTTGTTCAGTTAGAACATTCAAGAGGAGTGACTCACATGAATGTATCCACTTAGGACATACTTCCTTTTTAGGTACAACTATTCTATTTACAGGACATGGATTCAACAGTCCTTCAGGTGCTATTAGTGATGCGTTTCTTGCCTTTTTGTGATAGTTTTGTTTCTCGTGATTCAATGAAGATTTTTATTAAATATTGGCATAAAACGATGGGTTCAAGAAGCTGAAAGATTTTAAGAAAAGAATGATATTTGGTGGACAAGGGCTTAGGCTTTGAGAGAGAAGGGCGCGAGTGATGAGAGAAGTGATACATATTTTTATTTCTTTTTTATCATTTGGGAAGTCAAAACATTGAATTAAAAGCGCAAAAAATGATTAATAAAATAATAAATAATGCTACGGGAAAGAAAATTTATAAAAAAATATAAAACCTAGTCATTTTGGTGAGATCATAAAAGGTTGTCACAAAATCATCCTTATGGTGTGACACAAAACAGTGTGACCGTATGTCTCAGACGGTAAGTGCGGGACAGTAATTGAGAGATAGTAATTGTGATACGATAACTTGTGAAACCGTGATATGGAAACCATATTTCCAAGGCAATAACATCTGAAATTGTGAATCATGAATCCATAAAATATGAAGTAGTAGGTCTAGAATGTAATCCTTTCACTTAAGACTTATCATCCCTAATTCATGTATGATGTTATTTATTCATTTAGAACCTAATCATTCGGTGATTATAATAGTAGTTGATGTTCACATCCAAGGAATTCCAATGTGGTGTAACATTTTAGATAATGGTATTTCAAATAGTTATGTCTTACAAAAATATGTTTTTTCAATGATTGTGAAACAATATTCTTTTAAATGTTAATATCACATGTATAGTCAAATTTTATTATTACATGTATAAATTGATATCCATGGCCTAGTAATGTGTGTTTCATCCAAATATTTTGTGTACAACAACTCCCAGAAGCTATGTATTCTGATTTGGTAGTAAATAATTAAACAATGTTTTGTTTCTTACTACAACATGACACTAAATACTTTCATAAAAAGTGTCATGTTCTTGTGGATTTATTTCTATATGACCAGCAACAACCAGAATCAGCATTAGAATACCTAACTAAGTGAAATGATTGTCCTCTAGGATTGAACAGTCCAAGATTGTGTGTATGGTGAAGGTATTTTAAAACCCATTTACCAAAATTTAAATGAGATTCTGTGGGGGTTTTATGAAAGATATCTCATATATATATTAAAAATAATACAATTTTGGCATTCATTTCAAAAGGGTAAATTTCTAATCACTCCCCAGTAAGTGGTTTGGTCATCATATTTCCTATATTCATCAAGATCCAACGTACATTTAGTACTATATATAGTGCCACTAATTTTAGTGATATCAAAGAAAAAACTTTTTAGAAGATCATTGGTAAATTTGGATTGATTTAAAATAATACAATTTTTATTTTGAAATATTTCAAATCCATGAAATAATATTTATTCCCCCATTAAAATAATTTCAAATTCATTTTGTATCACTTTTTAAAAATCAGTACATAAATAATATTTTTATGATCCAAAATTAATATCATCTATATAAATTCGAACAACCAAATAAATTATTAGAAAATATTTTTTAAACAAGTCTAGGATCATATGTACAGTTTTTAAAACAGTTGGAAATAAGAAATGTTCTTAATCAATCATACAAATCTCTTGAATCCTTATTTATACCATACAATTATTTTAATAATTTAAAAACATGACTTATAAAGTGACGATTTGTGTAACTAGTGGGTTGTTCAACATAAACATCCAAGATATATACCCATTCATGAAAGCACTCTTAACATCCATTTGATATAGTTTAAAATTAAGATGTTCTACATATGCAATCCTGATTCTAATGTCTAATAGTCTAGCTATTCATGAAAATGTCTCCTCATTGTAAATTCATTTTTAGTGACTATAGAATTGTTGAACCAATCTGTATTTGTTTCTAACTATTTTACAAGCATTAACTACTTTATTTTGAAACACCCTCTTAGAGCCTATAGAAGAGGTGTCTTTGGCTTTATCAACAATTTTCCCAACATTATTCCTTTCAAACTGATAATGTTCTTCATTCATATCCATCACCCAAAATTATTTATTGATAGAATAATTTCTGTTTTTAGGTTCTTGTTGTGACAAGAATGGTTGATGTTCATCCTGATTTCAAAGAGATGCTCAAGTTTGTGTTTCTCCATTAGGATCTCATGCTACAACATCTCAGGGATGGTTCTTAGGGGTTCTAGTTGGTCTAGATAAGTTAGGGAGTATTGTTTCATGTTTATTAATTAGTTCTAGTTCACTAAGGAATGATTCTAGAGTATTTTTAAAATAGGAATTTTTTCACAGATTCTATTACATGATTGTTAGAAGATTTAGCATTAATGTCTAGATTTTACAAATCATCCTCAAGATTCATTAAAGATCTATTAGGTGCATGTGGATCATTATCATCGAACATGACATAAAAATACTCCTACAAACATATTTTAATTTTTTGAAAAACTTTATAGGCTTTAATAGAGATTTATTATCCTAGAAAGATTCCATCATCACTCTAGGATGCAAATTGGTCAGCATTGTTCTTATTAATAGGGATATAAACATTGAAACAAAATACTTTGAAGTAGTTTAATTTTGGATTTCTATTATTCCACAATAAATATAGAGTTCATTTATGAATAGGTATAATCAAAAATCTATTAATAATATATCATGTTATATTATTGGTTTCTTTAAAAAAAATATAGTTTAGTGATATTAACTATGCAAGCTTCATGTAATTTTTTACATGGTCAAATTTCTTCATTCTATAACACTATTCTGTTGAGGTGTTATAGGGGAAGAGAAATAATGATTATATCCATTTTGAGTAAAAGGATTCAAGATATGTATTTTCAATCTCATGGTCGTGGTCACTACATAAAGAATTAATTTTAAATCCACTATGGTTTTCTATAGTTTTTGCATAATTGGTGAAATGAGAACAAACTTCAAATTATTGATCCAAAAAGAAGGTCCAAGTATTAATAGAATATTCATCAACAACAACATAAAAATAGTAACTCCCATTAAAACATGAATCTCTAGATTGACCATAAAATCCATGTTAACAACTCAATAGGATTAAAATTCGAATCTTTTTATTTATTTTGAAGTAAATTTTGTGATGTTTTCCATTTTGACAAGGATTATAAACCACATTATTTAGAAACTCTTTTTTTGGGTAGATATTGGGATAACATTTGTTTAATTAGCATTATAAGGGACTGAATATTACTATGTCCAAGTCTTATATGCCAAATCTAAGGCTTTTTGTGAAATACACATAAACATAAGGAATTTTGAGAAACTAGAGAATCTATGTTAAAAAATATTCATTTTCATTGCATAATTCATAAAATAAAAATTTAGATTTATAATTTAAAACATTGAAATAATCATTCTCAAATTTAACATTAAATCCATCATCACTTATTTTTGAAATACCAAGCAAGTTATATTTATGTCCATTAAAAAGTACATTAGAAAATAAATATGAGTTACAGTTACCGATTGAGCAGAGTCCAATGAATTTTCCTCTAACATTGTCACCAAAAGTGACATTTCCACCATCAATCATTATTACATTCTTGATGTATTAATAGTTTCATGTCATGTGTCTTCAACCCCCACTTTCTATGTACTATAAGATTTTAAAAGATCTCTTCAAACAAATTTCCTACAATATGGTCAAATAAATATAGAATTTGGTACCCATTTTTGTTTGGGTCTAATAATATTAGTAACTAGTGATTTAGGAACCCAAATATTCCTCAATGGTTTCCTAAAAACATTAGGTAAAATATTTGAGAAGTAAACCTTATTTGGACGAGATAAGGTTGAGATTGTAGAATATGTATCATACATTGATATAGCATAACCTTTCCCTTAACTAGGAATAAATCTGTATATTCTAGATTTAGAAATAAAATTGGTTTTCCCAAAATTAATTTCACTATATTGGTAGCCAATACCAGTAGTGTATTTCGGGGAAATATTTTTTACTAGAATTTTAATAACATTACCATTATTAAACGTTTGAAGTTCATTTTTCAATTCCACATTAGATTATATTAATTCATTGTTTTTGTTGAGTATTTAAAAAATTTCTCTCTTTCTACAATATGTTAATATTTAACAATTGAGGTAAGATCATATTGTTTCTTTAAAAACATGACTTTTTCTTTTATATCATTACATGTCTCATAATGAAAATTTCAATACCTGAACAAGTTTTGTTTAGAAATATTTTTAGAATCAGGATTATCTTTAGAATAATAGGAATTTTATATAGGAAATTTTAAAGGTACCTCAGATGAGTTTTTTCATGAAACACATATTGGATTTGTTATCCTATTAATCATTTGATGACTCTAAGTCAAATAAACTATCCTCAGATTCACTAAAAGTTTATTTAATTTCCTTTTTATACATTATATATTTTTCATCATATATCTTTTTATACCCGATCATCTGAAAGTCAGTCCTTACATGTCTCTTTCTATTACATTTGTAACATACTATTTCATCAAACATATTATTTATTTACCAGTTATTATTTCATTTTCCATTTTGATCATATCTTCCATTGATGTAAGAATTTCTAAAGAATTTCATCATTTTGTAAAATTTCTTAAACCTTATAGATAATTGATCCATCTCCTCATGACTGTCTGGTAATGATCGTTCACTACTGGAATACTCTATAGAGACTTGTAGTTTATCCTTTTATTTGTTTTTAAATGTAGTGGTCTTGAAGGCCACAACTTTTCTTTTGGGTTCCTCCTATTCTTCCTTGTTTACTTTCAGGTATTCTTAATACATTATTAGTTTCCCAATGAGTTCTTGGATAGATAATTTTCTAATGTCACATGATTCTCTAATAGAAATAGATGTTCCTCTGCATCTACCTGATAGGCATCTAAGAATCCTCATGAATTGTTCTTTGGCTGTATCTTCTCTGCCAAGAGAGACCATTGTGTTGAAAATTTAGTTGAACCTAAAAAATAGGATCATCAGTATTAATTTTATAGTTATAATATTTAATAGTATAAGTATTATGTCTCATTTCCTTCACATTAAGGGTTCCTTCATGTTAGACAGACAAGGTATCAAAATATTATGGGCGGTTTTACATGTAGATATTCTGTTAAAATTTCCATCTCCTATAGAAAAATATTATCAATTCATGGATTTACAATTTTTATTGTAATGTCACATGGTTTGGTTATCCCATGTAGTTAAGTAGTAATATGTATCTTATAGTCATCTACAATTGAAGACAAAATTTCAAAACCCATGCTTCTTAAATGCATTATCATATTAATTTTTCATTTGGAATAATTAGATCCATTATATAATTGTGTTCTATCGGTTGACCCACCATATAATATAATATCCACAATAAAGAAATACTTTTATAGAGATTGAAATTTAGAATTAGTGGAAATTTTTAGAAATTTAAATAAATACTAAAATTAATGTTAAAAGATTCAAAAACAGTCTTAACATGAATAGTCCTCTAATAAAAAATGTTTGTTTGAGTAGAGTAATCAATAGGGGGAGAATTGATTATCTAAAAAAATTTAGTTAATAACATCACAAAAAAAATATTCACCAATTTAATGAATACACGCAAGTTAATCAAGGTAATAAGGTTATAATAGTTTGACTTCTCAAATAACTTCGCAGAAGAATGATTAATTATTAGTAATATCACGGTGTGTTATTTATATAACATTTTAAGCTATTCAGGAAAAAAAGTTTCAACATCTATCGAAGACTAACTATCAATGTAAATTCTAGTTGTTCTGAAATATATATTAATGTAGAGAAAAACCAAATGAATAGAAAAAATATTAAAACAAGTGGTTCAGTCTAAAATTGAGACTTGTATAATTTCACTTTGTGATCACCTTCCACAAAGCAGTCTATATTAATAATCTTGATCCACACCCTGGATGAGGGTAAAAAAGTACACAAGACTATCGAGGTCAAACAACGTCTTCCACTTTTATTTATGGGTAAAAATGACCAGGTCACAAAAGGACCTATTCAACACTAATATGTGGTTGTAAACATATGTAGGAAAATATGAGAGGAAGGATATCTAGTATCCTTCGGTTTAATACCGGATACAATTTGTTTTTTAATACATATAAAAATACACTGCTCGAAAGCTAAAAATAGTACAAAAAAAATACAAGATGATGAGAAAGGATTTGAATTGATTTGAGTGTTAGTATATGCAGCTCTGGACTAGTAGGATGATGAAGATACAATTATATAATCCTCTTGTGAAAAATTGAGTATCGCATGTCTGCTGCTCTGGTTTCCAGCTCGAAGATGTGATCTATGTAACATTATTTCTACTCCGAAGATTATTGAAGCTCTAATCTATGGTTGTTGAGCCTTCAAGAATCAAGAGTGCTTCATGTGGTATTCAGTTGTTTTTTCCATTCTTGAGTTCTCTTTTTCAAAACAATTCTCATACATCTCTGTGTATCTTTCTTTTTGCAACCTGGTTTGTCTTCTTTTTTAATTTGGGGTCCATATATTGGAACCAACATGATGTATGTATTTTTTTTAAATCGTACCTTGTATTGTCATGTGACATGTCTAAAAAATCATTAATTCAATTAGTTATGATAAATAACTTGAATATGAACATTAAAAATTAAATTGAAAAATGCAAAATAAGATTAAATAACGGTGTCACGGTTTGTTTTGAAATAGTATCAAGTGGAAACTATGTCACATGGAGATAATTTATTCTCTTATTTCTTTGAGCATCGAGACAATCATGGTTCCCCAGGTATGTTGACATATAGAACTGGTAGAACAAATTGAGTGTCAGGTTCATGGTAGATGGCCATGGTATTTGGGTCACAGTGTCAGGTCATGGTGTGTTGTCACGATGTCTGGTCATATTATCAAGGTCATGGTGTCTGGGTCATGGTGTACGGAATCATAAAAATACCGACAAACATCATGAAAACAAGATGGAAATAATTTAAATTATTTGCATGATTTTCATTATTTTCATGATTTTCAAGATTTCCATGAATTATATGATTTTCATGATTTTCATGATTTCTAAACATTAAAAAATTATCAAAAATTTGGATTCCAACTGTTTTATTTTACAATATGTACAAAATATTTTCAAAAAAAATCATTGAAATATTAGGTTAAAAAATAGTTTATAAATCATATTTATTTCAAAATGAATTAAAATATTTTCTAATATTTTTTTTCTTATAAATTATAATATTTTTAAAATGTAATTATTTTCAAAGGTATTATAATTTTTAAAAAATGTTTCACTTTTCAAATGTATTATATTTTTTTAGAGATAAGTATTTTCAAATGTATTACACCATTTTAAAAACACAAATATTTACAAGGATATAATAAAATTCTCAAACTATATGTATTTTCATTATTTTTAGTGTATTTCCATCGAATATGGAGTTTCAAATGATTTTTCAAAATGATTTTTTTCAAAGATTATTTAAAAGTATTTTAAAAGATACTATAATTTGAAAAACCATTTTCTAAATAATTTTTTAAAAACAATATTATTTTCAATTGATTCATAATAGTGTTTTCCAATTATATATTTTGAAATTATAAGCATTGTATACTAGAAAAGTATATATAAATCACATAATTATTTTGATATAAAGAAAACTATTTTCAATATTTTATTTTCAAAAATGTATATTGAATTTAATATTTTTAAATATTTTTTTGGAAAATAAGATTTTCAAGGTATATGTATTTTACAATTGGTTTTTAATTGGAATTTTAAAACCCCTTAATAGGAAATTATAGGAGCACTATATTTTAAAAAAATTAATAGGGTAATTTTTATACTTCAAGGATATTATCATTGATAAGGATCTACCCTTAGAAATGTAAAATACATTCTATTTTAATTAATGTTATAACATTGATAATTTGTAATAATTGTCTTCTTCATCTAGACCCTAGACCAAAAAAATTCCATCATATTTAAAATGCACTATATATTTTTAGTTTCCTATAAAAAATATATTCAAAATTAATTTGTACTGGATTTGAAAGGGTGTTTTATGGGGATTTATAAGAATTAGTTCAAATTTTTTCCATATGTAAAATGTTTAGTGAATTTATTTTATTTTTTAATTTTATTTTTTAGGGCATTATATGGTTGTTTTAAATAGTTATAATCCTTGATAATTTTTCATTTACATAAATCATAAAAACACTAGTTATGTTAATGTGTTCAATTAATAGGCAACATTATATATGAATAAATGTCAATTTACAGATATTTTCATTTCATTGGAGGATATTTCTATATAATTTTAATTAAATAAATAATTATAAAACATTAATTGGAAGGGAATGTGTTGAAACATATGTTCTAAAATTGTGAATTAGTGGTATTACCTATTTTAAGATATTGGTCATTTTATACATCATATTATTCCCAAATGATTTCCCTATTGTCGAAATCATTGAATATACTTCCACAAAAGGTGAAAAACCAAAAGAATATATTAATAGGTGTGTACCATAAAATTTATTCATTTATTGGTTATTTTTGTGGAAATTATATTCAATAAATAATAATTATTTATTAGAAAATTATGTTTATGGGATTCTTCTAGTGTGATTTGTTTGATACGAATTTTTTGTAATAAATAAAACCGTTTATAAATGGATAATATCATAAATAAGGTGAATCAATCGTGGAATAAGAATATGAAATTAAAAATGAATTTAAAATTTGATTAGAGGGAGATTGTTCATTTGAACATTAAAATTCAATTAATACAATTGTTTCATTTTTTAATAATTTAATCCATTATGGGTTCCTGATTTTCAATCATGATTACTAATTTATTATGATGGTGAGATGTGTCTACTACAGTGAAATTTCATGGTGATATTATTGATAAATATGGATGGGTCATTATGGTTAATATTATGGAATGTGGGTGTGGTTTTTAAAGGGGTGTACTTTTATTATATCAATTATTTTGAAACAGTTTGGTTGATCTAGGCTTTGTATTGAGTGGATTATGATGTAGTCATTGGAGTGGGTGATATGTGTCACATTATACTTTCCCTGTATCATGGGTTAAAACTCTAAATTAATTAAATAATGAATTTCCAATCAGTGGAGTAGTCCGTTAAAGTTTAAATGAATTGATGGAATTGTTATTTGATTAAATTGGTATATTATACATCGTAATAGGGTAGTTTAAATGAAAATATATTCAGTGTAATAATGTAAAAAATGTACCATGTATTTCATAGAATTTAAATGTATTTAATAGAATTGTTTGAAATTATATAACACTAAAAGAAATATATTTGGATGGAAGTGGTATATCTATAAGTTAATAATGATTTTTAGCTAAATTATGTAGCATTATATTTATGTACGTAATTAATTTGTTTATAAGGGTCATTAATGGATGGATAGAAATAGTAAAAATTGTTATTGGGTGTCAGTTAGGGTATAAAGAATGTTTTCTTTATTATTTTTCTAAGATTTCATATTTTTATTTAACCCATTGGTTGTATTTGATGGATTATTATACTATTATAATTTTAATGTTAATTTATATGAACCACCACCTGAGTCTAGTAATCATTCTGATACTGAAATATGGATAATGGATTCTAGTTTTATATTAATATCAATCTAGTAGTAGCAACATATATTTGACCACTCCTTCACAATTACCCTCCATCAAGATATATTATTTGTTATGATGTATAATATGATGTATATACATATGTGTTGTAATTTAATAAGGTTATAGTATGTTACACACCATGTTACATTATGTCTATATTTTTAACTTATTTTATTATGTATTAAGAGGGCCTATGTTTTGTAAATTTATGTGTTAGAATATCATATTTCTGAGGCCTTTTAGTTTTTTCATTCATAGATATCACAATTAGTATTAAAAGTGTAGTTCCCATGAGGTTTTCCTGGTATGACTATGATGTGGCATACCACTTTGATTAAATTCATTAAACAATGTGGTAATCATCATATTGGATCTGTTCTATTTTATGATTCCATGGGATAATTTTTCATTATGGGTTTCTAAGAAGTGCATTCTTTTAGGTGTAATTGTGTGCATGGGGTTCTTGGACTATATGTTGGATAGTGATTGTTAGGAACAAATTTTGGAAATATATTTGAAAACCATGTGGGTTTCCCAATTTTTAAATATTTCAATTTTTATTTTCATTATTTTTAATTCCCCTATTACCATTTAGGTATTTTTATCCCTCTTGGCCACTCCCATGTGTATCAAACAACAACCCCTCCACTTCAGTTATGATGTCCACCCTCCCTCCATTGTACCCACATCAACCATAAATTTCACTATATTTCTTATGGTTTCATGAATGAAGTATCATGGTGATATCTCATACAACATTCATGTCCTTGAATTATACAATTTATCTTCTCCATGAATCCCTATTTTTTATCGACTGGATCCTATGAATATGGTTGAACTTTTTGGGAATATTCTCCCATTTTTAGGGAACATAATGGTTTTCTCGGGTGTGGTTCAAGTGTGTTTCATCATTTTTCCCCAATAGAAAAGTAATTTTAACATTTCAACATGGAACCTAAACATGTAGTAGGATTTATTCTACTATTCTGATAAGTTAATTTTTTTGAATGGGGTCTTCTAGGGATTTTGGATCGTTTTAGGTATAATAGAGCATCATATGACACCTTGAAGGCTATCATACACATAGAAGTGAATATATATGTTTATATATGTATCATACTTGAACATATTCCCTCATGGTTAGGGTAATAAGATTATTTCATTAATGGGTATATCTATATAAAAACATTTACACATGTGTAAGTGTATGGAAGTATTAATGCAACTAACCCATATGTGGATGTTTAGGCCTATATGTTAGGATCCTCTTATAGAAATTCATCTGTGTTAATTTAAATATGTATATTGGGGATATATATCAATATCTATTTACGAACATGAATATTTATGGATATAGGGAATAAATAATATAGAGGTTATCGATGAAAGCATTGACTTCCGAGGAGTTTTAGATATATAATTTTTTCCATGAGCTAGGGGTTACTATGAAATCCAGGCTCTTTGGAATTCATAATATTATTATTCCATCTAAATATTATTCTTATGAATTCATAAATTTATGTGATATCCATGTGACTCATTGTAATTATTTTTTCACTTTATGGCTTGGAATAAATTATTTAAGGCTGAAATTCCATTTTTTTCTTTGGTGAACTGAAATGACTTGTTATCCCAAGATATTGTTCAATGTTTCATCAATCATGAGATGGTTTTAAAAGTAATTGAGGAATTTTTACTATGTTTATTATTTATTTTGATGGGAATAATGATTTGAAATAGAATTCAGTTTAAATTGAGGTGTTAACATCCAATGAGTTAAAAAGTAGTTTTCAATTATACGTAAAATGGTGATTTGCAATGTCTTTGTGGTGTAACAGATTTTGAGAATCGTAGTTGGATTCATTAAAATATTTTTATGTAAATGAATTTCCTTGGGCCTTATTTTGATTTTTCATGAGTGAGATCTATGTTTGGCTGGTGGTTTTCTAATGTTTTGGATTAATGGGTGATAGAAATCATTGTTGGAAAAAAATTATATTCTATTAATGATGTATTGAGATCCGGATTGGAATCCTAATCTATGATAGGTTATTAAATTCTAGATTGGAATTATATCTTATAAAGTGGAATTTCTAATTAGGCTTGGACTATTTTTTATGTATGTGATTGATAAAATGTATTCATGTGTTATATATATATATTGATAAATTGGATTTTTGAGGGATAAGGATTCTAAAAATACACATAGAGTGACAGACTGATGCACTAGGAACCCAAAGTATATTTATAGGTGAATGTTAAAAAATGGGTCCTAGAATATGAACTGATGCTCCAAATACACACATGATTCCAAAACGATGCTATATCACCACAATATTTATTTGTATGTGTATGTGAATAAAGGGGTGTGGGATTAGGACCGATTGTCCAAATACCCTCAAGGTGCCCCACAACTGCTCTAGGCTCCACATTAAGGAATGTGAATTGACATCTGACTGATTCTCCAAGAAATATGATGGGTGGTTTTGTTCCAGGTAAATGAACTGGGATCCTTGACAAACATAGATGTGAGAAATATGATATATGTTATGGGGAAAATAGACTACGGCGTTGTGGTATAAGATACTATAATAATGGATAAATATATTACCTTATCATGTTTAAGGTTTTTATGGCCATATTTGATATCATTAAATATTTTTATAGTGAAATGTTAGATGTGATGTAATAAGATATGTTATGAGAGTATTTTCAGTGACTATTTGATGATTTTTACAATCTCATTTCATAAGAATTTTGTGTTTATTTGGCCCATGTTTCAAAAGTATTTAAATTGTATTCTTTCAGTTAAATAAAATAAGTATTTCCTTTTGAGAAATTATAATGTAGTATAAGTTTTATTTGATACTAAATAGGGATATGGATTTATATTCAAAATGCATGAGTTTGGTTTTAGAATAATAGTGTATAATATTATTGGAAGTAGGTTTTAGTTTTGTGTAGGTTTTTCATTATATGATTATTTATGAAAATACGACATTCCAGAATTATTCTCAGTCATGCATTGATTATTTTCCATAGGAAACCTATTTCATAGTTTTTCTCGGTTTTGGTGACATACTAGTTTTTATCTTACACCTATATTTTCCATGGTTCTCAGTTATATCTTTTTTACTTCTTAAATTCTTGGGGGGGGTGGCTAGAGATGTTTTGGGTTTAAATTAAAGTTAATCACCATTTGATCTTTATTTTTTATATTTTCTTATTTAGTTTTTCTTCTTTTATAACCATGTTTATTACTAATTCATTTATTTTCTCTAGTTATTTTTTTTATTCAAAATCAATTATCATTACTTTGGGAGATACTATTACCAAAAAGTTTTTTTGGGATGAGAAAAAGTTTGTTTCCTACCAATAGGGATCAAGAATTCCCTTTATAACATGTATTTATTTTTTTTGGGCATCAATTAGGATTATATTATGGTACGTTTCTTTAAAAAACTTGTTCATTATGTTTCATTCAAGTAGTCTAAGGTTCTTAAGGAATCCTCTTTGTTATTGGTGGTGTGTTTGAGTAGTCTAGAGTCCAGGATTTTCCTCGATGATTATGTGGAGTCTGCAGGTATAGAAATATACATCTATTTGTCAAACTAAATCTCAATATTCTAAGAATGTATCAGGTTAATCCATGATATTGAGTTATGTTTTGGATGTTTTGCTGGAATTTTGATATTATGAGGTTATTATATGGCCCATATTTAGTGTTCTCGTTATTTTGGTGGTCTATTTGAGTTTTAGAGTTAAAATGTAAATGATCTACGGTTGCATGCTTAGAACATTGGGTCAGTTAATCGGTGTAGTTCTTATGTGACATGGTTCATTATACAATGACAGTTCATATTTTAGGGATTACAAATGGTTTACTAAACATTATAGACTAACTATACACAGTTTTGTTTTCCCGATGGATTAGTTCCTTCCAATTCCACATGGATCAAATCCAATGGAACATTTCCTTAGTTTAGTGTACTGTAGAGTTGTTTTAAAGGGGGTTTTAGAGAATGTGGTGTTGTGAAAATGGTTGGTCGTGATATGTGTGCCTGGTTTTGTACCCTTGGGGCGCTTTTTTTGGGAATATCAAAAATCATACATTGAAAAAGAATATTAACCATTTTTTATAACCATTTAGTAGTGTCTCTATAACAATTTGAATATTGTTTTTAAACCATGTTAAAGAAAAATGTTCGAATTTGAAAATCATTTTGGATTACTGAATTGGACTCTTGTGAAGTTCATAAGTTCATATGATGGATGTTTGGAGAATTTGATTCTGAACATGTTTTTCTTGAGACATGTTATTTCAAATAAGTGTTTTGTAAGTGTTTTTGAACTTTTGATATGATTTATTTTTTATGAATTGATAATAGAGAATTTAGAAATTATTGGAGTTTATCCATCAGGAAAATTTCATTTCAGACTTTATGTTCTTATATACGTGTTTAAGTCTTTATAAAAGTAGTTGGAAATGTTAGGTTTCCAAATGATATTTACAATTTTGTTTCAATTTTATATTTATCTTATTTTTTAAATTTAGTTTTATTAGTTCCCTTGGTTATTGGAATTGTTTTACTGTTTCATGGGCATGGGTGGTTGGTATCATGTCAAGAGTTTATTTTTATGTTCCTTTAATTATCTTCTTGATGGAAGGGTGTGTATTGTTCATTGGGCATCTCTTTTGAGGTTTTGATACAAGGGATATGAACACCTCTATGTTGGATTAAATTCCATGATATTCCTATAGTTTAATGATTCAAAGGTGTGAATGAATAACCCTTTCTAGTTAGATTGATTTTGTTTTTAAATGTGTTTTTAATGTGTTTATTTTATTAGATTGAAATACAGATTTCACATGGGAATTCTAGTTACACATTAAATGTCTAGTAGTTTCAAATTTTAATGGTAGATTTAAGAATTCATATGGAAATTTATATGGGTTTTTACATTGTTTTTTGGTTAAGAGATGAAATTGAATGTTTTGTTCTCTACATTAAATGTGATTTTAGGGTTGATCAAGGGTTTTATTTAATGTATTTTTTAATTTAAAATATTTGATAAACTTTTTTGAAATGATTGTGATGTTTTAAATTTTTTTTATTCTTGATGGGGTCATGCTATGAAATTTTGAATAGGAATTTTAAGCTGGTTGAGGTGTTTGAAAGAAAATGTTTATATTTTTATAAATTTTATTTTATGGTTCATTTAAAATTAGTTTGTAAATTTTTTCCAAAATGTAATTCAAGACCTTTGTTTTATGGGGATGGTTTGAAGGGGGACATCAATCATTAAAACAAGAATCTATTAGATTGTTCTTTAATGGAATTAGTGAGGGAGTTTTAAATAAAATCAAAATTGGATTATTTAAATGACTTGAATAGTGTTTTGGATAATAAAGGTGTTGTTAGTTAACTTTTTATTGAAAAAATTTTAATGTCGTCAAAATATACCTTGTTTGTTCGCATGTGTTTCTGGGAAATGGCAATATTTTTTTTAATACATTATTTGGGATTCGAAATTTAATTTTATGTTGGTAGTTAATTTAAAATATTTTATTGTGTTTTCTGAAATTATTGGGTGTTTTTTATAGTTTAAATTATGCATTTTGTTTGGTTACCTTCCATCTTGGGTGATTGCATGGTTTTGATAATAGGTTCATTACTTTTTGTTCAACTGAAGTCTATTAAATCATTAAGTGCATTATTATATTGTACTATATATTATTTAATATTCACATCTATGTGGAATAGGTGACATTTGGGTTGTTACATGGGTAATTTTCACTACATTTGGTCTTTGAACACAAGATGATGCTAGTTTTTTTATATCACAATTGTATGGTTTACCATTTTGAGGTCCACTAATGGACCTTGAGTATGATGCGTGAGTTCAAAGTCCCTTTTTAGATTTTTATGTGGCACTCATTGTGTTTATCTCTTATAGATGTGTGTTATAATCTTGTAACAACATGATGATGTGGCTATCTATTCATTTTGTGTGATTTTCAATAGATGAAGTGATTTGATTATTCTACCTATTATTTCATAATTTTGGAGATGTTTTCTATAGTGGAGGTTTCTTTTGAGGTTTTATCTTTTGTAACAACATTTATGTGAATTATAAATTGTAGGGAGACTGATTTCTGGTCACCGTTTTATTTTATGTAACACGTGAGACTTTTATGAGAAATATTTTCTTTTTATGTTATATAAATCATGAATGTAATCTTTCACTACACACAACACTAGCTTGGCTTTCTTTACACACAATCTCGACCTTCCTCGATAACTTGCGCCGTACGCAATACCGAGTTTCACTAAACAACGATATACTATTAAAATATTATTAAAACTAGCCATTATGAATTGTAATAACCATTTTTTGAAATTTTTTAAATTTTATTTTTCAAAATGGACTTCATTTTTGGATTCAGAATATCGAAATTATCCTAGGGTGAAATTTTGGTATTTTTCTGAAAACATTCAATTTTTGATGAATAGTGAAAACAGCGGGTTACTATTTAAAAACAGACTTTTTATTTAAATAATTATTTAGTGTATTTAAATTCATTTTGGGTCAAAAATGATTCATAGTTAAATGCAATTCATTGGAGCCATTTTATAATAATTTTAGATATATAAAAATTTTATTGAACTTTTCACCATCTTTTACCTACCTCCTAGGAGAATTTGCAAATATACATAAAACACAATTTTACCGGTTCTGTGAGTGGAATTTCGAAAATCCGGGAGACACGATTAAAATAAAGGACTAAAATTTGGTTCAATGAGATGAAAATCATTTTTTGCGAATAGTAACTTTTTACTTTTTTACCACGGTTAATAGTAAATAGGGAAATTAAGGGTAAATATAGTATTATTATTACTCTAACACATCTCATTATTATATTGGATAAGTTTAATTCGACCAAAAACTAAATTAGGATTAGAATATGATCATTTAGGCCCACTTGTATTAGATTAGAACATTTATTATTAATTTATTTAACGAAGGGTTAAAATAGTTAAAATCACATTCTAATAACTAAATCATTTTTAATATAGGGTTATACATAAGTTAAATTCAACTATAAATATTCATTAGAAAGATAAGACGATTTCATACATAATGGTATTTTATTTGATCTTTTTAGACATTAAATAATTTAATTTATTTATGACACAATGATGATGCAGTAATTATCTTATTAATGAAATATTGACATAATTGATGTTATAAATACCCAAATAAATGTAATTTGGGAATTTTTACGTATTCCAATAATTTTATAGGTTAATATTACATATTAATACTGATTTAATTAACTTTTTTTCGAACTAATATTTCTGTTATGATTTTCACAAAAATCAATTACCAAATAGTGTCAAAATTGACATAATTTTTTTAAAAAAATATTATATTAGTAATTGTCATTTTATTGCTAAAAATATATGTTTCGACCAAATGACATAGATAAGGTTATATATATTAACAATAACCAACTTGGGGTTCCTGTGGCTTGTTATAGTATGTTTATTAACCTTATAGTGAAAGAAAACAAGAAAACACGGTAAAAGTAAAATTATTTAACCTAAAGTTAAATCTAAATTATAAAGTTAAAATAGATACCTAAACATTTCTAAATTATATTAGATGAGATTATTTCGACCCATACACACCTTATCATCTAAATAAATTAATTTGGATCTATTAAAAACCGAATATGACTTTATAATAAAATAATATTTTTTGTTTTTCCAAAGGTGCCCCTCTCCTCCCTTATAAAAGGGAACCTCCTCCCTCTCTTCCTCACACCACATTGAGCATTCATGCTCGTCCCACCCCTACCAATTTTTCTTCTGCACTTCCCTAAGAACATCCTAGAGGTCCTGGTCTTATTCAAAGACCAATTTTAGTTCCCTAAGAGGAGGTCTCAAAGAGGCGCTTCAAAGAAGAGGTAATGTCTGTTACCGATTCCTTCAACTTTATTTCTTAATCCACTTATTCTTCTTTAATTGTTTCATTATGAACTAATAACATCAGTATCAATAATATACTGTTATTTTATTATATGTATGAAACAACCCTCTTTCACTATGTATCCATCCTACGGAAAATGAAATCACTGCGCGTGCGTACGTACGGAATATCGTCTCCACACCGTGGTGTAATTTATTTTCCACCACCACCTTACTTGGATTGGTATAATGGTGCAAATAAATAACTATATGTGAGTATTGTAAAGTGGTATTGATTATGAAATATTATAAATACACTTCAATAAATTTCAGGATCATGGGACCAATATCATCGCTCCTACATAAGTACGAAATACCGTCTCCACAATGTGATGCGACTCGTTATACATGATCTTCATTGCATAATGAGAATATAAATGAATTTAATGAATGAATATGATATATATTACACTAATACCATTCTAGAAATGAGGTATCTATAACCTAAAGAGAAGAATAAGAATTTATTCGACAAAACACGCTTAAGAACAAAAAGTAATAAACACCCGAATAACAAGTAGTAATGAAGTATTAATAATAAGAAGCTAAGAAGATAACCATATATGATATCATGAAAATATGTATGATTCTGGAATAAGTCAATGACATTATTTAAATCATTATACAGGAGGTTCGGACACATACAAAGCAAATTGGACCTAAGGTAAGGGAAAATATCACAATCTCATTTTTATCCGAGATTGTTTATACTTTGGTATTTACTGGGGTGTATTTTATCATCCACATCCATGTTTCCTCAATATGTAATATAATTTCCATCCACCTAAAATTGTTTAAATCCAATTTTACACTTCGGTGAGTTTTTAGTAAAATATATGAAAGGAATCTTTTTTCGTTTTTTGTACGAGGTACTTTTTGACTTTTCTGACAAAAGTACAAGAAGAATGTTTTTTTAACATATACAACATGAATGGATTTTTAAAACATTATTTCCAAGAATCATCCTTTACAAGTTTTCAGGATTATTTTTAATCAACTTCTTTTAGTTTAAAATTGAATGACATGTTAATAAAGGAATCATTTTTTGAAGTAGAAAGGATATTTTCCACAAGAATGGAGTTCAAGTGTTTTATCAAAATTATTTCCCATCTACGATAATATAGGGTTCTATTTCTATACCTTTTATTACATTGATTTGATTATGTTGTGATGGAATTATATTTTTGAATTCTGTTATCTTATATGAATTTTTTTATAATATCATGATGTTTAAGAATCCCATTTTTATTAAATGTGTTATTCTATGATGTATGATTTATGATTTTGTGGAACAAATAATAATGGTTTCATTATGTGATGGGTGGGACATATATCTCCCTCCAATTCATTGGGTAAAGATTTATATCTCATGAGATAAACATGGCTGGAATGGCAGGTTAAACCGGTTCAGTGAAACTGGTCTAAAACGAGGAGTGAAATCAGTTCAGAAATGGACTTTGTCTGCTAAGATTGTCTTGGATATGAGTCTTGACTAATTTGAAATGATTATCTATGATTATGTGTGTATGACCCAATGTTTCATGTTTTATGTTATGATTATTGGGATTACATTTCACTACTATAGTTTATCCCATGTTATAAAATTATGATCACTTTTGAAGGTTAAGATTTCCAAAATGATATATTCTTATCAATATGATGTGATTGATATTTATTTTGTTTACCCTTACTGAGAATTTGATCTCACCCTTTTGTATGTTTTCCTTCCCCAGGTCATGAAGAAGGTTATCAAGTAAGATATGCCAAAAGGGACTCTAGATATGATGAAATAAATGGGAGACAATGTATATGGTTTATGAACCAGTTGTTTATGTTTCCCAGTTTCCAAATACACTATACCTATACAGTTTATTCCTGGTTTTTGTTATATGTTGTAACAAGTGTGCTTCAATTCTGATGTAATAACAATCTATGTAAATTATGGGTCGTTATAGTTTGTATCAGAGGAAAGGTATAGTCAACCTTTGAAAACTAGTATGTGAAAGCCATAGTAAGAAACCTAAGGATATGTCTAAGCATAGAACACAATCTTAGTGTTTTAGAAATGGCCATGAATAACCTATGATAAGACCATAAGTGTAAAATTTTATTCTTGATTATGTGGTTTTCCTATTATAATTAGTGTTTCTCACACAATTATTCTTGGTTTTAGTCAATGGCTAGAACCCGATGGAACCGTGTTAATGCAGAATGCAACGGGCAATGCAATGATTGTCCCCCTGAGAAACCAAACTTTATGGGTGCTGGAATGCAAAATCTTGTAGCCATGATCACACAACTTTCTCAAGATATGAATCATGCAAGACTTCCAAATGAGCAAATGAAGGAGAAACATTATGTTAAATCCTTGATGAGGTAGCGTCCACCTTCATTTAGCAGGTCTTCTGATCCATTAGTGGCTGAACAATGGATCAGTACCACTGAAAAGATATTTTCAGTTCTTCAATGTTCTAAACATGATAAATTCATCTTAGCAGTGTATCGTTTGGAATGAGATGCTGATCAATGGTGGAATCTTATTAAGAATACGAGGCAAATGGATGAAATTGAGTCCATTTAATGGGACGAGTTCAAGGACTTATTTTTCAATTAGTACTTCCCTCGTATTTTTCGAACAAAGGTGGAGAAGAAGTTTCTTGAACTGAAGCAAAATTATGATGAATCTGTTGGTACCTCCGAAGAAAATTTTACAAGACTTCCAAGGTACACTTCTGGTATTATTATCCAACCTAAGAGTAAGATTTATCTTTTCTTTATTGGCTTAAAACCAAGTCTTCGAAGGGCGTTAGCCATAAGGGACTTCAATAGCTATGAGGAAATCATTCTATGTGCTCTCAAAGTTGAGATGGATATTAAACTAACCCATCAGTCATATGGTTTTTATAATATGACGAAAATGAAATTCAATGGAATATCTAAATAGCACACTAAAAATAAGATGAGTTTTCCCTTATGCTCAATGTGTGGAAAGAAACATGGAGGAAATTGTCTTAAGGGGACAAGAAAATGTTATAAGTGTGGAAAGAAGGTCATCAGGAAATTGAATGTTGAAATAATGGGAAGAAGATGTCTAATGATGCAAAAAAGGAAGGGATACACAGAATGAACCTACCACCCTTCAATGTTTCAAGTGCAAGGAGATAGGGAATTATGCCAGTAAATGCCCAAATCCAAGGATTGATGATGATGATCATCATCAACAAACTCTTAAGTCCAAAGACAAAGGTAAGTCACATGAAATTTCTATAAGCAATGTGGAGTACGGTAAGGAATTGGTGAAAGGTACAATTACCATACACTCTAAAGTAGCAAATGTTTTATTTGATTCTGGATCCACCCACTCTTTTATTTCTGAAATATTTTATAAGGATATCACTGTATTACCTCAACAATTAGATGTTGAGTTAGCTGTGACAAACCTTAATGGCACAATAGTCAAAAGTTTATAATTATTCTCCAATTGAAGTTTGTGGGAAAGTGCTTCCTGCAAGTGTTGTGATCCTTCCTATAGTGTAATTTGATGTGATTCTTGGCATGGATTGGATTTCTTTATATATATCTCATATAAATTTCCAAAGAAGGGAGGTCACATTTCATATTCTAGATCAATCTGTTAGCATCTATCGATGCAAGGAAGAACATAACCTTAAAGTGGAAATTTCTTCCATCTTGTGGATTTTGATTCCACTAAATGAAGGTAATTTATCTCAAATGGTTGGTGAGAAACTCATGATTATGAATATTCCCATTGTACGGGAGTTTGATGATGTCTTTCCGGAGGAATTACCGGGTCTTCCACCTAATCGTGATGTTCAGTTTTCAATAGAACTCATACCTAGTGTTTTGCCTATTTTAAAGACACCTTATAGAATGGCCCCAAGTGAGTTGCAGGAATTGAAGAAGAAACTCCAAGAGAATCTTGATAATGGATTCATACACCCTAGTGCATCACCTTGGGGAGCACCTGTTCTGTTTGTTAAGAAGAAAGATGGATCAATGAGACTCTGCATTGATTATCGAGAACTTAACAAAATCACTATCAAGAACAAATATCCTCTCCCATGCATCGATGCCTTATTTGACCAACTATGTGGAGCTCAATACTTTTCCAGGATTGATCTTCGTTCAGGGTATCATCAATTAATGGTCAAAAGGGAGGATATACGAAAGACGGCTTTTCGTATAAGGTATGGCCACTATGAATTTATAGTGATGCCATTTGGTCTTAATAATGCCCGTGTTATCTTCATGGATCTGATGAATAGAGTCTTTAGAGACTATCTTGATGAGTTTGTGGTAGTCTTTATAGATGATATTCTTGTCTATTCAAAGAGCAAGGAAGAACATGAAGATCATTTGAGAATTATATTGAAGACCTTGAGAAAGGAGAATCTTTATGCCAAATTTTCCAAGTGTGAATTTTGGCTCCAAAAAGATGAAATTTTGGGTCACATAATCTCAAAAGAGGGGATATCTGTGGATCCAGCAAAAATAGAGGTTATCGAAGAGCGTCAAGACCAATAACAGTAAACGAGATCCAATGTTTTCTTGGTGTGGAAAGATATTATTGACGATTTGTAAAAGATTTTTCACGATTATCTAATCCACTCACCAAGTTGACTCGAAAAGGAGTTAAGTTCATGTGGACGGAGGAATTTGAAGAGAATTTCAAGGAGTTGAAAAGAAGGTTATCCAGTGCACCTGTACTCACACTTCCTTGTAGTGGAGAAAGGTTTGTGATCTATATTGATACATCCAAGAAGGGGATGGGGTGTGTTCTTATGGAAAATGATATGGTGATAGGTTATGCCTCACGACAACTGAAAATCCAAGAGAAAAATTACCCTACTCATGAGCAAAATTACCCATAGCCGAATCTAAATGGGAAAACATCACTATGGACTTTGTCACCGGACTTCCTAAAACATCCAAAGGCAATAATTCTATCTGGGTCATAGTTGATCGTCTTACAAAGTCTTCACACTTCATTGCTATTATAGAGGATTTCTCTCTAGATCAGCTTTCCAAGATATATGTGGAGGAAGTGGTAAGATTTCATGGAGTACCACTTTCCATTATATCTGATCGGGATCTGAGGTTTACCTCGATGTTCTGGAGAAGATTTCAGCATAGTCTGGATACGAAGTTGAGTTTCCACACTGCTTATCATCCTCAGACAGACGGTCAGTATGAGAGAACAATTCAAACTCTAGAAGATATGATGAGAGCTTGCTCGTTGTATTTCAAAGGTGGTTGGGATCAACACCTACTTTGGATGAATTTTCCTATAATAATATTTTTCACTCCAGTATTCAGATGGCTCCTTATGAAGATCTCTATGGAAACTAATGCAGGACTCCAACATGCTGGGATGAAGTTGGGAAAGAAAGATATTAAGACCAGATCTTGTTGATGAGATGGCAGAAAATGTCAGATCTATTCAACAACACATAAGAGCAGCTCAGAGTCGACAAAAAAGTTATGCCGACAACTGAAGGAAAGACCTAGTGTTTTAAGTGGGTGATAAAGTGTTCTTACGAATATCTCCCTGGAATAGGGTCATGAGATTTGGAATGAAGGTAATGTTGATCCCTTGATATATCAATCCTTTTGAAATTCTAGATCATGTTGGGAAGGTAGCTTACCTATTGGAACTTCCATCGAATATCTCCCAAGTTCATGATGTGTTCTATGTATCCTTCCTGAGGAAGTACATTCCTAATCCTTCACATGTACTCATCTCAGAAGTTATACCACTAGAGTAAGATCTTTATTATGAAGAACAGCCGATAGAGATTCTAGATCATAGTGAAAATTTCATATGGAACAAGACCACTCGCTTGGTGAAAGTTTTATGGAGTAACCACCAATTAGAAGAAGCTACATGGGAGCTTGAGGATATGATGAGGTAAAGGTATCCTCATCTGTTTGTTACAAAGTGACGAATTTCGAGGGATAAATTCATTTTAAGGGTGTAGAATGTAACACCCGAGACATTTATGAAAAATATTTTGTTTTTATGTTATATAAATCATCACAGGAATCTTTCACTACACACAACACTAGGTTGACTTGCTTTACATGCAATCGCGACCTTCCTCGATAGCTTGCGTCGTACGCAATACCGAGTTTTACTAAACAACTATATACTATTAAAATATTATTAAAACTAGCCGTTATGAATAGTAATAAACACTTTTTAAAAGTTTGTAAATTTTATTTTTCAAAATTGACTTCATTTTTGGATTCTTAATATCGAAATTAGCCTACAGTGAAATTTTGGTATTTTTCTGAAAACATTCAATTTTTGATTAATAGTGAAAACACTGGGTTACTATTTAAAACCCGACTTTTTATTTAAATATTTATTTATTATATTTAAATTTATTTTAGGTCAAAATTGATATATATGTTCAATGGAATTCATTGGAGTCATTTTATAATAATGTTAGATATATAGAAATTTTATTGAACTTTTTACCATATTTTACCCCCGTAATAGGAGAATTTGCAAATTTACATAAAACATAATTTTACCGCTTCTGTGAATGGAATTTTGAAAATCTGAGAGACACAGTTAATATCAAGGACTAAAATGTCGTTCAATGAGATGAAAATAATTTGTGGTGAATAGTAACTTTTACTTTTTTACCACGGTTAAAAGTAAATAGGGAAACTAATGGTAAAATTTTATTATTATTAGCATAACACATGTCATAATTCTATTGGATAAGTTTAATTCAACCAAAAACAACATTAGGAATAAAATATGATCATTTAGGCCTACTTGGATTAGATTAGGAAATTTATTATTAATTTATTTAAAGAAGGGTTAAAATAGTTAAAATCAATGTTTAATAACTAAATAATTTTTAATAAAGGGTTATACATAAGATAAATTCTATTATAAATATTCATTAGAAATCTAAAACGATTTCATACATAATGGTATTTTATTTTTAATTTTTAGAAATTAAGTAAGTTAATTTATTTATGACACAATGATGATGCCGTAATTATCTTATTAATTAAATATTGAAAAAATTGATGTTACAAATACCCAAATTAATGTAATTTGAGACTTTTTATGAATTAAAATAATTTTCTAGGTTAATATTACATATTAGTACTGATTTAATTAACATTGTTTGAACTAATATTTCTGTTATGATTTTCACAAAAATAAATTACAATCTAGTGTCAAAATTTACATATAATTGTTTTTAAAACAAATATTATATTATTAATTGTTATTTTATTCCTAAAAATCTAAGGTTCGGCCAAATGACTTATATACAGTTATATATATTAAAAATAAACAACTTTGGGTTCGTTTGTCTTGTTATAGTATGTTTATTAACATTATAGTGTAAGAAAACAAGAAGACACGGTAAAAGTAAAATTATATAACTTAAAGTTAAATCTAAATGATAAGGTAAAAATAGATACCTAAACTTGTCTAAATTCTATTGGATGAGAGGATTTAGAACCATCCCCACCTTAGCTTATAAATAAATCAATTTTGAGCTATTAAAAATCTAATATTACATTATAATAAAATAATATTTTTAGTTTTTTCCAAAGGTTCCCCTCTCCTACCTTATAGAAGGGCTCCTCCTACCTCTCTTCCTCACACCACTTTGAGCCTTCCAGCTCATCCAAACCCTGACAATTTCTCATCTCCAGTTCCCTAGAAACATTCTAGAGGTCCTGGTCTTCTTCAAATACCCTGTTTAGTGCCCTAAGAGGAGGTCTCAAAGAGGCGCTTCAAAGAAGATGTAATGTCTGTTATCGATTCATTCAACTTTATTTCTTCTTCCACTTCTTATTCCATAGCTGTTTCATTATGTAGTAATAACATAAGTGTCACTCATATACGGATATGTTATTATAAGTATGAAACAACCCTATTTCAACATCTATCCATCCTACGGAAAATGAAATCATCGCGCGTGCGTACGTACGTAATACCGTCTCCACGCCGTGGTGTAATCTATTTTCCCCCACCACCTAACTTGGATATGTTGAGTCAATAAGGTTTTCCTTATGACTTTTCCATTCCTTCTTGTTTTGAAAATCACAAACATCTTATCTTAAGGAAAATTTCTTTTATAAGGAAAATTTTTTTTATAAGGAAAATTGCTTTTATAAGGAAAATTGCATTCTTAAGGAAAATATCTTTTATAAGAAAAATTATCCTTATCATATTTTGATCCATATTTTTCATAAGTATGAGATTCGGATTCATTTTCTCAGAATCATTGAAACATTGATATAAATCATTCTGTTTTAAGGTTCAGATTCTGGAAAAGAACTATAAGGAAGGTTCATTCCGAATTCCGGATATGAACTCTGACTAAGTTCTATTCTAGATTCAGGATACGAATTCTGATGACGAATTCTCTTTACGAATTCTGATGACGAATTCTCATTACGAATTCTGATGACGAATTCTCATTACGAATTCTGATGAAGAATTCTTATTACGAATCCTGATGATGAATTCTCATTACGATTTCTGATGACGAATTCCTATTCCGAATTCTCATTCCGAATTCACCTATTAAATAGAATTTGGGTATCTTTGTTTTATACACTCTGAATTAATTCAGACTCCAAAAAATATCTTTGTTTGACTACGAACATTTATATTGCTTACACTTCTAAAATTTGTCTACTCTTTACTATTGTTCCTTACACTCCGAACCTTTACTCCTAAGTTTTCATTTCGAACTTTTATGTTAGAGTTTAAAACGATGTCGTACATTCTGTTACACTTGTTTTGTTATAAAATGATGTCGTCTGTTTTGTTATAAACTAACCGTTTTCTAAGTGACACGTGTACAGGTCCCTCCGATCATTAAGGAAAATATGACCGTTGGAGAAGGTGCCGACCTTACCTATAAATAGGAGCACATTTGAAAGAGCTCGGTGCTACTGATAGCTGATGAAAGTGCTGAAAGGATGACTAATTTGCTTGAAGTGATTTCTAGAGAGAGAGAGGATCTTATTAACTCTCAAAGATTCATGTGACTCCGAATTTTGGTGATTACATTCGAGGGCTTCCGGGGATAGGAATACAGAGGTGCCGACTATCTTAAAGTTCGAGGGCTTCCTTGCTGAGGAAGACAGAGGTTCCAACTACCTTGAAGTTGAGGGCTTGCGGGGACAGCAAGACAGAGACTCCGATCTTCGTATCGAGGGCTTACCCTGGTGTGGGTAAGACAGACTTTCTTGAAAGTATAAATCAAGGGACCTTTATCCAAGGTTGTTGGATACCCTTCTCTTTGGGTTAAAAGACATATATCTTGTTACTTGTAGTTTTACTACTTGTGTTTATTCCGCTGAATTTTGTATTATAAGGAAAGTATAACTTTATTATACTTCCTTACTTGTACTCTGTTTCATTTAGGTTCTATAAGCTTTAAGGTAGAATCTCATATTGTAATATTTTGTTAAGTTTCAATTTCTGGAACCATATTTCTGGAACCCTTATTTGGAATCTCTTTCCTAGTTTGCATTAGGTGTTAAGAGGTGTTGTGAATTTTCTTAGTTTAACTTTGTTAAACGTAGCCTTTTCCTTTACTTAAGGAAAAAATAGTTATTCTTAACTAACTTTAAAGGTTTCAAAGGAATTTTTAAAGTATACAATTCACCCCCCTCTTGTATATTGAGCATCTACATCACTATTTCGATCCTACAATTGGTATCAAAGGTTGGAAACCTCCTAATCTATACCAATAATACATTTGGTATCAGAGTAGGTCTCTGAAATACTTATACTCAGGAATAAGTTTTTCTTGCTCACTTTATCCTTCCGAACTTTGTCATTCCGAATTTGTCCATTCCAGACTTTCTCATTCCAAACTTTGTCATTACGATTCTTTTGCTACAAACAAGTTTGTGTGCAAAGTTATATTAAGTATGGAAGGAATTAATGTTGGATCAATTGACAATCTGAATCCTAGAAGACCACCAATCTTTGATGGTAATGACTATGAATACTGGAGAGATCGTATGAAGACTTTTGTTATCAATACTGGAGTAGACAACTTTTTTATGCTTATTGGAGATTATAAAATTCCTGACAAGGAAGTCAGAACTTTTACTAATCAGGAAAAGCAAGAATATCAACTAAACTATATGGTACGCAATACTTTACTATGTTCAATGACCAGAAATATATATAGCCAAATTTCTTCTTGTGAAGCAGCTAATTGTATATGGAAGAAGTTAGAGGTTACACACTTTGGGACTTCTAAGGTGATTGAAACTAGAAGAGCTATGCTTAGAGCTGAATATCATGGCTTCAATTTTCCTTATGGAGAACATATCTGTAAAGTTCAACAAAGATTTATGACTATTGTCAATAGTCTAAAATCTATGGGAGAGAAAGGTTTAGATGATGAAGCTCTTGTGGACAAGATAATTGACATTATGCCCAATGAGTGGGAATACAAGATAACAGCTATAGATGAGAACAAGAAGGTCACTCAAATTACTCTTGATGAATTATTTGGAACTCTTCTACAACATGAACCCAGAATGAAGAGAGATGCTGACAACATCAAGAAGAAGAATGGAAATGGTACTGTTGCTTTTACTACAACTTCAAATCAGATAAAAGCTAAGACTCCTGAGAGAGTAACCAGATCCAAGTCTAAGAAAGTTATTTTCAAATCCGAATCTAGTGAGATTAAAGTCTCAGAAAATGAATTAGCCAATCTTGCTCGAAGGATGAACAAGATAGCTGGACAGAGAAATTTTCAATCTAAGTACAAGAAAAAGGAAAGGAACGATAATAAAGATGGAGAAGTTACTTGTTATGAATGTAAGAGAGATGGACATATTAGACCAGATTTCCTTATGCTCAAAAAGAAAGAATGGAAGGAAAGACATTCAGACAGGAACAGGAAGAAGTATTATAAATCTAAAGCTAAGAAAGTTATGAATGCTAATGACACCTGGAGTGCCAGTGGTGGTGATTATTCAGATGAATCTTCTGATTATGAATCTTCAGGACAGAAGAATATTGGTCTTATATCAAGATTACCTATTGATAATCATTGTCTTATGGCTAAGGTACGAAATGATGAATCTTTGACCAATGTTTCTTTAAATTCTAATGATAGTAAGTATTATAACTCTTCTGATGAAGAATCATCTTCTGATGAGGAAAATACTTTACCTACTTATGAAGATGTGTCTAGGTTTTTTGAACTTCTTGAGATTGAGAATTCCAAACTCAATAAGAAACATGATAAGGAAAACTCTAGGAATTATATTCTTACAAAAGAGATATCAGATCTTTCTAAAGATCTTGATAAGAAAAATTCTGATTTTGAAAGTATTTCAAAAAACCTTGAGGAAGTAAGTTCTGAGAAGAACAAACATTCTAAAGAATTAGAAAAATTAATTTCTATGAAAAATGTTTTTGAGCCTAACTCTAGTTCAAAAACTAATGATTTTGAGGATAAAAACTTGGTTGTAAAACTCAAGTCCGAAATTTTTTCCTTAATGAAGTTTTTATCAAACTTTACCCATGGTAAGGAAAATTTTGATAAGATTTATTCCCAAATATGACCTTTAAGAAATAAATCTGGATTTGGTTATACCCATGCAAAACAAATTTTCAGTATCAATTATTTTGTTCCTCAAAGTGCCCCATTCTGTACCATGTGCCAATGTGGTGGTCACTGGGGAAATAATTGTTCCTTAAACAAAACCCAATCTCTAGGATTTCACAAAGCTTACTTTTCCAAGAAGATGTGGGTACTTAGAATTTTATTGTCTGGAAATCTCGGATCCAAACAAGTTTGGATTCCGAAAGTCTGATTTTCTTCTTGATTTCAGGATAATAAAGAAAGTACCGGCAAAAATTCATGGTACATGGATAGTGGATGTTCCCGGCACATGACTGGTAACAAAATCTTTTTTGAAAAGATTATCAAAACGAAAGGAGGAAAGGTAACTTTCGGAGACAATGCTATGGGAGAGATTGTTGGTATTGTTAATATTGTTCTTTTAGTTAAAACCTTGATTTCAAATGTTCTTTTTGTTAAGGGTCTTAAGCACAACCTCATTAGCATAAGTCAATTATGTGATGAAGGTTACCTTGTGAATTTTAGGAATGATAAGTGTTTAGTTCACAATTCCAAGGAAGAATTTATTCTCTTAGCCAATAGGCAAGAGAATGTCTACACTTTGAACCTAGAAGACCTCAGGAGTCAAGATTTACCTTGCCTAAGTGCAATGGAAGATCATTCCTAGTTGTGGCATAGATGACTAGGTCATTGTAACCTTAGGAACCTATGTAAACTCTCTAAGAAGAAACTAGTTAAGGATCTACCAGAGCTTAGATTTGATTCTTCTAAAGTCTGTGATCCTTGTCAATATGGAAAGCAACATAAATCTAGTTTTAAGTCAATCGGTGAAGTCTCAACAACCGATGCATTACAGTTAGTGCACATGGATCTATTTGGTCGAACACAAACTGGAAGTATTGGAGGCAAATACTTTGTGTTTGTTCTAGTTGATGATTACACTAGATTTACTTGGGTTTATTTTCTAGCAAATAAATCTGAAACTTTTTCTTATTTCAAAAGTTTTAGAGCTCAAGTAAAAAATGAGAAAAACCTTCCATTGAAAACTATTCATAGTGATCATGGAGGAGAATTTCAAAATTCTGATTTTGAAACATTTTGTAGTAAGAAAGGTATTACTCACAATTTTTCAGCACCTAGAATTCCTCAACAGAATGGTGTAGTTGAAAGAAGAAATAGAATTATTCAAGAGATAACTAGAACCATGTTGAGTGAATATTCTATTGCTAGACATTTCTGGGCTGAAGCCGTAAGTACTGCTTGTTATACTATAAATCGAGTTTTGATTAGACCTTTTCTTAATAAAACTCCATATGAGTTATGGAATGGTAGAAAACCAAGAATATCCTTCTTCAAGGTTTTTGGTTGCAAAGTATTCATTTTGAATACTAAATATAACTTACATAAATTCGCACCAAAATCTGATGAAGGAATTTTCTTAGGTTATTCCACAACTTCTAAGGCTTATAGAGTTTTTAATAAAAATACTTGTACTGTTGAGGAAACAGTACATGTAAAATTTGATGAGTCAAATCCTTTTGTTTTTATACCATCTCAAGTTACATCTTCAGATGTATTTTCAAAAACTTATTATCAACCTTTGATAGAAGAACCTTATGATAAGGATAATGTTCTAGAAGATACTTCTGAAACATTTACCCAAGAAGATTTTCTACCCTATGTTGATGAACAAGATTTACAAAACCCAAATCAGGTGTTTATTAAGAATCATCCTAGTGATAGTATCATTGGTGATGTAAATCAACCTGTAAGGACTAGAAGTTCCTTAAGAAATGAAGTAGAAAATCTAGCATTTCTTTCCCAATTAGAACCTAAAAGCACTGATGAAGTTTTAGGTGATGATGATTGGATTAAAGCCATGCAAGATGAACTAAATGAATTCGAAAGGAATAAAGTCTGGACCTTGGTTGAAAGACCTAAGGAAACCTATGTTATTGGAGTAAAATTGGTTTTCAGAAATAAATGTGATGAAAATTGAGTCATTGTTAGAAATAAAGCTAGACTTGTTGCTAAAGGCTATAATCAGCAAGAAGGAAAAGACTATGAAGAAACATATGCTCCAGTAGCTAGACTTGAATCTATCTGTATTCTACTTGCCTTTGCAGCATTCTTTAATTTCTAACTTTTCCAAATGGAAGTGAAATGTGTTTTTCTTAACGGTTATGTTCAAGAGGAAGTTTTTGTTGAACAACCTCCTGGCTTTGAAGATACAAAACATCTTGATCATGTTTTTAGACTTACCAAATCATTGTATGGCCTTAAACAAGCCCCACGAGCATGGTATGATAGACTCGCTGGATTTTTGCTTCAAAATAACTATGTTAAGGGAAATGCAGATCCAACCCTGTTTATAAAGAAAGATAAGAAAAATGTTTTGATTGTTAAAATTTATGTTGATGACATTATATTTGGTTCAACTTAGCAATCTTTGACTGACTCTTTTGCTAGTCTAATGAAATATGAGTTTGAAATGAGTATGATGGGTGAGTTAACATTTTTCCTTGGTTTTCAAATTTCTCAAAAACCAGAAGGAACCTACATATCTCAACATAAGTATATTAAAGATCTTCTTAAAAAGTATGGTTATGACAACACTAAGAGTATAAGAACTCCCATTGGTACCTCAAACTCTTTAGATCTTGACGAAGCTGGGAAACTAGTAGATCAAACATCTTTCAGAGGTATGATAGGAAGTCTACTATACTTAACATCTAGTCAACCAGACATAATGTTTTCAGTATTCTTATGTGCAAGATATCAATCCAATCCTACGGAATCTCACTTAAAGGCAGTAAAAATAATTTTTCACTACCTTAAGGGAACCATGGATCTAGGATTATTTTATACTTCTGGAAATGATTTTGTTCTAAAAGGTTTTTCTAATGCTGACTTTGGTGGATGTAGAATGGATAGAAAAAGTACATCCGGAACATGTCATTTCTTAGGAGATTCTTTAGTTTCTTGGTTCTGCAAGAAGCAACATTCTGTAGCACTTTCCACTGCTGAAGCTGAATATGTAGCAGCTGGAAGTTGTTGTGCACAAGTGTTGTGGATGAAACACACACTCACAGACTATGGCTTGAGTTTTACTAAAACTCAAATTTTGTGTGATAACACATGTGTCATTGCGCTCAGTAAGAACCCTGCACATCACTCCCACGCAAAACACATAGATATTAGGCATCACTTTCTTAGGGATCACACACTCAAAGGAGATATTATTCTTCAGTTTATCGGAACGCAAGATCAACTTGCTGATATTTTCACAAAATCTTTTCCTTCTGATAGATTTGAATATATTAAACCGAAGTTAGGAATGATAACCGTAAGTTAATCTTTCTTAATTAACTTTCTGTTGTAAAAGTCTCCTTACAGTAATAAACTCCTTTTCATAGGGGGAGTACATTTGATTGTTTGTTTAACAAAGCTTTTCAAATTTTGTTTTCAAACTTTTCGGAATGAAGATTTCCGGAATGGAACATCCGAAACTAAAATTTTCCAAAATGGACATTCTCGTACAACATACTTCAGAAGTGGAAGTATTCGTATTGAACCTTTTCGGAATGGAAAAATTTCGCACTGGTATTTTCATAACGGAACTTTCGTACCGAATCTTCCATAATAAGTTTTTTGTTTTCAAATTTTTGTAATAAAATTTTTCGTACTAAGTTTTTCCCTTACTAAGTTTAATTTTCATAGTAATATTTTTGCGAAATCTGCCATTATGAATAATCCTCCTAATCCAATCCGAAAGGTATAATTACCTTACTCATGTTTTCGTAGTCATATTTTACTTGCTGGCATTTTCTTGTATTATGTTTTCGGATTATAGTTTTTTTAACTCTTTGTTTTAAAAACCTCAAAAAGATCGGATTCAAGCTTTCAACCATCAGATCTGATCTCAGCTCATTCTAACCGTTAGATCAACTATGGAAGGTGAACTGTCATCTTGTTGCCTATATAAAGGGGACCCAAATACTCGTCCCACATCGATCTCAAGCTCTCGCGTCCCGAATCTCTACCTCTCTGATTTAAGGCCGTTCCGAACTACAGTTTTCTCCGTTCTGAACTTCTCAGAGGACTTCAGATCCGAATGTTTGTGGAGTTAGCATCTCAAGAAATGTCATCCACTAAGCCTATTTCACAATGGTTAGTTTACAGAGAAAGGTTAGTCCATCTGGATTTCTTCAGCAACTACGATTATATTATTTCAAAGAATATTAAGTTGAATGGCTGGGAAGATGTTGCGGTGTCAAAAACCGGGAACCAAGATGAAGTATATTCAGACTTACTTGTTGAGTTCTATGAATCAGTTTCTTTCTTTAAGGAAGATAATAGGGAGAAGTTCTCTTTTAAGTCTTATGGAAAGACTTACAAGCTTTCTCACACCAAGGCTGCAAGCTTGGTAGGGCTGTCTTATGAAGGAGAAGCCGAATTTATTTCACATGTGTTGCCAGACTCTAAGGGTAGCTTCGACAAGGAAAAAGCCTTAGAAACTCTCGGACTAGCTGATGACAAGGCTCCGAAGATTGCAAGTCTATATACAAATTTCCGGATTCTGGAGTTATGGGTGCAAGGACATATCGTACCGAGGAAAGGTGATAAAAATAGCTTGAAGAAAAGTGAGATCTATATCTTAGATTTCCTGATAAATCTAAGGATGTTTAACTTGATGAAGCATATTCTTCTTACTATTGAAAATTTGAAGAAAGGAAATCTGTGAGATCAGATTATTATGTATCCAGCAATCCTCTCCAAGTTAATTGTTCGGTGCCTTGAGTCTTTCAAGGAGGATTGAAAATCTAAGCCAAGAGTTTGCTAGATCATGCTGGTCAGTGATGGTACTCTGAAGAGGATGGATGTGTCCTTCAACAAGTAAACGGGTGAGTTCTTCGATTTTCCAAGTCAGGAAGAAGCGGCTCCGAAATCTACTGAACCGGAATCATCTAAGCCAGTAAGGAAGAGAATGCTGAAAGAAGTGGAAGTACAAGAAGAGAATCCTAAGTCTAAGGAAGTCCATTCCGCACCTCCTAAGCCTAAGAAGAAGAAATCCTATCCTGATGAGGTTGTTACAAAGTGGAGAGATGATAAAGAGAAAAGGAAAGAAGGGGATCCGCAGTTCGGATTGGAACCTGTGGAGGCTAAGGCCTTGAAGGAGAGAACTGCTGATGATCTTGAAAAACAAGCAAAGAAAAAGAAGCTCAAGAAGAAGATGTCTGAGGCTGAGGTAGCTCAGGCATTGTTGAAATTCAATGAAATGGTTTCAACAACTATTCCAGTTCTAAGATCTTTCTCCTTGTAATCTCTACCTGAGACTCCAGGAAGAAATTTTGTTGCTTCGGAAGAAGCTGTTGCTAAGAATACTGAGGAAGTAGAGAAAGTCGAGCAAGTGGAACAAGTAGAAGAGGGTTCTGAAGGAAGTGGTGAAACCGGAGATGTGCTGAAACAAGTTAATGATTACAAGGGGACACCTTCGGAACACTTATCACTCCGAACTTCTGAAGCTGAATCTTCGAAGCTAGTTACTCCAGCAATGGAAGAAGAGAAAGGATAAGAAGAAGTTTCTTATCATGTAGAATAAGAACATCTTTTACTTGATGTTTCTCAGAAATAAATCGTAGGGGTTCGTGTTCAGGAAGTCGCTGATGAAGAAGATATTGTTGTTCATGTTTCTGATAGTGAGAAGAGAACTCCGGAACAGGATTCAATTCTGGAAAAAGACAAGGGAAATAAAATTCTTGCTAATACTCCAAGCATAGAAGTGAAGAAGAGGAAGGATTTTGGTAGCTCTTCAAAGAGAAAGCTTGAACTTGCTGAAGAAGAATTTTATCCAAGAAAAGTTTCAGATTCAGAGTCATCTTCAGTGGGGCATGACTTTGTTGTTCAGTCTTTGAAGAAGTTGGTGGGAACCATTCCGACATTCTCTAGTATTGATTATAGATGTCAGATGCTCCAACATGCATTGAATCAGAAAACTGACTCCGTATCTATGGTTATGGACAAGTGTGTTGAAATAGAGGCTCAGTTCAAAACGTTTTTCGTTGGTTATGAAGCTCATAGAAAATCTTGCAAGAGGATGAGAAATTGGTCGAAGAAGACTGTGGAAGAGATGAGGTTACTCGATGAGTTTCAAGACAATGTTAAAGATGCCTTTGAGATCGAGGACAAGAAGATAAATGAGTTAACTGCATCCTTTGAAGAGAAGTTGACAGAAGAAAGGAACTTTCGGATTCAAGAAGTGAGAGATCTGAATGGGAAGCTCAATTCCATTTCTCAAAACTGGAAATTTGAAAGGGATCATCAGATCAATTTTGAAGAAAGGATGAAGGCTCAGGAAGAGAAAATCAAAGCTCAGGAAGAAAAGCTGAAAGCCCAGGAAGAAAAAATTGAAGCTCAGTCCGCAAGAATAGTTGTCTTAGAGAAGCAAGCTGAAGAAGATCATAAAGACCTAAAGAAGATCAAGACTATTCTAAAGGGGCTCATGTCAAAGGAAAAAGATCTGAAATAACCTAATCCGATCTTTTTGATGTAATTTTTTCATTGTTGTTGAGATTTCAAATCTAATGAAAGTTCTTCTTGTTGTTTCTATTGTTATCATTACTAAGTTTTCAGGAACTTTGTTATTTTTTTTCCATTCCCTCCAATTCTTTTTGAAAATCACAAAGGGGGAGAAGGAAAATATCCTTAAGAAAAATAAGAACTCTAATAAGAGTTTATCAATGGTGGAGGAGAAAAAGATCCTTAAGAAAAAGAAAAACTCTAATAAGAGTTTGTTTAAGGGGGATCTTTTTCATTAAAGAAGACATTCCTATTTATCACTCCGGAAATCTGAATACGATCCTTAGAGTTTCAAATCCTAAGTGGGAGTTAGTCGTATTTATCAATATCCTTACAGCAAAGGGAGATAATCCTTAATGTTTTTCTCTCTTCATAGAATTTCTTTTTTCGTAAGGATGTTTGTGCTTTCCAAAAAGGGGGAGATTGTTGAGTCAATAAGGTTTTCCTTATGACTTTTCCATTCCTTCTTGTTTTCAAAATCACAAACATCTTATCTTAAGGAAAATTTCTTTTATAAGGAAAATTGTTTTTATTAGGAAAATTGCTTTTATAAGGAAAATTGCTTTCTTAAGGAAAATCTCTTTTATAAGAAAAATTATCCTTATCATATTTTCATCCATATTTTTCTTAAGTATGATATTTGGATTCATTTTCTTGGAATCGTTGAAACTTTGATATAAAGAATTCTGTTTTAAGGTTCGGATTCTGGACAAGAACTATGAGGAAGTTTCATTCCGAATTCCGGATATGAACTCTGACTAAGTTCTATTCCAGATTCAGGATACGAATTCTGATGACGAATACTCTTTACGAATTCTGATGACAAATTCTCATTAAAAATTCTGATGATGAATTCTCATTACGAATTCTGATGACGAATTCTCATTACGAATCCTGATGATGAATTCTCATTACGATTTCTAATGAAGAATTCCTATTCCGAATTCTCATTCTGAATTCACCTATTAAACAGAATTTGGGTATCTTTGTTTTATACACTCTGAATTAATTCAGACTCCGAAAAATATATTTGTTTGACTCTGAACTTTTATATTTCTTACACTTCTAAAATTTGTCTACTCTTTCCTATTGTTCCTTACACTCCAAACCTTTACTCCGATGTTTTCATTCCGAACATTTATGTTAGAGTTTAAAACGATGTCGTACATTCTGTTACACTTGTTTTTTTATAAAACGATGTCGTCTGTTTTGTTATAAACTAACTGTTGTCTAAGTGTCACGTGTACAGGTCCCTCCGATCATTAAGGAAAATATGACCATTGGAGAAGGAGCCGACCTTACCTATAAATAGGAGCTCATTTGAAAGAGCTCGGTGCTGCTGATAGCTGATGAAAGTGCAGAAAGGCTGACTAATTTGCTTGAAGTGATTTCTAGAGAGAGAGAGAGGCTCTTATTACCTCTCAAAGCTTCGTGCGACTCCGAATTTTGGTGATTACATTCGAGGGATTCCGGGGATAGGAAGACAGAGGTGCCGACTACCTTAAAGTTCGAGGGCTTCCTTACTGAGGAAGACAGAGCTTGCCAACTACCGTGAAGTTGAGGGCTTGCGGGGACAGCAAGACAGGGACTCCGATCATTGTATCGAGGGCTTACCCTGGTGTGGGTAAGAAAGACTTGCTTGAAAGTATAAATCAAGGGACCTTTATCCAAGGTTGTTGGATACCCTTCTCTTTGGGTTAAAAGACTTATATCCTGTTACTTGTAGTTTTACTACTTGTGTTTATTACGCTGCATTTTGTATTATAAAGAAATTATAACTTTCTTATACTTCCTTACATGTACTCTGTTTCATTTAGATTCTATACGCTTTAAGGTAGAATCTCATATTGTAATCTTTTGTTATGTTTAAATTTCCGGAACAATATTTCCGGAACCCTTATTCGGAATCTCATTCCTAGTTTGCATTAGGTGTTAAGAGGTGTTGTGAATTTTCTTAGTTCAACATTGTTAAACTTAGCCTTTTCCTTTACTTAAGGAAAACATAGTTATTCTTAACTAACTTTAAAGGATTCAAAGGAATTTTTAAAGTATACAATTCACCCCCCCCCTCTTGTATATTGAGCATCTACATCACTATTTTGATCCTACAGGATAGGTATAATGGTGAAAATAAATAACTATATATGATTATTTTAAAGTGTTATTGATTCTGAAATAGTATACATACACTCCAATACAATTCCACGATCATGGGAATGATATCATCGCTCATCCGTACGTACGGAATACCATCTCCACGACGTGATGTGACTCGTTATACATGATCTTCATTGCATAATGATTATATAAATGAATTGAAGTAATGAATATGATATATATTACACTAATACCATTCTGGAAATGAGGTATCTATAACCTAATAAGAAGAATAAGAATTTATTTGACAAAACACGCATAAGAACAAAAAGTAATAAACACCCGAATAACAAGTAGCAATGAAATATTACTAATAAGAAGCTAATAAGATGACCATATATGATTTCATAAAAATATGTATGATTCTATAATAATTCAATGACATTATTAAAATCATAATAGAGGAGGTTCGGACACTTACGATGCAAATCGGACCTAAGGTAAGGGAAAATATCACAATCTCATATTTGTCTGAGATTGTTTATACTTTAGTATTTACTGCGGTGTATTTTATCATCCACATCCATGTTTCCTCAATATGTAATATTGTTTCCATCCACCTAAAATTGTTTATATACAATTTTACCCTTTTAAGAGTTTTTATTAAAAGATATGAAAGGAATCTTTTGTCGTTTTTCGTACGAGGTACTTTTTGGATTTTCCGACAAAAGTACGAGAAGAATGTTTTTTTAACTTATGCAGCATGAATGGATTTTTAAAACATTATTTACAAGAAGCATCCTTTACATGTTTTCAAGTTTATTTTTAATCAACTTCTATTATTTTAAAATTGTATAACATGTTATGAAAGGAAAATGTTTTTGATGTAGAAAGGATATTTTCCACAAGAATGGAGTTCAAGTGTTTTATCAAAATTATTTTCCATCTAAGATAATATAGGGTTTTCTTTCTACCCCTTTTATTTAATTGATTTGATTATGTTGTGATGGAATTATTTTTTTTAATTCCTTTATCTTATATGAATTGTTTTATGATTTCATGATGTTTAAGAATCCCATTTTTATTACATGGGTTATGCTATGATGTAGTATTTATGATTTTGTGGAACACATAAGAATGGTTTAATTATGAGATGGTTGGGACCTATATCTCTCTCCAATGCATTGGGTAAAGATTTATATCTCATGAGGTAGACATGTCTATAACGACCGGTTAAACTGGTTCAGCGAAACAGGACTGAAACGAGGAGTGAACTCAGTTCAGAAAGGGTCTTTGTCTGCTAATATAGTCTTGGCTATGAGTCTTGACTACTATGAAATGATTCTCTATGATTATGTGTGTATGCCAAAATGTTTCAAGTTTTATTTTATGATTATTGGGATTACATTTCACAACTATGATTTATCCCATGTTATGAAATTATGATCTCTTTTGCAGGTTCAGATTTCCAAAATTATATGTTCTTACGAATATGATGTGATTGATATTTCTTTTGTTTACCATTACTGAGAATTTGAGCTCACCCTTTTGTATGTTTTCTTTCCCCATGTCAGGAAGAAGGTTATTATGTAGTATATACCAAAATGGACTCTAGATATGATGAAATAATGGGGAGACAGTGTAGAAGCTTTATGAACCAGTTGTTTGTGTTTCGCAGTTTCCAAAGACACTATACTTATATGGTCCTTTCCTGATTTTTGTTTTATGTTGTAACAAGTGTGCTTCAATTCTGATGTAATAACAATGTATGTAAAGTACGGGTCATTATATTTTATTTATTATATAAGACATCATTTTTATTTTTTCTAGGATACTATTAATATCCTTATGAATTTAGTTGTTAGGTTATAATTATTCTCCATTTGTTTAGAGTTTTTTTCAAGGGACCTCCGGAGTAGTTTGTCATTCAACTCCCCTCTCTTTACTGAATGTGTGTTTCGACTTTTTATTTTACATTCATTTTGAATATTTACTTTATAGGGCTAAAATTGTTACAGTGATAATATTGTGACACCAATTGTGTCACTATGTTTTATATACTATTTGGTCATTGTTCTTAGTGAGACTAGGTTACCATTGTTGGTAGGATATAATTTCCACTTTTAGATTATCTTATCTTGTTGAACGATTAGCACATATGGTTTTTTATATACGTGTGGTACCTATCTGGGTGCCTATGTTGGTCTATAATGTAAGACATGACTTGAAATGAGATTATTGAACCGTGATCCAGGATGTTTTTGGCATTGTAATTCTTGAAAATACTGGGAGACAGTGTTTGAACAAGGTTTTCTCAACCATGTTTATAACTTGGGGTGAACATGAAAGGGGTAACTGGCTTAGTAAGTGATAATTGAATGGTTTGAAAAAATATCACAATCCATGGATGTTTCCTAGATTTATAATTTTTTGTTTTCTATTCTATTTTTAATTATTATTTCCCATTTCACCCTTCAGGGACATTAATCCCTATTCACCTCTTATTAGTGTATTGTGAAATGCCTTCTTCCTGTCCATGTGGTAGAATTACCCTCCATCTCTTTATCCCTATTCTACTGGTGACCTCACAAAATTTATTTCAATTTCTTGGTGACATCTCGAGGTAATCCCACCTCTTCCATTCCTCTCCCACATCTTTCCAATGTCTCTACATCCCATCACAATGTTTTGACCAACCTAACCCAAGTTTTTAGGTTTCTTTTTTTTATCATTATAATGTTGTTATGTCCTAAAATCGGCCACTCAATTTGGTTCAATGTGTGTTTTTAAATTCACCACCAAAATAGAAGCATTTTGGATCATTTTTGTTGGTCTTCACCTCTTCAGGTGGAATTTTTTTATTAGAACCATTGTTATTTGGGGTTTTCAAGTTATTTTGCATCGATCTTATATGAATAAAATTTCTTATAGATCCTTGAATTATATCTCCCATATACATATTTATATATATGAATATATATATATATATATCATCCTTTAAAATATTCTCTCATTCCAATGGGGTATGTGAATTGGATTATGGGGGTGTGTGTGTGTGTATAAGAATATATGTGTGTATGTATAGTGTTAGATTCAAATATATTACCCCTATATGAATGTTTATATATATATGTATGTTCCCCAATATACATATTCATAAATGGTAATATGAATATGTATACAATGGCTTGGTGTACTTGGGTATCTACGGAGATGATTTGTGTAGAAGCGGGTAGGGTTAACATTGGGTGCTTTCCGATGAATGTTTCGAGGGAATAGTTTCTTTATCATGATCCAATTATCCATGATTTAGTGTATAATATGCAATTAATTTCCTTTTGGAATTGTAATTTTTTTCCTTTCAACATTCTTTTTTATGGATTTATAAATATATGTTAGAGCCTTACGATGATTTGAAACCATTTTTTTCTATTTGTATCTTTTAATTAATTATTCATTGTAGTAATTAAATTTTTTAATGTGTAAAATAAAATTTTTTATTTTGAAAAGGTCTTGTGAAAAGCGGAATGGCTTGAAAAATGGTATAAGATTGAAAATTTTGGAACATTAACCCTGTTTTGGTTTGTTTGGGTAGAAATAATGATTATAAATGGAATTTTGTATAAATTGTTATATTGAACTCATGTTTTTTAAAACATGGTTTTTAGTTTACATTCAAATGGTGATTTTAAGTGTGAGTGTGTGTTGTACCCCTTTTGTAAAATCCTAGTTGGATTCATTAAAAGTTTATTTATGGAAATGAATGTCCATGGGCCTTGTTTTGGCTTTTAATGAGTGAGACCCTTGTGTGCCAGCTAGTGTTGTATTGTTTTGAATAATTATGTGATATGAATAATTTTTATCAATATTTTAAGTGGTGTTAGTTGAGTGTGGAGTTTTATCTTGGAATCCTAAGTCGTGATGGGTTATTAAAGGCCCAATTATAAAGTTAGCTTCATAAAAGGATTTTCTAAATGTGGTAGATTATTTTCCCTATATGAGATTCATGAAATTTTAAAATTTAGATTAATAATTTCTAAATGGCTTGTATGTTATGGAATGATGCTCCAAATACCCATGAGGTGCTAGTATAATTCCATAGGTCCCAAATATATACTTATATGTAAATATGAACAATGATTTGTGGGATAGAGACTGATGCTCCAAATACCGATGGGTTTCAAAAAATATTATATAGGCTCCCAATATATATTGATATGTTAATTTTAAGAATGGGTTGTGGGAAAGGTAATGATGCTCCAAATACCCCTGGGGTTTTGGACTGATACTCTAGTACAATATTTCATGAATGTGAATTGATTCTAAGTAGACACATTGGTCACATTGATGTGTGGTCTACTAGCCAGATAATGCTCGAGGATCCTTGATTACCAACCTATAACATGTTTTATATTTGGATTGGGTTCCCAAACTGATTATATATGGTAAAATAGATTAAAGTACTAGATAAAATGATGAAATTGATATTTTTATTTTTATGGGATTATTTGATTTCATGAGATATTTTGATAGATCCATGTTTTATATTTTGTAATGAGATATTTTATATGCATTTTTGCAATGATTATATGATAAATTTTAATCTCTATTTTGATATTCCATTGGTGTTTATATTATCCATGATGGATATTGATTTAAAATGTTTCATTTCATTTAAATATATAAGATGGGATGTTTTTATAAATGAGAAATGTGTGCATGTTATTTTAAGAGGGGTTTCCATATGGATTTTTTTGAAAAAGTATGAGTTCAGTTTTTTATAGTAAAAGGTGAATGTTTTGGAAGTGGGTTATGGTTTTGATTTTTTTCATTATATTCTTATGTATGTGACTCCAAATTTCTTTCTTTATTTTCAAAATATCATATATTATTTTTCTTAGGAATCCCATTTCATAGTTTTGGTGGGTTTTGGTTTTTGACTGGGATTTTTATCCCCTAAAAATATCATTCTAGGTTCACAATTAGATCCCATATATTTCCTCATATACAATGTGGAAGGAGTTTGGTGGAGGTGTTTTTGGTCTCGACTTCATTTAGTTATCAATTGTTCTTACATGTGGCAATTATATATATTTTTTTCTTCTTTTATATATATATTTCTTGCTAATTTTTTTTATCCATTGTATTAATTTATTTCATAACTATATATCTCTAATTTGGGAGAAATAATTCCTAAGGGAGTTCTTATAATTCTTAGTCAATTATTTGCAAAATTTTGGGACCAAGAACGCCCTTTAACCTATTAGACAATCAGGCCCGGTGATGGGAAAGATGGAATCTCTTCCCGGTTCGTTACATTGTTCATATATATATATGGATATATATATATATATTCATTTTTTGTTATAGTAATGTGTATATATGGTGGGGAAAACTAATTTTCTATAAAGGAAACAATGGTGATTACCATGATGTTTGAATTTTCATAATTTTTTGAGATTTGGAAAGAATTTTTAATATGGTTTGTAGTGTATGATATGTGTTTATGGTTGTGAAGTGGTTTGATTCTATTTAGATTTGTAGTTACCAATATGATAAAATTTCATGTTTTGGGGATTTATAGACATGGAAGGGATTTATCAACTTTGTGTATGTCATTAGAAAATGGGTACCACAGAATCTATTATTGAGTTCATGTTGGGGTGCCATAATAATATAGTCATACAAACTATATTATTTTAACTATATATATTAATTTTTTTTATTTATGGTGTGTTGGTGGGTTTTTCCCATATATAGGTAGGTGATGGTATGGTTATTTATTCACTGTGTCATTAATGTGATTTTTCATTATTTATATGATATGTTTTGGAGACAACCATGCAGAGTATGCATGTATTTTAAACTCATTATATATATAAATTCTAGGTTGGAATGATATATTTTCAAACTGGTATATTCCTTATTTTCACATCATGTTTTTTATATTTTTAAATACATATTATGATTGGTGTATTAGATAGTATTATATTATTTTTTATATATTTATGAATTCATAATGAATACGGGGTTTAGGTTGTTTATATTATTTTGTGTTTATTTTCAATGTATTCATTATTTCGATCATATTAATGAATATAATGTGTTCCATTTATTTTATTTAATTATATCAATGTTATTTTTCAGCATAAATAATATTATAGGTGGTCTTTGAGGAACAAAATAATTTTTATTACTACTAAATGCTGGGTACATTTGGTTGTTGTTTGTGACATTGTTCATGTGTTATACCACGTAATTAATTATTATAATGTTTATCAATAAACTAGATAATTATAACAAATAATTTTGTATTATAAAGGGTTGAATTGTCAAAATATATATTACTATAACCAATAGTTGCTTCTCTTGTCAATAAATGATATTTATGATGGGTTAACCCCTTATATATTTTTAACATTTTTCCTCTCAAACTATTTAACATATATTTTAATTAAATTTATTAATTATATATTTATCCAAAAAATATGATTTTATTCATCATTACATAAATGTATTAGGTTTGAGTATAATTTCTTGATTATTTTGAAGTCCACGGTAATATAAATAATAAGTCATGGGAAATAATTGATAACTATATAACAAGGTAGTTACACTCCAATAATAAGAGTTTATATGTGACTTCATTTATTGTTTACACTTTTTTCAATTTGAAATATGGTTGTGGGATATATTATGGAACAAATATTTTTTTATATGTGCATCTAAAGGAATATTAGGTTTGACTGACTTAATATTTTTTATACCGGTTTAATTTAATTGTTTTCTTCCAAATGAAGGATATGTAAATTGGGATAAAATGTATTATTTTTTGCAACTAGAAATTAAGTGTGAGTGTATCAATGAGTTTTTATTTCGGTAGAATAAGTTATTTATTATCTATTTTTATGTGATATTAATGAAATATAATGAGTGATGGTAATTTTTCATTATCTATATTGAGAAATAATTGGTAGTGTGGTTCATTAATAAAGGGTGAATATTTTTGTAGAATTTTTAATGATTCAGTACATCACAGAAATGCTTTACTGGAATATAGATCATAGTCAACTATAATTTTTCATAATTTATTATTGTATAATTGTATTCCCTCTATGAATATTCATGTGCGGACTATGATTTTTGAATGAAAATTGGCTATGTAGGGAAACATTAGCTGACTAATGTGATGGATATAAAATTTTACTACTAGTATATAACATTATGACTTATTATAAGTGAAATAAAAAGTTTTTTGTGCTTCCTAGTACAACTTCATGATCATATATAAAAACATGAATTAAACATTCGAGTTATAATAAATAATCAGATATTATTTGAATGTTTATATAAATTTTATAGAAGGTGAGATATGTTTCAAGATTAGTAATATGATTTTGTAGGGAATTTTTAATTATATTGATTGTATTTTATTATCCAAACATTGTCTCTTATGTACTGCATTAATTACCCATGTGATGTTATTGATAATTTCGACACAACTATGATAGAATCAAGTGATTAGTATAGTGAAAGGGATGCCAACAATTATTTTATTAGTGATATTATAGTTGGTTTTATTCTATGTTATCTTTAAAATAGATATTATTGCATTATGATAATTATTTCTATCATATAATATATACTTTTTTCCATTATATTCACTTTTATAACATGAGATATGATTTAATGGATATAGGTTGTATTATTTTCCTCTATGATGGTGAATCCGTACACCCAAATCACTTCGTTCCTGGTAGGATGTAATTCCAACTATATGGTATTTACTAATGTGGCATACATCCCTACAGATGTTCTTATACATTTTTTTATTTCCCTAATTTTATTGTTACTATGAATGAAATACCACATATAAAGTAGATTTTATATGTTAGATATAATTCCCCAAAAATGGGTTTTCATTGTGTCATATACAACCCCAAGTGAGGTGACTAATAGAGGGATACATTCTCCCATGTAATTAATTTTTACTCTTGTTGGGTGGATTAAAAAAATTGAGTAAAAATATTATTAATGTTTAAGAAAATATTTCAATTTATTGGTAAATCTTTTAGATTTGTTAGGAATAGCCATAAATTTTAAATTTAATGTGACAAAAGGTAAGATAATATTTGATACCTTTTTGAAGTATATATGAGTGAATTGTGATGGTGGATTCTCTAATAGAAAATATTTATAAACCAATTTATATGTAATTTTACTGAGGTGTCGTTATTATTAGTTCAATTAAAAAAATATTTGATTTTTATAATTGGGATATAATGTTTTGTGTGATACTGATTTATTATCCCAATAATGCAACATTAACCATGTTTTTAAGGTAACTGAATAATATAGAATTTTTTTTTAAGAAAACAACCCTTATAGTGGTTGATGATATAATGGATCTCAAACGTATTATAGATATTTAAAGAATCCTATCATAATGATTGTTCATTAGGATTAATTTCATTTTTTAAAATTTTCTTTTTTAATCAATATGATCAACATATAAGGTGATCAGGTATTACGTTATGATTAATTGATTCACATTAGTATAAATTTCTATTTTATAGTTTGTGATTTTATTCTGTTATGAATTATTTTGGTCATTTATTATCATATGGTTACGTTATATATATTTTAGGAATATTATATAATTAATATGACATTTTTATGATACTAATAGTAAAATCACAAAGAAATATTTACCCAACCAGTGCCAAAAATTATTAACCTCTCAAAAATGAGGTGGCATGGAATATGTTTGTCAATATCTGAATTAGAATAGATGGTTTTTTTGCCTTGTGATTTTATAACATATAGTGTCGTATACATCATTTATGAAACAAGATTTCATAACTAAAAATATTTTTTAAAAAATAAACTATATTATTTTGATATGAAAATATAATATATAATCTAGGGTTCCTGATATGAATATACAAAGTAAAACAAACAATTATCTTATTTTTACAATATATAAATAATACATGAATTAAAAATAATTTTATTTATTATTTAAATTATCTTTTTTATAAACCACTTTTATAGTAATATCATTTAAATTCATTTACATGAATATCATCTATAAAGATAACCTAAATAGTAATTTTACACCTAAAATCACAGTAGCCAAAGAAAATGACTGTATATTAATTCCACTTCAAAATAAATTAGAATATAGGTTTGAATATATATATATATATTCATAATAGATATAATGAAATCGAATCCAAAATTTATTTATATTTATCATTGTATATTTCTTTTCTAAAAATAATAATCATACTACTTCTAATGTTTTTATTTCACTAAAATAGTCTCTCATATGTCAGGTTATTAAATAAGACATATGACCAATTGGTAACTAAATATTTGTCACATTATCTTTGTGTATTCAATTCCAAATATTCAGTTATGATGTTAGTGTATATATAATGATTTCATTATTAATGTTTTATTAAAAAGTAATATAAATTATATCACATATTTAAAATATTTCCATTGAATTTGAATAGGATGTGACATTATAGAAAAATATTTTATTAATAATTTTTTAATTATGCACACTTCTATCACTGTTTAAATATTCTAACATAAAAAAATTAAATTTAAAATCAATTTTAATAACATTTGTAATATTTTTCTATTCCTTTTTTACAAACAATCACATTGTACAATCAATTTGATCCAATATCATTAGTAAATATAGTGGAAATAATTCACAATACATTATCTTCAAGACCCATGTTTTTCAATAGTTTATCAATATATAGAATATTATGATGAATTGATTATTATAATAAAAATTAGAAATATAAAGGGAATACCTATATTCTCTATCAAAATTTATATGTGAAAAAACTTATATATATAAGAATTTGTTTAGGGATTTATTAACATAAAATGTATAATTATCATATGATTAATTATTTGAACATTTATAATAGTTTTAGGTAGTAATATCTCAATATTCATTATTATCGTGAAATACATAAATGTTGATATATAATTGATATTATTTTCCATTATTATTAAATATATACATTATATTCATGGATTATAATATCACATTGATGAAAAGTAAATGTAAACATTTATTTTTAGCGAATTATTGATAAACTAAAAATTTTCCTTAGAAAATTAGTACTAATAAAATTTGTTAACTATTTTTATCCTAGTGTGTTTGCATTTTGAATATACTCAACAACACTGCATCTCGTTTGGGTATTGAAATTATAGAATTATGGTTATCAATAAATGATAAATCAAATAATTTAAAATTTTTATCTATAAACATTTAAAAATATTTAAATAGGATCTGTGAATTTTTTTGATAACAAAATTTTATTTCATTACTAAGAAAATATTTTATCTTTTTTACCTAGTGTAATTTTCTAATATGTATTCAATTACACCGAGAATAATTCCAATAATATTTGAATGAATTTTGGATTCTGATAATATATAATGAATTGGAGTGATTCATATTATACCAACAGATTATATATATATATAACAGTACTTATATGTGTATATTAATTGAAAAAAATTAATTTGTGAGGAAAATAATGAAAATTTGATAAATTAAATAAATTATTTTTATCCAACGGTTATAAAGGGAATTGTTGTTATATCATGATGTTTTCCTAAATAAACTAATATTATAATACATTTTGATGCTCTCACCAATCCATATAGGTATAAGATACTTGATATATCATCATAAGAGAATTGATAGATTTTACCATAACATAAATTTATCTATTTTGAAATATTATTCCTTACAAAATCATATTAGTTATATCGTCCCCTCATTTTCTCTCTGATGTGTCACCCGTAAATGTTTTAAATTATCATTATAAAATAAAAAACAAATAATATTCATCATCTAGTAAATTTGGTTTTTTATATTTAAGTAATGTCTAAAATAAATACCATCTTAAAAATATTCATGAATTTTTCATTATAATATATTTTAATATATTATCATTTCTTATTATTTAGTAATGATTTTTAACCTTTAAGTAATAATTCTATATATAGAAGAATATACACTATATATATATGGGATATCTTTTTGGAATGTAAATATTTCATTACTATTAATATAATCTCAAATATTATCCTCAAAAAACCTATATTATTAGATAATCTATAGTAATCTTCAATGATATGGAAACACAATCATTTTTAGTAGTGAATGAAAAAATTTATTCTATATCATGATATGTTAATATATTTAAAAATAACAATCCATTATATGTAATATACATAATTTTTATTTAAAGTTATATATTTTACATATTAATATATTTATTTTTAAAAAAATTATCTGTATAGTGGTCCTACTCCCCTCTAAACATGAAATTCGTATAAATCCTTGATCAAATGATAACAACTCATAACAGTAGTTTATGATTTTGGTAATTTATCATACGTATCCTATGATATCATGAGACCTATACAATAATTATATTTATTACAAATAATATTTATACCATGAACTTATCTAAATCATATCCAAATTCAAAAAATATGTCCTCTATGTTATTATATTTTGAGTATAGATTTCGTGGTGAACATTTTAAAAATCATCATGATGTTGTTTTATAATCTTATGTATTGTGAAACCCTATTCCAATATTCATTAATATTTATAGTTTAATTGAAATATATTATAAATTGATCACTTCTCCTTGATCATACACTACAAATAAATGAATACATTTGATATCTAAATGTGTATTTTTTATGTGACATGAAGAAACACCATTCTATATGAGAGATTTATAAATTTCACAGATTTAATCTATATTTACAATAGTTAAATAACATTTTTTATCAAGACGTAACATTTGATAAATTATAAAAAAAATTATACACTTTGAGGGTCATTAAATATTAACAAATTATAATTATTTTCATCTATTCTATTAAAAATATTTTAATGTGTTCAAAATTAATTTGACAACATATCCTAATAAAATATAATGTATTCAAATTTCATTATGATAGATCATTATATGGAAAATGTGTATCGATATTAAATTAATTGAAAAACATGATTCCAATTTACGTTGTAAAAATTTTCATAAGAGTATTTTCTTTTTAAATAATCATATGTCTGAATCATTCCCAGTAACCCATAATTGTAATTTGTTGAGTTACACTGTTTCTCCAAAAAAAAGATCTCTCTAAATGAGATGATACAATTAATTATTTATAACATTATTAATTATTAATTATTATTGAAAAACTATATTAAACCTTCATTCTGTAAGATACCGTCAATATATGTAACCTAATGTTATTTGGATAATCATGTAAAGTCAATTTTCAATTTAATTTGATGTGGTTATTAAAATAATAGTATTATATCAGGTCTATTGTTTATCAAATACAAGATATAATAACTATCAAAGAATTTACCTCTACTACTAACTCCATAAAATAATAAAAAATGAAATTATTAAAATATATTCAACAATCCATCCTTATATTTCACTTAATAATAAATTTCTTCAAGGTTGATTTGTTCTGTTATCAATGAAATTTAGGTAAACAATAATTTCTAATTAGTTTTCAATTCCAACAATGATATTCTGGTAAAAAGGTAATATCATTTTTATCTACAGATACATATATAAAATAAAAAAATCCATTCAAAAAATATTGATAATTAATTAAAGAACATATATTATAAGATTTTGAGGATATGTAACCCACTGTAAAAACCAAATTTCTATAATTACACCTGGAAAACACAGTTTTACATATTTATGCTTAAAATATATTCTTTGAGGTATATATAACAACCTATTACATATGATATTTCATATAATATATCAAATAGGTTGTTGAATTTCCTAAAAAATTCATTAATATTTATTTTCCTCACAAAATGATTATTAAACCCATTTTTTAAATTGGTGAATTAAATTGTATTTTAAATTATTGATGTCGATAAATTATATTAAAATAGATAAAACAATATTCTTGCATTATGCAGAAATTATAAAATATTTATTTATTAAAAATTAAAATCATAGAAAATATCATCATTTTAGCCAAAGGAAGGATGTTTATTTTATTGTTTAAATCCATATATGTGGAATCACTATAATTTAAATCTATTAGTGAGAGTACATTCTTTTTCTATAGTTTAATAAATGAATAAATTTCATGATTCTTAAACGTATGATTTCTGTCATCCATGAAGGACAATGGGGATATTGTCATATTTAATTTCATAATATAATATTAGTGTATATGCTAGGGTTTTGGCCACCCCTAATGAAAAAATTATTTTAAAATAATTTAGTATTATAAATGGATGAAAACATGAGAAACATGTTTTTTTAATGTCAAACTAAATTATTATAGTTTTTCACAACATATTAGAATCATACTAAACATTGGTATGAATTCTTAATGCTTTTCATTTATTCTATAATGAGAAACCGTTATGTTGTCATTTAATATTGATTATGAATAAAACATTTATCCATTAGAGTGTAATATCATTTAATAAAATTTAAAGGATATATATGACATTGATTTCATAATGTTTCCAAAATATTAAAGGATTAAAAATTGTTTCTATTTTATCATCTAGATGGAATCATATATATCTAGGTTTTGAGAATCATATATCTCAATATTCAGATGACTTAGTTTGAACCAATGCCATAATGGAATGATCATTTGTATAGGTAAATGTGAAAACTTATTTCAAATAACATTAAAATGGGTAAGATGATATTTTTTTATAAAGATATGTATGTCTTATTGGAAAAATAATCTCATAGTATAATTCAATGTGTGAATAAATCTAATATAGTTTAATTTTTTTTTATAGGAAAGGGGATTCTAAAACAAAAATCCAAGTATCATGGGAAATAATACATATCAGTAAAAATGTTTTATGTCATTTTATTCCAATAAATTTGGTGTCCTGAAACATAATATTAGAAAATATGGAATTTCACACAATTTATTACACTTTTTTTAAATTATATCATTCAATTTTAGGTCATACATTCATGATAACATCAATAATTTATCATTATTCATTATTTATACACCATCTTGAAACATGGGACACCCTTATCTATTTTTATTAGGTGTTCTTATATTATAAGATGTTTATGGATCATTTAGGAGATAATGTAGTATTTTATTATGGTGGAGCCTCATTGTTGTGGAGGTATTATTTAAATGCACATTAATATTTAAAACCCTATTATACCGGTGACCATTATTGTAACAAGTACAACACGATAATAATATAGTGAAAATATAGTGGTGTGTGATGTAGAAAGATAATTTAAAATTTTACATTGTCTTTGAGACCATTTAAATGATTTATTCCAATAATATATGAATGGTATGATATAATTTTTTATGAAATTTTTTGAATTCATTCAAATGAATGATTTTTTTTTGAAATTTTTAATGTATAATTTTATATTTTCTATCATCAATTTTTTATCTAATTGATAGAATAAATGTTAATTCATAAACCAAATTTTTTATTAATATGACTATATGGTATATGTGGATCCCATAAAAATATTTCCAATACCTAAAAAATGTCGATTGAAATAGAAAATGAGCACAACCATATTCACATTCGACATTACAATTTTTTTAATGTTACATTCTAGTTTTATAATAAAATGATATTCATGATTCTAAAAAAATTAAATTGTATGAATTGATGTTTTAATATTCAAGAAAAATCATATAATTTATAATCAAAATTTAATAATTCGTATATTTGAAGGAATTGACTTCATTTGATCTGGATTGAAAAGTATAAATTTGATATTGGGATTTTTTCTTCCACTTATCAAACTATAAAAATTTAATGGGATGAATAATGAGTTGTAAATTAAACCCTATTGGTATTTTTAGATATAAATAATCTATAACATTTTTACACAATCATAATATTAAAATAATTTAAGATACTACTACAATATGTAGAGAGTAATGAATCAATTTAGATCATGTAATAGAATATACATTTTAATTTAGTATTACCCATAAATATATCATTAATATGAATCATGTAATCTAAAATATTCAACCATTTTTCATTTTAGTGATAATTACCTTTTATAATTATTATAATATCAATTTAGTCCAAATATTATGGAACATGTATAACTTATTTTTCACCCCAAGTGCTTTCCTAAATGAATGGATAAGATAATAACACAATAATTCAAGTAAAAATATGATATAAATGTGAAACTATAAAAATGGAACCTCGATCATGTTTATGACTCTTGTTATATTCATGAATGAATTTATTCATATAGAGGAAGTGATATGATCCAAGATTGATTTGGGAAACTAGCACCCCATATATCAACACCATATTGACAATAAGTGTGTAATTATGTTTCTGAGACTATTAATAGTGAAATTATTGAGGATGAAATATATTTTAGGTGGTAAAAGTCAGAATCTACATACTTATCTTAATGATGTAGGAAAGAGGGTATTTATTCATATTCAGAAACCTATAAAAATGTTTTTGGAATAAAAATACATATTTATTGGTGTGTAGACAATGTAGTAAATTTTTATCCACTTGAAATTCTATATTATCACAATTATGTACTGAAAAAAATCTTAAAACAACTAGAGGGATTACTCATTCAATATAGGTAATTCATCCTATTTTTATTATGATAGATTTCTTATAGAATCTTGCGATTTTATAAAATATATTCATTACAATTATTTAAATTATTTGATATCCTATGTTATGTTGATAATTTTTAATTGATTTATACTCAACAACAATTTTATATTTCATTAAAGACAATATTGAGTTGCCTTGATAAGTTCTATTACATGCAAGCTCAATTCATACCAGACAACAACCAAATATTAATATTAGTGTTTAATATGGTAGTTGTAACACCACCATTGGAATTCATTGAATGAATGATATTAAAAAAATTGTTATAATGTGTCCAAATAATAATAAAATTAATTAAATTGTCTCCAAATAATTAAAAATGATAATGAATATAAATTGAATATAAATGATGTTTTTTGGGAAACTAATTTTGATGACAAGAATATAGTTTTAACATAATAAATTGAATTAATTGATGTATTTTATATATATTAATTTATTTTTTTATAAAATAAATCTATTCTTTTGAAATTCATCTACTACATATTATAAATTTGGATAAATAAAAATCTATTTTAATGAAAATACGATATATATTATTAAAAACTTGTTTTACCCAATTTTAATGGTAGAATTGTTTTAAAACTAAATTTTGATATTTTTATAAATTTTATATTCAAAATTAAACATTATTCTTTTAGAAAGTAATATCATTATTTATTTTGGGTAGGTTTATGGAATTTTTCTAAGAAGTACCATTTTTTTGAGTAGTGAGAAATAATGGATTTTAATTGAAAACTAATATTTCAGATAACTAATTTTCTGTTTTTAATTGTATTTTAAATATTTTTAGTCTATAAGTTGATTAATTTATATTATATGTTCCAGATTATTTATATATAATCAGTTTTATTCAAATTATTGATAAAAATACTTAATAACCTTTTGGAAATTTTTTTAACGACCTGCTAAGCTATCATGTTTGGGGGATTAATTTTAAAATAAATATTTCCACATCTATGATTGAAATTTACAAAATATAACTCCATAATTTTACTGAATATATTTTATAAATAATGTTATATTTTATCATATCTTTTTTACCAATAATATTACTAAATTATTTCAAAATTATTTATAGTGATTATGGTGAAAATGCGTTTGATCACTAGTTAAATTTTATTCTTATGCGTCAAAATGACCTATAATAGTGTCCAATTATATATATATATATATATATATATATGTAGACAATATAACATATTATATTGAATTATTTTCATTATTTTATGCACATCATGTAATTTATACCTCTAATGGTGGTTACCTTTTTATATTTACCAGAGTAACACTCACTATCCACTATAAAATAAGTTCTCAAAATCCCAACTTATTCAACCCACTAAATCCTTTTTTAATATCACAAAACATACTAAATAATTATTATAAATTGATTTTAAAATAAAATAGGACTCAGTTTTGGTTGAAATAAAACCAAGGATGTTTTTCGGTTCAAGAAAAAAGATGTTTCCCAAAGAAGAGTTAACATCCATCAGTGAGTACTTTTGATTCTTTTATTTCAACTTCCCATAATTTATTTTCATTATATCATTATATAAAGAAAAATATTGTAATAAATATTCTTATTTGTTGTTATGTTATGTTATTGACCTACACCTAAACACACTTTTTTCAAATTGGTTACAATGTTTCCATTCTTGTGTATGTCGGACTATTTCCACATGAATTGATGTCATTTTATTTTCAATTAAAACATCACATAGATGGGAATTAATATGGAAATAATATTATTAAACATTTTATATTATCTTTATGATTTTTTTATGAGTCAATAATTATTATATTACTCAAACATTCATGTTTTCTTGTTTTTTAGAATATGATAACATTGTTTGTGGACATGTTGAGTTAACCTCTTCAATGTTATGTGATTGATTAACGCTTTGGGAGGAATGTATTTTGGATGGTTTAAAAAAATGTCTTATTTAAATGAAATATTTATGATATTAATTACATTAATATCTATTTTTAAATATTTAAAGTCATTTAATTCTTTCTATTTAACTGATGGAAAGAGTTAAAACTTCATTTGTGGTTGTGTGGACCTCCCCCTCCTCAAAGCGATTTGATTGTACTTTTTTCATCACCAGATAAAAGATTATATATATATATATAAGTATAGGTTTGTAAATAATACGGTATTTATTTTATAATTTTTATTCTATGGATATAAATGTAATGTACCATCATTCAATAATTATCATTGAAATATTAGATTATTAATTATGTGCACATACGGCCTTGCATCTATATTATTATAAATATGGTTCATTTCACATAATAATCCTACATTATTGGTTATAAAAGTATACATTATTTATAAATATTATGATTATTTCATGAATATTAGTGTAGATATGTTTAAAAATTGGACCATTTGACCAAAGATGACCTACCTATTTAATTTTTGACAAATAAATAAAATCAGTTCAAAACACTTGAAGTAAAAATATTCAATGAAAAAGTTGAATATAAAATTTTAATAAGTGAAATAAAATTATCAAAAATTTGAAAAATGTTATCCATTACAGAAATATTCCACATAAGTTTATTATTAATGAAGATATAGGATAACAATGAAAATTCATAATCTATGTAATGTGGGTCAAATACCATTTTCCATTCATTTGGATGAACTTCTTTATCATTGGTTATGTTATGAAAAGAATTTACATGAAATGACCAATGATTTTTATATTATATATATTAACTCTTATAATTTGTATTTACATCATTCACACAGAATTATTTCATTGATTTATTCTCACTCCAACAACACAAACTATGGAAGGGATTTTAATCTCATTTTTACATCTTTGTGATAAATTTATTATTCACCACATACTTATTTTATGTTCTGTATCTACTACACCATTTATTATATTATATATTTATTAAATATTTCTTCCTATTATTTTAATTATTATAACTTTTGGGTATTATAATTCAATTGTTACCACAGATTAAAGGGGATTTCTAGCCTCACATCTATTGAAACCAGACTTGTACTATATTCATCAATCAGTTATTTTGTGTTCTTGATATACTTAACTATGATATGTTATATCTCGAAATTTATTTATTTAATGGTATAAAATACCTCAATTCAAGGTATCATTTCATGGATCTCATGATTCATAAGGGACTCAGGTAGTAAGTGACTTTGTCTAAATTTTCCTTCATTGAGTCATGTTTTATACACCCAACTTATTAAATTAGGTGTATGTATTGGACTTTTGATACCCCATATCATGAAATCGTTTTTTTATAATTTTATTCACTGTTTTTATAAATTATATTCCTTCTTGGGGATTATGATTTGAATATTTCAATTTGGTACGAGAAAAATTAAATATATGATGGTTATTTTCCTCTAAAATGTTTTTATAATAATATAAATAAATTTCTAATCATTAACGTCCAAAACCATTGTTGTAATTTATCCTCCACAAGGTATTTTTTTGTTGACACAATATTAATTATTTACCTATATGAATTATTATTATTTAAAATATATTGGTAAGGAAAACATATTCTCCAAGGGTCAATCTAGTTTCAAAGAGATTATTTTAGAACCCATTTATTCTCAAGGGGTTAACAATATTTCAAAGATATTATTATGGAACCCATTTCATTTCATTGGTTTAATCATGTTTCTATGAAATTTATTTGGAACCAGTTTCTTTTATAAGGTATAACCATGCATCAATGATATTATTATGTTACACATTTTTTCACCGGTTAATCATTTTTCAAATAGATTATTATTGAACTTATTTATATCCCACAAGATAATTTATGTTTAAATAGATTGTTGGTAATACCATTTTTCATGGGTTTATCATGTAATAAATGAATAATCATTTATCCTATGATCTTTATAATGATAGTGGTTTATTCATGACATGTAAATTTTTTATTATAAGAAAAAATGGGTGAGGTTATTATAGCTTATATGAAGGGTCATTCCCATTATATCCCTCAAATTCATTGGGAAATGATTATATTGGAGTTTGGGAATATATTTATTCCAATTAAATTGTGTTTTAAATGGTTCTGAAATGTTATTATGAATGGGATTCTCCAAGTTCACAAAAGTTTTTATAATTTATTATAATGCATTTTTAATGTTTCGCAAGATCGAGATTGATATCACATGGCTCCTGATTATTGATTATAATGTTTTTTTCCTTTTACATGTCAAGATGGTTAGTGATCCATGTATAAATAGGAAATATATATTTTCTAATTCACCAATTCACTTTGATTACATCATCATACCCTTATTATATTATTATTATAATTGTTATCATTCATTTTATAAAGATCATGTTTACCCATAATGAACATTACTGATCACCCTTCATAAGTTTCTCTTCTCCCATGGTTTGAAGATTTTTTTTGAAAAATCAATCCATATAAAGTATTTCAAAAGATGATGATGATGCACTATTTGGTAATAATAAAAGTTGGTTTAAATGGGTGAATGTTTTTTTTCTCTTTTATAATTATTTATCTAAGTGTTTTTAATAATTATCTAAAACATTAATCCTAAAATTACATCCATAATATATGTTACGCATGTTTTCCATTCAAGTTTTCAATTTTATGATGGGAAAAAGTAGGTAACATATATCAACATCATAGATTGAAATACATTATTTAGGATTTCAACACAATATCTATGATTGTGATTTCTGAGATGTTATAGTGGGTATCAATGATTGGATTATATAATATTTAATATTACAATTTTTTCATATGAGGATAGTGTAAGAGTTATGCATATTTTCATATGAATATAATATTATTGTTAATGTGAAGTTATAATTCTTTTGACAACCCATGTGTGATTTTTATGAATGAAAAATTTTGAGGATACAAATAAATATTTCATAGATGGGTTTTTGGGATGAAAAATATGAAACCCCTGTGATAAACATTATGTAATATTTATGTAAGATTTATTTTTCATTAATAATATGTAAACCCCTAATTTTTTGTGACAACTCATCACAGCTAGCATGGTACTGGGGCTTGACCACGTGACCGAAGCATGATACAAGTTTCATGCAGTACCACTAGGATAGATAATGTCTTCATTAGTATGAATTTTGTAGGTATAAATTATTTTTATATTACAAAAATCAAGGGTTTTATTTTATAAATAATGGTGGATTCATTTGGGGAGAATATATGATAATATATTTATAATAATAGGGGTCTGAATTTATCCAGAAAATAGTTGATGAATTTAAAGGACAATTGTTTATGGAATTGATTTCTTTGAACGTTGGGTTTTAATTTGGATGATTAATGTATTATTTTAATGTTTAACCATTTTTTAAATTATCCTAACATGTGCTGACCATTATGATTTTGGATTATTGTTTAATGATATGAGGAATAGATTGTTATCACATTTATAGTTATATTTTCCTCAATAGATGATTTCTTGTTCATTAAGAATTATAAAATTTATCTAAAATAATCATCATATAAAGAAAATATTATATTGTTGTGGAAATTGGTTAAAGGATAAAATTCTACTCATTATGTATGAAGGTTTCCTTTTTTCTGTCTTTGTATAGATAGAAAGAGCATTCATTAACTATGGGAAAATGATTACAAAAATAATGTATTATTAGAGTACTAAGATTTTTTAGGAACCAATTTACCTTTAAATCATCAAAAATTTATGCTCTCAAGGACATTAATATTCCATTGATCATTCCCTTATTTGTGACTAGTGATCTCAATCACTCTCTAAAATTATTTACATTTTTCATCCATTCCCACATATATTCTCCCTAAGTTGAATCCCAATTATGTGTAACATTTGGTCACTAATATATTTTCATCATCCCCTATTTAATGTGATTTTTGTTTACAAATCCATTGAATAAAGTGGGTTTCAATAACAGATTTCTAAAAATGATATCCATATGATAGAAATGATTAATTTTTTGGGAGAAATTCCTTTAGTTAGGGTATGATGTAAGATCCCAAGATTGTTTTAGAAAATATTATTTGAAATTAATTTAAATAATTTAATTGATTGGATTAAAATAAATAGTTTAACATGAATTATACCAAAACAAATGTTAGTATTTCACTATAAATAATGTTTATTTTCACATAAACCCTGTGTTACATGCATGCCTGAGTCTTACTGGGAAGTAATATACTATAAATATTATTAATTAAAATGATAATTTTCACATACCCACTAAAGTTTATGTAATTAATTAAATTAAATAAATTATAAAGATATAGAAATAAATATTTTTTATAAAATGAATTAATTTTTACCTAAATTAAACTAAATTAAAATGAAGACTAATTGAATAAATATGATGTCTTTGTAGGAAAAATAATTTTTTATCACCAAAATGAAATTTTATCCGAAGAAAGTAAAGTAATCAAAATTATTGAAATATATTATTGATTTTTATATTTTATATATTTAAAAATATTTTAATAAATTCATCTAATATAATTGATAGGCTTATGATAAAAAAAATCCAATATTAATAAAAAAAGATATATATTTTTTATAGGCAATTTTAACTAAAATAAATACTAGTATTTTAATAAAACAAAAATTTTAAATTTTTATATATTTTATATGAAAATATAAATTTAATTTTTGGGATCATAATATCAAAAATAAATTTCGGTAAAATATTTAGATTTTTCATAGATGTTCTATTTTTTGATGAATTCAGAAATATATAGAATTTTAAATGAAAATATTATATCATATAAATACATTATAGTGTAAAATTATATTATTAATTGGTTGAATGTATTATTAGATAATTTTATTTCAATTAATCCAATTTAGGTCATTTTAAAAAAATTATTAGATATTTTATATACAAATAAATATTAAAATTTTGGGTACATTCATTTTAAAATCAATTTTTTCATGCCTATCTGCTATATTAAAATTAAATATAATCCTACTAATTTTGTTATTGGAATTTGGAAAAATAGAATACATATTTATAAAAATAATAATTTATAAATTTTATGATGTCAAATTTATATTTTGGCCAATAATAATAGATAAATGAATTAATATTAATGACATCAATGAATTTTAAAATATGTATACTTAGTGTTAAAATTTTATCTTCTTGGGTAAAATATCCTATAAAATTTTCCAAAACCCATTATATATATATTTAAACAATACACATTCTTTTTTATACATTTTTTTCTTTTTGGGTGCACATTATGTATGGGAGACCTCTCAGTGGTGTTTACCAATTTATATTTACAAGATTGACACTCTGCCTTCACAATAAAAAACCATTCAATATCCCATGTTCTTTAAAAAACCCATGATTTTTGAGACATCTAAAACATAAAAAATAATCTAATATTATCCCTATTCTTATCCTAAAATCCTTTCATTTTTAGAAATAAATATAAGGAATATCATCTAGGAAAAGGAAAAAAGACTTACCTAAATAATAAGTAACATTGTTCAATAAGAACATTGGTTTTATATCATTTTATAATGATTAAATTATAATTATTTTATAATTATATAAAAACCTAATTATCTAAAATATAGTATATTTGAAAATGATTTCTTTTCAAAAAAATCCTACACACCATTCCAAAAAGTGGTTAATTTAATTAATGTTTATTTGTACAATAGGCCATCACATCACATGATGATTTCATTCACATTCCTTTACAACAAATGACGGTTCTTGAATTATGATGTGTGTAATTATTTATAATATATATTTATATATTTATATATATTAATTTTTACTTTTTTTGTATATTAATTTTTATATTACTCATACTTTCATTTTTAAATTTTTTTTGGAATACGATAACATCATTGGTGGACTTCTTGACTACTACCACATTAAAGCGATATGATCTCATCACACATTTTAGAGAATGTATTAACTATGAGTATACGAAATGTATATGATGTAAATGAAATATTTATAATATTAAATAAAAAATATAAATTTACTTATATAATATCATTTTATTCTTTCCATGTCACACATTGAAAAAGTGATAACATCGTTTGTGGATGTGTGGACTACCACATCCACAAAGCGATTTGATTATTCATTTGTCATCACCAGAACAGTAGAATGATATATATATATATATACATATATGTTTTATATGAATAATTCTAATTTTTAATGATAAAAATTAATCTTATTCTTTCTATTATTATCGTTGAAAAATTACAGTGATATTTATTCATGTGTATTCCCTATCACCTCCATGATTTTCAAAATGGTTCATTATCATATTCATTTTCCATGATTTGTAAAAACTTTATAATTTATGTAAAAATATTATGATTATTTGTTGATTAATATTTGTGATATCATTAAATAAATAACCCTTTGACCATATTTGACATACCAAAGAATGATTTGACACATAAACTGAATATGGTAAAAAAACCCGATGTAAACATAATCAATTAAATAATTTTATATAATATGATAATAAATCAAATTAAATAAATATTAAAATTGGTAAATTTTATAAAAAAATTAAAAAATATAAATATGTTTATTACTCGGGAAAGTAAATGTAATTCATAGAAAATCTGATTCTAGGTATGTAGTTTTTTATTTCAATTTATAGTAAGAGATGTAATCTTCTATATAATTTAATCTGATATTAAAATTATATAATTGAAATTAACCTGATTTTTTTTAATTTTTGTATTTTATGGTGGGGATTTATGTTTTTCACACATAAATATTTTTTTTATTTATTTCCACTCCAATGATATGATCTTTGTAATGGATTTTCAATTAAATTTTAAAAAATGTCAGAATACTATCATATGAACCAATGAATTATTTTGTGTGGTTCATATCATTCCCTTGTGGACAAATAATATAATAAATTTTTTATTTATAATATGCAAATGATCTATTTTTTAGTTATTACTTTTTTGGTTTCCAGTTAATATGTTACCGCATTCTTGTGGGAATTTCTAGTTTCAATTTAATTCATTCTAGACTTCATCCACATTATCGATTTGTTTCTTTTTTATACTGTATTTACATAACTATAATATGTTATATCATGAATTTAATTTTTTTCCTAATATTCAATGTTTCAATTGATTTTATTCTTTCAGGGATCTCATGATTAAAAAGTTATCAATTGGTCATGGTCTTCATCTAAATATACATTAAATGTGGCCTTTTTTATATTCCCACCTTATGTTAGGAGGTGTATTGTAATGAAATTACTCGGGTTAACTTCAAATAATTAAATTGAAAAATTCCATCTCATTCACAAAGGGAATTCCCGATCCCTACAGGTAGGTATAAGTACCCAGACACTGAACAATAAACTAGAGGGAATGAGTTTTCCTAACATAAAAAAACAAATGGAATATATATACATAGAGTATGAAAGAAAAACTAAATTATAAAAAATATAGGCCATTACTGTAAGAAATAAAATATAATCAATTACCTATAAAAGTTAATAAAAACACAAAGAGACAAGTCCAACAACAATGGACCAAAACTAAATAGCTACTCCCTATGATGGTGTTAAAAATAACCCTTTATCTGACCATAAGCTACCCAACAAAGGTTACACGATCTCTCACCACCTCACCATGGTGCCATGAATTTCCCTATATTGTATATCCTATATAGTTCTACATAGAGATGAATTGGTTCGTAGGTTGTAAACTAATATGCTTAATAGGATCCCACCCATGTTTTCCATAAAAATTATCTGTATAAATTTTTGGAATTCTCATTTCCAATGTAATATTTCATGAAAAGAAGCGAATGAATATTAATTGAAAACAAGGAATTTTTTTATTTATCACAATCTTAAGAAAAAGAATGTATATCAATTTTTATGTACATTTTCTTATCATCAATAACTAGAATAAATTGGGTAATCATTGATAAAATTGAAAAAATCAATGAAATAAAATCAAAAGAACAATTATCTGCACCAAGGATCTCTATAGGTTAGTCTACCAGACTATTCATACCATAATTAATCAATTCCACAACCCAGATCCTTAAACGGAGGCTTCGGAAGCAGTCGAATAACCCATGAGTAAGCCCCATAAAAATACAACATCAATCCCATAGAACGACACCCCTAGGAAATAATGAAAATCACCATGAGAATCCATGTCAATTACCACATACAATGGATGATTTTTTCATTATAAACCTCCCACCTATATTCCCATGGTATTTAATGTTCTTGTTTTCATAGTTTATTTGAATGATTTTAAAACCATTTCTTATAAACATTTCATGTATTCGAAAATAAACAAATACCTTAAATTTATCGAAAACCAAGGAAAACCTATCTTCTATTTAAAAACATTTTTTAACACATAAGAAATAATCATGAAAATTCTTTTTATAAATCCTTTTATCTGAAAAAATAATAATAAGGTTCATCAACAATGGTTGGACATAGAACCACCTACCTTTAAACTGAGGTCATACACACCCATAAAAATCTACCAATTATGAAACTCAGAAATGAAAAATGTCCCTATAATCCAATTAACACATATTAATATTGATCTAATTGAGAAATAGAGTCTGTAGAGAAGAGAAAATACCACATACCTCATGAACGAACAACCTCTATACCATGAAAAACAAAGTAATGGACTCTATAATTAGATCACACAATGGATATTGAATGAATTTAATAAGAAACACCAATTATGATCAATGGATCTATTAACAAAACCCAAGGGGGCCACATTGGACAATGGTAATGATGAAGTAGAAATGTCACTTAAACAAAGTTACAAACCACAACTATAATGGGGATTAAATGGGGAATGGTTTGATAGAGAAGGATAAGAGTCTACCAAAACCACATATAAAGTTATCTTGGTTAATTGAAATGATGTTTATAGAAATAACCAGATGAAAAACTACAATACACATATTTTAAAAACATTACGTGGTGTGTTACATGACATGTAACTTCAAAAGACTCATATACTATGGAAACCCGTTTGACATAGATTAAAATTTTACATTTTTATGATCCCATGATGTGTATGATCTAATAATGACTAGTAACTAACCACATCATGGATCCATTCATTAATTTCATCAAGAAACTCATAAATTTAATGTAACCTACTTACACATTGAAAAATCCTACTATAACTATCAGCAAAATCGTGTTAAATGTGAGAGTCTGAGAAATATAAATATTCAGCATTTTATGTGTTCATCAAATTCCCTCTTTTCCCAATATAGAAAAAAAAATTGAAAAACAAGATGAGGACAACGATATACATGATAGATCAGTAACATAATGTTACAAACTCCTCAGTATAATGGCATTCCTTCCCTGAGATGTCATGTCGAAGTTGTAATCCATTGAAAAATATAGGGCCACTACTCCCAAATCCATCACTCACGTTCCCATCTATAATGATAATCATATCCTTATTTTATAGTACTCTAACAACTAAAATAGACATCCCACACAATAATTTTACTTTAAAGTAAAGGATCTAAATTGGTTACACCAAAATATAATCATCGTGCTCCAACTCGATTTCTTACCAACTCAAAATGTGGGAGGGCTCCAGATGAAACATAAAGAGTTGATACATGTGGAAACAATCATGAGAACATATAAATTATACCGAAAATCATAAATAATAAGAAGTATTGACGTTTTTCTCGGTGACCTCAAATGATTGAATACATCATAGGGGAAACATTATTATTTTTCAAGCCGACGGTAACCCAACCGAGGTGAATCATTCAAGAAAATACCTTCCCCAATGAAAGACATAATATGATGAATCCATTTATAAAAATATGATTTCTTTCAACTTTGTGTTGTATAGAGATATCGATGCACATATTAAATCATTGATGACATCTCATAGACCAATCTTGGTCTAACTAAAGATACGTCACCCACCTCCACCAAATAAAGTGCTGATATGCATGGGTGATCATAAAATTTTTCTAAGGTATCTATTCATATCAATGAATTATAATTTTTGTTATAATCATAATCAACCTATCCAATATGAATATCCCATTATACATCGATGTCCAAGTCACATGTAAGAAGCATATCTTCCAGGATATGATTTATTCACATAGAATGACCTTCTGACTCTTGATGGTAAGTTGTACTCAAATTCAACAGAGTTCATATTGCCTCATGGAGACCCCTCTATAACCTCAACGTAAATTTTGGATTCTTATATAAAAAATAAATAATGAATTAATTCTAACCTCACAATTTCATTCATATATAGCTTTCCCCGATCATTAAGAATTTTGGTGTTCTTGATCAGAATGAAATGAGGAGACTTCATTAACCGATCAATAACCACCATATATAATTACACCCTCGGGGATTCCATGGTAATCCAACAAAAAAATACTTGGATACCATATCCCATTTCATTTCATGTACTTGAAGATGCTAATGTAAACTAGAGGGTTTGATGTTCTATACCTTTATTTGTTGGTAGGTGTAACATCTGGAAACATAATCTATAATATTCTATTTCATTCCAGACCACCATAATTTTCATCTCATGTTAGAATACAACATATTAATTCCTAGAGGAATGGAACAAAAATATCTCTTAAAATTAAACAAGGATAGACTATTCCTTGATTTTGGGAAAAAACCAACGTCAAGATATGGAGTAGACCATCAGAAAAGAGAGACCAACCAAAAATGTACTCACCATATTAAAAAAATTCAAAATGTTTTGAAAAAATTGATCCTATTAGAAATTTGAAAAAAATACAACGTGAGAGATGATGAAAAGTGAACATTGTTTAGAACCTTACTTGAAACATTCTCATTCGTATCTAAGGGAAACATAGTGAAAATACATATAAGGTTCCACTCATACTTCGATCCTAGTATAGCCTACGATGGTACTATCCAACTAAGAAAATTTACAATGGCCATTTCCTTCCATTGTAAATAGTCCATACTGAATTCAATATTTTAATGTTATTCTACACAACATCTCCATATTATATTCTAGTCCTCATGAGATGAAATATAACTCAAAATATTCTTTCCTGAGAAGAGCGTGAACCTATCCTCAAACAGATAGTTTCACAAACATTTAAGCTCATTCATATTTTAGGAAAGCTCGAAATTGTGTGTGGGATAATTATTCTCATGCAATTGATGTTGGGAAGAGTTGTATGATTCCACATGGTTATCATGCATAATTCTACATCCCAAACCATCACGAAGAGCATAAAAAACTACCTTAACCTTTGATTAGAATTGGATTTGATGTAAGAAGAAATTTCAGTTCATTTAAAATTTTTTTTCACATCACATCCCTTGTAAATTTTCCCATGTTCCTGGTAAAAGAAGTCAAACATGTTGCCAGCATAGAAAAATTCTTATGAAACAATCTGTGGTATCAAATAAGACCAAAGAATCTCTATATCTCAATGATATTTTTTGGATCCTTCCATGAATGTAAAATCTTCACCTTATTTGGATAAAATGATAATCCATGTTTGTAAAAAATTTCCCTGTGAACATCCCTTATTGAATCTAGAAAATACATTTCGAGATCCTTCCATACAAATTTTGACTTCATAGAATTTCCAAATATAATCAAAGACGGTGCTCCTCCTCATGGTCGAATTTCAAATAAACCATAATATCATCCTTGAAAAATAACATAAATGGGTCAAAATATTGATTTAATATATAATTCCTTAAATATATAAAAATGAATGAGTGTTATTAAGAAATAAATGCATTATAATCTATTCATAATGGACATACCTTATTCTGAAAATTATATTTTGTATATCTCACTACTGAACACTGGGATGTTGATGACCTAACTGATGATCAGTCATTAAAAACCACTTTTCCATTTTTCAATTATCAAAAAAATAATCAATATTAGTCCAATGATTCATATTTTTAACTATTACCAAGTACATCATCCGATAGAGCACACACAACTGAAGGGATCCATATTCCTTCTTTATAAAGATCATAGGGTCTGCCCAAGGATATACAATTGGATGAATCAAACATTTTCTCAACAAGCCATCCATATGAATCATGTGCTATTACAACTCCACTGGTTATATAGGATAAAATGGTACCAATATCAGTTGGTTCCTTAGAACTACGTCAAACATAAACTCTACCTATCTCTCTGGTTAAATACTAGAGAATTATTTTGGGAAAATCTCATAATTCTCCTAAACAATAACATAATGATTGAAAAATAAATAATAGTTATCAGGTTCAATTAGAAGAAAATAAAACAAAATCCTTATCTATGGGAGAGAAGGTCCTTGATGATCAATCCATGGGTCCCACTCCCCTTGAAATACTTTAGCATTCCTATCAGTATAGAGAAACAAAACATGACTATCATAACAATCATCATTATCTCAGAGATAAACAATACAATACATAATGATGATGATGTCAAAATAGATCCAAATCAAGAATGATAAAATCCCTGACTAACTCTATATATGATATCGTTAATGAACAGGAAGGACATTGAAAACCCTGATCCCCTCTGTTACCATGTGGTGTTGTTGATTCCATTATACATAACATAATTGATGTTGGATGTTTATGAATATAAACAAAATGTGATGATATAAATGAGCGGGATGAAGAAGTATAAAATAATGAGTTTTTTCTATAATATTCAATAAGGACAATTTATATCCTTATTTTTAGACTTGCATCAACAACCACATGACACTCATATTCATGAAATTGGTTCACTTCGAAGGCATGTGGATTTATCCCAATAGTATTTGAATCTTATGGTTTCATCGACCTATCCATTGGAGATGGAGAACACTTACCATAACAGGGGGTTGCCATAGTCTAGTATAATTGTTTCTTGTGACCAACAAATCCATAGATTTTTCAAATATTCATGGGTATATATAAAGAATGTATTTAATGTCTAACCTTTCCACATATAAATAATTTAATATACATGTTTCTAGATTAAATAGATGGTGCATAGGTGGCTCACTATTGAGACCCACCTCCATCAGTCCTGCGATGATATTTAAACTTCCTATTCTTCCCATTCACATTATTGATCTACCAATGGATGGAAGAGATTAAGTGTAAAATCTTCTATTTTTCTCCATATCCATATATTATGTAGTATCTCTATTTATATTCTATGTATAGGTATAATGTTCCAACATAATCACCACCTATATGATATCTGGTCACAATCCTTGCAGGTATATCTAAGCCTTCACTCGGCCATTCATCGCCATGTCCAGAGAAAAAAATACATGCTCCACAAAACAGGTTGGTGCAAGGAGACACCATATACTCACCTAGTTTCACATAAATGAACTCTAGATATTTTGGTTCCATTAGCGAATCATGAAAAAACTGATGGAAGAACAGGGTTTTGAAACCCTTCCTATCCAAGACCAAGTGTCTGTTTTCTTGGATTATAGAATCCCACCATCTCTTGTTGGGACCCTCGATCTTGAATTCATAGCTCTTTACCCAAATATTTTATTATTTCTTTAGTAATTTGTTGATTTGGTTTATCATATATAGTTAGTCATCTGCTTCTTGAGGTTCATTCATTTTTTTATAGAATGGTTTCTTCTTGCTAAAGAATTCCTGAGATCTTTCCCTCTCTTCTATCTCGTGGATGTAAGTCAAAAAATACATTATGAACCCGTGGGAAATCCTATTCAACAACATGAACTAATCATATGACATTATTTATGAGATTATGATCTATTGGTGAATTAATTTTTGGAGCATCAAATGTCTTCTCCTCAAGAACTCGTGGAATATGACTCTGATACCTATTACATCCCACCAAAACATAAGAATGATCTAACAACTAAACATATTTTAGTTGAAAATAGAATGTCCATAATTAGAAACTAATATACAAAAAAAACCAAAAAATAAAAACGCATTTACCAACATCCCATGTTATCTTATGTCTAGTCAGGATAAGAGTTACCATGAACTTATCACAACATAACTCTTAATTCCCAAAAATCCCATCTATAGTCGAAAAAATGTCCCAAGATAAGGAAATATGTAGAAATACCTCCTCTAATACCAAATTTTAAAAAAATGGACCATGTGAGAATAAAACCAAACACATGTCCCATTCTGCCACATACCCAATGGGAGTTCCTATTCCTAACGGGTCGGCGAGAAGCACTAGGACATTAGATAAAAAAGAAAAGGAAATGATGACTATGATCATGAAAAAACACAAAAAATATATATACATAGAGAAAAAAGGAACAAAGGAATGGTAAAAAATTATATTCCTTAACTTTAATTAAAATATTACAAATAAACTATAAAAGTTCACAAAAACTCTAAGAGGCTAGTCCAAATACAAATTCCAAATAACTATTCCATGTTATTGGGTGGATGTACTCCCACAATCACTACACTAGCTAACCAACCCAGCTGATATAAAAAATTTCCACCCCACTATGTATCATTTCATTACCCTGCAGTAAAAGAAATACATAGGTCTACGCACCACTGAAGAGCTGTGCATAGTGTGTGCTTGTAGGATCTATAGCATCCCACCCAACTGTTCCACAACATGTATCTATATAAAAATTCATGAATTCTAATTAAAAAAACATAGTATGATAATATGTAATGAAATTTTATTTAAAACATAGTAAAACTTTCCTACTTATCGTATTTTTAAAAAATTAACGTTCATAAATTTTGAAGAACATTTGCCATGTCATACATTAAAAACATAAATATGAACATCATGGATAAAATTGTATAAATCTGAGAAGTTCAATAAATAATAGGTATGAGAACCAAGGATCCCTAAAGGTAATACTAGTATACTACTCATACAATTATCAATCAATTTCAAAATCTGACTCCTAGTACATAGGCCTAGGATGAATGTGACTACCCCATGAATTAACCCCATAACAAAGTCAATATCAGTCCCCTAGAACAACGAGCATAAGAAATATGAGATAATCTCCATAATAAATGCTCCCAATAATTACAAAAAATTAATGATGGCCTCGAGATAAAACATCCACATATGTTACCATGGTAACAAATGTTCTCATTTTCTCAATTCATTCCAATTAATTTAAAAAAATTGAAAACAATTGGTAAATCCTTTTCAATGTTTTTAAAATACCCCATTCTATTCGATTTTTCAACTATTAGGGAAAACCAATATTTCTTTTAAAAACTCTTTTCAAAACATACAAAAAATCATGAAAATTCCTTTCATATATCAATTTTTAAAACTAGAACCATAAGGTTTATCAAAAAATGATGTAGATGTAACAAACATCCTTTAAATAAAGTTATACATGCCCACAATGGGATCATATAATGAGGAAACACAATAATGACAATGGAGACCATGGAATCTAATCCACATAATTTTGGATTGATCCAATTAAGAATGAGGGTCTGGATAGGAGTAAATACCACATACCTTAAGAACGAATAGTCATCACATCATAACTAGAAAAGAAATAAACTCGGGAATGAGATCTCACCATGGATCTTTTTATATAACAAAAACAATCACCAATTTAGACCAATATATTCAATAAAAACCAAACGGTACTACCGTGATTGATGGAAATGGAGAAGTGGAAATGTCTCTTATCTAGAGAGATTCACCACAACTATAATGAAGATTAAATGCCAAATAAATTGTTCTATATGGATATACAATGAACCAAATTATCCTCAGAACTATCATTAGTGGAGGACATTGAATTAGGTATTAAAAACAATGATTATGGATTATCAAAAGTTATAAATATTAAGACAACCCATATGATCTTTTTATGTAGTACAAATATCGAGGTTATAAATAAAGTAGTCAGAGATGTTTTTTGGATGAGGAATTTTCAACCCCTATGATAATCATTATGTTTTATATAGGGTGGATTTATTTTAACTATATATATTAATTTTTTTATATATTTATGGTGTGTTGGTGAGTTTTTTCCATATATAGGTAGGTGATGGTGTGGTTATTTATTCACTATGTCATTAATGAGATTTTTCATTATTTATAAGATATTTTTTGGAGACAACCATTCAGAGTATGCATGTATTCTAAACTCATTATATATATATATTCTAGGTTGGAATGATAGATTTTCAAACTGGTATATTCTTTATTTTCACATCATGTTTTTTATATTTTTAAATACATATTATGATTGGTGTATTAGATAGTATTATATTATTTTTTATATACTTATGAATTCATAATGAATATGGGGTTTATGTTGTTTATATTATTTTCTGTTTATTTTCAATGTATTCATTATTTCGATCAGATTAATGAATATAATGTGTTCCATTTATTTTATTTAATTATATCAATTTTATTTTTCAGCATAAATAATAGTATAGGTGGTCTTTGAGGAACATAATAATTTTTATTACTACTAAATGCTGGGTACATTTGGTTGTTGTTTGTGACATTGTTCATGTGTTATACCACCTAATTAATTATTGTAATGTTTATCAATAAACTAGATAATTATAACAAATAATTTTGTATTATAAAGGGTTGAATTGTCAAAATATATATTGCTATAACCAATAGTTGCTTCTCTTGTCAATAAATGATATTTAGGATGGGTTAACCCCTTATATAGTTTTAATATTTTTCCTCTCAAGATATTTAACATATATTTTAATTAAATTTATTAATTATATATGTATCCAAAAAATATGATTTTATTCATCATTACAAAAATGTATTATGTTTGAGTATAATTTGTTGATTATTTTGAAGTCCACGGTAATATAAATAATAAGTCATGGGAAATAATTGATAACTATATAACAAGGTAGTTACACTCCAATAATAAGAGTTTATATGTGACTTCATTTATTGTTTACAATTTTTTCATTTTGAAATATGGTTGTGGGATATATTATGGAACCAATATTTTTTTATATGTGCATTTAAAGGAATATTAGGTTTGACTGACTTAATATTTTTTATAACGGTTTAATTTATTTGTTTTCTTCCAAATGAAGGATATGTAAATTGAGATAAAATGTATTATTTTTTGCAATTAGAAATTAAGTGTGAGTGTATCAATGAGTTTTTATTTCGGTAGAATAAGTTATTTATTATCTATTTTTATGTGATATTAATGAAATATAATGAGTGAGGTTGATTTTTCATTATCTATATTGAGAAATAATTGGTAGTGTGGTTCCTTAATAAAGGGTGAATATTTTTGTAGAATTTTTAATGATTCAGTACATCAAAGAAATGATTTACTGGAATATAGATCACAATCAACTATAATTTTTCATAATTTATTATTGAATAATTTTATTCCCTCTAGGAATATTCATGTGCGGACTATGATTTTTGAATGAAAATTGGCTATGTCGGGAAACATTAGCTGACTAATGTGATGGATATTAGATTTTACTACTAGTATATAACATTATGACTTATTATATGTGAAATAAAAAGTTTGTTGTGCTTCAAAGTACAACTTCATGATCATATATAAAAACATGAATTAAACATTTGAGTTATAATAAATAATCAGATATTATTTTAATGTTTGTATACATTTTATAGAAGGTGAGATATGTTTCAAGATTAGTAATATGATTTTGTAGGGAATTTTTAATTATATTGATTATATTGTATTATCCAAACATTGTCTCTTATGTACTCCATTAATTACCCATGTGATGTTATTGATAATTTCGACACAACTATGATAGAATCAAGTGATTAGTATAGTGAAAGGGATGCCAACAATTATATTATTAGTGATATTATAGTTGGTTTTATTATATGTTATCTTTAAAATAGATATTATTGCATTTTGATAATTATTTATATCATATAATATATACTTTTTTGCATTATATTCACTTTTATAACATGAGATATGATTTAATGGATATAGGTTGTATTATTATCCTCTAAGATGGTGAATCCGTACACCCAAATCACTTCGTTCCTGGTAGGATGTAATTCCAACTATATGGTATTTACTAATGTGGCATACATCCCTACAGATGTTCTTATACATTGTTTTTATTTCCCTAATTTTATTGTTACTATGAATGAAATACAACATATAAAGTAGATTTTATATGTTAGAGATAGTTCCCCAAAAATGGGTTTTCATTGTTTCATATACAACCCCAAGTGAGGTGACTAATAGAGGGATACATTCTCCCATGTATTTAATTGTTACTCTTGTTGGGTGGATTAAAAAAATTGAGTAAAAATATTATTAATGTTTAAGAAAATATTTCAATTTATTGGTAAATCTTTTAGATTTGTTAGGAATAGCCATAAATTTTAAATTTAATGTGACACAAGGTAAGATAAAATTGGATACCTTTTTGAAGTATATATGAGTGAATTGTGATGGTGGATTCTCTAATAGAAAATATTTATAAACAAATTTATATGTAATTTTACTGAGGTGTCGTTATTATTAGTTCAATTAAAAAAATATTTGATTTTTATAATTCGGATTTAATGTTTTTAGAGATACTGATTTATTATCCCAATAATTCCACATTAACCATGTTTTTAAGGTAACTGAATAATATAGAATTTTGTTTAAGAAAACAACCCTTATAGAGGTTTATGATATAATGGATCTCAAAAGTATTATAGATATTTAAAGAATCCTATCATAATGATTTTTCATTAGGATTAATTTCATTTTTTAAAATTAACTTTTTTAATCAATATGATCAACATATAAGGTGATCAGGTATTACGTTATGATTAATTGATTCACATTAGTATAAATTTCTATTTTATAGTTTGTGATTTTATTCTGTTATGAATTATTTTGGTCATTTATTATCATATGGTTACGTTATATATATTTTAGGAATATTATATAATTAATATTACATTTTTATGATACCAATAGTAAAATCACAAGGAAATATTTACCCAACCAGTGCCAAAAATTATTAACCTCTCAAAAATGAGGTGGCATGGAATATGTTTGTCAATATCTGAATTAGAATAGATGGTTTTTTTTGCCTTGTGATTTTATAACATATAGTGTCGTATACATCATTTATGAAACAAGATTTCATAACTACAAATATTTTTAAGAAAATAAACTATATTATTTTGATATGAAAATATAATATATAATCTAGGGTTCCTGATATGAATATACAAAGTAAAACAAACAATTATCTTATTTTTACAATATATAAATAATACATGAATTAAAAATAATTTTATTTATTATTTAAATTATCTTTTTTATAAACCACTTTTATATTAATATCATTTAAATTCATTTACATGAATATCATCTATAAAGATAACCTAAATAGTAATTTTACACCTAAAATCATAGTAGCCAAAGAAAATGACTATATATTAATTTCACTTCAAAATAAATTAGAATATAGGTTTGAATATATATATATATTCATAATAGATATAATGAAATCGAATCCAAAATTTATTTATATTTATCATTGTATATTTCTTTTCTAAAAATAATAATCATACTACTTCTAATGTTTCTATTTCACTAAAATAGTCTCTCATATGTCAGGTTATTAAATAAGACATATGACCAATTGGTAACTAAATATTTGTCACATTATCTTTGTGTATTCAATTCCAAATATTTAGTTATGATGTTAGTGTATATATAATGATTTCATTATTAATGTTTTATTAAAAAGTAATATAAATTATATCACATATTTAAAATATTTCCATTGAATTTTAATAGGATGTGACATTATAGAAAACTATTTTATTAATAATTTTTTAATTATGCACACTTCTATCACTGTTTAAATATTCTAACATAAAAAAATTAAATTTAAAATCAATATTAATAACATTTGTAATATTTTTCTATTCCTTTTTTACAAACAATCACATTGTACAATCAATTTGATCCAATATAGTTAGTAAAGAGAGTGGAAATAATTCACAATACATTATCTTCAAGACCCATGTTTTTCAATAGTTTATCAATATATATAATATTATGATGAATTGATTATTATAATAAAAATTATAAATATAAAGGGATTACCTATATTCTCTATCAATATTTATATGTGAAAAAACTTATATATATAAGAATTTGTTTAGGGATTTATTAACATAAAATGTATAATTATCATATGATTAATTATTTGAACATTTCTAATAGTTTTAGGTAGTAATATCTCAATATTCATTATTATCGTGAAATACATAAATGTTGATATATAATTGATATTATTTTCCATTATTATTAAATATATACATTATATTCATGGATTATAATATCACATTGAAGAAAAGTAAATGTAAACATTTATTTTTTGCGAATTATTGATAAACTAAAAATTTTCCTTAGAAAATTATTGCTAATAAAATTTGTTATCTATTTTTATCCTAGTGTGTTTGCATTTTGAATATACTCATCAACACTGCATCTCGTTTGGGTATTGAAATTATAGAATTATGGTTATCAATAAATGATAAATCAACTAATTTAAAATGTTTATCTATAAACATTTAAAAATATTTAAATAGGATCTGTGAATTTTTTTGATAAAAAAATTTTATTTCATTACTAAGAAAATATTTTATCTTTTTTACCTACTGTAATTTTCTAATATTTATTCAATTACACCGAGAATCATTCCAATAATATTTGAATGAATTTTGGATTCTGATAATATATAATGAATTGGAGTGATTCATATTACACCAACAGATTATATATATATATAACAGTATTTATATGTGTATATAAATTGAAAAAAATTAATTTGTGAGGAAAATAATGAAAATTTGATAAATTAAATAAATCATTTTTATCCAACGGTTATAAAGGGAAATGTTGTTATATCATGATGTTTTCCAAAATAAACTAATATTATAATACATTTTGATTCTCTCACCAATCCATATAGGTATAAGATACTTGATATATCATCATAAGAGAATTGATAGATTTTACCATAAAATAAATTTATCTATTTAGAAATATTATTCCTTACAAATTCATATTAGTTATATCATCCCCTCATTTTCTCTCTGATGTGTCACCCGTAAATGTTTTACATTATCATTATAAAATAAAAAACAAATAATATTCATCATCTAGTAAATTTGGATTTTTATATTTAAGTAATGTCTAAAATAAATACCATCTTAAAAATATTCACGAATTTTTCATTATACTATATTTTAAGATATTACCATTTATTATTATTTAGTAATGATTTTTAACCTTTAAGTAATAATTCTATATATAGAAGAATATACACTATATATATATATGGGATATCTTTTTGGAATGTAAATATTTCATTAGTATTAATATAATCTCAAATATTATCCTCAAAAAACCTATATTATTAGATAATCTATAGTAATCTTCAATGAAATGGAAACACAATCATTTTTAGTAGTGAATGAACAAATTTATTCGTATATCATGATATGTTAATATATTTAAAAATAACAATCCATGATATGTAATATACATAATTTTTATTTAAAGCTATATATTTTACATATTAATATATTTATTTTTAAAAAAATTATCTGTATAGAGGTCCTACTCCCCTCTAAACATGAAATTCGTATAAATCCTTGATCAAATGATAACAACTCATAACAGTAGTTTATGATTTTGGTAATTTATCATACGTATCCTATGATATCATGAGACCTATACAATAATTATATTTATTACAAATAATATTTATACCATGAACTTATCTAAATCATATCCAAATTCAAAAAATATGTCCTCTATGTTATTATATTTTGAGTATAGATTTCGTGGTGAACATTTTAAAAATCATCATGATTTTGTTTTATAATCTTATGTATTGTGAAACCCTATTCCAATATTCATTATTATTTATAGTTTAATTGAAATATATTATAAATTGATCACTTCTCCTTGATCATACACTACAAATAAATGAATACATTTGATATCTAAATGTGTATTTTTTATGTGACATGAAGAAACACCATTCTATATGAGAGATTTATAAATTTCACAGATTTAATCTATATTTACAATAGTTAAATAACATTTTTTATCAATACGTAACATTTGATAAATTATAAAAAAAAATTATACACTTTGAGGGTCATTAAAAATTAAAAAATTATAATTATTTTCATCTAATCTATTAAAAATATTTTAATGTGTTCAAAATTAATTTGACAACATATCCTAATAAATTATAATGTATTCAAATTTCATTATGATAGATCATTATTTGGAAAATGTGTATCGATATTAAATTAATTGAAAAACATGATTCCAATTTACGTTGTAAAAATTTTCATATGAGTATTTTCTTTTTAAATAATCATATGTCTGAATCATTCCCAGTAACCCATAATTGTAATTTGTTGAGTTACATTGTTTCTCCAAAACAATATCTCTCTAAATGAGATGATACAATTAATTATTTATAACATTATTAATTATTAATTATTATTGAAAAACTATATTAAACCTTCATTCTGTAAGATACCGTCAATATATGTAAACTAATGTTATTTGGATAATCATGTAAAGTCAATTTTCAATTTAATTTGATGTGGTTATTAAAATAATATGATTATATTAGGTCTATTGTTTATCAAATACAATATATAATAACTATCAAAGGATTTATTTCTACTACTAACTCCATAAAATAATAAAAACTTAAATTATTAAAATATATTCAATAGTTCATCCTTATATTTCACTTAATAATAAATTTCTTCAAGGTTGATTTGTTCTGTTATCAATGAAATTTAGGTAAACAATAATTTCTAATTAGTTTTCAATTCCAACAATGATATTGTGGTAAAAAGGTAATATCATTTTTATCTACAGATACATATATAAAACAAAAAAATACATTAAAAAAATATTGATAATTAATTAAAGAACTTATATTATAAGATTTTGAGGATATGTAACCCACTGTAAAAACCAAATTTATATAATTACACCTGGAGAACACAGTTTTACATATTTATGCTTAAAATATATTCTTTGAGGTATATATAACAACCTATTACATATGATATTTCATATAATATATCAAATAGGTTTTTGAATTTCCAAAAAAATTCATTAATATTTATTTTCCTCACAAAATGATTATGAAATCCATTTTTTTAATTGGTGAGTTAAATTGTATTTTAAATTATTGATGTCGATAAATTATATTAAAATAAATAAACAATATTCTTGCATTATGCAGAAATTATAAAATATTTATTTATTAACAATTAAAATCATAGAAAATATCATCATTTTAGCCAAAGGAAGGATGTTTATTTTATTTTTTAAATCCATATATGTGGAATCACTATAATTTAAATCTATTAGTGAGAGTACATTATTTTTCTATAGTTTAATAAATGAATAAATTTCATGATTCTTAAACGTATGATTTCTGTCATCCATGAAGGACAATGGGGATATTGTCATATTTAATTTCATAATATAATATTAGTGTATATGGTAGGGTTTTGGCCACCCCTAATGAAAAAATTATTATAAAATAATTTAGTATTATAAATGGATGAAAACATGAGAAACAAGTTTTTTTAATGTCAAACTAAATTATTATAGTTTTTCACAACATATTAGAATCATACTAAACATTGGTATGAATTCTTAATGATTTTCATTAGTTCTATAATGAGAAACCGTTATGTTGTCATTTAATATTGATTATGAATAAAACATTTATCCATTAGAGTGTAATATCATTTAAAAAAATTTAATGGATATATATGATATTGATTTCATAATGTTTCCAAAATATTAAAGGATTAAAAATTGTTTCTATTTTATCATCTAGATGGAATCATATATATCTAGGTTTTGAGAATCATATATCTCAATATTCAGATGACTTAGTTTGAACCAATGCGATAATGGAATGATCATCTGTATAGGTAAATGTGGAAACTTATTTCAAATAACATTAAAATGGGTAAGATAATATTTTTTTTATAAAGATATGTATGTCCTATTGGAAAACTTATCTCATAGTATAATTCAATGTGCGAATAAATCTAATATAGTTTAAATTTTTTTGATAGGAAAGGGGATTCTAAAACAAAAATCCATGTATCATGGGAAATAATACATATCAGTAAAAATGTTTTATTTCATTTTATTCCAATAAATTTGGTGTCCTGAAACATAATATTGGAAAATATGGAATTTCACACAATTTATTACACTTTTTTTTAAATTATATCATTCAATTTTAGGTCATAAATTCATGATAACATCAATAATTTATCATTATTCATTATTTATACATCATCTTGAAACATGGGACACCCTTATCTATTTTTATTAGGTGTTCTTATATTATAAGATGTTTATGGATCATTTAGGAGATAATGTAGTATTTTATTAAGGTGGATCCTCATTGTTGTGGAGGTATTATTTAAATGCACATTAATATTTAAAACCCTATTATACCAGTGACGATTATTGTAACAAGTACAACACGATAATAATATAGTGAAAATATAGTGGTGTGTGATGTAGAAAGATAATTTAAAATTTTACATTGTCTGTGAGACCATTTAAATGATTTATTCCAATAATATATGAATGGTATGATATAATGTTTTATGAAATTTTTTGAATTCATTCAAATGAAGGATTTTTTTTAAATTTTTAATGTATAATTGTATATTTTCTATCATCAATTTTTTATCTAATTGATAGAATAAATGTTAATTCATAAACCAAATTTTGTATTAATATGACTATATGGTATATGTGGATCCCATAAAAATATTTCCAATACCTAAAAAATGTCGATTGAAATAGAAAATGAGCACAACCATATTCACATTCGACATTACAATTTTTTTAATGTTACATTCTAGTTTAATAATAAAATGATATTCATGATTCAAAAAAAATTAAATTGTATGATTTTATGTTTTAATATTCAAGAAAAATCATATAATTTATAATCAAAATTTACTAATTTGTATATTTGAAGGAATTGACTTCATTTGATCTGGATTGAAAAGTATAAATTTGATATTGGGATTTTTTTCTTCCACTTATCAAACTATAAAAATTTAATGGGATGAATAATGAGTTGTAAATTAAACCCTATTGGTATTTTTAGATATAAATAATCTATAGCATTTTTACACAATCATAATATTAAAATAATTTAAGATACTACTACAATATGTAGAGAGTAATGAATCAATTTAGATCATGTAATAGTATATACATTTTAATTTATTATTAACCATAAATATATCATTAATATGAATCATGTAATCTAAAATATTCAACCATTTTTCATTTTTAGTGATAATTACCTTTTATAATTATTATAATATCAATTTAGTCCAAATATTATGGAACATGTATAACTTATTTTTCAACCCAAGTTCTTTCCTAAATGAATGGATAAGATAATCACACAACAATTCAAGTAAAAATATGATATAAATGTGAAACTATAAAAATGGAACCTCGATCATGTTTACGACTCTTGTTATAATCATGAATGAATTTATTCATATAGAGGAAGTGATAAGATCCATGATTGATTTGGGAAACTAGCATCCAATATATCAACACCATATTGACAATAAGTGTGTAATTATGTTTCTTATACTATTAATAGTGAAATTATTGAGGATGAAATATATTTTAGGAGGTAAAAGTCAGAATCTGCATACTTATCTTAATGATGTAGGAAAGAGGGTATTTATTCATATTCCAAAACCTATAAAAATGTTTTTGGAATAAAAATACATATTTATTGGTGTGTAGATAATGTAGTAAATTTTTATCCACTTGAAATTCTATATTATCACAATTATGTACTGAAAAAAATCTTAAAACAACTAGAGGGATTACTCATTCAATATAGGTAATTAATTTTATTTTTATTATGATAGATTGGTTATAGAATCTTGAGATTTTATAAAATATATTCATTACAATTATTTAAATTATTTGATATCCTATGTTATGTTGATAATTTTTAATTGAATTATACTCAACAACAATTTTATATTTCATTAAAGACAATATTGAGTTTCCTTGATAAGTTCTGTTACATGCAAGCTCAATTCATAGCAGACAACAACCAAATATTAATATTAGTGTTTAATATGGTAGTTGTAACACCACCATTGGAATTCATTGAGTGAATTATATTTAAAAAAATTGTTAAAATGTGTCCAAATATTAATAAATTTAATTAAATTGTCTCCAAATAATTAAAAATGATAATGAATATAAATTGAATATAAAGGATGTTTTTTGGGAAATTATTTTTGATGACAAGAATATAGTTTTAACATAATAAATTGAATTAATTGATGTATTTTATATATATTAATTTATTTTTTTATAAATTAAATATATTCTTTTGAAATTCATCTACTACATATTATAAATTTGGATAAATAAAAATCTATTTTAATGAAAATACGATATATATTATTAAAAACTAGTTTTACCCAATTTTAATGGTAGAATTGTTTTAAAACTAAATTTTGATATTTTTATAAATTTTATATTCGAAATTAAAAATTATTCTTTTAGAAAGTAATATCATAATTTATTTTGGGTAGGTTTATGGAATTTTTCTAAGAAGTACCATTTTTTTTGAGTACTGAGAAATAATGGATTTTAATTGAAAACTAATATTTCAGATAACTAATTTTCTGTTTTTAATTGTATTTTAAATATTTTTAGTCTATAAGTTGATTAATTTATATTATATGTTCCAGATTATTTATATATAATTTGTTTTATTCAAATTATTGATAAAAATACTTAATAACCTTTTGGAAATTTTTTTAACAACCAGCTAAGCCATCATGTTTGGGGGATCAATTTTAAAATAAATATTTCCACATCTATGATTGAAATTTACAAAATATAACTCCATAATTTTACTGAATATATTTTATAAATAATGTTATATTTTATCATATCTTTTTTACCAATAATATTACTAAATTATTTCAAAATTATTTATAGTGATTATGGTGAAAATGCGTTTGATCACTAGTTAAATTTTATTCTTATGCGTCAAAATGACCTATAATAGTGTCCAATTATATATATATATATACAATATAAAATATTATATCGAATTATTTTCATTATTTTATGCACATCATGTAATTTATAACTCTAATGGTGGTTACCTTTTTATATTTACCAGAGTAACACTCATCATCCACTATAAAATAGGTTCTCAAAATACCAACTTATTCACCCCACTAAATCCTTTTTTATTATCACAAAACATACTAAATAATTATTATAAATTGATTTTAAAATAAAATAGGACTCAGTTTTGGTTGAAATAAAACCAAGGATGTTTTTCGGTTCAAGAAAAAAGATGTTTCACAAAGAAGAGTTAACATCCATCAGTGAGTACTTTTGATTCTTTTATTTCAACTTCCCATAATTTATTTTCATTATATCATTATATAAAGAAAAATATTGTAATAAATATTCTTATTTGTTGTTATGTTATCTTATTGACCTACACCTAAACACAATTTTTTCAAATTTGTTACAATGTTTCCATTCTTGTGTATGTCGGTCTATTTCCACATGAATTGATGTCATTTTATTTTCAATTAAAACATCACATAGATGGGAATTATTATTGAAATACTATTTTTAAACATTTTATATTATCTTTATGATTTTTTATGAGTCAATAATTATTATATTACTCAAACATTCATGTTTTCTTGTTTTTTAGAATATGATAACATTGTTTGTGGACGTGTTGAGTTAACCTCTTCAATGTTATGTGATTGATTAACGCTTTGGGAGGAATGTATTTTGGATGGTTTAAAAAATGTCTTATTTAAATGAAATATTTATGATATTAATTACATAAATATCTATTTTTAAATATTTAAAGTCATTTAATTCTTTCTATTTAACTGATGGAAAGAGTAAAAACTTCATTTGTGGTTGTGTGGACCTCCCCCTCCTCAAAGCGATTTGATTGTACTTTTTTCATCACCAGATAAAAGATTATATATATATATATATATATGTATATATATCTAAGTATAGGTTTGTAAATAATACGGTATTTATTTTATAATTTTTATTCTATGGATATAAATGTAATGTACCATCATTCAATAATTATCATTGAAATATTAGATTATTAATTATGTGCACATACGGCCTTGCATCTCTATTATTATAAGTATGGTTCATTTCACATAATAATCCTACATCATTGGTTATAAAAGTATACATTATTTATAAATATTATGATTATTTCATGAATATTAGTGTAGATATGTTTAAAAATTGGACCATTTGACCAAATATGACCTACCTATTTAATTTTTGACAAATAAATAAAATCAGTTCAAAACACTTGAAGTAAAAATATTCAATGAAAAAATTGAATATAAAATTGTAATAAGTGAAATAAAATTAACAAAAATTTGAAAAATGTTATCCATTACAAAAATATTCCACATAAGTTTATTATTAATGAAGATATAGGATAAGAATGAAAATTCATAATCTATGTAATGTGGGTAAAATACCATTTTCCATTCATTTGGATGAACTTATTTATCATTGGTTATGTTATGAAAAGAATTTACATGAAATGACCAATGAATTTTATATTATATATATTAACTCTTATAATTTGTATTTACATCATTCAAACAGAATTATTTCATTGATTTATTCTCACTCCAATAACACAAACTATGGAAGGGATTTTAATCGCATTTTTACATCTTTGTGATAAATTTATTATTCACCACATTCTTATTTTATGTTCTGTATCTACTAAACCATTTATTATATTATATATTTATTAAATATTTCTTCCTATTGTTTTAATTATTATAACTTTTGGGTATTATAATTCAATTGATACCACAGATGAAAGGGGATTTCTAGCCTCACATCTATTGAAACCAGACATGTACTATATTCATCAATCAGTTATTTTGTGTTTTTGATATACTTAACTATGATATGTTATATCGCAAAATTTATTTATTTAATGGTATAAAATACCTCAATTCAAGGTATCATTTCATGGATCTCATGATTCATAAGGGACTCAGGTAGTATGTGACTTTGTCTAAATTTTCCTTCATTGAGTCATGTTTTATTACCCCAACTTATTAAATTAGGTGTATGTATTGGACTTTTGACACCCCATATCATGAAATCGTTTTTTTATAATTTTATTCACTGTTTTTATAAATTTTATTCCTTCTTGGGGATTATGATTTGAATATTTCAATGTGGTATGAGACAAATTAAATATATGATGGTTATTTTCCTCTAAAATGATTTTATAATAATATAAATAAATTTCTAATCATTAACGTCCAAAACCATTGTTGTAATTTATCCTCCACAAGGGATTTTTTTGTTGACACAATATTAATTATTTACCTATATGAATTATTATTATTTAAAATATATTGGTAAGGAAAACATATTCTCCAAGGGTCAATCTAGTTTCAAAGAGATTATTTTAGAACACATTTATTCTCAAGGGGTTAACAATATTTCAAAGATATTATTATGGAACCCATTTCATTTCCATGGTTTAATCATGTTTCTATGAAATTTATTTGGAACCATTTTCTTTTATATGGTATAACCATGCATCAATGATATTATTATGTTACACATTTTTTCACCGGTTAATCATTTTTCAAATAGATTATTATTGAACTTATTTATATCCCAAAAGATAATTTATGTTTAAATAGATTGTTGGTAATACGATTTTTCATGGGTTTATCATGTAATAAATGAATAATCATTTATCCTATGATCTTTATAATGATAGTGGTTTATTCATGACATGTAAATTTTTTATTATAAGAAAAAATGGGTGAGGTTATTATAGCTTATATGAAGGGTCATCCCCATTATATCCCTCAAATTCAATGGGAAATGATTATATTGGAGTTTGGGAATATATTTATTCCAATTAAATGGGGTTTTAAATGGTTCTGAAATGTTATTATGAATGGGATTCTCCAAGTTAACAAAAGTTTTTATAATTTATTATAATGCGTTTTTAATGTTTCGCAAGACCGAGATTGATATCACATGGCTCCTGATTATTGATTATAATGTTTTTTTCCTTTTACATGTCAAGATGGTTAGTGATCCATGTATAAATGGGAAATATATATTTTCTAATTCACCAATTCACTTTGATTACATCATCATACCCTTATTCTATTCTTATTCTAATTTCTATCATTCATTTTATAAAGATCATGTTTACCCATAATGACCATTACTGATCACCCTTCATAAGTTTCTCTTCTCCCATGGTTTAAAGAATATTTTTGAAAAATCAATCCCTATAAAGTATTTCAAAAGGACGATGATGATGCACTATTTGAAAATAATAAAAGTCGGTTTAAATGGGTGATTTTTTTTTTCTCTTTTATAATTATTTATCTAAGTGTTTTTAATAATTATCTAAAACATTAATCCTAAAATTACATCCATAATATATGTTATGCATGTTTTCCATTCAAGTTTTCAATTTTATGATGGGAAAAAGTAGGTAACATATATCAACATCATAGATTGAAATACAATATTTAGGATTTCAACACAATATTTGTGATTGTGATTTCTGAGATGTTATAGTGGGTATCAATGATTGGATTATATAATATTGAATATTACAATTTTTTCATATGAGGATAGTGTAAGAGTTATGCATATTTTCATATGAATATAATATTATTGTTAATGTGAAGTTATAATTCTTATGACAACCCATGTGTGATTTTTATGAATGAAAAATTTTGATGTTATAAATAAATATTTCATAGATGGGTTTTTGGGATGAAAAATATGAAACCCCTGTGATAAACATGATGTAATATTTATGTAAGATTTATTTTTCATTAATAATATGTAAACCCCTAATTTTTTGTAACAACTCATCACAGCTAGCATGGTACTGGGGCTTGACCTCGTGACCGAAGCATGATACAAGTTTCATGCAGTACCACTAGGATAGATAATGTCTTCATTAGTATGAATTTTTTAGGTATAAATTATTTTTATATTACAAAATCAAGGGTTTTATTTTAAAAATAATGGTGGATTAATTTGGGGAGAATATATGATAATATATTTATAATAATAGGGGTCTGAATTTATCCAGAAAATAGTTAAAGAATTTAAAGGACAATTGTTTATAGAATTGATTTCTTTGAACATTGGGTTTTAATTTGGATGATTAATGTATTATATTAACGTTTAACCATTTTTTAAATTATCCTAACATGTGCTGACCATTATGATTCTGGATTATTGTTTAATGATATGAGGAATATATTGTTATCACATTTATAGTTATATTTTCTCCAATAGATGATTTCTTGTTCATTAAGAATTATAAAATTTATCTAAAATAATCATCATATAAAGAAAATATTATATTGTTGTGGAAATTGGTTAAAGGATAAAATTCAACTCATTATGTATGAAGGTTTCCTTTTTTCTGTCTTTGTATAGATAGAAAGAGCATTCATTAACTATGGGAAAATGATAACAAAAATAATGTATTATTAGAGTACTATGATTTTTTAGGAACCAATGTACTTTTAAATCATCAAAAATTTATGCTCTCAAGGACATTAATATTCCATTGATCATTCCCTTATTTGTGACTAGTGATCTCAATCACTCTCTAAAATTATTTACATTTTTCATCCATTCCAACATATATTATCCCTAAGTTGAATCCCAATTATGTGTAACATTTGGTCACTAATATATTTTCATCATCCCCTATTTAATGTGATTTTTGTTTACAAATCCATTGAATAAAGTGGGTTTCAATAACAGATTTCTAAAAATGATATCCATATGATAGAAATGATTAATTATGAGGGCGAAATTCCTTTAGTTAGGGTATGATGTAAGATCCCATGATTATTTTAGAAAATATTATTTGAAATTAATTTAAATAATTTAATTGATTGGATTAAAATAAATAGTTTAACATGAATTATACTAAAACAAATGTTACTATTTCACTATAAATAATGTTTATTTTCAAATAAACCTTGTGTTACATGCATGCCTGAGTCTTACTGGGAAGTAATATACTATTAATATTATTAATTAAAATGATAATTTTCACGTATCCACTAAAATTTATGTAATTAATTAGATTAAATAAATTATAAAGATATAGAAATAAATATTTTTTATAAAATGAATTAATTTTTACCTAAATTAAACTAAATTAAAATGAAGACCAATTGAATAAATATGATGTCTTTGTAGGAAAAATAATTTTTTATGACCAAAATAAAATTTTATCCGAAGAAAGTAAAGTAATCAAAATTATTGAAATATATTATTGATTTTTATATTTTATATATTTAAAAATATTTTAATAAATTCATCTAATATAATTGATAGTCTTATGATAAAAAAATCCAATATTAATAAAAAAAGTTATATATTTTTTATAGGCAATTTTAACTAAAATAAATACTAGTATTTTAATAAAACAAAAATTTTAAATTTTTATAAATTTTATATGAAAATATAAATTTAATTTTTGGGATCATAATATCAAAAATAAATTTTGGTAAAATAATTAGATTTTTCATAGATGTTCTATTTTATGATGAATTCAGAAATATATAGAATTTTAAATGAAAATATTATATCATAAAAATACATTATAGTGTAAAATTATCTTATTAATTGGTTTAATGTATTATTAGATAATTTTATTTCAATTAATCCAATTTAGGTCATTTTAAAAAAATTATTAGATATTTTATATACAAATAAATATTAAAATTTTGGATACATTCATTTTAAAATCAATTTTTTCATGCCTATCTGCTATATTAAAATTAAATTTAATCCTTCTAATTTTGTTATTGGAATTTTGAAAATTAGATTACATATTTATAAAAATAATAATTTATAAATTTTATGATGTCAAATTTATATTTTGGCCAATAATAATAGATAAATAAATTAATATTAATTACATCAATGAATTTTAAAACATGTATACTTAGTGTTAAAATTTTATTCTTCATGGGTAAAATATCCTATAAAATTTTCCAAAACCTAGTATATATATATTTATACAATACACATTCTTTGTTTTACATTGTTTTTTTTTGGGTGCACATTATGTATGGGAGACCTCTCAATGGTGTTTACCAATTTATATTTACAAGATTGACACTATGCCTTCACAATAAAAAACCATTCAATATCCTATGTTCTTTAAAAAACTCATGATTTTTGAGACATCTAAAACATAAAAAATAATCTAAAATAATCCCTATTCTTATCCTAAAATCCTATCATTTTTAGAAATAAATATAAGGAATATCATCTGGGAAAAGGAAAAAAGACTTACCTAAATAATAAGTAACATTGTTCAATAAGAACATTGGTTTTATATCATTTTATAATGATTAAATTATAATTATTTTATAATTATATAAATACCTAATTATCTAAAATATAGTATATTTTAAAATGATTTCTTTTAAAAAAAACATACACACCATTCCAAAAAGTGATTAATTTAATTAATGTTTATTTTTACAATAGGACATCACATCACATGATGATTACATTCACATTCCTTTACAACAAATGATGGTTCTTGAATTATGATGTGTGTAATTATTTAAAATATATATTTATATATTTATATATATTATTTTTTACTTTTTTTGTATATTAATTTTTATATTACTCATACTTTCATTTTTAAAAGTTTTTTGGAATACGATAACATCATTGGTGGACTTCTTGACTACTACCACATTAAAGCGATATGATCTCATCACACATTTTAGAGAATGTATTAACTATGAGTATACGAAATGTATATGATGTAAATAAAATATTTATAATATTAAATAAAAAATCTAAATTTACTTATATAATATCATTTTATTCATTCCATTTCACACATTGAAAAAGTGATAACATCGTTTGTGGATGTGTGGACTACCACATCCACAAAGTGATTTGATTATTCATTTGTCATCACTAGAATAGTAGAATGATATATATATATACATATATGTTATATATGAATAATTCTAATTTTTAATGTTAAAAATTAATCTTATTCTTTCTATTATTATCGTTGAAAAATTAAAATGATATTTATTCATTTGTATTCCCTATCACCTCCATGATTTTCAAAATGGTTCATTATCATATTCATTTTACATGATTTTTTATAAATTTATAATTTATGTAAAAATATTATGATTATTTGTTGATTAATATTTGTGATATCATTAAATAAATAACCCTTTGACCATATTTGACATACCAAAGAATGATTTGACACATAAACTGAATATGGTAAAAAAAACCCGATGTAAACATAATCAATTAAATAATTTTATATAATATGATAATAAATCAAATTAAATAAATATTAAAATTGGTAAATATTATAAATAAATTAAAAAATATAAATATGTTCATTAGTCGGGAAAGTAAATGTATTTCATAGAAAATCTGATTCTAGGTATGTAGTTTTTTATTTCAATTTATAGTAAGAGATGTAATATTCTATATAATTTAATTTGATATTAAAATTATATAATTGGAATTAACCTGATTTTTTTTTAATTTTTGTATTTTATGGTGGGGATTTATGTTTTTCACACATAAATATTTTTTTTATTTATTTCCACTCCAATGATATGATCTTTGTAATGGATTTTTAATTAAATTTTAAAAAATGTCCGAATACTATCATATGAACCAATGAATTATTTTGTGTTGTTCATATCATTCCCTTGTGGACAAATAATATAATAAAATTTTTATTTATAATATGCAAATGATCTATTTTTTAGTTATTACTTTTTGGGTTTCTAGTTAATATGTTACCGCATTCTTGTGGGAATTTCTAGTTTCAATTTAATTCATTCGAGACTTCATCCACATTATCGATTTGTTTCTTTTTTATACTGTATTTACTTCACTATAATATGTTATATCATGAATTTAATTTCTTTCCTAATATTCAATGTTTCAATTGATGTTATTATTTCATGGATCTCATGATTCAAAATTTATCAATTAGTCAAGGTCTTAATCTAAATAAACATTAAATGAGGCCTTTTTTATATTCCCACATTATGTTAGGAGGTGTATTGTAATGAAATAACTCGGGTTAACTTCAAATAATGAAATTGACAAATTCCATCTCATTCACAAAGGGAATTCCCGATCCCTATAGGTAGGTATAAGTACCCAGACACTGAACAATAACATAGAGGGAATGAGTTTTCCTAACATAAACAAACAAATAGAATATATATACATAGAGTATGAAAGAAAAACTAAATTATAAAAAATATAGGCCATTACTATAAGAAATAAAATATAATCAATTGCCTATAAAAGTTAATAAAAACTCAAAGAGACAAGTCCAACAACAATGGACCAAAACTAAATAGCTAATCCCTATGATGGTGTTAAAAATAACCCTCTATCTGACCACAAGCTACCCAAAATAGGTTACACGATCTCTCACCACCTCACCATGGTGCCATGAATTTCCCTATATTGTATGTCCTATATAGTTCTACATAGATATGAATTGGTTTGTAGGGTGTAAACTAATATGCTTAATAGGATCCCCCCCAAGTTTTCCATAAAAAGTATCTGTATAAATTTTTGGAATTCTCATTTCCAATGTAATATTTCATGAAAAGAAGCGAATGAATATTAATTGAAAACAATGAATTTTTTTTATTTATCATAGTCTTAAGAAAAAGAATGTATATCAATTTTGATGTATATTTTCTTATCATCAATAACTAGAATAAATTGGGTAATCATTGATAAAATTGAAAAAATCAGTGAAATAAAATCAAAAGAAAAATTGTCTGCACCAAGGATCGCTATAGGTTAGTCTACCAGACTATTCATACCATAATTAATCAATTCCACAACCCAGATCCTTAAACGGAGGCTTCGGAAGCAGTTGAATAACCCATGAGTAAGCCCCATAAAAATACAACATCAATCCCCTAGAACAACACCCCTAGGAAATAATGAAAATCACCATGAGAATCCCTGTCAATTACCACATACAATGGATGATTTTTTCATTATAAACCTCCCACCTATATTCCCATGGTAATTAATGTTCTTGTTTTCACAGTTTATTTGAATGATATTAAACCATTTATTATAAACATTTCATGGATTTGAAAATAAACGATTACCATAAATTTATCGGAAACCAAGGAAAACCCATCTTCTATTTAAAAACTTTTTTTAACACATAAGAAATAATCATGAAAATTCTTTTTATAAATCCGTTTATCTGAAAAAATAATAATAAGGTTCATCAACAAAGGATGGACATAGAACCACCTACCTTGAAACTGAGGTCAGACACACCCATAAAAATCTACCAATTATGAAACTCAGAAATGAAAAATGTCCCTATAATCCAATTAACACATATTAATATTGATCTAATTGAGAAATAGAGTCTGTAGAGAAGATAAAATAACACATACCTCATGAACGAACAACCTCTATACCATGAAAAACAAAGTAATAGACTCTATAATTAGATCACACAATGGATATTCAATGAATTTAATAAGAAACACCAATTATGATCAATGGATCTATTAACAAAACCCAAGGGTGCCACATCGGACAATGGTAATGATGAAGTAGAAATGTCACTTAAACAAAGTTACAAACCACAACTATAATGTGGATTAAATGGGGAATGGTTTGATAGAGAAGGATAAGAGTCTACCAAAACCACATATAAAGTTATCTTGGTTGATGGAAATGATGTTTATAGAAATAACCAAAAGAAAATCTACAATACACATATTTTAAAAACATTACGTGGTGTGTTACATGACATGTAACTTCAAAAGACTCATATACTATGGAAACCCAATTGACATAGATTAAAATTTTACATTTTTATGATCCCATGATGTGTATGATCTATTAATGACTAGTAACTAACCACATCATGGATCCATTCATAAATTTCATCAAGAAACTCATAAATTTAATGTAACCTAGTTACACATTGTAAAATCCTACTATAACCATTAGCAAAATCTTGTTAAATGTGAGAGTCTGAGAAATATAAATATTCATCATTTTATGTGTTCATCAAATTCCCTCTTTTCCCAATATAGAAAACAAAAATTGAAAAACAAGATGAGGACAATGATATACGTGATAGATCAGTAACATAATGTTACAAACTCCTCAATATAAAGGCATTCCTTCCCTGATATGTCATGTCGAAGTTGTAATCCATTGAAAAATATGGGGCCACTACTCCCAAATCCATCAATCACGTTCCCATGTATAATGATAATCATATCCTGATTTTATAGTACTCTAACAACTAAAATAGACATCCCATACAATAATTTTACTTGAAAGTAAAGGATCTAAATTGGTTACACCAAAATATAAACATCGTTCTCCAACTCGATTTCTTACCAACTCAGAATGTGGGAGGGCTCCAAATGAAACATAAATATCTTATACATGTGGAAACAATCATGAGAACATATACATTATACCAAAAATCATAAATAATAAGAAGCATTGACAATTTTCTCGGTGACCTCAAATGATCGAATACATCATAGGGGAAACATTATTATTTTTCAAGCCGACGGTAACCCAACCGAGGTGAATCATTCAAGAAAATCCATTCCCCAATGAAAGACATAATATGATGAATCCATTTATAAAAATATGGTTTCTTTCAACTTTGGGTTGTAAAGATTTATCGATGCACATATTAAATCATTGATGACATCTCATAGACCAAACTTGGTCTAACTAAAGATACGTCACCCACCTCCACCAAATAAATTGCTGATATGCATGGGTGATCATAAAATTTTTCTAAGGTATCTATTCATATCAATGAATTATAATTTTTGTTATAATCATAATCAACCTATCCAATATGAATATCCCATTATACATCGATGTCCAAGTCACATGTAAGAAGCATATCTTCCAGGATAAGATTTATTCACATAGAATGACCTTCTGTCTCTTGATGGTAAGTTGTACTCAAATTCAACAGAGTTCATATTGCCTCATGGAGACCCCTCTATAACCTCAAGGTAAATTAAGGATTCTTATATAAAAAAGAAATAATGAATTAATTCTAACCTCACAATTTCATTCACATATAGCTTTCCCCGATCATTAAGAATTTTGGTGTTCTTGATCAGAATGAAATGAGGAGACTTCATTAACCGATCAATAACCACCATATATAATTACACCCTCGGGGATTCCATGGTAATCCAACAAAAAAATACTTGGATACCACATCCCATTTCATTTCATGAACTTGAAGATGCTAAAGTAAACTAGAGGGTTTGATGTTCTATACCTTTATTTGTTAGTAGGTGTAACATCTGAAAACATAATCTATAATATTCTATTTCATTCCAGACCACCATAATTTTCATCTCATGTTAGAATACAACATATTAATTCCTAGAGGAATGGAACAAAAATATCTCTTAAAATTAAACAAGCATAGGCTATTCCTTGATTTTGGGAAAAAAACCAACATCAAGATATGGAGTAGACCATCAGAAAAGAGAGACCAACCAAAAATGAACTCACCATAATAAAAAAATTCAAAATGTTTTGAAAAAATTAATCTTATTAGAAAATTGAAAAAAAAGACTACATGAGAGATGATGAAAAGTGAACATTGTTTAGAACCTTACTTGAAACATTCTCATTCGTATCTAAGGGAAACATAGTGAAAATACATATAAGGTTCCACTCATACTTCGATCCCAGTATAGCCTACGATGGTACTATCCAACTAAGAAAATTTACAATGGCCATTTCCTTCCATTGTAAATAGTCCATACTGAATTCAATAATTTAATGTTATTCTACACAACATCTCCATATTATATTCAAGTCCTCATGAGATGAAATATAACTCAAAATATTCTTTCCTGAGAAGAGCGTGAACCTATCCTCAAACAGATAGTTTCACAAACATTTAAGCTCATTCATATTTTTAGAAAGCTCTAAATTGTGTGTAGGATAATTATTCTCATGCAATTGATGTTGGGAAGAGTTGTATGATTCCACATGGTTATCATCCATAATTCTACATCCCGAACCATCACGAAGAGCATAAAAACTACCTTAACCTTTGATTTGAATTGGATTAGATGTAAGAAGAAATTTCAGTTCATTTAAAGAATTTTGTCACATCACATCCCTTATAATTTTTCCCATGTTCCTGGTAAAAGAAGTCAAACATGTTGCTAGAATAGAAAAATTCTTATGAAACAATCTGTGGTATCAAATAAGACCAAAGAAGCTCTATATCTCAATGATATTTTTTGGATCCTTCCATGAATGTAAAATCTTCACCTTATTTGGATAGAATGATAATCCATGTTTGTAAAAATTTTCCCTATGAACATCCCTTATTGAATCTAGAAAATACATTTCGAGAGCCTTCCATGCAAATTTTGACTTCATAGAATTTCCAAATATAATCAAAGATGGTGCTCCTCCTCATGGTCGAATTTAAAATAAACCATAATATCATCCTTGAAAAATAACATCAATGGGTCAAAATATTGATGGAATATATAATTCTTTAAATATTTAAAAATGAATGAGTGTTATTAAGAAAGAAATGCATTATAATCTATTCATAATGGACATACCTTATTCTAAAAATTATATTTTGTATATCTGACTACTGAACACTAGGATGTTGATGACCTAACTGATGATAAATCATTAAAAACCACTTTTCCATTTTTCAATTATCAAAAAAATAATCAATATTAGTCCAATGATTCATATTTTTAACTATTACCAAGTACATTATCCGATAGAGCACACACAACTGAAGGGATCCATATTCCTTCTTTATAAAGATCATAGGGACCGCCCAAGGATATACAATAGGATGAATCAAACATTTTCTCAAAAGGCCATCCATATGAATCTTGTGCTATTACAACTCCACTGGTTATATAGGATAAAACGGTACCAATATCAGTTGGTTCCTTATAACTACGTCAAACATAAAATCTACCTATCTCTCTGGTTAAATACTAGAGAATTATTTTGGGAAAATCTCATAATTCTCCTAAACAATAACATAATGATCCAAAAATAAATAATAGTTATGAGGTTCAATTAGAAGAAAATAAAACAAAATCCTTATCTATGGGAGAGACGGTCCTTGATGATCAATCCATGGGTCCCACTACCCTTGAAATACTTTAGCATTCCTATCGGTATAGAGAAACGAAACATGACCATCATAAAAATCATCATTATCTCAGAGATAAACAATACAATACATAATTATGAGGATTTCAAAATAGATCCAAATCAAGAATGAGAGAATCCCTGACTAACTCTATATATGATATCGTTAATGAACAGGAAGGACATTGAAAACCCTGATCCCCTCTGTTACCATGTGGTGTTGTTGAGTCCATTATACAGAACATAATTGATGTTGGATGTTTATGAATATAAACAAAATGTGAAGATATAAATGAGCGGGATGAAGAAGTATAAAATAATGAGTTTTTTCTATAATATTCAATAAGGACAATTTATATCCTTATTTTTAGACTTGCATCAACAACCACATGACACTCATATTCATGAAATTGGTTCACTTCGAAGGCATGTGGATTTATCCCAATAGTATTTGAATCTTATGGTTGCATCGACATATCCATTGGAGCTGGAGAACACTTACCATAACAGGGGGTTGCCATAGTCTGGTATAATTGTTTCTTGTGACCAACAAATCCATAGATTTTGAAAATATTCATGGGTATATAAAAAGAATGTATCTAATGTCTAACCTTTCCACATATAAATAATGCAATATACATGTTTCTAGATAAAATAGATGGTGCATAGGTGGCTCACTATTGAGACCCACCTCCATCAGTCCTGCGATGATCTTTAGACTTCCTATTTTTCCCATTCACATTTTTGATCTACCAATGGATGGAAGAGATTAAGTGTAAAATCTTCCATTTTTCTCCATATCCATATATTCCGTAGTATCTCTATTTATATTCTATGTATAGGTATAATGTTCTAACATAATCACCACCTATATGATATCTGGTCACAATCCTTGCTGGTATATCTAAGCCTTCACCCGGCCATTCATCGCCATGTCCAGAGAAAAAAAGACATGCTCCACAAAATAGGTTGGTGCAAGGAGACACCAGATACTCACCTAGTTTCATATAAATGAACTCTAGATATTTTGGTTCCATTAGCGAATCATGAAAAAACTGATGGAAGAACAGGGTTTTGAAACCCTTCATATCCAAGACCAAGTGTCTATTTTCTTGGATTATAGAATCCCACCATCTCTTGTTGGGACCCTCGATCCTGAATTCATAGCTCTTTACCCAAATATTATATTGTGTCTTTATTAATTTGTTGATTTGGTTTATCATATATAGTTAGTCATCTGATTCTTGAGGTTCATTCATTCTTTTATAGAATGGTTTCTTCTTGCTAAAGAATTCCTGAGATCTTTCCCTCTCTTCTATCTCGTGGATGTAAGTCAAAAAATACATTATGAACCCGTGGGAAATCCTATTCAACAACATGAACTAATCATATGACATTATTTATGAGATTATGATCTATTGGTGAATTAATTTTTGGATCATCAGATGTCTTCTCCTCAAGAACTCGTGGAATATGACTCTGATACCTACTACATCCCACCAAAAAATAAGAATGATCTAACAACTAAACATATTTTAGTTGAAAATAGAATTCCCATAATTAGAAACTAATATACAAAATAAAACCAAAAAATAAAAATGCATTTACCAACATCCCATGTTATCTTATGTCTAGTCAGGATAAGAGTTACCATGAACTTATCACAACATACCTCTTAATTCCCAAGAATCCCATCTATAGTCGAAAAAATGTCCCAACATAACGAAATATGTAGAAATACCTCCTCTAATACCAAATTTTAAAAAAATGGATCATGTGAGAATAAAACCAAACACATTTCCCATTCTGTCACATACCCAATGGGAGTTCCTAATCCTAACGGGCCGGCGAGAAGCACTAGGACATTAGATAAAAATGCAGAGGAAATGATAACTATGATCTTGAAAAAACACAAAAAATATATATACATAGAGAAAAAAGGAACAAAGGAATGGTAAAAAATTATATTCCTTAACTTTAATAAAAATATTAAAAATAAACTGCAAAAGTTCTCAGAAACTCTAAGAGGAAAGTCCAAATACAAATTCCAAATAACTATTCCATCTTATTGGATGGATGAACTCCCACAATCACTACACTAGCTACCCAACCCAGCTAATATAAAAAATTTCCACCCCACTATGTATCATTTCATTACCCTGTAGTAAAAGACATACATAGGTCTACGCACCACTGAAGAGCTGTGCATAGTGTGAGCTTGTAGGATCTATAGCATCCCACCCAACTGTTCCACAACATGTATCTATATAAAAATTCATGAATTCTAATTAAAAAAACATAGTATGATAAGATGTAATGAAATTTTATTTAAAACATAGTAAAACTTTCCCTCTTATCATATTTTTAAAAAATTAAGTTTCATAAATTTTGAAGAACATTTGCCATGTCGTACATCAAAAACATAAATATGAACATCATGGATAAAATTGTATAAATCTGAGAAGTTCAATAAATAATAGGTATGAGAACCAAGGATCCCTAAAGGTAAAACTAGTATACTACTCATATAATTATCAATCAATTTCAAAATCTGACTCCTAGTACATAGTCCTAGGATGAATATGACTACCCCATGAATTAACCCCATAACAAAGTCAATATCAGTCCCCTAGAACAACGAGCGTATGAAATATGAGATAATCTCCATAATAAATGCTCCCAATAATTACAAAAAATTAATGATGGCCTCGAGATAAAACTTCCACCTATGTTACCATGGTAACAAATGTTCTCATTTTCTCAATTCATTCCAATTAATTTTAAAAAATTGAAAACAATTGGTAAATCCTTTTCAATGTTTTTAAAATACCCCATTCTATTCGATTTTTCAACTATTAGGGAAAACCAATATTTCTTTTAAAAACTCTTTTCAAAACATACAAAATAATCATGAAAATTCCTTTCATATATCAATTTTTAAAACTATAACCATAAGGTTTATCAAAAAATGATGTAGATATAACAAACATCCTTTAAATAAGGTTATACATGCCCACAATGGGATCATATAATGAGGAAACACAACAATGACAATGGAGACCATGGAATCTAATCCACATAATTTTGGATTGATCCAATTAAGAATGAGGGTCTGGATAGGAGTAAATACCACATACCTTAAGAACGAATAGTCATCGCATCATAACTAGAATAGAACTAAACTCGGGAATGAGATCTCACCATGGATCTTTTTATATAACAAAAACAATCACCAATTTAGACCAATATATTCAATAAAAAACCCAAGGGTACTACCGTGATTGATGGAAATGGTGAAGTGGAAATGTCTCTTATCTAGAGAGATTCACCACAACTATAATGAAGATTAAATGCCAAACAAATTGTTCTAGATGGATATACAATGAACCAAATTATCCTAAAAACTATCATTAGTGGAGGACATTTAATTAGGTATTAAAAACTATGATTATGGATTATCAAAAGTTATAAATATTAAGACAACCCATATGATGTTTTTATGTAGTAAAAATATCGAGGTTATAAATAAAGTATTCAAGGATGTTTTTTGGATGAGGAATTTTCAACCCCTATGATAAACATTATGTTTTATATAGGGTGGATTTATTTATCATAAATAATAGGGATAAACCATATTTTCGGTGAAAACTCATCGTAGCTGGCCTGGTAGTGGGGATTGAACCCATGACATATTCTTATAATCATAGGGGTATGAATTTATCCATGAAATGGATGGAAAATTTAAAGGAAAGTTGCTTATAGAATTTATTTGGTTGAATAGTTGGTATTATTTATGATGATTATTGTATTATATCAAGGTTAGATCATTTTTATAATTACCATACCATGTTATGACCAGTTTTAGTTTTTTTAATGTTTAATTATAGGATAAATAGCTTTTAATCCCATTTATAGTTATATGTCCCTCAATAGATAATTTTATTTTACTATAGGAATTAGAAAAATTATCTACGATACTCATCGTCAAGAGAAAATATTATATTGTGGTGGAAATTGGATAAATGATAAAATTCGACTCATCGGGTTTGTAGGTTTCCTTTTTTTTACCTTGGTATAGATAGAAAGGGAATTCAATAACAATGGGAAATTATAAGAAAATTAAGGAATTATTAGAGTATCGAGAGTTATAATGAACCAATGGTCATTTAAATCATCTCAAATTTTTGTTTTTTAGGCAATTAATATTCCATTGATCATTCTATTATTTGTGACTAGTGACCTCTATCACACTCTATAATTATTTATGCTTTTCATTCATTCCGACATATATTCTCTCTAAGTGGAGTCCATGTTTTAGGTAACATTTGGTCACCATCATATTTCCAACATACCATTTTAAATATTAATTTTTTACTAATCCTTTTCAAAATGTGGGTTTAAAAAATGGAATTCTAAAAATGACAATCCATTGATAACAAAGTTGAATTTTGAGGGAGAAATTCACCTTATTAGGGTAGGATGTGACAACCAATGATTTTTTGAATTGTTGTTTTAAATTAATTTAAATTATTTAATATATTATTTTAAAATTAATATTTTAAATTTAATTATACAAATATCAATGTTTATATTTCACTATACATAATTTTTTTTACCGATAACTTGGGTTACACGTAAGCTCGAGTCTTACTGGGCAACAATATACTAAAAATATTATTATTTAACAAGAATGTTATCGCATATAAACTAGAATGTCTGTAATGAATGAGATTAAATGAATTACGGAAATATAAATTTCAATTTTTTTATAAAATGAATTCATTTTTTACTAATTAATTTGAAATTAAAATGAATACCATTGAATATACATGATGTGTTTTCATGAAAAGTTATTTTTTATTAACTAATTGACATTTTAGCCTAATAATGTAAATTATTCACTATTATTGAAATATATTAATGAATTTTATATTTTTTATATTGTAAAATAATTTCATAAATTAATTCAATATTTTTGATTGGATTTTGATAAAATTAAATCAAATTTTATTCGTAAAAATGTTGTATTTTATTAAAATGAAGTTTTGACTTTATTATATAGTAGTCTTGTATTAAAACTATAATCGTAAATATTTATAAGTTTTATATAAATATATAAACATTATTCTTTTGTTCATAATATTGAAATTAAATTTGGGTGATTTTTTTTGAATTTTTCTTAGTAGTTCTATTTTTTGATGAATAATAAAAAATATTTCATTTTAAATTAAAAATACTATATCATATAGAGACATTATAGTGTTAAATTATTTTTTAAATTGTTTAATGTATTATTAGATCATTTTATATCATTTAATCCAATTTATTTTTAAAAAAATGCATTGATATTTTAGGTATAAAAATAATAATAAATTTTTTGATACATTCATTTTAAAATCTCGCATTCCTGTCAGTCTGTGGGTTTAAATATAAATTTAATCCTTACACTTATTTTATTGGATGTTTTAAAATTACTTCTATGTTTATAATAATAAATGTTTTATAATTTATAATATGTTAAATTTACTTTTTGACCAAAAATATTCAAGAATCCAATTAAAAGTAATTACAAAAATAAATTTTCAAACAAGTATACTTTTTTGTCCCAATTTAATCATAATGGGTCAAGGAACTTATAAAAGTTTCTAAAACCCACTATATTTCTATATTTAGATGATATAAAATATTGGGAATAATTTGGTTTTTTATTCGGTGCACATGATGTAATGGAGACCTTTCAATGGTGTTTACCTTGTTATATTTACAAGATTGACACTCTGCCTTCACAATAAAAAACCAATCACTCTCCGATGTTCTTCACAAAAAATATGAATTTTTGGTGATCTAAAACATGAAAAAATAACCTAAAAGTATCCATAATCTGTTCCTATAATCATATCTTTTTAAAAATAAATCAAAGTAATTTCTTTAGGGAAAAGAAAAAAGAGTGACCTAAAGAATAAGTAACATTCATCGAAAAGAACTTTGGTTTTATATCATTCTTTATACATTAAATTATTTTTAATTGATGATTATATAATATCCAATTTATATAAAATATAATTTTATTTTAATATGTTTTTCATTCAAACTACATATACACACCATTCCAAAAAATGTGTTATGAAAATATCATTTATGTGTACAAAAGACCACCACCTCTCATGATGATGTTATCCAAATTCCATTTCAACAATTGAAGGTTATGAATTCTGATGTATGTATTATATTCTATATTCTATATTCTATATATATATTATATTTTTTAATTATTTTAATATATTAATTGTTATATTAATCATACATTCATGATTCAAATTTCTTTTAGAATACAATAACATCGATTGCGGATGTATAGACTGCTGCCACATTAAAGCTATATGATCTGTTCACACATTTTAGAGAATGTACTAAGTATGAGTCTACTAAAAATACAATATTGATATGAAATTTTTATTATATTAAATACAAATTCATTTAAATGTACTTATATAATTTCATTTTATTCTTTCCATTTCACACATCGAAAAAGTGATAGCGTTATTTGTGGTCCTGTGGACTACCACCTGTTGGGCGGAGAAAAAGGGAGTGATGGCAAGAGTGGGGGTGAATTGCCTTTTTAAAAATTAATTAACAATTTAAAATCAAAGTTGAAATTCAGCGGAAAATAAAAGAGGCAAGACACAAAAACTTGATAACGGAGTTCGGCCAAAAACCCGGCCTACGTCTCCGCTCCCAACTCAACCGTTGAGAGATTCTACCGCTTGCTTTTCAATGGTTGTAGCAAGAAACCCACTAGCCTTTTTACAGGTGAAGGCTAGCTCACCTATTACAGCTTGCTTTTTAATGGTTTGAGCAAGAAACCCACTAGCCTTTTTAACGGGTGAAGGCTAGCTCACCGATGACTCAAGCCTTTTAAAAGGAAAGGCTTGACTAAACTCTTCACACCTTAGAGGTGGTGTGGAAACCCAAATGAGAGGGATGAGAGAAAGAGTTGGGGGTTTGTAGGCACAAACCCAAAATGATGCTCAAAATAAATAAAACAATAAAAACCGTATTGTTGAGAAGACTTGGGCGCCAAAGGTTGATGAAGTTGATGAAGTGTGCTTCCCAAGCTCCTATGGTGGTTATCCTTGGATGTGGAATTGATATGGAGCAAGTGGGGTTCCTTGGAGGAAGTCCGCCGGAGGTTCGCCAAATGATCAACAATGTGTCCGGGGGCTTGATTATGGTTCCACTATTGTTCCTTAGGCTTCCGGGGGTTCCTAGTCCTTTATTTATAGAGGGGGAACCCTCATATGGCCGTTGGAGGCCTTTGGAGCCGTTGGAGAGGCTTTCGGAGCCGTTGGAGGCCAAGTGGACAGGCTGGTCAAAAGCCCAACGGCTAGTTTGACTGCCTCCACCGGCTGATCGGTACAGGGCCACCGGTTGGCCGGTGCCTTGGAGTTGGGAGGATGCTTCTGTCCAGACTCCACCGGCGGACCGGTGAGGAGGCCACTGGTTGGCCGGTGGCAAGACAGTAGCTTGCCATTCTGTGCAGGGCTCCACCGGCTGGCCGGTGCTGAGGCCACCGGTTGGCCGGTGAGAAGGCAGTAGCAAACACTATTTTGCTGGGTGCCACTGGCTGGCCGGTGCTGAGGCCACCGGTTGGCCGTTGCCAAGGCAGTGGCTCAGCCTTCTCTCCAGGGTCCATCGGCTGGCCGGTGGAGAAGCCACCGGTTGGCCGGTGGACTGATTTCAGTCCAGTTTGCCTTCTTTCTTTCTTGGCCCAATTCCTTGGCCACATGAATTGATGACTATCATCCAAAAACACTTAAAACAATATTAAAAAAACAATAGGGTGATTGTGATCATGAAAATAAAACCTTGAGGGGTTCGAGAGGTACAACAATCTCCCCCTATTTTGATGATCACAATCACCGAAACAAACAATGTAAAATAAAAATGAAATGAAAAACACGCTTTAAAGGATTTCTCCCCCAATCAATCAAGAAATTCTCCCCCTTTGTGATTATCAAAATAGCACGGGGCATAAAACTTGATTGACGGAAAATTGAAAATCAAGATCAATTGGAATTTTTGAATATTGAATTGAAAAATTTGAATAACAGTTTGAATTAAAAGTTTTGAATAAAATTTTGAAATGAGAATTTGAAATTGAAGAAATTTGAAATGAATGTTTGAATTGAAAGTTTAAATTGAAAAATTAATTGAAAGTTTTGAAATTGAAAGATTGAATAACAGTTTGAATTGAAAGTTTTAAATCAAAATTGAATTGAAAGTTTTGAAATTGAAAGATTGAATAACAGTTTGAATTGAATGTTTTGAATCAAAATTGAATTGAAAGTTTAAAAACAAATAAAGAAACTTTCTCCCCCTAAATAAAACAAAAAATCATAGGGGAAAGGGTTTTGGAACCGAAACTAATTTTGGCCCGGAGAGACTCGCCAAAAAAGATTTTTCAATCCAAATTTGTTTCATGGCGGGTCTTCTCCTATAAAATTCGTCCGAAATGTAAATAGATTTAGGCATACCATAACGGGCATTTTTGCAATCGCATTCATAAATTAGGTGCCCGGATTTTTTACAATAATTGCAAAATTTATAACTAGAGCTCCCCCTTACAAAAACAGTGGGTGCATGGGAGGAGGAGGCTTGGTTGGTATAGCCAAGTCCTTGAGTGGTCCTGGAAACCCTTTGAGAACCCAATAATTTGGTCAAATTTTGTTCACCTTGGGTGAACTTGGCTAAGGATTCTCTAAGGTCCTTGATGGTTGATTCCAAAGAATCAACATTTGGGAAATTTTGGATTTTTAGGGAGAGTTCCTCCTTCTCTTTGAGAAGTTGTTCTTTTTCGGAGGAAATTTTTTTGAAATTCTTTTTCAAAGAAACAAATTTAGAAGAAAGTTCATGAAAACCATTTTCTAATTGGTCTCTAGCATGTTGGAGTTCTTCATATGATAATTGATTAAAAGAATTAGAAGAACTAGAGGAGGAAGAAGAGGAAGAGGATGATGATACCTCATGTTTTGCCAATAGGCATTTTGTACCTTGGTCGCTTGAGGAGGAGGAGGAGGAGGATGATGAGGTGTCACTCCATGTCGCCTTGAGGACCTTTTTCTTTCCTTTTTCCTTTTGTGTGGCCCGTTTTATGTTGAGTGGGCAATCGGGCTTGTAATTCCCTTTTTGGCCGCACCCGTTGCATTTTACCTTGGGCTCGGATCTTGCGGTGGGTTCTTGCTTTCGCGCCTTGCGAGATTTCTTCTTCTTCTTGTGCTTCTTCATAAATTTGGGCATTTGGTGGGCGAGATTCTCCATTTCCGAGTCGCCGCTTGATGATGAAGAAGATGAAGATGATGATGAGGAGGAGGATATTACTTCTTTTTGTACCTTGAGGGCGATGTTCTTTGGTGTCTTGATTGGTGTGCCCTCCTTTTGAGCTTGCCTCCTCATCGTGATCTCGTACGTCATTAGGGATCCGATGAGCTCTTCGACCGGCATGTTCTTTACATCCTTAGCTTCTTGGATAGCCGTCACCTTAGGTGGCCATGAGCTCGGAAGGACCCATAGAATCTTCTTGACCATTGCTTCAGCTGAAACATCATCACCAAGAGATTTTCTACCATTGCAAACGTCAGTGAAGCGTGTAAACATTTCAGAAATAGACTCATTTGGATGCATGGAAATGCTTTCAAAATCTTGTCTATACATGTCTAACCGAGTATCCTTAACTATGTTAGTGCCCTCATGGGTCACTTCCAATAGTTTCCAAATTTCATGAGATGAGGTGCAAGTGGAAACTCGGTTGAACTCATTTCGGTCAAGGCCGCAATGTAGAGCGTTCATGGCTTTGCCATCAAGCTCAAAGTTTCTAATATCGGTGGGGGTCCATTTGGATTCGTCGGGAGTAGACAAAGTATAACCTTGCATGACAATTTTGTAAATAGGATATCTTATGCTTCTTAAAAAAGTGGTCATGCGGGTTTTCCAATAATTATAGTCGGACCCATCAAAAAATGGAGCCCGACCCAAAGAAAAGACTTCGGGGGCGAAAGAAGTGGATGCCATCACAATGGATCTTTAATTTGAAACTGGTTAGGGTATTACTCAAATTTTGCCTCTGATACCAATTGTTGGGCGGAGAAAAAGGGAGTGATGGCAAGAGGGGGGTGAATTGCCTTTTTAAAAATTAATTAACAATTTAAAATCAAAGTTGAAATGCAGCGGAAAATAAAAGAGGCAAGACACAAAAACTTGATAACGGAGTTCGGCCAAAAACCTGGCCTATGTCTCCGCTCCCAACTCAACCGTTGAGAGATTCTACCGCTTGCTTTTCAATGGTTGTAGCAAGAAACCCACTAGCCTTTTTACAGGTGAAGGCTAGCTCACCTATTACAGCTTTCTTTTTAATGGTTTGAGCAAGAAACCCACTAGCCTTTTTAACGGGTGAAGGCTAGCTCACCGATGACTCAAGCCTTTTAAAAGGAAAGGCTTGACTAACCTCTTCACACCTTAGAGGTGGTGTGAAAACCCAAATGAGAGGGATGAGAGAAAGAGTTGGGGGTTTGTAGGCACAAACCCAAAATGATGCTCAAAATAAATAAAACAATAAAAACCGTATTGTTGAGAAGCCTTGGGCGACAAAGGTTGATGAAGTTGATGAAGTGTGCTTCCCAAGCTCCTATGGTGGTGCTCCTTAGATGTGGAATTGATATGGAGCAAGTGGGGTTCCTTGGAGGAAGTCCGCCGGAGGTTTGCCAAATGATCAACAATGTGTCCGGGGGCTTGATTATGGTTCCACTATTGTTCCTTAGGCTTCCGGGGGTTCCTAGTCCTTTATTTATAGAGGGGGAACCCTCATATGGCCGTTGGAGGCCTTTGGAGCTGCTGGAGAGGCTTTCGGAGCCGTTGGAGGCCAGGTGGACAGGCTGGTCAAAAGCCCAACAGCTAGTTTGACTGCCTCCACCGGCTGACCGGTACAGGGCCACCGGTTGGCCGGTGCCTTGGAGTTGGGAGGATGCTTCTGTCCAGACTCCACCGGCTGACCAGTGAGGAGGCCACCGGTTGGCCTGTGGCAAGACAGTAGCTTGCCATTCTGTGCAGGGCTCCACCGGCTGGCCGATGCTGAGGCCACCGGTTGGCCGGTGAGAAGGCAGTAGCAAACACTATTCTGCTGGGTGCCACCGGCTGGCCGGTGCTGAGGCCACCGGTTGGCCGGTGCCAAGGCAGTGGCTCAGCCTTCTCTCCAGGGTCCATCGGCTGGCCGGTGGTGAAGCCACCGGTTGGCCGGTGGACTGATTTCATTCCAGTTTGCCTTCTTTCTTTCTTGGCCCAATTCTTTGGCCAAATGAATTGATGCCTATCATCCAAAAACACTTAAAACAATATTAGAAAAACAAGAGGGTGATTGTGATCATGAAAATAAAACCTTGAGGGGTTCGAGAGGTACAACACCACCAACTTGAAGAGATGTGATTATTCTTTTCTCATCACCAAAATAGTAAAATGATATATATATATATATATATATATATATATCTCTGTGTGTGTGTGTGTGTCTATATATATATAAATTCAAATATGTTATTTTTGATATAATGATTATTATCGAATTAAAAAATAAATCTCATTATTTATTTTATCATCATTTAAAAATTAGAATGACACCCATTCATAAGTATGACCTATTTTCTCCATAATTGTGAGAATGATTCATTTTCATAATCTTTTTCCATGATTGGTTGTAAATTAATAATTTTTGTAAAAATATTATGATTATTTATTGATTATTATTTGTGATATCTTAAAATAATGAACCCTTTGAACATATTAGACATACCAAAGTACATTTTGACACATTAACTGAATATGGTAAAAACCCAATCTAAGCATAATAAATTACATAATTGTATATAACATGGCAATAAATGAAATAAAATTAATATTTAACTTAGAAAATTTTACCAACAAATAAAAAAAATTCACACGTTTTTTAATCATGAAGCGAAATGAAAAGCGTCACAAATATTATTCAAGGTATGTTGTTTCTTATGTCAATTTCCAATAAGTGTGATAATCTTTTATTTAATTGGATATGTTATGAAAAGAATATACAAAAAAAAATATTATAGGGGGGATTTATTTTTTTCACACATAAATATTTCATTTATTTATTACCACTCCAATGATATTATCTCTGTAAGGGATTTTCAATTAAATTTTTAAAAATGATAGAATAATGTCATATTCGCTAATTAATTATTTTCTGTGGTTTATATAATTCCCATGTGGATAAATAATATCATGAATTTTTTATTAATTGTATTCAAATGATCCATTTAAAAATTATTAATTTTTGGGTTTCCACTAAACATATTACCACATTCTTATGGGGGTATGTAGTTTTTTTCGTATGAGAAATATTCCATATTAGAAATTATTTTCCTTTGTGTACATTATATATATCCCTATATTATGTTATATAATGATATTAATTTCATTCCTAATATTAAATATTTCAATTGATGTTATTCTTTCCTGGATATCATGATTCCAAATTTACTCAATTAGTGAGGGTCTTCGTCACAATCTACTTTTAATGAAGAATTTTTATATGACCACCCAATTTTAGGAGGTGTATTGTAATGATGTAACACGGGTTGCCCTCAATCCTAGAACTTGACTTGTTCCATAACATAACCAAGGTGAATTTTTTATCCCGACAGGTAGGTAATAAGTACCGAGGAACTAAAGAACAGACTAGAGGAAATGATTTCTACTGGCCTGAACAAACACATAGAATATATATACATAGAGTAATAAAGTAAAACTGAATGATATAAAATATTTTCCATTACTATAAGAAATAAAATAGAAATAAATGAGTTTAAAGTTACCTAAAAACATAAAGAGACAAGTACAACTCCAATATAACAAAACCAAATAGCTAATAATTGTTATGTCATGGAAAATATCCCTCCATCACACTAGAAGCTACCAAATTTTTCATACACGATCTCTGAAGATATATATAGTTATAAGAAAAGCTAAAGTGGTTCACATGGTGTTTACTAATAAGATCAATTGGACCCCACCAGGTGTTCTATAATAGGTATCTATATAAAAAATTGTGAATTCTCTTTTCAAATTAATAATGGAATGATAAGAATCAAAGAAGTTTTATAGAAAACATGGTAATCATTTTCCCATTATCACAGTCTTAATGAAAAAGTTGGTATATAAATTTGATGAAAAATTTCCATATCATTATTGAAAAGAATAAATAGGGGAATCAAGGATAAAATTGTAAAAGTCTATCAAATAAAATCAAAATCAAAATTATTAGCACCGAGGATCACTATAGGTCATACTACCAGATAACTCATACAACAATTAATCATGTCCACAATACAGATCTGTAAAACACAATATTGGGAAGTAGCATAATACCCCTTGATTCAAAACCACATACGAACTTCTCTAGGATGTGGGAAATGATGTCTAAAAAATGATCCAAAAGAAAAAGATCAGCACACATATTTTAAAAACATTAAGAGGTGTGTGACATGACATATAACTCTCAAATCCTCTTATACTCTAGAAAATCATTCGACATTGATTACAATTTTTCCTTTTTCTATCTCATTATGTATAAGATATATTAATTTCCTGTAACCCATCACATCATGGATCCATTCATTGACTATTCATGAAACTCATACATGTCGTGTAACCTAGTTACATGGTGTGAAATCCTCCTACAACATTTAGAAAAATCCAGTTAAATGTGATAGTATGATAAATATGGAAATTTTCCCTTTCTAGGTATACATAAAAGACCCTCTCATCCCTATAATAAAAAATAAGGAAAACAACAATGAGGAAAATGATATACCATACATATAGGTAACAGGATGTTACGATCTTCTCACTATAAAGGATTTCCTTCCTTGAGATGTCTTGTGGGATTTGTAATCCATTGTAAAGGATGGTTCCACTTCTTCCTCATCAAAGAATCAGATTCCCATGTCTAATAATATTATTATACCTGTTTTAATAGTACCCTAACCGATGAAATACAATTTTTATATAATAATATCACTTGAAAGTAAATGATCTCAGTTGGTTTCCGCATAATAGAAACATCTCTCTCTAAATCAATTTCTTCGCAACTATGAATATGGTGGGCGTTAGGATGGTACTTGCAGAGATGGGACATTTGGGAAAAATCACTAATACCAATCAATTGTACATAAAAACTTAACTAAAAAAAAATTCACAATCTGTTTAGTGACATCAAATTATCCATTATATCTCAGAGCCAATATTCATGGTTTTCCAGGCTGATGGTGGCCCAACCATGGAGAATATTTCAAGAAAATCAATTCACTAATGAAAAACATAATGGGATTAATCCACCAATAAACTATTATTTCTTTCAACTTTTATTTGTAATGAGATATCAATGTATATAATAGATTATGGTGATGTATAAAATACCAAACTTTCTCTAAATTAAGATACATCACCCAACTCCACCCAATAATGTGGTTATATGCATGGGTGACAATACAATTCTTCTAATGTATCCATTATAATCATTGAATTATAATTGTTGTTATAAACATAATAAAAATTTTAATATGGATATCCCATTATACATCGATGTCCATGTCACATGCATGAATCATATCTTCTAGTATCTGATTTAATCACACAGTCCGACCATCTATCTCTGGGCATTTTGTTGTGGTCAACTTGAACTGATTTTCCCATTGAATCATGGATACCCTTCTAGAACCACATGGTAAATTTAGGGTTCTAATATAAAACAAGGATAGAATAAATTACATGTAACCTAGAAATTTCATTCACATATAGATTTCCCTATTATTTAAGCATTGTGGAATCCTTGTTTGTATTAAAATAAGAAGTCTTCCATAACTGATCAATAAAAACACAGATATAATTCATTCCTCTCAGATTATATAGTAATGAAAAAAAATTACATGGAAAACTCATCCCAGTTCAATTCTTACACTAGAAGATGCTGAAGGAGACCAGATGGTTTCAAGTGATCAACCTTAATCTATTGGCATGTGTAACATTGATACACATAATATGAAATGTCCAAAATATTATCGGACCACCATAATTTTGATCTCATTTCATAATAAAACATCATTGTTCCTAGATGAATAGACCAAAATGATCTATGAAAATTTAACAAGACTATAATTTTCATAGATTTTGGGATGAAAAGCAACATCCAAACATTGAAGAGATCATCTGAAGAGAGAGACCAACAAAAAATGATTGCACCACCATAAATTCCAATCTGAGATTTTCTAAACTCTTGATCTTGCTAGATAATTTTAAAAATAGACACCATTAGATATTATGATAATTGGACCTCGGTCAAAACCATACTTTAATCATCCTCCCTCCTATCTAAGTAAAACATAGTGAAAAGACCTATAATGTAATACTCCTACTTCGATTCTAGAATAGCCTACAATGATACTATCCTACTATGAGAATTTAAAATGACCTTTTCCTTCTCCTAGGTATATGTGATATTTAAGTCAATCATCAAATTTTATTCTACCCATCATCTCATTCAAAGATTCAAGTCCTCATGTGAAGTGATATAACTCAAACAATTTTGTTCAGAGAAGATCATGAAGCTCTCATCAAATAGATATTGTCCTCGACACTTATGCTCAAGAATAGTTATATAAATATCTAAATTTTTAGTGGGATAATTTTTATCATGCAGTTGAAGTTGGAAAGAGCTGTATGATACCAAATGGTTATCAAACATAATCTTGCATCCAAATCCTTCACCAGGAGCGTCAAAAAACACAATATACCCCTTTCAAGGACCATGAATGATTAGAATAGGATTATATGTACGATGAAATTTTAGTTCATGTATTGAATATTGACTCATCACATCCCATGTAAATTTCTCCGCCTTCTTGGTATGAGAAGTCAAATTTTATGCTTGATTAGAGAAATACTTAAGAAACCATCAGTAGTATCCTACAAGAGTAGTGATGCTATGTATCTCAATGATACATTGAGGTTCCTCCCACAAAAGAAAATTCAGAAATTTATTTGGATCAAATGAAAATCCATGCGTGGAAATTTTGATCCTAATGGACATCACTTATTGAATCTTGAAAATACATTTCCATAGCCTTACATACTAATGATGACTTCATAGAATTTATAAAACTAATCTATGTTGGTTCTCCTCCACATGTTCAGATTTTGAATAAACTATAATATCATCCTTGAAAACTACCATTAATGTGTCAAAATATTGACGGAATTTATAATTAATCAAAGAAATAATAATTAAAGGAGTGTTGGTAAGACCAAAAGTCATCATATGCTTTTCATAATGGCCATAACTTCTCCAAATGTTTTATTGGGTATATCTGACTACCAAACCCTGATATGATGATAACCTGATGGAATATAAATCATTAAAAACCACTTTCCCAATTTAACTTTTCAAAAAAAATCCGCACGAGGTTGAGGATATGTATTCTTAACTATTACCCAATTCAACATTCAATTTTCTACAGACAAATGAAGTGATCTATCTTCCATCTTAAGAAAGAGCACAAGGTCATCCCATGTATGAACACTAGGGTGAATTAATCCATTTTCCAATAGCCTATCCAACTGAATCATATTTCCACTCCACTGGTTATATATGATAAGATGGTACTGCTATCAGTTGGGTACTAAGAGCTAGGTAAAACATAAACATTACCTATCTCTCTTAATGAAGACTAGATAAGTCATTTGGGAAAATTTCATAATTATCCTAAACAAAAAAGGGTTATCAACAACAGAAAAATAGTTATCAGGAACAATAAGAACAACATAAAACAAAATCATGAGCTCCGGGTGTGAAGGACCCTGATTGTCAAACCTCATATCCCACTCCCCTTGAAACACACGAAAATTCCCATCAGAAGAGAGAGACCAAACATTATCATCATAAGAATCAAAATTATTTTAGAGATAAAAAATACAATAAATTCGAATGATAATGTCAAAACAGATCCAAATCAAGAATGAGAGAATCCCAGACCTAATCTGTATATGCTATCCTTAACAAACAGGAAGGGAATTGAAACCCATGCTCCCCTCTCTTATAATTTGGGGTCACTGAATCCATTGTAAAGGACATAAGTTCTGTTGGATGTTCAATAATATTAACAAAATGTGTACATATAAACTAGTGGGAGTCACCCGAAATAAAAATGAAATTTTTATTGAATATTCAATAAGGATAGTACATATCATTATTTTCAAACTTACGTCGACATTTGTCGGACATTCATATGTGTGAAAGTGATTCACTTCTATGGCATGTGGTTTTATCCCTATAGTCATGGAATATAATGGTTTTGTCAATGTAGCCATTGGAGCCGAAGAACACTAACCATAATAGCGTGTAGACTTATCCTGAGAGAAGTGTTGAATGTGAATGAAATATCCATAGATGTTACACATTTTCGTGGGTATAGGAAAAGAATTTACTACGTTTATGAACTATCCACACTGAAATATAGTAATAGGCAAGTTTCTATCTATAATATATGGTTAAGTGGTAGATCAATATTGATACCCACCTCCATTAGTCTTGTGATGATCATTCCACTTCCTATTCGTCCTATTCACACCATTGAATCTACCAATGGATGGAAGAGATTATATGGAATATCAAGTATTTTCCACTATATCCTTCTTTTCCATAGTAGAAAAATTTACATTACCTACATAGGTATAATGTTTCAAAATATACACCTCTATTATGATATATTTCACAAACCTTGCAGGTATATCAAAGCCTTCACCTGGCCATTCATACCCATGTTCGAAGAAAAACAGAAAAGATCAGCAAATTGATTGCTGCATAAACACACTAGACACTCACATTATTGAAATGAAATGAAATCCATATGTTTTAGTTGCATTTGTGAATCCTGAAAAAAAATCCAATTAAAGAACGTGTTTTTAAAACCCTTCTTATCCATGTCCATATGTCTATTTTCCTAGAATATGGAATCCCGCTATCGCTTGTTGAGACCCTCAATCTGGAATACATCACCCTTTACCCAAATATTATCAAGTATCTTCATGAATTAATTGATTTTGTTTTTTTATATTTTATGACCTCCAATTCTGGAGGTTTCTTCATTCCGTTAAATGATGTTTGATTCCTGCTCAAGAATTCCTGAGATCTATCACTCTCCTCCATCTCGTGGATGTAACTCAAAAACTAGGTTCTGAACCCGTGGGAAATCCTAATAAACAACATTAACTAATATTATGATATTATTGATTTGACTATGATATATTGGTGAGATACATAGAGGAGCATCAGATGTAGCCTCCTCAAGAACTTGTTGAACATGTCTTGGATTCCTACTACATCCCACCAAAACATAATAATGATAAAAAAAGTTAAAAAATTTCAGTTGAAACTAGAATACCCATATAATAAACAAGTATTAGAAACAAAACCAAACACTAGAGACACATTTATTAATATCTCATTGTATCTTGAGTCTCATCATGACCAAAGTCATTATGAACATATCAAAACATACCTCTTAATTCCCCAAAATCATAACTTTATTCTAACATATGTCCCAATACAAGTAATCATAATGAAATACCTCCTCTGATACCAAATTGGAAAAACCTGGACCATGTGATCATAAAACCCATGACATGGCCCATTCCGTCACATACCCAATGGGCATTCCAAATCTCCATAGACTAGAGTCATGAACATGGATTTTAAATAAAAATAAAAACAAAATGATTTCTCTCAAATTGAACAAACGCATAGTGTATTTTTACATATAGAAAGAAGGAATAATGGAAATGTGCAATATATATATGCCATAACTATAATAAAGACGACATAAACAAATAACTTTAAATTTTAACAAAAACTCAGTGAGAAAAGTTCAACTAAAAATTACAAAAACCAAATAGCAACCCCATGTTATGGTGTGGACAAACTCCAACAATCATACCACTATCTACCTAGCCCAACTGATATGAACCCTCTCCCCCACAATAGAGCATATCCTTTCTCTACATTACTAGACATACATAGGTCTATGCACCGCTGAATAGGTTCACATGGTGTGATCAAATAATATAAATTACATCCCACCCAGGTCTTCTATAACATGTATCTATATAAAAATTAATTAATTCTAATTTCAATAAAAATCATGCATGATAAGTAGTAAATTTTTTTTATTGAAAACAAGGTATACATTTCTCTCTTATTATAGTTCTAAAATATGAAGGTATATAAATTTCATAGAACATTTTCAATGTCATATTTCATAGCCATTAATATTAACATCCTGGATAAAATAGTATAATGCCATGCTTTATAATCAATAAATGGTATGAGCACTAAGGATACATATCGGTCAAGTTATAAGACTACTTGTACCCTTGTCAATGAAGTGAAAAGGTGACTCCAAGAACAAAGCCCTAGGAAGAATATGAATAGCCTTTGAGTAAACCACCTAAAAAAGTAAATATTTTTCCCCTAGAATAATGGTCCTAGGAAGTTTTGGAAATTCCCATCCAAAAATCTCCCAATATTAAAAAAAATGATGATGGCCTCAAGATAAACCTTACTCCTAAGTTACCATGGAAAATAATGTGGTCATTTTCCTAATTCATTTATAAAAAGTCAAAAATAAAATGATAAATCTATTTAAATTTTTTTTTAAATACCCCATTTTATTTCATTTATCAACAAATAGGGAAAACCATTTTACTTTTAAAAACAATTTTCAACACATACATAAAATACTGAAAATATTGTATCATGTTATACCAAATATGAACTAGAGGGGGGGTGAATTGTGTCTTTTACAATTTCTTCATGAGATCATGATCAGTCCTTCTAACATTATCAGAATGATTATGCAGTGAAAGATAAATAGAAAATGACAAATTTTTTATAGTGGTTTGGGGAACAGAAGGCCCCTAGTCTTCTCCACCAATGCTCTACTCCACTATCTTGGTGAATTTTACTATCTGGTCATTTTATCAATAAATTGTTCCACAAATGAGTGCTGGAAGTTGACAACTATACAAGTTAAGGATAAAATAGAGCCTTATGGTTTATACACAGAACCCAACATACAGTTTAGTAGGAGAAGCAGATCACTCAAAGTAAATGAGTATTTGTTCTTTTATTTTTTTCAGTTTTCTATTCCCAGTTGCAACAACATGAAATTGATAGTCGCTGGATCATTGATTTTCAAAAATGATATTATTCAGGTAAGAGTAGTTCTGAGTTGATCTGGTTGCAGTAGATCTTGAAATATAATTCAAAACATTAACAACAGTCGATTCAAAAAATATATTTTATGTATAATTAGTGAATCTTCAATTGTGTTTCTTCTTCATCAGAAAACCGAGCATTGTCGATCTTCGTAACACCAGATCTGTAAGTATCGATTGTCTCTATAAATTGTATTAATGAAAAAATCTAGAGCCTGATATATATTTTTCATATTTTTCAATGATTCTCCTCTCTATCAATAATACAAAATAATACAGGTATATATAGAATAAATATGAGTGTTCTTTTTTTAAATTTGTTTCTACAAAAGTCTAATTTAGAATCGAAATATTCCAATGTTTGAATAACAGAGCTGTCATGACTCCCCTAAAAATTCAATATTAAAACTTCCTCTTAAATCGTTCCTTTGAATAACAAATAAATGTCTATGAATCAATCAAATACATGCTTCAGATTTAGGCTTTTAATCTAGTTTGAAATCATCCTAATAATCTGCATAAATTTCATTTCTTTAATAAAGTCATAATTTAAATCTCTGGCGCCAAACATATGGTCGAACTGTATAGAATATATTCTCTAAATGTATTGTTCACAACGTTAGGTTGATCATGATGGAATGATTTGATTATCCATTCATCAAATGTAAGGTTGATCTAAAACCTAAGGTTGATCATCCATACTATTCATTTCAACTCTCAAACATACAGTAAATGATCCATATTTTTCTTTATATCCAAATGTAACGTTCATGATCGATACTTTTCATTCAATCATGCAGTTTCCTACAAAATTAAGGTTGATGAACCATAAATTTTAGAAACAAATGTAAGATACTTATTCTATACTTTTCTCATAATCCACACATAAGGATCCTTCCAAACGCAAGGTTCGTCTTTCACACTTTTCTGATAATGTGTGGTTTCTTAATCATACTTTTCTGATAACCCATAAGTTATAGTTTCAATCCTTATCCTGCGCTCCTCAACGTAGGATATGAACAGTGTTTCTAGAACATGATAATGTGATTTCGAAACATGTAGAGTATGAACAGTGTTTTTAGAACACACTAATGTGATTTCCAAACACTTTTTCAAATATTACACATGGATTAAAACCCATAAATATTATTTCAAAATAGAGAAATAAATAATTTTAATTCCCTGAAATATAGTCAATGTAAAATCATTAGAATAAAAAATAAGTGTATTTGTGAACATCAAAATAATCACAAAGAGATAGAGTGTTGTTGTCAACAATATCCCCTTTAATAAAATGGAGTGTTGTTGAAGACCACACAAGCTTAACAATATCCCCCTTTTTATGACCACAAAACCCATGAAATCACCAATAAAATTATCTTAAAAAATTAATTCCATATAAATTATAATTTTTCATATATAAAACCATTAGTATATTTTAAAAAAATTATTTAATGATTTTTACATTTTCTCCCCCTTTATAAAGAAATATAATATATCCTCCTTTATAAATAAAGAATTTTGTGTTTATCCAAAACGTTCTCTTTAAAAGAATTATATCCCCTTAAACTAAAATGTTTTCTTTTCTTCATCTAAGTAAAATGTTAATAAAAAAATGTTGTTTTTTCTATATTTCTCCCAAATAAATTATTTTTTTTATACATATTTCTCCAAAATTTTGTGATATCAAAAATAATTATAGAATAAATAATATAAGATAATTTAATGAAGAACTTGGACTTAAGTAAATGCTATTATAAACTATTTATCAATATTTGAAGTTGGATTAATGGCACTTTAATATGGACAGTACAGTAAAAAATTCAATAACACATAAATATATAATGCAAGAATATGTTATTGAAAATACAGTATATGTGCATAAATAAAAATAGGAATCAAGGTTGCGATAAGTTATGAGACAGGTTTTATCTACTTTTAATAACTGCCTTGATTTCCGACATACAAAATCTCACCCTTTTAATCAATTAATCACTTAAATGAATTATGAGATCTATTCCTTGGTAGGTTAGATTGATGCTTTTAATCAACTTGACTCTAAAGAACTCATGTAGCCTCTTTTCCTTCTCCATAAAAATAGTTAACTTATCAATTAACTGAATCAGTAAAGTTCTAATTCCAGGTTCGTTCAAAGTCAAATGCTCTATAAGAAACTTATGATTGTCCAACAACATAGATAAAGGAGTACAATTTCATTGATGGTCCTATAGTCTGTCATTCATATTTCTCATTACTATTTTAATGGCATGAAATCTTTTAATCAGATCCGGTGATGTACCTGACATACTGGATTCACTATTTCTGACAGCTGCAAATTCTTTCTCCATGAATGATTTATACTCTCGTAAATATAACATCCCAACCATTTCAGATTTTATATTTGCAACTTCACTAAACATTTTCTTCTTGAAAATATCGACTTTTTTCTTAGAAATATAACTTCCTTTCATGCATTGAAATTTCATATGTTCATTTTTTAATTATCTTCTTAAAGAAGCATTTTTGGATTGAACATTATTAAATTTTTGGATTAACTCATCAACATGATTATTATAAGAATCATAGGTATCTTTCTCTTGATTCTGAGTCTGAGCTTCCACTGGATTTGTCATAGTTAGAGGTAGGGATTCTTCATCTTACTTCTCTTCATCGTTACTCTGTACTGGGTTCTCCACTGATTTTTCGTTCTAGTCCATTCCTGACTCATCCCTAGGAAAATCATCTCCAATAATTTCAATGTGAATTTCTGACGGGTAATCTGCTGGGTTAGATTCTTTCTTGTCCTGAGAATATTCTTCAGCTATTTCCCCCAAGACAGGTTTCTCTAATATAGGTTCCTCTTGAGATATTTTTTCATGGAAAATTTCACTAGGCTATACAGTTTCAGATGAATCCACATCAACATCTACTTTCTCTTCAATAGATGGATGTGCATATTATTTTTCTACACGAGGAGTCCCCTCAATCTAAGAAATTTTTGTTGGTTCAATTTATTTGTACAATATATTCTGTAATAATTTTCTAGCATTAAGGATGTTCAATTTGTTTCTACATTTTCTTAAGAACATTCCGAATCAGTTTGAGATACACTTTTCCCTCTCCTCTAAAGTCATTTTTTTCTTACCATATTAGTAGGTGTATCAACTGCCTCAAACCGTATCCTCCTTGATACTCCACTAGTTCTATATTAAACTACTCCTTCCTTTGATTTTTCATGTAGCTCTTGAGCACTCTCTTGTTCTTCTTCTTCTCCAAAAGGCATGAGTTCACAATTTATTTTTCTCTAAAGGAAAACAATATTCCTCATAGTTACATCATTGAAAATGATGCTATGGTGACCTCTCACTTGGGTATCTACCAACCTTATCATATATATCTTAAATAAAATCATTGAAATGAACCATTCAAAGGGATATAAGTTCATCCTCACTTTTGGTTTGTAGTAGTAGTTGAGATATTTGACCATAAATCTCAGAAAATTCAACATAATATCACTCATAAATAGAAACATTGTGTATATATCATGGTTCAATATTTTCACCTTCTCTGACATTCTGGGTGCAATACCTGTTTGCACAAATTAATCTTAAATATTCTAGTCAGGGTCTAGATCATTCACTATCATTTTCCATATATTTGTACATCCAAGCTGAAAAGAAATAATGTCCACATACTTTTCCACATTATAACCAATATTCTTTAAATCAAAATGGAATACTCCATCGTGAGGGAAGTTAAGAATTTTGGCTATCTCTAGAGACGAAACCAAAAAATCTATGTCTTTGATCTGAGCTATTAATGAATCTTCATCTTATCCCAGACTAAAATGAATCAATTTAAAAATGTAACAAAGTTCTTCCTCAGATAAAAACTCTGTATAGCCTCCATTGAAGGTTTACTCATGTTTCTAAAATTCTATGGATTACCTTAGTGTATGATCTGTATGGTATAACCATTCTAGATCAATCACTTTTCCATGAAAAATCTTTCATCCTACTGAGCATTGCCACAAGGCGTTGAGGGTTTCTATCTCCTCATTACATTTGGTTTTGTCCATTAATGTAATAGATTTCGTATGGTTCGAAAAGATAGGGTTTCGAAGGATTTGGTGCGGGTAGAGAAGCGCAGTAGAATTGTTTGGGGTTTTGACGGTTTTATAAAAAATTATCAGATTTGGAATTTAAAATGGTTTCTAACATCCTTGATTCCCATGTCATTATGCACATAGTAATTATTACATTATTTAAAAGAAAAAACATATATGGAAAATTTTTAAAGACGGACTAAAGAAGTTTTTAGATTAATTATGAAAACAAGTAGTAAATAAAATAATAATTTAAATAAGTAATAAAAAACATTTAAAAATAAATAAATATAAATACCAATTAATACAATAAATCCTAGTAGTGGGAATTTGTTTGGAAAAAATAGCAGCTAATCGAATTTATTTTATTAAAAATTCTAATAATATAAACTTTTTAAGAACATGATTTCTTAGAAAGTTATGTTTGATATCAAAATTCTTAGTTCAAGAATGATTAATATGATTTTTTGATGTATTTGTAGAACTTGTATTTTCAGATAAAATAGGTGTGTTATTAAAATATTGTCCAAAATCTATAAGGGTATTTTTCAGCCACAAAACCTGTGCAGAGTGACTACCTGCAGATATATATTTTTCCTTAGCTCTTGACAGGGAAACTAAGTGTTGTTTCTTACTAGACCATGAAACTAATTATTTTCTTAAAAAGTGACAAGTCCATGAGGTGCTTTTTCTATCTATCCTACAACTTCAAAAGATAGAATATAAATATGAAAGTAAATTAAAATCAAAATTTTTTTTAAAGAGAATAGATTGAAAAATATTTTCTTTTAAATATCTAAAAATTCTTTTGACAACACATAGATGTGATTCTTTATGATCAGATTTAAATCTAGCACAATGACATACTCAGTACATTATATCTAGCCACCTAGATGTAAAATATAATAAACTACCATTCATACCTCTATATAACTTTTTGTCAACTAATTTTCTAGTTTGATCCAAATAGTGATTTATATTAGTACATATAGGAGTTGAATATGTCTTGTTTTTTTCAAGTCTAAATTTCATTAGTAATTAAGTATTGTATTTTCATTGATTTAAAACAATTAAAAAATATTTTAGATAAATTTGATGCCCTAAAATAAAATTTAATTCTCCAATCATACACATTTAAAATTATTTTTGCATTAAATTTGAAAACTCATGACAATGATTTTTGATTGTTGAACAAAAAATTAAATCATCGACCTAAATTTGAACCAATAAAATAATAGAGTTGAAAGTTTTCATAAACAATTTTTGATATTCTATCCAAAAAATAAATCATTTTTTAAATAAGAGAATATAATCTTGCATACCATGCTCTAGGTGCATGTTTAAGTCCATAAATATCTTTAGTATTTGTAAAAATAGAATCTGTTTTTTTTATTTTGAAAACCCGTAGGTTTCTCAACATAAAAATCCCCCAATAAGTAACCATTTAAAATGGTTGTCTTAACATCCATCTGAAATAATTTAAAGTTCATATGAGATATATAGGCTAAAATGATTCTAATGGATTTTAATCTAGCTACACGTGAAAAGGTGTCATCATAATATATACCTTCTTCTTAATTATAACCTTTAGCTACTAGTGTTTATTTATTTGTAGCTATTATTCCATGATCATATAGTTTATTTATAATGACCCATTTAGTTCCTATATCTCGATAGTTCTTTGGCATTTCAAATAACTTCCAAACATCATTTCTTTTGAACTACTTTAGTTCCTCTGGAATTGCAATCATCCATCATTCATCATCTACCGCTTCTTCTAATTTCATAGGTTTTAATTGGGGTCGAAAGGTAGTGAATTCTACATGATTTCATATATTTTCTCTGGTTTTCATTCCACTTTTTAGGTCTCCTACAACCGTTTCTAAATGGCGATTCATTAGGGTTCTAGAGTTTCTAGGTAGTACACTTTTTTTTCTTCAATGTCATGTTCCTCTCAACTGGACTGAATTTCATTAAAATATTTTTTAAACATATTTTATGTTCCCTAATTACATGTTATCATTAGAACCAGATTCATCAATTTGGACTTTCTTTTTCTAAAAGTGATCAAATTCAACAAATTTCACATGAAATGGTTCTTCCAAAATCCAGGAATTTTTATTAAAAACACTATAATCTTTGGAAGTAGCAGAATATCCAACGAAAATGTCTTCATCATATTTTGGATCAAACTTACCAATAATTTCCTTGGTGTTTAAAGTTTAAACCTTGCATCCAAAAACATTAATGTAAATTACTTTAGGTTTTCTGTTATTCCAGAGTTCATAGGGTGTCTTTATAAAAATTGGTCATATTAAAACGCTATTTATTATATAAAAAGTTGTGCTTACTGATTCTGCCAAGAAATAGGTATGAAGATTGTATTCATTTAGTATAGTCCTAGACATTTATTGAATAGTCCTATTTTTTCATTCAACAATTCCACATTGTTGTGGTGTTCTTGGTACAGAGAAGGTGTGTTTAATACCCATATTTGAGAAAAATGAATTAAATTCCAGATTCTCAAACTCTCTACCATGATCACTACTAAATAAAATTATTTTAAAATATTTCTCATCTTGTACATCATTAAAAAAACCTTCATATGTAGTAAATGATTCATTTTTATATTTTAGAAAATAAATCCAAGTAAATCTCGAATAGTCATCAACTAAAACATACACAAATAATTTACTAGCCAATCTTGCTACCCTTGAAGGTCCAAAAATATCCATATGGAAAGGTTATAGAGGTTTAGATGTGGAAATTTTGTTATGATATTTGAAAGATGAATTTTCCTGCTTTCCAAGTTGTCTTGCATCACAAAATCTATCACTTTCAAATTTTAGACATTTAAAATCAAAAACTAATTGTTTCTTAGATAACTTATGTAAAGAATAAATATTGAATTGTCAGAGTCTCCTATTCCAGATTCACGATTCATTTATCCTAGCTGTTGAGCATTTTACTTTCTGTTTACACATGGAATTTAAGTCCATAGTGTTAACATTATCAGTTTTGGTTGCTCTAAATTTAATCAATTTATCTTTGAAAACAAAACAACAATTGTTTGAAAAATAATCAACATAACCATCATCATAGAGTGCAAATATACTTATCAGGATGTGTTTTAATCCTTATACATAGATTAGTTTTTTAATTGAGACATCTTATAAATCTATAACTTTTCCAATGCCAATAATTTTACCTTTGGAATTGTCACCAAATGTCATTACACCACATTCTTTTTGATTTAGAGTTCTGCAATTGGATGAGTTTCCACTCATATGCATGTATCATCCATTTTCCAAATACCATATTTTAGTTTGGCTTCTGTGACCTTCTTCCTACAATGGCATTTAAACAAGAATTTGATTTGGTACCCATATTCTATTGGGTCCATTAGTGTTAGCTTGCAAAGTCATGGGAATCCTTACATTCTTTTTTTCTATAATAAATAGAATCATATAAACTTCTTGCAATAAAGGCATTTTTAATCCCACTTATTTGAGGTTTCCATAAATAACAATTATTAGATATCTCTCTAATTGTTGCACAATAATTAAAAATTATTTTTCTAGTACTAGGAACAATGTAATTTTAATATAGCCAAGGTTTGTCAACTTTACTACCAATTCAATATATTTCTTTTTTTATCAAATTCATTCCAAGTATTTCATTTATTGTATTTTCTCCTTTTGTAAAAACAAGAGCTGCACTTTTGTAAGTTTCTACTTCAGTTTGTAGTGTTTTTATTTTTGATTCATGATCTGTATAGTTTGTGTTAATGAAATTAGATTTTTTCTATAATTCAAGATGTTACTTTAGTAGAGTATCTCTCTCTCCTAAAATAGCATTATGAATATTTTTACAGATTTGTGTTTATTAAATAACTAATCATATTTCTTTTCAATAATTTTGATGTAAGTTTAATGGTTATCATTTGAGTAGCTTGAATTAAAGTTAGATGAGTAATATGATTGTACCTTATCAGTTTATGCCATAAGCACCTATTAAATTTCAGATTTGATTACTCTTTTTCTAAGTCAGACGTTGATGAGCTACTGGAGTCCTTAGATACACATCAAGTTTCTTTCATTGAGTTCTTCTCTATCTACTCATTGTCATTTCTATTGAAGAATTTCATTTCATATCCCCCTTTAATTGAGGACATTCATACCTAATATGACCCATAATTTTGCATTCATATCATCTGACTTATTTTTCATCCTTTTTGAAAGACGTTATAAAACAATTCTTCTTTTCATTAAACTTGCAGAATTCTCTGGCTATCTTAGCCAGTTCCACATCTGAACTAGAAGAATTAGAACTTTTGGATTTAACTTTTTTTCCTTTTTTATGATATCTGCTTTTATTTTGAGATGTTTCTTTTAATGTATTATCTTCTTTCTTGATCTGAATATTATGCTAATTTGAATAATCCAACATCTTATCCTCATAGATCATAATATTTTTAACTTACTCTCTCATTGTAAGATCTTTGACTGGTGAGGATTGCTTAATACCAACCAAAATTCCATTCCACATCGGTGGTAGTACTCTTATAACTTTCAAGGCCTAAAATTCTTGTGTTATGAGATCTCCCAAGGTTGTGATTTAATTAATAATTTTTATAATCCTTCCCTTCATCCATGAGATACTTTCTCCTTCAAACATTCTGAATGGGTTGAATTTCGATTTTGCAATGGCATACCTCATCTATCTATAATTATCAGCTCCTTCAAAGGCAACTTCAATCATTTGTCACATTTTGTAATCCATAAAGCACTGAAATATTCTATTGAAATCATATTCTCCATGACCATAGATGAAATCATTCATAGATTTCGATTTTATGTTGTACTCTGATTCTATATCATCACTCCATGATTCAGGTTTCTGTTGAATCACATAAGGAGTTATCATTTTATAGTAGTCATTGTACACAATGTAACACCCCGAGTTATTATGAAACGTATTCTTTTAATTTCATTAATGTCTTTTGTTGTATTCTACACTACGATTACCTTGCGTTATACGCAACATCGTATTAGCTTTCAGTATACGCAACACTATTCTTGGATCGTGTTACACACAATTTTGATAATAGTTATTCTACGCAACATTGAGTATATATATATATATATTCAATGTATAAATGAAATATGGTTGGATTCTGTTATATGAAACAACGAAGGATTCTTTCACAACACGCAACCCTGACATGGCTTGCATTACATTCAATCGCGACCTTCCTCGATAGCGTGTGTTGTACGCAATACCGGGTTTTAATAAACAATGATATATTATTATAATATTGTCATGAACTAACCGTTATGAATAGTATTAACTAAATTTTGAATTTTATAACATTATTATTCATCTTACACATTTTCTAGAACATGGTATAAGAACAAAATAAATTTTTCGGGTAAAATAAGTATTTTTCAAAAAATATAGTTTTGCCGCCTTTTGATGAAGAAACCACTTTAAATCTAGTTTTTGACATGTTTATATGTTCAATTTGACAAAATAATATTCTTGTTTTGAATCAGGATATAAAAATTTACATTAGATAAAGTTTTGATATTTTTCCGATAACTTTCATATTTTAATGAATAGTAAAAACACACTATATTTTATTTAAAAACAACTTTTTTCATCGTAATATCTTATGTGGTTAAATTATAATATTGAATGGTTTTGAAGTATAAATAGAATATATTTTTACCATTTAATATAATTTACGTCATTAGCATTGATTTTACCTTGAATTCGTAGGCTAAAACAATTCAATCTTTTGCAATGTTTTAAAGAAAAACACGTTTTCTTTGGACAACGGGATTAATTTTAATTTAATTTCTGTATATTTTGTGTATTGAATTTGTAAAAATGGATTCCATATTTGGAATCATTGGGTCCAAATTATGTTAATAAGATATTTTTTATTTTTGGCCATTGTGAATAGTAACTACGATAAATTTTATTTACTATAGTTAAATGTAAATCGGGTAATTAAGGGTAAATATAAGATTATAAAATTACCCTAACACTTAGAAAAATCCTATTGGATGGATAAAACTACGGTAAATTTTATTTACTATATTTACTAGTGTTTTTTAACGTATACGACATGAATGGATTTTTAAAACATTATTTCAAAGAAGCTTACTTTAAAATTTTCAAGTTTATTTTTAATCAACTTCTTTTAGTTTAAAATCGTATGACATGTTAAGAAAGGAAACGTGTTTTTGAAGTAGAAAGGGTATTTTCCTCAAGAATGAAGTTCAAGTGTTTTATCAAAATTATTTTCCATCTAAGATGATAAAAGGTTCTGTTTTTATCCATATTATTACATTGATTTGATTATGTTGTGATGGAAATATTTTTATGAATTCCTTTATCTTATATGAATTGTTTTATGAAGTCATGATGTTTAAGATTCCCATTTGTATTAGATGGGTTATGCAATGATGTATGATTTATGATTTTGTGGCACACATAAGAATGGTATCATTATGAGATGGGTGGGACCTATATCTCCCTCCAATGCATTGGGTAAAGATTTTATATCTCATGAGATAGACATGGGTGGAACGGTAGGTTATACCGGTTCAGTGAAACAGGACTGAAATGAGGGTGACTCGGTTCAGAAATGGACTTTGACCACTAAGATAGTCTTGGAAATGAGTCTGGACTAATAAGAAATGATTCTCTATGATTATGTGTGTATGCCACAAAGTTTCATGTTTTATGTTATGACTATTGGGATTACATTTCACTACTATGATTTATCCCATGTTATGAAATTATGATCTCTTTTGTAGGTTAAGATTTCCAAAATATATGTTCTTATGAATATGATGTGATTTATATTTCTTTTGTTTACACTTACTAAGCATTTGAGCTCACCCTTGTATGTTTTCATTTCCCCAGGATATAAAGAATGGTTTTAGGTAAGAAAAAAAAGGAAGATCATTATGGGAGATGTTGAAGATCTTTCACCATGATTAGATGATTACATTCCGAGTTTCCAAAGATACTAAACTATTACGGTCCTTGTGTGTGTTTTTTGTAATGTAATATGTATTCCGCAAAAGTAATGTAATGTCCATGTATGTCAAGATTTGGGTCTCTACAGTTGGTATCAAAGGAAAGGTTTAGTCAACCTTTGGAAACTAGGTTGCGAAAATGTTATTGAGATCCCTAGAGATATTTCTATGGTATGTCTAGGGATGTCCCTAAGGATAACTATACGTATAGTATATAGTCCTAGAACTATGGTAACGATATTAGATTAAACCAAAGATGTTAGATATTGAAGTTACTCCCCCTTTATTATGATTTTTGCCTCTCACACTATTCTTTTTGGGTTTTAGAAAATGGCTGGAAACAAGATGATTCACGATAATGGAGGATATGATGGGCAATGGAATGATATTCTTCATGAGAAACCAAATGAAATGGGATTTGGAGGTCTAAACATCATTATTATGCCGAATCAGCAATGTCATAATATGATCAATAAAGTAAAATTTGGTATGTTTCCTGACTCGACTAATAAGAGAAAGATGGAGTTTCATGATGATCATAGAGGAAAGAAAGTTCAATTTCCCCTATGTAAATCATGTGGGAAGAGGCATCAAGGAGAATGTTTAAAAGGAACTAGAAGATGCTTTGGGTGTGGAAAAGAAGGACACAAAGCGAGTAAGTGCAAAGTAAAAGGTTCAGTTAACACCAGGGATGAGGATAATGGTATTGCTACGACATCAACAATGGTTAAATGTTTTAAATGTGGAATGTACGGGCATTATGAAAACCAATTCCCTAAGGGAAAGTCTCATGAAGAGAATCAATATGGTTGTATGGGTAGTATTTATGTTGTTGATGATGATGAGACTACAAATGATATGTGAGATGAAAGAATTGTTGAATCTCGGTCAATGGTTTAAGAATGTAGTGGAATGATTACATGTTTATCAAGTGTAATGTTGTATAAGTAATCTCATGGTACTATGGAATAAAGAGACATCTAAGGATTGTTACACTGTTGTCTTTCCTTATGTTTTGAAAGTATGTGATGAATGGTACCAGTATTTTTGGAAAGTAGATGATATGCGCATAATGAAGGGATAAGAAGAAAATTAAAGGTTTGATAGTATTCATGAGCTCATGAATGATATAAGGAGAAGGTTATATCATGGTTTTACTATATAGAATTTTTGGATTTTGGTATGTGGAAAGAGTTAACTATTGACAGCATTCATGTTTTCACTAAGGTTTAATGGGTATTCATTTTTCAAGAGAATACATGATTACGGTAATCACATGATTGGAATGTGACCAACATGATAATGGGAGATAAATGATGGTTGGTTGATGACATTTCAAATAATCATTTTCATTATACTATGACCTTGAACCGAAGTATTTTAGATAAGCCTAAATATTGGAATGGATTATGTTGGACATAAGTTAGGATAGATCTTTTTTCGATATTATTGATGGGATGATATAGTAATATAACTTTATAAAAAGGGAAACCTGCAGGACGGGCGACAACCCATCGCGTCGGACAAGGCTGTGGGAATCGAACCCACAACCGAAGTGCGACTGGCCTTTATCGCCTACCACTGGCCTACAAGAAGTACCTGTTTAGTAGAAACTAGTTTTATTTTATTAAGCGGTATGATATATGAAGTATAAGTTCATTTTTGGAATTGTATAAGATTAACCTCACCAAATACGGACTTATGTATATTTGATAACTATTGCTAAACTTTTGTTTGAAACAGATGGAATGACCCATCATTCTATAACATGATCTGTTAACACCTCACGAATAACATATTCAAATTCATTTCTTTATGAGATGAAGTGGAAATTGTTCAAAGCATGAACAACAGTGAGATTGTACCAAAATCATGTAAGTATTTCTTCTAATTCAAAATTTTCAACTTTTGGGAAATGATATTGAAAACCAAAAATGTTGTCCTAGTGATCTTATATCGGATGAATCAGATGGTACCCTAGATCATCACAAATTTATGGCTTTGTGATTGTTGGATTTTTCATATCCATGTTCTCTACGACTCTCAATCAGAACTTGATGGTTAGATTTTTCTTCCATATCAATATTTTCACCTATGTTCTCCTACGTGGAAACCCAGTGATGAGTTAATTTGGGTAACCGTTACATTTCATACTTTAGTTTTTAAAGCCATATTTTTGTATTCCTTTTTATGATGTGGGATTCTATTAAACAAACATTCGAGTAGTAAACCATTTATAACCCCGACGAATTTTGAGGGAGAAATTCATTTTAAGGGGGTAGAATGTAACACCCCGAGATTTTATGAAAAATATTCTTTTAATTTCATTAATTTCTTGTGTTGTATTCTACACCAAGATTACCTTGCGCTATATGCAACACCGTATTAGCTTGCAGTATACGCAACACTATTCTTGGATCATGTTACACACAATTTTGATAATAGTTATTCTACGCAACATTGAGTATATGTATATATATATATTCAATGTATAAAAGAAATATGGTTGGATTCTGTTATAAGAAACAACGAAGTATTCTTTCACAACACGCAACCCTGACATGGCTTGCATTACACGCAATCGCGACCTTCCTCGATAGCGTGTGTTGTACGCAATAGCGGTTTTTAATAAACAATGATATATTATTATAATATTGTCATGAACTAGCCGTTATGAATAGTATTAACTAAATTTTGAATTTTATAACATTATTATTCATCTTACACATTTTATAGAACATGGTATAAGAACAAAATAAATTTTTCGGGTAAAATAAGTATTTTTCAAAAAATGCAGTTTTGTCGCCTTTTGATGGCGCACCCACATTAAATCTAGTTTTTGACATGTTTATATGTTCAATTTGACAAAATAAAATTCTTCTATTGAAACAAGATATAAAAATTTACATTAGATAATGTTTTGATATTTTTCCGATAACTTTCATATTTTAATGAATAGTAAAAACACGCTATATTTTAATTAAAAACAACTATTTTCATCATAATATCATATGTGGTTAAATTATAATATTGAAATGTTTTAAAGTATAAATAGAATATAGTTTTACCATTTAATATAATGTATGTCATTACGATTGATTTTACCTTGAATTCGTAGGTTGAAACAATTCAATCTTTTGCAATGTTTTAAAGAAAAACTTGTTTTCTTTCGAAAACAGGATTAATTTTAATTTAATATCTACATATTTTGTGTATTGAATTTGGAAAAATGGATTCCATATTTGCAGTCATTGGGTCCAAATTATGTTAATAAGCTACTTTTTATTTTTGGACATTGTGAATAGTAACTACGGTAAATTTTATTCACTATAGTTAAAGGTAAATCGGGTAATTAAGGGTAAAATATAAGATTATAAAATTACCCTAACACTTATAAAAATCCTATTGGATGGCTAAAAGTAGACCAATATAACCTAAGGGTCATATTAGACTCATTTTATGGACTTTTTTCCATGAAAATAATTTAATTATTATTAAAACCAAAGAATGTGACAACATGTCACTTTCTTAAATCTTATAAGTATAATAATTTTAATTTAGTGATAAACTTCATGCAACTTCAAAAATGAATAGTATCAAGAAAGATAATAAAGTTATCTACATCATAGGAATTTATTTATAATTTTTAGGGATTAAATAATTATCATTTATTATGACACAAAGATGATGCAGTAATTTTTTTATTAATGAAACATTGACATAAATGATGTTATTAATGCCCAAATAAATGTAATTTGAGACTTTTTATGACTAAAATTAATTTTATAGGTTAATATTACATTTTATTGTTGATATAAGTAAATTGGTTCGAACTTATCATTCTGTTATGAATTTCATAAAAATCATGTACCAAATAGTGTCAAAATTGACATAAATTAGTTTTAAAACAACTATTATATTATTAATTGTTATTTAATTCCTAAAAATATAAGGTTCTGCCAAATGACTTATCTAACGATATATATATTAATAATAAACAACTTGGGGTTATTTTGGCTTGATATAGTATGTTTATTAACCTTATAGTATAAGAACACAAGAAGACACAGTAAAAGTAAACTTATTTAACTTAATGTTAAATCTAAATGATAAGGTTAAAATAGGAACCTAAACTTGTATAAATTCTATTGTATGAGATTATTTAGACCCATCCCCACCTTAGCTTCGAAATATATCAATTTGGAGATATTTAAAACCGAACATGACTTTATAATAAAATAATATTTTTAGTTTTCCCAAAGGTGCCCCTCTCCTCCCTTATAAAAGGGCACCTCCTCCCCCTCTTCCTCACACCACTTTGAGCCTTCAAGATCGGCCAAAACCTGCCAATTACTCCCTTCCACTTTCCTAGAGACATCCTAGAGGTTCTGGTATTCTTCAAAGATCCATTTTAGTGCCCTAAAAGGAGGTCTCAAAGAAGCACTTCAAAGAAGAGGTGATGTCTGTTACCGATTCTTTCATCATTATTTCTTCTTCCACTTCTTCTTCATTAGTTTTTTCATTATGAAGTAATAACATCAGTATCACTCATATACTGATATGTTATTATATGTATGAAACAACCCTATTTCACCATCTATCCATCCTACGGAAAAAGAAATCACCGCGCGTGCGTACGTAAGAAATACCGTCTCCAAGCCGTGTTGTAATCTATTTTCCACCACCACCTTACTTGGATGGGTATAGTGGTGTATATAATTACTATATATGACTATTATAAAGTGATACTGATTCTGAAATAGTATACATACACTACAATAAAATTCCACGATCATAGGAACGATATCATCACTCGTGCGTACGTACGGAATACCGTCTCCACGATGTGATGCGACTCGTTCTACATGATCTTCATTTCATAATGATTATATAAATGAATTGAATGAATGAATATGATATATATTACACTAATAACATTATTTAAATGAGGTATCTATAAACTAAAGATAAGAATACGAATTTATTTGACAAAACACGCATAAGAACAAAAAGTTATAAACACCCGAATAACAAGTAGCAATGAAATATTACTACTAAGAAGCTAAGAATATGACCATATATGATTTCATAAAAATAATTATGATTCTGGAATAAGTCAATAACATTATTTAAATCATTATACAAGAGGTTCGGACACTTACGAAGCAAAATGGACCTAAGGTAAGGGAAATATAACAATCTCAATTTTATCCGAGATTGTTTATACTTTTGTATTTACTAGGGTGTATTTTATCATCCACATCCATGTTTCATCAATATGTAATATTATTTCCATCAACCTACAATTTTTTAAATCCAAATTTACCATTCGGTGAGTTTTTAGTAAATGATATGAAAGGAATATTTTTTCCCTTTTCGTATGAGGTACTTTTTGACTTTTCCGACAAAAGTACGAAGAATGTTTTTTTAACTTATACGGCATGAATGGATTTTTAAAAAATTATTTCAAAGAAGCTAACATTAAAAGTTTTCAAGTTTATTTTTAATCAAATTATTTTAGTTTAAAATCGTATGACATGTTAAGAAAGGAAAAGTGTTTTTGAAGTAGAAAGGATATTTTCCTCAAAAATGAAGTTCAAGTGATTTATCAAAATTATTTTCCATCTAAGATAATAAAGGGTTCTGTTTTTATCCCTATTATTACATTGATTTGATTATGTTGTGATGGAAATTTTTTTATGAATTCCTTTATCTTATATGAATTGTTTTGTGAAGTCATGATGTTTAAGATTCCCATTTGTATTACATGGGTTATGGAATGATGTATGATTTATGATTTTGTGGAACACATAAGAATGGTATCATTATGAGATTGGTGGGACCTATATCTCCCTCCAATGCATTGGGTAAATATTTTATATCTCATTAGATAGACATGGCTGGAACGGTAGGTTATACCGGTTCAGTGAAACAGGACTGAAATGAGGATGACTCGGTTCAGACATGGACTTTTTCCACTATTATAGTCTTGGAAATGAGTCTTGACTAATAAAAAATGATTCTCTATGGTTATGTGTGTATGTCACAAAGTTTCATGTTTTATGATATGACTATTGTGATTACATTTCACTACTATGATTTATCCCATGTTATGAGATTATGATCTCTTTTGTAGGTTAAGATTTCCAAAAGATATGTTCTTATGAATATGATGTGATTTATATTTCTTTTGTTTACCCTTACTAAGAATTTGAGCTCATCCTTTTATTATGTGTGTATGTCACAAAGTTTCCTTGTGTGTGTTTTTGTAATGTAATATGTATTCCGCAAAAGTAATGTAATGTCCATGTACGTCAAGATTTGGGTCTCTACACACAAGGTTCTTTAAATAAATGACCATATTTGATTTCAGACGTCCATAATTTTCCCAGTTTAAATATAGAGCTTGAACTATTGACATACCCTATCGTGTATCAACCATTATGCTTTGTATAATCAAAAAACGTTCAGCTTATAATATATTTATCAAAAAACCACATTTTATAACAATTATTGGATTGGGTTATACCAAATATACACAATAGGGGGGTGAATTGTGACTTTTACAATTTATTCGTGAGATTGTGATCTGTCCTTTAAAATATATCAGAACGATTATTCATCGAAAAATAAATATAAAAGGACGAAAAATGTATAGTGTTTCGGGGATCAGAAGGCCCTTAGTCAAATCATCTAATTCTCTATTGTAAGAGCCTGCTGATTTTCACTATCTGGTCCACTTATCAACATATCGTTCCACAACTGAGTATAGGCATTCGATACCTTTACAAGTGAAGGTTAAAATAGAGACTTCTAGTTCATAAATTGAACCTAACACTCAACAAAGTATGAGAATATGGTCACACAAATTTAAAGAGTATTTTCCCTTTGAAATACTTTACAGTTTGTTACTCACAATTGCAACATCACACAATTGATTGTCGATGGATCATTGATTTTCAGAAATGATGTTCTTCATGTAAGAGTAGTTCTGAGTTGATATGGTTGTAGTAGATCGTGAAATATAATTCGCAACTTTCACAACAATCGATTCTGAAAATATATTTAATGAAGAATCAGTGAATCTTCAATTGTGTTTCTACTTCATCAGAAAATAGAGCTTTTTATCTCTTTATAATGGTAGTTCTGTAAGTCTCTATTGTCTCTGTAAATTGCAGCAGTGAAAAACTCAATAACATGATATATATTTTTCTTCTTTTCAATGATTCGCCTCTCACTCTATGATACAAAATAATACAGGTGTATATTTAATAAAGACAAGTGTTTTCCTTTTAAATTTATATCCACAAAAGTCACCATTAGAATCGCAATATTCAAAAGTTTGAATAATAGTGCATTCGTAACTCACCTGAAAATTCATCATGAAATGATCCTCTTAAATCTATCCTTTGAATAATAAATAAATGTATTTGAATTAGTCAACGACGCACATTAGATTTGGGATTTTAATCTAGCAAGAAATCAGCAAAATATTCGGCATAAATATTGTGGCTTTAATAAAGTTGTAATTTAAATATCTAATGCCAAATGTAGGGTGGAACTCTATAGCATACATTATATTAACATAAGGTTCACAATGTAAGGTTGATTATGAAAGTAATATTTGATGGTCCATTCTTCAAAAGTAAATTTGATCTCAAATGTATGTTTGATCATCAATACTTTTCTCTTCAACTCTCAAATGTACTGTATATTATCCATTGTTTTTCTGCTTCAAAACGTAATGTTCATGATCTATACATTTCAGTGAAGCGTACGGTTTTCTACAAAAGTATGGTTGATGAACCATACATTTGAGAAAAAAATGTATCATACTTCTTCCATACTTTTTTGATAATCCAAACATAAGGTTCCTTCAAAACGTAGGGTTCTTCTTTCACAGTTTTCTGATAGCGTATGATTTCTTAACCAAACTTTTCTTATTACCCATAAGCAACAGTTTTCATCCTTATGTGACGCTCCTCAACATAGGGTTTGTACAGTGTTCCCAGAACAAACTAATGTGATTTCTGAACACGTAGAGAATTAATAGTGTTTCGAGAACATGATAAAGTGATTTCTAAACACATTGTAAAATATTCCATGTGGATTAAAAATCATAAATATTATTTCAAAATAGATAAATAAATAATAGTAATTCCCTCAAATATACTTAAAGTAAAATAATTATAATTACAAAAAATAGTATTATTGAACATCAAAATCATCACAAGGAGATAGAGTATTTTTCACAAAAATCTCCCCCATAATAAAATAGGGGGTTGTTGAAGGCCACACTTGATCAATAGAAAATTCCATTTATAAATCAATTTATAAAACAATAACCATAAGGTTCATAAACAAAGGATGTTGGTGAAATCACCATCCTCAAAAATCAGGTTACACAGGCCCAAAAAGGGATCCAATATTGATGAAACTCAACACTACCAATGGAGACCATTTAATCCAATCCACACATCATTGGATTAATCCAGTTGTGAAACAGGGTCAGTGGAGAAGAGGAAATACCACAAATCATAAGACTGAATAGCCTCCTGACAACAACTAGAAAATGAATAGACTCAGGAATGAGATCTCACGATTTATATATGAATATGGAATGAAGAAACAACAATTTAGATCCATATATTCGATATCAAAACCCTACGTACTACTATGATTAAAGGAAATGAAGAATGGGAATGGTCAGTTAACTACAAAGATTCACTACAATTGCAATGAATATTGAATGCCAAAAAAATTGATCTTGATGTTGTGGAGTTTACAAAATTCTCATGTAAATTTCCATGGGTTGGGAACATTGAATTATGTAGAAAAAAATGATTTTTTTTATGAATTATTATTTTTAAAATTGTATATGGGATGTTAAATGACATGTAACCCTGTTACATGACATGTAACCTACAAAACCTAATATACAATTGGAAACATGCCACCTCTTATTAATATCTAAAGTTTTATTAACTAATTATGTATAAGGGAACTTCATATCATGTAACATTTCACAACATCAAGCCTGTTTTTACATGTATCCAGCAACTCTTCTATGTTGTGTAACCTAGTTACATGATGTGAAATCCTCCTATAACCTTCATAAAAATGTCTAGTGAATCTAAGAGTCCAAAAAATATATGACTTAAACATTAAGGGTATCCATCAAATTCCATCTTATCCGTATACATATAATTCAAAAATAAAATAAATGTAAGGTAAAATATGTACTTGTTGGATCCTTAACGGGGGTTACAAGTTTATACATATCATTTCACATAACATATTATGAATTTGTTTCTTTAAATTCAATTTAATTTTTTTTAACATTAATTCTTTCATGGGGGTTATGAAATTAAATTTTCAATACGTTATGAGAGTAAAATAATTTTTACATATTAATCTCCTTATGAATGTTTTTAATGACCTTTTGATGGAATTTCAATTAATCGACATAACAAACCAATTTTACATATCCACCACTGTGGATATTTTTTATTGATAACATATTCATTATTATTTTTGATGTATTATGATTATTTCCGATAAGTATTTGAGGAATCCATTTATTTTTCATAATATAATATTTTTTCAAATTGATTTTTATGGAACTCGTCACTCTTCTGTAGTCTAATCATGTAGCAATGAGATTATAATGAAACCTATTTCATTTCCAAGGGTTAATCATGTTTCAATGGGATTTTTATGGAATCATTTTCTTTTCCATGGGATAACAATTTTTCAATTTTTTTGTTATAGAACCCATTTATTTTCCATTTTTAAATTTTTTCAGTGAGATTGTAATGGATCCAATATATTATACCTATGTTAATAATGTATGAAAGTGATTAAAATTAAACTAGTTTATTTTCAATGGGTTTATCTGGTTATAACTGAATCATTATTGATTCCATGATCTTTATAATTAAGGCGTTTTATTCATGAAATTGTACATGATCATTATATGAAAAATGGTTGAGACCGATATAGCATATATGAAGGGTGAGCCCCATTTTATATCTCTAATATATAGTCCTATGATTATATTATAAGTCATACATATAGACATTCAATTTAAAAGACTTTTGAATGTTTTTTGAATGTTTTCTATGAAACTTATTCTCTAGGTATCCAAAAAAAATTTAATTTCTTATTATGAGTTAATAATTTTTTTATTCTCTAGGTTGATATCTCATGGATCATGATTATTGATTATGATTTATTTGGAATTTTCATTTTTTTTAAATCTAATGATGTAGTTACTGATGTGTATGATCTCTTTTATGTTTTGCTCATGCACATTGATTATATCATCATATTCTTATTCTCATCTAATCCTCATTTATGTCATCCAATTTTCAATTATTAGGTATACACATATTGATCATTTGACCTCACAGATCATATGTTCCCTTTTCTCCAAGTTATAAAAATATTGGTTAAATTATTTTTTTCTATAAAGTATTTCACAGGGATTTTGTTGATGACCATTTGGAAATAAGAAATGTTGTGATAAATTGCCAAAAAAATTAACAACTGGTGACTTATTTTTGTTGAATTTTGTCCTAATTCTATAAATGTATAATCCTAAAAATTCATGAATAATTTTTTTGACCCAACTTATCCTTATGTTTTTGTGGGGGCTTTTATGGAGAAAATTGTATAAAAAATTGGCATCAATTATGAAAATGTAATGCTTTCGATTTAATCATAGGATTCATGACTGTGGGCTCTAGGATTTTATATCACTACACATATATGTTTTAATATATTCTATAATACAATGTGAAAAATGTTATTAAATTTTTTATAATGTAAAAAAAATATATTCATTGAAATCTAGATGATATAGATGGATCACCAATATATTCTTATTGATTTATGTTATTATATATGATGAGTCCTTAAACGATAATAGACCAAACAAATTATATTAATTTGTTATATAGTTTTGGTGTTAGAGATAGATTATATGTAATTTTTGGAATCCAATATTTGATATAGATTTCATTTCTTCCTTTGTTACCACCAATGGTTTTTTATATATCATATTTTAAATAATCCTAGTGAATATTTTATTAGTTGATGGAAAATTTCTGTTTATGATAGACACAAGGAAAGAATCATCACATAATTTTATGAAAACTAGTTTTAATAATTTTTTTACATCGTGTATATAATTCATTATAAATAAATGATACCAGTTGGAAATTAGAATATAAATAATGGTTTCTGCCTTCTTATCTTGTTATTTATCTTGATTGGTATTTGGGGGTGTCTCATAGAAGAATCATGGAGAATCTATAGAAGATAGAGTTGTAGGAGAACGACAATTAGATATTCATGATGTGAAATTTGAACTCACATTGTGATATAGTGTTTCATATCACGTGATTCTGAAGATTCAATGCTTATTTATATGTGGGGAGTATTATATAAAATAAATTCAAGATGTTAAATATGAATTCACAGTGCTAGTGAAATTTGGATGATTCCCCATGAAATTTGGTGGAAGCATGTGATATACGAAATTCATACCTTGTAATTGGGTCAAATTCTATAATGTTAGGTCATATAAAAAATCAAGATGTGTATCTGAAATTCATGACATGAATAAGATATTTTCCATGATACTTAAAAGGGAGAGTCTCGAAAAAGTCTCTATTTGGTATCCATTACACCCAGTTTTTTGGAATACATGGGGAATAATTATAATATCCACCATCACATTTTATTTTAGTTCATAAATTGGGTTTCAATGGTTGATTATTAGAAATATGATGCGATTTATTCCTTTAATTACAATTTTTACCAGTTTTTAACAAGGGATTCACATTGGGATACTATTTTTGGTTCGCGGTGATAGTGGGATGCATTTATTAAGATTGAATTTTGTGGCCTAGGTTATTCTATGGTTCCATAGTGTGATTGATCTTTTCAATTCATCTCTCCATTACCCTACTGTCCAGACGAAATTATGAAAAACATTACGGTATGGGATATGTGATCTCTTCATTATTAAGTGCATTTGTGGGTATGACATGTTTCTTCATTTCATTGGTTGGATAGTAATGTTTATGATAATAATGATAATTAATTGGATAATATGAAATTTATGGGGATTGTGGAGTGAATACATGTTTCACTACATTCATGACATTTGATGATGAGTATATAATTTCTAGTTTTAATTGTTGAAAATAATGGCTATTGTGATAAATTATATAGTGGTAGTTGATATATATGTGAAATCCTTATTGTGTTTAATTTTTTTTCTTTGTGATTAAGATGGACCAGAATGTATATATTGTTAATATATCTTATTATAATGTCAAAATGTTTTCTATGATAATAGTAATTATAAATAATGTTGTTATGTAATGTGAGTCACATAAACTAAATTATGAAATCTTGAACGTGTTTGAGGGTTTTGTTAATATGTTACATTATTTTTTACTATATAATTGATAATGTAGTATTGTCATGGTTTTTAGATATATGGGGATGTAATGTGATGGTGGTGTCATTTGATGGAATGTGGGAATTTGTGATGTAGTTGTGATGTGTGATCGTGTAAATGGTGAGTTATTATTTTTCGTGGTTGTGTTATTATCCTGGTTAGCCACAAAATATATTTTAATGATAAAACTAAATGTCAATGCATTTAATGTACAATAGTGGTATTGGTATTGGTGATTGGTTATTGAATAAATTCAAATAAATGATAAATAAATTTTTCATGCAAATGTGTAATGATAGATCATTATAAATAATATTTTTAGGTGTGTTTTTGGCATGGAAGAATATTTTATTTCATTGGTTGTGAATCCATTAGTTACATACTCTGTTATATCTATAAATAATTTGTTTTTTGATATTTTTATGTTTTACCCACTTTATTTTGATAACATTACAGAACCCAATGTTATTGGGTTACATGTGTTTTACCCAACATCTATTGTCTTGATTATATGGACGGTAGGACACCTCATCTTTCCCACTCTTCCTTTAGATGATTTGATGATAAAATATAGGGTTGGAGATAACCCATATTTTATGTGATGTGATATGAGGACGAGGTTATTTCGTCATTGATAAGGGAATGAGGTTGATGACCTTGACTTTTTTGAAACCATAATACTCTAGTTATGTGGTTAGACATGAAATGTTGATTCGTTGTGATGGTATTTGAATCTAAACCATTGGATGAGGAATTATGTAATTATTCAAACAGCCCTTGTCATAGATGATTGGTTGAGTGATGTGTTATATATGTAAATGATTGTGTCACATAACATTTGACTTTATGGGGAAACAATTGAAAATCATTGGGAAAAAACCTTAGTTCACATTTATTATCATATATATATATTACAATAATTTATTTGATGAGTTATTGTATTAAAAATCATTACGGACACTCGTATTAGAATGGTAACCAATTTAGGTTCTTGTTTATTCAGTTTTTCATTCACTGAAATATTAGTATTATATAGTGATATGTGCACAAGATACATTGTATATGATCTATTAGAGAATACATGTATGATAACACAACATTTATGAATTTTTTTTGGATTACAGGATTTTTTAGGGACATATCATTACATTATGACGATGATACATGCATATTTTTTTTGTTTATGTTGTAGGATATGACTTTTGGAATTCCCTCATGGGATTTTATTGTATCATTTTAAATTCTTCATGAATCATGAGATGGATCATTTTATTTTTTTAATTCATATTTGAGGTGTACTATTTTTATACAAATGGATCATATAACTAACTACATGGATACTATAAGTGGGAAATATGGGATATTTTATCTATTCATTAACTTTTTCCCAAGATCCTTAACTTTAGTGTGAGGGTTTCATGAAAGATATTTATTATAGATTTTTTCTAAGTGATAGAAAGGAATTTGGAGATAAGAATTTGGAGTATTTGATAGTTCAGTATAAAAATAGTTAAAATTAACCTTTTTTACATGATGTGGTCTAGGGATATTGGAATGGTCATGATATTTTATGGGCCACCGTGATATGATGAAATGAATTGGACCACAATGAATTTCAATGTGCAGTGTGCCAACATGAATTTCATAGATCATGGAGATATAAATGCATCATGATATTTTTTTTGAATCTAAATTGGGTGGTTGTGTAAATTTAGTTGAATAAATAGATTTTTTTAAATAATCGTAGGAATGAATTTCATAATATCGAACATAAATATCCATATTTATTTTTTGGAATAGATCCTTATCATCTTCCGAAAAAATCTCATGTGTTAAAGGATTATCAAGATAACACAGTTGGTAATCAGAGGATCAACATGAGAAATCAATATGAGGAATGAGAGGGGGCACTATATTTCATTCGATGGAAACGTTTTGTGAATAATGAGGGTATAATCGTTAATTTGGAAAGATAGATATAGTAATAAGAGATAAATATTTATTTTGGTATGATTCACGATGTGGATGAAATTTTTTTTTTTGGATGTTATTTTGGTATGTGGATCTGTGCATTCAGGTAAGATAGTGTATCTTGTTGGAAATAGGGAGGAAGATGTGTTCGGGTTAGACATTCAAAATTAGATGCATAAATAATTCATATAATAAATGAAAAAGGAAGAAAAATGGAAGGAGTTTATCTCACATTATATGAGTATTATAAATATGCTCTATCATGTGATCTTGTAAAATTAAATAAAAAACTTTTCTATGTACTTAGTTCCTAAGTAAGACTATAGAGAATGAGTTATAGAGGTAGCATTAAGGGTACTATTCTAGCATACAATCAACATGATTACGCTTTATAAACCCCTAGAGGTGAGAAAACGGTCTTAGTTATCATGATAATAATTTAATTGGAAATTTTGGGTTTATTGAGTGTCTATTGTGGAATTTCATGGAGTAGTAAATCGTGAAGTGATTCTTATAAATTATGAAAGCTGATATTTTGACCAGTGTGGAAATGACTATGAATAATTTTTTCAAAAACATTGGAGGAAAGCCTCTTTTGATAACATTCTATGGGATTTAAATTTTATTGTTATTCTTTATGGAAAATGGTGAATTAAATTAACAATTTAGAACATCTAGGTAAATATTGATTATTATTGGGTTTTGGACATAATTTACATGGTATTTTCGGTTTCTAATGAGGAAATATTTTCATTAGAGGACACCTATTCATGTTTTGGAAATGAAAGATGATGTTGTAGGTTGGGGTGGAAAAATTACATTTCTTGTCCATATATATCTTGGGAATGGATAATTCAAATATGATGATATTAGATATGCATATCAGATGAGAATTTATAGATGTATATATAGGGGATTTAATTAATCCTACTAGAATACCCTCTCAAAGCATTGTTCAATCCAATTGATCACATACCCGAAGGGTGTTTCCTATCCAAATGGGCTAGTGACAAGAACCTATCAACCATTAAACAACTACATTGAATGATTTTACTAACATAACAAGAAAACAATAAAAACATACACAATAGAGTCCAATATTAGATAAACAAATATATTAGAAGATATTGATAATTAAACAACTCAAAATAATTTACAACATTCCATGTAGATGATTAGAATTAAATGTTTTACAAAAAAATAAAACTGACTACTCCATGTGATAGCTTAGGAAATATCCCACCATCTCCCCAACAACAACCCAGACTATCTGACATGAAACCTCACTCCCTCACTAAGCCAACATTCAATTCCCAGCATCAAATGATTCAAAAAAGTCTATACACATCCAAAGTTATAATGAACCTCTCTTTCTGAAATATTAACATAACGTAATATTTGTAAAATACTAAAACATTATACAAGAATATGAATAGTGATCATTGTTGGTATAGTGCCTTTGGATACAAGGAAACATAAAAAATGGTAAATATGAGAGATAAATCATCTCCCACTAGGTTCTTCTTAAATAAAAACCTTCTTAGAAATATCATATATAGTAAATTTCATCATAACCTGAAGGAAAGGAACCGTGAAAGTGGTCAGCTTAAATTATCAGTATGGGTAAACAATTATGTCTTGTAATAATAAACATGAGTATAAGGGTATGAGAATGTGATCCTAAAAATAGATGATCATACCCAGCATATCAAAGATCATTAACAAAATCATTTAATAATTATTGGTCATTCATAAGACATGAATCAGATGAAATAAAGAGAATAATACATTAAATCATAACATAAAAATGAGACATGGAAATGTGTAAAACACATAAGTATATAATTATTTCCAAATTATCCAATTCCGACTTACAAGATCGTCTTATTAGTATGTTTTAACTAACCATAACATCATATTAGTAAGGATACACTCCCATGGCCATCATTGTAGAAATAGTTCACTCCACATACCATCTTAGTATTAATGGTTCACTCCCATGGCTATGATATTAATCCAAGGTCACTCCCAAGAGCATGTTAGTTTATATCATGAGATATAAACCTTTACCCAATTCATTGGATGGAGATATAAGTCCCCACATCACATAATGAAATAGTACATACATGTTCCAAAATTTAAAAAATAAAAATATCATAACCCTTGAAATGAAATGGTTATCATAAACATGTAGAAATATCATATCCAATGAAAAAGCTACATGTTTCATAATTGGTTTATCAAATGAATAACATCTCAAATAGTAATATATTTCATACATATATTCCCCATGAATGCTAAATGGGTTTCATAAAGACCATGACATTATGAATAACAAATTAATAGAAATTATATGAATAGAACATTTATAATGGAATTAGTAACATCAATAGATGTTAACTTGGATGGAAAATAATTTTGAAATATCATTTAAAAAACTTTTCAGAAGAAAACAATTTTTTTGTTTCAAAAATGAATTATATCATATAAAACCATATAAATTTATTTCTCATCGCAAATGCCTTGATATCATATTAATAATACAAGAAATAATTTTGAAAACTATTTTTCTTATAACCATTTTAAAATAATCTTCAAAACCTTTTTAAAAAACATTTTCATTGAAAACACATTGAAAACCAATAAAAATGGCAATGAAACTTTTTGCAAACTATTGTAATTGAAAAATTATAAAATAATATTGAAAACAGTTTTAAAACTATTTTATTTAAATATCATATAAACACATTTTATTATAATTAACATTTTAAAATTGTAAATGGATCATTGAAGAAATGGTGTAGAGTAAATCTGTACATGTCGTATGAGTTCAAATGAACATTATTTTTTACTGTAAAAAAGTAATAAAAGATCCATGATCAGAAAGAGACAAGAATAATCACATGAATATATTAGTAAAATAAAAAAGGGTAAAATATTAATTTAAATCTTTTAGGATAATTGTGTAATATTAATGGAATCGATTTCTAGACAAAACATATTTCTGACCGAAGAACGGGTAATGCTGTGATTTCCTATTAAAAATTTATAAACTATATAATGTACTGAAGAGTATAATATGGTACCAATATATGATTATATCATCAAATAACAGAGTAAAATGAATCTCATTAATTTATTGTGAGATTTATCATTAGATTTCATCAAATGAATCCTAAACAAAAACAATCTTGAAAATAAATGACATTGTCTCATGAAACTCGTATAACATGGTATTGTAGGTTCATACTCTAAATGTAGGTTAATTAAATTGATTGAAAGATAAAATATCATGAATATGTTTTTATTAATGATATTACATGAAAATTGGAAATTAATTCACCTCTAAAAAAATTTTGTGCATAGAAAAACAGGAGTCTCAAAGAAGAAAAATTTGAACAAAACATTTTACTGATTTGTTATCTTTTAAAAGTTAAACCCCATCACATAATGAAAAAATGGACTTGTAAATACCCATAAATTGAGGTGTAGTATACAGAGATATAATAATCATTAGTAAATAGACCATAAAAAAGAAATGAGTGGATAACATAACATGTATCTCACAGAAATTAAAAGTGGGATGAAATACCCTTACCTTTGGACTTTTATATCTCTATACTCATATAATATTACTACTTAATAAATAGAATATTATTATAAATATTTTAAAAAATCAAATTATTATATAAAAACATTATATGGTTATATTTATACTATATATTACCCTCTTATTAAGGATCTTATGTTAATGTTCCACTTCGGATAACAATCACTTTGTTTTTCAAATTTCCCTAAATTTGTTATATCCTGAATAGTTTAAATTTTATTATAATTACAGTATTAATAAACTGATATAGGTATTTTTTATTACTAGTATATTTATATTATAATAATATATAGAATAATCATTTATGCAATAGAATACACTATTCATAGAGATGGTAAGCTATACGTTTTCATGAATATTGTTTCCTGATTTATTGTCGTATTGAATGAAAATTGTAAATTATATATATAAATATATATAATTATTGAATTTTAATTAATTTAATATATATAACATATAATTTCCTTAAACCTATCCTTAATATATTCAATGTTGTGTGTGAACGAATCACATCGCTTTGATGGGTGGTAGTCCACACTTCCTCAAATGAGATTATCGTATTAACACAAAATGGGTAGTAAAAAGGTATGTGTTTTAAAAATGGATAAAAGAGCTTAAATACATAATATATATTACATATAAAATGTATAAATAGAGTTTCCATCATAATTTCAACCATTATGGGTTGTAATGGGGATATGATCAATCATTATTGCATGAGGTAGTAGTTCATCGTACATAGAAATAATGTGCTTAATATCTATTATATGGATGTGTTTGTAATTATAGGTCAAACAATTAACATAAAAACAACCTATTATAGGTTTTATACTAATTTTTTCAAAAATAATGGAATTAATATAGTGGATTTGTGGAGAATTAAAATAAATGAATGTCATTTGAGAGAAGACATTATCTCTAAATCGGGTGAATCTTTTTGGTTTGTCCAGAAAGGATTCCTTGAGAAAAATCATGACAAATGGAAGTATTGAACGTAGAAGTGAGGATTTATGGAATTTGGATGGTGCACAACTTCAATGAAATTAATATTTTTGATAGGTTTGAGTAATTGGCATAGTTTTTGTGATTTTATATTGAATAAAAAGGAATCAATGGAATTTTTAGAAAAAAGTTATGTGTGCACATGTTTTTACATACAAATGTTATAAAAAACAAGAAAAACTCAATATTGGAATGTTTATATCTTAAAAATTCATTTCCAATGGTTTTTATACAAGTTTCATGGTCATTTGGGCCCTTAAATTTAATGTTTAGTACCTAATTAATATAAATTTAACCTTAACTATTGTGAATAATTTTTATCAAATTTAATATTCTTTTTTGTAAAAAAATTATCACTGACGTATTACGAAATAAATATTAGACTGAATAAAATTATGTTTGTAATATCTTTTAAATTCAATTAAGAGAATTGAAAATATAGTATTATTAGTAATATCATAGACATGATGAAATAATGGGGTTGTAACGATAGAAAAACTCCGGTTTTTAACTAAAAAGAATTAATTTTTTACAATTCATCAAAAGAAGAAAGATTATCTGGAAAATACAAAAAATACACCCATCCATATTTAGACAGTAGTATTTAAAAAATAATGTTTATTTAAAAATATGATATTTATGATTTTGTCTAAATGTAATTTTAGTATTAAAACTGTTCTTTTCAAGAAAATAGTATTTTTTAGACAAAATGGACTTTACCAAAAATATTATTATTTTTTATTATGTTTTATTTATTTTATAAAATAATAAAAAAAATTAATTTTTGTATTTCATAATCCTATAATTGTATTTAATTTTTAGGATATAATTATTTTATTTAATTATATATATATGTGTGTATATAAATTGGTTTTATAGAAAGTCAGTGTTGTGTGAAACACAAGACAAGTAGGAGTTTTATGTAGCACAAGAAATGTAGGTATTTCATATGAATGGTGTGTATGACTTTGTAAAATGATATTTTTAGTGATTCATGTATTCCAAAATTTCAAAGGATTATATTAATTCGAAATCTTTTAAAATAATACAGTGTTACATTCAACCCCCCATTAAATGAATTTCACCCTCTAAACTCTTCTGAGTTATCAAATGGTTAATAATTGAATAGTTAATTCATAGAAACCCATATCATAATAATGGATACAAAAACATTCCTTAAAAAGTAAAATTTTGAAAAATAATAGTTAACCAATGTAACAAATAACTGTATTTCTATATAGGAGAACATAGGTTGGGATTGAATGTTAGATGTATAGAAAAAGTGTAAATATTTATTTGGAGTGATTGACTTCATCATTATAAAACAGGTGAATGATAAAAGTAATGTCGAGCAACTCAAAGTCATAAATCTACTACGATTTTAGAATCTATGGATTAAAAAGGTATTATGACAACATTTCTTTTATCACTTACAGATCATTGAGTAATTATAAATAAATTTCTATAAAAAGATGCTCATTTTTTGGTTATTCATTGAACATTTTCTAATACATCCATTAACATGTGGAAGTAATTTCTATATGTTATCATAGATGTATAATTAATTAAAACACTATTTTACCCGATCGTAAGGACATTAAAATAATGAAAAGTCTAATATTTTCCTCTTAAAATAAACATGAAAAAATATATAAACATAAAAAGTAACACAATAGGTTCATTATAAATATTATTCATAGAAAATAAATATACTTTAAATAGGGTATTCATTATGATTGTGGTAGTTTTGATGCCCATATAATCATTCGGTCATGGGTTCAAGACTCACAACATTAATAGTCTTGATAGTTTGTCACCCAGTATACATGATGTCCTTTTATAAATAATTTCTAATATAATTTACAAAATATATAAGATGGTAATCCTTAAAATATGTGTAATCACTAAATATAATTTGAGCACATGTTTTCAATAAAAACGCAGCGCAAAAATTCTTCCTCTAATGTATAACATAAGTATATTTTAGACAGCTAATATTATTACCCTTATAAATTGAGAAAATAAAAACAATTATAAAGGTTCGCATGAAATCATCTTAACATTGATTCCACTGTATATGAAATTGTATTACGTGGTTATTATATTCCAATCATGGGAATACACTTATTGAATTTTCCCTTTAAACTTGGTAACAACCCAAATTATTATAAATCCTTTTGGAAAACATGAATGGTTTATAATTCCAATTTATATTGGATCAATTCCTCCAATTCAATAATTTTACAAACTTCATCAACGATTACATAAAAAACGTAAGAAAAAGTCTTTACTTTGTTATAATGTAGTCCAACTTTTGAATTTACTTATTCATATCCCATGTATCTTAATACAAAAAAGATAATAATATCATAAAGTACATAATAATGGTTACCTTCCCTCTATCAAAATATCATATTTTCATTAAATCACTTGACCATTCCAACTTAAACATGTAAATTATAAGAGATAACAATAAATTAAACAATCATTTTATATTTCATCATTCATAACTTTTTAATCCAAATATATAAATACATTGTTTACATCATCCTTAATCCAATAACAATATTCTCTCTTTCCATTCACATTTTTTTTATAGTCTCTTTATCATCGACAATGTAACCTTTACTCATACCACCTTGCGGATTCACTTTAGTAACATTACTCTTGGAAAATATTGAAGCAAAATGACCATTTTATCCACACATAAAACACTTAACCATCGAAGATGACTTATTCATTACTAAATTCCAATCCATTTCAGTAAAAAACCACTTCACTTTTCCATTGAAGTCACATTATTTGTTATTTTAATTTAAATAGTCAAAACACATTCTTGTTCCTCTATGAAATTCACTTAGGTGACACTTTTAGAAATCTTGATATAAAGGTTACTGAATCATTTTTATTCCATTATATCAATTACCCAAACTCTCAGTGAACTTTTTATTTCTCTTCCATAGTGAGTTTGACAGTTTCTTAAGGTAAACATTGTTAATCATGTTCTGTGAAAACTAATTTAGAATGATCTTGAAATCATTCACTCTAGTGATAATCCCACCAGACTTCTTTTCATAAAATCATCATTCACATTCAATATTAATCCAGTTTCTTCTTGTTCCTACCATTTAATAATGAAAGAAGCATTGTGGGATCATTACATATCATATTTTAAAACCACATATTCATGAAAATAAAAAATTATACAATGTAAAAATAATAACACCTTCCATAATCTATGAAACCTTTTGTTTATCATAGGCTGTTCATGTATTACTTTAATCGAAATCATAAATGATAGTTCATGAAGTGTTTGTGAATTCTTAAGGCATATCCCCCGAGTGTGTCAAACATGGTTTACAGCAAGTCCCGTTTTCATGTACCACATTACCTTGAGCCAACCTTGAAAAATCTTGTCAAAATTTTCACCCATAGGTAAAACATTTCAAAAGACACATGGCCTTTTAGTATATAAACAAGGATGTACTTCTGGGAAACCACTCAGTTAATACTTCAACAAAATTCCAGTATATCTTCATTAACATTATATCACCTTTATACTTATCCTTTGATATATACCTAGACATATCCTTATAAATATACCTATGGATATCATTAATGCATTCTCATCCTAATTTCCAATGGTTGACTATACCTTTTCTATGATACAAACTATAGGGACCATTTATTTTCAAAACATTAACACTGAATAACATTTATAAAATACATAAACATTATAGAAACAGATTCTAAAAGACCATATATTGTATAGTTCCTTTAGAAACATGAAAACAAAAAATGGTACATATGGGAGTTACATAATCTCCCAAAATGTTCTTGTTGACAATAACCATTATTAGATGTATCATAGATAGTATATATCATCATTAATATTGAAAATATAAGTATGGAAGGAGTGGATCAAATGCTAAATGACGATAAACAAAGAAGAAATGTAATCATAGGTATGAGTAAATGGTTAGGAGAACATAATCAGTAAAATAGAAGATCACACCCAGCATATCACATATCATAACAATAATGGTGTCATTAATATTGGTTATTCATGACACATGTATGATATGAAATAAATAGCATAATCCATGAAATAATAACATAGGAATAAAAAATTGAATTATGGCGAACACATAAGAATATAACAATTTCTAAAATTTCCTTCGAATGACAACCTAGACTCTCTTAGTAGTATGGGTAAACTCCCCTTACCATCATAGTAGTCATGGTTTAATCCAATATCAAACATAGAATCGTGAGTTCATTCCTCATAACATCTTAGTAATCATGGTTCACTCCTATGGCCATCATAATTGTCTAGGTTCACTCCCAATATCTTGTTAGATAATATCATGAGATATAAAAAAAGTAATATGTATTATAGGGATATATAGTTCACACCTGTACAATAAGAAAATCATACATACTTGAGACACATGATTATAAATGGAAATATTGTAACCCATTAACTGAAATGGGTATCATAAACAAGTAAACATATCACAACCTATGGAAAAAAGTATAGTTTTCAAAATTATTTCATCAAACTCATAACCCATGAAGGAGTAACAAATTTCATATACATTTTACCCATGAATGAGAAATATGATTCATAATGACCATGAAATTAAGAATAACCCAGTCATAGAATGGATATGAATGGATTCTTTATATTAGAATGGTTAACATCAATATATTTTATCTTCTTTGGAATATAGTTTTTAAATATCTTTCAGGAAAATTTTATAGAGGAAAATATCATTTCATGTTTGTAAAATAAACATTAATATGTAAAAAAAATTAATAATAATTGTTTGTAAAATAAATATAAAAATTATATATAAGTAATGAAGTCATTTTGTATACCCTGTTTCCTTAGAATTTATAAAATGTGATTCAAATCTTTTTAAAAATCCTTTTTCTTCCAAAACACAGTGAAAATAAATAAAAAGAGCTTGAAAATGTATTTTAAACCATTGTACATAAAATATTATAGAATAATATTGATTTTTTTTTATTTTTTTCTATTACAATTTGTAAAAATTTCCTTATAAATTAACCTCTTAAAAATGAAAATGGAGCTTCGAAAAAATGATGGAAGGTAAATCCATACACGTCATACAAGGATAAAAAACCTCCCATTTGATTGGTTAAAATGTTAGAAAAGTAACTTTTTCAGAAAGTAATAAAACTATTCCCTTGAATATATTGGTCAAATCAAAATTGTTATTTTATTTAAAATCATATTGGATAATTTTATAATATTATTTAAATCTATTTTTAGAAAACATATATTTCTGACCGAATAATGGGTAATGTTGTTCTTTCCTAAGAAAACATTCTTAAAAATATTTTGTACCAAAGAGTGTAATATGGTACCAATACATGATTATATCATAAAATAATATATGATAATAAATCCGATGAATTTTCTTGAGAGATGTACCAAAATATTTCATCCACATAAGTATAATCATAAACAATATCAAAAAGCAATGAGACTGTCTCAATAAAATATTATAACATGGTATCATGGGTTCATATTATCCATGTAAAGAAAGTAATATACTTGAATCATATAATATAATGAAAGGTTTTAGATACAATATTTTAAATGAAAATGGATATATATGAACTTATAAAAACATTTTAGGTGCACAACAATAGATGAGGCTCAAAAATTGAAAATTGAGACAAACCATTTTACTGATTTAGTAACTTTTGAAAGTCAAAACCCATGAATGAAGGATCATAAAATAGACATGTGAATATAGAAAATTTAAAATATAGTGTACAAATAATACAATCATCTTTAGTAAAATGTCACACTAATGGAGAAAATGTTTATCATAACATGTATCTCATAGAAATTAAATGTGAGATGATATCCCATTACCTTGTGTCTTGACTCTCTCTATACTCAGACAAGCTTCCGGTATAATAAATATATGTTCATTAAATATATTTTTATGAAGATTATTCTTATCTATATAACCATATTTGGTTTTATTAGGTCCTTATATTAGCATCTTGTTAATGATCCTATGTTAATGATTCAATTCCAGTAATATTCTCTTTTTTTGCGTGTGACTTAATTTGTTATAGTGTTGGTCCTTATACATATATCACGGTTCAAAAATTTAGATCATGATAAAAATATTATGTATATTTAGTATATATATATATTATAATAATGAATATAATAATTAATAACCAATTTAAATACACCATTCATGGAGACGGTAAGCCGTACATCAAAATGAATGTTGTTTCCATTTTTAATGTCGTATTAAAAGAAAATATGTATAATAAATATATATATATATGTGTGTGTGTATTTTTAAATATATAAATATTAAATTAGAATTATAATTTCATATATATCATTTCAATTCACTAAACCCATTCTGAATACATTCTATGAGGTGTGTAAATGAATCACATCGCATTGAAGGGGCGATAGTCCACACTTCCTCAAACAAGATTATCATATGAAACTCAAATTGGAAGTAAAGAAATATATCTTATAAAAATTATTATTGATTTATAAATAAGTAATATATTTTATATATAAAATATATAAATATATTTTCTATCATAATGTCTTCCATTATTGGTGGTAAAGGTTAAATGAACAATCATCGTTCTATAAAGTAGTAGTTCGTTGTACACAAAAACATTATGTTCAATATCCATTAGATGGAGTCATGTTAAAGTGTATGTTTAAAACATAGAATAAAAACCACCTATTTTATATAGTATAATGGTTTATTTAAACTAGACTTGAATAAATATAATTTAGGTAGAGGGGAAGGAAAATAAATTAATGGATTTTGAGAGTATACATTGCCTCTAAATCTGGTAACTCATGATTTTTTCCAAAAGGCTTTATTTAGAGGATTTCAACCCAAATGGATGATTCAAGGTTGATGGGAGGATTTTTAAAAATTTTATGGGGTTGTTATTTTATGATAATAATATTTTTGAGAGGTGGTAGTAATGGGTAGGGGTCGTCTCCTTTTATAGGAAAGGAAAATGACTCACTTGGAATTCTTAGAATGATGTTTGGTGTTCACCTGGTCTTACATAGAAAATGCCATACCAGACCATCTAAATTAAATAATTTATGTCGTATGGATGAGCTATAGATTGAAAATGGTCACAGGATATGTGGATTTTTCATTTGGAATGTTAATTTTCCCATATTTAAGATTTATCTAGCCTTAATATCTATGATTAATTTTAATCACTTTTACCAATAATTTTGGTAGAAAAATTATCATGGAATTATTAGTCTAAATATTAGAATAAATAAAATGGTTAATTTTATATTTTTTAAATTTACTTCCCAGAAGTATAAAAATTAAATTTGTGGGAATCCCAATGATGGGAAGAAATATTTGGGTTTTAATGTGGAAAAAGTTCAAAATTTGGTCATGATTTTATATTCTGTTTCAAAGAGAAATTGATTCAAATGAATTGAATAATTTTAATAGATATTATATTTATCTAATCTGTCCTTAATAAATATATACAATAACTCTAACAATTAATAATATATTATTTGGAAATGTATTTTTTAACTAACATGTATTATTTTTCACAGTTCATAAAAAATGTCATTGGTTAGAAAAAATGGCAAATATTCACCCTAGGCTAATTATGACATTTTTAATTCGAAAATGATGTTTATTTTATCAAATTAAATATCTAATGTTGTGTAAAATTAATTTTTTTATCAAAAGCGGTTCATTTAAGAAAACCGTATTTTTATCACAAAAAGGATTTTAACAAAAAGCTTATTTTTCGTTATCAATATTTCTTATATATATAAAAAAAATAACATAAAAACATTGAAAATTATTTATTAGTATTCCTATAATAATTTTTTAATTTTTAGGATATAATAATATAATTTTATTATTATATGTATAAAAATATGTTTCATAGAAACTTAGTGTTTTGTGCATCCCAAGCCATATTGGTGTTACGTATAGCTCAAGTAAAGTCACCATTTCATATGAATGGTAATTTTTACATTGTAAAAATATATTTTCATTGTTTCTTGTAATTTGAATATCAAAGGATTTAATTAATTCAAAAAAATTCAAAATCTCAGGGTGTTATAAATTGGTTGTGAAATGTGTTAGTTAACAGGACTAGGAGGATATCACCATGGTGTTCAATAATAAGTATATATAAAATAATATGAGCATGGTCAATAGTAAAGAAAAAAAGGAATGAAAGTGATATTAATAATTTTTCTATCCAAACAATAGAGAAACCCATATTTCTTTAATTTTCCAAACTTCCATTACAATTTATGTAAATTTTTTAAATTCATTGAATACACAAATATAATATCAATGAAAATCATACATAACCAATAATATGAATAAATTATTGTAGATGATAGAATAAAACAATCTAAAGAAAACGTAACATCATTCCATGAATAACTGGAGGACAAGCTAGAAAGGAAACTCAAGCCCCCATCATATAAAATCGCACGCGCATCATGCCCCTAGGCTTATGCATAAAATATTAGTAGTAGAGGAACACCCATAATAATGAACCCTCAATAGTGTATTTCAAGTCCCATGACAGAAAAAATTATTGAGTAAAGGAACACCCCACTGGAAAAACCTTGATAGTATCATCTGATGGGAACTATTACTACACCCTCCACTTAAGTACCCAAGGCATTTCATGATCAATTTTGTTCCAAAATCATTTAATAAACTTCATTATTTTATAATCATATCATAAATCCCATTAAAAATACATGGAAAATGACATTTATATTGTCCAAAACAAAAAAAAATCATCTTTTATATAAAAACATTCTAACAAACAAAAATACTAAAATCCATATTACCTATTAATTTAATTAGAAAATTCGTCAAAACCATATAATTGTTCTTCATTCAACATACCATAGGGACAAAACCACCTTCCACAAAATCAAGTCGCATATTCTCCTAATGGTAATCACCAATAGTGACAAACTAAATAATGATAATAAACTCCCTATATTAAACAACACTTTACATAAATGACACAATTTATAAAATAGTTTGAGTGAAAGTGTTATATCAGACACCAAGGAGAACACACACCCTCCACACTATGATATTCAAGGGATTGGCCCCTAGAAAAATATCAAATGAAAGATCTATAATGGAATTGAGATAATTATTAATACATAATGAAACATATTGTAACACAATGAAACAACACTATGATGAACAAAGGCAATGAAGAGGTATAAATTATTACTAACCTGGAAAAACATAATGCAACTAAAATAAAGATCAATTTTGGAATTAAATAGTTTATTCAGGTCATATGTATTGGAAATTTATTAATATATCTTATAGATCAATAAGGAAGAGGGATGTGAGATAATGAACAATAGACGAGTTGTGAAGCACCCAGAAATTTTAAATATGGATACTTACATGGTGTGTAATTCAATTACATGTCATGTAATCCATTCCACTAATGTGTGATGCAAAAACTATAACATTTTTATTGAAACATGATTTTTACAATTACATGGAGTGTGACTTTTTAACTGTATATATCACTTTCCTTCCCTATATCTGTTTTATAGATTATTATTGGTGATAAATACCCAGTCTTTAATCCCATTACATGACATTAAAGCACATAGACGATAGAAAAAACCAACATTTATTTAGATGTCCTGAAACCACCACAATTATTCTGAAAAATCATGCAGAAACTCACAAAACCATTAATAAATTTATATAATTACTACATAAATTGAAAAAAACATACATCCTCATCCTTCATATCATTTTCCTCCAAAAAATATCTCTATACATGGGAGTCCCATGTCACACCCAAACAAAGATGTAAAACAATAAAGAGAAGGGAAATACCTTGAATTAGGTAACATGATGTTAAAAACTCACAACCATAGAAAATTCCATCATTGGGATGTCTTGTGGAAGACTAAAGTCTGTAAATAATTTGAGGGTAGAACATCCTCATCAATGACATGCTATCACATGACTAATGAGAATCTGATATATGTCTCCATAACCTACTAAAAAATAGAATCAAGATCGCATGAAATTCCTTCACATGAGACTTAACAATCCCCACTACCTTCCCCACACCATAAATCTCTTGCTCCACCTGAATTTCTCCCCAATAAATAGTGATATTGTGATCATGATGGTATTTATTGAGATGTGATATGTGAATAAATATACAATTACTATCAAATTAAACAAAACTTATAGCTTTTACGAAGCCCCCTAAATATGTTAGGTGACTTGAAATGATACAACATATCTCGGTCAAAATTTTTTTTGTTTTCCAAGATGCTAGATACCTAACAATATAAATACATTTTAAAAAACAAATCATATATTGAAAACTCAAAATAAAAGTTCTTTCAATTTGTGTAAGAATTGTGTTGACTCTAAAATATAACTAGACAATAATTTATATATTTAAACGCCACAAATGTCTCCAAAGACAAAATCGATACCATATACGAGGCTTCAGCCACATCAACCCAACAAATAGATAAATGTATGTGATACAATTGAAATAATTAAATTGATCAATTCTAATTGAAGACTGATAACAATTGTTATAAGAAAACTAATGTATTCTTATATGGCTATCCCATTTTCTATATAAATCCATGAAATTCGAATAAAGATAATTTTCTTGAAATTGAATTAGATGATTCAGAAGACCATTTGTCTCTAGATGCTAAGTGGTACTTATATTAACTTGATTCCCCTACACCACGTGGATACTTCTCGAGACCCTTGAGGTATGTCGAGGATCCTTACATGAATCAATGGTTAATGGGACTTTATGTAACATAAAAGTCTCCTTCATATATAGATTACCAAAATCATCAACATTAGATGCATCCCTAATCGAAATGACATGATCCAAATTTTTTAACCAATCAATAAATACCTATATATGGTCCCCCCCTAAAAGACAACATGGTAATCCATAAAAAAATAATGGTTACAGATTCTAATTTCAATCATGCACTAGAAGAGGCTGAAGTGGACTAAAGGGTCTCATATGATAGGCTTCTACTATTGTCTTGTGTAATAGTGGGACACATAATTACCAATGTCACACTTCATAGTCTACTACTACAACCCCATATCATTTAGTAATATATCTATTTAGTTATTGGATGAATGAACAATTAATAATCATTATGTAATTAAAACTAATCTCCTCACAAATATGGGAACGATAATCATATCACAAAATTGATGAGCACAGCATGAAGAGAGATACCAAATCGAAATGGTGTCCCCACTATAATGTGTTTTAGGAATACCCCAGATCATATAATCCTTAAAATAAATATATATAATATAATAAAATATAGATGATTATAACTAAATAATGGTTAGAACCATACCTAAAACACCATTCTTATCATTGATATTAGAAAGAGTTAATATCAACATAACATTCCAATATTAATTATATTCTGAAATAGAATGTGATATATATTTTCTACTAAGATAATATGAAACAACATTCCACTTAACTAGGGTGTTACTGATGTGAAATTCAAAAATCATATGGTATTGTATCCACCACCGATGTCTAATATTATATTATATTGGATAAATGATATATCTCTAACCTTAGTTATCCTAAAATTATGTAATCCTCTCTTGAAAGAGATAGAGACTCCCATAATTATGTGTATTCATAACCATGAGATTATCTAAATCATGAGTGAAGTGAGTCTTTATATGTAGTTGAATTAACAAGATCTGTAAGCCACCACATGACCATCTTATAGAATAATGAAAATTGAACATCTGTATTAAGCATCCCAGAAAACCACATACCATTTACTGTTGTCAAGTACAATCAAAATAGATGATGATGTTAGATGAATCTCATGCTCATAAAACAGGCTAACATGTTGAATCCCAAATTAATTTCACCACTTTCCTAGAATGAGATTTTTATACTGATTAAAACCTAGATCAATCATTGAATAACCATCTGTAGTATCTACTACCGAATAAGAATCTCAAAATATCAATGAAATTACATGGATCATCCCTTGAAAATACATCCTTTAACTTCCCTAGATCAATTGGTATGCCATGCTCAGAAATAACAATATCTTATAACCTCACATTATTGATTTATAAATTTCACATAAAACGATTTCCATTGAAACATTAACTACTCATATTTTCCTGAACGAACCGAAAAATGTACTCATGGTCATGTAAGATTCTTGATTAAATAGGTAACATCCCAGTTCTGGAAGCCAACCAGAGGTGCCCCGTACCCAGTTGGTCACATGGCCTCAAGCGCATTTCCCCAAATTCCAGAGGCTGGCAACTAGCATTGAGGGCATTGGGTGTGATAGTGGGAAACTATGCCCTCATTTTCATAGTACACAGCGGAAAATAGAAACATTAGAAAACACATAAAATAGTGGAGAAGGTAAAAAATCCATACACAAGTAAACAACAGAAGGCTAAATGATAAAAAAACTAGAGCAAACATATATATAAATTATACATGATCCATATGTCTTGGAAAGTAGTGAAACAAGTCACAATGATGGAAATGCAAACAGTACTACAACAAGTACAAAATAAAAGACAAACATCTCCTCAGCATCGCAACCATAAGCTTGGTCTCATGCTCCCCTTATCCACACCAATCATATAGCTGAAGTCAAAGGGAACATTCCCTTGTCTATACCTGCAATAAAAGAGTCTGTTTGGGCCCAAAAGCATGACCCAAACATGGTGTGAGACTAAATCCTAGTAGGAAACCACCCAAAGATCTGTGCCTAACCATTAGTGAGCATATGGCAGGTAATAGTATAGTAAAAAATAAAGAGTAACAGTAAACAACATGCATTAATCAGTAAGTAGTAACAGGATTATATACAACATTAAGAAATTTGGAGAAAAACAAAATAATTAAAGCAAAAAAAGATAACCACAATAGGAACCGCTCTGGGACGTACTCGCAGATAACCCCTCTAGTCCAATCCAAGAAGTACCAAATAACTTCGGGGCAGTGCACTCAGCCTATCCCCTCGGGTTTAGTCTTACGAAATTTTAATACTCTCTGGCGAAGCTCACTCGGTCAATTCCCATTATAGTATAGGTTAGTCAGGGACTATCTGAGGAAGATCATGCAGTCTAACCCTCTTATAACCCCATGGTCTAGAAACTATCCGAGGAGCTCACTCGGTCAATCCTCCTATAGTCTGTGGTCTATCGCAGACTCTCTAAGGAATCTAAATCAGTCAATTCCTTCTCTAGCTTGGAAATGTTTTATAGAAATTCAAACAATGTAAAGACTCTCTGAGGAAGCTCACTCGGTCTACCCTCCTATAGTCTATAATATCCAAGACTCTCTGGGAAGCTCACTCAGTCTATCCCCTATAGTCTATAATGTACAAGACTCTATGAGGAAGCTCACTCGGTCTACCCTCCTGTAGTCTATAATATACAAGACTCTATGGGAAGCTAACTCTGTCTATCCCTTACATTCTATAGCACCAGGTTCTCTCGGTCCAATGCCAGTAATTTCATAATAATGTTATAAGGACAAAGGACACCTACATAGCTACTTGGCTAAGATGTCTAGAACAAACAAGCATGTCAAGAATATAATTCCATCCTATGGTCACAGGGCATGGAAAACAGGTATAACGACCAAAGGCTAACAAGACCCAATGGTCGTAACAAGAACAAGGTAGGGATAAACATCAAATCACATCAAACTATCCTCATACTTGATCAAATTACTTCAACGCAAGAATACAGGGAAAGCAAGAAATCAACAGGGGAAAAATGGTAAACACGCCATACCCCATTCACCGGTATTGGTGGTATTTGCACATAAAACTCAAAGACATCTAAATTTAATGCACAAAACACCTACCTTGATGCTAAAAGATCAATATAATTTGACCACGAGGTTTGATTATCCTTAGAATGGAATAGATATACAAAAACGCACAAAACCTTCAACCCATGATAACATGACAAAAAGGGAAGATCATGGAATGAAACTCCAGAAGAAGGAAGAGCTCACCGCTGCGGTTCCAATGCAATAGATGGCGGTCGATTCGGAAAACAGAAGGAGGCTCGGTGGCTCGGAGGGTGTTCGCGGCTGTACAGATGCTCCTGGTCGAAGAACCTGGAGAAGAAGGTGTTTTCGTCGATTAGGCGTGACCTCGTTCCATTTAATGAAAAAAAATACTTCGCATATACTTCTGGGGTACACGACGTGTACTTAGATTTTTTGTACTCCACTTTTTGTGTCTTCCACATCGTCCATACACACTGTGTGTGTGGCCCGGACACGGCCAGCACACAACCTTGTGTTGTATTAATGTACACGACGTGTACTTATAAAGTACATGGCGTGTAGTTTAAAAATTTCCATATTTTCCTCTTTTTCTTTAAAATGACTAGAGAAGGAATAGAAGACCTAAAACGAAGATCCGGGTTCTTAAAAAATTATAATATTATCCACAAACACTACAGAAAATGCGTTGAGATACTGATAGAACATAAATATCATTAAATCCACAAAACTAAAATTTCATGTGTTAGACCAATGGAAATATACATTTTCAGACATCCACAAATCAAACATCATTATTATATAAAACTATCAAATTCTAATTTGATGATAACCAATCTAGTGATAAATCTTTGAAAACAACTTTTCCATCATAAAAAGATGATAATAACCTTCCACATGAGGTAGTATATATTTTTTCTTAAAAACCCCTCGATTAAACATTCAACAATCCATACCCAATCATAGTGAACCATAATCCTAAATGGAAAACAACACTAGGGATAACCAAGGTGAATAGTGGGGTTGAAAAATAATTATCTATCAGATCATATAAGATAATATTGTTATATTTTACCTCTGTTGGTTCTATATGATTTGAAGGTGTCAATATTGGCTATATATCTAGTACACAACCAATAATAAACTCAACCTACCTATCTTGATAAATAGAAGATAAAATATATAGGAATATTTTAGGAAATTCAAAAACAACATTGGGGAAATTAAAAGTAAACTAAACATCATTAGTCTGAACTACTAAGGAATAAAACAAACCCCTAATAACTTGGTTGAATGACTGATTTGATGATACCACATTTCAAACTCTCACCTATACAGTCGTGTGATCCTATCTGTTGTATGAAAAGAGACCCCACAATGATAATAATCAACCTCTATATGATGATAAGTAAACCTCTAAATGATGATTATAATGTCTAGAAAATATTAATTGAGAATGGAAAATTCCTAGACTAACTCTACATCAGTTATTGATAGAATAAATGAAACCCCTGCACTTTTCACTTCCCATGAGGTGAGGATAAAAAGATAAAAAATTACATGAGATATATTTGATGTTTAATCATATCAAAACAATGAAAATATATAAAAGAGTGTGAGGCACTAGAATAAGAGAATGAAACCTTTATATACGATGTAAATAAAATCAAACCACTCTATACTACGGGACATGAATATAAAGTCACATACATTGTGACTGTGATTTAATCTTAAGCCCTGTGTCTGGATCCATATTGTCATTGAAGTATATGACCAAGCCAATACACATTGGAGATGATTTTAAACAGCTATATTGTGTCATATACATATCATTGGATAAATGAGATAAATTACTATAACACAAACAAATATTACACTTATTTATAAGTCAATGATAAGAAAATTATGTTTGTCTAAAATTTCCAAATTGATACCAGGTTTGAGATATATTTCTTTCTATAAATGAAGGTGCATATGAGGCTTTCATCCAATAACCTCATATACCACTCCTTCAATGATACTTCACATTTCTATTTTCCCTTGGTTAACCTCTAAGGCTTATATTGGGTTGAAGATAAGTGTAATAATATCCATCATTCACTTCCGTATTTATCCGAAAAATGATATATCAATCTAAAATCTTTATAAATGTTGAAAGATTTAGTATAAATAACTATGACATGATATATAGTGTCAAACCTTATATGTAATATACAATTATAATCTCGATATTTATTACTATGGAGAAATATGAAGTAGATCAGGGAACAAATTTTTTTACTCTAACAGAAAATGGTCTCTTTTCTACAAATAGAGGTAATACATAAAATTAAATATCATTATAAACAATGGAAAACATTTTAGGAATATGGTATCACTAAAACAATTCTATATATATACCAAATATATATTCTCTAGTCCATGAAATCCCACCATATCTATATAGTAATCTAAATTTTAATTTTGCGCAGTTCACCTTTATACTCTCAGGTGTATCTAGGAAATAAATGATTTTATTAGTATTATTCACTGAATCATATACTGCTCAAGGGCCATTCATAGCATTAAATGAGGTTGTGTTGTCACACAAGAACACATGTGATAAATATATTTCTCCTGCATCCCTTGAAAAACATCAACAACCACATTATGGGCATGATGTACATTATGGACAATATCACAAACATCCCACATAATGGCCTCTATAAGATTTTGGTTTATTAAGATTTTACCTTGAGTGGAATATTCTACACCCTCTTGAGGACCCCAAGGATTTTTCTTCATAGGCATACTATAAGGCACAAAAATGGAAAAAAAATATCCTAGAGAGAATTATCTTAGTTAAAATGTTAATAGAATAAGAAAAAACTTATATCAAGATAAATTAATAAAAAATCAAAAAAAAAACTCAACATCTCATAGTAACATGAGTATCATAATAACATAATCTAGCTAGTAATTCATCACAACCTACCTCTCATGTTCCAAAATTGATATATCCATTCATCTGGGAAACTTATTAAAATAAATCTTAATGAAATCCCATATTTTGATTCTAAACTATGTTGAAACCGACAATGATACCCTCATTAAATGGTAGTCAACTAAATCTATCATATACATTGAGGGGATTCCTGATCCCCACATCCTATAAATTAACACCCATGCATCAAACAACTACCATAGGGAGATATATTAACCTATCTAAAGAGAAAAATGGTTTGTATACATAATAATGTGAAAAAACCCCAAAAATTTAAAATACTCCAATTTGAAAGAATATGTTTTAAATTATAAAACGTAAATGAGATCTAAAAATACCAACTTGATATCCAACATCAATGTACAATAAACATGGAAAACAGAGTACTCCATGTGACGGTGTTGGAATTCTTCTATCATATGACATTAAAGAATCCATACATAACTAACAAGAAAACTCATTGCCTCACTACATCACCATGACTTTCAAATCATATAAATACATTCATTTGTATACATACTACTGAAGGGATTTTCATGGAATGATATAATAGTCTATGTAATAGTAGACCCTATTTTTTCATAACATGCCTATATAAAATAATATAAAAATTCAAAACATTAATAGAAAATGGGATTGAAAAATAGTTTAATAGATATTATATAAAAAGATTTTAAAAGTGATAATTTTCAAATTTTCACATTACTTAAAGAATACAGGTAAAATAGATTCAAGGACTTTCATATATTGATCAAATCAAGGAAATGCATGGATCATATTTCATATATATCCATGGTAACACAATTAAAAAAATTAAAATTCAATGAACATGTAGCATCATGTAGATAATCTATATTTTTCAGGATAGATATGAAATTCAAACCCATAAAATAGATAATATCATGGAAATCAATCCCCAATATGTATGAATTGAATCTAGGATTAATATAAATCCACTATAAATGGAACATCTGAATAGAATAAATAAATCCACTAGAAAAACATAAGTATTCAATAGAGTGACAATATTTGGTTGAATAAATAGATTGATTTATTTGATTTGAACTATTACTAAAAATTATAGCTCAGTACCAAATGCTTCCAAGGTGCACTGTTTTTGAAACCATTTCATAAATCCATTTCACATTTATTTTAAAAATTACATTTTGTTTAGCCCAAAACATTGGAATCTACGTATCTTAAAGTGAAATAATTTTCCACACACATAAATATTATTATCCACAATACCTCATCATTTTATTAAAAAATTCAATAAAACCATATAAATACATTTCATTTGAATAATGCTAGATATGGAACCACCAACCTCAATCTTGGGTCTACCACGCTAGTAATGGGATCCACCAACAAGAAAGAACACACCAAAGATATTATAGGCCCATGAATCATTGTAAAAATCTTATAATTGATACAATTTAGAGAAAAATAGTTACAAAAGATGTTGTTCAAATACCGTGGTGAACGCACACCCACCACACCACAAAAAACAACGGATTATCCCCCAGAAGAAGATTTCATGACATATATAAAAAATAATCCATTTAAATATAAACAATGATCAATAGATCTAATAGCACCATGAAATGAAAATACCATGATCAAATGGAATGATAAATTATAAATGATTAATGACCCATATAAATAGTCCACAACAACAATATTTATCAATCATTGAATAGAACAATTCAGTGAGATTGGTGGATTCCGAAATCACGAGAGTGTTCTTTTAAGATGCGTGAGAAGAGGGATGCAGGATAATGTGTGAGATATCTACTGTTAGGCTCCCTAAAATCCAATATTGTGAATCTTGAATAGTATATAATCTAATTACATTCTGGGAAACCCTTGATTATCAAGAACAGTGAAAACAAATCACATTTTTTATTCAAAGCCTTATTTTTATCATTTGATTGATTGTAATTTTTGCACGTTTTGTAACTCAATAATTACTTATTGTTTTCACAAATGTTTCCTGGTAAAAAATACAAGTAATTTAATCCATTTACATTACGTTTAGTAACTTATATGATAGTAGAAAACCCATGTTATAGAAAAAAAATTAAAAAACAACATATGTGTTCATCATATTTTAGGATGACCATATACAGCAATTAACAAATTTATACACAAAATACATTAATTCAAGATATCATATATCATTGAACATTAGTTTAGTTTCCCCTAAAAAATCTCCCCATATTTATGTGTCCCATAGCACACCCAAATTAAGGGGAAAATGAATAAATATAAGTTTAATAAAAAATATTGGGTAATGTTATTGTAAAAAATGTAGAATTTATAGTAGGGACATAGGTTCGTTGACTAATGATAAGTTTACTATATACTTTTGTGTGTTCCTTGTTTTACATAGTACAATCAAACTCCTTACTTATTCTACCTTTTCATATTCCCTTGTACTATATGTAAAAATAATTCTTCTACCCCTTATGTTATCAATATTATTTGGTGGTGATGATACTTTTTTATATGTACCAATTGTGTAGGTTGGTGGTGAGGGATAATTACTGAATGGTAGATTTCATCATTATATAGATACAAACATATTATTTTATCCCTAGACTTGACTGGTTGTATTTCTTATGGACATTTATAAAATATTTATAGAGTACAGTTAAATTTTCCATTATGGATGAACAATTAGTCGAAATATTAGGCATTGATAGTTTTTAAATGAGAGGATGTAAAATTTATCTTCTTTTTCTCATTTGGTAGATATATCATTAGATGATGATGTGGAAATTGTTCTCAGTGTTATAGAGGAGTTCCTAGATATTAACATAGTTGTGGTGTGGATGCACCCCCCTGACATGTCATCATGATTGGGAAGAAGTTCACATAATGAGTGTATTTTATTTATATAGATACCAATAAAATTAATCATACATGTCTACATGATTTTATCGTTCAGGTGGATTTTATTATGTAGAGGGGATACCTAAGACAAATTGTATACCCTTGGGTTTTTATGGGGGTTTTTCTCAAACAATGGGGATAATAAATTGTAGTTGATCATTGATAACCATAGATTATATCAATTAAAGATAAATAATAACTACCTCCTAATTTTAATAAGTTGTTGGTACAGGAGCCTAAGAAAACACCTTGATTTTATATGATTCTGGTCACTGTTCTCAGTAAATAGTGACCTCTCTTTGCTGAATTTTAGCACTGCTTCATGAGATTCTATTGGAAGATTCCATTGGACTGCTAGTTGACACCCTCTAATGCTTTTTGATGCAAATATTCATGGGTTTCTCTTTTAATTTTTTTTAGTGTCTCAAGGACTTGTTCAGGTTTCATTTTTTACATTACTCACAACAGTATAGAAGTGGGAGAGAAGTTTCACATGTGGATAAAGAAGCAACGTCGATCAGCACTTCAGATGACCAGTTAAAACAGAATGGATTTGAGTGTCCAGTCTCATCCCTTCTGGATGGAATGGCAGTGTCCCCTCTAGATAGTGCATCTCATGACTTTAAGGGATCTTCCTTGGTGTTTCATTGGTTGTAATTCTCAAACTTTTGGTTGGGGTAAATTCATTTCACCTATTGCTTGTAATTCAACTTTTGTTTTTAATAAATTTCCATTGGGCATGAATTGGGTGACCAATTCATGTCACAACATTTTTCAAAAAAATAACTACCTTCTAGTAGTAATTGATGATCTATTTGAATTGATAATGTGAGAAATATTTTTTTTAAATTTTGAATGTAATTTTTGATATCACTAGATGATGGTGAATGATTAAGATATTATGATGACTAATTGTAGGTTGAATAATGAGAACTATGAGTTCATGGTCATGTTTTTATGCGTAATTAATTCTACATCAGTGTTGATTGGGCTCATAATCACTATTTTCCATGAATTTAATTGTTATTTTTTCATCAATGATTACTATAAAACCTTAATTTACTCAATGTGTAAAGTAAACCATGGATAGAATATCATTATTATCGTGCAGGTCAATCAACATCACCTGATCTAGGGAATCATTTATGGGTTCACATTATGGACATAAGAGAATCATTTCCATAGAAATGTGGTGTCGAGGAATGATGATGTGGTAGAATAATAAATGATTGAGGTAGTTCTTTTTTGGAAGTTATATAAGAATGTAGAACCAGATTAAAATTTTCTTGGTCTATTGGTTGTTATTAGAGGTTGTTGTCTGATTATTCTTAGGAAACATCCCTATTGTAAAAATGAATTATATGGAAACACCATTTTATTGGAAGATATATGACAGGAATAATTTAATTACAAAATAAGATGTTGATATGTGTTCTAATAAATCAAATCCGCACGAAGGGTTATATGTTTGTGGTTTTCTATTACACTACCTATATGCTCATAGGGATGTGTCATGATTCATTATAAGGAGGTGTTCTCTTATGGTTGTTGGTAGTTACATCCTGATTAAAATAAGTACTCAATCAATGATCTAGGTTTTTCATCAGTTGTGTTTAAATAGATTATTTGTTGGAATTCACTCATAAATGAGTGATTTGTTGTTTCCATATAACAAATTAGTATGATATATGATTTTATAATTCACTATTGGAATATTATATAGTATATTATAATAGAGAATAATTAATATAATGATTTATAGATCGAATAAAATAGTGTAGATTGCATTTTGGAGGTCGACTTATATAATCAAACCTCTTTATGATATATGGTTTTAGTGTTTTCAGAGGTATGGAAATTGATAGAGAAACATATAGTGAGGTATATTATTTAAAGTGACATAAATTACTGAGATTATATTAATTAGATTAATATAAGGACTTAATTAGTGTAATTGGTTGATAATTTTCATTTGGAATGCCTAGGGGTATAGGTGATTGACAACCATATTAGATGTAGAAATGGTCTGGAGGGATAGTTCGAGGTAGTTGAGAAATAGTTGTTGTTCGATGGTAGGCTATTTGTTTCATCCACTCATTTCAGTGAATATTCACACTGTATTTCATAGATAACATTTATCACTTTATCCAATTTTACCAAGATGTATTGTGTCTTCATAAAATAATTTTTGGGACCATGGATGATGTTGTTGGAAATATATTTTAAACTGATGTGTCAATATTTTCAATAGGTGAATGCATAGAACAGAGTGACTAGATATTTGTTACATCCTTTAGACTTAGTAAATTGTAAATGGTTGGATATTTGAATTTTTTTATTCATCGAGATACACTTATATTTTGTTCTTTTCATTGAGTTTGGTGAGAGTGGTTTGGAGGGTGAAATCATCTCATTTTATATGGATCTATGAGTGGAGTGTCATGGATTTGTCTTCTAGGAGGTATATGGATAATGTGGTAAGTCAAAATGGGGTAATGTGGGCTGTCATCTCAAATCGAGATCATCATCTTACCTATTGGTCCTTGGTGGTGAGGTATTTAAACATGCTATTTACACATAGTTTTACCTCAGTACAAATTTCTACCATCATATGGATGGAAATATGAAGTGGACAATAAATATACGACAATTTATATTGAGATATTTAGTATTAGACATTGGTGTATAATTATACAGACTCCTTCCATTAGTTAACGTTTCCTATGGTAATAGCCAAAACTCATCCTTTTTCATTTCTCTATTTGAGTCACATTATAGTGTTTTTTGTGGGTTTCATTTTTTGGGATGGGGTTTGGTGAGAAAAAAGTTATTTGGTGAGATGTTTTACAAATAATATGTGAGAATATATAGTCATTAGAAGTTATTATGAGGGTTATTTCAGATTGTCAAATGGAATATGTAGATCAATGGTGGAGGACTATACAATTTTAAGTTGTAAACCAAGGGTTTATAAGGACATCCTCATGAATGGAGTAGAAGAGGATTAGGATAGGGTGTAGTATTTCTCCAAAGTTTTCATGCATTTTGAGATGTATGATCATGTTAGCGTGGTGATTCTGGTTTAAAACTCCCTTCATTTCTAAAAATGATTTATGTTTTCTTTCATTTTTCATAGTTTCCTAAATATCTATACAACGATTCTCAAATCATCAAATTGGGAGAGTTGGGTACTATGAATTTCATGAAGTACATCAGGAAAATACTATGCATGCATGGGAAAGTCTAGCCAAATAGCCATGTGAAGGTGGAGATATTATTTCATGATGAAGATGATGGGGAGGAGCAGTTCCAAGTATTTAGTCTGGGTGATATGTAATGTTTGAAGCTTATAGGAAATGAATTACTCTAAGGGATATGATCCATGTAATATTTACACCTACGAGACTTTAAAGTGTTCCACCTCACCCCTTGAAAGATGGATTTTCATAAAACAATAAAAATTGAAGGCCTTTGGCCCATTCGAGGGGTACATGAGATCATGAGACAATGATGTTTTCTCAGTACATAGAGGTGTTTTTAGTTTTTCCTTGAAATCTTTTGATTTGATTATGCAATGTTACAAACAATTATTTTTATGGGATGTAACTATCAATATTTCTGGTATTCTATATTATAGATTGTTTATTTGAATATCTGAAAAACACTTTCTAATCAAGCTTCATTATATTTATATGTATTTGTAAATAATTAAGGTGAGTGAGTGACACACATAGTGAACAATTTCATTATATGGAATATGTTTTTCATCAATTCATTATCACAGGGAGTGTTAGGTGTTTATTGTTGCATATTTTTTATTGTGACATGTGGAGGTTAAGATGATTATGGTAATAATAATGTGGATTGTGAGCTTTCTTATATTTAGTAATGTATGATATTGTGTTCATTTGACATAGGAATGATATTGTGATTCTTTAGGATATTTTATGGGTGTATTTTCTTATCATGTGTTGATAGTGGTGTTGTTTTGATTATAACAATATCCCTTTGATGTATCACATAGTGTCATTTTTCAGACCATACTCATTCATTTTTGTATATAATAACCACTATAGTGTGAATCATATGAGTGGTATAAAATATAATAGTCCATTCCATCTCATCTCATTAAATTTCATGTTTGGGAGTCACAATAGTTCTATAGGAGGCCTGAGGAGTGTTGGTAGAGGTTTGAGCTGCATAAATAAATTTAAGACCGTATATTGGAATGACTATTATTATATAGAGTATTGTTGAATATAAATCTGATTATTAGTGACATGTGTTTTAGTGAGTATTCTTTAGGTTAATAAATTCATGATGCAAATGGAGAGTTCATAGTGAGAATGAAAATAAGATGTGGTTCCATTAATTTTAGTTGAATTGTGAGATAATGGATATTTATACATTTAATCTAGTTTACAACATGTAATCAGAGGTTATGTGAATATTCATGATTTTAAAATAGAAATTTAAAATGTGATTAAAGAGGTTTGTAAGTTGTTTATGTATAAGTTATTTAGATGAAAAATCCAATTCAACAGTCATTCATATCAGTTATTACATGTAAACAGACCACTATTAAAGTATCTTCCATCGAATTCCTCCTTCATTAATAATTGTGGTTTGATAGTTGATTTGTGGAAATCTAATCTTTTTTCATCCCACAATACCCCTATTTCCCCTTCTTTTGTTCAAGGGATTTATAGTGGTGACTTTGTTTTGGTATGGGGCTTATTTATGCTGTGTTATTATCCTAAAATTTTCATGGTAAGGTTTATATTGTTCTTCCTTGAGAGATTGTGATTTCATGGTTGATTCTCCTTCATCCTTTTTTTAAATCAAATAAGAATGAATCATGGAAGTATTGGATCCTTATTCCTTCACTACTTCATGGAATTTCATGGTTATATAAGTGAGACACTTATTGTATTGACCAATTTTGTCACCGTGAATGTAAATTTGAAAAACATATATTTGACTAATATATTTTTTCCTAGAGAAATATAGTTTTTATGAAAATAGACCCCAAATGAAATGCAGTGAATCAATTTAAGCCATTAAAATTGTGGAAGGTTTTATGGGATGTTTTGTGTAATATTACTTTTTGTGATTCAATATTTTAAGTGTTTTGGTCTATGGAAGAGATGCTGAAAGGAAGGTTTGTGAGATGTGTGAGATAGTATTGTGACGGTAGTAGAATGTGTTGTGATGTTTGTGGGTTTTCATTAGTTTTGATGCCTAATAATTGATATGGGTTGTTACATACTAGTTGTGTAATGAAATAGTTTTGGTTTGATATATGTGACATATGATTTCTATGATAAGATGGCGTGGATAATGTTGTGTTCTGGGATAATTTGATGTTATATAGATGAGTTAGTGTGTGGCGTGGTTTCGTTACATACCATGTCTACCATGAGATAAATTTTAATTCTAAATCAAAATTTCATGATATAGTAATTGTATAAAATGGGATGTAAAATAATCTATTTATGTTGGAAAAATTTAAAACAATTATACATAAATTTGTTCTTTATATATGAATTGAAATTCTGTTATAGGTATTTGTTTTTAGAAACTAGCTAAATCATGAAAATTAGGGGATCAATAATTAAAAGTGGGATTGTGTGGAAATGTGTTGCGTGTTTCCTGTGGTGGTGATAGTGGTTTTGACATTTTACAAGTTTTTAGTGGGTGTTATTGTGGTGTAGTGAAGTTAAATGTTTTTGAATCCATAGTTTGTGTATTGTGTGATATATATGTGTGTGTGTGTGTGTGTGTATTTTCAGTTACAACAATATATACCCTTCCTGAGTTAGATAACATTTCTAACGGACAATTTTTTGTGAATATTTCCCCAACATCTAGTACGGTGGTGATAATGATGGAAGATTATACCTCTCATCTAAGAATTTTATATAGTATAGGTGATGATATAATTACGTTTCATATATTACCCAGTAGGGACGTTATGTGATATGTCATGTGGCCATGAGTGGTTGGTGGGGGAGTGAGGTTATTTCCACTCATGTTTATGATAACCTAAACCTACAGTTATGTGGCGTGATGTGATTAAAATGATGCTTTATATTAAAAATTTACACTATACATTTCAAGGATTGTGTTGGTAGTTATGTATCTATAACTATATTAGTGAAGGGTGGTTTTGTGATGTTATTTATATGGATGTTATAGGAGAAAATGATATTTGATATTTGGTATTGACAGCGAAAAATCGTTGATGTTATTGTGGTGAGGTTTATTTTCAATGATTTTGATATTATATTATTAGTTGATTCTTTTTTTATTGAGCAATCCATAGTGAGGCTTTTTTTATGTGGCATGTTTTTGTTTTTGATGGATCTACTATATATTCATTAGGGTTCAGTTTTATTATTTTACTTATGTTATAGAGACCATAGGTATGATAGTGCTATGTATAGTTGTATTATAACACAATATATATTAATATATTCTAGATTTTAGGAGGAATTTTGTGATTGTAATAGAAATTACTATATTAATATTTCGAATTGATTCATATTCGGTGTTATAAGACATATATTTATATATACTCTTTAGAGGATTTTATTGTATTTGTTGAATTTTTCTTACTTTGTGATCTTGTTCTTGATTTAAATTATTATTTTATGTAGATGATTATACTAGGTTTTTTATCATATATCTAGAGAGTATATTTATGTATGGAGTAATTCCTTCTATGTGTGTGCGGGTTATATCCTTGATTCATGTGTCTAACCTGGGTCATTTAAGAGGAATCACTCGATTTTAATTATCTATCTTCATTCATTGTTAGTAAAAAAGGGATTCCTCTAGTTCGGGGAGTTTTTGATAATATGTCTACTATAATTTTTAATAGGAACTACATTTTCTTCAAAGGATATATGAGAGACTATAAACATGTTTAACATATATGTTATGGTCTATCATTTGAATCAAATATTTCATTATATGATGAATCTATACATTTGTTTGAAATTTTGATCCCTAAAATGTAGAGTTCATTTTTTGGAAATCTAGTAGTTGAATATTGATTTTTGTAAGAAAAGGAAAATAATGTTTGATAATTGAGAAGTTACATGAAATATTTTCCACTTCTACTAGAATATTAGATTTATATACATATTCCCCTTTAAAAACAATGTTCATGGATACCTATTAGTAATGCCATAACATTATAGTAAATATGAATGTAGAAGAAAATTTGGTCCTACATAAAGGTGATCTACCTAAAACACACGAGATTTTATATAATTCTATTTACAAGATGTTAATGAAACATAATTATAAATGAATACATTTGGCCAAGAGATGGTGATTTTCATCTAAAACATTGTTGATATGAATCCATTATTATGCTTCTATTGTTGTAAATGTTGATCAAAAATATTAAATTTCTATTTCATTGATATTCTAGTAAAATGTAAAAAGGGACTCCTTACATGTCGTATAATATCTAGTATTAATATATTTTTGTTTCAAATGATATATTTATACATATTAAGTCATAATTTTGTAATTTCACCTCAAATGATATTGCATATATTTTTTATTAAATTTAAATTATTGGGATATTATTTTATTATCACTGAAAAAAGAAGACAAAAATTATAAACAGTGATGTTATTGGTTTTAAAATTGCGATGAAATTATTCTACCACTTGAAATCATGCAATAGATAATGATGAGTGGGGTTATTCCAATTTGGAATTCGTAGTCTCAAAATTTCTGGATTCGTCATTTATGAGAATAGTGAAGGATAATTATATCCAGTGAAATCGGATATGCTGTATGAATGAATATTTATATGTCGGATGGGTGAAATTTAAAAAATATTCTTTATTTTTCTATTTGCAGTAGATATTGATCTAGAGGAATTTATAAATTTCATTTTACGATTTTAATAGTTAGAATCATCTTTAATAATATTAATGATTCCCTATACAATTTAATTAATCAAATGAGTAGAACCATTTTTATTAGATTTGATACATTTTTAAATCAGTATGTGCTTTGAATTATCCATAAGAAAATATTATCCATTATATAGGAGTCCTCAGTAGTTTGGGGGAATGAATAAGCCTCAATAGTGGGATTATTATTCCTATAGGTAGAAAAAATTGATTACAAGAAAATTTAATTAAACCTAATTTTTAATCATATGGTTCTGAATGATTATATCCAGAGAATGATCGTTGAAAATAAAAATTAGAGAATAACTTTTTTTATGTAATAAAATAATATTTTTAAACATTTTCTTACTTGTGTGAATCATTTAAATGTTTTATTTGAAGTAATTTCACTAATAAAAACGATGGTAAACAATATATTGAATTGTTTCATGCTACATTATCATCTCTACTCACTAATTCCCTTATAATGGATAGACAAATTCATCACAACCTCTAATGTACATATGATTTCTTTGATTATTCTTTATTAAGATGGAATTTTTTAATGTACATCCAAATCGATATTGATCCAATAATTTTATTATGGATCATCATTCAATGTTTTCACGGTGGGGTTTACCAAGGTAAATTAATGATGTTCTACATGTTCATACATATAGAATCTCTTAATTACCAATTTTTTTGTGTAAGGTCCATTTATTTTAGAAAATTATATTTTTGTTGGAGACTTTAATTTTCCCAATAACATCTGTCTCATGAGATAGTGAGTTTTATGGAATCAATGATATACTATTAATATTATAATTTAAAAAACAATCATAACATAAATATAAAATTTGGTGGTATGAATAGATTTAATCACATTTTGTGATTTTAGTATAATGATTGTACATAAAAAATATATATTTATAAGAATGTATTTTATGTTAAGTTAAATATTAATATAATTTGAATAAAATCATTTCTATAAAAATTATTTGTATACTATATTATGAAAAAGAAAAATATATATATATATATATATATTACATTTTATATTTTAGAAAATAAAAATAAATACCTTTTTTGAAAAAAGAAACTAATAATTAGATAAGTGTTTTTTTTGGATTTGTAACATGTTTTATTTTTTTGATTTATAATGTAATCTACAATTTTTTAAAAAAAATATGGATTCCAATTTAATGAAATTATTGGTGTCCATATTGATTATGTAAGATATTTTCTTTTAAGGAAGTTACATATCATCATTTCTTGGATAAAATTAATTAATTCGGCCTATTTAATTGTACTTAATGCAGTCAAAGAAGTAATGAGAGTGTCTGAGGCTTGTTAAGAGTCTAAAATAATGTATATTTAAGGAAGATACTAGGCGACAATGTTAGTAGTATCCATGCCTCCAAGAACGCATGGTTTCCCTGAATAATGTGGGGAATTCAAGTGGGGAGTAGGGGCATGTCGGTCTCATGAAATATTTTAGCTAAGGCTCCCACTCAAGAAAACATTACATACATCTTGACACATGGTTTCGCATGTCCTACACAAGGTTAGGAAAACAATGAACCGTTATCATATAGATTCTCTCCTTAAGTAGTACTTCGCATATAGTATGTTTATAGTTTTTCTAATCGTGTGGCCAAACCATGTTGTTAAATACATGAGTGTAATTTTATAATCATACCAAAACAATTTTTAAAACCACCAACTTGTCATATTTTCAAACAATGTAGTGATTAAACATATCCAATGGTTATATGTTATTCATCTCATAGGGATATATGATACTCCACCTTATGGAATTTGATTTAAATGGAGTTGGTAATTTTTTATCCAATGTGGTAGGATATATTTCCCTCTTGGTGAATTTCATCATTCATATCACATATTTGCACTATTTTTTGTGTGAGATCATTAACCCCTTTTTAGGTTGTTGAACCTTTTATCCAATTTCATATGTTCTTCTTCAAATCAATTGTTGATATGTGATGTGTAGTCAAATATAACCCCATGTAAGGTGTTCTATAAATAATTTTCAAATGTCTTAGGGGTCACATTACTTTTAAAATTGTGTTGCGGACTATATTTCCACATATCATCATAAATTTTTTTATTTATTTCTATAAAAAGATTAAATCATGTAATTATCCTCCCTTTAACCCTCTCAATCTGATTAAATGTTTTTCAACTTGTTCATTTCCATCACATTGTTTTATAAAAATTAATTTCCCTCTCCTAAGGATTTTTTAATAGACTAAACACCCCTAAGACTTCATTATTACATGTAAATAGATTTTACACCTTTTTATTTTAGTTAATAGTAGAATAGAAAATATTTTATGTGGTTGGGGATACCATGGATTTTAATTTCCATGATTCATGAATTAAATGGATTAATCATAAATAATTATATTGGGTAGAAAGGCCATGTTATGTGTTGCACAATTTTATATATAGATTATATGAAATGTGATGTGAGTAGTTGTATTAGTGATTGACGATAATGATGATCGTGGTGTGATACCACAAGTTATTATTATTAATAGATGTATGGATTTATTGTGGGATATTGAATTGTGTTTAAGGGACATGATAATCCAGATGTTCCATACTCCCCATCATCGAGTGTTAAGCATGGTACCTCAATCCATTATGAATTTATTTGGTAGATGGGATTGAAATTATACATTGCAACATATTAGGTGTTTGGAATGATGACTCAATACACTATCGTTAATGATGCACAATAAGTTTATAATTCATTATGATAATAATGTTATTACACATTCTTGAGTAAATATCTGATGAGAAATGTTATCGATGTCAAACTTACGCCCCAACTTCGGCTAGATCCTTGTATCCGTGTAAATGTAAAATTATATCCTCATATACATATGGAATATATGTTTGCGTAGTGTATGAATATATATTCATAGAATAACAGTATGTATATAGTTAGTGATTATAATCTCATTTCGAATGCATCAAATATGGTGTAGCTATCCATGTGTCCTAAAGGAGCCTGAGCTGGCATAAATTTATTATTCAACATTTAATTTATTCTTTTTTACATGACGAATACTATTGTTGTTTATAATGTATGTATTATTTATAAACATAATTGGTGGTGGAATATAAATTATATCACATATCCCACTCGGTTCGACTTTAGTACCTCAGTAGAATTCATGTCTGTAGGTATTTGATATGGGTTGGAGACCTTCTACAGACACATGATATATGATTCATAATTTATGGAGCATGGAAGTAGAAGAACCAACATATCCTCATGATTATAATGTTGCATCCTATTTACCATTTAGTTTTTTGTATAACATGATGTATATTTCAGTCCCCTATTTCCACTTTTTTATATCATCATGAATGACATCATGGTATATAAATTGGCCTATGGCATTTTAATATTAGTATAGTTTATTGGTTATTTATTATTTTGATGTTGTTTATTTTATTTACTAACTCATTTGACACATTAAAATGAAGCTATAGTCTCCCAATAGTCCTTCTATAGAATATTTTTCTAGTCGCTAGACTCAGACATAAGGGGAGGTGTATGTGAGGCCATATTCTCCACCAGATTAGGCCCCTAGATAAGTTGTCTCCATGTCATGAAACTAAAAAGTGGTAAAAAAGAATAATTTTTACTTTTTCATATTTTTTGGGTATTAGATATGATACATTTATGTAACATAATTTTATAGAGTTAATATTCTTATAAGTTTCTAACCCATGTATAGTAAACCCCCAAATTACATGGGTGGGTTATTGATGTTTTTCTATTATACATATTATAGTTGAAATGAATTCTCTTTTGGGTGACACACATACTTTGTGAGATTATTATTTTGGATTTTGTTGATATAGAATCCATTACATGGTCTGTTGAGGCATGGAACTAGTATCTCATGCATCAATATAAGCACATTCAGTTTAATTTTCCATTCAATTTACCATTCCATGTCTACAATCTATGTGCATTTTCCTACTGCATATAGTCGGTGCCTAATTATTATTCATTGAAATGTGCGGACCTTTATTGAATGAAATATATAATTAGAATAATTTGAGTCCCTTGAAAAATATAAATGATTTTCCCCATAGATAATATTTATTAAACCTCAGAAAATTATACCTTATTAGGGGTTATCGATCACTGAACACTATGGACATATTAGATCTTTCTACTAGATGTAAAAGATAAGTTATAGTTAAATGAAGTCCCAATTTAAGTCTATAAGTAGTTTCTATTTTACAAATTAGAAGTTATGAAACATTTAACTTGACCATGATATGTATTGATATATAAAAAATATAATGATTAAAATTTTAGATGAATTTAAACTCATAAATTATATTATTACTGCTTGATGGGGATGCCAATTGAAATGTAATGGGAATTTTTCTCTACAACATACAATTGAAACAACATATATTAAAACCACTACTTTGTAATAAGATACCTATACATGATATTGGCCCTAGTTGTGGGTAAATGGGAATTAATCTTTAGTTGTTATGGCCTTTTGTGGTTTCCTCTACCACCATTACATGGAAATAGGAGAAGGCCACGATGTGTGGTATTTTCAAAGGAGACTGCATACCCATCAAAATTATATATATATATATATATATTTCTTCTCCAAGGAAAATTATCTTATGAGATTGGTCTATGTAATTATATAATCATCCAACCATGAAAACCTCATGTTTTATGCCTAGAAGGTAGTAACAAGAACTCATCGGTGGTGATGTTCACATGATCCTATAATGAGTCCTCCTACAGATCCACTATTGTAATGCATTCCCATTCCGAATAAGGGAATGTATTCCTATTTTCGAGAAGGACTTTTTAATATGATATAGTTAATGAAAGGTGTTTCTCAGCCATCCCCATCTATGAAGATGTTGAATCAAGAGTTCCAGTAGTAGTATCATCTCATGGTTCTTGGTGATGGATGAACCCAAGATATAAAATCATTGATTGAGTCATTTATTTTTATCATAGATAATATGGATACACCTCCACAGTGTAGTAACAATATCGATACCTATAACCCATGTGGTTCTTCCTAGTGTTGTTTGGATGAAAATAACAGTATAGACCATCGTTGAGATATGATGTCAATAGACTTCAAGATTATCTTAAATAAAAAGTCTTTAAAAAAACATTTACTTCTAACAATGATAGAGAATTTATGAACCTCCAATAGTATTCCATGTATTTTATGGGATATTCTTCTCAATTTACTAAGAGATTTGTTTGTAAAATACAATATCTAGGTATAATCTCATAAATTTCACATGATTTGAGGATGTTCTTGTATACACCATCCAATTTGTAGGTCAATGTATATAGGAAGATTACTATTTTGAAGATAATAAAAGAGGACCTCATTATTGATAGAAATATATTGGACGTTGATAATGTGAACTAGGGTGGATCAGTACATCGATCTGTCACACATTATTTTGGAGGGTGAAAGAGATTCTTCATGGATACTCATGGGGGTAGTAGAAGTCAAATAGTATTTAATGATAGATTTCTTATATGTCATAGTTGTGGGAATGAAGAAAATATAAAACGTAGAGCTCACGACACATAGTGAAATGGAAATGGTGTAGATGGAAGGGACATATCTAGTTATTTTTCTATAATTTTCCTAGAATTCCTTGAGAGTAGGGGTCTACAGCTACCCCATGTTCTAGAGGGTGGAAAATATTACCTATCTAGGAATGAAGCAAGAATACAACAGTACATTTTTTCCATAATGGAAATCAAGGGAGTAGATGTTAGACTCATTAATTACAGTTCTAGTAGAGAATTATTTCTCATAGAAGTCAACATGTTACTTAAGGCCATAGTACAAGAAATATACTTACAGGAAAACCAATTCCAATGGAGTAGAATTATATAACATAAAATGTTTGAGATACTATTCTAGAATCATATATTTTAGTGTATTCATTATTTGAATTAGTCACATATCACACATCTATATTTGAGATTAACATGGAATATATAGTCTTCATGATTGAATGTTTATGTTGTGTAATGAATCTCAAAACCTTATTGGGTTTACGATCAGTGAGTGTTCACCATTGTAAGTATTGTCCCCATGAAATTGGAAGATACCTCTTCATATTGATACCTTTCATTCGTAACTTGAAATTATGTGATATAATCATCGATATAGAATATATACTCCACTATCGAACCGATATTTCCTATTGTCACAGGATAATGAGGTTAAAATTACTATTGGGTGGAAGAAATGTACATAAGGGATAGTGGTATGTCTATGAATATCAAAATAGATCTGAGTGTTACATGATATGGAGGGGATATTCAAAAATTCGTTCCATTTCATGGATGATCATGTGTTACGAATGACTATTTTCCCTCATATTGTCCAATGTTTCACTATGGTCTTCCATGATGACTATTTTGGGAAGCCCTTATCGAGAGAGGTAGAATTGACCATTTATATTATTCTAAGAGTATCACCAGTGACCACTCCTCCTTACATGATGTCACATGGGGTACTTCTTTACTCAAGAAATAGTTGGATGATAAATACTCTAAGTGCATTATATTCCAACGAACATACTCTTCGTGTTCATCCATATTTTTTTTCCAAAAAAGAGGATGGTGCCATCAAGAATTTTGAACATTATCTGTGGTTAAAAAAACATATTTTACCAATTTACCATCCATGACCTCAAATAGAAAACCTATTTTTATCATCACAGTAGATAGAGGGAGTTATGAATGAATAAATTTAGGTCAATCTTTAAATATGTACATCATATCATTATACAAACCTCACACAACATTCTAGATCAGGCATAGTCATTATGAGTACATTATAATTCCATTAAAACACTTGAATGCACCAATATTATTCATGAATGTGATGAATTAGGATCTCCACTCATATCTAGATTCAATCATCATAGAAATTGTGGATGGCTTCATGGGGTATTCATATTCTCTACCCAACCATGAAAATAATCCTCGAATCATCCCAAATACCTGATACCAAACTACATTAATGATATGCTCTGTAAGTGACACATTTTGATCGTAAAAAATCATTTTCCTGGGTTATATTAAATTCGAGTAGGTAGTTTAAGTAGACATAGAGAAGGTGGTACCTATAGTTTATTAGAAGAAAATAATGAACATATTTTAAATACTGAATTTATTGTGGGTAGTAAGGTATTACATATGATTCCTTGAAGAATTTTTCAAACTATTAGTGACTCTTAATGGCCTGACTGTGAAAGGGGTAGAATTCATATTTTCAGAATCTTTTGAAGACTACTTTAATGAGTTTAGGGGAATATTTACTTCATCATTGATCTTGATTATTTCATAGATTGGAAATATCTATACTCTTAATTGTGATGAATCAAGTATCGGGATGGGGGAAGTTATAATATAGGATTAGTGAGTTGTAGTGTACATGAATTTTTAGTTGATGTCACATGAGAATAATTACCCAATGTACGACTACGAGATTAATATTTCTGTTCAAAATCTATGCACTTGGAGACACAATTTACATGGTTAAAAATTTATCGTATTCATGTACCATAAAATCCTCTGGTACATATTTAAACAACATGATTTAAATATCAGGAAGTGTAGAATGGGTTGAAAACATCAAATCCGTTGATTTTGAGATTTCCTATATGAATTGCAATGGAAATTAAATTGATGATGGTTTTTTGTAGAAACAGTCAAGAATATATAGTTTATGATACCAATTGTGAGTGGAATATCTTGTGAATATTTTATTATATTCATGATGAGATTCTGAATGATCATGAATACCTTCTCTACCTAATTAATTACCTCAACAATTATAGAATGGGTGAGTATGAAAAAAAATATTAGATTCTGAAGGATCAGTCCTAATGAGATGTATCTCATATGATGATTTATATTCAAGTAGGACTTTTCATGATGATGATAGATTATTCTTTATAGTCATCTTTATGTCTCATAATTCATCATAGAGAAGAGGGTGATGGAATTTCATGCCTCAGTTTTCGATGTATAGAGAAGATTCACCAATATTTATTGAGCTTACATCACCAATATTGGTGGCCTAATATGGAATTGTAGATATCTGTTTTTATGATTCAGTTTTCCACTAGTCTATTGGTGAAGGTAGAACATCAGTTTCTTGTTGAAATTAAACTACTCTTATTAATTCCAATGTATAAATGGGATAACATTTCAATGTATTATGATTTAGGTTTACCCATACCGCCTCATGGTAATTATATGTTATGGGTTGCAATTGATCACATGATGAAGCTCAAAAAGAATTACCTATTTGAGAAACATTCTTGTTATATGATGTAGGGAGACTATAAATTAGGGAGGTCCAAAATCCCCCTGGATATACATATTCTTTCATATCTAACATAGATTCTCATTTCACATATCAGATGTCAATGGGGTTCTAGAATGCCTTGTCTATAATGTGTTTTTTAGCATGCCTAGTCACCCTTAGACCATTGGATAGATACAACGTTTTATTCACGTGTTAGTGTATATGATCCAGGCATTTTTAATTAACATTGGAGTTCATACATGAAATGCAATCCAATTTTTGATTTGTCTTACAAAAACATGTTCTAGGATAATATTTAGACTGATAATTTTGAATCATAATATACCAGGCTATTAAGATCCCCTCTTAGTTGAATAGATGTTTTCTATATAGGTTTCCATTCAATGTGTCTTTCCTTGGAGACTTTAGAGCAATTGAAGTTGTTCATAAAGTGCATGATGAAAGATTAGTCGAAAAAAATGAAAGATGTTAACCAATAATGATGACCCCTTGATCATGAGGATCGAGAACATGGTTTCATGAACCTTTCATTAATGTTGGTTTACCAACAAAATGAGAATTAGGGTAAGATCTCACCTTTTATTGTGGGACCATTTGAGTTTTCTGAGGTGAATCAAACCAATGGATAACCAAATAACACTTCCATATTTATACTCGTCTATAAATGATGCCTTTCATGGATCATATTTCCTAATATAATACCAAAATACATCATATGATTTCCCATATGATGAGGTTAATTTACCTTCTAATTCTACTGTTGAGGAGTTCCCTGTGTGTATCGTGTATTAGAGTGTGAACACACACTGAGAAATGTTAGATCCTTTAGGACTGATTTAATGGATGCATGTTTGAGTATAAGATTAATCTTGGGAGTAGAATGTAGATATAAATCACCAAGGATGGAAATTTTATATGATAATATCTATTTACCCTCTAATGTCCAACTCGTGGATGATTTTCTTTATGGAGGGGTGGTTTTAGCGGCACATATTCTCGTGACGATACAACTCATTAATTTTCAGGTTAAATTTCATTATGGTTCCCTTTTAATGTTACATAATATAGTCAAAGAAGCCAAAATAGTGTTATGTGATTTCATGTGGCATGAAACCTCAAATTTTGGGGAAATAGATTGTGTCCCTTTGTTAGTAGAAATGATGTAGCCAATCCCACATGGTATCACCTAACTATAAACATTTTTTATATTGGATTAAAGGAATGCAATGTTTTCTAATAACATGTTAGATGAGGTAAATGACGGTATGAAAATATCAAAAAATATAATATTGGATTTCACAAAGCATTAAAAAGGTTAGGTTAACCGTTCACCTAGCCCTTGTGGGGTTCCTCCTTATGAATTTCATAGAACATATTTGGTAAATGGCCTGGAAAACCATGTAGACTAACCTTAAGACTTAGTATTGGTAGTTATAATTGTATTTTCCACTAAAAAATTATATTAAATACTGCTCTTATTCTTTCCAGTGTACGTGAAAGTCCCCCCCTCCCATAAGGTTTTTTTCTTCCTCACCCAAGGGTATTAGACACTTAATTATATATAGATGGAATCAATTGTTTTCATTCACATTGGATCTGATACTCTAAGATATATAATTCTCTTAAATCCTTTAATTCATAATCTCTTTATCATATAAGATATTTTTCTGTGAGCTCTTTTTCCTTATATTCAGGGTGTTGCTCCATTTTCCAGATCCTATACATTTTTAATTTAATTAATGTCCACAACTAGATGAGTGGTCATCTATAGCCCTATTAATGGGGTTCTAGATTTACTTCCAAAATATTTTTTTTACTGTCAAATTTTTTCCACCATGCCATATTCTAGGAATTTCCACGAATCACCTTAAAATATGTTCTTCATTTCTATATAAATTCAATCATTCTAATGTCCTCATATGGACTATTGATATGTATTTAAATGTTGTTGGACATAATCAGTTCCACCCCTATGGGTGTGATAAATTAATTTCCCACGCTTTAATACATTTTTATTGGACCAAACACCCCATACATTCTCCTCATGACAAGTAATTAAATTTTCTCTATTGTATATATTTTTCATGTTGAGTGAAGATCATTTTCCATGTCTTTATAGAAAATGGAAATAAATTTCATTCATTAATTAATTAAATGTATTAAATAAAATGAATTATAGTGGGTTATAAGTCCATGATTAATTTTTCCAGTTTTAATATAGAGAATATATGAACTGTGATGCCCATTAATTTATTAGGGATTGCTAATTATGATTCTTAATAGGTGATCAATCATCTGATTATTATTTTTATGATAATTCCATTTATATGGTCTATTGAACTGTGTTGAATTGACTTTTTTTTAATTATGTTTCAAACAGCCCTACACCAGGTGATGAGAATGATGTCTCACAACATTACATATTTATATGAGTGATGGTCATGAATTTCCATGTTCCACATCATCAGGTGTTGGTTATGGAGAATCAACCCACTAACATGAATGATGGAAAAGACGTTTCATATTAATCATGAGACTTAGGGCATGTTCTCTTTCATGAACATGTTGCTTGTTAGACAAGTTTATGATTCCTGATTTGTTCTTAGGGTCCATCGTGAAGCTACTATCCGTGTATATGCCTACTTATGTCCTCACATACATAGTGGATATATGTAAATACCTTATAGAAATATGTATGTATAATCTTAAAATATTATTAGGGTTACTGATAAAATTGTCATTTGAATCTATGATGAAATAGGTAGAGCAAGATTGTTATTCTATATGAACCTAAGTTGGTCGGTATTTATTATTCCTCATTGTTTATATTTCATTTCAATTTCACACATCTATTCCAATGTACACTAGCTAGATTATTACTAGATAGAATTTTTTATGGACTACTAACATTATATTACTCCCTACTCTGTTCATCATCGGTACCTCTGTAGGCTTCATATTTGCAGGTATGGAATAGAGAAAGAACTTTTCTATAAATTCTTGATCAGTTTTAAATATTGCATGATGAATGTGAATAGGGATCCAAGAAAATTCTTCTGATTCTAGTGGAGAATCCTTTTTTTCATTTGTTTTATTTTTTATATCATGTTGTACATGATTTTCTCTTGTTTTTCCTTTCGGTATAACAGTATGGAATGAAATTAGTGTATATGACTCAACTAATGGGATATAGATATTACTATAGTTTCATGTGTATTTATGATTTGTAAATTTTTTATTGTATTTATGTTTTTTTGTTCCACTATGATAATATAGTATTGTCTTCCCACAATTTCACATTATACACACACTTCAAGTAGAAATCCTTTATCTTATGGGGAGGCACACTTGAGGACATATGACCTACTGGATTGAGCCCCCAGTTAGGTAGAACTAAGGTCCGGACATTATAGTAAAAAATTTATTAAATTTAGAAGATGTAAGATTATGGTAATATTTAAAATTTAGTCATTTGGATTCAATTTCATGTTTCTTTTTTATATTTAAACACCCCATTCTTATTATAATTCTATCATTGAAAAAATCACTCATTCATTTCAAAAATATGATTAATTTTAAATTTAATTATTTTTTTACTTCTGTAAATTGATTTCGGAAAAAGGGATTCCAAATTTAAAATCAACTAATTAATATTATATAATTATTTCATTTTAATTATTTTCCTAAATAACTAATAAAAACATTATAAATTAATTACCTTGGTTAGGGTAAAATCATGTTTATGAAGGGGTTGAACTAAAACGTTAATGGTTAAAATTACCTGAAAACATAGCAATGTAGAATTTTATGGGAATATATGGAATCCATCTCATCAATGATTCTACAATGAGTCATTTGTATCCTTATGGGATTTTTAAAACATGGGTACAAATTTTTTTAGTCGAAAAATCTATGTTTTTCCTCTCAACCACATATAAAAGGGTGCCCCCATTATCTTTTGTTTTCTCTTATAAGCCCCTATTATGCAACTAATAAGAACCCAAGTACATTTTTTATGTCCATAATCATATCATTGAGGCCTTATTTGGATTTTTAAAATCATTTATGGAGGCATTTGATGTTAAACCAAGGATTTCATCAAAAAAATATTCATCTTTCTTAATAGAGATGTTTTGTTTTATTTCAACTTCCAAATAATAAAATATTAATCAAATATGATATTATAGTAACATAATTACCTCCCATATAAATATGTTTTATTAGATTAACTTTATAACATACAAACATATCCTCTATCATGAAATTGGAAAAAAATCATCAATTATGTTTACAGAGGATTGATGCCCCCTCAAAATATATAATTATTTTTTCACCACCTGCACACAAATATGAAGATAATAATGTATTTAATGTTTAAATTTTATAATTATGGAATAATTATACTCTTGTAAATATAATTTATCAAAAAAATGTTCATTCCAATTGGATGGAAAATGATATCTTCAGCCTTTTCTACATGTGGACCGGATATTAAACAATTTTCAATTTATTTTAAAATGGATGGTGATAAGGATACATATAATAAAAATAATACATATAAATGAACATAAAATAATTTTTTATAAGTGATATCTTCCTTATTTTCAATCCATTCCAACCATCAATAAAATTTAATCATCGTTCATTTGTATCAATGACTTATAAACTTCCTGAAATGTGTAATTAATTTTTTATGTATAATATTAATGGGTAATATAAAAACATATTCAATTAATACCTGTGATACTTATATCATGTATACAATTTTGGAGATGATCTAATCATGATCAATGTAAAAGTACTGAAACTAATAAACCAAAAAAATAATGAAAAAATAAGCAGTTATTACCTGATACATTATTTTGACAAGGAGTTATTAATAAAAGAGTAATAAAAAGTCATTTTTAAGTCATATATTATATGATATATCTATGTGTGGGTTTTATTTGATTCAGAATATAACTAGTTTTATTATACATTAGGATTTAATGTTTCATAACTATGTCAACAATTGATATATGGGATATCTTGTCTCTCTTCTATTTATGGGAGTGATATTCCCTATTCACCACTAATTTATCTTTTATTGTTTATATATTGAACATTTAAATTTTATATAATAAACAATATTATATTATTTCACTCAGTGATTCATTTTTTTCTTATTCAATAATGGGTTCTAGGTTTAAAATGTTTTCAAAGAGGTGAGGGGGATTTCATTTAGCTTTTCGTTTCATGATACACATGTTATATTTACCACAAATTTACATTATGTGGTGTAAATTCATCCCTTGAATGTACGTTATGATGATTCCTTTCAAAATTGTGTGATTTAAATATAAATTGACATTTTTTATTTCCATGGGTCCAATGATTCAATGCTTACCCTAGTGGAAAATGTTTAATAAGAAAATATAGTAGTTTATGAATATTATTTATGATCATGATTAATACGAAGAAATCATCTAATATATCACTCAATAAATTAATGAAATTTATTTTCCACAGGTTATTTCATAAAAATATTTTTTGTTTTTTCATTTTCCCTTCTTAATGTTCACAAGTGTCTAAAATAAAAAGTTTATGGAAATCCAAATTTATTTATCCCTTATGCTGAAAAACATATCTCTTCCATATCGATGTATTAACTAAAAATATTTTAAACAATGTAATAAATATTTAAAAAATAATATATTTTTTATAATGTTTTACCATTATATAAAAGTAGTTTATAATTAATCATTTTTTTGTTTTATAAACTAGGCAATTTCTTTTTTTACCAAAAATGTGACAGGAATAACCATTTTCAAATGAAATAATTTAACGTTATTATCATCTGTGATGACCAATCAGTGGATTAATGTATCAATTATTTGTCTTCAATGTTATTTTCATTGAAGACTTTTTCTTTATAATTATTATTTCTATAGATTTTATCTAAGTGATTTTCAATTGGAACAATGATTTTCCTCAAGAAAAGTTGCATTCCAAATATAAAACTAGTTTTCTTTATACAATGAAATCAATTAAGGTTATGTATGCTTCACTAGTTATATAATCCAATTACAACCTAGTAATTTTTTTCTATTTAATTTTTATGTTTATGGTTATGATGATGATATGTTTATAAATCCACTTTTATTCCCATGAAATGTTGAATGAATAAATTTTTATGAACCCCATTATTTTTCTATTAGATAATCTACTATAACAGATTAAATTTTTATGAAATATTTTTCTTTTCCATGAGTGATTCAAAGATTAAATGTTTTTGAAACTAATTTATTTTCATGAAATATTATATGATGGATATTTTTTTAATAATGTGAAACACATGTATATTTCATTATGTGACAGGTGATACATATTTATTCCTCTACTGAAATATGTAATGATTGATATCTTATATTAGAGAAATCACAATAATGTATAGTTTACCCAGTTTAATAAGGTGCATTTCCCACCATGATGTTATTAAATGGGAACCATCACTACAACGATGGTTTTGGGATTGATCCTATTAAAAAATATAGACATGGGAGTGAATCATTATTACTATTATAGTTTAAGATGTGAACCCAATCCATAGTGATATTCTTAGAAATAATACTTCAGTACTAAATAAATGGTTCTATATTCATATTTTTTTTCAATTTCCTATAATATAATAATCCAACATTTCTTTGTATTATTTTATTTGATTCTTTTTTTATTCATTTCTTACAAAATTCCATGAATTATACCTTGACTCAAGTGTAATGACGAACAATCCAATATCCCAAAGATCATGACTTACTTGTTTACATTGGATATGAATAGGCTTCCCTTTAATTCAAATGAATAGAAGTTTTATTACATATTATTAAACATAATATAACCCAAAATATATATAATAATAGTTTGTTTTAAAATTAATTATATTACATAACAACAAAATATATGTAATACATCATCTTTTTAAAAAGATTATTGAAATGATCATAATATTCCATCAAACATAAATCTACATAGGGTAACCTTGGGACATACAGAAGGAAGTGGTGATCTAAAAAGGAAATTAAGGGAATAAATTTGGAATAACCTGAAGATAAAAATACATGTATGTCAATAATAATATAAATAGGACATAAAAGGATTATTAATCATAATCATGAACACTAAGACATGATATTTCATGATATTCATAATGGTACATAGGAAATGTGGAAAAAACCTAAAACACTACATCATGAACATAGACTAAGGATAACTATCAAGATATCATGATGGAAAAAGTCTAATAAAGGAATCGTGTTCACTCCATTTCCAAAAATTTCTTCTCATTAAACTAAAAATTTCGTAATGCATTAGAGTTCTATAAAATACTAGTTTCACTAGCCACATTCATTTCATTAGGATGCTTAAGTGTGCAACATAGGTCATAAAACAATTAATAATTTATAATAAAATTTTATTCCACAATAATAGAGTATTTAATACATTAATTTAATTACCTAATAAATACATATATGTCTATAAAGTTGAACACCCTTGATAATAAATTTGGAACGGCTTTTAATACACATTAGTTGGTAATAGTAAATCACCATGGAATTTTGACCACATAACAGCGTCTCTTAAATATTCATAAAGAGTTTCACGAAAGGTAAATAGGTATATAATCTTTTTGGAAATAAAATTGTATTTAATATGGACATGTAAAAACATATCCCAATAATATTAATTGTAAATTTAATGTATAATATAGAAAATAATTTTTAATAAATTGGAGAATTTGAGGACCCTAACATTGAGATTGTGACTCAAAATTCATGGTAAATGTCTATTTAGAATGTGGGTCACCATGTGAAGACTATATAGAGATTATTTTAGAGTAAAGTTGTTCTCCCATGTTTTTAATGAAGAACGATCGGACTAGGGTGGGATTATATAGAAAAAATATGAGTAAATCTTTATCCTTTTTTAAAGATAGGATTTGGACTCTATATTATAAAATAATAATAACCAAAAACCATTACATGGTTTTCCCCATGGTCTCTTCAAAATGGGATTGATTTTTATTATTTTATAATTCCATGGGTGCAACATAACTAAATAATAACCTTGATGATATGGGAGTCAGTCATACAATAAATGTAATGATTTGGAAACCTTAATTTATATTAATGGTTTTGGGGGATTCATAAAGGCATTATCAAATTAATCAACTAATCATAAAATAAAATTTTATAAAGAGAAAAAATATAATTTGTTGTGTATAACCTTTACTATAATTATTAAATATTATTGGGACATTATGATTTCATAATACATACCTTATATTTATATAGTATTTCATTTTTATCGAAAAATTGTATTGTATTAGAAAATAATGAAAACATCATTGGTGGATAATTTTGACATTCTGATTTATGAAATAATATTCATCTTTAAAAAATAATTTCAGGAATATGCGGGTTTAAAATTTTGAAATAAAATCAACAATTACTATGAAATGTCATGTTTTTTTAAAAAACATATTTTTTGAAACCATATAAATACTACATTTATATTCATAAAAATTTATATGATTAAAAATATATAATAAAAACTATTTAGTAATAAATTTTATTTAAAATAATATTTATTTTCAAAACCCATTAAATCATTAATAGAAATTCCAAAATTGAAATTGTAAATTTATCCAAATTATATTTATTGTTTTATTGAATCATAATGAAAATCATTTAAAATGTAACTATATATTGAGGTATATATTACTATTTTAATTTATTAAATAATTAAAATAAAATTTTTGCAAGTGTATTAATACATATCCCATTAATTGAATAGAAATTTCCATAAGAGTAAGTTGTGTGATGGTGAGACATTCAGTTGTAGTTCGAAAAACTTGGTTTTGGCAGCGATGTTGAAGATCTTAAACATCACTCGTTAAACAGTTTTACTAAATCTTAAGTTTTAGATCACAACATGTAATTGGTCCTGGGGAAATCATAGTGACGTTACCACCCTTGAAAGCTATTATAAATGGGATTCACAGGGTATGATCAAATGGGTAGTGGCCAACCCTACATTTAACCAAGTTAATTGGATTTGATAAAACCATATATTTATTATAGTCATATGATCAATTTTCAATGGATATATTATCATTGATAATAATTTATTACAATCAATTAAATATTACAGGATATAATAAATCCAAATAAGTTCATCTGTTTTCTATATCCGTAATATATAATAAGACTAATAAAATTAAATCATAAGTGGAATTTTATTTATAACAGATTGTGTCATTAGAATATTCCAACCTTTATAAATCTCTCCAAGAGATTTTATTTTCAAATAATAAAATAGATGTGGGTAATTATTTTTCATAACATCCTTCATTTCACATGTCACTAATTCAAACTGCTGGTTTCTCGAAATCACTTTCACTAGGTGCATTGTCTTATTTAATTGAAATTTTTCTCATTGATAAATGATGTTCACCAATAACTCCTCATATTAGATAAATATCTAAAATAGTACCTCCTATATATTGAGTACATGCGAGGAGTGTGTTTATACATCCTCAAGTGGGAAATATAGAATACATAATGGTTTTTAGATTGGGTGGGTGGATGTTCTAGTCAATAAGCACAACTCCAATGCGATCAAGGATATCAAAAGAACTGATGTATCTTAGAGTAATCATTCAATTCTTCCCAGATCACATGAATTTCATACAAGATTATAAATATAGGAATAAAATTTGACTAATATCTATCTCTTTTTCTCATAGATTATTATCATTGTAGATATTTTGTCAATACTGAGAAGCCTTTATGTGTAGATGAATGGTCTTAATCCTTTCCATAATTAATTGACGATTTCATGAAATAACTATTTGTGTCCCCACCTTCATCCCAGCATGTTGGTGTTTGAAACCTCTACCCTTAATGGGATTCATAGGGATCTATTTTTTGGTTCAGTGGAAACTGTTATTGTATGAAAACTTGAACATAGGAGGATTTTGATCCCATCATCCATTGTGGTCAATATATAATTATCTCAATATTACCTCAATATTCAGGATAGTCGGTTATGTTGACCATCAATTTTTGGTTTATAACTTATGATTAATTTCAAGTATTAATTGATAGAAATTTTTAGACTCCTTAAAAACATAGAGGTAAATTATTGATTTTTATTGGATAAAATTGATAGTTGTCTTCCACGCATCCCCACCCCCTCTCTAATTTATATCATTCTAGGTTGATCGATTAATAAAGCCTATTTAATTCCAATGAAGTGTAAACTTTTTTAATGAATATCCTCAATAACCCATATGGAATTGTTTCATCTTGATGTATTTAAAAGAGCATTGACAAAGTACATTGTGATTTGTTCCTATTTTCATGTATGATTGGGTATGAGATGAATTATCACGATGAATGTTTTTTATCCCTCTTTAACTTAAAGACATACAATACATATTGATGTATATTCTGTGATCTCCATATTTTTATTATCCCATTAATAGTGATCATGGTGATCTCAATATATTTTTTTATCATATGGGGTATGAAAAAGGTTTGGATTTGTGAATCATACAATAAATCCTTCATTAACACGTGACTTTTGGGTAGAAATAGTCTTGACCAAAATATGAGAAATTATTCTTCATGATCATGAAACTCTGATGGTTTCACTTTTATTATATTTTCCACTTTCCTCCGAACTACCAAATCATCTATTTAATCATCCTTTCTCTTCATTAAAGGGGATTGTTTAGCAATTATTTGGGAAAGGATTGATTCTTTTTCACCCATAATGATTCCAATGTCTATAATTTCCAAATATATGTAGTGGAAATCATCCTCAATTATCAATAATGAAAAAATATCTAGTTCCATTATATATAGATTGTCTTACAATTTATTAAACTTCCATGTATTGAAATGAACTTAACATTCATAGTCCTTGACTATGTTTGAAAATATTTTTAGGTGCTTATTCACCTCTTTGTATGTGAAAATGTATATGAATATTTTCTAATAAATATATACTTCACAATTCTCTTAAAAAAGTTAATTCCTATATACATTCATAGAAAATATAACTGCATCCATCTCCAGTTCAAGCATTGTGTAGTTATGTTGGTGAACTTTAAACGACATTAGAACAAGAGATATGACTTTTTTTCATTCTTCATTAACGCATTTTCCAACCCCCTCCTTGATGCATCGATATATAAAATACAAAATTTTTCACTTGTGGGCAGTGTGATAAAATGTATTGTGATAAGACACCATTAATATAATTGAATCCCTTTTCACAGTTATTATTTCAAAAAAAAACTAATTCTTTTATGATTTATCTAGGTTAGAGGGATGAAAATGAGATATATTTCTCACAAATTGAAACAAATACCCAGAACATTATGGAATGGAGGAATATCTGTCACAGATGTTGTCCTTGAACAAACATCAATTACTCTTTTCATTGAAAGGTCCATAGATATACCATCACATGTATTGGTATGTCCAAATAATGGTATATCGTTAAAATAAAACTAAAATTTCATGTATGTATCATAAAGAATCTCTATTCATAGGGTTATTAAAACATTTCTCATATTCTCTTGATACTCCTCCTTGGTAATATCCCAACCCCATATAAAATTAGGATAAGTATTGTGATCCACATAGCAGATCGAATAAGTAATCAATATCTGGGATATGATACATGATATTTGGTTCGATCTTGTTGAGATCATGAAAATCAATATAAAGGCACATTGACCCATCCATCATCATGATGTGGAGGATTAGTTTATCCCATGGTGAAATGACTACTTATATGAACCCCTTATATAGATTGTCTTGTATATGATTTTTCATATCCACATGTTCCCAAATAGAAATTCTATATGGAGTTTTGGATAATGGAATCTCCCCTGGTATAATCTTGACTTAAATACAAACTATCGACTTTGAGAGAGACTACAGAATTCCACTTGAAAAACATCCACAAATTACCTATAAATAGGAGTGAATAAAAAGATGATATTCTCAATAGACTCAATTATTTTCACTAGATATGCAAGTTAATTGGTAATTATTATCCATGCTCGATATGATGGTTCTACAGAATATTCATCATCCTCTTTGAACATGTACATAATCGAAGGTTTGATTCTCAATATGTAGTATGATTTCCTTATTATAGAAATTTATGTCAGCTATCTACCGAGAAACCAATCCATATCAAAAATTTAATTTAATCACACAAAATATAGAAATAAATTGTTTGATGTAAATTATTTCCCAAAACTTTTGATAGTGGACGAAGAATATACACGGGATGCATTAATCACACAAATTTTTGTTTTCACCAATAACTATACATCCATGAATTGTGGGGGTACTTTAATTGTTCTACTAAACATTTTTGATTTGAAGGAATGTATTGATCCAAAACAAAAATGTTCATTTTTATTCTCGAATGAATATCTACCATAGTTATCACCACTTATTTTTTTCAGACCAACCCTATTGGTTTTGATGGAATGTTCTCTCCCTCTATTCCATGTAGGATGTTGGTGTACTCTGAAAAATATTTAGATCAGTGCTTTTTTTTCAACATTCCATATTTCGATTACCTTCACGAAATGAAAAATTGGTGATGGTTTTCGAGAGTAGTACTCTCCTCTGATGCTATATTGGGTTTTTCCTATTAGAAATCATTAAGTAGGATATCTTGTTTCTCGAACCCCATGTAATTCCCCATCCCCCATATTCTATTTACAAGGTTCATATATCCACATCATTGACAAGTTAGATGTTTAATTTCATGGAACTATTATATTTCAATTTCATACTGCCAAAATTAAACTCATCTTCACTCTTCTTATACATGTGACACCATTTAGATTCATAAATATCCATTTCAAATTTGTGGGAACATTATTGAAATTCACATATCTATAAATGTATTGAATCAATAGGTATTTTCATATATGAGGTTTTATCCCACCATTGAAGTGTTAAACCATTAATTTGTGGGGAATGAAAAAGATGGAGGCCTATTGGGTAAGACTTTTCAACTTTTATTTGTATGCTAAGATAGATATTTCATCTCATTGTTGGAGTTTATTGAAATAAATATCCATTTTTTATAAGTGTTTCAAAAAATATTTATCAATATATTTTTCTTGATTTCATTCATCCACATAGCTTTTTTCTATTCCTTAACATTCATATTTTTTATCAATTGCCTCCAATAAATTGTTTCACCATACATATGATAAAAACCCAATAGAATCTTTTTCTGCTCAAAACAATAAATTGTGGAAAAGATATTTTTAATGGAGTTGATCCATTGTTCCACGATTAAGCGATCATATGATCCATTGAATTTTAGAGACCTTGGTCATTTAATGGTCTAAATTTCAACTTTTTATCTCTTATGATGAATTGGATTCTATTCCTAAATCATGATTTTATTCATAAATAGAGTCATCTAGGAGAGTGTCATTATAAATTTTAAAAATCTCATTATGATCGTGTTAGGAATCTCATTTGGGAGAGTCATAATATTTCTCATCACATTAGTTTTCTACCTGATCACTCATGTTTATGACCATTGCCTATAATAAAAGGAAAATTATAGGATTATTTTTTATATATTAAACAAATAAATAAGATTCTAATAAAATTGATCAAATAACAGATAAATTAAATGCATTTCATTAACTTACAAATTTTTTCAATTAAATATATGTTATCATTGATCTATTTCCTCACATATTTTCTTTTGGGAATTTTTTTGTTCCCATAATAAGGGTTTATAAGTAGTTTATTAAATTACCAACGAATATCCACTAGTATTTTCAAATGATGTGTTTATCTAGGACTGTTGTTGTGCACAAGTTCCCATTTGAGTATAGCTCGATGTTATATTGTGGGTTTTTCCCCTATTTACATTTGTGCTAGATCCATGTCAATTTTTATTATCCATATAGAGATTTATTTTATTAGTAAATCATGTCATATACAATAAAAAAAATTGGGGATGTTTTCTAATACATAGTGTTATCCTTAATTATTTTTCAATATTTTTTAAATCCTTATCAGATAATAACTATTTATTTTATTTTATACCAACTATGATATCACATCTCTATATTCCTCATTAATTCAAGATTTAATAGATATGATTACACATAATACAAACTCAATGTTCAAGATTTATAGCGTATTTCAGAATTATATACATTACACGACAAATAAAATATGTTAGACATCATCTTTACAGGAAAATTCTTTATCATGATCATAATAGTTCATCGATCAAATATCTACATTGGATATTCTTGGGACATACATAATAAAGGTGTAAGATAAAAATCCCAGAAAGGGAATAAATATGGAATTCTATGGAGTAAATAATTCTCGTTAGATAATAAGAATATCAATGGGGAGTAAAAGGAGTTGATTTCATAAATATGATCAAAAAGACATGATAAAGAAAGATAATAATAACGGAAACATGGGAAATGATGAAACAACTAAAAAGGAAACATAAAAAACATAGATCAAATCTATCATACATGACATAATGATGAAAAATGTCCAATAAAGGAATCAAGTTCACTCACTGTCCGAACATGATGTATCATGATACGTTACATTACAAAATTCATTGGATCTCTATATAATTTTGAGCAAACATGTCACATTCATAATTTCATTATCATAGTTATATGTCCCACATATATTAAAATACATTGAATCTTTTATCATCAAATTTTATTCCACTACTGTTGATACAGAATATATATATATATATCATTACTTAATAAATAAATATATTTTCATTAAGGTGATCACCCTGGATAAGAAATGGTAACAGGTATTCACTACAGTTTCTTTTCACATCAAAAATCGATATGAAATTTCAACAAAATAACAATGTTATTTAACGTTTCGAAAAATACATTTATGAGAGAAAATTTCATCTATAATCAGTTGGAATAAACCATTATTGTAATCATATCATGTAAAAACATATTCCAACATTAATAATTTGAAATGGAAGGAATAATATTATAAATAAACTTTAATAAAGGGGATAATAGGATGATCTCGTACCTTGATGGCGTGACAAAATATTCTTGTAAGGAGAATATTGAGACCTTGGGTGAAACTAGGGATCACATTGGAGAGGGTATGGAAGTAAGAGTAAGTGATCTGTAGATAGTTTAGGGATGATAAATTAGAGATGTGTTCGGTTAATATAGGAAAAAATATATGAATTCTTTATCATTTCTCAAAATTAAGTCTTTGATTGTATATAATAAAATAAAAACCACAAAATTTCCCATTATTTTAGTCAAATGTGTTTGGTATTAATTATTTTATAAGGATACTATCTGAATTTACTAAAATAAAACATTTTTTTGATATCTAAGTTATTCATACTGTAATATAAAATATTTTAAAACCGTAAACTATATTAATGGTTTTGGAGGATTTGTAATGGAATTATAAACATAAAAAATAAACAAAAAATATCATTAATTTTAATTTATAAATTATATTTTTTCATATATAATAATTATAGATATTTTTTCATAACATTTGTGGTGTTATGATTTAATAATATACACCGTATAATTTTACGACATTTATTTTTTAACCAAAATTTCGACTGTCTCATTAAATTATGAAATATTCATTGTCAAATAATTTTGGGGATCTAATTAAAAAATTACTATTCATTTAAGCAAAACACTTTTCTAAATATTAGAATTTTTTATTATTAAATTAAATTTATATTTATTGACAAAGCTGCATTTTTATACTATATTAGTTTTTCTATCCTTATAAAAAGTATATCTATCTTCATAAAATAATTATATGATTATTTATAATTAATAAAAATTATTTAATAATAATTTCTTATTAAAATATTATTTACTTCAAGAATTAATTTTTTAATTATAATAAAACCTTGTTTGAATTTGAATATTTATACAAAATTATATTATGTATTATTGAAACAAAATCAAATTATGTTATGAAGTAAAAAATAATAATAAATAAATTTAACCATCATTATATTCTAAATAATTTACATATTTATATTTATAAAATAATGATATGTATCCCTTTAATACACAAGAAAATTCCCTCAGATTATGGAGAACAATGGTGTGATTTCATCAGGTGGTCTCGCGTACATGATTTGGGTTGTGATCTCAATGATCTTGAGATTCTCTCATTAATGATTCTTCTCATTCTTATATAGTTGTATATAGTCTTGGGCGTGGTTAAAAGAAAATACCATTGATTATATCTCCCTCAGACGCAATAAGAAGTGGGCTTTATAAGGTACCATTGTACTAGTTGAAGAAGTCACTTTCTTTTTCTGTGTTAATTTGATTTTGAAAACCATATATTTATACTAATCATATAACCACTAATCAATAACTATATTATCAGTTGTAATGGAACTTAAGGGTCAATTAAATAATATAGATATAATAAAACAAAATATGTGCATGTGTTTTATATATCTATAATTTATAATAAGACATTAAATTTTTTTCACAAGGGGAAATTTATTTATAGATGTTCAGGTTGTTACATTGTCATAGATATAAGATTAGATTCCCAAAGGAATGAAAAATTTAGACTTTTTTATAACAAGATAACATACCTGCAATTTTTTATAAATTTGGTAAAGAAAATAATTGATAAAAAACGTAAAATCTCAATCCCAGAATCCAACTATATATCATGAAGAATTAGAAAATAAGGGTCGATTAAAATGGGTGGTAAGGGTTCAATATAGTGAAAAACAATTAATTAATGAGTGTATTAAATATGGAATGTAAAATAACTAAAATCATACTCTATTTTAACAGATGTTGGAATAAATGCAATATGGATTGTTATATGACTATAGACCATGTCTTTTAATCAATAATCTGTTAATAAGATCCGTCTATAAATTTTTTAATAGTGAAAATATCTTGTATAATAATAACTGAATGTTGAATAACTATAATTATTAATTATTTGATGTCATTTTTCCTTAGAACATAAAAGTAATACCATCCATATCTATCCTAAAGACAATTTAAAACGTACATGGAAAAAAACCATCTAATTTGGTCAACGGATTTGTCTCATGAGACTACTGGTGTATTTAGGGGCTTGTATTAACCAATCCATGGCCTATGTCATTCATTTCAGAATCAGGCCTCATATATTAAATAATAAATATATATTAATGAATAATGTGCCTTTCCAAATATCCATATTGATTAGAGGATATAGAGTTATCAATATTTCCAAAGTTAACAAACTAAGATAAAAAGTAAACACCATTTTTAAAAATTGTATAGTTTTTAGGAAATAAGTATATCACCAATGAAAAATGATTATAAAAAGTTATTATTTCAAGTTAAATCTAACAATCAAAAAAATTTCACAATAGAATTATCACTTATTGATTTCCCAATAAAATCCCCTTTTATGAAATAATTAAAATTAAAGCTACAAATAAAATGATGAATGGATTATTAAGGATATTAAATAATATACAGGAATCATATGAACCCCATAAATGTAAATTGTTTCCTAATAACTAATAAGATTCAATTAAATATAAATTAAGATGAAATCCATTAAATTATGCCCTCTTTTAGTTGTAATCCCTTTAACAACCTCTATAATTGTTTTATACATATTATTAAATTATAAAAAAATGTATCAATATTTTTAATATCATATATGATCATTTTATATCATCTTATGACCCGTTTTTCAGTAATATTTCTTTCTTGTCATTGTTTTATGTGATAATTACTTTGTTTCAATGTTTTTTAGACTTTTTTTTCCTCTTATATTGGTCATTTTAAAATTTCAAATATGTAAATATATTTATAAATATAAAATATATTCCTTATATATATATATATATATATATATTAATCTATAAAAACATTTAATAGGAAATAAAATTCATCGTTTATGGAGATGATATGCAGTACAAATGCTTGAATGTTGGTTCCAATTTCGTAACATATTAAAGATAAATTTAAATAATATATATCTATATGATAGTTAAAATATCATAATTATGTCTTATATATCACATATTTTAATTAAATATTTAATTAATTTATTATAATTAATGTGAGAATGAATCACATTGCATCACAATGTGATATTTTGACTTCGGGATGAATGACATTAGAACATTACCACAAAATGGAAATAATGAAGGAATGTGTCATATAATAATTAATGAATAACAAATACATCATAAAAATAATAAGTATAATATATAAAACGTATTTACATTTTTACTCCCATTCATTAATGACTATATGGAAAAATCGAATGATATTAGTTCCCGAGGATGTACTTTGTCGTACACACAAACGATGATTTGGTAACCCATTTAACTGATGTGTGTATGGGATTTTGTCACAAAATTAGAAATAATCTTATTATATTTTGGATACTTAGGTAATTATATATTCATATTATATATAATTTATGGTGGAATAGAAAAAAATAGACATGCATGTGTATGAACATTACCTCCTATAAATGTAACGTCTATTAGTTTTCCCAAAAAGGCTTCCTTGAATGAATTTATTTTAATATTAAGTCTTTTAAAATTATTGGTTTTCTGTATATATATGATTTGGAATTGTTCTAGATGTGAAAATGGAATGGGTGATGTGAATAATTGAGTGGAGTGAGTTCCCTTCTATATTGTAAAAGAAGTGGCATTCTTGTAAATATAATGAAGTAAAAACTATTGAAAGATCTCCCTTACCCTAGGTGACTCCAATAAAAAAAAATTAGATAAAAGATGGGATATTTTTGAAATATTTCAACACATTGCTGTTTCAAAATGTATTGAGTCTTTTTAAAACTTTTTCTTTTATGAGTAAAAAGTATGTAAACTAATTTTTCCATTAATCGTTGTGATTAAAAGTAACTATTTTCTCTAATTAAATTGTTAAATTATTATTTAAAAAAAATATATTATAAATTTAGAAAATTAAAAATATTAAATCCATTTTTCCAAATTAATATCATATATGTAGAATAATATAATTTAAATTTAACTTGAAAATGTGACATCAACATGTGTTTTAAAGTGAAAATGTTCAAAATATTGAAATTTATTTTGTATTCAAATTCACTTGGAAATTGATTTAAATTTCAGTAATTTGATTAAAATTTGTATAATTTATATAATTTATCATCAAAACCAATTTTCAATAAATTTTAACATTTTTAAAAAATTATATAAAAATTCAGTTTTAAAATAAATTATGTATTTTCACAATTCATCAAAAAAAATTAAACTTCTCAGAAAAATTCTAAAAATTCACAAAATGATAAATTTGACATTGCTATTTCAAATAGTATGTTTATTTTATCAAAAAATAAATAAAAAATATATAAAAAAAATAAAACATTTGTACTATTAAAATGTGTAAAAATTAAATTTATAATAATATAGCTTTTATGCATACAATTAGATTTGATATTATCTTATGAAAATCATATCTAATTAACTAATGTCCAAAATACTTGATTTAAAATAAAATATGTAAATTTTAATAACATAATTCAATTAAATTAATTAATATAATTTATTATGATAAATCAATGTTGGGGGCACAAAATTAGTTATTTCTAAATACATTTCATTTATATTCTATTTGTATTTTATTTTCACTCACAACTAATTAGATACCAATGGTATCAACCATATATCCATATGTTATTTCCTTATTTTCATAACCAATCATTCAAAAAATAGGTTAAAATTATTAATCTATGTATCTTATTTTTAAACATGGTCTTATATGTATCTCATGAAATTGGTGAAAGTCGTTGTTTCATGAAATTCAAACTAACATAATGTTTCTTTGTTTAAATTAACAATAAAAAAACGAAATTTATTTTAAAGTTGAAAAATATCAAATTATGGGGGTGTCATATTTTTCCCACAAAGAAAATTTTCTTCCTCCAAATTTCATAGAGACTACCTTATAAAAATGATGAATGGAGTTAACCTCCATAAATTCCTTTGGTTCCCATGTAACATAATAAATTTTTTTATTTCTCCTGAGACTCATTTCTAAATAAATATTCATATTCCCCAATTACCTCTCTCATGTTTCTTAAATCTATATGTGTTCTTAATAGTATTATATAACAAGTTCAAGGACTATTTCATTGGAGGTGAATACATGTGTTCGATCTTGAACGTACTTCCTTACAGATATTTATGGAACACATCATGTTATTCTAAGAATATTAGGGGAATTTATAGATTATATGAAAAAACTACAATTATTTCATGAATTTAATGGGTTTTAAAACCCTTCCATAAATACACTATCAAGAAAACATGATCCCCTACATGGAATTCCAAAATAATCTTCCAATTAAAAACAAAAATATTTTTTCTATGTTAAGATAATTTATTATGATCTAGAATATCCTTACCATCACCGTTATCTCTTCATAATATTCCTGGCCTACAATATTGTTATCATGAAAATCCTCTCAATATGTTTGAGTGTGACACATTATTAAATAATATGCTTCATCAAATTCCATTTGAATACCTTAATGGATTAATTTATTATAGTACATCTCTTAAAAATGTAAATAATGACTACATATACCATTAATGTCAAGTTACCAAGACATCAACATATCTTCCATTGTTTGAATAGTCCATTCAGACTTTCCCGTAATTTGAGGATGGTGGGTGGTGCCCATATATAACTTAGTATTAAGAGCCTTTTTAAGAATATTCTATAATTTGTACATAAATGGGGTTCTTGATATTAAACAATAGAAATATATGAGTCATGAAGTATTACAAATTATTTAATATAGTGCATTATGAGTCACCTAATAGGAAAATCATCTATTATAGAGATGAAATTTAAATATTTCGTTATGTGACCAAGGATACCCATATAGAGTCATGATTTCTATCAGAAATTGGTACTCATGTGAAAAATTACATATAACAATCATCACATTTCAATATTATAAAATGAAGGGGTTTCACGACTCCTATTTGGTTCTTCCTCACAAAATCATCTTTTAGAAACCCAAATCATTTAACACAAAATTATAAATTACTCAATTCATGTCCTCCCAAAAAAATTTCCTTCCTATCCCTATTAACGTTTTACTACAAGGGTGTATGGGAAAATTTATATATGAGAAACCTACATAAATTTCATATTTAGCACAGGTATAGATGGTACACATAATCTTCTACCAATTTCAAGACACCATCTTGAAAAATCATGTCTTTAAATTTACCATCATTCACATCATTAATCATCATCTTAATGTTCTTGTCATCAAAATTAGAATCATTTATCTTCAATAATAAATATTTTATTTCAATTATTTTAGAAAATATTGACATCTAGCCTTCTACAGTACCTCCCTTATCCATCTCACATGATTCAAGAACATTGTGTCCCTCTCAATTCGGAGTTATGACAAAACTCCATGATAATTCTTACTCAATCCATTCACAAGTATATTTTATTAATCCTAAGTGGTGGTGTATTGGGAAAAAATAATCCTTGAGTAGGTCAATAAATAACAATTTTATCATGTACAAATGTATATAAAAAAAGATGTATTTCCTTATTTTTTGATCTGTGTATATCTCACATATTTCACCATTATAATAACGACTCTTTATCATAAAAAGAAAATATCACATCTGCCAACATACGATCATCAGTTGAGTAGTTCTGTTTGTTAATATTCAATTTATGTGATACATATGAAATAAATTTAAAATATTTCATTACTAAACAACCACATACTTTCTTTGATATATCATTATATATCAAAAACCCAACACCTCAAGATGGTAGATTTAAAATTAGAGCATTAACCTATATCACCTTTAATTGGTCAAAACATTCTTCAAATTATATAACTGAAACAAATATAAACCAGTTCATTATAATCATTATTAAATGGTTTCAAAATCATGTAAAATTTTTACAAATTACTTATAATAACCTACCAAACCAATGAAACTATGTACCAAAGTCCTATTTGTTGGCATATTTAATTCTCTCACTACCTATTTCATTGTATGACCATCTAATATTTCAATTTTTGAGATAAATTGGGATTGAAAATTAAATTTATGAAGCTTGATATGTCTCTTGATAAATTTCCCACATAATAATCGCCTTCCATGACATTTATGAATGATCATAAAGTTATTCTCTAGGTCCCCATATCATTTAGAATACTCTAAAATATCATCAATTAATGCCACAAAAAATCGTTAATATATTTCATGAATACTTTTGTCATTACATACATAATAATAGATAGTGACTTAGTCAATAAAAATGAAATTATTGTAAAATAAAAATGATTATACCTCATCTAAAAAGTTGTATTTGTAATTTCCTCCTTCTATTTTCACATTTTGTGGCACCTATAATAAAGATAAATATTTTAAAAATATCGTGTTCTATGACATTGATCAAATACGTCACTAAGGTGAGGTAGGGGATAAATTGAATTTCTCTTAATATCATTTATATCCCTAAAAAATCTTCATGGGTCCATATTTCTTCTTAATAAAGATTAAATGGGATCCGCATGAAAAAAACAACGGATAATATATCCATTATTACCCATATCTAGTGGTTATTCTTTCAGATCCACTAATTCTATAGTATCCATTCTATAGTGATTTCTTGATCATGGTCTTACATCAATGGTTTAAATAATGTAATATTAAACTATATGCTATAGGGGATATCAAATAAAATTCACTATGAAATACATAAATACTTTCATCTTTAATAGATGGATCCTGAATTTTTAGATTACCATATTCATCCCATTATATTTTTTTCTCATTCTACATGCATTTCATTCATTAGATCTATTGGAGGTAGATCATGATAATATTTAGATGATGATGTTTATACTATAAACATCATATATTCAACATCTTCTTTACATATCATAATTTATTTCTTCTTATAATAAATTATTTCATAAATTTCGTTAATCTACTCCATATAATGGATTATATAAAATTGATCCATAGTTATGATAGAAAGTATATTAAATTAAGCATGTTTTTGTAACATAATCATGATATTACAACACATCATTGAATAAATGGTACTTACCTAAATATTGTTCTTTAATACCTACCTTATTAAATAAAAAATGAAATTTATAAGTTTCATGGAAATACATTTAGATCTAAATGATCAGGATGATCAATATTCAAATAAATCATTGGAAAAATTTGATTATAGGAATAATGTGCAAAACCCGTGGATTTTGTGAATTATTATTACTATTTTTCAAATTCAATTAATCATTTGGAAATTTTCACATTACACAACACGGAATATATAATTTTTTGTTATATTTACCAACTATGTTTAGATTACAATATATGTAACACCATGTTAATATTGTGTTATATGCAATATTGACTTGGCTTGCGTTACACACAATATTATATTTCCACAAACCATCCTCCTACTGTAATAATTATATGACCAAGATAGGAATAACCTAAACACTAAATATATTAACATGAATAGAAATTACATATTTTTAGTGAACATTCATATAAATAAAATATATTTATAATGAAATTTATAATTTTTTGTAATGACATTATATATTCCGAAATATTATTTTCTTAATGAAATTATTCTTATATCCATCTATGTAAAATTAGACAAATAATTTTTTACACTATTATAATTTTAGTTTGTTAAAATAAAAATAATTTTTAAATTCATAATGTAAAAATTAACTTACAGTGATTTTTATGTCTTTTTCTGAGATGTTTCATTTTTTGCTGAACTGTGAAAAATAGTACATTAAAGTAAGAAACATAATTTTTTTTAAAATAATTATAATAAAAAGAATTTATTTTTAAGTATAAATAGATCAATTATACAAATAATAATCAAATTTATGTTCTCGAAATCATTTGTATATTGAAATTATAAAAAAACTCTTATTGTGATTTTGAATGTTCTTTTTACTCGTCTTCCCGCCATGTCTGCAGGATCAGTGTTAAACTTAATTTTACTACATCATTAAATTGATTGTTAAAAAAATATATGTTTTTAATGAGTACTATATTTAGTTTTTAATATCATCAACTACATTGTTTTTATATAATGAATAATATCATTATTAAATTTTTATTTTCCACAGTTAAGGGTAAATCAGGTCATTAATATTAAAAAATATTATAATATTATAGGATCACACTAATTGTTTTCCTAAATTAATTGGATTTGTGTATTTCAAACAAAATTAACCTTAGGGGGATATTGTAACCTTATTAAGCATCGTGAGAGGAAATATGACATTTTTTATATTTTATTTAAAGAGAAGTTACAAATCTCATACTCAATTTTGTAATAAGTAAATAATTTTTTTATTTGGATATATATACGATAAATTATAATATAAATAGTATTATAAAACATTAAAAATTCAGTTTCCTCATGATAACATAATTTCAATTTTATGTTGATAAATAATTAATGTTATGGATTTTACAATGACAGTGGAATAATTGATTTATTAAAGGAAATATCAATGAAATTATAATAAAACACAAAATAATTGGAATGTTTCACAAGTAATGACATATAATAATTTTTTTAATAACTATGAAATTTTATTAAGATATTAAAAATTTTGGTTATAAGTTATGATGTTAATAAGATATTTTTAAAAGAATATTATTAAAAAGTATCAAAATGGACATAAATGATACGTTAACATAAATATTATTTTATTAAATGAAATAATATTTTATAGAATAAATAATTCTTAAAAAGAACTATATTAAGGTTAATTAAATCATCTATTATATATTTTTAGTTTTATTAGAATATTATAATAACTATATTAAACATTATAAGTAAAAGGAAATGTTTTCATGGTAAATGACTAATTTATTAACTAACGGTTATGACCTAGGGATAATGTTAATATTGTGACCTTAACCTATATACAAATTATTTTTGAGTGGATTTTGGTCCACACAAATATTATATTAAACATAAATCACTTTCGATCTTTTATAAATCTATCATAAATTTAAATTAATTTAATATTTTAATTTATTCGAAGAGTTCCACTACACTATTTTATAATAATCCACCTCCTCCCTCACATCCTCACACCATGATGGGCCTTCTAGATCAACGTAACCATGAAAATTTCAATTAAAAACATAAATAGGAACATTTTAGAGGATATTTTATTTTCAAAATACCTACTGTAAGGACCAAAAGAGGAGATCTATAGGAATATGATAGAAGAAGAGGAGTTATACTTACCGACTCTTTAAAATTTTAATCTTTATCTAATTCCTTTTCATGTGTTGATTCAATTTTAACGATAAATATCCAAGGTCACCTATACTATGACATTTTTTATCATTATTGAATAAACATACTAAATATTTTATGTATCCTATAAAAATTAAATAACTATGTGTATGTAAGTACAAATTATCATATCCACACCATGGTGTAATATGTTTTTCATAACCAATTTACATGGATCTGTATATTGTTGGATATAATAATTATATATTATTATTAAAATAAGATATTTATTGTTGAACAAAATATATAGCATCCAATTCATTATTTTTTATAATAATAGGAATGTTATTATCGCTCATACATACGTACAACCTACTATCTTCACGATAAGATGAGATTCATATTCCATGTTATCCATTTAAAGAATTGTTATAAAATAGTACTTAATTAATAAAAATTAAAAATATGACATTAAAATTCCAATAAAATAATATATACATATCTATTTCCATTAACTTATTCTATTCAATATAATAAGAAAATGGAAAAACATTTAGTCATACATACAACTTACTGTATCCATGAACGATGTATTGTGTTTCAAATATCTATCTTTTATATATATTTATATACTAAATACATATGATATAATTGTTTTACATTTCAGAATTTATTAAATCTTGATCAACATAATAGGATAAATAATAAATTGTCAAAACACATATGATAAACAAAGTAGTTATTATCTAAAATGATTTTTTAACACGTAATATTTATGAAAAAGTGTAATATAATGTAATTAATGAAACAATTATATAGTCATGAATATTATTATGATTCTTTTTTAAGTTATTAATATGTTTAAAAAAACAATAATGTTGTTTTTGATGTCTACTAAGGGAATCAGTCATATGGTAAGGGTTAATTTCACAATATCATTATTAAAAAAGGGTTTATATACATATTTCTTTACTATGGGATATTTTTCATACATGTATATGTATCATAGAAATTTTTTATAAAATATATTTTTGATCAATATAAAAAAATTAAATGAAATTTTTACTAATTCTATACTCTTTATGAATCCTTTGAAATGGAATCTGTAGCAGCCCAAACATTTTATGGTATGTTTCTCCTAAATACATTTTAGTTATATCCTATATTCCATTAATCACTGAGACTATATGGAAAAAACCAATGTTACTTATAGGATATTGTCATGACCTTTCCATAAAAAATAGATTTCTCAGCAATCTGATTTGAATTTTAAAAATCTAATAGACACGGTTGTAATCAAGATGATAATTAGATTCTGATAGAATTAACATAATTTTCAGTGAATAGTTACCTACACTTATGAATTGTTACCTACCCTTATGAATTGTAAATTTACCTTATGAATATTAATATGACTATTCTAAATAGTACCCATCCCTTGAATGTATAAATGAATTTAGGCACCTTTAAAATGAAGATGAATATTTTATGTGTTTACATTTATGGATTAAATAATCATTTTAATTAAATTTTTAATTAATAATATTTAGAAAACTATTTTTCAAAAATGGAATAAATATTTCTATTCTACAAGTCGAAAATTTGTTAGGGTGAATTGTTGGGATTTTTTTGAAATACATAATTTATTTATGATAGTAAAATGTGATAATTTATGATAAATGCTAAATAAGGAATTTATTGAGTCATTGATGATGATTTACTAATGTAATCCAAATTGGTTTGAAGTCAACTACATATATTACTGTTCTTGATCATTTAATACTCACTATTGTTTTTCTTGAGAGTAAATAATAAATTAATCATTATAATAATAAGAAAACTCCTCCCCCCTCCACTACATAAACCAACCCTCTCCCTCTCTTCCACCCACACAACTCAAGGTTTAATCCATGCCACAATCCTTCGAAATAATCTCTCCAAGACCTCTCCCCACATACAATACCTTCAGGTCTCACCAAAAGGCCAAAAACAACGGCATTTAGGAGATTCTCAAGGATGAGTTCTCAAGAGGTGAACCTTCCTTCTCTTTTCTTTCTATTTGTTTTACAAAGTTCCATTATTTTGTTATTACTTATTACCTCCCCTAATAAAAATTCCATGATAATTAAATTACCTTAAATTTAGTATATTTTTATTGTTATAATTTAATATTTCATCCTAATTTCCCTTTTCCCCTCCATTTATACAATAAATGCAAAAACCTTCCGATATGTGTAAATTTACCAAACTCAAGGAAGACAGGTTTTCAATTTGTATTACAATCTTCAATACTTTTCATGAAACATTTTAAATGGTTGAACCAAATCATAATATATGTATCTTATTTTGATTAATGTTCTGGAATCTATACACATTCATAATATGGAATAATAAAACAAAACAAATTTATTGTGCACAAAACCACCAAGCCAAATCCAAGCTTTTATTTTCAACGCATCTTATGATTCAACCTCATGGAATATAACCTGATTCATTATAAGTTCATTTATATATCTTTAAAATCACTAATAATGTATATTAACAATTCTGGATGTTTAACCATATTTCAAATGAACTTCCATTCATGAATACAAGTAAACAAATCATGAAACCAAGTAAGAAAATGCATTCAAAACAGTAATCTTTAATCTCTTAAACCCATAAAAAGTCCATTAATGAAATAAATAAGTATATACCATAACAATTAAATGTTTATCTGCTTAAGGAATTATTAATTAATTAATATGAATTCTATTATTCAGCTCGTTAAGAACAAAAAACACCATCGAGCGTTAGGTAAGGGATCCTCTCTCTCTCTTTTGTTCACGAATCTCCTTTATGTTGTGCCATTTTATTTTTAATTACTAATTATGGAGTATGTTTTTTCACCTCACCCATATTTCCCTTATGATATATAAATAATTCAATACCCCATTACCTCTTATTAATCTCTCACAATAACACTTGTTAGCATGTAGAAATATTTGTTAAGGGTTTCCCATATCACTTTCATTTCGGTGAGATTTTAATTGTTCACCACTTATTTCTTGTATGTGGTATATTTGTACTTCCACTTGATATATTCTAACATTATTATATTCATATTCATGTTATTCAATGATCCATTTGATGGTTATTAAATTATGTTCATATGATTCGACCAATTACATTGTGGTAAGAGACCAAGTCTCAACTACTATTTTATTGTGACAAACCTTGTCATGTGCACCTAATAATCATTATGTGGTGTACCTACTTCCCATTTGAGATCAATTTTCATTTGTAATTATATTTTATTAAATAACCAAAATCTTATACCATGGATATGTTAGTTCTCAAAATCATATACCATTTTACATATAGTGTTTATTTGGAAAGTTATTTTAATTATGGAAAAAATAATGAATCTGTATACTATACTATATACGGTTATAATAAATTCATATTTCTCATGTGTTTAATAAATGTATAAGTAATTATTTGGAAATTTTGTGGCGGTTGGGGCTCACTGTAGCCCCTCTATGCATTGGTAGATCTAATGAGACAAATCAATTGGCGACAAACTCTTCGAGTTTGTTTCCAAAAATGAGACGGGTTTTTACCCATAGAACTAAATTGTTTTTATGGTATTATGGTTTCATGTACCAGATACATTACGTCCAAACAATAAGTATATTATTTATTCATTATCAGTTATTACTATTAATGAGGTTTTTCCATTGACAAAATCTATGGATGCATTTTCATTCTCAATTTATTAATGGTGAGAGTTTTTCATCTATCCATCATCCCATATTGATTATGTCAGATTTATTATGATTCAAATATTATTGTATTCATTCTTATACTATTTCTAACCCTAAATGAGTGTTTGAGCTCACCCCTTTCATTATTTACTTTCAACATGTGACAAAGAGAATATCCTTTATTGTGTTCTAGTTGATGCAGTTTTTTTAGTTTTCATTATGTATTGTATTTTGTAAACACTTCCTATGTAATTTGAGTAACATCTATGTATCTTGTTTATTTAATACTACTAAACTGATTGTTCCATCAAGATTTTCAATCGTTATAACCATGAGAATATAACAGGTAGTGCACCAGTTCTAGTCTAGATGGTTCGCGGCATTACAGTTCGTATGAATGGAAGGTTTGTAGAAAACATGGAAATGACATTAGAAAATGTTGATTAGGAACAAATTCTTAATGAAGTATTTGATTATTAACATACAATAATGTCATGGAATTTTGGTAAGGAATAGATTATATGAATATTTCTAGAAAATACATCCATGTTTGGATACAAGTAGATAGAGGTGGCTCTGGCACAGATGTACTTAGGATTGAAAGCTCTAATAAGGTGTTTCGGGCTTGACTCGGGGTATCCTAGTACACGAAAATGGGCATTTCTTCACTCTTGGTTATGACACTCCTAGGGTATATTCTTAGGATAATTCATGTTTTCGTTACAAGATGTTATGAATGATTGAAATGTAAATTATTCCTCATGAAACCATTTTTCTGATTATGGAATTAGCCATGCGTATGATCATAGTATATACTAAATATTTTGTTGTGTTATGATTATACATTATAAAGTATACCGTAATCTAGTGTGTTCCATTATTTATAAATGGTGTCTAACGGAATAAGGGGAATCAATACTCATGGGAAAGGTTGGGATCTCCCCACTAAGCAAGTCAACACAGTCAATGTTGGAGCATATCAGATCATTACCATATTGGGAGAACTTACTCATGTTGTAGTGAATAACCATTTCACACCAGTTTTTGATTTTTTTCATGTGGCAGATGCCCCCATCATTCAGTAGGACTACTAATCAAGTGGTTACTGAGAAATGGATCAAGTCCCTTGAAAAGATATTCTGGGTATTAAGATGTAATGAAAATGAAAAGGTAATACTAGTAGTATATTGTCTCAAGGATATTTTGATGAATGGTGGTCGTTGATTCAAAATACCATGGAAGAAGAAGAAATAAAAGATATGAAATAGAGTACTTTTAAGGAAATAAACTTTGAAAAGTATTTCCCTCATGAGCAACGAACTGAAATGAAGAGGAAATTATTTGGAGTAAAACAAAGGGAACAAGACAGTGTTATAGAGTATGAGGATACCTTCACAAGGCTATCCAAGTATGCTGTAGATTACATATGTGACTCACTAGACAAGATTGATCCTTTATAATAATGTCTTAATCCAAGTCTTCAAAGGTCACTAGCTTCTCAATCATTTTTATCACATGATGAAATTGTATCAAGTTCCATAAAAACAGATAATGAATTTTCTAGATTAAATTTGTTCAAGGGAAAACAAGATAAAAAGTTTTACTCTGATAACAAAAGGAAAGGCGAAGCGCCAAAGATGAATAAGGGAATGAAGAAATTCCCATTATGTGAGAACTATGGAAACAATCATCTCGGGAATTGCATGAAAGTCATGGGATTCTATTATGAGTGTGGTGAAAAGGGTCATCTATCTCATGAATGAAAGGGGAATAAACAATTTAAAGATGTTCAATGATACAAATGTAGAGATAGGGGACACTATACAAATGAGTTTGCTAAGCTCCAAGGAAACATGCCTCAGAAAATTCCAAGATAGTAAGGGAGAGCTTATACGATTACAACCGTGGATATTTAAGTTCCTAATGATGTGGCGGAAGGTACATTAATTTTTCCTCATACATAGCAAACACTTCATTCGATAATGGATCATCTCCTTCATTTATATCTTCCAATTTTTCCATGAAAATTATCCAATTTGATTTAATAAAGGAGTTATCAGTTTAAACTCATAGGGGATGCATCATTGCAACAAAGTCATGTCGACTTGTCCCCCTCATGACACCAAAATAGACATTAATTGCTAACCTTATCATCATACCAATGACTGAATTTGATATAATTATTGTTTTTAATTGGATGTCACATTATGATGCGAAGATATATTTCAAGAAAAAATAATTTTCAATATTTTAAAATAGTTTAGAATCTCTTATCTTTAGAGAAAATACCTCGCCATCTTATTCTTATCTAGACCCTTCCTAGTAGCTCTGTTAAATGAAAATCATAGAGTTGAAGATAACCCAATATCTATGGTAAATGAAAGAAATATTCAAATTTAAGATGTGAACATTGTGTAAGAATGCATTGATTTATTTCCAGAGGATTAACTAGGATATCCTCCAGAGCGGGAAGTTGAGTTCTCTATTGATTTAATTCCCTATTCAAGCACTATATCTATGAGTCCCTATAGAATGAAAAATGTAGAACTAGTAGAGCTAAATAAAAAACGTGAGGAATTGATTGAAAAGGGATTAATGCAACCTATTGTTTCTCCATGGCGATCCCATGTCCTCTTTGTCTAGAGGAAAGATAAATATTTGTGGGTATTCATTGATTATAGTGAAATCAATGTTATTGCGATGAAGAATAAGTATCCTCTTCCCCAGATTGATGATTTATTTGATCAAATTCATGGATCTCAATACTTTTTGAAGATTTAACTTCGATCCAGATACCATCATCTACATGTAAAGAAGGAAAATGTTCCTAAGACAGCATTACGAACTAGATATGGGCATTATGAGTTTACAGTGATGCCTTTTGGACTGACAAAATCACCCTCTGTTTTCATGGATTTAATGAAATGATTTTCAATGAATTTTTTGAAATTATTTTTGGGGTAATCATCAATGATATCATGGTATACTCAAAAACCTATGAAGACCATGAGTGTCACTTGCAGATTATTTTGAAAACTCTTAGAAGAAACAAATTATATGGGAATTTTAGCAAGTGTGAATTCTGCCTTTAATTAGTTTTTTATTAGTCTATATTGTCTATAAGGATGGAATCATAGTTGATCCTGCAAAGGCAATGGTAATCCAAGAATGCCCACACCAACAAACAAAACTGAGTTATGTAGTTTTATGGGTTTAGTAAGTTTCTATCGGTGTTTCATTGCGAATTTTGCCTGACTGGAAAACTGGGTAACCAAGATCACACGTAAAGGATTTATATTTGTGTGGAAAAAAGAATGTATAGAATTCATCAAGAAATTGCAATGAAATTGGTAAATGCTCTAATTTTGAAACTTCTGTTTGGATGTGATGGATTTTTAATATATAGTGATGCTTCAAAGAATGGAATGGGTTGTGACCTTATGCCAAACGATAGAGTTATTTCTTATGCATGAAGACTGTTTAAGACTAGTGAGAAACATTATCCAACTCATGATCTTGATTTTGCAGTCATAATCTTTGATCTTAAAATATGGAGACATTATCTATACGGAGAATGATGTTAGATTTATATGGACCACAAGAGTTTAAAATACATTTTCACAAAGAAATAACGCAACATGGGGCACATGAGATGGCTTGAGTTACTCATAGATTAAGATTTTTCAATACACTACCATCCTGAAAAAAAATAAGGTAGAAGATTCATTAATAAGGAAAGATCGGGGACTTCTACTCAAATGAGGATTAAGAGAGATCTTATATTCTTGGATCGACTAAAGATGGATATGGTAATTGTTATGGAAGGGGAAACACATTTCCTCATTAAAATGATTGATAATCCATATTTACTATATAAGATAACAATCTCTCAATCTAATGATGAGAAGCAGCAGAAGAAAATTAATCCTATCAAGGATGGGAGACTGGCATACATCATGTATGAGGAAGGAGTTATGAAATTTGGGAAGAGGTCATGTGTTCCATCAGTAACTAACCTAAAAAGGGAACTATTAGGTGACGTTCATAGCTCAAATTTATCTATACAAATAGGTAGCACAAATATATATAGATATCTGAAGGATAATATTTGGTGGGATAATGTGAACTGGAAAATTGCTGACTACTTGTCAAGGTCTCTAGTTTGACAACAAGTCAAGGCAGAGGGACAATGTCCCAAAGGAGTGATGAAACCTCTACCTATTCCTATGTGGATGTGGGATAACATTATGATGGATTTTCTCACTCGACTACCGAGGACACCAAGATAGAGTTATGCAATATTTGTAATTGATTTTCATCTCACAAAATCAGCACATTTCATTCCAATAAGAGATAATTTACCACGTAAGAACATGGAAAAAATTATTTTTATGATGTTGTAAGACTTCATGGTGCACCTTTATTTATTATGTCTGATCGAGATCCCTGATTTACATCAAAATTCTGGAAAAGTCTCTAGAAGGGATGGAATACTAAGCTTCGTATGAGTACTACTTATCACCCCCAAACTGAAGGATAGTCTGAAAGGATTATTCAAACCCTCGATGACATGAACAGATCATGCTCTCTGGACTTTCAACGGTTTTGGGATCAATACTTGCCTTTGGTGTAATTTTAGTACAACAATAGTTTCTATTCAAGTATTGAAATGGCTTCATATAATGTATTATATAGAAAGAGAGGTCAAACTCCAACTTTTTGGGATGAAGTTGGAGAGAGAAGACATATAGGCCCAGATCTTATTTAATATCCCTTGGCCAAGGTGAAGACAATACAAGACTATATAAAAGCATCCCAATGTAGGAAGAAGAGTTATAGTGACAACTGTATAAAAAAATTTGGAATTCCACGTGGGATATCATGTTTTCTTCAAAGTATCTCCACGGAAGGGTGTCTTATGGTTTGGTAATAAGGGTAAACTAAGCCACATGTACATCAGACCATTTGAAATTCTTGAATGAATCAGAGCTGTAGGTTACAGTTTTGAAAAGCTGACAAGTCTCTCCAAAGATCATGATGTGTTCCATGTTTCATTCTCTATGAAATAAATGCCAAACCCAATGAATGTACTCACATATGATGAAATAGAATTGGAACCTGGCTTATCATACTGTGAATAGCCTATCAGGACTCTTGACACATGAAGTAGGTATTGAGAAATTGGAAAACTCATCTAGTAAAGGTTCTTTGGAAAAACCAGAATATAGAGGAAGCATCATTGGATCCTGAGAATGTTATGAAGAAGAACCACCCACATCTCATTGGTGGTTATTATAAATGAAATAAAATCGAGGACCAAATTTTCGAAGGGGAGAATAATGTAGCACCCAAGAATTTTATGGAATGTTTCCCTTAAAAACATTCTAGGTATAGCCTATATTTCATGAATCACTGAGCCTCTATAGACCAAAACATGGTTACTTATAGGAGATAGCCACGACCTATCCATAAAACTTATATTTGTCAACTATGTGATTTGAATTATAAAAATCTAACATTAACAGTTAAAATCAAGATGATAATTAGAGTCTGATAGAATTAACTACATTTTTTGTGAATAGTAACTTACCCTTATGAATAGTAACCTACCCTTATGAATGGTATTTGTTCCCTTGAATGTATAAATGAATTATGGCACCTTAAAAATGAAGATAAATATTTTATGTGTTTATATTATTGGATTAAATAATTATTTTAATTAAATAGATAATTAAACATATTTAGAAATTTATTTTTGAAAATTTGAATACATTTTTGAATTCTACATGTTGAAAAATGGTTATGGTAAATTTTTGGGATTTTTCTGAAATACATAAAATTTTGATGAATAATAGAATGATATAATTTACGATAAATGATAAATAATGATTTTATGGAGTCATTGATGATGCTCTGCTCATGTAAGACCAATTGTTTAAAATTCACAAGCATATATTATTGTTTTTCTTCATGGAATACTCACTATTGGTTGTATTTAGAGTAAATAATAACTTTATGATTATAATATTAAGAAAAATTCACTCCCCTCCACAGTATAAACCAACCCTCACCCCCTCTTCCACCCACACCACTCAAGCATCAATCCTTGCCTAAATTCATTCAAATAGTCCTCTCAATCCCTCTCCCCACATCCAAGACCCTATGGTCTCACTAAAAGTCCAAAAAAACCATAAAAAGATTCTCAAGGAGGAGTACTCAAGAGGTGAACATTCATTCTCTTTTCATTCAATTTCTTTTACAAAGTTCCATTATTTTGATCTCCCTTCTCACCTACCCTCATCCAAATTCCATGATAATTCCATTACCTGAATTGTACTGGATTTTCATTTTTCTAATGGAATATATCATCATAATATCTCTTTTCCACCTCCTTTTATTCAATAAATTCAAACACCATCCGAGATGTGTAAATTTATCACACTCAAGGAAGACGAGTTTTAAATTTGAAAACTATCTTAAATACTTGTCATGAAAACATCTAAATGGTTGACCTAGGTAATAATATATTTTTCTTTTCTTGAATAATATTTGGGAAACTTTTCTTGTTCATAATATGGAATAATAATACAAAACATGTTTGTTGTGCACAAAACCGCCAAGCCAATATCAAAGCATTTACTTTTAACTCATTGAATGAGTCATCCTCATGGTATATAACCATAATAATTATTATATCATTTATATCTATTTAATTTTACTAATAATTTATATTAACAATTATGGATGTTTTACCACATTTCAAATGAACATCCATTCATTAATACAAGTAAACAAATCATGAAACCAAAGAAGAAAATTCTCCCAAAACAATAAAATTGAATCTCTTAAACCCGTCAAAAAGGATATTAATGAACATAATAAGGTTATAACATATAAATTAAAAGTTTATGAGGTTATGGACTTATTAATTATTGAAGTTAAATTTTATTATTCAGGACGTTAAGAACAAACAAGAACACATTCGAGCATAAGGTAAGGGAAACTCTCTCTCACTTTTGTTCAAGAATATCTCCTATGTTGTGCCCTTTTATTTTTAATTCCTAAAGAAGGGGTATGTTTTTGAACCTCACCCATACGTCCCTTGTGACAGATAAATAATATAATACACCTTTACCTCTCATTAATCCCTCACAATAACACTTGTTACCATGCTGAAATGATGGTACGTGGTTTCTCATTTCACTTTCATTTCTGTAATATTTTCATTGTTCACCACTTACTTCTTGTATTTGGTATATTTGTAATACCATTTGATATATAACAACATTATTTTATTTATATTCATGTTATTAAATTATTAATTTTAGTGTAATTAAGTTTTTTGCCTATGAATCGACGGATTACGTTGTGGTAAGAGACTTTTTCCCAACTACTATTTTTTTATGACTAACATTGTATTGTGCAACTAATAATCCTTAGGCGGTGTACCTACAACCCATTTGAGATTAATATTAATTTGAAATTATATTTATATTAAATATCCATAATCTCATATCATTGATATGTTTGTTTTCTAAACCGTATACCATTTTACGTATAATGTTTATTTGGAAAGTTATTTTAATTATGAAAATATTCATGAATCTGTATACTCTACTCTATAAGGATATTGAAAAAGGAATATTTATATTGTATTGAATAAATGTATAAAGAATTATTTGGACATGCAGTGGATGGTGGGACCTTCTATTTCCCTTCGATGCATCAGTAGGTCTCATGAGACAAATCAGTTAGCGACTTACCCTTCGAGTTTGTTTCCAAAAATCAGACCAGTTTCTACCCATAGAACTAAACTCTTTTTATGGTATTATTGTTTCATGTTCCAAATACATGAACTCCAAATAATGATCATTTTCATTATTCATTATCTTTTATTACAATTCTTGAGGTTTTCACTATGAAAAAATCTATGGATGTACTTTCATTCTCAATTTATCAATGGCGTGGGATTTTTATCTATTAACCATGCCATATTGATTATGCCCGATTGATTATGATTAATTTATTATTCTATTCATGATACCAATATTTTTATCCCTTACTGAATGTTTGAGTTCACCCCTTTCATTGTTTACTTTCAACAGGTGACAAATAGGATATCATTTATTGAGTTCTTGTGGATGCATTTTTTAGAGTTTTAGTTATGTGTTGTATTTTGTAAACTTTTGAAATGTAATTTGAGTAAAATATATGAATCTAGTCACTTAAAGAATACTATATTTATCATTCCTTCAGGATTTTAATTCCTTCTAACCATTCAAATATAACAATAATTCCACCAGCTCTAGTCTAGAGGGGTCGGGGCATTGTAATATATTTTGTCAATTTACTAATTAAGTACATTTTAACATTTCCAGATAAAGTATAAGAAGAGTATTTTTAAAACAAATATACAACATGAACTTGTTTATGATTTAATTATTCTATATTATTTTTTATTCCCATTAAATTGTATATTTATATTTCAAAATGTAATTATATATTTTAAAATTGGATGACATTTCATGTAAAGAAAACGTTTTCAAACAGGAAAGGATATTTTCCACAATAATTTTTTTCAAGAGATCTCTAAAAATTAATTTCCATATAATTCATCATTGTTTGATTTTACATATTATTTAATGGTGATATTATCTAATAATTCCATTATTCTTCTTTTTATGAATGTTTTATATTTATTATTTAATGAATTTTGTAAAACACATTTCTTTTCTGTGGGTTATGTTATGATTTCATGATGTTTAAGAAACCCATTTCATTACATGGGTTCTAATATGATTAATGACTCATGTTATTGTGACACACATATGTATTATTGAATTTGGAGATGGTTGGAACCTATATCTCCCCCCATATTCCTTGGATTATAATTTATATCTCATGAGATAGATATAAAGGACCTTGTCCACCATGATGGTCATGGGAGTGAACCATGAATACTAAGATAGTTATTGGAGTGAACCAATACTACAAATATAGTTTTGGAAGTGAAGGATGTCTACTATTATGGTTATGGTAGTTAAACATTACTACCATGATGGTTTGGAGAGTGAACCCATAGAACTATTGCATCCATACCTGTAATGCCTTACTACTATACATATAACATTATATTTTCATGTGTTTGTTAATAATTTCATGTATAATTCATATGTTATGATTTCATGGACTATACTAGTTATTTCATTATGATTCATGTACTATTGACTACAATTCATTATTCCATGATTCCTATTTATTATCATTGAATGTAGGTTATGATCTTCTATTTTAATGATCATGTTCTCATACCCTTATATTTATGATTATGTTTACATGTCTTCAATATTTACCCTTACTCAGCATTTAAGCACATCATTTTTTATCTAATTTTTCTCCCAATTTTAAAAATTATGGTTTTAGTTATGGGTACTAAATGAGAAGATTCTTATAAGAGTTATTGAATATTTTTCACCAAATTAGAATAATGTGTTCCATGTTTTCAAATTCATTAAACTAATACAGTCATTGTGTGCGTGTTTATGTAATGTAATAAGTATTCTCTAAATGTATTTTAATGTCAATGTATGAAATGATAGGTATGATATAGATGGTAAAATTAAATAATTTAGTAAACCATTAGAAAATAGGATGAGAAAACATTAGTGATATCCCTTATGGTTTTTCTATGGATATGTAGAGGGAGGTCTCTATGAATAAGTCTACGATTAATGAAAAGTATAAAAGAATATCCTGGAATTTTGTTAAAAGATAAAGCGATAGGATTCATAAAATTCATCCCTATATATATAATATAAGTGGATGTGGATCTAGGTATGCTGTACTTGGGGGTAAAAAATATGATAATGTGTGTCGGGATTGATAGGATCTTAACATGATACACAACAACATTTCATGTAACAAACAACGATTGACACTCAAAGGTGTTATTCTTTTTGTATTAAAAAACTCTTCATGAATCATCATGAAGGATTTAAATATATTTTTCCTATGATTAATCTTGTATAATCCTTCTGTGTCAAATATTATTGACGGATTCAAAATTTATTCATATTATAAGTCAGTTTTTTATATAGTTCCTCAATATGAAAATTATTTATTACTAAATCCCATCTAGTTTTAGTCAACAATAGGAACCATAAAAATCTCGGTTAATGATGAATGTGATAGAAATAGCATTTGAGGAGAATTCAATTGGTATTATCACAATGGGTAAATATATTCCCAATTTGAAAAATCATTTATCAGAATATATGATTATAAATGTTAGCTTCAGGGATACTCCAATATAATAAAATAAGAGGATAATGTAATTTAAAAAAGATCACATTGTAAATAAAAGAGAGTAAATGTGATTTGGAATCCAACATGAAAAGAATAAGTGAATACCTACCTTGAAGAATAACTAAAATATAGGGGGATATGTTATCTGAATAAAAAAAGGTCATAGATTAAAAAACTATCATGGAGTTAAATGGCATATCTATGGAGAACATAGGAATAACCTAACTCAACGCCCTATCCTAATATTTTACTTGTAATCTATGGAAATAATTATTCAATGAAAATAATTAATGTGGAAGGATTTACTTATTTATTTATTTGTATTTCTAATTTTTTAATGGTGATCTATATAAGGATTTTACCATTTATTTTTTATATGAATTTATAACAATGTTTTAAATGGTTTTAATAGACAATAAAGGTGAATTCCTGAAATGTGTTATTTTGATTAATGGATGTTTACCATTAATTCATTCCTAATTTTTAAATGTTGATGTTCAGGTAAATATAAGTAAATTGGTTTGTTTTGATTACCTCATAACTGATAATGGATTTGTTGGAGAACAATTCTATATTAACATGGATGATGTTTAAAACATATTGGATTTAATTAATATATACAGTAATCCTTTGAATAATGAAGAATTGATGTTTTCAAAAAGTATTAATTATAATTCAGGTTATTAACATGTTTCAAGATAATACATACAAAATGTATTCACCTGTTTGGTAGGTGAAAACCAAGAGTTATCATATGATATATTCAAGAGAAGTGTTAACGAGGTTTAGTGAAATTATTTCCATTGTTTTGGATTTTCATCAGTAAAATGATTTTTTGTTTTTCCATTTATCAATATTTTCTGTTGAAATTCATATGATTTTTGTGACATAAAATATTTATCTCACCATAGGTTGAATAATGCATATTTGATATCATGTGTTGAACTTTCTGTTGTTATAAAGTCATATGGAATGTCCTATCATTATATTTATGAATCACATTATCTGATAACACTTCTGGAATGAAAATATTAACATTATTTTTTTTATTAATATATGAAGTGAAAATTTATAAAGGAATAACAAATGGTGAATTTTTCATTAAATAAAGTATGTATATCTACTAAGAAAAATTCTTCACCTCTTAGAAAAGGATGATCAAACCAAAACAATTCATAGTACCTTCTTTTTTGATGAATAAAAATGTATCTTATGTCATTTTAGATTTATGGAATTTTGATTATGAGCTTTATATTAACCATGTGTTCTATCAGTCTCATGTAGAACATGATAGTTATATTTCTCTTTAATGTCAATTTTTTCACTTCCCGTCTGTTTTCTCCCATGTGAGTAGTTAGTTATGAGTAACTTTTTGTAATAATTATGTTTCTAAAATTTTTTAACGGATGATTATGTATTCATTTAAATTATGTGGGTTTATATTAATGAATCATTCATGTACTAATCATTCGAGATCCCATATAAACTTCATGGGAAAAATCATTTTATTGGGGAAGGAATGTAACTCCCTTAGAATTTGTGAATTATGTTAATTTTTTTGAATTAAAAAAAATATTATTTAAACTTTTCAAATCACGAAACTCTATAAATTTTTTATTATATGAAGGAATAAAATTTATATTTTCTATACATAATACCATGTCAATATTTCCATAAATGAAAAATTGATTTGGAATGCATTATATGCATCACTGAGTTTCCACAAGACATCGTTTTTTTAATCATTTAAATAACATAGTTATAACTTTGTCGTTAAAAATAGTAATTTTAATATAAATAAATAATATTTATAATTTATTTATAATTTTTCCACATAATTAGGACTCATTTTTAATGAAATGTATATTTTTTTCAATGTTATTATATGTATAGAAATATTATTTTTCAAAAGGAACTGCTTTTTATGCACTTCTGTGAGTAATAATAAAACAAATTTAGACACAATTAGAAACACAATTTGATAAAATAATTATCAATTTTTAATTAATAAATTCAAAATGTACTTAAGGTGTATTTTTATTATTTTTCGATGATGTTTGTTCTTTTTATGACTAGTGAAAAATATTACATGGTAGTTAAAAACATCATTTTTCGATTTATTATAATTTAATTTTATTTATAATTCAAAATAAATAAACTGTAAAAAAATTAATCAATTGTTTTTTCTTTGTAATCATTTTAATAATGATATTATAAATAAGATCTTATTGAACATTTAAACGTTATATTTACCCAAAATCTCTCCATATATGCGGGATTAGTGTTAAACATAATTTTTCCACTTCATTGAATTTAATTTCAAAAAAAATAACAAAAAATATTGTAATACATATTATATTTAGAGTCTCATAGGATTAATTTACGATCTTTCGAAATTATGAATACTACCTTTAATAAATTTTTAGTAACCACATCTAATGGGTAAATCAGATAATTAAAGGTAAAAATAATTTTGTTATATCATTGAAATATTGTAACATTGTTCATAATGTCATTGTATTAGAGGATGTTTACCAAAATAATCCTCATTAATAATTTAAAACCATTTAATACACATTGGTAAAAATATTACATTTATTATATTTTTATTTGATATATGTTAAAATTTTGATACACAAATTTTTAATAGTAAAATAATTTTTAATATAGGGTAATATAAAAATTAAATTAGACTACAAATAGACGTGTTAATTATAATAAATATATATTCATCATGATTGTTTTTTAAAATTTTATATTTGAAATAAATTAGGGAATTTCATTCACAACACTGATAAATTAATTGTTTAATTAAATAAAATTAAAAATAAATGTTATTAAAAACACTAAAATAAATGAAATGTGACATAATTAATGACATGAAATAACTTTTCAGATAACTATGACATATTAGTATGATATTATACGTGTTTTGTAAAGTTTCTATGTTAATATGATATTTTTTAAAGACAAATAATCGAGAGTATCTAAATTGACATAAATAATACTTTAAAAAAATAATATTTTATCAAAAGATATAAAATTCATAAAAAATTATAATTTAGTAAACTATGTAGAGTATGGTTATAAATGTCCTTCATGACCCAGATGGGGTTATTTTGTCAATTTTTAGTAAATATATTATCCAAAAGTGTAAAACAATTAAGTATAATGGAAGAATATAAATAGTTAATCATAGGGTTAAATCAAAAAAATAAGATTAACATTATGGCCTAACAATGTCTTAAAATAGTTTTTTGATATTATTTATAATAATTTTAATATTAGATTCATATTAAATATCATTTTATATATTTAAAAATTAAAATCAATTTATATTAATTTTATATTTAAAGGAATCCAAGAAAGCCCCTCCCCTCTCTTATAAAAAGGCACCACCTCCCTCAAATTCTAACACCACATTGAGCCTTATAGATTACCAATACCATATCATATACATTTTAAAATTACCTATTAACATTCTATAGTTTATATTATTAACAAATTATATAATATAGTGTCCCTATGAGAAGATCTAGATAGAGATGGTTGAAGAAGAGGTAAACTCTTTATTGACCTTTTCAAAATTGTTCCTTATTTTACATAATATTCATGTATTAATAACATTAAAAAGTTATAAATACACTATAAAATATATTATGATATATTAATATGGTTATGGAAAACAATATTTAACCTTTTATTTACTCTATGAAAAATTAATGTACCATGCGAGTGTAAGTACAACATATTGTATCCATGTTATGGTGTCATATTTTTTTCATCATCACATTACATGGATAAGTATAATTTTGGAAATAATAATTATATATGATTGATATAACATTATTTTTATTCCAGAACAAAATATATACCATTCAGTTCCTTATTTGTTTACAATTAAGAAAAAAATATCTTCGCTTGTGCGTACATACAACCTACCGACTCCATGACGAGATGAGATGTATCAACCACGCAAAACATTTCATGAATGATTATAAAAATGTATATAATGACTAAATATGAAATATATGACATAATAATTATAATATAATAATATATATAAATATATTCCATTTACCCTCTTCCATTCAGTATGATAGGAAAACGGAAATAACGTTCCTCTGTACGCAATACTTACCATCTTCATGAATAGTATATTCCATTTCATGTATTTATCATAAATATATAACTTATATACCTTATATAGGAGTTATATATATATAATTCATTACATTTTGTAGGTAATTAAATCATTATATACGTAATAGGAACACAAATAACAATTCATTGCACATACAATAAACAAAAATATTATAACCCGGATGTTTTTTCAGCATTGATTTTTTGATAAACATGTTTTGTAAAATCATAAATGTATCATATATGATACCATATATATTATTATGGTTCTTTTATATGTTAATTATATGTATAAAACTAATATAATGGAGTTCCAAACATGTACAAAGGGAATCTAACCTATAGTAAGGGATAATGTCCCAATCTCATTTTTATCCAAGATTTTCATACGTAAATATTTTTTGAGAAAGAAACATATAATATTACCATGATTCATAAAAAAATTTCCAAACTATTTTTATTGTTACTATACAAAACATTAAATTTCTTTTTACCCATGTATACCTATTTATAATACATTTTGAAAGAAATATATTTTTATCTTCATAACGAGGTACTTTTTGACATTTTCACAAAAAAGTTAGAGAATGATGTTTTTTTAACATAAACGGATTGAATGTATTTTTATGATTTCATGATGATTGGTTTACTTGAATATTCCCTAAAAATATTACATGTATATTTTCAAATTAAATAGTTTCTCCTAAAATTTTGGGAATTTCTAGTAAAAAATGTTTTGAAAGAAAAAATGATATTTTCATCAAGAATTGTTTTCAAGAGATCTGTGCAAATAATTTTCCATATTATATGAAATTTTTTAATATTTAATATTTGTTATTATGGATATTATTAAATGATCAAATTATTCATATTTATATGATTTTTTTACATTTATGATAGAAATATATTTATGAATACCATTTCTTTTTCATGGGTAATGTTTTGACTGCAAGATGATTATGAATCCCATTTCATTCCACGATTTCTAATATTATAAATGATTTAGAATATTGTGGAAGACATATGAATGAATTTATTATAAAATGTGTGGGACCAATATATCCCTCCTATTAATTTGGTAACGATTTATATTTTATGATATTGATATAAAGGACCTTTTCGAATAAGATGGTTTTTGTAGTGAACCTTGATTACTATGATTGTTGTGGGAGTGGAGCATGAATACCCACATAATTATTGTAGTTAACTATTACAAACAAGATGGTGATGAGAGTGAAGCATGACTACCAATATGGAATGGGGAGTGATCTCATACTACTAAGAAGGCCATGGATGTGATGACTTAGTAGTGATTCCTTGGATGTGAGGCCTTAACTACTTTTAAAATAATTTTATATGATTATGTTCTTTTCCACAAAATCCATGACTTATTTGTATATTCAAATATTATGGATTATGTTCTTTATTTCCTTATGATTTTGTAATTTTGATCTAACAATTGTTATGTCAGCATTATGATTTATGACCATTGAAAGGAATAGTATGTTCTTATATTTTTATAATAATCTTCCCATACCCTTCAGATCATGATTATTTATACATGTAACACATGTTTACCCACACTGATCATCTCATCTAACCCTTTTTAATATTATTTAATTTTACCAGGTTATAATGAATGGTTTTAGTATGAGGTAATAATGGGGAAATATTTTATAAGATATTTTTAATACCTCTCCCTAAATTAGAAGGATGAGTTCAAATATTCTAAATGAACTAATCTAATATGCTGATTAGGTGTGTGTTTGTGGAATGTATTAATTATTCATCAAAAGTGATGTAATGATTGTGTATGAAAAATGAGGGCTGCTATATAATATACCATCCACCACATCAATGGGTAATTCTACATTGGTTGTAGTTATTTTAAAATCTTCTCTATATACACATGGACAATTATTTGGTAGATTCCATTGATACATGGGGTATTAATTTGTGTAGTTCCCCATATCCTTATTGGTGAAAAAGACATTATATTTTCATACATTATTTCCCATAAATTCATTGGCATTATGAGCCTTTTACCCACCCTAATAAAAAATACATGATCCCTTCATGAATTCCCCAAGGTTATTTTTTTCAATATTTTTAACATTGATATTAGTTTTTTGTTATACTCTTCTTTATTGACACATTCTGTTTTTAACAACATTTGGAGGACCTACTCCTCTCTTGAATCCCATTGAGAATGATTTATCTTGATAATTCTTCCTCATATTGTATGGTGGATAGAACTACTTCATCATATGAATAATGATTTTTGGAGACCATAACACATCATAAATTTGGGATAATACCATAAATGAAATGGTAAATATTGGACTCTATGTTGCATATGTAATCCATATCATATATAGAAAACCTTGTAATGGTAACATCATAGACTGTGAACCTCTCTTAAACGTCTATATTTTAGATAATAAACCTTCTCTTAAAATAAATTTATTTCACATGATGGGATTTTTTATTAAATAATGTATCATTATGATAATTTCATTAAATGATATATATTTCATCTTCCCATAGTATTCTGGATCAAATACCACTATTTATTATCATGGAATTTGTGAAAGTACATCGTACATGTATACATTTTTTACGACATTCCAAGGAAAAAAATATCATAACTAGAGACTTAATTCATTTATAAAAAAATTTCATAAAATTACCACTAAATGATGGGGGATTATATCAAAACAGATATCCTGCATATGATAATCTCAACGTGGAATAGGTTTACCCATTAATGATTGATAATTTTTCATAACTTGATTAAGATGCACCGATACAGCCATAATTTCCTCCATTACAATACATGTTTTGTGGTATTACTCTATAGTTAAATCTCTACATTATATTTGAGTATTTGTACAAAAATTCGTAGTAGTTTTATTTCTAAACAGTGGAATATAATTTATTAGATCATAAAACTATTAATTTGTAATCATAATATATAATTCCATATATTAAAAATTTATGGATTAGTCATTTTAGAATATCAGTAATTGGATTCTTTGGGGATATCATCACATTCAAATATTTCATATTTCATTATAATAAAATATTAATTTTTCATATGTGTATACCATGGTAGTTTCAAATAGGATAAAATGTATGGCTCATTATTATGTACTGGGTAATACTCGAGTCAAGACCGAAAAACCCTTTTTAGAGTTGTTGTCCTTAAGTAAATTTGTGCTAGAACCATGTCAAGTTATAGGATCCATAAAGGTATGTATTACAAAGAAGACCCATATTGTATATATTTTATAATAAAATTATGTTGTACATATATACTCATCTTAAAATACTATCTTAAGGTTATGTTCGATAATATATGTTTTATTAAATATAGTTTCCAAGGTGTCTTCTAAAAAATATCTGATACCAACAGTAACGAACGCAACCCCAATAGCCCAGATATGGTGACTTACTTTATTACATTTGAATAGATACGATATTAAGGTACCAAATGACCAAACAATATAGTATTTTTGGAAAACCATATTACATACATCATATAAATTTTAAATTAGAAATATAAATTAAACCTTAAATAATGTAAAATCTCAACATACTTGAAAATAATTCTTAGAATTAATCATCATATCATATGGAAATAAATTGGTGTGATTAAATTATCTTAAAAAGTAAAATATAGATGATGTAATAATAAATCAATGAGAATTATCACCCTGGGAAGATTAAAAATAAAAAAAATCACATTTAAATTACTATATAAGGAAGAATCAATAAGTCATGGTAAATTATAGAATTATATGACATTTAATCCATTAAATGAGAATAAAATGAATCCATATATTTATTCACTCTAAAAATATAATTGATTATAATAAATAAAAAATAAATGCATGAAAATATGATTTATCAGAATCCATTTTTCCAAGTAACAAGTTACAATTACAATCAAGATGTATTCTCTAAAAAGTTTAAAATATATTATTTAAAAACCATCTGATTTGACCAACTTATTCATCTCATTAGTCTATTGATTAATCAATGGGATTTAAATAACTATCCCCCAAACTGTTTTTTACTTGTCCATAGTATTCCTCATATACCTAATTATTGATTTAAACTAATAAACAATGTTCTTTATCAAATATTTGTTGTGACTAAAAGGTATAGATTTATCAATATTTCCCTAGCTAATCATATAAGATTCAACAAAAATAATTTGTGAAAAATTTTATTTCTTTTAGGAAATAATCATTACCATTAGACAATAATATATATATTTAAAATAAATTTTATGACAAGTGAATAATTATTATAATAATGTTATTGTTTTAAGATAATGCTAGTAACCACAAATCATTTCCCAATGACTTTATCTATTTGAAATTTTAAAATAATATACAATTATATAAAAGAATTAATAATTAATCATAAAAATATGAAATATTAAGTAGTCATATTTTTAAATTTCATATGGGATGTATTTACCCCACATAAATTTGAAGTGGTTTATAATAACAAATAAGTCGTAATATAATGCAACGTGATACAAAATCCACTAAAAGATGCTCCCTTTTGGTTTAATTCTCTTTAACCACCTATATAATTGTTTTAATAATTATAATAAATTAGAAAAAATCCATATTAAAATTTATAATATCATATATAATCCTTGTATAATATCTTATCTCTTTTTTAAATAGTCATTCCATAGTTTTTTGTTTTATGTGTTGCCTTCCATGTTTTCGAATTATGAGTTGACATGTTATATTTCGTTACTCTTACAATGAAAATGACTTTATCATATAATGAATATTTATAATGATATTAATATCTTATATATTAAATTTTTATATATTTATAGTTAGGTATATTTTTTATAGGAAAAGAAATAAATTGTTCATAGAGACCATAGTTCTTACGTGCACGTGAACTCTACTTCAATTTTATTGTTGTATTAAATAAAAAGGATATAGATATATGTGTGTATTGTCATTAAAGTATCATATTTAATTAATATATATCCCATATGTTTAAAAAATTAATCTTTAATACATTACATGTAAATTTTTGAATGAATCACAATGATTTACGGGGTGGTTTTCCTCTGCACACATGAGAAACATTATCGTATTCTCAAAAAATTGAAATCATGAATTTATGTGTTATATAATTAATATATAATCATTTAAAAAAAGTAGATTTCATAAATATAATGTATAAATATAATTTCTATAATTATTCCAAAATATTAATGGTGGTAATGGAAAAATAGGTGATCGTTTGTGAGACCATATTTTTCCTTAAACATGAACGATGTATTCCTAATTAATTTGGTGGAATTGTGTAAAGGTGAAGGTGGTAAAATTAAAATTATTAAATATAAAAATATTTTGGAAATATTTTGGTATTTAATAATCTTGTTATATGTTTAATTTAGGGGAATGAAAAATAAATAAAATACAGATGCATGTTGATGAATATTACATCTTCTTCAGGTAACTACAATTGGTTTTCACCAAAGTTGATTTGTGGATGATATTATTATTAAAATATGGATTCAATAACGATTTATTTGTTGTTTTAATGTAAATTTGGATAGGTTTGGATAATCTAAATGTCATGGGAGGTGTGGATATTTGAGGGTAGTCAGTTCCTTTTATTGTGGAGGAGGATTGTCATTCTTGTAATTGCTAAAATGATTTCACTATTGAGATGTATCAGATAAATAAAGTGACATGAATAATGAAAATTTATCAATAAATGGGAATATGTAGTTGAAATATGTCCAACCAATGGGTTTTAAAAATGTGCTGGTTCATTTCAACAACTCATCTTTTATGATTAACTACTATGTAATATCATTATTACGTTAATCATTATGATTAACGTTAAATATTTTTTCTTATCAGTATATAAAAAATGATTTTTAAATTATTATAAATAATAAATTATCCCTATTCAATAATTTAATTCAATTTTTCCATCTTCAACTCAAAAAAAAGAATAATTTAAATTAAATTTATTCCATAGATGTTACAACTAATGTGGGGTTTTTAAAGTGAGAAGGCTCAATAGTTTGTGATGTTTTTAAGTCAAAATTCCTTATAAAATTGATTCTAATAACCTAAATTTTTATAGTATGTTTATAAATTATCTAATTTAGCATTAAGTAAAATTTACATATATTTTTAAATTATAAATAATCATGATGAAATGTCAGTTTTCAATAAAATTATGTATTTTCACTATTTATCAAGAAATAAAACTTCTCCAAAAAATCACCAAAATAGACATTAGATAATTTTTGAAATTATGATTTACAAATTTAGATAATTTCCTAGTATAATATTTTTAAAAAATTTAGGCTTTTTATTTAAAATAATTCCTCCATTAAAATATTGAAAATTAGACTTTTAGAAGAATAATTATTCTTATAATTAAAATTTGATTTGATCAATTCATATTCATTTACAATTTAGCTGATTAATGTCTGAAAATATGATTGAATATATAATATTTTAATTTCATTATGGTTAATCAGTAATATTACTTAATTTAAATTTTTAATAAAAATCACTTTTGGGCACGTAAAAATATTTTTTTATATATACATTTCATTATATTCAATTGGTTTCATTATTTTAAATTCAAATTGATTTGTAACCAATGAATTTAAATAATATCATAATTTAGTTAATGATATTATGTACAAAAAGTTTGTTATCAATGTTATAATCATTATTTTTAATTTCATTTTGTAATGTAATGAAGGATATCAATGAATGTAATTGTTGTGTGCAATGGAAACAAACATAGTACTGTGTGAATTGCAAGTCCTGTCAAAAAAATTATTTTATAAGTTTTATATTGTATTTCATTGGGGGAGTTACATCATGATTAAGATGAATAAAATTTAGGTTATTATATTCAATTGATATGTTCATGTATTGGATGATTTATGTTCATGTTAATCATATGTGATAATTGATATCTCCCTTTTTTTACCATTACTGTGAATCTATTCTCATCCATTGTCATATTTCCATTCCTAATGTTAGGATGAAATTATTTATGCCTGCTATTTATGTTAGTGGTTATAGTTATGAATAACATAGAAGAATATGATGTAGATTGCATACAAACAAGATTTTTGAGTACGGATGTTTCAAAAGAAACTAATTATTTATTGTACTCATGTGTGTTTTTTTGTAATATGAAATGAATAATCATATATTAACACGTCAAATCAATATATTAGTTGAGTGAGTCATTAATTTTTTGTATTAATGAAAATTTTTAGATAACATTTTTTAATCAAGGATGTGAAACCTTTAGTGAGATACCCAATGATATTTGTAAATATAATATTTGGATAAGTTATATATAGTAAAGCATCATGAAATTGTATTTAATATTATATTGAGTTCTTCCCTTGAAAATAAATTCCATTAAAGATACTACCTATGGGTTTGGTTTTGAAACTATTATACATAGGGGTAGACACTCTATGAAAAGAACATTGAGATTTGATTCGATCATCACTTGGTGCATAACAACGGGCCTTTCAACCCATCTTGTTGGACAATACTATTGTTATTGAAGTAAAATTCCTAGACACTTTGTAGACAATAATGATCAATATTTGTAATGATCATGAATTACCTTGGACCATCCAAATATGTTATGGAATGAGAATAATGATTAATAATAATGACATACTATTCTTTCTTTTTCGTGAATGTTCACTATGTTGAAATATTTTGGTTGATAAATCTGACAATTATTATTTATTATGGAATTTAATAAAGAATGATAATATTTATTTTGTAATTGATATGATCAAATATTGATTTACACTCTTTTATCATGTTATGATTTCTTAATTTATATAAGTAAAACTCTATAGTAATTATAATTCATATAAAAAATGATTAAATTTTTAAATAGTAGTGAATACCTCTAATTATATGATGATAACATATCATGTCTAAAAATCTTCACCAGATTATTTTTGGGAAAATTTGTTTAAATAAAATCAAATTATATACCTCTTATTCAAATTTTTGTAATCATATGCATGGATTGGTTCTCTATACATAATGATGAAACCAATTTTGGATGAAGGGAAGTAATTTTTGATATTCTAAACTAACTTATTGCCATCAATTTGTCTAACAATAAATATTAACATCCAATGGAGAAAACATCAAATGTATACGTATTTATTTAGAGTAAAATGATGTATTTATCTATGATGGTTTGGAAGAATCTCAACATCAAAAATATTATTTCAATGTTCTATTTTTTAGGTCATTCAATAAGAGATCTATAGTATCCATTTGAAACATGAACATGTGTTTTGAAATAACACATAATTTATGCTACACATTTTATTTACTCTAATTGGAGTTCCCCAAATTGAGTTACAAGAATTTAAAATGAAACTCTGGAATGATTTGGAAAATGTATTCATTTGGAAAAGTGTGTCAACTTGGGGGTTTTATATCTAATTTACAATGAATAAAGATTGATCAATATGAATCTACACTGGTTATATGAAATGGAAAATAATTAAACTAAAAATAATATCTTATACCCAGTATTGATGAATTTCATGACCAACTTTGTAGTTCCCATTACATTTCAATTATTTTACTTAATTATGTATATCATCAATTGATGGTAATGAAGGAGAATTTACGCAATATATCCTTCCATACAAGGTATATGAACTGTGATAATATAGTTATTATATTTGTTCTTAATAATTCCCATACTACATTCAATGATTTAATGAATAACTTATTTAGTGGTTAACTTGATCATTTTTTATAGTAAACATAATATTATACTCTATTAAAATAGATATTAGGACCATGAAGATCACATGAATTTTTTCCTCATGAACCTGTGGATGGAGAGATTGTTTTTCAAATATCTAAATAGTGTGAATTTTAATATAAGTTGTTTCTTTTTTTTGTATAATATAATAATATAATAGGTTATATTATGGAATAAATCAATGATATAGGAAATTAAGTGTTCACATAGGCCAACTATAGTGACTTAGATCCATACTTTTCTTGGTCTGTGTAGGAATTTTCAATTCATTGTTGAAAATTTCATATGGGTATCCAATCCACACAAGATGTTTACATAGAAGGAAGACATGATAATCTAAATATATGTCTATAAGGAAATTTTCATGGAATTAAGAAGAAGTATAGTATGTGTACCAATTACTATATTTCCATGTAGTGGAGAAGGTTTTTTGATAAATAGTTATACATCACAGATGGGGTTTAAATAAATCCTCATGAATAATTATTTGTGGATATATTATGACTCAATACAATATAAGGCTTATGATAAAAATTACCCAACCCATTATTGAATGTTTTTTTGGTTTATTTTTTCATTACAAATATAGTCTAGTTTTCATTATAGAGAACATAATAAAATATATAATGATCATTAATGTATAATGTATATATTCTAATAGAAATTTTTTAATATTAATTTGACAACATGGTTGGAGAAGATTAGTGACTATAAATCCTCAATTCATTACAACCCCATGAAGAAGAACATGTTGTACGATCACGAAAATTGAAAGAATCATTCCTCTTAATATATAAAGAGGTTAAAAAAACCAACATTTATGGAAATGAAAAATATGGATATGGAAGTCTTGATGGAAGGTAGAAATATAATAGTTCTAAAATAATAATTCAACCATATATCCAAGTAAATATTAAACATATCAAAAATAAGTTTGGGGAGATGATGTATAAGGGGATAAATGCTCTTAAATGTTACCTTCATAATGATGAAATTATAAGGTTCATGAATCATATATTTTTCTCTCCATTTTCGAGTTCATATAATATCTATTAGATGATTATAACTGATCTTCATTCTCTATTATTATTGTAAGTAAAAAATATGTTTATAGATTCAAATTATTGTTTCTAGTGGGATAGAATAAATAGAGACATTGTAGAATATTTATAGTTGTGCCTCATTTGTCACAAAGATAATTATGAGAGAAATAAAGGATAATGGGACAATAATTATACTATAGATACCAAATTGAAAATGGGGAAAATCAACCTGAAAATCATCATTTGACTCCCCTAAAAATATATTGTTCGTAACATTACAATGGTTCAACATTATTAATTCATGGTGATATCACCCTTCATTATTATTTATGAAAAAATTTCTCAAGATAATATTTCGTGATATACATCGATGAAGTGTTAAGATTTCTTCTAATACCATATTGTACTATATTTGATTAGGATTGGATATTTCCCTGAAAGTTATTCTGAATCCATAAATATTATTTTCATTTAGATTTTTATTTCACCACAACTTATCATTCTAAAATATATGGTTAGACTAAGAAAATAATTCAATCTATAGAAGATATTCTATAAGGTTGTTCTATGTATTGTAATGGTTTTTTTTTCATTAACACCATTATCTGGTTTAGTTTTCATTAAATAATATTTTTCACTCAATAATTCAACGGCATCTAATTAATAATCCCTTTTTGTCATGATGTTTTAGAATACAACATACTATGATGATGTTTGGGAATTAAATATATTCTGACATGAGATGATGGATGAAAATACAAATAAGATTTGATCAATTAAATAACCCATAATAGAATCAAAATTAAATAGAAATAATACACTAATAATCGTTAACATTATCTATAATTTGAATTCATTGAGAATAAATTTATATGAATTTAAAAATGGAATCAATTTATGAGATTTATAAATAATGAAATTTTGGGACCAATGTTTATTTTCTATGTGGAGATTCTTGATTATGTTGAGATAGTTTCTTAATTATTAACACTTACACTGAACCTATATCAAGTCAACAAAATTTTCCTTATATTTCTCCTAATGATGTAGATACCCGATCCTTAACATGTACTTAACATATAAGGAAAACCTATGGATCAATAAATTTCATTTGAAAAACTTCCTACAATGATATTTTATTATAGATGAAAAAATTTATGAAATCATTACACTCACCTGATCATTGATTTATTTCAAATACACCAAGTTGAGGAAGCTCTGTGGGAACCTACTGAATTTAGGAGGATTATGTATCCTTATTTGTATATATTATAGTAAAATAACTTAATGTATTGATGTAATGTTAACAGTGGTGTCATGTTATAAATTGATATTTTATGAATTATTTTTTAATATAATTTATTTCATAGATTTTGATTCATGAAACACAATGTTTATGGGAAACCATGATACACAATTAGTATTATTATTTATACCTAACCATTGAACCATAACTATAAAAATATTTAGATATGAATAGTAAAAACATAATGTTTTTAAAAAATAATATATATTTTAGTTATATAATACATAATTATAATAATGTGCTTAATTTTAAGAATTTTTTTTATATTAATAGAATATAAAATTTCTTACAAAAATGTATTATATTTTCTTGGAAAATTTTAAAAAATCACTTTTGGAAAATTCATTTGAAATAATTAGCATATTTTTTATGGATATTTGAAAATTATCATAGGTCGTCCTCACGCTCACTAATTATAGGGAACCCCTAATCATCATCTATCCACTCTATCAAAAGGACGAGCATAAGAATAAACATAAGAAAATAAATATTTTATATCCCAACCCATATCATATAGGACATTTTTTTATTATAAAAACATCTATATGAATGAATTTATTATTATCCCATTGTTGTTGTCAAAAGAAGTGGTATCTTTTATAATTGATCACTTCTATTTCATTTATGATTCCACATTTTTCTAATTTTCATAAGCTATGAAGATATAATAATATTTTAATATGATATATAATTATACTTTTTTATGTTAGTGGAATAATATACATGTATATGATATTCTACCAAATAGGAATTAAAACTGACAATCGTGGATGTGATAAACATCTTCCATGTGATCTAATGTAAATATTTTTCCATAATCACCACTCACTACTGGAGATAATGATAGATATAAAAAATGTATATATTATTTAGTTAATTTTATTCTATTTTAATTATGATATATCATTTACTTTCTTAACCTCCGATTTATTGCAAAATAATAACATCACTCGTGTGTACGTTAGGAATATGCCTCTACAAAACAATGTGAAGCAATTTTCATATTATTTTTTCATTGATGCTGATAAGGGTAGTTTTAATTAATATATATGATATTTATGACATTAAATTACTCTATAATTCTTATATATAATTTATATTCATTTTTTTCCATCCTTCAAGAATATGGAAATATTGTTCACGCATATGAACAACATACCATATATATTAACATTGTAATTCATTTTCTTATCTATATAAAATAAATTATTATAAACACATACATTTGTAATATATATTGTATATATTCCATGGTTATAATTATAAATAGCATGGAACAAAATTAATTTAAATGTAAATAAAACACCAAAACAAAACATACCTAAAAATGGAAGCAGTTATTACGTGAAATGTAATTTCAAAAATGATTTGATAATATTAAAATATTAAATGGTAAATTGAAAATCTAATATTATATGATATATATTATTATGGTTTAAAAATTATTTTATAATAATCAAATATCTTTTATACTGGATGTCAGAATATGTATGACTAAAGTTAAGACTTAGGTTAATGAATTTATAGTTTTTATTTCATTTCATTGAGACATATTTCACATTAACCACACATTTATTTTCTAAATAATATATAATTAAAATATTAAATTTTATGTCATGAATAACATTATTTCATGATATTTATAGTTTCCTTTTTGTTTATTATTAAATGGAGTGTTATTTTCAAATATTTTTCAAGTAGTAAGGGGACATTACTATCACATGTATTTCTATACACCAATTTTTTATTTTATGTGTTGTTGTTCTACTAATGAATTTAATTTTAGATTATTCTAATGACAAATTTTTTTATATAAATAAACAAACAAGTTACTTTATTTTACAGGTCTTATGATTCAACCATTACAAATGTGGAAAAGTTTTTATGTTACAATCTCATTATTTTTAGTATTGTGTATGATTATACTTTTCATTATAAAATATTATAATAAACCTCGGAAAAAAGAGAATAATTCTATTATCCTTTCTTTATTTATTGAAAAATAATTACCTCCTTTTATTTTCCCATCATTTGTATTCAATATTCTAAAATGAATATTTTATGTAAAACCTAAATTATTTCACTATTAGATCAAAAAGTATTCTATTCTATAAAAATATTGATCCTAATGATGTTTAAAATAAAATTTTTATTTTTGTAAAATGATTATTTAAAAACATTTTTAACAATGTTATGATTTACTAAAAATTAATGTAAAATAAATTTTCATGTGGCTCAATTTTAACTCTTGCTTCCACATTATGGTTTATATTTTTTTAAAGACTTTTCATTTTTAAAATGTTGTATTTGGTTAATAATTTACTATTGTTATGTTTTTTTATCAATTACTGTGAGAAATAATTATTTTTATTTTATATACATTATTTTAGTTACAATTCATGTCGCATTAATTAATTTTAAAATTAGTTCATTTATTATACATTATTTTTGTTTCTATTTAATTTTTTTTATTTTATCATATAATGTATATTTTGTATTTTAAAAATAAATAAATAATTTTTTGTTAATTATTTTAATTAATTACTCACTATTTTAATTTAATTACAATTAAAAAACATTTGATTTATTATTTTAATTATTTTGTTTAATTCACATATAAATAAATAAATTTTTGACTTATGTTTATAAATATTCAAATAATCAAGCTAATATTAATAATTTAAATTAATTAATTAGTTATTTTATTAAACTATTATAATTGAAATCTCTAATTTCATTATTACATTATATATTCTTTAATTTACATGGATTTAATTAGTTTTTATCTTTAAAAACAGGTAATTAAAAAAATTTAGTCAAAAATTGCAATTAATTTTAATTTACTATTATGTAAACTAATATTTTATTTATTTATTTAGTTAGTTTGAATTTTTATTTATTTATTTTTAAATTTATTAAATTGTTAGTTTATTTTAATTGAAGTATTTTTTAATTTATTTATTGTTTAGTGTAGGTGACACCGATGAATCCCCTTCTCCATTGCATCTTATGACCCGTCTACACAATGTCACCGACTTTCCATCCATCCTTCCATCTTGTTTGTCTCACTGACTCTCCTACCAATGTTTGTGTCATAGATATGACTTCCTCTATCTCTTATATCGATGAGATAGACACCGAAAAATTTATTCCATTTTCATTTTCAATCATTAAGACCGAAATCAGATCTCTATTTTCTTCCTCTATCGGTCTCACAGACTCCAGGTGACACCGACACCAATTCTCATCACCACTACAACTAAAACTGACTCTCACACTTACTCGCCTATCCTACCTCATTGATGAAACCCCATTGTAGTCAAACAACCACATGATGACTATATGAAAAATCTAGTCAACCATTTTGGAATCAGATCTATATATTTCACTCCAGCACATGAGCACGGAAAATCAGTATTGAAACTAGCCAGTGGAAGTCCCCCTGTTCAACTATTGATTATTTCTACATTTTCCTTTTTGATTTTTGATTATTTTATAACATCGTTTTTTTATTCCTTCATTACAGGTTTTCTCACTCTTACATCCACAAACACTTCATCACCACCAATATCTACTAGTTGATATTTTATTTGTTGTTTTTGTTTTCTTTATATTGTTTTTGATCATTACGAAAAACTCTTGACCTCCATGTGTGATCTGAAAAAAAAAACCTAAAAATTACTAAAATGGAAAAAAATATTCAAAATAAAATTCCAATCACAATACTATGAACCTCTTAATACAGGCTCACATGTTCCAAATAGGAGAACATAGCACATATGAACTATGATATTGAGAGACACCTAGAATATTTTAAAAATACCACTGAAAAAATTAAGATGAAAGAAAACAGAAATAAAAATATGAAAAATCCACCACTTGAGAATTTGAACCAACATGGAATTATGAACCAACCTATAAATGAGATTTCTGAGAGACACCACCTATGAGAATTCCTTCTACCTTCTATATCTATAAATCCATCATAGATTACACTCTCTCATAGGTATATAAATTATGAAATCAATATATCTAATCTTAGACATCTGGAAACATTCAGTGGAATTCCTAATGAAGAATCTCATGAATTTATTAGAGACGTCTATTGTAGATTCAGGCAGCTGCCACTTAGGTGACTTAGTAAGGTATAACTGAAACAAAGAGTGTTCATCATCTGACTAATGGGTACTTATAGGAAATATATTCCATAGTTAGTGGAGGAAATCATTGTACCATGGGATAATTTCTATATTGCTTCCACAATGATATTTTATCCTAGGAGGTTGACAGATGATATTATGTAAAAACGAACTGATTTTCTACAATATGAGAAAGAACTATTTCATAAAGCATGAGACATGTTTATGTGACTTCTTATTTTTTTTCCTAACCACTAGATAACACCCCAATTCCTCATGGATAAATTCTACAATAATTTCACTCATTACCACCTAACATTGGTGGATTAGTCCGTTGGAGGAGACATTAGTGATAGGATAACTGAGGAGATCAAACAAATCTTCAACCAATTAGCACAAAACACTCATCACAAATACTCTAAGAGAAGAATAATTGTTATAAAATAACATACCCCTTATACACAATTGGAATACCATGCTAATGGGTTCTTCAATAAGAACCCCCCCCCTGTAACACACTTAGGGAGCACTTTCCCCATTGGGGAATGTTAGGTCACACTCAAACTTATTTCACCATCAATGATATGAACGTACAACCTCTTCAGGAATAAAAACTTTAATTCAATGGTAAATGGATTCTTCCTAGAGATGATTCATTATAAAATTCATACAACTAGGGGTATTTTAGCCACCCTAAACTTTCTTGGAGTGAGTAAGGAGTCCTTTGACCTGCTTCTCCTTGATAATTCCAACATCCTCCTTGGCAGTTATTCCAACATGAACCCCATCCCATGACTGAGTCTTATTATTATATGGATGAGGTGAATGATATGATTCTTCACATGATATGGAGGTTTTATGAAAAAAATACTCAAAATCATTATGAAAAATTCAAATGGATTCATGAATGAAGAATCTGGAAATTAAAAAGGATTCATATGCAAGGGGTGCTAGTAATGAAGAAAATGGTGGGCTTCCTAGATCAATTTAATCATACCACAAGGAGAATGACATGGTTTTTTCATTATAATTGGTCTCCAAACCCATCAACAACAAACCATTGATCCCCAATATTCTAAAAAAAATTGGCATTGAAAACTCAAATCTAGGAAATGTTGAATCTAGAAATCTATATAGCATCACTAGAACCCCTCATGATCCTGTTTTTCCAGCTAAAAACCCCAAATAAAATGTGTTGAAAACATTATAAATAAATGGATGAAAATTTTAACTAATAACGTATAGTTTTTCACCCAATTATTAGAATCATGTCTTCTGTAATCCCTTTTCTTCTAAGAATAATGAAGCCAACTCATGATTCTGAACAGTTGAAATTTTTTAAAGTAGTTAAAAATGTACATTGATATCATATTATTTGAATTCCACATTAAAACACTATCATAACAAAAATCACTCAAGAAATTCAACATAAATAAAATTACATTTTATGAATTTCCACATATATCTCAACATAGGAGTGTAGTAATGTTTTGTATAATTGGATACCTCCAATGAATCTGGACCGAAGAAGGTATGTCAACCCCTTCACCTTTGGGGATAAAGGTTTTATGTTCAACTTTCTCAGAAACCTTTGTTCTATAATAAATATTATAACTCAATACCTCATTCATCACCTAATATTAAGTGTTTACCAACCCACCACCATTTGGTTACAACTTTCTGTTATGTCCAATACTCATCTACTGGGTAGGGTTGATGAATTGATAGTGGGAGTAAGAAAAATATGTCTTCCTTATGACTCTCTGGTTATTTATATGGAGTGTGACAAGAAGGTACCTATCATTTTTGGTTGTCCATTCCTGGACACATGAGGTGGTGTGATAAATGTCTCTAAGGGGTTGTTGATTTTCAACCTGGGCAAACAAAAAAGAATAATTTTATTTATTTTAGAAAATAAAAGGACCCACTCACCCAATAAACCCCAAATATGAGTTTGATATATTCTAAGAGTACATTTGATGATGGGGAAGATGTGATTTTGAGGATGATAGATGAGATCAATAGTGAACCTTTAATCCATCTTGCCACTTTCAGGGGGATCCGGTCATGGATGAAGAGAGAGAACCTGTAGATGAGATTGACAGAATTTTTTTGGACCACCTTGATGATATTTCTATTGAGAACGTTATGTCCCCAAGAGAGGACAATATTTGGGAAGAAATATTATAAAAAATTATTGTAATGAGGACGAATCCTTCGTTACTACATTAATCAAGAGTCTGTATGAAGATCTCTATCCACCTAGGTCTATGTGTCTTCCCTAAAATGAGCCACCACCAATTCTTGAAGTCAATCACCTTCCGACATATCTCAAATATTAATTATTAGTATAGAGTTACACCCTGCATCTTATAATTTCATATAAGATAGAGGTAATCCAAAATAAAAATATACATAGTGTCCGGAAGATGTATAAGTACCTCACAGGCTGGTTGATTGTTGATTTTTAGGGGATTACTTATGTATTTTGCATGAACAATATTACCATGGATCCTAAATATAATCTTAATGTGGAAGCTAAAATATGACTCAATCCATACCTGAAGGAAGTTGTTAGGGAATAAGTATGTATGTTGTTTGATGCTGGTATGATTTCTGCCATTTCAGATAGGCCGTATGTATTCCATGTCTAGGTGGTACCCATGAAGAGTGTAGTGACAGTGGTCAATGATTAAAAGAATGATAAAATCAAAACAAGGGTAGTTAAAAAATGGTAAGTCTCTATAGACTATATAATGTAGTATTATACAACAAGGAAAAAACATTTTAACATGCCATTTTTTGATCAAATGTATGAGAGGTTGGTAGGAAATAAATTTTTCATCTTTCTTGATGATAAATCTGGTTACAACCATCGTTCCATTTTAACTCAGTTTGAAGAGAAACCCACATTAACTTGTCCATTGGGGGCATTCTTTTACCTGTAGATTCCCTTTTGCTTCTATGGTGCTACTTCCACTTTTCAAATGTTCATTAATGAAATTTTATCAGACATGATTGAAAGGATAGTTGATATTTTCAGGATTATGTTTATGTTGTGGGATGTGGCTTTGAGATCGTCCTTGAAAATTTGGAACTTGTGATGTTGAGATGTCTAGAGACCAATCTGGTCTTAAATATTGAAAAACTCCAATTGATGCTGACTAACAGAATATTCATTGGTCAAAAAGTATCTAAGAGAGGGTTGGAAATCAATAATCCCAATGTTGAGGTCATCCAAATGTTTCCCCTTCCTGATAATAAAAAAGTTATTAGGTGTTTTTTTGGGTCTTGTTGGGTTTCATAAGAGTTTCATTTAGGATTTTTCTAATATTACTTGACTGAAATGATCCCTACTTATTACGGACACACCCTATTCTTTATTAGAAATTTTTAGAGTCCTGCAATCTTCTCGAGAAGAAGTGGAAAATATTTAATATTCCAACATTCTACGTGATGTTTACCAAATGAAATATTCCACCACAATGAAGGAAATCACAGCTCTGATGTTTTCATTAGAGAAGTTAATGTTTTACATGATAGGGTCCGCTGTTACCATTTTCATTGATCATGCTTCCCTCAAGTACCTTCTTGTAAAAAAGGATTTAAAACTCTGATTGATAAGATGGTCCCTACAACTACATGAGTTCAATTTGGATATCATGGATACGAATGGGTATGAGGATGTAGTTTTAGACCCCATGTGTAGGCAACCAAACACCCAATGTGACTAACCAATAGAGATCAACACTTCCTTTCTTGATTATCAGTTGTGAGATAATTTTGTGAAGATATCTTCATAGTTTTTTTACTATAAAATCTTCTTGGTAGTATTTTTCGTTCCCAATGACCCCTCACACAACCAATAAATGATGTTAATTTTTTATATGAAGTATTATTTTTTGGATGATCCTCTTCTCTTTCAGAGGTAATCTGATGGAATTTTGAGAATATGTGTTGTTGATGAAGAGATGCTTCCCATACATGAGATTTGCCACACATCACCATGGGGTGGACATAATGGTGGAGGGAGGAATACTCCAAAGTTCCTACATTATGGTTTCTAAAGGTTCTCAATATTTAAAGATGTTATAAGTTTGTTAATTGGCTGTAAAAATTGTGAAATGCTAGGAAATGTCGGATGAAAGCCATAGGTGTTTAATATGGAATAATGTAGGTAGAAATCATTGATTTATGTGGATTTGAAATTATGGGACCATTACCATCCTCCTTTTAGAATTTGTACATTCTAGTTGTTGTGGGATATGAGTCCAAATGGGTTCATATAGTTTATCTTCACAACAATTCTTCAACGAGTGTAGTCAAATTTATCATGAAAACCATTTTTTCTAGGATTACTGTGCCTAGAGAATTAATCACTGAAAATCATACTCATTTAAAAAATTATATGTTCAAATGTTTGGTGGAGAATTGTGGCTCCTCACATAGGGATGGTACCACCTACAACCATGAATCTAGTGGAATGCATAATGTTGTAATATAGAGCATAAGTATATTTTAGATAAAACATTGTCTTTCTCTAGCAAGGATTGTATAGTTATGTTAGATGAAGATCTATAGGCCTATATAAGCTATTATAAGACTCATATGGGGATGTTAGAATAATTTTATTTGTTTGAAAAATAATTTCATCTGCCAATTGAGTTATAGTAAAAATTTAATTGGGTTGTGAAGGCCCTAAACATTGACATCAAATCTACTAATGAGAGAAGAGTTTTGGAGTTGGGTGAGATAGAGGAGATATAAAGTGACTCTTATGGGTTTGATGATATTAACACATAGATAAAAATTTCCTCTCATTGCATAATAATTCAGAATATGAGTTTCAAGGTTGGTGAGAGGGTCATGTTGTTCAATTCTAGATTGAATCTATTACCTGGAATATTGAAGACCAAGTAGCCAGGAACCTTTAACATTATAAGAGTCATTAATAATTGATATATGGTGATTGTTAGAGAAGATAAAAACTATTTTTTGTCAATGTTCAGAGGATTGACTATTTCATTGAAGGGAATACAAAGATCATGGCTTTCATATCTATCTGAAAGGAATGAGTTGTCTCAAATATAATTGTGGACTATAAACTCATTGTTTCATGGTAACTAACCCAATGATGTTTTGTATTTTTCTTATTTATTTTTTTAAAATTATTTACTTTGGATGCATTATTCTCCAGTTTACTATTTTGTATCCTTGATTGTTCCTCAAGACTTGCCACTTCTTGAGAGAGATAGAGTAGTGCAACTAGAAACTAGGCAAGGGAAAACCAATGGAGGGGTCAACTACATCATATATAAAACTTTTCATTCAACTATCAATTGTTAAGATTTTTCTAAAAAATAATGTATGGATTTTTATTTTCACTTAATGGAATTAATGGTTGTTTAAAATAGTATTCCTATTAAGCTACAAAAGTAGATATATTCAATGAACATTAATGGCCAATGATCCTAATTTTCAAGGATGTGTTTTTCTACTGACCATGTTTAATTTTCAACTCATATTAATAAATATTCTATTTGATCTTATGTGTGGGAGATTCCCTTTAGAATCATTTTAATTCTAAATTTTTTCTTGGGTGATTTCATATTGTAATTTAATGAGTTGAATATTTTATTTGAACTGAATTTTGAAACATGATTTCAACCTATAACTCCCTTTTATTTATCTGTCGTTGTGTATTTTATTCATCTCATCACATCCAAATGTTTATTACATTATGTGTTATGATACTATTTTGAAAACACACATAATTCATTTCAACCAAAAAAAATTAACAGTAATTACATAAAGAATATTCACCCATTAGTCACTTTTGTGTGCATGTGTCATTTCTTATTTTATATTCTTTTTTGATGTGTCAAGCAATCATTTTCAACATAAAATCTACCCCTCAAAATTATTTTATATGTTCATTTTTTAATTTTCATTTAGTAATTTGTCCCACATTAGGATTAAATTTTGTAGAAAATGTTTGGAATTAAGTGTGTGGTATAGGGGTTATTATATTTGTTACTTAAAATTTCCCTTTCATGTGGATTGAAAAAAAATGATAAAAACGGTCAAAAAAATTCAATTGTTTTTCAAATTTATCAACTTATTTCATCACATGAGGGTCATATGGGTTAATTTGGAATGTTGGATCAATCATGTATAATGGATTACTTTTTTTGAGGTTGAGGGTTGTAATGAGTTAGAAGTTGTTAAAGATGAATGATTGCCGAGTGAAGTTGCTTTCTCTCTTTAGGGATTTACTGTTTAGGAACTGAGGAAAGGTGTGTGATATTATAGTTCATCTGAAGTAAGGATCATATCATAGGGTAACTATAATTCATCACTAGAAACTATGGGACTCATCTTTTTGTCACAAATTATTCAATCACCCATGGATGTAAGAACAAATGATTATTAGTTAAGTCCTTAGTAACTACAGTAAAATGGGAAAATGAGATACCACAATGAGTATCTGAGAAAAGGTTCACTGGATGCATCAATCTGAATAAATAAAATCCAATTTCAATCAAAATAATTTCTATGCACAGTTCTATTCACATGGAATATGGCTGGGAATTAGTAAATTAAAGATTCCTCATCAAAAATGACCTCATTAAGGTGAGAGGAATTTTGAACCTATATAATGAAGGTAGAAATTTTATTATTAAAATTCATTTGAGTTGAATCAATAAATTGAAAATGTAAAAGGAAATAAATTTCTAGAATGTAAGAGAAGGTGAGAATCGAATGTGCCTTTGGTTACGGTGTAAATTCCACATGATCTTACATCTCATAACATTTTTAATTGCAAGATGAATTTGATATAAGTATAAAAAGATAAGGATTTAATATGGGAGGAATGAAATATATGACATTGCATGAGTGTGTGAGAATTTTGATCTTTAGATAGTTTTTTGAAGGTAGTCAAGACATTATTTTTGAACACATTCATAGAAAGCCTTACCCAGTTCCTGGCCCTGTTTACCAAGGTGTTAATGTTTAATCATGAAATTTTATAACATAATATCTCAAATCTTTTATCTATTTAAATTTCAATGGAATGAATTTTATTAGGAAAAAAATTTTAAGTATGAGGGATCTTGATGTGGCTCAATTTTAAGTCTTTCTGCCACATCATTTTTATATTTTTATTGAATTTTTAATTTCAAAATGTTGTATATTTTTAAATAATTAATTATTGATATATTGTTTGTATATTATAGTGTAAAATAATTATTTTTAGTGTAAACAATATATTTTAGTGATTAGTTTTTAACCATTAAATAATAATAAAATTAGTACTTTTATTCTAATTTTAGTTTTTTTATTATAATCATTTATTATTTTTTCATCTCATGAATTTTTTAGTCTTTTAAAAATAAATAAATTATTGTTTTTATGATATTTTAACTGATTAATACTTTTTGTATTTTAATTTAAATTCAATAATGATCAATTCAACAGTTTAATTATTAATTTAATTATTTTGTAACAAAATAAATTTTTCACTTTAGTTTTTATTTATTAAAATTATCAAGATAATGTTAACAATATAAATCAATTATATTATTATTTTTTACATTATTTGAATTTATTTCTAAAATTTCACCAGTTAATTACTTTTTCTTTGTTACAAATCAATTTAAATATCATTTTATTTAAATAATAATTAATTAATTAATTCATAGTTGAAAATGAAATTAATTTTACTTTGTTGTTGTCACAAACTACCTTCACCAAGATGAGGAAAGGAATAGAAAACTTCCAGACCTGTCCTTCTTCATGTTTATGTACATATAATGACACCCATGTAAAACCTTCAATAGGCCCTAGAGTGGTGACTAGAAACAAGGGTATATAATCTCATGTAAAATGTACAAAATTACATTTTTTTAATAAGATCATGAGATAAGATGGTATATCCCAAAATACTCCAAAAAATGATAGTAAGAGCAATGCCAAAAATCCATTACCATATACGTGTTCAAAATAAACTGAAACAATGTATAAGAAAACTCAGAGGAAAATTACCAAATAATGAAAAATTGAAATGAAAAATATCTTGAACTCCAAGCTATTAAGGTCTGACATGGTCCTCAAAGTCCCCTTGGAATCCTAAAAGTAGTTTTATAGATGTAGGGTTAGTAGTCATGTATACTCAATCGGGAAAACCATATACTTTCATGCACAAGTGGGGAGGAATTATAATTACTTGAGAGAAATTAGATGTAACCAAAACACCTAGAAAGGAAAACAATCCAACTAGCCTCAACAACGCACACTCCCCATATAATGCAAGTGAGTTAAAATTATAGTAATATAAAATTAAAATATAGATACCCCACACTGCTTTCCCACTAGTTATTGAAGACATGATATGCATAAGACCTCCCTTGTCATTCTCACTATATGCCATTTCCATCCGAACATCAACCTTATGGGCCACCACAAACACACATCCCTCCCAAAGACACATGTGACACCATGACCATGCATCCCACCCACATACAGTAGTGTCACCATAACCATACGGATCCACGCCTATAGACACCTGAGCCAACACAACTACCCCCTTTGATGAAGACTCTTGTGCCTAATCCCGATGACATATAGGAAACGAACCTATCTGCACACACCTAGGCCAACCACCACTACATTCCCAACCCAAATTGTCTTAGGGTATAATGTAAATCAGGGCATCACAGCCTACCCAAAGTGTCTTGGGATACCCGATAGAGGGAGAAAAATAGAGATAATAACTAGCCACTCATAGGAATGATGGGAAAAGATCCTCCCCCATGAAATGGGGGTGTTTGACATGAAGTTAATAATGCGGGTGTGGTGTGTATAAGATACAAAAAAACTAAAAAACATTACATATAGGTAAAAAAACACTCATCCCAACCTATGTTTTCATATTCACAACCACCGTTGTTAACATTCATAAATGAACACACACGTAACAGCCACAACCAATATCTGGAATACAAATCTTCAATTTTATATGTTCTCATTATCATGTTCAAGTGATTGGATTTATAAATTACTCCAATAGCAGGAAACTAACAAACATAACAGCGAGACAATACGTCATATTAATGAAAAACATCCAAACAACAATTTAAGCATTCACACCTAGTTTTGTTGTAAAGTCACAACAAAAAAAGGGATCTGTGAGATCCCTCGATGTACTGGAAGCAATCCAAGCCCCAACATATGCCCCCACATATAGTCAAATACACATCAAATAATTTAAAAACATAATATACTATCCCTGAAATCATTAAGAAGAAAAAATTTGTGTATTGGTAGAATAGAGCAAGGGAGTTTGTAGATTTAACCAATCCATTTATCAAGTTCCTTCACTCCATTTGGTTACCCGAGGTTATCACAATATTCTTCTTATTCAATGGAAATCCATTTTATCAATAAAATTTATGTGATTAACCCATTTCTGTGTAACATATATTCTGTCACAAAATTTTATAGAAAATAGAGTTCTATTAGTGCACAAGAAAAGACCACCAACAACCACAATTTTCAGTGGGAATAAGCCCATAAAATTCACAACATAAATAAAAGATAGTAAACAAATTCAAAAAAATCACCATCATTAGCATCCCTTAATTATTTTAATGACTTGTTATTATATTCATTATGGGTTGGTTTCTTCCATGTCCAAAATGAAACATTATCAAACCCACCACACATGACCCAAAATAAATAGCGATGAAGGAAAAACCCTACTTGGATTATCAATGATCGATGTTTTTCAAATCCCACCATGAAATGGGGATGTGAGAATTCTAGAATAACACCATGGACTCCAAGGGTGAGAAGGAAATGCTCCATCATGGGCATGCAATTCATATCTGAAAGAGAGACTCCAAATGCACCAAGGAAAGGAAGGATACCTGTGAAGAAGAAGATCTCATGTGATAAAAGGAAAAATCCTAGAATTAGAATATGTGAAAAATCATAGTGCATAAAAAATGTGGACTGTGGTTTAATAACGTATCTACATGGGTTCACATGTTATAATTTATTAATAATTAATAATTATCCTTGTAGATGGTGGCGATAATGGCTATGAGTTAATATATTTTCATTAAAATGGTGACAAACTCGTAATTGGGGGGGGGGGAATAAGAAAACACTAGAGGATAGAAACGCGATAAAATGGCATGAGAGGCCATATGTTTTGGTAAACTGGGTCCCCCCAATCATAGTGAATTTAAAACATCAACTATAGGATTAAAATGGACTTAAAACACTTTAAAATGTGTTAGAAAACTCAAAATATGCATTATGGAAAACAAGGGAAATAACCCTGACACTCCATTGGTGGCACCTTTCAGGTGTGACACCGATCGGTGGAACCAATAGGTGATGCCACAGTGACAACCTTTGACTGAAATGGATTCCCACCTCACTCACTGATGTGGTATATGACACCCCAAACACCAGAATTGACATGTAAAATGTCAAGGAGGGTCTAGGGCATTACAACTGTTAACTAAAATAATGTGTTATTTGTCAATTTAGTTAGTCAATTTATTTATTTACTTTATTTATTAAATTATTAGTTTATTATAAATAATTTTTTTTATTTTATTTTTTGTTTTGTGTAGGTGACACTGACACAACCCTTTCACCACCCCAATGCCTGATTCATCCACACACTTACACCAATGGGTCCTCCCTCCTTCCATCATGTCAGTCCCACCGACTCTACTACCAACTTCGGTCTCACCAAATATCTTACCAGAATCTGTCTCCCTGACATACATTCCATTTTATCTTCTATTAGTGAGACCAACACAAATATTGTTCTTCCATTTTTCTTTTTTGTTAGTGATGTTGATGTAGACTTTCCATTCTCTTCATCTGTCGACCACACCAACTCAAGGTGACACCGATACCATTTATGCTCTACAATACTTCCGAAACTGACTCTCCCACAACCTCCCATCTCATGTCTCACCAACGCACACCACTAGTAGTTTTGGCCTCAACACCTTACCATCTCACCAACAAGAAAATAACAAACCATCTCATGAATTCATCACACAATGAAAGCAATAGAAAAAACATAATCACAGAATCAAAAACCAAATCGATGTAGTGCAATAAATTCTTAGCAAATATGAAAATCAATATATTGGCTGGAAAAGTGAACAAGAGGATGTGTAAAAAAATTAAACATAAATATTTCCAATTACCCCACACCCTCAACAGTTTTGGAACTGATGCGAGCCTCTCGAGCCACCACCTCTCCCTCCCCTGTGGGCCAGACTTCTCCACCATTATCTTCTTCGAGCTTTCTCCCCCTTTTTTCTCCATCCTATAGACAATCCCCCTCACAAACAAGTTTTTTGTTTAATCTATTTCATTTATATTATTTAATATTATATAATATAAAAAATATATTGTATATATTTTAATATTTATAATAATAACAAACATTAATAACTAATATAATTGTTTAAAAAATTAATACATTAATATACTTTTTAATAATAACAAATAATTGATGTTTTAATAACATTTTTTATATTTATTTCATTATATATAAATATTAAATATTTATATAAATATAATACATAATTATATATTTATAAAAAAATATTGATAAAATATTATTAATAGTTTTTAAATAGTGTTAATTTTATAATAACTGTATATGTTATTTTAAACATAAAAATTCTTAATAATATTTTTGATTCTTTTATTATTTCATTTTAAATAATTTTTCTTATCATTTCATATATATATCATTAATAATTATGTGTATATAATTTTACAAATAAATATAATACTTATAATTAATATTTTATTTTTGTATTTTTACTTATTATTGACTAATTTTTTCTGACTATTTATATTTTAATATTATATAAACAAATAACACACAGTTTTTTTCCCATGTTTTTATAACACATTTGAATTCATTGATGTTTCCTGTATTATGGGGAGGTTTGTGGAGTGTGTGTTTTTAATTTTTTATGAGGGTCTGCATTAGTGATAGTTGAGGAGGAGACATCATGGTGAAATTACTAAGTGGTGGTCGGCGAAGACTCCCAAAAGATTCTAGAGACTTCCAATCGTGGAATTGCAGTGACAAGAAGAATATTGAATGACTCATCCACCAATTCAGTCAAAGGGGATCATATAACACTTGGAGGGATACATCCAAGACCAAATAATTCAACTTAAATCCTCATAAAACACATCCACATTACTCATATTGAATCATCATCCATCATTTCCATAATTGGTACACAATGCTGGTGATCAAGAGTATCTAATTCACCCTTGATAAGTAGTGCATACATTTTGAGCATCTGTAGGTCGCACAGTGAAAGAGATTTTTTTTCTATTTCTCTATTTTCAGTACTTTTGATACATTGTGGAATTCATTTATTTTAGTTCTATTATTATGTTGAGAGAAATCATTATTCCATGCTAATCCCACATGGGTGAATAGACTGGCTGGTTATATATTCTCTCTCTTTTTCATGCACATTTCACAACTACATCGCCTCTCTGTCTCAATCATTTTAAAAAAAAATCATTTCAAACCATCAATATCAAAGGAAATTGAACTTGATAAGATTAAAAATAATCTTATTTTAATCCTGGGTATTTCATTGAAGAATGAGTCATGCTCGAATGCGAGAGTGACATACTGAGTTCAAAAGCTACCTAGAAAGGAAACAGAAATAGTGATGTTAGAAAATTCATCCCTTGAGATACCTCTAAAGGTTCTCACAAAAGGAACATGAAAAACCACATGACAACAACAACAAGATCCTAAACAGTACCATTGGGGAGATACCTATGAATAGAGGGAATGCCAAAATAAGAAACAACAAGAACATATTTCTTAAATAGAATGTTTCTACAACCAAAAACCGAACAGTGTTACAAGAAGATTTATTCATCGAACAACTCGGGATAAGGAGTGAATATCTGGGACTCACATTCCCATGTACTATAATCCATGCCATCATGTCACCAAATGACATAAATAAAGGGAATAACACACCCATGAAACATTATCTGCTTGTGTTTCTAGATATTTATAGGTTGCTCCTAGAACAACACATGATCAACAACATTGATCTCTCCCCATTAGATGACATTACAGTCTTCATGAAGATAATGATAGAGATACGAGTAATGAAAAACATCATGTATCCTGATTATCTTTGGGGGAAGTGCAAAGAGATATTCCATGGGTCCAACATTATCCAATATCCCTAAATTCCCAAAAAATGGGGTTAGAGCGTACTCCCACGACCAATCCTTTGATTCACATTTTGGGGAGTCAACTTCAGAAACACATGATCCCCATCGTCAAAATAAATAGGTCTCTTGCTATGATCGGAATAGGGCTGAAAATATTGTTCTTCTATCAACCTATTGTAAATCATTATAACCAGATCTATCATATTCTATACTAGTTCCAACTCGAAAATTGTTGACTCTGCACCCCAGTCCATCACAATAGAGAATGGAATGCTCACCCATACAGAAATTGAAATGGATCTATAATAATGGTGGAGTGGAAAAAATTAATGTATGAAAACTCTAATAAGGTTAAGTTCCACATCCACAAATGTCAAAAATATAGGATCTAAGAGCACAACATGTATTCATGAGTCTAGATGAATTTCTCTATCTAATCGTCAATCTGCAGATGAAAAGAAGTGTTAAATCATATATAAGAACCCAATTCTAGTTGAACACATCTCCACCCCTAGAGGTAGAATGAGGATCTAGTTCAGAAAAGATCTTCCTAGGGAACTCGTGGAGTCTCACAACCACCTCTAGATACTTCCCTGACAAAAAATCTACTAATCTTGACAACTTCATCACTAAAATGATGGCATACATTGTCAAGTGATCCACTACTACACATATCATGTCATATCTTCCCTTATCATGAGGTAAACCGGTAATAAATCCCATCAAGATGTCCTCCCACTTCCACATAAGAAGATCTAATGGCTAGAGAAAACCACCAAGAAAATGGTTCATGACTTTCACCTTTAGGATGACCGAACCTTGAGAAACAAACTCCACAAATGCATGCTTCAACCCCATCCACCAAAACTAACTCGCAATGCTAGATACTTTTTTTCATGCTAGGTTATATCACTAAGATTGATCTATGAAACTCTTTGAGAACCATCTGATGCACAACCAAATTATGGAAAATCCTTCACTGAAACAACAATCAGTGTTGTTCAACCTTGAACCAACCATTAATGGCCTCACTACAAACAACTCGATTTCTCCAGACCTCCACATCATGATCCCCCAACTAGAAATATCCAACCGACTTCACAACATATGATTTCACCATCATATGTAAAAGACAACAACATCCCCAATCTTTTCCAAATATCTTCATGTAATTATGAAAGTTCATCCATTACTCTCCATGAATTAGATGATTCACGCACTACATCACTACACGAGTTCCTTCTTAGCGCATCAGCTACAAAAATCCAGTTACCAAGAGTATACGATATTTTGATGTTGTAATCCTAAAATAACTCCATCAATCAATGTTGTCGCATGTTCAAGTCATTCTGATAGAAAACATTCCTTTATCTTTTATGATCGGTGATGACCATAAAGTACTCTAGGATTAGGTAATGTCTCTATAACATCAGGTAAAACACCACTTCATCCAACTCAAGATTGCGGGTGGCATATTAATTCTCATGGGGATGAAAATAATGAGACCCATAAGAATTATTGATCTCTGTTTCATCAGAACAAATCCTATCCCTGAATATGAATCATCGTAGATAACCTCAAACTATAATCCTTTTGCTTGTAGAAAAAGAATAAGATCACTGACCAACATCTCCATCAGATAATCGAACGCTGCATCACAATTATCCATCCATTGAAATTCTTGATCCTTACTAGTCAATGCTATTAGAGGTGTCACAACCCAAGGTAAATCATCTACGAACCTCCTATAATTTCCTACAGAACCAAGGAAGCTTTTCACTTCCACCACATTCTTGGGGGCTTCTAACGACACAACTACATCTATCTTCGATGGATCCATATATACGTCCTAATGGAAGACAAAATTCACAAAAAATGGACTTCTCAATACCAAAACTAATAATACAGAAACATCCCAAACAAATACTATTGATGAAGCACTCCCAAAATGGAATGTAAATGCTCTAAATGGTCCTCCATACAATAAGAGTACACAAGGATGTTGTCAATGAAGAACAACATTAACTTATCTAGGAACTCATGAAACACAACAGTCATCTACCCCATGAACACAACTAGAGCATTTATCACACCATAGAACATTACCATAAACTCATATAAACTAGGATGATTACGAAAATAAGTCCTTGGGATATACACATCATTTACATGCATTTGATGGTATCATAGACACTATTAAATCATTGAGCACCAACTTCCTCCTTTCAGTTGATTGAATATGTTGACCATACATGGGATTGGATAGTGGTTCATCACTATCACAATTTTTATGTGACGATAATCTTCACACAATCAAATGATTTATCTATACTTATTCAAAATAAAAAATAGTGCACCACATGGTGAAACACTCATCCGAACAAAACCACACTTTAACAAACCATCAAGATGTCTACACAACGCTCCCTACTCAATAGGTGATATTCTATATAATGAAATTGAGATAGGGTACCTGGATGGTTGTATATCACTCTTGAACTCAATCTCTCATTGAAGGGGTAATGCTAAAACTTCTTCTTAAAAGAAATCAGGGTACTCTTCTATGACCCTAGAAACCACCAACAACTGATCCTCTAATGAAATCAAAATAATTTCATCCATCTCGGATGACAAGGGAGGTACATGCCTCTGGTCAATGTGAGGGTCTCGCTAACAAATAAACACTACTAGCTCTCTGTCATCATCAAAGAGAACTATAGGCCTCTTTATGAATTCCACGATATAATTCACTGAATACAATAGATCCATGTCTTGGATGACATTATATGGTTTCATCCCTAATCATAGGAAATCTTCCCATGAGTGGAGCTTCCCTAGAACAATCTCACAATCTATACATAGTTCAAAAAAGTCAGATCGACATCCACTTGGTGTAGTTTAGACCAAGTGAAATGGAAGCCTCTCTACATAATATCCCAATGCAAGCACAATGGTAAGTGATATAAAAGAGTGGGTTTTTGTGAAATCAAACAAGGACTATCTCCATGTTGGAAACAAGTCAAGGGTACCTCGAAAAATCAATGGATGGCTTGGCATTGGAAAAACTAAAGTATGAAGTAGACCATGGACAGATCCATGACCTCATTGACCCTAATGAAGACCACTACCATTGTATCACTCTACTCTATATGGAGAGGGTGTGTATCAGGGATGTCCTTTTCAAGCCCCATATGATCTCTACTGATCCAATGGAGGTACAACTTGTGGCTACTACCATGGCTGGAACTACCTCAATAGTGGAACCTGAAGTAGAACTCAGGATTCATGTTGATTTCTATTAATGGTCAGGAACTCTCACAACTGATGACCATAGCCTTTATAAGAAAAACAAGCACCTGATCCCTTGTAATAAGGTTGTGATCTAATTCTATTGGTGAAACGAGATACTAAGGGAATTGACCTACCCATAGCCCGATGAAATGTCTTAATCGCTAAAAACCAGTAACCCTGGGACATAGTTCTGTATCATGAGGAATCTTGAAGACCCCCTATCATGATGATCCAGTTTTGGATAATTTCCTCTCAATGATCTATACCCTTTTTATTACTGCGAGATACATAGTTATCATAAATGGGTAGATATAGCACTGGATCTACAAACATAACTCCTCCTAGAAATGCTTCACCCAAGAATGGTCATCATGAAATAGGTCTAAATCATATAACAAAAGGCTACTGATATAAATTCCAGACTCTTTCTCACTGAAGCTCCAATATCAAAGTGTATTCATATCCTAATGACTGGTCACTATCATAGACAAAGACAGAATATAGTCTTTGAATTAATCTTGGAACACCTCCCCAGATATTTTGGGCTCCTCGAGATCCTCAAGGAACAAGAACCACCAATGCCTCTCTACCCTACCCAACATCATCACAAGAAACAAAACCGAGCACACTTTTCGATCATAGATTGATTTAAAATCTCTCTAACAAACCTGTAACTAGTCTTTTGTAACTATATTTGAAATTAATCCATCCTAATTATACATATTCTGGTGTTTAAACTCTCATAGTGTCCTCTTCCAGGTGTTATCATCGTTAACCTATACTCTGTGGTGACTGGTTGGAACTGACTTCTTAATATCTTCTACACAAACCTGAGGAGGACGTCAACCTGGAACCATACCTAAAAAAATAAATATTTATAGCTCTTAATCAAGTAATATGGAAGATGTAAAATGAATAAATTTTCCTCTTTTATTCATTTAAGTTAACATATCACATGGTGTACCGATTCAAACACAGGAAAACAGAATAATGATATAAGTTTATTTCCTAGTTTTCTACCCTCCAATAAGTATCACCTCATTTAGCAGCCACTATAAACAAAATGGTCCATGAATTTGATCAGAGAGGGTTCCAAATATACTTTTCTCACCATTTACCATGTGTTTACGGTCCTTGTTAAACTTAGCTAACACATTTTCCCAACCAACCCATGTGATGTCACATGTGGATAACTCTAAAATCCATTAAATACCTCAATAAAACCTATAATACCACTTTGTGATGACCCCCTATTAAAAAGGATTACACTTCATTGGCCAACAACATTTAAAGATAGATAATGACCCACGAGTCTTGCCTCCAATAGGCCATCTATTGGAAACTATCATCGAAGGTGTAGTAAACACACAGATGGGAAGAGTTATAGTTTAAGAGAAAAAATGTGAAAGAGAGAGATATGACATAAAAAGACGAATCTATCTCAAAATAAAACATAAAATAAATCCCAAGTACACATATGTTGTTTCATGTAAACAAATTACTACAATTGAAAGGGAAAATCCTAGTATCAAAAAAATGGAAAAAAGAAATATACTGCAATGCTCGAACAACTCCTTCTACCCCTAGCTAGTCTTAACTGTCATGATCTCCAAACTTATCCAAGTGACTTGACAAGAGTTGATATATACATAGGGTGAGTATATCAATATACTCAGTATGATCATCCCCAAAGCCTCTCATGAAAAAGTAAATAATGAATAAAAAATCATAGTTAAGAGAAATTCAAACTAACTCATCACCTAAATAGGTATACTAATTTCTAATACTCACCATTGGTACTCTAACTAAGTATCACCTATAAGAGTATATAATATATTAATGAATCTCATGGGTGCCCTAATATAACATCCCCACAGTTATGCATCATTACACCAACACTGCTGGTACTATGCATATCTCTTCAAAAATGCTTGCCTGCAGATACAAAGGTAAAGCTCCTCAATATTCACCTCAAGCAACATAACCACCACATCCACATAACCATTGTATCCAGGTATTTTCTAGGAGCTTCCATATCTCACATAAGGTGTATCATACATCATTTATTATACCTCAGTCCATTACAGTTCATACACTTAGTAAGGATCTTTAATCCATCACAGCCTATACACGTTACATCTATAGTAGTGCATAGGAAACTATATCCATAATATATGAGTGTTAATAAAAAACAGTTGTTACATCAATCTATAGACACATATGGGAAAAACTAATAGTTGTTCCTTCCATTAAATGTAACTACAAAGAGATGAGAGTTAGACCAAAAGGGGTAGTCATCAATACATTCTCCCACTATAATGTTGGGGAAAACACCGCCAATGATCAGAATCGATTGGGTGTCAATTTACCTAAATAAAAGGGTGGAATAGAAATTTTAAACAATAAAATTAACTATATAATATATCTCTAAGAACTCAGTTCTTTTTTTTGGTATGTCTTACTTTTTCTGGTGTTTTGAAAAAAGAGGGTTTTGGGGAATTTCTAAAGTACATGTCGTGTACATTACAAGTACACGCCGTGTACTCAGTTACTGCGTGTAGCCGTCTGCTAGCCATTTAACATCTGTGCACACAGCCATGTGTGGTGACCTGGTGACCGCCTAATGTGGGGGCCGGTAAGGTTATGTACATGTCGTGTACTTCTAAATTACATGTCGTGTACATACTTTTTTTCGTTAAACAGACCAGGGTCATGTCTAATAAGAAGATAGCTCTTCTTCTTCGTCTTCTTCGACCGGGAGAATCCATATGGCACTGATCTTCGTTGATCCCCTGATCGAGTGATTGTTCCCTAAATCGACTGTCACTGATTGCCTTGCAATCACATCGGTGAGTTATCCCTTTTTTGTAAGCTTCGTCTCCTGGTTTCTCCTCTTTCAAGAGTTATCATCGGTTGAGGTTTTTTAACGTTTTTGTAGATCTATGGTGTTCAAAAGTGATTCAAGGCCTGAGATTCTGGTATATTGATCTCACAATTCCATTGTAGGTGGTTTGTGACTTTCTATTTGTAATCTTTGAGATATATATGCAAAAGATCACAATACCCTTGTACGAGGTATTGCGTGTTTATGATTTTAGCCTAGTTAGTTTCCTTCAGTGAATGTAATCTTGAATATAGGTTAATTGAATGTGAATAGGTATAATTTCTATGCTTTAGAATAGTTTTTTCAGTCATGTTCTATTTATGGTTGTTTTGTCCTGCTTAGCCTGTTAGGATGCCTTGTTTTTACCTTGCATAATATTTGTAGGAGGGATTGATTGTTTATATAACAAGATTTGATATTTGTAGATTGTTTATCCATGTAGTTATAGAGGTTACTTTGGATGCTGTTATTCACTTGTGCCTGATTAAATACACGGGGCTACAGGAACCTGGTGTAGTGAGACCATAGGGGAAATTGACATTGAGGGCTTTCCCAGAGTGTATATTATAATTATCCTGCTGAAAACCATAGGGGGGTTGACGTTGAGTGATCCCTTAGATTTTCTATAGTTATGTTATGATACCACAGTTGGAATTGATGCTGAGTCCTTCCACATAGTGTATATAGTTTACCTTTAAAATTCTATAGGGGTAATTGACAGTGAGTTTTTCCTCAGAGTGTCTTTATTCACACATGATAATAGAGGGAATTGATTGTGAGTGCTTCCTCAGATAGTCTTTCGATATATATTTCCTTGTATTGTAAATCAGAGGGTTTAGGTTATGAGAACTACCCATTGGGTTGCCTGTATTTGATTTGGTTGATTTAATGCTTAAGAGTAAGGTTTGTAACTGGAACTGTAGTGCTGTTAAATTTTGAGTACATCCTTGTTTAATGATTCTTTTCCTTATTACCTGCCAAATATATTTACAGACTATTAGGCACATATCATTGGGTGGTTTCCTACTGGGACTAGTCTCAAACTGTGTTTGTGTCAGTATTTTGGTCCCAAAAATATTATATTGTTGTAGGTATAGATAAGGTCAAGCACACTTTTACATCATGTACTTTATTGTTATGGAGCTGGCGAGCATGGGACCAAGACAAGGCTTGAGATGATGATGAAATGTTTAAATGTTTTTATTGTGTACAGGGTTTGGTATGTATTCCTGAATTGTGACTTGTTTGGTTGTTTTCCTAGGCATATGTATCATGCATCATTTATATATGTGCTCCAGCTGTTTCTTACATTCTTCCTTCTACTGTTTAATATTGTATGGTTTGTTTACAGGTTCATATATTGTATATCTATTTTGTTTTCACTGTGTTACTTTTCCAATGATATTTTCCCAACTATCACACCCAAGGCCCCCACTGCTAGTCAGAATCTTCTAGCATTCGGGGAAATTCACTTGAGGCCATGTGACCAACCGGGTACGGGGCACATCTAGGTGGATTCCAGAACTGAGATGTTATAAAGAGTATCAGAGGGTTCATTCTTCATGACATAATATATGGGTCATATAGTATGGGATAGGATGGAATAGGTACTTATAAATAAGATGTTCTTGGTAGTAGCTAACCCGTGCACAGGGAAAATCAAAACTACCTCGTTATTGCATTTTTTATGGTTTTTCAATTTTTACAGCTGATTTGATTTCACCGTTACGTGATTAATTTGTTCTGTGCTATTATCGTTGATTTTATTGAGGTTATGTTTCTATTTCAACCTGATTATATGACGGTATTCCATCCAATGCATCATATAGGCTCTTGCTAGAAATCACATGTCATACATTATTATTATGCCATTTCGGATGCATTAGAAATTGCATGTTGTGGTGATAGATGTTGTGCTAGATATGCATGATGTTGTGATAGATGCCTTTATATAATACCATCTATTTGATAGGGTATTGGATTGTACCATGGTTCGTTTAAATGAACTCCTTTGGTTCTTAAGGTGTTATGGGCCATCATCGACCATAATTTGGTGGATCGTTGGATTTTTATTCTTGTTATGACAATTATAAGATGCCAAGCGCTGATTCTCTAGGAGTATGGGCCCTCCCAGATCGCAATTTAGAACTTTAATGTTCGTTTTAGTGTATTCTAGGTCCTAGGGGAGTTTTGTGGTTTACTATCTGGAAAAACTAAGAATACATGGAATGTAATGGTAAATACACGACATGTGTCCTTCTGTTCGGGAGGGAACTGTTTTTCTTAAGTATATGTCGTGTACAATATATACACGCCATGTAGTCTCTAATAGTGTATTAGAATATGTGGGAGGGGACAGAGGGTTTCAAAATCATTGGTAGGACATTCCATGAACCTGATGTACATGTCGTGTTGTAGAACCGTGTAACCTGCCATGTGACGAATAACACGGGTTAGATGAGTCTTTTATAATACACATAGTTTCAATCTGGAACACCTTGGGTAGAGTAACCAAGTATCTGGCTGTGTCACGAGTAACACGGGTCGGAAAAATCTTTCTAGTACACACTGTGTCTGGCACAAACACACCATGAATTTTCTGCCATGTGTCCTCCACTGTTACTAAAAAATGTGTAGTTGAATCATATGTAGCACACATCATGTCCATATGGAACACGCTGTGTAGAGTGAGCCATGTATCCGACTGTGTCTCTAAAAACATGGTTCGGTGTCACTCATCTAGTACATGTCATTTCTGGCACGAACACATAGTGTAGTCTTATACTGGGAGAACTATGTAGCTTCGCCGAGTAAGGGAACTCTGGTAGGGGAAGAGGATTCAAGTACACGTCATGTTTTAAGGAAACAAGTCTTGTGTTTGGGGTGTTACATGACCAGTTGTGGTAGGAGTACACACCCATGTTTAAGGCTTGTGGGAAAACACCGTGTGGGAATTATACACGTAGTGTAACAATGTATTGAAAATCTTGAATGATTTCTTTCTCCTATTCATTTCTTACACTTTTGGTTTTCAGTCCTTATTAAATCATGATCTATGGTTTATGATAGAACATGCAGAGCCATGCCACCAACACGTCTTCTTGTTGTATACCAATGGCAAAGCGGTGATCAAACAACGGACATGGCTGATCAAGGACTACCAGCAGATCCCCCAGTTGTTCCAGTCTTGGAACCAGCTGTAATTATGGACATAGGTGCTGACGAAATGTTCCAAGAGGATTTTATGAGGTTCATGCAGACCTTCCAAGGCATACCGCATCCTTCCCCTTCTATGGAAGAGGTGACATGGGTCTTTCAGCAACATCATCCTCCATCCTTTTAGGGGATGAAGTACCCCAGGCTATAAAGACATGGCTAGAAGTCATGCTGACGATCTCCGAGAATCTGGATATTCTTCTAGAGGGGAGGGTCAAGATCGCTACATATATTCTTGGGGATTATTCCATGAGTTTGTGGGATGTGATCTCATAGGCGGGATGCCATAAGGTTTTTGCATGGGATGAGTTCATGTGTGCCTTCTATGACTACTTCTATTGGGATACTTTGATTCCTGATCGAGCCCAAGAGTTCATGAGTCTGGAGCAGGGTAATATTTCTTTTATGGAGCATTCTAGTTGCATCATAGAGTTATAGCACTTCACGCCTATTACAGGAGGAGATGATTTATTCCTAGAGAAGAAGTTCGAGGACGGTCTCAGGCATGAAATCAGATCTCATTTGAACATCATTAGGTTGACTTTTATCACTTCTCTTGTCAACTAGGCACTTATCACGGAGTGAAATCTGAGGGATTCTAGAGTTGTGATCCAGAGTGGTTCAACGTTTGGAGTTGTTATCCCTCACAATGATAGCAGGAAGTGCTGCAAGGAAACTACTTGTGGTGATCAGAGTATGAGGAATGCACCTTCTGGTATCCATGTGGTATGTACTAATGTGTAATGGTCTTGAATACGAGGCCACATTGCCCGAGATACCCAGTGGGGTGATGATCTTGTGTTGAGATTTTCCATTTTCAGTGATTCTGTCATATCTTCTCACCGCCAGTGACTGACATGGGTTCTTCTATAACTCCTCATTTAGGATCCACACCACTCGTTTCTCACCAGTTCGGGAACTGGAGTTCTTCCGGCTGCTTGGGCCTGTTGGAGGTCGTGTCTGTGATAGACAGTCGCACGGAATACAACAACAATAGGGTGGGTCAGCCCAAAGTGGTCAGGCAGAGTCACAGGGCCACGGTACATGTTAGACTTTTGCAGTAAAAAATACTCAGTTGGAGATAAATCCCAGACCCTCTACTGTTCTAGGTACGATTATAGTTGCCTCAATTTTAGCTTCTGCTCTTTTCGATACAGGGGCCTCCCATAGAATTATATATTTTTCTATTGTGGAGAGCCTTGGGATCTGTATCTATTCTTCTAATAATATCTTGATGATAGACAGTCTGTTGGGGAGAAGAATGGATTTTTTTCATCTATGCAAACAATGCCCTATTGAGGATGGTCGGTGTAACTTATTATGGGTCCTCTATTCCCTAGAGATGACGAGCTATGATTTCATTCTTTGAATGGACTGGTTAGTTCCCTTCCAGGATATAGTCTATTACTATCACTGTAGGGTGAGTTTCACATCACCAGATGGTGAATCGTTTCTTCATAACGGATAATGGGATGTCTGTAACACCCCGAGCTTCCACGATATGCCTCTCATTCAATAATGCAATAGCTTGCATTATACGCAAGTTCGAGTTCTAAAACACCGCGACTAATAAAAGTAGCCGTTATGAATAGTAATAACCACATTTTAAAAATATATAAATTTTAAATTTCAAAATGGACTTCATTTTTATATTCGTAATATAGAAATTAGCCTATGTTGAATTTTTGGTATTTTTCTGAGAACTTCTAACTTTTTATGAATAGTGAAAATTACATAAAAACAACTTTTTTAATCAAAATAATTTATAGTGATAAATTATACTATTTAGTGGTTTTGAAGTATAATTAGAATATATTTTTACCATTTTATCCAATGGTGGTCATTAGAATTAATTTTACATTGAAATTGGACATAAACAATTGCTAATCTTTTGATATAAATTGTTTCTTAAAAACACGCTATTTTTCGTAACATCGGGAATTAATTATAAAATTAATTAATGCAACTTATATGTTTGGAATTTTGTAAAATAGACATCATTTTTGAATTCGGAATATCAATTATATCTTAGGGTGAAATTTTGGCCTTGTTCTGAAAAACATCAATTTTTGATGAATAGTGAAACCACTAAGTGGTAGTTAAATAACTGATTTTTCGTTTAAATGAAATATTACCACTTCTGTGATTTGATTTTCAAAAATCCGACATACATGGTTGTCATTAAGATGTAAAATTTGGTTCAATGAGATTAAAATAATTTTTTGGTGAATAGTAACTTTTAAGTTCTTAATCGCGATTAGAGGTAATTAGTGAAGTTTAAGGTACAAATAATGTTTTAATAATATGAGATGAGCATGAAACTTGTCCTACCTCTATTGGATGAGTCATGGCCGACCAAGAAAACCCATGGGTCAACTTGGGGACCCGATGGAGCCACTTTAGTTAGAAAATGACATAAATACCTTTTATTTAATGTTAAAGTAAAAAATGACACAAACATAAAATGTTTTACTAAAACAATTTTTAAGTGGGGTTACACAAGTCCGAATTTTGACTATAAATATTCATTAGAAAGCTAAAAATATTTCCTACATCATAGTATTTTTTTTATAATTTCCAGACATTAAATAAATTAAATTATTGATTACATCATTATGATGCAGCGATGACCTCATTATTTTACGATTTAAATAAAATGATAAGATAATGCAAAATCCAAGGCATACACTTGTCCAAAGCCTATTGGATGAGGATATTTCAAACCGTATCACCTTATCATCGAATTATATAAGTGTGGGACCTTTAGAATCCGAAATGCATTGTGAAATAATATAACAATTCAATATTTCCAAAAGTGCCCCTCCTCTCCACTTATAAAAGGCCCCCACCTCCCCACCTCATTTACACTTTCAAGCCATTTGGCTCGGCCAACCTCTGCCCAAATACTCTCCCAATTTCCTCCTATTACTCCTAGAAGCCTTACTTTGGTCAGAACACTTCCCAAGGAAGCCTTTGGATCAAATCAAAAAGAGTTACCTGATTTTGAGGTAATGTCTTCTCTAGTGTTGTTTTGTATTATTTTTCTTCTCCAACCCCCTAAACTCTTTTTATTCATTTCTATTGTAACAACACCAGTATCCTCAATATACTAGGATGTTGTTATAAGAATTATTCGAGCTACACTTACACACACCTACATCTAATGGTTAAAGAACATACAGTTTCTGTGGATGGTGAATTTCTGCCTCACGAAACGATGATTGTTCAACACTCATATAACACCTTCAAAGGTGGCCATTAAGATGTCACTATATTTATATATGATATAAAATATGTTTATGTTTTACTTATGCTTCTGTATTTCTCATTTATGTCATACTTTATGATTTTCATTATGGGTAAAACGCGATAATTTCATTTTTGGAAGTGCGGACTACCGCCCCCTCAAAGTGATTTGAATCGTTAATGCAATATGTGGGATGTATAAAGGATGGATTAAATGGTATTATACACTATATTATACTGTAATTATATTATAAATTTATATCATTATTATTTCATTCCATTAAATACGAAATATAAATGAAAGTAGCGTTCATGCGTACGTACGGCTTACCGTCTCCATGAACGGTGCATTTCATTTCTTACCTCTAGATGTTACGTAATATTATGAATGAATGTATATACTGGATATATATGATATATATGATATCTACATCATTAATATAATTCTGGATATAATGGATATTTCACCACATGAACAACTTGTAATTATAAGAAGGTTATTGTTGACTCAAGTACCAAAGATCGACAAAACGACCGTTATTAACTTAAATAATTAAATAATGTTCATAACATGGTAATAAGTGATATAAATGGAATAATGAACATGAAAAAGGTTTTTAAGTAAATAGAAATTAACTCTAGTTTATTATTCAGGAGGTTAAAGAACGGTCGAGTCAGGACAAGATGCAAGGTAAGGGAACTTCTTAACCCAATTTCCATTCTTTGGGTTAATCTCCTACTTTCAAATTATGTCATGATATTATTATGTCTTATTTTGTATTTTTACTTTATTTATGTGTACCCATAGTGAATACACATAATAGATCTTTTTAATTTTAAAAATGACCTTTTTAAGGACTTCGTCTCAATCCCCTTTCATTGAGGCATATTTGGTTTTATACACAATTTTCTTTTATACGGTGTATAAACCCCTTTGACTTTTAAGTTTATTCAAAAGGAATCTTTTTTATATGAAGCGTTTTGCTAAACGACAAAAGGGAATTTTTTTTTCTTTCCGTACTTATGCGGCGACAACGACTTCTCCGCCGCCGTGACCATTATTTGAGTTTCGGCTTCCTCTACAAGCCATCATTTTTCTAATGAAAAATAAATACAAAGTTTTAACATTCTTTAATTTTGGTATTGAAAATGGTTTTGAAAGCATTTTTATTATATCAATGTGTTGTATTGATATCTTGTGATTGAAATGTGGATATGTTATGTTTCCTTTATGCATGTTTTATGTGATACGATTATGTTATGGTTTATGATATGTTTAAACCTATTCATATGAGGAATGCATTGGACTTAATAAGTGACGGGTGGAGCCCTCTATAGCTCCTCGATGCATCGGCAGGTCTCAGGAGACAAACTAGTGTCTTGGCACAAGGCCTTGACAAAATCTTATTTGTGGTCTTGGAACGATGCCTTGACTACGTGGTTATGATAGTCTGGCATTATGCATTCCATCATTATGAAAGTGGTTATTGATATTGCATGTGATTATTCGACCAGTAGAATATCCATGTGAAGAATTAAATGGCATTATCTCATTTTACTTTTGCCATATTATGTTGAAGTTCAAGTTTAAAAGGCTTTTGTTTTAGTTATACATTGCCTTAAATGTTAATGTTTATTTATGAAAGCTTCCGCTATATTGTTAACATTACTGAGCATCTGAGCTCACCCCTTTCAATGTTTTAATATTTTTCCAGGATGTGAAGAAGTATTTTATGAATGACCTACAGGGGTAGTCAGAAAGGGATATGATTGTGGACTATGAAGACCATGTTATTGTAGTTTGTTTACTTTTTGATATAATGAAAGACTTATGAATGTATCTAGTGTTTCCAAGGCTACTAAAATAATCGGCCTTTCGAGACTTGATCTTTTGTGATCATGCCAATGTTACGAACTAATGCACCGACTCTGGGTAGCTGGGGTCGGGGTGTTACAGTTGGTATCAGAGGCAGTTTAGTACTAACCTTGGAAGCTAGATTTAGATAAATTCTGATTAAGAGCACATAGCCCAAAGATAGACTTTGAGGATTAGTATAGAAGAACTTCCTAGAATTTTGGTATTGTAGAGATATTGTGAGTTTTCCGAGCAATACATCCCTGTCTGGATACGAGCAGGTAGAGGCGGCTCTGGCACAGATGTACCTAGGGGTAAAACCCGAAAACACCGCTTTGAGCTAGACTCGAACGGGAACTGGTGCACGACCACGGGCCTTGCTGCACTCTTGGTTACGACACTCACGGGGGATATGCTTAGTATAATTCTCGTTTTCTTTACAAACCACTATGAAGGGTTATGATTATATACTTTACCAATGAAAACATTTCTTTTTATGATTATGGATTATATCCATAAAAAGTTCAATTTATGTAAAGTGTTTTACAAATATGGAATTATGTATTTTAATTCATAAACTAATCTAGCTTATGCCATTGTTTAGAAATGGCGCCTAGTAGATGGAATGGAAACAGTATCAATGCACGCACTCTGTGTAGGGATTTCCCTCCTTCTCAAGATAATAATTGTGGATCTGGATATACAATTGGTGCTGATCAACATATTACCATACTGGGACAACTCACTCAGGTTATGAATAACAACATTACTCGTATGGAGCACCCTGATCCGCAACGTGGAGGATCAATGCTAGATCGTTTCATGAGGCAACAACCACCAACCTTCAATGGGAGTACAAATCCTATAGTAGCTGAGCAATGGATAAATTCCATAGAGAAAATATTTCATGCCTTGGGGAGTAGTGAAAGGGAGAAGGTTGTCATGGCAGTTTACCGCCTCACTGAAGATGCCGATCAGTGGTGGTCGCTGATTCAAAACACAAAGGAAGATGATGATGTATCAAATATGGAATGGAGGGAGTTCAAAGAGCTTTTCTTAGAAAAATACTTTCCTCGTGACCATCGAGCAGATATGGAAAGGCAATTTCGGAGTCTGAGGCAGAAGGAGGATGAGAATGTCGCAAAGTATGAGGCTAACTTTACAAGGTTAGCGATGCATGCTGCCGATTATATACGCAACCCAAGGAGTAAGATTGATCGTTTCTCTGATGGGTTAAAACCATTTCACCGTTGAGCTTTAGTATCACAATCTTTCTCAACATACGAAGATATTGTCTCGTGTGCTATCAAGACAGAAAAGGAATTCTCTAAGTCTTATGACAACAAAGTAAAGCAAGAGAAGAAGAGAACAGGGGAACAAGAGACAGATAAAGGGAAAAAGGGAAAGAAGGATTTTCCATTATGTGATAATTGTGGGAAGAATCACCCTGGTACGTGCCTAAAAGGAATGGGAGTTTGTTATAAATGTGGAGAAAAGGGTCACCAGGCTCGTGATTGCAAGGGAAAGAAAGAGGCTGCCAACGTTGAATGCTACAATTGTAGGGAAATAGAGAATTATGAAAATGAATGTCCTAAGCGTCAAGGAAACGTACCTCAGAAAAGGCCAAGGGATCAAGGCCAATCTTATGCTGTAACTACAGTTGAAGCGGAATAATTAATGTATTGGTGCTTTTGGACTCAAGGATTATATTCTGGTTATAAGAATAATGTGATATATATATATATGTGGATTTTACTTCATTACTTTTTGATTTCAGTAAGGTTTTAATATGATTAAGGTAATCATATTTTTAGTATGTGACAATAAGAGGAACTTTTCTTTGTTTGGGGAATCTGATGTTACAATTGATTTTGGAATTAAGAGACCTTTTAGAGAAAGTCTGGACAGAGGTATTTTGGATAACTATAAAGGTTGCAGTGGATTAAGTTGATCTTTGGATAGTATTGTTTAAGGTTAAAGCATTTCTGAAGATTATTTTTGGAATAGTATAGTACTATATTTTTAGGAAAAGGACAACCTGCAGGGTGGGGCATAACCCGTCGCGTCGGAAAAAGCTGCAGGAATCGAACCCACAACCATAGTGCGACATGCCTTTATTTCCTACCACTAGCCTACAGGAAGTCCTTGGTTATTAGAAAATAATTTTACTAATCTAAATTGTATGTGTTAACATTTGTAACCTTATACAATTAGGAAAAGTATAATATTTTTGGGTTCTATTATTTTTTTGAGTGAAAGGTGAGTTGAAGGTTGAAACTCTAATTGTCAGGCATAAATATATATATAACAATTTGTTATTCAATGAATAAATTAATTCTTAAACATTAGTAAAGGGATATTAAAACAAAAAAACGTGTTATCCTAATACCTTATGTCTTGTTGAACTGATGATATTTTAAATCAACACAGATTGAAGGCTTTGAGGCCCTCAATTTGACAGTTGATTGTGATTGATGACCTCAATCACTCCCTATGAATATTTACGTTTTTCCTCCAATTATATCTCTCTAATTTCCACCAATGTTCTCCTAATCAAGATCATAATTGGGTGGTGACTTTTTCATTTCCCTTTCCCTCTTATTAAGGCTAAATTTTATTAACCTTATTTCCGATGTGGGTTTTCCAAAAAGGTATTTTCTATTTTCAACTTTTTATTTTCAAAGAAAAATATCAAATTGCGAGGACACAATTTATTGAAGGAGGGGAGAATGTAACACCCCGAGCTTCCACGATATGCCTCTTTTTCAATAATGCAATAGCTTGCATTGTACGCAAGTTCGAGTTCTAAAACACCGCGACTAATCAAAGTAGTCGTTATGAATAGTAATAACCACCTTTTAAAATTATAGAAATTCCTATATTTCAAAATGGACTTCATTTTTATATTCGTAATATCAAAATTAGCCTATGTTGAATTTTTGGTATTTTTCTGAGAACTTCTAACTTTTTATGAAAAGTGAAAATTACTTAAAAACAACTTTTTTAATCAAAATAATTTATAGTGATAAATTATACTATTTAGTGGTTTTGAAGTATAATTAGAATATATTTTTACCATTTTATCCAATGGTGGTCATTAGAATTAATTTAACTTTGAAATTGGACATAAACAATTGCTAATCTTTTGATATAAATTGTTTCTTAAAAACACGCTAATTGTCGTAACAGCGGGAATTAATTATAAAATTAATTAATGAAACTTATATGTTTGGAATTTTGTAAAATAGACATCATTTTTTAATTCGGAATATCAATTATAGCTTAGGGTGAAATTTTGGCCTTGTTCTGAAAAACTTCAATTTTTGATGAATAGTGAAACCACTAAGTGGTAGTTAAATAACTGATTTTTCGTTTAAATGAAATATTACCACTTCTGTTATTTGATTTTCAAAAATCCGACATACATGGTTGTCATTAAGAAGTAAAATGTGGTTCAATGAGATTAAAATAATTTTTTGGTGAATAGTAACTTTTAAGTTCTTAATCGCGATTAAAGGTAATTAGTGTAGTTTAAGTTACAAATAATGTTTTAATAATATGAGATGAGCATGACACTTGTCCTACTCCTATTGGATGAGTCATGGCCGACCAAGACAACCCATGGGTCAACTTGGGGACCCCATGGAGCCACTTTAGTTAGAAAATGACATAAATACCTTTTATTTAATGTTAAAGTAAAAAATGACACAAACATAAAATATTTTACTAAAACAATTTTTAAGTAGGGTTACACAAGGCCAAATTTTGACTATAAATATTCATTAGAAATATAAAAATATTTCCTACATCATAGTATTTTTTTTATAATTTTTAGACATTAAATAAATTAAATTATTTATTACATCATTATGATGCAGAGATGACCTCATTATTTTACGATTTAAATAAAATGATAAGATAATGCAAACTCCAAGGCTTACACTTTTCCAAAGCCTATTGGATGAGGATATTTCTAAACCTTATCACCTTAGCATCGAATTATATAAGTGTGGGACCTTTAGAATCCGAAAAGCATTGTGAAATAATATAACATTTCAATCTTTCTAAAAGTGCCCCTCCTCTCCACTTATAAAAGGCCCCCACCTCTCCCACCTCATTTATACTTTCAAGCCATTTGGATCGGCCAACCTCTGCCCAAATACTCTCCCAACTTCCCCCTCTTACTCCTAGAAGCCTTACGTTGGGCAGAACTCTTCCCAAGGAAGCCTTTGGCTCAAATCAAAAAGAGTTACCCGATTTTGAGGTAATGTCCTCTCTAATGTTGTTTTGTTTTATTTTTCTTCTCCAACCCTCTAAACTCTTTTTATTCATTTCTTTTGTAACAACACCAGTATTATAAATATACTAGGATGTTCTTATAATAATTATTCAAGCTACACTTACACACGCCTAAATCTAATGGTTAATGAACATACAGTTTCTGTTGATGGTGAATTTCTGCCTCACGAAACGATGATTGTTCAACACTCATATAACACCTTCAAAGGTGGCGATTAAGATGTCACTATATTTATATATCATATAAAATATGTTTATGTTTTACTTATGCTTCTGTATTTCTCATTTATGTCATACTTTATGATTTCCATTATGGGTAAAACGCGATAATTTCATTTTAGGAAGTGCGGACTACCGCCCCCTCAAAGTGATTTAATCATTAATGCCATATGTGGGATGTATAAAGGATGGATTAAATGGTATTATACACTATATTATACTGTAATTATATTATAAATTTATATCATTATTATTTCATTCCATTAAACACGAAATAGAAATGAATGTAGCGTTCATGCGTACGTACGGCTTACCGTCTCCATGAACGGTGCATTTCATTTCTTACCTCTAGATGTTACGTAATATTATTAATGAATGTATATACTGGATATATATGATATATATGATATCTAAATCATTAATATAATTCTGGATATAATGGATATTTCACCACATGAACAACTTGTAATTATAAGAAGGTTATTGTTGACTCAAGTACCAAAGATCGACAAAACGACCGTTATTAACTTAAATAATTAAATAATGTTCATAACATGGTAATAAGTGATATAAATGGAATAATGAACATGAAAAAGGTTCTTAAGTAAATATAAATTAACTCTAGTTTATTATTCAGGAGGTTAAAGAACGGTCGAGTCAGGACAAGACGCAAGGTAAGGGAACTTCTTAACCCAATTTCCATTCTTTGGGTTAATCTCCTACTTTCAAATTATGTCATGATATTATTATGTCTTATTTTGTATTTTTACTTTCTTTATGTGTACCCATAGTGAATACACATAATAGATCTATTTTATTTTAAAAATGACCTTTTTAAGGACTTCGTCTCAATCTCGTTTCATTGAGGCATATTTGGTTTTATACACAATTTTTTTTTATACGGTGTATAAACCCCTTTGACTTTTAAGTTTATTCAAAAGGAATCTTTTTTATATGAAGCGTTTTGCTAAACGACAAAAGGGAATGTTTTTCTTTCCGTACTTATGCGGCGACAACGACTTCTCCGCCGCCGTGACCATTATTTGATATCTTGTGATTGAAATGTGGAAATGTTATGTTTCCTTTATGCATGTTTTATGTGATACGATTATGTTATGGTTTATGATATGTTTAAACCTATTCATATGAGGAATGCATTGGACTTAATAAGTGACGGGTGGATCCCGCTATAGCTCCTCGATGCATCAGCAGGTCTCATGAGACAAACTAGTGTCTTGGCACGAGGCCTTGACAAAATGTTATTTTTGGTCTTGGAACGAGGCCTTGACTACGTGGTTATGATATTCTGGCATTATGCATTCCATCATTATGAAAGTGGTTATTGATATTGCGTGTGATTATTCGACCAGTAGAATATCCATGTGAAGAAGTAAATGGAATTATCTCATTTTACTTTTTCCATATTATGTTGAAGTTCAAGTTTAAAAGGCTTTTGTTTTAGTTATACATTTCCTTAAATGTTAATGTTTATTTATGAAAGTTTCCGCTATATTGTTAACATTACTGAGCATCTGAGCTCACCCCTTTCAATGTTTTAATATTTTTCCAGGATGTGAAGAAGTATTTTATGAATGACCTACAGGGTTAGTCAGAAAGGGATATGATTGTGGACTATGAAGACCATGTTATTGTAGTTTGTTTACGGTTGGATGTAATGAAATAATTATGAATGTATCTAGTGTTTCCAAGGATACTAAAATAATCGGTCTTTCGAGACTTGATCTTTTGTGATCATGCCAATGTTACGAACTAATGCACCGACTCTGGGTAGCTGGGGTCGGGGCATTACAGTTGGTATCAGAGGCAGTTTAGTACTAACCTTGGAAGCTAGATTTAGATAAACTCTGATTAAGAGCACATAGCCCAAAGATAGACTTTGAGGATTAGTATAGAAGAACTTCCTAGAATTTTGGTATTGTAGAGATATTGTGAGTTTTCCGAGCAATACATCCCTGTCTGGATATGAGAAGGTAGAGGCGGCTCTGGCACAGATGTACCTAGGGGTAAAACCCGAAAACACCGCTTTGATCTAGACTCGAACGGGAACTGGTGCACGACAACGGGCCTTGCTGCACTCTTGGTTACGACAAAATGGAATGTTTTTCTTTCCGTACTTATGCGGCGACAACGACTTCTCCTCCGCCGTGACCATTATTTGAGTTCCGGCTTCCTCTACAAGCCATCATTTTTTTAATGAAAAATAAATACAAAGTTTTAACTTTCTTTTATTTTGGTATTGAAAAAGGTTTTGAAAGCATTTTTATTATATCAATGTGTTGTATTGATATCTTGTGATTGAAATGTGGAAATGTTATGTTTCCTTTATGCATGTTTTATGTGATACGATTATGTTATGGTTTATGATATGTTTAAACCTATTCATATGAGGAATGAATTGGACTTAATAAGTGACGGGTGGAGCCCGCTATAGCTCCTCGATGCATCGGCAGGTCGCATGAGACAAACTAGTGTCTTGGCACGAGGCCTTGACAAAATCTTATTTGTGGTCTTGGCACGAGGCCATGACTACATGGTTATGATAGACTGGAATTATGCATTCCATCATTATGAAAGTGGTTATTGATATTGCATGTGATTATTCGACCAGTAGAATATCCATGTGAAGAAGTAAATGGCATTATCTCATTTTACGTTTTCCATATTATGTTGAAGTTCAAGTTTAAAAGGCTTTTGTTTTAGTTATACATTGCCTTAAATGTAAATGTTTATTTATGAAAGCTTCCGCTATATTGTTAACCTTACTAAGCATCTGAGCTCACCCATTTCAATGTTTTAATATTTTTCCAGCATGTGAAGAAGTATTTTATGAATGACCTACAGGGGTAGTCAGAAAGGGATATGATTGTGGACTATGAAGACCATGTTATTTTAGTTTGTTTACTTTTTGATGTAATGAAAGACTTATGAATGTATCTAGTGTTTCCAAGGCTACTAAACTAATCGGTCTTTCGAGACTTGATCTTTTGTGATCATGCCAATGTTACGAACTAATGCATCGACTCTGGGTAGCTGGGGTCGGGGCGTTACAATGTCCATGAAAGCAGAGAGGGACCCGATAATCATGGGTTGGGAGGAGTTACAATTCTGATTGCTAGTAAATATCTGGATGACCAGGGTGCTTCATAGATGGACTTTCCTCTAGTGTTGGATTATTTCATGGACATCTTTCCAAAGGACTTTTCAGGTTTTCATCCGGAGAGAGAGGTGGAATTTTATATTGAGCTTGTTCCAAGAGTGGAATTGGTGTCCATTCCTCCTTATAGGAAGGGTACACTAGAGTTAAATGAGCTCAAGAAGTAGTTGGAGGAGTTGAAGGCAAAAGGTTTTATCTGACCAAGTACATCTCCTTAGGCTTCACCTGTCCTGTTTTCATAGAAGTTGGACAATACCCTCAGACATTGTGTGGATTATTATAAGATGATCCCTCATCATAGGAAATCTTCCCACGAGTGGAGCTTCCCTAACACTATCTCACAGTCTCTACATAGTTAAAACAAGTCATATTGACCTCTACTTGGTGTAGTTAACACTAAGGGAAATGAAAGCCTCTCTACGTAATATCCCAAGGCTAGGACAAGGGTATGTGATATAAAATAGTGGGTTTCTGTGAAATAAAACAAGGAATATCTCCATGTTGGAAATAAGTCAATGGTTCCTCGAACAATTAATGGATGGATTGGAATTGTAAAAACTAAAGTATGAAGCATACCATGGATAGATCCACGACCTCATTGACCCAAATGAAGACCACTACAATTGTTTCACTCTACTCTATATAGAGAGGGTGTGTCTCAGGGATGTCATTGGAATTCCCCAAATGATCTCTACTGATCCAATGCCAGTCCAACCTATTGTTACTACCTTGGTTGGAACTACCTCAATAGTGGAACCTCAAGTAGAACTCTTGAGTCATGCTAATTTCTATTAAATGTCCGGAACTCTCACAACTGATGACTTTATCCTCCATAAGAAAAACAAGCACTATATCACATTGAATATGATTGAGATCTATTGCTATTGGAGAAATAAGATACTAAGGTAATGGACCTACCAACGTCCAGATGAAAACATTTAATCACTAAAAACCACAAACCCCGGAACATAGTACTGCATTGTGAGGAACATTGAATACCCCCTTTTATGATGATCCAGTTTTTCATAATGTCCTCTCAATGATCTATACCCTTTTTATCACTGTGAGATACATATTCATCATAAATGGGGAGATATAGAACTGGATCTAGAAACATAAATCCTCCTAAAATGCTTCACCCTAGAATGGTCATCATGAAATAGGTCTCAATCATATCACAAAAGGCTACTGAAATAAACTCCAAAATCTTTCTCACTGAATCTCCCGTATCAAAGTGTATTAATATCTGAATGATTGGTCACCATCATGGTCAAAGAAAGAATATAGTCTCTAAACTAGTCTTGGAACACCTCCCCAGATATTTTGGGCTCATCGGGATCCACGAGATACAAGAACCACCAATGCCTCTCTACCCTACACAACATCTTCACATCAAAAAAATTGAGCTCTCTTTTTGAACATATATTAAATTCAATGCTATCTAAACCACCTATAATTAGTATTTTCTGAATAGATTTGAAATTTATCCCACAAACATTGGCAGATTCTGGTGTTGAAATTCTCATATCGTCCTCTTCCAAGTGTTATCATTGTTGACCTATACTATGAAGTGATTGGTTGGAACTAACTTCTTAACATCTTCTACATAAACCTGAGGAGGACGTAAACCTAGAAACATACCTAAAAAAATATCTATAGCTCTTAATCATGGAATATGGAAGTCATAACATGAATTAATTTTCTTCTTTTATTTATTTTAGGTTAACATATCCCATGGTGTTTTGATTCAAACACAGAAAAAAATGAATAATGATATATGATTCTTTCCTTGTTATCTAACCTCCAATAAGTATCACATCATTTAGCAGCCACTATAAAAATAATGGTCCATGCATCTGATCATATAGGGTTCCAAATACCCATGTATCATCATTTACCTCCTGTTTGTAGTACTTGTTAAGCTTAGCTAACAAATTTTCCCAACCAACCCATGTGTCGTCACATGTGGCTAACTCCAAACTCCATTCAATCCCTCAATAAAACCTATGCGACTTCTTTGTGATGACCCCATCTTATAAAGGTGTATTCTTCATGGGACAATAATGTGAAAAGAGATATAATGACCGCTGAGTCTTCCCCCCAATAGTCCCTCAGTTGGTTACTATCACCAAGGGTGTAGTAAATACAAATATGGGAGGAGTTACAGTCTAAGAGAACAAATTTGAATGAGAGATATAAGACATAAAAAGAAAATTATTTCTAAAAATAAAACATAAAATAATTACCAAGTACACATATATTGTTTCATGTAAAAAAATTACTACAATTGAAATGGAAAATCCAAGTAACAAAAGAAAGGAAAAAGGATGATACTACAATGCTCGAACAACTCATTATACAACTAGCTAGTCATAACCATCATGATCTCCATCCTACTCTAAGTGACCTAGAAAGAGTTGATATATACATAGGGGGAGTATAACAGTATACTTAGTAGGATCATCCTCGAAGCCTCTCATGCAAAAGTAAATAATGAATGCTAAATAACAGTTAAGAAAAATTCAACATAACTCATAACATAAACAAGTATACTATGTTTTAATACTCACCATTGGTACTCTCACTAAGTATCAACTATAAGAGTATATAATTTAGTAATTAATCTCAATGGTTCCCTACTATAACTTCCCCACAGTTATGCAGAGTTACCCCAATTCCGCTGGTCCTAAGCTTCTCTCTCCAAAAATGATTTCCCACAGACACCAAGGTGAAACTCCACAAAATGAACCTCAATCAAAATAACCACCACATCCACATAACCAAAGTATCCAGGTATTTTGTAGGAGCCACCATATCTCACATAACATGTATCATACATCAAGTATTATACCTCAGGTCATTATAGTGCATACACCGATTAAGGATCCTTAATCCTTCACAGACTATACACGTTACATCTATAGAATTGCATAGGAATATATATCCATAATATATGGGTGTTAATAAACTACAATCGTTAGATCCCTCTACAGACATATATTGGAAAAACTAACAGTTGTTCCTACCATCTCCAGTAACTACAAAGAGATAAGAGTTGGACCAATCTGGGTAGTTAGGAATCCATTCTCCCACTGTGATTTTAGAGAAAACACCCCAATGATCAGAATCCATTGGGTGTCGATTTACATAAATAAAAGGGTTGAATAGAAATTATTAAAAACAATTATTACATACTATATCTATAAGAACTAGAATCTTTTTTAGGCATGTCTTCCTTTTTCTGGTGTTTAAAAGAAAAAGATATTTTTTTGGAAATTTCTTATGTACACATCGTGTACTTTACAACTACATGTCGTGTACTCAGTTACTGCGGGTAGCAGTCTTCTAGCCAGGTAATAGCCTTGCACATGGCCATTTGTGGTGACTTGGTGACCACTTAATACGGGGGCCAGTAAGGGCACATACATGCTGTGTACTTCTAAATTACATGTCGTGTAATTTATTTTTTTCAGTAAACGGACCGGGGTCACGCCTAATTGGAAGAGATCTCATCTTCTTCTCCTTTTTCGACTGAGAGCATCCATATGACATAGATCTTGGTTGAACCCTTGATCGAGTGTATGTTCTTTAAATCGACCACCACTAATTGCATTGTAATTTCATCGGTGAGTTATCCCTTCTTCTTAAGCATTGTCTCCTGATTTCTCCTCTTTCATGAGTTATCCTTGGTTTTGCGTTTTTAGCATTTTTTAGATCTATGGGGTTCGAAGGTGATTCAATGCCTGCGATTCAAGTATATCGATCTCGCAACACCGATGTAGGTGGTTTGTGCCTTTCTGTATGTAATCTTTGAGATATATATGCAAAAGTGCACAATACCCTTGAATGAGGTATTGCTTGTTTATGGTTTTATCCTAGTAAGTTCCTTGTTATTCTTGTATGATTGAAGAGAGGATAGTTGAATGTGAATTGAGATAATTTCTATGATTTTGAATATTTTTCCCATTCATGTTCTGTTTATGGCTGTTTTTTCCTGCTTAGCCTGTTATGATGCCTTGTTTTTCCCCTTTCCTAGTATTTGTAGGAGAGGGTGATTGTTTATCTAACAAGATATGATTTGTTGTAGATTGTTTTTCCATGTAGTTCTAGTGGTTACATTGGATTCTAGTAATCACTTGTTCCTGATTACATACATGGGGCTACAGGAACCTGGGGTAGTGAGACCGTAGGGGAAATTGACATTGAGGGATTTCCTAGAGTGTCTTTTATAATTATCATGCTGCAAGACCTTATGAGGGATTGAAGTTGAGTGCTCCCTCAGAGGGTCTAATGTTACATTGTGAGGCCACAAGTTGAATTTATGTTGAGTACTTCTTCATAATGTCTATAGTTTACTGTTAAAATACTATAGGGTTAATTGACAGTGAGTGCTTCCTCAGAGAGACTTTATTCAATCTTGACAATTGGGGGGATTGATGGTGAGTAATTCCACGAATATTATTTTGGTATATATTTCCTTGTATTTGGAATAATAGGGTTTAATCTGTGAGAACTACCCATAGGGTTGCTTGAATTTGTTTTTGTTGATTAAATGCTTAAGAGTAATGTTTGTAAATGGAACTGTAGTACTGTTAAATTTTGTGTACTTCCTTGTTTAATGTTTCTTTTTCTTATTACATGCCATATATATTTACTGACTGTTAGGCACAATTCATTGGGTGGTTTCCAACTAGGATTAGTCTCACATCGTTTTTGTGTCTGGCGTTTGGGCCCAAAAGGTTTATATTATTGTAGGTATAGATAACGTCAATCCCCCTTCTACTTCAGGTAGTTGATTGTTGTGGAGCTGCCAAGAATGGGACCAACCTGAGGCTTGAGATGATGAGGACATGTTTACATGATGTTATTTTGAACATGGTTTAGTATGTATTTGAGAATTTTGAATTGTTTGGTTGTTTTCCTAGACATATGTATCATGCATCATTTATATATATGCTCTAACTGTTTCTTACTTTCATTGATATACTGTTTACTATTGTATTGTATGTTTACTACTTCATCTATATTATATTTTTTTTGTTTCCACTATGTAACATTGCCAATGACGGAATATTTTAGCTACTATCACACCCAAGGAACACGCTGCTAGTCAGAAGCCTCTAGCATTTGGGGAAATTCACATGAGGCCATGTGACCAACCGGGTACAGGGAACCTCTAGGTGGATTCCAGAACCAGGATGTTACAAAGTGTAACATAGTATTCTTTCTTCTTGACATACTATTTGGGTCCTATAGTCTGGGATAGGATGGAATAGGTACATATAAATACGATTTTTTTGGTAGTAGCTAACAAGTGTACATGGAAAATCCAAACTACCTTGTTATAGCGATTTTTATGGTTTTTCAATTTTTACAGTTGATTTGATTTCACCGTTAGGTGATTCAAATGTTTCTTGATGTTATCATTGATGTTATTGAGGTTCTATTTCTGTTTCAACTAGATTATATGAGGGTATTCCATCCCATGCATCATATAGGCACTTGCTAGAAATCGCATGTCATGCATTCTTGTCGTACCATTTAGGATGCATTAGAGATATCCTGTTGTAGTGATAGATGTTGTGATAGATATGCATGATGTTGTGATCGATGCTTTGATAAAATACCTTCTATTTGATAAGACATTGGATTGTGCAAGGTTTCATTTAAATGAATTCCAAACATTGGTTATTAAGGTGTTATGGGCCATCATGGACAAGAATTTGGTGGATCGTTGCATTATTATCCTTTTTATGACACGTATGAGATTCCAACCAATTATTCATTGGGTGTATGGGCTATACCATATCGAAATTTGGAGGTTTAATGTTTGTTTTAGTGTTTTCTTGGTCCTGGAAGTGTTTTTGGGGTTTACTGTATGAAAAAACCCAGAATACCTAGCGTGTACGTGTAAATACACGACATGTGTCCTTTTGCTTGGGAGGGAACGATTTTTATTAAGTACACGTCGTATACCATATGTACATGCCCTGTAGTCTCTAAGCGTGTCTTAGAATGTGCCGGAGGGGACACCGAGTTTGGAAATCTTTGGTAAGACACATTGTGTACCTGATGTACATGTAATGTTTGTAGATCCATGTAACTGGACGTGTGACGAATAACACGGTTCAGTGGAGTCTTTTCTAATACACATAGTTTCAATCTGGAAAACCCCTTGTAGAGTAAAGGCGTATCTAGATTTTTTATGAGAAACACGGGTCGACAAAAACTTTCTAGTACATGCTATTTCTGGCACAAACACACCATGAAGTTTTAGCCATGTCTCCACCCGTGTAACTAACAACACGGGTAGTTGAAACCTAAGTAGTACATGTCTAGTCCATCTGGAACACATTTTGTAGAGTGATCCATGTATACGGCTGTGTCACTAACAACATGGTTCATTGTCACTCGTCTAGTACATGTCTTTTCTTTCATGAAGTCGTAGAGTAGTCTTGTTCTGAGAGAACCATGTAGCTTCTCAGATTAAGGGAACTCTAGTATGGGAATTGGATTCCAGTACATGTCGTGTGTTATGACAACACATCTTTTGTTTAGGGTGTTACAAGACAATTTATGGCCGGAATACACTCCAATATGAAAGGCTTATGGGAACACAATGTGTGGGCTTTATACACGAAGTGTATCATTGTTTTGAAAAAGCATGAATGATTTCTTTCTCCAATTACTTTCATACATTTCTAGTTTTAAGTCCTTGTTAATCATGATCTTAGGTTTGTGCTAGACCTTGAAGAGTCATGCCACCTAGACGTCCTCTTGTTGTATACCAGTTGCAAAGCGGTGATCAGACACCAGACATGGCTGACCAGTGACTACCAGCAGATCTCCCAGTTGTTCCAGTCTTGGCACCAAGTGTCATTATGGACATATGTGCTGACGCAAATATCCAAGAGGGTTTTATGATGTTCATGCAGACCTTCCGTGGCGTTCCGCATCCTGTCCCTTCTATGGCATAGCTGACACAAATCTTTCAGCAGCATCATCCTCCCACATTTTTTAGGGATGGAGGACCCCAGGCTATAGAGACATGGCTAGAATCCATGCTGACAATATTCGATCATCTGGAGATTCCTCCAGAGTGGTGGGTCAAGATCGCTACATATATGATTTGGGATTCTACCAAGAGATGGTGGGATGTGATCTCACATGTAGGAATCCAGCAGGTTATGGCTTAGGGTGAGTTCTTCCATTCCTTCTATGACTACTTTTATCCAAATACATAGATGGTCGATCGATCCCAATAGTTCATGATTTTGGAGCAGGGTACTATTTCTGTTATGGCGTATTCTTATTTCCTCATAGATTTGTAGTGCTTCACGCCTATTCTAGGAGGTGATGAGTTATTCCTAGAAAGGATGTTTGAGGATGATATCAGGAACGCCATGTTATCTCAGGTGAACATCTTCAGGTTGACTTTCATCACTTCTATTGTCAACTAGGTGATTATCATGGAGTGAAATTTGAGAGATTCTGGAGTTGTGAGCCTAAGTGGTTCAACATCTGGAGTTGGTATCCCTCATAATGATAGCAGAAATTGCTTCATTGAGACTACTCGTGGAGATCTGAGTATATAGAATGCACCTTCAGGTAGCCATGTGGTATGGTATTAATGTGGAATTGTCAGGAATACGGGGACACATTGCCTGAGAGACCCATTGGAGTGACGATCTTGTGTTGAGATTTTACATTATTAGTGATTATGTCATATCTTCTGACCACCAATGGGTGACATGGGTTTTTCTATGACTCCCCGTTTAGGAGTCACACCACTCGTTTCTCACCAGTTAGGGAACTGAAGTTCTTCTAGCTACTCAGGCTGAAGTAGAGGTCTTTTTCGTGATAGTAAGTCGCAAGGCATTTAGCAATAATAGGGTGGCTCAGCTCAGAATGGTCATGTAGAGTCACAGGGACACGGTACATGCCAGACGTTTGCAGTGTATAATACTCAGTAGGAGAAAGATCCTAGACCCTCTACTGTTCGAGGTACGATTCTCGTTTACTCAATTTTAGCTTCATCCCTTTTCGATATAGGGGCCTCCCATACCATTATATCTTTTTCTTTTGTGGAGAGCCTTGGGATCTGTATCTAATCATCTACTAATATCATGATGTTAGACACTGTTTTGCGGAAAATAATGGATAGTGTGTGTCAGTTCATGGAGTTACCTCTTGAGGAAGGTCAGTGTCACTTTTTATGGGACCTCTATGCCCTATAGATGATTTTCTATGACGTCATTCTTGGAATGGATTGGTTTGTTCCCTTCCATGTTGTTGTGGATTGTAATCACCGTTAGGTGAGTTTCACATCACCAGATGGTAAATCGTTTCTTCATAAGGGAGAATGGGATGTCCAGGCGAGTAGAGAGGGACATAAGCATCATGGGTTGGGAGGAGTTACAATTCTGATTGCTAGTCTATATCTGGAAGACCAGGTTACTTCATAGATGGACTTTCTTCTAGTGGTAGATTGTTTCCGGGACATCATTACAAATGTATTTTCATGTTTTCCTCCGGAGAAGGAGGTGTAATTTTCTATTGTGCTTGTTCCAGGAGTGGCACTGTTGTCCATTCCTCCTCATAGAATGGCTACCCCATAGTTACTGGAGCTCACGAAGCTATTGGAGGAGTTGCATGCAAAGGGTTTCATCCGGCCGAGTAGTTCTCCTTGTGGTTCGCCTATCCTATTTGCAATGAAGGCGGACAGAACCCTCACACATTGTGTGGATTATCAGAATTTGATCCAGTAGACATACAATAACTGATATCCCTTATCGAGGATTGATTATCTATTTGATCAGCTCCGAGGAGCCTGGGTGTTCTCGAAGAATGAGATGATATCTAAATACCATCAGATGCATGTTAGAAATTCATATATAACTATTACACCTTTCCAGAGAAGATATGGTATATACAAGTATGTGGTTATGCCTTTCAGTCTCACGAACCTGCCTACATCTTACATGGCACTGATGAATCGAGAGATCCATCCACACTTGGATTATTTTGTGGTAGACTTCATGGATGATATCATTGTGTAATCTCACACTCGACACTACCATGATACCCATCTCGAGATGTTTTTTGGTACACAGAGAGAGAATATGTTATATGCTAAGCTCTCAAACTTCTGCTTTTTGAAGGATCAAATTCAATTGTTGGGTCATGTTATCTCTGAGTTTGGAGTATCATTAGACCTAGAGAAAGTGAGAGTAGTGGATTAATGGGAGAAACTGGAGAACTTATTTGAGGTATGGAGTTTTCTAGGGTTGGATAGATACTACAAATGTTTCATACATGATTTTTTGTGCTCAACAGCACCACTGATGGGCCAGACTAAGAAGAGTGCAAAGTTCTGGTGGTTATATTCTTGTCAGTCAGCCTTTCAAGAGATGAAAGTGAGGTTGAATTCAGCAATAATACTATTATTGTCATAGTCAGGTAATATCTATGTTGTTTACTATGATGAATTAGGTATCTGGATGGGATCAGTTCTAATGCGGGGTGAAGGAGTCGTCGTGTACGTGTCTCGAAAGATGAGTTTGCGTGAGAGAAACTATCTGACACATGATCTCGAGTTGGATACATTTGTTCATGCTTTACACTGTTGAAGAAACTATCTGTTGGGAGATAACTTTTTGGTTTTCACCGACCACAAAAGTATCATGTATATCTACACACAATGCGATCTGAATTTGAGACAGCAAAGGTGGGTTGAGTACATTCATTCTTTTGTCTTTGAGCTTCCCTATAACCCTGGGAAAGGAAATGTTGTGGATGATGCATTGAGAAGGAGGAATTACATACAGGCATTTGAAGAGGCCATTAGTGAGTTACAGGATTGGCTCTATTCACTGAGATGCATTTGGTGGTGCACAACAAACAGGGGCAGAAATTTAATTCTTTTGTCACTGTTTCATGTACTATTCTTAATCGAGTGCTAATGAGGTGTCTATCAGATTCTGAAGGCCTAGTCATATAGAAGATTGTGTCATAAGTAGAATGTATTATTGGATGGACCATTGGTGAGGATGAGATCTTGAGTTTTCATGGGCACGTATAGGTGTCCGCAGACATACGTGAGGAACTAATGTGGGACATTCATTCCTCAGTTTGGGCAAATCATCTTGGTTTCAACAAGATTTTTCATGATATCCACTATTAGTATTGGTGGCCAGATATGTAGGGAGATGCTATTGGTTTTTTTCTTGAGGTGTTCCACTATCCATGAGGTGAAGGCGGATCATCAACGACCAGCAAGGTGTTTTCCACAGTTACCCAATCCCAATTGGAAGTGGAAGGATGTCGCAATGTATTTCATGACAGGGTTTCCAAGATCACCTTGAGGGAATTATGTAGTATGTGTTATCATTGATAGACATAAGAAGGTTACTAACTTCTTTCTGATCAAGGATACATTCAGTTTTGAAGATATGGGAATTTGTAAATTTGAGAGATTGTATATCTATATGGGGTTCCACACTCAATTATTTTAGATAGGGACACCTGTTTTACTTCTCGGTTCTGGAAGGGGAAAAAGAAGGATTTGGGAACAAATGTATTTTTGAGTACAACATACCATCACCATACAGATGGCCAGTCCAAGCGTACAATCCAGGTGCTAGAGGAATTATTCAAGCATTCATCCTAAATTTTAGTGGTTCTTGGGAGAAGCATATATCACTTGTGGTGTTTACATACAATAATAGTTTTCAAAAAACTATTCAGATGGCACCTTATAAGGCATTGTATGGTTGTCCATTCCAATGACCCTTATGTTGGATGGAGGGAGGAAAGGAAGTTATTCTGGGACCTTTTCATATCCAGGAGACCACATAGTAGATTGAGTTGATTCGGAAGAGGATAACTATTGCACAGTAACGAAAGAAGTCTTATTTTGATCGACAGAGATGACCCCTAGATTTCAAGGCCAGATATAAGGTTTTTCTTAATTTCACACTGAGGATGGGACACAGAAGGATTAAGAGATAGGGAAATCTTTTTCGAGGTACATTAGACTGTTTGAGCTATTGAAGATAGTTGGGAAGGTTTCCTGTCTGTTTCAGTTACCTTAGAGGTACCAGGATATGCACGATGCCTTCCACATTTCTTAGCTTCGACATTACTTCTCAGACCTGTCTATTCTTTTCCAACCCAAGGAGGTTGAGATAAAGGTAGATGCATCATTTGAGGGACATTCTATCTAGATTTTTCATCGTAGTACAAAGGTTCTATGTGGCCGGTATGTACCTCTGGTATGAGTGCTCTGGAAGCACAGGTCAGTGCAGGAGGAGACCTGGGATAGGGAGGCTGATGTATAATCATAGTGGCTAGAGAAGTTCAAGATTTATTCTTCTACAATGCATTTATATGGAATTTCAATGACGAATTTCGATAAGGGGTGAAGATTGTAGGAACCTAGTTCTTCTTTTTAGGTTTGTCTTCATTTTTCAGGTGTTTTTAAGGAAAAAATGTTTTCTAGAAATTTCTTAAGTGCACGCCGTGTACTTTACACGCACATGCTTTGTACTGGGTTACTGTGGGTATCTGTGTGTGGGATGTGTAACGGCCGTTAACAAGGCCGTTAGTGGTGACATGGAGACCGCGTAATGTAGGGGTTGGTAAGTGAAATTACACACTGTGTACTTCTGAAGTACACGCCGTGTACTTTATTTTTTTTTTCATAAAATGGACCGGGGTCGTGTCTAATTGGAAGAGAGCTCTTCTTCTTTGCCTTCTTCAACTGAGAGCGTCTGTATGTAACGGATCTTCGTCGAGCCCCCAATACAGTTTCCATTCTCTGAATCGACTGTTGTCAATTGTGTTGGAATCGCATAATGGAGTTCTCCCTTCTTATTGAACATCGTCTCCCGATTTCTCCTCTTTCTAGAGTTATACTTGGTTGAGCATTTTTATCTTATTTGTTGATCTACATTGTTTGAAGGCATTCAATGCTTGATATTAATGTATATTGATATCACAATGTCATGGTTGGTGGTTTGTGCCTTTCTGTTGGTAGTCTTTGAGTTATATATGCAAAAGTGGCCAATATCCTTGAACAAGGTATTTCTTCTTTATGGTTTTAGCCCTATTAATTTTATGTTATGCTTGTATGCATCAATAGAGGTTAATTGAATGTGAATAGAATTAATTGTTATTATTTGGATGTGTTTACCCATGCATGTTTTTTTATGACTGTTTGGTCCAACATAGCATGTTAGGATGCCTTGTCTTTCCCCATGACTAGTATTTATAGGAGGGAGTGACTTTTTATCTTACATGCTATGATATGACGTAGATTGTTTATACAAGTAGTTCTTGAGGTTTTCTTTGGATTGTGGTTATCGCTTGTTCACAATTACATACACGGGGCTATGTGAACTTGGTTTAGTGAGACCATAGGGGAAATTTACGTTGAGGGACTTCCCTTAGTGTCTATTATAATTATCACGTTGTGAGACCATAGGGGGGTTGACGTTGAGTTCTCCCTCATAGTGACTATAGTTATGTTACCATACAACATGATGAATTCATGTTGAGTGCTTCCTCAGAGTGTTTGTATTTTACCATTAAACGACTATAGGGGAATTGACGGTGAGTTATTCTTCTGAGAGTCTTTAATCACAAATGACTACAGGGGGAATTGATGGTGATTGATTCCTCAGAGAGTCTTTTGGTATATCGTTCCTTATATTCTGAACAATATGGGTTAGGCTCTGAGAACTACCCAGAGGGTTGCTTGAATTTTTTTAGATTGCCAAAATGATTATGAGTAATGTTTGTAAATTGAATTGTAAGACTGTTTACTTTTGGGTAATTCCTTATTTACTGTTTCTTTTTCTTATTGTATTCCATATATTTTCACAATCTATTAGAAATAGATATTTGGCTGGTTTCCTATTCGGATTAGGCTGAAAAAATTTTGGGTTATGCTTTTGGGCCTAAACAGATTATGTTGCTGTAGGTACAGATAAGGGAAATCACACTACTACTTCAGGTAAATGATTGCTATGGAGCTGGAGAGCATGGGACCAATCTGAGGCTTGCGATACTAAGGAGTTGTTTACCTTTTTTTCTTTTGAACTTGGATTAGTATTTATTCATCCATTGTGACTTGTTTGGTTATTTTCATTGACATATGTATTATGCATCATTTATATATGTGCTCTAGTTGTTTATTTATTTTAGACTTCTGCTATTTATAGCTCTATGGTGTGTTTAATGCTTCCAATATTGTATATCTATTTTATATCCATTGTGTTTCTTTTACAATGAGGGAACCGTTTCCCCACTATCGCACCCAAGGCCCTTGCTTCTAGTCTGTAGGCTCTGGTATTTGAGGGAAATACACTAGAGGCCATGTGACCAACCGGGTATGGGGCGCCTGTGGGTGGCTTTTGGAACTATGACATTAAAATATCTCACAACATAACTATGGGCATAACCTAGTTATAGACTCCACCACACATAAAATCTCTCTGACTCCCATCTTCCACTACTAAAACATGGAATCATATGAGCAGAAAACCATTAAAAGAAATACATTAAATTAATATATCCCTTTTTATCTATTACACATTAAGTTAATTAAATATTCTACAAATAATTAACCATTATCATTTCAACATTATATTTCATCAGTATCAAAATAATGTTCCATACCTGCAAGGCATAATCAAACCAAGTCCATAATTCCATTACATTTGAAACTCACCAATACATCCTAGAATTCCCCAACCCCATGGGTTAACATCATTTATTCATTCATTTATTAATAGAATTATACATTATACATAAATCCAGGTATTCTAGAAAAATCATTATATGATTGCAAACACAAGGGGCTCAATATGATGATTAAATTTACTTCCCATCTAGTATTTTCCACCTATAACTCATGAATAGTACCATTTATCCATGAGAAGCTAAAAAATATCGCACATGACATACACCATGCATTATCCCCTTTTTTGGGAAGGGCGATATTAAAGAACATATTCCTCAATCAGTGTGTAATGTAATGTAGATAAATGAGAAACAATATTTAACAAGTATTCAACATTCACATCCAACCTATTTCATCTTATCTTTCCATATATCCCACACCCATATGATTGAATTGAGGCATATCACCTGTATAGGCATCAACTTGTACCACCACCACTAGGACACTATGCCCCCACATACCACATCACAACCTATAGGGATCAATCAATATAACAACTGTTCTCTTGGCCCTAATAAGGAAATTCCTCATTCATGCACAACGATCACTCATGTTTCTAAAGAATAAAGTACTTGGACTTTAAAAATAATATGGAAACTCAAATCCCATCCATCCATTATCTTCATCCCAAAACCGGTCCATTATTCTATATTTGAAATAACATATTTTATTTAAACATGTATAACTACATTGATTTGAATATCATTAAGGCACAATAACAACAACTGGATTCCTTACACATTCCTATTCTTCATTACCCAATTAATTTATTATTAATCTTCCCATTTCATTCATTTAGAATTTATGTCACAAAAAACATGGTAATCATTCAAATCATAGACATCACATGATCTAGAAAGTCAAGAGACAATAAAATTTCTAGGAAATTACTAACAATTATGTAATCCATTTATAGTATTTATTAGGTCAATTTCATTTTGATCCATGGTATAAAACATGGTAAGTATAGAACTTCATGTAAATGAATAGACAATTCACAGTTACCCTGCCTCAAAAAGGATTCCAATGTTCTTTGCCGAAGAATGAGCCAACAAAAATTTCATGATCACTTCCCCCAGAACGAAAACATCCTACTAAAGATACAATGGAACAACTACATCAAACAACACCCAAGAAAGGTCCATAAGATACATGGAGATCACATGTTGTAACATATAAATAAAAATAAGCAGAAAAAATTGAGGATCCTAGAAGAATGGAGGTATAAAATTATTTATATCGAATATGGATTGATAAATACTAGTTGTACCAAGATAGGGGGTGAACATGATGCGAGAAAACTACAAAGGGAAAAAATTCAAGGATGGAAGTTCAATAACATGACTTCTATGGGAGTAAGAAATATATAAATCTCATATTAGGAAAGAATAAGAAGAAAGAACAAGGGAGTATGTATCATGGACTTTTGAAAATGTAAATGAAGAAGTTGTTTAAGACATGGTTTAGATTTTCCATTAAAGGAGGATCAGTAAAGACTATGTGGTTTCACTAGGTAAACACATCACGAGTCATTAAAATCCATATATAGGAGTTATGGGCTTTAAATTATCCTTAAATACCATATAACAAGGAAATAAATGAGGTTCACATCATAAAAAATATTAAAGAAACAAAATTGTACGAATTTGGAAACAATGTACACCTACCAACATAGAAACATTATACACATACTGAGAACTAGAAACATTATACACCTACCGATATATGACTCACCATCCTGGAAACATTGTACACCTATTGATAAATTGAAATACAATACTAATATTGATAGTTAGAAACAATATACAGCTACTAATAGATGAGCATCCAATAGCTAGAAATACTGTACAACTATTGACAGTTTGAAATATTATAAACATGTCGATTGATGTCATACTAAAATCTAGAAACAATATACACCTACGTATTGATTGAAACACTACACACCTACCGATAGCATGAAACATTGTACACATATCGATAGATGAACTACCAAATACTAGAAACATTTTACACCTATGGATAGCTAAAAACATTATACACCTACCAATAAATGTATCACTATCCTAGAAACACTCTATACCTATCGGTAGATGACTCCATAGACTAGAAACATTGTGCACCTATCGATATCTAGAAACAATGTATAAAAAGCTATAAATTTTACATGGTTTTTTGAATATGTCACCCTAACCTCCAAGAACACCTCAAACAACAGATTTTAGAAAATGAATTAGCCAGAGAGGTTCGAGAAATTAGATGATTTGATGTAATAATATATATATATATATATATATATTCATAATCAGTTATTATGATTTCCTTGATGTCTATAGAGAATCAAGAATCATCTCTTGACCATGGCCTGTGATTTTTTTTTCACAAACTGTCTTAGAGAGGCATATGTTATGACTACGCCAAGCCTACATCCAACTGGACAAAGGCTGGAGACTAGCATTGAGTAGGAATATCCCAAAAATGTGAGCCATTTTCTTAAGTATATAAACACACAAACACACATCACTAATCCCAAAATGATGAAATGTAAATATTCTTTGTAAACAAGAATCAATATGACTAATATACAAACAAAAATGTATGATAGTGGAAAATTTGAAATTAAACAGAGCTAGAATATAATACCAAAAAATGAAAGTGTCTAAAAAAGTGAGTGAAAAATTTCTTAAAACATGTCCATAGAATAGATTACCAAAAGGTTATGTGTAGTATAGATTTATGAAGCTAAGGAAGTACACCTAGTAAACCTAACCCGTCTAAACACCACTTGGTCCAGGTAAACACAGTACTTCATTAATTCATCTCTCATCTATGAAAGATAAAACATGTTTGGGAAAAGCCTTTGCATGGATGAGAAGAAGAAACTTGGTAGGACACTCTAAAACCCATAAGAATATTTACTATATATGAAATTACAAATGAATACCATGAATGATGAACATAAAGGAAGAACACTAAAGGACATCATGAAGTAACACTATTATGGAACACCAAGGAGGATCACAATGATGGAACACCACTACGAAACACCACAGAGAAAAACCATTAAAGAACACAACTAAGGAACCCCACAAAGGAACAACATGAAGAAAAAACATGAAGGAACACTAAGAATGAACACCACAATGTAACACTAAGAATAAATACACAAATTATACAACATATAAATACACAAAGTATACCATAAATAATTACATGAATTATACCACATAGAAATACAAAATGTATTTCACAATGTAATATATGAAGTAAAAAAATACATAAAGTATAAATGATAGAAATATAAGAAATATAAGACATATAAATAAATGAAGTTTACCATAATGAAATACTAGAGGTATAGAACACAAAAATAAATGAAGTATATCCCATAGAAATACACATTGTATACCACACCAAAATACATGATTTATACCACAACAAAATATACAAAGTATCCCACATATAAATACACAATGTAAACCACGTCGAAATTCATGAAGTTTACCAAACATGAATACATGAAGTATACCACAAATAAATAGTACAATTATCATAAAAACATAATTTATGAAAAACATAAAAAAAGGATATCTCTTTATACTCATAATTAGCCACAATGAAAATATGTAAGTGACAACCATTCAAGACCATAAGACTCTTCATGAGTCATGTACATTCATGAAGAAACCACTCCTCAAGCCAGGATATCATCGAAGAACCTCATGAAGAGGTCACACTAATTTTGGCCACACCTAGAGATAAATTCATTGGTTATAGATCAAAATATATAGAAATAGGATCCATTTGAGAGAATACCAAAACCCAATGTTTGTTATCCCACAACATAGGGGATACATCTCAAAGAATACCAAAAACCCTACAAATTCATCTCATAACCTAGGGGTTTCCTTCTTAGAGTACACCTACAACACTATTGATACAACCCGACAGATAGAGGACTAATTACCTACACTCATAGGTCATGTGAATTCCTAATAAAAATATTTTAAGATTGATAGGGAAAAATATGTTCCCAACGATAGAAACCATGACTCTATCCAGGACTCGAATTCTAAAGGGGACTACAATCCAGTGATGTGAATGTAATATTGTTCTAAATCCTAGAGGAAAAACACAAGGGAAACTATCCATCTATATTGGTCAAAGATAAAATCCCACCAAGACATCATAAAAGGACCGACTCATCGTGAGGGTCCCGAAGCAATAGATTTCTCATCAAATGGAATATTCAATTGAAAGGAAGAACCATTTTAGTGAAAATGTCTTACTCAGGTCTTGTCCTAGTCTAACATGAACCAACTCGGCCTGAATAGAAATAGTTTGGCCTACTAGACTGATGGGAAAAGCCCACTAGTGGTCTCACCCTACCACCATGTTTCCCTGATTGTGGTCTCACCCTACCACTGTGTGATCTACCTTGACTGGCATCAGCAGGCCATGTCCAGAACTCACTATCGACCACACCACTAGCGGCCTTCCTGGACTGAATATAGTTACTGCTATGGTCACTACATTTACTTAATCATATGAAACCCCTTCCTCGATCCACTACCATGCATTGTCACGCCTGTTGTCGCACCTCGGTAGTGTTGTTGTGGGATTATATCTTTAGTATCAAGTTGTTTCCCAATGAATCATAGGTACAACAATCATCATCACCTAAAAATCCTGAAAATGAAAAGAACATCAAGGGGAGAATGGATATGTACAAAATATCCAAATGATTGGTCATGGAATTTTTTTCATGCCAGATTCAATTCTTCCTTGTTATTTGGATTATGAAAAATGATTCAATCTTAGAGATCAAACCCCAATTTAGATCCCCGCAATCATAACTCCCACCCCGGAAGTGATCGAACTATAGATAAAACTGTTCTTGGGTTGTTCCATGCTCGTCGTTTAATTTTAAGAATGGGGAATGAATCACAATGAAACAACACCATACCTATATTTTGAATCAATTTTTTTCAAAGGCACAAGCTGCATCATCATAGTTCGTTGATCCATCAAATTTGAGGATTGTCATTAATTATTTATCACCCCATTAATATTTGCTAAAGGAATCTCCAACTTTCCTTTGAGGATTTCTAGATTTATTTAATAAACCCGAATTTAGAAAAATAGGAAAATTTAAAATGAAAATTAGTTTTTGGAAAAAAAATATCATTAATTTATATAAAAATGATTAAATATTTTATGGTTTTTTCACATAAGACTAGTGCTGAATAATGTTAAGTCACACCTAGGGAAAACACCACATTACAAACTCTTCATCTCTATCATATTTCCCGTAAAAATATACATTCATGAGTTTTTTGGAATTGAAAATAAAATAATTATTATTTATTTATTTTATTTATGGTTAAGTCCAAAAATATCTTTCAGATTTGGCCTACACCGGCCAGCATTAGGCCTCATCTATGGTGGATCTGCTGCTCTGAATGTAATGATTCCCATGGATTTTTGATCAGGGAAACCTTTAATGGGCTATTCCACCTTTTTAGGATAACCATGCATTCATGCTATTAAAAAAATAGCATTTTTCAATAAACTGTTTTGGGCACACTGATCTTTAGAATTTCATGTTGTCTTAATGTCGGGTCTCATAATTTTCTCAAATAATATTTAAAAATGAATTTTGGAAAATATGATTCATTTAATTTTCACTTGTAAAATCATAAATAATTTCTTGTATTCTACTATTAATATATAAAATAAAGGTATATTTTAATACTGTTCGAATGGATATATTTATATATATATATATAAATAGTATCTATTTATTCCAAAAAAAATGACCCATCAAATATTTCCTAAACTCTTTCTCACATTCTTCAAAATTTTCTCATGATTTTAGCATCTAGAAGTATGAAACCTTTATATACCTTGAGGTAACAAAATCATTTCCAAATGTTATAGTTAAGTACTGGATTATGATTTTCAACGTCATTTACAATTTAAATAAGTGTTCTATTTTCATCAAATTGTGATTTCATTTGGAATTATAATTTTATATGGATTTTACATATATTATTCATATAGAAAATCCTTATAAAGGGATTCAATTTTATAAAAATAATTCAATGATTATATTTAAAAATTATAATTTTAAAATTTTAGCTAAAAATATTTATTTTTATAAATGATATAAATCAATAAGAAAATGTGGTTTTGTTTTTATTTAAATTTTATTTTGAAAATTTTCTATATAAATTCAAAATAGGTATGTTAATATTTTATTATGTAAATTATTATATTAAATTTAATTAAAGTTATCATTTTATGTGGTTTAAATTGTTAGTAAATTTTATATAATAAAATCTATAAGGGATTTCATTTATAATATGGAATATGGCCATCATCTATATATATTGTTGAAATTTCATGCACTTTACTAAAGACATAAATATAAAATTTTATGTAATTATGTTTATGAATTTTAAATAAATTAAATTAATTAGTGTAGTATATTTCTCTTAGGTTTTTCATAATAATGAGACCATTCCATGCAAAGATGTTGTAGAATTATTTTCTTCTATAAAATTAATCTATTTTTGGCTTCGTATGGTTTTCGAGTTCTTTAATAAGATATGAAGGAACACAAAAAACAATTTAATAAAATATGTCACTTGTGTGACGAATAATATGATATGTATTAGGGAATAAAATCATGAACTAAATGGTATATAGTCCCACATGTGATTCTAATAGTTGAAAAATGTTTTCCATTCGGTCTACTGAGTCTCAATATTAATCTATAAAATATTATTATTTATATATATTTTAAAGAATAAATCCAATAATTACTTTATATTTATTTAAATTAAATTTATTTTCATTATCAAATAAAATTCAATGGATATTGATCTAAATATTTCAATATTATGAAATTATTTTAACAATATTATTTAATAGAATGGTTTCAAAAGATATTGATAGTTTTAAAAGAAATGTAATTCCAAATTGGATTAAAATATTTAATTGGTATTTTTTGTTCTCACCCATTTCATATAATATCATAACAAGTTTAGTATAAATTGAATTGGTGATTGTCTAATGAAAGGTGGTATCTCATGAATATATGTTTATTTATTTAAGAAAAACTACCACTCTAAAAATATGTATGGTTTTATCTAATTCTACAAAAAAAAGATCGAAAAAGGTCATGGGATATATATCGTGTTGTCTATTTTTTAGTATCAATATTATTAACAAATTAAAATTATGTTTCGGTATTGATTCTATAATTACAGGTTCTGAGCATTACAATTTCATAAAGATAATATCACATTGTATTGTTGGTATATTTTATAAACAGTCACTTCATCACAAAAGATTCAATTTTGTTTCTAGATATAAATTTAAAAACACTCCAAATCCCAATACATGATTATGTGACAACATGGATATCATCCTAAAAATTAAGAAAGATAGTATTATTTTTCATTAGTTGGAAATCATTTTAGTATGGGCGGTGTAGAATATAATACACTTCCCTATTATTACAATGGAAAATCCTTAGCATTAGAAATATATGACTCCATGTTTTATAATATCAAATTACAATTTTAATTAAATCCATTACACTATATAGGATAAAGAATTGTGGGTTCAGATAGAATCTTACACTCTTTATCATAATCCATGAGCAATTTGTTATTATATTCTATACCACAACCAAATCAATGATTCATTATCTTTGTACCATGATAAAAATATACTTCACTATTAAACACCTTATATTTAATGAATGATTCTGTGTTATAAGTCATTAATTAGAAACATATACATTTACTCATGTGATTATTGTAGGTATTGAGGTATGAGTGTCAACCAATTGATTCCAAAAAAAATGGGGGCTAAAAATAATTTATACCAATTCAAAATAATCAACGGACCTTTAACACTTACAAACAAATAAATGATTCAACATATTATATAATATGAACTAATGAAATAAACTATGTGGTTCTGGTTATATGAATTAAATAAACATTTGGATAATGATTTCTCAATTGCAACATGTTTGTATGGCATAGTTAGTGTTTCCATAACTGTGGGTGATATGATCAATTTGAACATAATTCATTATCAGTTTCCAACATGGGTTTTTTGAAATCTATTATATAATTTCCCTTATTATTATTTTTCATTCAAGAACATATATTGTTTAAATGTGACATATTTTTATAAGAGACATGAATTCAAATATATACATTCCTATTTTATATTTAAATAATCATTTCTTTTTTAAAGTGCACATTACTTATTTTTATTAGTTTTAAAATCCACCATATCATCAACTTTACATATTACTCTCCAAAGCATAGTGTAGACAGTCATCATCATTTCAATACATAAAATAAAACTCACCAATTTAATCCATCTTAAAAATACATGCATGCTATATTTGGGAACAATGGGAGACTGACAAGTAATATTTAAATCATAAATATTATGTATTGAGAAGTTACACTTGATAAAAATCATACATAATACTTACCCTTAAATTTATAATATCTTCATGTTTTTCTTCTAGTGTACCTTCTTTCAAAATAAAAATAATTTTATAACTTCTGTCTTTTATTGTATGTATACCACCCATTTCATGGTCACATTATGTGATGTTTCCATGGATTATTAAGTATTATTAGTCCCCATTACATGTTATATTTCTTTACTATATAGACATTACACATTTCATACCTAATTTAATAATATTTATATATATAATTAGGATTAAATTGTTTTTTTTTCTGAATATACTATTACTTCTATTATTTATAATAAAACAACAGATTTTATGGTTAATTTATTAATGAATTAGGATTGTGTGAAACTCATCGGATATTTTAAAACCAATTATTAAAATATAAAAAATTTCATTAATCATTTTGACTACATGTTTACCAAATAATATATACCATAATAATTTAATTAGAAATATGTGTTGTAGATTTCATAAATCTATTTTATATACTTATCTTGACAATGATCATGTTGTTGAGAAAACATGGTTTGAACTTAAATGATTTTATACATCTTAAAATGCATTCAATATAAATATCACTACATGAAATAGTATAAATATAGTTCCACATCCTATTTTATTTGAAATAAAATGTGATTTTCCTTATATGAATCCTTATATGGAAAATTAAGAAAATGTGTCTCCATCAAAAAATAGACTTCAAAATCGTTTAGAACGATACATGTCCATATATAGATTTTTGGGATATCTCTAACATTGAGGATTTTTCATTTTACTATTATGAATTATAATGATAAAAACATTGTGAAATTACATCTGATTTTCTATGAAAAAATAAAAATGTAATTTTAGTACAATATAATGATTTCTATGGTTTGACGTAATATATTTCATTTATTATTCACCCACTACTGTGTAAAATAAATAATCTCACCCGATTAGATTTATATATTCTTATAATAAAGATATTAACGTTAAAATTATCTTTATTTCTCTTCTAATAGCCTTGATGGGGGCTTTCAGATTTATTCTATGTTATTTTGACAATTATTCACTTTCAAATGTAATTTTTTTAAGTTCCTCACTCTATTTAGATTTCTCCCAATTTATAAAATCCTAGACATTGATATCCTATATTGAATACTCGTTTTTATAGCAGGTATCACTCAAGTGAGTAGCCCTTGATGTAACCATTTTTATGTTTAGACAAAAAATTGTTTCTGCCCCTTGTAATTGTATAGATTCTATTATTGGTAAAAAAAATGGTTTCAACATTTGTTCATTTTGCCATCAGTAATGAATGAATATACTGACATTATATTTTCATTATTCTATTTTTCCAAAAATTCATAATTAATAATTATTTTATCATTTAGAATAATTTAAATTTTTTTTTCTTGATAATGTTTTATTCTCTTTATAATATAAATTTTATGCAATATAATTATTTTACTATATCATGGATTATTTATAATTTATTTATATTATTTTATCACTAAAATATGAATCTAAAAATTTAATAATTAATAATTTAATGTATAAATATAAATTCAAAATACTTTTTATGATAATTTGAATTTATAAATGTTGGTTTACAGATAAGATAATAAACTAACACTTTTCAATAAGGGAATAACTCCCAAAATGGTGTTTAGGTTGAAACTAATAATTCAACCTATTTACATATATTTATACATGGTTTGGTTGACCACAAATCAACATTGGACTACCACCACATGCTATAGAGATCCTTTAATTACAAATTTGTTATCAATTGTATGTGAGTGTATCCAAATGTATGAGGTTACACATAAAATTGTGGAAACATGGTCCCTTACATAATAAGATGAGGTGATTATTACAAATTCTTATCTTTAATTTAAAGATGATTACTATACAACCACAAAAATATTATTTAAAAAAATTGTAGTCTAATGAATACGTAGGTCAAAGTGGCTTGTTTAGAGAAACACGTGGAATAAAAGTTCATTTAATACATTAAATCGTTCAATTAACTTATTTTTTTATATATAAAATACATTGAATTTTTAAATATATTGTTACATTAATTATTTATTTTTTATCTAATTTATATATCAATATTGTATTATATATTACATTATATTTTAATGATAACAATGTTTTTCTTATCAAATTAATTACGAATAAATATAAAAACAACAGTTACTAACAAGTGATATTACATGTTAGCTACTAGTTTCTTTTAAATGTATTCTCACATTTAGCCGCACATGTATTAGGAGAAAAAATTGTCTAGACATCTACAAAATAAGTATTTATACTCACATATTGTGTGACTACTCTCTATAATATCGATTTCATGTATTTTGTATTGATACATCATTTCGGGAAATAACTAATCATGTGATATTTAAAAGTATATTTTTACATGGGTCTCATTATATAGACTGCATAGAAAGTATAACGATACAAACCACAATTTAACATATTAATATTGTAGTATTTCAATTTAGAGATATCCATGGTGTGTAAGTTCACCATAAATGACATGTTTTTTCAAGAAATTGGGGAAAATATCTAAAAAATCCTTCAATAATCCATACTAGAACACCAAATTATTATTATTTTCCTCATCTAGAATACTCAGTCACATGGAATATAAAAAGGATATATACCATGTGGTATATTTAGTGTAATATTTAATTATACATCTGTGCATTAAATATATATTCTTACATTATAAATTGACATGTAATCAAATTTAGTGTGTTTGATTTAGATGGATTGTACCTGAATACAAGGCGTCCACATTGTATCGGGACATCTTGATGAAATTTCTAGTGACTTTATGTGTTTTTAGATGATCCTTTATATATTACTTGAATTTTATGTGAGCTAAATTTTATGTAGTTAATGTTATCAAATGTTTCTTGTATGTTAATCAATTTACAGTGTGTATAAAATTCATACAACACACTTTGACCATTTTTTATCTTAAATCACTATAAATGGAAGATTTTTTGCTTCATTATGTGTACCATTTTTATAAAATGTGTCCCCCTCAGTAAATGATTTTTCTATATGATCAACATGATTAATATAATTATTCTCTATAAAAATTCTCAAACAAAACATGATTTTATTCAAAAATCTTCATTCAATAATTATATTGTGTAAAGTTAATTTAATTTTCCATTACGTTCTATATATATGTTTGAATTTACAAGAATATTTGGAAAAACATTATAGGATCATCATGAAATCATTATTAATTATTGGAATATTAATAGTAATATTAATTTAAATGAACATGTTAGCATTAATTTTGAATGAAATTATTTAAACAAGTAATTAGAAAAATAAGAAATAAATACTATATTGTTATATATATGTAGTAAATTTATATAAATTTATATTCGAAAACATTAGTTAAAATCATAGGTTTTGGGGTGTAGTAAAATTTATCTAACCAATTCGAAGTAATGGATTATAATAGAAATTTTTAGATAATTCCTTAAATTATGATTAATTGTAGAATTATAATACAAGAATATTGAATCATTAATTTGTAATAAAAAATTATTTTACATATTTACGAATTAAATTTTTTCATAATTAGTTCTTCATTGTGAAAAAATTTAACTAACTTAGTTGATCTATCATTTAATTTATGTTCACAATGTTTGAGGCTAACTACTATAATCCATCGGTGATCCATGGAAAATATAACATTTCCATATAATCATTAGGTGTTATAGAAAATAATTCATAAAACATTCATAAATCCAAATTAGTCATAATTTTATGTCATCTTCTCTACAAGTTATATTTATAATTTATTACTAATTTTTAATGAAAATATGTATTTTTTCCCTCCTTTTTATTACACATTCAAGATGATGATTTCTATATGATAAAAATAATTATATAGAGGTAAATATTGTGAAACATTATCACGACTCCCACCCCACAATAATACCACAATGTGGGGAGAGAGATAGTGAATAACCAAGTCACACTTATAGTAGGCATAGTGGTGGAGACTATCACTTAGGGTAAAATAAACATTCATATGGGAGGCATTACCCTATAAGAGAATCTTGTGGAAGAGATAAATTAGAATGATACAAAAATCAACACCTTCTCAGAACACACACACACACACACATAGATATATATATAAATCCAATGTGGAAACATGAAATTCCACACATGAGTAGAAAAATAAAAGGAAACATAAAAGTAAAAAAAAGTAACTATGAAGGAAACAATAAATCCCAAATCACCCCTACAATACCAAAATCTTGTAATATCGAGCATGATCACTATAAAACTCATACCTACCTAAAAAATAGTATATATATATTGTGAGTATAAAAATATACTAATTATGGTACTCCGAAGATTCTCTTGTGTAAAATATAAATAAATCATACTAAAGTGTATTGACTAATAGTGAAACAAAATTTTCACCTAAAAAGGTATACTATGTTCTCAGCTTCCTATTGGATATCTCTCATGAAGCACCACATAAAATAGATTATATAATATTGTAATGAAACATAAATGAGTACCCCACTCCCTCTTCCCCACTAGTTTTTCCCTCTTCCCCAATGTCACACATCCTAATCCATCTATATTCAAAAGAAAGATGATCAAAAGGAACCTAGGATTGGAATGACAACATGAATCTCATGCATCACATAACCCTGTAATATCATATGAAATTACCAAATATATTAACTAATTAATTTCTATGACCCTCCATTCATCTAATTACATATCAATCATTTGATATTATACCGTAATACATTATAGATCATACACTGAGAAAGAACCTCAAACCATTACCGCATATAATCATCATACCAATAGTAATCATTTTGATATGATATCTAGTAACACATATGTGTGGATTAACCATAATACATCACAATAAAATATACACATATATTGGAAAATTATCCACCTTTCACTATATAATAAGTAACTATAAAGATAATAGAGTTGGGATATAGGGTTATTCATCAATCCATACTCTCACTAGGATATTAGGGAAAACCCCTACCAAATTCCACTATGTTTTAATTTCAATTACCAGCATGGTTACACAAACACATGAAATCACATAATATATGTGATATAATAAATCTAAAAATCACACTAAGATAATAAAATATAGTTAGACTCAACTTCACCAAACGTCACACAGACTATTGGCTTCCATAACTACGACCAGATATCATATAAGCTCGCCGGAAAATAAAACTACAGCATTAATTACTTCATTTCATATAAAAATTTGATTCCATTAAATAGTTAACCATCCATTAATTAACCATTAATATTTTTTTAAATTACATTAAATTAAATTACATTACTTATATTACATTACATTGCATTACATTTTATTAAATTACATTACATTACAATACATTACATTACATTAATTATTAAATTAATGTCCATTCACTCCAATCATAATCCAGATGAAGTCCATAATTTTTCAAGAATAACATATTTTTAGAATTTTTAATCCATCATCTTACAACCCCATGGTATATGGGTTATATACAAATTATAAGTATCATTCCATATCCTGGTTCCTTGGGAAAACCATCATAATCTACACCTACGAGGAAAAATGAGACCAAAAAATCTTGCATCCTAAAAAAGATTTTAAAGGAATTAATATAAATAAGAAACCTATATATGAATCATTAAACAATTCAAAAGTGAGAAAACCTACACTCAATATCACATAACTGGGTAAGATCTGTTTGATCATATTCTATCAACTATGGTTCCATTCCTAATATACTCATTCATATACTGATGCATGTCCCCATCACATGTGACAATTTTTGTAACATCTTCTAGGCCTCTCTTCCCAAAAATAACACATTATTTATCCTATTCATATCCATACATGGCTAAAATAACATTCAGGTCTCCCCTCCCTAAATCATAAATCACATTTATAGTCATATAAAGATCATATATAGAGAACATAAAAATGTATAACGAAAAAACATGGAATCAAAAGGGTAATAGTTTCCTATAAACAAATCATTTATCGTTATGATGAAAATTATATGCCATTGGTCTATGATGAGGTACCTATAATTTTCATGAAAATGTGCTCTCACACCTACAAGATAAGGCACTCTAACTTCTCAAGAATACAGTAAACTAGATCCTTAGATCATTATCATTATCACACAACCGATTATTATTCCATATTTAATTTACAAATTCATTATTAAAATTTTCCAATTATAGGGAATATGTGGCATTAATCTATATCATGGTATAAACATGAAAATAAATCACTATTTATTATTTCCAGTTTCAAAAATCCTACACAAGTACCATTCATAATTCAAGTTTCTTATTATTATTAATTATAATAATAAAATTGTGTTCCCATTTTTTATCAATTTAAATAATACCATGAAATTTTATTTTTAATTAAACATACACAATGCATCAAATTGTTTATCATGAAATCGAATCAAACATTTGATTAAAAAATAAACTTCTGTAATTTCTGTGGCTAATTAATTATCAATTAACTATAGAAGTGTGTTCATTACTAAATCCATCAAGAACAACATGGTAATCTATAAGATACCGAAAATTCTAATTAAACAAGTCATAAATATCACACAATCCACAAAAATAAGAAGAAACCCACAATTATTGTATAATGAAACAATATCATCAACATTTTATTGCTATCCTATTTCAAAAAATTGTTCAATAACAATTTTGTAAATTTCATTTACATCAGGAGGGATAAGGGATAAAATATTTATAAATTGCATAAAAATATATTGGGAATCAATGTACCCCCTAAGTCAATGGAATCAACATTCTATGCACAAGAACAAACAATATTGTGGATTTCTGATTATCTCTCCTTAAATAACAAAATACATTGAGGTCGATGGGGAACAAACTCCCAAATAAAAACCTTTAAGACAACAATATAAACATGGGAGATCATCCATTATCAAACAGAGAGAATATGCAGTATCATTCGAGATCAAAACGAGATAACATTATAGAGAATTATGAAGCAACTCATCTATTATTACCATTGATCAATGCTGGAATATCAAGGATTGATTCCCATATAAGAGATCTCAAAACACTAATGGGGGGAGATATTGGTCTCCAAAAATATGAGTGAGGCATGGATAGACATTAGTGTGGTAGAAATATGAAGTGGAACAAATATTTAAATATCTATAGTACAGGTGATTTACATGAGGTTTATTACACTTTCAAATTGTGTAGTCCTTGGGGATATGATTACACTATAAATACATCACCTTTTTATTTTTAACCCATAAAATTTAGACATTGTGACGAGGCACTTAATAAGCTATTAACCACCAATAAACAACATGTAACACTACATGATGTAAATTCTCTATACTTCTATCATTTTTCAGATAAAATCCATGAAAACTACTTCAAAGATTCCATCAAGAACCACAATACTCAATAATATGTAATGGAATAGTCCACATGGAACATACCGCTTATATTAGATACCTATAAAAAATTCCAATCATTGAGAATACAAAAAAATTAATGAGAAAAAAATAACGGGTCATCAAAAAACCCACCCTCAAAGACACTCGTCATTGATATATGCATATCATGAGCTCAACCACTTCATCCAGAGTAAATAAGAACAAATCAATGAATTAATAAAAACCGTCTCTTGAACAATATCCCAGGGTAGATATGTCACAAATAATGGTAAATATAAAACATAAATCAAGATAAAACAATATAAATACCAAAAGGGCCTAAATCCAATAGGGAAGAATATTACTAGAGAATCAATAAAAAATAAAAAATTAGTCGTAATTAGTAATAATTTTTGAATCAATGCCAATATTATTCAACAATACATGAATCTAGGGAATACAATACATGTGAAACACCTTCTACTATTTTTCATGGATATCAATATCCCACTCCTCAATGATCGTATCATCATCAAACATTAATCTTACCCCATTGGATGACATGAGATTCGTCATTAAAATTACAATAGGATGAAGATATTTGAAAAACATCATGTATCTATGGGAAAAGTGATAATTAATATTCCACATCTCTAACACAAACCAACACCCCAAAGTGAATAAACATGTGTAATGGTTACTCCAATGTAAAATCCATTTCTTCTAATGGTGAGGAGTAACATTCAACAACACTTTATCTCCAAAACTGAACACCATAGGTCTCCTCCTATGATCAAAAACCAATTTATGATGATCTTTATCGGCCTTCACCCTATCAAGAATTACCTAAAAAATATATATCATATTTTGTAACTATTATGGCAATTTAATTAAAACATATCATACCTAGGTATTGGAAGAATCATAAAAACATGGCTAGCCATTAAAATATTCACCTAGAAACATACTATTATTGGATAGTTAAATATTACTGTTAGAAAATTTGAACAAGGTAAGGTTCCTAATACATGATCCTCCGAAATTCAGGATATAAGAGATCAATATGAAGTCATGATTCTAGATGTTCCACTCTCCCTAATCAACAATCTACGGTTGGAAGGACATAATCATAACTAGATAAGTTAAAAAATAATTCTACAGACCTATCCAAAACCTGAAGATAAAACATGGGTCTTAAATTGAAATGATCACCATTGAGGATATTTGAAGTCACACCATCTCCTAAAAATATAGCATCCAAAAAACCTCCTCTAAGATCGGCTCCTTGATGTAAACAATGTGAGATTGTTTAATCAACCATTACATTATCTCCTATACTCCATAATATCCTCATTTAGCTTAATATAAACAAGTAATTATATTATTTGAGATTCCCTCCACATATATTGGGGAAAATTTAATGGCTTGATAAAACCATTGTGAAAATGTGTTAAGACTTCACCTCTATGAAGAAAAAAATTTATTAACATACTCTACATCTGTATGAATCATCTGAGTCCACCAAAACTAATCAATCAAGCCTCGATATATCTTTTTCCTTTTAGTATGTACCAACAAAGTTAAAATATATAAATATTGATGAACCGTCTCAAAAATAAAAAAATTAATTAAATGACTACTCAAGAACAACACCTGATATAGCCCATCCTCATAAGAACCATCTTTGAAATCAATTAAAACATCTCACTCTCTCCATACCAAACCTCAGTATCCCAGGGATGGGAATCCTCTACATGTTGCACCAACTATAACTACACCATAGACTAGAAAATAAAACCACTTCCACTAACTACTCCAATATGAATATTCATCACTAAGAGTTCGCCCATCACTCACTAGGAATTTCTAAATCAACATTTGAAATCACTATGTGACTTCCTACTCATCGTATCAGTTATAATATTTACCAATTTATGGAATATTGAAAATATCAAATTTATTATTTGACCGTAATTCAATCCACCTATAGAGTTGATTGTTTATATCATTCTAGTAGAAGGAAAACCTTAGGCTCTTATGATTAAAAAAAATAAAATGGCCATGGAAGATGTAATTTCATTACAATTTCAAAGAATAAATTAGTCCCACCCACAGAAGATCTTGGGTGGAATATCTATATTCATGGGGATGTAACTCAGGATTATTATAAAAAATTACCAATATCTACTACATCAGAATACAGCCCAATATAAGATTTGATGATTCACTAAAAAAATCATGTTTAACATCCTCTATATAAAAAAATTAATTGAATGCTTATAAAGATAAATTTCAAATACTCAAAATCTACCTGAAAAATTTTATTCCACAATAACAATTGATATTTCATGTTCATGTTTATGAAATGAGTTTGAACAGTAGAGAAATAAAGTATGAATCTATATTCATATTAGTCAATACAATGGAATGTCCACACCTATTCCATTGTATGGGTAATTAGAAATAGGATTAGTCTTGGGTGTTGTTATTAGATGAAGATATTAGAGATTATGGAAGTATAGGAATTAGGTTCCCCATGGATCTCAAATCTATGTCATGGCTTTAGTGGAGAGAGCTAGGTGAACTGCGGTAGAACTTTTCGGGCTCGTGAGTCATGTCGTAATGGTTTCACCATCCATAAGGCACTTTTATCTCGAGAATCCCCTCTTGGGCTTACCACATCTGATCCAACTGGGTATCTGGTTTCATTGGTTTCCCCCACCTAATGGCCTAAATCCCAATATTGATAGTGATTCTGCTCAAGGATGTATGTTAAGATATGGATTGTTCTAGGATCCTTTTGGCGTTTTAATTTACACATTATGTGCCTCCATTGGTTCTGAAAACTCCCTTCTAGCAGAGGCCATGTCCATTCTTGGTGGTTCTCAGATATGTAGATCAATGAACATGACCCTAAACATGTTTGAAACTGACTCCAATATAATCTATGTCTCCCAAACAGGCATTTCATTGCCTTTGTGGCACATCACATACCTAATACATGATTATAGAACTTTTTTATTAGTTGGAATTGTTGTTTTTCATACTACGTAGAAGGTAACATTGTTTCTGATTTCCATGATTATATGGTATCCCAATACTCCCTCTATCAAGAGTTTTTCTCATTTTTTTCTTTTAACCATTTTGGGATAGCACCTATTTTTAGGGAGTCCTTCATTCTTCATTTATTTAGACCACCAAGATGTTGTACTATTCCCAAATTTCTCCTTTTAAATAAAATTAATTAATTTTAGTTGGATGAAACATGTAAAGTTATATTTGAATGATACACATTTACAAATTACTATGTTACCCCATTCGACATGAATCTAATATCATGACCCCACAACTCAGACATCAATATCTACCCAAATAAATTCTCCTAATGAAGAACTCCCAAAAGTGAACGAATATTCTCTTCATTCCCCTCCACATAGAAATATTAAATACTTATTTTATCAATTAAAAACACCATGATCATATCCATGAACTCTCTGAAACTACATTCATAAACTCCATTAATATAGCTAGATCTTCCTTACATCGAACGACATCACAGGAAATTCCTAATAACCTTTTTTACAATAGAATGATGTATTCAAAACATCCTTATACATAACCCACCTACGATGATATCCTGACCACAAAATGATTTTAGACTAACAACATGAACCCTTTAGATGATCAAATAAATAATATATCAATTGAATAGGATATAGGTTCATCACTATCACCTAGTTCCAGTGATGATAATCAATAAAATGATTCAAATTTCAATAATTCATCTCCAAAAAAACCATTTCACATTAAGGTGACACACTCATTAGATTAAAATAATGTTATAGTATATCATCGATCATTATTATTAGATCCCATAACATATAAGGAACCATCATATATGGTTACATTGAGATATCTGATAGTTTTGGTTGTTTTTCTATCCCAAACTCGATTTCCTATGAAGGTCTAAAGATATAATATTCTCTTGAAAGACAATAGTGTATTATTACACAACCTTCGCAAACACGAAATGATAAAACATTGGTATGCTCACAACCAACATGACCATCATAGATGAAAGATAAGAAACATAACTCTAATCCATAAGAGTGTTTGGATCTCTATGATATACAATTGGCTATACATCAGAATCATGTCACCCAAATTGCCTCTTAAAGTGATCCATGATAGCCTCCACCTAATACAAACAATCCATGCTAAGTTTTATATGACTTGTTTTAATCCCGAAACATAAGAACTATTCCCACATTCTATGCTACCTCAACACTATCTCACAGTCTTAACTTACTTGATAAAATTATTCTCACCCTCTAAGTGGCGCATTAAATACCAAGGGCCCAAGAAGCCTCTCTAAATCAAGTCCAAATGAATGGATGATGGTATGTTATTTAAAAGTGTTTTTCTCTCCTGAATCAAAAAAATCATTCACCAATATATAAAGCAAGGAATGTTTACCTCCAATGATGATTGGATATCCCTGCTCCAGAATAGCTAATGTATTTATACAAGAACATCTTTCTCAACAACCTCTTTAACCCTAACTCCAACAACACCCATTACCTCATTATTGTCTCTAGGGACAAGGAGCATCTCATGGATGTACTCATCCATCCTTTTCTCCATTCATATAGTGCTAAAAAAACACCCTAAATGTAATACATCATCTAAAACATTTATAATGGTGGAACATCTCGTAATCATTGACTACTCAAATAGTACGAGTACTCTTGTCATGAATGACATAAAAATAATTAATGAAAACATGTGTTCGATCCCTTGTAATATGCTTGTCAACCACCAACCTCATAAAAAGTAGATGTTGATATATTGTACTTACCCAAGGTAGATTTAATGAAAATATGTGCATGAAATTGGGAAAGCTGGACAATTGATCTACTTTTTGAGGAATAATCACAACTCCCCTATCCGTATGATATTGTTTTATTCATAATCCTCTTAGAATAATATGAACTAGCTAGTACATCGAGATAAATCCTCAATATATATAGTGTGACTTGACTCTTCATCTTTAGATAAAAATACTCCTTAAATGCCTCACCCTATCATCCTCGTATGGAAAAATGTTTGAAGAATTTCACAGAAGGGTATTGAAATTGATCTAAGACACTTTCAGGCTAGACCTTGCCTCTCCAAGCATATGAAGCACCTATTAAATGTAAACCATTGCTGTGGAAGATATTTAATCATATATGAAAAGGTCCCAAAACATCTCCCATGAAAATACAAACTCCATAGGATTGGAATTTAACAATTACCATGACAACCTTGCAACTCCATGAAAAATCGTGAATACCAATGAATCCCAATGCTCCATCTGAGAAAAAATAGAACTATAATAAATATCAACCTCCTACGAACATCATTTTCTGATTGAATATAAGATGAATCCCCCGTGTTTATACATGCTTCGGTGGTACAACTCTGAAAGTTTCCTCCAACACATGTTATTTTCATCATCCTTTACTCTTTGATGATATGAAGTCCCATGCTATTGAATGTATTCCATACAATCTTGGTGAGGATGTTGTAATGGATATAGGACTAAAAGATGAAAAACTATTAGTGATCATAAAATGAAATATAAAATTCAAAAAATTATTATTTTATTATTTTATTAGCTTCTTACAGTTCTAACCTATCCCAATGTATACACATTTCACCTATAGGCATGAAGAATAATGATACATGGTCATTTCCTATAATTTTACACTACAACTAGTATCACCTAGTTTAATTAGATAAGTGATCATAAGGAACTAAGAAATATATTAATGGGTTCTCTAAATATTCTTGTCTCATCCATTCTGCATTTTTTATATTTCATACTTTACATAGCTGACCACATTTCCTTACCAACCCATCATTACTCACATGCTCTTAACTCCAAACTCAAACATATACATAAAAATGAATCCATCTGATACCACTCTTTTAGTACCCCTCCCCACAAAGATACCGAAATTATTGGAGAAATATATTTACAAATTGAGTACCACCTCTAGTATGCATAGACATGGAGATTATCACCAAGATTAAAATAAACAATCATATAGGAGGAATTATCTTCTAAGATAAACTTAATGAAATGAGATATAAGAAGGGTAAAATAACCCACACTCTTTAAAACATATGCATAAGAATAATAACTCTTGTTAGAATATTTAGTACCATATGATAATAAAATACTATAGGTAAAGCTACAAGTACCAAAAAGTAATGACGATGACGACCTCAAATCCCAAAACAAATCCTACAAAAATTTAAACTTTTAATATCCATCTTGATCACAAAATTCCTCTATCAGAATCATATATATATATATATATATATAATTATAGTTATAACAAAATTACTCACATTATGGTCCACCTCACAACATCTTATGCAAAATATAATGAATTCCAATTAAATCATAGTGAAAATAAGTCATACAACTCATCACCAAAATAAATATACAATGATCCTAGCCTCACCAATGTAATATATATGAAGTTAATGTATACAATAGATGATATAATGTTGTAATAAAAAATAATGGGTCCCTTTCACTCTCTTCCCATATATTTTCCGCTCTTCCCCAAAAATCACACAACCTGAGACATATCTCTCCAAATGAAATCTAGCATGACGATACATGGGAAAGGAATCACAAAAATCACCACATGCATCACATAAAAGTAATTCCATATCATATAACAACATATTGTAACATATCAGATTTTGGGATACACCATATTCCGTATGAACTTTATCAAACATTAGTTATTATACCTCAAGGCATTTCTTCCCATACATAATGTAAGTATCTCATGACATCAAATCCTCTAAACTTCATACGTATAACAATACATGGAATACTCTATATATTAATTCATGTGTGTAACGTTACCTCAATCTCTTGATTACCTATACACATTTATTAGAAAACTAACCACTATGAATATTGTCATAACTAACTACCAATGGAGGAGAAATGGGACACGGTGTTAGTTAGTCATCCACCATCCCACTAGGATGTTCGGGAAAAAACCCTCCCAATTTCCACAAGGTGTTAGTTTCCCTAACCAAATTGGGTGAGGATGATTATAAAATCATAGAATATAAATGATATAATATATCTTCCACCATCACTTTTGAAATAACCTATATTTAGACTCAATGGATGCTAATATATCTTAGACTCTTGATTACCTCTACAATGACCATTTTTTCTGTAAGCACAAAATTATTTTCGGAACAAGACCTCCCAAATATGATGGGGATGTGGGAATAGTGTAATGTAGTCATATCACAAAAATTGGAGGCATTATCATAATGCACATCTAGACAAAAACACATTATTATTCCCACACAATGGTGAAATATAAAACTACGAAAACAATTCTTGTATGCATCAATAACCCCACAACAATGTATGATAAAAAATTACTGCTACTACGAGGATGTGGAAAATAAAATTCAAACAAAAAACTGGAATGATTTGAATCTACTCAATGGTCTATTAAAGTCATTAAAAAGGAAGCTCTTAGTAAAATACCTCCTTCTGAAAAGCTCTAGGTACACTCCACTCACTCTTTGTCCTCCTAGGACACTGTCAAATGTTTCATCATCGGCATAAAACAAGACATGATCAAGAAAATCACCTACATGAGTGTGTATAACAATACTCAGTAGGAAAACACAAAAACACATAAAGTGAACCCCAAACTATATTCAGATTAATAAATGATATAACCATAATTTTTAATTGAAACAGCAAGATATACTCAGAAAGAACCCCAAGCCACAAGGAAGCCATAACCAACATCTAGTCACTTGATTCTGTTCAAATAAACACTCATTCTAAGAGAGTCCACTTCGTGATTCATGCAATCATAAGAGATAATAAATTAACAGGTATAGATTAGTGGTCCCCATCCAAGAATGATATGAGGCCTAAAAAGACCGTAATACAAAGATATGGGATCAAACCCCAAACCACTGGGTGACATCACATACTTGATATGGATATTCCATATACCCAGGGGATTGAATGTCAATGATAACAAAACCCCTATAAATTCATCTATCTAGATGGAAAATCAACACCATTTTTAAAGGGGTAACAACACAAAATATTATTGAATATGAAAGAGAAGATTACATGAGTCTGAAAGAAGAAATTTCATTACAATATTTCTTAGAAAAAGGGTAGAGCTCCACAGGAAGGTCATCACTCCATGTAATGTCCTAGTTGATTCCCTTGTTGGAAAGACCATCTGCTACCATGTTTCAATCCCGATCGACATTTGTGGAAATGTATCTGAACACCAGAAGTGAGTTAATATATTTCTTCCAGCATGCTGTGAGAGACCCCACAAGGTGAACCATGCCATTCTATATAGCTTGGATAATGGTGGTAGAGTCCCTTTCTTTCCAAATGTTATTCCATATTTTTAGTTTAACTAAGATATTTTCATGAATCTCTTCCATCATCTCAGCCTCAGGGGAAGAGGCAAACCCACATCCACTGAAAAAGAAACCATGAGAATGTCTAAGAGATTCCCTGAAAATTGCCTCACACCCTGCAGGGCCTGGATTTACTTTGGATGTGCCATCAATGTTGATTTTTATCCAGCCCAGAATAGGAGCGTGACATAACAATTCAAAAAAGATCTTCGGCTTCTCGTAGATCCCTTTGATTCTAAGCCATCAAAGAATCATTAAATCATCAAATAATTATCACACTGGGCTTTTTGATGCGTGGAAGAATCCTTAATAGTAATAAGAATTATCACTTGACCTGAATTAATATTGAATGAGTAATTATTGTGAATAATGGGATTTCTCTCATACCAAATATTGTGGAGGATCTCTTCAACTGCAGAAAGAAACAGATTTCTGATTTGTTGCGAGAAGTCCAACTTAACACAACATTTGATCAAGGAGAAAATAGAGTAATCAAGTAACCATCTGTTGTCAAATATTTTAGTAATATAATTTCAAAGAGCCTTGGTTGTGGAAGAAGATAAAAATAAATTATTTATGTCATCCCTATGTTGATGGAATAGGTGACATCTCGAACTAAGTTGGAAAACAAAGGACTAGACACAAGCCTCAGTAGGAATACGATTATGTGCAATACGCCTGATAATATTATGTCTAGAAGGTTTGATCCATGGATTATCAAACAGTTTCAACCAAATGAAATTAGTTTCAAAAAAAGCGAAAAAGTGTGGTAATATGTTTTAGAATAAAGAATGCCATTGTGGGAAGGATACCAAATAATAAAATCATCATCATTACAAAAAGTGTAAACATCAAAAACATTCTTGATTGGATTAGGGAGATTTAAGTTAGGAGATTGAATCACCTCCTTTATAGTGATGTATATGGAATCTGGAGTAGTCTGAGGAGAAAGAATAGAATTGAGAAGTGCACTGGTCATGTTGTCATGCTTGATATTTAAGTTGGATTCAGTGCTAACCATCCATCTAGAGTTTTGCATGATGTTGAAAACGGAATTTCAAATTGTTGGCCAGAGAAAAGAATTAACCTGATTCAAATTTGGATTTTTCAGTTTTTTCTATAATCCATTTTTTAGAAAATAAATCAAATCAGTCTTTTTTTAATTAACATCCAAGTGAGTCCGACTTGGTGGGATTCATTAAAGTGTTAAAAGATTTTGATTCCAAGACCTCCATTCTCAAGGGGTTTACAATAGGTAATCTAGGGAATGATTACAAGAATCCATTCAAGTATACTCCCAGTCTAAACAATGTTCTTAATGTTGGAATTGATTTTCTTAAGTAGACTGATAGGCCAACTGTAAGTCATGAGTGAATAAACCATTTTCGAAACAATAGATTATTTCACAAGGAAGATCCTACTAGCCATATAAAGAGATTTTACATTCCAGGAAGCATGTTGATTAATGATTTTCTCAGTGATAATATCAATATGAAAAGATCTAGGCCTACCCCAACTGATAGGAACACCCATTTAAGTGAAAGGAAGGGACCCTTCTTTGATACTAAGACTCTCAATGATAGTGTTTTACTGAGTAGTGGGGAATCCTTTACCAAATAAAATAAATGATTTCATCCGACTGATTGATTGACATGATATCTCTTCATTATGAGATAAGGCATTTTTGAGATTAGAGATGTCTCATTTTCATCTGTTAAGGAATATAATTATGTCATCCACATAAATGAGATGGGTCAGAACAATAAGGATTCAGGCATCTTGTATGGGCATAATTTTATTTTGTTAAACCAGGGAGGTGAGGAGGTGACTAAGGCATACCGCTTTAATGGAAAGGAGGATATCATAAAGGGGATCACCTTATAGGACTCCATTGGAGAATTTGAAATTACCCATAGGAGAGTCGTTAATGATGATCGAGATATTGGCTGAGTTGAAATAGGAGTTGATTCTACTTATGAAAATATCATTGAAACCGAAAATCCTAAGAACCTTGAATACGAAACTACAGTCTATTATGTTAAAAGATTATATGATGTCAAGATTAATCAAAATGTTACCGCCTCTAGAAGTATTATAATGGGTTTTGGAGGATTTAGAATCCAAACAAATGTAGTCTTGAATAGAACGACCCTTGATGAACCCAAACTGGTTCCATGATATGATTTTGTTACATATATAAGATTGTATATTAGCTATGAGTTTGGAATGATTTTGTAAAGGGATTTGATAACAGAAATGGGTCTATATAGTTGAATTTCAGAGACATTGGGCACCTTAGGAATTAGTGTGAGAAATTGGGAAATGAGCCATGCAGAAGGATTCCATTAAGAAAGAAGATTTTGATAAGCTTACAAACATCATCAAGGACAACCTCCGAATGTTGATAAAAGAAACCATTGTTGAAACTGCCAGGTCCGGGCGCACTATCACGATTGAGTCTAAAGGCAGTATTTTTAAACACATGATCAAGGGTAGTGCTCAAGAGAAAAAGTTTGTCTTCCTCTTGGATCTAGGAAGGAATAATCCTAGGGATATAGTCCTTATTAATAAAAGGACCATTGAAGATATCATCAAAATAAGAGACAATATGATTAGAAATGCTGGCCTCAGAATCATAAAGAATGTCATTGTCCCTAAGAAAAGAATGGGGACAACATAATTTCATAGTTCATTGCAGGGCATTGTATAATGTAGTGTTTTAGTCACAGTCCACATGTCACATAGATTTGAAGACTTTTTTTTGGATGTTATATTTATGAAAAAAAGGTAGCTGAGTTTCATAGAAATGTCAACCTCATTTTGTGGGTCAGAGGAGAAGTCAGAATGGGTGGCATTGTTTTGAAATTTCTTGAGGTCATTCTCAAGAGAGGCTATGTCCTTATCGAGTTGTTTTGATTTAGTGATACACCTACCCTTGAGACAATGTTTTAGATTCTTGAGCATTATAATACATGAAAAGGCATCTGTTTGATGACTGATAGAATTCCAACAGTTCTGAATAATATTAGAGAAGTCTAAATCCTTAGACCACACAATGTTAAATTTGAAAGGAGGAGTGGTCTTTCTACGCTTGGTCCGGAAACTAACCAAAATAGTATGATGATCTGAGAAAATCCTATGTAATGTAATTCTAGAGATGGTGTCCCAGGAATCTAGAGCTGGGAAATTCAAAAGATCCCTATCAATTTTACTACAATCCATCCTATTGTAATGCCTTCTATACCAAGTAAACTTACCACCATCTAGGTTAACTTCAACCAGGTTACAATATTCTGTTGTGGCTCTAACATCCCTGGAAGAAATATAAGAATGGGAGTGACCATGTTTTTCACTAGGGGAATGAATAACATTGAAATATCCAATCACTAGCCATGGGTCAGAGATACGGTTTGAAATGTCAGATAGGTTATTCGAAAGAAGCCTACGATCCTGATATATATTCTTAGTATAAACAATGGGGAAATACATATGAAGGTAATTAATAATAAATTCACAAGTGAACATTTGATCAGATGTATTTTGAACTTTAACATCTTTCAATGAAGTATAGTAATAAATCCATAAGGTTTCAACTGCACAACTATTACTGCAAGCTCATAAAAAATATAACCATAGGTACAAAAGTGCATGAATGTCATCAAAAAATTACATTTAGGTTCAGAAAGTGATTTTTTTTGGATTACTCATCAAAATAATCATTTTAAGAAAAGAAATAATGTTAGATTTGGCTATGCCATGACATTTTCAATATATAACATCTATTAAGAGCTTTGTTTGGAGTGGGAGATCCTTTTTTTCTTCTTAGATCCACTGAATCCTTTGTTCGTCTTCGATCTCCTAACAATTGAAGAAGAGGTCGGAGTAGTCTTCCAAACATATGTGATCATAGGGGAATCAGACAATGAGTTAGCATCACCTGAGATAAGAGGATCATTTATTTTAGAAAGTGGGATACGAGTTATATCCGATGAGTTAGTAATGCCAATAGGCCCAATAGACATGCCTGGAGTTTGAACAATAGAGAAGCTAGGAGCGGCCTGCATGTTTGTTTTCCTAGCCGACTGTAAAGATTGAGCCAAATCAGATGAGTCAATTAATTTAGGATAAACAAATGATTTTTTACAAATAGATTAACTACCAATATCTAAATTATTGCATGATGGATTGGATTGATAGTTATGGGAAGCTTAAATAGAAGTGTGAGGCATACCACAAGAGGTCGTGCCTCCTATAAGCTCAGTTACCCTCAACATTTCCTCCACCGGGGCTGAAAGTGTAGCAAGAGTGTTTAAAATAACTTTATGAGCTAGTTCCATGGACATATTCACCTGAGATAGCTCATGTTTAGACCCATATTTTCCAGAATCTAGTGTCTCATCATTTTCTAGAACCAGAAAAACCGAGTCTTCCATTAGTGTCGATTTCTATGGAATGTCGAAGACATACAAACCATCTGTTGAATGTTTTCCAGAATAGAATGTTCAATATGAACAACTTTTTAAGAACCCGGACCTTATTTTCAGGCATTTTTACCTTTTCTGGCCATTTTTGAGAAAAAGAGGAGAATCTAGAAATTTTTTATGTACACACCATGTACTTTTCTTTCGCTTGAGTCCGTGTGCTTTCCATGTCCGGATCAGTCACACGGGGTGTAGCAATGAGGTGGGGTCCAATTAATATGGCGTATGGAAAAGGGGATTACACGCCATGTAATCAAGAAGTACATGCCGTGTACTTTTCTTTTTATTTCATTAATTGGACCGGGGTCACGCCTGATCTCTGTTTTTGTCTTTTTCTCCGCCTAATTACATACAGAGCAACCTAGAGAGCCGATTCTTCTCCGAGCCACCGATTCTTCCCTAGTTTTCCAAATTGAACGCCGTCAGGTGAAATAGAATTGTAGCGGTGAGTTCTCAGTTCTTCTTTGGCCATGATTCCATATTCATCCTCTTGTGAGAGTTATATGAGGTTGAACTTTTTAGACATTTTTGCAGATTTACTCCATTCTAGGCCGATTCACAGGGCAAGGTTTAAGAATATAAATCTCCTAGGATTGAGGTAGGTTGTTTGTTTCCCTACATTGAATGTCTTTTAGTTTTTTGGTGAAAAGTGTCGGATACTCATGTATCGGGTATCTTGGGTTAGGGCTTTGATCATGTTTTGTAGTCTACCTTAGATTGATTGTATGCTTGAGGTTATTAGATGATTAAAAATTGCTTATTATCATGTTTGAGGATCACACCACAGGTGTTTCTCTTATTTTATTTGTTGATTTCCGTTTGGAATAGTTTGCCGATGATGCAACCTTATTTCACATGGAAAGTATGTCTGTTGACATGATTGAATGTATTGTATGCTATTTATATGCTTGTGGATGCATTTTTAGCTATTAGCCAGGTAGATGCTAAAGTTACTTAGGATGTTAACAGTCGATTACGCACGACTAAACTGCTCAGGGCTGAGTGAACCTAGTGTGGTAGACTAAAGGGGGAATTAACGATTATGGCTTCCCTAGAGAGTCTGTTATAATTTGTATCGATCGTAGAACCTATGGGAATGGGACTTTGTGCTTCGTTAGAGTTTCCTTAGTTACGTAGCGAGGCTATAGGGGGAATTAGATTTAAGTGCTTCCTAAAAGAGTCTATATCTTTCTTTGCAAGACCACATGGGAATTCACGGTGAGAGCTTCCCAGATGTGTCTGTTCCATTGTACGTCTACATGACTAGAGGGGTTTTCTAATAGGAGTCACCCAGAAGTTCAGTGATTATTTGTTTGTTGGTTGTGACGAGTCCACCAATCCAAAGAATAAGCTTGGGTTTGTAGTGCTTGTTGTTTAGGTAGACTGATGAGTTACCTATTTGGATTACATGATTTCCTTAGGAGTATAGAGTTGTATCTAGGTTCCTTGGATGATAGCTAAATGATTGTACTGAACTAATAAATTAATGTGAATGAAGATTTGTAGGATTGTTGCTTTAGTGTACTTATGCTTCTCTACTGCATTTATTTTCATTTACTTTTTATATATTACTAACTGACAGTTGGTCACAGATCTTGTGGTGATTGCCTATTGGAATTAGTCTGACACCCTATTTGGGTCCTTCTTTTCGGCCCAAACAGGTTATATGGTTGCAGGTGTGGATAGGGATTGTGGCCCTTCTACTTTGGGTATGTCATTGCTGGTTGGAGCTGGAGAGCATAGGACCGAGCTTAGCCTTGCGATGCTGCTGGAGTTTCTGTTACATTTATAGTTTGTTTTTAGTTGTATTTTAGCACATTGTTGTGTTTGCTGATTTCTTTAGATATGTGTTCCTACTACATCATTATCATTATCATTATGTTTTCATTGCTTCCGCTGTTTAGTTTCAGTGTTTGTATGTTGTTTACTACTTCATCCATTGACTGTTGTTTTCTTTCCCTGTATACCTTACCAAATGAGGGCATAGTTTCCCCAATAACATATCATGGCCCTCACTGCTAGTCGGCAGCCTCTGGCATTTGGGGAAATGTGCCTGAGGTCATGTGGGAAACCGGGTACGAGGCCCCAGTGGAAGGGCTCTGGATTCAGGTCGTTACAAAGTGGTATCAAAGGAGTTCTTTCCTTTTTCTATTGACTTACTTTCTAGCGAAATTAGACAGGGATATGATGGAATAGGTAAATGGTAAATATCTATACCCGAGCGTTCTAGAACCAGTGTACAGGGAAAAATCCAGATTACCTAGAATATTGAAAATTTTGAGTTTTTTCAATGTTACAGTTTAATTGATTTCACCATTGGGTGATGCACTTGTTTTGTACTGTTAGTCTTTATATGATTGTGGTTCTATTTTGTTGCAGCCCGATTAGATGAGGGTATTCCATCTCATGCATCATATAGGAACATGTTATAATAACACATGCCATTCATTTTTTTCATGCCATCTTGGTTTCATTAGAGATTTCATACTATTGTGATAGGATTTGTGATAAGAAGTGCATGATGTTGTGATGGCTGTTGTGATAGAATATCTGATATGTTGATATGGTATTGTTGTTTGGAGCTTTCTTATCACAGATTCCAAACTTTGATCTTAGAGGTTTTATGGGCCCTTGAGGATCGAAATTTGTTGGGTCGTGAGTTCTTATACTGTGGCTTGTTCTATGCATCGTTATGATGCCAAGAATCGATTCCTGAGGTGTATGGCCCCCCACAGATCAGAATTTGGCATCTTCACCCTTGTTTTTCGGTGTTTTCTGGGCTCCGGTGCAGTTCTGAGGCTACAATCTAGAATAACCCAGAATACAGGGAGTGTACTTTATAGATACATGTCGTGTAGTTTTCGTCCATGTCACTGACCATGTGGACATGGACACAGAGCTGTAAATGGTTTTTGGGAACACCCCGTGTACGGTAGGTACACGCCGTGTAGAGGTTAACTAGGAGCCCGGTCGTGTAACTAATAACACGGTCTAGTTAATTCATGTTTAGTACATGTCGTGTTCGGTAAGAACATGTCATGTATCTTTTCCCAGGTATCCGACCGTGTCTTGAGAAACACGGGTCGATGTCATCTTCTCCAATACATGCCATGTTTGTTCAGAACATGTCATGTAAGGATCAACCGAGTACCCGGATGTGTCACGAACAACATTGGCCGATGATTCCCTTCAAGTGCATGATGTGTCTCTTAGTAACATTTCGGGATGTGTTGATCGAGTGTGAGGCCATGTTGCTAACACCACGGGCCAGGTAAGGCATGTCCAGCACACGCCGTGTCTGACTCAAAGCACGCTGTGTAGTCTTCGGCTGGGACAATCTGTGTGACATAGTCGTGTAGGAGTAACCGGGTAGGGAAAAAGGTGTAAGTACATGCCGTGAGTTTAAGAACACGCGATGTAGCCTGGAAGTTTACACAACCATGTAAGGCCAAGGTACTCGCTCTGGGTAAACTTTTAAGACACATGTCGTGTAGTGGTACTAGAAGCTGTGTATTCATGTTTTCCCCAGATTTAAAGGTTTTTACCTCCTGTTCTATTTTACTCTCCTGTGTTGCAACTGTGTTCTCATTTAATGAAGGTGATTTTTGGTCTTTTAGAGCTATGGCACTGAGACGTCCTCCTGGTGCACGCCAGGAACCAGGCAGCGATCGTACACATGATATGACCGATCAGGGACTGGCATTAGTTCCACCAATTGTTCCAGACATGGCACCTTCAGTGATTCTAGACACTGGTTCTGAATCCCAGTTCAGAGAGGGTTTCATGATATTCATGCAGACCTTCCAGGGAGTTCAGCATCTTTCCCCGACTATGGAAGAGCTGACGTGGGTCTTCCAGCAGCATCAACCTTCCACTTTCACAGGGGAAAGAGGACCTCGGGCTGCAGATTCATGGCTGGAAGCCATGTTGTCCATCATCGAGAATCTAATGACGGCTACAGAGAGGAGGGTGAAGCTCGCGACGTATATGCTATGAGATTAAACCAAGAGATGGTGGGCTGCAGACTCTCAGACGGGGATCCATCAAGCTATGGCTTGGGATTAGTTTCATTGTACGTTTTATGACTACTTCTACCCAGCGACGCTGAGGGCTGACAGAGCAAGGGAGTTATTGAGCCTACAGCAGGGTACTCTCTCAGTTATGGAGTATTTCTCCCGCTTCACTGAGTTACTGCGATTCACTCCCGTCATGGGGAATGATGAGCTATATTTAGCGAGGAAGTTTGAGGAAGGCCTCAGACTGGAGGTTAGATCATAGGTGAATGTCTTTAAATTGACTTATATTCCTCTGATAGTCAACCAGGAACACATCATGTAAAGGAACCTGAGGGACACTGGAGCTGTGGATGAGGGTGGTACATCATCCAAGGCTGACTCCCCCCAGACAGACAGTAGGAAGCGCCACCGAGAGTCTACCCGAGTCGACCTGAGGAAGCAAGGTATTCTTTCAGGTTGACGATATTCCCTTTCTATAACCCAATTGGTGTGTTATCAGTGTGGGAGGAGTGGTCATAAGAATCCCCAGTGCCTGAGGGAACCAGTGGAGTGCCGATCTTGTGGCATGATGGGTCATTTGCAGCGTTTCTGCATGGTTTCCCTTCCAGTGGCTAGTGAAGGAGGATCAGTTTCAACCCTACGTGTAGGATCAGGATTATCTGCTACACAGGAAACTAGGGCTGGAGTTTTGCAGGATGTTCCTGTTAGGGTAGAGGTCGTGGACATAGTAGATAGGCTCATGGAGGAGCAGCTTAGGGTTTTTAGGCTGCTACACAGAGCCGCGGTACAGGTCAGACTTTTTGCTGTAGGGGAGATTAATCGAGAGCAGGATCTCGTACCCTCTACAATTTGAGGTACGATCTTAGTAGCCTCAGTTTTATCTTCATCCCTTTTCGATACTAGTGCTTCACATAGGATTATCTCTATTGTTGTCATGTAAATCCTTGAGCTCTATGTCTTTTCTTCTGCTGACATGTTGACTCTCGACAAGCCCTTGGGAACAAGTACATCTAGCTTACGACAATGCAAGGGGTGCCCTCTCAAGGTTACATGGTATCATATCTTATGGGACCTCTATGTCCTGGAGATGACGGGTTATGACGTCATTCTCAGTATGGACTGGTAGGTTCCCTTCCAGGAAGTCGTCGATTTCTATCACCGCATGGTGAGTTTCGTATCACCATAGAGTGAATCGTTCCTTCATAAAGGATAGTGGGATGTTCAGGAGATTAGAGATGGACTCGAGCATCATGGGATAAGAGGAGTTACGGCCTAGATTTCTAGTCTTTATCTGGATGATCAGGGGACTTCATAGTTAGATATTCCTCCAGTGGTTGATTGTTTTCCAGATGTCTTTCCCGAAGACTTTTCAGGGTTGCCTCTGGAGCGTGAGGTAGACTTCTCAATTAATCTCGTTCCACTACCAGCACCGGTGTCCATTCCTCCCTATAGGATGGCTATACCTGTGTTTCAGGATCTCAAGAAGCAGTTGTAGCAGTTTCACGCAAAGGGTTTCATCATACCCAGTACATATCATTGGGGTTCGCCTGTTTTGTTCACGAAGAAAGTAGAGGGTAGCCTTAGGCTTTGTCTGGACTATCAAAAGTTGAACCAATTGACGGTCAAGAACTGATACCCCTTGCTGAGGATTGATGACCTCTTTGACCAGCTTCGAGGAGCCAAGGTGTTCTCAATGATCGACTTGAGGTCCGGATATCATCAACTACATGTTAGACCCTCATATTTACCTCTGATATCTTTCAGGAGTAGGTATGGCCTCTACGAGTATACGATTATGCCGTTCAGTATTACTAACGTGCCAGCAGTTTTCATTGCGCTGATGAAACCAGTGTTCCATCCTTACTTGGATTCCTCCGTTGTGGTCTTCATGGACGATATATTGGTGTACTATCACAGTCGAAATGACTATGCAACCCATCTTGAAATCGTTTTGAGTACACTGAGGGACCACCAGATTTATGCTAAACTCTCGAAGTGCCACTTTTTGATGATTGAGATTCACTTCCTATGTCATTTCATCTCAGAGATAAGAGTTTCAGTAGACCCAGAGAATGTGAGAGTAGTAGTTACCTGGGAGCAGCTGAAGAATGTCTTTGAGTTACAGAGCTTCTTGTGGATGGCTGGTTACTACAGGCAGTTTATACAGTACTTCTCATGCCTAGAAGAACCGTTGATGGGCTTGACTAAGAAGGGGGTGATGTTTCTTTGGTCAGAAGCCTATGACTCTGCCTTCTAGGAGCTGAAGGGGATATTGACTTGAGCACCAATCCTAGTTTTTCCGGAGCTGGGCAAGAGATATATAGTGTTTTGTGATGCATATGGCATCAGACATGGAGTAGTGCTTATGCAGGAAGATCGAGTTGTTGCATATGGATCTCGACAGTTCAGGCCACATGAGAGGAATTATCCTTTGCACAACTCGATTTGGATGCGGTTGTTCATGGCTTACGTTGCTGAAGACATTACCTTATGGGAGAACATTTTGTGGTATACACTGACCAAAAAAGTCTCATGTACATCTTCATGTAGCGTGACCTGAATCTAAGACAGCGAAGGTGGGTGGAGTATCTCCAGTCCTTCTATTTCGAGCTTGTCTATACGCCTGGGAAACGCTACGCAGTGGCTGATGCACTGAGTAGGAGAACTCATATACATGGAGTTCAGGAGGCCAGCAGTGAGAGGAAACCGATGGCTCTGTTCTTGGAGATGCATTTGGAGGTGCACGACAGGGAGGGTCATACTTCCCTATCTTATATGGTTGTTACCTCTACAGTTTTGGACCGAGTTCGAATAGGGAATCTGGTAGATTTAGAAGGGCTAGTGCTACGAGAAAGCGTGTTAGAGAGGACCCTCTTTCTGGGTGGTCCGTTGGTGAGGATGAGGTCTTGACATTCTAGGGACGCGTATGGGTGCCCGCAGATATACGCAAGGAGATGATGCGAGACTTCCATTCCTATGTTTGGGGAGTTCATCCTGGCATCACCAAGATGTACCGTGATTTACACTGCCAATACTGGTGGCCATGTATGAAAAGGGATGTGGCTGGTTTTGTCATGAGATGTTCCACCGGTCAAAAGGTGAAGGCGGAGCACCATCGGCCAGCTGGGCTTTTGCAGTAGTCACCTATTCCAGAGTGGAAGTGGAACGATGTCGCGATAGACTTCGTGATAGGGTTACCAAGATCGTCGAGAGGAATTGATGTTGTGTGGTTTGTCATTGACAGGCTTATGAAGGTTTCTCACTTCTTGCAGATAAAGGAGACCTTTGGTGTCGATGATCTTGGATGGTTGTATGTCCGTGAGATTGTGCACTTGCATGGGGTTCTGAGCACTATCATTTCAGATAGGGACGCCCACTTTACTTCGCATTTCTGGAAGGGGTTACAGAATGATTTGGGTATGCAGGTACTTCTGAGAATAGCTTATCACCCTCAGACAGATGGCCAGTCAGAGCGCACAATCCATGTTCCTGAGGATATGCTCCGACCTTGCATTCTAGACTTTGGTGGATCTTGGGAAAAGCATATACCACTTGTAGAGTTTTCCTATAACAATAGTTTTCAGGAAACTATTCTGATGTCACCTTACAAGGCTTTGTATGGTAGGCCATGATGATCACCTTTGTGTTGGCTGGAGGTAGGAGAGGCAGCTTTTCTGGGACCTCATATTCTTCAGGAGGCCCCATAGTGGATAGATTTGATTCGGAAGAGGATGGATACTGCACAGTCTCGTCAGAAAGATTATGCTGATCTGCGGAGGCGACCTCTGTAGTTTGGGGTCGGAAACCAAGTTTTCCTACATGTTACCCCGAGGTTGGGACTCAAGAGGATCAGGAGATAGGGTAAGATTTCACCAAGATATGTTGGGATGTTCGAGGTTCTGGAGAGAGTCGGGCTGGTTGCTTATAGGTTGCAGTTACCTCAGAGATATCAGGCTATGCACGACGTCTTCTATGTTTATCAACTTCGACGCTATTTCTCAGACACGTCTCATCTTTTTTGACCCGAGGAGGTTGAGCTGGAGTAGGATGCATCGTTCTAAGAGCATCCTATCAGGATTTTTGATCATAGAACAAAGTTACTCTGTGGCTGGTCTGTTCGTCTGGTACGGGTGCTATGGCAGCATGACCGTGTGCAGGACGAGACTTGGGAGAGGGAGGCCGATATGTTATCACTGTGGCCAGAGTTGTTTGAGGTTTCCTCCTTTCCATGTTTCTAGGGAAATTCCGGGATTAATTTCTTTAAGGATATAAGTTTGTAAGAACCCATGCCTTCTTTTCAGGTATTTTTTCTTTTTCTGTCCATTTTTTGAGAAAAATATGAGAATCTGGAAATTTAGTAAGTACACGTCATGTACATTTCAAGTGCATGCCGTGTACTATTCTTTCGCTCGAGGTCGTGTGATGGTCGTGTCTGGATCAGTCAGACGGGGTGTAGCTATGAGGTGGTGTGCAATTAATATGGCGTATGGAAAAGAGTACTACACGCCTTGTACTCAAGAAGTACACGTCGTGTACTTTTCATTTTTATTTCATTAATCGGACCGGTGTCGCGCCTAATCCCCATTTTCATCTTCTTCTCCGCCTAATTATGTCCAGAGTGACCTAGAGAGCCGATTCTTCTCCATGACACTGATTCTTCATCGGTAGTCTGAATCAAATGCCGTCGAGTGCAATAGAATCGTAGCAGTGAGTTCTCGGTTCTTCTTTAGCCATGTTTCCTGATTCATCCTCTTCTGAGTGCTATCCAAGGATGAACATTTTAGAAGTTTTGAAGATTTACTCTATTCTAGGCTGATTCACAGGCCGAGGTTCAAGAATATCAATCTCCTAGGATTGAGGTAGGTGGTTTCTTGACCTATGTTGAATGTCTTTATGTTTTTGGTGAAAAAGTGTCGGATACCCATGTATCAGGTATCTCGGGTTACAGTTTTGATCCTGTTTTATTATCTCCCATAGATTTATTGTATGATTGAGGTTATCATATTATTAAAAATTTCTTGTTAGTATGTTTGAGGATCACCCCATGGGTGTTTCCCTTGTTTTGGCTGTTGATTTATGTGTGGAACGGTTGGCCTACGCAGAAACCCTTTTTCATATTTCTAGTATGCCTGTTGACTTGATTTCATGTATTTCCTACTGTTTATCTACTTGTGGATGCATTTGTAGCTATTAGTCATGTAGTTGCTGAACTTAATTTGGCTTCTAATTGTCGATTTTGCACGACTAAACTGCTCAGGGCTAAGTGAACCTGTTATAATTAGTATCGATCATAGGACCTATGGGAATGAGACTTTGTGCTTCCTCAGAGTGTCCTTAGTTACGTAGTGATACTATAGGGGGAATTATACGTATGTTCTTCCTCAGTGATTCTATATCTCTCATTGAAAGACCACATCGTAATTAAAAGTGAGAGCTTCCCAGTGTGTCGGTGCCATTTTACGTCTACTTGACTATAGGAGTTTGATAATAGGAGCCACCCAGAGAGTCAGTGCTTATTTTTTGGTTGGTTGTGACGAGTCCACTAATCGAAAGAACATGCTTGGGTTTGTACTTCTTGTTGTTTAGGTAGACTGCTGAGTTACCTATTGTGATTACTTGATTGTGTTGGGAGTATAGAAATGTTTCTAGGTTCCTAGGTTGATAGCTAAATGATTGTACTGAACTAATAAATAAATGTGGATGAAGATTTTTAGGATTGTTGCTTTAGTGAACTTGTGCTTCTCTACTGCATTTATTTCCTATACTTATTAAATATTACTCACTGAAAGAAGGGAACAAATCTCATGGTGATTTCCTATTGGGATTAGTCTCACACCCTGTTTGGGTCTTGCTTTTTGGCCCAAATAGGTTATATGGTTGTAGGTGTGGATAGGGATAGTGGCCCTTCTACTTCGGGTATGTGATTGCTGGTTGGAGATGGAGAGCATAGGATCGAGCATAGGCTTGCGATGCTACTGGAGTTTCTATTATTTTCGTACTTTGTTTTTAGTTTGGTTTTAGCACGTTGTTGTGTTTACTGGTTTCCTTTGATACTTGTACCTACTACATCATTATCATTATCATTATGTGTTCATTGATTCCGCCGTTTTGTTTCAGTGTTTGTATGCTATATACTTCTTCTTCCATTGACTGTTGTTTTATTGCCTTGTATACCTTAAAAAATGAGGGCATAGTTTCCCCAATAACATACCAAGGCCCTTACTGCTAGTCGGCATCCTCTAGAGTTTGGGTAAATGCGCCGGAGGTCATGTGGCGAACCGGGTACGGGGCACTAGTAGAAGGGCTCCAGATTCGGGTAGTTACAATCTTATTCAGCCTCGACTTGGTCTGCCCAAGTGGCTCCCAAGCTTTCACCTAAAAGACGAACCCGCTTGACCCAAACCAATACATTCTTTTTGTGAGGATCGGTATTGGACGGATCCATAACATTATTTTTCTTCTTACGGTTTGTCTTGGTCCATCCATTTTCAACAGATTGAACAACATGGATTTGTACAACATGAAATATCAGAAGATAATGTCCAAAAATCATACAATATACACAAAATGGCGGCATTCATTCATATTCATCTCAAAGTTCGATTTTAAAATCATTCACAATAAACAAAACGGACTCCAGGAGCTTAGTAGATATATCAACTTCACCCATAATTCTTGGATAAAGATAGATATCATCCTTCAACATGCATTGATCGATTTTAAGTGGTGTATCTATCCAATAAGTGATGTATTTGAGGATTTTTGGGTGCCAAAAATACCATCTGAGTCTGTGTAATCGCACCCAGATATGCACCATGGAGTTCCATTCTATATTCTTCTTGAAGGTATAGTCCCAGTCATAGATTTGAAGAACGCCAGGGTTCAGTTTAATATTTCTTAATATCCAAAACCAATCGAGAGATTCTTTCATTTTTAAGAGCATGTAGAAATAGCCTTTTCCAATTTGAACCGGCTTCCAATCGGAGAAGCCCCAGACATGGGATATACTTGCATTGAGTTCCGGATTGGACCGGGGCTTGTTGCCTATAACGACCCACACTTTACATACATTGTTAATACTTCAAAATTGAATCACACTTATTACAACATATGACAAAACCACAAAGGACCGTATAGGTATAGTGTCTTTAGAAACTGGGAAACATAAACAACTGGTTCATAATTCTTCTACAGTGTCTCCCATTTATTTCATCATATCTAGGGTCCCTTTTAGCATATTCTACTTAATATCCATCTTCCTGGCCTGGGGAAAAGAAAACATAAAAGGGTGAGCTCAAATGCTCAGCAAGGGCAAATAAAGGAAATAAAAATCATATCATATCTTTTTGAAAATTAAAACCTGCAAAAGAGATCATAATATCTTAACATGGAATAAATCATAGAAGTGAAAATGAGATCCCCATAATCATAACATAAAACTTGAATCTTTGTGGCATGCACGCATAATCATGGAAAATCATTTCTTGTTAGTCATGACTCATTGCCAAGACTATCTTAGTGGACAAAGTCCCTTTCTGAACCGAGTTCACTCCTCGTTTCAGTCCTGTATCACTGAACCGAAATAACCTTCCGTTCCAGCCATGTCTATCTCATGAGATATAAAATCTTTACCCAATGCATTGGAGGGAGATATAGGTCCCACCCATCTTATAATGAATCCTTTCTTATGTGTGCCACATAATCATAAAACATACATCATCGCATAACACATGTAACAAAAATGGGATTCTTGAAACATCATGACATCATAAATCAATTCATATAAGATAATGGAATTCATAAAAATAATTCCATCACAACATGATCAAATCAATGTAATAATAGGGATAAAAACATAACCCTTTATTATCTTAGATGGAAAATAATTTTGATAAAACACTTGAATTGAATTCTTGAGGAAAATATCCTTTCTTCTTCAAAAACATTTTTCCTTTCATAACATGTCATACAACTTTAAAATAAAAGAAGTTGATTAAAAATAAACTTGAAAACTTGTAAAGGAAGCTTCTTTGAAGTAATGTTTTAAAAATCCATTCATGCCGTATAAGTTAAAAAAACATTCTTCGTACTTTTGTCGGAAAAGTCAAAAAGTACCTCGTACGGAAAAACGACAAAAGATTCCTTTCATATTCTTTACTAAAAACTCACCTAAGGGTAAAATTGGATTTAAACTATTTCAAGTGGATGGAAACAATATTACATATTGAGGGAACATGGATGTGGATGATAAAATACACCCCAGTAAATACTTACGAATAAACAATCTCGGATAAAAATGAGATTGTGATATTTTGCCTTACCTTAGGTCCGATTTGCTTTGGTCGTGTCCGAAGCTCCTGTATAATGGTTTAAATAATGTTATTGACTTATTCCAGAATCATACATATTGATATGAGATCATATATGGTCATATTATTATCTTCTTGTTAGTAATATTTCATTGTTACTTGTTACTCGGGTCTTTATAACTTTTTGTTCTTATGCGTGTTTTGTCGAATAAATTCTTATTCTTATCTTTAGGTTATAGATAATTCATTTCCAGAATGGTATTAGTGTAGTATATACCATATTCATTCATTCAATTCATTTATATAATCATTATGAAATGAAGATCATGTAGAACGAGTCGCATCACATCGTGGAGACGGTATTCCGTACGTACGCACGAGTGATGATATCGTTCCTATGATCATGGAATTGTATTGGAGTATATATATATATATTATTTCAGTATCAATATTACTTAATAATAATCATATATATTTACTGATTACACCATTATAAACATCCTTGTAAGGTGATGGTGGAAAATAGATTACACCACGGCGTGGAGACGGTATTCCGTACGTACGCACGCGCGGTGATTTCATTTTTCCGTAGGATGGATAGAAGGTGAATTAGGGTTGTTTCATATTTATAATAACATATCAGTATGTAAGTAATACTGATGTTGTTACTTTATCATGAAACAACTAAAGAAGAAGAAGTTTAAGAAGAAAGAAATTGAAAAGATCGGTAATGGATATTACCTCTTCTTTGGAACGCCTTTTTGAATCCTCCACTTAAGGAACTAAGATTGGTCTTTGGAGAAGACCAGGACCTCTAGGATTATTATAGAGAAGTGGAGAAGGGAAAATGGCAGGGCTTGGCCGAGCATGAGTGCTCAAATTGGTGTGAGGAGGAGGGGGAGGAGGTGCCCTTTTATAAGGGAGGAGAGGGGCACCTTAGGAATATCTCAAAATATTATTTTATATTAAAGTCAAAATCGGTTTATAATGGTTCCAAAGGGTCTTATTTCGAAGCTAATGTGGGGATGGGTCGAAATCCTATCAACCAATAGGATTTAGACAAGTTTAGGGTATTATTTTAACCTTATCAATTAGATTTAACTCTAAGTTAATTAATTTAACTTTTACCGTGTCTTTTTGTTTTCTTTCACTATATGGTTAATACACTTACTATAACATGCCAAACGAACCCCAAATTGTTTATTATTAATATATATATCCTTATCTAAGTCATTTGGCCGAACCTTAGATTTTTAGGAATAAAATAACAATTAATAATATAATATTTGGTTTAAAAACTATTTTGTGTCAATTTTGACACTATTTGATATATGATTTTTGTGAAAGTCATAACAGAATTATATGTTCGAACCAAGTTGATTAAATCAATACTAATATATCATAGTAACCTAGAAAATTAGTGGAATTCATAAAAAGTCTCAAATTACATTTATTTTGGTATTTATATTATCAATTTTGTCAATATTTCATTAATAAGATAATTACTGCATCATCTTTGTGTCATAAATAAATTAAATTATTTGATGTCTAAAAATAACAAATAAAATACCAACATGTAGGAAATCGTTTTAGCTTTCTAATTAATATTTACAATCGAATTTATCTTATGTATAACCCTATATTAAAAATGATTTACTTATTAAACTTTGATTTTAACTATTATAACCCTTCTTTAAATAAATTAATAATAAATGTCCTAATCTAATCCAAGTGGGCCTAAATGGTCATATTTTATTCCTAAGTTTGTTTTTGGTCGAATTACACTTGTCCAATAGAATTAGGACATGTGTTAGGGTAATATTAATATCATATTTACCCTTAGTTACCCTATTTGCTATTAACTGCGGTAAAAATAGTAAAAAGTTACTATTCACCAAAAAATTATTTTCATCTCATTGAACCACATTTTAGTCCTTGATATTAACCGTGTCTCTCAGATTTTTGAAATTCCATTCACAGAAGCGGTAAAATTAAGTTTTATGCAAAATTCAGTTTTTAACCTACCACTTAGTGGTTTCACTATTCATCAAAAATTGAAAGTTTTCAGAAAAATACCAAAATTTCACCCTAGGCTAATTTCGATATTCTGAGTCCAAAAATGAAGTCTATTTTGAAAAATAAAATTTATAAAATTTCAAAAAGTGGTTATTACTATTCATAACGGCTAGTTTTAATAGCATATTGTTGTTTAGTGAAACTCGGTATTGCGTACGACGCAAGCTATCGAGTAGGGTCGCGATTGCGTGTAAAGCAAGCCAAGAAAGTGTTGTGTAGAAAAAGATTCATTTGATGATTTATATAACATAAAAGTCTCGGGTGTTACATTCTACCCCCCTTAAAAAGAATTTCACCCTCGAAATTCGTCACTTTGCAACAAACAAATGAGGATACTTCTCCCTCATCATATCCTCAAGCTCCCATGTAGCTTCTTCATGTTGGTGGTTTCTCCATAAAACTTTCACCAAGTGAGTGGTCTTGTTTCGTAGGACTTTTTCGCTACGATCCAGAATCTCTATCGGCTGTTCTTCATAAGAAAGATCTTGCTCCAACGGTACAACTTCTGAGCTGAGTACATGTGAAGGATCTGGTATGTACTTTCTCAGGAGAGATACATGGAACACATCGTGAACTTGAGAGAGATTCGGTGGAAGCTCCAATTGGTAAGCTACCTTCCCAACACGATCCAGTATTTCAAAAGGACCGATATATCTAGGGCTCAACTTCCCCTTATTTCCAAATCTCATAACCCTCTTCCAGGGAGATATTCGTAAGAACACTTTATCACCCACTTCAAACTCTAGGTCTTTTCTTCGGTTGTCGGCATAACTTTTCTGTCGACTCTGAGCTGCTCTTATGTGTTGTTGAATAGATCTGACCTTTTCAGCCATTTCATCAACGAGATCAGGTCCTAATAGTTTTCTTTCCCCAACTTCATCCCAGCAAGTTGGAGTCCTGCATTTCTTTCCATAGAGAGCTTCATAAGGAGCCATCTGAATACTGGAGTGAAAGCTATTATTATAAGAAAATTCCACCAAAGGTAGGTGTTGATCCCAACCTCCTTTGAAATCCATAGAGCAAGCTCTCAACATATCTTCTAGGGTTTGAATTGTTCTCTCAGACTGACCGTCTGTCTGAGGATGATAAGCAGTGCTGAAACTCAACTCTGTATCCAGAGTATGCTGAAGACTTCGCCAGAACTTCGAGGTAAATCTCGGATCTTGATCAGATATAATAGAAAGTGGTACTCCATGCAATCTTACCACTTCCTTTACATATATCCTGGCAAGCTGATCTAGAGAGAAATCCTCTCTAATAGCAATGAAGTGTGCAGACTTTGTAAGACGATCAACTATGACCCAGATAGCATTATTGCCTTTGGATGTTTTAGGAAGTCCTGTGACAAAGTCCATAGTGATGTTTTCCCATTTCCATTCGGGTATGGGTAATGGTTGTAACATCCCCTTAGACTTCTGTCTCTCAGCTTTAACTTGTTGACAAACCAAGCATCGAGAGACATATTCAGCAACATCTCTTTTCATGCCATCCCACCAGAAGTACTCTTTCAGGTCCCTATACATCTTCGTGCTTCCAGGATGAATAGAGAATGAAGAACTATGAGCCTCATCCAGCAGCTCTTTCTTTAATTCGGGGATGGTAGGAACACAAACCCGATTCCTGAACTTTATTATCCCATCACAATCAAGGTTGAATTCAGGAACATTTCTCACCTTCTTTTGTAACTCGGCATCTTCTTTCTGTGCCTCTTTAATCTTCACATGTATAGATGGTTGAACATTCATTTGAGAAAGATAAGATTTTTCCCCTTCCATTATAATTCCAAGATCCATCCTTTATAAATCCATAAATATTGGATCTTTTGTGATCCTCATCATGGATAAAATAGCATGGTCTTGTCGACTTAATGCATCTGCCACCTTGTTTGCTTTCCCAGGGTGGTAATGGATTGAGCAGTCATAATCCTTAATCAGCTCCAACCATCTTCTTTGGCGCATATTCAGCTCCTTTTGTGTGAAAATATACTTTAAAATTTTATGATCAGTATAAATATCACACCTTTCACCATAAAGGTAATGCCTCCAAATCTTTAATGCAAAGATTACCGCAGCCAACTCCAAATCATGTGTTGGGTAATTTTGCTCATGGATTTTCAACTGTCGTGAGGCATAAGCTATCACCATATCATTTTGCATAAGAACACACCCCAATCCCTTCTTGGATTCATCACTGTAGATCACAAACCTTTCTCCACTACAAGGCAGTGTGAGCACAGGTGCACTGGATAACCTTCTTTTCAACTCCTTGAAATTCTCTTCACATTCCTCTGTCCAGACAAACTTAACTCCTTTCCGAGTCAACTTGGTGAGTGGATTAGATAATCGTGAAAAATCTTTTACAAAACGTCGATAATAACCAGCCAAACCAAGAAAACTTCGGATCTCAGTTACTGTTGTTGGTCTTGACCATCTTTCGATAACCTCTGTTTTTGCTGGATCCACAGATATCCCCTCTTTTGAGATTATATGACCCAAAAATGCAACTTTTTGAAGCCAAAATTCACACTTGGTAAATTTGGCATAAAGCTTCTCTTTTCTCAGGGTCTTCAATATAATTCTCAAGTGATCTTCACGCTCTTCCTTTCTCTTTGAATAGACAAGAATATCGTCTATAAAGACTACCACAAATTGATCAAGATAGTCTCTAAAGACTCTATTCATTAGATCCATGAAGATAGCAGGGGCATTAGTAAGACCAAATGGCATCACTATAAATTCATAGTGTCCATACCTTGTACGGAAAGCCGTCTTTGGTATATCCTCCCTTTTGACCCTTAATTGATGATACCCTGAACGAAGATCAATCTTGGAAAAGTATTGAGCTCCGCGTAGTTGGTCAAATAAGTCATCAATGCGTGGGAGAGGATATTTTTTCTTGATAGTGATCTTGTTATGTTCTTGATAATCAATGCAGAGTCTCATTGATCCATCTTTCTTCTTAACAAATAGAACAGGTGCTCCCCAAGGTGACACACTAGGGTGTATGAATCCCTTATCAAGATTCTCTTGGAGTTGCTTCTTCAATTCCTGCAACTCAATTGGGGCCATTCTATAAGGTGACTTTGAAATAGGCAAAGCACCCGGTACGAGTTCTATTGAAAACTCAACTTCACGATTTGGTGGAAGACCCGGCAATTCCTCCGGAAAGACATCATCAAACTCCCGTACAATGGGCATATTCTTAATTGTGAGTTTCTCACCAACCATTTGAGATAAATAACCTTCATTTAGTGGAATCAATACCCATAAGATGGAATAAATTTCCACTGGAAGGTTATGTTCATCCTTGCATTGATAGACGATCGTAGATTGATCTGGAATATGAAATGTGACTTCCCTTCTTTGGCAATCGATATGAGATCCATGTAGAGAAAGCCAATCCATGCCAAGAATCACATCAAATTCCACTAAAGGAAGGATCACAAGATTTGCAGGAAGCACTTTCCCACAAACTTCGATCGGAGAAGAATTATAAACTTCTGATGCGATTGATGTGCCATTAGGTGTTGTTACAGCTAACTCAACATCTAATTGTTGAGGTAATACGGTGATACCCTTAGAAAATTTTTCAGAAATAAAAGAGTGGGTGGATCCAGAATCAAATAAAACATTTGCTACTTTAGAGTGGATGGTAAGTGTACCTTTCACCACATCGTTATCGTACTCCACATCGCTGATAGAAATTGCATGTGACTTTCCTTTTTCTTTAGCCTTAAGAGTTTGTTGACGTCGACCATCATCATCAACCCTTGGATTTGGGCATTGATTGGCATAATGCCCCATCTCCTTGCACTTGAAACATTGAAGTGTAGCAGGTTCATTCTGTGTATCCCTTCCTTTGTTTGCATCATTAGACATCTTCTTCCCATTATCACGGCATTCAAATGCCCGATGACCTTCCTTTCCACATTTAAAACATTTACTTGTCCCTTTAAGACAACTCCCTCCATGTTTCTTTCCACACTTTGAGCATAAGGGAAAGTTCATCTTCTTTTCCGTGTGCTCTTTAGATTTTTCTTTGAATTCCATCTTCCTCTTCTTATCAAACCCATGTGACTGATGGGTTACTCCAATCTCCATCTCGAATTTGAGAGCACATCGAACAATTTCCTCGTAGCTATTGAAGTCCCTTATGGCTAACGCCCTTCGAAGACTTGGTTTTAAGCCACTAAAGAATCGATCGATCTTACTCTCAGGTTGGATAAAAATACCAGAAGCGTACCTTGCAAGTCTGGTAAAATTTGCTTCATAGGTACCAACAGATTCATCATCCCTTTGCTTTAGTTCAAGGAACTCTTTCTCCATCTTTGTTCGGAGAATACGAGGGAAGTACTTATTGAAAAATAAGTTCTTGAACTCGTCCCATTCCATAGACTCAATTTCATCCCTTTGCCTTGTATTCTTAACAAGATTCCACCATTGATCAGCATCTCCATCCAAACGATACACTGCTAGGATGACTTTATCATGCTCAGAACATTGAAGAACTGAAAATATCTTTTCAGTAGTACTAATCCATTGTTCAGCAACTAATGGATCAGTAGACCCGCTGAAAGATGGTGGACACTGCCTCATTAAGGATTCAACAGAATGTTGCTCCCTCCTTTGTTCGTTTGGAAATCCTGCATGATTCATAGCTTGAGAAAGTTTTGTGAGCATGGCTACAAGATTTTTGCATTCCAGCTCCCATATCGTTTGGTTTCTCAGGGGGACAATAATTGCATTTCCCATCGCATTCCGCATTAACACGGTTCCTTCGGGATCCAGCCATTGACTAAAACCAAGAAGAATAGTGTGAGCAACACTAATTATAATAGGAAACCACATAATTCAAGAATAAAATTTTCATGCTTATGGTCTTATCCTAGGTTATTCATGGCCATTTCTAAGATTGTGTTCTATGCTTAGACTTATCCTTAGGGTTCTTACTAAGGCTTTCACATCCTAGTTTCCAAAGGTTGACTATACCTTTCCTCTGATACCAACTATAACGACCCACACTTTACATACATTGTTAATACTTCAAAATTGAATCACACCTATTACAACAAATGACAAAACCACAAAGGACCGTATAGGTATAGTGTCTTTAAAAACTGGGAAACATAAACAACTGGTTCATAAATCTTCTACAGTGTCTCCCATTTATTTCATCATATCTAGGGTCCCTTTTAGCATATTCTACTTAATATCCATCTTCCTGGCCTGGGGAAAAGAAAACATAAAAGGGTGAGCTCAAATGCTCAGCAAGGGCAAATAAAGGAAATAAAAATCATATCATATCTTTTTGAAAATTAAAACCTGCAAAAGAGATCATAATATCTTAACATGGAATAAATCATAGAAGTGAAAATGAGATCCCCATAATCATAACATAAAACTTGAATCTTTGTGGCATGCACGCATAATCATGGAAAATCATTTCTTGTTAGTCATGACTCATTGCCAAGACTATCTTAGTGGACAAAGTCCCTTTCTGAACCGAGTTCACTCCTCGTTTCAGTCCTGTATCACTGAACCGAAATAACCTTCCGTTCCAGCCATGTCTATCTCATGAGATATAAAATCTTTACCCAATGCATTGGAGGGAGATATAGGTCCCACCCATCTTATAATGAATCCTTTCTTATGTGTGCCACATAATCATAAAACATACATCATCGCATAACACATGTAACAAAAATGGGATTCTTGAAACATCATGACATCATAAATCAATTCATATAAGATAATGGAATTCATAAAAATAATTCCATCACAACATGATCAAATCAATGTAATAATAGGGATAAAAACAGAACCCTTTATTATCTTAGATGGAAAATAATTTTTATAAAACACTTGAATTGAATTCTTGAGGAAAATATCCTTTCTTCTTCAAAAACATTTTTCCTTTCATAACATGTCATACAACTTTAAAATAAAAGAAGTTGATTAAAAATAAACTTGAAAACTTGTAAAGGAAGCTTCTTTGAAGTAATGTTTTAAAAATCCATTCATGCCGTATAAGTTAAAAAAACATTCTTCGTACTTTTGTCGGAAAAGTAAAAAAGTACCTCGTACGGAAAAACGACAAAAGATTCCTTTCATATTCTTTACTAAAAACTCACCTAAGGGTAAAATTGGATTTAAACTATTTCAAGTGGATGGAAACAATATTACATATTGAGGGAACATGGATGTGGATGATAAAATACACCCCAGTAAATACTTACGAATAAACAATCTCGGATAAAAATGAGATTGTGATATTTCCCTTACCTTAGGTCCGATTTGCTTTGTTCATGTCCGAAGCTCCTGTATAATGGTTTAAATAATGTTATTGACTTATTCCAGAATCATACATATTGATATGAGATCATATATGGTCATATTATTAGCTTCTTGTTAGTAATATTTCATTGTTACTTGTTACTCGGGTCTTTATAACTTTTTGTTCTTATGCGTGTTTTGTCGAATAAATTCTTATTCTTATCTTTAGGTTATAGATAATTCATTTCCAGAATGGTATTAGTGTAGTATATAACATATTCATTCATTCAATTCATTTATATAATCATTATGAAATGAAGATCATGTAGAACGAGTCGCATCACATCGTGGAGACGGTATTCCGTACGTACGCACGAGTGATGATATCGTTCCTATGATCATGGAATTGTATTGGAGTATATATATATATTATTTCAGTATCAATATTACTTAATAATAATCATATATAGTTACTGATTACACCATTATACCCATCCTTGTAAGGTGATGGTGGAAAATAGATTACACCACGGCGTGGAGACGGTATTCCGTACGTACGCACGCGCGGTGATTTCATTTTTCCGTAGGATGGATAGAAGGTGAATTAGGGTTGTTTCATATTTATAATAACATATCAGTATGTAAGTAATACTGATGTTATTACTTTATCATGAAACAACTAAAGAAGAATAAGTTGAAGAAGAAAAAAATTGAAAAGATCGGTAATGGATATTACCTCTTCTTTGGAACGCCTTTTTGAATCCTCCACTTAAGGAACTAAGATTGGTCTTTGGAGAAGACCAGGACCTCTAGGATTATTCTAGGGAAGTGGAGAAGGGAAAATGGCAGGGGTTGGCCGAGCTTGAGTGCTCAAATTGGTGTGAGGAGGAGGGGGAGGAGGTGCCCTTTTATAAGGGAGGAGAGGGGCACCTTAGGAATATCTCAAAATATTATTTTATATTAAAGTCAAAATCGGTTTATAATGGTTCCAAAGGGTCTTATTTCGAAGCTAAAGTGGGGATGGGTCGAAATCCTATCAACCAATAGGATTTAGACAAGTTTAGGGTATTATTGTAACCTTATCAATTAGATTTAACTCTAAGTTAATTAATTTAACTTTTACCGTGTCTTTTTGTTTTCTTTCACTATATGGTTAATACACTTACTATAACATGCCAAACGAACCCCAAATTGTTTATTATTAATATATATATCCTTATCTAAGTCATTTGGCCGAACCTTAGATTTTTAGGAATAAAATAACAATTACTAATATAATATTTGGTTTAAAAACTATTTTGTGTCAATTTTGACACTATTTGATATATGATTTTTGTGAAAGTCATAACAGAATTATATGTTCGAACCAAGTTGATTAAATCAATACTAATATATCATAGTAACCTAGAAAATTAGTGGAATTCATAAAAAGTCTCAAATTACATTTATTTTGGTATTTATATTATCAATTTTTTCAATATTTCATTAATAAGATAATTACTGCATCATCTTTGTGTCATAAATAAATTAAATTATTTGATGTATAAAAATTACAAATAAAATACCATCATGTAGGATATCGTTTTAGCTTTCTAATGAATATTTACAATCGAATTTATCTTATGTATAACCCTATATTTAAAATGATTTACTAATTAAACTTTGATTTTAACTATTTTAACCCTTCTTTAAATAAATTAATAATAAATGTCCTAATCTAATCCAAGTGGGCCTAAATGGTCATATTTTATTCCTAAGATTGTTTTTGGTCGAATTAAACTTTTCCAATAGAATTAGGACATGTTTTAGGGTAATATTAATATCATATTTACCCTTAGTTACCCTATTTACTATTAACCGCGGTAAAAATAGTAAAAAGTTACTATTCACCAAAAAATTATTTTCTATCTCATTGAACCACATTTTAGTCCTTGATATTAACCGTGTCTCTCGGATTTTTGAAATTCCATTCACAGAAGCGGTAAAATTAAGTTTTATGCAAAATTCAGTTTTTAACCTACCACTTAGTGGTTTCACTATTCATTAAAAATTGAAAGTTTTCAGAAAAATACCAAAATTTCACCCTAGGCTAATTTCGATATTCTGAGTCCATAAATGAAGTCTATTATGAAAAATAAAATTTATAAAATTTCAAAAAGTGGTTATTACTATTCATAACGGCTAGTTTTAATAGCATACTGTTGTTTAGTGAAACTCGGTATTGCGTACGACGCAAGCTATCGAGGAAGGCCGCGATTGCGTGTAAAGCAAGCCAAGAAAGTGTTGTGTAGAAAAAGATTCCTTTGATGATTTATATAACATAAAAGTCTCGGGTGTTACATTGCCTTTGAGATACGATATCCTCCCCAAGATTTAAAATTTACACATCTGCGACTGTTGAAGGAGGTCATTCGTGTCGACTTCAACCTTAAATTTTCCATCTTCCAACTTTTTGCAGAGAGGAGTATGCATTGCCGATGAATTTCTTAAATCCACACCCATAAGAGCTTAGAGGAAGGATATTCCTTGAAGTCTCACCAAAGGAACCTCATCCTTGTGCTCGTTGCCTTTGCAGATCACATCAGCGGCCTCCCATTCGGGGTTGAAATCAGCCGTTTAGAAGAAATCGAAATGAGTAAAAAGATTATCAGCGTGATCCCAGTTCGAGGAAACCCTATATTTGGATAAGAAGTCGAGAGCGCATCCTCGAATGGTCATGTTTCTTATATTAAATCCCTACTCAACATAGTTCCCATCAACACCCTTCATATGGAGGGCATGCTGATTCCACAACCACCATCTATGGAACAATGATGATAGAATAAAAACCTCTAGTGTCCTAGTGGGACACTATAACTCTATATGACACATGGCCTCTAGAGGGTTCACAATCCTATTATATTGATGTAGGGCTACACTATATTATTAACATAAAGGACCAAGGTAAAAAACTCAAAAAAATGTAGTATAAACTATGTAAATGAAAATATATAATCATGCTTGATGGGGGGAAACCGGGCATACCATATGACACAAAACATTATATGTTTACCCAATGTCCATCCATGATATAAAGAAACACAATGCATGTATGATTCCACACAGAAAAAATATAGAAGAAATAAAAAACATGTGGAGACAAATGAAATCCTTGTCAAGTTTCAGGGTCATGTCTATGTACATGATTAGCCAATGTACACATAGGGGGAGATGTATGTGTCTCATTACATGTCGTTCCTCTTCCATTTACTTTTTCCAAGTTCTGTGTACATTTTAAAGTACATACTAAGACAAAGTAGAAGGGTTACATGACGTGTGTCAAGGGTCACATTTCATTTGATCCTAATCATCATACTCAATTCCTATCAACCATTGAATGTTCCTCATACATCATGTAATACATATTTACTTGACATGTACATATGTATCATCCAGATCATTCGATTTCTCCTTTGTTCTTCCTTCATTCATCTATTCCAACTCTTTTCTCTCCTAACATCACACCCAAAACTCATATCTAGGTTGAATGTGCCATGTATTCACTAACTTGATGGAATCCTTCATTTGATATGGATCTGAAAAATGTCTCTTGATGTCAATTTTCGATGATCCATTCGAGAAGACAAAAAACCCTTGGTCCAATATTGTACCCCCTAGATCCAATGACCATCCTTATAGATTCTAAATCTATAACCACCATTGTGTGTCGTCCCCATGATTTCAATTCATGGCACTGATGAATGGGAACAAAACGATTAGGAACTGGATAATGTGGGAACTACAAGGAAAAAAATACCAATGATGAGAGAATGAATTAATTTGGGAGAAATCCATAATCCATATAATGTGGAAAAACCCATGGCTAGTGTTCATTTGTCCTCGATCTATTTTTTAGATGTTTCTAAAACAAGAGGCATAAATCAAAATGAACAAATAACAATTCCATTAATTTAATTTTACTAATTATTTTCTTATAAATTCAATTTCTGGAATTGATATGTGTTCATACATGAATAAGAAACAAGATGTAAATTCCAAATTTAAACATCTTACCTATATTTTGGATTAATCATTAATGAAGAATGCATGTGTTCCTTTCGTTGATGAGATCCACGAACTCTGTTGGCATAATAATCCACGATTTGATCATCACCCTTCATTGTTTTCAAATAATTATCCCCTCTAATGAAATCCAGGTCTCTAGTGTTTAGAAACCAACCCTAATAAAATAATAAATTTCCATATATTTATACATGAAGCGTATTTATGCATTGAAAAAATTGAAAATAAATTCATAATGAATTTTTTTATTAATTTCACACCCGTCACTAATTTCCCAAAAACGGTCCATGAAGAAACGTATTTTATCACACATGGGATGAGAAAAAAATATAAATTCAATTGTTCCATCATTTTTATGATTTGAGAACATGTTTAGGATTTATTCCACTTTCTATGGAAAACTATACAGACATTCTATTTAATATATTTAACATTTTTCAAACATTTATTTCTGTTACAACAGGGCTTAGAATCACATCCCATCTCAACGATTTGTTCTAAATTAATCCATATAATATCTACAAAAATAAATGTAAATATTTTTGATTATATTCTCCCCATATTAGGTATTTTCATCTTCATAAGAGAAACCATAATAAAATAGTTGAGGGTTATAGGAACACATTATGGTCTCCTAATCCCAGGTGCTCAATTAAAAATTCTATTTCATTAACCGGACCCACACAAAAGAGATAAACACCACCAAAGGATACATCCTATCTGATACATTATATACACAATGTATTTTGCAAATGTAGTTCCATAAACAAAGTCCCTGATGTACCAAATGATAATGTGTGTATGACACATTAATGGAATTTAGTACATAGTCTAACTATTTTGGTAAAGCTACGTAGTATCTTACCTCACCAACTCTACATATTATATCAAAGGGACTATTGATTATCAACAATATATTTCCACTAACACCAAATATACACAATCCACAATGTGGTGACACACATGGGAACAAATGATCTCCCTCCTTGAACTCCAGAGGTATTCATTATATTTCTGAATAAATATTTTGATGGATTTATGTAGTTCTCATCCTGTACTAGATGATCTACACCTTCAATATTTTTTCTCACACAACCTCTAGGCCCATGGGTACTAACTCATTAGGATTAGTCCAGAAAAGTGGTCACTTATAGGGTCTCCAATAAAAATCCTCGAATATTTCCATACCAATGGTCAAATTGTATCTAATTATATACTGATAGTCCAATAAGGATATCTTATCCCCTAAAATATATAAAATTACAAGATTCAATCCCACAACATATTCTACAAGGCCTATATGGTCCACTCTTTCTATGCATCAGTTTTAGGGCGAAACACATTTCCCAAGTGTAATGGAATCATCAAATCCTTATACAACATCCTCCATAACAGATTTGTGTAAATTTCATTATGTATATATGTTATATTCAGGTTAACCTTATGTATTTAGACTATCCACTACACATAGAGGTTCCTCAGGCTCTCCATTGAACTCTACTCTCTAATGGACTAGATGTGGTCCAACTTGGGCAGTCTATCTACGATTACCCAGAGGAAATAATGACCCCTAAACATACATTGTAATACCATAATGAATTCCATGTACATACCATTCCAAAAAAAATATGGAACATCATGGTGTGATTTATACCCACTGGAACATGGTGGTCAACCTTCACCTGCTGACATGTGAGGCATCAAGAGACAATCTCGCCATCTCCATAATTCATGGATGACCACTGAAAATGATTTTAGAGGTATTGTTATATCTTTTCCTCACTTTTCTGTTCTTCCCATGTGTGGGTATTAAACCCATGCATCACCACTTCCCACAACATCAATGATACCATTATCTATTCTTTTAAAAAAGGTAGCAGTCTCCCCACCTTTTGAATATCAATTAGGATCATAACCAATGGATATATAATTATGTAAGGTGTAATAATCAGTATCTTCTCTCCATGAATACATAAAATTATGTAAGTATTTTGGGATAACCTCCATCATCTAATGATAATAAGCATGATCATTTTCCATTAATGAGTTTTATAATGACGATAATCACTCTAGCACCTTGGTCAACAACCAAGAACATGATCTCTTATGAAGAGATTCTAACACCAAATTCCCCTTCATAGGAGTATATGAATCTTCAATTTCATATTATTGGTGGAATTCAATCCATCATATCAATCTCAAGTTATGATCATTATGTTAGAAAATATACATGAGACTATTATTGTCAGAGTACATGAAAAACATCACTCCCACCTTGTTATGTTTTCACATCATCAAAGAGATGACTACCAATACTATCTCATGATTACGGGTCATGTATTTCATCTTCTATGGTATAAAATAGTGCAAACCATTGGAAATTACTGAATACCTTTTCATCAGAACAATCCAATTTTTGATCCATGATGCATCATAGAACACTACATATTCAACAACCTCATTTATTAATCTCTTGATGAGAGTATTGGTTAACCAATATTTTGACTCATAAAATATCATATTTAACCTTTATGTACACACAAATGTTTTCCCTTTTGAGTATAAAATTTGAAGTGTGCATACATACTGGGGAATATGGGTACAATCTTAAATTTTACAATGTGAACCTATTGAAACAATACACATCGGTTACACTATTGGGTAGCCCCCAATCTAGAACTATCCCAACCTATTCTGTGTCCACTGGTACACTAATGTCTAAGTTGATGTTTCATAGATATTGGACCTCTAAAATCCCAAACTAACCCATCATGAGATTCCTAGAAATATATTTCACTTAGAGTTTGTCTATGATCATCCTCATGTGTCTCTCAATCTCCTCATTAGATGCTAAATACAATAGGATATTTTCAAAGAACACTACCCTGAACTACTATAAAAAGGGATTAATGATCGATTTTATGGGCCTCATGAAAAATATTTTAGTGTTAGTCATTCCAAAAAGCATCACCATGTACTCATATTGATAGTAGAAACATTGAAATGTTGTCTTCAGGATATGCACATCATGCACTCATAGTTGGTGATAGCCCGGTCTATGTTCAATCGTCAAGAACCCTCATACCCCTCTCAACTAATCAAATTGGAATTCGATCATCAATTGTATATAAAAAATTTATAGAGTCACTTAATTCGTGAAACAGGGTTGTACATGTGACTTGAATCTCTCATGTTTCTTCCTAGAGCACAACCTTATGCCTACCCAAGGGTAAGAATTAGTCATACAAATCCATTCTCCTACAAGTCCTCCAGCTGCGCCCTCAGTACTCGATGCTATTCGAGAACCATCTAATATGATGTTGTGAATATTTGTTCCCTAAAGGGATATAATAGAATTAAATATTTTATCACTAATCAGTACGGTAAACCTAGTATGTCCTCAAGAATGACATCCCCAAACTCAACCATCACTGCATGAAAATGAGTTTCGAATTCATCCAATATTACATGTGTTATTCTATCAAGCATGTGAGTAATTGTATAAAAGATCCTAGGAATGTTCCTTTCTTACTAATAAATTTTTCATTTTCACCCAAAAAGTAAAACCACATTCCATTACTGTCAATACACCACATCCTCCACTAAAAATAGGCAATTTGGGAATCAATTGTTGAAAACTAGTCCATATACAATATGATATCATTAGGCCTCATTACATAAATTATGATATCTAATAAAAATATCTCACCTCCAGGCATAAGATTGGACTATCATCACATGTGTGAAATCGTTGAGTCCCCAGATATCAGGGTTAGAAACCACAAGGTTCGAGCCAATGGCTCAACTAGAATCTTTGTGTCCCGAAAATAAAGAAGTCGTAAGGATGGAATGAATCAAACCCATTTGTATTGAGACTAATAGTAAATAATAAACTATTCATATCAGTACTATTATAATATATATATCATTGGGTTCATATTCATTCATAGGCAACACCAAACATCATTTATATCCAATCTCTTATTGAGCTTGGCAATGGAAACCTAGGTCTGGTGGTGGAAATATGTCAAACCTATGTCCTCCTCCCGTTCTCATCACAGTCCTTGTTCTTTATCCTCTTCACAACAGAAAAACCTACTCCTACTACATTTAATGTCTAAGTCCCCCATTGATCCGCTCATGATTAGATGTACAACATTTCAAATTCTCCTAATCCAGATTACCCATACCATCCTGGGAGAAACACTACCTCTACATTAAATATTACGATCCACCATGAGATCAATTTATCATTGATATTATTTCTTGGAATATACTCCTAAATCACATGACTTAATTGGATCATTGTGACTTTTTTCAGCTGCAAACTACAGAGGTCTCAGCCACAGGGTTCCCACTACTAGTCCCGCTACCGGTGTTTACTCTTCTAGAAATCTCACCACTATAAAGGGCCTCTCAGGAACCCCAAAATATGTTGACATGCAATGGGATACTACTGAAACTCTATATTACTAATAATTATCTATTATCAAATTTTTGTGCTATGATGAACTGACCACGCACAATATCCAAGTATTAACATGAAAGATCAGTAAACCTCATTGAGAACTCTGCCACAATCATACTACCCTGCTACATTTGAACACATATTGTATTCATTGCATATTCAAAATGTGTTAATAGAAATACTCACTATATAGAACACCAATGTCTAATAAAGGGATTGGTTTCTCATCGGTCTACTACGTCACTAATCCACATCATCTTTTGGTAGAGCCCTAATAAATAATCACCATAAATACCACCATATAATTTTTAGATTTAATCATAAGGTGGAAAACATGAGCGGCTATCTCTAGATAGTCCTCGACATCTATGGGGTCTATGTCACCCCAAAACCTAGGAGTTCACATCCTCTAAAACTCATTAAGTTCACATATCATAGGTATATACACAATTTTTTTTTATGTGCTAGATTAGTGCTGGTAGTTTTTAGTATAGCTGGTAAATAAAACGATGGTTCTATCACCCATAAATGACTTTTAATAATGCCACATCACTAGGTGGATCATCCTCATGATCATGTTGTGGAATCATGGATGGTTGTATTCATGGAAGCATCAATTAATTAAATAATATGTAAGATTTTTAAAAGATTATATCTTATTAGATAACTCAATAAGGACATGGAAAACACAACCATTCCAACATGATGACTATACAAAAAGGTTCTCCTACAAATTTTTTTTACATGTACCAATTGAAAAGGTATGTGATCAGAGTCTTGGTGTGTGTATATGTTGTATAGAACACAAAAACACGAGTACTTGGCTCAAAAGAAAATCTCAATACACTAATTTTGGTTTTCCTAATAAAATCTCAATGATTCTCGTTTTATGTAGAACTCGCTGCTGTGAAACCACTCTGTCATGACCCGATCAGCTTAGGTCAGACCCATGACTACTCTAAACCCACATATATTAGGCCAAATGATAGAAACCAACACTATGTAGGAATATCTATAAAATTGTTATCATTGTCTTAAATTACCTGTACACATATACACATCCCCAATCCTACAGAATATGCATATATAGAACAACTGAAATAATGAATTCTAATATATAATATCCCACAATAGAGTGTGAAACTAATTTAATGAATGAGAAAAGGGGGGTGAAATAAATTCCATACCAAAAATATAGAGATTCCAACATCCTCTATTAGTGACAGAAAAGGTCAAAAGTAAGATCTATGTAAAACACATTGGTTTGAAAAGATCTATATATGATCCACCAACTACTATTCCCCCTAGGATACCATCAATATGTTTTCTGTCTACACAATACAATGAAACATGTGAGATATTCTCAGGAAGGGGTGATTATAATAGTACTCAGTAGAACACCACAAAAATAATAGACATGATCCACCAAGTATAGTTATCCCAGTGTAATATATAACCATCATTTTATTTCAGAAACAACCCTATAAACATTGGAGTTACAACATTATAATATGCAGTAATAACCAACTGTTATCCATTATATTTTCCTATAAGAATTTATGATTCAAGGATTGATCATATGGCCTCTCCCATGATATATCAATACTCTATGTAGACGTTGATAAACATATAGGGGGTCACAGACAGAACCGTTGGGTGACACCATGAACCAAATCAGGATAAAAAATCTACATATGGGATGGTGTGATAATGGTACTAAAAACCCTACTAATACATCCTTTTTGATAGAGGATCAATTCCCTACTCATAGAGGACATGATGATTCCATAAACCTGATATGTGGAATAAAGATTAATGAGCATCAGACTATAGTCTCACAGTGGTACACCATAACTCTATCTAAGACTTGTACTTTAAAGGGCATCATATTCTTGTGATATCGATGTAATGTGGCACAATTAAATCAATGGAATGGACCAATAAAACACACTCAATAGATACTAGTCCCAACTATGGAAATCAGTATGTACAAACTCTCCATAAGTGGGTATGCGATGTGTATAAGAGGGTACATTATTTATCAAGCAATCCTCAAGTCCTCTCATGTGATAAATCATAAAAAAACATGTTTGTATCCAAATAAATATAATGTGGAAGAAGTACATGATATTTAAAGACACATGAAAGCCTACCCTTGTCACTATGTTGTGTCTGTGTACTTGGATTTCCTATGTATAGGTGGAAATTTTAATGTCCATGTACAAATCATGATTCTGGAAGGATACTTTTTATCATGTCCATGTACTTTCTGATGAATGCACGAAGACAACTATGAAGGGTCACTTGTCATGTGACATGGTTCCCACATCATGTGATTTTTTTTTCATATGTAATCTTATCCACTAATAACTGGAACCCACATGGAATGTAATATCAATTTACATTCCATATTGCCATGGATTTTCACGATCTGGAGGCTTCTACTCTATTCTTCCTCACATTTCATTTCATCCTCTGTTCTCACTAGAAATAAATATATTGATCTTGAATCTAGGCTAATCAAGCTCTTCCATCACATGATCTCAAAAACATGGACATCCAAATGAATTCAAAGCATACCCTCCACAATTGATTTATTATGCGCCAACTAGGAAGATAAACAACACGTCATCTAGTCTCGTTCTCCATTGATCTAGAAAACCTAGTTTTCAATTCATTAACTGAAACACCTATCACATAACTTTTCCATTACATCGATCAATTCCATAAAATAAAATCCATGTAATTTTCTACATATGGGTAATGATCAAACTATTGGACAAAAGAAATAAAAATGAAGATCCAGTGACGAAAATAGGATGAAATCCATCTTCCATAAACTAATATGAATGTTCATCAACCTTTATTTATTTGGCTTCAATCTGTTGTCACATAAGAAGATGAACAAAGGGGGATAAATGAAAAAGAACAAATAACAATTATATCTATTGAATTCTACTATTTTTGAACATATCAATTCTGTTTTTGGAATTGATCTTCATTTTTATGGATTAATCAAACATTATAGAAATTAGAATGAAAAAAATCCTACCTAGAGTTTGGATCGATTGATGATGAAGAATAGTTGTATTTCCATTGTTCTTGAGATCCACATTCATTTTTGGCATAATGATAATTGATTTGATCATGATTCATTGTAGTTCACCATGAACAATATCCTCTAATGGATTCTAGACCTTAAGGGTTTAGCATCCAACCCATAGAAATAGTTCATAGCTTTATAAATTAAGAGGAAGTTGTTTCCTACATTAAAATAAATAAAATAAATTATAAAATGTAATTGTTATTTTAATGTTGTGTCTATGAATTTTTTTTGAAAAACTTCATACAACAACAATGATTATGTCACCCCTAGGTTAAAACAAATATTCTGAACTAAACAGTGCACTTATATTTATGATTCGGGCCACCATTTCATATTTACTCAACATTATCAGGAAAAATTTGCACAAAGTATATATAATATATTTAATATATTTCAAACATTTATTCTAAGAAGACCGGACTCAGATTCTCATGTCATCTTTTCTCATAGTCACAAAACTAATCTATATAATATAAATAAATAATGCATGAAAAATTTTATTCATTACAAGAATATACATCATGTACATTATGTTGTTATTTCATTTTATTATTTGATTTTTTTATTAATTATTTATCCATTAGTAAACCATTAAATGTTTTCAAATTTACATTAAATTACATTAAAATAATGATAAAAGTAAATTACATACCCACCAGGGACAATCCAAACAATGTCCTTGTTTTATGAATATTATGACCATTTAAGAATTATCATTCAATCCTCAACCAATCACATGTGTTAGTAATTATTTATTCATTATTTTATTCATTTCAAATCAAGGTAATCTATTAAACCAATATCATGGTACCACTAATAAAATAAAGACAACCAATCACATAAAGCTTTCCAATTAAGTGGGGAATAAAATACCCATATACAAGAAACCCAACTATAATCGATTAAATAGATTGATAATTGAGAACACCAGCTCTAAACATCACATAAAAAGGTATTATCAGACTTAACCCATTACATCTTCTCATATCCAGTTACCTACACCCTCATTCATACACTAATGCATCTCTACATAACATGCTTCAAATATTATCACATCATTTTGGACTCCCTACACATATAAATCACCTCAGATCCCAGTCTCAACCATACCAACCTCACATTAAATTTGGGTCTTCCCAACCCATATAAGACCTCATAGTATCAGTTTTATTAGTGTCATATCAAGACCATAGTAAAAAAGAACCAGAAAAAATAGAAAACATTGAAACAAGGCCCTCAATAAAATGCATTCATCATTCCCTTGGAAATTTTATATCACTACTCCAAAACATGGCACCCATTAATCTCATTAAAATTTTCAATCATGACTCCATAGGAAGGAACTCAACCAACTCAAGAAATTGGGAATGTCATGAAATAATAAATTATCTTTATCATACCAGTAGATCTTATTCCTTATTGAAGTAACCAACTCATTGTTAAAAGGTTTTAAAAACTGGAAACCTAAGCCATCAGGTTATAGAAAGCTCTAAAAAGTCAAAACATTCTTATAATATTATTTCATATTTCAGAAAACATATATAAAATCCATTATAAATTAACATAACTTTTAACATATACTATCAAAAACATTTTTAATCAATTTTTAACATTATTTATCAATTTTATTATTAAAATTTAATATCACAATCAATTAAAATTTTTCCTTGCATTAAATATATTATCATAAAATTACATCAACAACTATATTACAAAAATGAATCTTATTTAATATATTTATCCGATTACTTATTAATTGATGTCTAAATTACATTTATTACCAATTACATCATGATCAAAATGGTAATACAAAGTAAACAAATCTACAAATGAATTCATTGATGTCAAACTATATTTCAAAAGAATAGGCAACCCGCTATTGTGGTATAAATCAACAAAATTGTCAACATGGAATTGTTATATAATTTCATAATCATGTTCAATATTTATTAAGTCAATTTAATTAGAATATATTTTTTAACGCATGATCAATTTATGTTTAAAATTAAATAAGTTGATATTTAAAAATTCCCTACCTTAAAAGAGACAATATTATTTTCATGAGAACAGACCATACTGAAGATTTCCGATCACCTCTCCAACTAGAACGACCTTCATATGGGGAAACCAAAGCACAACTATAGCAAGAGAAACCATTAATTCCCCATTAGTTTCATGGGATATCATACACCATCACATGGAGATAAGATACACGAATAAATAGGATAAAATGTGGGAACCATCTATCAAACGATGAAGGAACACACATTGGATCATTAAACATTAGTGATGGAAACTGAAGGATTGATTGCTATTAAAGGGGCCTCAAAATGTTGAACATGGTGTTCATTGGTCACCATGAAAGGGAGATGGGAGAGACTGACCATAGGGGTTGGAGAATAAAAAATTGTCTAAAATTATTAAAGATGTGTTGCACATGGGATTTACCAGATGTGAAATCTACAATCACATATTATAATCCACATGGTTATGTGTACACATAAAAAATCTCACATAATATTGTTAATCCTTATAGAATCATATGTCATGATTTGGACTTGGAGAACCTATGAACTGAAATTTCAAGTCATGTAACCTTATACAATGTGAATTCCCCCTACTTCCAGTGTTTTGTATCCAAATCCATATAAACCCCATCTAAACCCCTCAAAACACCACGATCCAGTGAAACATTAAAAATCTTTTTCCACATGGATATGGTCGATTCAATAATAATATTCTAAAATAAAAAATTATTTATTCTAAAATAAATTAATATTTAAATGAAGAATAAATTAAAAAAGGTTCATTATCCAAATTCTTCTTCTCTGAGAACCCCTTATTGAATATTAAAACATAAATTATTATTATTATAATAGTTCCCATGACTTGATGATTAATTTTGTAGAATTATTATATAATATCCAAAATAAAGTTAATATTTTTTTAAATTATAATTTATATCATTCCCATGATACCCTTAAATTATTCTATCAATCTCCCAAAACATTTTTCTATTCATTAATAGTATATATTTATTAAAATAAATAAGTAGAACTATATTTTTTATTTTATAAAAAAAATATTATATTCCCTAGTGTGGAGAATAAATATTTATGTAATATTTAAATGACATATACATTATTTCAAATAACATATGAAAATAAAGATTAAATATTATTCTTCAGAAAATATAAGTGTTATCTTTTCACAATATTCAATTTCTATATAATTTAACATGGATTGTGGAAACCCATAGTGTATAACCAGATAGGATTCCTAGCCAATGTCATTAGGCTAACCAACCTAAATTTAAAGTTAAATATTTATAATCTTGTTATTAATCCCATATACAATGATGTAAATTTTGTGACAACAAAAACCTCCTTAAGATGATGAAAATATAATAAAATCAATTATTCATGATAGTCAATAATTAAGATTCAGTACATATGTCATAAACATATATTCGATATATTTATTTATTATACTTTCTCAGAGTAAAAATATGGTAAAAATATCCATAAACCTATATATAATTAGATATTTATTATTCTGAAAAATATGGTAACATTTCAAAATAAATTAAAATAGAATATAGAAATTCATTAATTACAAATGCAGTAAGGAAATTTCATCCAAAATGGTCCTAATCTACCATATCATTATGTGGGAATATGTCCCCAATATTTTCACTATCAAATATATATATAAAATAATTGAACATGATTAATTATAATCAAATTTAAATATTCTAATACATGAATCAACATATTAGAATATCTAATGACTCATATAACATAAATAATTAATAAAAGTTTTCCAATTTTCATAAACCTGTCATTTTGTGAATAAAAATTTTTAACATTTTTTTGAAGAAGTATAAGTCTTCTATAATCATTTAACTACTAGTGGCATGTATTATTAGTGTCTTATATGATAGATAACACCCAAATATTGAACCTATATTTATAAATAATTTAATTTCCCTCTTTGTTTCACATCATTGGGGGGATGTGTTATGAATATTATTTTAAGATATTAATCTAAAGATTTTATCACAATATTTTCATTTAATAAATATTTCTTATGTGATATGTTATTATAAATATTTAGAACTATTAAATTATAAGTAGTATTATATAAAATGATGTCATTTCTAGGTATAAAATACATTACTATACAAATTATGATAATTAATAAACCCCTCATGAATTTTTGGAATAACCATATTAACTCAACATTGAATAAATAACTAAAATAACATGTTTCATAATCTGTGTATACCACCACCCATTAATAAAATATATATAAATAATAATATTACATTAAATTATAAAAACACATTATAAAAAAAAATTATCCTAATAGTTCCCCAAAACCACTTTTGTTCTGATCAAGTCACACTAATTATTGAAATGAATACCTCAATTTTTTACTATCCTAATGTTAAAATCATAAAATCTCATAATGAAATCATTGGATGAACCACATAGCCATATTCAAATATCAGATTCCATAAACATATAAAATAACAACAACTTTTATAACACCACCTTCTTTCAAGAATCATCACAACAACACACCACATTCCCATTTCTATATTTTTTTGGAAATTAATAATACCAACCTCTTTATATCCTTCTACCACACAGACCCCCCTATAATGACCCAATTATTTAATGACAGATATGAAACTAAAAAATCAATATATTATTGATATTTCATAATAATAATATTTCTTTTTAGAATTATTTATGTCATGAAAATAGAGTAAGTAAGAGGGATGGTCAATCCATTCATTTCATATATAACATAAATACGGGGAATGAAACCTAGAACTGATAACCATATAAGAATCATTAATTTAACGCAATTTTCTAGGTTCTATTTATCATTTATTTAGGATGATAAAATAAGAATAATGGTAATAGTTTACACTAAAATAAAGGTGATCAAACAATATTGTATTTACTTATTACTACAACCTATGATAATTATAACATATCATCTCTATATCACATAAAATAATTATAAAAAATTATTTCTCAAAATGACGATAAAATAATCCGAAATTATATACATATTGATATCGTATTCCACTTTTATAGAAACATTAAAATATCTATTTTTTCCATTAATTTCAGACATCATCATTTATTATATTCATTTATTCTGCCAAATTATAGATCATTTCATAAACATAATTTTTCATTCATTAAAATACTAACTCTAAAAAATTTCATTAATATTATAAACCTTAAATGTTTTTAAAAAAATTAAATTATTTTTTAACAAAAAAATATATTTCTCCTTTACCCATTAACTCTTAATTTTTTCTTTTTTTTTATCATTTATTATTTCTTTAAAACAGAACACCACAAAAATTTTTAATTAAAAAAACTCATCATCATTTTTAACCTCCACTTTTCTTGCACCATTTTTTTGTATAAACCTATTTTTATACCAATCATGATTAACATTTTAAAAAACTTATTTTTATTCAATAATATTGAGTTAAAAAATGTTTATTTAATATTATTAATTTAATTTTTTTTATGAAATTCTAAAATAAATTTCAAAACAGCTAAATTAATTTAAATTAATTATAAAATACATATTAACCATTTCTAAATATTTAATGAAATTCTTGAAATGTGATGTCACTATGAAATGAACTAGAATAACAATGAATTCTTGTGAATATTCAAGAACATTACTGTAGAAACCCTCAAAATGGTAAGACAATATATGTATCTACATCAAAAAAATTCCCCAATTCCACATTCAATTTAGTCATTTTTTCTACCCAATTTTTCCAATTAATTTAAAATGTTTTATTTAACATTTATATGAATATTATTTTAAAAGAAACAAAAAATGGATTTCAAAAACCCATGCCACTCATTTAAAATCTTCCCAATTAAAATAATAAAATATTTCAAACCCATTTATTATAAAAAAATTCTTAGGTACACTATTCATCAAACAATTACATGAAAATAGACAAATATATTTTATGTTGATTGAATAGAAACAAAAAATGCATGAATTCCATTAATAGTAAACTAGTGAACAAATAAGGTCCTCCAATGACCAGGATATTGACTATAGTTTGAGGCTATATGATTGAACATCAAAAATAAAAAAAATTAGTAAATTGTGAAACTTGATACCCTAACCTTTAGTAAATTTGATTTTATCCAATAAATTCATAATTATTATGATGGGATCCATGAGGATGAATTTAATAGAAACATCCCTCATGATGAACATAAAGGGAAATAAAGGAATTCCTACCTGGAAGAGTAATCTTTTCCAAAACATGATACACCAAAACTCGGTGTACATATATAGAAGGAAAATACTTCAAGGAAGCTCGATCCAACTATATAACTACTGTTGGAAAACACCAATGGAATGAAAATTGAAACAACCTATGTCAATAGAATGCAATGTGAAAAGAATAATTTAATTTTCTTTTCTTTTGAAATATAATATATGAGACAGGTAGGATTATATATATTTTATATTGGTTATTAAAGGTATATCTCATATAAACCACATTTTCTAATAATTTAAAAGGGTATCCAAACCTATAAGAAATGGGACATATAATTATCCACTAAAAATGGCTTTGAAAACCCTTAATTAAAGCATTAAATCCATTTTTCTTCATAAATTAAATAAATATGGAAAATTATTATTTCATCAAGAAACTAGAAAATTATTCACTTCCACCATAAGGGTGACATATGACTATAAGTTATCAATCTCAAGAATGAACTACCAAAAAAATTCCCAAAAACAAAAGGATGTCCCATCAGAATAAACCACCTCCATAAATTTCAAACAACAAGAATAACCTACCACAATAATGACTAACCACTAGAACTGACCAACCACTAGAATGAGCTACCACCAGAATTGACCATCCACATGAAAAGATTGAATTACATATTCACCCAAAATTAGAAATGATCTATCACCATAATGAACTACCACCAGCGATGACCTGCAACCAGAAATGACTGAAAAGCTAAATTACCTACTTCCAAAAATGATCAATGCCCATAAATAAACTACCCCTATAATAACCTACCACCAGAAATTACATACCTCTAGAATGAATTACCACTAGAATGACCTACGACCCAAACATCCTACCGCTATAATTTTACCTCATACCATAAAAAGTTCATATTCCCTATAATAAAACATTATATTCCACCCATTATTCTCAAAATACATTCATGAATTTCGTCGGACATCTCAACAACCATATTTCCCACAAATTAATGGATTGGAATTTCAAATCTATTAAATTATATACCACTCAGACTATTCATTCCCTTGAGAATTCAATTGAATTATAAAAGGAAATATAGAAAAAGTCTAAACCACCATCTGTAGGTGTGGATCTCAAGGATATCATTACATTTAAAATGTTTCCACCCAAAAAACATGTTACCCCATACTACTACCAAATCTGAAGAAAAATCATAGTACATTTAAAATACTAATTACTAAATTCCATCTTCGATATCAAGATATTATCCCTTCTAGGAGGAACTCATGATCCACACAGTTTTAATCACATCATAGTATAATGAATCTGAAAATGGGTACATAAAATCCCCTTACACATTTTGGAACTCATTCTAAAAACAAAATACACACATCACATCAAGTGGAAAAAAATACCTCACAAAACATCAAGGCCCAAAAAGCACATCACAAGGAAAAAGAGTAATGAAAAATATTTAAAACAAATGTAGGTATTAGGTACAAATATTCATCACATGCTACCACATATATTCTTAATGTCCATCATGCGTTCATATCACACAATATTTTGGAATTTTTAATCTTCATAGAACCTTCTCTCAAATTTCTTGAATTTCAACTAGATTCTATGATAATGTCACATAATATATGATTTCTAACTCTCCATAGTCATTGGAATTAAATTCATCATGAAGATACAGATGAAGATGAATGATGTGTAAGATATCATGGGTCTTGGCTATCCCGGAGGCAGTTCCAAACAGTAAGACGCCTCACCAATGCACCCCAACCACATTAGGGTCCCCCAAAACAATGGATGGATCTTACTCATTATGTTGATCCTTCACATCCCATGTTAAGGGAATTCCATAGAGAATATGTGGTCCCAAACCTCAAACTCCATGGAACTCCTACTATGATCAACATAAGACTTTTTCCAATATTATAATTATTACTCATCTATTGAAATGAACAAAACATATCAATCATGCTCTGCACTAAATCTGGTCCAAGAATTTCTATCTCCCAAACTATTGTCCACCATAATTGAGAACTACATTAAAGCACATAAAAATAGTCAAATGGATCCTAGAGAATGGATGAGTGGTAGTTTTTATTATATGAAAACAAAAACACATGAATCTTTTCTGCTTATTTTTCTAAATTCCAAGATGCATGACCACAACATATCCACAAACATTTTGATGGTCTCATATGTCTTCATGTTTTTCTGAGGTTGGAAAGTAGTGTTGTTTCATAAATATGTTCCAAAAGCATGCGATAAACCCCTCCAGAATCAAAAGGGAAATTGTGATCCCTATACCGGATAATGCATAGAGAGGCTACATTCCCTCACACCATTTCATCCAAGTATTTTTTTTCTAAAATATCAACCCTGTAAGAAACTGGATATTCGTTTTCAGGTATGTCTTTCTTTTCCTGGTGTTTTAGAGAAAAGTGGGGTTTCCGGAAATTTTTTGAAGTACACGCCATGTAATTTCTGAGTACATGCCGTGTACTCCCATTTTCGTGAAAGGATGTGTGTTGTTCATGTCCGGGCCACACACATGGTGTGTAGGGGTGAAGTGGAGGCCGATTAAAGCGGATTACGGAAAAATGGAGTACATGCCGTGTACTCATGAAGTACACACCATGTATTTTCTTTTTTTTCATTAAACACACCGGGGTCCGGCCTGACGGACATAACACCTTCCTTCATGGTTTTGTTCGTTCGAGAATAGTTGTACGACCATGGATCTTCTCTGAGCTCTCATGCCCCCTTCTGTTCTATGAATCGACTGCCATTGATTGTATTGGAACCACAGCAGTAAGGTCTCTCTTCTCATAGAGCCTTGTTTCGCAATTCCTCCTCTTTCTCAAGATATCGTTGGTTTAGGGTTTTTGACATTTTCTCAGATCCTCGACATTCTAAAGAGAATCAATCACCGTGGTTCACATATATCAATATCTTAGCATCGAGGTGGGTGGTTTGTGACTCTCTGTAAGAATTCGTTGAATATTATGGTCAATTTCCACCAATACCCTTGAACTGGGTATTGTGTGTTCCCTGTTTTTCCCTTATTGTTTCCCACTTAGATTTATTGCTTGAGTATAGGTAATTAAATGTGAATAGGGTAATTTTTTATACTCTGTATGTTTTTCCATTCTTGTTTCTTGTTCGGTGTTTTCTAGTTTCCATTCCTAGTTTTAAGATAGTGGAATTGATATACCGTATTGCTATTGTTACTTAGAATGATAGCCAAGTAGTTCATGAGGTTTACATGGGATGAGACAGGCGTTATTCATTTTTTATACCCAGGGATATGAGAACCTATTGTAGTGGACCATATAAATAATGGACGTAAGGGCTTCTCCAGAGTTTCTTTAATTTACGATGCGGGACCACAGGGGGAATTGACATTGAGTGCTTCCTCAGAGAGTCTGTAGTTCCTCGACACAGGCCACTGGGGGAATTTGACGTTGAGTGCTTCCCCAGAGAGCCTTTAGTACGATACGAGACTATATGGGGAATTGACGGTGAGTGGTTCCTCATTGATTCTATTATATACCTGAACCAGAGGGGAGAGACAGTCTTTGCTTCCCAGAGGTTTTCTAGTACTTATAGGTTGAAACTTAGGGGTTAGAATGTGAGAACTACCTAGAGGTTACCTCTTTGTTCTACATACTTGAGTGGATGTTTCTCTTTTGTAGATTATCTGGGATTGTTACTGCTATGTATTATCATGTTAACTACTTACTGTTTACTACTTACTGCACTTTACCTGCCATATATTCACTGACTGTGAGGAAAAAATCATTGGGTGCTTGCCTATTGGGACTTTGTCTCACAACCTATTTGGGTCATTTTTTTGGGCCCAAACAGATTATATTGCTGCAGGTATAGATATGGGAAATCACCGTCTACTTCAGGTTCTTGATTGCACTGGAGCTGGAGATCATGGGACCAAGCTGATGCTAGCGATGCTGAGGAGTTCCTCATCTATTTTTCTTTTTTATTTTGGATTAGTACAATATTTAGAATTGTGACTTGTTTGGATATTTTCCTAGACATATATGTATCATGCATCATTTACATATATTTCAACTTCAGTTGTTTATTTATCAGCCTTCCGATGTTTACTCTTGTATGGATGTCTACTACTTCCGCTATTTTTGTTATTTATTTTCCTCTTCCACTGTGTTCTCTGCCAATGAGAGAATAGTTTCCCCACTATCACACCTATGGCCCTCGCTGCTAGTTGGCAGCCTCTGGCATTTGGGGAAATGCGCTTGAGGCCATGTGACCTACTGGGTACGGGGCGCCTCTGGGTGGCTTCTAGAACCAGGAAATTACAAAGTGGTATGAATGGAGTTATTTTCTCTTGACATAATGATTAGAGCCTTATCCAGGGATAGGACGGATTTGATACTTTGTATTAAGTTGTGCTGGGAGTAGCTAACCCGTGTACAGGGAAAAACCATACTACAGTGTTCATTATAGTTTTCAGGTTTTTGAGATTTACGAATGATATTATATAACCTAGAGTGATTCACATGATTTTTGTTGTTATTGTTGTTGCTATTTCGGTTCTATTTTCTTTCAAAACCTGATGAGAAGAGGGTATGCCATCTCATGCATCATATAGGAACTTGTTATAAATCACATGCCATGCATTCTTTCCATGCCATCTATGGTGCATTAGCAATTTCATGTTGTTGTGATAGACTTTGTGTAGATTATGCACTATTTTGTGATAGATGCTTTGATATAATCTCTGCTGTTTGATAGTGAAATTTTTTGTTCTGTACCTTGCTTGAATGAACACCAATTTTTGGTTCTTGAGGTGTTATGGGCCCTCTTGAATTGGAAATTTTTTCATCACTGACCTTTTTTCCTTGAATATGACTGTATTGGATGACAATATTTGATTCATGGGGAGTATGGGTCCCCACGAATCGGAAATTGGCACCTTCATGCTTGGTTTTAAATGTTTCTGGGCTTCGGTGCAGTTTCAGAGCTACTGCCCTGAAATCCGCAGAATACACGGCATGTACTTTATTTATACACACCGTGTATTTTTAAACCGTTTCACAGAATGCGTGAGCAGAAACATGGGCCGTGAAGAATCACCGGGAACATGCTGTGTACGATAGGTACAAGTCGAGTAGTAGTAAACTGTGTTCCCAGACGTGTCACTAACAACATGGGCTGAGGCAGCTCGAGTAGAACACGTCGTGTTAGTAAAGAACACTCCATGCAGTCTTTTTCCAGGTATCCGGCCGTGTCACGAACAACATAGGTCGATGGTATTTTCTCCTATACACACCGTGTTTTTTTGGAAAAGTCTGTGTAAGAGTTAGCCATGTACTTGGCTGTGTCACCAACAACACAGGTCAGAAAATTCTTCAAGTACACGTCATGTTTATTCAGAACACGCCGTGTTGACTCAACCATGTAGCCGGCCATGTAACTAACAACACGAGTCGTCAAAACCATGTCCAATACAAACTGTGTCCTTCAGGAAAGCACCATGTAGTCTCAATTAAGAAAACCATGTGGGTTATCCATGCAAGGAGACACGGGCAGGGAAATAGAGTTAAGTACACGCTGTATAGATTTTATACATGCCGTGTAGTCACGTTTTTTAAAACATGAGTGTTTCCTTCTCCTATTTCCATTTTGTTCTCCTCTTTTCTCTATCCCTGTTTTCCTGATCTAAGGTATGCTTTTGATATTTCAGAGTTATGCCTCCGAGACATCCTCTGGTTGTATGTCAGTTACAGGATAGTGATTAGACGCCAGATATGGCTGATCAGGGACTTCCTACCGATCCTCCAGTCGGGCCAGCCTTGGCATCGTCTCTTATACCTATTGTAGGCGCTAATGCTCAGTTAATGGAAGGATTTACGAGGATGATGCAGAACTTTCAGGGAGCACCGCCTCCTGCCACATCTATGGAAGACTTGACGAGGGTTTTCCAGCTACAGCATCCTCCTACTTTCTCGGGGGAAGGAGGACCACATGCTACAAAGTCATGTCTGGAAGCCATGATAACTATAATTGAGCATCTATAGATGTATCCAGAGAGGCGGGCCAAGCTCACTACCTTCATGTTTCGAGACTCCGCCCAGAGGTGGTGGGATGTGATCTCATAGGCAGGTCATCAGCAAGTTATGACTTCGGAGGAGTTCCATTGCATGTTTTACGACTACTTCAACCAGGAGACCCTAAGGGCCAACCGAACCTAGGAGTTCATGAGTATAGAGAAGGGTAATGTATCTATTATAGATTATTCCTCTCGTTTCACCGAGCTGCAGCATTTCACACCCCTCCGAGATGGAAGTGGGTTGTTCTTAGCAAGGAAGTTTGAGGATGGTCTCAGGAGGGAGATCCGTTCGTATGTGAATCTATTCTAGTTGACTTCCATAAATTCCATCGTCAATCAGGCACGGATTGAACAGCGCAATCTGAGTGACTTCTGAGCTGCGAGCCAGGGCGGTTCTGCTTCCAGAGCTAGTGTTCCTCTAGTTGACAGCAGGAAGCACTGTAGGGAGTCTACGTGCGGTGATCCGAGGAGGCGAGATACATCTTCAGGTAGCCAGGTAGTACGATACCAGTGTGTAAGGGCAGGGCACATGAGGCCACAGTGCTAGAGAGACCCAGTGGAGTGTCAATCATGTGGAAAGATGGGTCACCTTCAGCATTTCTGCTAGGTTTTCTCACCTGTAGTTGTTGATGGGGGATCTTCAATGACTCCTCATTTTGGAGCAGCACTACCAGTTTCTCACCAGTTGGGAAATTTGAGTTCTTCCGGCCGTTCATGCCAAGGTGGAGGTCAAGGCTGTGGTAGTCAGTCACTTGTCCTTTTGCACCAGTAGAGAGGATCAGCTCAGAGTGGTCAGGCAGGGTCACAGGGCCGCGGGGCAGGCCAGACTTTTGTGGTGGAGCAAACCTATCAGGATAAGGATCCCATACCTTCTACAGTTCGAGGTATGATTTTAGTAGCCTCAGTTTTATCATCAACCCTTTTCGATACTGGTGCTACGCATAGATTAATCTCTATTGCTATTGTGGAGAGCCTTGGGCTCTAAATCCTTTCTTCTACCGACTTGTCGACACTAGACACAACTTTGGGGATGAGGACATCTAGTGTACGCCCGTATAGAGAGTGCCCTCTTGAGGTTGCACGACTTCGTTTATTATGGGATCTCTATGTCCTCGAAATGACTAGATATGATATCATTCTCGTGATGGAATGGTTGGTTACCTTCTGGGAAGTCGTCGACTATTATCGCCTCAGGGTGACTTTCATCTCACCTGAGGGTGAATCCTTTCTTTATAGAGGCGAATGGGATGTTCAGTCAAGGCAAGGAGGACTTGAGCATAATTGTAAAGACCCGTAAATTTCAAGTAAAGTTTTTTCTTAATTTTCTTTGGAATTTTACAAGAACGCAGTTTCTGATGGCACCTGATTCCGAGGGCCGGTGTGCCCGGAATCATTTTCCGAAGTTTGGTTCGGGTACGTTCAGTGAATGAATGAGAGGGTTTTTCTATCTTTTGAACCGGTGATCAGAATCGAATTCCGAGGGCACCGATGGAATCGCAGCACCAGTATTTGCATAGAAACGCCTCTTCCGGAGTTGTGTTTTCTTGGGTGTGGTTTTTAAATTTTTTCGGTTGAGTTAAGAAATAAAATAAACTGTGCGACAACTTTATTTTTATTTCACTTAAATCCACTTCAAAGCCACTTAAAGCTGCTTATGCTGAGTTAAAGCGGATAGGGTATGATTAAAAATATTCTACCCTCTTGGTAGGATATTTGTGAGGTGGGCCCCACACGATCCCCACCGTTTTTTTTCTGCTAAGTAACGCACCCGCGAAAACCCCTATTAAATGAAAGTCATCTGGGGCGTTTCTTAGACAATTAAACGCTCCTATTAATTGGGCGGTTTATTCGTTGAATTAATTCTATGAATTAATTGGTCGTTACTTAACATAGTTTTTTTCATTTGTTGGCATGTAATAAAATAAGACCAACATTCTTCTTCTTGTCTGTTGTTCATTGAGAAGATTTGACAGAAACTTATGTCCTTCAACCTCCTTCGTGAAGAACACGAAGAATGCAAAGAACGTGAAGAACGTCGGCCTTCGACTAAAGACGACGAAGAACGCCAAACCCTCGGAGATCGACGATGCGACGCCGTGTTCCGCGATGCCAACGATTCTCCTCCCGCGACGTTCTTCTGTGACATTCCTTCATTCACGACAAATCTTCGATCATCCGTTGAGGTGAGAGATTGCGGACCTTTTAATTCTTTGTGGTTTATAACAACAACATGGATTTAATTTTTATAATTAAATCTGTATGTTCTTGATCCTCGGAGTTCGTCGACGCAACGACGTATACCGCGACGACGCAACACCCTTCCGCGACGCGATGATCCTCTTCTCCAGCGACGATCAATTCGGCGAAGAACACACGTTCGACGACATCGACGAGGTAGGGGTTTGATTCTTAAAAATATTTGTAATTTATGCCCATGACGTTGTTAAACTTTTGTGGTGTTATATTCCTTTTAAAACCGATAATGCGGTTGGTGCGGACTAACGAACAAGTCCGAACCCACCACACGTTTTCGTTATTGGTGTGCGAAACGGCAGACAATGACAAACGAGGCCGCAATGGCGATTTGAGGGCCTGGCAGTGAAGAATGGGACCCGGGAGGAGCCATGGCGCAGACAGAAGTGGAATCGGACCGCCGGAGCAACTCCGGCGGCCTGCGGAATCCCCCGGGGCGCCGCCGGATGGAGCCACCGTGGTTGAATCCACGGCGATGGCGGCCGACCTGACCCGCGACCGCGCGGGTCCGGTGACACACGGGACGCGGCATAGCCGTGTCCGCTGACCTCGCGCGACCCCACGCGGGGCCGCGGCGCTTCATCTCGTGGGGCCAGCCCCCCCCCCCCCGCCCAGCGGCTTCCTTTGCGAGGCCGCTCGGACGAGCCGAGCCGGGCCGACCCGACGGGCCAGGTCGCGCCCAGGCCGGGCCGGGTCGGTCCGGGCCCAGACCCCCCGTTCCCGGACCTTTTTGGTCTTTTGCCCATAACTGGAGGTACAAGCCTCTGAACGATGCACCGTCACCGGAAATGAAATCCTTGGATTGAGATGGTCATTTCGGTATATCACACTCAATGTTTCGGAATACTTTGGGTTCAGCCGGGTTGGTTCGTACACGAAACCAACCGGGCCCTCGGAGCGGAAACGCTCATATCTTGAGCTTCAGACGTCTGATTGATGTGCTTTCGACTTTGTTGGTTTCCTCTATGTGACACGAATCATCTGTATTACTCCACCCAAGGTTTGGACGTAGTAGGAGTACGGTCGGGTTGGTTTTGATTTAAAACCCAACCGGGCCCCGGGGACGAAAAAGCCAATAACTCTCAGACCGGGCGTCCAATTGACACGCCGTCTGCGTCGTTGAGTTCCTGTTGACGATACAGAACATTTGGATACATCAAATATGAACTATGTGTCAGTTGATGTATCATCCTCTCGTCTCATGGAGAAGACCCTCCCAAATGAGCTTACTGTGTACGGGAACCCTAGAGCTGGCCGCGACTGCTACTCTGACGACGACAACTGTACAGAGATCCTCAGTGGATTCGACTGCGACGATGATGAAAATAGTACGGGAATCCTCCATGTTTTCGACAATGACCACTACAGTACAACTTGGGATACGTCAACTCCGGACTACCTGTCAATTGATGCATCGACCTCTTAGCTCATGGAGTGGACCCTCCCGGAACGAGCATGCTGTGTGCAGAAACCCTAGAGCCGGTTGAGACTTGAAGACTGCTGATCGAACGACTCGGTGTGTTATGGAGATCCCAGTGGGAAGATCTTGGTTGTAACAGTAGACCCACGGTGGAGTACTGCTTGGTTGTAGCGGCACACCCGCGGTACTCAATAGAAGGAGTACCTCTGGAGGCTATGAGGGGGAGCACTTAGTTGTAGCGGCCGACCAACGACGGAGGAGTACTTGGTTGTAGCAGCCCGGGGGAGCGCTTGGTTGTAACAGCAGACCCATGACGGAGGAGCGCTTGGTTGTAGCGGATGACCCGTGGTACTCAACAGAAATAGTACCTCTAGAGGCTTTGAGGGGGAGCACTTGGTTGTAGCGGCAGACCCATGGTGGGAAGCGCTTGGCTGTAGCAGCAGGCCCATAGTACTCGATAGGTGGAGTACTACAGCAGTCCAAGGTTAGAGGGTAGCGCTTGGTTGCAGCGACATAACCACTATACTTGATGGAGAAGGAGTTTCCCAATAGCTATGGTTTCAAATTCATGATCGATCTTGTATGGGTCATTGTAGGGGGTAGTACCTACCGATCCTTTGTGGGTCCGACAGCTTAGATGAATCAGTGGCTACATCTAATCATCTCTATCATCATTCAAGAAGTATTCATGTGTGAGCTGAATCCTGCATTTCTTTCCTATGTGGATTGTGTTGTGATATCCTGTGTGGATTTACGTTTTGCTTTCCTATGTGGACTGGATTATACTTGGGGTCGGATGTTGGAGCCGAACGAGAATTGATGACTTAAGTATATGTATGGGCATATACGTAAGGAGTTTCGGATGTTACTTCGTGATTGTATCTTTCCTTTGTGGTTTATCCTTTGTGGATTTTGGGAGACCTTCGGGGGTCTCGGGGTCCCTTTTGAGTTGCTAATACTCACCCCTGCACGGGCTATGGCCGCACTACGTTGTGTTGGTTGTAGACGACAGACAGCGCTGATCGTTGTTGAGGCTTGCGGAGCAGGACGATACCTGGAGGTGGACAACTAGGCGGGATGTACTCGGAGCGGTCGGCTAGACCCGAGGAGCAGTGGAGGCTATTTGTACCCACCATTCAAGTGGGATTCCCAGTGGACAGCTCGACGTTGCGTCTTTACTTTTCAGTTGATGTTTTCCCTTTCAAGGTGTACTTTACTTTCAGTTTGCATTTGTATTATCGCCAACTTAATTTCCGCACTTACTATTGTACCAGTTTTTACTTAGTGTTTACTTCTGTCTGCTTACTCTGTGGTGTTTGTTGTTTACTTTACAAAGGCAATGCCTTCCCTTTTTTTGGGATTTACGCCTTGGTGCTAGTCACCAGCCCCTGGCCTATGGAAGGTGGGCTTGGGGTAGTCACGGCACGGGCCTCTGTCTGTTCTCCGAAACGACCGACGTTGATTGTGTTGTAACCACATTGGTAATCTCTCTCTTCTCCTAGAGCCTTTTTTTCCAGTTCATATTCTTTCTCAAGATTTTTTTAGTTGAACTAGTTTGATTTTTTTCACAGATCCTCGACATTATAATGAGAATCAATCATCGTGGTTCACTTATATTGATCTCTTAGCATTGAGGTGGGTGGTTTGTTCCTTTCTGTAGGATGTCGTAGAATATTATGTGCAATTTCCACCAATACCCTTGAATAGGGTATTGTGTGTTCCCTATTTTTCCCTTGTTGTTTCCTGCATTGCTTGATTTCTTGAGTAGAGGTAATTTCTTGTGGATAGGGTAAATGTTTTTGGACTTTGGATGTTTTTATATTCTTGTTGCTTGTTCGTCATTTCCAGTTGCCATTCTTAGTTGTAGGATAGTGGAAATGATGTACTATATTCTTTTTGTGCATTAGAATGATAGTCAAGTAGTTCTTGAAGTTTACTTGGGCCGATACACGTGTTATGCATGTTTTTAATAAACAGGATGTGAGAACCAAGTGTAGTGGACCATAGGGATAATGGACATAATGGCTTCTTCAAAGTGTCTTTAATTTACGATGCGAGACCACATGGAGAATTGACATTGAGTGCATCCTCTGTGAGTCTGTAGTTCCTCAACGTGGGCCACATGGGGAATTTGACGTTGAGTGCTTCCTCAGAGATCCTTTAGTACGATATGAGAATATAGGGGGAATTGACGGTGAGTGATTCCTCAAAGAGTCTATTCTATATCTGATCCAGAGGGGTGAGACTGTGTGTGCTTCCCAGAGTGTTTATAGTACTTGTAGGTTGAACCTTAGGGGTTAGACTGTGAGAACTACCCAGATGATACCTTCTAATTCATCCTGCTTCAGTGGTTGTTTCTCTTTTTTAGATTATATGTGGATTGTTACTTCTATGTATTATCTTGTTTACTGCTTACTGTTTACTGCCTACTGCACTTTACCTGTCATATATTCACTGACTGTTAGGTATAGATCTATGGGTGGTTTCATATTGAGACTTTGTCTCACACCCTGTTTGGGTCATGCTTTCGGGCTCAAACAGATTATATTGATGCAGGTACAGATAAGGGTAAGATCCCTTATACTTCAGGTTCTTGATTGCACTGGTGCTGGAGAGCATGGGACCAAGCCGAAGCTTGCGATGCTGATGAGTTGCTCATCTATTTTTCTTTTGTACTTTGGATTTATACTCTATTCATCATTGTGACTTGTTTGGCTGTTTTCTTAGACATATATGTATCAAGAATCATTTACATATATTTTGGCTTCACTAGTTTATTTATCAGTCTTTCGTTGTTTACTCTTGTATGGATGTCTACTGCATCTGCTATTATTGTTATTTGTTTTCCTCTTCTATTGTGTACTCTGCCAATTAGGGCATAGTTTCCCCACTATCACACCCAAGGCCCTCGCTTCTAGTTAGCAGCCTCTGGCATTTGGGGAAATGTGCTTGAGGCCATGTGACCAACGGGGTACAGGGCACCTCTAGGTGGCTTCTGAAACTGGCACGTTACAAACCCTACATGAATCCTTGATAAAACGTAGGTGGGATAATTTCATCAACTGATCCACACATACACAGATATTTATCACAACCATCATGATCTCTATGTAACCATATGAAATAATTAATCAATATTTCATCCCATTTTCACTTTAGAACATCCAAGGTACGAAAAAAATGTCATAGAACATAAAAATGGTCCTTTAACTAATGAAAAACTAGACACTGAGCCATAAACTCTACCAAAATATGTTTCATCCCAAGCCACCATACCTTTATCATCAATCCATTGTACATCTTGGAGACTCATTGGGAAATTCTAATGGTGAGATATGAATCACATGAGGGACTCCATCACAACTGTATACCAAAACAAACTACCTCCCCTAAAAATCAATCTGGTTGTGACCATCCTCTCACTATCCCTCAAGACGATAACCATGACCTACACGATCATGAAACACCTAAACCTCTATGTATCGCCAATGAATCCTGACCACCTTCTGTATTAGATAATACTACCCTATTCTATAAACCATGAATTCTCTACCATTATCCAACATTTAATCAATTTATAAGGCTGATAATTCTACAATCACTCTCAAAACATCCATCAACACCCATAGAACAACATTTTATGACTTTATACCCAAAAGACCAGACATGAAATTCCCCTTTATTAAGGTGTATTAGATATAAAAATTATATTCATGAAGAAATTACATCCACCACTACTATGAACATTTTAAATTACAATATGAAAAGATATACCTAAAACACTTATGATCTATGAAGAACACAAATCTCTCCCGAATGAGGTAATGTCACCAAAACATCAGAACAAAAAAACAACTATTAGATCTATGTCATGGGCGGAATAGTTATTCTCATTAAGGAATCACATCATAGAACCGTGATATATCTCTTCCTTTTCTAGAAACAAGACACATCCTAAGACTTGATAGGATTCAATACATATATCCTCGAACATCTAGCTTCCTATGAAGAATAAATTACATGATAATGTACCAACATTCCCTTTAGATAATAGAATGAAGCCTTGTACTAATCAGTCCATAAAATTCTAGGTTCATTTTTTTAGACACTATAAGTGAGTCCATGAGTCAATAGAAATCTGGAACGAGCAACAAATAATAATAAGTGAGACCAAGGAATCTACCAATCTCTTCCATGTTATCGATTACTTCCCCAGAAATAACAGTTGTTAACATTGATGGGTCCTCCGCCACACCCTACTAAGTCACCATTTTTCTAAGGGAATTGAAATCTCCGGTTCAAAACATATACATGGACAAATTTCTCTAGAGATGGTTTCATTATAGAACATGAACAATAGATCTGAGATGTTCAGCATGCTTCTCTGCTGATCATGAGTAGATCAGTATGTCATCATCAAATATGATGAAAAATCAGTATTGGAACTCAGAGAACATGGAGTTCATAAGCCCCATAAACATGGCTATTTTGTTCATAACACTAAAATTCCTAACAGAAAAATCAATTTTCTCATACATTCACCATAAGGCACTATTATGAATATCTACAATCATATCCATTATCTTGTGATATCCATACCCCTAATCGATCTTGGAGAACCATCTAGTTCAACTATAATACTTTGAAGGATGATCAATATTTATAATAGGATATAAATTCATGATTTTTACCGGGTTCAACATCCAGTATTCTATTCACAACCTCATAATACCATTCAACATCTAAGAGAATAAAAATGGAGCACCCCATGTTAAAACACTTGGTTTTTAATAACCCTTTGGCATAAGATCATATTTATGAATCGTCAACTCATGCGACTTATAATTTACCATATGATTTGGAGCCAATTAAATTTGGTATACCCAAGACATAAATACTATCCCGGAATGAACATCGGTTTAATGTTTAGTATCACAACATCCCTAGGGAAAACATCAAAGAACTCCATTATAATAATGGTAGGAACATATGTACCTATGTATATTGAATCCATAAAGAACTCAAACACCAAGGAAATATGGTCCTATAATCATCAAAAACAAACTAGAAAATAGTTCTTTCCACCAAATACCACATGTTGAACATCTACATCTAAGAACAAAACTCTCTTATGGAGGCCTTTGATACCGGTCAAAAAATAAATAACCATTCAATTCAATGGATGAAATTTAATGGCTACATGTGATGTAAGAGAAGGTCCACACATAACTAATGTTTCACCTTTATCAATACACATACCTATAACACCAAAAAATAATCTACAGTAGCTTTCAACTGTCACAATTAACACCATGTTCATGTAAATCCAATCTACACAAAGTTATATTTCATTAAATATAAATTGTTCAAAAAAAGAGTGAGATGATCTTGAGTCAAACAAGGCACTAACATGGGTACCCAATACACTTATCATACCATGGCCAATCTATGACCATTTTGGTGATGTTTCCAGTACCAAATATAATAGAGTATTTCCTTATCAGCAGCTTCTCTAGTGATGACCACTAATATAACCGTGATTTGTTCGTAGTCCCTGATTGAGTGGTACATCCAAATGGTTACCTTTACTTACTATAACTTCTCTTAGTGGATAATTTTACTATTACCCAAACTGTTGGAATGTCCTCACTTGTATGAATTGTTGAGGCTAGTGCTAAAACCTTCCACCTCATCAAAACTAATATTGAAAAACCCTAGGAATGTATCTTGATGATTTGCATGATCCCCACAGATGAAACAAAATGGGTTGAAGTCCTTAGATATTGAATGGAAAACATTGGACAAAGATTACAGGAAGGGAAGCTGCTAAGTACACATACATAGTGGTCAAAACCAAGAATCCCCTACTGCATGAGACAAAACATTGAAAATTGTAATCCTTTGTTAACCATGTTAGTCCCCTCTCATGATGAGCCGATATGTTTGTGCATCTCCTCGACCATCTCTATCTTATTTTGAACATTTAGATATATTGGACAAATAAAATGATTTACTTTATACTAGATAAAATGATTTATTAACCCCAAAATACACCATTATTAGAAATCCTCTTTTGGAAAAAGATATGGGGTAATGTTTAGAATATCCATGAACATGATCCCAAGATCCCACTATAAGTACCCGACCATAAACGTTACATATTATAGTGATTTTAAACTAGAATTTAAAATATTACATTTCTTAGAATACTTTTGGATTATATATTTATCAAAATGAAAGAAAATTATAAATAATTAACCCTTATATAAAATGTGTATACTTATTACCATTATCTATTTTTTCTATTAATCAAATAATCTAAAAAATAATAAAAAATAATTATTTTATTGAAAATCATTAAAATTTCTTGCCTTGATCGCATTCTAGTCTAAATTTTCCCATAAACCCTATGAATAAAATTATAAAAATTTGTACGATTAAAAAATATCAATAGTGTAAACAAAATAATTTAATGTGTATGTCCAATGAAAATACATAAAAACTATTCAAAAAAACATACCCCTTTCTATAGAAAAATAATTGATGTTTTAGAAAGATCAATATATTTCCTTTCAAAAATAAATAGGTTTTGATGAGACCACATTCAAAATAATATAAAATATTATTATGTAACATGGGACATCATTTTACATATCACTCTTTCTAATGTAGTAACCAATATGGACAAATCCAAACACAAGATTACCTAATGAAGTGAACCAACTTTATTTTCATAGTTTTTCATGGAACCACCTATTATTGGTTTATCACATAACCACCCGTTATTATTTTATAATGTAACTAGACATCATTTATTTATCATGTGAACGAAATTATTTATAAAAAATTTCCAAAAACCATCACATAAACAAAAATTATTATGGAATGGATTATAAAAACACTCTCAAAAGAAAATGAAATTTTCATTTTGAAATAACTCATTTTGAATAAAAGAACACACAAAAAGGAAAAACATTTCAATGACAGTAACTATATAAATATTTAATAAAAGTTTAAAAATATTAAATTTAAATTAATTGGTAAATTCATCTCATTCCATATATGTGAAAAGTATATATTTTTTACATAAAGTGTACAATAAAATATTATATATAAAAGAATGTCCTTTACAAATATCATATCATGGATGTTAGTGTTAGACTAATGAATTAGTATTATATATCCAATATAAATACACACAATACAATAGGAAATAAAACAAAATATATTAATATTGAATTTAAAAAATAAGACTATAATGAGATAATCTGGAAGTATAATTTTATATCAATGAATGGAAATTTTTTTATTCATTTTCTTACAATTTGTAATAAGTCGTATCATATGAACCACAAAAGTAACTATTATAAAATGAATCATATAATACAATGGATATAATAAAAATAATGATATTATATATCAATAAGGAGTATATATATGTCACACCCATGTAATAGGTGCCGAATGTAGCATTTATCTAATAGAAGTAAAAATTAGATGGAATACTATTACTTCTTTCTACCCTTTGGTTTTAAAAACATTTACCTCATGTATAATAGTTAAAATATTAATTTTATCTATTTAAAAAATTATTTTAATATTTATGATACCTTATATGATGCTATTATTACATACTATGACCAATTTATTAATAATATTTTATTAATTTCTGGGATTCAGGTGAATTCATTTCATGGTTTCATTATAGATTCCTTTGATTATAATTAAGGATGCTCTAGTAAAACGGGAATAAAATTGTAGAAGTGGAATGAAATAGTAATAATTAACATATATATTCATTAATGGCCTCATATATTATTTTGAATTCTTCAATTATAATGATTTAATTGATATAATATGTATGAGAACTATTAATTTTTTTGGCCGCTTTTTAGAACATTCGGAAGTAGTTTGTTTTGTTTACTATTATGTGTAGATATTAGTTAAGAAAATTAAGTAAGATATAATATATATTTATATGGAAACTTTATTTAACTATAATTATATTTTTATGAATATCCATAAATGAGGTAATGGAAAAAGAACAATATTTTTCTCTGAGATAGTAATGACACTTAATTTTGAAAATGGATTCATTTTAAAAAAAAGTTGTGAAATAAATTGGATATGAGATATTACATTTGAAAAATTAAAAATATGTATATAAATGATTATATAAAAATCATACCTTGATGTATTAATTATGTGAGGATAAATTAGATGATGGAAATAAATTAAGAGAGGTACGTATATAAAATTTCCTCTTGAATGTCACCTCCATGAAGAAACCCTAAAAGTACATGAAAATTGTCATTGGCTGAGACCAGAAAAACCTGTTCATGGGGAGAGTTTGGAGGATAGGTTCTGGTAAAAATTTGAGGGTCTTCAAGATGTTTTTGGATTAATGGGGTGGTGACTGTTTTATTTATACTTGAGGAGGGTAATTTTAACTGATTAAATGATATCGGTATTACATTTAAATCCAAACCCATGTAGGTGTCATTAATATCCATGAAATTAGGTGATAATGAATGTGTTATTACATTTTTATCATCACTAAACATATCAAAAACCCATTATATATTATATATTTTAGGTTCTTTAAAACATTTCCTTTTAACTTTAACATGTTTCATTATTTTACATATAACGCGTTGAATCTTTTTTTTCCAAAAAATTAAAATAAAAATACCACCAAATATGGACTATATGATTTTATTTATTTTAAAAACATTCCAAATTAAATTCAAATATTTTGTATAATTACACATAAAAATAATACATTATATGAAATAGGAATTCTTTTTTTAATGTGAAAAAAGTAAAAAAGTGTGAAATTTTTTTATATCCAATTTCATTTTTAACTTATTAAACTTTCATAAATTAGATTTAATGATGAATAATTTAATTTATTATTCTTTAAAATAGTTTTAAAATATAATTATCCTATATAAATAAATTAGGTGAAAAAACTATTTTAAATAAATTTTAGTATTTTACTTGTTCAAGAAACAATGATTCTTCTTTGAAAAATACCATGAATTAACCCTAAAATAATTTTTATATTCATATATAGAAAATAGAACCTATGTTTATTCAAATGATGATTTTTAGTAGTAAAATTATTTTAAAAATATATCCTCCACTAAAAGGATGTAAAATTTCCTTTTTGGAAAGTATTTTTTTTATGCATAAAATAAGATTTATTCTTATCTTACACTTGTCAAACATATTTAATGAGTATAAAATAAATTGGTTTAATATATAACATAATTTGTTTATTATATTTCTTTAATATTTTTAATTTTTAATTTATTAATATCAAATGTTATTATGGTCGTAAAAATAACATCTTATAGAAACAATTTTTTTATATTTTAATAGATTTTATTTTCATTTATAATATATTACTAACCAAAGAATTCATTTTACAAACTTGGGTAAACTATATTTTAATAATTTATTTATTTTCATCTGTTCTATCCATTCTAAAATTGCATAAAATAATAACTATCTATTCATCATACATTTACTGATTAACAAAACATGTTATAAAAATATATAAAACTTGTTAAATAAATGAAGCTTTATATGATCAAACACAACCTTATTCTCCAAAATTCAATTATTAAAACCAAAATTTCAACATAGATCATACAAAAATCATTATCCATTAAATACCAATATATATTCCTAACTAAAATTGAAAAAAAAAACATCTAATGGATTTTACCACATATCATTCTAGGATAAATTTACAATTTTTTTAAAATATCTATCATTCATAAAATCTATTTTCATAATATAATCACCCCAAAAATATAATCTATAAGATATACTAATTATTTCTATAAATAACCCAAGTCACCATAAGTCATATATTCATAGACAATATAATTATTCTTTTATTTCTAAAATAAAAATCCATATTATTGTTTTTACCTAAATAATATAACTATCCCAAAATATTAATCGTCTCTTGAAATAACCATAATAACTCAATACCTAAATCAATTTTCCAATCCCATGTTATCTATAAGATAAATCGTATTTTCCCAAAATAGGAATCTTTTTCATCTATAATATCATTAAAATAAAAATAAAAATATCATACTAACCCAAAAATCACATGGGAAAGTGGTAGTCGATGCACCCTTGTCACCCTTTGGTTGTGGGCTCAATTCTTGTGGCCTTTTATAAATTAACTGGTTATCACCCATCCAATGATTTTTCCATTTTTTTAGAAATATGTTATTATACATATAAAACCATATTTTTATAAAAAACATCCTAAAAATAACCTTAATATATGTAACCTCAAAGGTTATGTCATACCATTGATTTTTCAACCCTGCGATGGAACCCATAATTACCTAAAATTCGTAGATCTTATAAACCAAATTGATTTATAATAACTTAATGATTATTTTCAAAAAAACTAAAAGATTTTTTACTCAAACAAACCTATTAATATCATAAAATTAATTGGTACATATACCTTGAAAATCATCATCTTTTTTAAAAAATCTAAACTTATCGATTCCATGTATTATTTGAATCCAAAATTATGAATTAAAAAAATACAATAGAAAGATACACATGCATTCCATGAATCCCATAATATTTATAACATAACACTAGATCAAAAATTTGAAAACAAAAAACATGATGAAATTATTTATTCATTATTATTCCAAAACCATTAACCATATTTCATCATATTCTTCTTTAATACATCATTCCTCCGTTCTATGATATGAATTATATACTTATGATTCATCAATTCCAAATAAAAAATGTTGAATGATTATAATATATGAAAATAAATATTAACTTTAATCTTTATTTCATTAATTAATTTATATCCTTTTTATATATGGATATGATGATAACCATACAAAAACCTAAATGGTCATATCGGTTGTGGAATTTTACTTCTCTATAGAGATGATAAAATTGATATTTTAAAATGAAATGAAATAGTCACCATGAACCATATAATTTTTAGAGAAAATAAAAATATTTAGTTAAGTATAATATTTATTATATGTGATATAAAAACTCAGAAATTATTCCAAATCATTTCTAATAGATTTATCTATAATAGTGATAATCATATCAGCTAGAATTCATTTAAAGGTTGTGATCAATCACTTTCTGTCCATATTCATAAACAATCATTAATTTGTAGATAATAACATTATTAAAACATGAAATCAATTATTATGAGGTAAAATGAAAATATTCCTTTTGAATATAGCACCCATATAAGCACTATAATACTTTCACATTCAAATACTTTATACCTAAATTGATTGATGTTCAAAATTTAATCTCTATAAAATATCATTACACTCCTAGAAATCATTCACATTTAATTAAAAATGTTCCTCTTAAGGCATTTAACATATAATCATCTTAGGAAATGATTAACTAATGATTATATTCATAACCCTTAATAAAATAGCATAATCTATAATGTTATATAAACACTATTCTGAACCCTAGTTTATGGACTATAACTTAATTACATATTTTAGTGATTTTAAAATATTATTCACATTATTACATTCCCTAGGGTAATTTTTTTAGATATTATGGTAACTAGTAACAACTCATAAATATTGAACCCCGACCTAATAAGTGGAAATTATTTCCCGTAATATATTTCTTCCATTTGACAAAAAACCTTAAAAATAAAATAATAAATCTTTTCATGATCAATCATCAAAACATTCCCACTGATATCAAATTGGTCTCTATCATACCTTAAATCCTTTGAAGAGAATATTAAAACATTGGATAATATAAAAATATTAGTAATGAAAATAAAATAAGGTATAACATATTTCATCATAATATCCATAAATAATTAAATTATAAAACATTCATCTTTATTAGGAAAACATAATAAACTTTTTCAAAAAATATCTATATCATTTTTTAAAAAATCACTCATTTTTAATGAAATCTCATTACAATTAATCTAAAATATAGGCATGTAACATGGGAAATAATTCAAATATCACTCTTAGAAAAGGATTAACCAATGTGTACAATCTCAAAATCATAATTAACAAATTCATTGGAGGTTATAATGTGACAACCCGTCATTACATTATCACAGAATAACCCATCATTGTTTTTTCGTGTAACCACCCACAATTGGTTTATCCTGTATCCTACCATTATTTTTTTATCACATCAACACATATTATTATAACCAATACCCCTTAATTATTACATAATCATATGATATAAAAAATTGAATATTAATAACCCACTTTGAAAAGATTTAATGATTCAATTTGAAATCACTCATTTTGAAAAACTATGCATGTACAACCGAAAATTTTTTCTTTAAATGTTACAATATAAATATTTATGTTATGATTCAAAATATAAATATGACTTGAAAATATAAAATTCTATACATTCCATATATTTAATAAAAAAATAAATTGAGGAACATTAAAATTTTATTTCTAAAATAATGTCTATAAAATATATCATATCATAGAAGTGTTAAATTAAAAAAGTAACATATATTGTGTTTCCACTAAAAAACCAAAAACATTTTCGAAAAATAAATATGATGTTGATAATTTATTTCAAACATAATAATATAATTAAAAAATCAATATGTATATGATCAATCCAAATAATGGAATTTCGGTTATTAATTTTCATTAACATTGTAATAAGTATAATCATATGTACCATATAATAACAATTGATAAATTATTCATTTAAACCAATAATGATAAAAAAAATCATGGTATGATATATCAAATAGAAATAAAAATACACTATACACATGAAATTATTTTTGAATAAGGCATATATTTCATTTATAAAAATATGAGATGATAAACCATTAAAATTTTTGTAACTTTAGTTTTTTATATTTACTAATCAAATATAATTTTTTAAATTGTGTGATTTACATAGTAAAAAACTATATTGATATTCATAATACCGTATTTGTTGATAAGTTATTTTTTATTCTTAGTTGGGGATAATCTTGTAAAATGGTTTTACAAATATAAATGCTTTGTATAATATTATTAATGATCAAAAAAATTATTAATGGAACCATATGTAATTTTTTTCATATATAAGGATTTTTCATTTGATGAAATGTAAATGATAATTGATTAGATTATTTTTTTAGTTTTCCTTTACATTGTGTACATGTTTCATTTCATTTAATATTATGAGTGTATATTAGTTATACCAAATGAAATCAGTTATATAATATATATTAAAATATGAATTAACCAATCTTATACATTTATGACTAGACATGAAGGTGGTAACAGAAAAAGAACAAAATCATTATTCATAGAACCGATAAACCTCTATAATTTGGACAACAGGTACATTACATTGAATAAGATGATATTAAGAGTGAAATATATATACTATACTCCATTAAAAACATAAAAATCAATTATATCTATGATTTTTGACATATCATTTCATTGTTGATGAAATAGGTGGGAATATTGTAGTAGAATAAAATAAATTAAAAGAAGTTATTAATGAAAATTTCCTCTTTAATATCACCACATTAAAGGATCCAATAATTTCATTTTAATTTTTTTTTGGGTGAGAGAATAAGTGGAAGGACACGAGGAAAGTTATGAAGAGAAGTAGTGGTAGATATTTTATGAGCATCGTGACTTGATAGGTGAAATAGTCGGTGAGGGGTTTCATTTGTACTTGAGGAGGGTTGGTTTTAAGATAAAAAATAATCACTATTTATATTTAAAACCAATCACATTTATTTGGAACTAATTTAATCAAATTTGGATGATAATTAATATTATAATGGAAATTTAGGGTCTATAAATACCTAAAAACCCCATTAAATGATGTATTTTTTATGCATTTTATGAAATTACAATTTAACATTATGAAGTTTCATTTTTCCCATTATTTATTAATTAGTTTTTTACCAGAATAACTTTTTAATGACTAAAAAAATAACAATCGATCTACCAAATAATAAAAAATAGATTCAAAATCATTAATACATTTTTTAATTGATATTCACATAATTGTAAATATTTGATTTCAAATTAATCTCGTGTATGTAACATGAAAGATAGTATTTAATGTGAATAATATCTAATGATCGAAATTTTTTTATTAAAAGTTTCAGTTTCAAAGTTTAGAAAAAGACCTAAATTAGATTATTTATTTTAACATTGAACTAATAATTCATTAAAATAAATTTAAAATGTAATTTAACTGTATAAATAAATAAGATGAAAATGTTGATTGAAATAAAAAAATATGATATTTTTGACTATTCATTAAAAAATTAAACTTCACCAAAAATATAAAAATGTCACAAGAAGTTAAATTTTATATACCGATTTAGACAAATTATTTTTTCAAATAAATTTTATAAAAATCAAAATAAAAATTTGTTTTACAATAGCTGAACCATTAAAAAGTTGAAATTTACCTTTTATAAAATATAGATTTGTATGGATAATATTGGATTTATTCTTATCTTAATCCTAGTAAACATATTGAATGAATTTAATGCCATTTTGTTGAATATATAAAATATAAATTTAATTTTTATCTTTTAATGAAATTGATTAATTTAATTGAATAATATAAAAATATCATCTAGTAATAAATATGGGTTTTTATTTAAAATCATACTTTTTGTTCAATTGGTTTTTATTTCAATTTATAATTAATTGGTTACCAATTAAATTTTTATAAAAATATGTAAACTATATATTCAAAATTTATTTAATCTCCTTCATTCCCACATTTACAATGTCATGATTATAGGAATCACAGTTAGATGCTAAAAATTTGTAATTTGTTTAGGATCGATGTGGAATTTCTTGTTTGATGTTGAAGATTGTGTTTCATTTGGTAATCTCATGATGTTATGGCCACGCAAAAATCATCTCATTTTGAAAGGATAATATGTAATTCCTCTTCATAACCTTTATGGTTGTTAAAATGATCTCTTTCAAGAAATCCTTATGGAATTAAACCCATGGAACATATTTCACCTTCTCCTAAACAATGTATAATATCCACCACTCACGTGATGATCCTTGTATATGAATATCTTCAATGGGTAACCAATATATAATATTATCCTCATTCAAACTAAAAGTGATTTCTAGTTCCTCTGTTTATCTCTCTATCTACTCACTATAATCTCTACACATATACATTCACAATCCTTACCTCTTAAAAGATCACAACTTCTTCTACCATTTATCAATGTCCTCAAGTAGATCAACTCTCTGACGATCCATTTGATTTTTTCCCTGAAACTCCAACGGATTATCCACATGTGAATTTTGATTATGATCCTTATCTAAAAGAAAAAAATATTTTCTAAGCCCAATTGTATACAATTTTATTATGAATTATTTTAATTCACATTATTCATTGTAAAATTCCCATATAAACCAAATTCAAATAATGATAGATTAATCCAAAATCTAGTTCCTCTCCTAGGTTACTACACTAAAAAATATCTTCATCAGTTGTTAAATCAATAAGCATAGAATCCATGCACTAGAAAATGGGGTAACCTTAGAAACTTGTTTCCTAGCCGGTCTCCTCGACCAATGTCATACACTATGGTCAAATAACACCATGTCAAAACTAACCAATACAATAATCATTGTTCCTAACACTGAGCTCAATAATATCTCTACAAAACCATCTTTGATACCAGTATTTCAGGACCCCACACATAATATTTATAAAAAATATCAAGGGTTGTAATGACCCCTAAATCCCTCATCAAGTGGGCCTTAGGTTGGTTATTATCACAGATGGTATGAAAATATCATAAATGGTTTTCTTTACCTTCTATATAAAAACTACATCAGGAATTATGATAAATAAACCAAATAAACTCCATGATCTATATAAAAACAGAAAATGAAAATACATCCCACATTTTATGTGTTAATAAAAAAGATAAAGATAAAACTCTCCAAATGATAGTGAAAAAAATTGAAGTTATGAAAATGACCCAAAAAACTCCAAATACCGATCATAGTAATTTCCAACATTGTATAACAATACTTCCTAGAAACATTAAAATAGTTTTATACAAATAGAGTTATCTTACAAGTATTCTCGGTAATTAAATGAATGTCTCTTGTGCACTTTTGAAATGACCATAAAATGAACAAGTATTAAAATAGTAGAACAATGTAGCACAAATACTTATAACATAATAAAATACCATACATTTCAAGTCTCCTTCACTAATTAACCCATCCATGTATAGTAATATAATATTAAGAGTATCAATGATAGGGTACCCAATAATTCATTCCCACATATTTTCTTCTCTAAAACCAGATCATCATATATCATGTCACTCCCATATCATCTTAATAACATCCCATCACATCACATATCACCTAGAGACACCAGGGTAATCCCATAACCTCAAATCCATTATATAGAGTAGTATTGTATCACACAGATTATGGACATAAACATCATAACCCCCTCCTATCATGAATGACCACCACTATAATCTATCATATAAAATCATTCACGAACAAACATGGTCCATCTCATCTAATCACATCCCTACATGGAAGTGGCCATTTAGAATTCTATATATCGTAACATGTATACTTCCTTATCATATTTTAGAATATATAGTTTTTAAGATCATGTATCACTACATCCATAATACCAATAGTATGTTTAGAAAAAAACTCTTGTTATTATGCCGTTGTTAGCACATAGTTCATGATAGTGGTGGGGTGAATTCAGAAATAACTAGATTATACTAAATATATATATATTGTTATAGAACATAATCCACATCCAATGGTTTCAATAAGGAAGTAAAACATCTCATACAAACCTCCACTTATACTACTTAAACTAAAAGTGCACCACGCACCAAACATAACGATATTAACAGTTCATCTGTCACTTTTTAATTATCATTTTTCCATTTTACTGATTTCAAATTATAAGAAAATTAAACTATAATATCCCACATGAATTAATTCATTATACATTTCCTATCTTCCCATTTCATATCGTTATCATGCATCTAATTCCATAACTACTAAGGAAACTAGCATAAGTAACCACAATTGCAACCCCTCTAGACAACCACTCCACCACTTCCATCATAGCCTCGCTCCACATCACATGCACTGCCCCCACACCCATAAAAAAATCCCAGTGATTATCACATAAGCCACATTCACACAAAAAAACATTCTATACATAGAATCACATATCAAAGTAGAAACCATTTTTTATATTATAGGGGTTTCCTTATTACTATTAAAATTATTTTTGTTAGGGAGTTATAAATCTAGAAAAATCTTGGGGCATCCAATTAATAAATTCAATATAAATAAATGTCCAAAAGTATATTTAGTGTTATCAATAGAAAAAGACATGATTTGATTCAAGAAATCATCATCTATTGCACAAAGATGGACCACAAACAGAACAAATTTTCCACGGGGCTACAACCCATGTGATTCTAAATCAAAAAATATTATTAATGCAACATGATACCCAACCCATTATTAAATTTTATTTAATAATATTTTTATCATCATTAAGAAGGATTAATCTCTATCCACATGGGAAAAATGATAAACTCATACCGCATGATGAACATAAATAGAAATAAAATAATTTCTACCTTGAAGAAGATATTTTTCCCAATATTATTGCACCAAAATAGGGATGTGGGTGTTAGAGGAAACATATTTGGGGATTCTCAATATAACTATAGTAATAAGAATCCATGACTCCAATGGGAGAATGATTTTGGTCATCCCATATCATGTGAAATCAAAACTAAATAAATGAATGAAATTTATGTCCTTTTGAATTATTATATCTGAGAACATTGTGATTAGATATGGTGACGATATTCAGTTAAAGGAATTTTTCATGAAAAAAAAGTATTTTAAAGGTTTAAATATTTCTTTGATAATTTTGGAAACAGTGGATATAATTATCCACCATTAATACTGCATTGAAACCTAGTTATGAGGTATTAAAACAATCATCATCGTAATAGACATTAAAATTGAAAATTTTTATATTTTGGAAAATTAAGGAACATAGTTCACTACCACCTCCAGAATGTCCTACCATAAGAAATGAACAACCACTAGACTAAACTACCGCTATAAATAATATACCATAATAAATTACATACCACTAGAATGAACCACCACCAGATCTATCATACAACCAGAATGGCCTCCCACTAGAAATTACCCACCACCAGAAGTTACCAATAACCATAATGACCTTTCTAGAGAAATCATCTTCTTCTATAATGAACTACCTCCAAAATTGGCATACCCCTAGAGTGGTGAACTATTAAAATGACCCATATCCAAAAATTCCCTACATCTAGAATGACCTTCCACTAAAATTAACTATCCCCATAAATGACCTTCCACCATAATGACAAACCTCTAGATTTTATCATTAAACCATTTTCCCACATAAAGATATAAAACACTTATTAGACTTCTTATAGCAACTATGGTTTTTCCATGTACATCTCAACCACCCAAATTCCCTCAAATTAATGATCTATAAGGTTCGAGAAATTATAATATTTAATAATTAACGAAGTTAATTGTTCTGTACGAAAAACATGATTCCAAATCCAACTACCTAATCATCCACCCCAAAAATCTATGTGATAAATCCATTAACAATTTATCAATAGCTTCTACATCGAAACATATTATTAATAAAATAGTATAAAATCATTTCAAATTTCCCCCACATGAAACATAAAACACAATATCCACAACCATGATACCATGGATCACTAAAAATTACAATCTGTACCCTTAAATGATTAAAAACCACATTATGAGGGGGAAATTAATTTCCATAGTAATTAAAATAATTTTTCCTTTGTTTGAATACATTTTAATGTATTTAGAATCTAGTGTGTAAAAAATAACCCCAAATTTTATAATTTTCATACTTATGATTCATGGCCATTATTATGTTATAACCATTTATATAAAAACATAGAATATATTAATTAACATAACACATGGATTATATAATAATGAACATCAAAAAGGAATACCAACACGTTGGCAGTGACATTTAGATATTAAAATTTTTAGTTATTTTTTCCCTTTCCATTTTTGATATTCTGATTAATTATAATGTTTATTTTAACTGAAATTTTTCAGTTATATAATTGAATGGAATGATAATTCCATAATACTATAATAAAATGATATATAAATATACATCATAATACATCCATTGAATCATTGAAAAAAAGGGAATTATAATATGAGTGATCCGATGAAATCTAACCTATTAACATGAGTGGAAATATTATTGCGATTTATCTTAGAAAAAAACTATCAAAGAAATTTCAAAAACTACCCAATTTAAACATAACCCCTTGATATATACAAATGGGAAGTAGATGGAATAAAATATAAGTTTAAAATCATCAATAATTAGAAAAACACCTATGTTAAAATAATAAACAATTCCATTAATCAAGAGGTTAGAATCCAAAAAGGGATAACCAAAGACAAACACTTGTAGATATAGAGTTTTCTGTGTTTTGAGTGAATTATTTAATTCAAATGAATTGTATTTTTGAAAAATAAATTACGTAAAAATTTTATTGGACACCAACGTAGTTTTTTGGTTTGTAAAATGTCCATTAGAGAATTAATCAACTAAATCTATAAATATATTTCCCATCCTATTGTGAATCTTCCAAAATTATCCATAGTTGGATTACTATTTATGAAATTGTTTGACTAATAAAACATGTAGTGAGTTCAAAAATAATTAATTGACATTTACCCAATCTCTTGTTAGAGAACCACAACATTATAGGGGAAGAAAACATTCTATTTTAGGCTCACATATATGACCAACCATAAAAATAATCCCAAAAATCTATGTCATAACACCCACAGAACAACTAATTGTGTATTTTAAAATTATTTCATATAAGGAATATGTTATGATTCACCAGATTATATATAGTCACAGTTAAACATCTTGATAATAATAATAATAATAATAATAATTTTACAACATTCCATCATTTATATGTCTAAACTAACTCACCCACTATTTCCAAAATTTTCAATCTTCCACCACTGTAGTGATAATATATTCAGCCATATTGTGTCACCTATTATAAAAATAGACATTTGGGTTGTCTAAATATTAAATTGAGGTATACACCATAAAAATAAACTCTATTGTCACTCTTATTACATCCACCAATTTAAAAGCATGATGTATTAGTCTTGATGGATCAAAGAAATTATATTATATTCCAATCAAATGAATATCATCCTCCAAAATAAATACCTGAATATATTGAATATCCTAAATTATATATAAATCCATATTTGATAACTCTTACACATTACAATTTATACTACACAATCCAATTTTAATAATTAATCATAACCAATAACAGTAACATAGATGTAAAAATTTAACATAAAAATAACATATGATTATAAACATGTTTTGGATAATTATATTATAATATTACTACTATTCATGTACACATTTATTTATTCCACCATGCCTCTATAGGACAATAACACCAAAAATTATTTAGTCACATATTATATTCTCAGGTATATATAGAATATTAATTGAAATTTTTCATTGTTTGTAATCATTATCTATATCAAACTCTACAAAATAAATGGAAATGAAGTTATGTTGAGGTTAATGATAAAATAAAAACATATAAATGGAATCATAAATCCAATCTAACTATGAACGATGCTATAGAAAATACACTGCATCTCCAATAAACTCCAATATCTCTATGGATCATTTTAACAAATGAAATAACATTGTGCTAAATCCAAAACACTATAGTCCAGAAAGAGTTGAATCCTTCAAGATCAAATGATCAATGACCATATATTCTTATGTCCTCCATCTAATATAAATATTATCCGTCATCAAGTAATAATAAATAATTATTGTTTCATGGATCATTATAGGATTTCAGTAATTCTTTATACAACACATAGAAGAGTGGCTACTAAATCAAAAACCATAGTCCATACAAAATGAGATCAATAATGTCACCCATAAACATACCTACATAAATATATTATAATGGATTACAAATAGATGTATTATATAAAAAATAAATAATATGAGAATGATTTACTCATGATTTACAATGAATATAGTATTTTTATAGACACTGAATGTTTTATATAGTATAGCCATTATACATTTTATTAAATTCTTTACCAATGTGTAACTAAGATCGAAATGTCTAAAAATTACCACTTTAGGTTCAATATAAAAATCATGGATCTTAATAGTACATTGTTGGACACACATGTTTCGATAATCCCAAATCATGTTTCATTTATATAAAGCATCTTGTTTCTCTTACAAGATAATATTTTATCTGAAAATTATGTTCTTATCAATGTAATAACTATATACTTTTAATATCACTACTCTCCTATTGAAGTTCACATTGAAAAATTTCTCTAAGTGCAAATGTCGCTGATGAAAAGTTCACCAATGAAAAGGTCACCAATGAAAAGTTCATCGATGCAAAGTCATTGATGCAAAGGTCACAGATGCAAAGGTCAACGATGCAAGGGTCACTGATGCAAAGTTCAATGATGAAAAGTTCACAGATGCAATGGTCACCGATGCTATGTTCACCAAGGAAAATGTCACTGATGCAAAGGTCACCAATGCAATGGTCACTGATGCCGAGTTCATCGATGAAAATGACACCAATAAAAGTTCACCAATGAAAGGTCACCGATGCTAGGCAGCCGATGAAGGTTACGGTTTAGAAGGGTGCTATTGAAGGTTATCAAAGTGTACCTAATGTTGAAGCCTACTATTGTGAAGGCTACCATTTCCAGTCTACTGACACTCTTTTCTCCATACTATTTCAAATTAATAAGATTAGGCTAAAGGTCATATTTGGTCAATTTAATGCTTCTCACATTAATAAATACTAATTGAAGACATATCAGGAGACTATATATGGGGACTGTACGAGGTATAATAAATACCACACGTAATCTACTCATTCATATTTTTACACCTCAAGTATAAAGTGGAAGACTGAGGAAGATAATTAAATGAGTGTGTTATCAGAAGCGCATCTGTACATGTGAAGGAGCGTACTTTCAAGATCAAAGAAGAACAATTCAATGCATAAACTGAGAATCGAAAAACCACACGAAGATCATTATGGGACAAACACACTTCTACCTTCTCTGCATCATCAACTCTTGATCAACACCAGAGGCAGAACACTCAATGAGAGAACTTGGAGTTGCGACACTCTGTTTTGGAGAGAACTCCCAGAGAAAGACTCAAACATCAATGTCATAACTTCAAGGTGTTAAGAGCTAAACTGAGAACACATGGAACTATCTAAACTCAAGATTATATTCTTAGCTCTATTGTGTTCCTTCATTTTACATTTTTTAGGAGTGTGTGTCTGACTATTACACACACACTCTCCTATGCATGAATTGAAGGTTACTGAATTTCCTAACATCAAACTTCCCGTACATTTATTCCCATGTATAACTATGGAAGATACCATTTGTGGTTTGTATGGTATTTTTCATGATGAACTGTGGTAGAGGGTGTGAACCCTGGAAAGTTTGTGAAAACTATTGTAAAGGCCGATACAACCTATGTATCATGTTTATTGTTAATATAAACAACATGGGGGTAGGTCATCACCAGTTGGAGAGGATTAACTCTCAGCTTGATACTAAACCTCTTGTTTTACATTAATGTGAACTATATATTGTTATTCTCTGTTTAATTTATATTCCGCTGCTTGTAATTTATAAAACATCAGACTCTTTTCTATTCCATTTGATTTTGGCTTTAGGTTAGTTTGTGTTTATGTTTAATTCAGTAAACCTGTTTCAAAATTAGAAGAAGTGTTTTACCCTAATTCAATTGAGGACAAATCACCCTTTAAGATACATTTTGACAAATTAGACATATATTTCTCTACTTCCTTAATTAACTGGGACTTTTAAAATTTGAGGTATTTTTATAAGAAAGTTTTTAAATAGAAATTTATGTTGGAACTCAAATCCCCCCCCCCCACTTCAGATTCCACTTTGACCATCATTTGGTATCAAATTTCTTATTTTTATTCCTACTATTGTTGTAAAATTAATTAATTGTGATTTTAGTAGTATATTAATGATTGTAAAATTTCTATCATATCTAAATTTTCAGTTATTTAAAATTATAGTCCACCATGGATTAGAAAAGTGATGGTGCTACTACTAACCTACCACCTTTCTTTAATGATAATAACTATGCTCAGTTGAAATTAAAAATGAAATTGTATCTAGAGAGCATGGGACCTGAAATCTGGGACACAATTGAAGGACAACATGTATTGCCTACTACTTCTAAGGACACAAGGTCTCAGTTGACTAAAGCCACATATAACAATAATTTTAATGAAATGAATGCATTGTACTGTTCACTAGGTGATGATGAATTCTATAGAATATCTTCTTCTAAACTGCATATGAAATTTGGGATACTTCATCTGTTTATCATGAGGGGACAAATAATGTTAATGAAATGACATTAAATACCTATACTATTAAATATGATAATTTTAAAATGAAGCCTAATGAATTTATTTCTGAAATGTATATCGGGTTCAATGAAATAATGAATACCATGGGTATGCTTGGGAATCCAGTGGATAACAAGAACAAGATTATGATATTATTTTGATGTCTACCTGACAGATAGAGAGGAAATTTTGTTTCTATCAAACAATCTTGTGATATAGGAAAGCTACCAGTAAATGAATTAATTGAAATGATTATGATGTACAAAGAAGAGCTTAAAGAATATCAATAATTAGATGAAGAACCATGAACGAAATCTTTAGCATTCAAGACTGATGTCTCAATGAACAAAGACATAGAAAAATGTTCAAGCCTCTATAGACACATCCACTAGTGATGACTTAGAGTCTGACATTGATAATGATATGACTCATCTTGCAAGGATATTCAAGATGTTCTACCCAAATAAATTTTTATTTAGAAAGTTAAATTATAAATGAATATATGATAATCAAGGATTGTGGAAAAAGGACAGAAAATGGAATGATAACACAACTAAAATAGTCTTTTATGAGTGTAAACAAAAAGGCCATGTGAAGGATGATTTCCCCAAGCATAAAATTAAGAATAAGTATTAAGTCAAGGGAAAGGCTTATAAAAAGGATATGAAAGCTACAAAGTGTTCCTAAAAAGATAACTCAAGTGTATTTGAAACTTCTTATGGTGACAAGAACAAACATGAAAATCATTGTTTCATGACATTAACATCTAAGGTAACACCCATTTCTCCTATACATAATACTTATTAATCTGGGAATGAATGTGAATCAAACAATGATGAAAATATAATTAATGATGAACAATTTGAATACATTGGACTCCTAGAGGATTCCTTTAATGAAATAATGGATAAATATAATTTATTTAAAATACAACATGATTTAAATGCTAAAAAAAATTCTGATTTGGATATTGTGTAATAAAAAAGTGCTTAGTTTTTAAAAGAAAATACTGAACATAAATTATCAAATGAGCAGTTCAAAAAGTATTCGGAAATGTTTACTGCAGGTAGAGATACCTTGACTCAGTTTCTAGGGTAACAAATTTATCCAAAATATACTACTCGTATAGGATATCAACCAGGACATAGAAGGATTATTAAAACTATATTTGTTCCAAAATCTAGACAGTTCACAGCTAGTTAAAGTTGCGGACCATCTTTTGAAATCAATTCTCTAAAGGAAAAAAAAATTATTCATGTCTCCATAAATTTTCGTTGATTATTGGAAATATGGGAGACAAGTATGGGTTCCCAAAGTTTTACTTGCTAACCACTTGGGACCAAAGAAAATCTGGGTACCCGAGTTATACTACAGTTAATCTGTTTTACAAAAAAAATGTCTGAAGAGATCTCGTAAAACTCTGTAGTACTTGGATAGTAGATGTTCAGGACACATGATATGGGACTATTCATGTTTCAAGTGCCTAAAAAATGTTGATGGTCGAGATGTCACATTCGGTGATAATGAATAAGGGAAGATTGTCGGATTATGCCAAATTGGTAATTCTAATACTGTATTAATTACAAAAGTACTTTTTTTATGGGTTGAAATACTATTTAATGAGCATTTCTCAGTTGTATGATAATGGTTTCAATGTAATGTTTGATAATTATTCATGAAATGTTTTTAATTCTAATAATGATTTAATATTTACTGCTCTTGGAAATGAAAATGTATATGATGTTGATTTAAATTCATTAGTTATGGAAACAATTACTTGTTTAAATGCTTTTCATAAGGAATCATGGTTATGGACCTGATGATTAGGACCCTGCAATGTGCCCTCGATTAGGAAACTAACTAGGAAATATTTAGTTTGAGTCAAACCTAAACAGTAATTACCTCTTAAAAAAGTGTGTAATCCTTGTCAAAAGGGAAAACAACACAATGTTTACTTCAAACTAGAGAGAGAATTTTCTACTTCTCAACCGCTTGAGTTGGTTCACATGGATTTTTTTGGACCATCTATAGTTTCAAGTTTAAATGGGAAGCACTGTGTTTATGTTCATGTAGACGATTTTTCGAGATATACTTGGGTATAATTTTTATCTCATAAATGTCAAGCATGCTCTTACTCCATTAAATATTCTATTTTTGTAGAAAATCTTCGTTGACATAGAATTAATTCCTTGAGAATTGATCATATCCGTGAGTTTGAAAATAAGGAATCTGAATATTTTTCCTCACAAAATTGTTATACTCACAATTTCACTGCTCCTAGAACACCTCAAAAAAATAGAGTTTTAGAAATAAGAAATAAGACACTTCAAGATATTTCCTGGACTATGCTAAATAAGTATAATATACCTATCTATTTTTGGGCTGAAGCTATTAACATGGCTTATTAAATTATCAATAGAGTCTTAGTTGGACCTGTTATTAGAAGACCACTTATGAGATCTGGTATAATAGGAAGCATACAATTAATTACTTTAGAGTTTTTAGTTGCAATGTCTTTATCCTTAACACTAAGTACAATCTTGACAATTTTTCTTCCAAAAGTGATGAAGGAATTTTATTAGGTTAATCAATCTCTAGTAAAGCATATAGAGTATTTAATAAGAGAACCAAATGTTTGGAAGAATCAGTTCATGTAAAATTTGATGAGATGGATCCACATGATCCCAAAACCTTGGTTGAAAATCTTGAGTAAGATATGTTAATTCTGGACATTAATGATAAAGACAGTGAACCCATAGTGAAAACAACCAATTTTAGAAATCTTTCAAAATATATGCATGATGAATCTAAACATATAGATAATCATGAGTAGTCTAGTTCAACTCTTTCTAGAGGTATGGGAACTCTCAAGTATCATCCATTAGAAGATTTAGTAGGTGATCTAAATAATGGAAGACAAAATATAGCTTCTATGAGAAACTAGGTTGAACATGAAGATTTTCTATCAGAACATGAACCTAAAAATATTGATGATGCTATCAATGATTAATTTTCAGTGATAGCTATGAAATAATAATTAAATCAATTTGAAAGAAACAATGTTTGGGAACATTTAGAAATATATAAAGACACCTTGAACATAGGCACTAAATGGGTGTTTAGAAATAAAGTTGGTGAATCTGGAAATATAGTTAAGAACAAGGCTAGAGTAGTTGAACAAGGATATAGTCAAGAAGAAGGAATAGACTATGAATAATCCTTTGCAGCTATAGCTTGACTAGAAGCCATTAAGATACTACTTTCCTATACAGCTCATTTGAATTTCAATGTTTATCAAATGGATGTAAAAAGTGTATTTTGAAATGGATGCATAGTTGAGGATGTATTTTTTGAACAACCACCTAGTTTTACAAATCCCCATTTTTTCAAATCATGTCTTTAAACTCTCTAAAGGTTTATATACTCTAAAAAAAGATCCAAGTTCATGGTAAGAAAGACTTAGCTCTTTTCATATGTCAAAAGGTTTTTCTAAATGAATATTGGATCCTACTCTTTTTATTAAAATTATTTCCAAATATGTTTTAATAGTACAGATTTTTGTTGATAGAATTATTTTTGGATCCTCTAAATGTTATTTATGTACAGATTTCTCAAAAATGATGCGAGAAGAATTTGAAATGAGTTTAATGGGGGAACATAAATTATTCCTTGGATTTAAAATTTTTCCAAATATGACTGGTATTTTTTTAAATCAGTGTAAATATACCAATGATCTTTTGAAACATGTTGGTTTGGAATACAATAAAGGTAGTGATACACCTATGAGTACCACCTATAAGATGGATGTTGATGAAACTAGAGAACCAGAGGATCAAACCAATTATAGAGGTATGATTTGAATTCGCCTCTATCTTACTGCTAGCAGACATGATATTATGTTCAGTGTATGCATCTGTACCCATTTTCAAGACAATCCTAAAGAGTCTCATTTAAATGTTATTAAAAGAATTTATAAGTATCACAAATATACTAAAAACCTATGAATATTTTATCCAAGAGGTCAACCGTTGATTTAATAAGTAATTCATATTATGAATTTTCAGGTCAAAAGGTAGACAGAAAGAGATCCTCTGGAACATGTAACATTTTAGGAAATTCAAAAGCATCATGGTGTAGTATGAAACAGAATTTTGTTGCATTATCTACTGCTGAAAATGAATATATAGCTACTGGTAGTTGTTGTGATAAAATTCTATAGATGAAACACACTTTACTAGACAGTGGATAACAATTCAAACATGTCTCTATAAACTGTGACAATACAAGTGATATTAACATCTCTAAAAATCCAGTATCTCATGCTAGGACAAATCACACTGATGTGATTCATCACTTCTTGAAAGATCATTATCAAAGAGGTGATATCACTGTTGAATTCATTGGTACTGATCACAAATTGGATGACATATTCATAATGCCTTTTAATTTTAGGAGGTTAAGTAACAACAAACATAAGTTTGGTATGATGAATTGTTATGTTTAAAACCTCATCGTTGGACCTCACCATTATAACCTCACCATTAGAACCTCACCGTTGGACCTCACCATTAGAACCTCACCATTGGACTTCACCATAAGAACCCCATCGTTGGACCTCACCGTTGGACCTCCTAGTTATAACATCGCTTTTGGATATCACCATTGGAACCTCACAGTTGGACCTCACCATTAGAACCTCACCATTGGACCTCACCGTTAGAAGCTAACCATTAGAAGTCACTATTAGAACCTAACTATTGGACCTCACCATTAGGGACCTCCCTGATGGACCTCACAATTGTCATCATACCGATAGTTGAACATTTCCCAGACATAGAGTTTTCTCTTCCAGAATCTATAACGTTTTCTACATTACATATTTCATTTATCTGATTTGTTTTTCGATCCCTAAATGATAATAATAGAGAAAAAACCACAATTTGATCCACTTGTATTCTCTCTTGAATCTCTATATCCTCAGAATCATACACTCTTCTGAAACCCTCGAACTTCTCCAGATCCCATAGAAAGAGTGAAGAAAATGTTGGCTAGGGATGAAGGTGATGCACCAAATCCAAAGAGACATCGATCTTAGTTGAGTAGTGGAATCCATGTAGTGGGAAAACCGATAGACCCTCATCTATTAAAGAGGGAAATCATAGTCGAAAAAGTGATCAGTTCTGAATGGTTACCGACACGAAGATCTTTAGTCTTGAAGGAACTTGAAGCTCAAGGCTAGGTCGAGTGCTTTGAAAAGAACAATGGACCCCTTTACCAGATGTCAGTGAAGGAATTTTATGAGTTTTTGAAATTTGAATAGACACAGGATGAGAACAGAATATTTTCAAGGGTGACTTTAATGAATATGAGTTATTCTTCTATTGAATGGGATGATTTTATGGGAGTACCATATTAATTGATTTATGATTACTACTCTAGAGTGGTGCATCCCTCTACTGAGATCTTCTTTTAGGAAGAATCATTAATCGAACTGACAGTGAGTCGGATCCCTAGGAATGTCATTACTGCTGAGATGGAAGAATTATAAAAGTTGTTGATTAAGTTTGTCTAACAAGTCTTGAGACATGAGAGAGGGGAATTTTCTGTATGGAAATTTTAGGATGTTTTTCTCTTATATTTGTTGAAGCATGGACATATGATAAATCTTTGTAGGTTGCTGATGATCCAATTACAAGTTTTGACAATGCCCAGTTCCAAATTCAATTCCATATTTCATGATAGACTATTATCATTGATGTTGAAGGTGAAGGGAGTAGCTAGAGATTTGGAGGAAATAATTGGGTTAAGGGAGAATTTTTACATTACAAAGGTAATTTTAAAGTTGATGCAGATCAATTAGATTCCTTGGAAAATAAAATGGGGGAATGGTGAGGTTAATATTTATGTGGAATTCAATATTGTCACTCATTATACTAGGCCTAAGGATAAGAGGGATCCTGGTCTGAATCCTGGTGAAGTTGAGCATGCTTATTCAAGTGATTAAGGGGAAGTTGTTGTTGTACCAGAATGAAAGGATTCTCCTATAGATGATAAGAGTGATCCTGACCAACCATCCAATACTTGTGCTAAGACTATATTCATTGGTGAGCCTATCCCACTAAAGAGACTGCCTAGAAGGGAGACCATCCTAAGGGACATTGATGAAGAAACTAGTGAAGAAGAAGGGGTGTAAAATGACTTAAGAGATATTAGAGACACCTAAGATAAGGATGAGGACTCTGAATCTAGTCATGATGACTTTAAGACTACTACTTATGAGAGTGTGGAGGGATTTATACGTCTCAGTCCTCTGATAATACATACAGAAATGGTTGTAGGTATAGAAGAAGAAGTTGTGGATTCAATTAAAGCTTTAATTATTTTGGATGTTGTTGAATATTCTGTAGAGGAAGTAGCAGTGGAACATTCTATTGATGAAATTCATCAAGGAGGATTGGTATAAATGGTTGTGTCTAATTAGGATAATTATCCACGTTAGGTGGAGGAACCTATTGCCACAAGTAGAGTTGTTGTTGCTCATGGAATAGAATACAGGTCAGAAGACCCTGATTTTATAGTCTTGGGTTAAGATTATGGAGATTCTGATGATGACCAAGCTATCAAATTTCCTCATATTCCTACTATTCTAGAGACCACTATTGTGCAGCTTGTGGTTCTGTTGCCTCGAGATTATCTAGATAAAGATGAATTGGATTCTTTGAAATCAGATCTGAAGATGGATTTTTATGAAAAAACAAATGAGATAGAGAAAACGGTATCTCACAATCAAGGACTCATGACAACAGAAGTGGAAAGGATAGTTTCTACCTCTCACTCAGTTGTATTACATGAGGTTAAGTAATGTCAGAATCAGGTAAGAGCATTGGAAAATTATATGGAATCAGTGAAGTAGTCTATTTACAGTTTTGATGTATATATGGCTACAAGGGCCCAGGTGGACAAGGATCATAGATATATTAAAATTGAGGTTCATCAAATGGTCATTGTGTTTGAGGTCTATAATAATTATATGGAGAAACATGTGAGTGGCCAAGATGATGATGTAAAATGATAATTAGTGGGCTGGAAAAATCATTCAAGGAGACAATGGATTTCACAACGGCACATCTGTGTGCGTCTACTTTAACTTCAGCCTCTCCTCTAGTTGATCTAGAGTCTTTCTGGTCGGTTGTCCGAGAATAAGTGGAGAAGTTCTCTAGTACCAGTACGTCAAACCCACAGTCTATGACATATGTTATTTCCACTACCAGAGAGATTCATAACCATGTGGGAAACTATCTAAGGGAGGATACTCAAGATCATAAGGCCATAAAGGAACTTGTTGATTTCTACTAAAAAAGGGTATACACTAAGCATCATATGGATGTTCACTTCAAGTTGTTGTTAGAGAACATGAGAATCCCTCCTGTCACTCAGGATTTTATGGATCATGTTATCATGCTCAGGGAAATGACTCCTACCTTAGATAAATTTATGGAGAATAAGGATGATTTTATTTCATCCGTGGAAAGAGGAAGAAGTATTATTATGGATTTGAAGACGATAACACTGGATGTTCCATAGAGTATTTTTCCTCACTTGATTGGATGTCATAATCAAGAAATGAATATCAAATTAATGATATCTCATTTCTACTCAGAGGCCAATAAAGTGGTTGATTCCTTGTCCAAGAGGGAAGTCACAAAAATGACTAACATGTGGTCTTTTCAAGCTCCTGACTTTTTTCCACCATTGGTAGATGTTGATATGAGAGGATTGCCTTATTCCCGAATTTGTAAAACCCCTTGCTCTCCCGAACTTTTTACTCCTAGTTTTTATTCATATTTTATGGGGACGGTCCAACCAGACCCAATTTTAATTGTACTACTATGGATTTCAGAAATCTTCTTTTTCCCTTCCTCCATGTGGTCTGAACTGTCATCATAGTTCCTCCAGCCCTTCCATCTACCTCGGCAACCTCAGGATCTACCAGTGCTGCTCTAGTGGAGACTCTTGCACAGGCCTTCAGAATCTTGACCCCTACAATTTCTCAAATATCTACACACTATCGGTCTAATGATGCCTATGTAGTATCTCTTTCTACCATGTTGACTACCATTCCACGGCCTATCCCTCTATCTTCAAAGCATACCTCCTCAACCTCCAACGACAAAGCTCCGTCGGACATATCTGATGTGGATTGAATGTGGGTTATATTAGTTGATAGGGATGGTTGTAACATTTTTGTATCTTGTACTTTTTCTTCATTAATGGAAAATACTCTTCTAATTATGTTTGTCTAACATTATTTCTTTAATCACAACGGGGGAGAAACAGTTCTGGTTATTAAAACCACTAAGGTTACAAGTTAGGTTTATGTTTTCACCTGCCTAAGTGGAGGATACACTTTTATGTTTAATTTATATATATATATATATATTCATAATACTTCTATTTAAAATGATATTAAAATATTATTCTACACACATCTGAAGATATTTGAAAATTTTCGTAACCCTTTTTCAGAAAATACTGACATTATTTTTGATTATCAAAAAGGGGGAGATTGATGGGATCCCCTATTTTGATAATCCAAAATCATGTTTCATTTATATAAAGCATTTTTTTTCTATTACAGGATAAGCTTTTTTGTGAAAATTATCTTTATATCAATGTAACAACAATGTGATTTTAATATCACTACTCTCTTATTTAAGCTAACAGTATAATATTTCTATAAGTGCCATGGTCACCAATGAAAATGTCACGGATGCAAAGTTCACCGATACAAAGGTCACCGATACAATGGTCACCAATGGAAATGTAACTAATTCAAAGGCCACTGATGAAAATGTAACTAATGAAAAGGTTTCCAATGAAAAGGTTGTCGATTCAAAGTTCACTGGGGAAATGGTTACCAATACAAAGGTCACTTATGAAAAGGTCACCCATGCCAAGGTCAGTGATGAAAAGGTCAACAATGAAAAGGTCACCGATGAAATGTCACCGATGAATGGTCATCGATGCAAGGTCACTGATGCAAGGATGCCGATGAAGGATATAGTTAGGAAGGTTAATGATAAAGGTTGATGATGTGTACCTACTGTTGAAGCCTACCATTGTGAAGTCTACCATTTCTAGTCTACTAATACTCTTATACTCCATACATTGTCAAATTATTATGATTATTCTAACGATCATATTTGGTAAATTTAATGCTTCAAAAATTAATTAATGCTGATTATAGATGTATCAAAAGATCATATCTGGGGATAGTACGAGGTACGTGAAAGACCACATGTGATATAATCATTCCAACTATCAGACCTCAAGTTTAAAATGGAAGATCGATGAAGATAATAAAATGAGTGTGTGATGACAAGCACGTCTGTACACGTGAAGGAGCTTACTTTATAGATCAAAGAATAACCATTCAACGGTTACACTAAGAACCCAAGAACCTCGAGAAGATCAATCTAGGACAATCTCACTTCTGCCTTCTCTACTTCATCAACTCTTGATCAACACCAGATGATGAACACTCAATGCTAGAAGTTAGAGTTGAGACACCATGTTTTGGAGACAACTTCTAGAGAGAGTCTCGAACATCAAACTCTTCACTTCAAGGAGTCAAGAGCTGAACTACAAACACACCGATCTTTCTAAACTCATTCTTATATTGTTATCTCTATTATGTTTCTTTATTTTACATTTATGAAGAGTTTTTTTCTGCCTATTACACACACCCTCTCATGTTCATTAACTAGAGGATACTAAATATCCTCCCATCAATCTTTACTTACATTTTTTTTCCGACGTAAAACTATGGAAGTGACTGTGTGTGGTCTGTATTGTTTGTTATTCCCATGAAGAACTGTGGAAGAGGGTGTGAACCATAGAAAGGTTGTGAAAATTATTGAAATTCCTGATACATGTTGTGTATCAAGTTTATTGTCAATATAAACTGCTGGGTGGTAGGTGATCACCAAGTGGAGAGTATTATGTCTCGGCTTGAGACTGACCCTCTTTTTTAACATTTCTGTGCACTATATTTTGTTGTACTATGTTTTAGATTTTTTCCACAGATTATAATTACTAAAACATAAAACATTTTTTCATTCACATTGATAGTTATTTTTAGTTAGTGTGTTTATATGTATAATTCAGTAAACCTATATCAAAAGTAGAAGAAGTGTTTTATACTAATTCTACTGAGGAATAATCTCCATTTAAGAAAAAAGTTGACCAATTAGACATATGTATCTCTAAAGCCTTAATTAACTGGGCCGTTTTGAAATTGTGGAATCATTATAAGAATTTTGTTTAACAAAAAATTAAGGAGGAACTCAATTCATCCCCCTCTTGAGAATTCACTCTGACCAACATACATGTTAATTATATAAACGATATATATATTAACTATAATTTTATTAAAACACCAAATTATTTTAAACACATTACATAATATGTTCTATAAAATTGAATTTATTCCATAAGAAATTCAAAATAGATGAGAGATTGTAATAATCATGGAATTTTGGAGGTAATATTTTTATAAAAACCCATGAAAATTTTCCCACTTCCATAATAGAGAATTCATTTACTATGAAAATTCACCTACATGGGGATGATATGGAATCACACATAGAAAAATTACTCATAGTGGGAGGAAATATTCCATTAAGAATTTAGCTTCTAAAAACCATAATTTATTATTCATTTAATTGTTTTTATAGTACATTCTAGGATGTACATATATTGGGGATCAGTTCATTTTTGGATGAGGAACCAAAATCCCTATACAATGAGTTAAAAAATCCATAGAATGGATATATTAAATTGATCATCAATCAATATAACATAGGAGAAACACAAATGAATACATGATCTTCCTTCCCTTGTACCAAAAAATTTCACAACAAGGACACGTTAATATATTCCAATTATGTTTTATGAAATATTATATGATATTTATACATTATACCATCTTATTTAACCATATCATGATACAAAGTTAAATGATCACCCAACAACCTATACACATCTACAAGGATAGTAATGGAATATATAAAGAATATCATACTCAACTGATCAACAACCATGCTAAAAATCCATACTATATAGAGGTTTAAATAGACATAGTCCCCCCGTAATAAACATTAAATTTTTTTTTGATAATTATAAATACCATTGTGTGACGAGTATAATAAACATCTATGACCAATCAAGACCAAAATGTGTTAATAGATAATATAATGTCACCACACCTTTAAGAAATTTATCATTGATTCCCTATCATGAACATGGTGGAAAACTAAGATAATAGAATATAATTTAGGACTTGTTTAAGAGATCACATGAATCTCCTTTATAAACATATAATCCAAATCATTATAAGAATCATCACATCATGAATGAAAAACTAGTTGTATTAGAAATTGAAGAACATTTTCTCTAATTGGCATCTCTTTTAGGTTAAGAAATATTGAATGGGAACAATAATTAAATAAACTTTTATGGTTTATTATAGATTTTATAGGGGGATACATAATTAAAATCTAATAAAACCTACATGACATAGAAAAAAAGTTCCCTCTATTACATTTTATTTTAATTAATATATAACTTATTCAAATTTTAATTGATCAATCATGACACCCAGTCAAGAAAAAATATTCAAAAAATGTAAAAATCATCAATATATAACTTGTATATGGATATATTCCTAAATAGCTAATAATATTAAAAAAACTAATGAGATTTTATTTATAAAGCAACAATGATCCACCACATTTATGGAGTTGAAACAAACATCATTGATTTACAGTAGCCTGAAATAATCATAGAACTACAAATTATTAGAATTAATTTGTACTATTTATGACACTTATTGATAATACCATTAACTCAGAAAATCTATAATGAGACCCAATATATGAAAATTTGAATAATATTCAATCAATTATATTTTCAGATACACATAAAAAAAATAGATCTTCAAGATTATATATATCAATTACAATTATCATGAAATTCAACTATCATTGGAAGGGAATAAATATTATTCAAAGGAATGTGGTTCATGTATTAGTATATTATGAAAAATATCAATATAAATTATTCATTCCCCACTTTAAACACTCAAATACCGTAATATATAACATTATAGAGGATTAATTCCTTATTCATTCAATCATCTATATGATTACTCTAATCTTATAACTCTAATGGTTACCAAAAAATGTTTTTCACACATATATGTTGAAAATTAAAAAATTTATATAATAAATCACTATCTCATTGTGTTAAAAACATGAAAACGTCATCTTGGAGGATATCTAGAAACTATATGATGACATTTAGTAAAACTGTTACTTTCATATACACCCAACTAAACAACAACTTGTTGGGGCTAGAAAAATGTTTCTTGAACACCTTATTGACCTTAAACACTGTGGAATGTATTTTCCCCTATAAATAATCAAATATTGAAATAATCCATGTATTACCAATCAATGTAAATAATTACATTATATTCTAATACCAAGGTAATTATATGTCTTTCTCACTCAAGTCATATAGATCATAAAAAGGTATGTTCTATTAAGGAATGTATTTTTTAAATTAATAATGTTAAATACATTGTTAGATTTTATATATATTCAATCAGTTGATCTCTATATTATAATTATTTGATAAATATTGTGATAGTAACAGGGCACTAAATTCTCTACAACCACATTTATACAATTTTATACGACAACTATGACCAACCTTATCCTAATAACATTAATGATGGGGAACATAATGCGGATATAGACTACCTGTTTTACCATCTCTTAGGGGACAAAATAATATATAAACTATTATTGATAATTTTTGGATATACAATTTATTTAGGGTTTCCTTAAAAATAACCCACCTAACCCATTCTATTTATAATGAATGATTATTAATTGAAACATAAAATTACCATTACATCTATTTTCCAATTAGACTATAATTTTTAATTCTATGTGAGGACTATAAAAAATTGGTAGTAATGAAATTTAAAGAATTCATATACTTCTTCCATGCTTACAAAAAATGGACATAAAAAATAGAGATCATACATCTAAAACTAATATACATAATATCTTCATATGATTATCCTCCCAGTATGATCTCATATATTCCAAAATCATCTCAAAATCATCTTCCATGGATCACATGTGTTCATATATATAAAAATTTAATGTGTTGATTGAGTTTAATATATTTAGTGACACTACATTTTGAAAATTAAAATCATTATCCTCCTCTTTATAGAAATTTTTTTATGTATACCACATCAAATATTAAAACCAATGTATAAGCCCTTACATATTTAAAGACATTTTATCAATATATTATAAAGCATACAATATTGATACATTAATTATTTAATGTGAAGAAATTTAATATTAACTACAAATGGAAATCATATTTAGGTACATTAGTCACTTAAAAACACATAGAAATAGAATCCAACACAATACTGTGACAATTATTTGTTAAAAAAATAAAAAAAGGTACCTAATTACTATACTATATATGAATATAACTATAATAATTCTCCAAAATATTAGGCCAATAAGATCACTCATGGTCATGAAAATCCCATTATACTTATCTAGTTATTTATAATTAAAATAATACCAAAACATCATCCAAATAATGTCAAAATTTTCTATGTAAACAATCTCATGGAAAGCCAATAGATAATAATGTGATTATTTTTCATAAATGATATATTGTCAATAACCACTATACAGGACAATTTTATGGAATAAAACGTATCTTATAAGGAAAATGAGGTTCATTTAATATTATTTAAATAGATAAATTTTTAATTACCTTTGAATAACCTCAAATCAAACAGATCAATAATCTATATTATCTACTTAACAGTAACTTTTTTAATACTAATAATATGAGATAAATAAAAACATGTATTCATATACCAATAACTATTATTAATTGAAGTTCACATAGTTTTACTCCGATTCCATTATATTTTATGATGAGGTAGTCCCTTTAAATACTTTTATCTAGTGTCGTAGTTTAGTGACCATAATATACTGTGTGAAATAACATATTTTTTAGACATTATTCTCATAAACATTTGAATAAAATTAAATACACAAAAAAATATTAAAAAATTTAAAACTAAATAATTAATATTATATTATATATAATAATAAAGTAAGAAATACCAAAAGAATAACTGTTGTCAATATCATAGAATAATCCACCATAAGCTGAAAGACCATTAAACATCCATCATAATCACTAATGAACTACTATAAACATTAAATCAGACACACACACTAACTAATATATATATATAAGTACATTAATTGTTTCGGAAACATATATACAAAGTATGATCAGCCCAAAAAAATTCATTAATATGTGGATGATGTTTTATATCACCTTAGGGAATGGATAATTGAATCACATCATTATATAGACAAGGACAAAAAAACATATCATTATAATAGATAAATCATCAACTATCATTGAATCATCCAAAATCGAAACACTAGATTTTAGATTAAATACCACATGAACATAAAAATGCATCCCTGATTACTTTAGGGTGGCAACTAATAGCTATGGTTTAGGGTATATACATGGGGAAACAATACCATTCTCAGAAGTAAAATATAATAATAAATAACAAAACATGTAAAAATTATATATCCAATATAATATTAAAATGTAAAAATTCAATCAATATAATAGAATGTTGAATAAACATACTTAATAGAAACAAATAAAAATATTTCAATGATCACCCACTCAGATGATAAAATTCATGAATGAAAAGAAACAAAATATAAATGTGGCTCTATTCCCACTCAAATTTATATATATCATAATGTATATAGACACCAATAACACAATAAAATTGATGGATCATCCCAAAATGTATATGATATAAGTGATTGATAATAACGTACCCTAGTGTTATTTATACAAGATTTGGGTTGGTGTACAACTTAGAAGGGTTCCACCACAAAATCATCAATAAATCTAATAAAATTTAGTGTATGTGGATTTTATATTCAATAGAAACATAAATAAATAATAAATAATCTATAAAGGTATAGTATATAATAAAAAATTCACACATAAGAAACATACACCTATAATACAACAAGACATTTAGTAACAAGGGTTCCATAATCCTAGGTTGTACATTCTATGGATCCCTAATATATGTAATAACAACAAGCTAGGTTTGAGACCTCCACCCCTTGAGGGGATAGTTGAAACATAAGTGAATAATTCGGTATGATGGGGTAGTCAATGAATATGCCAACCATACACTAAATTAATCCTTATTGGGAGGTATAATGACCCAATAATACCATACATGGATATTACATCATTTTAGATGAATATTCTTCACATTATAGAAGTACAAGACTAAGGACCATAATAGTTTATTGCTTTTGGAAGCTTGGAAACATAATCTTATATCATGGTTAAATACTGTTAACAACTATAATAAAGATCACCCCTTTATTTCGTTTGACAATCATACCCTACATAAAGCTTTTTGATTATAACATGGGTAATGGAAACACAATAATGGGTGAGCTCAAATGCTATTTAAGGGTAAACAATTAAGTTACATAAGTATGCCATTATATGAAGGGTATGTTAACATGAGCATAATATACGAAAAAGTTAATTGAAGAATAAATATTTTCATTTCATAAGAACTGATCATAATGAATTAAATAATATATTTCATCAGATCATAACACTAGAATAAAATATAATTTTATATCATTCAATAATTATTATACCTCTCGGAACATTTTTATATAGAAATAGGTATACTCATTAAATTATGGGCATGAAATCAAACTATTATATAAAATTATGGAAATGAAACTAGGTTCATAGAAAACACTAAAAAATATAATCATCATCACATATATAGTTTGACCATGTAATATGGTTCATTCAAAACATTGTGAACATTTTATCCATTTAGAAACAATTTTGTGAACATGCAATCTAGCTCCCATGTATCATTGTGAGCATGTAATTATGTTTACACAACGGTGCCCACACCTCCTATGCAGGACAAACCACTATCCTTAGTGGAATACTTGTCTTTATATACAATGATCACTCCCCATTATATATATGTATATCTAATGAGATATATTAATCATTTTCAATGCATTTGGATAGAGATATAGTTCTCACCTATTTCATAAGAAAATCATTAATATGTGTGGAAAAATATCATAAACATTCATCGTATCTTATCCCATGAAGGAGATAGATATCCCAGACATTTATTCATCGTGTAACCTAATTAAATGTGAAAGGTTTTATAATAATTTCATTATAGATTTTTTTTACAAAGAAGTAGGTGACATGAGTGTTTTATCATCATATAACCCATGAAATAGAAATAGGTTTCTTGAAAAAACAGTCATCATAAACTTAAACCACCTAAATAAAAAATATCAATGTTTTCCTTGGATGATATACCCATTAAATAATAAACTATACCAAAATATATAATCATAGATGGATAATGATTTCTAATGATCACTTAAAACATTTCTGAAGGAAAATAGAATTTCATTATTAATCAAATTTTTAAATATAAATCATATTCAAAATAATATTCATTAAGAACTATTTTTAGTATATAAATATAAGTGTTACAAATTATTTGGAACATTTCTTGATGAAATTATAATTTACTCTATGATAAATTATTTTGAAAAACAAAACATTTCTAAAACCATTTTAATTTAATATAATTATAAGAAACCATTAAAGGAATGTTTGAAATAATATAATCCATTTTTTAAAACTAATGCATTTCAAAAATTATTTTCACTGAAAATGGGTATAAAATATAATTCCATAATATATTTGAAAATGTTTTTAGGAAAAACGGTTTTGGATGAAATAATCATTCCAAATAAAGAGAGAAATAGAGGTATTTTATGAATAAAATTTTCTTAATTATATTAAGTAATATAAATAATTAAAAGTGGAACATTAATTAAAGATATCATTAATAAATACTGGTTATGTAACATTATGATAAATCTTGGGAGGTTGGTCATTATATTTCAATATTTGAGAACTCATAAAAAACAATCCTTATAAATTACAATATTATATCATAATATCTTTACAACACTAGTAACATTAAATTGTACGACCTGTAAAAGAATAACATATAATTTAACATAAAATATGATGAAGATCAATAAATTCATGATATTATATTTTAAATGGAAGTATATACCCCTTGTGAAAGATTGTAGGTTCATAACATAATATACATCTTAATGAAGGGAAACTGAGGGAAAACCTATTACTTATTTGGTAACTATTGAATCATATATCCCTCAAAACATATATAATAAAATGAATACATAAATATAAATTAAATTATTTAGAAGAAGAAAAATGTAAAAAAATTGGAATTATATAATCCACATATAAGGTAGTTTTCCTAGATTTAGAATGTGTCTCAAAAAATTAAAAAGTGTGATGGAAATACCTCACTATTAGTCTTGAATCACATAATAATCGTTCAAAAATCATATATAATAAATATAAGTTTATCATAAATCATTAAAATGGAAATAATAATACATATCATTTCATATATGTTATTCTTATGACATTTTATTAAATGTTTATTAGTAATTCCATTTTAAATATTTGTTTTCGGTAATAACCTCTATGTTTTTCCTAGATGATTTTATATTTATATTTATTATTGTCATAAATTTATCAGGATTCAGTCATATAAATAATTATTTCATTGATTTAAATATCATATATATTTTTTTATATGTATTTAAAGTAATATATAATATTTAATTACTAGAAATGAAATACACCATTAATGGAGATTGTAGGTTGTACATAAACATGCATGTATATTTGATTTTCTTTTCATATTAAAAGAAAGTAGAGTAAAAGTTATATTTTTTATCATTATAATATATTTTATTTCACATATATGTATATATATATATATATCATATTTTTATTTAATGAATATGAAATAAAATCCATGTAATATATAGACAAATCACATCGCTTCACGAGGCGGTAGTGCAATGTACACATGAATAGTGATATATTATTCCCAAAAATGGAATTTATGAAGGTAAGAGTTATATAATATATAATTTTTCAAAATGAAATAAATAATATCATATATATCATACATAAAAATCAAGGACATCATTATTCCAAACTATTAAAGGTGGTAATTTAACATCGAATGACATTAGTTCATGAGGCATTAGTCTGTCATTGAAACAAATAATTATATCATAACCCATTTGATCAAAGTGTCTGTCTCATACATTATAACATGAAAATAGAAACAACTCAGTATATTTTTTTTCAATATGTTTATTATATAATAAATATATAAAATACATTTAAGTGGAGGAAGAGTATATAAAACAAAAAAGATCATTGATGAACACCACCTCTTATTTAGGTATATCACTCAGGTTGACACTTATATTATTCCTAAGATGGATTAATGCTCAAAATAAGTAAGCTTAAATGTGGGAATGGGAAATTGTTATGTGAATTAGTTAGATCATTATTGAGACAAATGGCCTGAGATGTGTGAATAATGGGAGAGAGTGAGTTCCATTTTATAGATGAAGAGGAGTGGAATCGTTATATATACTCAAATATTTTCACTATTGGGAGGTTTCCCTACTTTCATGTGGCTCTAAAATTTTATATCAATTGAGGTGATGATTTATTTCTTCAGGAATCACCTATAAAACATAAAAATAATAGAATTTTTTTTATGTTCTTCATGAACATCTAGTGTAAATATATTACCATCTTGGTTTCCAATATAGTAGGTATATTGTCAACTAAGTTAATATAACCATTAAAACTCAATTAAATTGATTTATATTAAAATATTTATACTGCTTAATTCTAAATATGATATATAATATTCAAAACAAATAATTTCATGTGTATTGGACATTAATTTTAATATATATATATATAATATGCAAAAACACTTATTTAGCAGTAAAAGTGCTAAAAACATGTTTACAAATTAGGGGTCAATATATTCATTATATTGAATAAATTAGAACATTAAGAGAATATATATTATATTTATTACCATTAAAAATCACATGTTAGAATATAATATATTTAGAGAATTATATAATTTAATTATGTAGTATCCCACAATCTATCTAAAAATGAGATAATGGGTTTAGGGTTCTAAATATTCCCATCCAATGGGTATTATACAAGTTTACTGCTTCTTAAAATTATATATTATATGTTTAAGTACAATGTAAACACATTTTTACCTTAATAATTGAAGTTAATTTTTTCCATTTTCACTAATCATTTTTGAAAAAACAAAATTTGGAATTATTAGACATTATAAATTATGATTATTCCAATTAAGGAATATATTTTAGTAAATTAAACTCATATAAGTGGAAGAATGTGATTTAATATTAATCCTATAGACATGATGAGACAGTCGATTTTTAATGTGAAAATGTTAAAAAAATTACAAGGTTGTTATATCATAATTCATTATGAAAGAGATAGAAATGAAATAAGTATTATTATTATATTTATAATTGAACACATGTTACTTTAAAACCAATTAAAATTATTGTTCAAATTTATAAATTATTTATTCAAAATTGCTTTGTCAATTAAAATTCCTTACTTTTACCAATTGATCAAAAAATAAAACTTCCCATAATAACATGGAAAATTCACCATAAGATAATTTTGATATTACTATTTTAAAAATGAAGTTTAGTCATTCAAATTAATTTTATAGAATAGATACAATTTAATTTTAAATTATTTGCGCAAAGAATAATTATGTCATATTTCAGAAAAGATACTGTTTTGAAAATAAAATTATTTTAGTTAAAATTTAAAGACCTATAAATTCTTTATAATTTGTCTTTAATTGTATATAATTTTTATGAGACTGAGAAATTTGACGGCACATGATTTTGATGCCCATAGATCTCAAAATGTAGATTTGAAATTTTTTATGGTACATTTACTAAATGTGTGAGGTGGTTATTATATATTTTGAAAAAGTGCTCAGATTTAAAATTTCAAGGCACTGTTGAATTCTTAGGACTGGGATTCTCTTAGGAAAAGCTTAACTTTATCCAATAAGGGTCGGATGGAAATGTAATATTTTGTACTTTTGGGGAAAAAATTATAACAAAACACTTTGAGTTATTTTATTCTTATCTCCAAATGTTGAGAAATGGGGGGAGAAACTATAGCATACCGATGAGTATTAAATTAGGGTCATTTAATGAATCATTTTTTGTGTAACCACATCACATATTTAATAAATGGTTCATTAATTAATGTTCCTTTATAAACCACATTAATGATCACAACGTCAAGATCATTTGCCTTTTTATTAACGTATTTTTTGTTAAAAAAATTAATAAAAGTGGGAGTAAACTCTAATGTAACATCGGAGAAATCTCCATCCAATGAAGAACAAAGAATGAACGTCAAACATTGGAAGATCTGATATAGAGATCGAATAGTGGTGACGAATGCCAACTAATGTTTAATGTCAATGAGCATGAAATTCCTCCTTCATCCACAATGGATTCAACCAAATATAGAAAGGGGATTTAATTTTTTTATCTATTTAATGATTCCTTTTATCTTGTTCTTCAAAAATATAATAAACGCAGGTCAACCGATTAATAGGTTGATCCATAACTCATTTGATCTTGAGGGAGGTGGTTGTGGGGCCTTGATTTGGGGTTTTTCATAATCTATATGAGGATTGTTATCACCACCATCATAAAACACTAACAAATAGGGCACGGGCCAATCTAGACAAGGCTCGACCCCTCCTCTGATCTTGGATGTTGATAATTCTTTTTGGGAGACTAAGAAATGTGGTGGCATGGATTTTTCGTGGGCTTCTCAATGAGGGTGGTGACCCGAGAGTCCCATATGCATAGGTGATATGAAATAAAGACCATCAAAGCATCTCTGGTGGTTTTCAAAAGGTTTTTTTGGCACCGTACCACAAGAACAATGGCGTTGGAGACCAGAGGTGGTGGCTGGCCCACGATGTCCGCAAGGGGGAGGGGGCGCTTGAAGGTTCTGTGATAGCGTGGTTTCATGTCTGAACGACCGCGGTGGTGGAGGATATGGTTCCCATCATCACCACGTGGATATAGTATGGCCCAATAGGATGGTGGAAAAGTGTCCAACTTGTTCTGGCCGCTATGGGGAGACATGGTGGCTCCCACTAGTACCACTAGTTAAAATAATCAGATGCCCCATGTACGGTCCAGAAAAACCGGCCTGCACCGCGTGGGCTGGGCCACCTGTTGGACAGAACCGCCAACCGGGCCGGACCACAGGCCCAATGGGCCAGTTTGACCAGAAACCTTTCAGGTCCAACACCAGACCCTTAGGGAGGGTTGTGCATGTCCGACTAGGTCGGATCAAACGTGGACCTGAAATGCACTATTTTACAAAAATGACTATAACTCACAGACTGGGTGTCTGATTGTCACATAGTCTATAGCATGCAAACCCTTGCGATGAGGTTTTCCTTTTGAGATACTCTAGTTGAGTTTGAAAATAATTGGTAGTACGGCTTGGTTGGATTGTACTTTCATCCAATTGGGCCCTATTTTCCTTTTTTCCTATATCTTACAGACTGGGCGTCCAATTGACGCACCAGCGATCGCATTGGAACCCTTACGACAAGAAGGTCTATTGAGTTACTTCTTAATGGGACTTTTATGTAGTTGAGATATAATCAGTGGAATGAGGAGTAGGCCCATCAGAATTCAATCATGATATGTTTCGGAATCAAGTGAATGGATGTGACGTGATGAAAGAATAAATATCCTCAATGGGTCAGCACATAGCGATCCTCTGTGGGTCAACACGTAGAAATCCTCACTGGGAAAGCACCTAGGGATCCCCCATGGGTCTGCACGTAGAGATCCTTGGTGATTCAGTATCTAGCAATCCTTTGGGGGTCAACATCTAGCAATCCTTGGTAGACCATCATCTTACTAACCTCCACGGGTTAATACCTAGATATCCTCCGTGGGTCAGCACATAGCGATCCTATGTGGGTCAGCACCTAGTGACCCAGTACGGACCACCAACAAAGCCTCTCGATAAAATAATATGATCGAGCATTATGAATAATCTTCATTATTATAGTTCATTAAGTTTTATACCTGGTTTGAGATATATTTTAATATTTTTTCTATCAATGAGATTTTTCTTTAAGGTTTTCACTTGTGGAATTCTGAGAGACCATCGGGGGTCTCGGGGTCCCAAATGTGTATTGTTATACTCACCCCTACATGGGCTTTGCCTGTACCATGTTGTGTCTTGTATAAATGATAAACAGCTTGACTGGGACATTATAGAGCTAGGGATAGATGATACACAGAGGTGAATTATTGACGGGGTGAGTTTTAGTAACGAGTTTTATAACACATGAGCCTCAAAAAAATAAAATTGAGACAAAACATTTTACCAATTTTTATCTTTTCAAGGTTAAACCCCATGAAATAAGGATCATAAAATGAACGTGTGAATACCCATATATTTATTTATTGCATACATAGAATTCAATCATGTTCAGTACATAAACCACACAAAATGAGAAAATGGTTATCATAACATGTATCTCATATAAATTGAATGTGAGATGAAATCCCCTTAACTTGTGTCTTGACTCTCTCTGTACACATACATGCTTCCTGTATAATAATTATAATTTCATTATAAATATTTTGTAGAAGAATATTATTATATAATTAACAATATTTTTTTTATTAGGACCTTATATTACCAACATGTCAATGATCCTTTATTAATTCATCTATTCAGGTAATATTCGCTTTTTTGCATGTGTCGTAATTTGTTATAATGTTTGTCCATATACTTATATAATGATTCCATAATGTACATCATGATAAAAATATTATTTATTTTCCACATATTTATATTATAATAATATATAACATTATGAATAACCTAATTGAATACACCGTTCATACAGACGAGAAGTTGTACATAAGAATGCATGAAGTTTCCAGTTTTTTGTCATATTGAACGAAAATGTGTAAATGAAATATATATATATATATATGTATATATATTACTGTACAGTTATTACTGTATATATATATCATATAACTTCACTAATCTCATTCTTAATATATTCCATGAGGTTTTTGAATGAATCACATCACATTGAAGGGGCGATAGTCCACACTTCCTTGAACAATATTATCGTATGAAGCCCAAATTTTAGGTAAAAAAGGTATGTTTTGTTAAAATTATTATAGAAGAATAAATAAGTAATAAATATTATATATATAATATATTAATATATTATTCATCATAATGGCCTCCATGATTGGTGGTAAAGTTGAAATGAATAATCATCATTTTGTGAGTAGTAGTTCGTTTTACACAGAAGCATTATGTTCAATATCTATTAGATGGAGTTGTGTTTATCTGTTGGTAGAAAACGTAGAATAATAACATCATAGTATATGTATGATAATAGTTTTTTAAAAATAAAATTATATAAATAGAATTCATGTGGTAGAGAATGAAAATATATTAAAGGATCTTGAGAGAATACATTACTTCTAAATCAGGTAATTCCTTTTGATTTTTGGAAAAAGGCTTTCGTGAGAGGATTTATACTAAAATTAAGGTTAAAATGTTGATGGGAGGATTGATTGAAAGTTCATTGGGTAGTTATTTTAATAACATTTGATTTTTGAGAGGTGTTACGAATGGGTAGAGGTCTTCGGCTTTTTTTGGGAAAGAAAATGACTCACTTGGAATTATTTGAAAGAAGTTAGGTGTTCACATGTTATTAAATAGAAAAAGTCATACAAAAAAATAAAAAATAGATAATATTGGTTTTATGGATGAGATATATATTGAAAATGGGCGTTGGATATGTCGATTTTTCATTTGGGCCTTTAATTGTTTTTCCCCAATAAAGCTTAATATGGCATTAGTAGTTGTGATCAATTTTAATCACTTTTACCAATATTTTGTTAAACAAAATAATACAGTATTGTTATAAAATAAATAATATAATCAATAAAAAGGTTTATGTATTATTTTTTTATTTTAATTATCAAAATTTAATAAATTAAATTAGTGTTATTCTTGCAGATGTGAAGAAATGTTGGGGTTTTAAAGTGTGAAATGATCAAAATTCTATCATGATTTTAAATTCAGTTTCAAAGTGAAATTGATTATTATGAATTAAATTATTATAAACGATGTTATATTTATCTAATGTGACCTTAAAAAAATATATAATATAATATACCATTAATAATTTATTATAGAAAAAGTAATTTTTTAACTAACAAGTAGTATTTTTCACAGTTCGTAAGAAATGGCGTTACTCAGAAAATCACAAATATTCCCCCTAGAATAATTTTTTCATTTTAAGTTCAGAAATTAAGTTTATTTTATAAAATTTAATTTATAAAGGTGTCTAAAATAAATTTTATTATTAAAATCAATTTATTCCGGAATACCATATTTTTAGCAGAAAAAGGATTTTACCAAAAATCATATTATTCAATATCAATATTTATAATTTAAAAATAATAATAAAAAAATTATTTTTTAAATTATAAATTAGTATTCCTATAATAATATTTATTGGATTGGATATAATTATATCATTTATTTAATTTTATGTATAAAAATAAGTTTCATTGAAACTCAGTGTTTTGTGTGTCGCAAGCCACGTTGGGGTTGTGTATAGAGCAAGTAATGTCAATATTTCCTATGAAAGCTGTGTTTAAAATAGTGAAACACTATTTTTAGTGTTTTTTCTACTGAGAAATATCAAAGGTTTTAATTAAATAAAAAAATCTCAAAATCTCAGGGTGTTACAAAAGGGGTTAAAAGTGTGTGAGTTAACATGATCTGAAGGATATCACCATGGTGTTCAATAACAAGTCTCGATAAAAATAATTAGAGCATGAAAAATAGTAATAAAAACAAGGAATTGAAGTCATTGTAATAATTTTTTTATTCAAATTATGGAGGAACCATTAATTTTTCATATTTCCAAACTTCCATTACAAGCTATGTAAATTTTTAAAAATCATTTAATAGACAAATTTCTTATCAATGAAATGCATTCAGAACATATCATATCAAACCATGATTGTAAATTATAGAACAAAAAAATCCAATGAACATGTATCATTTTTTCATAGATCACTGCAGGCCATGCTATCTTAGAATCTCATACCCCCAAAATAGAAAATCGTGTGTGCATCATGCGTGTAGGCTTATACATAAAGTCTTAGTAGTAGAGGATCACCCAAAATAATTAACACTGAGATAGTGGGTATCATGTTGCAAGAGAAACGTACCTAATGAGTAGAGGAACACCCCATGAAAAATCACCAACCCCCTGATAGTATCAATAGATGGGAACTGATACTACGCCTTCCACATATGTACCCATGGCTTCCCAAGTTCCCTTTTTTCCAAAGCATTTCATAAATTTCATTATTTTATAACCATATCATAAATCCAATTAATATTACTAGGAAAATACAATTTTATTTATCCAATACAATAAAACATCACATTTTATATAAAAAAAATTCAAACTATCAAAAATCCTAAAATCAATATTACCTTAAATTTTATTAGATATTTAATAAAAACCAAAGCATTTTTGTTCATTCAACACATGATAAAGACAATCCCACCAACCAAAAATTCAGGCCGCACATTACTGTAATGGGATCCACCAATAATGATGAACACAATGATGATAATAATGTCCCTTGAATCATCCTACACATCACATAATTGATTCAATTTCGAAAAGATTTTTACAAAAAATGATTGATCACACACCTATGAGAACACACACCCTCAAAACTACAACCATAAAGGGATTGGACCTTAGAAAAAGATCACATGATAGATCTATAATGGAATTGGGAGAATTATCAATACAGTTAAAATTTTTTTTTTACCCAATGAAACAACACTACCGTGATCAAAGGCAATGAAGAGGTAGAAATGATTAGTCACTTTTAGAACGATAATGAAACTACAATAAAGATCAATTCTGAATGAAATATATTATTCGGATCATAGTTCATGGAAATATATTAATAGATCTTATTGGCCACTTAAGAAGAGGGATTTAAGATAATGAAAGAGAGATAATTTTTCAAGCAGTAAGAAATTGAAAATCTAGAGACATACAACGTGTGTAATCACATTATAGGTCATGTAATCCATTCCAATAATGTATGATGAAAAAAAATTTCCTTTTTATTGAAAAAAGGTTTTTACCATTACATGGAGTGTGAATTTTCAACTGTATATATCAATTTCATGCCCCAATATCGAGTTCATAGATTCTAATTTGTGATATATACATAGTGTGTAATCCAATTAAATGACATTTAAAATCCTAGAAGATAGAAAATAACTAATATTTATTCAGATGACTTGAAGCCACCACATATATTCTTCAAACTATGGATAACATCTCAAAACCATTAATAAATTTTTAGACTGACTGAATTAATTGAAAAAAACATACATCCTCATCCTTCATATCATTTTCCACAAAACAATCTCTCTATACTTGGGAATCACAAGCCACATCCTAAAAAAAGAGGAAAATAATAAATTTAAGGTAAAATGCCTTAAATGAGGTAACATGAAATTACAAACTCACCACCAAAGGAAATTCCACCATGAGGATATGTTTTGGAAGAATAATTCTAGAAAATATGTGAGGATAGAACATCCTCATCAATGACATGCACTCCCAAGCCTAATGATAATTTGAACTATGTATCTATAACACTCTGAACATCATAAAAAAGATCCCATGAATGCCATTAACATGAGATTCAACAATCCCCACTAAATTCTCCATAACATAAATATCTCACTGTAACTACATTTATTCCCAATATAGAGTGTGAGAGAGATCAGGATGATTTTTATTGAGATGTGATATGTAGAAAAATCATGCAATACATTCATATTAACCATCAATTCTAGTTGTTATGTAGCCCACAAAATAGTTCTAGTTACTTAAAACATTACAACATATCTCAATGAAAATAGTACATGTTTCCAAACATGAGAAAGGACAACTATGAAAAAAATAGAAAACAAATCACATATTTGAAACTCCAAATAAATATTCTTTCGATCCGTGTATGATTTATATAGACTCTAAAATACAAAAATATAGGGATGTATACCTGGAATCCTCACAAATGTCACCAGTGACAAAATTGGTACCATGGAAGAGGCATCACCAACCTCTACCCAACTAAGCGGTGACCTGCATGTGATATAATTGAAATAATTAAATTGATCCATTATAATTTATTATTGAGAACAATTATTATAAGAAAACTGAATTAGTCATATATAGATATCCAAATTTCCATAGAAATCCTTAAAACATGAATAAACAATATCCTCCAGAAATTGTATTACATGATTCAGAAGAGTATCTATCTCTGGATGGTATGTGGTACTCATATTAACCTGAGTCCCCTACACTGCAGGGAGACTTCTATAGACCCTTGAGGTAAACTGAGGAACCCTTCTTGAATCAAAGGTTGATGGGACTGAATGTAACTTAAAAGTATCTTTCACATATAGATTACAAAAATCATCATCATTATAGGCATCCCTAATTAAAATGACACGATCCAAATTTTTAAACCAATCAATAAATTCCTAGATAGCCCCCCCCCACGACTTACGTAACAAAACATATAAAATAAAACGATTAAGTTAACACCGGAAACAACGATAAATATAAGATATTGTTAACAAAGCAATGTTAAAAGATCATATATGATATCATATGAATGTATATGATTCTTGTATAATTTAATAAAAATTATTTCACCATTATACATGAGGTTAACCTACCCCAACCAAGGAAAAGTACAAGGTAAGTGTTTACTTCACAACCTCTTCATTATCCAAGATTGTTTATACATAATTATCTACTGGGACCTCGTTATCATCCACAATATTGTTATCCTTACTGAGCATCTGAGCTCACCCCTTTCAATGTTATAATATTTTCCAGGATGTGAAGAAGTATTTTATGAATGACCTGCAGGGATTGTCAGAAGATGATATGAGTGTGGACTATGGAGACTTTGTTATTGTAGTTTTTCACTTTATGATGTAATGTAACGTTTACGAATGTATCTAGTGTTTCCAAGGCTACTAAACTAATCGGTCTTTCGAGACTTGATCTTTTGTGATCATGCCAATGTTACGAAGTAATGCACCGACTCTGGGTTGCTGGGGTCAGGGCGTTACATTATTTTTATATGGAATCATAGTAGAATTGTCTACTTTGTAATCTTTTGATATGTAATAGTTATGTTATAATTCTCTAAAACTCTAAACCTGAAAAGACCCTCAATGTGAATTATTCCTTTAATTCAATATTAAGTAAGGTTTAAGGTCGGGGCCTTATAGTTTGTATCATATGTCGGTTTAGACAACTTTAGGAGTTAGAAAAGTGTTAAATTATAAGTTAATTTATGGTATAATTGAAATGATATATCATTTTAAGATTACCATGTTTATTTGCCTAAGATATTTCTATGTTAAGAATGGTTTCTCGCAGAGAAAAAAAATCAGCTATGTTGGGACGAAATCAAGAGGAAGACAAACTTCCAAATGAGCAACCTGAGATGGTCGTAATTGGAACTGAACAGTTTGTTGCAGTGATGGCACAGTTGAATATGGATATAAATGGTGGTGGTATCCATGCACGAGATCAGCCAAAGCAACCAAAGATGAACTTGTCAGTGGTGGAACATTTAATGAGGCAACATCCCCCATCATTCAGAGGATCATCTGACCCCATGCTAGCTGAAGGGTGGATTAAAGCACTGGAGAAGATTTTTGATGTCATGGGGTGTTCAGAACATCAAAAGGATATTCTTGTTGTTTACCGTTTTGAAGTTGAAGATGATCAGTGGTGGTCGATGGATAAAAATATCAGGTATAGTGATGAGATTGATGATCTTCACTTGGATGAATTCAGAGGTATGTTTCTTGAGAAATATTTTCCTAAGGTAGGTCTTCTTAGTATGGAAAAACAGTTTCTAGAATTGAGGCAGGAGGATGACACAGTGGCTGCTTATGAAGCAAAGTTCACTCGATTTTCAAGGTATGCTCCAAACTTCCTAAGAGATCTTGACAGTAAAATAACCGTTTTTACTCAGGGTTAAATCCAAAGTATCAAAGGGCCTGAGCTTCTCGTGAGTTCAAAAGTTATGAAAAACTTGTTCGATGTGCGGAGAAGGTGGAAATGGAATTTTCCAACGATCAGGTGTTCTTTGACAAACGACAGAATAAGTGGTCCAATTGGCAGGAAAAGGGGAATAATTCATCAAAGAAGCAAGGTGGTAAGAAAACCAAATATCAATCCTATGAGAATTTTGGTAAAATGCATCCTGGAGAATGTTTATCCAAGTCTGTAAAGTGCTTTCGTTGTGGTAAGCCATGTCATATTTCTCATAACTGTAAGGAACATGATCATGGAGTCAATGAAAAGTCAGCGGTAAGATGTTTTAAGTGTAATGAAATGGGTCATTCTGAAAATGAGTGTCTAATAAAGAACTCAACTGAGGGAAAGAAGCCAGACTACAAGTAGAAAGGGGTGGTGAAATCCTTTGCAACTACTTCAGTAGATGTTGGGCCATCGAATGAAGTAGTATCAGGTACACTATTTGTTTGTTCAGATTATCCCAATGTGTTGTTTGATTCAGGGTCTACACATTCATTCATTTCTGAGAAGTTTTCTATTAAATTGATAATTCCATCTCAAGATATGAATCCTGAACTAATGGTAAAAATACCAGGAGGGAACGTTGAGACAAAAATAAATTATAAGAACCTTCCTATCCTTGTGTGCGGAAAGAATATACCAGAAAACCTTATTGATTTTCCTCTAGTATAGTTTGATGTCTTTTTGGTCATGGATTGGATTTCTGCTTAACATGCTAAGATTTACTACAGAGCTAAAATGGTTTTTTTAGAAAGATTTGTAGTTTGTGTATAGGAATGAACCCTTTTTTTGATAACATATCAGGAAGTTGAGAAACTAGTAAAAGATGGAAATTAATGTTACCTTGCACATATTGTTGAAAATAAAGGAACTGTTCAGATTAATGATATGCCTATGGTAAATGAGTATCTTGATGTTTTTTCTGATGAGTTTTCTGGTATAATTCATGATCGGGAAGTTGAATTTACTGTTGACTTGGTTCCTGATTCTAAGCGAATTTCAAAACCCCCTTATCTAATGGCTCAATTTGAAATATTAGAGTTAAAGAAGCAATTGCAGGAGTTTTTAGATAAAGGTTTCATTCGACCTAGCACATCACCATGGGGTGCTCCAGTCTTGTTTATTAAAATGAAATATGACTCAAGGAGACATTGCATTGATTATAGAGTCTTAAATAACATTATTGTTAAGAACAAGTATCCTTTACCTCATATAGTAGATTTGTTTGATCAGCTACAGGGAGCTCAGTATTTTTCAAAGATTGAATTGAGGTCGGGGTACCATCAGTTGAAAGTAAAAGAAGCAGACGTTCCGAAGACTGCGTTCCATACTAGTTATGGCCATTATGAATTTGTAGTTATGCCTTTTGGGTTAACCAATGCACCTGCTGTATTCATGGACATTATGAATATAATTTTCCATGAGTTCTTGGATATATTTGTGGTTGATTTCATTGATGATATTTTGGTGTTTTCTAAAACTAAAGAGGAACATGAAAGTCATTTAAGGGTTATCATGCAAACCTTAAAAGAAAAGATAGTGTATGGAAAATTAAAAAAGTGTGAGTTTTGGATACAACAAATTTCTTTCTTGGGTCACATTGTTTCAAAAAATGTCATAACTATTGATCCTTCTAATACAAAAGATGTTGAAGAATGGCCAAAACCCACAAATGTAACCGAGATCCGTAGTTTCCTTGGTTTGACAGGTTAATAATGAAGGTTTGTTGAAATTTTTTCACAGTTATCTAGTCCAATGACTAAGATTACTAGGAAGGGTGTTCAGTTTATCTGGAAAAATGAATGTGATTATTTTTTTCAGGAGTTGAAAAGAAGATTGGTGAATGCTCCAGTTTTGGCAATTCCTTACAGGAATGGTGAGTTTGTTATCTACAGTGATGCTTCGTTAAAGGGACATGGTTGTGTCCTTATGCAGAATGATCAGGTAATTTCATATGATTCACGTCAGTTAAAAACTAATGAGGTAAATTACCCTACACATGACTTGGAATTAGCTGCTTTTGTTTTTTCTCTAAAAATTTGGAGGCATCATTTGTATAGAGTGAAGTGTGAAATATATACTGATCACAAAAGTTTAATGTATATATTCACTCAGAAATAATTGAACATTAGACAGAGGAGATGGCTGGAATTAATCAAGGATTATGATTGTACAATTCATTACCATCCGGGAAAAACAAATAAAGTGGATGATGCTTTGAGTCGAAAAAGTAATGCTTCATTAACCATGCTACGTTTGAAACGAGATCCTTTGGTTTTTGATTTGATGAAATTTTTCATAGAAGTTGTCGGTTAAGGAAGTTATTCTATTTTGTTTTAGGTATCAGTGAGATCATCCCTATCAGACAGAATTAATCAAGCATAGAGGGAAGATAGTGAGTTGCAGAAAAAGGTAGAGCTGGTTCAGAAGGGTAACTTTCCTGAATTCAACATTGATAATGATTGTGTTTTGAGGTTTGGGAAGTGATTATGTGTCCCTAGTGATTCACAGTTGATGAATGAGTTGTTATGTGAGGCTCCTAGTTCCCCATTTTCTATTCATCCTGGCAGTACTAAGATGTACATAGATTTTCGGGAGTATTACTAGTGGGATGGAATGAAAAGAGATATTGCTGATTTTAGTGTGAAGTGTTTGACTTGTCAGCTAGTTAAAGCAGAGCGGCAGTTACTAAAAGGGATGCTTCAGCCTTTACTAGTGCTAGAGTGGAAATGGGAAAGTATATCCATGGACATTGTTGTGGGATTACCGAGGACATCTCGGGGTAATAATGCAATCTGGGTTATTGTTAATCAATTGACTAAATGTGCTCATTTCCTTCCTATTCGCGATAATTTTTCTCTAGATCAACTTTCTCGATTGTATCTTAATGAGATAGTTAGGTTAAATGGAGTTCCCCTCTCCATTGTATCTGATCGTGATCCTAGTATTACTTCTAAATTTTGGAAAGGCCTTCAGAAGTCATTGGGTACTGAGTTAAATTTTAGTACAACTTTTCATCCGCAATCAGATGGGCAGGAAAACGAAAAATTCAGACCTTGGAGGATATGCTACGAGCTTGTTCTATGGATTATCAGGGAATTTGTGGCCAACATCTTTCTTTGGTTGAGTTTTCTTATAATAAAAGTTTTCATTCTAGTATACAGATGGAACCATTTGAGGCATTATATGAGAAACGGTGTCAAACTCCAGCTTTTTTGGATGAAGTGGGTGAAAGGAAGATGATGGGGCCAGAATTGGTAGAAGAGATGGAAGAAAATTTTCAGTTGATTCAGAAACACATGAGAACAGGTCAGAGCAGACATAAAAGTTATGCGGATAACCGGAGGAAGGATCTATCTTTCGAGGTATGTGATCTTGTTTTTCTCAAGGTTTCTCCATGGAAAAGTGTGATGTTATTTGGTATGAAAGGAAAGATGAGTACAAGGTTCATTGGAACATATGAAATTATGGAGAGAGTTGGATCAGTTGCTTACAGAGTGGCATTACCTCCTATTTTATCTCAGGTACACAATGTTTTTCATGTTTCGATGTTGAGAAAGTATATACCAGATCCATCTCATGTTTTGAGCCCGGAGGTAGTTCAGTTAGAAGAGAATATCTCTTATGAAGAACAACCAGTCCAGATTCTTGACCGAAGAGAGCAGGTGTTGTGGAATAATTTAATTCACTAGGTAAATGATTTGTGGAAAAACCATATGGTTTAAGAGGCAACGTGGGAATCTAAAAATGCTATGTGGGATAAATACCCCCACTTATTTTGATAAGTGAATAAAGTAGTGAGGACGAAATTACCAAAAGGGGGGAAGGATGTAACATTCCAGGTAAATAAAGAATAATAAATTTTTATATTTATTAATATTTTCGAATTAAATATTAATTTTACTTTAAAGGGGTTGCTATGTTCGATAGTGTACTCGATACTCAATGACGAGTTTCTTTGAAAACTTACGTTGCACACTAGTAATATAATAATATTATTTTTAATGATAGTTAACATGTAGTCATTGTATTGTCGGGAATGGATATAAATAACTAAAATATGATTATATATGTTTTTTAATTTTTTTTTACAATTATAGATAAAGGCTTAAAATACGGAATGAATTCAATTTTAGGCATTTATACCCTAATTTTCACTAAAGGTTCACTTATCTCATTTTGATGGAGAACCATCATTAAATATAGTTTTGATCACTCTTATATATTCTATTGGACCAAATATAACTCTTTATTTAGAATCAGGCATCAAAATTTACTTTGTGTAAATTTTTGGTATTTTTCCGATAAAGTTCATTTTTAATGAATAGTGAAAAATGTTGTATTTTAATTCAAAACGTATTTTTAATCTAATTTATTTATATGATTAGATTATCATTTGAATTGGTTTTAAAGTGAAATCAGAATATATTTTTATCATTTAATCCAATAGTGGGCATTGGAATTAATTTCACTTTGAAATCAGACTTAAACTAGTGTCAATCTTTTGATACTTATTATTTCATAAAAACACGCTATTTGCTCTGACAGGGGGAATTAATTATTAAATTAATTAATTAAACTTTTAATTTTTGAATTTTGTAAAATAGACTTCATTTTTCAATTCGGAATATCAAATATAGCTTAGGGGTGAATTTCTGGTATGATTCTGAAAAACATCAATTTTTGATGAATAGTGAAACCACTAAGTGGTACTCAAAAAACTGATTTTTCGTTTAAATGAAATAATACCACCTCTGTGTTTTGAATTTCAAAAATACGACATGCATGGTTTTCATTAGGAAGTAAAATGTGGTTCAATGGGATTAAAATGATTTTTTGGTGAATAGTAACTTTTAGGTTTATTAATCTTGATTAGAGGTAATTATTGTAATTTAAGGTAAAAATAATGTTTTAATAATATGAAATGACCTAGACACATGTCCTACCCTTATTGGATATGTCATGGAAGACCAATACAATCCATGGGTCAACTTGGGGACCCCATGGAGCCACTTAGGAAGGAAAATAACATTAATATCTTTTTTATTTAATGTAAAAGTAAAAAATGTCACAAACATGAGTTATTTTACTAAAACAATTTTTACATGGGGTTATACAATTCAGATATTTTACTATAAATAGTCATTGGAAATATAAATAGATTTACTACATCATAGTATCTGTTTTATAATTTTTAGAAATTATATAAATAAAATTATTTATGTCATCATAATGATGCAGCGATTACCTCATTAATAAAGGATTTAAAAAAAATGAAAAGATAATGTAAAATCTATAACCTACACATGTCCAAAACCTATTGTATGGGTGGATTTAGAACCCTTATCACCATAGACTCGAATTATATCAATGTGGGACATTTTAAATCCGAAAATTGTTTTAATATAAAGTAACATTTCTTTACATTCCATGAGTGCCCCTCCTCTCCTCTTATAAAAGGCCCCCCACTTCTACCACATTACCCCCACATCCAAAGCCTTTGGATCTGCCAACCCCTACCCATTTTGTCTATCTGCATCCCTCTCTAACTCTTAGATTCTCATTTTGGGCAGAAGTATTCCCAAGGAAGCCTTTGGGATCAAACCAAAGGGAGTTACCCGATTTTAAGGTAATGTCTTCACTTGAGTCATTTTGGTTTATTTTTCTTCTCCAACCCCCTAAACTCTTTTTATACATTTATTTTGTAACAAATCCAGTATATGAAATATACTAGGATGTTGATATAAGAAGTATTAGAGCTACAATTACACATAACTACATCTAATGGTTAAAGAACATACTGTTTCTGTGGATGTCGAATTTCTGCCTCACGAAACGATGATTGTTCAATATTCATCTAACACCTTCAAAGGTGGCCATTAAGATGTCACCATATTTATATATGATATATAATATGTTTATGTTTTCCTTAAGCTTATGTATTTTTCATTTATTTCATACCGTTATGGCTTCCGTTATGGGTATATGCGATATCATCATTTTAGGAAGTGCGGACTACCGCCCCCTCAAAGTGATTTGATTCGTTAATACCATATGAGGTACGTATAAAGGATATATTTAATGATATTATATATGATACAATACTGGAATTAAAATAGTAATATTTATCATTATGTTTTAATTCCATTAAATATGAAATAGAAATGGAAGTAGCTTTCATGCGTACGTACGGCTTACCGTCTCCATGAACGATGCATTTCATTTATTACCTCTAAATGTTATGTAATATTATAAATTCATGAATGTACTGGATATATATATGATATATATGATATCCACATAATTAATACAATTCTGGATATATTGGATATTTTACCACCTGAACAACTTGTAATTATAAAGAGTTTATTTTTGACTCAAGTACCAATGATTGTTAAAACGACTGATATTAACATAAATAATAACATAGTGTTCATGACATGGTAATAAGTGATATAAAAGGAATAATGATCTTGAAAAATGTTATTAAGAAGTATAAAATTAACTCATGTTTATTATTCAGGAGATTAAAGAACGATCGAGTTAGGTCGGACCTGAGGTAAGAGAATTCGTCTCAATCTCCTTTCATTGAGGCATATTTTGTTTTATACACAACATTATTTTATACATTGTATAAACCCCTTTGACATTTAATTTTATTCAAAAGGAATGTTTTTATACAATTCGTTTTACTAAACTACAAAAAGGAATGTTTCTTTTAACATATGCGGTGACAACGACCTTTTTTCGCCACTGTGAGTATTATTTGGTCTTTGGCTTCCTCAACAAGCTGTAATGTTTTTAAAATGAAATTAATGCCATTTAATCTTTAATATATTTTGGTATTGAAAATGGTTTTTATAATGGATTTCTTATGTCAATATATTTATGTGATATATGGTGATCAAAGTATGGAAATGTTTTCTTTCCATTATATTTGTTTTATATCTTATGATTTTATAATGGTACTTGGACATTTGACAGGTGGTTACGTGATAAACCATATGACTGGTGGTTCCGTGAATACCACGATGGGTGGTTACGTTATAACCTCCAATGCATTGGGTATGGAAGTCGGCCATATGGCTATTCCATTAAGTGATATGTGTGGAAGTCCATCGTATGGTTATTCCATTTAAGTATGTTTATATCCCATGTTTCCTTTATATGTTATGTGATCTTTATATGGGTTTTATGGTAATCTTTTGGTTACAAAAGGGTAAGTAATGATATTTTATTTAGTGAAGAGTTTTTACTTCTTCATAAAGGTGAAAAGTATTACTTTGATAAAGTATACATGGTTTACATGTTCTTTTGATAAACTAATAGTTTTCATTTTTTGTGTATCCCTTACTGATCTTTTTATGCTCACCCCATGTTTTTTTTTGAAATTTTTTTCACAGGACTTAATGTGGAATAGTGTCAAGGATGGGATCAAGGGAAAGTCACGGTATATAAAACATGGAACTATCCATGTTTCTTTTTAAGAGTTTTCTATTCTATGGAAACTTAGTAGAAGTGTCTACTTTGTAATCTTTTGAGATGTAATAGTTATGTTCTAATTCTTTAAAACTATAAACCTGAAATGATCCTCAATGTGAATTATTCATTTAATTAAATATTTAGTAAGGGTTAAGGCCAGGGCCTTATAGATTTTCCATGCGTTACATGCAGTACTGAGTTTCCACGAGACATTGTTTTTTGTAATAATCATTTAAATTATGTAGTTATAACCTAGTCATTAAATGCATTAATATGAATATTAATAACAAAAATTTAATATTTATTTTTAATTTATATTCACAAATAAACATATTTATAATGAAATTTATATTTTTTTTCTAAGTGATTATATGTATAGAAATGTTATTTTCCAAAATGAACTGCTTTTTTTCCTCACCATGAGTAATAATAACAATAAATTTAGACACAATTAGATATTTTATTTGATAAAATAATTATCAATTTTTAATTAATAATGTCAAAATTAACATAGGGTGTATTTTTAGGGTTCTTTTAAGACGTTACTTTTTTTGATAAATAGTGAAAAATAATACATAGTAGATAAAAATAATATTTTTCAATTTATTATACTTAAATTTTTTTGGAAGTCATAATAGATCAATTATAAACATATAAATCAGTTTTTCCATTGGAATCTATTTAATACTAAAACAATAAATAAAATCGTGTTGACCTTTTGTACGTTATTTTTACCCGAAATCTATTCATGTCTGTAGGATTATATTTAAACATAATTTTTCCTCTTTAGTGAATTGAATTTAAAAAAGTAACATATACGGTTGTAATCAGTATGATATTTAGAGTCTCATAGGATCAATTTAAGATATTTGTATATTATGAGTAGAATCCTTAGTAAATTGTTATTTACTGTGGCTAATGGGTAAATTAGATAATTAAAGGTAAAAAATATTATAATATCATAAAAATATAATAACACTTTTCCTAATTTCTTTTAATGAGTGTGTGTTTAAACAAATAATCCATGTTCTGAAATTATAACCTTTTTTGTCTCTTTGGTAAAAATATTACATTTATTATATTTTCTATTAAGATAAGTTAAAATTTTCATACTCAAATTATTAATAATTAAATAATTTCTAATATAGTCTTATATAGAAGTTAAATTAGACTATGAATAGTCCTTTTATTTATAATAAATATATAATCATCGTGATTTTTTTATATTTTTATAAAAGAAACAACTTATGTTAAGTCAGTCACAACAATGATACATTGATTTTTTTTAATGAAATTTCAAATAAATGATTTTGAAAACATTAAAATAAATTAAATATGAAATAATTAATGACATAATAAAACATTTAGATAACTATGACAGGTCACTATGAGAATATATGTTTTGTAAGTTATCATGTTAATATGATACTTTAAAAAGATAAATAATGAAGAGTTTCATTATTGATGTAAATGATACAGTAAAATAAATATTTATTTATTAAATGATATAAAATTCATAAAAATATATAATTTAAAAAGATAACTATATTTATGTTATAAATGTCATTAATGATCCACTTGGGGTTATATTTTCTTTTTTTAGTAAATATTTTATCCCTAATGTTGAAAAAACTATGTTGTAATGGTAAAATATAAATGGTTTAACAAAGGGTTAAATCCATGAAATAAGATTAATATTGTGACGTAACTAAGACTAAAAATCATTTATTGATATTACTTATAATAATGATAATATTATATTCATAATAAATATCATTTTATATATTTAAAATTTAAAATAAATTTATATTAATTTTATAAATAGAGGATTCCAAGAAAGCCCCTACCATATCATATAAAAAAGCACCACCACCCTCACATTCTAACACCACATTCATAATTATATATTAACCAAACAATTATCATTTCATTTATGTTGATCCCTATTAATGTTTTCTAGGTTATTCTAGCCTAAAATTACAGAATATAGTGTCTGTATGAGAATATCTAGATGGATATGGTCGAAGAAGTGGAAATCTTTTTATTGACTCATTCAAAACTGTTTCTTCTTTTACATACCCTTCATGCGTTTATTAACATGTAATTTTATAAATACAGTATAAAATATATTCAGATATATTAAAATGATTATGGAAAACATGATTCTAACATTTATTCACCATGAAAATTTATGCATCATGCGAACGTACGTACAACTTAATGTATATATGTCATGGTGAAATATTTTTTTCATCATTGCATTACATGGATAAGTAAAATTATAGAAATTATGAATATAAATGATGAATATAACAATATTTTGATTCCTAAAAATAATATCATCATGTTCCTTATTTTTTTCAATTAATATAATTTTATCATCGCTCATGGTTACATATGGCATACCATCTCCATAACGCGATGAGATTAATATTCCACACAAACCATATCAAGCGTGATTGTAAAAAAAGTATATAATAAAAATTTATGAAATATATGAAATAATAATTATAATATATATATATATCTCTCATTTACCTTCTTCCATTCTGTATGATTATAAATCAGAAACAATGTTCGTGTGTACACAATATATACCATCATCATGAATACTGTATTAAATTTTATATATTTATCATGAATATTTAATTATATAAGTTATTTATATGAAATATAAATATTGTTTTACAGTCTAGATGTAGTGAAAACAATATATACCAAATATTAATAAGAATAAAAAGTCATTAAACATACAATAAACAAACCAATTATTACCCGAAACATTTTTTCAACATGGAATTGTTTATAAACATGTAATATAAAGTAATAAATGAATCATATATAATGTCATATATATTATAATGATTATTTTATATGTTCATAATATGTTTAACACCAATATAAACGTGTTTCAAACACGTACTAAGGGAATCCGACCTATGTTAAGGGTTAATTTCACAGTCTCATTAATCCCCCTGATTGTCTATACATAAATATTTATCAAGGGGTAAATATTTTCCATGCCCATGATTCATAAAAATATTTCCATAATATTTTTACTATTACTATACAATTTTTTAATGTTATTTTTACCCATGTATTTTATTTATTAATAATTTTGAAAGGAATATATTTTCTTCTTCCTAACGAGGTACATATTACTTTTCTTAAAAAAGTATTATAGGAATGTTTTTTAACATATATGTAATGAATGAATTTTAATGATTTCGTGATTATTTATTTACATGAATATTCCACTACATCCTTATAATTATATTATCAAATTAAATTTGTTCTCTTAAAATTGTGTGCATTTCAAGTATAAAATATTGTTTAAATGAAGAAATGATATTTTCATCAAGAATTTATATCAAGATATATATAAATACTATTTTCTATATAATATTACATTATTTGGATTTCATTATTTTTTATTAGGGAAATTTTTAAATTATCCAATTATTCGAATTTAAATTATTTGTTAAATACTTATGATGGAAATATATTTAGGAAACCCATTTCTTTTTCATTTATTAAGTTACGATTTCATGAAGATTATGAAAACCATTTCATTCCATGGTTTATATTATGATAAATGATTATTGTTATTGTTGAAGATATATTAATTATTTCACAATGAAATGGGTGGGACCTATATCTACCTCTAATAAATTAGTTAACGATTTATATCTGATGAGATTTATATAAAATACCATGTCCGCTAAGATGGTCTTCAGTGTGAATATTGACTATTAAGATAGTTGTGGGAGTAAACCATGATTATCCACACAATTATGGTTGTTAACTATGAAAACCAATATAGTGATGAGATTGAACCATGACTACCAAGATGGTATGGGAAGTGAACCCATTCTAATAGTGTGGCCTCATAAGTGATGACTTGGTATTGATTCCATTGAATTTAATCCTTAACTACTTTTGAAATAAATTTATATGATTATGTGTTTTCCACAAATTACATGACATATTCATATATTGATATTTCATTGATTATGTTATTTATTTTATTATGATTTAGGTTTTATTATCTTACAATCATTTTTCTATCATTCCTATTTATGATCTTTGATAGGCACATTATGATCTTCTATTTTCATTGTCATGTTCTCATACCCTTAATATAATTATTATGTTTTCATGTAACCCATGCTTATCCATATTGAGCATCTCATATCACCTTTTTTCTTATGATTTATTTTCCACATGTTATAATGAATGGTTTTAGTTTATGGTAATAATGGGGAATAATTTTTTAAGATATTTTGAATACCTATCTCCTATTTAAAAAAATTTGTTCCAATATTTCAAATGCACTGAACAAATATGACCATAGGGTGTGTGTTTGTGTAATGTATTATTTATTCATAAAAAGTGATATAATTATAGTTTATAAAATGGGAGGTCCCCAATATAATATACATTCCACCACATCAATTGGTTAATCTACCTCAGATGTAGTTATTTTAAAATCATCTCCATATAACTTTGGCATGTTCTATAGTAGATTTCGTTGATACAGAGGGTATTAATATTTGTAGTTCCCCGTATCTCTATTGGTGAAACATTGAATATATTTTCGTTTATTCTTCCCCTTCAATTCTTCGACAATATGACCATTTTACCCACACTAATGAAAAACTATTGATTCCTTCATTCATTCACCAAGGTTATTTTTTTCAATAACTTTTAATTGGATATACTTTTTTAATTTTAATATTCATTATTTACACATTCTGTTTTACACAGTATTTTGGAGGACCTATTCTTCTCTAGGATCCCATTGAATATATTTGATCTCGATAATTCATTCTCATTTTTGATGGTGGATAAAAATTCTTCATCATATGAAAAATGATTTTGGGAGACCATAGAAATTCATACATTTGGGTTAAGACCTTTAAATATATGGTAAATATTAAACTCTATGTTTCATATGTAATCTATATCATATCTATATAACCTTTTAATGGTAAATTTAATGATTATGAGCCTATTTTAAACTTTTTTCCTTAATCTAATGAACTATCTCTTCATCTCAATTTATTTCTCATGAATGGAATTTTTATAAAATTATGTCTCCTTATGATAATTTGATTAAATTATATCTATTTTTTCCCGATAGTATTCTAGATCAAATAAAACCATTTATTAGCATTGAATTTGAGAAAATTAAGGTATGTGTATCACTTTATCACCACATCCCAATGAAATAAATATCTTAACTAGAGACTTTTTACATTTATAGAATAAAATTGGACTCTAATGACCAATAAATGATGGTGGATTATATCAATTAAAAGCGATCAAGAATATGATAATCTCATAGTGGAATAGGTTGATCCATCAAGGTTTGATTCTTTTTTATAATCTTGTTAAGATGCACCAATAGGGCCATAATTTCTTCAATTCAAATACATGATGTGTTGGATTTCACTATAGGGAAATATCAACATTCTCTATGTTTATTTATAAAATTATTCAATACAAGTTTCATTTCTATACAATGTTTTATAAATTATTAGATCATAAAACTATGAATTTTAAATCAAGATATATAATTCCATAAAATAAAAATTTATGAATTACTCATATTGGAATAACAATCGTTGTTTTCTTTGGGGATCTCATTACATTCAAATCATTCATATCAATTTATAAAAAAATATTAATTATCATATGTGTATCTCATGGTAGTGTCCAATAAGCTACACTAGAAACCTCATAGTTGTGTACCGGGTTATTCTCGAGTCTAGACTAATGCAACCTTTTCAAAGTTGTTATCCATAGGTACATCTGTGCTAGAACCATTTCAAGTTGTAGTATCCAAAAAGGGATGTATTACTATAAAGAACCATATAGTACCTACCATATAAAAACATTATATTGTAATTATATGCTTATCCTAAAATAAAATCTTAGGGATAAGATCCATAATACATGTTTTACTAAATATCGTTTCCCTGAATTCTTCTAATAAATATCTGATACCAACTATAATAAACCCAAACAAAATAGCCTTGATATGTTGACATAATTTATTACATTGGAATAGATTGTATATTCAAATCTAAATGAATCAATCAATTTAGAATTTTTTTGAAAACTATATTACATAAGAGATAAATAACTACAATTAGAGAAGGAAAATAAATCCTAACTAATGTAAAAGCACATCAAACTTGGAAATATTTCCAAAAATTATTCTTCATATCATATAGGAATGCATATAAATATTAGAGAAATGAAATTATCAGTAAATTTATAATATAGATGATTCAATAATGAATCATTGAGAATAATCACAATGGACTGATAAAAAATAAACAAACATTACTTTTAAATAACAACATAAGGCATAATCAATAGGGAATGGTAATTTATTGAAATCCATGTCATTTAATCAATAAAATGGGAATAAAATGAATCCATATATTTATTCAATATGGGAATATAATGGATTGTAATAAATAAAAACTAAATGAATTTAACTGTGATTTATAAGAATCAATATTTACTTGTAACATGTTACCATTACCTTCAAAATATATCCCCTAAATTGTTTAAAACATACTGTGTAAAAAACATGGGATTTGACCAACTTATCTATCTCATTAGAGAATTGATTCATCAATCATATTTCTATAAGCATCCCCCATCCTATTTATTCTGGTCTATAGTATTCCTTGTATATTGAATAGTTGATTTAAATTAATGAACAATGTTCCTTATCAAATAACTACATTGAGTAAAGGGTATAGATTTTTCAATATTTCCCAAGTTAATAAAATAAAATTCAATGTTAATAATGTATGTAAAAAATGGTATTAATTTTTGGCACAATAATTTCCATTATAAAATTATATATTTTTTTTATATTATGTTTAATAAAAAAATTATATTTATTATAATAAATTGATTGTTTCAAGAGAATGTTAGCAACAACAAAACATTTCACAATAACATTATCTGATTTAAATTTTAAAATACAATACACCTAAATAAAATAATTCAAATTTAAACATTAAAAAAACATGAAATATTATATAGTCATATTATTAAATTTCTTATGGGATGTATATACCACACATATGTTTGAAGTGGTTCTTAATAACAAATAAGTCTCAATGGAATGTAAATTGAGACAAAATCCATTACAATCTGCTCTATTTTGGTTGAATTATATATAACCTCTTATATAATGGTTTTAATAATGATAATAAATTACACCAAATCCATATTAAAACATATAATATCATATATAATCCTTTTATAATATCTAATCACTTTATTGTTAATAATCATTCCTTATTTTTTTGGTTCAGGTGTTACTTTCCGGGTTTTCAAAGTACTAATTGAAAAGTTATTTTTCTTTACAATTACATTGATAATGATTTTATCATATCATGAATTTTTATCATGATATTAAAAACTTATATATTTAGTATGTATTTTTTTATAGTTGATTGTATTTTTCTTATAGGAATTGAAATGCACCATTCATAGAGACTGTAGATCATATGTACGCTGAAACTCTATCTCCCTTTTAATGTCATATTAAATAAAAAGGTAATTGATATATATTTTTATTATAATGACAGTATCATATTTAATTCATATATATCTAATAGGTTTACTAAAATAATTTATAATACATTACCTGTAAATTGTGAACGAATAAAATCGATTTAGGAGGCGGTGGTCCTCTGTACACATGAAAAATATTATCATATTCCCTCAAAATGGAAATCAAGAAGGTAGGTATTATATAAAAATTCCAAAATCATATAAAAATCATAATAATCATAAATGTTATACATAAATATAATTTCCATAATTATTCCAAAATAGTAAACGTGGTAATGAAAATACACAAGATCGTTTGTGAGGCCATAGTTTTCCTTACACATGAACGATGGATTCATAATTCATTTGGTGAAAGTGTGTAAGGGTGAAGTTAGTATCCTTAATATTAATAAATTAAAAAATATTTTAGATAATTTTTTTTATTTAATAATCTGGCAATATTTTGAATTTGGGGGGTAAAAAATAAATAAAATAAAGATAAAAGTGGATGAATATTACCTCTTCTGTGGGTAACTTTAATTGGTTTGCACCAAATGCAGTCCTTGGATGGTATTATTATGAAACTATGTATTCAATAATGAATGAAGGGATGTTTGAAATTTAATTTTCCAAGGATTGGATGACCTAAATGGCCAGGGTGTGTGGAATTGTGAGGGGAGTGAGTTCCTTTTACTGTGGAGGAGGAGGGGAGTTATTGTACACACTAAAATGATAACACAATTGGGATGAATCACATATAAAATGTGACAAAAATATTGAACCATTATCGATAAATGTGAATATATAGTTGAAATATGTTCATCCAATAGGTGTTAGATACATTTTGGTTCATTTCAACACCTTATCTTTTTTAACTAAATAATAATTAATATCATTTTTACCCCAATAGTTGTGATTAACATTAACTCTTTTTTCTAATCAGTATAGTAGAATCTAAATTTCAAAATATTTTTAATAATAAATGATCCTGATCCAAAAAAAAATTGATTTTTCAATCTTCAATTATAAAACTGGAAGAATAAATATTAAATTTATCTCATAGATGTGACAACAAAGTGGGGTTTTTATAGTTAAAATAATCAATGGTTTGAAATGTTTTAATGTTAAAATTCACTATAACATTGATTCAAACAACCTAAATTTGATGAGTATGTGTATACATTACCTAATGTTAAAATAAATCCAATTTAACATATATTTTACGATTATAAATAATCACAATGAAATGATTGTTCTCAATTAAGTTAAATATTTTTCACTCTTCATAAAAAAATAAAACTTCTCCAATCAATTACCAAAAATCACCTCTAGATAATTTTTAAAATTATAATTTCAAAAATTGTGATTATTTCATAAAGTAACAATTATAAAATTATTAGGATTTATTTTTATGATAATTACTCCTTTGAAATATTGAAAATAAGCCTTTTAGAAAAATACATCTTCTTATAGCTAAAATTTGATTTCAATGATTCTTATTCATAATAATTTTTTTTATTAATGTCAAAAAATATGATTGAATATATAATATATAAATTTCATTATTATTAATCACTAAAAATAATTAAAATAATTTTATAATTTTAATAACATTTGGGCAGATTTAAAATAGTTTTTAAAATAAACATTTATTTATATTCAATTGGGTTGTCTATTTCAATTTCAAATTGACTCATAACCAATGAATTCAAAAATAATATCACAGGTTAGATAATGATATTCATTTCCAAATGTTTAATATCTATGTTATAATCATTATTTGTAATAGTATTTGGTAAAAATCAGTCTTTCATGTAATACAAGATATCGAAGAAAGTCATTGTTGCATGCAATGGAAAAAAATATAATTTTATGTGAATTTCATGTTATATCAAAAAAAATATTTTAAAAGTACTATATTGTTATTCGTTGGGCATGTTACATTATGATTAAGATCAATAACTTTGAGTGTATTATTTAAAAATTATATGGTCATTTTATCCAAGACTTATGTTCATGTTATTCATAAGTGATTATTTATATCTCCCTTGTCTACCATTACTAAGAATATATTCTCATCCATTGTTACATTTAATTTATAAATTATATGGAGAATGTTTTTATGCATGATATTTATGATAGTGTTTGTAGTTATAAATAAACAAGAGGGATATGATCTAGTTTACTTATAATAAAAGGATTTTGGGTATGGACGTTTCAAAAGAAAATAAATTTTTATTGTAGTCATGTGTGTGTATTGGTAATTTGAAATTAAGACTAATATATTCATATGTAATATCATTGTATGAGGTGTTTGGGCCATTACATTTTTTTTCAATGGACAGTAATAGATAACATTTTGTAAACAGTGATGTGAAACCTTTAGTGAGATGCCCTAAGCTATTTAGATATATATATATATATATATGTGAATGTACAGAAAAGCATCAAGAAAATGTATTTAAGGTTATATAGAGTGTTTCCCTTAAAAATAAATTCAATTCTAGATACTACATGTGGTTTTGGTTTAGAAACAATTATACCTTATAGTACAAACTCTGAGAAAAAACATTGTGGTTTGATTCGATCAACACTTGGTACAAAACAATAGGCCTTACTACCAATTTTGTTTAACACAATAAGTGGTATGTAATTCAAATTCATAAACACTTTATCAACTATATTGATCGTTATTTGTAATGATCTTGAAATGCCTAGGTTAATCCAAATGTTCTATGGAATGAGAATAATGATTAAAAATTGTGACATACTATTCAAGTTTTATTGTGAATGATCACTATGATGAAATATTATTGATGACCACTCAAACCATTATTGTTTATTATGGTTTAGAATAAATAATAATAATATTGAGTTTTTAATTGATATGATCAAATATTGATGTACCCTCTTTGATCTTTTTTTTGGATTTATTTTATATCATGAAAAATCTATAATAATGATATTTCCTATACAGAATGATTTAATATTTAATTAGTTGTGAAACCTCTAATTGTGTGATGATCACGTATCTTGTCTATGAATCATCACTAGTTTATTTTTGGGGTAATTTGTTTCCATTAAATCCAAATATCTATCTGTTATTAAATTTTTTGTTATAATATGCATTTATTTGAATTCACATCATAAGGACAAAACCAATATTGGATGATGGGAACTCATTTTTGATATCCTAAAAAAACTTATTTATATTTATCACTGTAACAAAAAATATAAACATCCATTAGAGATCACATCAAACGTATGGGTATTGGTTTACATTAAAAATTTGTGTTTATCTATGATTTTTGTGAGGAAACTCAACGTCAACTATATTACTAATATGTTAGAGTTTCCATGTATTTCTCAATGAGTTATATAGTATCCATTTGAATCATGAAGATGAGTTTTAAAAGAACTCATACCATATTCTGCACAATTTCAATATACTCTAAATAGATATCAACTAATTGTGTTACAAGAATAATAAAAACTCCAGGATAATTTGAAAAAGGTATTCATTTGATATAATGTGTCACCATAAGGGTCACCTATCCTATTTACTAAGAATAAATATGGATCTATATGAATCTACAATTATTATATGAAATGGAAAAAATTAAAATGAATAAAAATTATGCTCTACCTGGTATTGATGAATTTATAGAAGAGCATTATTGTGATCATTACACTTCCATGATTGAACATAATTATGTATATCATCAACAGATGGTAAAGAATGAGAATATACACAATATTTCCTTCCATAAAAGATGTGGGAACTGTGAATATATAGTGATTTCATTAAGACATAATAATTCCCCTAATACACTTTCAAATTTAATGAATAACATTTTAATGGTTACCATGATCTGTTTTTTATTGTAAACATAACATTCTAGTCTAATCATATAGATAGTAGGAGTGTGAAGATCACTTGAGAATTTTTCTAATGAACCGGTAGAGGGATTCTTTTTTTGAAAAAATATATAAAGTGAGATTTTTTATATATTATATTTCTTCTTTGTAAAATATATTCCTATTAGTGGTTATATTTGGGAATAAATTAGAGGTAGAAGCTATTAAGAGTTTACATAGGCTAACCATAGTGACATAGATCCGTATTAATCATTGTTTTTGTCGATATTTTCAATTTTTTAGTACATTCTGTATGGGTATCCAATCCACACAAGATGTTTTCCTAAAAGGGAGATATGTTCATTTAGATGGATAAATATAAGGTAACATTAAAGGAATTAATGGTATGTATTGTAAGTATACCTATTATAATATTTTCATGTAGTAAAGAAGGGGTTTTGTTATATAGTATACATTAGAGATGGGGTTAAGATGCATCCTCATGAATAATAATTTTTTGATAGCTTATGACTCAAGACAGTAGAAGGTTTGTGATTAAAATTACCAAACCCATTATTTAATGTTAGTATTAATATAATTATTATTAATAATTTAGTTGAATTATCATTATAGTGAATGGAGTGACATATATAATGATCATCAAAGTATAATTTATATATTGTAACATACTGATTTTAATATTCACCTAATATGATGGTTGTATAAGATTAATGACTATGAATCCTCAATACATTAACAATCCATGAAGGTGGATGTAGTGTCTTATCACTATAATTGGAAGGATCATTCTTTGTAATATATAAAATGGATAAAAAAAGAACCAACATTTATGGAAATCGAAAATATGGATATTGAAATCATGAAGGAAGGGTGAAATATAATAACTCACAAATAAGTTTTCAATGATCTATCGAAGTAAATATTCAATCAGAACAAAAATATGTTCTGAAGTTTCAGATGATGGTGAGAAATGTTCAAAAAATTTACTTTTATAAATACATAATTATAAGGTTCTATAATAGTGTATCTATTCCCTCCATACAATATTTGATATAAGAGCTATTTAATGAATCTCAATGTTCTTCATTCTCTATAAATTCAGGATGTAAAAATATGTATAGTGATTCAAATGATTGTTTCTATTAGAATTCAATAAATATAGATATTATAGAATATTTATAGTTATGGATCATATGTCAAAAAGATAATAATGAGAGAAAATGGATAATGGAAAAATAATTACACTATAGATACCAAAATTAAAATGGGGGAAATCACCGTGAATTTTTTCATTAGTCTCCCCAAAAAAACTATTTTTCATAATATTAAAATGGATGAAGACGGTAACATCCTGTTTAAATCACCATTAATAACTATGTGTGATGATATTTCTCAATATACCATTTCTCTGATATACATCAATGAAGTGTTATGCTTTCATGGAATACTATTTTCTATTGTATTTGATCAGGATTTTAGATTTACCTAAATGTTATTGTAATTCCTTAAAAATGATTTTCATTTAGTGTTAGGTTTCACCAAAACATATCATTCTCAAATAGATTGTCAAACTGAGAGAAAAAATCAAACTGTAGAGTATATTCAATGAGGTTGTTCTAGGTATTGTAATGGGTTTTTAGATTAAAACCTTCATATAGTATATTTTTTATATAAAAATATTTTTCCTCAATAATTAATAAGTCTCTCATATTAATCCCTTAATGGAATAATGTTTTAGAATACAACATGCTATGATGAAGTTTGGGAAAAAATATACTGAGACATGAGATGATGGATGAAATTACAGATAATATTTGATCCATTCAACAACCACTAAATGCATTAAAAATCAATAGAAATACTATACTAATAATCGTTAACATTATCTAGAAATTGATGTCATTGATAATGAATTTCTATGAATTTATCAATGGAATAAATTTATTAGATTTATAGAGAATGAAATATTAGGACCACTATTTATTTTACATTTGCAGATTCATGATTGAGTAGGGAGAGTTTCTAAATTATTAACACTTACACTGAACCTATCTCAATTCCACAACTTGTTCCATTAATCTTTCCTAAGTATGTAGATACCTAATCCGTCATGTGTACTAAACATTGGGGGAAATCATATGGATCATGAATTTTTTTGTGAATATGAACCTGTATTTATTTTTAATTATAGATGGAAAATTCTCTGAAATAAGGACACTCACCCAGTCAAAGATTTATTTCAAAAACACCAATTTGAGGAAGCTCTATGGGAAACTACGGACTTTAAGAGGATTATGTTGTTAGAGTTGGTGTCCTGAGAACCTATTGTCTGTACATTGATTACGTGAAAGTACACTTATTATATATTGTTCATTATTCTGCATGACTGTAATATAATAATGTCCTAGAATATTTGGTGCATTAATAAGGTCAAGGATGATCCACACTATGATGAGAACCTTAAAATGCCAAAACAGTATTCTTAAATAATGTTCTACAGTTTTATGACATACTTTGATATTACACATAGTATACAGTTCGTTATGTGCGAGTACTCGTAAGATGACGGGACTCTATCTCATAGAGTTTGAACGTGGTAATCTTCAAAATGAGAGATTATGAGAACATACCCTTCAGTAGTAATTCTGCAAGTCGTTGTGTCATCGGACATTGCTATCTATGAGTGTCTGTAATGGTCCTTAGACTAAAATATTTTCATTAACTCATGTCATGACTCACACACTTAGATTAACTGATGAAAATTGCCACGAAGATAGCTGGTGGAATGTATGGTGCGTTGGGTGTGTCATGAATGACATGTTTTTTATAGATATGTCGTGGAAGGGTTTTTACCTTCCAAATTTATGAAAGTAGATATCTCGGGCCATTTGATGGAAATAGAACTGTGGCCCAAATTTAATGGACATGGTTTAACAACAAGTTTATTTCTGGAAGTCAAAGAATTAAAGATCAAGCATATAGGTTTCTGACAATGCCATGAAACCTTCTTGTTGAGATATTGAAACAAAGGGATTAAATTAAAAAGTTAGCATTCGTATGAGGTGACACGTCAATGCAGTGTAAACTTCTTTCTCTTCGGTTCCTTGATCCATTGCTAGACAGTAATCTTGGACTTTAGGAAAGCCCATCTAATTCCAATGAGAAAGAGTCCTAGAGGGTCACACACTATGTGTATCCATATATCTCAAGTAGAATAATTCTTATTCCCATACATGGATTAATAATTATTCAATGATGCCTAAATCATTTTAATTATATAGGATGACTAAAACTAAAACAAGATATACACGCCTTGTATTATTGATTACATGTTGAGTAGTTTTCATTTTGGAAGGTAATTGAAAAACAATTACACACCATGTATTAATGATTACATACCGTGTAGTTTAATGGAAAAATAAGTACAAGCCTTGTATTAATGATTACATGCCATGTATTTTTTACATTCGTGATTTTTAGGAAATAATATTGTTTTATTAAATGATATATATTATAATCAGTGTGAGTTCATGTCAAGTAATTAATTATTCTACATGGGGTTTTCAATAAGATTTAATGAAATAAATAAAATGAGTAATGCATTTATTTATTTTCATAAAACTATAACCTCATACCCGATTATAAATATCCACACAACACCTTCACTTTTCCCCAATAGTTATGCCCAAAAATTTTAGATAATATCCTAAAGGTTGAGATAACTCATTCCTCTAAGAACGCTGATTCACGCTCAAATTTACCCAAGAGATGAAGGTAGAAAGGTCATTGTATTTTTTCTTGGGTTATCGAATCCTCAGAGACGTAAGAAGACACTTGTAGACACGTACATTCTACGGACTGTTTTTTGAAATGAAGTGGCCAACATGGGTTGATTTTATATGGGTTTAAAGCATAACTAAATTATTTATGTTAATTCAATTTAAAAGAGTGAGTTGGTCATAGGTTATCACTTGTGGTGTATTAGACATATTTCCTTTTCAATGATTTCAATTTCTTATATTTGAGATGGGTTCATTTAAGAAGATAAAACAACATCATAACCTACTAGTTTAAGGCCTACAGCCTTTAATACTAATCACCTATACACATGAATGGTCAATGTTTTCATCACTTCAAGTTTAGGGTTCGTATTTGCAAATGAAGTGTGTGGCCTTAAATTCAACAAGGACGATGGAGTTTAAAAATCATCAAATAAAAATATCAATTAAAGATGTGATTATAAATTAATGGGGTGATAAATAACATAAAATCCGGCCACTTTCTACCCCATTGTATCATACCATAAATGGGTTTATCCCTCCATTGATTCTATGGTTTCAATGTAAGTGGGAAGTAGACTCACGAGGGAGGAATTGAAGAAGTAAATAAAACAATAAAATTAAAATGATCACTCCACTGTTGTGTGAATAATTTCACAAGGTTTAGTGTGAATAAATTCATATCTTGAACCAAAGGTATCAAAGTGATATGAATAACAACATAATAATAGGAAAATAAGCTATTTTATTAAGAAACTAAAGTGAATTGAACAACATACATGTGAAAGACAAACTTGAGATAACAAAATCGCAGCATAACATTACAATTGAACAAAGCCCCAAAGATGATAAACCTTTCCACCACCACTGCCTTAAATAGCAATTTTGGAAGCCTTGGGTAGAGCCTCCAATAGTATAAATCATCCCACTTGATTATGATAGGCCTAGTGTGGTGGAATGCTTGTGGAACTTGGACTTTTCCACACTTTCCCCAAGGTGGAAGCCAACATTCATCCACATAACAGACGCGCTTGGAAGACCTTCTAGATAGCTGAATCAGAGTGGTAAATAGAAGAAGATAATTAATCCCCATATTTCATCCATACTCCTATAAATTTGGTCCCATTTAGAGATGTGGATTCCTAGATTTGATCATATTGGTAGGATTGATTTCTAGGCTGCAGAATCTTCCATGAATTTTATCTTTAAATTGGGACGACTTAATGACCACAATGGTGGCCGAATTTTCACTTTCTCATGAGGAATTATTTGTTCCAAAATATGTCTTATATCATCCCACGAAATTTTGCCTTCATTGGGTTTGTACTGTTGGGGCCACATTCACATCAGTGGGCTGGTGTCCAATATGCCTTCTCTAAAATTGTATCCATTCATCTCCAAATATCTCCATCATCCTTTTTGAATAATCCATTGATCCCTGAATGAAAAATGTTCATATTTAAGTGTGTAAATAGTTTACAAGATATAAAATTAAAACATGTATAATTACATTCCTTAAAATCAGATAAATCATTGGGTACTTTAAATGATGTTAAAAAATGTACCACATAATACTGTATTTTAGAAGGTATTACAATCATAATGTGAAATGATGTTCAAAGTGTAAAATGCACTAAAATTCTGTTTATGAATAATAACTAACATTAATATTATTTATATTAACAATGAATATGAGCCCAATTTTGTAGCTAATCACACCCCCTAACATGAGTTTTATTAGTCACGAGAAAAATATATCTCAACAATATGATGTTTGAATTCCTTTTTCTAAAAACATTTTAATACACAATGATCACCAGAAACCCTTATACCAAAACTCATAAAACCCATCAAAATATTATAATACAAGATAGCTTCATAAGAAGAACCCAATCTGATGCCCATTCCTTTGTTCAAATTCATTTCTATATTTCATCCAATATCAATTAAGTATGAGGATGTGTTGTGCATCACAATAGACATAGGGGTTCATATTTATTCAAGGGGGAAATTATGGAAGTAGTATGTGGTATCACATTTCAATATTAATACGATTAATCAAAAGAAATTATTGTATTATTTTTTTTGTTAATTTTTTTTTGCAATTTTTCCATGGTAATTGAAATTTCACTCAAAAGAGTCAACCCCTATAGCAAGACTTTGTCGATGACTCTCAGGCTCAAAGACCATAGGGAACCAACTCAATCCCATATACTTGGGCATCATATCGAGTTAACTCAGTCATAAACAAGTTCAAATTACCAAAAATAGAGATAAAATTACTAACTCTTGCCAGACAACTATGGAGTCACGATCCCCAGGGGCTGAAAGCCACGCATTAGGTCATTTAATTACTCTACGCGCATATTTATTGTTTTTTATTTTTTTATTAAATACTCATATTAAAAATAAAATGATCACCAAACCTATGATATTTATTTGGGGGACCCCATGAATTCAAAATAATATCCCACTATCCAAAGGATGTGCATTGTGATCATTTTTCATATTTGGATGAAAATATAAACGATGAAATATCACATAGGACAACCATACTTTCCAAAGTCTATACTCATGAAATTATACAAGGATTAAAATTAGAATAGGGGCATGGTAAATTATTTGATATTCAGTTTTAAAGTGTTCAATTTGTATTACCATGTTCAATGTTAATTAAATTTTTCCATCCATTTACACAATTGTTTTTTCAAATCATTCAATTGTTTTTTACCCAAATGCATTTTTTATTTTATCACACCCAAAATAAAATAACATTATCCCTAGTGTTTAATGAAAAGAAAATTTAGAAGGGGGTTTAGGTAGAGGGTGAAAGTTCAAAAAGGAAATTGAAAATGAGAATCATGGAATTAAGTCACCTGGTGGTTGAAGTTGACATTCTTACTGCTCCCTTTTAGTCCTTTGATATCCATGTCACTTGCAGATTTCCCTAGTAGAAAAAGGAAAAAAATATAAAATAACAAAAAAAAATATAGATATATATATTTATATAATAAATAAATTAAAATATAAGTATATATATATAAATTATATAATAAGGAAGCACAAAAACCAATAGGTCAGTGGTAATCATGCGCCCCTTTCTCCCTTCTGTCCCGGGTTCGAATACCTGCGGCTTCACCGGTTGTGATGGGGTTTGACCCACGACCCACGATGTGTCAATTATTATTATTATTATTATGTTTTTATTTATATGTTTTTATTTTTAATTTAACCTAAAAAAACATTGAAATAAAATAAACTGATTATACATTTCCTCCTTTTTAAATTTCTGGGTAAGACATTACTCAAAGATCACACCACGTGACACGGATGAATATGGTTCTCACCTTTCAAACCCATCCATTATCATAATAGAAGAACAAGTCAATAGCTTAATTTTTTTTAAATATAAAAATGAATAATTAATAATATTTAAAATATAAATTTTATTAAAACAACAAAATGATAGGAAACTTGAAAAGCATGGTTTTCCACACATGCAGTGCTTTGTTTAATGTCTCTAGCCTGACATGGATCCTAAATCTATCAATTTTTTATTAGTTCATAGGTTGGCTCAGTAAACTCAACCACTATTTCTTTTTTATTGAATTATTCAATGAATGGATTTATCCTCTGACCATTGACCTTGGAAATGTAACCACTTGTGGGATCATAAATCTCTACTACCCCATTGAGGTATACATGATGCACTATGAAAGGAATTGACCATCTAGACCTTAATATTCCCATGTGTAAATGATTTTTTGAACTATACAAGAGCATAAGTTCTCCTGCATCAAAATGCTTGACATTGATATTCCTAGATTAGTAGGCTATAACTATAACATTATTGATCATTAAATTTTCATTAGCCTCCATACTTAGTTCCTCTAGTTCATTGAGATCTAATTTCCTTTTTGTTTCAACCAAAGAGAGGTCATAATTCATTTTCTTAATTTCCCAAAAGCCTTATGTTCAATCTCCCCTGGAAAATGGCATGCTTTACCATAAACCAACCGATATGGTGAAATCCCAAAGATGTTTTTGTTTGCTGTAAGATTTACCCAAAGAGAATCCAACAGTTTCTTGGACTAATCATTCATAGAAGGTTTGAGCGTTTTCTCAAGAATTTGATTGATATCACTATTGGCTAACTCATCTTGACCATTGGTCTGTGGGTGGTAAGTAGTAGACACGTTTTGTGAAATTCCATTTTTTTCCATGACTGATGAGAATGGACGATTGCAAAAAGATGTCCACGATCACAATTGACAGCCCTAGGAATTCCGAATCAAGAGATGATGTTTTCTTTGAAAAATATAATCACAGTTTTATGATCATTGGATTTTGTAGGACTGGCCTCAACCCATTTGGAGACATAATTGATATCTAAGAGAATGTAATGATATCCCCTAGAGTTTGGGAAGGGACCCATGAAATCAATTCCCCAACAGTCAAAGATTTCAACGACTTAGATGAGAGTGAGTGGCATTTGATTCCTTTTTGTGATGGAACATACATGTTGACACCTAGAATAGCTTTGACAAAATGTGTAAGAGACCCTTGATAGGGTGGTCCAGAAGAGACCACATTGAAAAATCTTAGTAGATGTTTTCTTAGAGGAAATGTGACCTCCACCTACCTCCCTATGACAGAATTTAAGGATGGGCACTTGTTTAGATTTTGGGACACACCTCCTAATGAATTGTTTAGGGAAGAACTTATTGAGGAATGATTCATCAAACACATAGTCTCTAACATTAGAAAGGAATTCCCTTCGATCTTGAGTCCCTAATAATTTTGGAATGACTCCTACAACTAAGAAATCGACCATTTCGGTATATCAAGGGCAGTCACTCACAGAGTATAGTTGTTCATTAGGAAATGAATTAGATATAGAAAGGTGATTTCAGTTTTCATTGAATTCCATTGTAGAGAGGTGATCAGTTATAACCTTCACAATTCCCTTTTTATTGATGATTGTGATGTCAAATTCTTGTAAGAGAAGGACCCGCCTAATCAGTATAGCCTTAGAATCTTGTTTTTGGAAGATATATTTTAGTACAGAATGGTCAGTGAACATAGTGATGGGGGATCCTAATAGGGAGGACCTAAACTTCTCTAAATAAAACAAAATATAAATAAACTCCTTTTTAGTAGTGGTGTAGTTGATTTTTGCATCATTTAGGGATTTTATTTCACAAGAAATGACATAAGGAGTTTTATCACAATGTTGTCCTAACACAACTCCTACAACAAAGTCACTGGCATCAAACATAAGTTCAAAAGGAAGGATCCAATTTGGAGATTTCATAATGGGAGGAGATGTGAGAGAGGATTTTAGGGTTGAGAATGATCCCTCACAGCTTTTTTCCCAATCAAATGGAGCATCCTTTACTAGGTGAGCACAAAGGGGACGGGATATTGAACTAAAGTACTTGATGAATCTCCTATAGAAACCAGCATTTCCTAAGAAAAACCTCTCTTCCTTGATAGTTTTGGGTGATGGACGGTGACGAAAGATTTCAATCATGGCTTTATCAACCTCAATCCCCCTACCTGAGACCAGATGGCCTAGAACTAGTCCCTCTTTAACCATGAAATGGCATTTTCCCCAGTTTAAGACCATATTATTTTCATAACATCTTGACAAGACTCTCTCCAAATTTTGTAGACATCTCTCAAATGTATCCCCAAAAATAGAGAATTCATCCATGAAGACCTCTAGAAAATCCCCTAACATTTTTGAGAATATTCCCATCATGCACCATTGGATGGTTCCAGGGGCATTGCTTGTCACTAAGGGCATGTGTTTGAAAGAAAAGGTGTCGAATGGTCATGTGAATGTAGTCTTCCCTTGATCCTCTAGGGAGACCTCAATTTTATTATACCCTGAGTACCCATCTAAGAAATAGTAGAAGGCATGACCTGCCACTCTCTCAAGGACCTGGTCAATGTATGGTAAGGGGAAATGGTCCTTCTTGGTGAATGGGTTTAACTTCCTATAGTCAATATAGTCCCTCCATCCACTAATCACCCATGTTGGAAGAATCTCTCCATCCTCATTGGTTATCACTATGATTCCAGCCTTTTTTGAACCACTTGGATTGGGCTCACCCATTCACTCTCAGCTATGGTATATATGATACCTGCTTTTATCAATTTCAAAATTTCTTTCCTTACTGCCTCCATGAGATTAGGATTTAGTCGTTGTTGAAGTTGACGACATGGCTTTGAATTGGATTCCAGAACAATCCTATAAGTCCCAATAAGTTGGATAATCCTAGGAATATCAGATAGGGTCTAACCAATGAATTTCTTATGTTTCCTAAGGACATCTAGAATCATCTTTTCATGATTTTCTTCAAGAGAAGAATAAATGACAATAGAATGTGTTTGATTGTCCCTAGGAAATCATACTTGAGTGTAGCTGAATGTTCCTTCAATTCAAGATCACGTAGGTTTCAAATTTCAGTAGAAGATTGGGACATTGGAACATGTTCATTTTATTTATTTAGAGGTTTATATAGGATTGATCCCCACATATAGAAGTTTCAGCTACAATATTATTTGGATCATATTTAGGGAAGGAAGTTTGGTTGGTCTCTATGAATGTGGTTTTCTGAAAGGTTTCACTGATTTTTTGACCTAAGACTTCATCATAAGAGCAATCTGAAAATGATTCAAGCCAAGAAGATAAAAATCCTTCACGTGAACAAAGGAAATCAATCCCATCCTCAATTAATCATCCATAAAATATTCCTTGATGTTATATAGATTCATAATCAATTATTACTATCATGTTTATATCATTAATGTCCTCATCATCCACTATTTTTGAGCTTGTATTATAGATGTTCAAGTATAGACCCATGCTTCCAAAGGTGATGGTAATGTTCCCATTTCAGACATGGATAACAGAGTTGATTGTTGCATGGAAAGGGAAACTAATGATGAATGGGGTTTGTTCTTTATTTCCTATGTTTGTATGGTTGTCAATGACAATGACGTCTACATGGTAGATGATGGTTTCAACCTTTACTAGAACGTCCTTTAAAATAACCATTGGAACCCTAATGATACGATCATCAAGTTGAAGTGTGACAGATGTGGGATGGAGTTCTTTTAGTCCTAAGTAGCAGTACACAGCATAGGGAATGAGATTGACACTAGCACCTAGGTCACACAAGGACTTGACAAAATTTCTCTCTCCTAGTTCTATATTGATCTAAGGGCAACCCAGGTCATTCAACTTATAAAGAATGATCCCTTGAATGGTGGTACTCACATTAGCAGCCACAGGGACTTTGTTTTTATGTGAAAATTTTCTTTTAGAAGTAAAAAATTCCTTAAGGTACATTGAGTAGGCAGGTATGGTTTGGAAGGAATCGATAAGGGGAATGTTCAACTAGACTTGTGAAAAGATTTCCCTCAATGTTTCACTCAATTCTGGCTTGGTTTTCCCCCTCATGCGTTGAGGAAATGGTGTCGGTTGTGGGGTTGTTTGTTGACGAGTTGTTTCTTTGACAATGTTATTGTGTTTTTCAGTTTGATCATTTGGTTCATTTGAATTTTCTTCCAAGATTGAATCTTCATGTGGGTTCTAAATTAGTTGTTCAGGTTTCTCAATTGATTTCCCATTTCTTAAAACAATCACAACCTTTAGTTGTTCATGAGTTGTTTGAGCACAACATGACTCTCCCATTGAAGTTGAGGATGGAATCGCGTGAGTAGGCATGGGTGCCTTTCCAGTTTTGAAGGTTTGAAGATCTTGTTTAAGGGAAGATATTTCCGAGTTCATCCTTTCCATTTGTTTGCACAGTTTTTCTAGTAGGCTTTGTGGAACAGTTTGGATTGGTTCTTGAGAAGATTGGTTTATCCCAGGGGGATATTTTATCAGTGGGATGGTTTGTTGAAACTGGAATGGTGGATATTGGTATTGGATTGGTTGAGTTTGGAACTGGTTATGGGTTTTGTAGTTCTGATGGGGGTAATGATTTTGTCTTTATGGTTGGCTAGGATGTTTGTTATGTTTCTAGTCGAATCCAGGGCGGTCATTATTCCTTGGGTTGATGTTGTTTTTGTATTGAGGATTTTGAAAGTTCAATGAATTTAATTCATCTGGGGGTCCTCCTAAAAGAACATCCCTGAAAGAAGGAATGGTTGGGCAGTTTTCTATCTTATGGTCATGTTTTTTCACAAATTTTGAAAACAGGGTCAACAATTTGGATTTCATGTACTTTCCTAAGGTCTATATCTTCAGCCTTCTTAGAGAGTTATTTGAGTTTAGCCCTAAGGATTTCCTATTCTCTAATTGTATGAATTACAATAGTGTGTTGTTGCTTTTCAGAATAAAGTGATGTTCCCCATGTTTGGTTTTGTTCCAAATGGCTTTCTTGATACTCGTAATCATCATTTGGGGCTTTGTTTTTAAAGGTTCCATTTCACATCATGTCAATTAATTGTTTGTTCCTCAGACCCAACCGTTCATATAAAATTCTTACTTGTTCAGTAATATAATAACCATGGTGTGGAACAATTTTTAGAGTGTCTTTGAACCTCTCACATGTTTCATATAATGAATCTCCCTTTTTGTCAAAAAAGTATGCGATACTATTTTTAAGTGCAATTGTTTTGTGGTGGGGAAAGTATGTTTTGTAGAATTATCTATGTAGTTGGTCCCAAGAGTTGATGGGTGTTTGTCTAAAGTTTTATAGACAATTTGTAGCTTGATCCTTTAAAGATAAAGGAAATAGCCTCATCTTAGCTGATTCTAGTTGATGTGGGGGACACATGGTTTCTACAATGTCATTGAACTCCTTAATGTGAATGTAGGGAATATCGGACTCCATTCCATGAATGTGGGATGATGGTTTAGGACATGAGGTTTAAAGATGTATTTGGCATATCCTAGGGACTTGTTTCTAATTCATGAGGGGGAATTGGTCCAGGATGGGGTGAGGTAGTCATTCATGGTTTGATCAACTGCATTCCATATGTTTTGGGTTGCCTCATTTGAGTTTCCATTTTTGTTTCCACTCGGGTTTATAAGTTGGTTTCTTTGAAGACCATCCATTGAAATGGGATCAATTTTTTTACTCTAGAGTATTAGGAAGAATGGGATCTAATTGAATGATTTCCCTTGGTGTACTTGACTCCCCAACCTCAAGAATATCCACCCTAAATAGACAGTTTGATTGATCGCGGGTGTAGGCGGACATGCGCCAAAATAAAAAACATGTGAAACGGAAAAGATTAGAGAATTTGGATGAGAAAAAAATGGGGTAGAATAGAATGGGTTCATAGATAACTTACTTGGGTCCCCGGAAACGATGCCAAAATTTTATTCTCACTCAAATTTACCCAATAGATGAAGGTAGAATGGTCCTTGTAGTTTATCTTGGGTTATCGAATCCTAAGAGACCTAAAAAGAAAAATATATACACATACATTATATGTACTATTTTTGGATATAAAGTGGACAAATTGGGTTGATTTTATATGTTTTTAAAGGATATGTAAATGATTTAAGAGAATTCAATTTAAAAGGGTGAGTTGATCCTAGGATATCACTTGGGTTCGATTGAACGTATTTTATTTTCAATGATTTCAATTTCTTATATTTGAGATGGGTTCATTTAAGAAGATAATACAACATAATCACTTACTAGTTTAATCCCTACACCCTTTAATACTAATTAGCTATACAGTTAAAGGATCAATTTTTTCAGAACATCAAGGTAAAGGATCGTATTGGCACATGAAGTGTGTGTCCTTAAATTCAACAAGGACGATTGAGTTTAAAAATCATCAAATAAAAATCTCAATTAAAGAAGTGGTTATACATTGATGGGGTGATAAATAACATCCAATCCATACCCTTTATACTCCTTTGGATCAAATCATACGTGGGTTAGCCCCCCATTGAATCTATGGTTTCAATGGATGTGGGAAGTGGACTCACGAGGAAGGAATTGAAGAAGTAAAGAAAACAATAGAAAGAAAATGATCACCCCCCCATTGTGTGAATAATTTTACAAGGTTTAGTTTCAATAAATTCACACCTTGAACCATCGGTATCAATTTGATATGGATAACAATAGAATAAGAGGAAAAGAAGATATTTTATTATGAATCTAAAGTGAATTGAACAACTTACATGTGAAAGACAAACTTGATACAACAAAATAGTAGTATAACATTACAATTGAACAAAGCACCAAATATGATAAAATCCTCCACCACCACTACCTTAAATAGGTATTTTGTAAGCCTTAGGTTGAGCCTCCAAAAGTAAAATTCATCCCACTTGATTATGGTTGTCCTAGGGTGGTGGAAAGCATGTGGAACTTGGATTTTTCCACACTTGACCCGAGGTGGCATCCATCTTTCATCCATCGAACAAACGCACTAGGAAGGCCTTCTAGATGGACGATTTTGAGTGGGCCATAAAATAAGAAATTGAACCCCCGAATGTCTTATAACTGCCTCTACAATTTGGGCCCATTTGGAGTAGTGTATTACTAGATATGATTATATTGGTAGGATTTTATTCTAGGCTGTAGAATCTGGCCTAGAATTTCTTCTTCAAATCGGGCCGCCTTAATGACCACCATGGAAGCCGAATTAACACTTTCTCCTGAATAATGACTTTTTCCTCTACATTTATTATATCATCCCACGAATGTTAGGCTTTATTGGGTTTGTAATGAGGGTCCCACATTCTCATCAATGGGCTGGTGTCCAATATGACTTCTACAGAATTGCTTCCATTCATCTCCAAATATCCCAAACATAATTTATGAATCCTCCATTGATCCCTGAATGAGAAATGTTCATATTTAATTGTAGATATAGTTTACAAAATATCAAATTAAATTAGGGATAATTACATTCCTTAAAATCAGATAAATCATTGAGTACTTTAAATGATGTTAAAAAATGTACCACAAAATAGTGCATTTTTTAGAAGGTATTACAATCTTAATATGAAATGATGTTCAATGTGTAAAATCAACTAAAATGGAATTTATGAATAATAACGGAAAATAATATTTTATATATTACCATTGAATATTAGCCTCATTTAGTGGCTAATCAAAAGCTTTCATGACCGAGAGAGATCCTCCTCCATTGGATCATGATGATCTAACGCGGACAATGCTAGCAAAGGATTCTGCACGCTTGCACCAAAAGAATCCTTCAGCGACATCTAGTGATATGTGTTGCACGTATGGATCACCAATATAGGAAGTCTACACTTGTATTCTGCAATGCAACTATGAATCAAATTGGAACGTGATCAAGAATATCAACGAAAAAAGAACACATAAAAAGGTACATTTTGTAAATTAATTAAAATAAATATAAAAAACCTATGACGGTCATTGTTTTTGGTTCCACGACCATCCTTCTTCATTTTTTATTTTTGTGATTCGATCAATGGAGACTGGCATTTATCGTCGTATTGATCTCGTATTGATCAGTGCTAATGACAAAAAGCCAATTGGGCACATCCACCCATGACCTTCCGCGGTGCCTGGAACCTTAAAATGGTATCAAAGGGATGTTACAAAATTGATTATAGTTATTTAATTTTTTTTGATAATTTACGCATATATTTTTGATTCAATTCAACATAAATCATTCTATAAAACTGAATGAATTAGACCTATTCTTCCTCTTGCGTTTCTCGATTCACCTCACAGAAATGACCTTTTAATTTTAATTTTGATTAAAATAAAAAGTAGGAATGCATCCAGAGGAGATGATCTTTCTGTCTATATAACACCAGAATACACAGCGTATTGTGAAAACTACACTCTAGGTACATATTTTAAACGAACCGGTACTGGTCTGCCAAACCACGCTGTGTGAATTGAGCATGCCTAAGTATTTAATACACCGTGTTGACCATAATTGAACGAAAAGTGGAAACTATAATACCCAGTGTGTATGTTGAATCAACACACCTTGTAGTCAGATCTGGATTAGGTAAAACCATGTACAAGGAGAAGCCATGTATCATGTACACGTGATTTCCAGGCCAGTAACCGTGTAACAAGGAAGTACACAGCATGTTAGATTAATCTACAATTCGTGTACTAAAAAATTTAAAAAGTACAAAAAACACACAAAACCCAATGGCGTGTACATTGGATATGGATGAGGAGAATATAAAGGAAAGTAATAAAGGAATTTAAGTTAAATAATTGATTAATTATAAGGTTATAATTAATTGAATTCATGCCCTAATTATCTTAAATGAAGGAACGATTATAAGAATTTGACATCTAAATAAGCGTAAAAGTTGTTGCATGATAAGGATGATCATGAGATAGACCAAAGACCCTTTCTGTTTGTATGGTTTTATTTAAATTTATTTAATTCAAATTTGTTGGCCTGCGATCCTTCTTCCAATAATATGTTCGGACTTCGTGCCCATGGTTTCTTTAATGTAAAACCCATGTAATGGAGGATCTCCCAAGTCAGAGGAGATAGTTCAAAGCTCAAATCTGAGGTGAAACTAAACCAAGAAGATACAAAGGTGTACATGTCAGAGCTACAAAACATGAGCCATTAGGTGCAAGGTATTTTTCCCTAGTTTAGGGTTACCTTATAAAAATTTCAATAAAATATAACCAATAGAAGCTCACGATTAAGCCATCTTATTTTTTTATTATATGGTCTATTTATTATGTATGTGTTGTCACAATCACATAATTAATGAAACAAACAAGTATGCAAAGATGGGATAAAATAAAATCTTGACTATGCGTGAACATTATCGGAACATGGTCAATCACGTAAGCATGAATCACATAATATTAACAAGCAAGTGATAATGGGAAACTATGAATAAAGAATAAAATCATTCAAATACAATATTAAGTCAGACTAAGCCCTCAGTTACTTGATTAAGGGAAAGAATCAAAACTATGTGTTTGACCAACCCTTGTTGGGACACTAACATTTATTAAGGAAGCTCTTATGGATGTTTTGGGTTGACTTAAACATTTTACATCAAGAGGTGTAGCCCTTTCTAGACTTGTTGTAAAATTGAAGCAATTCTTGAGGAAATTCAAGTCAGGATTTCAGGATTGGGGAGACCACTCAATATATCAAGGAACTATAAGCTCACAGTTGGCAAAGATCTGCCTACCTAAATACCATCTAATAGCATTACCAACCCTTTTTGGGGTTATGGGAAGGGGAATATGGATCCTTACCACTAGAATGTCAAAGAAACTGGAAATTCTAAGTTCAATGGTGAGGGCCATTGGGACATGATAAAATAGTGGGAGACTTAATAAAATTATTATCTTTCAAAAAATGTAATCAATAATATTATGATTGATATGCTCTTTTAGATTGTAGAATCAACATGAAAAAACCTCCAACCACATTTTCCTTACGATCAATTCTGGAAAAGGACAATATCTTCACCGGTAGTATCATTCAAGAATGGTTTAGGCTCCTTTGGGTTATCCTACGCCATAAACGAAAGTTTTACGTGCTAGAGTCCTCACTTCCTGATTCTCCCACCCAAGGGGTGAGTGATGAAGATTTCATAGTCTATGATCATCATTTGAACGATGCACTTGACGTTCAATGTTTTATGATATCATCAATGTCTAGTGATATCATGAAGTCTCATGAAGACATGGTTGCCTATAGCATGCTCGAGAACCTACGTGGTCTATACCAGGAGAGAGAAAGACAGGAAAGGTTTGAGATCTCCAAGACACTATTCCAGAGAAATCTTGGAGAGGGTTCCCCAACTTGGCCTCATGTAGTCAAGATCATTGGCTGCATTGAGCGCTTGGAGGTTCTAGGTTTTAAACTCCCCAAATAACTGGGTACCATTCTCATTCTTGCATCACTCCCCCAGATATTCTATAACTTTGTTATAAATTTCAACATGATCAACATTAATAAGTCTATATCTAATATCCTAATCCTCATTCTCCAACTGGAAAATTATATGTAGCGTGAAAAGTCATCCGTCCCTATGAAGAATAAAAGGAAAGGGAAGGTGAATAACTTTAAGCCCAAATCTTCTTTAGGGCCTTCCAATAAAAGGATGATTAAAGGGGATGCAAGAGAACATGAGGCTGTTTGTTGTGAATGTGGCATGAAGGGCCACTGGAAGAAAAACTGCACCCATCCAAGGAAGCAAGGGGAAGCATCAGGTGCATTTTGTTATCAAATGAAATCTATCAGTTTCTACTAATTGGGTATTAGATATTTCTTGTGGTGCTCACATCTGTATCCAAATACAGGAACCAAGTAGATTCATAAAGATTGACCAAGGTGAGGTGGATCTGTGAGTAGCCAATGGAGCCAGACTCACTGATGTAGCATTCAGAGACTACAACATCACATTGCATACTGGGATGGTCTTGGTATATCATGTATGTAATTATGTACCCTATGTAACCAAAAACATTATTTCAGTATCCAGATTAGATAGTGATGGATTCATCTTCATGTTTTGAAATGAATATTGATACTTTTATTAAGATAACATTGGTTTCGGTAGGGAACATTTATAAAACGGCCTTTATGTGTTATAATACACAAACCAAGTAGTGGAAATTGATGACAAAGTTAGTTCACATGACTCATTCCACACCCAAATTTGGCATCATTGGCTAGGTCATGTCAATAAGAAACATTTGACAAAATTACATCAAGATGCGTATTTAGATTCTTTTGAACTAAAACCACTTGGGGTATGTCATGCATGTCTACAATGAAAAATGTCCAAATCCCCATTTAGTGGGAAAGGTGAAATGGATAAAGAGATTTTAGAATTAGTTCACACAGATGTGTGTGGACCATTTCCAATTGAAGCAAGGGGTAGGTTCTTGTACTTTATAACTTTTACTGATGATTTTAGTAGATATGGATATATTTACATAATGAGGTATAATTTAGAATCTTTTGATTGGTTCGAAGAATAAAATAATTAAGTTTAGAACCATCTTGGTAAGAATATTAAGAAACACCGCTCAGACAGAGGAGGAGAATATCTTAATCAGGACTTCCTTGATTTCTTACGGATGATTGGGATTTTATCTCAACTCATCAATCCTTACACGCCTCAGTGGAATGGTGTATGTGAAAGGAGGAACCAGACCCTGTTGGACATGGTGAGATCAATTATGAGTCATGCGAGTCTTCCATTATCCTTTTAGAGATATTCAATACAAATAGAAGCACACATAATAAACCAAGTACCAACTAAATATTAAATGGTATTCCATTAGAGTTATAAGGTGGACTCAAAGCCATGTTATCAAATTTACATGTGTGGGGTAGTGAAGTATATTTTAAGGCCTATTAAAGTAACAAACATGCACCCCGAGGCATAAAGAATATCTTTATAGGATATCCTAAGGAAACAAGAGGATATTACCTATTCAACCCCTCAGATAAAAAGGTTACAGTGGAAATACACACCCTATTCCTTTAGTGGGAGCACGTCTCCAAAATAGATAGTGTGATGATGATAGAATTCGATGAATTCAAGGCAGAAGATACACAGTTGTTGGTACAAGAACAGATTCCACAAATTCTCGTGGAAAAACAACTTATTCCAGAGACGCATGAAATGCGTTGGAGCATGAGAGATGTGAGAGAACTAGAACGATATGTTTTTCTTATCACCAATGATGGTGACTCATTATTGGTTGACAATGATGATCCTCTTACATAAAATAAAGCAGTTGAAGGCACAGACACTGCCAAGTGGCAAGAAGCCATGAATTCTGAAATGGATTCCATGTACCAAAACCATGTCTGGATTTTGGTAGATCACCCAGTTGATGTAAATCCTATTTGTAATAAGTGGGTATTCCTGATGAAACAAGACATGGAGGAAGAATTCATCACTTATAAAGCATGACTGGTAGGAAAATGTTTTAGATAGCATCAAGTAATTGACTATGATGAAACATTTTCACCGGTTGCGATGCTGAAATCCATCAGAATCGTATTGGACATTGCTGCTTACCATGACTATGAAATTTCGTAAATGGATGTCAAAAAAACATTCCATAATGGGAACCTCTAAGAAGATGTCTACATGACACAACATGAAGGGATTCTGATTCCCAAGGATTCCAAAAAGGTATACAAGTTGTAGAAATCCATTTATGGATTAAATAAAGCATCAATGTCATGGAACATTCGTTTTGATGAAGACGTAACAGAATTTGGATTTGTTAAGAATGAATGAGAGCCTTGTGTCTAAAGAAGGATTAGTGGAAGTGTATTCATTTTCGTAATAGTATATGTTGATGACATATTACTAATTGGAAACGAAGTACTTGTCTTACAGTCAGTTAATGCATGGTTGGATAAATTCTTCTCTATGAAAGACTTGGGCGAGGAAACATATATTCTTGGGATCAAGATCTATCTTGATAAATCCAAGAGATTGTTGGGACCTAGTCAAAGTACATACATTGACAAGATACTAAAGAGATTCATTATGGAACAGTCTAAGAAGGGATTGTTTCCTGTGTCACATGGAATTCATCTTTCCATGTAAATGTGTCCTCAGACACATGATGAATGAAATAAAATTGAAAGGATCCCTTAAGAATCCATGATTGGGTCAGTAATGTATGATATTCCATGTATAAGGCACAATGATGCTTACACATTAAGTGTGGTAGGAATATATCAAGCTAATTTAGGAGACCACAATTGGATGACAGTCAAGACTACCCTTTAGTATCTGAGGCATACTATGTATATGTTCCTGGTTTATGGAGGGGATGTGGAACTAGTCATCAGAGGAAATGTAGATGCTAGTTTCTAGACTGATCATGATGACGTGATTTTGCAGACTAGATACATCTTCAGTTTGAATGGAGGTGCAGTGAGCTGGAAGAGGTCAGAGCAATGTGTGGTGGAAGATTCTACAACGGAGTCCGAATATATCACAGCTTATAAGGTAGCTAAATAAGTGGTATGGATGAGATTATTCATCCAAGATATAGATGTAGTACCAAGTAGTAAAGATCCTATCACACTCTATTGTGAAAATACTGCAGTGGTGGCACTTGGAAAAGTGCCATGGTCACGTCAGCAAACAAAGAACATACATAAGAAGTATCATCTCTTGAATGATTTTTCTTAGAGAGGTGAAGTTTCAGTGAGCAGTATTTCCATGGATGGCAACGTGGTGGAACCCTTGACTTAATCCTTGACTCAGCAGAAACATGATCATCATGTGTGGTCTAGCGGACAAAAAGTCATAGGAAGTTGACTCTAGTCCAAGTGGGAGTTCGTTAGACTTTGTGCCTTGAGAACCAACTATTTGTAATTTTATTACATGAATGTACACTTATTATATATTTTTCATTTTTCTGCATGACTATAATATAATAATGTCCATAAATATTTGTTTCATTAATAAGTTCATGGAAGATCCCTACTATTATGATAACCTTAAAATTCTATAATAAAATACTTAAATAATGTTCTACAGTTTGATGAAATACTATGATAGGACACATATTATATAGACTATCATGTGAGAGTACTCGTAAGAAGACGAGACTCTATCTCATGGAGTTCGTAATTGGTAATCTCTGAGATGGGAGATTTTGAGAACTGACCCGCCAGTAGTAATTACGAATGTCTTGGAGTCATCAGAAATTTCTATATATGAGTGTGTGTAATGTTTCTTAGAATAGAATATTATCATTAACTCATGTCATGACTCATGCTCTTAGATTTACTGACGAAAACCGTCATGAAGACAGTTGGTGGGAAGTATGGTACATTGGGTGCGTCACAAATGACATGTTGCTAATAGATTAGTCAAGCAAGGATTTGTCACTTATATATTTATGGAAGCAGATATCATGGGCCCTTTGATTGAAATAGAACTGTCACCCAAATTCCATGTCCATGGTGTAATGACTATTTTATTTCTCGAAGTCAAATAATGACAGATCAAGAATATAGGTTTATGACACTATCATGAAACCTGATTAATGAGATATTGAGACAAAGGGATTAAAATACACTGTAATCATGCATATTAGGTGACACGTCAATGCGGCATCAACTTCATTCTCTTGGGTGCCCTGACCCGTTTCTTCACAATAATCTTGGACTTTAGGCAAACCCGCCTAATGCCAACGAGAAAGAGGCCTAGAAGGGCACATATTATGTGTATCCAAGTATCTCAAGTAGAATAAATATTATTCCCGTACATTGTTTAATAATTATTCAAGGCAGCCTAAATCGGTTTAATTATGGAGGAAGAATAAAATGAATACAAGATATACACACCGTGCATTAATGACTACACACTGTGTATTTTTTATTTTGGAAAGGAAATGAAAAACAAGTACATGTCGTGTATTAATGATTACATGTCGTTTATTTTTATGAAAAACAATTACACGCCATGTATTAATGATTACACGCTGTGTAGTTTTTCCAGTTGAGATTTTGAGGAAATAATATTGTTTTATTAAATAATATTTATTATAAGCAGCGTGGGTTCTTGTCAAGGAATTGAGGATTCGACATGGGGTTTTTTTAAAAAGAGTTAATGAAATAAATAAAATTCATAATTAATTTATTTATTGTCACAAATCTATAACCTCAAACCTGATTTTAAATATCCTCACAACCCCAACACTTTTCCCCAATCGTTGTGTACAACATTTCTGGAGAATTCCCTCAGGGCCGAGAGAACTCCTTCCTCCAAGAACGATCTCAAGACCGAGAGAGATCCTCCTCCATCAGATAAAGATGATCTAAGGAAGACAACACAAGATAAGGTTTCACCACGATTTCACCCATAGAATCCTTTCGCGATGTCTAGAGATACATGGTGGACGTTTGGATCACCACTAGGGGGATTCTACAATTGGATTCAACAAAGCAACGACGAATCACATCGGAACATGATCAATAATATGAACAAAGAAAGAACACCCAAAATGAACTTTTTATCAATAAATTAAATTAATTATAATAAACATTTGAGAGTTCTCATTTGTGATTTCGGGACCATCCTTATTCTTTGATTATTTCTGAGATTCGATCTGTGGAGACTGGCGTTTATCGTTATATTGATCCCGGATTGATCATTGCTGATGACAAAAATCCAATTGGGCACATCCACCCACGAGCATCTGCTTCGCCCAGAAACATCATATGTATCCTTATATGTATATATTATAGTAAAATAATTTACTACCTGGAAGTAATGTTATCGGTGGAGTAATTTTATAGATTGATATTTTATGAATTATTTTTTAATATAAAATTTACGATCTTTTGATAGATTCGTATTTGTGTAACACTATGTTTATAGGAAAACATGTCACCACCCATCCCTCGGGGCCCGTTCTTTGACTACTCGAAGCCTACCATCCATAGGGCAGGGGCTGGTGACTAGCACCGAAAGGCGTACCCCTAAAACGGGAAGGAATTTCATTTGAACATGTACAAATTCAGAGAGTAGAATGAAACCAGAGGCAACCACATAGACTAGAACACAAAAAAATGTGAATAAAACTGTTGTAGTATAGAGTGCTGAAAATAAAGGGCGCCAGGATACAAGTCCAATTGGAAAAAAAATTAAAAGTATAACTGAAAAATAAAAATAACCTAAAATGTGAAAGGAAAATCTGGGATCAACCTCCACGAATCCTACCAGAAGGGTTGGTACATCTCACGGTATGTAGTCCCTACGTCACGTCAAGTTAAAAAGTTCCAGTTCCAAGCACTATTCAGTCCAATCTCCCTCATCCCCGATCAATGTTGTATGTCATCTGAACCAGACACAACAAGGTGCAAGCGAAGCCTGTGTAGGGGTGATTATAATGATACTTAGTAGGGATTCTGAGACCCCCGTAGGTCTTATAGAGTTAAAAAAAGGAAAAAACAAAAAGCATGAAGAAAAATTACACAACACAAGTCACCTCACACAAGGTTACACAATAGGTCAAGGGTAGAAGTGTTATCACATCAATGAACTCCTCAGATGCTGGAGATCTCATCCTCAATAGAGTATAGTGGGACTACCAGGTCACTCCGAGCCAATTCTGACTATCCATGGACTGATGAGGTACTCCTCCCCATCATGTATTTTGGGTCTTTTGGGTCTCACAGAGCCTCCCTTTCCCTATCGTGGCCTGCTGAGGTACTCCTCTCCATCGCATATCGTGGTCGTTGAGTCACTATGAGATTAAAAGTGAGGATTCATCAGGTCTCTGCCAGTCGTAGAGTTCCGTAAGTGGTGCGCTTGGTAGAATATTTCCTTAGGACACTCGGCAAATCTAGATATCCATAGAAGTCACCAAATTTTTTTCCGAAAGATCTTTCTTCTCAAGAGGGTCCAAAATCCGCAAACATCTCACCCGTCGGATGTGCGGAATGCAAGATACATGTGTTTTAGTGTCGATAGCTCAGTTGGATTCGTTATTGAACCAACCCCACCATACCCAAAATTTCTCTAAAACTGATGTGGAATATCTCAAAAGGACCTCCTCTTCTTATGGATCTCGACGCCACATACGGTTAGTCAAATGAACATCTGGTTTCGATGTTAGGGCATGTTTTGTGTAATAAGTCGGTACTAGGTCAAGGTGTGGTGCTCCTTGGTCGGGCTGGCCCAACCCAGTTCAGCATGGGCCGACTTAGATCGACTTGGTTCGAGACTTCCCTACTTGGTTCTGACTTGGATATGCCACGATTCAGGCTGTTGGGACGTGGGTCATCCCATTTCTCCATGGGCCGGCCCGCTGGGTGGTGGGTCGGTCCACTTGGCTGACTCGGCGGTGCGGGCTGTAAAGGACACTCGCACGTGATGTATCCAAGTAGGGATGATGTTGCATGGGCCCATGTTAGTGGGTCAACCCTCGAGGGTTGACCCGGAGTGGCGTCGTGGCCGACATGCCACGATTCTGCCGTCGGATAACCCACGGGGGCGCGCCCTATCCACAGGCAGCCGGTCGAACCAGCGGCATTTGCTCCAATTGCGGATATCACAGGCTATGTCCAAGCTGCTGCATGAGGGCGTTGTGGGGGGCACATCCATTTTTTCTCCACATCTGCCGGGGTCGGCGACCCTTCTTTCCTCGGACACGTGGACACTACCGCTGCGTGCCACTACCATGTCACTGGGTGCTTGTGCCGGTGGCCGGGTATTCTCTGGGCCGCTATTTGCACAACGGTGGCCTTCATTCCTGTGTCACCTACACTTGCAGCTTCATGGGATCACGTTCATCCCTGCGGTAGGCCCTGCTTCGGGTTTCTCCTTACTTCAAAATGGGTGATCATAAATGACACCCGAATGTAAGGGCTCGAGCCTTGTTCATGTTTCCACACACCCTCCGCGTTAGATACAATCTCGAGGGAGATTCAGGGAAATGTTCAATAGGATTTTATGCCTCAGTTTCAATTCATGACCCAAACGAAATTGCAAACCCTCCCGCATATGAAAAAAAAATAACAGATCAACATGTTTGTGAGTGGATCTGTTCTCAACTTTTTAGAAAGAAAATCGGGAAAAACCAAAATCAACATAAACCGCTACCTCGAAACATTGTAGAGATCTCGCGGCTGAGGTAATATCATTGTTTTCTATCCATGAAACAATTTTTCACTCACCGTCACTCGAACATAAAACTATAGATCAGGTATTCGCTGTCGCAGATCACCTCTAGCAAGGATTGGCTCTGTCCTCCATGGGCTCGACGTTACATCACTCTAACAGAAAATTGTTGCATGGTGAAGCTTGTATAATACCCCTACCTGTGTCCTATATCGATATGAGAGGGGGGTGGGTAAGTAACGATGTGGGGAATTAATGGGGGCTCATAAATTTGGAACCTTCCAAATTCCCAAACAACATTGTCACTTAGGGTATGGTATGTAAATCCATTCATTGGCCTGACTCATCGTGGTTCCCTCGCTCCTCTTTTCCGTTGGTGGAAAAGAAAGAAAATTATAAAATTATTTCATTTATTTTCTTTTAAATGTCAATAAATTAACTTCTTCTCTGAACCAACTGTTGTCAAAGTAATGTCTTCCTTAATCGAATCTCGTTGCTCTGGATTCAACGGTGCCCTCAGAATTTTAATCTGAGCATGAGTACAATAGTTATAAAAAGTCGGTGACACATTTACTGAACATTCCATAAAAACATTCAAAAATTAATTACGGGCACACCGGACCACGAATTCACAAGCCGTAAATTTTCACGGACATGTAAAATTCCATATAATTAAAAAAATTACATGTAAAATATGGGTCTTTACATCCTCCACACATTAGGGTTTTTAGTCCCTGAAATCCACAACAAAGAATAAGAATAGAAATGGTGGTACTGAGCATGAATTTGAGTATCACGCTCCCATGTACTCTCCTGGACGTTTCTGTGCTGCCAGCAAACGCGCACCAGAGGTATCGACGAACCATGAAGGACTCGCTCTTGTTGATCCTAATTCTATACTAGAACCTCCATAAACACCACCCATTGTCCAAGTCCAACTCACCATGGTCGATGATGTGAGATGGGTCATGCATGTATCCCATTAGCTGGGATATGTGGAAGATGTCATGCACCGTCTCCCGCTGCGGTGGAAGTACCAAGTTGTACGCCACCTCACCAATCCTAAAATATATCATAAATGGTCTGATAAACCTCTGTGATAACATACCGCCTCGGCTACATCTCTATAGTCCTTGTTAAGGGGAGACTCGTAGGAATTTTTGGTCCCCCTCATGGAAGTACAAAGGCCTCCGCCTCCTGTCTGCATAAGACTTATGTCTTCTCTGTGTAGTCTTCAACTGCTCCTGGATGATCTACACCTTCTCAATAGTATCCCGTACCAATTATAGGCCTGTATGTGCTGACTCCACAGGGACTGTCCAATATAGAGATGATCTGAAATGTCGACCATACAAGGCCTCGGATGGTGCCATACCGATGGTGGGGTGGTAACTGTGGATGTAAACAAACTTCACCAATTGAAAGTGATCCTCCCAAATGCGGCAAAAATATTGGATGCATGCAAAAAGAAGGTACTAAATCATTTGTATGGTCCTCTATGTCTGACCATCCGTATGAGGATGAAAAATGGTTCGTAGATATAGCTGAGTCCCAAAGTCCTCCTACAAAAACTTCCATAACCAGGATGTGAAACATGCATCAGGATCATAGATGATCGTCATTGGAACACCATGGAGTCATAAAATCTTCTATATGTAGAGGTGTTCCTGGCTCTCTACTGATCCCTACTCTCTGAAAGACAGAAAGTGGGCCGACTTGGTGAGTCATTCAACAATCACCCAGATTGAATCATGTTCATTGGAAATACGTGGAATCCCTATAAGAAATTCCATAGAGATCACACCCCACACCCAATCTGGAACCACTAGTGGATGTGTTAAGCCTACTAGAACATGATTCATAGCCTTCACTTGATGTTAAGTGAGGCATCGTGAATCCAACTCCACTACAGCCTTCATCATCCCTGGACACCATTGTTGATGTCGGAGGTCTTGGTAAATCTTCACCACACCCTGATGTACCACTAGAGGGGACATATGAAACTCCCTCAACACCTCCTCTAGCCGCACCACTGATACCATGGTACGTCCCCTAAAGAGGATTATTTTCACCCCACCTTCAAGTATTCCATCCGATGCATGTTCTGAGAATATCTGAGCATGTCGAGACTCACAGTCAATGTCTGCATGATTTTACTCCCAGACACACTAAAGGAGTGGGGGAGTGACTTCCTTATACTGGAGGTACACTGCTTCATCTCTATCCACGAAGGATATCTGCAACCCTGCTATCTGTTCTGTCACCTCACTCAGTAATTGTAGATTAAACTCCTACTAAGTGCATCTGCTACCATGTTCCCCTTCCCAAGAGTATAAACTATCTCAAATTCATAGTCTTGGAGGAACTATAGAAAACAACATTGTCTCATGTTCAGGTCCATTTGAGAGAAGATATACCTGAGGCTCTTGTTATCAGAATAGACTGTAAAACGTTTTCCAATCAAGTAATGTCGCAACATCTTCAATGCGAAGACCGCTATTGAAAACTCTAGGTTAGGGGTAGCAAAGTTCTTCACATATAGTCTTATCTGTTGCGGGCCATTGGCAGTTACTTCTCACTCCTACATCAGGACACACCCAAGTCCTTTCCATGATGCGTCAACGTAGACAACATACCACACGCCCTCTTCTAGTAGCCTCAAGATGGAAGCACTCGTCAGTATCTATCTCAGTTCTTGGAAACTCTGATGGCATCTACCCATCCATACGAATGGTTTTCCTTTCTTCATCAAAGCATACAAGGGTTCTGCAACTCCGGTAAATTTAGGGAAGAATCTCCAGTAGTATCCAGCAAACCCTAGGAAACTCTTCACCTCGGTTACACTCTTAGGTGGATCACAAGAAAGTAAAAACTCTATCATCTCTGGATCTACTGCAACTCCAACCGCCGATATAATGTTTCCCAGAAAGTGGACCTCTCATATCCAGAACTAACACTTCATGATTTTACCATCAAGTTAGTGCTCTCGGAGTGTATCCATAACTATCTTCATATTATAGGCATGATCCTACTCTATCATATCCTAAGATGATGATAGCATGATCGGATGAGTATCTTCAAAAATTAGCGAGCTTCCTTCAGCTGATCGAAAAGACCATCAATCCTTGGTGGTGGATACTTGTTCTTAACTATTACCAGGTTCAGGCATCAATAATCCACATATAATCTCGAACTCCTTGCTTCTTTCTTGGTAATGAAAATCGGGGCTGCCCATGGAGAAACACTGGGTCTAAGGAACCCATTTCCCTGTAAATCCTCCAACTATACCCGTAAATCAAGAAGCTCTATGGGAGACATCCAATATGATGGTGTAGTTGTTGGAGTCATCTCGGGGTATATTTTGATGTAAAAGCCTACCTATCTGCTTAGAGGTATCCCCGGAACATCATTTGGAAAGAAATCAGCATACAGTTCCACCAATATAGGATAGCTCGGACTCTCAACATCAAATTATCTTAGGGTATGGCTAGAGAACTGATGAGTAATTTGTTGCACCCTCCTATGGGTTAGACCATCCTTTGCTGCAAAGGTTCCCTTCTCGCTGGTGAAGGATAACATGGTCCCATCCGTTTGGACACACCACACTTTGCACCTAATACTGTCGATCTGAACATGGACTGCAGATAACCATCCCATACCCAAGATGAAGTTATAAGGCCTCGACTCCACTACTATGACATACCATCCAAATACCTCACCTCTTATTGTAATATCACACTACTATCACCAGTGTGAAGTCATAGAATCCACTCCGGTAGGAAGCTGTAGTCGTCAGGATCAAGCCAACGGCTCTGTCGAAATATCCGACCTCTGAACGATGGCCATGGAAATAAAATAGTAACTAGCACCTATGTCTACATAAACTACAACAAGGGTGGAGTAGAAACAAATCATACTTTGAATCAACTCCGGAGCGTTGTGGTCATAGGAATCAGCTGCCTGGAGCTGAGCTAACCCTTTTCCTCCTACTCCATGTATTTTGTGTGGACCTCCTGTCAGTGGGGGTTGTAGAACCTCAAAATGCCACACACCACTGGATGCGCGGCCAGCTCCTTTGTCACTCCTACCACCTTGTGGACCTCCTCGCATGATACTATTCCTCTACCTCGGGGTCCCTTGACTGTCTGCTGGTTGTTCGTACGGATGGTCGGGCAGTGGCGAGCCATATGACCATGCTTTCCACACTTGTAACACCACGTGGCTCCCTGCTGACTCCCTCTAGTCCAGGAGCTTCTTACATACTACCCGGAGTCTTGGGGTCATGTTTTGAATGACCTAGCCCACTTGGGCCCATGCGCCTGATTCTTGATTCCTGCTGAAGACTCTGCTACCTGGGGTCTGTTGTCGGCTCTAGTTGTCAGTGCCTTCTCTAACAGGAAGCTCTTCACAAGACGGGCCTACTCCCGTACTCCCTCCTGGGTTGGGATGCTGAGGGTCACCACTAATGCCTTGATCTCCCTCTTGAGAAATTGATAGAAGGCCCAATCCCAGAAGAAAGGGTCTCACACTATATCCTAGCTGATCCCTGCAGAAGGTTTTCCGCCAAGATCTTCATCTGGTCAGGTGTGTCTTCACTAAGCAGAAGACCCACCACACATTCTCTAGCTAGTCCTCAGTGACTCGAGGATCTGTCTCACCCATAATCCTAGGAGGTCCCTACCTTTAAAACGTGTGAAATGCACTGAGCATTTGAATTTTCTCTACCAGAACTGCTGGTAGCCTGGGCTGACCATCGGGGGCGGTAGCACTAGGGCACTGCTCGGTGGGTCCATCTCAAACTCTGGTCCTTGGACAGATTCCTCATCGATGAGAGGGTTTTCCTTATGCATCTAGTTTTTAGCTGGTCATCCTCGTGGAGGATTCTTGACATAAATCATTATGTGCCACAATTCGAACATTATATCTACTGAGATGACTTTTATTCGAAATCACAAAAATGAAAACACAAAATCTTGGTCTCTAAGGTAGAATCGACCACCTCTAATACCACTTTGTCACAACCCGTCCCCTATGGCCCATGTCGTGACTACCCTCAGCCCACCCTCCATAGGCCATGGGCTGGTGACTAGCATCAAAAGGTGCATCACTAAAAGGGAAGGCATTGCATTTATACCTGAACAAAATCACTGAGTTAAATGAAACAAGAGGAACCACGTAGACTAGAACGCATCAAGTAAACTATGAAGTAAACAAATTTAGTAAAGAGTGATGAAAAAAAATGGGGATGATATACAAACCTAACTGAAAAAATGTACAGGTACAACTGAAATGTACCAATTCATTGAAAAGTGAATAGAAGCTCATGTATCGTCCACCATGAATCCTACTTGAATGGTAGGTACAACTCACAATCAGTAGTCCCTACCTCATGTCACCCCAAAGAGGTCTAGTTACAAGCACCGTCCATTCCTAGCTCCCCCAGCCTCGATCAATGATGTAAATCATCTACACCATACAAAACATTGTGTGGGAAAATCTCATGAAGGGGTGAGTATAATGATACTCAGTAGAGACCCTGAGACTTCTGTAGGTATCTTAGAGTTCCACAAAGGAAAAACCACAAAGCTTGAATCAAAAGTACACAACAGAATCCATATCACACCAGGTATCACTTTATGTCAAGGGTATAAGGGTTATCACATCAATGAACTCCTAGACTACTATAGAACTCCTCCTATATCCATTATAGTGGGTCTGGTTGATAACTTTGATCCGCTTCCCACTAACCTTGAACTACTGTTGTACTTCTCCCCATCTTGTACAGTGGGTCAATCGGGACCCACCAAGCCTCCCTCCCCAGCCGTGGCCAGCTGAGGTACACTTCCACATCGTGTCCCATTGCCGCTCCCCATTTTGGCATGCTTAGGTACTCCCCCCCATCATGTACTTTGGTCGTCAAGTCACTCTGATTCGAAAAGTCAGCAGGCATCAAGACTCACCCAGTTGTAGTTTTCCATACATACTGCGCTTGGGAGAACCGCTCCTCAAGCCACTCGCCAAATATTGATATCCATAGAAGTCACCAAAAAAATGTGCCAAAATATCCATCTACACAAAAGAGTCCCAAAGCTACAAAAAGCTCTCCAATAAGATGTGCGGTCTGCAAGATACGACTGTTTTAGCGCCGAGGGCCCGGTTGGATTCGTAATTGATCCAAACCGTCCATACCCCAACATTCATCAAAAATCATGTGGAGAATCTAAAAAGGACCTCCACATTCTAAGGATCTCGACTCCATATATGGTTTGTCAAATGGACATCTGGTTTAGACATTAGGTCTTTCTTTGTGTAACATGTCGGTACTCGGTCCGGGTTCGGTCCGCCTCGGGCAGACCGGACTGACCCGTTTCGGCATGGGACAACCCTGATCGACCTAGGTCGACCCGACACGACAAAAATCCAACTCGACTAGGCTGTAGGTCAGGACGCTGGGCCATAGGTTGGACCATGGTCCGAGGGTCAGACCTATTGGTTGCGGGTCGGTCCACTAGGCCGACCCGGCGGTGCCCCACAACTGGCGGCGTCGGCCGCCAGGGACACCCAGACGCGAAGCGTCCGGGTAGGGCTGATGTGGATGCAGTTACATGGGGTATCGCAAGTCCTCTGTGTTGTGGCTGACGGGCATCGACTTTACCGTCAGGTGCGGCGCTGGCGCGTGCCCCGTCCGCTAGCCTTCATTTGAATTGGTGACCTTTTCTCATGCCAAAACCGTCGCAGGCTGCGGCCCTGCTGCAGCGTGGGCGTGTCGCCGGGGACGCGCCCCTCCTCTGCTCAGCCACCGCCCTAGGCTGTTACCGCTCTTCCTCTGTACATGCAGCCGATGTCACTGTGTGTCACTGTTGTGCCACTATGTGCTGCCACTTGAGCCAGTGCTGGTGGCAGGGTGTTCACTGGGCTGGCAGTCGCACACCAAGGGCCCGCTTTCCAGTGTTGTCTGTGCCTTCGGCTTCCTGGGATCACGTTCTTCACTATGGTAGGCCCTGCTTCGGGTCATTGACACAATCAAAATGGGAGATCATAAAAAACACACAAACTGTGGGGCTTGGGCCTTGTTCATGGCAGCTCATGCCCTCCACGTTAGAGATAATCCCAGGGGAGTGTCGGGGAAAAGTTCAATAGGATTTAATGCATCGGTTTCATTTCCCGAAGCCAACAATAATGCACACCCTCCCTCATATAAAAATAAAATAAAGGATCAACTTGTGTGTGATTTGATCCATTCTCATCTTATTAGAAATAAAATTGGGGAAAACCAAAATCAATGCAACCCTCTACCTCGAAACGTTGGAGAGCGCTCATGGTTGAGGGAGTCTCATTGTTTGTCGTCCCCGCAACAAGCCACCACTCGCCGCTGCTAAAACGTCAAACTCTGGTTTGGGGTTTCGGTGTTGTACGTCAACTCCTGTAGGGATTGGCTCCATACACTGAGGGCACAGTGCTACGAAACTCCAATAGAACTTCATATCTTGGTGAAGCTTATCTGATACCCTTTCCCAAGCTCTATATTTATAAGAGAGTGAAGGGGAAGTAAAGACGTGTGGAATTAATGGGGGATCATAAATTAGGAAGCTTCTTAATTCCCCAAATATGTCGTTACATAGGATATGGTGAGTGAAGCCATTCATTGGCATGACTCATCGCGGGTCCCATGATCCACTTGTCCATTGGTGAAAAAGATATAAAATAATAAATTTATTTAATTTCATTTCTTTTAAAATTCCCAAAAAATTATCTTCTTCTCCAGACCTACTGCGGTCAATGTAATGTCTCCCTTAAGTGAATCCTGTCATTGGTGATTCAACAATGCCCTCTGATTTTTAATCCAATTATCGGTTCAAAATTTAGAAAAATCCAGATACACATTTATTGAACATACCTTAAAAAAAGATCAGAAATTAATTCCGGGCACACCGGACCTTGGATTCAAGCGCCGTAAATTTTCGAAAACTCGTAAAATTTTATAAAATTTGAAGCAAATTTACATGGAAAATTCAGGTCTTTAAAAAAATGGTACACTATTAATATTATAATTTACACATGGCCATTATAAAATACATGTTATATTTTTTAGGTATGAATAATAACAACAAATTTTTTTAAGTAAATTATATATTTTTTAGTGAAATAATACATATTTATATGAATGTACATAATTTTTAGTAAATCTTTTCTATTCATAGAATATAATTTTTCCTACAAAAATAAAATCTCTTTTCATGACAAATAAAAAATAATTTTTTTTAACTTTAGAAAAATTAATTTGAAAAAATTACAATAACTTTTTATAGAAATTTCAAAATTATCATAGTCTGTCCTCACCCCCACATATTTAAGGGAACCCCTTTTCTTTATATATCCACACTGTAAAAACCATTTGTGTAATCCAATACCTACACAAATAAATTTTTTACATCCCACCCCACATCCTATAAGACATTTTTTATTATAAAAACATCTATATGAATGAATTTAGTACTAACCCGTGATTGATGTCCAAAGAAGAAGTATATTTCCAAATAGAGAACTTATATTTCATTTATGCATCCACATTTTTCAAATACTCATATTATATGATGATATAATAAATTATAATATAATAATATAATAATATTTGATTAAGTTAATGTAATAATCTAAATGTATCAGATCATTTATCAAATTGGAATCGAGACTGCCATTCGTGGGTGTGGTAATCATCTTCCATGTGAACTAATGTAATTAGTTTTCAATCACCACCACTCACTAATGGAGATATTGATATATTTAGAATATATATATATTTTTTATAAAAATTTAATTCTCTTTTAATTATTATATATCATTTATATTCTTAACCTCCAATCTATTAAAAAATATAAACACCAATCGTATGTAAAGGACGACTATGAATCCATAAAAATATGTGGAACATTCTTCATTTTATTTTTTCAATGATGGTGAGAAGGGTAGTTTTAATGAATATATATGATATTAAATTCCTCTATCTTGTTTATATATAATTTATATTCATTTTGTTCAATCCTTTGATAATATGGAAACATTGTTCATACCTACGAACCACATACCATCTCTATAAACAATGTAATTAATTTTCATATCTATATATAATTAATTACTATAAACACAAATATAATGAATACATATTGAATTTAGGACATGGTTAAAATTATTGATATCAAAGAAACTAATCAATGGAAATGTAAATAACAAACCAAAACAAAACATACATGAAAAAATAGTTATTACTCGAAATGAAATTTTAAAAATGATTTGAAAACATTCAAATGATAAAAGGTAAAGTGAAAAGAAAATACTATATGATATATATTATTATGGTTTAATAATAAATTTAAAATAATCCAATATTTATTACACGGTATGTATGAATGTTTAGGACACAAGTTATGATGAGTTTTAAGGAATTTCTAATTTTTATTTTATTTTAGGGACACATATTTTATATTATACACACATTTATTTTTTGAGGAATATATAATTCACATTATAAATATTATATAATAAATATCATTGTTTCATGATATTTATAGTTTCATTTTAGTTTTATATTTTATGGGGTTTTATATTCAAATGTTTCCCACATGGTAAGGGGACATTGGAATCACTTTTGTTTCTGTACACCAATTTTTTATTTTATGTGTTGTTATTCTACTCATGGATTTACTTTAGGATTTTTCTTCTAAAAATTATTGTGATATAAATATACATAAAAGCTACATTATTTCATAGTACTTTTGATTCAATCATTACCTATGCAGAAAAGTAATTATGGTACAATCATAATATTTTTTGTATTATTTATGATTATAAATTTCATCATGAAATATTATAATAAATATATACTAAAAGTCAATAATTTTAATCTCCATTCACTATTTCTTGAATGATAATTACCCCCCTTTATTTTCACATCTTCATATATTCAATATTATGAAATAATTATTTTATGGAAAACATAAATTATTACGCTATTAGATCACAAACTCATCTATTCTATATAAATATTGATCCTATTTTTTTTAAAATGACAATTATATTTTTATAAAATGATTATTTAAAGTAAATTTCAAAATTGTAATAATTTACTACAAATTTATTTAAATGGAATATTGATGTGGATAAATTTTAACTCTTTCTTCCACATAATTTTTTATATTTTTTATTGACTTTTCAATTTCAAAATTTTGTATTTGTAAATAATTAACAATTGTTATGTTTTATGTTCATTACTATGAAAAATAATTATTTTTAGTGTAAATACTTTATTTTAGTGTTAATTCATGTCACTTTAAATAATTTTAAAATTACTTCATTTATTCTTAATTCATTTTTTATTCTTTTTTAATTGTATTTTCCATTATCATATCATTAATTTGTTTTCTATTAAAATTAAATAAATAATTTTTTATTAATTATTTAAATTAATTATTCATTATTTTAATTTAAATTAAAATTAATAATATTTGATTAATTATTTGTATAATTTAAATTAATTCACCTATAAATAAATAAATTTGTCACTTTTGTATTTAATTCATAAATTCATCCATCTAATGTTAACAATTTAATTCAATTAATTAATTATTTTCTTACATTAGTTTAATTTAATTCCATAATTTCATTATTTTTATTTTTCATTCATTTATATCAATATAATTATTTTTATCTTTTAATGAAATCCAAAAAATTATTAGTTTTAAACATAAATTATTTTTACATTATTTTTAAGAAAACGGTTCTATTATTTATTTATTTTGTTAGTTAAATTATTTATTTGTTTATTTTTTATTTTATTAAATTATTAGTTTATTTTAAACAATGTAATTGTTTCATTTATTTTTTGGTTTTTGTAGGTGACACCGAATAGACTAGCACATGAAGTCACCATAAAATATATCTAGTAGAAAAAACACAATCACCTCATCATAAACTGAATCAAGGCAGTACATGAAATTCTCAAAAAATAGTAAAATTGAAATATTTGCAGCAGAATTCCACAAGAATAGGAAGAACAACAAATTTAAACACCAAGACTTTCAATTAATCTCGACCCTCAATAGTTTTTGAACCGACACGGGCTGACGCAAGCCCATACCTCGCACCCTTGCATCCTCAATATCTACACTATCACTGCAACCTTCCACCATCCGAGCCACACCACTCCTCCATCGATCACTACTCACTTCCCTTATGCAGGCTCCCAAGCCTCCACCTCTCCCTCTTCTTTTGGAAGGACCTCATAGTCCCATCTTTCTCAGAGCAGTACCCCCTTTACGTCTCTATTATGTGCACAAACCACCAAAACGTTTTTTATATATATTAGTATATCTTATGTAATATATAACATATTATTTATATAAATAAATAAAAATATATAATAAGGAAAAAAATTATTAGTAATATAATTATTTATATAATTAATTTATTTATCTACTTTTTAATAATAAAAAATCATTTATGTTTTAATAAAAAAAATTATATTTATTTCATTATGTATTATTATTTAATTAGTATATATATATATAATAGCATAAATATATATTAATATAAAATGAAAACAATAATAATAATATAATAGTAATTATTCTTAAATAGTTTTATGTTTATTACAACTATATATGTTATTTTTAACATAACTGCATTTTACAAATGTTTTATTGTTTTATTCATTACTTTTATATAATTATTTTATTTGATATTTATAACATTAATATTTATTTGTATATATTTTAAAAACTAAATATAATACTTTTAATCTATGATTTACTTTTTTATTTTTATTTATTATTATCTAATTTATTTTCTTAGTTTTAATATTATAATATTCTATATAGTAATCACATTTAGTTTTTTTATAACTCTTCAAGTCATTGTTGTTTTTTTGTTTTAAAGGGATGTTCGTGCAGCGCGTTTCTTTACTATGTTATCAGGGTCCACATTAGTGGCGGAGGAGGAGGAGGCATCATAGAGAAAGTACTACGTGGAGGCCAAGGAATTCTACTACAATATTCCAAAGACTTCAATTCGTGGAGTTGGGATGAATAGCATAAGATTGCATGAATCGTCCACTACACCAATAACATGATATCAGAGAACACATGGGAGGGGGATAATCCATCGATGAAAACTTCATTAAAATTAGATTTTCCTAAAACAATTCCATGGTACTCATAGAGGATAAGTATCCATCATTTCCATACTATGTTCCTAGGTCAGGTGATCAAGAGCATATGATTCACCACCAAGTGGTAGTGTTGAGATTCAAAGAATCTAAAGATTGAGAAGGGAGATATATTTATTTTTTTTCTATATTTTTATAACTTTTAGTACATGATAAACATCACTGATTTTAATCCTATTATTATGTTGAATACAATCACTATGTCCAGCAAATATACCATGGGGGAGTAGACTGAATGGTTAGATCTTCTCTTTCTTGTTCATGTAAATTTCTCAACTAGATTGTCTCTCTCTATCAAATAATATTTTTTGGAACCATTACATTTCATACCATCATGATCAGTTGAAACTGGTCTTGATAGGATTAAAATTATTGTGTTTTTAAACCTCCGTATTTCACTGAAGAATGAATCAAGATCGAATGAGAGAGATACTTAATGAGCTTAATTGAAAAGTTAAACTCAGTAATTCTTGATTTGATATCAACTGGTGGATGTGCAAATATTACAGTTGATAAAATGGCACAGTCAAGAAACCACAGGTTGACAAGATGAAAAATATTGTCAACCATTCGGAATCAGATCTAGATATTTCATTCCATCACATGAGCAGGGGAAAGCATAATTGAAATTGGCCAGTGGACCTCCCCCGACCCAACTCTTGATTGTTTCTACATTTTCCTTCTTACTATCTGACTATTTGATTACTTCAATTAATTTTTCCTTCTTTCCATGTCTATTCAATCTTGCATCCACATACACCTTATCCCCGACACCATCTTCTAGTTGTTATTTTATTTGTTATTTTTGTTTTTATTTATTTGTTTCCCAATTATTAGGAACAACACTAGGCCTCCATGTGTGATATTAAGAAAAACTATTACATAAAAAATAGAAAAAAAAAATTAAATAATAATTATAAAACAGTCAAAAAAAATTTGAAATTAAATATTAAAAATTATAATTCTTTGAACCTCTTATTGCATGCTCACATGGTCCATATCTTAGAACATATACCTTTGTGAACACTAATTTTGAGAGGCACATAAAATATTTTAAATATAACATGAAAAAAATTAAAATGGAGGACAATAGGAATGAAAACATGAACAATCCATGTCATAAGAATTTGAACCAACATGGAATTATGAACAAAAATATAAATGAGATAGCTAAAAGGCAAGAACCTAATAGAATTTCTTCTACCCTCTATTTGTAGAAATCCATCATGCATTAGGACATCTCTTATGTTAAGAAATTAAGAAGTCAAGAAATATAATCTTAGTATATTGACATCATTCAATGGAATTCTTAGTGAATACACTGTAGACATCATTAGAGACTTCTATTGTAGTGACCTGCAGATACCCCTAAGGGGACTTAGTGAGGTAGATATGAAACTTAGAGTGTTCCCCATCTGCATAAAGGGTAATACGAGGAACTAGTTTCAATAGTTAGAGGAAAAAATAATTTCCACATATGGTTATGTCTATAATGCTTTCAGAGTGAAATTATATCATAGGAGCACAAAAGCATTAATTTTCTACAATATGATGGACAACTATTTCATTAAACCTGAGAATGATTTAGGAGACTTAGTTTTTAGTCTCATTAACACAAGTGAATACACCAATTCATCATGCATTAATTCCAAAAAATTCTCTATCCATAACACCAAAGCTTGGTGGATCAGTCCGTTGGGGGAGACTTTAGTGAAAGGACTGTTGAGGAGCTCAAAAAATCATCATCACATTATCTAAAAAATCTCACCACAAAAGAACATTGAGAAGAACAATTTTTAGAAAATAACCAATCCCCAATACTAAATTGGAATACCAATCTAATGTGTTCTTTAATGAGAACCCCCATAACACATAGAGGGATAAATGTCACCATTTCAGAATGATTAGAGACTCTCAAACCTATTTCACCAACTTTGATTTTCATGTCCAGCCTCTTCAAATTGAAAATGTTAAAATAAATGGTCAATGTATACAGCCTAATGAAGATCCATTTTCAAATACAAACAACCAGGGGTATTGGAACAAATTGAACCAATCTTGGAAGGAGTAGGGAGTCCATCGACATGCTTCTTCTTGAGGATTCCAACAACTTCATTGGTAGCACTTCTGATCCCAACCCCAACCCAAGGATTAGTCTTTATATTATAAGGATGAGGTAAAAGATATTTTCCATCACTTGATAAATATGTTTGATGAAAAAAGACTAAAATTGTTAATGATAAAATTCAAATGGATTCAAGAATGAAGAATCTGGAAATTCAAATGGGGTCGTTGGCTAGGGATGCTGGTAATATAGAAAATGGTGAGTTTCCCAGCAAAATTATATTGGATAATAGGGAGAAATATTTGGTTTTGACCACAAGAAGTGGTCTCAAATCCAATAAATAACCAAACAAATTACCAAAATATGCTAAAAATTAAAATCTTGTTGAAAGGGAAAATTCAAATTTTGATAATGTTGAATCTATAATTTTGGATAGAAGCTATAGAATCCATCTTGTCCTTGCTATTCCAGCAGAAAAACCAAATGAAAATGTCATAAAAAAAATTTAAATAAATGTAAGAACAATGTGGAAGAAGAAGCTACTTTTTTCCCATTTGTGAGAAATATTTCCCTTCGGCTTGTGTGGTGATACATACACTCTTCCAAGGAGCATGATTCCTATTTTCTCACTCTTGATTGAAAGGATAAGTGATCATTTCATGGATTATTTTTCTACTTTGGTATGTGACTTTGTGATATTCCCTGAAAAATTGGAACGTGTGCTGTAGAGATGTCAAGAGACAAAGTTGGCCATAAATAGTGAAAAGTAAAAATTCATTCTAACTAAATGCATATTATTTGGTCAAAAAAATATCTAAGAGAGGGTTGAAGGTCAATAATTACAAAGTTGAGGTGAACAAAATGTTTCCCCCACCTGATAATGTTAAAGTTATTATGATTTTTTTGGGTCAATTTGGGTTATACAGGAGGTTCATTAAGGATTTATCTAATATTAATAGACCCCAGTGCTCCCTACTAATTACGGACATGCCCTTTTTTATAAGAAACGTTTAGAGTACTTTAATCTGATCATGGAGAAGCCGAAAACCTCACATATGATCATTGCCCATAATTGGAATATCTCCTTTTAGGTGATATGTGATTCTAGTGACTTTGTCGTAGGAACTGTTTTTAGGTAGTAGAATGATTGGAAACTGTATGTTATTTATTTTTACCACAAGCTACGATATGATTCCCAAAAAAATCATTTCAACACTATAAAAAAAATTAAGAATGTGATGTTTTCTTTGGAGAATTAATGGTTTTACATTATAGGGTCTAGTGTCCTCATTTTCACTGACCATGTTTCTGTCAATTACCTTCTTGCATAAAAGTATTACAAAGCCAGATTGATAATATGGACCCTATAACTGCATGAGTTTAATTTGGATATAAATGATAAGGAAGGGGTTCAGGATGTAGTGGGATACCAAATCTATAGGCTTCCAAACACCCAAATTGAGGAACCAAGAGATATCAAAATTTCTTAACCATATTATCAGTTGTTTTTTGTTTCTGTGAGGAAATATACATATTTTGCAGACTATGAAAACTTCTTGGTAGTTGGTGTCATGCCCATGGACCTATCACATAACCAATGAAAGTGGTTCATTTCTGAGTTGAAGTATTATTGTTTGTTTGATACTATTCTCCGTAGGAGGTTTTGTGATTTAGTTTTTAGTATATGTGTTACTGAGGAAGAGATGCTTCCAAAAATAGAGATTTTTCCCACATCACCATAGGGTTGAAATCATGGAGGAGAGAGAACTAGACAAAAGTTATAACATGCTGGTTTCTTTTGGTTGACATTGTTTAAATATTCTACATGATGTTTGTTAATTGTCTTTGTGAAATGTCACATTCTAGGAAATGTAGCAAAGAGGATGAAGATGCCTCAAATTAGAATTCAATAGGTATAAATCATTGATTTTTTTTCTTTGATATTATGGGACCATTACATTCAACTTTTTGATAATGAGTACATTCTGGTTGATGTGGGAGATGTGTCCAACTAGGTTGAGATAGTGGCTCTGCCCAATAATTAATCTGCAAGTGTAGTCGAATTCATCAAGAAAACCATTTTTTCTCGGGGTTGGTGTTCCTGGAGCATTCATTTCTGAAAATTGTACTCATTTCCAAAATTACATGATCAATAGTTTGGTGGAAATTTTTGGGTGCTTACATAGGGATGGTACCACCAACCACCAACAATATAGTGGCAAGAATGATTTTCTAATATGAGGCATAAGAAAATTTTAGAGAAAATAGTGTATAGATCTAAGAATGATTGGTCAGTTTATTTTTATAAGGCTCAATAGGCCTATAAACTTGCATATATGACTCATATGGGGACGTCAAAATACATTTTTTGGTTTGGAAATACTTTCATATTCGTATTAAACTATAGGAAACATCGTATTAGGTTATGAAGTCCCTGAACATTGACTTCAAATCTTCTAGTGAGAGAATAGTTTTGGAGTTGGGTGAGTAGGAAGTGAAAATAAGAGTGTCTTATATGAAGGATGTGATTTACAAGGGGAGAAAAAGGCCTTTCATGAATAAATAATTAAGAATACGAGTTTTAGGGTGGGTGATAGGTTCCTTCTGTTCAATTTGAGATTGAATATATTTTCTAGAAATTAGAAGACCAAGTGGTCATGACCCATTGACATTATAATATTCTTTGTAAATGGAGATGTGGTGTTGGTTGGTGAGTTGAAAAAATATATTTTTTGTTAATGGTCAGAGGATTAATCATTTCATTGAAGGGAATCTAAACGGTATGGTATCCATATCTATCCGATAGGAATGAGTTGTATCTAATCCAACTTAGGAATATAGACTCATTGTTTCATGGGAACTAACCCATGGTTCTTTTTAGTTTTATTTTAAATTATATTTTCAAATAAATAACTCTTGATTCTTGATATATCATTTTGTTATCGTGTCTCTTTGATGGTGCCTCTTAACTTGTTGCTTCGTGATAGAGAGAGTAGTGCTGAAAGAAATTGGGAAAAGGAAAATCCAAGGGAGTATTCAACTACATCATATGGATAACTATTCATTCAATCATCCATTGGTTTGATTCTTCCAAAATATTAATGTTTGGATTTTTTTTTCTGTTTTTGAAATTGTATGTTGTTAAAAGAATTATTCACATAGTGCTATAAAAAAGATTTCTTCATTGAACATTTATGGTCAATGCTCCAAATTTATTGGGATGTGTTTTTATGTGGTCCAAGCATAATTTTATGCTCTATTTAATCATTATTACGTGTGATCTTAAGTACGGGGGAGTCCCATTTAAATATATTTAATATTTAAATTTTTTTCTCCTTGTTTATTTTAATTTAATGAGTTGCATGTTTTAAAATAACTAAATTGTGAACCATGCTTGCACCTTATAACTCCCATTAATTCAACAGTTTTTGTGAAATGTATTCATCACATCACATCTTGATGCCGATTACGTCATAAATTATGCCACTATTGTGAACACAAAATAAAATTAATTTCAATAAAAAAATAAAAAATAAATAAAAAATATTCACCCTTTTGTCACTCTTTGTGGTTATGACTTTTCTTAATTTATTTTCTTTTTGATGCAGCATGTAATCTTTTTGAAATTCAATGGTACCCCTCAAAATTATTTTATCTGTTGAATTTTCAATTTTAATTAAGTACTTTCTTCTTTATTAGGATTAAACATTAGGGACAATGCTACGGTATTATGTGTGTGGAAGAGGGGTGATTCTATTGGAGACTTTAAATTCCCCTTTCATGAATATTTTGAAAATATGATAATAAAATAGTAAACGTTTTTCAATTTTTTTAAATTATTCAACTAATTTCATCAAATGAGGGTTCTTTGGGTTCACATAGAACATTGAATATTTTATGTGTAGTGGATTACTTCTTATTAGAAGTTGACAATTGTACTATGTTTGAAGCTCTTGAATATAAATGATGGTTTAGTGGGGATATTTCCTATTCTTATGGATTTACTGTTTTGGAACTAAGGAAGGTTGTGTGATAAGATAGTTCTTTTGGATTGAGGATCATGACATAGCATTACTAGAAGTCTTAACTTGAAACTAGGGGACTCGCCTTTTTATTACGAATTATTCAGTCACTTATGGATATATCTTCATATTATTATTTGTTAAGTCCTTTGTAACAGGAGTAAAATGATAAAATTGGATCCCACAACGATTATCTGGGACAAGGTAGACTGGCTACATCTCTGTGAATAAATAAAATCCAATTTCATTCTCAATAATTTCTATACACAGTGCTCTTTACTTGGAATATGGTTGGGAGATATTAAAATAAAGGGCCAATGAAAAAAATTAAACTCATTAGGGTGAGGGGAATTTTTAACCCAGATACATAAGGTTTCAATTTTTTTTGTTCAAATTCATTTGTGTTTAATCAATAAAGGGAATAAATAAATAGACATTATTTTTTGGAACCTAAGAGAAGGTGAGAATCGAAGGTTCCTTTGGATAAGGATTAAATTCCACTAGATCTTACATGTCAAAACTTTTTGAATTGCAACATTAATTGGAAACAAAGTTGGAAAGTTAATTAGTTCATATAAGAGGCATCAAATACATGACATTGTATGAGTTTTTAAACATTTTTATTTCTAGTTTGTTTTTGAATGTAGGCATGACATTATTGTTGAACACATTCTTGGAATGCCTTACCCACTTCTTGGTACTATTTCTCTAGGTGTAAATATATAATCATTCACTTTTGTAACATAATATCACAAATAATTTGTCAATTTTAAAATCAAATACATGAATTTTTTTGAGGGAAAACAATGTTTTATGTATGGGAGAGTTTTATGTGGCTAAATTTTAACTCTCAATTCCACATCATTTTGATATTTTTATTGACTGTTTTATTTGAAATTTTTTTATTTTTGTAAATAATTAACAATTGTTGTGTTTTTTTACATTACTGTCTAAAAATATTATTTTTAGAGTAAACCCTATTTTTTAGTGATTATTTTTATCACATTGAATAATAATATAATTAGGTATTTTATTCTACTTTCAGTTTATGTTTTTCTATTGTAAAATGTTATTCTTTTATCATCTCAAGTATTTTTTATTCATTCAAAAATAAATAATATATTATTTTTTATTTCTTTTACATAATTAATACTTTTTGTAATTTAAGATCAATTTAATAATGTTCGATTCATTATTTTAATTGTTAATTTCATTCAAATGTAAATAAATAAATTTTTAACTTTAGTTTTTAATTATTCAAATTAAAAATCTAGTGTTATCAATTTAAATCAATTAAATAATAAACCTTTACTTTATTTTAATTTAATTATTTAATTAAATTATTTCATTGTTTTTCATTAGTTCACTTTGATTTAATTGTTGTTGTTTTTGAAAAATAAATTCTTAATAAATTGTTTGTTGCAAACTGCAATTAATTTAACATTGTTTTCTACTCAAATAATCTGTTATTTGATAATTTACATAGTTAGTTTATTTATTTATTTAGTTTTAGTTTTAGTTTTAGTAAAAAAATTAATTAAAATTAATTTTTTTGTCTAATTTATTTTTTGTTTTGTGTAGTTGACCCTGATACAACACCTTTTCCACTATATCTCCTGATTCATCCACTCACCGACGGAAATATTCCATACCTCCGTCCATCATATCCGTCTCACCGACTATCCAACAAGTGTTAGTGTCACTGACATGACTTCTATTATATGTTCTATCAGTGCAACCGAAACTAACACTGGTCCTCCATTTTTCCTTTTTTGTCAGTGATTCTAATGTCGACTCTCCATTTTTGTCCTCTGTTGGCCTCACCTACTCATGGTGACACCGACACAATTTCTCCTCTCTAATGCTACAGACACCAACTCTCCCAACACCTCCCATATCTTATCTCACTGACACACAACCCTTGTAGTGTCGGCCTCACCAACTTCACGTCTTACCACCAACACAATAACAGACAATCACATGAATTCATCACAGAACAGAACCAATAAAAAAAACAATTATAGGACCACAAACCAAATCGAATAAATTCCAAAAACTCTCAGAAAATAATAAAATTGACATATTAGTAGGAAAATTTTACAAGGAAGAGTATAATAATGATAAAAATTTATAAATAATATAATTATTTAAAAAATAAATAAATTTATCTACATTTAACTAATAGTAAATCATTTATGTTTTAATTACATTTTTTAAATTTATTTCATTATACATAATTATTTAATTAATATATTTATATATATATAATAGAATATGTATATATTAATATTCAATAAAAATAATGATATTTTAATATTAATAGTTTTCAATTAGTGTAATGATTATAGTAAATGTATATGTTGGTTTTAACCTAACCAATTTTAATAATATTTTTTATTATTTAATAATTTCATTTTAAATAATTTTTCTTATTATTTTACTTCTATAATGCTAATAATTATATGTATATATATTAACAAATTAATATATTACTAGTAATTATTCTTTTCATTGTTTATTTTCACTAATTATTAATGAATTTTTTCCTATCTATTTATATTATAATATTATATATACTAATAAAAAGTAGTTTTTATTTCCAATTTTTAATCTAACTCGTTTGAATTCTTTGTTGTTTTCTATTTTATAGGGAGGTCCATGGAGTGCATTTTTTAAATTTTTTATGAGGGTCTGTATTAGTGATGATTGAGTAAGAGACAACATTGTAAATTTGTTATGTGGAGGTCGAGGAGGACTTCCACAAGATTCCAAAGACTTCCATTCATGGAGTTGTGGTGATGAGAAAATGATTGAATGAATCATCCACCACTTTCGTAGAAGGATACCATAGAAAACATAGAGGGGATCCATCCACTAAAACATATTCGACATTGTTCCACCTAAAACACTTTCACACTACTCATAGAAGAGAAAGGTCCGTAATTTCAATAATCGGATTACAAGGTGGGTGATCAAGAGCATATGATTCACCATCGAGCAGCACTGTAGAGATTTAGAGCATCTGGAGGTCGAGCGGTGAGGGATATTTCTTTGTATTTCGATATTTTTAGTAATTTTGATACATCATGAATTTAATTGATTTCATTTCTATTATTATATTGAATTCTAATGTTATGTCATACTAATATCCCTTGGGGGAATAGACTGGCTGGTTAGATATTCTATCTCTTGTTCATGCACATTTCTAAACTGGATTACCTATCACTCTCACTCATGCTTTTTGAAAACATTAATTTCAATCCATCATCATTACTGGTAATTGATCTTGAGATGATTAAAAATAATTTTTTGTCAACTCAGGGATTTAATTGAAGAATAAATCTACCTTGAATGAGAGAGAGACATGCTGAGTTTTACAGAAATTTTGAATTCAGTATCGCCAGATCTGTTCTCAACTAGTGTCATTGAGATTACTACAGTTGATAAAATATTTCACTAAAATAACAACAAGTTGACTAGATGAAAAATATGGTCAACCACATTGAATCAGATACAGATATTTCACTCCATTTCATGAGAAAGGGAATAAAGTATTGAAATTGGAGAGAGGACCTCCCCCTGTCCAAATCTTATTTGTTTCCACATTTTCCTTATTCATGTCTGGCTATTTTCTGGATTCCATTCCTATTTTCTTGTTTTCCTTGTCGTCTCACTCTTACATCAACATACACTACATTACCACCACCATATACTGGTTATTAGTTTTTATGTTGTTTTTTTGCTAGACATTAAGTACAACTCTAGACCACCAAGTGCTTCGACCCATTCATACCACTATACTAACTAATAATTATGATTATAAATATTAATTTTCTCACTCCTACTCAATTATAGATGTTTTTCATATATTCTTACCAACCTCAAAACAATTCCCTTATGTTTTTTTCAAAATTTTAAAAGATTCCTCATTTTATCATATATTTAATGACAAACATTTTCTTATTTTATCATCGATCGAAGATTTAAACCATCCATTGCTTATTTTTAAGGGTATTTTAAATTAAAAATGTTTCATCAATTTTTTTTAATATTAATATGTGATTTTTATTTTGGGTGATTTTTTATGAATAAATATTCAATGTGATTATTCAGAATCATATTCCATAACAATAGATATCCATTGGTTTTATATATTAATAATTATTGATATTATATAATGGTAGCATATATTTCCCCATATATGTATTATTATGTTTATGGATATGATGAAGATATGTTTATAAAACATGTTTCAATCCCATGGGTTCTACCGTGGTGAAACATTTATGAAACTTATTATTTATCAAATGGATGTGCTACGATAAAAGGATGGAATATTTATCAATCTTGTCTCTTTTCCATATTTTATTCCATGATGAAATTATTATTGAACCCACTACTTTTTAGTGGTTAGTATAATATGAATTTTCTTTGATCACATTATACAAGTATGTAAGATTTCTTTATGAAACATGTTAGACCTATATAACCCTTTAATGTATTGGGTAAATTTGGATATCTAAAGAGAATAAACGGACTTGAATAGGCATTAAAATATCATCAGAATGGGACCTTGACCACCATGAGGGTCATGGGGGATGACCATAACTACTATTATAATTTTTTAGTGTACCCAGAATATTTTGATTTTTTTTAGTAGGAACCTTTATAATAATATTTTTTTAGTGAACATAACACACTATGATAGTCTTGGAAATGAGTATTTACCACTAAAAATGATTCTAAATGTTTCATTTCTATGAAAAAATTCCATAATTTCACCCAATGTTATTATTCTATGTCTTATGTTTTTTTATTCCACTATGAAGCATGTCTTATGAAAATCCATGTATTATTTCATGACTCATTTTTATGATCTGTGATATACAAGGCATGGTTATAAAATTTTAATATCATGTTCTAATACCCTCGTTCTCAAGTTATGATAATGTGAAAAATGATATAACACATTTAGAACCCGAAAAGATATATGAGGTCTCCATTTCTTTTGATTCCCTTCAATAGGTTTTCAAAAAAAGTTTTATGAATGTTATTTTTAATAAGGCTTATATTTTTGAAGAACATAGTGACAGATGATGTGGTTAACTTATAAAAAAATTTATGTATCGATGATTCAATAATCGTTAATTTTTTATGGTATTCGTGATTGTGTTTGTAAGATAAATATTTTATTCATATATTATTATCTAATACCAATTTATGTTTATTTTGGGTGTTCATAATTGTGGATCATCAATCAATAGACACTATTAGAATAAAATAAAAATGGGTTTCTTCCAAAATAATTTAGATAAATATATTCTATGAAATATTATTCTTTATTCCACAACTATATAAATTATCATGTAAGAAATTAATTTTTTCCCACTAAATAGTAGTGAGGGACAATATGGTATTTCTATATTTACCAGAAACACATTGAAAAACGTTTTTTCAACGATTATCTACTGTAGTGAAGTCATATATCAATATGAAAATGTTCATATGGAAATATTATCATTCTATTAAATAAATCAAACTAATAATGATCTAGTACAACATAAATCCATACTAACAATCATTTAATTAATTAAATGGTCATATATTCCTCATATCTATGAATTTTAGTTAGAAAAAATTATAATATCAAGATCTATAATACAATGTTGAACCCACAGGATTCATTAAATTTCAATATGATATTTCTTAAATTGAGGTGAATCATTATAAATTTAACCACCCACACACTAAAAGGTGATGTTAGTGTACTCGCAGTACGTTTAAAAAAAGTACATGACTATGAGGTTTGATAAATTTTACTATCATTATTTACAATCTTATATGATGATTTTCATCACTTTAGAAGATTTGACATTGGAATGGTTACAAGGTCTGGTGATTGATTAAGTTTTGGGATATTTTCAAAGGATTACTAGATTAAGGTATATATTACATCACATACTATAGGGAAAATAGGAGTAAAATATATCCATAATTGTTAGGTACATTATAATATTATAGTAACATCTATGGAAACATTGATTTGTTTTTTAAAAATGAGGTATAATATATAGATTATATCTTATTAGCTCAAAGAGGAAATAGAAAAAAAACATACATGGTTGAATTTATTTATCCTTGATATGTATACTGAAATTTATATGATGGATGAAAATTTAGAGTCCATTGGAGACTAGAATCAAAAATTTCATTCTCTATAATAACTTATATAGTTATATCTCTTAAAATATCATAACATTTTAGGATTTTCCCATGTAATAATATAATCAATATTCCATTGAAAAATTTTACATGTCCTATCTATTAGATAAATAATTTTAAATAATAATAAAAAGTATTATTGAAAAAAAAATCAACACTACAATAATGAAAAAATATACATTTGATTACTTTGTAGGATTATGTGGCATGTTTAATTTTTAACAAGGATTTGTGGGATAATCAATTTAATAAACCAAAATAATAATAATCTTATTCAATATATCAGGGTTGGTAAAATTAAATCATAATATGCTATCATTAAATAAGTGTTAAACATATTGTTGTTTTTCGATTGGGATGGTATCCTCATATTATAATAATTTAGAGAATAACAGTTTTTTTCAATATTATATTAGGATATATTTTAGATATATTTCTTCTATAGTTTTTTTGGGGTAACATATGTTTTTATTTAATGGTAAAGAGAACTTACATTACCATAATATTTATAGTATAACATTTAGATAAACAATTTGATGGATTATTTTCACCTTGATATAATAAAATGGTGGATATTATTATATACTGATTGGTTAAAGTATGATAACCCATAAAAACCATTCATTAATAATAAATCAATCTAAAAATAATAATTTATTATAACTCGTGAACTGAAACACCCATACATAACAAAATCTATTTGTATCTCATAGATTACAACTATAAAAAATCATTATATAGTTACTGAGGAATCAAATCTCTAAAATTCCATGTGTGTGATTTCTTTATTAAAATAATACATTCTATGAACCCAATAAATATATGTAAACTGAAATAGTTGAGATAAGAAAAAATTTATGTGAAAAAATTTGTTTATCAATTTGAGATAAGTGTCAATTTTAAATCCACAACATAGAATAATAATAATTTTGTAGACATAAATATTAAACTAAGGATATGATACCTGAAATTTGATGTGTATCAATAAAAATTAAAAATTCACAATACTAATACACATAATAAAAAATATTTTTATGAGACATACATATACATATTGTTTCATAAGTCTAAAGGAAAGATATATTTTAAGAAAATATTTCCATATAAGAGATTGTTAACTATCCATATCCCATTAACATATAAAATCATGTCATGTATATACATTTATAATTCATTAAAACGATAAACGATTAGATAACCACCAATAATATTATTAAATATTGAATCAAATTTAATCCATATGAAAACAATGGAAGTAATTTATTTTTCAATTTGTAATAAATTATTATCCTATGAATGGAAAATGGGTATATAAATTTTTTTGATGGAATCTATATTAATATAAGAATATAAACTAGGTGAAAACATGAATTTCAATTCCTAAAAATATTTATAAATCCTTATATAATGAATATTCTACTGGTTTTATAAAAAAGTATTTACATATATGAAAAATAATTTTGAATGGGTGTAAAAATTATATAAAAATTTGTCCTACATGTATTTTTCATTTTTATGTTATCATGAACATAATATGTATAAGTAATATTATTTAAATTGAAATAGAATAATCTTTAAAAGATATTTAAAAATTATAATTTAATATATATAATGGAAGAGAAATTTTTCAGAAATAGTGGTCAAATGAAAAATTCAAATAATGTGACAATATGATTCTACTATCAACTAAGAATAAAAAACCATAATTATTTTTATTATAGATATCATTTTAAATCGTACTAAACTAGTTCACAAGGGTTTCACCATCCATCCTACGATGGTGATAATAAAATAATCATATGTATTGGTCTCACTTCCCCATGGAACTAACTTTTATCTTCATTTATGTTTTCATTTCATACATTGTTTAGCTTTAATTTTTAGAATTTTTTTGTGTTGAAACGATGTTGTTCATTCATTTCAGATGTCGATTCTTCTCATCTATGACATTTTAGGTCTCAACATGATCATTAATTTTATAAAGTCCTTATATAGATCTATTTTATCTGGTTATCATTCCAAATTTTTAACTTTCTAAATTAAATATTCAATGTTATTCATTTTATTTAGATCATAGTCAAAATATTGAATTTACATTCTAGTTTATAACATAAAACTTTTTTTTGATACCCTATTTTCCTAATTATATTCTTTCTATCCTAGTAACATAGAAAAACATTTTTAATTTCCATTATTCATGTTGTTTTTAGAAATTGATTTCCACTATTAAATATGTAATTTTACATCGAGATTTTATGAATGTTCTTTGATTTTGACACCATCAATCTAGTAAGGAAATAATGAATTATTTCAGTCGTATAATTTGTTTTAATCAGGTTGGAACTATTCAACATCATATTCAATAATTATATTTACAGTTTTTTTGTTGTTATATAATGGGGTTCTATATAGATAGGCTTCCACTCTACTTGTTAGCCCTAATTTCAGTGGTCATTTTTTAAAACAATTATATACCATATGGGATTTCTTAGGTCATGATGAGTAAATTATATACATGTTAATCTTCTATGGTGATTCTAAATATAATTATTAATGTTCTTTATGTATTATTTATTGTTTAAAACTCTTCGTTAATGTGGAGACATATGATAGTGATCATTGATAATCTCATGATTATAAGGGGATACATAACTATAATTTTTTTTAATTTTCCAATTCTATTTAATCATGGGAGCAAGAGGAACTTATGGGGATTATCATCACAATATATGTTAAAATAAAACTAGTTAACCCAAAAAAATTTAAGAATATAATGTTATTGGAATTGGGACATGTTTACTTAATATAAATTATTGAAAATATTAATATAAATGTTACTTTATTTTTTATAATTGGATGTCGTTATAGTTTCTATTTTAACTTGAAGAATTTCATTGTTTAGAAAGTGAAAAAAAATTAAATCCCAGAAAAATGTAAAATAAAATCAACTGAATGTGTTGTATACCATATAGATTATAAAATTCCATAATAAATATAATCAAAAAATAGAGTGATCAAATAAAAATATATTAAATGAAATTTAATGCTTACATATTTCACAATAGAAAAACAATAAATTAGAGAAATGAGTCTTATATTAATCTAAATTATTATAATGAGTATGAATATAAAGAATTAAAAATAATATTCCATGAATAAAATATAGAACATTAGAAATTGAGAAATGAAATTATGTAGGTTGATTAATAATAAAACCATTAAATAAATCAAAACTTTTTATGTATGGAATAAGGTTTCATAAAATATATTATATCATGTGAAAATTAATTATTTTAAAAGTTAAATAAATATATTTTCTAAATGTTTTATATTATATTAGAATCCCAATATAGGAGAATATAAATAAGGAGGATTGTAAATATTTAAATGAAATAAATTTTAGATTATAATACTTATACCATTATCATTATATTGTTTAAATGTGTTTTTTGAAACATATATAAATATATTTGGACTAGTGAGTAATTTTTTTATAAAATATTTTTTAGTCATTAATATTTATATTTATCTAACTAAATATCATATTATATCTCAATTTTTATTTATAAATTATTTTTTAAAAAATATTTCCGTAATTTTAATTATTTTATTCTTGAAATTATATGTATGTTTTATTATTTACTCACATTTCATGTGTTAATTATCTCCAACATATCTATTTTATTGAAGTAATAATCTAACAATGAATTACATTTTTAGTATCTTAACTTGGAGAAGTTACATAAATTGATCACAACAATGAAAAAAAAACATGATTCCTTTAATGGTAGTATATATACGAATCACATAATAATGAATATTTATTACTATAATTTTAGTACAACCAATGAAAATAAATCATATTCATATAAAATTTGAAAAATTAATTATTTATGATTTTAATACCATTTTTTATTATATGGATCAAAATTGGGCATTATCATCAAGGAATACAGTTAAGATAGCATATAAACTGAAATGATTTATTATCTAAATGACTAACATCATAAAAAAGGACATGGTCATCCTTCGATTACATAAAAACATGTAATTATCAAATGTTGTTATATGAGAATCAATTTACAAAATTATTTTCCCAGAAATTGAAAAATAATTGAGGATTCAAATTTGTTGTGGATGAGTACATTTATTTCTTCGATTAATAATTATATTTTCAAATAAAATTTAAGATAAGGTAATGAAATGTCATTTTGAGTTGAAAATGGGACGGAAAGGGTTAAATATATTATAACTAATAATTAAATCAATTATTAAATCATATAATAATTGTCTACTAATTTTATGACTAATTATAATTTTTTATAATATAAATATATATTATTTATTTTTTAATATAATTCAAAAATCATCCGTGTATTTATTAGAATCAATACTGTTGTAAAGTACATTTATAATTTCAATGTCATGGATTCAAATATCCAAACCATTTTAATAAGTTTAAAAACAATAATTGATAAACATCACATTTTATATAATAATATAACTATATTATGCTATATAATTTCATAAAAAAATATTTCTTCTAACATGAATGAATATATTTTTATTTCAAAAAATTTTATAACTATTCCTAATATTCAATGATCATTTATTTGTATAAAATACAACAAATTGGTAAAAAATTAATTTTTTTCAAATGTTTATTCTATATATATAATATCTTTAACATAGTTATTTGTTATACTTATATATCTGTTATGATAATAAATCATCCACTAAATATGTTATTTTTTTATAAATATTTTCTACATTTTCATCAGTTCCCTTTTTTACTATATGGTAAAAAATTATGGTGACATTATTGGAATAAAATTCAAAACATAAATCATTTTTTATAATTATTTTTATTTAAAATATTGATTTCACAATTATATTCAATAATTTATTCTTGTAATTATATTATTAAATTTATTTTATGATATAACAATATATTATAGTGATCTAATTTTAAATTTATTTTATATCTATCATGGGTGTGGTATATGTTTTTATGGCAGCAATGTACATTATAAAATAAATTTCCCAATAAAATTATAGTTCATCTCAATGAATAATTCTATTGGTAATTTCATTAAACATATGAAATTAAATTCAACTACATTTTTTATTTTTATATTTTTATTAGAATAATCATTTTTAATTTTTATGATACATCTAATAGTCATTACTAATGTATGTGGTATTGGTTCATATTGTTACAAAATAAAATAAACTTGTAATTAATCATAAATTAGATATAACTCTAGAAATACCTCATGTGGTTTATAAAAATGCAATGAATCACATATTAACATCAATAAAATAAAAATATAGAACATGTTTTATACCTTGGATTGGAGTTGTGAATGTTATTTTTGATCATCAGAGTTTAGACATGATTAATATTTTTAAATGATATATTTTATATTATTATTGAAGATAATTATTATTTAATCCCTAATCCAACAACACATTCAAATGAATATTATTTCCAAAACATCAAACATAATATATATTCAATGAATAGAAACTTTTCTCTCAAGATAATTTCATTTTAATAACTAATTTCCAATTTATGAAGAAAAATATATTTTATTAATGAAATTAATTCTATGATATTATAAATGATGACATTTAATAATTCTTCATTTATTAATAATAAATTATTTTTTATGGATTAACTTGAATGTGTTTGATATATAATATAATATCATAGTGAATATCATAATGGTAAGGACATTTCATCTCTTTTAATTTTTTGTGGAAGAAGACCATTAATAGGAAAGGAATAAATTTATTTACATCATATTTAATTCAACAATAATATATCAATGTTGAAGTAATATTTCATGAATTATCGATGGAGAAACTAGAATGTTGAGAAATAATGGACCATTTTTTTCATTGATATTATTTATTTATGGATAATTTTTTGAAATTTATATAGATATGCGTGTATATTGAATTTAATATTACTAATCATGATACATTGCTTGAATTTTTATGAAATAAAAAATATTTTGGTCTCTCTAACATTATACCATTATATTTTTAAATGAATGTTTTTATAATTCTACACAACACTTGACATATGATGAAATGATAGTGCCATTTATGATTGAATTATTGATGATGGTAACATAATATTGTAACTTATATTTTAAGATGTATAATGAAAAATAATTAAAATTAATCTTATGTATTTTTTAATACCATTATATTTTTCTTCATTTTAGACACTATATATGGGGTCATTAGTTTGAAGAAAATTAATGACAAATGTAGTATTCTGAAGGTTCTATTTCATCTTAGTTATATGATGATGACTTGTGAGTAATCATGAAATATATTATTCAAATAATTATTATTAATATGTGGTGGAGGTATATTAGAATATGAAAAATAATACAAGAATATGTATTCAAAGAATTAAAATTTCTTATTTTAATTATCTCAATTAATTATATTACATGTAATTTTTTTTAACATTTACACACAACTCGATAGAATAAAATTAAATTCCAATAATGATATCGAAAAAAATAATTTATGTTTTCATTATATTTCTGTATCATACATTTTTTTCTTCAAATTCTGTCATCCAAATAATTTTTTATTCTTACTCCCAAAAATAATAAGTGATTAGAACATTATTTATTCCCTTAATATAGTGTTCTAAAAATTATAATAGTGATTGAATTATATTATTTCCTCAGATAGAGAATAATTTATGAACAATATATTAAAATTTCTAAATTTTAGAGTGTAGAATGTAACATCATTTTATTTACTATATAATAATTATAAAATATTTTATGTTTTGTTAAATTCAAATTTTAATGTTTGTTTCTATTATATTTGAACGGATATCTGTTTTTTAGGGTTTTCTTAACTCAGGAAAAGTATATTATCAACGCACCTATATTCACCGAACCATTTTTAGAGTCAATGCTAAACATAGACTATTAAACAACCTGATAATGTCAAGCCCTTGATGTTGTTATTAAGAAAACCTAATGTGACATCCCAAGAATAAATGAAACATTATATTAAACTACTGACTAATTAGGGGATGAAAATACTAAAATATGGGTTACATTTTACAAATAATACATTAACATTCAAATCATTTCCTTTCACCAACTAAAAGAGAATATTTTAATGACCAAATATAACTTCTCATATAATATTTAATAATTTATTCATGTATTTGGACAAATGATAATATAATGAAAATAATAAATTTAATTTAAAAAATAATTTTATATTTAATAAAGATATCAAGTGAACAAAATCAATACAAGTTGTGGCATTTTATATGAAAATAATCATAAACTTCATTGAATTATATAATTATAATTCCCTTGGTTATATCCTTTTAGAATATTATCCCCCATTTATTCCCATTATCTGCCAAAACCTCAGACAACGATGGACCCAAAAATACCAAAACTAGTAGGAATCTGGTAGATGAAATTCCCAAATAATAGAAAATTATATCATAATTAGAGAAATGTTAATAAAACAAAAAATATGATTCTCACAGAATAAAATCATTATCCGGCAATGCATTTAAATTCATTAAAAAATTTATTTTCAAAAAATTCTAAAAGAAATTGGTATTATTGAAATCTTAGAAATACAAAAATGAAATACACGATGTAGTAATTTTCAATCCTATAAATGAAATCCTCTTTCAAATATGTTAAATAGTTATATATTTAACATGGAATGTGTACTGATACATGAATGATTTGGGGAATAGTTGTGGCAATAGATCCATTTTCCAAAAATAACTTTTGGTCGTTTTCTTCAATTAAATTTAGTAAAATACATAAATAAATGATCTAAACATTAAAATGAATAAGATCCATCACATACATATGAAATATAATTTCTATAAATAAAAAATAACATCAAAATAAATTATTATTTAATTTTGCGTTAGATGAAAACTATTTTCTTACAATTATTTCATCAAAAGATCCCATGAATGAATACCACTTACTATATCAACATGTTCTCCAAAAGTAAAAATTAATTTACCAAAAATACACGTGTCATAGAGAATATTTTTATAAACTATTTGGTTTTTGGATGATTATCATACAATGAATCCCCCTAGTCTTTAAGCATTCATTAATTTATCGTCAATATTGAAAGGGGGAGGGGGATAAATGCACATAATTATTGAGATAATTTGTGATTAAGTTCCCCTTAGTAATTTTATAATTCATGGAAGAAATTGTTTTCACAAAAATAATTCTAAATATTTGTGATATTAAATTTCAATTAAATACAAACATTAAGGAATGAATTATTTTTAAAATCCACAAAACAGCTACCCAAATTCTATGTTATCCCACATTAAATATTAATAATATCAATAGTATTATTATTTTATTCACATTTTATAATCTCAATTATAATTATAATATCTTTAAAAAAGAAAATAATTAATATTTTTTAATATGATATTATCTATATCTTTCAAACCAAAGCCTTAACAGATTTGAGTACTCCTCCACTACATTTACAAATTCTAATGAGATAATGATTTATTTTAAAAAATAATTTTCACTGTGTTATTCATTCAAAAATAATTTATATCCACTAACTTATTTAAGAAAAACATTTTTAATTTTAAACTCTAATATATATACATTGAAGAATAAATGGTTACTAAATATATTTTATCTATATAAACTTAATATTTATTAAATTATAATATTTGAATAATGTTTCTTATAATATTTACATCTAATAGAAATTACATATGGTTTCATAAAACATGTTGTATGAAATCAATAAGGCTCGATAATGCGTTGAATTAGGATAACTATCTTAAAGTACCTGATCAACATCTAGAAACATATTATTGAACCTGTATAAAAATAAGTAAATGCTGCAATAAAAATAATATTATTTAAAGTCCTACTATATAATATAATCCATTTTTTTAACCCCTAGTCGGGTATGTTAGATTACATATTTAACCATCAAATTTAACTGAAATTACATTAAATTTTATTCTTGAAATGTAATTAATTAGTAAAATAACCATGACCATATTCTTAATTAAATTGATATAGCCAAATAATACGATAAAATATATCTTGATTCACAATCATTGAATTAGAAAATAATTTATGGACATATAAATTAATTCTATATCACTTTATGAGCATCTAACATATATTACCTCACCATTAGAATCTAGATCCTATAATTTCCTCAATACATATATATACCAAACTCAATATTTGAATTTAGTCTAATAAAATATATTTAAAAAAACTTTTCAGAATATATGAGAAACTCAATAATCATATGACATATTTAAATCATACTGGTTATAAAATTTTAAAATCCCACAGTCTTGGAGATTACCAATAATTAATTTCATAAGAAAAATTATCAATGTTGATGGATCCCCCAATAACATAATCATACATCATCTATATCTCAATTGATAAAACAATTCAATCCTTAAAATATATCTTTATTTATATTTTAATATCACTAAATTATCTCATCATATGGGGAACATTTATGTCCTTTATATGTGATAGATAGTTTATGTAAACACGACCATTTATGTAAAACATAAGTACATTCACCATTTGATGTAATATTTACAGATATTAATGACCATCAATGAAAATTTAATTGAAAACACAATGTCTTTGGTTCCATGGAGCCATATCCAATAGACAGAGACATGAACTATTGTTAACTTATAGAGACAATAAGTATGATAGCTTTATAATGATGACCATTCTTTGGTGTGATTATTATTTTGGGTGAATGTTTTCCACACTCTTATCCATTGAAACATGACATTATACAAATACACCCATTAGATAGTAAAATAAATTAGTTGTTCATACATTCAATGTATCTAATATATTCATTGAGAAAACCACTACGTGGTCATCGAAGCCAGAACATTAGTTTTATTAGAAAATAATTAGATTTTGTATTACTGCTAGAAAACATTTCATTATTTTATACTATGTTTCATATCCACATGAATAATTTAGTTACATAAGAATCAGAATTATAACTAGAATCTATTGTAGAATTTCCACCACAGATTTCTTCTAGATCATCTGAAACACAACTCCAATATTAATATTTAAAAAATATCCTGACTATGATTTTAGAACATCTAGATTTAGATATATATGAGAATCTATATTTCCCTTGAGGAAAATACCCCCATATTCTCAAAAAACATATATCCATTGTCTGGATTACATAATTTAGAATATTAATTTCTCCCATGCATTGTTGGTGTCCTAAGACTAGAAAAAATATTGTTATAATAATAAAAGAATATGAAGAATCATTCATTCTACAGATCCTATAATGCATTACTTATCCAATCTTGGTCACCGAATGAATAATTTTTATTATTTATATAACATATTACTTAGAATTAATTTTCATAGAGAGATATATACTATGTGACCCATTCAAAAATCAACCCATAGATTTTTCTAAACTCAGTCTCATTAGTATTGTATCAGTAAATATACCACTATTTTCCCATGTGTCCACTTGTATTTTTCATAGTAGATCTTGAACCCATAACATTATACATCATCACAAAAGGCCTTCATTTAAAAATATTTACTCAATCACTTCTTAAATGGACGAATAGGACTAGGAAAATTTCAACACACCCAATACTCAACTTATAGATAATGGGATAATAAAAATTTAACTTGAAAAAAAATTACTTTATGACTTTATCGAATATATTATTCCATGATATTGATTTGTATATCAATATATAATTGATCCTATGTAAATTACATGTTTTAATACCATTATTTTTATTTAAAATCTCATTGAATTATACATATAAACATATTCTGGAATATTTTCATTAAGAAATAATTTTTTTAAATTAAAATACTGAATCACATGCACATGAAAGACCACAGTGGATTTCAGAACTATGATTGGAAACAATAAATTATCTAGTGTAATGGATTCATACTTTTATATTCTCTATAAATTTATAATTCTTGGGTAATGATATAATATTTATGTTTAATGACATCACTATCAAGGTCATATTTTAATTTTTATAACAATTTACAACCATCATGTATCATATGTACTTTAAAAAATACGATAACCAAAACATGATTATCATACATGGGGTATGACTAGAAATACATAGTTTCTTAACTTTTAGAATATTTTTAGAAACATAAATCCACCTTGTAGAACATATGTTCAATAATAATTACTGATAATTATTATCAATCATCGGTGACTAAAAAAATATGTGTATTTCTTTGTATATCTCCTTTAATGGTCCTATGTAGTATTAGTCTCTTCGAAAAAATATAATATATAGGGAATATTGGAATTAATTCATTTTTAAACTCCTATATATCATGGGAATGAAATTCAACCAACGTAATTAAACTCTCACAATATCGGTTGGTTATGTTCTCCATCTAATGTATAACGACTTTGAATTCCGTAGTAATTCCATACAAACGAGTTATGTAACTCCCTGAAAATTTATAAATTTTACAAGTGTTCATTTTATAATTCAAAAAAAATACCAATAAATTTGGGTAATATGTTATGATTAAATATGTAAAATTAAATTATAAAAATTTTAAATAGTATTATAATATATATATATATATATATATTTCGAATAATAATAATAATTTTTCAATAAAATAATTTTGGTAAATAGATAAAGAGAAATACGATGATAATATTTAAATGAAAATTTATCATATATTATTTATATTACTAAATTTTGATAATTTATTTTACAAAAAATAATATTCATTATAAATTTTAATTATAAAAACGATCTAAATGCTTTGATAAAATTAATATTTAAAACTTATGAATATTAAGGTAATTATAAGATATTTGATATTATAAATTAATTAATATGAGAAATATGAATGGTCATTTTTGGAATATTAAATTTAATAAAGTTTATGAATACAATTAATATACAAATATTAATAACTTTGAAAATTTATAAATTAATCAAAATTAAGAATACATATTTGAAATTTTGTATTTAAGGTAATATTATAATTATAAAAAATAATGGATAGTGTAAAGATGTTATAACGATTTAAAAAATAAATAAATACATAATTTAATATATTATTAATAATTTAAAATAAAATATTATTATAATTCTGTGTAATAAGTATTATTAATTATTAATGTATGATTTTAAAAATATGGTATATTATATACTAGTTAAATAATTTTTAAATATATTATTTATGAATATATTAAAATTTGAATGTAACTAAAAAATTATCTTAAAAAGAAAATCAGATAGGAAGAGATTAGTTTATGTGGGACTAAATACTGGAAAGAGGAGTCGAAGGGTTTTCTTTTCTAGAGAATTTATTCTAGTGGTGTGACTTCATCTTCATGAGGAACTGAGGGTTTTGATGTCGATCTGTGAATCATTCTCAAAAAAATGTTCAACTATCAGTGTGGTCATTGATTAATTTTTAGAGGCTGAGTGATACAGATGTATAGTGTGGATAATGTATGGATCAAAAGTATATTAGTGTCGAATACCATATCTGAGAACCGAGGAGGGTTATGATCTATGATTGTCATCAACATATGATGAACTGATGTAATCATGTTTTATTTTTCTTTTTATAAGTGTGAATCGTTCCAATTCAAGTTAGGAGTAGGCTGACATATTTATTTCTTTATTTTTCTTCATTGATTGGTGTATGAAAATACATATTGTTTTTATCAGTTTATTATTTCCATTTTCTTCATCAATATCGAAATTTATTCATCTTTATATACATATCTTATTCCACCAAAGTTGATTTTTTTATGCTTTATTAAATAAATAACAACTTGTGTTTCAAATGTCAATAAATTTTTATGGCTTTATCTCGAATATATAAATCTTCATAAAGTATCATTAAAAAAACTACAACTCTTGTTTTTAATTGTTTGAAAAATGATATTATGTTGTATATTATCTGACATGGTATGAGTTTTTTGGATCACCACTGGAAAAAATCATTTATAGGTATAAAGTACATATATATTTTCTATCATCTTCATTTATTTAAACTAAATTTATTTGGAGTTACCATGTGTTGTTCTACTTTCTTCATGGATCCAAATCATTAAAAATATGTGTTTTCAAGACCACCCCCCAATGTTTACCCCTCATGGGATAGCAATGTAATAGGATACATAATGATCCCTGAGTCCCTCCTATAGTAGGCCTTGAGATGGAGACTTACATTGAGGGTATAATAACCACAAAAATGAGAGACATTTCCCTATAAGAGAACACATCAAAAAGAGAAAGATAAGACTCAAACATACCAACTACTACACAAACTAAAATATAAGTGAAATCCAAAGTAAACATATGTAATTTCATTCAAGAACTACTACATCTAAAAGTGAAAACTTCAATTACAAAAATAAAGTAAAATGACAGCGACCGTAATGCCCTAATAGCTCCTGCAACCCCAAGCTAGTAGTAACCAGCAGGATCTCCAACCTAACAAAGTGACCTAAAAATAGTTTATATATAATTAGGGTCGGTATAACAGTATAATCATAGTGATCTTCCCTATATCATCTCTTTAAAAAACATAGAAATCATGCTAAAGCACAATTAAAAACAACTGAAAATAACTCATCATCTAAATATATATAATATGTTCCATTTATCACAATTGATACTCTCACCAGTTATCGCATACATGATGATATAATATAATATATAATATCAAGGTTTCTTCACAACCACTTTCCCACAAATTGTTTGCTTTACCACAATGTCTCACATCCTATGCATCTTTCTCAAAAAAGGCTTACCCGCAAACACATGTTGAATCATGAAAACTTGTCGCTCATGCAACACACGGACAACATCTATGTAACCAAATGAACCAGGAAGTTTTAGAGATCCACCATAGCTTTCATAATGTGTATCATACATCGGGTATTATACATCAAGCCACTATATCCCAAAAACCGAGTAAGGATACTTAATAAATTATAGACTATAAAGGTTACAGCTATAGTAGTCCATAGGAAACGATATCCAGAATATATGTGTGTGAATAACCACTAGTGATTATATCCTTATACACACATATATAGGGAAATATTTTGTGCCAATCATCACAAGAAACAATAAAGAGAAGTGAGTAGTGCCAAATGGGGTATTTATCCACCCATCATCCCAGCGGGATGTTGCGAAAAGCACCCTCAGGGCACAAAATCCCTAGGGTATTAGTTTCCCTAAATGAGAGGGTGGCATATCAAATAGAAACAAAAAAAAATAACATAATTTACTATATCTTACATCCACACAATGTTCATAACCTAGTCATATAATCAACTATAGCTAACATCCCTCAAACTTCCGGTTTCTACTTCTAGGACCAGGTATCCTATAAGAAGACATCTATTTAAAGTGCTACATTATATTACTATATCCCTTTTTTTCAGTTCAAATTTATCTTAATTATTTATTTATCCATTAATAAACCATTATCATTTCCACATTACATTTCATTAGCATCACAACAATGTTATATTCCATTCAGACATAACCAAACAAAGTCCACTATGCTTTTAAATTGTATCCTCACCATTGCATCCCAACATGCTCTGACCCTACCGGTTAAGATCATATATTAAATAATTTATTAATAGCATTATCAATTAATCAAAATTTTATGTATTCATGAAAAAGCATTCTAATCATTCAATCAAAAGGGTCTCAACATAGTAAGTTGATGAACTACCCATCGACGATGTTCCATCAATAGCTATAACACTGACCAATCCATACATGATAAGCTAAACATGAAAAGTGTAGGGAATACCCTGTATATTTTTTTTTATTTTTTAAGGTGGGTATGTAATACAATATGCCTCCTGAAGTGTGGAAAGTAAATTTGATAAACGAACAATAGGATTTTAAAACATTCAAAATTCAAATCCTTCATGTTTCATTATCTTTGGTTTCCTCCCTGACACCCACAAGAATAAACATATGAATCATTTCAATCTAGGAAACAGTTCTACGACCACCAATAGTCCTCTCTAAACCCACATTTAGCAAAATAAGAATATGAAAAAAAAACATTGCAATTTCACTCCTCACCCCAAATAAGGAATTCAACCTTCACAAAAAAAGAGCACATACAACTTTAATGAATAATTTTCATGGACATTATAAACCATTAGGTAACATGGTACCATTTAAGGAATTATCTTTATCACAAAACATGTCATTATTCTACATTTAAAATAACTAATTCAATTTTAACATGAAAAAATACATCCCATTGATTATCATCAAATCACCCCAACAACAACTAGATTCATTAAACATGACCCATTATCTTTAGAAAATTAATTTACAATTAATCATGGGATTAAATTCTTTACCAATATCCATATAGAACAAAATTAAAATCAATACTATAAAAGATATCACATGATATAGTAAATGAAGAAGAAATAACATCACTAAGTTATTGATATCTATTAATTAATCCAGCTAAGTTATATATTATGTAAATTTCATTATGATCTAGTGGGTAAACATGATAAATCTTGAACTAAAAATAAATTATTATAGAATCTGTCAATCCCCTACCTCAAAATGATTACTAATGTTATTTTCAGAAGAATGAGCCAACACAACTGATAAATATCACTTATCCCACAACTATGGCATCCACAACAGGATTTTGGGACACAACCGCATCAACCATCACCAAAAAATGGTCTATTTGAAATATGGGGATCACAATCCAAAACATGGAATGTATAATGGGAGGAAACAGATAGATGAACTTAGAAGAACAAAATTATAACATACCTTATATCAAATATGGATCGACACTTCTTGGTTGCACAGAGACAGGGGTGCACATGAAGTATGAAAAACACTGAGGGGAAACATTTTGAGGATGGATGTTCAATTGAATGAATACTATGGGAGTAATAACTCTAGGCCTATCAATACAGGGATTAACTAGAATGAATAATAATGTAGAAGGTATATTTTCCTTTTTAAATTTCTAACAAAGTAGTTGTGTAAGATATAGTTTAGATTTTCCATTAAAGGAAATATTTTCTATACAATATGTTTTAACAAAGTAAAAACACTGAGAGACATGGGGAAACTTATACATGACATATGGGATTTGAATCCGCCCTAAATAGAATAATATAATACATTAAATTTATTTTACATCAAATATAATATAAAAGGGTTGAAACTCCATGATGCTGGAAACACTGTACAACTTCTAACATACAAAAAATCTACACCAAAAAATAAATAAAAACACTATACACCTCCCAATATATGACCCCCTGACATTGAAACGTTGTAAAACTACTGAAATCTGGAAAAACTATACACTTATAGCTAGCTAAAAACAATATACACCTACTGATAGATGACTCGTCGAACTGGTGACTCTATACAACTAAGGATAGATTAAAACACTATACACCTACTAATAGCAGGAAACACTATACACCTACAAAGAGATGACCAACCGATAGCTAGAAACATTGTACACCAACCGATAGTTGGAAACACTACACACATACTAATATATGACCATACTAAAGTGGAAACATTTTACACCTACTGACATCTGGAAACACTGTACACCTACCCATAGCCAGAAACATTGTACGCCTACCAATAGATGAAATACAATAATCTGGAAAAATATACACATACCGATAGCTAGGCACGCTGTACACCTATAGATAGATTTCCCACTAACATGGAGACAGTTTACCCCTACCGAAAACTATAAACATGTTTACCAATGATAGAAAATTTTTCAACATGGTGGTAATAAGTCACCTTGAGCTCCCAAAACCACTCATAGACCCGATTTCAACAAAATAATGGACTAGATATGTCTAGTCCATTGCATCAAATAACTCTCAAAACATTCTCGCCATTGTGAATCAAAAAACTACCTATAAAGGAAACATAAATGTGGTTGTAAGAAAATTCACCCCCTGATATACATCTAAATGTTCTCACAAAGGGAACACGAAATAAAAAATTACAACTAAAACTATCACCTAAAAACTCTCCCATGGGAGAGACCTCTAAAAAGAGGTATAACCAAAATAAAAATAATAATCTCTTTTATAAATAGAAAGTGTCTGCAACCACAAACCGAACAATGTAGCAATAAGATGTAAACATAAAATATATTGAGCTACTAGGTGCTTATCTGTGACTCACATTCACATGTACTATAATCCACACAATTGTTCCACCAAAATACATGAACAAAGGAAATAAAACACCAATGAAAAAAAACCTCCTTGTGGTCCTAGATCTCTAAAGGACACTCCTAAAATTTATTAGGATCATTAACATCTATCTCTCCCCATTTGATGACATGGGAATCATCATTAAGATAACGACAGAGCAATGAGACGTGAAAAACATCATATATCCTACTTATCTGCAAGGGACCTGCTACCTGATATTCTATGGATCCATAATGATCCAATACCTTGAAAGTCCCAAAAAAACTAAGATAGAGCTTACTCCCATGAATAATCCTTCAACACCCAAGACATGGAGTCACCATTATAAACACATGATCTCCATTATCAAAATATATAGTCCTCCTCCTATGATCGGTATAAGATAAATGAACTAGTGTTGTATTCATCCTTTTATAAATCACACAAACCATCTATGTCGTATTATGTAGTAGTTCCAGCTCCAGAATTTCTGACTCTCTTACACCAGTCCATCACAAAAGATAATGGATACAAGGTATCAAATGGCTCCATAATGATGGTGGAGAGGAAACTATTATTTTTTGAGAACTCTACAAGGATAAGTTCCACATCCACAAATGTCCAAAATATAGGACCCAAGTGCATAACATGTCATCAATAGTCTAGGAGGACTGATCTATCTGCCTGACCATCTAATGATGAAAATAAATTCTAAAGATTAACTGATAAAAAAATCATGCAGGATAACTCTCCACCCTTGGAGGTAAAATTTGAATCTTGATCGGAAATGATTGTCGTAGGGACCATGTGGAGTATCAATACCACTTATAGATACTTCCTCAACAAAACCCCCACTGAGCTCATATCCTTCATGACTAAAAATATGGAATACATGGTCAACTGATCCACTACTACACATATCGTGTGATAGTCACCCTCAACTCATGGTAAACCAGTAATAAAGCCCATCGATATGTCCTCCCACATCCATTATAGAAAATATAACTGCTAATGAAAACCATCGGGAACATGGTGTAAGACCTTCCCCTTTAGGAAAACCAATCTTCGAGACACAATCGTTTTAACTACATGTATCAACCCTAGCAACCAAAACATACTCATAAATGCTCAGATCATCTTCTTCATGCTACGGAGTACCACTATGATTGAGCAATGGAACTCCTTGAGAAGCATCTCATGCACTTCCAAATGATTGAATATCCTTCACTAAAACAATACCCACTATTGTTCAACCACATACCAACCATTATGGGACTCTCCACAAACAACTCGATATCCCCGGAACTCCAAATCAAGACCCCCCCAACTTGAAATATTCAACCTAATTCACAAAATATGATTGCACCGTCATCTGAAAACGACAACAACTTCCCCCAAAATCCCACATATATAGATGTAATGATGAATATTCATCCATTACTCTCCAAGAATCAGTTGATTCACACATTACATCACTACGCGACTTCATGCTCAGCACATCACCTACAACAATCCACTTACTAGGTGTATAAGAGATCTCAATGTTTTAATCCTATAATAACTCCATCAATCAATGTTGTTGCAAGTTCCAGTCATGCTGGGAGAAAATATATTAGTATATTTTTTTATCGGTGATGACCACAATGTTCTATCTAATGAGGTAATGTCTCCATAACTTTAGGTAAAACACCACTTATTAAAAATAAAGATTGTGGGTGGCATAGTGATGCGAATGGGGACATAACTACTGAGACCAATAAGAAATTATTTCTCACTGGTGCATCAAAAAATATCATATCCCAAGTTGTGAGGCATTAATGAAAACCTCCAATGATATGTCCATATGAATGCTTGATCCATTCAGGTAAACACTGGTAGAGGAGTCACATCCAGAGATAAATATGCTACAACCCTCTTTAAAAAGAAAACAAGGACAAGGAAACATTACACGTACACCACTATTTTTGGGGAATCTGAAGACACAACTACCACTATATTTGATTGATCCATATCTACTCACTTCTAGGATACAACATTCCCTGTGAAACAGACATCTCTTTCCCAAAACTCATACTCCAACAACATCCCAAACAAATACTATCAATGAAGACAACCCAAAATGGGATGCAGATGCTCTGAACGGTCCTCCTCAGATACAGAGTACACAATGATTTTGTCGATGAAGTAAAACATTTACTTTTCCAGGAACTCATAGAACAAACCATTCATCAACCCCATGAACACAACATGAAAATTCATCCCACAAAACATCATTACAAAAAAATCATAATGTCCATGATGATAATTGAATGTAGTCTTTGGGATATCATCACCCCTCAAATGCATCTGACGGTATCTTGGTAGCAAGTCGATCATTGAGCACCAACATTCTATCTTCAGTTGGTCAAATAAATTGGAAATCCATGGTAGAGGATAGTGGTTCTCCACTATCACTTTGTTCAAATGACGATATTTTATAATCAATAACAATAATTATCCATCCTTATTCATGGAAAAAATGGGTTCCCCACAGGGTGAAACACTCATCCAAACAAAACCTCACTACAACAGACCATCGTGATTTATACGCATCTCTCACTAATCAAAAGGTAAAATCCTATATTGAGACATCATGATTAGAGACATGTCTAGTTGTAGCTCACTTCAGAACGCGATATCTCATTAAGGGGGTAATTTTAGAACCTTTTATAGGAAGAAATTAGGGTACTCTTCTATGACCCAAGGAAACACCAACTACAGATCCTCTGATGAACTCAACATAATCTCATCCATCTAGGATGACAAGGCCGGAAAACACCTTTGGTCATTTTGAGGGTCTCACTCTCCAATAAACGTGGATAGCTCTCCATCATCATCAAAGAACACCACATTCCTCATGATGTATTCCACGATATGATTCACTAAATAAAATAGATCCATTCCAAGGATCACATCATATGGTTATATCTCTGATATTTTTAAATGTCCCCAAGTGTGGAGCATCCCCAGCACTATGTCATTGTCTCTACACACTTCAATGAAGTAAGATCGAACTATAATTGGTATAGATAACACCTAGGCCAATACGAGCTTCTCTACATCATGTACCAAGGCATGGAAAATCATATGTTATTAGAAGGAGTGTGTTTCTATGTAATAACACAAGGAATATACCCAAGTTGAAAATTCGAAATGGGTACCTGGAAAAATTGATGGATCGCATGGCACTGGAATAACTAAACCATGAAGAAGACCACATACTGGTCCACAACCACTGTAATCCAAATGAAGACCACTACCATAGTCACACTCTACTCTCTAAGGATAGGGAGCATCTTAGGTCTATCCTCGGAATTCCTTGTATGCTCTCTACTGATCCGTATATGGTGCAACCTATTACTACTACCTTGGCTAGAACATTCTCAACAGAAGAACCTAAAGTAGATCTCATGATTCAATCTAACTTCTATGAAATTTCAATAACTCTTACTATTGATGACCTCATACACCATAGGAAAAACATGTGCATGATACCTTGGAGAAGGTTGGAGTGATACTACACTTGGTGAGAAGTTATACTAAGGGAATGGACCTAACCCCGTCCAGATGAAAACTCTTCATCCCTAAAAACTAGTAACCATAGAGCATATCTCTGCTTTGAAAGGAATCCTAAATACCCCCTCTCTTGATGATATAGTTTTTAATTATTTACTCTTGATGATATCTACCCTTTCTAGTACATTGAGATATATCTTTATCATAAACTAGGAGACCTGGTGCTAGATCTCTAGATGCAAAGCCTCCAATAAATGCTTTTCCCAGGACTCCTCATCTTGAAATAGGACTAAATCATATCACTAAAGGCTACTGAAATGGATTTCAAAATCCTGGACACTAAAGCTCCCATATCAATGTGAATGGAGATCCCAATGAATGGTCAGCTTTGTAGTTTAAGAATGAAAATCCACCTTGAACATGTTTTAGAACTCCTCCCATGAGATTATGGACTTCTCATAATACGATATAAACAAGAATCACCACTACCTCACAACCCTACACAACATTGTCACAACCAATTTAACCGAGTTCTCCTTCTGAGCATGGATCGAACTGAAGGCTATCTAAACCAAATACAAGTAGTCTTCTATGACTTAATCTGAAATTAATCCCTCATACTTCTAATGATTCATGTGTTGAAACTCTCAGATTGTCCACTTCCATGTTTCTTCATCGTTAACCTCTTCTCTGTGGTGATTCGATGCTATAGAATGCTGAACATATTCTGCATGAACCTAATGAGGATGTCAACATAGATCCATAAATGAATAAAAATCTGGAGCTTTTAATCGTGGAATACGGAAGATATAAAATTAATTAATTTTATTATTTTATTCATTTTAGGTTAAGTTATCCCATAGTGTACCGATTCACACACATGAAAGAAGAATAATGATAAATTATCCTTTCCTTGGTATATACTCTTTAAGAAGAATCACCTCATTTAGCAGTCACTATAAACATAATTGTTCATGCATCAGATCACAGAGTTCCCTAAATACAAAGGTCTTAAGATTTCTCTCATGTTTACTAGGCTTGATAATCTTAGCTACAGATGTTTCCCGACCAAAACATGCAACCTCACCTGTGCCTAACTCCAATCTCCATCATATCCCATAACCAATACTTTGATACCACTCTGTCATGAACCCTTCCTAAAAAGGTGTACCCATCCTCAGGGGAAAAGTGAGAATATAGATAATAACCCTCGAGCCTTGCCTCCAATAGGCCCCCGATTGGCGACTATCATCGAGTGTAAAATAAACACACATATGGAAGGAATTACTCTCTAATAGAACACATGTGAAATATAGGGATATGAAAGACAAAAATAACTCCTTCTCTGACTAAAATACAAAATAAATCCCATGTACATATTTGTAATTTCATATAAAATCTACTAAAACTGAAAGGTAAAACACTAAGGAACAAAATAACATAAAATAGAAGCGTCCACAAAGCCTGAACAACTCCTAAAACCCATAGCTAGTTGTAACCATCATGATCTACAAATTTCTCCAAGTGACCTGAAAAATAGTTTATATATACGAAAATTGACTATAAAAGTATACTCAGTATGGTTCTCTCTAAATCCACTCATGAAAAAGTTATTAATGAATGCAAAATAACAGTATACAATAATTGAAACAAGACATCACCTAAATATGTATACTATGTTCATATCCTCACCATGGGTACTCTCAAGATGCATCACCTATAAGAGTATATAATATAGTATTGCATATCAAGGGTACCCCACTATAACTCCCCCCTGGTTTTTAGATCTACCCCAACATCACACATCCTAAGAATCTCTATCAAAAAATGCATTCCCACAGACACAAAGTCAAATCTCCACAACATGCACCACATGAAACATAACCACTATGTCTACATAACGAATTTAACAAGGTATTTTATAGGATCTACCACATCTCACATAATGTGTATCTTATGTTATCTATTATAACTCATTCCATTACAACATATTAAACAATTAAGGTCCTTAAGCCATCACAATATATAAATGTTACACCTATAGTAGTCCATAGGATACTATATCCAGAATATATGTATTTGAATAAAATCATGTAATTACATCCCTCTTTGTACATATATGGGATTATCCAATAGTTTTGCCTAATAGCCCAAGGAACTACCAATAGAATACAGTGAGACCAAACGGGGTATTCATCCATTCGTCCTCCCACTGTGATGTTATGGAAAACCCCCCCAATGATAAGAATCGAGTTGGTATCAGTTGAAATAACTGAAATGGTGGAATAGAAACTATGAACACAACAAATATAGAATATACTATATCTCACAGCCAAACAATGGGATCAACCTATTCATAGACTCACGTGCTCCCAATGTCTCTCTGACCCTTGGCTGCCAATACTAAGACTATGTATCATATGAGAACAAAACCATTTAAAGAGATATATTACATTAATATATCCCTTTTTATTAGTCACACATTATGATAATTAATAATTTATCAACATATTAACCATTATCATTTCCACATCATATTTCATAAACATCACAATAAAGTTCCCCACCTTCCAGGCATAATCAATCCAGGTCCATAGTTTCTTTAATTTGAAAACTCAACATGTCATCCCTGCATGCTCCAACCCCATTGGTAAAATCATATATTTCAATAATTTATTAATATCATTATAATTTCTCCATAAACAATGGTATTCTATAAAAATAATTCTATGTTTGTGAACAAGAGTGGCTCAACATTGTGATTAAATGATCTACCCATCGAGTCTTTTCCACCAGTAGCTGAAGAATAAGCCCATCCATCCTCAAGAAGCTAATAACGAAAAGCACATGAAATTACCCACGTGTCTTCCCATATTTTGGATGGAGGGTATGGAAGACCATATTCCTCAAGAAGTGGGAAATGTAATGTAGATAAACAAAAAATATATTTAACAAGAATCCAACATTAACATCTAACTAGTTTTATAGTATCTGGACTCCTCCCCAACACCAACATGATTGAACTGAATAATATCACCAATATATGCATCAACTGACACCACCAACAATATTACACTCTTCCCCCACACACAACACATCTTGTAAAAAACAAACAACATAGAATACGATTGTAATGTCCCGGCCCGACTCACCATCGACCCGGTGGCCGAACCAATGGGTCACATGGACTCAAGCGCGTCTCCCTATACGCCAGAGGCTACCGACTAGTAGAGACGATCTGTGGAGGTGATAGTGGGGTGACCATACCCTCTTATGAAAGTTTCACATTAGTTTCTCAGAATAGATACCATTCAATAGCGAAAGTAGTAATAGATAAACAATGAACGATAGCAGCAGAAGACAAATAGTGATAATTTTAATAAAAGGTAGCCAAAGCCAGTTGTCACAATACAAGGATGATGATACAGATATAGAAATCATTAAACAATACAACATGCTTTCAATACAATAAAAATGAAATAATAAAAGACAGAAAATCCCAAAGGGTGATCTCTCAAGCATCCCAAGCTCTCACGTGGTCCTTCGCTCCTAAATCCTCAGGTTCAACAACACATCATAAAAACTAGGTTAATGGAAGCAAGAAGGTCAACTCGGGTACCCAAATACTATGGCGGCCCGAGTAGGGTGTGAGATAATAATCTTAGTAGGTCGACACCACCAGTGTCTAACCCAATCCAGACAGTGTGTATTTAATTGAACAGCAATAGGTAAAACAGTAAACAGGTAAAGGTGTAACAAGGAAACAAGAAAGATCGACCCATGCAATGTTATTTGTCTTAGAATTACATTAAGTACCCAATCCATTCATTAATCATTTTTATTCAGGTGTTCAAACCATTCCCTGAACCCATTCCTAGAATACTCAAATTGGAAACCAGACATCATTCATGGAGAAAATAAACCAACACCCTACAAACCCATTCCGGAAACTCATACGTATCCAACCTCACTCTAGGTGCAGTAACTCATCATCTGAGCCCGTCCTCGGGATACTAGAAATAATATCTGGGTATCACCCATGACACATCATGCCCTATTGAGTCCTTCCAGGGAATCTCATACTAGATCCATGGTTCAATCAACATTTTAGGTAAATGACTTTTATGAGTCCATCCATGGAAACTCACATTGGTTCCATGGTTCACCCACGACTTTGTTTCACATTTAAAGCATCTCAAAAGCATTTAAATCACACGGTCTAGCAATTTAGGAATTACCACACAAGGGGCAATGGAAAAAACTCCATCCCATACCCAAAACTATTTCAAATACCATTCATATTCAATTTCAATTCATTATCATTATCATGATTTCTCTAGTATTCATAAGGTAGTACCTCTCATGCATTTCAAGTAGTCATTCCACATTTACAGACATGTTTATAAAACACTACTTAGGGCATTACCTCATAAAAATTCAAAGAGTCATACCCTATACATATAAGAGAACACATTAACATTCATACTTAAGGTAACTCATCTTAAATCTCATTATCACATCATTTATCATATTCATCCCATTTATATAAGGTGTATGAGGAAACCCGCTCATGTATCGTATTGGCTAACCCCCTATTCATTCTTCATTCCATCTGTGTCATTTCAAAGGAAAATGGTGATTTACAAATCATTAAGATGTGCTCTGGACTACCCCTCCTATGTAAGTCCCATTCAGTAGATTCATGCCACTACCCAGGGCCAGGATTACTTAATTATTCTAAGGAGTGGTCTTACCAGTCTCATCCATTTCCTTATCAGATTAACCATTTCATCTGATTGGGTGAAATTATCATACACTAATCATTTGGTAAAAATCAATGGAAAACATTTCATCAACAATTATCACCCAATCATCACAGAGATCAACCATGCAATAATAAGAATCTACTTCCTACTTTTATCTTGAAGGTGGCGCACCCATGAATGAGGGGTTTTATTATTAAATCACGAGTTTAGTGACTAAGTACCCATTTTAATCTTGTCCATGCAATTATCACTCTTTGCACAAAAGCATTTGACTGAACTGAACATTCATAATTAAAGCAATGCAGTATTAGAATCATTAAAGGCTTCACTTTAATTTAAAAGGGAAAGGAGTGGGACCCTACCTCAATGTGGATCCATCCATCCACTCCGGCTCTTGGCGCTTTCAAACTAAGAGACTCCTATGCTCCGGCAAACCGAAACCATTCCAAAAGCATAACATACAAGGAAAAACATACGTGGGACTCTTTAACAACCTATGAAATCAATTTAAAGGATGTATAAACATTAAACGAGAAAAACCCTTACCTCAGAATAAATCCGGCAGACCGAAACAACCGCAATCTGCCTCGCCTTTGGCGGTGGGCACCGAATCTCACCCAAAAGATTTAAAACAAACCCTTCACATCAACCTTGATTGAGACAACCAAAGAATAATGCAAAAACAAAAAACCATCCTAACCCTAGGGATTGTCCGAACGAAAAATAGGGCAAGGGGAAGACCTAAAATCAGCCATTTAGGGATGGGGAAGGAGGGAGGAGCATACCATGGAGATTCGGAAGAGAAATCTCCAAAAACCATGAGAAATCGGAGGAAGGAGAAGGTGCCGTGGAGGGGGGTCATGCGCGCGGCTAATGGGAGAGCCCCCTGGGCTTTTCAACGAGTGAGAGGGGAGAGGGTGTGGTAGATGAAATTTTGGTTTTTTTTAAATATATTAAAAACCCAAAACTGGTCCCGGCGCACGGTTTAACCCGTATGGTTTCCCAAACCGTGCGCAAACCGTGCAAAACCCCACTGGACACCCAGGGAAACCCACACGGCCGACTGAATGGTTTGGGGAAACTGTGCGCAGGCTGTGTGGACTCCTCTGCCTCCCTGATTTCAGCCGCACATTTTGGGCCACACGGTTTGGGGAACTGTGTGCTAACTGTGCGCCTTCTGCTTCTCTTTTAAAACCATCCTTCTTCGGGTACTACACACCCAAAACACTATGAGCAACCTGGGAAACTTAATAGGCATTGGCCCATGTCCGAAAAAAACATTAAAAAGAAGGATCAAATCCTTCGGAATTCAATTCTGAAACCCGGTCTTAAACTCGACTGGTATAGTAATTAAAAATGTTAAAATTTATCCCCCTTTTAACCCAGTTCAAAACACGGGTCCTTACAACATTCCCAGTTTAGAACTTCTCATCCCCGAGAAGCCCTCGAGAACCTACGCAAACATCATTCAATCTACTAGGGTTGTGAAGCTTCGTTCAACAATTGTGTTACGTTTCCAAACGTTCAATGCTCCACAATCATCCACTTAAGCACACGAAACTTAAGTCGTCCACACCCGAGCCAACACTCGTTTTTTCACTGAACCAACATGAAATCTCTTACCCAAGCCCATTCCATAGGAGACATTATTACATCGTTGTCTCTCCAAGAAACCAAACATAGGTACATCCCAAATTAGATTTTTCATGTTAAACGACCAAGACTGAAACCATAGCTCCACCGCCTTTTGAACTATCTTTCAAAAGCACGCTCTAAGCGTTCCAACGACACACCTATCCTGATTTTGAAATGATGAAATGGTTGATTTCCCCATCGACCTATAAACACAAGATGAAAAGAGTCAAGACACTATGACTTACTATTCATGTCGACACCCGGCTTATGCGGCCGACACATACAAGATGAATAAAAATGCCTTCTCCCCATGCATCTCACACTTATCACAAGAATGTTCACTGAAGCTCATACCCGACTCTCAGTGACGTCTCTATGATCAACCATATAAGGAGTTGTGCATCCTGCGTGCCATGCCAAAATAAAACCACCCGAACAAGCCCAACGACTTTAAAGCATTAGCGTAGATATGACCGACACTCTCTTAGTGCATCTAGTACAAGGACAAGATAGGGGAAAAGCTCATCATGTAGAAGAGTTCACTAAGAGGATTGAAAACAGATTCCATTTAATTATACCCAAAATTTGGAAACTAGATTAGTTGTACCACCCCTGGTCGACTCTATAGAAGAAACTCGGCTTCACCTGCCGACGCATCAAGATTTCAACTGATCATGATGCCTCTTCCCACACGAGGCATTCTTCAATTAACCTTCCCTCCAAAACAAAAAATCATTCGAGCAAAACCCGACCAATTTCCATGATGGTCCTTCTTGGGGTGTTACTTCTACCTGGATGGATACACTTTACTCAACTGGCATGACGATGCCCACCTTAGAAGGTTCGGCGTCATCGAAAGGATAAAGACAAGCTACTCATAAGCAGACTTGTTCATAATTAACTGAAAAAATGTGCATCGCTCCTCCGAGTCATGATCACTACGTCAAACGTACAAAGAATCCATAACAACAATATCAGCGTGTCTACCACCCGAGTCTTCCGAAAATCATCCTGAGCATTGGGACAACTTTATTTTCAAACACTCAGGTCACTCTACCACGGAGATGACCCAAGACCGTACATAGTAGCACTAGAGATTTAACGGAAAGTCGTATCACCTTATACGACTGTCCTCTTGGACGATGACATGTCTAATCATCCGTTACCTCAAAAAAGGAAGGGTCAAACGACCAACAAGGTGACCGACAATGCCTGAGGCATGTCCACACAACTGATACAAAGCATTAATCGATTCTCAAACCCTTTACAAGATAAAAATAAGCATGAAAACCCAACCGAACAAGGGTGTCATTATAACTGGATGTCCTACACAAGACAACGGTACTCGAACAATACCCAACATCAGGAAACTCACCACACAAGCATGGCATAAAAGCTCTAAGGTTGCTACCTACCACGGGCTAGCCCCTCACAAAGAACGAGCATCAACACAACATTTGGTCATGAAAAACAAAAGTCATCCAGCTCAAAAGCCTAACATTTAATCCATTAAAAAAGAAAAAATGCCTATGGAAAAGGCTCGATCTACCATTACCAAGCCACACAAGAGAAACTCATACTGCACTCAAACGGGGTTTCAAACCGAGGACACTACTACAGGTTCATTTTCCATGTCCTTGATATCTAATCACATTTATTCTTTGAATCACTTTATATGATTAAAATAAAAACTTCATGTAACCATTCAAAACCAAAAATCAACAGGCACATGATTTCTAACCACCCACTCAAAGAAAATAAGGAATATTTTTACAAACTTCCTTTTAACCATTAAACACTTATCAGACATCCCATCTCTTTTTAGGCAATTTATCTAAATAAAATTCATTTTAAACAAAACAGGCGACCTACGAGGGTCCCAACAAGCCAAACATTCCATATCAAAATCAAACAACTTTAACACATATCAACAACATAGAAAGCATCCTACCATTACATTCCTGATGGTTTTCCGTTTCCCATCCCATGAAGTGCCCATAATCTCCATAAATTGAAAATTGGCTCCAATTTAAACAAAATAGATCACATTTCAAAAATTAACCTGCTCAAATACAACAATCCAATCATAAGGGTGGCCACTTACCAATCTGAAAAGCACCCACACACAATACAGTTTGTCATTTGGACCCCATTAATCAAAAACAATTTTAACTCATTTTACAATTTAAACTATAGAAACACTTTTTATGGTGATTCAATTACACATGCTACCCTTTTCCAGCCATAAGGCACCCATACACCTTATAACTGAAAATTGCCTCCTATCATAATTTCAATCACTTAATCTAGAAAACGAAACGAATTTCATTTTAATCAAAACAACATGTTATCATAAGTTGTTACACATAACATGAAATATCACAAAATCATGGTACACAATAGAGTAGGCATGCTAAAGCAACAAGCAGCATAAAATAGAAATCACAACACCTATCACAATAGTAAGCTTCAACTAAAGCATCCTGGAAGGCATGGAGTAATGTATGGCATGTGATTTCTAACAAGGTGCATATATAATGCATAAAATGGTATAACATCGTATCATTGGGTTGCAATAGAAATGGAAACCACAGTTTGCATCAACCGTATCAACAGAAACCATGTGTGTCACCCAACGGCTAAATCAAATCAACTGTAATCATAAAAATCATTTAATTAACAATTTCATTCGAGGCAATTTGGCTTTTCCCTGTACAAGTGTTAGCTACTCCCGAGCAGAGCTTATTACCAAATTCCATTTCCTTCTTATCCCTTTCTAATGACTCCAAATAGTAAAACAAACAAGAAAAGAAAGAAACTCCACTAATACCACATTGTAATGTCCCGGCCCGGCTCACCGTCAACCCAGTTGTCGGACCGGTGGGTCACATGGCCTCAAGCACGTCTCCCCGTACACCAGAGGCTGCCAACTAGAAGAAAGGGTATCGGGAGGTGATAGTGCGGAGACTATACCCTCTTATAAGAGTTGCACATCGGTATCTTAGAATAGATAACATTAAATAGTGGAAGTAGTAATAGATAAAAACAATGAACGACAGCAGCGAAAGACAAATAATGATCATTTTAAGAAAAGGTGGCCAAAGCCAGTTGTCACAATACAAGGATGATGATACAGATATGGATAGCAGTAAAAAATAATACATTCTTTAAATACAATAAAAATGAAATAAGAAAATATAGTAAAGCCCAACAGGTGATATCCTGAGCATCCCAATCTCTCGCTTGGTCCACTACTCCAAACTGCTCAGGTACAACAACATATCATTCAACCTAGGTCCTGCAAGCAAGAAGGTCTACTCGGGTACCCCAGTGCAATGGCAGCCCGAGTAGTGTGTGATATAATAATCGTAGTAGGTCGGCACCACCGGTGTCTAACCCAATCCAGACAGTGTGTATTTAATTGAACCACAACAGTTAAAATAGTAAAGAAGTAAAACATTAACAAGGAAACTAGAAAGGCCGACCCAAGAATTGTTCTTTGGCTCGACATATCTTTATGTACCCATTCAATTCATTAATAATTTTTATTTAGGTGTTAAAAAAATTCCCTAAACCTGTTCCTGGAATACTAAAATCGGAATCCTGGGATCGTTCAGGGATAAAATCCCCCAAAACTCTACAAGCCCGTTCTGGAACCTCATAGGTATCCAGCCTCGCTCTAGGTGTGGCAACTCATCATCTGAGCATGTCCCCAAGAACCTATAAATACGATCTAGGTATCACCCATGACACATCATTCCCTATTGAGTCCATCCATGGCATCTCATACTGGATCAATGGTTCACTCGACATTTCAGGTAAAAGTCATGTATGAGTCCGTCCATGGAAACTCACATTGGTTCCATGGTTCACCCACGAATTTATTTCACATTTATAGTAGCTCAATCGAATTTAACTCTTGTTGGATAGAAATTCCGGAATTAGCATACAAGGGTCAAGGGGAAAAAATCCATCCCAAACCCTAAACCAATTCAAATACCATTCATATTCAATTTACATTCATAATCATTATCATGATTTCATTAAAATGACTAAGGCAGTACCTCTCATGCATTTCATGTAGTTATTCCACATTTACAAACATGTTTATAATACACAATTTATGGAATTACCTCATAAGAACTCAAAGAATCATACCCCATACATATAAGCGGACACATTCATGTTCATACTTATGGTAACTAATCTAAAGTCTCATTATCACATCATTTAACATATTAATCCCATTTATATAAGGTGCGTGAGGAAAACCGCTCATGTACGGTATTGGCTAACCCCTATTCATTATTCATTCCTTAAATGTCATTTCAAACGCATATATGGATTTACAAAGCATTAAGATCTTCTCTAGACTACCCCTCCTGGGTAAGTCCCATTCACTAGATCCATGCCACTACCCTGGGCCATGATTATTTAATTATTCTAAGGCGTGTTCTTACCACCCTGATGCATTTCCTTATCAGATTAACCATTTGATATTATTTGGTGTGATTATCATACTCTAATCATTTGGTAAAAATCAAAGGAAAAAATTTCATCAACAATTATCACCCTAGAATCACAAAGATCAAGCACAAAATCATAAGAATATACTTCCTACATTCATCTTAAAGACAGAAAAACTCTGATCGAGGGGTATTATTATTAAATCATGAGTTTAGTGACTAAGCAACCATTTTAATATTTCCCTGCAATTCGCACTCTTTGCAACGAAGCATTTCATTGGAACTAAACTTTCATAATTAATGCAATGCAGTATTAAACTTTTTAATGGATTCACTTTTATTTAAAAGGTCAAGGAGAGGGACCCTACCTCAAGGTGGATCCATCAGTCTACTCCGGCACTTTGCGCTTTCTAACTAAGATCTTCCTATGCTCTGGAAATCCAAAACCATTCCAAAAGCCTAATGCACAAGGAAAAACAAACCAGGAACTCATTAAAAACATAAGAAATCAATTTAGAGGATTCACAAACATTAAATTGGAAAAACCCTTACCTCGGAATCAAACCGTCAAACCGAAACAACCGCAATATGCCTAGTCTTTGGCAGCAGACACCGAATCTCACCCAAAGGAGTCACAACGTACCCTTCGTATAAACCTAGAAAGAGAGAACCAATGAAGAGTGCGAAAAAAACCCATCCTAACCCCAGGTTTTGGCCGAATTAAAATAGGGCAAGGGGAATCCCTAAAATTGTCCAAGTAGGGAGGATCTTACCAGGGAGATTCGGAAGAGAAATCTCCAAAAACTGGGTGAAATCAAAGGAAGGAGGATGCTCCATGGAGGAGGGTTGTGCACGCGGTTAAGGGGAGATCCCCCTTTGGCTATTCGTCGAGTGAGAGGGGAGAGGGCGAGGTAGAAGATATTTAGGTTTTTATTTTATATATTTTTAATTATTTTAAAAACCCAAAATTGGGTGTGGCGCACGGTTTATGCCGCACGGTTTTCCAAACCGTGCGAAAACCTTGTGGCACCCCACGGTATACCTAGGGCAACCCGCATGGGCTGGCCGCATGGTTTGGGGAAACCGTGAATAGGCCGTGTAGACTCATCTGCCTCCATGATTTCAGCCACACATTTGGGGCCACACAGTTTAGGGAACCATGCGCCAGCAGTGCACCATCTGCTGCTCTTTAAAAACCATCCTCATTCGGTTACGATGCACCCAAAACACCTCGAGCCACCCGGGACACTTAACAGGCATTAGCCCATGTCCAAAAAAACATTAAAAAGAAGGATCCAAACATTCAGAATTGAATTGCGAAGCCCGGTCTTAATCTCGACCGGTATAGTAATTGAAAAAGTTCAATTTTATCCCCTTTTTAACCCGGTTCAAAACACCGGTCCTTAAAACCTTTCCACCTTAGAACTTCTCATCCTCGAGAATCCCTCGGGAACCTACGCACACTTCATTAGACTTACAAGGGTTGTGAAGCTTCGTTCAATTATCACGTTATATTTCCAAATGTTCAACGCTCCACGATCATCCACTTAAGCACACGACACTTATGTCGTGAACACCCGAGGCAACACTCATTCTTCCACCGAACCAACACGAAATCTCTTACCCGAGCCCATTGTACAAGAGACATGATAACATCGTCGTCTCACCAAGCAACCAAATAGATGTACTTCCCACCTTATATTTTTCACGTTAAACGTCCAAGACTAAAACCACAGCTCCACCACCTTTCGAGCATTCTTTCAAAATCACGCTCTAAGACTTCCAACGATGCACCTAGGGTGATTTTGAAACGATCAAACGGTCGATTTCCCCATCAACCTCTAAACCCAAGCTAAATAATGTTAAGCCACTCCGGCTAACTATTCTTGAAGATTCCTGGCTTAGGCGGCCGACACTTACAAGATGAACAATGATGCCTTCTCCCCAGGAATCTCACACTTATCACGAGAACGTTCACCGAAGCTCATACTCGACTCCCAGTGACATCTCTAAGATCAACCATACAAGGAACCTCGCACCCCACATGCCACGCCGAATGAAAACCTCCCGAACAAGCCCAACAGCTTTAATGCATTAGCATAGATAAGACTGATGCTCTCTTAGAGCATCCCGGACGAGGATAGGATAGGGGACAAGTTCGTCGCGTAGTAGAGTACACTAAGAGAATTGAAAATGGAATCCAGTTTTTTATACCCAAAAACTGGAAAGGAGATCAGTCGAACCACCCCTCGTCGACTCTAAAAAAAACTTGGCTTCACCTGCCGATGCATCAAGATTTCAACCGATCACGATGCCTCTTCCCACATGAGGCAGTCATCGATCAACCTCACCACCACAACCCAAAAGAATTCGAGAAAAACCAGACCATTTTCCAATATGTTCCTTCTTGGAGTGTTCCTTATACTTGGAAGGACACACTTTACTCAACTGGCACAATGCTTCCCACCTTATAAGGGTGGGCGTCATCAAAAGGATAATGACAAACTGCTCATAAGAAGACTTGTTCATAATTAACTAAACAAATGTGCGTCGCTCCTCTGAGACATGATCACTACATCAAATGTACAAGGAATCCAAAGCAACAAGACTGGCGTGACAACCACCAGAGTCTTCTGAAAATCATCCCGAGCATTGGGACAACTTTATTTTCAAACGCCCAGGTCACTCTATCACAGATATGACCCGAGACCATACACAGTAGCACAAGAGATTTAACCGAATGTCGTATCACCCTATACGACTGTCCACTTGGACGATGACATGTCAAGTCATCCATTACTGTGCAAAAAGGAAGGGTCAAACGACCAACAAGGCTACCGACCATGCCATAGGCATGTCTAAACAATTGATATAGAGCATTACTCGATGCTCAAAACCTTAAAAAGATCAAATGAAGCATGACCACCCATCCAAACAAGGGTGTCATTAGAACTGGAAGTCCTACCTGGGAAAAGGCTACTAGAATAGTACCCAACGTCAGGAAACTCACTGAACAAGGATGGAATAAAATCTCTAAGGGCTCTACCTACCACAAGCTAGACCCTCATGAAGAACGAGCATCAACGCAACATTTGGTCACGCCAAAAAAAAGTCATATATCCCAAAATCCTAACATTTAATCCATTAAAAAAGAAAAAAGCCTATGGGAAATGCTCGATCTACAGTTCCCAGGCCACACAAGAGAAACTCATCCTTCCCTCACACGAGGTTTCAAATAGAGGACACCACTACATGTTCCTTTTCCAAGCCCTTGATATCTAATCACATTTATTCTTTTAATCACTTTAAGAGATTAAAATCAAATCTTCAATTAACCATTCAAAACCAAAAATCACCAGGCACTTGATTTTTAACAACCCACTCAAAGCAAAGCAGGAAAGTTTCAACAAAATTCTTTTTAACCATTAAACACTTATCAGACATCCCGTCTCTTTTCAGGAAATTTATCATAATAAAATTCATTTTAAACAAAGAAGAAAACCTATGAGGGTCCCAACAAGTCAAACATTACATATCAAAATCAAACATATTTTACACATATCAAAATCACACAAAGAATCCTGCAATTACATTCCTAATGGGTGTCTGTTTCCCAACCCATGAAGCACCCATACAATCCATAAATTTAAAATTGGATCACATTTAAAAAAATAGATCACATTTCAGAAAATAACATGCTCAAATACAACGATCCAATCATAAGGGTGCCCACTTACCAATATGAAAAGCGACATACACCTTACTGTTTGGAATTTGTCTCCCTATAATCAAAACCAATTTCAATTCATTTTACAATTTAAACATTAGCAGACCTTTTTATGGTGATTCAATTACACATGCTACCATTTTCCAGCCATAAGGCGACCATAAACATTATAACTAGAAATTTTCTCATATCATAATCGGAATCCCTTAATCTAGAAAAAGCATCCAATTTCATATTAATCAAAACAACATGTTATCATAAGCAGTAACACATAAATGCTATATCACAAAGTCATTGTAAATAATAGAGTGGTCATGATAAAGCAACAAGCAGTATAAAATAGCTATCACAACACCTATCACAATAGTAGGCTTCAACTAATGCATCCTGGATGGCATGGAGTAATTCATGGCATGTGATTTCAAACAAGGTACATATATAATGCATGAAATGGAATACCCTCGTATCATCGGGTTGCAATAGAAATGGAACCCACAATTTGCATCAACCGAATCAACAGAAACCTTGTGCATCACCCAACAGTGAAATCAAATAAACTGTAATCATCAAAATCATTTAATTAACAATTTAATTCGAGCCAATTTGGATTTTCTCTGTACACGGGTTAACTACTCCCTAGCACATCTTATTACCAAATTCCATCTCTTTTATATCCCTTTCTAATGTTTCCAAACATTAAAACAAACCAGAAAAGAAAGAAACTCCTCTGATACCACTTTGTATCATCCTGGCCCTACTAACCATCGACCCGATGGCCAGAACAGTGGGTCACATGGCCTCAAGCACGTCTCCCTGTAAGGCAGAGGCTGTTGACTAGCAATGAGGGTCTTGGGAGGTGATAATGGGGAGACTATACCCTCTTATTAGAGTTTCACAGCAGTATCTCAGAATTGATAACATTCATTGGCCGAAGCAGTAATAGATAATCAATGAACGACAGCAGTGGAAGACAAATAGAAATCATTTTAATAAAAGGTGGCCAAATCCAGTTGTCACAATACAAGGATGATGACACAGATGTGGAAAGTAGTAAATAATACAACATGGTTTCAATACAATACAAATGAAATAAGAAAATACTTCAAAGCCCAACAGGGGATCTCCTGAGCATCCAAATATCCTTCTTGGTCCTCTACTCCTAACTCCTCAGGTACAACAACACATCATACAACCAAGGTCCTGCAACCAAGAATGTATAATTGGGTACCCCAGTGCGATGGCGGCCTGATTAGGATGTGATAAAATAATCTCAGTACATCGGTACCACAGGTGTCTAACCCAATCCAGACAGTGTGTATTTAATTGAACCGCAATAGGTAAAACAGTAAACAATTAAATTAGTAACATGGAAACTATCAAGACCGACTCAAGCATTATTATTTGTCTTGGCATTGATTTATGTACCCATTCTCTTCATTAATGATTTTTATTCATGTGTTCAAACCATTCCCTCAACCCATTCCCGAAATACTCAAATCCGAAACCATGGATCGTTCAGGCAGAAAATCCACCAGCACCCTACAAGCCCGTTCCGGAACCTCATAGGTATCCATCCTCGCTCTAGTTGATGGTAACTCGTCATTTGAGCCCATCCCCGGGGTTCTACAAATAAGATCCAGGTATCTCCCATGACACATCATTCCCTACTGAGTCTGTCCATGGCATCTCATACTGGATCCATGGTTCACATAACATTTCAGGTAAAAGTATCGTATGAGTCCGTCCATGGAAACTCACATTGGTTTCATGGTTCACCCATGACTTTGTTTCACATTTAAAGCAGCTCAAAATCATTTAACTCATGTGGGCTAGAAATTCCAGAATTAGCATACTTGGGTCAAGGGGTAAAACTCCATCCCATACCCGAAACCAATTCAAATACCATTCATATTCAATTTCCATTCATAATCAATATCATGATTTAATTAGAATACATAAGGTAGTACCTCTCATGAATTTCAAGTAGTCATTCCACATTTTCAAACATGTTTATAATACACTACTTATGGAATTACCTCATAAGAATTCAAATAATCACACCCCAAAAATATAAGCGAACACATTCACATTCATACTTAAGGTAACTCATCTTATGACTCATTATCACATCATTTATCATATTCATCCCATTTATATAAGGTGCATGAGGTAACTCAATCATGTACGGTATTGGCTAACCCCTATTCATTCTTCATTCCTTCTATGTCATTTCAAAGGAAAATGGGTATTTACAATGCATTAAGAGGTGATCTAGACTACCCCTCCTAGGTAAGTACCATTCACTAGATTCATGCCAATACCCTAGGCCAGGCTTATCTCATTACTCTAAGTCATGGTCTTACCACCCTAATCCATTTCTTTATCAGATTAAACATTTCACCTGATTGGGTGCAATTATCATACTCTAATCATTTGGTAAAAATCAAAGGAAAACATGTCATCAACAATTATCTCCCAAGCATCACAGAGATCAAGGAGGAAAGCATAAGAATCTACTTCGTACTTTCATCTTGAAAACAATGCACCTCTAATCTAGGGGTTTTGTTATAAATTGTGAGTTTAGTGAATAAGCAACCATTTTAATCTTGTCCCTACAATTCACTCTCTTTGCACAGAAGCATTTGATTGGAACTAAACTTTCATAATTAAAGAAATGCAGTATTAAACTCTTTAAAGGCTTCACGTTAATTTAAAAGGGCAAGAAGGGGGGACCCTACCTTAAGGTGGATCCATCGGTCCACTCCAGCTCTTGGTGCATTCTATGTAAAAGTCACCTAAGCTCTGGTAAACCAAAACCATTCCAATAGCCTAACGAACAAGGAAAAACATACCAAGAACTCTTTAGCAACTTAAGACATCACTTTAGAGGATGAAAAAACATTATATGGGAGAACCACTTACCTTGGAATCAAACCGATGGACCGAAACAACTGAAATTTTCCTCGCCTTTGGTGGCAGACACAGAAGCCCACCAGGAGTCATAGTAGACCCTTCACATCAACCTAGAACAAGATAACCAAAGAAAAATGTGTGAAAAAAACCCATCCGAACCCTAGGGTTCGGCCGAAGGCAAAATAGGGCAAGGTGAAGACCTGAAATTGGCAAAGTAGGGAGGAGGAAGCAGGGAGGATCTTACCATGGAGATTTGGAAGATAAATTGCAAGAAAAACGGGAGAAATCTGAGTAAGGAGGAGGCGCCGTGGAGGGGGGTCGCGCGTGCAGCTAAGGGGAGAGCCCCTTTGGGATGTTTGTCGAGTGAGAGGGGAGAGGGTGAGGTAGAAGACATTTATATTTTGATTTTATTTATTTTTAAATATTTTAAAAACCCAAATCTGGGCCAGGCGCATGGTTTTCCAAACCGTGCCCAACCCGTGCTGCACCCCACTGGACACCCAGGTCATCCCGCACGGGTTGGATGCATGGTTTAGCGATACCATGTGCAGGCCGTGCAGACTCCTCTATCACCCTGATTTCAGCCGCATGGTTTGGGCCGCAGGGTTTGTGGAAACCGTGTGTAGGCCGTGCAGTCTCCTCTGCCTCCCTGATTTCAGCCGCATGGTTTGGGCCGCACAGTTTGGGGAACCGGGCGCCAACTGTGTGCCTTCTGCTGCTCTTTAAAAACCAGCCTCCTTCAGGTACGATTCACCCAAAACACCTTGAGCCACCCAGGACACTTAACAGGCATTGTCCCATGTCCAAAAATACATTAAAATGAAGGATCCAAGCCTTCCGAATTTTATTCCAAAGAACGGTCTTAAACATGACTAATACAGTAATTGAAAAAGTTCAAATTTATCCCCTTTTTAACTCGGTTCAAAACAAGGGTCCTTACAAAGATCTCTTGGACCTAAAATAATAATTCATCCTTCATGCAAAATGATCACTCAAGTCTCCAAACCATAAAGTTATTGGCCTTTAAAAATATGTGGGTAAATCAAATACCTTCAATGTATTATCATTATCGCAAAACTAGTCCATTATTCTGTATTTGAAATAATCAATTCAATTTAAACATTCATAACTACATCCATCTTATTATCATCAAATCACAATAACAACAACTAGATTCATTAAACATTCCTCCTTTGGAATAGCCAATATATTTATTGTTAATCTGAAAATTGCATTCATTACCAATTTCCATCAAGAACAGCATGATGATTATGAAAAGCATAGATATAAAAAAATCTTTCAAATCAAGGGGCAATATAATTTCTACGAAAATAATACCAAATATTAAATCGATTTCAAGTATTTATTATGTCAATTTCAATGTGATAGATTGGCTAAAACATGGTAACTCTACACCTGCAGGTAAAATAATAGAGAATACACAATTCCTATACCTGAAAAGGATTCTAATGTTTTTTTCTCGAGAATGAGCCAACACAACCGATCACGATAAATTGTCTTACAACGACTACATCCATATAAGGATACTGTTGAAGTACTTCCTGAAACAACACCAAATAAAGGTCCATTATAATCATGGAGATCACATGTTGTAACTTGGAAAAAAGAAAAATAGAAAAAAAAAGAGGAACCTAGAAGGACAGAGGTATAAAATTCCTTATATCTATGATGGATTTATACTTCCTTGTTGTAAAAAGACAGGGGATGCACATGCAGTAAGAAAAACTCTGTGGGGGAAACAATCCAAGGATTTCATTTCAATCAGTTGACTCTTATGGATGTAATAACTCTAGGAATGTCATATCAGGGAACAACAAGAAGTAAAAAAATGTCATAATGTATCATTACCTATGAAAATCTAAATGAAGTAGTGGTTTAAGATACAATTTAGATTTTCCATTTTTGGCAGATCAGTGAATACAATTTGGTTTGACCATGTAAACACACTAGGAGTCTTAAGTAAAGTTATATATGATTTATGGGCTTTGAATCATACTTAAATCCAATAAAACATGGTATTGAATAGGTTTTAAATAATAGAAATTATAAAAGGGTCAAAATTGTATCAAGCTAGAAACACTATACACCTACCCACCTAAAAACATTTTACACATATTGATAACTGAAAACAATGTACACATAACGATAGATGTTAACTCTATACACCTAACGATATTTGACTTTCTATTTTGGAAAATCTGTACACTTATTGTTTGATAGAAATACTACACACCAACCGATAGTTGGAAACACTATAAACCTACTAATCGATGACCATCTAATAGATGAGAATACCATAAATCTACCAATAGTTGGAAATATTATACACCCATCGATTGATTTCCAACCGATGTATAGAAACACTATACACCTATAGACTTATGGAAACACTGCACACCTACAAATAGTTGGAATCATATTACCCCTACCGAAGGATGACCTACTAATAGCTAGAAACACTGTACAACTACCGAAAACTAGAAACACTATACACATACCAATAGACGACTCCCTATCCTATAATCACTATACACCTACCAATTGATGACTCCTCGACCTGGAAACACTATACACCTAATGATAGCGGGAAGAAATGTTCATAATGCTATAAATTTGACAATGTTTTTAGAATAAGTCACCCTAACCTCCTAGAACACCTCAAAAACCAATTTTTAGCAACAGAATGAACCGAAGTGGTTTCGTAAATTATATGAGTTGATGAAATAATATATAAATATATATATATATATATATATATATTCCCAATATATGATTATGATTTCTATGAAATCCATTGAGAATCAAGCATCATGTACTTACCATTGCCTATGATTTTTTGTCATGAAACATTATAGAGGGGCCCATGGCCTCACTATCCAAAGACTTCCTCCTATAGGCCAAAGTCATGAGACTAGCATCGAGTTGGCATATCCCACAAATGGGAGGCATTTTCTTATGTACATATACACAAGCACACATCTTTAAGCCCAGAATGCTGATATGTAAAAAGAATTTTGTAAACAAGAATGAATAGAACTAATATACTACCAAAATAGAACTACAACATAAAATTGTAAATTAAACAGAGCCAAAATATAATCCCACCAAAATAAAGAGTCTAATAAAATTAATGAACAAGTTCCTAAAACTTATCCATATAATAACCTACCTGAAGGGTAGGTGTAAGATAATTATTTAAAGCTGAGGAAGTACACATCGTAAACCTAATCCATTTAAACACTACTTGGTTCAGGTCATTATAGGACACCATTAATTCAATTATCATCTACTAAAGACACAACTAGTATAGGAAAATCCTATGTATGGATGAGAAAAAAAATATCATAGGACACTCCAATCCCACTAAGGAAATGTACTAAATATGAAAATACATAGTAATACCATAAAGTATGAACACAAAGGAAGAACACTAATGGACATCATGAAGGCAAGCCATGATGGAACACCACTAAGGAACACCATGAAGGAAAACTACTAAGGAATGCCACTACGAAACACTATAGAGGAAAACCATGACGGAACACCACTATGGAAAACTATAAAAAAAATACATGAAGGGACACTGAGAAAGAACACCACGAATGAACCCCTTGATGGAATGCCACAAAGGAAGGCCATGAAAAAACACCACAAAGGAAGACCACTGGGGAACACCACAAAGGAACACCAAGAAAAAATTCATGAAGTATACCTCAAGGAAATACAAAAATTTTACACCATATAATTAGTTGAAGTATACCACATAGAAATACACAATGCATAACACATATAAAACATGAAGAATACCACATAGAAATACATGGAGTATACCCGACATAAATATATGAAATATAACACATAGAAATACACAATGTATACCACACGAAAACCCACGAAGTATACCACATAAGAATAAATGATGTATACCACATATAAATACATGATCCATACCATACTGAAATACATTATTTATAACTCACACAAGTATACAAGGTATACCACATATAAATACACGATGTATACTACATATAAATAGATAAATTATACCACACATGAATACATGAAGTATACCAAAAATAATTAGTACAATCATCTTACACATGTATATTTCTATAAGATATATAAAAAGATATACTTGTATACTCATAACTAGCCAGAAAGTAAACAGGTAAGTCACAACCAATCACCACCAAAGGATTATGCTCAAGGAATGAGCATTCTCTAGGAAATCACTACTCGATCAATGATATCATTGGAGACACTCGCAAAGAGGTCCCTCTAATTGGTGCCCCACCAAAAGATAAATTAAATGTTCAATGATCATAATATATAAATAGAGGATCCATCAAAGAGAATACCAAAAACCAAATTTGTGTTAGCTCAAATTGTATGGGATACATCTCAGAGAATACCAAAAACCTTACCATTGCAGATCATAATATAGGGGATCGTTCTCAGAGAATACGAACAACCCTATTGATACAACCCACTAGATGGAGGAATAATTCCCAATGCTCGGAGGTTACGTGTATTCGCAAAAAAAATCTATCATGGTTGAAATGGGTTTGACACACTCCCTATGAGCGATACCAGAACACTATCTGGGACTCAAAATATAAATGGGATTATAATCTTGTCATGTTCATGTAATACTCTACTGAAACCTTAATGAAAAAACCAGGGAAACTATCCATATATATTGTTCAAAGATAAATTACATAAATTCTTCCTAAAATTACTGAATCATTTCAAGTGTCCCAATTCAATAGAAGGTCTGTCAAATGGAACATTAATTTGAATGGTAAAATCATTTTTATGCAAATTTCTCAATCGGGTTCAGTCCGGGTCTGACTCGAACCAACTCGGCCAGAACCAAAATGGCCTAGCCTACTGAACCGATGAAAAAATCTTGTTGGGGTATTGGGTATAGCCCACTAGGTCGATGGGAATGGGTCGTTGGGAACCAGGGATGAGGCCCAATGGACCAATCTTATGGGGCCTCTAGATCTATCCAGTTTATTAAGCCCAACCCATACACCTGGGTAGACCCATTTCCCACACACGAGACCGACCCATCTGCATGATCTTGTCAATGTGAGGCCACTAAGTTAAACATGGATGACCACCACATTTTTCAACTCACCCATGGACAATGTTGATACATGATACCAGTTCATCCCGTGTGGATTACATTTTACCTCCTCTAGTTGCTCTGCTAGTGGTCTCATCCTACCACCACGTGATCTGCCTTGAACGGGATCACTATGCCATTTCCTGCAATCACTACCAACTGACCCAACGACGGCCTTCCATGACATACTATAGCTGACACTCCAGTCACTAACATTACTGAACCTGATGGTGCTACCTCCTCGAGCCACTTCAATGAACCATCACGCCTACTTTCGCACCTCAACAGTGTCATTGTAGAATCACATCTTCTATCTAATTTTATTTCCCCATGAGTCATAGGAACGATAGTTTTATGCTAATAAATATCATGAAAATGTGAAGAACATTGAGGGGATAAGGGATAACCATAATAAAACCAATCAATTGATCATGTAATTTGTTCATGGTAGATTTTAATCGTCGTTTTTATTGGTATTTTGAAGAATGAATCAACCACAGATATCTAAACCCCATAAAAATCCCCACAATCATAACTCCCACCCCTGCAATCAATTGAACCGTAGATAAAAATATTCATTGGTCTCTCTATATTCATTGTTTAATATTAAAAATGGGGAATGAATCACAGTGGAAAAACACCATACTTGATTTTGGATTCATTTTTTACAAAGAGACAAGTTGCACCATCACAGTTCTTTGATCCGTCGAATCCACGGTTAATCATTATTGATCTCTCATGATTTCATTTTTTTAGATAAAAATCCATCTCTTTTCCTTTAAGTAATTTCATGGAAATTTAATAACCTTTAATTTTAAAAAATAGGTAAATTTAATAAGAATAGTATTTTTGTGCCAAAAATAATAATTTATTATTAAATTATATAATGAATATTATATATTTTTTATAGTTTTCTCACAGAACACCAGTGCTGACTAAAGTTAAGTAACACCATGAGAGAACACCACGTTACAGAATCACCAGTGCTCTCATATTTCAAATAAATGCATCCATTAATGAGTTATTAGGATTTGAAAAAAAGATTTATTTATTTATTTTACTTATGGTTGCATCCTAAACTATCTTTTAGTAGTTGGCCCATACTGGCTAATGATAGGACTTGGCTAAGGTGAATCTGCTGCTTTGAATGTAATGGTTCCCTTGGATTTCTGATTAGGGAACCCATTTATGAACTACTCTAACTTTTCATAAAAACTATACAAATTTGTTATTAAAAATATAACTTTTTTCAATGAACCGTTCTTAGAACACTGGTTATCAAAATCGCATGTCGTCTTAGTGCTTGGTCTTGGAATTTTTTCAAATATTTTCCAAAATTGAATTCGAAAAAATCTAAGTTACTACATCTTTAATTGGACAATCATAAATAATTACAATTATTCTCCAATAATATAAAAAATAAAGGTATATTATAATACTTTTCGAATGGCTATATATATATACTAATAATTATAATTTAATCTATAAGAAAATGACCCATCAAATATGTCCAAAACACATTCACACATTTTGCTCAATTTTCCAGTGAGTTCATCATTTAGAATTAGGCTACATTGAAGTATATTGAGGTAATGGAATCATTTCTAAACATTATAGATATGTAAAGGATTATGATATTAAATATCATTTACAATTTAAATAAGTGTTTTATTATTAAATGAATTATTATTTCATTTGGAATTATAATTTTATATGGGCATTACATATATTCTTCCTATAGAAAATACATATAATTTTATTTATTTTTATAAAAATTATTCTCAGATTATATTTAAAAAATGTTATTTTAAAAATTTCTCAAAATATGTTTATTTTTATATATGATATAAATCAATAATAAAAAAATTTCCCTTTTATTTAAATTTTATTTTAACGATTCTCTTGATTTATTGAAAATATGTATGATAATATTTTATTATGTAAATTATGATATTAAATTCAATTTAAGTTATCATTTTATTTGGTTTACATTATTAGTAAATTTTATATAATAAAATCTATCAAGAATTTCATTTATAATATGTAATATGGACATCATCTGTATAAATTGTCGACATTTCATGCACATTACTACACGCATAATTATAAATTTTATGTGATTATGTATAGGAATTTTAAATAAATACAATTAATTAGTGGAGTGGATTTATACTATATTTTCATAACATTTAGACCATTCCATGAAAAGATGTTGTAGAATTATTTTTTCCTATGAAATTAATCTATGTAATACTTTTTATGGTTTTTGGGTTTGGTATTGAGAAAGGAAGGGACACAAAAAACAATTTAATAATATCTAGAAATTGAGTATCGAATAATATGATATGTAATGGGGAGTAAACTCATGAACTAATGGGTATATAGTCCCACATGTGATTTTCATAGTGGACACATGTTTTTAATTCAGTCTTTTAAGTATGAAGATTAATCCATAAATGATTATTATTTCCATATGTTTTATAGAATAAATCCAATAATTATTCCAATTTTTTTTAAATTAACATGATTTTTATTATCAAAAAAATTCAAAGGATATTGACCTAAATATTTAAATATTACGTATCTAAATTATTAATATTTTTTAGTATAATGTTTTAAAGTATATTTATAGTTTTCATGGAAAAGAAACTATAAAATGGACTGAAATAGTTAATTGGGAATTTTTATTCTCAACCATTTCATATAATATTGTCAAAAGTTTAGTATAAATTGAATTTTTTCTTGTCTTATAAGTGGTGGTATATCATGAATATATTTTAATTTATTTTTATAAATTTTATAAACCTTTAAAAATATTTAAGGTGTTATCTAATTATCAAATACCATGATTGGAAATGGTTATGGGATGTATAATGTGTTCTGTATTGTTTAGTTTCATTACTAATAACTAATTTAAAGTATATTTCAATACTGATTGTAGAATTGTTGGTTCAGGTCTTAACAAGTTAATATAGATAATATCTCATTGTATTGTGGGTATACCTTATAAACATACAATTTAATAAAAAAGGTTCAATTTTGTTTCTATATATAACATAAAAAACTCTTCAAATATTTATACTTTATTATGTGACAACATAGATATCATCCTACACATTAAAAAAGATATTATTACTTTTCATTAGTTGGAAATCATTTTAGAATAGTAAATGTAGCACAAAATACACTTCCATATTATTATAATGTAAAGTCATTATCATTGAAAATATATGTCCCCATGTTTTATAATGTAAAATTTCAATTTTAAGTATATCCATTCCACTATACTGAGTATGGAATAGTGGATTCAGATATAATCTTACAATCATTAAGAGAATCCTTGATCTAATTTCTACGATATTCTACACAACAACCAAATAAATGATTCATTTACTTTTTACCATGATAAAATATAATTCAATATTAATGACCTTATATTTCATGAAGGATTTGGCATTATAACTCATTAATTTGGAACATCTACATTTACTAATATAATTGATGTAGGTATTGAGGTATGAGTGCCATCCAATTGATTCCTCATCAAATTATATCCCAAAATGATTTATAACTATTAAAAATTCTCATTGGACCTTTAACTCATAAAACCAAATAAGGGATTCACTATATTATCTTATAAAAAATAATGAAATAAATTAATTGGTTCTTTTTATATACACTAAATACACATTTGGATAAATAATTATCAATTATTTCATGTTTTGATGACAAATTTAGGGTTTCCATAATTTTGTGGGATATAATCCATTTGAGCATAATTAATTATAATTTTCTAACATGGATATTTTGTAATCTATTATATAATTTCTCATATTAATATTTTTCATTCATGAAAAAATTATTGTTTAAATTTGAGATATATATATAACATACATGAATTAAAATAAATCAATTCCTAATCTATATATAAATAATCATTATTTTAATAGGGGTAACATAAGAAAATATTATTGGTATCAAAATCCAACATATCATCAATGTTACGTATTAGTCTCAAATAGGTAGTGCAACTGGTCATCATTATTTCAATACATAATGATCCAACTCACCAATTTAATTCATCTTAAATAAATATTCATCCTATATTTGGGAACAATGTGAGCATCAAAAATAATATTCAAATCATAAATATTAGGTATTGAGTAGTTACACTTGATAAAAATCAAACTTAGTTCATTCCCTTGTATTTATAATATCATCGTGTTTATCTTCTAGTGGTCCATTAATCCATAAAAAGTAATTCTATATCATATATCTATTCTTTTATGTATATCACTCATTTCATGGTCACATTGTGTGATGTTTCCATAGGCTATGTAGTATTATTAGGCCCCATTACTTGTTAAATTTATTTACTATGTAAATTTTATACATTTCATACATCATTTAATAATACATATATATAAGTATAAATCATTTTGTGTTATCAAAAAATATTATTATTTATATTACTTATATTACAACCATATATTCTCTAAGTATTTGATTCATGAATTAGGATTGTGTGAAACTCATCAGTTATTTTAAAACCAATTATTTAAATATTATAAATTTCATTAATCATGTTGACTAAATGTGTACTAAATAGTGCATACCACAATAATTGAATAGGAAATGTGTGTTGGAGATTTCATAAAAATCATTTATAACATTATCTTGACAATGATCATGTAGTTTATAAAAATAGTGCGAACTTCCATGATTTCATATATCTTCAAATTCATGCAATAAAATTAGCACGACATGAAATAGTATAAATCATGTGCCACTTCATATTTTCAATTCAAGAAAGTAATATTTTCCTTACATGAATACTTATATGGACCATTATGAAAAAGGGACTCCATCAAAAAATACACATTAACAATGATTAGTATGATATATGTCCCTATATAGAACTTTTGGATATCTCTACCATTGAGGATTTTTCATTTCACTATTATGAATTATAATGATTATTCCATTGTTAAATTAGATCACATTTTCTATGAAAAAAATAAAAATATGATTTTAGTACATTATCATGATTTCTAAATTTTGATGTAATTTATTTTATTTATTTTCCCCCACAACTATATCAGATAAAACATTTCCCACCATTAGGTTTAGATATTCCTATAAAAAATATATTAAAGTTAAAATGATATTTATTTCCCTTCTCTTACACCAGAAGGGGGACTTAAAATTAATTCTAAGGTATTTTGATAATTATACCAATTAAAATGTTATATCTTAAAGTTCCTCAATCTATTTAGTTCTATCCTAATTTCTAAAATCATAAACATATATATCTTCTATAGAGTATTAATTTTTATAGTAGGTCTCAGTAAGGTGAGTATCCCATGATGTAAGCTTTTTCATGTTTAAAAAAAATTATTTCAACACCATGTAATTGAATATAACATATTCTAAGACAAAAATTGGGTTCTACTTTTGGTTTATTTTATCGTGGTAAGTGAATTAATATTCTCACATTATATTTTACCTTTTGTATGTTTACTAAAAATAATATTTTATCACTATTTTATAATTTAGAAGCATTTTAATATTTTATTCATCATAAAGTATCATTCAACTTATAATATGAATTGTATGTAATATAATTATTTTAAACTATCTTGGATTATTAAAATTTTATTTATATTAGTTAATCACTAAAAAAATCTAAACATTAAATAATTAACAATATAATGTAAAAATATAAAATAAAAATATGTAACATGATAATGAGAATTTATTATTTTCGGTTTTCCATAGTAAACTGACACTTTCCAGTAGGGGAAGAACTCCCAAAACAGTGTTTGGGTTGAAAAGAAACATTCAACCAATTTATATATATTTACCATTTATTTTAATGACCTCAAATCAACATTGGACTACCTCCACGTGAAAAAGGGATCCATTAATTAAATATTTGCTATCAAATTTATGTGATTGTATCTAAATTTATGAGGTTACATAAAAAATTTTGGAATCTCGGTCCCCTATATAGTAAGATGAGTTTATTACTCCAAAGTCATATTTTAAATTTAAAAATTATTACTATACAAAAACATAAAAATATATATAACTAAATTGTCATCCAATGCAATAATAGGCCGGGGTGGTTTTTTGGAGAAACAAATAGAATAATATTTCATTTAAAACATTAAAACATTCAGTTCTATTAGATGTTTATTTGGAAAATACATTTAATTTTTAGATAAATTATTATATTTATTATTTATTTTTTATCTAAAATATATTCCAATAGTGGATTATAGATTACATTATTTCTTAATGATAAATATTTTTTCCTTTTCAAATTAATTAATAATAATTATAAAGACAAAATTTACTAACATGTGATATTTTTTGTTAGCTTGTAGTTTATTTTAAATGTAATCTAAAATTTAAAATGACAAGTATTACGAGAAAACAATTTCTACACATATACACAATAAGTATTTCTACTAAAATATCGTTTGAGTATTCACTATAAGGTCAATGTTATGTTCAATTTACTAATACATCATTTTGGAAAACATGGAATCATGTGATACTTCCATGTATATTTTTTCATGGGTCGCATTTTATAGACTCCATAGCATGGATGACTACACCAATTATAATTTAACATATAAATCATATAATATATTAATTTATTGATATTCATGTTGTGTAAATTCACAATACATGACATGTTGTTCCAAAACAATGAGGAAAATAACAAAATAATTCATCAATACTCAATAATAGAAGACCAAATAATTAGTATTTTCCTCATCTACAAAACACAGTCACGTGGAAAACAAAAATTTTGTATACCAAGTAGTATTTTTAGTGATATAACTAATTTAACTTTTATAAATTAAATATACAGACTTACATTATAAATTGACTTGTAATCAATGTTAATGTGTTTGAGTTAGAGGAAATATTCCAGAATACACGGTGTGTACTATGTTCTTGGGACATCTTTATGACATTTCTAGTGACTATATGTGTTTTTAGATGATCCATTATGTGTTACTTTGACTTTTATGTGTTAAAGTTTATGAATTCATAGTTATCATATGTTTCATGTATATTAATAAATTTCAGTGTTTATAAAATACATGCCACATACATTGACCAATTTACATCTTCAATAACTATGCATGTTACAATGTGTTGGTTCATTATGTACGCCATTTTTATATAATTTTTCACCTGTCAATAAATAATTTTTCAATATAATCAACTTGTTTAATATTATTATGATCCATAAAAACTCTCACACATAACATGATCTTGATTTTCAAAATCACCATTCAACAATAATCATTCATAAAGGTAATTAAATTTTCCATTACATGCTATATATATATATATATGTATTATTTTACCAGAATATCTAGATTACAAGGATGGGTTCATCATTAATTAATTATTTATTAACGGAATACTAGTAGTAATATTAATTTAAATGAAAATTATAGCATGAAAATTGAAAGAAATTATTTAAACATGTATTTAATAATATAAAAATTTCATATTCAATTAATCTATATATGATAAATTTATATAAAATGATATTTAATATCATTAGTAAACATAAGAGGTTTTGGGGTGTAGTGAAATATATCATACCAATTAATATTAATGGGTTTTAATAGAATTTATTAGATAATTCCTTAAATCATGATGAAATGTAGCATTGCAATCCTTGAATATTGAGTCATTCATTTGTAATATAAAATAATTTTAAATATTTATGAATTAATTTTATGGGAATAATTTATTCACTGTCAAAAAGTTAACTACTTTGGTTGATCTGTCATTTCATTTATATTGACAATGTTTGAGTGCATCTTCTATTATACATAGGTGATCCATGGAAAATATAACAATTCTATATAATCATTTTGGTGTTATAGAAAATAACTCATAAAACATTCTTAAATCATTATCAATCGGAATTAGATGTCATCTTATCTACAATGTCAATTTAGAATTTATTACTAATTTTTAAAGAACATGTGTATTGTTTCCCTCGTTTTTAATGCACATTCGAGAATATGTTTTCTATATGATTAAAATAATTCTCTAGAGGGAAATACTATATTGAAATTGTCATGGCTCCCACATGCCAATAATACAACAATGTGGGGAGAGAGATAGTGAATGACCAAGTCCTTCATCTTGTACCCTCTTAGAGGAACTTGTGGAAGAGAGAAATAATAATGATACAAAAATAAACAATTTCAAAAAATATATATATAAATAAATACAATGTAAAAACATGACATTCCCCATAGGAGTAGAAAAATAAAATGAAACATAAAAGTGATAAAATGTAACTACGATATCAACACTAAATCCCAAATCACCCCGACAAATCCCAAATGTTGTAATATCTATCTCGATCGCCATCCAACTCGTACTAACCTAAAAATCATTATATATATAGGGTGAGTATAACATTATACTCAATATGATACTCCCTTAAGTCTCTTGTGTAAAAGATAAAGTAATCATGTTAATGTATAATGACTAATAATGAAACTAACTTTTCACATAAAAAGGTATACTATGTTCTCAACATCAACATGGTTATCTCTCATTGAAGAACCACATACTAGAGATTATATGATATAGTAATAAAACATCTATGGGTACCCCAATTCCTCTTCCCCTCTGGTTTTCCTCTCTTCCCCAATGTCACACATTCTAATACATTTATCTCTAAAAGAAATATGATTGTGTGACACTTGGGAAAGGCATGAAACCATGTTCCTCATGCATCACATAACCCTGTAATCCCATATAAAATACCCAAATATAGTAACGAATTAGTTTATAGGACCGACCATACATCGTATGACATATATAAAACATTGGATATTATACCTCAATACATTAAAGCTCATACTCTGAGAAATTACCTCAAACCATCTATCCTATATTCATCATATCAATAGTAGACATTTCAATATTTTATCTAGTAACACCTATGTGTAGAATAACTATAAGCCATCACTACCAACTACACACATATTTAGGAAAACTAACCACCTTGAACACTAACAGAAGTAACTATAAGGAGAAGAGAGTGGGGACATAGAGATATTCATCCTTCCATCATCCCATTAGGATGTTATAGAAACCACCCTTCAAAATTACAATATGTTTCAATTTCCCTTACCAAAATGGGTTGGTAATCACATGAAATCACATAAGATACATGGTATAATAAATATCACAATAACTCTATGATATAACATATTCCTATACACAACTACACTTTACATCACATGGACTACTGTATTCAACAACAATGACTAGATATCATATAAGCTCGTAGTAATATAAAACTTCTACATTAATTACTTCATCACATTTAATCATTTGGTTCCATTAATTAATTACTAAGCCCTTAATTAACCATTGATACTTTCTAAATTACATTATCTTAAATTATATTACAATACTTTATTTAACATTACGTTACATTAAATTACCTTACATCACATTACGTCACGTTACATCACATTACATCACATTACATCACATTACTTGACATTACATTACATTACATTACATTAAATTACATTTCATTACATTACATTATAGTACATTACATTACATTACATTACATTGGATTACATTACATTACATTACATTACATTACATTACATTACATTACATTACATTACATTACATTACATTACATTACATTACATTACGTTACGTTACATTACATTTCATTTCATTACATTACATTACAGTGCATTACATTACATTACATTTACATTACATTACATTACATTACATTACATTACATTACATTACATTACATTACATTACATTACATTACATTACATTACATTACATTACATTACATTACATTACACTACATTTCATTACATAACATAACATTACATTGCATTAAATTACATTACATTACATTACCTTACATTACATTACACTACATTACAACACATTACTCGACGTTACATTACTTTACATTACATTACATCACATTACATTACATTACACTACATGACATGACATTACATTACATTACATTACATTACATTACATTACATTACATTACATGATATTACAATACATTACATGACATTACATAACATTACATCACATTACATTACAATACATTACATTACATTACATTACATTAAATTATATTACATTAATCATAAAGGTAAAGTCTATTCGCTCCATTTATAATCCAAATAAAGTCAATCATTTATCTAGACCTAAATTTTTAATGAATTAGTAATACATAATCCTCAAAACCCATGGTTTATGAATTTTTGACTAATTATGAGCATTATTCCATATCCAAGTTCCCTAGGAAAACAATCATAAGCAACACCTTAAGAGAAAAAATGAAACCAAGAACATCTAGCTTCCCAAAACAATTTTCAAAGAAATTAATATAAACAAGAAAACCATATATCAAACATTAAACATATTCATATGTGAGAACACATATTCTCAGAATCAAATAAATGTTTAATCCCAATTTTATCATGTTCTATAACCTATGGTTCCATCAATGAACTACTTATTCATATATTGATGCTTCTACCCATCACATGTGAAAATTTATGTAAAATTTTCTTCATCTCTCCCCCCCAAATACCACATTATCCATCCCAGTAATAGCAATATAATGGTACAAATCATCCAGGACTCCCCTCCCCATATCATACATACCATGCCTTTTCATTTTAAGACCATATATAGAGAACATAAATAATATTATATAGAAAAAAATGGAATCATAAGGGTAATAGTTCCCTAAAAACAATTCATTTAGCCTTCCCAAGAAAATTATATCACGTGTCTCTATCATATGGCACCTAGAATTTTCATGAAAATGGGCTCTCACACCTCCATGATAAGGAACTAAAACTTCTCAAGAATACAAGAAACTGAATCCCTATAAAATTATCTTTATCACACAACCAATTCAATATTTAAATGTTACAAGTAGGGGTAACTTGGGGCATTAAGCTATATTAAGGGATAAACATGAAAATCAAGCTCTTAGGATTATTTACACTTTAAAAAACCCACATAAGGTCCCATTATAGTTAACATTCATTATTATTTTCCAAAATAAGAATAAACTCTTGGTCACAGTATTTATCTATTTCACTAATCACATAGAATTTCATTTTTAATTAAAAATGCACATTGCATCAATTTCGTTATCATGAAATCACATCAACTGTTGGATTAAATACATTCCTCTTCTATAATATCCTCGGATAATTAGTTATCAATTAAAATGGAATTGAATTCATTACTAAATATATCACGAACAACATGGTAATACTTAATATACTAAACATTCTAACAAATAAAGTCATAAATATCACACTATCAACAAAAATAAGAAGAAACATGGTATTGTTGTATAATGAAACAACACCATAAACATTTGATTTCTATCCAATGTCCTAATATTGATCATTAATCATTAGATAAATTTCATTTCCATCTATAGGGATAAAGGATAAAATATTTCCGAATTGCAATAAAATAAAATGAGAAGCAATGTATCCCTTAACTGAAAGGCATCAACATTCTCAACATTAAAACACACCATGTTGTGGATTTCTAATCACCTATACTTAAAAAACTGAATCCATTGAGGATGATGTGGAACAGCATCACCATTAAATACCATGAAGACGCCATTATAAATTTGGAAGATCATCCCTTATCAAATGGAGAGAGTATACAATTAGAATCGAGATCAAAATGGGATAACATTATAGAAAATTATGAATTAACTCATCTAGGATTACCACTGATCAATGATGGAAGCGCAAGGATTGATTCCTATTGAAGGGATCATAAAACACCAAGGGGGGGAGCTATTGTTCTCCTGGAATGGAAGATAGTCATGGATGGACATAGGTATTTTTGAAAATTATATTGGATGAAACAAATAAATAGTATAGATGATTTACATGAGGTTTAATCCACTTTCAAATTATGTAGTACTTGGGGATAAGTTTACCCTAGAAAAACATCACCTTTTATTATTTAACCCTTAAAATTTACAAAACATGAATTGGCCATGTAATAGATTTCTACCACCATTTAACATCTTATAACATTACATGATGTGAATTCTCCATACTTCTATGTTTTTTCAGATAAAATCCCTACATACTACTTCCAAGATTTTACCGATCACCTCAATACTCAATAATATGCAATGGAATGGTCCACACGGAACTAACCCCTTATATTAGATACCACTAAAAAATTCTAATCCTAAAGAATAAAAAATAAAAATAAATAGAAAACCAGAAGGGGTCATCCAAAAAACACATGACAAGACACCTCTCATATATCATTCAATATCCTGAGCTCTACCATCTTAGTCATAGTAAATAAGAACGATACTATGAATCAATAAAAAGCATCTCCTATACACTCTCTCAGGTTAGATATGTCTCAAATAAAATTAAATCCAAAACACACAATAAGATAAAACGCTATAAAAACCAAAAGGATCAAAATCCAAAAGGTAACAACATTATATGAGAATAAACAAAAAACAAAAAACTTGTTATATTTAGTGAGAATTTGTGAATCAATGAAAATATTCATCCAAAATACACGAATGAAGGGGATAACATACATGTGAAACACATTCTCATAACTTCCTAGGATATCTATATCCCACTACTCAAAGGTCACATCATCATCAATCATTGATCTTACCCCATTTGATGACATGAGAGTCATCATGAAAATAATGATGGAATTTAGATATTTCAAAAACATCATGTATCTATGGGATAATTTATATTTGATATCTTATTTCTCTATCACAAACCAACACTTATGGGGTAAAAACACGGAGAAAGGTTATTCCAATGACCAAAACATTACCACCAATGATGAGGAGTAACTTTCAAAAAAACCTGATCATCAAAATATAACACCCCAAGTCTCCTCGTTTGATCAAAAACACATTTATGGTGATCATTATCTACCTTTTCCCAATCAATAATTACCTAAACCATCTCTTTCATATTTTGTACCAGTTTTATCCATCTGACTTCAACATATCATACCTCGGTCTTGGATAACTTGGAACAACATGGTCGACCATTCAAATATTCAAATGGAAACATACTAATGTTAGAGAGTAAAATATTCTTGTCATAAAACATGAACAAGGGAATGTTCCTAATACATTATCCTCTGAAATCACTAACATTAAAACTCAATATGATTTCATGATTTTGGAGGATCCACTCTCCCTAGCCCCCCATATACGGTTTGAATGACTTTATCATAAATATCTAAGTTAAAAAATAATTCTATAGACATCTCTAAAACATGGAGATTAAAAATCGGACTCGATTATAAATGATCACCATTAACAATTTGGGAAGTCACACCATCTCCTACGAATATAGCTTCCAAAAAACATCCTATGAGATCGACTCCTTGATCTAAAAAATATCGTATTATTTGATCAATCATTCCCTTATCAGCCATATACCATCATATACTCCTTTAGCATGAGCTAAACTAGTAATGATGTTCCTTAAGATTTCCTCCACTTCCATTGGGGAAAATTGAATGGATTTAGAGAACCATTGTGATAATGTGTTCGTGATTCAACATATTAGAGAAAAAACATTTAATAACGTACTCTACATCTGTATGAATCATTTGAGTCCACCAAAACTAACCTATAAAGTATCAGTACATCTTTTTCCTGTTAGTATGTACCAACAATGTTTGACTACATAAGTCATGATGAACCACCTCCCACATGAAGAAATGAATGAAAGGACTTCTCACGAACAAGACCCGATTTAGTTTATCCTCAGAACAAAAATTATTGGAATCACATAAAACAACTTTGTCTATCCAAACATCTCTTCAGTATCCCATTCCTGGGAATCCTCCACATGTTGCACCAAATATGACTACACCATTATCTAAAAACCCACTTCTTATAACAACTCCAATATGAATATCCATCACTTAGAGTTCATCAATCAATCATTGAGAATCTACATATTTCCATATGACATCACAATGCAACTTCAAACTCATTTGATCTGTTACAATATTTCCCATTTATGGCATATTTGAAATCTCAATGTTTTTATTGGACTGGAATTACATCCATATATAGTGTATATAGTTTATATCATTCTTGGAGACGAAATAACATATGATCTTATTATTAATAACAAAAAAAATTAATGGTCATGGATGATGTAATTTCATTACAATTTAAAAGAAGACATCACTCCCTCCAACATATGATCTTGGGTGGAAAATTAATAATCATGGGCATGTATCTCATAAATCTAATAAAAAATTACTGACATCTACTTAATTATAATAATACCCAAGATAAAATGTAAAGATTCTCCAAAAACCTCTTGTTGAATATCCTCTGACAGAAAACAAATTTATTGAATGGAAAAAAATGATTCCTTTCATATACTAAAAATCCACCTAACACATTTTATTCCACAAGAACACTTGATCTTTCCTAGTCAAGTCTATGAATGGATTTTCAACCATAGAGAAATATAGTATGAAGATCAATTCATATTATGAAATACCATGGAAGGTCTACACCTATTCCATTGTCTTGTTATCAAACAAGAGGAGTAGGCCCCAGTGTTGCTATTGAATGCAATCTATTAGAGCTTATGGAAGTCTAGGAATTAGATTCTCCATGGATCAAAAATCTTTTTAATGGCTTTGCTGGTGAGAGCTAAGTGCACTGTGGTTGAACTTGTCGGGCTCATGAGTCAGGTGATAAGGGATGCGCCATACATATGAAACTTCTATCTTAGGAATCCCCACTTGGGATAATCGCATCTGATCCAACCAGGTCAATGTTTTCATTTGTTTGCCCTCTCTTGCAGCATAAAGTGCAATTTTGACAGTTCTTGTACTCAAGGATGTATGTTTAGAAGTAGATTGGTCTATAATCCTTTTGGATTTTTTATTTATCCTATATGTGAATCCAATGGTCCTGGAAACTCACATCATCCAGAAGCCATGTCCATTCGTTGTGGTCCCTATATATGTAGATCAAAGAACATGGACCTGAACTTGTTTGAAACTTACTCAAAGATCATTTATGTCTACCATAATAGGATATCATTCATTCTATGGCACATAACCTACCAAATATGTTAATATAGGAAGTTTTTATTATATGGAATTTTGGTTCCTCGCTATTGGAGGAAGGTAACATTTTATCTGATTTAGTGGCATCAATGTCTTCCCCTGACACCCCTTTTCAAGAGTTTTTCTCCTATGGATCCATTCCCCCTTAAGGGATGACTCGTGTTTTTAGGGACTCCCCCATTCTTCATTTCTCTATACCACCATGATGTTGTACCCATCCCCCATTTCTCATTTTTAATTAAATAATTAAATTTTTGTTGTAAGAAATAACTAACATTGTTATTGAATGATAGACATTTACTCTTTACTAGGATACCACATTCCTCATGAATTAGGGTTCATGATCCCAAAACTCACACATCAACAACTACCCAAGTAGATTCTTCTGATAAAGAACTCCCAGAATGGAATTCATATTCTCTATACTCTCCTCTACATTAAAATGGTAAATATTTATTTTATAAATTAAAACCAGCATGAACATATTCAATAACTCTATGAAACTACATTCATAAATTGCAATAATATAGCTGGATCTACCTTCACGCCGAATGACATAAAAAAAATTCAAAATAACAATTTTGATAATAGAATTTTGCATTCAGAACATCCTTATATATATCCCAAATATGATGATATCCTGCACACAAATAAATTTTAATTTAACAATTGGAACCCTTTATATGATCAACTAAATAATTAATATATAGAATACGATAAAGCTTCATCACTATCTCATGATTAGAGAGATGATAATCACAAAAACTAACCCAAATTCCCATAATCCATCACAAAACAACAAGTGATCCTCAAGGTGACACACTCATTAAAATAATATAATACTATAGTAGATCAACGATCATTACTAAAAGATCCCATAACATAGAAGAAACCATCATATATGTATAAATTGAGATATGAGAGTGTTTTGGATGTTTCTTTATTCCAAACTCGATCTTCTATCGAAGCTATAATGGTATAATCTTCTCTAGAATGAAAATGTTGTATTATTCCACAACCATGGTAAACACAAAAGATTAAAACTATGATGATATCATCATCAAATCAACCATAAAAGAAAAAAAATAATAAATAGACCTATAATCCATATGAGTGTCTGGATCTCTAAAAACACAACTGGCAATCCATTAGAATCATGTAACACAACTTGCCTCCTGAAGTAGTCCATTATAGCATCCACCTGATACAAATAATCCATGATGAGGATGATCACATATGGTTGTATCAACAAACATAGAAACTCTCCCCAATCAATATTCTATCCCAACACTGTCTCACAATAATTACATACTTCGTACAAGTAATATCAACCTCCATTTAGAGAATTAAATTCCAAGGGCACTAGAATCCTCTCTAAATCATGTCCAAATGTGTGGATCAGGGTAGGTGGTTTAATTGAGTTTGTATCTCTAAAATCAAAAAAATCATTCACCCAAATAGAAAACAAGGGATGTTTACCTAAAATTATTATTGGATCTCCCTGTGCTAGGATCTCTAATGTATTAATCCAAGAACAACATACTCCACAACCACTATAACCCTAATTCCAAACACACCCATAGACTCTTTCTTCTCTTTGTTGAAAAGAAGAATCTAGGGGATGTACCCTTCCTTCATTTCCCTTATTTTCTGGTGCTAAACATGACCACCCTAAAACTACTACCTCATCTGAAAAACCCTAATGGTGGAAAATAATGTACTCATTTACTAGTATAAAATGATGGGAACTCTTTTCACTGATTAAACCAAACTACAGAAAGAAAACATGTGTTTGATCCCATGGAATATGTTCATGATCCACCCACCTCTTTAAAACAACATGTTGATGGATATGACCTACCCCAGGCTGAATGATAGATCATTTGTGCATGATATTTGGAAAGCTAGACAATATATCTACCTTTTCAGGAATACTCGCAACTCCCCTCTTTTAATGATATTGTTCTATTCAATATCCTCTTAGTATAATACGAACTAGCTAGAACCTTGAGATAACTCTTAAATATAAATAGTGTTACCTCACTCTACACCTTTAGATAAAAATCCTCTTTCAAATTCCTCACCATTTCGTCATCATATGGAAAAAGGTTTGAAGAATATCATAGAATTGTCTTGAAATGGATCTAATACACAATCATGGTAGACCTCCCCTACCTAAGGTTACGAATATCCTAGTTAATGTGCACCTTTTCAGTCGAATAAATAAAATCTAATCTGAAGTGTTCACAAAAACATGTCCAATTAAATTACTAACTCCTTTAGATTTCCAATTAACAAGAACCACCACATCATCAATACTCCATGAAACATTGTGACTACCCATGAAACGTAGTGATCCATCTGAGAATGATTAGAACTATAATAAATCTCAACCTACGACGACCAGATATTCTGAATGAATTTGAAATTAATCCATCATGATTATACAGGATTTGGTGCTACAACTCTCAATGTTTCCTTCTACATGTGTCATTTTCATCAACCTTTACACTATGATGATATGTTGTCACATTATGTGGAATAAACTCCATACAAACCCGATGAGGATGCAGTAACGGATAAATAACTACAAGCTGAACAATAATTAGTGCTCCTAAACTGGGAGTATGAAATTGAAAACATTTATTAATTTATTATTTTAATAACTAGTTTCAGTTTTAACCAATTCCAATGTATACCCATTTCACCCATAGGCATAAAGAATAATGATGCATGATCATTTCCTAGATCTATAAACTACATATAGTATAACCTAGTTTAATGGGATTAGTGATCATAATGGTCTAAAAATCATATCAAATGTGTCCCTTAATATTTTTGCCTCAACCATTCTCCCATGTTAATAATGCTTACTTAACTTTGCAGACTTCATTTCCCAACCAATGTCTGGAAAATCACAAGTTCATAACTCCAAAATTCACTATATCACAGAAAAATGAATCCCTCGGATACCACTCTATTAATACCCCCTCCCAACAATGATACCACAACGATGGGAGATATATATTTACAAATAGTGTCCAAAATATAGTAGGCATCGACATGGATACTATCATTGAGTCAATAATAAATAGTTATATCAGAGGCATTACCCTCTCATAAAATCATAATGCAGAGAGATATAAGGATTGTAAAGTAACCACAAATATCTAAAAAATGTACAAAAATAAAAATATTAGTGAAAACCATTATTAGCATGTGATAATAAAATACTAAAGGGAAAACTACATGTATGAAAAATGTAAAGGCGGCGATAACCTCAAAGCCCAAAAAAATCTTCCAAAACATTGAGATTTTAATATCCATCTCACTCACGAAATTCCTCTATCTGAATTGAATACTCACACACACACACACACACAGATATATATATATGTATATTGAGAACAACATTACAACCATTATGGTCCAGATCAGTGCATCTCATTCAGAATATAATGAAATCCAATTAAATCATGGTGGAAAGAAGTTACACAAAGTCATCAACTAAATAAATATACAATGTTAATTGACTCACCAATGTAATATAACAGTATATAATGTATAAAATATAAAATATAATATTTTAATAAAACGTTAAGGGTGTCTTTCTCTCACTTATCATATATTTTCAATGTTCCCCAACAACGCACGACCTGAGACATGTCTCTCCATAAGAAAGCTAGCAAAGAGATACATGGGAAAGGAATCACAACGATCATCACATGCATCACATAAAAAATTCATCCCATATCAAATATCCAATGATAGTAACTTATTAGTTTCTTGGAGCTACTATATTCTATATGACATATATTAAACATCAGTAATTATACCTCAAGTCATTTCTCCCCATACACAATATCAGTATCTCATGACATCAAAGCCTATAAACGTCATACCTATAACAATACATGGTATAGAATATATGGAATACATGTTGGTAAAATTACCTCAATCCATTATATACCTCTAAAAACTTATAATAAAACTAATAACTATGAAAACCAGCTTAACTAACAACCAAGGGAAGAGATATGAGCTAAGTTGGTAGTTAGTCATCCATTACCCAACAGGGATGTTCGGAATAACATATTGTAATTTCTACATGGTGTCATTTTCCATAACTGATATGGGTGATGAAGGTTATAAAATCATAGAATAAAAGTATTATAACACATATTCCAACCATACTATTTGAATAACCATGATATATACTCAATGGTAGCTAATTGATCTCGAACTCCTGACTACCTCTACTAGGATCATCTTTTCTATAAGAACACAACCATTGTCATAACCAGAACTAATGAATTTGATGGGGGATGGTGACCAGTGTCGATTAGTCATATCAAAAAAATTGTATGCATTAACTTAATATACATGTAGACAAAAACACATTTTTATTCCTACCTAATGATGAAATATAATGTGACTGAAACAATTCTTGTATTCATCTATAACACCACAAAATCATATTATAGTAATTTACTGAAAGTGATAAGCTATAAAAAATACAATCCAAACAAAAAAAAAATCATTATTTGAACTTACTCCAAGGTCTATGAAAGATATTACAAAGGTATATATCAATAAAACACCTCATTCTGGAAAGCACCAGCTACATTCCAATCACTCTCTGTCCTCCCAGGACACTGTCAAAAGTGTCATCATCTGCCTAAAATATGACATATGAAAGATAATCCAATTCATGGGTTTATATAAAAATAATCAGTAGGACAACCCAAATACACATAACATGAACCACAATGTATAGTAAGCTTAATACATGATATAAACATATGTTTTTAATAGAAACCTCAAGATATAATTAGAATGAACCCCACACCATTAGGTTGTCATAACCAAATTTCAGTCACATGATTCTGTTAATAGAAACACTCATTCCATGACCCCCCACAACATGATCCATTATATAATAAGAGACATTCAATGAAGAGGTATAGATCAGTGGACCCACCCCTAAGAAAGATATCTGTCCAATGAAGACCCAAATATAGAGATATGGGATAAAACCCAAAACTAGTGGGTGACAACACGAACTTGAAATTGATCTTCCATCTATATATGGGATTATATGTCAATTATAACACAACCCCTAATGATAAATCTAGCTAAATGAAAAATAAAGTCCCTTCTAAGGGAGGGCATGTTGATTTGACAACCACCATATTGGGAACAAAGATGAAAGGTGTTAAAACTCTAGTATCACAGTGGGACACTATAAATCTATATGGGAGATGACATACATAGGGTTCATAATCCTATCATATGGATGAAAGGATACACAACATGGTCGACTGAAAGGAACAAGGTAACACACTCAGTGTATAATAATACAAACAACGTAAATGAAGTGCTATAATCATTCTTAAAGGGGGTACACGGTATATACCATATGGCACACAACATTATATGTTAACCCAATGTCCATCTATGTGATAATTCATCACACAGAATGTATAAATCCACATATAGGACTTATAAAAGAAATAAAAATCATCTGGAAACAACTGAAATTATTCTCATGTTGCCTGGTCATTTTTGTGTACATGGTTGGTCCATGAAAAAAAAGATGCACAGGGGGACAAGTCTGTGTCACATTACCTAGAATTCATCTCTTTGGGTACTTTTTCCACGGTCAGTGTACTTTTCAAAGTACACACTGAGCCAATGGAGAAGGGTCACATGACATGTGAACGAGTCACATGCCATTTGTTCCTGACCATCATCCTCAATTACTATCAACCACTGAATATGCTTCACATGACATGCAATATAGATCGACATGACTTGTTCATCTAGATCATACATATCTATAGGTTTCTTATTTATTTCATATTTTTTGTCTATTACAACTCTTATATCTCCTAATGTAACTCTATAAACTCATATATAGGTTGACGATTCCCTTTCTTCACAAGCACAATAGAATCCTTCAATTGGAATAGATCAGAAACATGCCCCCTGATGTCAAATTCGCTATGTTCCACATAAGATGACAAAGAACCCTTGTTCCAGTCTTGTACTCCCTAGATACAATGACCTTCAATCTCGATTCTAAAACCATAACCCCCACCATGTGTCATTCCCATGATTTCAATTCCTGGCACAGAAAAATGGGTCACAACGATCTTGAACCAGGTTTTGGGGGAACTGTATGACAAAATAAATAACAATTATGAGGGAATGAATAAATTGAGGCTAAATACATAATCCATACAATGTGGAAAGAAACCATTTATATTGTTCATTTGTCCTAGATCTATTGTTTTATATGTTTCTAAACCATGAGGGATAAATCATAATGTTTAACTAAAAATTCCACTAATTTAATTGTACTAATGATTCACTTATCAATTATATTTGTGGAATTGATATGTGTTCATATATGAATAATAAGCGTGATGTAAATCCCAAATTTAAACATCCTTCCTATATTTTGGATTAATCAATGATGAAGAATGCTTGTGTTTCTATCGTTGATGATATACACAAACTCTATTGGCCCAATAATCCATTATTTGATCCTCATCCATAATTTTTTTCCAATAATGATCCACTAAAACGGAATCCAGGACTCTAGGGTTTAGAAAAAAAACCTAATAAAAAAATAAATTTCAATATCTTTAATGATAAATAATATTTCTACATTGAAAAATGGAAATAGATTCATAATGAATTTATTTTATTAATTACACACCCGTCACAAATTTTCCAAAAATGGTCCATGAAAAAAACTATTTGATCACACCGAGGATGAAAACCACATAATAAACTCAGTTGTTGCATTATATTTATTTTCTGAGCCCATGATCATTATTTATTCAAAATTTTAAAGAAAACTATACAGGCATTCTATTTAATATATTTATAATTTTTCAAACATATTTTTCTATTACAATAGGGCTCCGAGCCACATGGAATATCATCTCTTGGTTCTAAATTAATCTATATAATATCTGGAAATAAATAATGTAAAATCCGAGTTATCACATTCTCCCCAAATTGTGGATTTTCATCTTGACAAGAGAAAACCTACTAAAAATGGTGAGGGTACGGTGAACACATCTTGGTCTCATAATCCCAAGTGCTCTAGTAAAAATTATTTTTCATCCACTAGACCCACACAATAGAGATAAGACACCCACAGATAATCCTTTCTATCTGATAAGTGATCTACACAAAGAACTCTGCCAAGGTAGTTTAATCCTTGAAGTCCAATATGGAATGATTGATAATGTTTGATGGTTCATGCACATATCTCTTAAGTTGTGACACAACAATGAAATTCAGTACCTGGGATACCTATTTTGGTAATGCCAAGTATCACTCCCCCTCACCCACTCTGCATATTATTTCTAAGGTACTATTGATTCTCCAAGATAACTTTCTACCTCATTTAAATATCCTAAATCCATGTCGAGGTGAGACCCTTGGGAATAAATTTTCTCCATTCTCGAACTCCATATGTCTTCATCATATGTCTGAGTAAATAATTTGATGTATCTATGTAGTCCTCATCCTCTCCTATATGATCTACACCTTCACTATAGTAGCACACACAAGCTATAGTCCCATGAGAACTAACTCATTAGGATCAGTCTATAAAAGTGGTCACCTATTGGGTATCCTATACAAAGAATTTAATAGTTCCATACCAATGGTGGAATGGTGTCTATTTTTATAATCATAATACAATTAGGAAATTTGATCCTCTCAACGATGGTAAATTTCAACACTCAATACCACAACATATTCTACATGACCTATGTGGTATGAACTGTTTAGTCGTCAGTTTTGGGGTGAAACATTGTTCCTAAGTGAAATTGAATCAAGAATTATTCATTAAACAACCTCCATAACCAATATGTGATAATAATGGAAATATATTATATTCATGGAATCCTTAATTATTCAGACTATTTACTACACATCTAGGTTCCCCATTCTATGTATTGAACTCTAATCTCGAATGGATAACACGTGGGCCTACATGGTGACTCTGTCTATGATCACCAATAGGAAAAAATGACCCCAAACAGACATGGTAATACCATAAATAAGTACATGTATATAGCATACCACATAAAATATGGAGTCTTGTGGTGTGAGTTATACCCACTAGAACATGGTGCTCAGCCTTCACCTACTGACATCTGAGGTATCAAGAGAAAAAATCGTCATTTACCTTATTCATGGATGGCCTCCACAACCGACTTTAGAGTTATTGGAATATCATTTCCACAAATGGATTTACATCCCTAGTGTATGAATTAAACTCCCACATCACATCTTCCCACAATATCAATGATACCATCATTTATACATTGAAAAGGTAACATGATCCCCAAATTTAGAATATCAATCAGGTTATTAACCAATGGATATATAATTTTTTAACGTTTCATAGTCAGTATCTCCCCACTGTGAGCACAAATAATTCTATAAAAATTGTGGGGTAAGTCCCATCATCTAAATATAATAATCCCAATCATTATCCATTAATGAAATCTACAATGAGGATAATCACTCTAGCACCATGTACAACAACCGAGAACATGATATTCTACCAAGAGTGTATAACACCATATTCACCTTCATATCATCATAGATAATTTCAATGTCATAATCTTCGAGTAATTAAATTGATCACATATATCTCATGTTAAAATATATATTTGAGATGTTGAACTTGAGACTATTATTGTTAGAATACAATATAAACAACACTTTAATTTGGTTGTGTTTCCACCTCATCGAAGAGATGACTACCACTACTGTTTCAGTATTAATGGTCATGTATTTCATCTAATGTGGTATCAAATGGTGGAAAATATATGAAATTACCAAATCCCACGACATCAAAAAAAATATTCTGATCCATGATGCATCCTAGAACACTACCTAATCAACACCCTCCACTAGAAATCTCACGATAATAGTATTCGTTAATTATTACATCAACTCATAAAATATAATATTTAACCATTATGTACAAATATACATTTTTCCTTTTTGTGTAAAATCTTTCAAGGGTGCCTTCGCACTGGAGAAGTCTCGCACAATCTTCTAATTTTACCGTGTTAACCTATGAAAAAAATACATATTGATAACTCTTTTGTGTGGTCCCCAATAAAGAACTGCCTCCACCTATTCTGAGTCCACGGGTACTCTAATTTCTGTGTTTAAGTGTCCTAGATATAGGATATCTTGAATCCTAGACAAACCCATAATGAGATTCAAGTAAATCTAGTGTTCTCAGAGTGTTTCTAGGACCATCCTCATGTGTCTCTAATTATCCTCCTTAGTTAATAAATATAATTGAATGTTGTAAAAGATCATTAATCTGAACTAGTGTAATAAGGGATTAATGATCTCTTTGGGGAGCCCCGTGAACAATATTTCAGTGTTCTTCAATCCAAACAACATCAACAGGTACTCATATTGATAGAAGAATCATCATAATGTTGTCTTCGTGATATCCTCATAACATTATTGTAGCTGGTGATAACATTATCTATGGTCACTATTTGAGAACCATCACTCCCCTATAAACTAATCAAAGTGGAATTTGATCATCAGTTATGGATAAAAATTCAAGAGAGTCACATAATTCAAGAACAACTATTGTACATATGACATGAATCTCCTATCTACCTTCTTGGAGCACAACCCTATTCCTATACAAGGTTAAACAATGGTCTTACAAATCCCTTCTCCCACAAGTCCTCCAACTGAACCCTCTGCTGTCGATGCTAGGAGTAGATAATTTTTCCCTCATGGGATACAAGATGATGTAATAGTATATCTACCATTGGTAAGGTATACCTAGTATGTCCCCAGGAATGAAATCCTCATACTCTGCCACCTCGACAAGAAAATGAGTTCTAAAATCATTTACTATTCCATGAGTTATGCTAACAAATTTGGGAGTAATTAGCTATATGATCCAATAAATGAGCTCATCCTACTCCTCAATGTCTCGTTTTTACCCTAAAAGTAATACCTCATTCCATCACTGTCAGTACAAAACATCCTCCCCTAAAATGAATCCATTTTGGGCATCAATTGTGTATAGCCGGTCCATTCTCAAGATGCCATCATAATGCCACATTAGATAAATGATGTTATTTGATACAAATATATAACATGCAAGTATCAAATCTCAGTATCAAAATAAGTGATAAATTGATGTTTCCCCAACAATCGGGGTGAAATAACCACACGGGTCGAGCCAATGGATCCACTAGAATCACTATGTCTCGAACTAAAGAAGTGGTAATGATGGAATCAATGAAATCAATGTCTATTAATACTAGAGATAAATTATAAATTATTCATATTAGGGATATTATAATCTACATATCCTTTGGTTCATATTCGTCCACAGGAAACAACAAGCCTCATTTCTATCCATTATATCCTCGAGCTCGGTATGGTCTACCTAACTCTTGTGGTGGTAATTGGTCAAACCTCTGACTACCTCTTATTCCCATCTCATTGTCTCTTCCATATTCTTTCCCTATAGAAATCCCTTCTCCTACCACATTATATGGATCAATGGTCCATCAACCAGCTCATGATCAGCTGTGAAGCATGTCAATTAGTCATGTTCTAGATTATGCAAACCATCCTAGAAGAAACACCACCTCTCTATTAAATGATTTGAGCCACCCTAAAATCTCTTCATCATTGATATCACGTATTGGATTATACTCCGAAATCACATGAATTTATTTGATCCCTATAACTATTATTATGTGAAAAATACTAAGGTCTCATCTACTGGGTTCTTACTACTAGTTCCCACTAGCTATGTTTACTCTTCACTAAATCTCACCCCCATAAAGGATCTCTTTGTCAACCAAACATATTTGGAAATGAAAATGGACACAAATGAATCCTAGAATAATAAGAATAATCTCTTATCAAAGGCTTCATCTATAATGAACTTATCATACACCATATCAATGAAGTAACACAAAAGATATGTAAAGCTCATTGAGAACTCTCCCACTATCATAATACCCTTCTACACTTGAACATATTTTGTATTCATTACAATTTAAAAATGGGGGAATAGAAGTCCTCCATAGATAGAAGATCAAAGAATAAAAAAGAGTTTCATTTCTCATTTTTCAATGGAGTCACTAATCCCCATAATTTAAATGTAGATACCTAATTAATAATCACCAGGAATACCACCATCTAATTTGTAGATTTCCTCACAAGGTGGAAAACATGAGTGGCTATCTCTAACCAGTCCTCAACATTGATGGGGTCTGTGTCACCCCATGACCTGAGATTTCCATAAATATGAAACTAATTTAGAACACATATACAAGGTATATTGATGTTATTAAAATTTCCCTAACTTTTTATGTACTCCATTTAACGATTTCATATAAAATGTGCTTAATTTGTGAGAATGATTAGTGTTTTAATATTAAATATAATTTTTCAGATTTATTTGTATTTATGCAGATTCAAGTCAGCTTAATGTTTTAATAATTACTATCACTCTCTAAATACAAATTATGTGGCTCTAGTTTTTTTATGCATTATTCAATTTCCCATATACCATTAGAAGGAATCATTGGAAAATTGGTCAATTTAAAGGGCCTTACGGACCACACGAGAAGACACACAAAATCTTTGATGAAATTGTACCATCCATGAAAATTGAATTTCTATGATCAATTAAAAAGTCCAAATTCACTTAGTCTCCTCCAATGATATATGAATAGTTAAATGAGTCATGAATATAACTTTCAAGGACTAAATCGAAAATCAAGATGCCCTAAATGAAGCTTTGAAGTCTCACCCACCATCCTGGCCAGAAATTAAAATAAGAACAGTATTACTAAATTTTATACTAATTTAATCATAAAATCAGGCTGGTATTTTTCATTGTAAAAGATAATATATGGTCGACCAACTTGTTAGAATAAATTATTTTTATTTGATGGCATCTACCTATTAAAAAACCCATTCTAATTTAAGCCTTCGAAAAAATGTTGATAAAAATGGACAGGTTCAGACTATTTAGTAAAATAGCCATATCGTTGGCTCCAAAAGTCCAAAGGAATCCACCTTTTGAGGTATGAAAAAAATATCTACAACTTATAATCAGATAATATCACGATATTCATATGTATGGATGGAAAAATTGGCGATGCACGTGGAGGGGAAGATTTGGAATGAAAACAGTCCAACTCCTTGGGATTTAAATACAACCTCCTCTTCAACCTGCACGAGGTTGACATTTTATAAGAGAGGATCATACATTGGCATGACCAATGCCTTGAAAAATTCTTTGGTGGAATTTTCATACTCATGTTTTCACTAGATATACTCTTCCGCCTCTCATTGTTTTCTTGTTATTTTGTGTTCTTCTTATTTGTAATCGTGTAAGTCTGTTTTTATTTCAATAGAATTTTAATGCATGTGTCTTCTTCATAATCACTTTTTCTCATCCACCTTATATTAAATAATATTAATGGTCTTAAAATAGTTTAAACTTATTTGGATACCCTTCCCTTATTTTTCTTCCTCATTCAATCAAAATTCTGTTTTTAATTCTCGTTATCGTTTGTGTGTGTATTCAACGCACAACTCTTTTCTTATCACTTTCTTTTTCTTGTCTTCATAATTTAACATTGTAGTCATTATAACCAGATTACTAATCATTTCAATGGATGCGTACATCTCTCACTGTGGTGAGATATAATTTCAGGATGTTAACTGATTGAGATCTTTAGCTCGATGAGAATTATTTGAATTAACATTATGTATATTGGACTTAACCTGTCATTGATTAATGACTTGTTTTGGTTAACAAGTTGTTTCCATTGATTATTGGAACCATAATAAAAAACCATAAACATGATATGATTATTATTAGAACCCTATGTAACTTTAATGCTTGTATTAAATCATTATCACTTTGGAATTCCAATAAACGTTAACTTGTGACATGGGTGTTAATTTAATGAAATATAAAGAAATGCTCAGGAATATCACATGATTAACTACCAAATGATAGCCTCAACCCAATATTTATAAAATTATTAAATAAATCTTAATAAATAAATCATTCCAATTATTCTTTGAAAATAAACCCCCACAATCAATATATAATCAATTAAAAACAACCGACTATTGAAAAGTATCATTTCCAATGATTCGACCCGAGTGCTTCTATACACGTTAGCAGAGCACCGGAACCATAAATGGTTGTTATGAGAAAATAGGTATTTACTTAAAATGTTTTTGTTTTTGGGGATGGTGCAATTTATTAGTATTTAGTTTCTGGTGATTGTAAAAAAACAAAAAACAAAATATTAAAATAATTTGAAAAAAACAGAAAGAAAAACATGCCTTCTATCACCCAATGCTTGGTGGGGGACACTTTGGACCTCAATGACCACTAAAAAGGTACAAGAATCTTGATTCTTCTTTCCTTCATTATTCAAGGACTCTCATGATTTCTTTCAGTAATGTCCCACTTTCAAAATGTTTGGAACAATTTCAAAGAGAAATGATATGCCCCAAAAGCCTTTAATTTTCTGTGAAATCATTGAGGTTTGGGGAATGTATTTCATGGGACCATTTCCCAATCCAAGGGATTGTCATACTTTCTTCTTGAGTTTGATTTTGATTCTAGTAGGTTAGAGGCCAAACCCAATAGAAAATATGATTCCCATTTTATTAGTGAGTTCCTAAAGAAACACATCTTCCACTGATTTGTCACTCCACGTGCCTTGATTAGTGAATTAGGAACCCATTTTTTGTTATAGAACCATGTAATCTATTTTAAAAAATAATGGTGTTATACATATAACATCAACATCATATCACCCCCAAACATATGATATGGCTGAATATTCCAATAAAGAAGTGAAAAGAGTGCTTGAGATAATTTTAAAATCCACTAGAAGAGACCGTCCGGATGGACTTGGTGAAGCATTTTGGGCTTCTCAAACTACCTATAAAACACCGATTTTGGATGTCTCATTTTAGGCTAGTTTTTTGGAAATCATGTCATTTTCTAGTAGAAATATAACATAAGTCTTTTTGGACTGTGAAAAATAATAATTTTTATTGTAAAAAATCTATTGAAGAATGATTATTGTAATTGGTTGAACTATAGGAGATTCAACATGAATCCTATGAAAATTAAAATGTGTATAAAAAAAGGACAAGGTACTCCTTGAAAAACACACCCTATGAAATGTATTACTGTTCAACTCTCGATTTCAGATTCACCCTGGTATGCTTAATTCTCATTGGGAATGCCCTTTTTTTATTACTAATGTTTACCCATTTGGTGTAGTCCAAGTCCAAGACATGTCTTAAAAATTATATTCACAGCTAATGGACCTCAGTTAAAGCATCACCATGAGATGACAAACAATCCTGGGACAAAATTGACTTCCAATATATCCCAAACTACTATAAAAAATCCCCCAACAGATGGATATGAAGACCCACCAAATCTAATAGAGGGGAACCTCTTTCCCTTTAACTCACACATTCTCTCTTCTTCCTCCTTCTCTATTCCTACATCTCTCTTCTTCTTCCTATCTCTGTCATTTTTTACCACATTCTTCATCAACCCTATTATTTTTCTTTTTTCATTTTTTCTGGTTTTGAATTTTAAAAAACACTAAAAAAATAGAAAAATCAATAAAAAAACAAAAGAGTCATAATTAATCACCATCATCTTCTAAAATGTTTTCTAATCATTTGGGGTGTGAAAAAGGCATTGTTTCATCCCAAAAATCTTGTGTTTTCATAATATATTTGGATAATCAATATTTTTTCAATACAAAAAATTTTAAATGCTCAATTGTTTATTTAGAATATGATTTTCCCCAACCCAAAGTAATGACATTAACTTTCATGAAAAGACCACCTAGGACCATCATTCAAAATTTTGTTTTTACCCCCATCTGAGGGTTGTGAGATTGTGGACCTTCGAGCTAAATTTTCTACTTTAGTGTTAATTAATATGATAGACAGATTTTATGAACCAAATGAGACTTATAATAGAAAAATATCCTCCCATTAATCATCCATTAATCCTCCTTTTAAAAGCCCCCTTGAGAAAATGAAAACATTTTTTTGATATCCACATTACAAGCCCAATAACATAACCCACCCAATATCACCATGGATTTTCATTGCATAATTTTTTTTTGAAATTTAATTGGGGGGGAATGGATTTCATTTTGGGTACCCTTTTGTTGATTTTTACCATGTTATCCTATGCTTGATGGCGAGCATCAATTTCAGTGTGGGGGTGAGTTTGTCCTTCAGTGGGGTTTTGGAATGTATATATGTTTATCCTATAAAAATGATATTGAAAATTGTTCAAAATTTAAACATAAAAAAAAGAAAAAAAGAATGGGTTGTGTCATGGGTGGGTCAAAAATCACTCTTCCTCAACCTTTGATCATACTATTACTATTACGATTAGTATCATGAGGAGATCAAACATGGTATGGGTGATGAGTGAGAGATCTGTTTAAAGTTCAACATTCACAAAAATAAATGAAAAGAAATGAAAAAATGAACACTTATATCACTGGGATATGTTTCAAGCATTGTAAATATATCTTATCCTCATCCACTTCAATTTTCCTTCCTCTTTTGTGTCTTATTTCACATTTTCATTCCCTCATAAATATATGCTTCAATTTCATTTCATGTTTCATTTCAAAAAAAATGTAAATTTCTTTTTCCATGTTGGTGTTTCACACCCTTTTCCTATATTTTGTATATCATCATCCTACCTTCCCATAGCCACAAATGAATCCCTAAAAATACATTTTGATTTTTGAGAAATTTAGGATAGGGAGTAGAAGAATATATCTCTTAAAAACTCTGTGTTTTTTTACTTTTTTTGGTGAATTATTGAATCTCCATAAATTAATTTTATCATCTTGAGAGATGTAATTTTTGGGTGCTACCATTTTACATTTGTAAATATGAGAATTAAAAATGAATTTTTTCTAGAAGAGTGTTTCTGTAAGAACTTGTTATGAAATTTAATATGGATGAGTGAAATTGTCTAAACCTCCACTAATTGGGGAAAAAAATTTAATATTTGTTGGTGAGTGAAAATTATTTTTTCATGTTTTTATATTAGTTGAACATGAGGACATGAAAAAGACTATTGGTTGGAGTGTTGATGTCAATAATATTTTCATAACTTTTTATATACATTATTTACTAATTTTATATTACCTGTGAATAATTCTTGAGAAATATTAATTTTTTAATATTAAATATAATTTTTGAACATTACTTGAATTCATCATGATTCAAGTCAGTTTAGTGTTTTAATACTGGTAATCACCCTACTTATCCAAATTGTGTGTTTCTTTTTTTGTAGGATTACATTTCAAATTAACCACATATCATTTGAATCAATCACTCGCCAATTCCAGCACTTGAAGGGCCTTATGGACCACACAAGGATAACCATACAATCTGTGAAGAAATTGGACCATCCATGATGATTGAATTGATGTGCTCAATCAGGAAGTAAAAATTCCTTAAGTCTCCTACAATGTTTGCGGATAAATTCAAGGAGTGATGAATAAAAATTGAAATCCCTAAATCCAAAAACAAGGGTCCAAAATGAAGATTTGAAGTACAGCCCACCATTTTGGCTAGGAATTAAAATCCGGAAACTATTCAAGAATTTTTTTCAGGAATTAATCATCAAATAAAGATTTGATTTCTAGTAAGAAAGATAAGATATGGGAGTAAAATTTGTTAGAATAAATTATTTTTATTTTAGGGAATCTTCATGTTCAAAAACCCATTCACAATTAATCCTTTGAAATAGTGATGATAAAAATGAACAAATTAAACTATTTAGTAAAAAACCCATATCATTGGCCCCAAAAAATCCAATGGATTCAAAATTTGAGGGATGACAGGGAACATAATTTTCTATAACTTGTAAGAAGACAATATCTCGAGATTCAGTTATCTGGAAGGACAAAGTGGCGATTCAATTAGAGGGGAAGATTTGGAATGAAAACAGTCCAACTCCTTGGGCTATAAATACAACCCCCTATTCTCTTATCATGAGGTTGTCATTTAAGAAGAGAGGATAATTCAATAAAATGAAAAAATCATTTCCAAAGTCCTGGTAGAACCTTCCATACTCATGTTTTCAATTTAGATACCCTTCCTCTTCTCTTTGTTTTCCTGTTATTTTGTGTTCTTCTTATTCATAATCGTGCAATTCAATTTTTATTACAATATAATATTAATGCAGATTTCTTCTATTTCATCTATTATTATCATAAACCATCGATTAAATAATATTAATGTTCTTAAAATAGTTTAAAATCATTTTAATCCTCTTACATTATTTTTCTTAATCATTCATTTGAAAGTCTATTTGATATTATCATTATCGTTTGTGTGTCTATTCGACGCACCACTCTTTAATTATCCCTTTCATTTTCTTCTCTTATTAATTTATAATTATAATAACTATGACCAGATTACTAATCATTTCAATGTATGAGTAAATCTCTCATTGGGACGAGTTATAATTTTGGGATGTTAAGGGATTGAGATCTCTTTCTCGATGAGTATTATATGAATAAACATTTTGTATGTTGGACTTAACATGTCATGGATTAATGAATTTTTTTTAATGAGTGGTTTCCATGGATTATTTGAACGTTAAATATACATCCATAAACAAGGTATGATTAATATTATAACCCTATGTTATATTAAGGATTTTATTAAAGACTTAGCACTTGAGAATTATAATTAAAGTCAACTTGTGGCGTGGGTGTTAATTTAATGAAATATAAATCAATTCTCAAGGATAACACATGCATAAATAAATAATGATGAACTCACCCAAATATTTATCAAACTGTTAAATCAATATTTATAAATAAATCATTAAAATTAATCTCTGCAAACAGACCCCCCCAATCCAAATGCAATCATCTAAAAACAATTGTCTATTAAAAAGTATCATTGCCGAAGATTCAACCCGAGAGCTACTATACAGATTAGCAGAGCACCAGATTCTTGAACGGTCGATAGGCTACAATCATACACTTTCATACATTCTCAATACATATTTTCTTGTTCTATCATAGGTATAACTTGTGGTGGTATAACTGGTAAACAACCTGATGATTCTATCTATTGTACATGAATTTATAAGGATTCCACATCACTAGGTGGATCATCCTCATGATCATGTTATGGAATCCTTGCTATATATATATTCAACGTGAAATCAATAAATTAAAGATTATATAATATTTTCAATAGAGTATATTATATTAGATGACTAAATATGGACATGGAAAACACATCCACTCTGGCCTAATGAATATAAAAAAAGATTCCCCTACAAATACTAGTTACATGTAAAAATTCAAAATAAAGTTGATCAGAGTCTCAGTGTTTGGATATGTGGATTGGGACACAAAAACTAGAGTCCCTACATCAAAATAGGAACTCAATAAATTAATCACTATTTTCAAAAACCAATAACAATAACTCCAGTTTTATGGTAGAACCAGCTACTATAACACCACTCAGTCACGACCCAATCAACTTAAGTTATACCCATGACTACTCCAAACCCACCTATTGCAGTCTAGTGGTGAGCAACTAATATTATGTTGGAATATCAATAAAATGAATTTCATTGTCCTAAATTATTTATTCACATATACATATCTCCAATTCCACAAAATATATAAATGTTGCAAAACTGAATCAATGAATTTAAAAATCTAATATCCCACAAAGGGGTATGATACTGATGTACTAAAAGAAGAAAAAGGGAAAATAATAAAATCCCTAAAAAACTATAATGATTCTAACCTACAAATAGAGTTAGTTAAAATGTTAAAAATAAGCTATATGAAAAATACCTTGGTCTAAGAAGATCTATCTATGCTCAACCGACTTCCAATCTTCCCAAGACAACATCAAAATGATCGTCATCAACCTAATAAAATGAAACATGTGAGAAATTCCAATGAAGGGGTGAGTATAATAGGACTCAATATAACACCCCAAAAACAGTAAAATTGATAAAGCATGTATAGTTATCCAAGTGCTTGATATAACCAACGTTTAATTAAAAAAACACATAGATATTAATAGGAATTACACAACAATAATTATCCATCATAACCAACTAATATACATAGGATTTTCATAGATGAAATTATCATTCATGGAGTGACCACTCTATAATATAAGAAATAATGAAAAAAAAATTAGATGACTATGTGTTGATAATAGGGACCCTCCCAAGAAATATCACTCTTCAATGAAGACCCAGATACACAGATAGGGGGTCACAAACAGAACCCCTGGGTAACACCATGAACCCAATCAGGATCAAAATGTTGGGTATGAGATAATATGTTAATGGTACCAGAAACCCTAAAAATAGGACCTTCTAGATAGGGTATCAATTCCATACTCATATAGGTCATGATGATTCCATATACCCGATATACGGAAGAAAGATTATTAATGATCAAACTGTAGTCTTACATAGGTATACCATATCTGTATCTAAGACTCATCATTTAAAGGGCATCATAGTCTTGTGATATGGATTTAATGTTGCATTGTAACCTCAAGGGAATGGACCAATGGAACACACTTAACTAGTAATTGTCCCAAATATTAAAATAAATAGAAACAAACACTCTTGAAGTGGGTACATGATGTTTATGAGAGGGTGCACAGTGTATCCAGTAATCCCCATGACCTATTAAATAGTAAACCCTCACAAAACAAGTAAGTATCCAAATAAATAAGATGTATAATAAGTATATGATACATTGAGAAACATTAAATCCTACCCGTTTCAACTGGTTGTGTCTATGTACTTGGATTTCATGTTCATAGGTGGCAATGTCCATGTCCATGTACACAACGTGCCTTTAGTCATGTTGTTTTTACCATGTTCGTGTACTTTTTGATGAATGCACAAACCAACTAGAAAGGGGAATATTCCGTGATACATGGTTCCCACATCATGAAATATGTTTTTCATATGGAATCAAATGTACTAATTTTTGTGTCCTACGTGGCCCAATATCTCAATTTACATGCCATATTTCTGGGGATTTTCTAGATCAGGAAGATTCTACACTATTCTTCCTCACAAGTCATTTCTTCCTCGGTTCTCACTAGAAATCAATCTATAGATCTTGGATCTAGTTCAATGAAGCCCTTCCATCACTTGATCTATAAAACATGGACTTCCAAATGAATTTTAATCATTCCCTTTACTGTTGATTTATAATGAGCCACCCGAGTAGATGAAGAACCCACTATTTGATCTCGTTATCCATCGATCTATTGAATATGGTTTTCAATTCTTAAACTAAAACCCCGATCACATTCCAAAACTATTATTTCAATCCATTACATAAAATAATGCCCATATATTGATCTATAACAGGGTAATGGTCAATGTACTTTCCCAAAGAAATACCAATGTTGATCGAGTGAAGAAAATAAGAAGAAATCCAATTTCCATAAACTACTAGGAATATACCTCAACCTTTATTTATTTGGACTCTATATGTTTTCACATAAGAAGATGAAAAAAGAGGATAAATAAAAATGAAATAATAAAAATTCCATCAATTGAATTCTACCAATGATAAATGTATCAATTCAGTTTTTGGAATTGTTCTTTATTTGTCCATGATCATGAAACATGAATGAAATTAGAATGAAAAAAATGTTACATAAAGTTTGGATTGATTGTTGAGGAAGAAAAATTTTATTTCCATCATTCTTGATATCCACATACTCTGTTGGAATAATAATCCTTGATTTGATCTTGATTCATTGTCATTCACCAAGAACTATATCCTCGAATAGATTATACACCTCCATGCTTTAGTAGCCTACCCTAAAAAACAATCCATAGCCTTATATATTAAGAGGATGTAGTTCCCTACGCTACAAAAAATAAAATAAATTATATAATTAAATTTTTATTTTTATGTTGTGTTTGAGAATTGTTTTTAAAAACTAACTACACCGAATAAGTTTATTTCACACCTAGGGTAAAACCAATATTCTGAAATAAACAGTGCATTCAGATTTATGATTCAAGCAACCATTTTTTAATTATTCGAATTTATCATGAAAAATGAGGACCAAATATATTTTATATATTTAATATATTTAAAAAATTTATTCTAGCCAGAATAAACTCATAATCTCACATTGTCATAGCTCATAGTCTATAAATTAATCCACAAAACATCAAAAAGTCATTCCTAAAAAATATTAGTCATTACAAGAATATAAAACATGTACATTATTTAATTATTTCATTTTATTATTTGATTCCATTAATTAATAAATTATATATTAACTAACCATTAAAAATATTCAACATTACATTAAATTAAATTAAACTAAGGATACAAGTAAATTCCCTACCCTCTAAGGATAATCAATACAAAGTCCTTATTTTATGAATATTGTGATTGTTTACGAATTCCCATTAAATCCTCAAACAAAACCATGGGATAATAATTATTTATTCATTATTTTATTTATTTCATGGCATGGTTCTATAGGAGACACATATCATGACACCACTAATGGGAGAAACACATCCCAGTGCATCCTACTACCTAAATAAGTGGATAATGGAATACATATAAACAAGAAACCCAGCTATAATCCATTAAATGGATTGATAATTGATCACACAAACTCTCAACATAACATCAAAGGGTTTTACTAGCTTTAATACATTCCATTTCCAAGGATCCCATTCCTTACACCCTCATTAATATACTAATACATCTCCCCATTACACGATTCAACTATTAATACATCATCTGGGACTTCCTACACATATAAATCACATCACATCCTAGTCTCAAACATACAAACCGCACATTAAATAAGGGTATTCATGCCCCATATCAGTCCTCATAATCTCAGTGGTATTAGGCTCGTATCCAGACCACAATAAACAAAACCAAGAAAAAATTAGTCAACATTGATACTAGGCCCTCAAAAAACCGTTCATTCATCCCTTGAAAATGATGTCTCACTAATCCAAAACATGGCACTTAGAAATCTCAATAAAATGATCTCTAACAACTCCAAAAATTAGGCACTCAACCTTTTCAATAAATCAAGAAAATCATGATATAATAAAATATTCATGGTCATAAAAGCACTTCTTATTCCTTCTTGAAGTAACCAAGACATTATTAATAGTTTTTTACAACATGAAACATAATCAATCATGAAATATAATACTATAAAATGTCTAAAAATTATTATAATATTATTTATTATTAAAAAAACAAATATAAAAAACATTATTAATTAACATGAATTTTTATTATTATTATCAAAAATATGTTTAATCATTGTTTGCCATTTTTTATCAATTTTATTAACCACATTTAATATCCCATTCAATTAAATAATTTCACCGCATCTAATTGATGATCATCAAATTAAATAAACCACTAGATTACAAACATTCATTTCCTTTTATTTATATATCCAATTACATAAAAATTAATGTCTAAATTACATTCATTACCAATTGCATCATGATGAAAATTCCAATACAAAGAATAAAAAAACCAGACAATGGAAGTCTTAGACATTCCACAATATTTCAAAAGAATAGGCAACTAACTATTGTGTTATAAATCAACATAATATACAAAATGCAATCGCTATATAATTTCACAATCATGTTCAATAATTATTAATTCAATTTAATTACCATATAGTTGTATATAGAATGATCAATTTATGATTTCATGTAAATAAATAAAGATGAAAAAATTTCATACCTTCAATGTGCCAATATTCATTGCATGAGAACTAACCATGATCCGAATTTCTTATCACCTCTCCTACTAGAACTGCATCGATATGGGGAAATCAAAGCATAACTACACCAAAACAAAACCAAGAAATCCCCATTAATTTACTAGTATATCAGACACCATCATATTTAGATAAGATACATCAATAAATAATTAAAAAATGCAGGGCAAATCTATCAAACAATGAAGGAACAGACAATGGATCATCAAGAATCAGTGTCGTAAACTGAAGGATTGATTCCCATTAAAGGGACCTCAAAATGTTGAATGTGGAAGCGATTGGTCACCATGAATGATAGATTAGATAGACTGACTGTATGGGGTAGGAGAATACCAAATTGAATGAAATTGTTAAAGATGCGTTGCACATGGGATTTACATAAAGCGTAATACACATTCACATCAGGTAATACTCATGGTCATTTGTACACATAAAAACATGTCACATATTATTAATTATCCTTAAACATTCACATGTCATTATATGAAATTGGAGAATCTATGTACCATCATTTCAAGTCATGTAACCTTTTACAATGTGAATTCTCCATACATTCAGTTTTTTTATCCAAATCCATATAAACAACATCAAAGCACCCTCCCAATGCCATGATCCTAGGAAATCAGAAATGGTTCGGTCCACATGGATCTGTTCTATTAAATAATAATATTCCAAACAAAATAATTATTTAATCTAGAATAAATAAATATATTTATAAAGCCGATATTTCAAACTATCCTTTATCCAACTTATTCTTCTAAGACAACCCCTTGTTGAATATTCAAAGAGAAATTATTATTATTATATTTGTTTCAATTGCATGATGAATTTTTTCTTGTATAATTATAATATAATTTCCAAAATAAAATTAATACCTTTTTAAATAGTAATATATATCATTCTCATGATACCCCTAAATTAGTCTATAAATAATATAGAATAATTTTCATTCATTAATAATAACTATAAGTTTAAATAAATAAATATAACTGTATTATTTATTCTACAAAAGATAATATTATATTCGCTTATATAGAGAATTAATATTAATTTAATAATCAACTAACATATATATTGATTCAAATAACTTGTGAATATCCGGAGTAAATATTATTCTTTAGAACCGGTGAGTGTTATCTTTTCTAATCATAAATTTTAATATAATTTAACATGGATTGTAGAAACCCATAGTGTATGAATATAGGGGATTCCTAGTCAATGACATTATGATAACTAGCCAAAAATCCAATTTAAATATTTAGAAACTCATTATGGAACCCATATACTATGATGTAAATGTTGTGACCAAAAAAACTCCTTAAGAATCTAACTATTTAATACAATCAGTTATTCATGATAATCAACAATTAAGATTCATTGCATATGTCATAGACATATATTCCATATATTTATTTATAATAATTTCTTAAAGTGAACATGTTTAACAAATATCCATGGTAATATATATAATTATATATTTCTTATTCCCTAAAATGATCTAACTTTTCAAAATAATTTATCTTAAATTTTAAAAATTCATTAATTAAAATTTAAAGTAAGGAAATTTCAATCACGATATTCCTAATATACAATATCTTGATATGGACATATTTCTCCAATATTTTTGGTAACCAATCTATTTTATAAAAAATGATGAAATGGATTAATAATAATCACATGTCAATAGACTAACTCATAAATCAACATATTCATATATATAATAATACATGTAACATAAAAAATTAATATATGTTTTCCAATTTTTATACACACATAATTTTTTGAATTAGAATTGTGATCATTTATTATAATAAGTATAAATATTTTATGATCATCTAACAATTACTTGCATGAATTATGAGTGTCTTGAATGATTGATATTATCCAAATATTGAACCTCTATTTATGAATATTTTAATTTCCCACTATGTTTCACATCATTGAGGGGAAGTGTAAGGAATATTATTTTATCAAATAAATCTAAGTATTTTATCACAATAATTTCATTTAAAAATTGTTATCATGTGATATGTTATTATAAATATGAAGCACCATTAATTTACAACTAGTATAGGGTACAATGATGTCGTTTTTAAGGGGGAAATATATTAGAATTCCCATTATGATAATTAATAACCATTATTTATATTATGGATAAACCACATGAACTCAACATGGAAATAATAACAAAACTAACTAGTTTCTTAATCTGGGTATTCCACCACCCATCAATAAAATACATATGTCAAATAATATTACTTGAAATTATAAAAACTTATTATCAAATAAATGAATATCATAATGGTTCCTGAAATCCTCTTTCTTAATAATCCTGTCACTCCAATAATTGAAATGTGTACCTCAATGATCTACAATAAAAATGTTTAAATCATAATATCTCATAACGACATCATTGAACAAATCACCTAGCCAAAGTCAGATACCAGATTTCATAACCATATAATATAACAACAACATATATAAAAACATATTCTATATAGAATCATTTAATAACTCCCCACATTCTAATTACAATACTTTAAGTCGTAAATGATTGATACTAACCTCTTTATATCTCTCATCCACTCACATCCCCTACCATGACCCAATTTTGTAAACACATAGATGAAACTAAAAAATCAATCTATTATTGATGGTTTATATAATAATTTTGCATTATAGAATTCATTATGTCATGAAAATAGAGTGGGTAAGAGGGATGGTTAAGCCTTTAATTTCATATATAACATAAATATTAGTGAATCCACCTAGTACAAACAACAATATAAGAATCAATATTTTCCCCCAATTTTCATGGAAGTATTTAAGATTTAATTAGGATGATACAATAAGAATAATGGTAATAGTTTACACTAACATAAATGTGATCCCAAAATAATGTTTTTACATGATACTACGACCTATGAAAATAAAAACATGTCATACACATATCACAAATACAAATTATAACAAATTATATCTCAATATGAAAACACAATAATCATAAAATACATACATATCGATATTATATTCCACTTTTATAACAACATTAAAATATCTATGTTTTCCATTAATTTCATACATCATCATTTATTAGATGCATTTATTCCACCAAATTTTAGATAATATAAAAAACATAAATTTTCATACATTAAAAAAGAAAATCTTCATAAATTCATGAACATTATAAACCTCAATTTTTTTAAAAAAATAAATTATTTTTTAAAATAATAAAATTTTTTCCTTCCCCCCATTACTCTACTTTTTTTATTTATTATTATAAATTAGTTTTTCTTTAAAAAAAAATACCACAAAAATTTTTACTTAAAAACTCATCATCATTTTTTACCCTTCTTATTTTACCCAATTTTTTTTATCAAACTCTTTTTATATCATTTTTTAAAGTTGTGTTTTCTTTTAACTCTTCAATAATGAAATTTTATAAACCAAATAGTGAAATGAATATATTTAACTTAATCAAAACAAGATTTATATATATATTGATATATATACATATACATCTAATATAGATACATATATTAAAATATATTTTTGTGTTTTATAATACAATAAAAATTATTTTATATGTATAAAATTTAAATATATATATATATAAATCATGCATATCCCAAACATTTTGAAACATTTAATTACAATTTCAAGCATAAAAATATACATATTTAGACATCGATGGAATATGTTGTATAATATATTATATACCAATCATGAATAAAATTTTAAAAAACTTATTTTTATTTAGTAATATTTTGTTGATACAAATATATTAAATTTTTAAAATTTAAATTATTTTAAAAAATTCAAAAATAAATTTCAAAAAATTGAAATTAATATTAATTAATTATAAAATTCATTTTAACCATTTCAAATATTTTTAAAAAATTCCTGAACTGTGATGTCACTATGAAATGACCTCAAATAATATATAAAATTTTGGGAATATTTCAGACCACTACAATAGAAACTCTCAAAAAAGACTATGATAATTTTTTAATCTACATAAAAAAAATTATGAAATCCATTTTCAATTATGTAATATTTTATACCCAATTTTTTCAATTACCATAAAATGTTTTATTTAAAATTTAGAGGAATATTATTTAAAAAATGGTTTTCTAAAACCCATTCCTTTCATTTCAAAGCATCCCAATTCAAATAAAAAAATATTTCAAACCCATTTTTTTATAAAAAATACTTAGATGCCAATTAAGTAACCAAATATATGAAATTATCCAATTATATTTTTTGTAGTTTCAATAGAAATAAAACATGCATGCATTCCATAAATAATAAACTAGTGAACAAACAAGGACCTCCAATGACCAGAATTTTGAGTGTGGTTTCAGCCCGTATGATTGAACATAAAAAACAATAAGAAACAATAAATTATGAATATTTATCCCCTATCCCTTAATATATTTGATTTTATCCAATTAATTTATCCTCCTTATGAGGTATATATATATATCCACAAGGATAAATGTAACAAAAACGTCCTACATGATGCACATAAAGAGAAATAAGGGAATATCTACATGGATGGGGATTCTTTTCCAAAACATGCTCCACCAAAACTGGGTGGGTATGTATAAAGGAAACCACTTCGAGGAAGGTCGATTGAACAATACAATTTGGTTTGGACAACACCAATGGATGATATTTTTTCCACAGCCTATCATAATATAATGCAATGTTAAATGAACAATGTAATGTTATTTTCTTTTGAATATTTATATATGAGACAGATAGGATTAGATATTATGTAGATAAGTTATTAAAGGTGTATCTCATCTAAACTACTAATTTTAATATTTAAAATGGTCTCCCAAACTATTATAATTGGGGTGTATAATTATCCAACAATAAAATGGCTTTGAAAACCTTTAACTATGGAATTAAAACCAATTTTCATCATAAAATAAATCATTTTCGAAAATTATTTTGTAATAAAAAACTGGAAAGTTATTCACTAACACCATATGGGTGACCTATGAATAAAATTTATCTACCTTAGGAATGACCTACCTCAATAAATTCCTTACAAGGAAATGATTCCCCGCAAAAATAATCAAACACCAAAAATACCGTACTTCAAGAATAACATGCCACTTGAATGGCCCTCCACTATTATTGACCTACCACCAGAATGGGATAACCCCATAATTTACCCTCTGCATGAAATGACTGACTTCTAGAATGAACCAAAACTAGAAATGATCTACCATTATAATTCCCTACCACCAGACATGACCTGCCACTATAAATTAATGGACACTATAATTACCTACCCAATTAATGAGCCACACCCATAAATAACCTACCCCAAGAATAACCTATCGTAAGAAATCACATGCCATTAGAATGACCTACCACTAGAATGACATACAAACAAAACTTCTTACCACTAGAATTTTCCATCATCCTGTAAAAGTCTCTTATTCCCTTAAAAAACCACAATATTCCATCATTCTTCTCAAAATATATCAAGAATTTCCCCGAACATTACAACCACCATATTTCCCACAATGTAATGGGATGGAATTTACAATATGTTGTATTATGTACCTCTCAGACTATACTTTACATTGATAATTCAAATTTATCCAAGAAGAAAATATATAAAGGGAATGAAAAATCATCCTTAGAGATACCTACCAAGCATCTTATTACATTGAAAATTCTTTCACCAATAGAACCTTATACCCCAAATTTGCCACAAAATCTGAAAAAGAATAATACCGCATTGAACATAGTATTCACCAAATTCATTCTTATATATCATGATATTATCCCATATCGTAGGAAATCATGATCCCACACATGTTTAATCACATAATAGTATAATTCACTTAAATTTGGATACACATGTTCCATTGACACCTTTTGTAACTCTTTCTAAAATAAAAAACACACAGCACATCAAGGGAAAAAATTTATCATAAAACACTAAGGTCTATAATCACATGACAGGGGAAAATAGAGAAATAAAAAAATTCAAATCTGCTATAGGTATTGGGATTACACAATTATACCATGCTCCCACATTAATTCTTCATGTCCCCCATGCCAACATATTACACAATATTATGGAATAATTCATCCTCATAGCAACATCTCACAATGGGATTGGATTTCAACTAGCTTAACTGATATTGTAACATCATTATCAATATCCACCTTTCCACAATCATTGAAATTAGAGTCACCATGATGTTACCGATGAATATGCGAGATGTGTAAGATTTCATGGATATTGGATAGTAAAAGAGGAAGTTAGAACCAGTATGACACCTCACCAATGCACCCCAACACCATAAAGGAACCAGAAAATCAAGGAGAAATATTTCTCACTATGTAGACCCTTTGTATACTATACTGATGGGATGACATCAAGAACATGTGGTCTCTAACCTCAAGTTCCATAGAACTCCTACTATGATCAAAATATGTCATTACTCATCTTACAATTATTTCCTCATTTATTGAACGGACCAATACACCTCTCTCATCTTTTCCACATGATCATGTCAAAGAAATGATAAATCACTAACCACATCCAAAAATAATTAAAAATGAAAATGACACCCATAAAAACACTGAATTGGATCCTCGAGAATAGATGCGTGATATTTATTGTTATATGAAAACAAAAACAAGGAACTGTTTCCTACACAAAATTTTCTGAATTCCAAGATGCATTACCACAACATATCACAAAAAATTTGGATAGTCACATATTTATTCATGTATGTCAGAGGGTGGAGAGTAGTGTTGTGTCATAAATGTGTTCCCAAAGCATGCAACAAACCCCTATAGACTCGAGAGGTCAAATGTGATGCCTATACAAAATAATGCATTGAGAGACTATAGTCATTCACACAATGTCATCAAATTAATTTTTTATAAAACATAAACACTATAAGAATCATTAGAATTAATCAACATTTCATCATATTTTCATTTTAGAATATTGAATATATGAAAAAAAAAACATCCTAGAACATGAAACTAGACCTTTACATAATGAAAACCTAGCCTCTGAGTTACAAACTCTAGCATAATATGTATCATCCCGACCCACCAAAACAATAACATTATGCTAGGGTGCATATTGTAGACTATATGGTGTAACATTAATAGTGATCTATGAATCCCATTACGGAATCCCACACAAATCAGTACCAAAACAAACAATCTCCCCAGAAAACCCATCTGGATCCGACAATCCTCAGACAATCCCTCTGGAGGATCACCATGACCAACATGATCATGCACCACCTCTACATCTGATTCTAGATAATGAGACCAGTCCAATTTATCTATTAGATAATACTACACCATTTTATAAACCATAAATTTTCTACCATCATCCACCATTACATCTATTTATAGGACTGAAAATTAATCTATCACTCTCAAAATATCCACTGACTCCCAAAGAACATCCTTTTATTATATTTTTCCCAAAGAGTTATCCATGAATGTCCATTTATTTAGGAGTATGAGATATAAAAACCATATTCATGGTGAAATTTCATCCACCTATACTATCACAAATACAAATTACACTATGAAAAGATATACCTAAAAAAATTGTGATCTATGAAATACACAGAGCTCTCCATAATGAGGTAATGTCACCACAACTTCAGAACAAAAAACAACTATTAGATCTAGATCATGGGTGGAATAGTTATTCTCATTAGGGAATAACAACATATACCCGTAATTAATATCTTCCTTCTCTTGAAACAATACACATCCTAAGCTATGATAGGATTCAATGCATATTACCTGGAACATCCATCTTTCTATGGAAAATAATGTACTTGATAATTGACCATATTTCCCTTTAGGTAATATAATAAAGGCTTGTACTGATTATCCCACAAATATCCAGTTTCTTCTAGTTCAACACTATTAATGAGTGTATAAGTTATGAGGAATCATGAATGATCGAAAAATTATAGGTTGTGAAAAAATGAATATATAAACATCTTCCATGTTCTTCATTTCCTCCCTAGAAATAATAGTATTTATCTTTGACGGGTCCTCTGTCGCACCCTACTAAGACACCACTTTCCTGAGGGAATGTAAATATTGAATGCAAAACATATACTTGAAAAAATTTCTATATACATTGTTTCATAATTGAACATGAAAAATAACTCGGAGATGTTCATCATGCCTCCCCTATGAGCTTGAGTGGATCAGTATATCGTCGATGAATATAATGAAAAACTGGAATTATAACTCACAAAACATAGAGTTCATAAGCCCCAAAATCATGTCTAGTGTGTTTATAACACTGAAATTCATAACGGAAAACTCAATGTTCCCATACATTCACTGAAATATATTATTATGGATATCCCCAACCATAAGCCTTATATTTTAATACCACACTAGTTATGGATCTTGGAGAACCAACTAGTACTACTAAACCGGTCAAAAAGATCATAAATCTTTATAAGAGGATATCAATTCATGAGTTTAACCTAGTTCAACTTCCAGTAGTCTATGCAAAACCTCATACCACCATCCACCATCATAGAGAAAAAAAAGAAGCACCCCATGGTGATATAATAGGTTTTATGAAAGCCTTCTACATCAGATCATCTATATGAATCATCGAATCATGCGACATACCATGTACCATCTGTTTTGGAGTTATTGAAATTTGGTATGCACAAGGCTGCATGAAAATCCCATAATCAACATCACTTCATGTGGGTATTATCACAACTTCTGTTATGAAAACATCTTAAAACTCTTTGATAATCCTGGTATGTAACACCCCAAGAATTTACAAATTGATTTATTATAGAATAAATGAAACTGTAAGTCTCTAAACAACACCAATTTCTTATAACCTAGTCACATAAACATAAATTTGAAAATCTTTATGTTTTGAATTTTTAAAAACTGACATTCATAGTTGTGTTCAGTAAGATATTTAGAGTCTGATAAGAAAAACTAAATTTTTGGTGGATAGAAACATTCCCTTATGAATAGTGACATACCGACATGATTAGTAATTAATTTTAATGAATATTAACTCAAATAAAAATAGAAACATCACCAACATTGTATAAATACAATTTAGACATCTTAAAAGTGATAAATGATCATAGCATAAGTATTTGAATTTTGGTATGACAGAAATATTTAAATTAAAATTTTCTGATTAATTTAATAATTAAAAATGGAAAAAAAATTCATAAAAATTAATCACAAAATTTTAATATATTTTATTATGATTATATGTTAATTTTACAGGACCTCGATTAATTTCTAAAGGTCTTGTAAAACAAGTTATAGTTTTAAAGTGTTTTTTTTGGAATAAATTATGATTTTGTTTAAAAAATAAATTAAAAATATTTAAAAAATTACTTTTTTAAAATGGGGTTCATTTTTCAATTTTATAAGTCAAAAAATGGTTAGGTTTAATTTTAGGGGTTTTTTATGAAATTCATGTATTTTTTATGAATAATTTAATACGATAAAAATACCGTATATACAAATTATCAGTATAATACACTATTAATGACATCATAAGTGATGTAAGACCACATGGATCGAACTAAAATCCCATTATAACTATTTTGGGTCACATTAATTGAAATTATTCATAGTCTTGAGAAATAATATTATAATAATGAATAGAATAATGATTAAAATAATGAAAAATACCTCATCTCCTCTACAATAAATACACCCTCATTCCCCTCTACTCCCCTAATCTCTCAAGGCTAGACCCTTACCTATGTTCTTCCCAATAATCCTCCCAATACTCTTCCCCACATCCAAGAGCTTCTGGTCTCACCAAAAGGAAAAAATATTAGGCCTTAAGACGGATCTCAAGGAGAACTGATCAAGAGGTAAACAACCTCTTTTGCATAGATTTTTTTTTTCATTTTATGTTATTATTTTTTAATTTAATAAGTATTGTGTTGGGATATGTCATTCCTTATCTCCCATAAATCACAAATTATGTACGAGTGACGAGATACCCCCTTATCATCATCAATCTATTTTATGAAATTTTAAGTGAGGCTGTTATTCTGTTGAATTTTTGTGAGATATTTCTCAATTTTTCTCTTATTTTGAGTTCCTCTATTTTATAAATCATTACCCATGTCTTCCCATCCAAATTAATTGAAAATTAAATTAAAAATCATGATCAGAAATTATATTATGCTATTTGAATATTTCATCATCATCTATCTTTCCCCTCCTTTAATACTAAAAATGAAAACACGATCTTTGATGTGTTAATTTATCACATTCAAGAACGACAGGTTGCCAATTTTCATTACCATGTTCAATTATAGTGAAGAATACATTTTTATGGTGGAAACATATAAGAATATATTTATTTCATCTCATTAATGTTCTGGAATCCTTATATACTAATAATATTAAATAATAATAATAAACATGTTCATTATGAACAAAACCGCCAAGTTAATCCCAGCGTTGGTAATTAAAATTTAACTAATGAATCACCATCATGGTATATAACCCAAAATAATTATAAGATCATTTATATATTTATAATGTCATTAATAAGATATATTATCTATTATGGATGTTTAATCACATTTCAAATTAACTTGAAATCATGAATACAAGTAAAAAAATATTAAAATCATGGGAGAAAATGCTTCCAATAAATAAAATTGAATCTCTTAAAACCCATAAAAAAGGACATGGATTATCCTAATAAGGATATACCATATCAATTATATGCTTATGTGGTTATGAAATAATTAGTTATTGAAGCAGAATTTTATTATTCAGGTCGTTAAGAACAATCCAGAACACCTTCGAGCTAAAGGTAAGGGATATCTTAAATCAATTTCCATTCTGTGGGTTAGAAATCAATGTATTTGGTATTTTATTTTATCATAATTTTTATGAATGACCTGTGATTGTTTTATTCTGTATATAAACTTTTATTTTGTGGGTTTATTTTTATCCCACATAATTATGTGATTATTTTTTCCTCAATCTAATTCTACGTTCTTAGTAAGGGTTTATTCATCCCACTTCCATATTTGTGAGATATTCCATATTCACTAATATAAATTTTGTATTTTTTATGTATACTTACCATTGATGGCTCAAGACATTTACATTTATATTTTCATGGTATCCCATATATCATTTTAATATTATTTATTTTGGGGAATTTTAATTTATTGATTACATTGTGGTAAGGGTTCTTCCACCCGAGCCACCATTTTCATTCATGATACATATGTTTTCTAATTACCTCAAAACAACTATTGTGTATTATTATTTACTCCGCATAAATTCTATATGAGTGTTATACATATGTTCACTAACCATAATACTTCCATAATTTATGGATAGTTATATATTTTAAAAGGAACATTCAAAATTGTTTTCTAAATACAAAACCTGATTCATGGGATATTTTCAAAATTTCACTCATTTTTATGTGTACACCAGAATATGTTTTAATCCACCATTAGTTTTATAAGAAACCTTTTATCATGAAAAATGATCTTGGATCGTTTTTGGATTTAATAGAAAAACTTTTCTTTTCCAATTAATAATTCTCTTTAATACTTTAATTAAAATGCTCTAAAATGTTTTATTTATAAATAATATTAAGAACTCTTTTTAAATTATTTCACGTCAGTGGGATATAATTTATGCCAAATATATAATTTCAATATACTATCCTTTTATTATATGGTGTATTAGTGTTAAAAATATGATTTCATGGAAAATATAATTGATGTTCCAATAGTACTCTTCTTTCAAAAGTAAAAAAAATATTTTTCTCATATGTCATTAACTTTTATGAGATATATGCCTTCTTCACATCTTATTTACTTTTTTTGTTTATTTATTAACCTTCGGTATATCATACCAAGAGTAAAATAATTCTCATTATATTCTAAGGGATTATTATTTGAATATTTCAATGTGGAATGGGACACTTTGCAATGATTAAGGATTATTTCCCCAAGAATTTGTCAATGGTATCATTTAAAAATATATTCGTCTTTGTCAACATCCTTTATTGAATATTGTACTTCATTAATGTTTACCTATTATGATATCATACAACATGTTTGATTTAATGGTTTATGTTTATTTTGTTTAATTTTCAATTAATTATTTAATTATTCAACGTGGTATGTGACACATTGAAATAGTGACATTTAATTATTCCAAGTGGTATGGGACACTTTTAATAAAAGAAACAATTTAATTATTCAAAGTGGTATGGATAACATTGAAAAAAATACTTACTATACATATAAGGAATTTATTGGACTTAGTACGTGTCTGTTGGGGCCCTCTATTTCCCTCGGTGCATCGGTAGGTCTCATGAGACAAACTATGCTCTTGGCCGAAGGCCTTGAAAAAATAAATATTTTTGGTTTTGGTCGTGGCCTTAATCATTTTTTATGTCTTCGATGAGGCCCCAACGAAAAGTTTTATAATGTCCTTCATATGCATTTCCTTCATTATGAAATTAGTATGTATAGTTCATGTAGTTATTCAACTAGTAGAATACCCATGATTATGTTTTAATATGAAATTATTTATTTAGCTCTTATTCCTTCCATAATGTGTTCAAGTTTATTTTTAAAGGCACGTGTTTTACTTATTCACCATGCCTAATGTTTATGTTTATGTTATTTTTTGCTGAATTTCTTAACCATTACTGAGAATTTGAGCTCACCCCTTTCATTCGTTTTTCCTTCCCCAGGTTAAGAAGAAGAAATCAGTATTGAGTTTTCAAGGGCATTGTTTATTCGCTTTTGTTATGTATCATATTTTGTTTCATTTCAAAATGTAAAATGGGTATCTTGTATGTATATATATTCTTCAAGTCTACTAGACTGATTGGTCCTTCTGGATTTGATTCATTGTCATCAGGAAAATGTAGTAAAATAATGCATCAATTTTGGGAAACTGGGGTTGGGTCCTTATAGTTGAACTCTAAATAAGTTTCGTAGAAACCATGGGAACTAAATTTAGAAAACGTAGGTTAGGGATCAAATCCCTATGCTGGTATTTGAGGATAAACCAGCAAGATCATCCTAGAATTTTGGTAAGGAATATGTTTTGTGGATCGTTCAAACAAATACATGAATGACTGGTTACAAAAAAGTAGAGGTGGCTCAGGCAGAGATGTACCTAGGAGTGAAGAATCTGACAAGGAGTTTTGGGATTGACCTAGGGTATCCTGGTACACAACAATGGGCCTTGATGAAATCATTGTTTTACAATCATAGGGGATATTATTAGGACAATTACCATATTATTTACCCACCAATTTGAAGGATTCATTCACCCAATGTAACCAAAGTATATGGTTCTAGGATTTACGATGCATAAATTTATGCTTTGGGCTTTAACATGTTTAGAGTTATAGAGATTTCATAATTTTATGAACTAATATATAATATGTAATTGATTAGAAATTGTGACTAGAAGAAGGAATGATAACATTACCAATTCATGATATGCGAAGAGTAAGAAGGATTATATCTATGATTATCTTAGGCCATCTTGTTAAATGAAGACTGTCTCCCAAGTATCCTCATCATATGAGGAAATAATATCATGTGTTAACAAGGTATGTAAATACTTCTATGAGTACTATGGATTTGAAGGGAAGAAAAAGAATTGGAGGATGACATAGAAATATGGGGATAAAGGGGATAAGGGAAAGAGGAGTTTTCCCACATGTCAAAATTGTGGAAAGAATCACTATGGTAAATGATTGAATGGAATGAGAGTTTGCTATATATTTGGAGAAAAAGGACACAAAGTTCGTGTATTCAAGGGGAAGAAAATGGTTTCTAATGTACAATGATTTAACTGTAAGGTGATGATACACTATGTAAATAAATGTCCCAAGCGTCAAAGTAATATACCCCTAATGATTTTTTTGGATAATGTTCAAGTTATGATGCTACCGCAGATGAATTAGAATGATTAAAATCCCTAGTAAAAAATCATGTCATTTGAATATTTTTTCAATATTGTACAGGTTGTAAGAATTATGAGATTTATAAGGATTGTACTGCAGTACTATTTAATTAAATATTTGAGGTTATATGGTGAATGGTACCAAGGAAAAGTGATTCAACACCACGTAATTTTTTTTAGAAAATACATGATTGACGTAAAGACAACCCTTAATATATATATCTCATGCAGAGATAATGATGACGAAATGATGGATTCATATAAGTAATGACTACAATGGAACTCATTATTGACTTGTCGAGAATTGGTCTATACAATCATCGATAAAGTTTATAACATTTTTTCTATTTATGAGATATATCCAATAACATGTATCATACTTAGGGAATATAGACGAATGCATGTTTCTGATATGGTTTTTATGGTAAATCATGTTATTACCATATTTCAAGAGGATACATGATGATGTTATTCAAATGTTTTGAATGTGAATTTTAGAGCATCTTATTGTTGATTAAGGGTTAATGGTATGTTAATCATGGAAATTTAGTGGACTTTATTATAATGTGTGTAATAATCATATTTTGAAACTTTTACCAAATTATTAAATGGTTTAAGTTGATCATTGTATGGGTTTTAGAATTTAATATTGCTACATGATGGTTTGGTTATTCTTACATGACCATGTTTTCCAATTAGAATGCGTTATTTTGTTGTAACGATTATTTTACCTTTCCTCTTATTAATATAATATTTAAACTATATTCTTGATGTATTTTTCCCAAAAAGAATGTTTATGTATCAACCATTGTCTTTAGAAATTCAAATTCAAATTTCTAGGCTGAAATTTTTGTGACGGAATAATGTAACACCCAATGAATTTACAAATATATTTATTATAGAATGCATGAAACATTGGGTCTTTACAAAACACCACATTTTATAACCTAGTCATGTAGAAATAATTTTTCCACCTCTATGTTTTGAATTTTGAGAAACTGACATACCCAGTTGCGTTCAATAAGATATTTAGAGTTCAATAAGAAAAACACTATTTCAGGTGAATAGTGGCATACCCTTATGAATTGTAATGAATATTAATGAATATTAAATCATATAAAAAATAGAAACTTCACCCATGAATGTATAAATACAATTTAGACATCATAAAAGTGAAAAAACAATCATAGTATAAGTATTGGTATTTTTATGACATAAATATTTAAATTAAAATTTTCTGATTTATTTAATATTTTAAATTTTAAATTTATTTTCATAAAATGTGATAATAAATTGTAACATTATTGTCATTTTATTGTAGGATAATTTTACAGGACCATGATAGATTTTTCAAGGTCTAATAAAAGGAGATATAGAAAAGTGTTTTTTATAATAAATTAATATTTTATTTAAAAAATAAATAAAAAATATTGAGAAAAATATATTTGATAATTGAGTTTATTTTTTAATTCTACAAGTTGAAAAATGTTTAGGGAGAATTTTTTGGATTTTTATCAAATTCATGAATTTTTTATGATTAGTAAAATACTGTAAAATAACGTATATACCCATTATCTGTATAATACACTATTTATGACATAATAAGTGATGTAATAAAACATTATTATAACTAACATTCCCTTATCACTATTTGGGGTCACATTAATTAATATTATTCATAGTCTTGATCAACAATATTATAATAATAATTAAAATAAAGAGATATACCTCCACTCTTCTACTATAACTACCACCGTCATTCCCCTGTTCCTACCACAACTCTATAGAGAAGAGACTTCTCTAAGTTATTCCAAATACATCTCTCATGACATTACCCCACTTTTTACAGCTTCTAGTCTCACCAAAAGGCCAAAACCAAAGGCCTTAATAAGGATCTCAATGAGAAGTGATCAAGAGGAAAACGTCCTCTTTTTTGTTATTTCTCTTCATTAATTTTTAATTTATTTTATAAGTTCATTTGGATGATGTTTGGATATGTCATTAAATATCCCTCTTAATACCAAAATTATGTAAGAGTGATGATATAAATTCTTTCTCTCATCAAACTATTTTATGAAATATTATGTGAAGTCATTTGGCTGCCGAATTTTCATGAGAGATTTCAATTTTGAGTTCCATTCTTTTATACTTATTTACTCACATCCCTTCATCCAAATTCTATGATAATTACAGTAACTTACATAATTTGGAATTATATAATGAAAATATAATATTTCATCATCATATCTATTTCCCATCCTCTTATTCTAAAAATGAAAAAACCATTTGATATGTGTTAATTTATAACATTCAAGGACATAGGTTCTCAATTTTCATTAACATGGTCAATTATAGTTATGAAACATTTTTTATGGTTGAAATAGATCATTATATATGTATTTTATCTTATTAATGTTTTGGAATCCTTACACACTCATAATATAAAATAATAATACAAAACAATTTCAGTATGAACAAAACTGCCAAGTTAATCCAAACCTTTGTAATTAACTTTTTACCGATGAATCATCATCGTAGTATATAACCAAAAATAATTATAAGGTAATTTATATCTTTATAATTTTATTAATAAGATATATTACCAATTATATATGTTTAAACAAATTTCAAATGAACTTCCATTCATGAATACAAGTAAACATATCATTAAAACCAAGGGAGAAAATGCATCCAAAACAATAAAATTGAATCTCTTAAAACCCATCCAAAAGTCATGAATGATCGTAATAATGTTATACCATATCAATTAAATGTTTATGAGGTTCTCTAAATTTTAGTTAATAAAGATAAATTTTTTATTTATGTCATTAATAACAATCAAGAACATCTTCAAACATAAGGTAATGGATATCTTAACTCAATTTCCATTTGTTGAGTTAAACATCAATGTTATTGGTTTTTTATTTTACCAATATATGTGTCAATTACATGTGACTATTTTATTCCGTATATTCACTTTTATTGTATGGTTTTATGTTTTACACACATAATTATGTCATTTATTTGTCCCCATTCTAGTGATATGTTTTTAATAACAGTTTCTTCATCCCACTACTATAATTGTGAGATATTCTATATAAACTATCATTACATGTGTATGGTGTATGTATACTTTCCATTGATGTTTCATACCATATATTTCATTATATTCCTGATATAAATTATATCATTTGAATATTATTAATTTGGGTCATTTGAATCAATAGATTACAAACAGTAAGGGGTTTTCCACCCGAACCTCCATTTTCATTCGTGTTATTTTTATTGTCTAATTACGTCAATGAATCTATTGTGTATTGTTATGTAATCCTAATATATTTTGTATTAGTGTTTTATATATGTTCAGAAACCATATTCCTTTCTTTTTTGTGTATGGTTACATGTTTTAAATGGATCATTAAATTTGTTTTCCGAAATACAAACCCAATTCAAGGGATATTTCCAAATTCCTACCCATTTTATAGTATACAAAAAAATGTCATTTCGGCCACCCTATGTTTCATAAAAACAATCATTTTATCATGAAAATTGATATTGGGTGATATTTGGATTTAATATAACTAATGTGATTTTCCAATTAAAAATGTTCTTTAATACTTTCTTTATCATCCATAAAATGTTTTATTTAAAAATGATCTTAAGAACACTTTTTTTATGATTTCACATTATTGGGAAACAATTGACGCCTAATATATAATTTCAATGTACTATTATTTTTTTATGGTATAATAATGAATAAAATATGATTTCATGGAAAATATAAATGATTTTCAAAATGGACTCTTCTTTTAAAAGTAAAAAGTATTTTTCTCAGCTCCCATTTACTTTTATGAGATATATGCTTTATTCACCAATTATTTCATTATTGTGGTGTATTTAATGACCTTTGGTATATCATATAAAGACTCTAATTATTATCATGATATTCTAGGGTATTATTATTTGAATGTTTCAAGGTGGCATGTGACACTTTGGATTGATTAAGGATTATTTCCCTAAGAATTGTTCAATGGTCACATTAAAAAATATATATTCTTATATGTCAACATAATTTTTTGAATCATGCAATTCCTTATGGTGTATCTCTTATGATATCATCCACCATGTATTATTGAATGGTTTATGATTATTTTGATTACTTTTGAATTAATAAATTAATTATTCAACGTGGTAAGGGACACAATGAATATGTGACATTTAATTATTCAAAGTGTTATGAGACACTTTGAATAAAAGAAAAAATATAATTATTCAAAGTGGTATGGAAAACATTGAATAAAGGACATTATATATATATTATGAATCCATTTTACATATTATGTGTTTGGTTGGGCATGTTATAGCCCCTCAGTGCATCGGCAGATCTCATGAGAGAAACTATGCTCTTGGCACAAGGCCTCGAAAAAATAAATATTTGTGGTTTTCGCCAAGGCCATAATCATTTTTAGATGTCTTATCCAAATCCCTGACGTTATGTTTCAAAATATACAGCATATTCATTTACCTCATTATGAAATCAGTATGGATAGTTTATGTGGTTATTCAACTAGTAGAATACCCATGACTATGTTTTATTATGGAATTATTTACTCATCTCTTATTCATCCCATAATGTGTTCAAGATTATTTTTAATGGCATGTGTTTTAGTTATTCACCATGCCTAATGTTTAGGTATATGTTATCATCTACTGTATTTCTAAACCCTTACTAAGAATTTGATCTCACCCCTTTCATTTGTTTTTAATTTTTCAGGATATAATGAAGATATAATTATTGAATTTTAAGGATGAAGTTTATTATCTTTTGTTATGTATAATGTTTTGTTTCAATTTAGAATGTAAAAGGGGTTTCATGTATGTTTATAGTTTATTTTATACTATTAAATTAATTGTTTTTTTAGGATTTGATTTATTTTCATCATGCCAATGAAAAAAATAACGCACTGATTCCGAGCAACTCGTGTTGGGTCCTTACATGGTAGACTTCTACATCCCACTATTTATTTATTCCATATAAAACTCAAACAACAAGGAAATATGGGTCTATAAACAATGACAAAAAACTAGGAAATAGTTTTCTCCGTAAAAAGACAACATGTTGTACATCGACAACTATGAACATGACTCCCATATTTATAAATTCAATATCATTCACCTAATAAATAACCATTCAACGCCATGGATGAAATTGTATGGCTTCATGTGATATAAGATAAGGTCCACAAATGACTGATGTTGCACCATAATCAACACACATCCCTATAACACAAAAAAATCAATCTAGTCTAGACATAGAAATTCAAAATTCACCACAATTTCATGTGAATCATATATATAAATAGTCCCATATCAAGGATTATAGAGGGTTCAATAAAGGAGTGAGTAGATCCTAAGTAAAACAAGGCACCAACATGGGTACCCAATACACTGAGCATACCTTGACCAATATATGGTTTCTTAGGTTTTGTTTACTCTAAATCCTATAATTGAGTATTTCCAAATCCATAGCATCTCTAGTGTTTACCACCTCCATGGTCTTGATTTATTTAGAGTCCATGATGGAGTGTTACATACAAAGGTTGACTTCTACATACCACAACTGCTCTGGGTGGAGCATTATCCCATTATCCACACAATTGGAATATAATCACTGGTAAAAACTACACAAGATATCACTAAAAACTTCCAAATCATAATAATTGATATTTTGAAACCCCTAGGCATAGATCACAATGAATTATATGAATCATAAAGATGAAAAACAATGGTTTTACTTCCCATAAAATGTACAGAAACCATTGGCCCAATATTGCGGGAAGGCAAGTTGTTAAGTTCACCACCATAGTGGTAAAATCCTTGAAGTACCTAGTGTGTGAGACATAACATTGAAAAATAATCTCCGTTATTTTCTATGTTTGTCCCCCTCTCATGATGATCTTCCTTTTTTGTGCATCTGCTAGATCATCCCTTCCTTATTTTTAACATTTTGATATATTGGGAAGATAAAATGAGTTAGTATGAGTTTTAAGGATAGAGTGACCCCACAAGGACCTTTCATAGGACTCTACATATGGAAAAAGATATGTGGTTATGTTTATAATATCCTTGATCTTTATCCCAATCTCCCTCAATAAGGACCCAACCATAAACATTACATATGCTAGTGACTTTAAACTGGAACTGAAAATATTACATATCTAGAATATTTTTGAATTATATTATTATATAAATAAAACTAAATTTTAAATATTTATCCATTATATAAAATGTGTATACTTACTCCCATTATCTATTTATTCCCTAAATATAATAATCATAAAATAAAATATGAATTCTTTTCAGGGAAAATCTTTAAAATTTACTTCCTTGACCACATTCTTGTCTCAATTCTCCCATAAACCCTATGAATAATATTTTACAAAATGGGATGTGAAAAAAAATCACAGTATTGTACAAAAAATATTGGAATGTTCATTTCTAATGAAATAACATAAAAAGGTATTAAAAAACATACCTCTTTATGTGAAAAAACTATTCAAATTTTTGAAAAGATCAATATATTTTCATTCAAAAATCAATAGATTTTGATGAAACCACATTCAAATGATTCTGAAATATCATTATGTAACATGGAAAATAAGTCTACATATCACTTTAACTAATGGAGTAAACAATATAGACAACCTTAAACTCTATATTACCCAATGAATATATGCAACTACACGTATATGGTTTATCAAGGAACCACCCATCATTGGTTTATCACGTAACCACCTGTTATTTGTTATAATGTATCCAAAATTAATTTATTTATCATACAACAATCATAAATTATAATAAAATTCCCACAATAGTCACTTAAACAAAAATCATGAAGGATTTAATTATAAAACCACTCTCAGAAGAAAATGAACTTTTCATTTTGAAATAACTAATTTTGAAAAACATAACACATACATAATAAAATATTTTCAATGAAATAAATTATATAAACCTATAATAAAAGATTAAAAATATTAAATTTATATGAATAAGTAAATTTATTGAATTCCATATATGTAAAAAATATTTTTTTTATATAAAGGGTACAATAAAAGAGGATATACACAAGAAAGTGAGTTACAAATATCATATGATTGAAGACATTATTAGTCAAATGAATTAGTATTATATATCCACTTTAAATACACATAAGAAATATTAAATAAAACATAATATATTAAAATTTAATTTATAAAATAATTCTATAACGAAATAATCATGAATTATATTTTTATACCAATGAATGGAAATTGTGTTAATCATTTTCATAGAATTTGTAATAAGTCAAATTGTATGTACAATAAAATAATAAATGTATAATAAAACATATAATACCATGAATATAATAAAAATAATGATATTATATATAAATAAGGAGTATATATATGCCACACACCAGAAATAAGTTTTGAATATGGAATACATCTCATAGAAGTGAAAGTATGATGGAATACCCTTATCTCTTTCTCCCCTTTAAGTTTATAGACATTTACATCATATATAATGGTTAAAATATTATTTTATTCTAATTAAAAAAATATTTTCATATTTATTATACCTTTTATGGTGATATTATTACATACTATGACAAATTTATTAATAATATTTGATTATTTTTTTCCATTTCTGTACATTCATTTCATGGTTTCATGATAGATTCATTTGTGTATAAATAAGGATGCTACTGTAAAATGGGACTAAAACTGTAAAATTGGAATGAAATATTAATAATTAAAATATATAACGTATAATAGTCTCATATATAATTTTTCATTCTAGTATGATGATGATTCAATTGATAGAATGTTTATGTTAAGTTAAGTTAAGTTAATTTTTTTAAGAAGGAGAAACCATACAACAAAGAGATACAAACAGAGCAGCCTAAGGAGGTCTAAAATGATGCAAGCCAAGGGCATCCCCTTTGATCAAGTTAACACCTTCAGGCTTCAAAGTGGAAATGTCATGCAGACAAATCGGATCGGGACCAAGGACTTCCATAGAAGCAAGATGATCTGCCACTTGGTTACCCTCACGCCAGGTGTGGCTGATTTTGGTATCATTGGAGAGAATACCTTTGCACTTTCTGATAATATAGATGATAGACCATGGAGTAGAGCATATATCCTTCAAAGCATCATGCAGAATTTTTGAATCTGTTTCAACTTCAGCTAAATCTAATCCCTGCTGGTGGCAAAGGCTGATACCTGTGAGCATGGCCTTGGCTTCGGCTTGAAGAGAGGAGCCATGTCCTAACCGGGAGGAGAAGGCTATGAGGACCGATCCCCGTGAATCCCGGACAACCCCACCCCCATGCAGAACTCCCATATGGCAGGACCCGTCAATATTGAGTTTAAAACCCCTGAGAACTGTTTATTTTATTTTGGAAGATGTTCAAAACATTAGAAACTAGTTTTGATTTGTTTACTCTTATGAGTTGATATTAGATAAGAAAAATACATAGGTTATAATATATATACATATATTAAAATATAATTTAATAAGAACGATTTTTAATGAAGATCCATGAAGGTGGTAATATAAAAAAACAATATTTATTATTGAGATAGTAAACACCCATAATTTGGAAATTGGTTTCGTTTTTTGGAAGAAAAAAAAGAAGATGTGAAAAAAAATGGATATGAGATATTACATTTGAAACATTAAAAATATTTATATACATTACTATAGAGACATTATACTTTTTTTGATGAATTATGGGAGGATAAAGTAGTTGAAGGTAATAAATTAAGGGAGGTACTTTGAGAAAATTGCCTTATGAATATTACCTCAATGAATGATCCTTGAAAGTACATGGAAATTGTCATTATGTGAGTGTAAAAGAACATGTAAATGGGTAGAGTTAGGAGGAAATATTTTAGTAGATATTTTAGGGTAATCAAGGCTTTTTATGAGAAATGGGGTGGTGAAATTTTAATTTACACTTAAGGAGGGGTGATTTTAAATTATTATATCATCTCTATATTATATTTAAAGCCAAACACATTTATGTGAAATTAATATCTAAGAATTAGGGTGATAATTAATATATTAATTCATTATTAAGGTTATTAAATACCTCAACAACCAATTATATATTATATTTTTAGGTTCTTAAACACAATTCCTATTAACTTTAACATGTTTCGTGATATTACATATACCACGGTGATTCATTTTTTTAGTTATTATTCCCAAAAATTAAATGCTTTTATATACAATTTTATTTTTCATCTTATTAAAATTTAATAAATTAGATTTATTGATGTATAATATAATTAATTTTAATTTAAAAAAATATTAAAATATAGTTTAACTATATAAATAAAATAAGTGATAAAATTTTTTTATTTAAAATTTAGTATTTTATAAGTTCATGAAATAGTGAATCTTGATTGAAAAATACCATGAATTAAACCAAATATAATTTTTTATTCATATAAAAAAATTAAACTATATTTTATTAAAATATTGATTTTTAAGTATATTAATTTTGTTTAAAAATAATTCCTCTAATAAAAGGATACAAAATATCATTTTGGTAAAATATTATTTTTATGCTTAAAATTATATTATTTCTTATCTTACATATTTCAAACATGTTGAATTATTATAAAAAAATTGATTTAACATATTATAAAAATTATTTCATATTTTTTCCTAATATTGATTTATTTTAATTTATTAATATAAAATGTCATTATGGGCATAAAAATAAATTCTTAAAAAAATTCATTATATTTTATTGGATTTTATTTTCATTTATAATATATTTGTAACCAATTATTTAATTTTTTAAATATGAGTAAACTATATGTTAATAAGTAATTTATTTTCATTTCTTCCCACCATTCTGACTCCTATATGAAAACAATAATATTTAGAGTATAATATTTTTCTATATGGTTATGCTAAATTTCACGAGTCTTATGTGACATCGAACATAGTGTTTCATTTTTGTATCTTCACATGTTGCATTATCCACCAACATTAATAAATATTTTTCTTGTAATTTGTTATCACTAATGAAATACTAGGGGTTAGAATATTCAAAATACCTTTATTGAGAACCCACATTATTGAAAGTATCAATAAAAATTCATTTTGAAAATAGAGAAAGAAATGTATGATGGTCACCAGATATAGAAAACTCAAGGATTCGATGATTGAAAAAATGGGCATGAAATAGAAAAATAACTCTCATGAATTAATAGATAATGAAAAAAGACATGATAATGGAAAATATAATCATCATGAAACCATAAATATGATATCGGTTAAAGGATAATGATAAAACTAATCACATAAAACATTAATTTCATAATAACTTTTTTAAAATTAAGGAATAATTTTATTAAATATAATATGATCATAAGAAAAAAATAATTATGTTACAAGTATAATTTCATATGTTGTTTTATTTCCCCTAAAATGTTATATATTCTCCAAAAAATTTGAATTCAAGATGAATTTTCAAACCTAATGCATCAGAATCAAATCCTATCGATCTAAAAATGAATAAATTAATAAATATATATTATTCCTATATTTTTTGACATGCAAAAAATGATAGAAAAATATAAAACAATTGTTGAGAAAAATATTTATATGATGATAAACAACCATAATCTCCAAAAGTTAATAGTAGATACTAAATTTTCAAAATAGATCATCCAAAAAAATATCAATTAAATTATTAAAAATATTCCCAAATAAAATTGAAAAAAACAATCAGATGGATTTGATCACATAGTATACCATGAAAATTTTAATATTTTTTAAAATATATATCATTTATAAAATCGATTTCAATAATTTAATCACTCTAAATAAATAATATCCAATATTTAAAAATTATTTCATTAAATAACAGAAATCACCATAAATCATATATTCATCAAAAATTCAATTTTTCGTTTATTTCAAAATTAGAATTCCAATTTATACTATTTAAATTAATCATATAAGGATCCCAAAATAGTGAAAATTTGTTGGAATGACCATAATAACTCAATCACCAAATCATTTTTCCAATATTATGGTTATCTATAGGATAAATCATATTTTACAAAAATTGACATGTTTTTCATCTATTAAATCATTTAACTAAAAATAAAAATATCATACTAACCCAAAAATAACATAGGGTAGTGGTAGTTGATGCACCCTTATCACCCTTTAGTTATGAGATCTACTCTCGTGTCCTTGTTGAATGTTACTAGTTATCAGCCAACCAAAGAGTTGTCAATTTTGCTAAAAATATCTTATTATCATTATAAAATTTGGTATATTTAAGAAACATCCTAAAAATAACCTTAATATACATAACCTCAATGGTTATGTCAAACTTCTGATTTTTCCTCCCAATGTTGGAACCCATAATTAAATCAAATTCATAGATCTTATAAATCTTTTTTTTCTAATACAAGAATGATAATGTAAAAAAAATTAAATGCATTTTTACTCAAACAACCCGTTTAATATCCCAAAATTAATGGGTACATGTACATTCAAAATCACCTTCTTCTAAAAAAATGAAAAATTAATCGATTCCATGTACGATATGATTCTGAAATTATTAAATCAATATATACTATATAAATATAAAAATTACATCCATGAATCCCATTATATTTATAAAATAACACCGTATCATAAATTTGAACACAAAAAATTAAAGAAATCCTTTATTCAGTAACCTTATTAAACCATTAACCTTCATTCATCAGCATCTTACCAAATACTTCATTCCTCCTATCAATCATATGAATTAAATCTTCATGATTCATCAATGGAAAATAAAAATGGATGAATGATTATAATATAAGAAAATATAAATTACTTAAATCCAGACTTCATGAATTATTTTATATTCTTTTTATCTATTGAAACGATGGTAAACATAAAAAACCTAAATAGTCATATCTGTTGTGGAATTTTAATTTTTTAGAGAGATGATAAAATTGATATTTTTAAATAAAATGAAAAAGTTACCATGAATCATATATTTTATAAAAAAGAAAATGTGTTAGTTAAATAAAATAGTTTATTATATGTGACTTAATCACAAATAAATGATTCAAAATCATTTGAAATAGATTTTTCATTAATGGTGATAATCAAAACATCTGGAAGGGATTTACAGGCTGTGAAAAATAACTTTATGCCCCACTCCATATATCCTTAATTTGTAGAAAATAAAATTATTAAAAAATAAAATCAATTAAAATATGGTAAATTGAAAATATTCATTTTAAATATAACACACAAATAATCTATATAATAAATTAACCATAAAATACAATATACCTAAATATATTGACATTCTGACTTTATTATATAAAAAATATCATTACACTTGTACAAATCAGTAACATTAAATTACAAATGTGGTGTCTAAGAAATTTAACATATAATCATCGTGTAACATGATAAATCGATGATGATATTGATAACCCTTAATAAAACAGCCTAACCTATAATGTTATATAAACTCTTTTATAATACCTAAAATATGGAATCGAAATTAATCATTACCCATTATTTTTGATTTAAAATATTATTCACATTATTATATTCCCTTGAATAATTTATCTTTACAGTTTCATGTAATTAGGAATAACTATTACAAAGTAATCCATGACATAACATGTGGTAAATTTTTCCCAGTTTCCATTTCCTCCCTACAACAAAAAACCATAAAAATAAAATAAGAATTTTGTTCATGATCAATTGTCAAAACATTACCATTGATCTCATACTTGTCTCAATTATACCATAAATAATTTGAAGATAATATTAAAACATGGGTTTATACAATATATTAGTAAAAAATATAAAATAAGGTATATCATAAGTCCTATAATGATCATTAAAAAATATTCTCATAAATCATTCATTTTTATTTAGAAAAGGTAATCAACTATTTCAAAAAATATCTATATAATTTTTTTCCAATTGACTAGTTTTAATGAAAACTCACTATAATGACTCATAAAGATATGAATGTAACATGGGAGATAATATTAAATATCACTCTTCAAAATTGGAAAACCAATATGAACAACCTCTAAAACCAAATTACCCAATTAATTGGAGATTATAATGTTACCACCTCTCATAATTTATCCCAAAACCACCCTTCATTGGGTTTTCATGCTACCACCCATTATTGGTTTATCCTATATCCACTGATAATTTTATTATCAAATTAACACCAATTTTTATAACTAATTCCCCTAAACTATTACATAATCAAATATTATGAAAAATTGAATAATAATAACCCACTTTGAAGAGAATGAATGATTCAATTTGAAATCACACATTTTGAAAAACTACACATGTACGAAAAGTAACATTTTCTTTGAAAGTAACCATATAAACATGTAAGGTTTGATTCGAAATATTAATTAGACTTGAATGTAGAAAATTATATACATTCCATATATTTGATAAAAAAATGTTTTTTCTCAAAAAGAAATGTTATAATTGTATTTTGAAAAGGTACTCCCTAAAAAATATCATATTATTGAAGCAAGAAATAATAAAAATAACTAATTCTGTGTTTCCACTAAAAATAAAAACGAAATTGAAAAAAAAATTATGATATTAAGAATTCATTTCACTTATAATAATATAATTAAAAAATCAAGAACTATATGTTTAATCAAAATAATGGAAATTTGGTTATGGATTTCGTTACACTTTGTAATAAGTCTAATTATATTTTCTATAAAAGTAACAATTAACATATTAATCCATGAATAAAATAAAGATAATATAATCATGATATGTTATATAAATGATAAATAAAAATACACCTAAAAAATAAATTAGTTGGGAATAAGGCATATATATCGTATATGGAAAACTGAGATGAGAAACCATTTCATATTTCTTTAAATTAGTTTTTAATATTTAAAACTCATGTATAATTGTCAAAATAATTTGATTTACTTAGTTTTAAACTATATTGATATTAATAATACCTTATTTGATGATCTGTTCTTTTTTGTTTAAATATGGATAATCTTGTAAAATTGCATTACAAATATAGAAGTGGTGAAAATATTATAAATGAAAAAAAAATATTAATGGAACCATATATAATTTTTTCCTATATGAGGATGATTCATTTGATAAAATGTAAATGATAAATGATTATTTTATTTTGGTAGTTTTTCTTAACATCAAGTACTTGTTTCATTTCTTTTAATATTATTAGTATATTTTAGTTATATAAAATGAAATACGTTATATAATATATATTAAAATAATAATTAACTAATATTATAATTTTATGACCAACCATTAAGGTGGTAATAGGAAAAGAACAAAGTAATTATTCGTGGAAACAAAAAATATCCATAATTGGGATAATGGATATGTCTCGTTGAATAATATAATATGAAGACTGAAATAAATATATGGTATTGCCTTAAATACATAAAATTCCATTATATACATGATTATTTTCCTATAATCGAATGATCGATGAATTAGGTGAATAAACAATAGTAGAAGAAAATAAACTAAGAGAGGTACATTGAGAAAATTTCCTCTTGAATATCACCACATTAAATGTTCCAATAAATAAATTTGAAATTGAATTAGGGTGAGAGAAGAAGCACATGGACGTGGGGAGAGTTGTTATGAGAAGTTAGGGAAGATATTTTATGAGCTTCATGACTTGATAAGGGAAATGTTATTGTGTGTGGTGTTATTTATACTATAAGAGGGGTGGCCTTAAGTTATTAAATAATGATTATTTATATTTAAAACTAGCGACATTGAAGATGAATTAAATTAAAAAAATTTAGATCATAATTATTGTTGTAATGGCTATTTAGGGTCTATAAATACATGAAAACACCATAAAATGTTTTATTATTCATTTATTTTATTGCATTAAATTTTATATTTAAGATGTTTCGTTTTTTATATATACTATGGTTAATAATTTTTGACCACGAATTATTTTTGACATAAAATAATATAACGAATGAAGTAACTAATTTATAAAATATGATTCAAAATCTAAAATCCATTTTTGAAAATTAAATTAACATAATTAGAAATATTATATTTGAAATTAATCCCACATACATAACATTAATGTGTGTATTTAATGTGAATAAGATCCAATGTTTTAAATGTTTTTATTAAAAATTTTAGTATAAAATTGTATAAAAAGAAATATATTTGATTTATTATTTTACGATTGAACTAATAGTACTATAAAATAAACATAAAATATAATTTAACTATAAAAATAAATCAGATTAAAAAGAAGTTGATAATTTAAATTCAGGTATTTTTTTCCTATTCATCAAAAAATTAAATATCACCGAAAAACATTAATTTTTTATTGTAAAATAAATTTGATATAAAAATTTCAAAAAATAAGCTTATTTTTTAAAATAAAATTTAAAAAAATATGAAAATAGATTTTTACAACAGGTGAACCATTAAAAAGTGGGAAAATGTCTGTTATTAAAATTTATATATGTATGGCTAAAATTGGATTTATTATTACCTTATACCAATCAAACATATTTGATGAATTTAAAAATACATTATTGAATTTTTAAAATATAAATTTAATTTGGATCTTTTACAAGTTGTAATTAATTTAATATATTAGTATAAAAATACCATCTAGGCATAAAAATAGTTTTACTATAATAAAACATCCCTTATGTTCAATTGGTTTTAATTTTAATTTATCATGAATTGGTTGACATTTATTTTTTTTAAAAAGCTGATAACTATATAGTCCCAATTTAAATAAACTCATTCATTACAACTATTACAATTACTAGATGATATAAATCCTATTTACATACTAATATTTAGTAATTTTTTTAGGATTGACGTGGAATTTCTCGTATTAAATTAGAGAGAGTGTTTTGTTTTGAGATCTTGGGATGTTATGAACACACAATAATTATCCCATTCTGAAGGGATAATATCTACAACCTATTGATATCCTTTATGTTTTTTTAAAAGGATCACTTCCAATAATTCCATATTGAATTCAACCAGTGAAAAATCTTCCACCTTCCCCTAACCAAGGTATAACATAAACCACAGACGTGAAGCTCCTTTAATTTAACTATCTTCCATGGGGAACCAATAAATAATATAATCCTAGTTCACACTAAAACTGATCTCCAGTTCCTCTGGTTATCCCTTGGTCTCTTCACCATAAACACCACCATTATACTTCCAAAATTTTTATCACATAAAAGCTTGCAACATCCTCTATCATGTATTATCATCCTCAACTAGATAAACTCTTTGAAGATCAACTAGATTCATAGATTGAAACTCCAACGGATGAGCCACATGTGAATGTTGATTATGATCCATAAATAAAAGATAAACAAATATTTTCTAAGCCCTGTAGTATGGAATTTAATTTTTATTCATTTTAATTGACATTATTCATGAAAACATTCCCAAATAAACCCAATTCAAACAAAGATAGATTAATCATAATGAAAGTTCCTCTCCTAGGTCACTATACTAATAATAAATCTACATCATTTGTTTAATCAATAAGTATAGAATCATAGCACTGGAACATGGGGGACATAATATCATTTTTCCTAAAAGGTCTCCCCAACCTATGGCAAGACCTACAGTCAACTGAAAAAATTTCCCAAATATCCCATACAATAATCATTGTATCAAACACTAAGCTACATACTATCTCAAAAACATCATATTTGATACCATTATTCCCTGACCCCTCCCATAAAATTTATAAAAATTACGTTATCGGTATAATGATCCCCAATTCCCGCATCTAAAAGGAAACAAGTTGGCGACTATCGATGAGGGTATGAAAATATCATAAATGGGTGTCATTACACTCTATAATAAAAAAAACATCAATAAGTACGTTAAATAGAAAAAAAAATATAGGATTTATGTAAAAACAAAAACTGAAAATCCTTCCCATGAAGTAGGTTTTAATAAAAAAGTTAAAGATAAAACTCACAAAATGACATTCAAATAAAATTAAATCTAAAAATGTTCGAGATAAAATTTCAATTGTCTTAAGATAGTAATGTAAAACATGGTATATTAATTCCCCCAACAAAAATTAAAATAGTTTTATATAAATTGAGTTATCATACAAATATAATCCATAGAAAAATGAATGTCTCTTCTGCATAATTGAAAATATAATAAAATTGAACATGTGAGAAAAATAGTAGAAAAATGTAGCACAAATAATTGTAAATAACCAAAATATAATCCTTAACGAGTCTCCCTCATCAATTAAGATATCCATATATAATAATATAGTATTAATATTATCAATGATAGGGCAACTTGCAATGCTTTCCCATGTATTTTCCTCTCTCAAACCCTGTCATCATACAACTCGTCACTCCCTCCCATTTCATCTGAATAACATCCCATCACATCACATCCCACCTGAATACACTATGGCTAATCCCATAACATCAAATCTGTAAAATAGTGTATTAGGGTATCATACACTTGATGGAAAACAACCTCATACCCTCCTCCTACCATGAATGACCACGACCAGAATCTATCTTGTTAAATATTTTGCGAACACACATATTCCATCACATCACATCACATCTCAACATGGAAGATCCCCTTTTGACTTCTATCCATCATAAAATTTACAATTAATTCTCATATACTAGAATATAGAGTAGGGAAGATCATGTATCAATCCATCCATCCTAGCAATAGTATGATTAGAAAAAGAACCCAGGTGACTATGACGGTGTTCACACATATTTCACGATGGTGGTTGGGTGAATTTAAAAATAAATAGACTATCACAGGTATATACATATAGTGTTACAGAACACATGCCCCATCATATGTGTTGAAAAATTAAATAAATCTTCTCCCATGAACTTCCACGTATGCTAATTAATCTAAAATTGCACTCCACCTAACAGAATGCTATCAATAGTTCATATTAAAACTTTTAATTGTAATTTTTCAAATTTTTAGATTTTATATTATGAATAAATTAAACATTAATATCCCCCATTAATTTATTAATTTATGATTTACTATCATCACATTTCATATTGTTATCATGAATCTAACTCCATAACAACTCAAGAAACTAGCATAAGCATCCAAAGTTTCATCCCCGATGCCATAGCACACTGCCACTACCATCGTAGCCTTTCTCAACATCACATGCAATTCCCACACACCCATAAAAAAAATCTGGTTATCATCACATAAGACTCATGAAAACCAAGAAAAACCATTCCATACAGAGAATCACATATAAGAATAAAACACATTTTGGGTATAGTAGGGGTGGCTCTATTTCAATTCAACATATTTTGAAAAGGGAGTTATAAATCCACAAAACATCCTGGGGAATAAAGTCATAAATTCAATATAAATAAATATCCAAAATTATTTTAAGTGATATCAAAATAAAAACACATGCATGGATTCCAGAAATCATCATCTACTTAACTATGATGGACCACCAACTATAACAATTTTCAATTGGTCTACAACCCATGTGATTCGATGTCAAAATAATATTATGAATGAAACTCGATCCCCAAACCATTATAAAATTTTATTTAATAATGTTTCGATCATCATTATTCCAGATTCATCTCTCTTTATATGGATAAAAAAATGATAAACCCATTTAGAAATACGCACATAAATAGAAATGAAATTAATACTACCTTATTGAATACTGTTAAAACCCAGAATTCACATGATTTATTTAAAATACCTGGGAATTTTACGAGTCCATAGTTTCTGGCAGTGCTTGATTTCAAGGACCAGTATGTCCGGAATCAATTTCTGAAGGCACTGTTGGACTCGTAGCGACTTTTTTTGCTCAAGAATACTTTCAATTCGACGGTAGTGAGTCGGGAATAAAAGTTAGTTTTTGAATTTTTATAAAAAATAATAAAATAAAGTATGCAACTTTATTTTTTTAAGCAGCCATGGGATGAGTGTGATGGTTAAAACATCCCCTTGGAAGTTGGTGGTGGGAACGCCACCCCCTAACCTCCCATGAGAGGTTATAGTGGTGGGGCCCACCTGATCAGAACCTCCCATTGGGTAATATTTTAGGTGGGGACCACCCGAGTCGCAAAACCACTCTATTAATGATATGGGTGGGGACCCCCCGACCCCTATTGATGGTGGAGGATTAAACCTCTCCACTCTCCAACATTATTGAGGGAGAGCCTTTGACATTCCTATTCAAATAATTTCTCTTAACGCTTCTGTCTTAATAAGGAGAGCCTCTTGGAATCCTCCAAATTATTGAGAAAACCCTTGTGCATTTAATTTGGAGGTGCCATTATTTTAATTATCCTTTTTGAATTACGTTCCAACACATAAAATAATAGGAAAACTATTATTTTATTATGGGTGGAATTCTCTTCTGTTGGGATTGTTGGAGAAAGCTCCCAACGATGAACTGTTCTCCTAACAAAGAATGTGATGAATTTGAATAACGCCAGCGACAATATTCTTCTCTGACCATCTTCCTCAGATCGCTTAGACGTGGGCCGTGATTTTCTACCAAAAAATGACGACTATCCTTCGGTGACATCAAGGAATGACTACCGGCAGTTCAAAGGTAGGGAGATTTGTGTTATTTTATATTTAAATATAAACCTCAGTCTTCATCGAACAAATATATGGTATGAGAATCGAAAATTTCAATCACCATAACGAGGAGGGATCGAGCAGCATGAACATGGTCTGACCCTCCCCTTTTTTGTTATTATTTGATGATGATGTCTTGGAAAAGAGGAAATGTAGACGAACATGACAAATAAGGGCCGCTCTACCCATGGACTTTGCGAACATCGCCACCCCTACGACACACCAGCTTGCTTCCTGCGCCCTAGCTTGCTGCCCCGGTGTGCTGCCATGCTGCCCTACGCGCTGTCTGGTGCCCCCACGCCACGACGGTGCATTACCCGACGCCCCGGAGCCCTGTCAACACACTTCTGGGTTCCCCCGCGCCCCATCGGCATGCTGCCCCGCACCCCCTCACCCGACCTGTGGCGTGACTAGCCCCCCACCCCACCTCGCGCCCCACCGACGGCCTTCCGATGCCCCTTCGCCCTACTGGCGGCCTCCCGGTGCCCCTACGCCATCCCAGTGGCCTGCCTGGCCCCTATCAGTGGCCTGAACAGCACCACGATTCTCTGTATGGCGCCCCTGCGGCCCCCGGCAGTGGACTGCCCGGTTCCCCTGTGTGTTACCCACGCCCCAACACGCTGCCCCGACATGCTGCCTGGTAAACCGATGCCCTGCACGGTGCACCCGCACCTGCTCGGTGACCAGTCGGCCTGCTCGCGCCCCGCACGGCCTGCCTGTTGGCTTCCCGACCACCGGCCTCCTGGGCCGACCCACATCGTCCCCCGTAGTGTCGTTAGCTGAACTGGGCAGGTCTCCTTGGCTGAGTTACCAACCCGCCACGTGGTGACTATTGGGATGAACAGCCCTCACGGTACGCTAGGCCATGCCCAATTGTTCAGGTCAGAACATAGAGTGATGACCCGCCCGATGGGCCTTGTCTGACACAGCAAGTCTGACAGTGTTAACCCAGACCAGGTTGACCCACAATGGGTTGGGATGAGTCGGTCTGACCGGGTGGGACCAGACTCGGGCCCATTACTGACCCATTACCTTTCATGGGCTATATCTTTTGCACCGGGTTTCCGTTTGATGAACTGTCATTGGCGTCAGTATTCTTGGAGCATAGTTGTCCCTTTGAGTATACCCAACTAGAGTTTGGGGTATAGTTGAGTCACAGTCAGGTTGGATTGTACACAAATCCAATCAGGCCCTGGGAATAAAATTCTAATAAATATGAGAGCGGGAATTCGATTGACGTGAAGTCTATTGCGTTAAAACCCCTATAATGTGGTCATCCATTGAGATACATCTACATGAGTCTTCGTGACATGTGGACTATCGACTAGTAGCTTATGGGGCGAATCTTTCTGGTGACGAGCAGACAGACTGCAGAGACCTAGTAGCTATAGACCTGACGACTGCTTGACCGATTCGACTCAGAGTGACTCAACTATCCCAGTGGGGAGTGCCTGGTATTTGGAAGTAGACCAATAGCAGACGGAGTGCCTAGTAAATGGTAGAAGAACCGCAAAACTCGAGAGGAGGAGTACCTCTGTATGCTATTGAGAGGAGCGCCCGATATTTGGCGTCAGACCCACATCGGACTGAGCGCGTTGTAGATGGAAGAAGACCCATGGTACTTTACAAAAGGAGTATCTCAACAGTCCATGTATATTTAGAAGCACCTCGGTGGCGCGATAGGCCCATTGTACTCGATATAGGAAGAGTTCTCCAGCAGTCGTGGTTTTGATAATGAAAATCCTAGTTTGAGCTGAGTCAATGACCTTTGGGTTTTCCTCATGATTGATATGGGTTATGTGATAACTTAGGTAATTTTATGGGAATATACCTATGTAATGGTTATCCATTGATTTCATACATTGCGGTTTATCCTTGTTGAATTTTGTGAGACATTGAGGGTCTAGGGGTAGTTATTGAGTATCGCTATACTCAACCTTGCATGGGTTATTCCCACACATCGTTGTGTAGGATGGAGATGATAGACAGCGCTGACTGAGGCTGAGAGCACCTGGACTAGACGGTACCCGAAGGAGGACCTTACGACATATCAGTACACGGTATAGTCTGATGGATGTGGAGTGTTGTGGAGGCCATATGTACCTACCCTTCAGGTCGGAACCCCTGAGGATGATCCAGGAACTTATTTCAATTTTCAGTTGTTTTTCCCTTTTTCAGTATTACTTTTTTCAGTTTTATTTGTACTTTACAATTGAGCTTGTATTTTGGCCCCCCTTTACTTTCAGTACACTTTTTATACATATTTTACATAGTGTTTGCATCATCTTGTTCTCTGGTTGTCTATGTTTATGATTTATAAAGGCAATTCCTTCCCGGTTTTAGGGAATTATTCCTTTAGTGTTAGTCTCTAGCCCCTGGCCTATGGAAAGCGGGCTTGGGGTAGTCACAATACGGAACTAGTGGGACGGTTTGTGACAAATTGGTATAAAAATAAGTCGGTTGTACCATAGAACATAAGACTCTGATATTTCTTTTCTGTGAAGAAATAGTGTTAAGGGTACTATGTGTGGTTTTCATTTTAGGGAGTCTTGTGTTGGTGCGGGCGGCTGAGGTATCCATACTCTAGGACCCTGACTTGTGATTTCCAACTTAGTGCACGAAAACACTAAACGCATGTGTGTTTTAAAATTTTTTCTTTAAGTCTGTTCAAACCAGGTCAACACATTAGGTATAGTCTTTTGACCGTATTGCATCTATTTCTTTTGGGATGGCTCCCCACAGATGACAAACTAGTTCCCTATCAGTTGTACATACTAACAGCCTGCCGAGCGACGAGGCCTTAGTATAGGGCCCTCTTCTGGTTGAGGAACTAGTGGAGGCAGTAGCGGTACTACTCCCCGTTAGGCCACCAATGCCACCATCCCCAGCCAAACAGAGTGTACGCCACTTGAGCACATTGCACGAGTTCCAGCACTAGGGGCCACCTAGGTTCTGGGGAGAGATGGACCCACATGCAGTTGAGGATTTGCTGGAGGCTATTGTGAAAGTCATCAGACCAGTAGGGACACCAGCCGACTTCATGTTGATCCTTGATGCCAGCCTCCTCTAGGTAGCAGCAGGTAGATGGTGGAGACTGATTCTCCAAATTCATGATGAGGCATCACATCTATGGGCAGACTTTGAGAGCCTGTGATGGGCTGAGTTTGTACCAGCCACACTTCGAGCGGTGTAGATACATGAGCTCGCTCACCTGCATCAGGGAAAAAATATTGTAGCTCAGTATTTAGAAAGGTTCACCGACCTCTCATGCTACTCCACTGATATGGTACGTGACCCGTTCTTTAGGGGGCTGACCTTTGAGCAGGGACTCAGATGAGAGATCATAGCTTCAGGTATCTCCCACAGCATCCCGACGCTGACTGGGGTGTTGGGGTTAGACATCCTAGTAGAGATTTTTCTTGCTGAGCAGTCTCTAGCAGCAAGACCCCACACTAGCCGACATGCAGTGGAGACTTCTACAACTGGTAGTAGATAGATGACGCAGAGGTCCAAGAGGCCCATACCCACAGGTGGTTCACTACACAACTTAGGATTGGTTGTGCGGTGCTCCCAGAGTGAAGACAGAGTCAGTCATCCCAGGAGAAGACAATGTTACTCCAACAGCGAGTTGGTCACATTGCTGGTGACATTCCGACCAGCAATTCTGGTGATCAACAGACAGTTGAGGGACCTCCCATGTAGATTCTGAGGTACGATTGATGTGGTATGTAGGGTGCAGGCAGACATGGCAGATTTGATGGTCGTGTAACTGGAAGTGGATGACCTAATGAGGTGCTACCGCCACCACCACCAGGAGGTCCACCCCGACCACAGGGAGCGGGAGGACAGGGCAGAGCACATCTTCAGGTAGTTGAGGCCTACAATCACAGTGCTCTAGAGAAAATTTGAGGTACGATATTTGTCTAATCCACCTTAGCCACAGATCTCATAGACATAGGTGCCAGCCAACCATTCATAGCCACTGCCCTCATTTAGAGATCCAAGATTCTTGACGGAGCCATTGGCTCGATCCTTACAGCTAGAGACTCCTACGAGATCTAACACGACGATTATGCATAGGTGCTGACAGTGCAATCTTACTCTATGAGGTGAGAGATTCGCCTGGGATCTTATAGTAGCAGCGTCAAGGCCTTACGACGTCATCTTGGGTATGGACTGGTATCTATAGTCCATATCCAGATCTATTTTATTAGGTGTATAGTGCATTGTGTCCGCATGGTTGGGACCATGTTCACCTTCACTGGTGAGAAGGGAACCTTTGCAGCACATGATGGTCTTACTCAGAGGAGGGTGCAGCCGATAACTCACCAGTTAGCCTGCCTTACCCTCAGAGTAGTTGATGTGGAGAGTATAAAATAATATATTGTGGTATACCAGTACGCGGTTTTTTTCCTGGACAATATTCCAATACTACCTCCTCGTAGAGAGGTGGACTTTTACATTGACATGTACACTGGGAAGTCAGCGATATATACTCTAGAATATCATATGGCTCATGCTGATCATCACGAAATGTGGGTATAACTAGAGGGCTTGCATTGAAAGTGATTCATCTAGCCTAGTATTTCTCCCTGGACAGCCCTAATTCTGTTCACCAAGAAGGCAGATGGGCACATGAGGCTCTGCGTCGACTATCATCTCCTAAACCAGGTGAACATGAAGAACACGTACCCACTCCAGAGAATTAATGACCTCTATGATCAAATCAAGGGACCACTATGGTTCCTAAAGATAGACCTCAGATCAGGTTATCATGAGATTCGAGTTCGAGACAAGGATGTGCAGAAGATGACCTTTAGATGTCGGTATGACCACTACGAGTTCTTGGTCAGGCCCTACGGCATAACCAACGCTCCAACAGTGTTCATAAGTCTCATGAACAGGATCTTCCTTCCTTACCTCGACCATTTTTTTTGTATTTTTCATCGATGACATACTGATCTACTCAACTACTGATGAGGAACATTCCTACCATTTATAGTTGGTACTGGACACACACCGAGAGAACCAGCTTTATGGTAAGCTCTCGAAGTGCCAGTTTTGGATTCAAGAGGTTCAATTTTTGTGGAACATCATCTTGGAGGATGGAGTTGCAGTGGATCCAGTAATGATCGACATAGTTCATGCATGGGAGCCACCTAGGATTGTGATGGAGGTACGGATTTTCCTGGGCTTGGCTAGATACTAACGAAGATTCGTTCCAGATTTCTCTCGTGGGGCAACACCGCTATCAGCCTTGACGAAGAAGGGGAAACCCATCGTGTGGTTGGAGAGATTCCAGCAGAGCATTCAAAAGTTGAGGCAGAGGCTGACTAGTGCCTCCATATTGAGGCTTCCAGAGGAATTCATAGGGAACATAGTCTACTACGATGCATCAGAGACCGTAATCGGGTGTGTCCTGATGATGAAGCGAGCAGTGATCGCATATGGTTCTCACCATCTAAGAAAATATGAGCAGAACTACGCTACCCTTGACCTGCAGTTAGCAACAGTGGTCTTCTCCATGAAGATATGGCGGCACTATCTGATGGGCGAACGATTTACCTTGTACTCTAATCACAAGAGTCACAGTTATATCCTCATTCAGAAGGACCAGAAATAGAGATAATGATGATGGCTTGCGTTCCTCCAATACTATGACTTCGAGATAGTCTATACTCTTATGAAAAGAAACGTTGTTGCAGATGTGATCAGTAGGAGGACTGGTATACATCTTCTAGGAGAGGAGACAGCGCAGCTGGATGCCTTACAAGTTTCCTTTTGTGGATAGAGATAGTGCAGCCTACCTATAGTCTGTTACAGTCACTGCCCCACTTCTTCAGTGATTCAGGGAGGCGCAACATGGGGACGCTGATTACAAGATGCGACGTGCTCAGATATCCATAGGGTACGCACCTGATGGATTTTATAAAGATGGGGAGCACGTAATCCTCTTTATAGGTCGTACCATGGTACCAGTTTCATTTCAAGAAGAAGTGTTCAGGGAGTTCCACACTTCCCCTCATACGATACATCCAGGAGTGGTGAAGATGTGCTAGGACCTTCGACAACAGCACGGTGGGCTAGGTATAAAGAAGTTGATAGCAGAGTTTGTCTCATGATGCCTTGTTGGTATGTAAGTGAAGGTGTAGCACTAGGTGCAAGTAGTCTTGGCTCACCCCTTAGTGGTCCCAGAGTGGAAGTGGGATGATATATCCATGGACTTCATGATGGGTCTTCCACATACATCCAGGGGTCATGATTCGATATGGGTGATCGTCGACATACTCACCAAATCGGCCCTATTTCAACCGATCAGAGAGAATGGCTCTATTGAGAGAATGGGAAGCCTCTATGTGTAATATATAGCGTGTTTTCATGGAGTACCTTATTCTATTGCCTCCGACCGTGACGCGCACTTCACTTCACGCCTATGAAAGGGGTTACAGGAGGCTTTTGGGACAGAGCTACGTTTGAGCACCGCCTTCCATCCTCATACATATGGACAGACCAAGAGGACCATTCATCCCATCGCGGACATGCTCCGGGCATGTGTCCTCGAGTTCGGTCATAGCTGGTATGATCACTTGCCTTTGCTGGAGTTTTCTTTCAACAAAATCTATCACTCCACCATCGGTATGGAACCTTATAAGGATTTTTACGGATGACTTTTCAGATCTCCATTATGCTGGACAGACCCAGGGGTGTCAGCACTAGTGGGACTAGAGATGGTACATGCTACCAAAGAGAAGGAGCAGATCATCTAGGCACAGCTGACGACTGCACAGAGCAGGCAAAAGTTGTTTGCTGATAGGAGACGGAGACCTCTGGAGTTCAAGGATGGCGACGATATATTTCTATTGGTCTCACGTCGACGAGGTTTTAGGATATTTGACTAATGTGGAAAGCTATCTCCGAGGTTCATCGGACATTTCCAGGTCTTTACCAGAGTAGGTGAGGTGTCTTACCAGTTGGTTCTTCCACCACAGCTGCATCGGGTGCACATCATCTTCAACCTATCTCAGCTAAAGAGATGGGTGCATGACCCATCCCACATCATCCACCATGTAGATCTGGACATCGAGGATGATACTACTTTCATGGAGGTTCCAATGAAGATTTATGATCAACATGATCGGGTCCTACGTGGACGGTCGATACCTCTAGTGCGCGTTCACAGGAAGCACGAGTACCTCCAAGATTGCACATTGGAGCGGGTGGCTCAGATGTTTGATTAGTACCCCCTTTGGTTCCCTTAGTTCGAGTAGTAGCTTACAAGAATGTAAATCCCTGAGTTTGGGAGAATGTAAAGAGTTATAATTCCGGTGAAATTATTATTTTTAAATACATGGGAATCTAACTAGTCCATATTTTTTGACAATGCTTGATTCCGAGGCCCGGTGTGTCTGGAATCAATTTCTGAAGATTTGTTCAGGTATGTTCAGTAAACATATGAGTGAGTATTTATATATTTTGAACTGGTGATCGGAATGGAAATCTAAGGGCACCATTTAACTCGTAGCACTTGTTTCCTATTATTAATACTTTCACTTTGACGGTAGTGATTCGGGAATAAAAGTTTGTTTTTAGCTTTTTATAAAAAATAATAAAATAATGTACTACACATTATTTTATTTTTAAGCTACCATGGGTTGAGTGTGTTGGTTAAAACATCCCCTTGGAGGTTTTTGGTGGGACCTCCACACCCTAACCTCCCATGAGAGATTATGGAGGTGAGTCCCACCTGATCATAACCTCCAATGGGGTGATATTTGAGGTGGGGACCACCCAATTCGCAAAACCACCCTATTAATGATAGGGGTGGGGACCACCAGACCCCTATTGATGGTGGAGGATGAAACCTGTCCACTCTTCCTCATTAATGAGGGATAGAATTTGAACTCCCTGGATAAATAATTGTTCCAACCGTAATGTTTTAATAATGAGAGCCTTTGGGAATCCTCCAAATTAATGAGACAACACTCATGCATTTAATTTGGAGGAGACATGATTTTAAATATCCTTTTTTAATTACATTCCAAAACATACAAAAATATGTAAACTATTATTTTATTTCAGTTGGAATTCTATTCTGGCGGGATTATTGGAGAAATCTCCCAACGAATAACAGTTCTCCCAACGAAAAATGCGAAGAATGTGAAGAATGCTGGCGATGCTCTTCTTCTCTGACCGTCTTCCTCGGACCCCTTCCACGTGGTATGTGATCTTCTACCACTAATTGATGGCTATCCTTCCGCGAGGTCAACGAATGACTACCAGAGGATCAATGTTATGGAGATTTGTGTTATATAATATTTAAATATAAACCTCATTCTTCGTCGAACAAAGATATGGTATGAGAATCACAAATTTATATCACTGTAACGAGGAGGTCTTGGGCCGCATGAACATGATCCGACCATCCCCTTGTTTATTCTTGTTCGATGATGACGGCTTGGAAAAGAGGCGACGAAAAAAAAGACGACAAACAAGGGCCATAATACCCCCGACCTCCGTGAACCACTCCACCCCCGTGGCGCCCCGACGTGCTTCCCGCGCCATGGTGGGCTGCCCGGCGCACTGATCCCGTGCCCCACGCCCCGTCGACGCGCTTCCCGGTACCCCCATGCCCCGTCGGTGTGCTGCCAGGAGCCCCCGCCCCATGCCAGCGCCCTGCCGGTGGCCTGCCCGGCGCCCTCGCGCCACAGCAGTGTGATTCGCAGCAACCCCGCACCCCGCCTTCCCATTGACTAGCACCCATGCGCCCTACCGGCGCGCTCCCTGGCACCCCAGGCCTCGCCAGCGCACTGCCCGACACCCATGTTCCCGGTCGGCGGCCTGACACGGCAACCCCCGATGGCCTTCCCGGCGTCCCCATGCCCTGTCGGCGGCCTACCTGGCCCCTTCCGGCGGCCAACCCGGCACCGCCAGCATGCTTCCCCGCACCACCGCGACCCCCTTCTGCGGTATTTCTGGCACCCCGATGCACTGCATGCGCCCCAGTGCACTGCCCCGATTCAATGCCCGGCACCCCGACGCCCTATTCGGTGCACCCGCGGCCTTCCCAGTGAACAACCGGCCATCCCGCACCTCGAGTGGCCTGCCTGTTGGCATCCTGGAAACCGGACTCCAGAGATGACCCATGACGTCCCCCGTGGTGTTGCTAGCCGAACCGGACTGGTCTCCTATGCCGAGTTACCGGGGCCCACGTCGCGACTATCGGGCCGAACTGCCCTCGTCGTCTATTGCGTCGAGCCCAGAGGAGTAGTTCCTAACATAGAAGGCTAACCCGCCCAATGGGCAGGGTCAGACCCCCCCATGTCTGATCTGGTTGACCAAACCTGGGTCAGCCCAAACTCGGTTGGGCCGAGTCGGTCCGTCCGTGTCGGACCAAACCTGTTCCCATTAATGATCCATTACCTTTCTTGGGCTATATATTTGGCACCAGACGTCCGTCTGACAAAATTTCAGCGGTGCCAATATTCATGGAGCATAGCCATCCCATTGAGTATATCCCACTGGAGTTCGAGGTATAGTTGAGTAATAGTCATTTTGGTTTGTACCCGAATCCAATAGAGCCCCTGAAACTAAAATGCTAATAACACATAGACCGAGCATTTGATTGACACGCTGTCTATTGATTTGATACCCCTATGACCTGGCAGTCCATTGAGAAACTTCTACGTGAGACTGTGTGACACATGGAGTATCGACCAGTAACTCATGGAAAGGGTCATTCAGGTGACGAGCAGACAGAATGTAGAGACCTATTAGTAGTAGACATGATGATTGCATGACCGATTCGACTCAGAGTGACTTGACTATCCCATTGGGGAGTGCCCGATATTGGGTGGTCGACCCATGGAAGATGGAGTGCCTTGTTGTTGGTAGAAGATCTGCGGTACTCGACAGGAGGAGTACCTATGTAGGATATTAGGGGGAGCACCCGATATTTGGTGGCAGACCCACAGCGGACAGAGCGCCTGGTAGTTGGCAGCACACCCGTGGTACTCGATAGGAGGAGTACCTCAGCAGTTCAAGTTTACATAGAAGTGCCTCAGTGTCGTGACTGAACCACTTTACTCGATAGAGGAGGAGTTCTCCCGTAGCCGTGGTTTCGAAAATGAAAATCCTAGTATGAGCTGAGTCAATGTCCTTTGCGTTTTCCTTATGATTGAGATGGGTTACTTGGTAACTTAGGTATAAGTATGGGAATATACGTATGTAATGGTTATTAATTGATTTCATACTTTCTGGTTTATACTTGTTTATTTTTGTGAGACCTTGAGGGTCTTGGGGTCCCTACTAAGTATGGTTATAAACACCCCTGCACGGGCTATGCCCGCACCTCATTGTGTTGGATACAGATGATGGACAGCGCTGACGGAGGCTGAGAGCTCCAGGACTGCACGATACCTGGTGGAGGACCTTATGAAGTATTAGTACACGGTGGAGTCTAACGGACGTGGAGTGTTGTGGAGGCCATATGTACCCACCCTTCAGGTAGGAACCCCGGAGGATGATCCATGAGCTGCTTTCACCTTTCACATGTTTGTCCATTTTTCAGTTGTACTTGTTTTTAGTTGTATTTTGTACTTTATATTTGGGCTTGTATTCTAGCCCCCCATTACATTCAGTACACTTGTTATACACATTTTACTTACGGTTTGATTTCTTTTGTACTCTGGTTGTGTTTTTTTTATGTTTTATAAAGGCAATGCCTTCCCAGAATTTGGGAATTACGTCTTTAGTGCTACTCGCCAGCCCCTGGCCTATGGAAGGAGGGCTTGGGGTATTCACGATACGAACCCTGGGGGACAACTCGTGACAAATATTTTTTCCCACATTTTGTTACACTAAAATAGGGGGTATGATTGTAGGAGTAAAAATGTTTTTTGATACTCAATCCAACTATAGAAATAAAGCTCCATTACTCCAATGGAAGAAAGATTTTGTTCGTCCCATCTCTTGTGAAATCAAGACTGAATGGATGTAATAATTTTATTTCATATTTAATGATTATAACTGAGAATACTATGCTTAGATATGTTGAATATATTCCATTAGATTAATATTTCATGATAATAATGTATTTTAAACATTTAAGTATGTATATGATTATTTATGAAATATAGGATATACGTTTCCCCCATTAAACCTTCATTGAAACCCAATAATGATGTACTAAAACCATATTCATCAAAATAGACATTAAAATTGATATTTTTTTAATTTTTTATAAATTATGAATCATTATTCACTACCACTACTAGGATGAAATACAATAAAAAAATGAACAACCACTAAACTGACCTACCTCAAGAAATAATGTACCATAATAAAAAAAATACCACCAGAATGACCTGCCACTAGATCTAACATACCACTAGAAAGGCCTCCCACCTGAAAATACCCACCGCCAGAAGTTACCAACCACCATAATGACTTACCACATGAAATGAACTTCTTCTTGAATGAACTACATCAAAAAATGACATACCTCTAGATTGGTCTACTTTTAGAAAGACCCACATTTAGAAATGTCCTACATCCAGAATGACCTTCCAATAAACTAAATTATCCCCACAAATGATCTAACACCAGAATGGCCAAATTATATTAATTTTCATCTATCAATTTTCCAACAGAAACACATCAAAACTTCTTTTATCCTTCTCATAGAGACTATGCAATTTCTCTAGACATCTCAACCAATAGACTTCCCAATAATTACTGATAAAAAATGTTTAAAACTTCACAATATTTTATAAATAACTAAGTTAATGGTTCTGTACAAAAAAATGATTTCAAAATCCTACTACATAACCATCCACCAAAAAATACTAACTGATAAATTCATTTCCAATTCTTCAAAATCTCCTAATTAGTAACATATCAATAATTAAAATAGTAGAAAATCATTTCAAAATTACGCCACATGAAACATAAACAACAATATCTACAACCATGTTACCATGGATCACTATAAATAATATTTTGTAACCTGAAATAATAAAAAACAATTATATAGGATTAATTACTATAGAAATTGAAATAATTATATTCTATATTTGATGAAATTTAAACTATTTTAGAATATAGTGTGTAAAAAATAACATCATATTTCAGTATTTTCGTGGTTTTTATTCACTACTATTATTATATTATAACCATTTATATATAAAGATGGAATATATCTATTAACCTAAAACATGGATTATATAATAATAAACATCAATAATGAATATCAACATGTATGTAGTAAATGTTAAATATTAAAAATATTAGTGATTTTTTCCCTTAAGAATTTTGATTGTCTAATTAATTATAATTTTTTAAAATAAAAATTATTCAGATATATTATTGAATAGAATGATAATTCTATAATATCATAATAAAAAGAAATTATAAATTAGCACTCAAATACATAAATTCAATTAATGAATCAAGGGAACTATAAGAAGAGTTAACCGATGAAATATAACCTATTAACAGGAGTGGAATCATTATTGTGATTAATAACAACAAACCACTATCAAAACATTATCGAAAACAACACATGTTAAACATAACTCATTGAAACAGACCAACATGAAGTAGATGTAATAAAATATAACTTTAAAATCACGAATAAGGTGAAAAACCACATAAGATAGAAGAATATACAATTCCATGAATCCAGATGTCATAATACACATAGGGATGACCGAAGAGTAACACTAGTAGATATAGAGTCAGCTATGGTTTGAGTGTATAATTTAATTCAAATGAAATGTTTGTATGATAAAATTTAACATTTAATTTTTATTTTCAATTTACAATTTTTTTTTGTATTAAAAAATTGTCATTATGGATTTATTCAATGAAATCTATAAAAACATTTCCATTCATATTCTGAATCTCCACAAATTATCCTTAGTTGACTATTTATGAAATTGTTTGACTAATACAACTATGTAGTGCATTCAAAAACAATTAATTGAACATAACCCCATTTATAGTTAATGAAAATCAACATTATAGGAGAAAAATACTTTCTATTTCAGGATCACATCCATTACCAACAATAAAAATAATCCTCAAATACTATTTCATGACACCCATAATACTTCTAAATGTTGATTTTCAACTTATTTTATATAAGGAATACATTATGATTCTTCAGATTCGATACAATCACAATTAAATTTATTGATAATAATAAAAATATTAATAATTTTATGTCATTCTGTCATGTATATGTCTAATCTAACTCCCCCAAATTTCTTTAAATTTCCTATCATCCTTTACCATAGTGATAATATATTAATAAATATTTTGTCACATATTAGCAAAAATAGAAATTTGGGATTCCTACATACTACACTGAGGTATACACCAACAAATAAACTCAATAGTCACTCTTAGTACCTCCACCAATTTAAAAGAATGATGTATTAGTATTGATGTTTCAAGAAAATAACATTATACTCCCCTCAAATGATTTTCATCCTTAAAAATCAATACCTGAATAAATTGATTATAAAAACAATATAAAACCCAATACCCTATTGGATACATCTTACACATAACAATTTATATAATAGAATCCTATTTTAAATATTAGTCATACCCAATAACATTATCATAGATATCAAATTTTTTACCAAAAAATATTCTTTGATTATAAATATGTTTTTCATAATTATGTTAGACTATACTATTATGTCTGTATACATTCATTTAGGCCATTCTGAATCTGTAAGAATTTAAACTGAGATATTTTTTAGTCACATATTATATTATCCTGGTTATATAAAATATTAATTGGAATTTTTTATGTTTGTAATCATTATCTATATAAAACGCTACAGAATAAATGGAAATGAAATTATCTTGAGGTCAGTGACAAACTAAAAACATAATGAAGTAATCATAGATCCAATACATCTATAAATGATTGTATTGAAAATAAAATTCTTCTCCTATAATGTCCAATATAAATTAGGACAAAATTAACAAATGAAATAACTTGGTGCTAAATCCAAAAATCCATAGTACCGAAAGAGGGGAATCCTTCAAGATCACATGATCACTGACCATATTTTCTTTTTTCATCCATATAATATAAATAAAATACCTCATTAACTAATAAATACATAATGTTTTATCATGGATCATCATAAGATTTCAGTCATTCTTTATTCCACATTTAGATGAGAGGAAACTATATCATAAACATTAGTCGAAAAAGTCGGATCAACAATGTCACCCATAAAATTCCCTACATATATATATTATAAGGGATTACTAATAGTTACTATTATATAAAAAATCCATGATAAAAGAATGATTTAATCATGATTTACAATTCATATAGTATTTTTATAGACACTCAATGATTCATATAGTATAACCATTTTACTTCTAATAAAATCACATTCTAATGTGTAACTAAGATCCAAATTTTTAAGAAATACCTCTTCAGATTCAATATGAAAATCATGTATTGTAATAATACATGTTAAGTATATAAATGATATACATATAATCTATACTCTTGTTACACATCCAAATAATCAAAAACACATTACTTCATAATATCTATAAAATTGAAAATATTCCTAAAATAATTCAGAATAGATGAGATAGTGTAATATTCACATAAATCTTGAGGTAATATTCTTATCAATACCGATGAAATATTTCCCACTTCCATTACAGGGTATTCCATTAATATGAATATACACCTGTATTGTGATGATATGGAATCACTCGTTGAAAATTTTATCAGAGTGAGATGAACACTACCACTAAGCCTTTTACTCCTAACAGCCTAAATTTATTGTTCATTTAATAGTTCACATGGGACATACTAGGATGAAATTATATTTGCAATATATCCATTTCATGATTATGATCCATAATTTCAAGATATGGAGTTAAAAAATCCATTGAATGAATATATTAAAATGATCATTAACTCAATATCACATAAGAGAGATACAAAAAGAGACATGATATTCTTTCCCCTATACCATAAAATTTCCTTACTGGGAGACATTAATATATTGCAATAACGTTGTTTGAATTTTCATATGATATCTAAAAATGGTTCCACCCTCTTTCTCTATATAATGATATAGGGATCATTAATCACCCAACGACCTATACACATCTACAAAGTTAGGAATGGAATATATAAGGAAAATCCTACTCAACTAATCAATAACCATTCTACAACTCCCTATAATATAGAGGTTCAAATAAACATTGTCCTCAAACACATACATTTAAATTATCTATTATACTTTTAAATACCATTTATTGATGAGATAAATAATCCTTCATGACCAATGAAGACAACAATGTGTTAACAGATAATATAATGTCACCACACCTTTATGAAGGATACCATTGATTCCCTATCATGATCATAGTGGAATACTACGATAATAGAATATAATTTAGGATAAATTTAATAGATCCCTTGAATCAAATTTATAAATATATAACCCAAATCATTAGTATAATAATCACATGATGAATGGAAAAACTATTTCCATTGGAAATTGAATAAAATTTTCTCTAATTAGAATCTCTTTTATATTTTGAAATATTGCATGAGAACAATATTTATATAGAAAATTATGGTTTATTATAGAATTTTTATAGGGGGTTACATCATGTACCTCCATAAAACCAACAAGAATAAAAAAACTAGTACCCTCTATTAAATTTTATTTGTATTAAGATACATCTTCACTATATTTTAAAGAATCAATGACAACTCCCAGTCAAGAAAAAACATTCAAAAAATGTACAACTCGTCAATATATAACTTGTTCATGGACATATTCCAATATAATAAATAATACTAAAATAATTAAAGATATTTTATTTAGAAAGTAACAATGATCCTCCTCATTTATGGAGTTGAAAATAACATCATTGATTAACAGTAAAATGAAATAATCATAAAACTCAAAATTAATATAATTAATTTGTATTATTTATGAAACTACTTGATAATACCATTAAATCAAAAAATCATTAATGATACCCAATGAATAACATTTTTAATAATAATAAATCAATTATATTTTTATATACACATAAGAAAAATAGATCATCAAAATAATAAATATCAATTATAACTATCAGGGCATTTTTCTATCATCAGAAGGAAATAAATACTCATCAAGGTAAACTTGTTCAAATATTAATTTATAATGAAAAATATAAATCTAAATTCTACATTATCCTCTTACGACTTATGAATACCACAATATAAAACTGTATAGTGGATGAAATACTTATTATTTCCATCATCAATATGATTACTCCAATCTTATACATCAAAAGGTTCCAGAATGATTTTTTTCCAAATATATGTGGATGAATATGAAATTATATAAAAAATCAGTATCTCATTATAGTGTAAACATGACAACATCATCTTAGAGGATATCTAGAAACTCTAGGATGACCTTTTTTAAAATTCATACCTTTATATACACCAAACATGATATCAACTTGTTGGGGCCAGAAAAAGGTTTCTTTTAACACCTTATCGACCTTCATTATTTTTGATTGAATTTTATTCCCTAAATTATCAATAATGTAACACACAATTTGTTACTAATCCATGTAAATAATTACAATATATTCCAATACAAAAGAAATTGTGTGTCTCTCTAACTGAATTCCTATGGATTATAAAAAGGAAGGATCAAATAAGACGCGTTTTTCTAAATTAAAATGTTTAAAGACCATGTTAGATGTTATATATAGTAACTCAATTGATCATTATCTTATAATTAATTTCTATATCTTTAGATAGTAACACAACATTATATTATATAAAACCTCATTGCTATAATTTTATACGACATCTATGATCGACCTCATCCTAATAACTCTAATGATGGGAAACATAATGATGATATACTCTACCTATTTTTTTAGCTCTTTGGTGGAAAAAATATTATATAACCAATTACTGATAAGTTGTGGATATATAATTCATCTACGGTTTCAAAAAAAATAACCCACCCAAAACATTCTATTTATAATGAATGATTATTAACTGTAACATAAAATAACCATTACCTCTATATTCTAATTAGAATAGAACTGTTAATACTAAGATATGCCTATAAAAAATTTGTAGTAGATAAATTTTATGAATTAATATACATATTCTGTGCTTATAGAAATTAGACATCACAAAAAAATTTAGATCATACATCTAAAACCAATATCCAAAATATGGTATGATGCTTATGTAATACCCTATGTTCTTGGTATGTAACCCTAACATAATTATTTTTATGGTTATAAAGTTTACGAGTGGTAGTTGGGAGATTTGGGAGAACATTGGAATGGTTTTTTTTGAGCAAAATCGATGTCTCATAGGTGGCACATGATTAGTCTAACTGGGTGGCTAAACCATGTGAAATGGATTGTTTGAAGTAGTGATCTTTGGCACGGTGTGTGCACATTTAGGTAAACCATGTGAGGAGTCTGCACAAGGGTCTACATAGGCAGTAGCTAATTCATGGTAAGTGCACATATTGTCTAACTATGCAAACTGATTGTGTGCATGGAATATGTGAGATCCTAAACAAGTGGATCTCAAACGTTTTTGCCTTTAATTGGTACTTTTTTTCACTATTATGGTCATAACATGGGATTTTTCATCTCCAAAGGCTTGATAAGGTTCTCCCATAGATCCAAATAATATCTAAATTCTTCCCTTGGTGAATCAAAGATGGATTCTTGATGTAGGTGATCGTTCGTCTTCATTCTTGATCAGTTTCATAGATCTACGTAGATCTACTTATCCCCTTCCATTTATATCCGATATCTACAGTATTTATGGGTATAACTATGTTTGTGGATTCCAAATATGATGGGATTTGGTTTTAATCTTATAAAGAGAAGATATTTGAGATGGGTTCTTGGAGAATCGACATGGTTTTCATGTGTGTTATAAATTTGCAGGGTTTTTGTCAAAACCATTGAGGTATGCGGATTCTCCCTCAACTTCTATTTCTAGAATGTATTCTCTTATATTAAAATTTCATTTTTAATGAAGTTTATTGTGAAAAGAATGAAATAAATCTACATTAGTGGTGAGTTATGGTTTTTTTGAAATTTCATGATCTTAGTGATTTTTTCTGAAAAGAGGTTTAGTTTCGTGAATTTAAAATGATAATTATAAATTATTGATATTCTAGAATTTCTAAATGGTATATAAAAAATGGTTTTTCAATATAATTTTTTTTAAATAAAATTCGTGTTTTATTGAAATTGGTTTACATCCAAATGGGTTGGTATTGAAATCGTTTGGACGAAAATGGTTTTTAATAAAATGGGTTTTTATTGAAAGAGATGTGTTGGAATGATCATTAGGCATATGTGGGTTGTGTTCATTTTTCATATATTAGGCTTGGTTGAAATATAACTATATTCTTAGTTCCAAAGGGTTAATAGATCACGGGAAACAATTACCCTGTGACGACTTTATAGATCGACAAGAAACTGCTGATGAGAATATAACTATCATAACGTAGAATTCATGGATAATTGTGTGGATGTGTGAAAATTAATGGGTAAGAAAAATTAACATTGATAAATTTATTCAAGGTTTTTTTAGTTATTTTAAAAAAATAATAATTCTTGGAAAAAATGGTTTCAATCTCACATTTATGCTTTTAGTTATTAATGAATTTAGAAACTTGTTTATATTTTATTATAATCTATTTTGAGGTAATGTTTTATATAATTTTTTATGTAAATTTTTATAACTCTTTTATCCTAGTTGAATCAGTAGGGGATTAATTGGGTAAAACATACTGATTTTTGTACTCACCACTTCTTGGCACATTGGTGCTTTTGCAGATTCTATCATCCAGGACAAGGGAAAAAGAAATGTTTCACACATGTTTAGCACTACCTTGTGATTTATGGGTTGTTCAGAGATTATAGATCATTGATCTTGTGTAGAATTAATTATTGTGGTCTCTTGAGGGTCTTTAGTTTTTTATCTGTTGTGTACTTTGATACATGTTTGGTCTTCTGTTGTTGTGTACTTGGATGTTGTTTTGAGATACATGAAGTTGATAAGTTGTCTTTATTTTTTTCATTCATCATTTAGTGTATGTTCTGGTTATGGTTAGTATATTGCTTTATTCTTAAAGGGTAAATCTTTCCCCACAACTTGTATTCGAAACCCATAGGGATTTATTTCCAGCCTTTTCCATCCTGGGGATGTCTCTTAAGGCCATGTAAAGACTCATTAGACTCTCAACACACTAATAATTAGCTTCAAATTGGAAATGGTATTTGTCAGGTCCTTCCATGGTGGAAGAAATGATATCTACTTGTTTGGTGCTTTCCTTACATGTAGTTATTAGTTTTCTTGGTATTGGAGTTGAAAATCCTTTTTGTCTATCCTTTAGGCAGAAATCTTATGCAAGAGATGGATTGTCAGAACATGAAATTTATAACATAATAGGACATTGATAAACCTTTTATGCTGAACATCAAGTTTCCAGGGTGTTGGGTACCAAAGTGTTTGGAAACACTTCCAGGATATAGGAATCTCATTGTAATGGGTTTAGTTAATGAGACGTGTATTACATGCATTATAGAGAAATTAATTCCCACATGGAGTGCATATGTCATTTTGAGGATTGATTCATGATGTGAAAATCAATTGATTTTTAAAAAATTATGAAGTTGTTTTTCAAATGAATGATTTTGAAAAATGGAATGCATATGATATTTTTGAAATGGTTTAATTTTCAAAAGCATGTTGAATGGTTTAAAAATAGTTGAACATGGGAAAATGTTGTTTTGGGAATCAATGTTGTGATAGTTGATGTGATATAATTTTAAATGTGAAGGAATTAGTTTCTAAAGAGTGGGATTGATAGAGTCAGTTGTTGGTTCAAAAAATGGAACTTGGTAGGCATTGTCGAAACCAACTTGATGAAGAGGTAGTGAATGTGGTTGCACCAGACCCACGGTTGAACCAAGTGATTGTTCAGATTATTTTCGAAGATTTTCAAGCTATGGACATAGGGAAAAATAGGAATGATCCAAGGAATTTGGATTATAGCATCCAGTTCATGAAGCAGAATTCATCTATCATCCAAGGAGATTTTTAACCCGAGAAGGCGGAGGTGTGGTTGAGTAGGATGAATCTTTTATTTGACCTTATTGGCACACCAGAAGAGCTAAATTTAAAGATGGAGAAGTATATTCTTGAGGATAATGCATGCTAGTGGTGGGATTTTGTGGTGTTGGGGAAATTGGGTGAAGGCCTTACATGGGAGGATTTTGATGAATTTCTCATTAAACATTCTATCCTCACACGTTAAAGATCCATAAAAATATATTCTTCTTCATCCTGAAATAAGATAGCCTTTATCTCACGGAATATGCCGCTAAATTAACATGTTTAGTCTATTTGGAACCAACGATTACAGAAAGTGCATCTTTGGAGGCCCACATCATCGTATCAGGGATACATCAAGAGATTAGATCATATATTTTGATGCAATTTATTACATGTTATACAGAGATGGTGAATAGATAGACTATGGTTGAACGTAATATACAGCTATCTACGGGACATGTTATGATGATACCTACCTGAAATGTTGGCAACTCAATCACTAGAAACAATAGGAAAAGGGACAGTTATTTATAAGGTGGAAGTGGAAATTAGAATTAGATGGCTGGATAAGTCATCCTTCCTCCACAATCCTATAGCAATGTAGGTTTTGTCAATGTGGTTCACATGACCACAAAAAGAGAGTGTGTATGAAAAAACCTAGAGAATGTCATAATTTCAACTATATAGGACATCCTCAGTGATATTGTTGTAGTTCCCCATGTTTGGGTGCTCGAGAAACTTCTCAAGCAATAAATGCATCGTATGTCTTGACAAGTTGAGGACAGTGGAATCAGTCTCATTAGTAGAGAAGAGCTGGCCATGGTGATTCTAGAAATACGATAACTCCTCAACTAGGGAAATGACATCATGGAAACAAGGATAACATTGCAGCGACAAATAAATTGTATGGAGATGAGAAATTCATTATTGATGAATGGGATGTACCATCTACGGTGAGAGGTACAAATATATTGAATTATACCCTAGTGAAAGTGCACATCGATACTGGTGCATCTCATTCTTTCATTTCATCTCATGCTATTTATTTTCTATGTTTAATATTGGGAATGATGTCTTCTATTTTAAAAGTAAAAACTCCTCTTGGTCAATGAGAATTTATAGCCATCATGCGTTGAACATGTGTCATAACTATAGATGGAGTTGAGCTGAAATGGAACTTCTCGGTGTTTGTCATGAATGTCTATGATGTAATCTTGGGTATGGATTTTTTGATAATGTTTAAGGCTCACATAAGCTTTTATATGAGAAAAATGAGTTTTATGATTGAGGATGGCATTAATCACCTCCTCTAAAGAGAGATTATGGAAAGGAAAAGTGAAAAGAGCTCAGTGGTACCAATGGTGGGAATGATCTCTTATTAGTAAGATGATTTGACTTTGGCATCGATGGATGAGATCGAGTGAATTAGTTTTCTAGAAGTTATGGATTTCTTTTCAGAAGGATTTATTGAGAACATCATAGGGTTAACACCATTACGAGAACTGGATTTTATGAATGATCTTCTTCCGGGGACCATTCCTATTTCCCTTCCATCTTATATGATGTACCCAAAAGAGTTATATGAATTGAATATAAAGTTGGAGGAGTTGGAAATCAAGGGTTTCATTCGAACAAGTACGTATCTACGGTTAGAACCGATATTGATCATGAAGAGGGAATATGTAACTCGGCCACAGTGTGTTGAGTATCATATTCTTAACCAAGTTACAATATGTAATAGTTATCTACTTCGATGTATTGATGATTTGTTTGATAACTTAATGGGAGATCATTGGTTCTCCAATATTTAATTCTGATAAGGATATCACCAATTTTGATTTAAAAAGGAAGATATTCCAAAGACAACATTCATATGTAGATATGGATACTACAAATATGTATTCATGCCTTTCAGTCGAACGAACGAACCAACTTTCTTTAGGGATTTGATGACTCAAATATTTCAGCAATATTTGGAATCTTTTGTTGTTGTGCTTTTTTACGACATTTTGGGTTATTCAAAGACAAAATATGACATTGAGGTTCACCTGGAAATATTGTTACAAATCTTGAGAGATCACCAAGTAAATGAAAAATTATCATGGTGTGGTTTTTGGATATAGAAGGTACATTTCCTTGGACATGTCTCTTATGAGAATGTGGATTATATTGATCGTAAAAAGATAGAATCCATTATCTCGAGTTATCCCCCAAAAAATATTTTTGAGATACGACATTTTCATGGTCTATATGTTCACTACCGATGCTTTGTGCTTGATTTTCCACAAATAGCTTCACAAAAGATAGCTTTGACAATGTTGAATGATGCAATACAATGGATAGAGGAATTATATAAATCTATCCAGGAATGAATGGCTCGTCTTACATCAGCACCGATCTTGATCTTTCTAGAACCAGGACCGGGGTATGTGGTGTATTGTGATGCTTTAGGATCAGGGTTGGGATGTGTTCTCGTGAAAGAATATCAAGTGGTTGCTTATAGTTCTAGACGGTTAAGGTGTCATGAGTAGAATTTCCCGACACACGATATTGAGCTATCCGCAGTCGTCCATGCTTTGAAAACATGGAGACATTATATCTTCGGTGAGAAATTAACTGTGTTCATTGATCACAGAAGCTTGAAACACATTTTATCACATTGAGATTTGAATGTGAGGAAAATGAGTTAGATGATTTTTCTCCAAATGTTTGAAAATGACTTGACGTACTCACCAGGGAAAGGGAATTTTGTGGCAGATGCATTGAGTAGAAATTTGTATAATTAGTTGGTGAAAGAAGCATCAGATGAATTGTAGTTGATATCATCCCTAGTTGACATGCATGTGGAATTTGATGATCGAGGTGATGTTGTGGTTTTCATTTCATCTATACTTGTTCCTGATTTGGTAAAAATGGTTATAGGGGCAAAAAAACAGATGTAGAAAGTCTAGTTATGAGTTGAAAACTCAATAGTGCGGAGACCATTGAGGGCTGGAAACTTGATGGAAGTTAAAATTTCTGTTTTAGATATGGGATGGATATACCTATGGATTTTCCGGAAAAATAATTCTTGATTACCACCATTCGAGATGGGCAGCATATCCTGGTACACAAAAGATGTTTAAGGCATTAAGGGCGTAGTATTGGTGGAACGACATGAAAAAGAAGGAGGTCGAGTACGTATCATAGTGCTTAACTAGTCAGCAAGTTAAAGCGAAGCATCATTGAACATCAGGTATGTTGCAGCCTTTACATATCCCAGTGTGGAAATGGGTGCATATAGGGATGGATTTTGTTATATGTATTCCAAAAATGGTTCAGAAACATGATGCCATTTGGGTGATAGTGGATCGACAAACCATGTTGGCCCATTTCATACCAATTCCTGAAACTCATATGGTGAAGGATCTATAAAAAATCTATATCCATGAAGTGGTAAAGAGGCATGGTGTATCTGTTTTAATAGTCTCATATAGAGATCCGAGGTTCACATCTCCCTTTTTGTAAATCCTTACAACAATGCCTTGGGAATCAGTTGACTATGAGCATGACATATCTTCCATAAAATAATGGGAAATTTGGGCAGATGATAGAAACTATGTAAGACATGTTGCAAGATTTCTTAATCGATTTTGATGTCTCTTGGTAGGAGCATATAGCCTTAGTGGAGTTCGTTCACAATAACATCTATCATGCCACGATACACATGGATCTATTTGAGGAACTGTATTTCTTCCTTGTCGTTCTCCACTATGTTTGGTGGAAACATGTGAAAATTCACTAGTTGGACCGAGCCTTGTCGAAGAAACAATGGAGAAGACCTATTTGATCAGAAAGAGGATGAAGAAGGCTCATAGTCTTCATAAATATTATGCGGATCATCATTAACTTTTGTTAATTTTTTCTATGAGTGATCATGTGTTCATTAGGATCTCTCCAAGACACAATCATCATCATTTCGGGAAGCAGAGAAAGTTATATCCTAGATAAATTTCCCTTTCTAGACACTAGAATGGGTTGGAGATGTTTCATATTGATTGGAATTTACCACACATTTAAGTTTTGTGCATAATGTATTCCATGTATCTCAGTTGAAAAATTATCAACCTGACACTGACCATTTGATAAAAAAGGGATCACATTGACATAGATCTAGATGTGTTGTTGATACATATCCCATTGTGGATTGTGGATAGGAAAGAGAAATTCTTGTGTGGAAAGAGAATCATAATAGTGATGGTTTAATGGTAGCATTGTAAAATTTAGTAAGAGACACAGGAACGTGGGAAGGAGGGGAATGATTAGTGGCCAAAACTCTTTCATATGGGTGAGGGTTTTCTACTTTATATGGACGGAATGTCCAATGGTGGGGAGAATGTATTACCCTCAGTTTCTAGTACATAACCCTTACATAAGTAGTTTTGTTTTTATAAAGTGTAAGGGTGATAGATGGGAGATTCATAACAACGTTGGCAATGTTTTTTGTAGATAAATGGCAGCCGCATGGGTGGAACTTGATTTTTCCAACCATGAAGCCATACCATGAGAAATAGAAAGTTTGAGGCTTATAGATTCAGAACGGTTTGGACACAGTTAGGGAAACCATGTAAGGAGGCTATGCGAGGGTCTTCCAAAGTAGGATCTAATGCATAGTAAGATCACATGTTCTTTAATGTGTAAAATAACCATGCGAATGGTTTACCAGAGATCCCAAAAAAGTTGATCTCACACATTTTTTCCATTATATTTGTCATCTTTTCCTATAAAGCCTTCACTAATTTTTTTTCTTCTTTTAAGGGAATATAAGGTTCTCCCATTGATCTTAATGATATCCAAAGGATTCCCTTTGCTAATCAAAGACATATTCTTGAGGTATGTGATCGTTCTTCTTTTTCCTTGATCGGTTTCCATGATCTACATAGATATACTTCTCCTCTTCCCTTGTATTTGTCGATCTAATAAAATTTTGGGGATACCTAGGTGAGTTGATTTTAAATATGATGATATTTGTTTTTCATCTTGCTAAGAAAAGAGATCTAATGGGGGTTATTGGAGAATCTACCTGGCTTTCTTGTGAATTTTTCATTCGTTGGAGTTTTCGTGAAAGCCATTGAGGTAGGTGGAATCTCTCTTGACTCCTCTTTCAATAATTGACAATATAATATTCAAATTTATTTATTTGAATGATATTTATTTTCAAAATCATTTAATACATATTTTTTAGTGATGATTTATGGTTTTTGTGAAACTGATTGATCTTTGTGAATTTTGTGCAAAGTGGTTTAGTTAATTGAATTTAAAAAGGATACTTTTAAATTATGGATTTATAGTATTGAAAATCCTTGAAAAATCCATTTTTCAAAATAAATATTTTCCAAAAATATTGTGTTTTAATGAAATAGTTTGACATCAAAATCAGTTGATGTTGAAATTTTTTTGAGGGAAATGGAATTCAATAAAAATGTGTTTTTATTGTAAGGGATGTTTTGTCATGATCATTAGAAATGTGTTTTTTGTGTTCATGTTTCATATGTGGGGTTTGGTTAAAAATTGACATTGTGCTCGGTGCTGAATGGTTAATGGTACATGGGGAACAATTAAATTGTGATGGCATGGTTGATCAATGAGAAACCACTCATGCGTTTGGAACCGTCATAACGTAGCATGCATGATTTTTTATGTTGATGTGTGGAATGTATTGGGAGTGCCAAAGGAACATTGAGAAATTGTTTTAATGGTTTTTTATTTTTGTTTTGAATAAAATAACCTACTGGAAAAAAATTAGTTTCAATCACACTTGTATGATTTTAGTTATTAATGGTTTTGGAAACGTGTTTATATATATTTTATAATATATTTTGAAGATTTTTTTATATAAATTGTTTTATTTAAATGTTTCTAACTCCTCTATCCAATTGGAATGGGTAGGTAAGTCCTTGGAGAAAACCTACTGATTTTTATAGTCACCCCTAACTTGGAACTTTGGTGATTTTGCAAATGCTATCTTCTGGGACAGGGGATAAGCTAATGTTTCACACATGTTTAGAAATGCATCATGATGTTTGTGTTGATCGATTATTGTGGAACTAGGATCATTTTAATCATGAAGTCTTGTGGTCTCTTGAGGTTCATTAGTTGTTTATCTATTGTGTACATTGATACTTGTTTGGTATTTCTCTGTTTTATACATTGATTTGGTTTTGAGATACATGAAGTTTTTTAGTTGTCTTCCATTTGTTCGTGCACCATTTAGAGAATGGTTTGGTTATGGTTCGTTGGTTTATTTGTTAATTTCATAAATGGTAAATCATACCTCCAATTGTATTAGAAACCCTTCAATATTTATTTACATCCTTTGGCATCTTGGGGATCTTGATTAAGGCCATGTAATGACTTGTTGGACTCTCAAGCCAATGAGAATTACTATTTCATTACATTTATCCTCTCAATATGGTCTTATCTCATCCAAATTCAAGTCAATATTATCTTCCATGGATATGTTTTATTTATATATAAAAACACAATTGTCTTGATTTATTTTTATATATGTAGTGACCCAATATTTTGGAAATTATAGTCATTATCCTCCTATTAATAGAAAACATTTTATGTATACTACATTTAATAATAAAACTGGACTATAAACCCTTACATACTCAAAATAAATTTATGAATAGACTGTAAATCATAATATATTGCTGAATTAATTATTTAATGGGATGAAATTTAATATGAAAAACCAATGGGATTCAAATATATGGTACATTAATCACTGAAAAACACATAGAAATAGAAACCACCACTAAATAGTAACACTTTGTTGAAAAATAACCAAAGGTACATAATAACAGTACTATATAGGAATATAACTATAATAATTATAAAACATATTATGAAAATAAGATTATATATGGTCATAAAAAATCCCATTATACTTATCTTTTTTTTTATAATAAAAATACTAAAAAACCATCCAAGGAATATCAATGTCTTCAATGTAAAAAATATCGTGGACAACCAATAGATAATAATGGTAATATTTTTTATAATTGATATATTGTCAACAATGTCACGACCCATCCCCCAAGGGCCTATACCGTGACTAACCCCAAGCCTGCCTTCCATAGGTCAGGGGCTAGCGATTAACACCAGAGGCATATTCCCTAAAAACGGTGAAGTAATTGCCTTTATGACCTATAAAAACACGCAACCGAGTACACAAAAACATAAAAACACAAGAAAAATTCATGACAAAAAGAGTACTGAAAGTAGAAGTGAGCCGGAATACAAGACCAATAGTAAAGGTACAAGTACAAATGAAATAAAATACAACTGAATAAAGTCAATAGACAACTACTAGATTGTCCTTCGAGATTCCTACATCAAGGGTAAGTACAGATCGCCTCCTCATCACTCCACATCCGTCCATCTCCTCCATGCATCGACACACTATATATTCCACCTCAGGGTACCGTCCAATCCTGGTACTCTCAGCCTCTGTCAGCACTTTTCATCATCTTCATCCAACACAACAAGGTGCTGGCATAGCCCGTGCATGGGTGAGTATAATGATACTACGTAGGGACCTCAGGACCCTCAATGTCTCACAAAATCTACCAAGGATAGACCAAAAATTTAGAAATCAATAGATAACCATACTAAGGTATATTCCTATACATATACCTATGTTATCAAGTTTTCCATCCCAATCATGAGAAAACAAACAGCGGTAATAACTCAGCTAACACCTCAATTTATTCTAGGGGTAGTAACAAGTAATATTCTGAACCCTCAGTTGCTGGAGAACTCTTTATATATTGAGTATAGTGGGCTTACTGCGTCATATAGAGGCGCTTCCCAATAACCTCATACTGCTGAGGTAGTCCTCATGTTGATTACTGTGGGTCTGCCACATCACACAGAGGTGCTCCCCACCGCAGGTTTGCCGCGTCAAAGTGAGGCACTGCCTCTCATGGCCTGCTGAGGTAATACTCTTATCGAGTACCGTGGGTTTGTCGTGTCGCACAGAGTCGCTACCCATTATTGGTATGCCATGTCACCAAGGCACTCCCCACTGGGCTAGTCGAGTCACACTGAGTTGAAACAGTTAGAAGTCTCCATGTCTCAACCTAGTACTAGGTTCCCGCACAAATGCTCTCTCATCGCTGGAAGGATCCGGTACACAAGTTACCGGTCAATTCTGAAACAACCACAATGTCCCATGAAAAATTATCCCAAAGTTCTTCCCTGTCATAGAGGTCTCATCCAAACAGACAATGCGTCAATCAGATGGTCGGTCTATGAGTTATTAGTTGTTTAGTCCTGGGCCCCCTTTGGCTTTGTGCTCGATCCTACAAGACTGAATCCTATCTCATTCAAAAACTCAGTGGAGTATCACTCAATGGGGTTGTCGCGCTCCAAGGTTACCAGTGCTGCTGACAGTTTTTCAAATAGATGTCTTGTGCCAAAGTTATGGCCAAAAGAAGACAAATGAGTCTTAGTGGGCCATTGTCCGGTTCCACCCGGATGGACCGACGCGGCCCAACCCGGCCTGACCCGACCTGGGCTATCCCGCTAGGTCTAGACTAGCCCACAGTGTGTCACGGCCCATTGGGTCGGTCTTGCCCGTTGGGTCTGGTTCGACAGGCCGTGAGGGGCTGCAGAGGGCCGCGGATGGCCGGGAGGGTGCGATGTCGCGGGGCAGCTCAAAGGGCCAGTGGGAGAACCAATCCAGGGTAGCTCGGAGGGCCAGCAGGCGGTGCGAGCCGGGGCGACACAGAGGGCCCCGTGCGGCGTGATCAGAGGGGGGGGGGGGGGGCTCTGAGGGTTGGTAGGGGCGTGGCTTGGGGCAGCTCAGAGGGCTGCGGGCAGTTCGAGCAGGGGTAGCTCGGAGGGCCGCCGATAGGGTGGTTAGGCCAGGGTGCGGGGTCGGTTTATCCTGGAAGCCAGAACTTCGTGGGGATGCACGACCGGGGTGCGGATCCGGTGCGCGCGGCCGGTTCGGCCGTTAGACCAGAACGCAGTGGGGGGGGGGGGGTGGCGGGCCGTAGAGGCTGCGGGTGGCGGCGTCGTTTCCTTCCTCACCTTCATCGCCTTCATCGCCTTCTTCCAATTCGATGAATACACCAATGAAGAATAGTGGATGGGTCGGGACATGTTTCTTTGGACCTTAGCCTATGAGTTTAGAGTGATAGTTAGTTGTTCACAAATAACGAAGCATGAATGTTTATGGAAGATATTTTAATACATCATTTCCCACCACCCTCGTCAATTTCTATTACAAAATCCCGAAAAATATTTAGAAGGAGGAGAACATGGGAAGTGATAATCAATAAACCCATTCCTTGTACGTTGTTGGGGTGGGTGCGAGGAAGATGGTGAAGTCGTCTTGTGCATCTTGATCACCACACACCTCCAATTCCGGGCTCGTGCGTCAGTTCTTTATAGTCGATGATGAGGATGTCCCACGTCGGATGAATTCTGGAAGAAAAATGTCAAAGGAGTTCATCATTAATTTTCAGTGTAGCATTCTTCTTTGGAGAGATTTTCTCCCAAGGATCCTCCCTTTGCCAACGTTTCCACCAAAATGAAAAGGTAGCCTCCAAAATATTAGATTAAGTGATCTATTAGGTTCATTGGCATAAATTTCATTTTGAAGCATTTAATTAGTTGAGATGGCTTAGTTAATTATAGGGGGAGGGTAGGAACAATTAATGTGTAGGAAGCTCAAGAGGATCCTCCACATTAAGGAGGTAGTTGAAGAGGTTTAGGCCTCAGGTGGTCCCCACCACCATAAACACTCAAGGGAGGTTAGACTTAGGGGGTCCCCACCACCATAACCTCTCATGGGTGGTTATGGTTTGGTGGTACCCACTTCCAACTTATACATGTAGTTTGGTTACAACAAAATTAAATAAAACATGTGTTTATTTTATTTTATGATTTCAAAGAAAAACCAAAATACTAACTCCCACCCTCAACCAACTATCGTCGAGGTGAATGTAACTTTATGTGAATAACGGCATTGCGAGTTCAACGGTGTCCTCAGATTTCAATTCCGAGAACCTGTTCAATAGTTAGAAAAACCCTCTCGCATGTTTACAGAATATAACTGAAATAATGTTCAGAAATTAATTCCGTGAACTCTGGGCATCAGAATCACACGCCGTCAATTTTCACGGACTTGTAAAATTTCCATTTATTTAAAAACAATTACATGGAAATTCTTGGTCTTTAAAAATAACCACAATCCATGATAATTATATGGATGAAAAAATATCTTTTAGGAAAAATTATGTTCATATAATAATATTTAAATTGATACATTTTAGATTACCTCATAATCACCTCAAATCAAACACATGAACAATATATATTATCTATTTACCAATGAATTTTTTCTTCTGATATTAGGTAATAAATCAAAACTTATATTCATATATCAAAAACAAATCTTACATGAAATTCCCCTTTTTTACTCCTAGTCCAATATCAATTATAATGAGATAGATCCTTTCACTCCTTCTATCTGGTGTCATTGTTTAGTGACCATAATAGGCTATATGAGAAAACATATTTGTATACATTATTATCATAAACATATGAATTGAATTAAAAAAACAAAGAAAGTAATAAAAAATTTAGATATTTAATAATTTATATAATTTTATATATAAAAATAAACTCAGAAATACCAAAACAATATCGGTTGTCAATATCCTAGAATCATCCACCATAAAATGAAAGACCATTGAACCTCCATAATGATCACTAAAACACTACTATAAAAATTGAATCACACTAACACACACACACTAATATATATATATAAGTACATTAATGGTTTAGGAAAACATGTATACATGTATAATCAGCCAAAAACATTTTCATTAATATATGGATGATGTTCACTATCACATTAGGAAATGAATAATTGAATGACATCATCTTATGAACAAGTTCAAAGAAACATATCTCAATAATGGATAAATCATGAAATATCATTCAATAATCCTAAACTAAATTTATGGATTTTAGTTTAAATACCACATGGCCACATGAATACATTCTTGAATGCTTTGGGGTGTCGTCTAACAGCAAGGGTATATGGTAGAATCATTGGGAAAAAATAACATAATCAGAAGTAAAATTGAACAAAAAATAACCATACTATTATAAATTACAAAACCTATATATTATTAAAATATAAACATTCCATCAATATAATAGAATTTTTAATAAATGTACTTAATTGAAAAAAAATAAAAATTGGTCAATGATCACCCTATAGGTTGAACAAATTCATTAATGAAAATAAAAAAATATACACATGGATCTAATCCCACTGCAATATATATATATCATATTGTATCTACACAGAAACTGTACAATAAAACTGGAGGCTCAACCCAAACATTACATGAAATAAGTGATTGATAATAATGTAACCTAGTGTTATTTCTACCAGATTAGGGTTGGAGTACAACTCCTAAGGCTTCCACCCACACAATCCCATATCAAACTAATAAAATATAGTGTATGTGGATGTGATATTCAAAATAAAAGTAAATATACAATGAATAATGTACAATGGTATAGTATATAATAACAAATTCACATATTAGAAACATGCACCTATAATTAAACTAGAATTTTAGAAACAAGGGTTCCACAAACTCTGGTCATACATTCTTTTGATTCCTAACAGATTTAATACCGAAAAGCTATGTTTGAAACCACACTCCATTTGATGAGGTATTTGAAAACATAAGTGAATATTCTTGTATGTTGGGATGGTCAATGGATATGAAAACCAAACACTTAACACATCCTTATTGGGAGTTATGATGACCCTATCAAACCATACATGGATATTAAATCATTTTAGATGAATATTCCTCACATTACATAAGTATAAGACTGTGGACCATAATAGTTTAGTGTCTTTCTAATCTTTTAAACAAAAACTCATATCAAAGTTAAATACAATTAAAATCTAATGTAATGATGACCCCCACTATTACTCTTGAAAATTATACACTACATAAAGCTTTTTTTATATCATATGGAATGGAAAAACAATAATTTGTGGGCTCAAATGCTATTTTAGGGTTAAAAAGAAAGTTACATAAGCATGAAATAATGTAAAGAGTATGTGAACCTAAGAATTATATTAGAAAACCACACCCCTCATACTAATGATTAAAAACATGAATTGTAGATGAAATATTTTCATTTCATAAGGACTGATTCAATATGAATTAATATAATATATGCACTGAGGGTAAAAAATAGGAATAGTACACAAATTTATGGCATTCATGAATTTTTTTAACATTGTGAATATTCCTAAATAGAAATTGGTTTGCTCATTAAATTATGTACATGAAATCAAGACCTTATATAAAATAATGGACATGAAACTATGTTCATAGAGAAAATTAAGAACATGTAATCATATTCACACATATAGTTGTGACCATGTAATAAGGTTCATACATAACATTGTAAAAATTTAATCAGGTTCAAACATAAAATTGTGAACATGTAATCTAGCTCACATGTATCATTGTGAACATGAAATTATGTTCACACATAGGTGGCCAGACCACCCTGGCATGACACACCAATACCACTTCTGGAATCCCAGTCTTTATATACTTTGATACCTTACCAATATATCTATGTCTATGACTTGAGATATATAAATCCTTTTTATTTCATTTGGGGGGGATATTGTTCTCGCCTATTGTATAAGTAAATCAATAATATGTGTGAAAAAATAATGTAAACACTCCTTATATCGTATCCCAAGATTGTGATAGATATATCAAAAATGACATTATATAGTAGCCTATGGAAACGTGAATGGTTTTATAATAACTTCTTTATAGGTTGGTTTTACAAATAAGTGGGTTTCAAGAGAATTTTATCGTCATATAAATGATGGAAGTGAAATAGATTTCACAAATAACTTTTCATCATAAACATAACCACACAAAGACAGTATATTAATGTTGTCCTTGGATTATATCCCAAGAAAGTCATAAACTATACACAAATATATCATCGTAAATGGAGAATTATTTCTAATTATCACTTTAAAATTTTCTGACGGATAATAAAATTTCATTGATAATAAATTACTAAATATAAGGCATATTCCAAATAATTTTCATTTAAAACCATTTTTAGGATATAAAAATAAATGTTAAAAATAACATGGAAAATTTCTTAAGGAAATTATCAATTCGTATATAAATTTTGTTTTATAAAAACAATTCTAAAACCATTTTCATTGAATATAATTTTATAACCCTATAAATGAATTTTTGAAAATAATTTAATCCAATTTTTATAAATAAAATATTTTAGAAATAATTTTCACTAAATATGGGTATAAAATATAATTGAAAAATATTTTTGAAAAACTTATAAAAAATGGTTTTGGAATAAATTATCATTCCAACTAAAGAGATAAATATAGGTATTTTATTTATACCATTTTCTTAATTATATTAAGTAACATGGAGTAGAAAAATAAGACAATTAATTGATGTTATAATTGATAAATACCCTGAATTCTATTTTCCAACTCGGTACACGAAAACACTTATTTCAAGAGTTTTGAAAATTTCTTTCTCTTGAAATATTTTGAGTCATCTCACTAGGTATAACCTATTTACTATGGTGCATCTTTTTCTCTTTATGATGACTCCATCAAGTCACCAATCTTGGATCACAGTGAGATATCATGATGTTGGTCCAACGAGCGATGAGGCGTCATTGCAGGGGCCACTTACAATAGTAGAACATTCTGCAGGTGTGCCAGTACCACCAACACCTGGGAAGAAGTTTTTGCAAATAGCCAAACAATCTGACAGTGCAGGCCAACTAAGTGTGTTGCACTAGTTCTACAAACATAGGACTTTAATGTTTCAAGGAGAGATAGATTCATATGCACATAAGGACTAGCTGGAGGTCGTGGCGCGAGTTTTCTGCCTAGTTGCTACAGTTACAGACTATATGGTGATCCTAGTTGCAAGCCTCTTTCAGGGCATAGAAGGAGGATGGTGGACCTAGATGCTCCACAAACACGAAGATATGATTCATTTCTATTCGGACATTGATAGTGTCTTGAGGGAAAATTTCACACCAAAAACACTACACTCTGTGCCTACTCATGAGATAATGCTCTTACTATAGGGCATCCAAATGATGGCTCGGTAATCTACTATATTTACTAACCTCTCACACTACTCCAATAACATGGTATGTGACCCTTTATTTAGGTCCAAGACCTTTGATCAGTGTCTTCGATGAGAGATCATAGCAAAAATGATTTCTCACAACATATTGACATAGGCTGGAGTGCTAGAGCGAGAACTACTCGAAGAGAGTTTTCCGACAGAGCAGGAACTGAAAACGAGATTTACCAATAGATGACATGAAGTCGAGTCATCTTTAGTAGGTAGTAGGCAAATAACGTAGAGGCCCAAATGGGACAGACCATCTGGAGGACAAACCCATGACTTATGGTTGGAGGTGTAATGCTCGTAAGGTATAGGATTTCATCTGACAACTAGAATTTGTTACACATATTGAGGACATGGGAACATGGATCTCCACTTTCTGACTCCCCTCGAGGACCAGCATGCGGTCAAGGGACTGTCAAGATAGTGACATTGTTTCAAGCAATGAGTTCTGCAGGGAAATGAATGTGGTCGAGGAGGAAGTTGTGCAGCAAGAAAGTGGTTATAGATTGAGGTATTTCCGACACCACCCACATGTGGTCCATCCCGACCACCCGAAGAAGGTGGATAGGGACGGACTCAGATTCAATGAGAAGAACCCAATGACTAGGGAACTCTCTAGAGGATTGGGGGTACAATCAGTGTCTACTCAACACTACATATAGTTCTTATAGACGCCATTCCCATTCACTATTTCATTTCCAAGACTCTCGTTCAGAGCTTGGAGATTCTTGTGTAGTTGATGGCTTGATCATTACATTTAGAGAATACTATAGGAGATGAATCGATGATTATACATTGGTGCCAACAGTGTGATCATACTCTAAGTGGTGAGAACTTCAGCTAGAATATCCAATTAGTAACGTCGAGGCCTTATGATTTCATATTGGGTGTTGAATTTTTATCCACGGTCAATGTATATATCGAATGTTTTAGGTGAAAAGTGTGGTGTGTCCATGAGAATGGGACCATGTCTTACTTATCTGGTGAGAAGGGAACCCTTGCAGAACAGAATGAACATTCTTAAAAGAGGGTTCAACTGATAACTCATCTGTTGGCTTGCCTCACCCTCAGTTTAGTGGGAAATAGAAGTCTGTGCAATCATATAGTGGTGAAATAGTATGTAGAAGTGTTCTGTAAGGATGTTCTGGGACTACCTCCTTGAAGATAGGTTGAATTATACATCAATATATACTTTAGGAAAACTCTGATACTTTCGCTTGAATATCGTATGGCTCCCATAGAGCTTCGTGAGTTGAGGTTATGGTTGGAGGGATTGTCGGGGAAAGGGTTTGTAAGACCCAATGTTTCTCCATGGGAAGCCTTGGTGTTGTTCTCCCCCAAGTCATAAGAGTTCGTGAGGGTTTTCATGGACTATCTGTTCCTGAATTAGGTGATTGTGATGGACAAGTATCCTCTGCCTAGGATTGAGGATCTCTTCAATTAGTTGAAGGATGCTCAAAGGATTTTCATAGATAGACCTCAGATCAGGCTATCGTAATCTTTTTGGTGTAGGATGAGTACTTATCGAAGATATTCTACCAATGCAGGAATTGACACTATGAGGTTTTGTTGATGTATTTCCATAAGACCAACACCCCAATAGTTTTCATGAGGCTCATGAATTTGATCTTCCAAAATGTCCTCGATTGCGTCAGGGTTGTTTTAATTGATGATATCTTTCTATAATCAGTGTAAGAGGAGGAGCATGCCATGCATATGAATAACGTACTAAATAAACTCTGAGAGAAGCATATAAAAGGTAAGATCATGATGTTCTAGTTCTAGATATGGGAGGTCCACTTTCTATGACATGACATCTCAAAGCCTAGATTTGAAATGGATCTGGTAAAGATAGAAGTAGTGCTTGCTTGGGAGACACCCAAGAGCATGACTAAGGTGAGAATTGTCTTGGGGGTTTCTTTGTACTACCAAATACTTTTACTGGAAATTTCTATATTAGAAGCACCCTTTTCAGCCCTTTCAAATTAGGGATAGCCCTTCATATTGAAGGAGAGATGCCAGGCGAGTTTCCAGGGATGAGGCAAAGATAGAAGAGTGCCCACAACATGAGGATACTGAATGAGGTTATTGGGTATGTAGTCTACTATGACGCATCAGGGGTCAGACTGGGATGTATTCAGATTTGGAATTAAGAAGTGATTTCGTATGGCCCATTACAGCTAGGGAAAGATTAGTAGAAATATACAACCCATGACATAAAGTTCGCAGCAGTGGTCTTTACATTGAAGATGTAGTGGAACTAGTTTATTTTTGAAATGTTTACTATCTACTCTGATAACAAGAGTATCAATAATATCTTCTCACAAAGGGACCTAAATGTGAGACATCAGTAATGGCTGCAATTCCTTCATGACTATGAATTCGAGGTAGTCTACACTCAAAATAATGGGAATGTAGTAACATACACACTGAATAGGAGGGTGTGTCTTGAGATACTGGGTGAGGCAATAGAGAAACTATCCACGTTGCATATATCATTTATTATAATGATGGGGTAGCATACCTCAAGTCTATGAATGCCACTCCCCCACTCCATCAGTGAGTTTGAGAGGCATAACTTGTAGACATTCACTGTGTGGCCCAACGAGCTCAGATATCCTTAGGATAGGCTCTTGATTGATTTAATATTGGTGGGGAGAATGTCATCCTTTTTAATGGATGCACCATAGTTCCTGAGATGTTATGGGAGGAGGTATTGAGGGAGTTTCATACATCCCCTTTAACTGTATAACATAGAGTGGAAATGATATACCCGGACCTCTGACATCATTACTTGTTTCTAAGGAATAAGAAATCATTGGTTGAATTCATTTCACGATTCCGCACATATCAGCATGTGAAGGTCGAACATCATGTTCTAGAATACAAATCACAGTTACTAGAGTCACTAGAATTGAAGTGGGATGGTATGTCTATGGACTTCGTGACTGCGATACCATGCACGTATGGTGCCACATCTCCATCTGAGTGATCATTGACTGACTCATCATGTTAGCCTATTTTCTACCCATTAGAGTGTTAGGATCAAAAAAAGGCTCGGGACACCTATATGTTCATGAGATAGTATGGCTTCACAGGATACAATCAATGAACATTTCAGATCATGATGATCGTTTTACATCCTAGTTGTAGAAGGGATTATAAGAGGCATTCAAGACTCAGTTACACTTGTCCACCACAATTCACCCTCAGATAGATTATCAGGAAGAGTGGACTATATAGACAACCAAGGACACATTTAATGCTTGCGTCCTTTATTTTTTCTATAGTTGGGATGACCACCAACCCCAGTTGGAGTTCACATACAAAAAAAGATATCACTCCACCATCGTCATGGAACCGTTTGAGGCCTTGTATGTGCGACCATGCTTATCATCTCTATACTGTACTGACCTAGGTGATTCAACAATTATAAGACCAGTGTTGGTACAAGATACCATTGAGAAGGAGTAGATAATCCATGATAAAATGAAGACTCATGGATCCCGAGAAATATTATTCTAAAAGGATATGGAGACCCTTGAAGTTCGAGGAGGGATAACATGTTTCCTTTCGAGCCTCCCCCGATGAGGATTGGGGAGATATGGCTAGGGCAGTAAGATACATCCAAGGTTCATCGAATCTTTACATATTCTCAGTAGAGTTGGAAAGGTGGTGTAAAACCTATTTATTTCCCCATAAATGGACCGAGTGCACAATTTTTATACGTGTCGCAGCAGAGGTGATATATTCATGTCCCATTGCACATCATCGATTTGGGCAAGAAGGACATTGAAGATGGGGAGACATTTGTAGAGTTTCCATTGGAGATTAAGGATCGATAAGAGAAAGACCTTGGTGGATGGTCCATTCCTCTAGTGCCAGTTCAGTGGAAGCACGAGAATATTTAGGATAGAACATGGGAGTGGGAGTCTTAGATTATTGCTCATTACCCCCATATGTTTTCTTTACATTTTTTGTGGCTTTCAGGAACATAAATCCTAGGGTGCGGAGAATTTAAAGACTTATAAATTCTATATTTTCTAGAATTACATGGAGTTTTTACGAGACTGTAGAATTCAACAACATGTGATTTTGGGGCCGAAAAATCCCAAAATGAAGATTTGAACTTTTTTAAGGTATGTTCAGTAAATGCGAGAGAGGATTTTTCGATATTATGAACTGGTTCTTGGATTGAAAATTTTAGGGCACAATTGAATTAAACGAATCAAAATTCTCTTAGGTAAAGCTTATATTTGACTGAAAATGGTCAGATGGAAATGTTATGTTTTGGATTATTTGGAAAAAAAAATAACTCAAGGAGTGATTTTTTTTGTTTTGTCCAACCATTGAGAAAATGTTAGAGAAACCACACCTTAACTGAAACACACGTTTAATAAATTCTTAGTAAATCAAGGTTCACTAATGAAACACATTAATGAACACGATGCCTCTATTGATGTTTCCAGAACGGATACCATATGCTTGCATAATGATACCACCATGATGCCAAAGGGGGTTAACCCGATGAGAGGGGATTCCCTCGGCCTCTACTACTTTCATCCTCCTTAGACCGTGTGTTCATTTCACTTTGACTTGTTCACCATTGATGTTTTCTATTTATGTTAATAAAAATATACATGTTAGTAGTTAGTGAAACACATTAATGAACACAACAATAAGGTGTTTTTTTCTTTTTAATAATCAATCCATTGGAGAATGAATTAAGAATTGTGGGAGAAACCATTAACGTAACACCAGTGACATCTCCATCCAATGAAGAAAGGATAAAGAATGTCGATCACTGGATGATCCAATCCAGAGATTGACTAGTGGTGTTTAATGGCAACGAATGTGAAACATCAATGAATATGGATGTCCTCAATTGTCCACAATGGATTCAAGATAATCCTAGTAGGGGACATAATTGTTCCAAGTGTTTAGTTATTCCTCTTATCCCGTTATAGAAAAATAATAAAAACATGGATCAAATGACAAATAGGTTGATCTACAACTCGTTTGATCATGAGGGAGGTTGTTGCAGGGTATTTATTTTGGGTTATTCGTAATCTATAAAATGATTATTATCATCCTCCTGACAAAATACAAATGCATAGGGCGTGAGCTAATCCGGACAAGGCCCGAATCCTCGGTTGATCTTGGATGTTGAGTGTTCTTCCTGGGTGACTGAGCAACGTGGAGGCAAGAAATTTCTTGTGGGCATCATATTGATGGTAGTGTCCCGAGAGGCCCATAGGATAATGTGAGATTGAAAATGGACCACCAGATAATGTCTAGTGGCCCGTGGAATGTGCTGCAGGTGTGGCGGCATGAGTGTTGGGTGGTGGGTGTTGGCACACCCTGACTGTGAGGAGGAGGCGGCGCCTGTTGGTGCTGTATAAAGATAGAGAGGCCTGCTCGATTGGTACACAAATGGTCAGATCATGCCGGCCATTATGGGGAGACGAGTTGGAACATGCTGGTGCCTCCAAATAGAAGAACTGGATTCCCCACATACAGTCTAGATTAATCAGCCCCGAGCATAAGGGATGGGATCCTCAGGTGGGCCAAGCCACTCCAAGAGGGCCGACACGCCCGCAGGCCCGACCCATGTAATCCATGACGATCCTTGGGCCCAATGGGCTGGTTGGACTGGGAACCTTACCGGACCCACACCGGATCTTCAGTGAGGGTCGAACTAGTCCGAACGGGTCAGACTGGACCTAGACCCGACTGGACCTGTTGAACTAAGATGGCTATAACTCACAGATCAGATGTACGATTGACGTGTCGTCTATATCATGAGAAACCTTGTGATGATTTAGTCCCTTTGAGATATTCCACATGAGTTTTGATAGATGTTGGAGTATGGACGGGCCATATTAGACTCGAATCCAACTGGGCCCTATTTACCTTTTTTACCATATCTTACAGACCATACATGTGATTTACACACTGTATGTCATGTTGTAATCCTTTTGAAAACGTGGTCCTTTGGGTTACTTATAAGTGGGACTTCGTGGTTGTTTATATACGACCAATGTATTTTTTAGAAATCCACTAGAAATAATTCATGTTATGTTAGGGAATGTAGTGGCTGGTTAAGATGTGATGAAAGAATAACGATCCTCTATGGGCCAACACTTACAGATCCTCTGTGGGACAACGCGAAGCGATCCACGTAGGGTCAGCAGCTAGCGATCCTCCATGGGTTAGAACCTATAGAACCTCTGTGGGTTAGCACTTAGTGATCCTCTCTTGGTTCTCACCTATTGACCCTATGCAAACGAGTAGAAAACCCTCTTTATTGAATAATATCATCTAGGTTTACGAATAATCATATTTATTCCCTCCCATTATGTTGTATACCTAATGTGAACTATCTTTTACTTTGTGCTATGTGATTGAGATCATGATTTGTGGTTTTTCCTTGTGTAATTCCAAGTGAACATTAGGTGTCTTGGGGACCCTACAGAGTATTGTTATACCCACCCATGCCCATGCTTCACCCACACCATGTTGTGTCTTGTGCAGACAATATAATGATTGACTGAGTCATTGGAGATCCTGGGTTATACGGTATAAGTAGGTGATCAATTGACGGGGTGAGCCGCAATGAAGATCTATACCTACCCTTCAGTTAGTATCCTTGGTGGGAGATCTATAGAGCCTGTTTTTCCTTTTTTTAAAATACTCTTTTATTTGGTCTTGTATACTATCCCCAATTACATTTAGTATGTACTCTTACACTAAGGGGTGATTTTTAGTGGTGGTTATACTACTCCTTTTTTGTTGTGTTTTACTTTTGCGTAGTTTTCCCTATCTGCATGTGTACTTGTTTAAAGGAAATTCCTTCTCGTTTTGTATTTCACCTTTGTAGTGCTATTCACCAGACCCTGGCCTATGGAAGGTGGTCTTGGGATATTCACGACACGTGCTCTGGGGTATAGGTCCTGAAATTCAATGATCCCAAACTTATTTTTAAAAAATAATTAACTAATAAAAATTTTAAAACTAAATATTTAAAATATTACGTAATCCTATTCATTCCCAACATTCATATTACTTGTAAATAACTACTATGTTAAATAATAATATTAAAATAAAATTGTATTTTGGTAAAACATGGTCATACTTGTAATGTAAGACAATCTCTGGGTTTCACATATCACAATATTAACGTGGTGTAGTGTATAAATAAATATTAACATGGCGTCTAATGAAAATTATATTATAAAAAAACATAATTAGTTTGAAAAAAATTAATTCATAGAAACTATGGGTCTTAAATTATACGTCCTTAAATTGAATTGGGTCATGAAATTTATCTGGGAAATCAAATGATTAATACATGAAGGTTCATTTCATATAAACCCACATAGTATAAATAAATAATAAAAATATCCTTTACATAAGAGAAATTTAAAAACATAACAATTTACTCAGGTAACACATAACAAGTTTTCCACAAACAAGACCATAAGTGGGTAGTAAGAATTTGGTAATAGAAGATAAAACTAACACAAAAATATTGATGTAGAGTGATATAGAACATCATTAGGAGAAAGATAATGATCAATAAGATGTCAACTGAATATGTTTTAAATTGTAATTAATACCAATAAAATTGAGGATAACATCAAAATTTTATTTCAAGACACCTTTACTAATGTTGTATACTTTTCACTAGATGATATAATGACATTATTAAATTATATTTCAGAAGCTCAATATCACCATGTGTATTTTCCTTCATTAATTTCAACTTCACCACTTACCCCAAAAATAATGTTGAATTTTTTATTCCAAAATCACTAACAAATCATAGGATCCTTATATTGATTACAAATTCATTCCATCTATCATTACTTATAATCTAAATGAAATGGTTAGCATATGTTCTCCAATATTAATAAATCTTCATATTGCGAAACATTAGCATATAAAACCTCATTCAACATTCAACATACAACTTTTCATAAATTATTAGTATTTTAACAATTCAAAAAAATTAAAATACAAAAAATTATAGATAAAGATACTAAATGTCTCAAAATCATTATAATATTTATCCGTAATTTATTTCCAAAAATAGATTTTGATTATCACATACAATATATGTTAATATCAACAGCAGGTATTCACATTGACCATAAGAATAATCTGAATTACCATAAAACAATATTTAACCAGACATGCTTCTTAATCACATATATAGAACACATAATATTGGATATACTCTAAAAATCAAAAAAATAGTGTAAAATTCCTCAATGATTACATAAACAACATTATCAATAAATCCATCATCAATTATGAGGTACTCAGTACTATCTAATTTACATTATTCATACTATTCATCTATTTATCTATATTGAAGAACATTTTATTATCCTCATGGAAATTTTAAGGGTAATATTCCCTTAATATTAAATTATAACCCTTCAACTAAAACTATTTTCTTAGTCATCAGTACCATTCAACTTATTATTCAAATCATAAATGAAGAAATCATCATGAACTATCCCTGAATATAATACAAATCATAATTCCTGAATCGAAATACAAAAATAATTTATTAATTTCACATCAATTATTAGCCTGGAATAAATCATTCCATAGTGTATAAGAAACTTATATGGTGAGTGCATTGAGTTGGGTAATTACTAGGTTCTATATAAGTAAGACATTGGGATCTATGAAAATTTTCCACTCTATGACCCTTTTTCTCATTATAATAATATCTAACCCATCGTTATATATATTAATTTAGGTATTTCTTGCAATATACATTTTATTTTGAAAACAAAGTCTTCTTTCATCATTGTTTATTTCCATGTGATTATTCACAAAATCTAATCATTCTATTATTTGATGATGTTGGAATGTCACTGAATTTTAAGTTGATAATCATATATTATGATATTTGATTAAGTAAAATCATTATATTTTTCTCTCTAGTCATAGTACAATTTGGTTTCTCATAGTCAATTAATTTTCCATTTGATTCAATGTTAACATGATTCCTTCAGGTTTCAAAGATCGAATAAAACTGAAAGAGTAGTTTGGTAACAATAATCATATTGGGGAACAACAAAATCATGATAAATAAGTTAACGGATGTATAAATAATGATACCATTTCTAAAATATTTGACACCCATGGTATATCCTAGGTTAGTCATATACGCCTTTATTAAAATACATCATGATGGTCTGTAATGTTTTTGTGTATTTAAAAAGCATATCCCCAAGAGATTCAAACGATATGTGCATCATGACATGTTTATATACACCAGATCCCTATTGGCTGTAGATCAATACGGTTATTTCAGGGTTGTTTCCACCATGTAAATCTCTTCTAGATCCACAATAACTATTAGTTTCTAGGTAGGGATATAATTCCATAGAAACCACCTTCTTTGTCATTGAAAAAAAATATAATACAATTTTATAATGATTGACACATCCATAGGCTTATTGTGAGTGAATTTCTTATACCCATCCATTGAGCTCTCCCACTTAATCCCTCTAATTTGTTTACATAATATTTCCTAAAGGATAAATAAATCATCCATTTGATACAATCATTAGTGAACCATACTTGACATACATGGATATTACATCATAATAAAAGAATATTCCAAACATTATTGATTTACATGGTCGAGGACCATAATAGGTTTGTGTCTTTTTAAGCATTGAAACAAAATTTTCTAAATTGGTGAAATATGTTCTGTATCTACCATACATATATTCCCCTATATTATTTACACAATAATATGCTATGAAAAACATTCTACATAACCTTGGGAAATGAAATATAAGAAGGGGTGAGATGAAATATTTAGTAAACGTAAAGAGGGAAGATATGTAAGAATGATAAATGCATAAAGGTACCATAACACGATCATAACATTGTAAAACCATACCGTACATATTAAATATATAAAATGTGAATCATGAGAAATATATTAGCATTATATAAGAGATGAATAATAATGAAATCAAAGAATATGATTCATAAGAGATTAACCATTAAAAAATTCATATATTTTATGCACACACATCATCTTATAACATTTTGAAAATGTGAAAATAGAAACAGGTTCACTCATTTAATTAGGGGCATGATATCAGGCACTCGTTTAAATGGATGAACATGTAACCATTTCCATACTGAAAATTGCGAACAGGTAATGGTGTTTAAATAAACATTGGAAATATGTAATTAGGTTCACCCAAAATAATGTAAACACTTAATCAGGTTCACATGTAACATTGTAAAAGTGTAATTAGGTACAAAAATATAATTAAGACCTTGTAATCAGGTTAGTGTAGAGGATGATAAACCTCCCAGGTGGGACACAAAACCATTCCATATGGAATCCATGTCTTAGTTTATTGAGTTCACTACCTATTACATCCACTAATATTTCATGAGATATATAAATATTTACCCAATTCATTTTATGGAGATATATGTACCACCCATCCCATTACGAAAAAATAGATTTTTTCAAAACAATTACCTAAAAATGAATTATATAATAACCCATTAAATGAATTGGGTATCATAAACAATTAATCATATCATAGATTATGGAAAAGAGACAAAGTTCATAATCATATCATCATATAAGATCTTGTGACAAATAAGAGGTTTTTGTATGTATTTTGTTGTGGTTTAACTTATAGATGAAAAAAGGTACTCATAAAATATTTTTTTTCTAAAAAATAAAAAAAAAGAATATAAATGGGTTCTTTTGATCATATCATTAGTAGAAAATAAATTACATTAAAAAACTCCATCTTAGATTATGAATGGTTTTAAAAAATCAATTTTTCAATTTCATAAAGAAAAACATACTTTCTTTGTTTATAACTTTTTAAAACACAAATCAATTTGAAAATAATTTTCCTTGAAAAAAACTTTATAAGAATATAAATTATGAATTACAAATATAATAACACATATTTTCTAGAAACCATCCTATTCACATTGATAATATCATTTCTAACAGAAAAACATATTGTAAAAAAATCATTGGAAAAATCATTGAATACATATACAGGAAGATTTCAAAAAAGTTAAAATAATTTTTAAACATTAAAAAAATTAGAAATATTTTTCATTGAAAATTATAAAACAAGACTATTTAGAAACAAAACTGAAACTATTCATAGAAAACATGTATTAGGATGAAAGATTATTTACAGCTGAAGAGAGAAACAAAGTGGGGTTTTCATAACATTTTATTAATTATATTAAGTACCAAATAGTTGGAAAATGGTACTATTACATGAATAATTATTAAATAAATTTAGGAAAATAAAATTCATGATATATAATTGTTGGTATATCATGATATTTCAACATTTGAGACTTAATCATAAATAATCCTGATAATTGGCGAGAATGTATCAAAACATATTTACCACCGTGGTAATGTCGAATCGTTACTCCCATGATGGAATAACTCATTATATAATGTAAAATATCATGGGGATTAATAAATTTAAAATATTTAATTTTTAATTGGTGTATATCCATATATTGAAAGAATATAGGTACAGAACAAAATGCATGTCTTAAATAATGAAAATTTATAAAAAAATCGGTTACCCATTTAGTGACATTTGAAATGTAGATCCCATTAAAGAGAGAACCTAAAATGGATATTTAAATACCAATAATTTTATTTATAATAGTCATAAAATACATTAATGTGTTTTATATATTCCATATATATTAAATAACTGGTGGATATAGCATGTGCCTCATAATAGTAAAATGTGAGATAGAAATCTTTTACATTAAGTATTGACTATCATTGTACACATTCAAAAATAATCAATAATAAATGAAATTTTATTATAAATATACCACAAAAATACATTCATACAAATAATATCATACAATATTTAATTATAAACATTTATTACCCATTTATTAAAAATTCTATATTAATTTTATGTTTCAGGTAATAACCGCTACGTTTTTCATACCTCTTTTGAAATGTTACATTTTTTATTATGATAATTTAATCATGATTTCGTAATTTAAATTTTAACTAACAAGATATAAATATCATATATATTCATAAAATATGTATTTATAAAAAAAATGTAAGTTACATCATGGAATTTAAATACACATCTCATGGAGATGGTATGTCATAGATACTAAAGAACACATCATCCATTTTCTATTCAATTTAAATGAATGAAAAGTAATTTATATATATGAATATATATATTATCATTAAATTTTAATTTTTTTCATAAATATAAACAATTTATATTAAACCCAGCCCTTATAAATTACATGTAAATAATAGATGAATCACATCACATTATATGTGAGTATTTCCACCATACACATGAATGACGTTATCATATTTCCACAAAATAAAATACATGAACGTATGTATTATAAAATATATCAAAAAACCTAATTAAAAAATATATATCATATATATAATATATAAATAGTGCATACGACATTTTCTCTAACCCTGATTTGTGGTAATGAGGAAAAAATGACATCGATTCATGGGGTGGTAATACATTGGTTATAAGAACAATTATTTTATAACCCATTTGATGAAAGATTTTGTTATTTTTAGTAACACATGTAACATAAAATAAAATAAAATTATATAAGTGATAATATGGGAGTTATATAAGAAATATGTAAAATGAATTTATGGGGAAGGAAGAAGATATAAAACAAAAATGATTATTGATAAATGTTAAAAAAAATTCATGTATCCAATATAGGATTGAACTAATGGCTTCCTTAGGTTGGATTTATTCAAATATAAGGTGTATATGATTGGAGGAGGAAATGTTTTCAGTTATATATGTTGTTAATGTATTTTCTGAACAATATTTAATAAATATTACTGATTTTTCTATTCACATAAATTGTTGTTCGTTTTAAAAATGATATTACTATAAGTGTGTTTCAGGAAATTAATATTCATTGAAATATTTATTCTGGAATATTATTTGTGTCATTAATTATGATGGAATATTTGTTAACACATTTGGAATCATTTTAATGATTTCTGGAATGATTTTTCAGAGAATATGTGGTTAAACGTAATTAAATGGACACACTATACGTACAGAATAGTAGGTACAAATCATCTACCCTATGAATTATGAAATTTGTGTTTAAAGAACCTTATGTTTTCAAGAATCATTATGATTGTTAAAAGGAGAATATATGGTTAAGATACCCTTCGTATGTATGAAACCCTACATTTTAGAAACAAATTTATGGATCATCATCCTTACTATTATGATCATCCTTAGGTTTTCACGCTTTTGTTCGTAGAATGTACTCTACATAGTTGAACACTACATTTGGTATTTTTTCGTTTTGTGATGGAACCCTAATTTTGACAATTCAAGAATAGATGTTTATATCTATGATTTTCTATGATATTTCTATAGTGGTCTTCGTAGATTTAATGATATAATAAAATCACATTGACGACCAGTTAAAATATCATTATAATTAATAAAAAGAACCTTATTCATCATAGAAAATAACTCCTATTTTTATGGGAAGTTATGACTCCATTTTTTATGTCATACCAGAATATATAAATTCTATTATTCGATTACTGAAGCATGCTATCTATTCAATATATTCAATCGTAATTAATTTTGAAATATACATTGATACAGTATAATATTCGACGATATTGTTGTGAATATATTTTATTATATTGTTGCATTAGGAAATGAACATTATTAGTTTTTTGAGGAGGATATAATTTTAAGAAATACATTTTCTACCTCATAACACTAAATGATAACTACTACTAATTTTTTATATTAAAATTGAAGATCATTTGAAACATTTATTGATTTAGAGTTATTATTTATTTAATACATACCATTATCAAAAAGAATATCCTTATCTGGTTAATTTTTGTTGCAATAATGGAGAATATCATTATGATCAATCAACAAATAAAACAATTTTGATTTAATGGTCTATCAGCAAAACATTGTTAGTTTTGGTCTAAGTATCAGCTTTTTGTATTTTGTGTTGGATAACCGGTTCCCTATAAAATAACTTGAAGGATATATTTATCATTTATTGTCATGGTGTCAACATATAACACTTATTTCTGGATTTGATGCTCTATTGATAAGAGACAATTTCAAGGAAAATGTTCCATGATCACAGAGATAGATTTGGTGGAGTATACATAGGGATCATTTAATCACGAACCACAAAAAAATTCACCATTCATTCTTTCTATTTATCCAGTACTCATATTTTATTTCTACGAAAACACTTAATATCTACAGAAATCATAAAAGGAATCTGAAATCCACAATTGGATATGTTTATCAAAAAGACGCAATTCAACCCCTTCATGTGTTATCCTTGTATTATTAGGACCTAAAAATTGGTAATGTGGGATAGATTATGGGACAAATCTATAACAATCATAAAAATACTATGATAAATTCAATGAAAATATTAATGGATGATATTAAATAATAATGTATATGGTTGGTGATCTATACATTAATGGTGAAAACTGTGGATGCCCTAAATCTCATATGGTCATTTTTTATGAATATGGTAATGAATGTTTATTGAAAGATCATCACTCTCTATTCTATTTTAAAAAAACCAGAAAGTTGTACTATTGAAACAGTGGCTCAATAGGAAATCAATTCAAAGGAAATGGATGATATTATCTATGGTCTTGACAAAGATGAATTCGATTGAGTGTCACAATTAAATAATGGCTATGAAATGTTATAGAGAATATATATCACACACAAAGGAAAAAATAACATTATTTCAATGATATATGTTATAGCCAAACAAAAGTTTGATAATTTTAGAATGATTGTTGGTGAAAGAATCAAACAAATGAATTGAATATTAATAGATACTATTAATAATATTACTAACTTTAGAGATCTCTTCATTGAATCAAATAAAAACCTGAACGTAAATATAGTACAACCAAATCAATGGAATTGAATATCTAGGACCATTTAATAATCATCACCAATCGAGAATTTTACAATTACAGATCTGATTGGAACACTGATGATTTAGGAAGCAGAAATGTAAGATGTAGATATAGATCACATTACTATAGTAAAAATTGAAAACACTTCAATCAAAGTGATATCTCTGAATCATAACTGAAAAATAAAATAATAATTCGAAATAAAATAAACTCAGACTCCATAGATTCTAGATTACAATTGTCTCATCTAGCATGATTTATTAGAAAATTCTAAAATAAGAAAATAGGATTTTTAAGATCATTCAATAGGTATGAAAGATAACTTAATGAAGTAATATGCTATAAATTTAAAATATTGGGTCACATTACATCGATTTTCTCTCAATTGGATGATGAAAGAACTAAAATCGAAAGGAAATATCAGAAAAATGTAAATTATGACTATAATGGAAAGAGATTCATGAAAGTGATGTGGAGTGTGTATGAAGACTCCAATATCCCAGAAAAACATGCTTTAGAGTTAGGTCAAAAAAATTAAAATCCAATATTTGTATTAATGAATTAGGAATTTAAATAGGTACAAACATATTAGTCTTCTACTTTTAAGTCTGAAAACTGATCAAATGATAAATTAGCTGGTTATAATTCAATTTTAGAAGAGAAATTTGATTTTTTTTATTAAAGAAACATAAATAATTAAAAATTATACATAATTATATTTTAGGTGAAAGAGACAATTTAATAAAAAAACATCAAGATCTAATTACAAAATTAAACCAATCCACATCACACTATATTTATTATGGAAAAAGGACCAAATAATTACATAATGAAATCGAGTTTTATAGAAGTTATACCCTTCTTTTTATAAAAAGCGAAAATAATTTGAGGAGAATATTCAATGGAATGATACTAAGAGAGAAAATGAAATAATAGGAAGAAAGGGTGAAAAATCAAAATCATAGATAAATTATTTGAATCCTAATTCAAGAAATGATACCAATTTTATTTTAGGAAGACATATTCATTACACTATAAACTGGTATTTGAGATATCCTATAATCAGTGGTATTAAAAAGAATTATATTTTAAAAAATGTTTCTAAAAATAATTATAAAATGTTTGGAAATATAATGTGTATCTGGTTTCCCTTATAATTTCCAACTAACACTACCGAACCAATGAAAATATGGTTACCAAAACAAATAAACATTTAATTGATGTTGTTAGAAACATTCCATATGAACAAAAATTCTATATGGTATATTTACTATGGAGGTTACTGACACATGAGTAGATAATATCAAACATTCATAAATTGACTCAAATTAATTGAGGAATAGTCACTTTTGGTGGCAATAAAAATCAAAGTATCATTAGAGTAAGAATTATTAGAGATATAAAGACTATCTCAATCAATAAATTATTGTACGTCGAAGGGATAATTCACAACCTGATAAGTATTTCTCACCACTAAGATGATGAGTTTTATGATGATTTTTTATCATATTATTCTCTATTTTCAATGATAATATACTTAAATATTTATCCCCATGAACTGAAAATGAGTATACCTTGGACGTAAATTCCTTGAGCGAATAGAAAGTGAATTGTTTAAGTAAATGATTTCTTGTACTATGATAATCATTCCTTTATGGGTGCATCATTACATTTTTCATCCAAGTTATGTTGAAGGAATTATATAAAGACTATAAAATGTGCCAGGATATGATAGTGGAAAATATAATGTTAGGACATGGTTAATATACTTAGGAATCACTAAATATATTGGTATGGTTGGAATCTAGCCACATATATTCCTTCCATTAATTGGTCCAGTACACATACCTAACACATACTTGAGGGAATTTGGAATTTTACTTTCTCATGGAATTTGTCCTCATCCCATGATATAGGGTCCTAGTTTCACTATGTATCCCATATGGATAGGAATATTGACATACATATTCTTATAAAAATATCCTTTCTTGGAAAAATCATGCTCATGCATGTGGAAACGTGAATTATATTTTTTAAATTATTGAAATTTGGCCAATTATTGAATTAACATGGAATCAATGCATATCTTGAAATGTCAGTTATCAAGCAATATTTATATCTTTTAGAAGTGTATATATTGATAAAACTCTTATATTAAATGAATATAATATATTTATCTCTCATCCATAAGCAATCAATGTTCCAATGGAATCTATATTGTTATAGAATTGTTTTAGGGTATCACGACGCCACAAATGGATCATTCTATGCTGTTTAGAGTCATTCAACCTGGTCTTTCATAAAACATTTATCATCAAATAGAAGAGATATGACATTACATTTTAACATCCTGGGTTATAGAAAATTGGGTTCACATTGTTTTTATCCAAATGTTACTTGAGAGAACCTTGAATCATAACCATGTAGAGTAATGCTTCTAGACATGGTTATGAAATATTAAATTTGACAAGGTAAATAGAGACACTCATTTGGTATTAATTTTTGAATCAATGGTTGTACCTAGTGTATAATTCCAATAAATTCCTATGTATCGAAAATGAATGAGAATAATTACATTCATTGATTTTAAATTGATGGTTCCCCTAATATTGATATAATGATATTTCATAACTAAAACTTAAGATTATATAATGATTGTTTTTTGTTCCTTATATTTATGATAAATTTTTCAACTTGTTATGCATAAAAACATATTTTATTCTATGTGTATTTCCATATTTTCAATTGGTCATAAAAGATATTGGTTCATTTGGTTATTCTATTTTGAATATATTGAATCACAAATGTCTATGGGTAGAAACAAGACACCATACTAGGGTAACATCATAAACAAGAGATAATATCTAAACAATATTTTCATTGTAAATGGATGAACATATGGTCACCATTTTGTGAGTAGTGTGATACAATTTATGGTTCATGATGGTTTCAACATTGTGTAATCATAGAATAAATTAAATTAAATAGTTTCTAAGGAACTAAAAATTTAATCATTTTATTCTCGTGATGATTGACCCTCTTAAAGGTTACAAATTGACTACACCATTTTTTTGCGTTACAAACATTACCCAACACCTCATTATGTGATTTTTGTGATGTTTCAAAATCATTAATGTAGGTATATTAGATCAAATCAAACAACCAATGGATCATTCATGTGTAACAAGTTATGACTATCAATGCAAAATATAGGTTGAAATGTGGTTTTATGACTAATAATACTTAAAAACTCACATAGGTAAAGATGGTGGGAGGTTAATTTCATTACAATATGTTGGGTGGATTTTTTTCTTATTATATTAATATTATATAAATTTTATGTTTTGTTTGTAAATAATTAATAATTCTCGATACATGATTTCTCATAACTATGAAAATAACATGATAAGGACCATATTTTGATTAAACCAACTCTATGTATTATTTTTCACCTTTGTATTATTATAAAAAAATTAATGCCTAATTATATCAATTTTTGGGATCTCTAAAACATTAAAATCATGCAAGGAGGCATTTGTGTTTTCGAATAGTGATTAATCCTCCAATAAGACTCATACTTATACTATGAGAGCTAAAAAATTAATACATATTTAATTAGATATCTATATAGTAAGGAAAATGATAGTATATGTTTGTGTGGGGATTAAGAAGAGAATGATCCAATGATATGCAAGAATATGAGTATTTACCTTTGAAGAAAGGGACAATATAATTGGATTTAAGAAGAGAATGATCCAATCATCACATGCCTTTAATCCAACGTGTATAATGACTTTTTAGAGAAATAAGATATCCAAAAATACTCGACACATTTCATGGGATTGTATGAAAATATTTTTTTAGGGTGAACACTCTACAGATTCCCATGGATTATTTATTGACAATGTTTTCCTTTTAATGGATAATGATATGGTATGAGAATGCATCTAAGGAGGATTACCATTTTAGATATCATTATAGAATCTGAAATATTGTCTTATCCTATAATAATTATCTATGCGATAATAAGGATCTATTAGATAAGAGTTAGGAGCTTTCATATGAATTATTATGTTGTGAAAAACTCTACGATGGTGTTCTAGAATTAACATAGATTATTTCATCAATGAAATATAGGATATATATATGAGGTAATTATGTTCATCATTGGTAATATTAATCCATTAAATGTCTTTTTTGGATATTCTATATAATGGGAATGATATTTAGGAATACATCCTTCACTTATGGTTTTCAAAGACAATAATTATCCTCATATCTTAGTTAGTTCCTAAGTTGATGTTGTCTATGTAAAGGTAACAAATTCTGAAGATGATTGTTTCATTGGAGTTTAAGGTTATAGGAATTTTTTATGGACTTAATCCATGGTGTATTTCAAATTATTATTAGAGAAGAATGAGAATTTTATTTTTTTAATTTTGATGCATGATAAAGCCGAAAGGATACATTTGGGCGTAATGTTTGTGATGGAATGGTCTGGGATTATACGGAAGAGTATTCAGACATATAATACAAATTCATTTCCAATCATATAATAGTATGTATGATTGTTTAAAAAGATATTTTTATCTAATGATCTAGATGAATTATAATATATATGGATGCTCAACATTGTAGATTCTAATGTTCACATTTATTCATTTTGCAATGTTTGATAGAGAGGGTGAACCATGAAAATTCTATATAATATTAATGTATGGATTAGAGAACCCTAAAATATAGGATAAATTGGGAACTCACCCCACTATAATTGAACCCATTATTAATTCCCGGCCAACAGATCTCATAATGTTAGTACAATAATGTTCTCAACATTTTTCACATGAATTAGGTTGCATGATTAGGGTTTCACAAAACCGGAATGCATGGATAGTGTCTCATATCCTTGGTAATGATAACATATATTAATTATATCCATAAAATTTAGAGGATTTTTATAATTCTATTCTATATTTCCATGAATTATAATGTCAATGATTCCATGTCTAAGGTGGAACTTCTGAGGGTATAATGTGTAGTGGGGTGTAAGGCCATCACATGAATGCATCTCATGAAAAAGTTTTTTCATTATGAATGGGGACTACATGATTCACCCAATATTATGACCACAATCAAACTTATTACATGTTTTATGGTGTACACATTACATATGGGTTCTATGATAGGGTAGTTTTGGGATTGTGACATAATATTTTTCATGAAAGAGTCAAGAGATATAGTTCGATTTGAATTTATATGCTAGTTGTCCAGTGGTAATGAAATGTATTTCATAATAAATGGATCACACGAGGGAACCAAATTATTTTTATTATATAATGTTATTTCTATGACAAGGGTGTTTTGGGATTGTGGCATAATATTTTTGTGTCATTTTTCACTTGATCATGTGATTCCTCTAATGAAAGATGATTAAAACTACTCAATACATCATGTTATGAGAGTTTTCCATTAATGTATATTTATGTGAAATAGTTATGAAATATTTAAAGAAACACCATTGTCTGTCTCAACCAACTCATGTGATCATCTCTTCATAACGACAATACTAAAATTTCAATTGTATTAGACCATTAATTGTTGAAATAGAGTATATATATGTATTTAGATGTTTGAGCATGTCATAGTTACATAACATGCCAAATGGAGGCATCTAGAATGTAGGGCATCAAACATTGTAGAGTCCTTATAGATATGGCTAGGAAGAACATGGTTTTTTAAAATATTCCCCAAAATCAAATAGTTTAGATCGACATGATCTAGATGATGATGTTATAAGGATAATATTGTTCACAATGGAATAGTGTAGACATAAGTAAGAGGTCACACAACATTTTTTTCTTCTATGGGCCACTAATAATATAATAATTTAAACCCTTCGATATCTAAAAGTGAGTATTGGTGTCTTATCCCTACATCAGATAGCACTTTCATGTGTCAATATTCACTTTCAGACACTACAATATTGCAATGTGGTTCTGTCCTTCTACCACATGTGTACATGGGAATAGTTATTGAAATGAAGAAATATATGATGGATTTTCCCCATATGCATCATTGATGAGACAACCATATTTTTCTCTATTCATATAAAAAGATGGAAATATATGGTATCCTAATTGATTTTACATATAGAAAATATATTTAAATGATTCCTTATCTATATATTATGGGTACTATAACATCATCAATTTATTAAATGTTTAAAAATTCATTTTTGTTAAGAATTAAACTTAAAATCCCTTTAAGGAAATTCTATTGACAATTTTATATGATTCAAATTTATTAAATCCTTGATAAAAACATGCATCGTAGAAATTTACATGTTCCAATAATTGTAAACTAATTTTTAAAACAACTATAATAGACCCAAACATGAATCCCATTATATTACAACCTTGAAATAATGGGAAACAACCTCGCTAATTTATGATCACCTATAAAATTGATGACAACATTTCAAAATTAGTGTAATTTAAAAACACCCCCATATAACCAAAAGATTTGTATATTGGGGGTCCTTTTTAAATATTATTAAAACTATATTGATTTATATCATGTTCTATGTAATAAGGATTCATAAAATTAGAAGACATTTTTTTCATACTATTAAATTCGCTTTGAAGAATATTTATTACATTAAAATTTTAGAATTAGATAATAAGAAAGATTAATATCCCACATCATAAATATAATCATTGTTAATCAGGATTTTTAATTTCTATGTAAAAATATATGTATCCGAATATATAAAATTCCTATAATAAAAATGAATATGATACTAATAATGATTAAGAATTAGGTGTTAGGTAGTTAATCTCTTATAGTCCCAATATCTCAAAAACATATTATACACCATTTCAATCTGATATCAGAACTATAATTAATCTAACACTAAATGGAAAACAACATACAATCTTTTCTAAAATCAGAACTTGGATGTTAATGATATTAATATATATAAATATTTATTCTATCCCATAAAAGGTTTATTTTTATGAGGCTGACCAAATGACCTTCCAAAACTTCTTCTTTTTGGATGATTTTACAACATATATAGGGGAAAAATAAATATTTTATAATATTAATTTATTCCTAATAATATTAAGACACAAATAATATATCTTTTCTAATACTAAAAAAATACTCCAACCTTATCGAGATTAAATAATTATCAATCCTCTAAAATAATATGTCCAATTAAATAAAATGGATACATAAAAAATTAAAACATTATGATATGAGAATCTAGTTGACAATTATAACATGTAATAAAAATGATCTAAATATTTATAGAATTTATTTCCATGGTATGGGAGTTCATAATGAAAATAATGACAAATTAAACTACCAATTTATCCATTTAAGGAATCATATCCCAATTCATCAGGTCCATAATTACTATTATATCATTTTTTAGACTAAAAATGAATAGGTAGTAATATACTAAATAAAATAATTTATATTTATTACATGACACATAAAAAGGCTTCCCCTTAGGTAGAGAAAACCATAAATTATTTTTATTACAGAGATCAATATAATTCCTCTATATTAATTTGAAAAATAAAAAATTTTGGTAGGTGAATATTAGTTCTTCACCATAATATGGATTAATATCTTTAAATCTATGTGTATCCCCCAAACCCATCCACCCACTTGGAGAATATAGTAGGAGGACCCAAGGTGACCTACTTATTCATATGAAATACTTTCCCAAAATATCCTTTCCATATCTTTGACGTCTCATAGGTCCATGGAATCCTTGAAATACAATGTAATTTAAATATGATTATTTAATATAATTATATCAACAATAAACTCAAGCACTCTATAGGTTGAATTTCTCAAAAAATATTATTCAATGAAATCTTAGAACAAGTTAATAAACTTGTGAAGGTCCACATCCACTACTTACTAATAATCATAAACAAAAATATATTAATTATCTAGAAGAATATTGGTTTATATATGGTTTATCCAGGGGTGACCTACCTACACACCCTGCTCAAAAATATTTACATATCTATCATCCATGAAAGATCTAAATGAAATCATTCAATGGTTAAGATATATATAGGCAACTAATTTTTCATAACGAACCTATAAACACTACTCATATCTACTATAACGAAATCATAATGTAATCCAAAACCACCATCCACAATGTAAAATATTTTTTATTAATTCTATAATAATTCACAACTAGATGTGTATGAATGTACATCACTCAATATATGTTATCTACATCTTATCCTATTTTATCACCAATCCTTGGAGACATAACTGACTGTCATGCTTTTTTATGAAAAAACAACGTTTCAAAATTAAAGGATACTAAAATTATACCTTTTAGATGGGATCATGATATCATAATCATTTCAAGTGGGATCAATGATATGAAACCTAGAAGAACCTCATTCTTAATTCCCATCCTGACTAACATTAAATATAGTCACTTACTTTTATTGAAGTTCCTACCTCTAAGCATAACATCCTTCACTGTGAACTAAATTTCATGTGGATCACCTTTTATCCATCAATAATGTTGTAACTCATCCATCCCGACAACTATACACATGTCCAAATCAATATCATTTACACAACCACTAGAAAATTTACCATATTTTCCATTGATACATACTATTATCCCATGATCAAAACTCAATAGGTGGATACTTTCACTAAGAAGAAACATGATCTAGAATACAATAATTATTTCTCTATATAGAGATATATCCTTGTTGGTAAAGATATGGGCCACCAGTTGAACTACTTTCTACACTATATCATTTAGGTGAATGAATAAAAAATGTTTCATACTTATTATGGATAAATGGAAATAATAATGAGATGAATCCATATTTGTTGATATTTATCCCAATCGCAATATACAACAAGGGACTGGTGGATCAATCTGTGTCTATAAAAATTAATGATGGAGAATAATATCCCCATGATACATAACTTCTAATTACAATACATCCATAAAATGCCTCATTATAGATATCTCATTCCCCATTTTCATCTCGATTAAATTTTAAAAATGCGAGAATGAATTTGAAAATTATAATACCAATGTACACCTATGAGGGATGTGCATGAACTCCTAAGACATGTTTTCCAGAAATATATTTTTTATGTGTCAATCAATGAACATAGTCTACAATTACTTCCAAGATAGTGGAAAACATTTTTATTAATTTTTTAATGTAAACCACAAATGAGTCACTGGTACATGTTTCTGGTAAACACGAAACACAACTATACAAATGTGATGGTTCTACTAATGGTCAAGGAAGATCTAAATGGATTACAGAAAAACTAAGCCACTCATGTGAAAAAATCACTATTATATTTTTATGCTTCATAAAACCAAATTTTGGATCATAGAACTCATAAAATATCACACTCCATAAACAATAAAAATCATTATATTCCCTTTCAAATATAATAATATATGGTCAATATCACATAATAAGAGGAATTGGTAAATATATCTTCATTTCATACTAATTTTTACAATCTAAACCCATAAAATATTGTCTCTATATGGAAAAATATTATTATTTTAAACAAACACATCAATATAAATTTCAATCACAATTTAATATGTATATAAAATATGGGAATGTATTAAATATCGTTGTGTAATTATATTCAATGCATGCATTTTCGTAAAAAACAGAACCTAATAACTTTCTATAGTACCAATTTCACATGATCATGGCCACCATCATAATCATTGCACATATACATAGAGGTATATATATATATTGTTTTATTATATTTCCATTTTTATTATTGATCATTTATCAAGGATAAAAATGATTATTTTTTGGTAAATGATGTAATATTCACATGTTATGTTGTAAAAACATAATTGATTTTATACTGTATTTTATTTAATAAATAAAATCTATAAAGAACACATTTAATAATCATTAGAAATAATGAAACAGAAGAAGAATTCTCTTGATATAATTCCAACATAAATTTATATCATGGGACAAGTTATTTGTTTTTATTAACAGTTTAAATAATTTTCCATTGAATCATAAAAACATAAATAAATCAATGGTATGAACATGAATGTATTATGATTAAAACATGAATGATAAAATGTATGAATTCGCATACTCCTTCCATTTTTATAAAAGAGTTAAAATCCAAAAAACATTAATCTAAAAACCAGCTGTTTCAATGTAGGTAAATTAGATCAACTTTACCAGTAAAGACATGGAATACCAAATGTATCCATGATATCATAGTCGTCACTAAAATATGAGGTTTATTTTATTTTTATTATGATTCCTTCCATGTTATAACATAATCATTTCTAATGGGGCACAATTTAAAATAGAAAATAGAAAATATTAGTTGGAATTATCTGATACCATATTATAATTCCTCATATGAATTTACTCCACAAAAAAATATTAGAGACTATATGCCTATATAGTTACTCCCAATATTATATAAGATTCTTAGTAGTATCAATATTCTATGTTATTACAACTATTGGACTATAACCTAAAATAATAGAATGAAATAACATAATTAATAATATCAATATCATATTGCGGAAAAAATATTGACAAAACATATTATAGAAAAATCTGATATTAAAAAAATACCTTCCATGAAAGATCCAAACTATTTACTTTAAAATAAAATATTAAATTCATAGAGAAAGATGTGACCCCATGTGAATATCAAATATAGATAAAGATAAAAATTTAAAAAATTTGTCAAAAAATAAAAATAAAGAAGATGAAAATATTCTTAGTTTGACTACATATCTAATTTTGTTTCAACACTACTAAAACAAAATACCAAAATTATATAACATTAAAATACCTCATCCTATAACATTGAATTTCTCACATGTACCTATGATATCTCATGTAATGAGTAAGAAAAAATTAGTAGGTCATCAATAATGATTTCCATAAATATTCCTTTTCAGAAAAGTGAATTACAATGGATGTAATAAAATAAATGTTAAATAATAAATAAATAAATGTAAAACCTCAGATTGTATAGTGATAATCATGATCGACCATAACATCATATAATAGTGCATGATCATATTGATATATATATAACCATATATAACCACTAAGTGTTTATAAATAATTATAATGTATTTCATTTCATTAGGAAGATCTAGAACAATCATACCCTATATCATAAACTTATTCAACACCTTCAGGATCCTATGGGCTTATGCACTATTTTATGGATAAAAGGAACTTTATATAATCTAGAACACATTGTAATACATATAAGTAATCCTAAAAAATAATATTTCAACATCAATAAAATCTATTAATATATACAAGACATTATAGTAATACAATTATCATTACTTGGAACCGAAGGCAATATACACGCACCACCAAGAAAAAATAGTTATGATTATTCAAACATAGAATTTTTTTATTCACACCCTTCATATATTTTTACATTTCATTAAATGTAATATAGGGTCCATTATTTATATTATATGAATTATCCTAATAAATTATCATTAATATAAATAGGTTATAATTTAGTTTATGAAAAAAAATCCTTCCACCCAAGTAAAATATTAGTTCCCTCCAAAATATTGGTTACATTACTCTGTGGCCAATGGTCTAGGAATATATCAATTACAATATAACTACTAGAATGTGGCACAAATTTCTTAAATGCATAAATATTTTGAATGAAATATTTATGTTTTATGAAATGAGAAGATTATGTTAATGTTACCACACATCACATGAAAAAGGAAAATAACTTTATCACAATCGATAAATTATGACCCACCATCTGATTTCATAATGGTAATTACCCAATAAATAATATCTTCCAATATATGATGAAATAGTGAAAATAAATATTTTTAAAAATATTGAAATTAAACACAAACAAATAATCCATATACTAATATAAAACAATTTATGAAACTATGAATGATTGTTTGTGGAGTGATATAAAAAATATTAACTATATGATAGATTGAATTATGCTTGAATTAATTAGATAATAAGGATGATCTAACTTAGATATTATTAAATATGTTATACCTATATTATACTATTGATAAAAATTTATATGTAATTAAAATTAGTATTTTAATTTTATTTTCTAATCAATTTCATTAATACATATAAATCAATGAAATGTTTTTAAAATTCGAATAATTAAAAAATTCCCAAAAACATCCTTAAATGTATTGTGTAATTCCTGTAGTGATACTATATAAAATATTTATAAATACCACATTATAAATGAAATTTATAGACTCTTTATGTTAGTGACACAATTATTGATGACCGATTGTGTAATACTCATACAAAACTTCACTATACCAGGTACATTGCATTCCAAGTAGACCACGTCATTTCATATTCATGCATGAAAAAATATAGATATCACATTATTGACCGAGGTAAATTTGATAGTTTAAATTTATTTGATGAAGATGAGTCTTCGGTAAGGGTTTTTGTTTCAACTTTATTACATATTGTCATGTTTTTGTATAATATTTTTAATTGGTATTTTTTTTTTGAAACTAATGTATTGTATAAACGAAAATCAAATAATTTTATTTAATTATCAACAAATATCACATTAAATGAATCCCAAAACAATAATGGTTTATCTTATTTCTTGTATATAAACATAATCATCTATTTTCATGGAAGATATTCAAAATTTTATGTAAATGACTTCTAATATTGATCCTTTCATTTTAAAACAAAATATAAAAAAATTATGTATTATATAAATAAATGAAAACATTATAAAGGATTCAATCAAATGCACTATAATGGTAAACATAGGATTTATCAATCTATTATAATATACGATAATGAGTTATGTATATGTGTGTGAGAACCTGATCATGAAATTTTGAATTCATCTAAAATAAATGTAATATCATTAATCAAGATAGGTGGAATAATTATTTGTCATAACCGAAGACATACATCATAAGAGTTTGAAATCTAAAATAATAAATTATAAGTTATGAGAATATTTCAAAAGAATAATTCCTTTTTCATTGGTATAAACATTATCATATAAAATCATTAATTTATGAAACGATCTCTTACAAAGCAATCATAGTGAAAAAAGATCTATAAAGGGCTCCATTAAGTCAATATTTAATCATTTCCATTATATATTTCCAAAACAATAGAATCATAATAGAAAATATATATTACTGGACTTGGTTCAATCCCAGTTCGATTCATTCTTATTTATTGAGATATAAAAATTCCCCAATTATTTTCTAGTGAAGTATAATTATGGTACACCTGTCACATAATCAAAAGAATAAATATGTGTTTCATAAGTCGAAAAAATAAATAATTATACTAGAATATCATAGCAATTAAAAATAAATTGGGTAAAAAATTGTCATTACATAATTATACCATGTTGAATAAATAGGTTTCAATGAATCATTTCCAAAATATTATTATCCTAAAATCACATTGTTTACATAAAAATATGTGTTTGATTCCAAATCATATAAAGAGTCGTCCTCATATGCTATATATTTAATGGAATGAGATGGTATCATAAGAAACAATCACAAGTGAATTATAACAATTCACAAGGGTTGTTTACAGAGATGAAAAATACCATTAATATGTAATTTTTAAATTTCAAAAAAAAAATTAATATCATTTTTAGTATAATTATTATATAAAAATGTAAAAAATATTGTGAGAACTAATTTATTAAAAAATAATCATTTGAATTTGAAAGGAATGTTCAAAAATATGGCCATGATAGCGGGAAAATTAATTCATGTCATATATGTCAAAATAGATCACCCATTTATTACTTGTGTAACACATTATTTAGTAATATGTGAAACATTTAAAATAATTCATTTTTATAATTTTATAATAATATGAGAGGAATTGGATAATATTATTTCACAATAATTTTATATATATATATATGTATATGAAATATTTTTAATTACAGAACATAGAAAATTAATGTTTATTAATATATAGAAATATTGATGGTTATTCTTAAAAACATTACATCCATCATTTTAATTTCAATAGATGGAAATTGGTGATAACAAATTAGATTTATTTGAATATATATATATATGGATAATATATACTTGTTTTAAATTATATGGACCATATAATTTCACAAAATGATAATTTTACATATTTAACCTTGGGAAAAAATTAAATTAAAACAGAAACCCTTAACTCAGGCTCCATACATTAATCATAAGTATTCAATAATCATTTTTAATAAATAAATATTTATTAAAATATTATCAATAACTATATTTGTATAAAATTTTCTATATATAATTTCTTTTCTATATTTAATTTATTTTTTATTAATAAATATTCATTAACATACAAGTTGTTGTGAACACTAGTATATTATCCAAGAATATTTCGGTTCAATGATTCTGGTCATTCCAATATAGACATAGAATGATCACAAATAAAATAATTTAAATTTATATATATCTTATTTTAATATTTTATAATATTTTTATAATTATTAATATAAATTTATGATGATAATTAAATTACATATCTTCATTGAGGTGGTAGTCCATATATATGCATAAGTGTTGTTTTCAAATTATCATGGATAGTAGTAAAGAAATGTGAAAAATAATTCACCTTTCCTAAATCAATTTATATAAAAAATATAGTTTATATTTTTTTTAAATATATTTATTAACGTCAAATAAAACATTATATGAATGCTGAATAACATTATATTGTGTTGTTTATAGTCTACATGCACACATGGGTGATGTTATCATGTCTATATAGGTATATAGAAGATAATACATAAATGTAACATTTATATAAAAACATATCCATATTGTATAGAATATTACATCATGGTTTTAACATTCATTCAAAATATTTTGTGTGGGTAATACAGAATTTAATATTTTTTTATGACCATATATCTCTAATTCAGGCTTCTTTGTTTAAAATATACTTATGGATTCATATAATGGTATCTTCGGAAGAGGAGAACATAAATTTTAAGGATTTTTATATTAGGAAAATATTTTTATAGAGCATATCATATAATTTTAACAAATAGGATTGTATGATCCCTCTTTCATATGATAAAAGATACATGTTTTTAATTTTTACGAATACTAAAATAAAAATGGCATAGTTGTTGGAATGTGGATTTAAATGGACACAATATAAAATAATTAATGATATAGTATTGAAATTGTTTTATAAAAAATTACATAGTAATGTGTTTATCTCAGTGTAACTGTATGGATGTGTCCTTAAACATCACATAATAAACTATCTTCATACTATAATATCATTTATGTCCTTCAAAGAGATACTTTATGATTAAATTTTTTAATTAATAAATATATATTATATAATAATTTCTTATATAATATAGTGAATAAATCAACTAAATGTCGTTATTTTCTCAATATAAATCATTTAATGTAATACATGATTAATTATCATGAAAAACCTTAAAAACATTAAACTAAATCTTATTTTCTCATAACCATCCTTAAAACATGAGTAAAAAAGTTTTTAGATGTTGAATGGGTAATCAAGTATCACTATGACACATTAAAATGAATAAATAAAAAAATTAATTTACCATGAATACAAAAAAAATCCTTTTAAAAGTAACCTATAAATATCTCAATTAGAATTTTTACACAAAATAAATGAACATCTATGCACAAATATATTCTTATTATCATCTTTAAGAACACTTGAAACAAATTTATTAATACAAAATGTTTATTTGAAGACACTAAAATCTCCAAATTGTAATTTTTAATTTTTTATAAATTTGAACATTAAAAAGTAGAATAAACATTTATTATAACATATTATCACTATCATATGTTGATAAATAATAATATTCCTATAAATACCCATGCCAAGAATATAAACGTGATTTTTTAAAATATAAATCATTTTACATATCCCTATTAAAGCCACTCTTTTAAATGGAATATCTATATTGTCAACTTCCATAAACAATACATTGGTGGGATATCACAAACCAATCAGTCCTTGATTTTCAACCAATCCAATAGTCTTTAGATTATAATGAAACCAATAAACATTATTTGATAATGGGCTCAACTATAATAATATCAATTTATAATTACCAAAATTTAATCATAACTCATAAAATCATTAAAAATTCCAAATTTACATTAAAAAAATTCATTTCAACAATAAAAAACAACTACAATATATTGAAATATCCATTGCATATTAAAACCCTTTTTATATGATATAACCACATAGAAGTAGTTTTTTTATTAAATAAAACAATGGAATTAATAATGAAATTAAAAAATATAATAATCATTATCTTTGATTCAAATTTTATTAACATTGTATATGTTAAAATAGTTTATTCCTTGTGGATATTTTAATAAAAGTCAAAATTTCATATACAAAAAATGTAATAAAATTTTATTTTGGAAACCAATGAAACAATGTAACAAGATAAGTAAAATAAATTTTATAACTCATTAATATAAATATTTATAAATTCACAAATTAATTTAATGAATATGAACATGTATGTAAAAGTAATATTGATGGAAACCATAAAAGAAGACTCCTAAAAGAAAATCCATTACATTATATTCAGCTCATTACATATATTCTTCAAAATAGGAAATAACAATTTAATACAATTTTTTAAATTACTGATATAATTTTCCATGAATATTATAACATAATATCTTATTTATTAACATACTATATTCAATTACATAATCATTTGTGTTTATATTGGTTGTTTTTATGGTATTCAACTCATATTTCCATAATGACATCAATAATATAACTATAATAAATCTGATCATCAATACATAATATTTAAAATAATAATAATTAAAATATAAAAAATTATACATCAATTATATTATTAGAAAAAACCATAATTTATGGTTACATAAAATTTAAATTGGTTACAATAATAGAGATGGTAGATCGTACGCACACATGAGTAACATTTTAATTTATAAATAGTCATCATAAAAAGAATATATGTATTATTTTAGAAATTTATAATGGAAGTTATATTATAAATATTATTTCATTTGATATTTGTACTTATATATATCATCAATAGGATGTTGTTTTGAAAAAAGAATGACATCACTTCATTGATGTTGTGGTCAACACATACACATGGATGACATAATCATTTCTTAGTGAATGAATTGTAAATAAAATGAATAATGTATTTTATTTTAATAGTGGTTAATATTTCATTAATAGCTTAAATCTATAATAAATCAATAATTATAACCATCTATAATATATGGGAATGGAAATAAAATTTCATTGGATCACGAAGCCATAGTCAGTTGTACACCTGAATGTTGATTTCATTTCCCATTGGGTAAATGATGAGGTTAATATAGTTTATATCATTAACATAATAAAATAATAACATATGGGTTGTGAAACTGTTAAATTTTCATCATGATAGAATATTATTCAAAATTGGTATATCATGAAATAAACAAAAACACATAGTTAAGAACTATATTCTTTAATCTTAACATCTCTTAATGATTACATAAAAAGATATCCTAGACTTATTTTTTGAAAATAAAAAATTTCATAAAATGTTTGTAGGAGTTTAATGAATGAATTTAATAGATTATTTGACGAAATAAAATTATACTTATTTACAAAAATGAGAAGAAGAGGTTCCCATTTATAAGAGAGGGGGAGTAATGTTGAAATTTCATAAAATATTAAATTAATTTAAAAAATATTTCTTATCCAAATGGATCTAAAAATACTTATTTGAAATATAGGATTATAATGGGATGAAAAATTATATTCCAAAAAAAATTGATAAATTTAATTTGATGGTTTCAGCAATATATTTTATAATTAAGCACCAATTAATCTATTTAATGATTTCCACAATTAAAAATTTTTTATTTAAGGTTCCTAAAAATTTTTTATAAATTAAAATCTATGTCATAAATACAAAATGTTTTATATTTTATAACATGTCCCAATTACATGTAAATTTATAATAATTTTTGGAATTTTATTTCATTTATTATAATATAATTTATTATAAAATATCATTTATTTCAATTTCAGAACTATTAATTAAATTTGACTATAAAAATTACCAGATAATAAAAAAATTATAATATATTGAATTCATGCATCTATAATATTTCATATTTACTAAAAAATTATACAACTTCAATGAATATTATTTTTAACATTTTTTATATTATTTTATTGATTTTTCTACTTCTTGCACTAAGACTGTGTTTGTGACCTATATGCACATATTATAATTATATCACTCAAAAAATTTTAAGAAATAATCTTTATAAGAAATTAATTATACTAAAAATAATATTTTATAATTGAACATATACATTGTTAATACCAATAAAAAATTTAATAATTTTCTAAAAAATATATTGAGATTAAATTAGTATTCGTTATATAAAATAATATAAATTTCAACATATTTTGAAAATTGAATCCAAGGGCCATTTATTATTGTTTTTAGTTATTTTGGATAAGTTATAATAGTCCAAAAAAAATTATAGAGGTAGTAAGATATGTTATTTACCCATTATCATTTTATTTTTATCCATAATTACATGATTTTCCCTCTAATGTTTTCATGACCCGTCGCCCAGCGCCCATGACGTCACTACCCCAAGCATGCCTTCTATATGAAAGGGTTTGGGAACTAGCACTGTAAAGGTTCATCCCAATAACAGGAAGGCATTGCCTTTAAACTTGTACAAACACGCAAACGAAGGAAACAAAAGAAACAACGACAAATTAAATTGTTGTAGTAAAACATGCACTGAATGTAAAGGGTCTTGAATTCAAGACCAACTAAAAATAAAAAATACAACTAAAAAGATAGAACATATCGTGGATCATCCACCATGGATCCTACCTACAGGGTAGGTACAACTCAGAATTAGTAGTCCCGCGTCACGTCACATCAAATGCTCCAGCCCGGAGTATCGTCTAGTCTTGGATCCCTTATCCTTGATCCACACCTTCCGTCAACTGCACAAGGAACTACAAGGTTTGGGCGAAGCCCAGGAAGGTGTGAGTCTAACAATACTCAGTAGGGTCCATGTGACCCCCGAAGGTATACCTGAGTTCCACAATGGAAAACCAAAAAAAATACATCAACCACAAAGCACGAAGCAGTCAAAAACCCTACATAGGCATATGACCCTACATATACCTATGTTGTCAAGATATAATCGTCTCATACCTGAAGGAAGAATACCACAAAGGTAACACCACGAAGGTAAAAGCACCACACAGGTAAAACCAAAAAGATAACTCCATGAAGGTGAAGGTACCACAAAGGTAACACTAGTAAGATAACACATAAAAGTTGGAGGTACCACAATAGTAACACCATGAAGGTAAAATTACCACATGGGTAAAACCTTGAAGATAACACAATGAAGGTAGAGGTACCACAAAGGTAACACCACTAATGTTAAAGTTTCATCTCACACTAGGTATATAGGTAAAGCACGATAGGACATATGATTAGTCAATAATCTAGATCATCTTATTCAGTCGAGAGGCACTACTATTGTCTATAAGGAAACTGACCCACACATGATCGGTAGGTACTAACCCCAACTAACCCGCACATTATCGGTATGTGCTGACCCACATAGGATCGTTGAGAACATACTCACACCGGATCTGACTCACAGAAGATCTGTATGCACTAACCCACACAGGATCGTTGAGAACAGACCCACACAGGATCTAACAAGAATAGGATTGGTGCAGACCCACACTGGATCACTAGGTAATAACTTCCATATGATCTATCTCCAACCTCCACCTCCCTTCCAACAAATGAATTCCAACTGAGAGTAAATTTATAAGAACCACTACTCAGGACATCATTTTTACCTCAACCGCCATGAGGATCCATGAAGAAGTATCCCAGATGACCACCATGTCGTACGGGTTCCAACACAATAGATGACGCGTTGATCGGACGCCCAATCTGTGACTTATAAGTTATTCTATTCCAAGGACCCTTTCGGAAGGTGATGTGGTGGTTCCTCTTGGCATCGCCATATCTCCCTAGGGACCTTCTGTGAGTCCCTGTCCACCACCACAACTTCCGAGCCACAAATATCTTCAATGGCGCGTGACGGTGCGCCATTCTCCTCCGTCTGTGGTAGCTGATGTCATCTGTCATTGTCTTCCACATCTGTCTGTCGTGACCACCCTTTCTCTATCGGTGCACGACTGCACACCACCACCTACATCACAGCCGGCAGTTACCGGACACCATCTTCTCCTACCACGACAATGACCACATCATTATTTTCTGGCGGAACACTATGGTGTGCAACTATATTCTTCATGGCCGACCTTTTATAGCCTCTTCCGTCACCTTCTGACCCAGGTTTCATCCAACAAGAATATAATGCTCATGAAAAACCCACTAAAATTTCAACAAAAGGTGGATGGTCTAGGGCTTGTTCTTTTGTCTCGTGCCCTCCGTGTTAGCTTGATAGAGAGTAGGTGGAATTAGATTCAACAACTCTTAAAACTAAAATAAATGTAATCCATGCATCAAGAGTGATAGAGAACACCCACGATTGAGGAATATTAGGTGTTCGTCATCCCCGTAACTTTCCTCATAGAGTGTCGCTCGATCATCATTATTTAGTTTGTGATTCGATGGAGCACATTAGCACTTGACAGAACCAGTCTCGTTCTCCAAGTGATTGGCATCACGACACTTTATCATAACTTTTTCTCTTGGAGAAGTTGTGCCAACCCTCCACCGGAATCTCTATATAAATTGGGGAGAGTGAGGGTGAATAATGATTGTTGAATTAATGGGAGGGTTAATTTAATATGAACCTTTCTAATTCCAATGGTGATATAACAATGGATTTGAGGAGTCATGAAATTTAATTGATTGACATGTCGTTGGTCCCACCATCGCTACTTGTCGATTGGAGGAAAAAAATGAGAGCAATAAAATAAAATTGTTATTTTGTTATTTCATTAAATGTCCAAAATCTAACATATTATCCAGACATATTGTGGTCGAAGTGAAGCATCCCTTAATTGAATATTTACACTATTGATTCAACAGTGCCCTCAGATATTTAATCCGAGAAACGATTCAAATTATAAAAAATGTCACCCGCCCGTTTACAGAACATACCATAAATTTTTTTCTGAAATTCATTATGGGCACACCATGCCTCAGAATCATGCTCTATAAGAATTTTAAAACTCTTAATAATTATATATAATTTAAAAAATTTACATGTAAAAACATGAGTCTTTACATTCTCCCCACCTTAGGGATTTTCATCCCCGAAAGCTACAACATAGACTAAGAAAAGAAATGGATGTACTGTGAAAAAATACAAGCCTCCCACACCCATGTGCTCTCATTAAGGTTCCCATGCTACTCGAGAATGCACACCATAGGTATCAATCTCCCATGAAGGGACAACACATGTCAATACACATCGCCACTGGAACCTTCGTAAACGTCTCCCCATCATCAATGTCCAGCTCACTATGGTCAATGACATGAGATGGGTCATGCACATATCACCTCAGCTGGGATATGTGGAAGAAGTCATAAACCCTCCCCAACTACAATGGAAGTGCTAAGTGGTATTCAACCTCTCTAATCCTCCCTATTATCAGAAATGGTTTGATAAACCTCGGTGATAACTTGCCACCCATGCCAAATCTCCACAAACCTCATCGAAGTGAGACTAGTGGGAATACATGGTCCTCCTCTTCGAACTAAAAAGGTCAATGTATCATATAATCATAAGTCTTTTTACTATTATGTGCAGTTTTTATCCACTCCTAATGATTTGAACCTTCTTAGTGGTATTATGTACCAACTCTGGACCCATATGTGCAGACTCACATGGGTCTTCCAACTTAGAGGTGATCGTCAAGGTCAACTATATAAGGCCAAAAATGGTATCATACTGATGGTAGGGTGATAACTGTTTTTTATGTGAAATACACCATGGAAACGTGATCCTCCTAAATGCAACCCAAATCTAGGACAAAAACATGTAGAATGTCCTCTAGTGTCCATATGGTCCATTTCGTCTGACCATCCGTCTATGGATGAATGGTGGTGGTGAAAGTTAGCTGAGTCCAAAATGCCTAATGTAATCCTTTCTATAACTGAGATGTAAAACATGTGTCACTGTCAGATATGATCATCGATGGGACCCCATGGAGCCACATAACCTCCTATACATAGAGGCATCCCATGTCCTCTACTGATCTCAATTCTCAGATGTGTATTAAGTGGGCCGACTTGGTGAGTCAGTCAGCGATCACCTATATAGAATCATGTCCCCATGACGTATGTGGATTCCCGATCAAAAAGACCATGTAGATACCATACCACTTCCACTCTGGAACCTCTAGTGGATGCTCTAAGACTATTGGAACCTGATAATCATCCTTTACTTCATGCCAAGTACGGCATCATGAAACAAACAATGCCACTGCCTTCTTTTTCCCTGGCCACCAGTGCTGACGCCGGAGGTCCTGGTACATCTTCACCACATTAAGATGTACCACTAGATGGGATGTATGGAACTCTTTCATCTAAACCACCTGTAGAGCCACTGGTACCATGGTGAATCCTTTTAATATGATTACATGCTCCACAAAATTCAGAAAATTCATCAGGTGCATGTCCTAAGGATATCTGGGCACGTCGAGCCTCATAGTCAATGTCCGCATGCTATGCCTCATGAACTCGCTGTATAAGTGGAGGATTGACAGTCAATGACTAAAGGAATTCTTCTCCATCTCTATTGACATAGAATATCTGCAAAGCGGCTAGCTACTCTATCGACTTACTCAGCAGCTGTAAACCAGACCGCTAGCTGAGTGCGTTTTCAAATACGTTCCCCTTCCCATGAGTATATACTATCGCGAAGTCATAGTCCCAGAGGAACTCCAATAATCTCCGCTCTCTCGGGTTCATGTCCTTCGAAGAGAAGATACTCCTAATACTCTTGTGATCAGAGTAGACTGTAAAACGTTCAACCATCATGCAATGTCACCACATTTTCAAGACGAAGTCCACTATTGGTAAATCTAGGTCATGGGTGGCATTATTTTTCTCATGTTGTCTTAGTTGTCATGAACCATAAGTGATCACTACTCTCTCTAGCATCAAGACACATCCATGTATGGTCCCTAATGTGTCATAGAAAAATAGAGACCCATTGACCTCTTCTGGTATCCTCAAGATGGGGGCACTCATTAGTCTCTGCCTCAGTGCTTGAAAACTATACTAGAATATCTCCATCCATATAAATGGTTGTCCCTTCTGTGACAATGCTGAAAATGGTTCCGCAACTCTTGAAAATCCAGGTATGAATCTCTGATAGTTCCAATAAAACCCCAGAAAACTCCTCACCTCCATTACACTCTGGGGTAGCTCCAAAGCTAGAACAACATCTATATTCCCCAGATCTTCTGCAACTCCAGCCTCCGAGATGACGTGTCCTAGAAAGTAAACCTCTTTTATCCATAACTGGTACTTATAGAGCTTATCATGATGTTGTTGGTCTCAGAGTGAATCTATAACTATCTGATGATGACCATCATGCTCCTCCTCTAACATTGAGTAAATCATTCTATTCACGATGAAGACCTCCACAAAAAGATCGAGGTATGGCTGGAAGATCCTTTTCACGAGTCCCATGAACACTGCTGGGGTGTTTTTCATGAATAATGTCATTACCAAGAACTCATAGTGGCCATACCGACATCTGAAGGCCATATTCTACACATCCTCATCTCGTAACCTGAGATGATGATAGCCTTATCCGAGTTCAATCATCAAAAACCAACGATCTCCCATCAGCTGATCGAAAAGATCATAAATCCTTGGTAGGTAATGGATACTTGTTCTTCACTGTCACCTAGATCCGGAAACGATAATCCACATAGAGTCTCAAACTCCCAACTGACATCTAGGAAAACAAAATTTGGGTTTCCCATAGAGATACACTAGGGCTTATGAACCCCTTCACTAGAAAGTCCTCCAGCTGTTCCTGTAACTCATGAATCTCCACTAGAACCATCTAATTTACTAGTGTAGATATCAGTGTCGTCCTGGGGTACAGGTTGATGTAAAAGTCTACTTCTCTTCGTGGAGATAGTCCAGGGACATCATCTGGAAGATATCATCATACTAGTCCACCACTACTAAATATCTCAGACTCTCAATATCTACTACTCTAAGGGTTAGGCTAGCCCACTAATGTATGATAGGTTGCACCCTCCTCTAGGTAAGTCCATCTTTCATTGCAAAGGTTCCTTTTTCACTGGTAAAGGCAATAATTGTACCGTCCTTGCAGAGACACCGCACTTTGCACCAAATACAGTAAATATGATCATGGATTGTGGATAACCAGTACATCCACAAGATGACGTCTTAAGGCCTCGATGCCGGTAATAGAAGATCACAAACAAAGATTTCACCTCCAAGTGTAAGGTCACAGTTTCGACACCAGTGTGTAATCATGAATCCTCTCTCGTGGAAAATATCTAGTCCTAAGGATCGAGCCAACGGCTCCACCAGAATCCCCATGATCTGAAAGAGGGTCATGTCAAAAAAAAAAATTATTGGATCCTATGACAATAAATACTGCAGATAAAGTAGGGTAGACATATATTGTACCTCTAATCATCTCTGGAGCAGCGTGGTCATAGGCATCAGCTGCTTGAAGCTGTGCTCGACCCTTCCATCTTGCTCCCTATGGTCGGGGTGGACCACCGGGACAAGGTGGTGGTTGAACATCGAATCACCGCCCACCGCCTGCTATACGACCAACTCTTCTTCCACATATTCCACCCTCTAGACTGCCTCGCTCGAACCACTTACTTTCTCTCGGTGGCCCCTCGACCGTCATCTAGTCATCCTTATAGTGGGTCAGGAATTCACGAGCCATGTGACCCTAACCGCCGCATGAGTAGCAAAGCATGCTCCTCATCTGTACTCCTCAGTCCCGTGAGACCCTAATCACTGACCTTGTATCCTATGGTCATCAATTATAAGGTCTGGCATACATGGGCCCCTACATCATCCATCTAATGCCTGTTGCGGATGACTCTACTACCTAACATTCGGTGGTGGCTCTTGCTATCGGTTCCTGCTCAGCTAAGAATCTCTCCACCAAAAGTGCTTTCCTTAGCACCCCAACATCTGTTAGAATTCTTAGTGATATCATTTATGCTCTAATCTCTAGACAGAGACCCTACTAAATGGTAAGGACCCTAAAGAAAGGGTCATATACCATGTCAGTGGAGTTGTGGGAGAGATCCGTGAACCTCACTGAGTACTGGGCCATAGTCATTTTTCCCTACTATAAGTGCATCAGCTCTTGTATACGCACTATGTGTAGGGTCACTGTGATGAAATATACCATAAAAGGACCATGATTTCCTCCTAGGTGAGGGTATCCTCATTGTATAATAGGAGTGTTAGACTCCACCATCTCCCAGTTGTTCCCTGAAAGTGAGTGGAAGATAGGATTACCATCAAATCAGCTGTTGTCCTGACTAAGAGAAACATTATGGCCACATCCTCCAGCCAGTACTTAGTCGCCTGCAGATCTGTCTCTCCTTAGAACCTCAGAGCTCTCTACCATTGAAACTCATGAAACATGCTCAATCGGCATACACCCTCTGTGGGGAGGCTACTGACATCTTCTGCCCAATATGTGGTGGTGATACTGGTGCACCACCTGATGGTACTATCGCCGTAAGTGAGCCCTACACCGAAGCTCACCGCACGGTGGCCGTCATTATGTACTATCTCAGGAATCCTTTTTGGCTTTCTATGTGGTGGATTCCTGAAATAAAATAGGTGCACCACGATAAAAAATTTATATATTATTTACTGACTCAGTGAGATAAAACGAAAAATAATTCAACAAATAAACACATGCAATCAGTGTTTTCATGCACTAAGATAGAAATAAGATTTCTAGGTCCTGGTGTATGGATATGTCGACCAACACACCAACACTGGAATCCCCAAACTGATATACACACTGATTAAAATAAACAATATTTCCATATATAACATATCAGAGTCCATGTTCTTTAGTAGAATTGATGCCTCTAATACCACATTGTCATGACCCGTCCCCAAGGGAACATACTATGACTATCCCAAGACTGCCTTCTTAAGGCCAGGGGATGGTGAATAGAACCAGAAAGGTGTATCCCTATAATGTGGAGGCATTTCCATTAAACATATTCAAACACACAAACCATGAAAACAAAATAAACCACCACAAAGTAAATTTTTGTAGTAAAAAGTGTACTGAAAGTAATGGGACATGAATAAGACTCCAACTGATATGTAGAAGTGTAACTGAAAAGAGTGAGCATCTCATAGATCGTCCACCAAGGATCCAACCTGAATGGTAGATACAACTTGTGATTAGTATTCCTATGTCATGCAATTTCAAATGGTCCACCTCTGAGCACCGTCTAGTCCTAGCTATCTCATCCTCAATCAACATAGTTCATCATCTGCACTAGGAACAAAAAGGTGCAGGCATAGACCATGCATGGGTGATTATACCAATACTCATTAGGGACCCGAAGACCCCCGAATGTCTCCCAGTGTTACAAAAAGGATAACCACAATAAAAGACATGGACCAAAAAGCACGAATCAATTGAAAATTCTACATTGGAATATGTACATACATATACCTATGTTATCATGATATAATCATCCCATACATGAGGTATGAATACCACAAAGGTAACAACACAAACATAAAATAACCACATAGGTCACACCACGAAGATAACACCATGAAGGTGAATGTACCACAAAGGTATCGCCACAATGATAACACCACGAAGGTGAAGGTACCACAAAGGTTACTCCATGAAGGTAAATCTACCACACAGGTAACACCACAAAGAGGACACCATGAAGGTGAACGTATCAGAAAGGTAACACCATGATGGTAAATGACATAGCTCACACCAGGTATATAAGTAAAGCACATATGTACAGATGATTAGTAGAGAAGATATATTTTATTATTCTGTCGAGAGGAACTACTAATATACATACAGAGTCTTACCGAACAAGGTCAATGGGTACTAATCCCGGCAATCCCACAAAGGATCTGACCCACACAAGATCGATATGTGCTAACCCAGACAGGATCACTGTGCACTGACCCACATAGGATCATGATGCATTGTCCCACATAAGATCACTTATTACAGACCCACACAAGATCTGACCCACATAGGATCACTGCAGACCCACACATGATTGCTCAGTACTAACCTCTGTATGATCTTTCTCAAACCTCCGCCTCACTGCTAGCCTCAGGATTCAAGCTCATAGCTTGTTTGGGAGAACGAATCCTCAATCCAACGGTTGTACCTCAACCTGAATGAGTGATGTTTTAATTTCGTGATGATCATTATGAAAAGAACTGTTGATTTTTATCTTTATATAATGAAATTTATGTAGATAATCAATTTAAATATATGTAATATTCAAAAGAACATGTATGATTATATGTGTTTATATGGTGTGAAATTCATATCCCAATGAGCACAAAATAATTACATAAAAATATTAAATATAATTTAAATAATGTGCACAACGTTTTCATAAGTAATTGAAAATGTATTGATACTATTCTCAGATCTCATTTCTGAGGGTATGTTTCAATATGTAGTGTGGGGTTTACCCTAAGCACCACCTGAAGTTGGTCAGTGTGGGACATATTGTAGAGGCAGCCACTAGAAGGTGAATTTAATTTAAATTAATATATATGTTATGTATTTTTTTAAATCATAATTAAACCCTATAAAAATAACCACATACTATAGGTTTAAAATTGTTACACACATAAGCCATTATATATCTAATAAGAAGATGAATTTTTTTGGGAAGATAGAAATCAAAGAATTAGTGATGATAGAATCACGGATAATCATGAGATAAACAATGAACGTATAATGATAACCGATTTCATCTTTATTAGATGATGTATTCAACAATTTTGGATCCATACTCAAGCTAGGTCTCATAATTTTTGGGTTTTCCATTAAACTAAATCACTGAGAATTGATTTTATCTGCTGTCAATCTTATATAATTTTTCATCAAATGATCATCATAATCTATTGATTTTATTGATATGGTATATCTTTTAAAATGATTATATTGTTATAACCTTATTTATATAATTGATTAGAAAAATAATTGGAATTTTTTAAATTATTTATATTATTTTCCCCACTACCTCATGACATTCTTCATCATTGGACAATAAATTTCATGTCGACATTTTCATGGTGGTCTTGAGGGTGATTGATTGACTATATTCACTAAGGTAGAACAAAAGACAAATTAATTGATTGTTTTGGATGGATTGAAAAATTATTCAGATTGTGTTTTGTAAACATATCAGAACGGTACTGTGAGTGTGGGTTTGTGTTCAAGGATTGAATTGAGGTACAATGAGAATGACTGATGATCAGAGTTGGTTAATTGTCAGATCGGTGGACCCAATTTTTTGGGTGGATGTGTACCAACCATGTGCATTGTTATGATATCAATTATATGAAGAATTCATGACTGTGGTTTCATGGATGGTGTTGTATGTAAAGTGATCTTGACATGATTAATTATGATGCGTATTGGGTTTTTATATCATTCATGATTCCCTTAAATAGTATTGGTATAATTAACATCATAATATACTTATTTGACTTGTATGAGTTAGAATTAATAATAATAACAATATTATTACTAATAATATCAGTAATATAAATAAAAATATTGATTAGGGAAGGGTAAAACCCCATTTTTTAAGGGATGTCAATGTTTATGTGGTATTATGGGAAATTCAACCACACATTCCATTATTTTATATATTTATAATAATAAATATATTAATAATAATAAATTTATACTTTTAATAAAATAAATATAGGTGGAGGAATAAGGGGGGAGTGCTTGAGATGGTGTGAAATTGGGAGGGATTTCCATTTCTTGTACCCATAGTGTATATAACTATAATTATAATCATCTTCAATATATATATATATATATTAAAATTTATTATTTTGAGGTACCACCACAGTCTGTGTGAATAGTATAGGGAAATGGATAAACACCAATAAATGAAATACTAAAAATTATAGTATAAAATATAATTATTATTAATATTGTTGTTGTAGCATTGAATCGATTGTAAATTTTTGACGCAATGCAGGGATATTAATCACTCTTTGTCACAATGATCAGGGTATTGAGATGAAAATTCTTGACCATGGATATGTACCTTTTACCAAATCATAAATCAGTTCTACTAAGCGTCCAATAATAATAAAATTAGTATTTTAATTATTAAGGAATCTATATTCTCAATTATGCAGTGTCTGATTGATGATACACATATGGGGTTGTGACGTTAATATTGAGGTGGTGGTTTGTAGATCAACATTAGGCATCCAATATGGACTCATTTCATGGGAACATTAAATGACGTTCGAGTTTGATTCAGTGAAATGCATTTTTTACATTGAATGTCAAATTCTGAAAAATGAAATTTCTGGCTCGGGTGTTTTTCAGTGAGGATCATAATGGTGTGATTCATATATCATCTCAAGAATGTGTTTTATGTCAGGTTGGTGGTTTTACATTTATTCCCATTATAATTTGGATGAGCCTCATGAATTTTCCATGTTTTTAGCGTGGCACACGGTGTACTCTATGAGTTCATGGGAACACTTAGGGGTAGTTGAGAATGGTCCAATACCTGGGTAGACTTATCCACACATCCATATAGAGGATACAAATCACATGTTGGGGGGAATCCATTAGACTTAGTATACTTCATTATTAATATTATAGGTCTCATATCATATTCCTATTGACTGAATGTGTTTCTCATAGGTACGATATATTGAGTTTTTTTCTTGTTTAATTTTATGGTGTCTTCATAGTTGATTTTCTGACATGATGAGAGACATTTTATTTGTGATTCATACTTAGGAGTTACTCAATGAAAAAATTGATCATGTATGTTCATCATATAAAGGCTTGCGTTTTCCATATAATGCATTATAGAGAATGTCAGTTTCCTACATTGTGGTACCCCATGATGCACTAGGTAATAAGTCCTCCATGTATTGAGTGGAACACCCTGATTGATTGGTTTGTGGGCCGTCTATATAATATGTTATACAAACTTATGCACTAGGGAATGGGACATCTATCAATGGAGTTCCCCCTCCAATGGACTATGTAACCGGTCCTCAATCGACTAAGTTGTACCCCCGATACATTAGGCCTCAATATCTTGTATATACATAGTGGTACACCATTATTGATTAGGGCGAGGGTCATATATATTTGGAATGGTACCCTCTAAAATACTAGGACATAATTCCTTTATATACTGAGTGGTACCATCCATATAGACTTGTTTTATGGGCCTCTATTTACTATGCGGTAACCCATGGAGGACGAGGGTGGGGTCCTCTACTTTTAAAGTGTTGTCCATATAAAGTAAAAGGGGGGACTCTATCTGATGAATGGGACTCCATGATGCACTAGAGAGTGGATCATATATATACTAATTAGAACCCTCACAATATAATTGGGGGCAATTCATCTTTATTCCAAATTGTACCCATATGGTGGACTAGAGAGATTTTACACTATCAATAGAGTGGTACGCCACACCCCCACAAATATGGGTTTGTGTCATCTATCTACTATGTGGTACCCACCCCACTGGCATCTGTGTGGTTAGTATTATTAAGTGTTACCCCCATAATGGACTAGGGAACATGTTTTCTATAATCTATGTGGTACCTCCTAAACAGAATAGTGCATGGGTCCTCTATCGACTATTGGGTACCCCAATACTCACTAGGGTGTGGTTAGATACATGGATATTGTTCCCCCTCTACTATGAACCAACAAGGAGGGTTGGGGCTCCTCTATGTGTCCAATTCCTCTAACAAACATGTGAGTGTATTTGCAACAATAATATATTTTTTTGAGATACAAAAAATTTAACTATTACTAGTTGAAATATTGTTATGGAGATATCTATTCAATTTTGGTTTGTGATTCCTATGGTGGATATATAGGTATTAATTATGGTTTTATCTCATTTAAGGATTGAAATACCTTCAGTGTGATGGGATAACAACTTCTATCGAGTTTTATATCTATCTATCTTTGGGTTATAGAGTATCCTACTAGGTATGTATATAATCAACCCTGCATATTATTTTCCCACACAGTTAATATCTTCGATATATCAAAATCATAACAGAGGTTATTTCATAGTATAAAACAGATATATTTGTGTATTTTACCTTCTATAGTGTTTAGGGATTTGGATTTGGGCACTCTTAGAATTTCATTTGTAAATATTTCATTTTCTATATATTTTCTTTATTGGAATGTAATTTTTCCATTTAGTCTTCATGTTATGACACCGTACCATTATATATTCCCTAATGGTTGTTACATTGATGGAATTAACTATAAACATTACTCTATATTATTATTAATCCCCTCATACCATTTCTTGAAATGATTGGGCGAATGTATAGAAATATGATATTTAATAGCCTCCCATTTAAGTTATCCCATTTGGTGCTTTTCTACATCCCATGGCCAATAGATGTTGGCATGTGGTAGTTTCTGTCCAGCCATCTTTCTACATGGTGGGTCTCAGTATGTCTGGTATTGTTATATTAATATCATACATTTTTTCACCTCAAGAAAGTGTTTTGAGTTTGTGCCCTTGTGACCTTTGGTTGGGACTTAGGGATACAACTTCAATGTGTATTGAGTATGGATTTCATTCAAGATAACATAATGATTTAGTGACGTCCAAATTTCACATATAACCATAATTTGAGAACTTTTTCATTGAATCTGTATAACAACCCACCAGTTATAGGTATCAATTGTACATGAATCATATATGATTGAGTCTTATCACAATTCTTCATGAATCAGATATAAAAATATTTTTTTGACATTGATATATCATGATATGTTTCAATATGAATCATTGATGATAGCCATATATGATTTGAAGATAGTTTCACGATTAAAACTGGTTGAGTGATCTGACCACAGTTGAGGAACACACCCCTCAGTTGTATCTTATCAGTGGTAACTAAATAGTATTCCAACATATTGACAAGTGTATATACCCCTATATGGATAATCAGTGCATTGAGTAGTCAATATATCATGCATCATAGTACGATAGTACCCAACAGATTATCATTTTACATGTGTTCCATTGTTTTATACCATTGATTATCGATGATGATACAAAACCTCATCAAATAATGGTTTTACTCGAGGTAGTGGGATGGGGTTATGGATTGTGAAGAACCTTACTGATCATATAGTTGTATCTTCGACGACTTTTCCATGTAGAGTATATTTTTAATATGTTCTTGCTGACACATGGAAATCTTTTTTAGTTTTTATCACTATATTCTTAGATTGATATATCCTAATCATCCTGGTGTTTTAGGCCTCCATCATAGGTGGTAGAGGAATTTCATCATTTTTGTGGTGTGAATATCCAACTTGGATATGACCCCACTTAATAGTGGTCCTATTAGAGATACTTCTCCAGGGGAACATGTGTTTTTTTCTGAGACCCAGGTTGGTGATGTTTTATGTGACATTATAAATGAAAAAACTAGAAATTCTAATCCATCCCTGATGCATTCATTTAAGGAAATTCATAACAATGATGATGGGCTAGTGCTACCCAAAGTGTATTTTTTCGTGGTGTAGTGGACGAGTTCATAGAATTTCATGTTTCTTATCACTATAATATGAATGTGGCTGACCAAGATCAAGAAAATTATAATAAGAACGTCAGTGGAAATACTATTTCATGTGGTGGAGGTGTCTATCCCTAAGGCTCAAACTGTGATTTTTTTCGGACCACATTCTTCTCTACTACAATTTTATGTTTTAGTGTTTGGTCCAAACCCACATTCAACAAATATAACCCATGTTAGAGACATAGTGATACCACTAGGGGATTTATTTATCAACACTTATGCTTGAGGATAATTTATATAAGATCACTGATCACATATTTATATTGGGGGGGGTGTAAAATGACTCAATAAGGAGAGAGGGCCACAAAATAAATTGAAATGTAGTGAAAGTGGAACCCTATGATGTTTTACTCAGTATAGGATTATTATTTAATATCCATTATCAGATGATTTATACCAGTTAGTGTAATAATAATTCAGTTATATTGTGATTGTGTTTTTCATCAGTGGTATGGAGTGATTGATATGAAATGTAGTATGACTTCATTCTCATGTGGTTGTAGATTTATCCTTATTACTCGATATTATACCATAGGAGAACAGTATTCCAGGAGATGGTGGTGTCATGAGATTATAAACGAGTACAAGGGTTCCCATCCTTTTTTTTCTGGTTTTACCTCACCCAAAATATTTTGTTCTATACATGGATATTCACATAGGATGAACTAATATCATACCTATCATATTGGAATACATGGTGTGATAATTATATCATAAGGTCAGTAGTGAATTATTTTTTCAAGAACTATGTTACTAAAGGAAGAGTATAGAATGTCTAAAATCATGTATTTTATTGACCAATGGATTAGGGAAAGGCCTTTCATAGTGGGTGACCTCAAGAAATTATTTCAACATCTCTAGGTTTGATAGGTGGATATAATTCGCAATGCCTCTATGATATTTTGTTTTCATGCTGTGTTCTTGTTAATACCTTGTTGAATCTTGGACACCCTATCCTTGTTTGAAAGACTTTTGAGATGGATCCATAACCTTTGATGGGATGTTTCATGGAAGTATTGTTTGATGGTACCCATGATCCGTAAACATCCGAGTTGGATAAAGAGGGACACATAAGAATAGTTCTAGCTATAGATGCGAAATGTGTACCATTCTTCTGAGGTAGATGGAGACTACATGAAAAACATGAAGCATCCTTTTTTAATGGTGACTGTAGAATTTGGAGTTCTATTATATGATAATTTGATTAGAGATATTTAAAGATATCGGGGACAATAAATATTTTCACATGAATAATGGATATATCAATGGATATTATAAGTCTTGTTCAAATTATTTTGTTTAGTTAGAGTGTTTCTTATTTATTGACCATGCTATTTTAGTTATATTAGGTTCATGGTTTTCATTAGAAGCCACAACTGAGGTGGTACATGAATGAAATATTGTCTGATACAGACCTAGGTTAGCAGGGTTGTGAGAGTGGAATTTCCTTTTTTGAGGAGATGGTGGTGTTGAGACTGGATGAGATATACCTTTCTTTGGAATGTTTTTAACTTATGTTTGTGTTTTTTTGGATGTATATGAATCCATAGAGGGATCTCGTATGCATCAAATACCCATTTGAAACTCAATATCCCCACATTTAAATTTAGTATAAGCTTTTCAAGGAGGAAAATAATTTTAGAAGTTTATATTCTATAGAATCTATGTTATTTCATCTAACATGATGGAGTATTGCTAAAATTATTTTTTTAGAGTTTAGTAAAGAGACAACACATGAATCCAAGGCATGATGTTCAATGATTTAGTATTTAAAACAAATGGATATAAATTTAATATGAAATTTGCATTGTTTTTATAAAATAATAAAATATCTCCTCAATTTTTTCATGGATCAGAAATACGATACCAAAATCGAACCCTTAGTGTTGTTTTTATCTTATTTTCGACCTACTATGGGTCCACACGACACATCTGGTTGAGGCAGTTGATGGAAGTTTTTTGCATAAAATAAATAAATTGAATATTTATACGGTGTTATTAAATTAAATAATTAAACCATATACTAATTAAATAGTATGAATCTCTTTCAAGGGATATCTGTATAACCTATTTTTATCTAAGAGGAGGTGAAGTGTGTTTTTTTCCAGCGGGTCAGGATGAGAGAAAAATAAATGACTAGATCATGGATAATCCTGAAACTAATAAAGAATGTAATGGAACCATTACCTTAATATCTAAAGGATTATTTATTCACAAATAATAGATACATAATTCAATTATGTATTTTAATATTTGTTTACCATTTTCTTATTGGATAGATAATTTATTTTATCTGATTTTTATCATTGGTAATTATTTTTCCATGAGCCCTGTAATTTATTAAATATATTTATATGGTACAATACATAAATTTTTTCAAATGTTATCAACCTGTTTATATAATCATTGGCCCATAAATCATGGCCAATGATGTTTCACATTATCTTTATTAAGTAATTAATTAATCAGGATTATTCATCATGACCAACATCGGCTTTGTTAAAATTTTACATGGAGTTTATGATTCTAATAGATCCCTCAGATTCGTGGTAGTAGAATGAATGGCATATGGATCAACAGTTGGATGATGCATTGATGAATAAGTTGGATGGTTTTTTTTGAATTAATCAGATCATTATCATAGGTGTGGGTTCACAATAATACATGCAATCAATTTTCAATGAGGATTTAGAGTGATCATAGTTGTTTTGGGAACTGATCTGTGATTCACATTTTTCTACATAACATGTAAATACCATATATAGTGTGATGTGTTTTTTTATTTTTGTATGTAGTGTGCTATTTATCATGGTAGAGGGTTGCCACTATTGTGATCTATATGTGATTGTATTTTCTGTATTTTGGGAACACATATTTTCTCTTTTTCAATAAAATGAGATCTGTATTATTAATATTTTTATATATTAATTTTCTTTATATGGGTTTCAATTGTTAATAATATTATTAGTGAATATATATGGGATTTTTGAAAATTTTCAACGGAGGCCCATGGCATTGTGGGTTTGGCGTTATTCCCAAAAAAATTCCATTTTTCTATAATAATAATAATAATAATAATAATAATGTTTTATATTTTATTATAAAGAGGAGGAGTAGGAATAAAGTTGGGAGTGCTCGTGATGGTTGTAAAATTGGGTGGGATTTCCATTCAATGTACCCACCATATATATTATAATAAACATAATATTAATTTATATATTTTTAAACATGAACAAGTGGTGGCCCTTGCACACACTTCATGAATATGTTTGGGTAAATTGACATACAAAAAGAATATTTAACAAAAAATGTTATGATGAATTATTATTATTATTAATTTTATCGTGAAAACATTGAATACATTGTTATTTTTTCAATTGACATCATATTATAAATAAATAAGCGGTATTATGATCATGGTATTGAGATGGATGATTCAATAATAGTTATAGATTCATTTTTCTGGCTCAAGGATATGGTCCATGGATCACTCAATAATAATAATAATAATAATAATAATAATAATAATAATAATAAAACAAAGATAAAAGTAATAATAATTGTATTATTATATAATCTAGTATATATCATATCTCTTTAATGAAGGATCATATTGAAGGGAAATTAGTGGGAATGTGACCTTGATATTGAGGTGGGCATTGCAATATGAATATCACTGATTTGCTTCATACTCATTGTTAGGGGCCATGAAACACTATTAGCGAATGATGTAGTGAAATTAATATTTTCACTATTTGTCTAATACCGGAATTAAAATATCCTATCATGTGTATTTATCAATTAGGATCGCAATGGTTTGATCCGTTCTACAATTCAAGTCCATTTACAATGAAATATTCGTAGTTTGATGTTTTCTCCCGTCAGAAGGATGATGTTTCTTGTTCATTTCATAGGTTTTTGTCACAACACATTGTATACCATATGAGTACAATATAATTTGAAGGGGAACATGGGAATTAACCATTACACAAGTACATGTGGGCACATAGGTAGTTTGTAGAGTGGGGAAACTAGATTTTTGGACCCCCATACTTTCCATGTAATTTTTTATGAATATTATACCTATAATTTATTCTTTGACATAACTAATATTTAGGTTCATGAGTAACATATCATGAGTGAATTTCAATGTAGGAAGTGATGGTTGAATTCATAGTGGATTTTTGAATATGATGCATCTTTTTTTTTTGAGAATTTCCCTACATTAGGTAGTTCTCCATGATGGTAGTGATCGGGTATGATCAATAGAGTGAGGCCCTAGTGGTAGCTCCAGACACACTAGGTCATATATCCTATATTTGTTGAGTAATACTCTTCTAATACACTAGGAGTGGTTTCAAAGATCTATGAAGTGGTTCCCCATATAGGCTAGGGTGTTGGTATTCAAACTACTGAGTAGTACCACCTTACAAAATTGGGTGTATTTCATGAATATACTTAGTTGTAACCCCTAACTAATGAGGGTGTCAGTCATATATCTACCTAGTGGTGCCCCCTGATGTACTAGGGAGAATTTCTACTCTATATGGATTTGTACACTCAGATGAGATATTGTGTCAGGTTTCAATCTACGGACTGATACCCCTATATTTAATAGTGTATAGGTCCTCATTCTAAATTTTGGTACCCCCAAAAAAACTAGGGAGTGGGTCCTATATTTAACGAGTGATACCACCCTAAAAGATAAGGCCATGGGACATTTTTCTACTAATAGGTACCCAAATGATGGACTAGGGTGTGGTTCCTCTATATTCTATGTCTTACCCCCCCCCATTATGCACTAGTTCATTGGTACTCTCTCTAATGAGTGGTACAACATGGTGGATAAGGTAACATGTCCTCAATAAACATTGTTGTACCGATATAATCCCAGGCCCTAGATACCGAAATTCAGTTCCTTACTTCATTAAATTTTCTTAATAACAAATGATTTTATCTCCAAATGGAATGAATAGTTTTGTTGTATTTGGAAACTATATAAAAACATATTTTTTACATTAGAACATTTAAAGGTAAAAAATCAAGAAGATCCATTAGTGATTCCCATAAATCATACATTATCCTAGAATGTCATAACAAAATATACTTCTTTACATCCTATAGAAAAGTAAAATATATGAGAATGGTGATCTTAAATTCATAGTAAGGGTTTTTGAAATAGTAAAAGCATAAATAAAAATTAATGGTGAATAACTTAAATAACATATTCCATTAAAACATAGTCGTGATGATAATATGGTATGAATTAAATCTAATTAAATAACTCAATAATATAACATAACCATGGATATTATACAAGTGTAATAGTCAAAAAGACTATAAATTAATATTTTTTTTAATATGGGAAAGCATAATGTCAGAAATCATAATAATATCGTCAAGGCCTCAACCAAGAGTCCATATATAATGGGAAAACCTCATGCCAATTTTTCTCATGTGACCTACCAAGGAATAAAGGGGCTATAATAGGCCCCACAATTCACAATCTAATTCTTATTAATTACATATATTAATGGTGATAATGATTAAAAAACATATAAAATTGAAATGTAAATATTTTCCCCCAAACTATAAACATCATAACATACCATTCAATGTAGATTAGTGAATGGTAGGAACTTATAACATCTATAGTCAAATTGGTCATAAACCATTAAATAAATTATTGTGATTAAAAAATTACAAAAAACCACAATAAATTCATTAGAGGGGTTTAAATATATGAAAATACATTATTAAAATCATTAAAAAATTCTTATGATTAATACTCTTTTAATTTTCAAACAAGAGACGTTTTAGAAGAAATCAATTGTATTTTTCTAGATTTTTTGAATAAAACCAGAAGTGAAAAAATATAATTTTTCCAGAAAAAATTATTGGTTTCAAAAAAAATTTGGAGTATTAATGCATATTATGAATGGTTTCATAAATTGATTAAGAAATTATAATGTTCACTTTGAATGTACTTGTTTGTCATATATAATTGAGAATGGAATATTATAAAACATGCATATTTCCACAGAAGGTAGATGAAATTATCAGAATAAATTATTTTGGAAAATATATAATAATTTATAGGAAATATATAAAATAAATGAATCATAAAATTAGTTTATATAGTAAGAATTCGTAACTCGAATGAAAATGGAGGTTTGGGAGAAAAGCCCATACCTTCTGTCTGAATGTGTTCTACAGTGGACATTAACGTTTTAGATAATAAGATTATATCCACTAATTAATTAATTCATAACCGTATATAAATTTATTTTATTTCTAATAATTTTTGAAGTTCATTTAAGTATTTCTTAATGAGTTGTAAGATAAAATTTAATTTATTGAGAGCATTCGTTTCAGTGGTTTTCACAGTTGGTATACTTGTATATCGGTATAGAAATTCCGGTTGAATGTGTAAAATTCACAAAAAATGAATTTATATGATATTAATGAACATATAGATGATCAAATGGATATAATTATTTCTGTTATATAGTATGTAGACTATTAATTATATAAATCATTAGTTTTAATCATATAAAGTTTTTTTTGTAAATTTTAAATCATCACAAACCAGTTTTTTTGTATGAATTAATATTACATATATATACAGTGGTTATATGAAATTAAATAGGTTTTAAAACAAATATTATTTTATTGTTTTACAATAAAAATTATTCAATTAGAAGCCTTGAAATTTTAAATTGAGTAACAAAAATCAATCTTTCTTGAAGAATGTAAATCGGCACCTCACTGGGAAGGATTTCATTTTTTAAAATAAAATAAATTGAAAAGTGTTTAATGAAGAATATTCCAATAAATTGATATCAATATGCAAAATAGATGATTATATATTTATCATGATCATTTTGAAAGAGGTGGTGAGGATGATAATAATAATAAACCGACAGAACATAAAAAGTAATTAAAGGATAAGGAAGATGATTTTACCTCTTGAATAATCCTCCTTGAGAACCTCTTTAAGAGGATTGGTTTTGGTATATTCATGAGAAAAATAAATATTAGAAATGTTGTAATGTCTTTGAGATATGATTGAGTATAAATTTTTCATGGATCAAATTCTTAGAGGTTTTAATATAAGTAGTGTAGTGGGGTGGTTTTTATAGTAGAAGAGTGAGGTGGTTTTTTAATATTTAATTAATTTGATTATTATTTTGGCTCATCAGTAATGATATTTTTTGAATTAAAATAGATTATATAAAAATAATGAATGGAAGTTCCATATTATGGGTCTTACATCAGCGATGAAACAAAGAATATTTTATTTAACTTATAATGTAGTTAGACCATAAATTACTATATTTTACTATTCACAAATATTCTAGTATTTAAGGAAAATCTGAAAAATTCACCCTAACCTTTTTTATGTGAAAAATTTAAAAATGGAATCTGTATTATTAAAATGTTTCTCTATATATGAAAATTTTATTTTTTATTTAAAATGAACTTTTATTCAAAAAATAAAAGTTTTAAATCCATGTTTTCTTTTATATAACATTCAAAAGTTAACTAGGGTATCATAAAATTATCCTAAAATCATAAGAGAACAAAATATATATTTATGAATAAATATTATGAATAATAACTTTTTATGAATAACTTAATTATTTATAAAATTATAATTATAATTTTTGGACTTACTAAAATACCAACACTTTTATAATAAATTTTAATATATTTATTTACTTATACTATTATATAATTATATGATGTTCCATATATATGGTTACTATATTTTATTATACATTCATGGAGGAGGTTACCCTTCATTTGGTTGATTTATTATGCCGAAGATACATATTACTATTACTATGGTTAAGAAAATATTTAATCTTTATGGGATCATTAACTTCTAGAAATACCTCTTATTTTATTCATTACTCATTCATATTGATTTTATTGTGTTCTATATGTAATTTTATGTGATATTTAATATATTAAATAAACATAAGAATGTAAATTTCAATGATACAATTCTAGATCAATATATTTACTATCCTAAAAATATTTCATCCTAGAAATATAAAGAACTAGTACTCACCCGTGCGTATGCACGGTCATATGGATTAATAGCTATATTTTAATAAGAGCAACATTCATAAAATTTTGAAGAAAATTAAATATATTTTTAATCTCAAATAATTTGTGCATGATATTGAAATATAATTGAATATAATATGGATAAACCATTAAAATAGTTGAAAAAAGAGAGTGATACATAATTATAGAAAGGAGGATGAATTGTTTTTGGGACATCATAACGTACGAATAATTTAGTGAATTCACTAAGGTTGAAAAAATTATATTTAGAATAATTGAAGTACAAGAATGAAGAAAAGATTAAAATGGTTGATTCAAATTATAGTGTTAATAATAATTATAGTTGGCACAGAAATTAAATAATTCTAGGGGAGGGATATGAATAAACTTCATAAGAACATACAATAGTTACAGTATGAATTATTTTTATATTTTATATTGGGTCGAAAAGTTCAAAGTGAAATTTCATTTTTATCATGGAAAGAGGGAATACATTACCATAATAATGATAATTTATATCACATCAAGGAACTATTTGAAAGTGGGAGTAAATGGTATATATACACTCATTAAACACTTGAAAAATGAGAAATAAAACATATTTATAAATAATGTCTTGTTTAAAGATTTGTTTCGAGGAAACTGGAATGCCCAACACTCTCATTTTGGAAGACAGAGATAATATCTGATGCTATGCTGTTTCCTCCATATTTAACTATACGACAGCTTTGATTGCTAATTGTGGAAGAGAGATCTGATATCTGATGAGGCATCTGAAATGTTAATTTTTGGAAATTGTCACATATAACTGATATGCAAGGAGGATGATGAAAAACTCACAAGGAACCAAAGGCATGAAAAACCACATGGGACAATAGGTATTTGACAAGTCTTCCAGGCTTCATGAGTGGTGTTTGAATACAAATCTTCACCATTACTTTCTATAACAGTTCATTCCAAATAATTCTGTGTAACAAACATGTCCAATGTGAGAATACCATCCTCCCAGTCTAATATTAATGCAGAAATTTAAACCATAAAATAAGCAAGACAAAATTAGCAACATTCGATATATATAAGAGGCTACGCAAGAGGCTATGGTCACATACTTTTAAGAATCAAGACAACTTCATAAAATAAACATTTTATCTGTCTTTTTTTTTGAGTAGTTTCCTTCTTCGCTGGGGTGGGAAATTTCAGTTCCAGTGCCGTAGTGCCTCATAGAAAGACAAGTGTTGAGAGTAATGAAGTTTCAAATCATAGATATAGAGGAAAAAATTAAAATGTATGATCTATCCTTATTCACACAGATTTAAAACTGCATTAAAAGGCTCATGCAATAACAACATGAAAAACAACACAATTATTTAGCATGAATATAAAGAATGGACAAATCCTTCCATGGCCATACTTTGTAACGTTTTTTTTTAAACAAAATAAAAAACACTTATTTTTTCAATCTTTTTATCATAGGTGTCAAGAGATAAAAGCAGTTTTTATCAAGTATGGCCAAACAGTTGCCTCTGTTAGACAGCTCGTAATGAAATCTGCTTAGTCCCTATTTGAAGACACCTTTTTTTGCTTTTTTTCAATTATTTATCAGAAGTGATGATATAAATAACTTATCAGTAAGTGATGTCAAATGGATCCATTATTTATCACTCATGATTAGTTCTTCTATAAAGAGCTCTGTAGATTTCTTAAAGAAGTGATTGACTACCGCTTATTTAAGTGGTTTTTTTATAGAATTTATGTGTTAGTGTTTTTTCTGAAATAGAACAAATGCAGTTAATTTTTAAAAATTGATTACCCTAAGTGTAATATATATACTGTTTTTTTCATTTTTGAGCATTTACCTGCAGTCGCATGAATACTTGACACATGAGTGGCATCCAATGTGATTGATTTATGATGCTCCTCTATAACATCAAGATACTTTTCAAGTCTATGGTTAGGAGGCACTCCAATGTCTGTTTCATTGCTTGAAATCCATGCTTGATGAATGTAATAATCATTATGAAGAATAATGATCATTATGAAGAACATAGTTTCCCTGCCATCCACAAACAATGTCTGCAATATAAGTCAAACATAGAACAAAAACAATTATGTGATGAATGTAATAATCATTATGAAAAATAATTTATTTATTAGAAGAATGTGATAAATGAACTATGGGATAATAAACCTGAAAACGTCATTCAAAATTACTGAAATATAAACATTTTTTTGAAGAACCTGCTTAATAAAATGAAGAGTTTATGAAAAGATTCAATATGTAATCTGCTTGAAAATCCTGCTTCAGAAACCTTGAATCTGAAATCTGCTCCATAAAAGTTCTAGTGTACATTGAAACTTGTTGAGTGTCCAACCTAATAAAATCTATTTCGATATGAAATATACTTCAAAATGAAATCTTCTTCAAATTGATTCAGTTGAAAATGATCCATTACTTAAAAAATATAATTCAAAGACTGTGAATTACAATACATGAAAACAGAATTTCAGTTATGAAGGGAAACATGTCAACTACAAGATGAAATTCATCACCCCATTAGAGTTCAAGCAGTGCTGATGAACCACGTTGGTCACCTGTATTCAGATTCGACACAAATTTGTTGTTGATAACAAAATTTCTGGATGATTAGTATCAGAAACATCAGAACTGAAAGGATCATAACTGCATCCACCTATGTCAAACTCAAAACTGGTCCTCAAAAACACATTAGAGTATTAGTTACTGACCACATTGAATAAGTATGAAAATCAGTATCTGTCTAAGCTATTATGCTTCAACTTATCCATCACTGCAATGAATAAAATGAAGACGCGCACACACCGATTAAGGTCATATAACATTGAATAAGCAAAATACATTTAACACTTTAACCAAATTATGGAAAGTTTGGATCTATGCTATTTTTGAAAACACATTGAAAACTGCATATCCTATGAAAATGATCTGTTAGAACACATATAAATATGAATACACCGATGTAGTATAGACAAATAAATTTAACAATGAATATACTAAGAGAATTAAATAGATTGAATGTGAATAGAGAAACAAATAAACTGTAAGAAATTTGGAATGAGTCTAACATAAAAAAGGAAACAAAACCTAAAATCATAGGACACAACTTAACAATAATGAAAAAATACTGAAAATATGAAACCTACAAAAATACCGAAAAGGATTACCTGTACGTTACCAAAAAGGTATTTGTCCCCTTTATCAAATTGACAATATGGCTGACGGCATATAGAAGAAACAAATGTATTGTAATCATCTAAATTATATCCAGATCATATGGTTAAATGGGGAAATAAAATAGAAAATGTAAAGTAAGTATAGTAACTGGTGTCTTCAACGGTGTCTTGTTATAGCAACTCTTCTATAAAAAATGACATTATTTATATCATTCATAATCAAAGTGGTGCTATCATGCCATTATGAATGTCAAAATTAAATATATAATTTGAAAGAAAGCCTAACAAAAATATTTAAACATGAGGGTTTATGAAAAAAATTGTGAGTTGTATAACAACAACAACTCTTTATAACATTACCTAGTGTGTCCTGATAAAGAAACCTAGAGATGCTTTGATTATTTGAAGGTTAAATGTGAACCTGAAAATTAAGTCTACATCCACCTAAGAAACACCTAGGACACCGAACAGAACATGTATGTGAATGTGGGGAAACTACAAAGTTAGTGAAACATACCTTAAGGCAAGCTATGATCTCTGGAATCTCATACCTGAAACCCAAATACAAATAACATTTTCATGAAGATAGAGTTACAGAGCCAAAAAAATGAAAAATAAATAATTACTGTATAAAGAAACCTGAAGATACTTTGATTATATGAACGTCAAACATGAACTTGAAAATCAAATGAAGTCTACAGAACAAAACATTTATGTGAATATGGGAAAACAAATACATGGTGAAACAGAACTTCCGGCAAGAAAATTTCTCTGGTAGACCATACCTAAATAACCAAAATTCAAATAAAATTATTGAGTCATGACAACAAACACATTCAAATATTCATTCATATATGAGCTTAAAACATTTCCATAAACATAGATCTACATAGCCAAATACACCAAAATGAAAAATAAATTAACGCTTTGTAAAAAGCATTACCTGCTCTTGCCTCTAAATATCAGTTGTCAATCAAGAACATGAAATAGAAAACCAATGTAAATATTATTTCGAAACCATTGAAGCAAAGTGCCCCTACCTTAGGTGCAGAATAGCTCCTTTATAACTCGGAGACTTAGGTGTAATGAAGATATACCTCAAATAGACAAACAATGTAGATATAATAGTATCTTGTGGGGATGAAATTTGTTTATGGAGCCTTAGAAATGAAGTATATAACCTTACCCTTATGTTGATCATCAAAATGGATAAAGTTCAATAAATAAATGGATTTCAATCCAAATATTAATTTATCCAATATGTAGTTAATTTAGTTTTATATAATAAGAATGAAAAACGTAGTTCTAGTATTAAATGATTTCAAAGATGTCAAGTAGATCTTTAAAAACATAATATATTACATTACCTTTATGTTCAACTTCAAAATTATATATATTTGATTATGAAAGGAAACCATTCCAAATATGTATTAATCTAAGAGGATACAGTTAATTTAACTTTATAAAATCAAATTAATATAATTATTTAGAATAGTTAATGATGTCAAAGAGGCCAACTGATTATTTATAAAAATTTGACTATTAATCATAAATAAAAATAGAATCTTCAGTTTAAAATCTACCAATGAAGATGTAAACAACATCATTAACAAATAAAGTTAACTAATAAATAAAAATTTAAAGTAATTTTCATTTTGAAACAATAAGAATCAAAACATAATATATTTTTTGTATATGAACTTAATGAAATGCAATAGAACACATGTTCTCTTGTCAATAAAGAAGAAAATCCTAAATACAAAAAAAAGTATCATTGCAACTATTTATAAAAAATACAATGATATTGTCAATTGAAAAGATAAACCAAATAAAAAACTATATTCTATTATAATGAATTCAATATAAACAATTAAAACACATGCTTAATCAAATGAAAAATAAATATTTTGGGACAAATAGAGAAATGAAACATCCATGGTAGAATAACCAATGATGATCAGCATCCAGCGAATAGAACTCAGGTGGGTGCGATCAATCATAGAACATATAATCTGCAATAACCAATTATCAACATCATCAAGGGAGAAGTTGTTGGAATTCATTTTCAAATACTGTAACAAAAATCATCTAAGTATATGAGACATTATTTTCAAAGCAGTAGAAAATAAAAGTACATACAGACATATGAATGTCAATGGGAAAACAACCTGTGAAAAATCTAATGGATTCTGCATTTTTTTCCAGTCTACTGTGGATTGGATAGATGTTTGGAAATGCATCCTACAAAATGCGAATCATACATGTGAGTTATGGAGAAGACACGTCATCCTAGTTACACCCAGGATTAGTAAATATAGTGGATTAATACAAAATAGAGATTGTAAATCTCGCTGTTTGATGGAATGTGTGTGATTCATGCTAAAGTGGGGTATCATAGAATGTTGAGATGCTCTAAGAAGTTAGAAATGTAGAAAATTGTTTTTGAAAGAAGAATGAAGACCATACTGAAAATTTATTTCAGCTAATCAAAAATTTCATATAAACAGGGAGATAACACACCTGTCGTGAAGCACTCTATTGCATTTCAGCCTGAAAATTTCATATAAATTGAGTTAAATAAAAAATTAAATAGAAGTTATTTATAACCAATAAAGAAAAGAAGTAAATAAAAGGATAAGAAACTTACAAACTGCTAAGCTGATCTCAGTTGAGATTTTCTGGAAGTAAATGAGAAACAGACAGGGAGAGGGTATGTAGGATAAGGTGCAAACCAAATATAAGGAACTCATTTTCCACCATTCAAACCATTTACTCATAATGATTTATATTTAACAAACATATAATCATGGGAAGAAAACAAATGTCATTACATATAATTACCTCCAGCAAATATATGCAGAGATAGTTGAGCAATGAAAGCACCTACATGCTGAAAGCAGAAGATGACAGATGATGCAGGGTTGTAACAGATATAGACTTAGTAGATTCGCAAGAAACATGTAAAAGATGCTGCGTGAAGTGAGAGATAATTCGATACATAGATAGTGGTGACAGATCTGTACTGGTTTGTTGTGGCTAAACCTTATGCGAGAATGACAAACCTGGAGATCAAAAAACCATCCGTATTAGTAATATTAATAAACTGCAATCATATAGATAACTTGAATTAAGAGTCATTATATGATGTTATGCATTTGTAAGAATCATTATATCATATGCACGGTGCTTGCAGTTTGACGATGAGCTCCGTACGTTCATAGGACCACCCAAAATTGAAATCAAAACCAAAATTGATAATGAAACCTAAGAACATGTATCCAGAAACCTAGTTTCTATTTAAGCAGATATAATTCAAGCAACAGAAAACCTAATTTATAAAGATAATCCATCGTCATTTGAAGGTCCACCCAAGATTGGATCTGACCCCAATCTCGTATTTCTAGGTTTACGAAGAGGACTTCAGTGAAGCTGTTCTGTAAATAAACGAATCACCCTGTTAGAATTTTCAATATAGATGTAGCATGTATGTGAGATGTATGGAAACAGAAACAAATCAGTGAACCACACAGAAGATTAGAGACTTCGGAGGGACCCCCCATGAAACTTTTTGACGCCGCTTCGGAAGTGGGTGACGGTAAGCCCGAGGAGGATTTCAAGTTCGTGGTTGGAAACCACGATGTAAAGGTGGACGATTTGTGGAATGAGATGAGAAGATTGCAGAAATGTTGAATGGAATAGAGCACGGACAGTAGAACGCGACGAATCCCACCTCAGTATGCGGGAGGAGATGAGCGGAATGGAGCACCAGTGGTGAGATTCGACGACGAAGGAGTCGCGCCTGGGTCGAGGATGGAGACGAAATACGGGAGGAGAGGGAGGTATTCGATGATTGCGGAACCCTTATCAATTCGGAGAGGTGTGTATATGGGCGGAGGCGAAAGTTTTAGGAGGTCGAGCGCGAGGATGTGGGGGAATAATGGGGAAGGAGAAACTGATTTGGGTGACCTGGGTTGCTGTGGTGGTGACACATAAGGTAGGAGGAACCCAGGTTTAGTAAATATAGTGGATTATAACATTTTGTACCATATATATGTACTAATGGACACAAGAATACCTACAACTTTGATGTCACACCTTCTGATTTCCTATACGTTAATGGTCGAAACAAAATGATCTCAGGGAACAATATTGCCTAAAACATGAAAATAGTTGCATCAGACTGGTTAATGATGTAAAATAGCAATACTTAAAAAATCACAGAAGCTCCTCTCTGTGTTCAATCACCGCCAACATGAAAATAGTGGTATCAGACTGGTTAATGATGTAAAATCACAATACCTAAAAAATCACAGAAGCTCATCTATGTGCAATCACCGCCAATTATGTACACCTGAAATACAGGACACTTTTTAGGCAACTAACATGCTGAAATTGAAAAATAATTCAAAGTAGACATGTCAAAAAATCAATAATGTCCATTCAAATTATGTAATGAAAATAAAAGATGATGAAGATAAATATACTAATACCTGAGTGGAGGAAGAATTTGTAGTTGCTGTAACAAATCCTTTGTCATTGTGGCACTTGACTCCTAAACATCCACTTCTTTGAAAATAGATAGTTTGGAAGAATGGTAACAGAAAATAAATGTGTTTATAGATATGGAATTATACCTAAAAATACGTTGGAGTAATTCATAAATGGAAAGGACCATTCTTCATCATAAATGATACAATTATTGGCGATAGTTCCTTGAGAAGCTAATGCATCCGCAACGAAGATACCCTCCCTGAAGGTCTGTTTGAAGAGGACATCATGAATGATCCACATTCTGCACCTTGTAACAATATAAGTTTTCCACCAAGGATAATTTTTTATACCGTGTTCAATACTCACCAGTTGTCCCAAATCCGATTCCACTTTAGCAATAACAATTTTGTGCTGCCTTCATATCATTAATCCCAGCAGAAGAGACCTCTACTTTTCTTCAAGAGAAGACCCATCACCAAAGAAGCATTGAACCCCATCATAACCAAACGGTGGATTTCCCTCAACAGTTTTCCACCATGGATCTGCACAGCTAAGAAACAACAGTCCTTGTTTTACTTCAACACTGAAATGGGCGCATTTCATCAATGAAAAATCCCCAGTTTGACATACCTGACCTACTTCCTAATGAATGATCTTTGCACTAACATTTATATGGCCACCACCAGTTCTCCCCCTGCCACAAGAAACCCATGTATAATTTCCTATTTAAGCATCTGATTGATAAATAATGGAACAGTATCAGGAGTGCAGAATAAAAAGTAGCAGGTTCAGCCCCAGGTCTATGGTCCACAACATCCACTACTTGAATGAGAGTACATGCAGTGCAAAAAATGAATGATAACTCACATTTAATACATGTAAAATAAACTATTAATTGAAAAAAAAGACCCAATTCTTGAAAATATACCATTGATGTAGTCTTTTATGATGGTGTATTCTCCTAAATCATGTGACAGTCACCCTTCAAATAGGAATTTAAAAAACAGCAAAGAAAACAAATTAAACAGTGAACAGGTATGTTTCCCATTAGTTTCCAGCATCACATTTGAGTCTATTTTTATGTTCTCTAGTTTAAATTTCCCTTCATTCAGGTGTGTAATTCAATAGAATGTATCGGAGTAGCCTTGTTGTGTCGAAAAATGTGGACAGTCTTGAAGTTCATCCTCATTATCAAAATCATGTGACAGAATTTTCTACATAGAAATTTTTGTTAGATGATTTGATGATTGAATCTGTAGCAATTCAAAGTAGTGAAACACATATCAGTGATTTAACAGTTAACTGTTATTTAACAGTATATAGGTCAAGATTGAAAGGAAAATGTTTTTAAAAAAAAATTAAAAATTAGAATATAAATTAGTTTATAAAAAATTTTATTGTAATAATGGAAAGAATTAAGAACATAGTAAAGAGGAGTAATATACCCCAGTTGAAGACATGATCGATGTTGACATATGAAATATTGTGCCAATATTTAATATCCCAGGAGAAGAACTAACACTTTGATGGACCGATCATGAAATGTTAAAAAGAATGTCAGTAATGTGATAAGAATTTTTTAAATAAAGAAATTGGAAAAATTGAATGATATGATACCTGGATATAATCAAAGCCACTGCTTACTCTTGAACACCCACTGGTTTGATCTTCCTATATAGTAATGAAAAAAATGTAATGTTTTGTGATTGTTCGGTTTCAATGAAAATCAGTAATAAACCCAACATAAAATTACCACATTTCATATCTCAAAAATGATTAATGAAAATAACCAGTATATTTAGAAATTTACAAAGATAAGCAATTTCATTAAAATGATTAAAATCTGGAAAAATTGATCTTACCAAACATGTACACATCAAGTTCACTATAAGCCTTTATATAATGACCACCATTCAAATCTAAAAATTATTAAAAAATGACCAAGATATATAGAAATTTTCTAAGATAAGGAATTTTATTGACATGATTAAAAACTGGGAAAACTGGGATTGCCAAACATGTTCAGCAAGTTCAATTTAATCACGCATAAGATTACAAGCTTTCAAATCTCAAATATATTTAATGAAAATAACCAGCATAATTCAAAAGTTACAAAGATAAGAAACTTAATTAAAATTACTAAAAAATATAAAACTGGGCTTACAAAACATGTTTAGTGAGATTAATTTAAGCCAAAATAAAATGAAATAAAACATAAGGAAATGCGAGCATGATATTTTGAAAATAAAAAAGGAAACCATGCCTGCTGAAAAAATATATTACATAATGAACATTTATGAATGGGAAAAAACAACCAAAAAAACCCATACCTTCCCAAATAAGTCATATTCAAGTACTGTCTTGTCAAACTGAAGAAGCACATTACTATCGCTGAATCATTATATCCATGAGTTTTGAACAATATAAAATTGTTCAGTCCTTATCCATAATTCAAATCCATATGAAGAATGAGTTGGTAAAAAAACACCAGGATCCAACCTCCTTGATCCATAAGTGATGTGTATCTTATGTTTGTCCTCCTCCATGCACGTAAATAGAAGACATTCATTCCATAAACCCATGAACATTCATTAGGAAATATGTTATTTGCTATTTGAGGATGAGAATAGTAGTCAGTAAAATTATAAGCAGTAAATAAAACTAACATTAAAGTCACTTAAATGAGCATAGAACATTTAAAAACCACAACCTCAAATAAAACTCTTAATGATGAAAGAGAGAAATGTGTAGGTGACACTTCAAAACAGATCAAAATGATGACACCCACCCAACCAACAGAATGATAGTGTTGTTTTCTAGTATAAGAATGTTGCAAAACATCATTCAAAGTTTCTAAAAAATAAACAGTTTCAATATATATGAGGATCATTTAAAAAATTACCAATTCTGAATAATGCACAATTGACAATGGTGTTTGATAAAGAAATTAGAATCAAATAAATGACTGATAATTACAAATATGTAAAAATGTATATGAAAAAAATAACCTTCATTTGGTGGTACATTACACCAATCTTCATCGCATTCCTATTTAATGCATCTCCCAGAGATTTACCTATTTCTTATGCGAACCAAATTCCTAAAATAAAAAGAATCCACACATCAGAAGTTGAACAAAGAAAATCGAGGGAGTTTAGGAGTCAATTGTAGAAGAATCTCGTGATGTAAGGAAGGATTGAAACTGTGAGGTAGATGTGGTCGATGGATTGCAGGAGTAGAAGCAGGTTTGGGATGGATAACCATAGCGGCAACCGTAGGGATATGGAGAGAATAGGGGTAGTGCGAGAGGACGTAGGAGGAAGAAGCTGGATGCGAGGTACCCTAATGTCGAAGATGGGTCGCGGTGATGCATCGCTCGGAGCACGTGGAGGTGGAGAACAAAGAGGCGGGGCACAAAGAAGCGGAGCACGCGGATGCGGAGGAGACGAAGGATGCGGAGTTGGAGCAGGCAGAGACGGAGCATGCCAATGCGGAGGACGAGGAGGCGAAGCACGCCGAGGCGGAGCACGCGGAGGTGGAGCACGCGGAGGCGGAGCACGGGGAGGCGGAGCACGCGGTGGAGGAGCAGTCGGTTGGAGACGAGATTCTGGCAAATGAGGGATCGCAGCATAGTGGAGTATTGCGGAAACCCTAGGTAATCCAAGAAAAATCCCGACGGTGTGGGGGTAGTTTTGGGAATGGAAGTGTAGATTTGGTGACGTGGCTGCCTGTGGAGGCGACAAGTCAGGCTGGAAGAACCCAGATTTAGTATATATAGTGGATTACACCTCATAAAATGATTTTTTAGGTTCATCATCATAAGTTCCTCAGGATCCCACATCACATCTTCAATTTTATGATTCTTCCAAAACACCTTCACCAGCCTAGTCATATTAATCCTCAACACATGTTTATTAGTGTTCAGAATATTTATTTTCTATTCAAAATAAGATAATTTTTGTTCCAATTTTATTCCATCATAATTGAGTACACGTGTTGGGCCAGGAATATACTTTCCTTAATAAAGGGATTTGGAAAACATTGTGTAAATTATAAAGGATAGTCATCATTTCAAATTGATAATCTATCACTCCAATTCCCTGGATAATTTCAAAAGATCTAATGTACCTGGGGAACATTTTCCATTTCTACCTAAATCATATAACACCCTTCCGTGGATATACATTAATAAACATGAAATCCTTATTGAAACTAAAATTGATTTAGTTAATTTTCTTCATAGATCTTTTACATAAATTAAGATGTTTTTGTATGGGTTTGAATAGTACTTACCTTTTTTATTATTTCCTCTAAAATCATTGTGCCCATTAGCTTATTTTCACTAGTTTCATCCTAACATGTTGGTGTACGACATCTAATTCTATACATTAACTCATATGGTTCCATTTGAATAATATAATGGAAACTATTATTTTTTAAAAACTCCCCCAAGAGTAAATACCTATCCCATAAACCTATAATGTCATCTGATCACGATCTTATCAGATCTTATAGTGATTATATCATCCTTTCTGACTACCCATCTATTTGAGGGTGTCAATAATTACTAAATAGAATCTCAGTATCTAAATATTTCTAGAGAATTTCCCCTAATCTCGATGTAAATCATGGATCATGTTTTGAAACAATTTACATAGGTTCTCCATGAAGTTTAAAAAATTAATTAATATAGAGACTTTCCTGGTCCTCTAGTGGAAATTCATAATTTATAGTGAGGAATCATATATATATGGTATGTAGATCAACAATCACCCATTTTTCATCATTATTTATTTGGATTTTCGGTAATCTAATGAAAAAATACATAGTCTTGTCATCCCATTTCCATGGGAGAAGTGGCAGAAGTATCTTGACTCCTTTACAATGTTTCCTTTGATTATTCTCCATTATATAGACTAAATATCTTGATATATAATTAGATATTTCACATTTCATATTATCATGAAAGAAATATTCCTTCAAATAACTATACAAATTAATTCTACCAAGTTTAATTGAAACATTCTATCTTTGGGAATCATCCAATAACACCCATTTAGCTCGGGTATAGAGGGAAACATAGCCTCCCTAATTTCAAAATTCAATACTTGCACATGATGTTTATAAAATTTCCCTCATTGAAAACATTAATTGTAATTTTAATAGTCTCTTCCTCAATATAGTTAGTTTTAACCCTATCCAATAAAGATGGTGGTGAAACCAATTGAACATGTAATGATGTTTATCCTTCCTTGATAATTTCTATATACATCCTTTTTAGATCCATGTATATAAGATCCTTCCCAGTCCTCAGTTTTTTAGAATTATATTATCATTCTTGCACAATGCATCTACTACCGTAGTATTATTCCCACTGTGGTAATGTATTGAGGAATATTAATCATCGAGAAGCTTAGGCCATATCCTTTTTCTCATGATGACTTTTTTGCTATGATAATATATTTTTCAAACTTTTGTGATATTTATATAGCTCACATCATTCACTGTGGAGATAATGTCTCTATATCTTCAAATAAATTATTACAGCCTCTAAACCATGATAAGGAATTGGGCAATTCAATTCAGGAATTTTTATCCACCATGATGCATCAGAAATAACTTATTCATTCTTCATTGGGACATGCCCTAGTCCTTTATTTGAAAAATCACTATATATTGAAAATCCACCATTTCCCACTAGTAGATCCATGATCAGAAAATTCCGTAATATCCTCTAAAGTTATTGAAAACCATATTCCTATTCCTTTTTCTATAATAAAATAACACATTTATGAGTAATCTTGGTTAATGGGTTAGCTAATCAGGTAACATTTTAAACTAAATTCTAATAATAACATACAAATCTAACAAAAATACATACCTATGTTATGATCGTTGGAGTAGGATATTCATGAATAGAATTTTTCCTCCTAGGATCTAATTTAATTCCATCCACATAAAAAATATTTGGATTAATATGAAATTTATGATGTAAAAATTTACATTTTATAATGTAACCATATAAATCATTTCTACTAATAGTCTTTAGAAAAATACACATGTGATTCTCATAGTCTTCATATCTTTAGGAGTATACCATGATATCATCAATAAATACCAAAACAATCATGATGATACTTATTTAATATTATTTTCATCAGATCCATGAAAAGAGAAGGTGCCTTAGTGATCCCCAATGGAATTAGTTTAATCATGTAAGGTCCAAACATGGTTTGAAATACGAACATTGGAATTTCTTCTTTCTTCACATGAAATTGATGATATCTTGATTAAAGATTGAACATTGATAAGTATTGAACTACATGAATTTGATAAAATAAATCATCCACCTGACGTAGGGGATAAATTTTATATATGGTAATAGAAATTATTTCTCTATAATCAATTCACAACCTATTGGATTCCTCTTTCTTGTTTAAATAGTTAACATCTGCTCCCCATGGAGAAACATTAGGGTGAATAAATTCTTTATCAATAAATTTGTCTAATTCATTATACAGTTCTAGTAATTTTATATGGATATTCTATAAGGATCATTTGATACAGGTCCTAAATTATAACTTAAATCATTAGATAACTCAACGTCCCACTCTGGAGGATGTTAGTACAAAATAATATGTAAATACATCAATATATTCTTTCACAATAGGTTCATCCACATTTTGATGATTTATTTCCCCACCCATATATATTATGTTCTCATACTACCCAAGAATTAAATTAGATTGAGTGCCAGGGTGTGGATATATAGAATAATTATATGGTGAGGATTCTTCTCCATATATATTGGAATCTGCAACATTCTAAAGAATTCAGTCTTCCTTCTTCTTGTAGTAGATTTTTCATATCACATTTTGATATCCAATCCATAACGATTATTATATAAAAATAAATCCTTGTTATGATTAAAAGGTCATCAACATAATAATAGACATGTGTCATATAGGGTTCATATCAACACACTTTTGTTTCAATGATACTTCCCTTATGAGTTTTTAATGGAAACTCCTTTAATAAATCAAAATGAAGATGTATAATTTTCTTGGAAAACTGGGATGATTTAAAAGAATGATATGATCCCAAAAAAAATCATTGTCTAATATTGAGAAAATGATTAATGTACATGTGATCACATCATTTAGAATTTTGGCCTCATTAGTTGTGACATCATAAGCATGGCCTTTTCCCCTCAGCATTCATTATAGAAAAATTCATTGATACTGAGGACAATCATTTTTCTAATTTCCAATCTATTTTCTATTATATCGTTGAAATTTTTTTTCTTCATTATTTCCAATTAAATCAAATTATTTTTGGCCTTTTCCTCTACACATTTAACAAACCCCAAGACCCTTCAGGAGAGTAACTGGGTGTTTCGTCCCACAATTATAACATGACAGAATATCAATTCTTCCTTTATTCCACATTAACATATATCCTTTTCCAGAGTATTCAAAATCCCTATTGTTCTATTTCATTCCTTTAATGTCATTAGAATAAGTGAATTATTTTTCTATTGAGATAGTATATGAGACTATATACTCATATGACATGAAATTTTGTGATACCAGTTCCATTCATAGGAATGGTTTTTAACCATAAAATAATTGATCAATCTCACTCCATGGATTATGTATCTATTCTGCAGTATGTATTACTAAGATTTTGATTTTAGATTCATAAAAGGAAAAAATTACATAATATTTCTATCTTAGACTCAAGATTTCAATTTCCAGATCCCCTCATTTTTCAAAAGTATATTATTTTTCTATGAAAATTTCATTATAATCTCATAATTCTATATTTTTAATATCATCCTTCTCTTTTTGGTTTATTATTTCTGAACTCCATTGATATTTATCTCTCAATATACAATAATATAACATGACAAACTTATCCCTTACGTTACTTCAGAAATAGGTAAATATCTCCTCAAAGGTACTTATCAGCTGCTCCTCTATAAATGGGTTTGTAGTACCACTGAATGATGGAGGTTATTTTCACATAATGTGGTCTAACTTTCTCCTCCACATTTTTGATCAGAATGATCTATACATGTTAGGTTATTATTCCTAACCTTAGTCACCTATGCTAGTATAGTTTTATGTTTCTCAGAATCAATTTTATCTCCAATATCAACATCATTATCTAACATAGGATGAAAATCATTATATATAATACATGTGCTAATATAGTTTTCATTCCTTACACTAGTCATAATTTTTAGATAATGGAATATATTAGATTATGTATTGTATCATAATGTATAATCTCAACCCATCCAAACACATAAAATAAATTTAAATTCAATGAATAATTATTATCATAATAAAAAAATTAAATTTTAAATAATTTATAATGGTTTTTCATGAAAATGTTATTTATCAAAAGAATATACCCTAGTATTTTAAAACTAGTTTCCAAATATGTCCCATTTTCATATTCCAAGTTAACCTGAATCTGTCTTAGACTCTTTATCAGAGTTATTTCCCCGAGGTACATCTGTTCCATAACCACATCCACTTCTAATATAATGATAGGTATGCATTTATAGGAATAAAAATATAATATATAACTTACCGATTTTCTAGGTTGTTCATACATGATTATCCTTAATTTCTATATTATGGTTAGGTTCCTTAATCTATGTTTCATAATTTAGTTTACATGGTTTCATCTAACATTAATTTGATACCAACAATAGGGATCCCAACCTCATTTTCCAAGATCCAGTTCCATACATCATTACATTGGCATAATAATCATGACTGTTTTTCCCTACGATAATATTTTTTACTAGTTTTGGAAAATCTGATAAAACAATAAGATTTACATTAAAACATTGAAATAAAAAACAATATAACAGATCTATTAGTTACTCCCAAAACATATATATAATCCATATAAGTTATTTAAAATATAAATATTTCCATCGTGGGGGAATGTAAAACATAAGAGAGGAGTGAGATAATATGATCAGTAAGGGTATGTACAACAAAGAAAGCATAAATAATATGCAATGTTTTATAACATAAAGTACATATTCCTTAAAAACAAATCCTTGAGAATAATATGGTAAAAATAAAAGGTAACTAAATAATTACATAATAAATAATAAACATGGATATTATACTAGTGGAATAATAACATTGAAAATCAATTACTATATTCATAAAGAGAAAATTCATAATGCCAGACATCACAATCATATTGTCGATGCGTTGGGCAAGACACAATATATAATTTGTAAAAACCCAGACTAGTGTTTCTCTTAATACCTATCTATGTATAGAGAGGCTAAAAAAGGCCACATCCATCACATAATAAGTCAAATTAATTCCTCATATGAATGGTGAAAGAAATAAAAAATATAATCAAATTAAATACAAATAACATTCCCAATCTGTGAACATAATCAATAACTATTTTTAGATGTACAATTAATGGTATCAAGAGAGCATAACGACATTCAAAATAATCAAAAAAAATTAAAAAACTATGTTGGATGAAAAATATAGGAGAAAAATATCAATAATTAATATCATTAAATAGAGGTGTTGATATTGATGAAAATACTCTAATAAATTCATCGTGGAATTTCCGAGATAAATTCCATTTTACTTTTCAAGGAAGAGTTCTTTTTGAAAAATCATTTTTATTTTTCAGGATTTATTGTATAAAAAAAGATATGAAAATTATATGTTTTCATGAAAATAGTATTTTTTTAAAACAATAATGGATTTATAAAACATATAATGGATGGTACATGAAAACAAGAAAGAAATTGAGATGTTATCTTTGATCGGAAATGCATATTGGGAATAATTGAGAATGCAAAGCCTGTAAAACTTGAATTTCCCAACAAACGAAATTCGAACTGATAAGAATGATATATTATGGAACATATATCAGATTTTATAATATGTTTAAAAAATTAATTAATAATTACATTAGTGTATAGATGAAGAAATCATAACCTTAATGAAAATCGAGGTTTTGGAAGAAATCTCTTACCTTATGTATGAATGTGATTTGCATGTGACATTACAGTCTTGGATAATCAAATTAAATCCATTTATTAATTAACATAAAACCATTTATAAGTGTATATGATTAATTATAATTAAATTATGATCATTTAGGGCCTTTTTAAGGAGTTATAGGATACAATTTTATCTCTATGGAGTGTTCGTTACCTTTGTTTTTAGAATCTGTATATTTGTATATGAGTATGAAAGTTCAAGGCGAATCAGTATAATTCTCCAGAATTGAATTTAAATGACATTAATGTAAATAAATATCCATAAATGGTTATAATTAATATGGATACATGATATGATGATTATTCATTAGAAAAAACATTTTTGATTATCATTTGGATTATTTTGGCGGTTTTTGATCATCACAAAATAGTTATTTTGTATAAATTAATATTATGTATATATAAAATGAAATAGTTTTTATAAATATATTATAGTCTGGGTTATCCATAGAAATTGTTTCATTACTATTATTCATAGTTAAATTGAGGAACAAATATTGGTTATCCCCGAAAGTTGTAAATTAGCCTCTCATGAAAGATGAAATTATTATTTGTAATATAAAAGGGAGAGAAATGAGACTGATGAATGATATTACCTTAACATGATACAATTTAAGTATATGGATGACACTAGATTTATCATGATTATTATTACATAGTATTTGAGTAAAAAATAATAAAATAACATAACATAGAAAAAAATTAAAAGAAAAAGAATATAATTCTAGCTCTTGAATACTTTTCATTGAGAACCACCGTAATGGGATTAGTTTTGGTCATTTGTAAATCCCATGAGCTCTTAGATATTGGTGAAAGGATTTTTGATAATATTTGTTAGATATTTTATAAGGATCATAGGATTAGATGTGTGAATATAAGTGGTGGCATGAGGTTGAATTTATATTGGATGAGAGGGGTGATTTTTGATTATATAATTCATTTATATATTATTTGAGATAAAGTTTAATTTTAAGGAAATACCTAAAAATAAATAATGAAAATTCTAGATAATGGTTCTTACAAAAAATATTTCTAAATTAATCATTTATTTATCCTATAATGTATTTATACAGTAAATTATCATATTTTACTATTCAAAAAATATTAATGTATTTTAGGATAATCCCAAAAATTCATCCAAACCAATATTCATTGTTTATAATATAAAAATCGAATCCATCTTATGAAAACAATTTTTTAATTACGTTTAATGAAATTTTTAATTAAAAACATCATTTACTCGAAAAATACATATTTTAAATCATTAACTGGTTTTATAACACTTTAAAAAATTAACTATTGCATCGTTAAATTATCCTAAAATCATAAAAAATATTTATTTATGAACTCATTTAATGAAAATTATTTTTCATTTAAATATTTATATTAATAATAAAATTGTAATTAAATATTTTTTACTTATAAAAATACCAACACTTAATTAATAATGATTACAATTTTGGTTTACTTATTGTTGGATATAATAAAATGATAATTTAATTTATTAGATACCTAAATTTTATTTATAACTTCATGGGAATGTTTAATATTAATTTGACTGATTTACTATTCATAATGTTTTATTACTATTCATGTGGTCACGTTACTATTTCATCTATATAGGGTAATTTACTTCTTTAAATACATCATATTTCATTCATTATTCAATTGTAATGTTTTTATTCTATTGTATATGTTATTTTATGTGACCTATACTATATGAGATAAACATAAGTAGGGAAATCTCATTCGTAGAATTCTGGGTCCTTATAGTTCTCTTAACAAAATATGCTCAGGTCCCCTATCTAACAAGTAGTACCACATTATCGACATGATTTCATTCCCTTCATATATTGTGTTGTATCTCCTGAAAGTAATATGTAGTGAGTCATTTATATATTTATTGGTACCCCCTAATAGACTAGGTAAAGGGTACTCTATCTATTGATTAATAACCCTAAAAAACTATGACATAAGACCTCTATCTACTGAGCGTAAACTTCATTTTGTTGTAGTCTGTGAGTCCTTTTCATGGAGACTGTCCCACTCGACCTTATGAAACTGTGGCCTGATGTTGGTCCCCTACACATGTACATATTCAGATAAAAAAACGAGATATTGGGACATAATTATGGATTTTTAGAGCTATAGGTTGACACAATATTCTTAGCTATAATGTGGATATATATATATATATCTAATTTCACTCTAATTTGGGTTTCTTGTAGAGGATATATCGGTTTTTTAATTTATGTATCATTTACTAATTAACATATATTTTTTTAATGAGATTGAAACATTTATCGTGTATTTAATCAATCCCTCTACATTTTTGGCAGTGTTCTATTAGGTATGAATATAATAAGTAATGTTACTAATGTAATCATGATGGTATTAGAAAAAATGTTTCATAGAGTGGAAAAAATGATAAGAGTATGTACCATTTGATAATAGTGGGGAGGGTCACTATTGGAATTTCATAAAATATTTAACTATCCTAATTTAAAAATCATTTCCAAAGTGATTCAAAATAATTTATTTCAATATATTTTTATGAGTCTATATCAATACATACAATAAAATTTGTAATATTTTTTGTGAGGTTATAAAAAATATATTTGTTTAATAACATGTTAACTATTTAGATAATTATAATGATAATAATGTTTTCTAATATTTTTTTGTATCAACGATGTCACTATAAAATTTTTATTAGACATCAAAATGTCCACATTTTTAATTTTATACCATAATTAAATATGTTGGACTAACATTGGATTTTTTTAGTACAAAATCTTTTAATAAAATATTACTAATTGTAAGTAAAACCTTAATATCAATTTTTCTTTTAGATAATTAATTTGACTTCTAAAAATAGCTGAAAACAATAGAATATAGTATATTGGTTTAATTTTATTAATATGTTAGTTTTATTTATAAAATCTTGGAAATAACAATTAATATATCTATATATATTTTAAAAATATTTCTTTATTTATGTTCTACTTTTTCAAGAAATCAGTACGTGATTCATTTTAATATAATATAATTATTTCATTACCAAAAATTAAAAATAGATTACTTTAATAAAAAATTTATTCTTCCATTAGATATTCATTTATAACCAACATATCCCATTTTTATCCATAATTAAAATTTAATAGATATAATCCAAAGAGATTTATATTTCAGACCTTTCAGCGTATAAAATAATATATTGGCCAATATTTTGGCCAAATAGGTAAAAATTCAACATATTAGAATTTTGTATGTATATATAAGATATATTTTTAAATATTGAATACTAAAAACGTATTAGTGTTTTTTAGAGTACCTATCATTTTATTTTTATCATTAATTGACTGATTTACAATTTAATATGGTACCCAAATTTATTTATCTTATAATTCATAATTCAAAAATGTTTTAAATTTTACAAATATGGACCAATTTATTATTATTATGAAATATATATTTTGAATTCTTATTTCAAAAAAGTTGTCAAATGTAATTTAATATAAATTTATAAAACCATGATGAAGGAGTATTTTTCAGAAAAAAACAGTTCGTAATAAAAATGTGTCTATTAAATATTCAAGGAAACAATTCATACTAAATACTATATTTGAATTATTATTGATCAAAATTATATTATTTTTCTAAAAAATAATTATATATTATAAATTTTATAAATGTAAATACTATAAGGCCCCAGCATTAAACCTTACTTAATATTGAATTAAAAGAATAATTCACCTTGAGGATCTTTTCAGGTTTAGAGTTTTAGAGAATTAGAACATAACTATTACATCTCAAAAGATTACAAAGTAGTCACTTATACTAAGTTTCCATAATAAAAAAACTCTTGAAAGAAACATGTCTAGTTCCATGTTTTATATAGCATTACATTCCCTTGATCCCATCCTTGACCTTATTCCACATTAAGTCTTGTGAAAAACATTTCAAAAAAACATGGGGTGAGCATAAAAAGCTCAGTAAGGGATACACAAAGAATGAAAACTGTTAGTTTTTCAAAATCAAGTAAACCATGTATACTCTATCAAAGTAATACCTTCACCTTCATGAAGTAGTAAAAACTCTTCACTGAATAAAGTATCATTACTTACCTTTTTGTAACCAAAGTATTACCATAAAACCCATATAAAGAACACATAACATATATAAAGGTAACTTGGGACATAAACATACTTAAGTGGAATAACCATACGGTCGACTTCCACACATATCACTTAATGGAATAGCCATACGGCCAATTTCCATACATACTTAATGGAATAGCCATACGGCCGACTTCCATACCCAATGCATTGGAGTTTATAACGTAACCACCCATCCTGGTATTCACGGAACCACCCGTCATATGGTTTATAACGTAACCACCCGTTAAAATGTCCAAGTACCAATATAAAATCATAAAACATAAAACCAATATAACGGAATGATAACATTTCCACATTTCAATCACAATATATCATAAATATATTGACATTATAGAATCCTTTTTCAAAACCATTTTCAATACCAAAATACATAAAAGAGTATATGGTATTTATTTTATTCTTAAAACATTACGGCTTGTTGAGAAAGCCAAAGACCAAATAATACTCTCGGTGGCGGAAAAGGTTTTTGTCGCCACGTACGGTAAAAGAAACATTCATTTTTGTCATTTTGTAAAACGCTTCATATAAAAAGATTCCTTTTGTATAAAAGTAAAAGTAAAAGGGGTTTATACACCGTATAAAAGAAAGTTGTCTATAAAACGAAATATGCCTCAATGAAAGGAGATTGAGACGAAGTCCCTTACCTCGGGTCCGACTTGACTCGATCGTTCTTTAAAGTCCTGAATAATAAACTTGAGTTAATTTATACTTGATTAAGAACCTTTTTAAAGTTCATTATTCCTTTTATATCACTTATTGTCATGTTATAAACATTATGTAACCATTTAAGTTAATAATGTTTGTTTTGTCAATATTTGGTTCTTAAGTCGAAAGTGGACTTCTTACAATTACATGTTGTTCGTGTGGTCAAAGGTTCTTTATATCCAGAATGAAATTCCCGATTTGGATATAATATGTATCATATATATCCAGCATATACATGTATTTATAATATTACATAATCATTTAGAGTTAAGAAATGAAATGCACCGTTCATGGAGACGGTAAGCCGTACGTACGCATGAACGCTACATTCATTTCTTTTTCATATTAATGGAATTAATACTAAATGAGAGATATGTATATTTTAATTACAGAATTATATTCATTATTTAGATATATCATTAATTATATATATCCATTATATACATGTACTTTTAATAGTACTTTACATTTGGGGGTAATAAATGAAATGCACCGTTCATGGAGACGGTAAGCCGTACGTACGCATGAACGCTACTTTCATTTCTATCTCATACTTTAATGGAAAGAAATAATAATTATATAGAGGTATATTATAATACCAGTATAACATCATATATAATAACTTTAAATCCATCCTTTACACCTCCCACATATGGCATTAACGAATCACATCACTTTGAGGGGGCAGTAGTCCACACTTTCTTAAATGAAGATATCGTGTTTACCCATAATAGAAACCATAAAGGTATGCCCAAAATGAGAAATTCAGAATCCTAAAGAAAAAATAAACATATTATATATCATATATAAAAATAGTGACATCATAATGGCCACCCTTGAAGGTGTTAAATGAGTATTGAACAAACATCGTTTCGGGAGACAGAATTTCGCCATCCACGGAAACCGAATGTTCTTTAACCATTTGATGTAGTTGTGTGAGAGTGTAGCTCGAATAAATCTTATAACAACATCCTATTATATTGAAGATACTGTTGTTGTTACAAAAGATGTAAATAAAAAGACTTTAGAGGGTTGGAGAAGCAAAATAAAACAAATGAACTAGAGAGAATGAATTACCTTTAAAAGTGTAACTCCTTTTTATTTGAGCCTAAAGGCTTCCTTTGAAAGGATTATTCCCAAATGGAATCGACTAGGATGAGGAGAGGGATGTGGAGAGAGTAAATGGGCAGGTTTTGGCCGAGGCAAAGGCTTGAAGAGTGTGTGTATGGTGGTAGAGGTGGGGGCCTTTTATAAGAGGAGAGGAGGGGCACTTTTGGAATGTAAAGAAATATTACTTTATTTGAAAATGTGTTTCGGTTTTAAAAGGTCCCACATTGAAATTATTCGTGGATAACGTGATAAGGTTTCTAAATCCACCCTTAAAATAAGTTTTGGACATGTGTAGTTCATAGGTTTTACATTATCTTTCCATTTTATTTAAATCGTAAAATAATGATGTCATCGCTCCATCATTATTATGTCATAAATAAATTAATTTCTCTAAAGTCTAAAAATTATAGAAAAACTACTATGATGTAGGAAATAGTTTTAGCTTTCCAATGACTATTTATAATAAAAAATCTGACTTGTATAACCCCATTTAAAAATTGTTTTAGTAAAACACATCATGTTTGTGTCATTTTTACTTTTACATTAAATAAAAAGTTATTTTTGTCATTTCCCAACCAAATTGTCTCCATGGGGTCCCCAAGTTGACCCATGGCTTGTCTTGGTCGGCCATGACACAACCAATGAGGGTAGGACATGTGTCAAGCTCATCTTATTTTATTAAAGCATTATTTTTACCTTAAACTACACTAATTACCACTAATCGCGATTAAGAACTTAATAAGTTACTATTCACCAAAAAATTATTATAATCTCATTGAACCACATTTTACTTCTTAATGACAACCATGTATGTCGGATTTTTGAAATTCAAAACACAATGATGGAAAAATTTCATTTAAATGGAAAATCAGTCTTTATAAGTACCACATAGTGGTTTCACTATTCATCAAAAATTGAAGTTTTTCAGAAAATTACCAAAAATTCACCCTAAGCTATATTTGATATTACGAATTCAAAAATGAAGTCTATTTTAAAAAATTCAAAACATATAAGTCACACTAATTAATTTAATAATTAATTCCCGCTGTCAGAGCAAATAGCGTGTTTTTATGAAACAATAAGTATCGAAATATTGACACTAGTTTAAGTCCGATTTCAAAGTGAAATTAATTCCGACGACCACTATTGGATTTAATGGTAAAAATATTTTCTAATTTCACTTTAAAACCAATTAAAAAGATAATCTAATCATATAAATAAATTAGATTAAAAATATGTTTTGAATTAAAATACAACATTTTACACTATTCATTAAAAAATGAACTTTATCGGAAAGGTACCAAAAATTTACACATAGTAAATTTTGATGTCCCGATTCTAAAGAAGAGTTATTTTTGGTCCAATATAATTTATAATATTGATCAAAACTATATTTAATGACGGTTCGCCGTCAAAAGGTGATAAGTGAACCCTTAGTGAAAATTAGGGTATAAATGCCTAAAATTGAACTCTTTCCGTATTTTAAGCCTTTATCTTTTATTGGGTAAATGAAAAAACATTTAAAAACATATATAATCATATTTTAGTTATTTTTATCCATTCCCTCCAGTACAACGACTACTTGTTAACTAACATTTGAAATAATAGTATTTTATTACTTGTGTGCAACGTAAGTTTTCAATGAAACTCATCGTTGCGTATCGAGTACGCTATCGAACGTAGAAACCCCTTTTAATTAAAATTAATATTTAATTCGTAAATATTAATAAATATGAAAATTCTTTATTCTTTAATTACCTAGGACGTTACATCCTTCCCCCCTTTTGGGAATTGCATCCTCGCAATTTTATTCACTTATCAAAATAAGTGGGGGTATTTATCCCTCATAGCATTTTCAGATTCCCACGTTGCCTCTTCAATCACATGGTTTTTCCACAAAACCTTTACCTGGTGAATCACCTTATTCCGTAATACTTGATTTTTGTGGTCAAGAATCTGGACCGGTTGTTCCTCATAAGATAGGTTCTCTTCCAGCTGAACTACCTCTGGACTCAAAACATGAGATGGATATGGCATATACTTTCTCAACATTGAAACATGAAAAACATTGTGTACCTGAGATAAACTTGGAGGTAAAGCCACCGGGTATGCAACTGATCCAACTCCCTCCAGAATTTCATATGGTCCAATAAACCTTGGACCCAGCTTTCGTTCCTTACCAAATCTCATCACACTTTTCCAAGGAGAAACCTTGAGAAAAACATGATCACCTACCTCGAAAGATAGATCCTTCCTCCATTTATCTGCATAACTCTTCTGCCTGCTCTGAGCTGTTCTCATGTGCTTCTGAATCAACTGAACTTTTTCTGTCATCTCTTCTACCAATTCTGGTCCCATCAGCTTCCTTTCACCCACTTCATACCAAAATGATGGAGTTCGACACCGCTTCCCATATAATGCCTCAAATGGTGCCATCTGTATACTGGAATGAAAACTGTTATTATAAGAAAACTCAACCAAAGAAAGATGTTGGTCCCAACTTCCCTAATAATCCATCGAACAAGCTCGTAGAATATCCTCCAAGGTCTGAATTGTTCATTTTTACTGCCCATATGATTAAGGATGAAAAGCTGTACTAAAATTTAATTCAGTACCCGACGACTTTTGAAGGCCTTTCCAAAAGTTAGAAGTAAACCTGGGATCACGATCCGATACAATGGAGAGGGGAACTCCATGTAACCTGACTATCTCTTTAAGATACAGACGAGAAAGTTGATCTAGAGATAAAGTATCTCATATAGAAAGGAAATGAGCAGATTTGGTCAAGCGATCAACAATAACCCAGATTGCATTATTACCTCGAGATGTCCTCGGTAATCCCACAACAAAGTCCATGGATATGTTTTCCCATTTCCACTCTGGAACTGGTAAAGGCTGAAGCATCCCTTTCGGTAACTACCGCTCTACTTTAACCTGTTGACATGTCAAACACTTCACAGTAAAATCAGCAATGTCTCTTTTCATTCCATCCCACCAGTAATACTCCCGCAGATCTCTATACATCATAGTACTGCCCGGATGAACTGAAAACGGAGAACTATGAGATTTACATAACAACTCTCTCTTCAACTGTGAATCACAAGACACACACAATCTCTTCCCAAACCTCAAAACACAAACACAAAATTATCCAAGAACTCATGGAAAATTTTATTCATAAGGTCCATGAATACAGGAGGTGCATTGGTTAACCCAAAAGGTATAACTACAAATTCATAATGGCCATATCCAGTACGGAATGCAGTCATCAGAACGTCTGCTTCTTTTACTTTCAACTGATGGTACCCCGACCTCAAGTCAATCTTCGAAAAATACTGAGCTCCCTGGAGCTGATACCACTTCATTCGATGGCCCAACATCTGCTGAAGTTGTTGCAAAGGATTTCACCACCCCTTTCTGCTTGTAGTCTGGCTTCATTCCCCCAGTTGAGTTCTTCGTTGGACACTCATTTGCATAATGACCCATTTCATTACACTTAAAACATCTTACCATTGGATTTTCATTTCCTTCTTGATCATCTTCCTTACAGTTACGAGCAATATGACCAGACTTACCACACTAAAAGCACTTACCAGACTTGGATACACATTTTCCAGGATGCATTTTACCACACTTCTCACAGGATGGATATTTGGTTTTCTTACCTCCTTGCTTCTTTGATGAATTCTTCCCCTTTGCCTGCCAACTAGACCTCTTATTCTGTTGTTTGTCATAGAACACCTGATCATCGGCAAAATCCATTTCCACTTTCTCCGCACATCGAACATGTTTTTCATAACTTTTGAACTCACGAGAAGCTAAAGCCCTTCGATACTTTGGCTTTAACCCTGAGTAAAAACGGTTTATTTTACTATCAAGATCTTGTATGAAGTTTGGAGCATACCTTGCCAATCGAGTAACTTTTCTTCATAAGCAGCCACTGAATCATCCTCCTGCCTCAATTCTAGGAACTGTTTTTCCATCCTAAGACGAACCACCTTAGGAAAATATTTCTCAAGAAACATACCTTTGAATTCGTCCCAGTGAAGATCCTCAATCTCATCACTATCCCTTATATTTTTCACCATCGACCACCACTGATCAACTTCACCTTCAAAACGGTAAACAGCAAGACTAAACTTTTGATGTTCTGAACACCCCATGACATCAAAAATCTTCTCCAGTTCTTTAATCCACCCTTCAGCTTGCACATGGTCAGATGATCCTCTGAATGATGGGGGATGTTGCCTCATGAAATGTTCCACCACTGACATGTTCCTCTGCGGTTGATCTGGCTGATCTCGTGCATGGATACCACCACAATTTATAGCCTCAGTCAACTGTTCCATCACTGAAACAAATTGTTCAGTTCCGATTCTAACCATCTCAGGTTGCTGATTTGGAAGGTTATCTTCCTCCTGATGTCGTCCCAACATAGCTTCTTTGTTTCCTCTGCGGAAAACCATTCTGAACACAGAAATATATTTGGCGAAGCAACATGGTAATCCTTAAATGCTATATCATTTCAATCATATTATAAATTAACACTTTTCTAACTCCTAAAGTTGTCTAAAACGACCTCTGATACCAACTATAAGGCCCCAGCCTTAAACCTCACTTAATATTGAATTAAAAGAATAATTCACGTTGAGGATCTTTTCAGGTTTAGAGTTTTAGAGAATTAGAACATAACTATTACATCTCAAAAGATTACAAAGTAGTCACTTATATTAAGTTTCCATAATAAAAAAACTCTTGAAAGAAACATGTCTACTTCCATGTTTTATATAGCATGACATTCCCTTGATCCCATCCTTGACCTTATTCCACATTAAGTATTGTGAAAAACATTTCAAAAAAACTTGGGGTGAGCATAAAAACCTCAGTAAGGGATACACAAAGAATGAAAACTGTTAGTTTTTCAAAATCAAGTAAACCATGTATACTCTATCAAAGTAATACCTTCACCTTCATGAAGTAGTAAAAACTCTTAACTGAATAAAGTATCATTACTTACCTTTTTTTAACCAAAGTATTACCATAAAACCCATATAAAGAACACATAACATATATAAATGTAACTTGGGACATAAACATACTTAAGTGGAATAACCATACGGTCGACTTCCACACATATCACTTAATGGAATAGCCATACAGCCAATTTCCATACATACATAATGGAATAGCCATACGGCCGACTTCCATTCCCAATGCATTGGAGGTTATAACATAACCACTCGTCCTGGTATTCACGGCACCACCCGTCATATGGTTTATAACGTAACCACCCGTTAAAATGTCCATGTACCAATATAAAATCATAAAACATAAAACCAATATAAAGGAATGATAACATTTCCACATTTCAATCACAATATATCATAAATATATTGACATAATAGAATACTTTTTCAAAACCATTTTAAATACCAAAATACATAAAAGAGTATATGGTATTTATTTTATTCTAAAAACATTATGGCTTGTTGAGAAAGCCAAAGACCAAATAATACTCGCGGTGTCGGAAAAGGTTTTTGTCGCCAGGTACGTTAAAAGAAACATTCCTTTTTGTCGTTTTGTAAAACGCTTCGTATAAAAAGATTCCTTTTGTATAAAAGTAAAAGTAAAAGGGGTTTATACACCGTATAAAAGAAAGTTGTGTATAAAACTAAATATGCCTCAATGAAAGGATATTGAGACGAAGTCCCTTACCTCGGGTCCGACTTGACTCGATCGTTCTTTAACGTCCTGAATAATAAACTTGAGTTAATTTATTCTTGATTAAGAACCTTTTTAAAGTTCATTATTCCTTTTATATCACTTATTGTCATGTTATAAACACTATGTAACCATTTATGTTAATAATGTTTGTTTTGTTAATATTTGGTTCTTAAGTCGAAAGTGGACTTCTTACAATTACATGTTGTTCTTGTGGTCAAAGGTTCTTTATATCCAGAATTAAATTACCGATTTGGATATAATATGTATCATATATATCCGTCATATACATGTACTTATAATATTACATAATCATTTAGAGGTAAGAAGTGAAATGAACCGTTCATGGGGACGGTAAGCCGTACGTACGCATGAACACTACTTTTCATTTCATTGTCATATTAATGGAATTAAAACTAAATGATAGGTATGTATATTTTAATTCCGGAGTTATATTAATCATTTAGATATATCATCAATTATATATATCCATTATATACATGTACTTTTAATAGTACATTACATTTGGGGGTAAGAAATGAAATGCACCGTTCATGGAGACAGTAAGCCGTACGTACGCATGAACGCTAATTTCATTTCTATCTCATACTTTAATGGAAAGAAATAATAATGATATCAAGGTATATTATAATTCCATTATAACATCATATATAATAACTTTAAATCCATCCTTTACACGTCCCACATATGGCATTAACGAATCACATCACTTTGAGGGGGCGGTAGTCCGCACTTCCTTAAATGAAGATATCGTGTTTACCTATAATGGAAACCATAAAGGTATTCCCTAAATAAAAAATTCAGAATATTAAAGAAAAAATAAACATATTATATATCATATATAAAAATACTGACATCATAATGGTCACCCTTGAAGGTGTTAAATGAGTATTGAACAATCATCGTTTCGGGAGGCAGAATTTCGCCATCCACGGAAACCGTATGTTCTTTAACCATTTGATGTAGTTGTGTGAGAGTGTAGCTCGAATAAATCTTATAACAACATCCTAGTATATTGAAGATACTGTTTTTGTTACAAAATAAGTAAATAAAAAGAGTTTAGAGGGTTGGAGAAGCAAAATAAATTAAATGAACAATAGAGAATGAATTACCTTTAAAAGTGTAACTCCTTTTGATTTGAGCCTAAAGGATTCCTTTGAAAGAATTATGCCCAAAGGGAATCCACTAGGATGAGGAGAGGGATGTGGAGAGAGTAAATTGGCATGGTTTGGCCAAGACAAAGTCTTGAGGAGTGTGTGTATGGTGGTAGAGGTGGGGGCCTTTTATAAGAGGAGAGGAGGGGCACTTTTGGAAAGTAAAGAAATATTACTTTATTTGAAAATGCGTTTCGGTTTTAAAAGGTCCCACATTGAAATAATTCGTGGATAAGGTGATAAGGTTTCTAAATCCACCCTTAAAATAAGTTTTGGACATGTGTAGTTCATATATTTTACATTATCTTTCCATTTTATTTAAATCGTAAAATAATGATGTCATCGCTGCATCATTATTATGTCATAAATAAATTAATTTCTCTAAAGTCTAAAAATTATAGAAAAACTACTATGATGTAGTAAATATTTTTAGCTTTCCAATGACTATTTATAATAAAAAATCTGACTTGTATAACCCCATTAAAAATTGTTTTAGTAAAACATATCATGTTTGTGTCATTTTTACTTTTACATTAAATAAAAAGTTATTTATGTCATTTCCCAACCAAATTGTCTCCATAGGGTCCCCAAGTTGACCCATGGCTTGTCTTGGTCGGCCATGACACAAATAATGAGGGTAGGACATGTGTCAAGATCATCTTATTTTATTAAAGCATTATTGTTACCTTAAACTACACTAATTACCACTAATCGGGATTAAGAACTTAATAAGTTACTATTCACCAAAAAATTATTATAATCTCATTGAACCACATTTTACTTCTTAATGACAACCATGTATGTCGGATTTTTGAAATTCAAAACACAATGATGGAAAAATTTCATTTAAATGGAAAATCAGTCTTTATAAGTACCACTTAGTGGTTTCACTATTCATCAAAAATTGAAGTTTTTCAGAAAATTACCAAAAATTTACCCTAAGCTAAATTTGATATAACGAATTAAAAAATGAAGTCTATTTTACAAAATTCAAAACATATAAGTCACATTAATTAATTTAATAATTAATTCCCGCTGTCAGAGCAAATAGAGTGTTTTTATGAAACAATAAGTATCAAAAGATTGACACTAGTTAAAGTCCGATTTCCAAGTGAAATTAATTCCAACGACCACTATTGGATTTAATGGTAAAAATATTTTCTAATTTAACTTTAAAACCAATTAAAATGATAATCTAATCATATAAATAAATGAGATTAAAAAGAGGTTTTGAATTAAAATACAACATTTTACACTATTCATTAAAAAATGAACATTATCGGAAAGGTATCAAAAATTTACACAAAGTAAATTTTGATGTCCCGATTCTAAAGAAGAGTTATTTTTGGTCCAATAAAATTTATAATATTCATCAAAACTATATTTAATAATGGTTCGCCTTCAAAAGGTGATAAGTGAACCCTTAGTGAAAATTAGGGTATAAATGCCTAAAATTGAACTCTTTCCGTATTTTAAGCCTTTATCTTTTATTGGGTAAATGTAAAAACATTTAAAAACATATATAATCATTTTTTAGTTATTTCTATCCATTCCCTCCAGTACAACGACTACTTGTTAACTAACATTTAAAATAATATTATTTTATTACTTGTGTGCAACGTAAGTTTTCAATGAAACTCATCGTTGCGTATCGAGTACGCTATCGAACGTAGAAACCCCGTTTAATTAAAATTAATATTTAATTCGTAAATATTAATAAATATGAAAATTATTTATTCTTTAATTACCTAGGATGTTACAAATACATTTTTCAAAAAACATCTGTATTTTCCACTAATCATTAATAAAAAAATTGTTCCGAAAAAAACATGAAATTTCAGTGTAAGATAATATTGATACATAGATTTAAAAATATATTTATATATTAACAAATAATAATTATATAGTATTGAAAAAATAAATATAATATTCCATTAAAATAGAAATAAATAACATTTTGGAATATATGATATTTTAAAAGAATAAAATGACTAACTAACAATGAAGCGTTTGATTACTACGAATTAGTCAATATATTTCAATAATTATGTAATTATCATATATTTTATAATTTAGTTTATCATAGTTATAATAAACAAATCAATGTCTAGGTTATAATTTTCATATTAAAATTAAAACAGTTCATAATTTTTTTAAGCATGGTGTTTTGTATTATGAATTCTACAGAACATATATGTTCATTTAAAATCATGGGATTTATATTACCCAGTATGAAAGAATCTACCCGAAAACTTTAGACTAGATATTAGAAATTAAATGATTTATATTTTAGAATATCATTGTTGAAAACACATATTGTAGAAATGGTTAATAAATAATACTATTTTAAAGAGGGAGAAATCAATACATAGGACATATTGAATTACATTTAAATTGGTATCCAAATTGGATAACATTAGTCGGTGAAAAATATTTCTATTGAAGAAAATCATATTTTATAATTTATGATATAGAGTTACATAGGACAATTTTTATAATAAATTTAGTTATTCTTAAAAGTTAGAAACAAAAAAATAAACAAATTATTTTTGGAAGTGACCACTAATTCATAGAATATAAATACAATTGTATATCATATTTCATGATCTTTTTCCGTGACATGATGAATTCCTTTAACATCTATAAAAATAACATAAGGGTATACAATTATATTATATATATAATTTCAGCATTAAATTAATTTCCACCACAATCATATATTTCCCTCACAATGATAAATCTAAAAGGAATATGTTTATACTTAAATAACTAATAAAATTTTTTAGGGATCAAAAATTACACATAGAGATAAAAATTGTTTTTTGATATGATTATGGTTAAACCCAAACCAAATTTTTTTATAAGCTTAAAAAACATCCCAATAGAATATAAAAACATTTGGAAGAATAAAAAATTAGTCTAAAATAGCTTAACAATATTACCCAAATATTAGAATATTATTCTATTAATAAGTTTAATTAATATTTATCAAATTATTCCTAATTGATATTGAAACCCATATGTTAATGTTATTTTAATGAATATTCTTCCATGATATAATAATTATTTTTCAATAAAAAAACATCAATCACATAAAATGTCCCAAAAAAATATATTAGATAATCATAAAATACTCGAGATATAATAATAGTTTCAAAAAATAAAAGAATCTTTATAAATTCACATAAAAATCACACATGCTACCAAAATATTTTCACGTATTTTTCACACAAAAAATCCCATATTTTTCTAATTAATATATTCATAGAATGATCCCAAAATTGGGAACATAATCACCTAATCAGATAATAACTTCTCAATAGCATAGTAATTTAAATGATTAACCATATCCTCAAAAACAATATCACCATCAATACCTTTCATTTATTTAAAAAAATAATGAAATTCCAATAATTTTTAGGGGATTTATACCTTTTGGCGTTCGATTGTGGGTTCCATCCCCAGGGAATTTATATGTTTAATATGTTTTCATTTTTATTCGAACTATAATTAAATAATTCATATAACATTCACAATTATATAATGAATATCTTTAATAATATGATTAATCATAAAAATAGATTTTTAACCTCATCTTTTTCCTATGTGGCTCATTTTTAATAAAATAAATCATTCTTTACGTACTATCATCAAGAATATATCTACTAAACATTTTTCATCCAATTATTATTTTATATTAATTTAGTGCCTAAAATATTTATTACATGTTTTTACTATAATTTTAAATGTTATCAATTATAACATTTTTTTCTAGATTTTAAAAACAAAATATACTATAAAATAATTATAAAGTGAAACGTGATAATCATAATTATTATGATATACCAGAATATCGAGGATAAGTAAATCCATCCTTTGATTATATTATTAACACCATGAAAATTGTTTTATCATATTCATTGAAAATATATAAATCCTTATGATTCATTAATATCAACTCAATCATGATTTATAAATAGATCTTAACAAAACAATCTATGCATTAAATCTTGACATGAGGGTCTTATTTTTTTCTAATGATAAAAAAATTATCATGTAGCGTGATTTATATATCTCTAGAAAAGGGAAATTAATGTCCATGGTAGTATTATCATTATTAATGACATGGATGAGTGAGTATTTTAAAGTAAAATAAATTTGGATTCCATGTTCCATATTTGTGTTGGAGAAATGAACAAGTGTTCAGTAGTACAAATGGTTTTGTGTATGATATTTTGATGATAAAAAATAATAGAAAATAATATTTTTAATAAAATTCCATGAAAATGATGATTAACTCATCTTGAACAATAATATGTATCTGTGTGATATTCTTCACATCACTTTTATAAAATAAATATATTCTCTATAGAAAAAAAATCATTAAAACACGAAATTAATTCTTTCATTGTTAAATGAAATGTTTTGTTGTAATGATATTGAACAAAAACATTATATTTAAAATGAAAAATAAATTACTCTAATATAATCATAATATCATTTATATTAAATATTTTTTTGGAAATAAATTGATATCTCATACATTTTGACATAGATCACAAAAAAATAACAACATCTGGATGAAATAATCCTTAATGAAAAACATAAGTTTTATATATACGTAATACTAACAAATTTTCTCTGAAAATTCCATTATTTTCTATAAAATACCAAAACAAAAAAAACTATTAATGTATTTCAATTACTTTTCAATCTTCATAAGACATAAAATATAAATCCATGATGGTATACATAACACTTCAATTAACCTCACATCAAAACTTACTAATCTCCAATGGTGTCTAAACCATATTGTGATAACAACTATAAGGAATCATTAATTAATAATACATAGTAGAATTTTTTTACTGTGTAATAAAAATTATTTATATCCTAATGATATTTTACATTTGGAGTTCTATTGAATTAGTTTATAACTATTACATAAATATTTCATATATTATAGACTTCTCAATTTTACAGAGTATTCATTTTTTACAAAATTAAATATTTCTAATGTAAAAAATGATTTATTTTTATGTATTATAATCAATATGATCATCATGTATTGGTATAATAAGATTTACATAATTATACAACTTATTGTTTTTAATAAAAAATATGACGATGATTATAATCTCAGTAAGGGACATAAAAATTATGAATTATAGAATCAGGTCAATCCATGAATACATACAATCAATTTCATTTCAAAATAATCTATGGGGTCCAAATTAAAACATTTATACCACTAAATTAAATCATCTACCCAAATATTTTTTAACAGTTCATAATAAATCAAAAATCAAAATTAAAACTCGTAATTTATTATACACATCCATGAAAATTTCATAAATTCATTTACACCATGTTATAATTTTTGGGCATAAATACAACCATATATATTCCATTAAACATTATATCGTCGTATTGCATCGATAAATATTAAAATTTACCTAAATATATAAATAAAATATTGATAACAAATATAGATAACATGGGACATCATTTTTCATATCTATCTTATAATTACAATTACAATGGAATTGACCATGTGGTCGAAATCAATACCCAATCCATTGGAGGCCTATCATAGACCCAAATATAATTAGATTATAACAAAATCACATATCATTGGATTATAATGGAAATAACCATTCATGTATTATAATGGAAACATATATCGTCAGAATAATTACCATGGGGCATAACATTATCAAAATATATAAATTCTTCTAATTTGATACATTACAATGATAAAAATATTATTTTAACCCATAATAAAACATTTTCATTATATGATATTTCTATTTCATTTTAAATTTATTTTTAAAAATGACCAATAAATAAAAAATTATTGTGATTATTTTATTTATACAACTAATATTATAATGTATGTAAAGTATTAAATAATTTTTTTGGACTAATTAAGTAGTTTTATCTCAATGTTTGATAATATGGAACTTTTTAATATAAATAATATCAAATTCTTCATTATAATATATGAAAAAATGGTCTATTTAGAAGAAATATGATAAAAATTAAAAATTGACAAAACATGCCTTTCAATATTCACTCATTCCAATATATTTCCATTCATAATATATTTCATATAATATGGCCATGAAAGTTAAATAGTATGAAGTGAAACATTATAAGATGAATTTTAAAAGAAACATAACCATCATAAGTCCGACTCATCACATATGTTCATTATCTTCCAGATTGAAAATATATGTTTATCATTTTCGTTATTATGAAAATTGTACGATTTTATTATTTCATTATATATAATAAAGTAACCTTTAATTTATCATCATTTTAATTTGGTATCATAAAAAAATCACATCACTTGGTGGAGATAAAATTCTATAGGTACACATCAACAATGATATCAATTTATAGTGAATTAAAAGATATCATTGTTTATGTGAAATTCTTTTTTTCAAAATTATAAATATTTTTCAAAAATAATATTACTAAATTATCTCGAGTATTAAAACAATATTTTAAATACATTGAGGTAGAAAATATTAAATCGGTTTGAGAGATGGTAGTACCTCATACATATTAATGATGGTTTAATTAAGTATTTTATATAAGAGAATATAAATATATATAATTTATTTAAAATAAAATAAAATTATTATATTATATTCAATGATGGTATTTCTCCAAAAAATAATAAAATTTTGATCGAGGTATATGAATAAATAAAAACCCTTGGCTAAGAACTATACCTCTTCTTTCTAACATCCTCTGAAAGTTTACTCCAAATACCTTCCCATGAAATATTTATGATCACAATAAAGACACTAGGTTGTTAATTGGGGTTTAAGGAATATTTTTTGGAAGTATTTTTTAAATCGAAGTGGTTCGTGATGTCTGATAGGAAGAGAATAATTTTTTCCCTTTTTTAATAGAGGGGATTTGAATTGATGGAATTTATTAAATTATTGAAATAACATAAAATAACAGCCGAATAAAAATGGCTCTGAAGTAGTTTATTTTTATGATATTTTTTGGATGGATTGGATTAATCTCATTAAATAATTATTTTATGGTTAATTGATTATTTCAAACATATCTTTTTAATTAAACCCCCATTAAACCTCATAAAAAATATTTAGGTAACAATGTTTTTAATTATCTAATAATCATGAAATTAAGTATTAAATGAAAATTGGTCCATAAATATACCATGGATGATATTTTAATCCATATAATAATCACATTAAATGTAAAATAATTGTATATATTTTAAAATCATTTAATAAAATATTTTTTATTATAAAATAAAATTTATCTATATTTTTGTCTATTTATTTTATTTGACTTTTAATACCACAAAACAATAATTTATTGATAATATAGTCTATTAAAACCTCCATAATATTTCAATTATTTATAGAAAATTTTTTATCTGAAAATATTAATCATTTAATCTCATTTATAGAATTTTTATTCGTTTTATTGATATTTATACGTGTTTAAGAAGCACAGTGTTAGTATTAAATAAGGATTTAATGTAATTATATGATTATAAATAATTTAATTTAAATGAAAATGGAAATAATTCCAGTTATATTTCAAATAATGATTTAAAAATGATCATATAATCAATTAATCACTTTTTAATAAAATTATTTACAATAAAAAAAGAGAGTAACATTATGAAATTTTATTATATAAAATAATATAAAGATAAAAATCATGGACAAATAGAAATGGAAAATATATGTTCTTAGTGGATGATTATGGACTAGATAGACACAACAATATAAATTTTATTCTAATTTTGTGATCATTTTCATTCATTATAATTTATTTGTAACCCCACCTAACAAATGTACCCTTCATTGTGGTGAAAGATTACGAAAAATATTATTCATAATATGTAAAAATAAATTTATCTTTAATTCCATATTTAGAACCAGTGGTTACAAATATGGAATCCATTTTTCAAAAAACTATTCCCTTAAGTGTTAAAATTTAATTTAAAATTAAATTCACAAGTTTTGAGGAAAACCAGTTACAAAAACTCTTTTTGTTTAAACAATTATTTTATAAATAACACATATTTAAAATGAATTCCAATGAAAATATTAGTATTGTTATTAATATAAATAAAGTAATGATTTATTAAAACAAATATAATTTCACTTTATAATTAAAACAAAAATTGATGTTTCCATTAAAAATAATTAATTACCATTATTCATTGAAAAAATTATGTATTTAGATGTATCTCAAAACATCACTCGATGATAATTTTTATATGATGACTAAATATTGAGAAATTTTTTTAAAATAAAAATTATTTATGTTATATAATTTATTCACAATAATTTATAAAAAAAATTAATTCGATTTTTTAAGAATTGTTTTCGGTATTATATGATTTTATGAAAAATAAATTGATAATTTTATATCAATTAGTCAATACATTTAAATTGAATATGTCATTTACATATATTTACTCTTTTTATAATATTATTTATAAAATATAATTCAATAACTATGGTATAATAATTTTATTTCAATAAAAATATTTAATGGTTCGTTTACTATCAGTGATTCATATTTTTCATGTAATCGATATTTATCATTCAATTAATATCGTTCTATATTACATTTAACCGAATGCCTTTAGACTAACCTATTCTTAACCCTTTTCACCTTTATATTTTAAACAATATTTTAACAACAAATACATATAATTAAGACAAAAATTATATAACACAGAGAGAATATTCTTAATTAAAACATTTATAACTATAGATTACATTTTATAAGCATATATTATGAATTTTTTCAGAAATTAATACAAATATCTCAGAAATTTACACATAAAAATAATTCACAGAGAAATAATTTGTGGTTAATGAGATATCATTTAATACAATTAAATCATAAGTACAAAAAAATTGATGAATGAACATATATATTATTAAATACATTACCCAAAAAATCTATTAAAAGCATTAATAACTAATGTTAAACATATTTATTTTTTATCAAAACATGATTCATACATATAAATAGTTTTTTAGAAAATCATATTTTTTACTAAAAATGATTTAATTAACATTTCAACCCAACTGATAAAAAATTAATTCATTTTATATATGTATAAAAACAACGTTTTCAAAATATATATTCCCTAAATTTCTTTGATATGATGAAAATTTGACAAAAAAAATGTTCCTATGAAATATATAAAAAAAATATATATGAAGGATAAAAAATCAAAATTAACTTAGAATTTTTTTTGATAATTATATATAATCACAATACCATATATGATTATTTATTTAACAATTTATAATCATTAATTAAATATGGTTTTGATAATGTGGACCACAATTTCTTGGGAACATAAAATTAATGAAAAATATGTTCTATAATTTTGGGGAATTACATTTTACCACTGTATAATAATTTACCCCTCAAAATGTATTCACCATGTTAAAAAAATAATAATGATAGATTTTCTTTGTCACTTCTTATGTTTTCTGTTTCGCTTCACCAAATGTACTGTTTCACCACATGAAATTTATCTTTTGAGATTCATTATTTTAGAGATAATTATCAATATGATGCAATATTAAAAAAAATTAATCATAAATAATATATTTATTCAACATTGTGACCATTGATTTCATTACATATGAATAATAACATATAACCATCCACAAAAGCAAAACCTAGAACATATCATGAAAATGAGATATATATTTCAGATTATCTAACAGATATAAAGCCTCAATGATATGAAAAATAATTTTTAAAGGTATTATATAAGTATGATATATGATTCAATTCTTATAAAATAACATATAATTAAACAAAGGAGATATTAATAAGAATAAATTATCACTATATTCAAACATAGTTTATTCCAATTATTATATTTATATATATTTCATAAAATTAGATTTTCCTAATGATGATGTAGAAGATATAAAATATTTATTTCTATATCTTATGCTAGTTATTGTCTCAATTAATTTCTTTTTATAATCTAACATTCATGATGGAGTTTTGAAACTCATAAAAAGTGCACTTTTTAAGGATTCATCGGAATACTCAGGTGAAATATAATTTTATTAGAAATCCAAAGAAGATAAATGTGATCACCACAAACATGTTTTAAATATTAAGAAAATATATCAATATATATTCTATTGTTTTAATGGTCCTCTAATACCGATGATCTCTTTGCTCGTTATATGTATTTTGAAATTTTTGAATTCATATTCAAATGTTTTCAATGAAATTCATAGAACATTGGGGTGGTCATTATAACAGGATTGGTAAAAATATAATATGTTACCCATTTTATAATACCACTACATTAATGTATATAATAGAAATAATATCATGATAAAAGTATTCTCTAATAGAAATGAAAAATGTTATCATAATAACATGATTAACTAATATAATAATAATATTTTATTCATTTCATTTTTTGGGGTCCAACGATGATTTCCATCTTTATAATTTTCCATTCTTATTCTGGTATATATAATGGGTTTAACATATCCTTAGAATTATGTCTAATAATCATTACAAGATGGCTTAAAAATATCTGAGATAAAAACATGGAAATACCACTCTTCATTTTGTCCCACTAGAAATTATCTTTTTGACATTAATAAATCTCTATACACCGAGAATAAAAAGGTAAAAAGGAACTATTATAATTATTTATCAAATTATTCTTTAATTATAGTATTAATGTGATGACAACCTGGTTTCCAAACCATAAAATTACATCACTATCATGACTAAAATACAAATTATTTTATTCCGTTTTATAGCTCCAAAACATGCATTCTCTATCATAATCATCATATTTATTTATGATTGAACCTTTACTTGAGAATGATATTATATGTGAAATTAATCATGATTTAATGTACCATATTTTTCAAAAACATTAAAAATATATCTCAAAAAATATGTTTCATAAAAACTGAAATAATATTTTTTACATAGGGAATCATCTACAAATGTATCCTTCATAGGGAGATAATGTATTGACTATTCATATTCATTAGTCTATTATAATTTTCTCTCTCAAAGAATATCCACATCTCTCTGGGTGGATTTATAATTCAAGATTTTATGATATATATTTGTGTCACCCCATTCACTATAATGATAAATCCTATATTTCATAAATAAAAATACTTCAACATCTACTTCGAAATCATGAATTCTGTAAATTTCTCAGGAATATCTATTTTATTCAGGCACAATCTATCACCATTTCATTTTTTAGGAAGTGGCATCCTAGATCATTCATATATTCTTCAATATATATCAAAAAACATTTTTATGTTAGTGTAAAATGATCAGAGGTGTATTTAGGGATAACCAAGGGATATATTCGTATATATTGGAACAATTTTTAATAATATACCACGTGTTTCCAAATTATACTCACTCCAAAACCATAAATGTATAGTTTTAATGAATACTAGGTTAATATATAGATTAATTCATAAATATTTTTGAATATATTTTCCAGTTTTCTTCATATTAAAACCCATATAAAAATATTATATATTGAAAAAACCATTAATGCATGTGGAAGAAAAATATAAGAATCTAAAATCCCATGTACCCAGTATAGTAAAACATATTATAAATATATCAATAATAATATGAGAAAATATGGTTATAAGAACATGATCAAAATATAATGAATTCATAACCAATCAATTGAATATAATTTATCATATGTCATAACATAAGACATTGTCATAACCAAAGAAAAAATTAATAATGGTGATGAAATATAAATAATAGAAAATTATCTATAAGGGAATACCATAAACATAGTCATGTGGAAGACACATCTGATTATAATATTTTGACCTTGTATAAATGAAAAAATAGCCACTCATTATGTTATCAACATAAAATATAGTAATTGTATAAACATATTTACTTGAACCATGGTTCATCTAAGATATTTTATACAACAAACATAGTTTACCCCGCAAATAATGTACATCAAATCAGGTTTATTCAAAATATTAAGAACATGAATTGAGGATCACTCATGAAATAGTTATCACATGAGTTATACATAATTATGTAATGAATTTTATGGATATATAATTATGTCCTACGACCTAAAATAATGGAAAAAATATATATGTGTACAAAAAAGATTGAAACCTTTATCATATCATCATATCATGATACATTGGAATGGAAATAGTAATTATGAATATTTAATCATTTCATCTTTAAATAAATACCCGAAATGAGTTGGGGTTAAGAAAGGTTTAATTACATATTATTTAACACTTTGGAAAGAAACAATCTTTATAGAGTCTTCCCAAAATCTAATCATTATATGTTATCTAAAGAAAAAAAATTAGACAATATCATAATATCACATCCCTTGAGACACATAAAAATCCATAATTTATGTTAACATAGATAAAAAACACATTTACAATAACATTCAATATTTTCATTAAAGAGAAGAAAAAAATAACCCTTCATTTGTTAAACATTTAAATGAAATTCCTAAAATTATGAGTACAAATTTATCCATCATAACTACAAAGAAGATGTTTACCATGGTATTCAATTTAATGAATTGTTTGGTTATTTTTAAAACCCTTTATGATTTATATATGATATAAATAATTTCCATTCACCCTTTTGTAACAAATTATAAACAACTATTTTGTAAAATTAAATCATTAAATATTTATTTAAAAAACATATAATAATGTAAAAGGTTGTAAAAAAAATTTAAGTAAAATTTTTTATAATAAAACACTTATATAAATATATTACATAAACAATAAACTATTAATAATATATTCCTTGACAAAAAATAAAATATCATCCACATTTATTTTGAAACCATTTTCCTGATCATTTTAATTACTAATGAGTGATAAATAGTCCTAATATATAAATATTTCAAGAATAAAAAATTGAAATGATATTATATTTTTAAATTGATATGATTAATATAATTTCTATCAATGATAATTTTATATAAATAATCTCTAATTCAAATAATATTGTAACACAAACCCCTTTTTTCACCTATATTATTTCATTATACGAATTAAAAATACTAGTATAATGAAAATATTTTTAAAAAAATATATTTTAGATAAATAATATTAAATGAAGTATAATGTATCATACATTTATAAATTCAATATATTTAATTAATAGTTAATTCATCATGAAAAAGATCCTTTGGTGGAAGTGTGCTATATTTTCCTAGTATGTTACTATTCTATGGATCTAATAATGTATACTTTTACAATTATTATACATTTATTGTATCATATTCCCTTAATTAATATCATTCTTATTCCCAATATAATATTTTTATCATTCATGAATTATAGTGAGGATGATTTTTTTATGTCGCATTTCGCCAATTTTAATCAATACATATACAAAAGTGTTGTTTCTATGTTTGGATAGATTATATAAATGAATGGTCAATAATAATAAACCATTCTGGAATAATTATTATTTCATAAATAAAATATATATTAATTAATTCTATCATTACTCCCATCCATGTAAATTGAAAATGAGATATAAATCACATTGCTTCTTGGACATGGCATTCCACATGTACGGATGACCGAAAATATCACTTTTCTAATGATTAATTTTTTACAAGGTTGATAAGATATTATAATTAAATATTAAAAATTATGTTATTAATGTAATATATATATATATATATAATTCTTTTTTATAACCATATATGAATTTTGGTGATGAAAATATGAAATTTTTTACATCAAAGGACATAGTCTAAATATATACACAAAATATGATTTCATTTATCATTTTATTTGGAAGGATATAAATATAAGTTTTGATATTTAGAAATAAAATAGATTTGATTTTATAATATTTTATTCATCTTGCAATAATGTATATATTTTTTATTGATCGTGGAAGAAGAAATAAACAAAAAATTACTTTGTTCAGAGTTATACATCTTTATTAAGGAAGAGTAATTAGATTACATGGTATGTATTGAATTTATATTATTCTGAAAAAACCCAGTCATCAAGGATATGGAGATATATTTTTTGATGCGATTAAGTGTATTATTTTATATTATATAGTGATCATGATGTATTGAGGCTAGACTATGCTTAAATCCTTTTATAAGTGATATAGAGGACTCATGAAAACTTTTTTTTTGAAAATATTAGAATGATTTAATCTATTACTAAACACATGTGATTATAGAACCCTGAATATTCAAATATAAAATTATTATTGTGGAAATAAATAAAAATATACTGATAATTAATTTTTTTGAATTTTAGACTATATATATTTGGTTAACCCCACGGTAAACCATTATAATCATTGCACTTAAGAAATTTAATAATTTTTTTAAAATTCATAATAACAAAAAAGTATTAGAAGAAATTTTTAAATAATATAAATAATGATCATAAAAAATATTAAAACCATATTACATGAATATATTTTTCTACATTGAATTATAATTTTAATTTTTATAAAATATATAAGATAACTCTTTTTAGAAAAATTAATTTTAATCATAAAAACTTATTTTCCATCATTTATTTCTATGAAAATAAAATTATATTTATGTTTAAGTTGTTTATTTAATATATAATAACTATATTTCAATAAATTATTTCCCAAATATTAACTAATTTTAATTATTAAAATGAAAATTCATTTCCATCAAGATATATTATTCTTTGAAAAAAAATTTGCATTCAAATAAAATTATTTTATTTTAAATCCAATTTATAATCATTTATTTAATAATTTAAAATGAGTATAATATTTTTTATCATTTAGTTTTTTATATTCCAACTAACCAATATATTTGATAAGAGATAAAAATAAAATTTAATAACAATAATTCAATAATATATCATGACTATTTGTAAAATGGGGTTGCATGTAAAGAAATGGATTGTAGAAATTAATTGTTTTAAAGAAAAACATATCATTAAATATTGTAGTAATATGTTTTACACTATATTTTAAATATAACCCTATAGAAATATCATCATTCTTATATAAAATTTCTTTATACGTTTTCCTCATCACATTTTTGGGCTCCCATAGAGATTCATCAAAAATTCACATTTTTCCAAAAAAAAATGCATAACAGTTGAGGGTATCTATTTTGAAAAACCATATTAGTTTTATCCATAATCTCAACATATTTATCATAACCATATTGAAAATTAAAATTTTTTATCATAATTTAATTTAGTATATGTGATGGATTTGGAATGTACTTATTTAGGAGAGATTCATTGGACACTTCTTAAACATGACAAATATTTAGTGGAACATAAAAGTGAAAATAAAATATTTTGATATTTGAATAATTTTGAAGGGATTATTATTTTTTACCTTAGTCATCCAATTTTACAAAACTCATATCCTTCATCAATGAGGTTATTTGTATAAATACATTTTCTCTAACATTAAACAATATTTATAAAATTATTGGTAACATAACATTTTTTTAACTCTAATGTTCATTAATCTGCTACTAATTATCTCGATCCTTCTCTAATATTCCCTTAGATAACTAATGTACTAATATATTTTTATTATCCAAATTCATCTTAGAATAATGTATTGTTACAGTTCATTCTATATACTGTTAAGACGCGAAAATTTAAATGAAATTGATTTTCATAAATACTTTGGAATTTTACGAGTTTGTGGCTTCTGACTGCACATTATTTTGAGGCACGGTGTGCTCGTAATCAATTTTCAAAGTTTAGCTTTGGTACGTTAATTAAACGGACGAGCAGGTTTTTCTATCTTTTGAACTAGTTCTCAGAACTAAAATTTGCGGGCACCGATGAACTCGGAACGCATGTGTTTGCTTTAAAGGACTTTTACCGTAGATGTGTTTGCACGAGAGAATAAGTTAAATTTTGGGGATTAAATAAGATGTAAATAAAATTGTGTACAATTTTATTTTATAATTCTTGTTAGTAAAACTCTCCCATGGGAAGTTGTTTGTGGGGCCCACACTACCCAACTTCCCAAGTGTGGTTATGTGGAAGGTGGGGCCCACACCAGCCCCAACCTTTTCACATTCCAAAACCCCTTAACCCCCTTTGAACTCCGGTGTTAATTATAAGGAAACTCCCCATTAATTTTTGTATCAATTAAATGTGTAACTCTTCCTCTCCCCACTCTCCCTCGTTAAAACGGGACAACCTATCACTTAATTAATTATACAACTCATGGATTAATTAATTAAGTGAATTTGAATTTGAATTTTGTAAATATGAATGCATGGAATGATTTAATAAAATAATAAGATGTCTTATTTTATTGTGGTTGGAATTTTTGTGTGAGGAGGAATTTGGAGAACTCTTGTATTTTATGAAGAAATCCATCCCTAATGTAGAACGTCATCCTCTCCGCGAACAATGTCATCTCTTCAACGAAGAACGCCCTCACGAGAAATGGAGATGTCATTCCTTTCCTTCTTCTCTTCGCAACTAGTGTGGAGACGTCATTCCCTCCTTGGACGCACGCCAACGTCGTCTTCAAAACCACACCCCGCGACGACGTCTTCCGCAACGCCCGAAAAACGACATAGATTATTGAGCTAGGGGTTTATTCTTGAAAGTGGATGTTCATGTACCCCGTACACATTGTAAATTGTTGATAAATATGACTGATTGTTATAGTTTTACGCGGAGGGTGCGGGCCGAACGAACACGGCCATACAACCCTCCGTTGTTGTAGTTTATTATTTTAGAAGTGGCAATTGGCGGCGAAGGAAACATGGTGATGTTGCATTGTTCTAGGAACGTGGAAAAGGGAACTGGTTCTGTAGCGCCGTTTGTGCCATAAGAACAGTGGCCCGCTACATGGGCCACATCGGGGGTAGAACCGGTCAGCCCGTCAGCCGGCCTGCCGATCATGAGCCGCGACTCCTGGAGGTTGTCGCGCTATAGGATCGGCCGGCCCGTCGGACGTCCAGGCGGAGTTGGACCGCGGTGCTAGGAGGGCACCGTATTGGAAGATTGGGGCCGCCCATGTGGGCCGCGTGTGCAGATGAGCGGCCGGTCTATCTGGCCGGTTTGGGGAAGGGCGGTGCCTCCTCGTGGTGCCGGTGCGGAAACCAGGCCCCCCCCATGGAACCCGCTCAGCCTCGGCTACGCCCCTCGGCCTTCTGGCCAAGCCTCCCAGGCCATGCACCCAGTCGTGTCGCGCTAGGCCGAGCCGAGCCGGCCACGCCGTGAATGCCTGGACCGTGCCAGGCTGGGCCGCGCCACTTCGGGCCATGTCGAGTCCCTTCGGGCCGAGTTGAGTATTTTTCTTCGGACGGGTCTGACACCCCTACTGGGTCGGACCCGTCAAACTGGGTCAACTCGACCTGCCGGCCCACTGGGATAAACGGTTCGGGCTTGTTGATCACTTAAACAAGAATAATATAAAGACCGTACGTACGATCGACGCGCCGTCTATGGCACTAGGACCCTTTCGGGGAGACGGATCATTTGCGATACTCTAAGTGGGTTTTTGATGACTATGGATATCGGCTGGGTTAGAAACGAGTGTATTTCTAACCTGGCCCCTAGAACGGAAATACCATTATCTCTCATACGAGGTGTCTGATTGACGCACCGTCTATCGTGTTGAGTTTCTATTGATGAGACAGAACTATTTGATACATCAACACTATACTTTGTGATAGTTTATATATCGACCCCCTTGGCTCATGGAGCAGACCCTCCCCGAATCGAGCATGCTGTGTGTGGGAACCCTAGAGCTAGCCGTGACTGCAACGATGATGACGACTGTACTTGGATCCTATGTTGGTTCGATAGCGAGGACAACTGTACTAGGATCCTCCATGGGTTCCGCAGCGATGGCGACTATACTTGGATCCTACGTTGGTTCCGCAACGATGGTTACTATACTAGGATCCTATGTGGGTTCGACAGTGACGACTTCTGTACTTGGATCCTACGTGGGTTCAGCAGGGGAGATGATTCAGAGGCTACATCAATCATCTCCACCCCTATTCGTGAGTAGTATACTTGTTCGAGCTGAGTCTGGATTTTAAATCATTATCTTTGGTTTGATTGACATCATTCCAGTGTGAACTGTTTGTGCTTGGGCTTGGAAGTTGGAGCCATACTGAGATTGATGACTTAGGTATATGTATGGGAATATACCTAAGTAGTGTTGGTCGATACTTTGTGTTTGTATCTTTACTTTTTGGTTCATCCTTCGTGGAATCTGGGAGTGCTCCCGGGGTCTCGGGATCCCTACGGAGTATCGTATACTCACCCCTGCACGGGCATCACCCACACTACGTTGGGTAGGTTGCAGACGACGTTCATCACTGATCATGGTCGAGGCTTGTGGAGCTGGACGGTATCTGGAGTTGGACCACCTGGCGGGATGGACACGGAGCGGACAGACAGAACCGAGGTACCGACATGACTATTTGTACCCACCCGTTAGGTGGGATTCCTGGTGGACGACCCAGTGGTTGCTGTTTTACTTTTCAGCTGTTGTACATTTTTTTCTCTGTTGTACTGCACTTAAAGTTGGGTTTGTATACCAGCCCATTTACTTTCCACCACTTACATTTTTACTCAGTTTACTTTTTGTTTACTCCAGATTTCATACACTGTTGTGATTGTTTACTTATATAAAGGCAATGCCTTCCCTTTTATCGGGAATTACACCTTTGATGCTAGTTGCCAGCCCCAGGCCTGTGGAAGGTGGGATGGGGGTAGTCATGCCATGGGACCCGAGGATGGGTCATGAAAAATTGGTATCAGAGGAGTCGGTTCTACTTCATAACTTAGGACTTTGATAATTTCTTCCCGTGAATAAATATTGTTAAGGGTATTGAGTGTGGTTATTAGTCTAGGGAGTCCACTGTTAGTTCAGCGGCCGACATATCCATACACCAGGAACCTGAATTCAGATTTCTGACTTAGTGCTCGAAAATACAGATTTTAGGTGTTTTTCAATTGTTTTCTTTGTGATTACTTTGTGTCAGCTCACCTGGTATATTGTATTAACTGTGGCATAACTATTTCATTTAATGATGGACCCACGATGGTAGCCATCTAGGGTTCCCAGTTACGTGCGATATGGAAACCCACCGAGAGACGAGGCCTCGGTGCAGTGCCCCATTACAGCGGAGGCACCGAAGATACCTCTAACCGCTGGGCCACCGATACCACCAGCCCCAACAGCAGAGAGTGCATGCCGCCTGAGTGCACTGCACGAGTTTCAGGGAGAGAGGCAGCCCAGGTTCCGCAGAGAGATGGACCCTCAAGCAGCCGAGGATTCGCTAGAGGCTATTGTTCGAGTCTTCATATTGGTATGGACACCAGCAGATGTTATAGTGATGCTTGTCGTGATTATCCTGCACGCAGCAACAGGTAGATGGTGGAGCCTGATTCTCTAGGTGAACAACAAGGAATCTCTACATTAGACGGACTTCGATAGCCTCTACCTCTTGGAGTTCGTTCCATAAATCCTCTATGCAGTGCACATCCAGGAGTTACTACAGCTACGACGGGGCAGCATGAAAGTAGCCCAGTACATGGCGAGGTTTACTGACTTATATTGCTACTCCACGGACATGGTACCGAACCCATTCTTCTGGGCCTAGACCTTCAAGCAGGAACTGAGGCATGAGATCATCGCTATGATGATCTATCTCAGCATTCCAATGTAGGCAGGAGTACTAGAGCGAGCCCTTCATGTAGAGAAGTTCCTTACTGAGCCTACACCAGCAGCGAGCCCTACCATAGGGCGACACGTAGCGGAGTCTTCTGCAGACGGCAATAGACATATGTCACCGAGGTCCAAGCAGACAAGGCCATCATGTGGGAGACCTCTAGATACTGGTTCGGAGGTGTGGGGAAAACGCAGTAGAGCCAGTCATACAAGATTTAGGCAGTTCTATGAATGGGGCGGGCATGGCCACATGGCTCGTGACTGCCCGACCCGCCATGCAGAGGAGCAATAGATGGTTGAAGGACCACCCAAGCAGAGGCAGAGGTTCAATCTTGGGGAACTGTATGGAGCAGGTGGACGACGCAGAGGTGTTGGCCGAGCAGCATGTGGTGGATGATGCTTCGAGGATCTACCAACACCACCACCATGTGGACCACCCCGACCATAGGGTGCTGGAAGACAGGGGCAGGCTCAGCTCCAGGCAGTCGAGGCCTGCGATCACGGCGCACATGATATTATTTAAGGTACTATCTATGTCTACTCCACCCATACTGCAGTTCATATAGACACACGTGTGAGTCATTGTTTTATTGCTGCTTCCCTTGTTCAGAGCTCGGAGATTCTGACAGAGCTGTTGGCACGATCCTTACGACTAGATACTCCTACGGGAGCAGACTCGACGATTACGTAAATGTTCCGACAGTGTGAGATTACTCTAGGAGGCGAGAGATTCAGCTGGAATCTTCTTGTAGCGTCATAGAGTCCTTACAAAGTCATCTTGTGCATGGATTTATTATCTACAGTCCATGATCAGATCGACTGTATTAGGCACAAAATGTGGTGTGTCTGCACAGTTGGGAGTAGGTTCACCTTCACTAGTGAGAAGGGACCCTTTGCAGCACATGATGGACTTACGCAGAGGAGAGGGCAACCGATCACACATTAGTTGTCTAGTCTCATCCTCAGAGCAGTAGATGTGCGGAGTACGAGTTTTCCGGTTGTGGTGGATCAGTATGCGAAAGTTTTCTCTGATGACGTTCGAGGACTACCTCATCGGAGAGAGGTAGACTTCTATATTGACATGTACCCTAGGACAACACCGAAATCTACTCCAGTATATCAGATGGCTCCCACTGAGCTTTGTGCGCTGCAGGTACAGCTGGAGTACTTGTAGGGCAAGGGATTCATCCGACCAAGTGTTTCACCCTAGGCTTCTCAAATTTTATTCTCCAAGAAGGCGTATGGGAGCTTACGGATATGTATCGACTACCGTCGCCTAAATCAGGGGACTGTAAAGAACATGTATCCACTCTTGAGGATTGAAGCCCTCTTTAATCAGCTCAAGGTAGCACGATGGTTCTCGAAGATAGACCTTAGGTTAGGCTATCACCATCTCAGAGTTCAAAACAAGTATGTGTAGAAGAAGGCCTTCAGGTGTTGGTATGGCCACTATGTGTTCTTGGTTATGCCCTTCGGTGTAACCAACACTCCAGCTATGTGAATGAGTCTCATGAAAAGTATCTTCCAACCTTACATCGATAGATTTTTCATAGTCTTCATCGACAACATATTGATTTACTCGACTACAGAGGAGGGGCACGCCTACCACTTGTGGGTTGTACTGGACACAATCCGAGAGCACCATCTTTATGGTAAGCTCTCGAAGTGTCATTTCTGGATTCGAGAGGTCCACTTCGTGGGGCACGTCATCTTTGAGGAAGGAATTTTTGTGGATCCTATGAAGATCGATGTAGTACATGTTTGGGAGCCACCCAAGATTGTGACAGAGGTGGGGAGTTTCCTAGGTCTGGTTGGGTACTATCAGAGATTTGTGCTAGACTTCTCTAGAGTTTCCGCATCACTTTCAACTTTAACAAAGAAGTGGAAACACATCATCTGATCAAATAGATGTCAGCAGAACTTCTAAAAGATGAGGCAAGGATTGACCAGTGCGGCCATCTTGAGGCTACCAGAGGAGGGATTAGGGTAAGTAGTTTACTACAATGCATCAAGTACCAGACTCGGATGTGTCTTGATGCAGGAGCGGGAGGTGATAAATTATGGTTCACGGCTGTTGAAGTAGCATTAGCAGAACTAAGCTAACCATGACCTGGAGTTAGCAGTAGTGGTCTTTTCCTTGAATATGTGGTGGAAATATCTGATGGTCGAGTGCTTTAAAGACTACTTTGACCACCAGAGTCTTAGGTACATCTTCTCATAGAAGGTATCGAACCTGAGGCAGCAGCGATGGCTCGAGTTCCTCTAGGACTATGACTTTGAGATAGTCTATACTCCTGGGAAGGGGAGTGTAGTAGCTAATGCTCTCAGCATGAGATCAGGCATTCAACTACATGAAGAGGCGATAGAGCAGCTATCCGCGTTGCAGATATCCTTCATGGATAGAGATGGGGCAACCTTCATACAATCCCTCATAGTCACTCATCCACTACATCAGCAGGTCAGAGATGCATATCGGGGGGACGTTGACTATGAGATGCGATGTGCTCGGATTTCCACAGGGCGAGCGCCTGATAGATTTTATAAAGGAGAAGAGCATATCATCATCTTCAGGGGATGTACCATGGTACCAGTTTCATTACAGGAGGAGGTGCTGAGGGAGTTTCACACTTCACCATTGGCAGTACATCTAGGAGTAGGGAAGATGTACCAGGATCTCAGACACCTGCACTAGTGGCCGGGTATAAAGAAGGATATGGAAGAGTTCGTTTCACGATGCCTCATCAACCAGCAGGTGATGGCGGAGCACCAGGTATCGACAGGTTTAGTACATACCCTAGAGGTCCTGAAGTGGAAGTTTGATGGGCTATCCATGGATTTTGTGATAGAGCTTCCATGTACTTCCAGAGGACATGACTCCATTTGGGTGATCAGAGGCTAACTCATCAAGAGGGCCCACTTCCTACCTATCAGAGAGAAAGGACCAGTGGATAGTTTGGATGCCTCTATATTTAAGTTATCGTAGGGCTTCATGGTGTCTCATTATCTATCATCTCTGATCGAGACGCTCTCTTCACTTCCCAGCTATGGAAGGGGTTCCAGGAGGCTTTTGGGACTCAGCTATGCTTGAGGACCACCTTTCATCCCCAGGCGTATGGCCAGATGGATAGTACCATTCAGACACTCGAGGAAATGCTCCGTGCATGTGTCCTTGGCTTTGGTCACAACTGGGAGGATCACCTACCCTTGGTGGAGTTTTCGTACAACAACAGCTACCACTCAACCTTCGGAATGGAACCATACGAGGCATTGTACCATCGACCATGTAGATCACCTATGTATTGGACTGACACTGGGGAGTTAGCAGTTGTAGGACCAGAGATGGTCCAGGCTACGACAGAGAAGGAGAAGATCATCTAGGAGTGGACGAGGACTGCATAGAGCAGACAAAAGTCCTATACTGACAGGAGGCAAAGACCACTGGAGTACAAAGAATGCAACCAAATTTTCTAATGGGTCTCACCTCGATGTGGATTACAGAGATTTGGTTGGGGTGGAAAGTTATCTCAGCACTTCATCAGACCATTCCAGGTCTTCAGCATGGTAGGCGAGGTGGCTTACCGCCTGGCCCTTCCACCTCATTTTCACTGGGTGCATGACGTCTTCCACGTATCTCAGATGAGGAGATACGTGCATGAATCGACGCATATCATTGACCATAGGGAGATGGATAATGATGACGAGGCTACAAATATGGAGGTCTCAGTGGAGATCGAGGATCGACATGAGTAGGTCCTACATGGATGGTAGATTCCTCTAGTGTGCAACCGGTGGCAGCACAGGAACCATCAGGAAAGAACATGGGAGCGGGAGGCTCAGATTCGTGCACAGTACCCTCATTTGTTTCCCTAATTTATGATGTAGCTTTACGAGGAAATAAATCCCTGAGGTTGGAGTAATGTAATGACCTGAAGATTTCATGGATTTATTTTCTTAAATAATTTGTAATTTCACGCGTATGTGTCTTCTGAAGGAACTTGATTCTGAGGTCCGGTGTGCTTGGAATCAATCTTCGACGTTTAGCTCGGGTACGTTCAGTAAAAAATGAGTGGGTTTTTCTATCTTCTGAACCAGTGCTCAGAATTGAAATCTGAGGCCACCGATGAACTCACAGCGCCTCTATTTTCTTAAGTGGACTTTTACCGTAGATGCGTTTGCAAGGGAGAAGAAGTTAAATTTTGTGGTTTAAATAATAAGTAAATAAAAGTGTGTACAATTTTTTTTTATTATCCTTGGATGTCAAACTCTCCCATTGGAAGTTTTTGGTGGGGCCTAAAACCACCCAACTTCCCATTTGTGGTTATGTGGGAGGTGGGGCCCACACAAGCCCCAACAATTTCACATTCCATAACCCCTTAACCCCCATTGATCTCCCATGTTAATTACATGGCAAATCCGCATTAATTTTTGTATCCTTTAAATGGGTAACACTTCCTCTCCCCTCTCTCCATCTTTAAAACATGCCAACCTATCACGTAATTAATTAGACAACTCATGGTTTACATAGTTATGTGAATTATAATTTTAATTTTGTAAATTTTAATGCATGGCATGATTTAATAAAATAAGAAGAAGCCTTATTTTATTTTGGTTAGAATTGTTGTGTGGGGAGGAATTGGGAGAAATCTTGTATTTTTTGAAGAACGCCATCCTCAACGAAGAACGTCATCCTCTCCGCGAAGAACATAATCTCTTCGAAGAAGTACGCCATACCCACAAGTGCGACGACATTCCTTTCCTTCGTCTCTCCGCAACTAGTGTGGAGGAGCCGTTTCCTCCTTGGATGCACGCCAATGTCGTCTTCAAAACCTCACCTCGTGACGCCGCCTTCCGCGACGCCCGACAAACGACATCGATTATCAAGGTAGGGGTTTATTCTTGAAAGTTGATGTCTACATACCCCATACACGTTGGAAATTGTTGATAAATATGGCCGATTTCTATCATTTTACGCGTAGGGTGCGGGCCGAACAAACACGGACTGACAACCCTTTGTTGTTCTCGATTATTATTTTAGAATTGGCAATTGGCATAAAAGAAAGCATGGCGCCGTTGTGCCGTGCCTAGAACGTGGCGATGGGAACCAACATCGTCGCGCCGTTTGTGTGGGAAGAACCACGACATGCTACACGGGCCGCTTCAGCAGGTGAACTAGCCGGCCCGTTGGTCTGCAGGGCGATGAGGAGCGGCGGCGCCAGGAGGGTGCCATGCTAGAGGACCGGTCGGCCCATCGGCCGACCGGGTAGAGCTGGACCACGGTGCCATGTGGGAGCCACACTGGAAGATCAGTGGTCCCCCATGCGGGTCGCATGGGCAGAAGATCGACAGGTCTAGCCAGCCATTTTGGGGAAGGGCGGCGCCGCCTGGAGCCGCCGGTGTGGAAAACTTGGGGGGGGGCACCCCCTGGAACCCGCTCGGCTTTAGTCGAGCCAGCCGGGCCACGCCACATCATTCCGAGCCGGGCCGGGACGCGCCACTTTGGGCTGAGTTGAGTATTTTTCTTCAGACTGGTCTGACACCCCTGCTGGGTCGGACCCGTCAAACTGGGTCAACCCGACCCATCGGCCCACTGGGCTAAACTGGCCTGGCATGTTAATCACTTTAACTGGGATAACTTAATGATCATGCATCCGATAGACGCGCCGTCTGCAACACTAGGACCCTTTCGATGAGATGATGCTTTTTCGATACTCTAAGTGATTTTTGGATGACTATGGATATCGTCCGGGATAGAAATGAGCATATTTCTAACCGGGGCCCCGGAACGAAAATGCCACTATCTCTCAGACCGAGCATCCGATTGACGCGCCGTATGTCGCATCGAGTTCCTATTGACAAGATTTAACTTTCTAATACATCAACTATGGACTTCGTGATAGTTGATGTATCGACCCCCTTGGCTCGTGGAGCGGACCCTTCCGGAATCGAGCGGGCTGTGTGTGGGAACCCTAGAGCTGGCTGCGACTGTGACGCTGACGACGACTGTACTTGGATCCTACGTGGGTTCGACAACGAGGACGACTGTACTAGGATCCTCCGTGTGTTCAGCAGTGATGGATACTATACATGGATCATACGTGGGTTCTGTTACGATGGTAACTGTACAAGGATCCTACGTAGGTTTGAGAGTGATGAATTCTGTACTTGGATCCTACATGGGTTCGACAGGGGAGATGATTAAGAGGCTACTTCTATCATCTCCACCCCTCTTCATGAGTATTATACTTGTGTGAGCATAGTCTTGACTTTCAATCATTATCTTTGGTATGATTTACTTCTTTCCTATGTGGACTAGTTGTTCTTGGGAAAGGAAGTTAGAGCCGTACTGAGATTGATGACTTAGGTTTATGTATGGGCATATACCTAAGTAGAGTTGGTTGATACGTTGTGTTTGTATCTTTCATTTGGGGTTTATCCTTTGTGGATTATGGGAGTCCTCCAGGGGTATCTGGATCCCTACTGAGTATCGTATACTCACCCCTACACGAGCATCGCCCGCACTACGTTGTGTTGGTTGCAGATGAAGGACATCATAGATCGTGGTCGAGGCCTGTGGAGTTGGACGGTGTCCGGAGGTGGACTACCTGGTGAGACGTACAAGGAGCAGACAGACAGACCCGAGGTACCAATGTGACTCTCTGTACCCACCCATCAGGTGGGATTCCCAGAGGATAACCCAGTGGTTTCTGTTTTACATTTCAGCTGTTGTACTTTATTTCTCAGTTGTACTATACTTTCAGTTGGGGTTGTATACCGGCCCATTTACTTTCTAAGACTTACTTTTGTACTCATTTTACTTTGTGTTTACTCGAACTTGCTTACTCTATTGTGTTTTTTTACATATATAAAGGCAATTCTTCCCTTTTATCGGGAATTACACCATTGGTGCTAGTCTCTAGCCTCGGGCCTATGGAAGGCGGGCTTGGGTTAGTCACGACACGGGCCCCGAGGACTGGTCGTGACATAGAATGTTTCATTAGGATCGATACGTGTGATCAAATGAAAAATATTATTGTTATGAAATTGAAGCAATGGAATATGTTGATCCTCAACTTCTTATAAATACAATGAATGAAATAATTACATATCCCATTTTTTAATGATTTTTTATTATTCTAATCAAATATCACAGGATTATATGATGTTATCATGTTATCTTTGTATTAAAATCTTATTTAATAATTGTATAAAACATATAGGTAAACATAATATCAAGATATGATTCAATAGAATATGGTAATCCATGAAACCATAAAACATAAGTAACCTATATTCCAGAAATATGATCAGAAAAGTAATATTACAGTGTTGTAATAAAATAATAAAATTTCAATTGTTGATCAATTACATCACAAATATTATTCATTCGATTATAATTTTTAGGTGTTCAAAAATGAAAGACATTATAATTGTATCCCGTTTATTTTAACATATGGGTAATTTTCATGAATTCTCCATATATATATATATATATATATATATCTACACATGTTGAAATTCAAATAATTGGTATACATATTCTTAAATAGAAACTTTAAATATATCTCACAAGAAAAACTATTTAAAATTATTATACATCATCTTATATCTATGATTAATGTAGAATAATTAACTATGAATATAGTCAAATAAATCGTTCTCCATGTTTAAAATTTATGTGGAACATTTTTTTCTTTAAAATAATATTTCTATCAAAATAATATATAAACATAGTAGAATTTCTCACATTCTTCTATAGTTCTATGTCTTTATTCAATGTCTCGATAAAAATTAAATGGACAGATTGTTCAAGATCATTATATGAATTATATGATCTTCCTTCTTTCCTAATTATTTTATGATATATATTATGAAATACATATCTAGTCCATATTTTTGATTTCTAATAACGGAAAAAAATGAAACGTCTTTAGTAATCATAGGATCATCCTCTTTGTTCATAATCCCATTGTGGTAGTACATTATGTTGTCATAATTATTATTTAATTTCAACCATATCCTTTATTTCATATTCAATTTTTTCTCTGTGAATATACTTATCAAAATTATATAATCCAAAAATATGAATCACAATTTACAATAATTGTTATGCATCCTTATTTTAAATGATAACAATTTATACTATCAACTCAAAATCATGGTTTATTTAAATTTTCTTTTGAATTTTTAGTTGGAATATGGAATAAGTTATCACTAAATAATTCATCAATGATAATTCATCCCTACAATATCTGTGATCCATTGCTAAAATTTAAAAACCCATCTCCACCATAGAATATTATATGCATAGGTTCACGAAAATACCATTGTTTTAGCCCCTTAAATTTTTTTATACATTCATATATCCAAGATAAATTATATCGCATCTGATTCATCATTCTTATTGGATTTATATTCCAAGATTAAAATCCCCAACTGTATTGGTAGTATACAATCTACAAAAAGGGTTAAGCATCGTGGTTACCCTTGGAATCCTTTTCCATTGTTCAATTACATTGTTTTATGTTGTATCCATTGATATTCACTCATATGTTATTATATGTCCTATAAAATTAGTGTTTTGTAAAAAAAACATTATACATTGTAAATTTATAATACATATTCTACATCCCATAGTTACCATTAGAATCCTCAAATGTTCATCATGCCCTTCTATTATATTTTAAAATATAAGTTACTTTATATAAGGGATACTAAAAATAATTCAATGTAATAACTAGTGAATATGATTAAATATCTATATGTATAATAGGATAATTTGTAAGGCCATCTATAATTAATATAAATCGATAATAATTATAAGTTATATGAGTGATTTTCTTGGTTATACGAAAATTATTTACCCTTTTATTATAATTTCTATATCGATCATAAAATCAGAAAAAAAATTAAAATTAAAATTTACCATGATGACTATTCATATAGGGAAGATGATATGACTTCTCAATTATGATTTTATTATGTTCTAAAAAATAAATATAATGAAAAATTGACCAATTTCGTTTTAACTAATAATAATAGTTTCATCCCATGGTAATACACTATGATGAATGAGTCATATATCATAATTATCATCGAGTTTCCCATTTAATTTTTGAATTCAAATGAGCTCCATTCTAGGTATATACTATTAAATATGTGTAACAACATGTATAATATTTATTTAAATCCCAAATTCATGATTTTCTTTATGTCCATGAATAGGTTCAAGAATTAAAATACATAAAATGATAATAAAAAGTAATATCAATAATGTTGCGTTTCTTGTAAACCATTTAAGATAAATATCCCCCTTGGATATGTTGTAATATGTATTTAGTTAATGTAATATACTATAAAAGTTAAAATTCATCATATTTCATATAGAATATAGTATTTTTATCCAAAGATATCAAATGTTACTTCCCTTTTTCGTCGATTTATCTAACCTATGTATAAAGAGAAAAAATTGATCTTAAAAATTCAATCAAACTCATGCAACGTTGGATTCATATGATTTTTCAGTTACACATTCCTACAAGCCAATCTTATAGAGGATCTACAATCATAAGATCCAATCATCATAGAAATATGATTATTCAATGATATATTATCATCTAATTTTTGATTATGTAATGTTATATCATTATAAAACAGAGTTTTAAAAAATTTTGGTTGCTAAATAATCAAAAAATAGAACTTCTATAATACTATAAAATTTTTATATTAACTATATAATTCTCATAACCAAATTGAATTTTCATGTTGTTAAAAGTATTTCCTCTTTTTCTTACTTAATTCTATCTTATTTTGACTTAGTATATTCCTTAGATCTTTGGATTGGGAATTTATTATCATGATCCTCAAAATCATTATATCTAAATCCCTAGATTTCAGGTGGTGTAGTAAGTATTTTTTCTAACTATTCCATACAATAATTTGAATCTTCACATAAAAATGACATTATTTTTCATAATTTATAATCATATCATACTAGAAACATATTTTCATTCTCTTTTGTAAATTAACTCAATACTGCACATAATAATTTTAGAATGTAGGATGATAAATCATTTTATTCAAACAATGTGACATACCAGTGGATATTTTTTTTAAACCCATCTTCATTTTCTTATCAAAAGTAACATTAAGTACTCTATAATTAATTTCAAAATCTACTTCATTCTAAATGATTTCTTTATAACTTCTAAAATCACATATTACCAATTATTTGGGATGACATGGTTTAAAATCACAAAGGATTAGAGAAATAATTATTTATAGTTTCATGATTATACCATAAATATAAAATGTAGGTATTTTAATTTAAAACTCAAAGTTATAGATTAATTTATTATCTTTTTTCTCCAAATCTAGAAAAAAACAACTTGTTTTTAGTATGATGTGTTTGGGGATACTATATATGGAGGAATACAAATTTAAAATACTCTAATTCTATGGATATTATTTCTTCTTCTTGACTCATATTTTGGATATGATTACATAATTGATTAACTTCTTCATACATATTATAGACTTTTTAGATAACATATCCATGTTCTAATAAATAAGATACAAATAATTTCATTTACATTGATTCATTTCTTAAAAAATGGATCAATGTATATATATTAGTAGGGTGGGAATTAAAATATAAAATATCTAATATTATGTTTATGTATCAATAGATTATTCATCTTTTAATCATGGTTATTTTTTATAACATATTTAGAGTGTTAAGTTAGAATGGTCACAATTTATTTTTTCCAATATCTTACTCTGTTTGGATTCATTGGATGATAGTTGTTTCATTGGGAATAATATTTATTTTTCACATAATTGTTTCTCCTTATAGTAATTGATTAAAAATTATAACAAAATGTGATAATCAATTCAAAAAAATAATGGAGAATAAAAATAAATTCATGAAAATAATTATATAGATTCAATAAATTATTTAAAAATAATATCAATATATATCACACTATTTTTATATTTAGTTATTCATTTCCTTCACCTATTCAATTAAATCATAACAGATCTACAAAAATATGAATTAACCCATGTGTATCCCCATGAAGGGACTAGATGGGTGTGGATTCTTATACCCCTTCATCATGCTCTAGCGTAAATACTATTATTACCCTATATATATGTTTCAGAGATGTTACCCATTGGTGAATCATTACCCCTACCACATCATATTTATAGTATACATAATGGTATGATTTTTTAGGTATTCCATATAATTGGTACATTAAAAAATATTCATGATATTATCTTATACATTGAATTATCCTCGGTATTTTCAATAAATCTATGTAATTTTATCTCTAAAATAATTAAACTTGTTTATAACAATAATTGTGAAATCCGATGCATATATATAATTAGGTAGAATAATTTTAGTTGAATAAAAATATATAATAAATATGTAAACACCCAAAATATTTTTTGGTGATTTTGGAGAATATGGGCATACAAAATTTATTTGATAAGGAAAATAATTAACTCCTACAATGATCATAAGATTAACCCTCTTCTAGAAATATCATACTTAAAACATTACATCAAAACCTAGAGAAATAAAACATGAGTAAGAGTGAGATTATATTCATAGTAAGGGTTAACATAGAAGTTATCAACAATTTTTATATGTGAATAAAATGGTGCTAAAAATGATATAATAGCATAGTGTTTTTAAAATTTAATTAAATATATAATATAATGTTTCATGGAATAATGAATTTAAATAAAAAATTAATGATAATGTGGAATTAGAAACAATCAATAATGTTTTATTAGGGAATATTAGAAACATAATATTGTAGAATAAAAAATTGATTTGTGAACATATATACATAGATTAATTTTCACTTGTTTTATTATAGACATTAAAACATGTCCATAAAAACAATTGACATGAAATATGGTCTTTATATAAAATTATGCACATAAGACTAGGGTCACATATAAATATCCCCATATAATTTTTTCACAAAAATTTTCAAATGTTCATAAAACTATGTTAATGAATTTATATAGTGATCAAGGAATTTGGTTCACATATATGATAGTTATCTCATGAGTTACCAATCCTTACCAAAAGAATTTGAGAGATCTATAATTTAGGACCCATCGGAAATAAAATAAAATCCATTTATATGTATTACAAAATATCATAAAAAATTAATCATATAAATATGTCATACCTCAAATTAAATGAAATTTTATTCAACATTATTTTATAATTTCATCATATAATAACATGTGGAAATTAAGTTGTTTTCATAATGGTTTCATCATAACAAAATTAATCCATCGGAAAGAAACTCCATCAATTTAAAAATTCCAAAACCATCATTTTCCTCAATATAAGACATCCCATGACATAAAGTAGATTATAATATAATACAGTAAACCTAGGAAATTGTTATAAAAGATATAATATTTGGAATAAATCAGTAATACAATAAATATAAAATTATAATGGTTAATTTAAAATTAGAATCAATAAAATTATTTTGATAATATTTTACCCAAAAACTTCAAACATATTTAAAAAATTAATTTCATTAAAAATAAATAAGAAAATATTTAAATATAACCCTCACATCAAATAATTATAATAATGTTTGTATAATATTTTCATTCTATTTATATTTATTGCGAAAATTTCTTTCACATTTTTGAAAAAATATTAAAACTAAATTTTAATAATAAATTTAATTAAAATGATTCCTTCATAAAAAAAGGAAAATGTAATGAAAATGAAAATTTTAAAACCTTATATTTATGGTAAATATATTTATATTGACATTAGAAAATATTATGGACATGAAATAAAAATGGTATCGACAGAAATGAAATAAGGATGAAATTTTGTTTAAAAATATTCCTGAAAATTTTATATTTCAATGAGAAGAAAATGGTACTAATAAATAGTGATTCAATAAATTTACTATGAAAAAGAAAATATATATATTGTTTTAAGGATAATTTCAATATAATTTCTATAAATGAATATTTATCACAATAAATCCCTAAATGAAATAAAATTATTACCCAGATCGCTTTCGTCATACATCATTTTACATCATAAGAATTCAAAAAACCAAAAATAAAATATATTTTTATTATAAATATATTATTGATCCATATTAAAAAATATCATAATTTTTATATTTCTTTTACATTTTCTATTTATCTATTCCATAACAATGCCATCAAAAAAATGAACATTTGGGTGAAAAATAGTTTGTTTTCTATGAATGTTTTATTTTTCCGATTAAGGTTATTGAACATTGTTCATGCTAAAATCATTTATAAAATTAAAATCATGAAATAATTTTCATATTAATCATTTATCTTTAAATTTATAATCAATAAAATAATTCCTTAAATATAAATTAATTAAATCATGTATTAGTGATGGTAATCTATACATGCAAATGAGTGTTCTTTTTCACATTTTCCTATTTGGAACATAAAATAATAAATGATAAAAAATATTTATAAATAAATTATTATGTCATAAATATCATGTATATCCATTAAATCTTTCATTATTACCATTATTGTATATATGAAATTAAAATATAATCATCTGGCTTTATTGTTGTGGGAGACTACATGTTTTCCTGAGAGACCTTGTCATTATCCTATGAATGGGAAGGTAAGACATTAGATCAGTTATTATAATTATATAAGAGAAATAATTTTAAGAATATCACATAAAATATTTAAATATATATTTATTACAAACCGTGAGTGGAGGTGATGAAAAAAATACATCTCTTCATGAGATGGTAGTTGAAACATAGTCATAAGTGATTATTTGGTTTCACATTTGAAAGAGAAACCTATGAACATTTGATGGTCAATTTGGAAGAATAAAATAATTTTATATTTTTAATACTATATTTGTATTTTTAATATATATACAACATTTTTATATAATGTGGATACAAAAATATAATTGAGTGTAATCAATTAAAATATATATATCTTCGTTATGAGAGCTCCTTTATCATACACATTATTCCTCGAATAAATGGTTTTATAACAAAACTAGGTCTTGTAATACAAGAGAGGTGATTTAGAATGGTCTTAGTGTAGTATTTTTATGATATTTATGGAATATCATTCTAAGGAATAGAGGAGAGGATATATCATTTTTTTTAAAGGAGAGCATATATCATTTTTTTTAAAAGGAGATGATACACTTTAAACATTTCTAACATATTAAATATGGTAATGTCTTACTCAAGTTGTGTAATTATGAAAAAATAAATCATACTTGATTTTATGTCCATATAAAATTATAAAATTTCTTAATCAAATTAAATCATTTTTTTGTAGTATTATAGTCCATATTTTTTGTACCTCCCCGTCAATCCATTTTGACCAAAACCACAGTCATAATATATTTTTTGTTTTTACTGTTGATTATTACAGAAAAATAAATTTGAAATTTAATATTATTATAATAATGTTGAATCCAAATATTAAATCAATATTTTATTAATTCATATCTATAAGTGGGTGGAATTCAGTTTAATATATGTTTGAAAAATTCATTAAAAACATTTCTCGAAAATTTAATTTTCATGTCAAAAAATTATTATATGTTCATTACATGCTACGTTAACACTATAATATAAATAAAAAATCATGAATAAATAAATCATATTGAAATATCATTAAAATAATTCATAAATAATAATTTTTGTTAATAATTAATGTAGAAAACAATTCATACTTTAAAATGGTATTTTTAAAAATATTATATTTTGTTTACATTCAACTGAATTACATTTTCATTAAAATACTATTTAAAATTAATTAATTAATTTTAAAAATATCTAAAAGATAATAATTAATATTTTATTCTTTTATATTCGCACTCACTAATGTAATGAAAATTTTATAACCATTAAATTATATACGGATTTTTTTGAACATTGAGATTCATGTAACGAAACATATAAATGAATTATAATTTGTTTAGAAGGAAATATATCGTCAAATTCCATGGTGTTACAAACCAAAATAAAATATTTATCTCCATTATTTCATTCACATTCATATATCAAAATTGACTTTCCTCTCATTCATCTAAATTTGGTTATTGGACTGGATACTATGGGGAAATTTCTTACAAGACATATATTGTATCCAAGCAACCCATGTAAACTAAATATATAAATCATGGTGGTTTTTTATATAAATTTTTCAATAACTTCATTTTTTAAAGGTTCCACAATAATTCCATCACAATATATAATATGAACAATGATTTAATGTTCCAATATAAAAAATTCACACGTGATAGATTTATCATATAATTACTACATTCTCAATGTCTTGAACACATTTCATAATGATATTAATGAACTATTTTTCACTTGTACTATATAATAAATTCATATATATAGGCTAAAAATATATCTATGTAAACATTAAAGAATATATTTATTTAATCAATTTTGATACTATGATAAATGTTTAATCCAAATTGAATGAAATTAAATTCATTACAGAAATAGCTGATATGGATTTTTGTCTTGGTTATTTAATTCTTATTGACCCTCAAATGATGATTTTCAGAATGATGATAAATCACAAAATATTATTTATCTCTTAATATTTGATGAATAAACTTATTAATATTTTTTAGGGTATATTAATTCCCCATAGCGATCTTTTTATGATCCCAATAATCACTACAGAGACATATTAACGGATATTTATTTATAATAATAATAAGAGGTGGATCCCATGGGAGTGCGCATGGGAATATGAATACCATTTTCTGATTCCATTGTTGTTGTATCCTAACTTACTATAACTCAATTGGTTATATTATAAAATTACTCATTGAAATATATTTTGAGATATGATTATTTGTTTTTTAAAAAAAAGCATTATAAATCAATGTAAGAAAATGTAATTACCCAAAAAATACATAAAAATTTTCCATAAAATTATACATATCCTGAATTTTCATATTAAAATTAACCATTTGAAATGAATATTCTTCATGAATTGGTTATAATACCCATTTAAATTAATGTGAATTATATTTGATGTTCAAATTAATCTTTTCACTTGTATATAAAAATAGGCTGATTCTGAATTTAAAAATTGACTTCCCTTTTAAGAAATTTGATTGGTTTTTATATAATAATATCCAATATTCCCCCAATATGACATAAAATATTACTATATTTGGATTCATATCATCTAAATAAATCATATTCCAATTAAATTTTAAAGGGGAGTAGGAATTGAATTTAGATGAAATCAGTATACCATTATGAGATTTTTCTACAAGTTCAACATCTAATCGTTATGAATGGGAATTAATATTGCATAATTCATTTCATGAAATTATGGAATTTATATTTCAATGCCCAAATGTGATAATAAAATATTTTAGTGCACCTATCATCTTCTCACCTAACTCATACTATCATCATATCTTTACTACAAATAATGTGGTGGCATCAATATCATGCATCTTTTATTTTTGTATGGATTAAAAAAGTAATTAAAATCATTTCAATGCTTTACTAAATTATTACCCCTTATGATCCACATATTACACATTTCTTAAACATATAATACATTATATTTAACATATTTGTTCATAGAATATAGCATTTTATTCAATAATTTTTTATCGTTGGAATATGAATTAACCAAATTATGCCCCTTAAGAGTTAAAAACAAGGTGTGAAGTTATTACTCATTATTTTGTGCTTGGTGATAATTTATTTCATACCAAATTACCATTTTATGCCTTTAAAACTACTTAATCAATTATATATCTAGTATCTACTAGTTTCTATCCATCCAGGAAATCATTTAAAAGGAAACCTACTACATCATACATACATGAAATATATGTTGTTATAGCTTAAAAAGTAATATCCCTACCATTTTTAATATTTTATTATAATCATATTCTTGGAATGTAGAAAATTCATTTAGGGATGCAATCATATGTATCTATATCATTTAATACATTAATATTACATCATATGAGATAAATATTCTACAAATGTATTTATAATTGACACAATGTAATCACAATGGTTTTGTGTCATTTTAGGACACACACTCAAACACACACACACAGATATATATATATATATATATATATATATATATCATAAAACATAGTCATTATATTTCTTGATATTCCTCCCACATTACACCCTTCATTTTCAAACACTATATAGATGATTTCATTACAACCTAGAGAAATTGAATTTTTAGAAGGGTTGACCATAGATTTACCAGAAGCATAAACATATGAGATATCAGTTAATGTATCTAATTGATCATATTCATTAATTTTGGAAATTAAATCACTAGTTATTATGAATGAGAAGACCTCTTTGCAATCTATGTAGAGGTAGACATAATAAAAAACACATAACAGCAAGGGTAATTGGTCTGTGAATATGGCCTAATGCCCTAGGCCTTGATAGCCATAATTATTTTCTCAGAATCACATTTTTTTGGTACGAAGGCCCCTCTGATTAATATTACTCATAAAGAGCGTAGGGTGTGATAATATAACCATTGATACAGTATATGCTAATGTACCCTACACCAATATTGTATTATCAAATATACATTTCAACCACTACTACAATATAGCTACGTTTATCTTATCTATTGCAACTATGGTAGCATGAGAAATATCCCATAACTATAAGTTATCATTCCACTTTTGGATAAATTCCTATGAATTCTAACACTCAGGAACCACCCCTCCAACATAAATCTAAGGGATCATATGATGCCATATGGGTGTTACAAATTGACAATAAATTATGATATTCGTAACCAATAAGTAAAATATCATTAATCCTGAATCATGTCATAATGATTATTCTTAAAAAATATATAAGTCATAATATTGTTGAATCACCAATAATAAATCGTGATACGTTGTAACATATCATAAGCCTAAATGACACTTTTTTAGTTTCTAAAAATATATATAATCATTTTATTATTGTGTGTATATAAATAAGGATATCATTATGAAAATTTCTGACAGAAGATTGTGTTCATTACATAATCCATAATTTTAATTGTAGTGGTTAACTAAAAATATTAGCAGAGTTGATATAAACCCTTTCTTAATTGTGTCCACTCGAGTTTAATTTTTATATAAATTAATTAGATGAGGATCACTATCCAATGCATTTGATGGATATATAATTATTGTTCCACCCATCACATAAATAAAACCATCCATAAATCCTTCATAAAACAATAGGTTCATTCATTATACCATCATTACATAACCATAAAAATAAATGGGTTTATTAAAAAACATATCATAATTAACCCGTGGGTATGAAATGAGTTTCACATAATCATTGTTAAAATTTTATAATTGAAATATCACTTAATTAACCCGTGATATGAAATTGGTTTTATCGAATACATGGTAAATAATATCCTCAAAATAAGTGAAATATAATCATGTAGAGGTATTTATAATAATATATACATCTTGAATCGTATAAATCCTTAAAAAATGGATAAGAATAAAAAATTCATTTCTTATTGCATTCGAAAAATTCAATGAAAATAGAAAATTATATTTTTTAATTAGGTATATTTAAATAAAATATCATTTAATATTGAGGAAAATTTTTATTTTTAACATATCATTGGAAACATGAAAATTCAACTTCTATGAAAATAATAGTCATGATTGTAGAAATTTAAATTCATTTTGTATACATTATAAGAGAGCATTAATTCCGTAGTTTGGAAAATATTCAATAGTTAGTAATATATAAAACACATTAAAATATTTCTTTTAATCAATTATAATAATTTAAAAGGTATTATATATAATATTTCTCAGAATTATATATATGAGAAAAAATTTAAATTTAAATTTTTGGAGTACCTCGATATGAAAGAAATATTTTTCTGATCAAAGAGGATATAGAAAAATATTTTTCTTAAAAAATACAAAAAAATTATTTTATAATGGCAGGAAATGATACTAATACATTAATATTATGATAATATATTGAATTGAAAATTAATATAATGAGTTTAAATGAAATGGACTATATAATTTCCCTCAATGGTATTTTATCATATATAATACTGTATAAATTTTGATGGTAGCCTAAACCATTTTATCATGTACAATGTAACATGGTTTTAGATAAGACCAACAGTATAATAATTATAGATTTATTATAATTATTTTCAAAACCATTTTAATATTACTAAATAAATAAATTATCTTTTTATATATTCTAATTAAACTATAATTATAAATTTTACATCAAATTTATTTTATAGAAAAACCCCTTTATGTTTTCTATGACTTTTTCAGTTTGATTTTCTAATTCCATAAACCTCCAAACTGGTTTAATTATAACCACAATATAATTAATAAATTAATACATTTTTATTATTTATATTCACTTTTAAAAAAATTCATATATATCCGGGTTTGAGAATGAATTAAGTAACATTATGAAGATAGTACTTCATTCATACCCACATGTAATGTCTTCACTTTTTGGTGGATAGAGGAAAAGAAATCCTCAAAATGTATCAGCATTAGGGAAAAAAATTATATCATATATATATCAGTTTTTTCATCCAAATTATCCGTAGTAGATTACATGTAAAAATAAATAAACAATGAATTACATTTCTTCAAAGTTGTGGTGGTCCACATTGACAAATAAAAATTAAGATATTATTCCAATGGATGGGAAGGAGAAAAAAAATAATTTAATAATAACATTAAGGAATCATTGAGTAGTAAATGAAATAATTATATCATGTTAATATGGTTATATAACTTTAGTGAGATGTAAAATAATAATTAAACATAAAAAATATCAGTATGATCATACACCTTCTATTGATGTATCCACTTTTGAACATAACATAATGGTTTCATAGATGGGTATTTCTCAATGAGAAAAATTAAAAAGACTTGAATAATTATTTTTTGAGAGTATATTGGATGGTATTGCTTTTGACAATCGTTTCATATAGGGTGCAGATAAGAGGAGTATATCTTCCCTTTTATAATTTAGGGGAGTAAAATAATTGTAAGATAATGAATAATAATATATTATACAGTCTCAGTCATGGGAAACTATATAAAAATTTTATTTCATTAAAAATAAGATTATTAGGACAAAAATACATTCCATAAAAAGTATTCAGTATGGTTTCTAGGTCATTTTAACCCTTTAAACAATATTTTACCCATCTTTAACTTGTTACAGGACAATTTAAACATATTAGATTAATATTAACATATTTTATTGAAAATATTATACAAAAAATTTTATAATATCATTCATATATAGTGAATAAATTGAATTAGTATAATTAAAATAGATTCCTTACGTAAATACAGTTTTAAAATTTTTATTCATTAAATGTTCATTTAGTTCTATCTAATTGATCACAAATTAAAAAATATATATATTTTAAAAATATCAGGATTTTTGTACTAGGAATTAATTTTTAAATAATAACTACTTGAATAAAAAATATATCTTATAGAGTATTTTTCAAAATTATTCCATAGAATCAGTTAAATTACAATAGTGAATTATTTGTTATATTTTTTAGGAAAATCATTTGTGGATGCGTCTTTCATTCATTTTATGGATTTGTGAAAGGATTTATTCGTCAATCAATTTCTAATGTTACTTCATATGAATCTGAATTATTTTCAATTATTTATTCCACCAGCTAACCCATTCAACAAAATTAGAAGTCACATTGGATTTAATCTAACTTGGATCTTTTAGTTAAAGCCTTCAATGCAGGAAAAATAAATGTTCCCTAGAGAATCTTACATCTCTATATTTATTGTATCGATCATGAAAATCATCTCAATACTTTTTATACACATATATCCATGGAGGAAAACCATGTTTCAAAAGAATTATCCGATAATGGGATCATATAAATGAGTATGATGTGGTCTTTTGGAGCTTGAAGCTATTTCCCACCACTGTTGGATACAGAAGTGTAGGAATTATCCAAATCCTTCTTGTTTAAAACCAATTTTAATTCTCAATATTGTTTTAATTACTCATTACTAATTTTTTGGATTTTCTAAGTCCAGATCCAAGATCTTATAATTAAATCTCCTTTTACAAATGTAAAATGTTCTTCCATTTATATGTTGGAATAACCAATCACATATGTACATGGTTTTGTTCTCAAAAATCTCTTGAACCCCTAAAATTATAGATAAATATATAAAAAATATCTTGGTGTTTTATATTTTTAATAATTAACAAACCCATGTTTCATTTTATATGATTTTTTATATCATGGGGTTTACTAAAAATTTTATTCTATCATAGGATGTAGTGTTTATTTTTCCAATGTAATAGATTTAAGGATTATTTATGTTATTCATTAGATTATAGTATACTCCCATATAAATATATATTGTCACCATGGTCCAACCATATATTATCATTGCCAATCAACATCCTCTACCACAATAATATATGATTTTATTTTCCTATGTGATCATATATAGTTACTATAGAGTAATAAAATTTACTATGTGGAAACATAACAGTAGTTTATTTTTAATATTTACCTTTTATTTTGGATATCCTAGATGTAATATATTACTACTATAAACATGGGATAAAAACGTCATTTTCTATATAGGAAACACCAACAAAGGTGAGAAACATGTTTCTAAGGTGTAAAGATTTATAGTCATTCAATTGATATTGTATTTTTGATGAAATTTATTGAGTATCATGTATTGATTTTGTTTTTTTTTTGTTTCTGTTTATTGTACGTAGAAGTCAATAATGTTTTTAAGGTATAATTTCATGCCCCTAAGTTCAAATTAATGTCACATAATTTTTCGTGATTTTGATATATGTAATCAAATATAGATTAATACTATTTATATTTTGAACCATTTATTATTTTATGTCTATACAAATAAAATATGTTTGTAATTATACATTACCATTCTATTTTGTTAATGTTTTCCTCCAATAGATTATTACCAATATATGATTTTAATATATATGTTAATGTGACAATAATCTACATGGAGGATTCCATGTGTGAATATTATTAATGGGGTTTAATAAAATTGAGTGACATTATTGAACTATGAGATGAAATGTTCTATTTGAAAATGGAGCCAGGATGTTTCTTTGTGAGTTATAAAGCAATGGGGAAATGTTATGTTCTGTATAGGGCACTATACTGGCATCATGATTTGAATATGTATATTATCAAATTGATTTATATAATTGGGATATAGGGTGGTTTTCATTTATTATTATAGTTGAGTTAGGATATATGAAGGTTACAAGACAGAAAATTTAGTTATGTATTATGGGGGACTTTAGATATGTGAAAAATTGGTATAATAATTGTTTTTAATACTAATTCATTGTAGTTGAAGTCATGTATATGGAATAAAAATAGTGAGCCATATAAAATATGGATTCAAAATATTGGTAGAATAATTTTTACATACACATATATTGACTTATAGGAATATTAACATATTTAACTATGTTGTAAACCGTATAATTGATGAAATAATCATTTTTTACTTAATGGTTTATTTGTGAAATATGTGCTGATGTCAGGGACTACTGGGATATAATATGAGATATCAAGAGTGGATTTATATTAAAATACAACATTATAGTGTGAATCATACTATGTATCCTCATTTATATAATAGTATATATTAAGAATTACTTTGAGAATGTATTATTGTGTACTCTATTAAAGTATATAAAGAGTGTGAGCATTTATATAAATGATATGATTGGTACATTGGTGTGAAAAATTTATTTCCCAATAAATTAATTACTATTATTTTATAATATATAAATATCTATGTAAAAAATCCAAAAACTATAAATGGTTATATTTTGTCAAATCTCTTGTATAGGTATATTATATTGTTAATGTAATCTAACAATTATGGCGATATTAGGATAAAATAATAAAACTAATACTTTTGGAGTGTGATGTAATTAATTTTTATGGTCATGATGGATTCAATTTTACATGTTCTGAACATTAATGGATATTTGGTTTAATGGAGGATAATATGTTCCAATATATTATAATGTGTTCCATGACCCATAGTTACTATACTATATTTATTTTTGAGTTATTTATGGTTAAAAAATTATGTTTACTTTAATCAAATCAATATTCACATGGGATGTTATAATGTATTATAAATATATTTGAGAAGATATTATATGGGGAATATCTATATTATATCAACCTATATAGTGTATAGATATGTGGAACTATTCAAGAAGTATGTTTTGGAATTTTTATCGATAATATTTATCAATGAAGGGATTATTGGGTAATTTATCCTCATGGATATATGAAGATGGGAATTCTATAGTGGCAAGGATACTGTAGATTATCAATTTTATAGTGATAATTTTTTTATATATTTTGTTAAATTTCATGAGTGATAGGTTGATAGAAACAAATTTGAATTTGTAGTAGATTTATAATTATTCAAAATCATTGTTTTGGTTTATTGTGCCATAAATATTGAATTCTATTATGGGGAATATGTCATTGAAATTTTAATTTAGTTAATATTATTTGTATCGAACTATTATTGGATTGTGAATGTGGATGGGATTTTATATTACATTCTTTTTTATGGAAAATATTATATAAGGTTATCTTGATAATTTAATATCAGTGATTTTAATCAATAGTTTGGTATTAAAAATATAGTAGGGGAATGTATTATGACTATATAATTGAATTTAAGACATGATTGTTGAAGATATTTGTCAGATGGATAATATATATAAGGAAAAGTAGGATAAATTCAATTGGTGGATAATTACATCAACCTATAACATATGTTTGATTTTAGATTATAGGTATCAGAAATTTCTTATTGTGTTTTTAAATAATATAGATTTGGTTGAAATAATCTATACTAAGATGCATATTCCTATGGATGTTCCTGAATGGTATGTGTAGTGGGGTACAATATGGGAATTCACAAATTAAAATATTAACATAATTTAGATAATATTAGGTCTTATGGGAAGTGGATCTTTGGGTTATTAGTTGTGGATATATATTGGGTGATGTATCAGTGTGTCTATAGCAAGAGTATGACAAATTGTTTCGGCGATTTATCAATTTCTCGTGAGATAAGTTATTTATAGATAATTAATTAAGTGACCTAAAAGTGATAATAAGGGTTATAGTGTGGAAGATATTATAACCCACATTATTTTTGGTGTTTTATAATTCAATAAAACATAACATTTTCCATTAACATGATATGTTTTGATATTTTTTATTCAAATATTTTTTTTTGTCATGGTATCTGATAGAAATTTTTCATATTCAATATATGATTGAGTAGTGAATGAAATACTTAGGTGACTATTAATGTTTCATAGGGTGTCTATTGATTTGGTAAATTTTTAGGATAAATTTCTTGTTATGAGAGGTGGGTGTTTTAGCATTATCTATTTTCCTTATAAATGTAATATGTATTTTTTTGGTTTTGTTTCATCATGATTAATTTGTAATATATTGGAAAAATATGATTTTATGATAAGAAAATTAATGTATAAATGGGTTATATTTTTATTTCCAATGAATCATCATTCTATTTAATGGTAACACTATTGTATTTAATGGTTTATCATCTCACATCCTCTAGTCTTCTAAACCATACAGAATCTACATCATTACATTAGAACTAGATAAATGTTATAATATATAAATGAAATTATTTTTTTAGAATTTGTGGTGAAATACATTCTTATTTGAAATTCACATTTCTTTTTTAACATATTATATAGAAAGTGGTATCATTGTGAACACATTTATTCCCGTTATAATTTATCAACATATCAATTAAAAAACACTTACTGCTCTCCTAGAAATGAAGACATAATAAAAGGATGTTATGAAATACCTAAAAAGGAAAAGTGTAGAAAAAAGTTTATCACAAATAAATAAGACAAATCAATATGAGAATTTAAATAACTGAAGCACTTACCGTGTTAACAAAAAACATAGCATAATATGGATGTAATAAATTATGATTGCCAAAGGACATATAAAGAATCAAATGTTCTTGAAACTTATCAATGGATTTTAGGGATAATCAATCAATCACATGTATAATAATATCATATCTCAAAATGAGGTAATTCCTAATGATGGACATATGAATCCACCATAACCTTAAACTAGAAATTTTAAAAGTGTTGGTAGAATCCTATATTGACCATGACCCTAGAATCCCTAATCCATTTCATGCTATTATTATATTTTCATATTATACATGGAATCTCATCTTAGTGGACCGATACATTTAAGAGTTTTGGTAAACGAGACACATACATGACTACTACATTTCATATGAATATAAAAATTAAAACATTATTTTTATTAAAGATTTAATTTAGTTTTTCAAGTGTATCACTTCATATCAGACCCAATAAAAATCACTGAATAATGGGTAATTAATATCAATAAGGGTGATCTCAAATGCTCAATATGTGTTAAGTAGAATAGAGGAAGTAATTAATTAATGATCATAATCAAAATAGAAAGGGAAATAACAGGACACACATTCTATTTAAATGAATTGATAAAGAAATAAAAATATTAAATAACAAATAATCTCACACTCAATAAAAATTAAATAACATGATAATAAAAAATAAAAATTTAATGGTAAATATCTTAAAAAAATTCCATATAATTAGAGAGCTTATAATTATATTAATCCAAGGATTATTTAATATTGAAAACATCATTGTTAGTAATTACTGAATACTAAATAGAGATAGTAATTAATTATTAAATATCGTGTTTCATGTGTACATCTAACTTTTTCTATAAATACATTTCACAACATATATTCAGTCATATTAGGTAAAAAAATTTAACTAAGTCAGTCCAACTAAATATTCCCATGAGACTATTGATTCTTCGATGTACTTATATTACCTGGTCACCAACCCCTGTCAAAATAGTCCAAAAAATTCCTTATATAATGAAGAAACGATTTAATTAATAAAAAATGTACCTTATCAAATATTCATATCGAGTAATGAATATTTATTTATCAATATTTCATAAGTTATCATATAATTTAGTACCCATATTTTTGAAAATATATACTGTTTAGGAAATAAATCATACATAAAAATTATATATGGTTTAATTTAATGAATTATATCAGTAAAACATATCCCAACTGGTGAATATCTAAAATATGTTTTTACATCATTAACAAATAGAAATTCTATATAAACTATTTTAAAATAGTCATGATGAAAATATCCCTTTCATTTTTGGAAATAATTCTAAAAATCTATTATTTGGAAAATTAGTTGTATAATTAATTTTCAAAAATATATCCACTCAAACATGTAGAAGAAGAATCAATGAAACCACGGTCATGATGATTCTTAATTCGGAAAACATTGTAAAAGGAAAAAATAAAATTCATATTTAATTGTAAATCTATTAGGAAATTGGATTACTCAAAAAATGAGAAGATGATTCCTTTTCAATTTTTAGAAAAATAAAAATAAAAATTGTTTTTAAAATTACATAGGATTCATTTTAAAAAAATTAAATGAGTAAAAATTCTTGAAAATTTCATTTGAATGGTCATTTTGAAATGTTCATTTTTATTAAAACATATTTTCAGATCATTATTTTAGAGAAATAATATTTCTAATCGAAGATAAATATAAAGTAATATTTTATTAGAAATATTATCGGGTAATTTTATATTCCAAAGAGTGAAAAAATGGTACAATTACTCTAAAAATATCATGAATTACTAGAGATGAAGAAAATTAATTGTTTTTTAAATTAACTTTCATATAATTTAATTTAATGGAAATTCATGACTAAACATTTACAATTAGAATGAGATTGTGGAATAATCCATCTACATGACCATAACATTTATGTAAGAATTTATCAATAAATCGATCATGATTATCAACTATAAATCCGAAATGATTAAATTTGACAATATATACTCCTAATTCAATATAGACATAATTATATAATATCATAGACAATAGAGAAGTAATATAACATAATGAAAATAAATTGAGTTTGGAAAATTCGTTACGCATTGTGATATTATATTTATATAATTTCTTATATTAAATTATTAAAATAGAATCATAAGATATATTGAAGAATAAATTATACATGATATTTCATGTCAAAAGATAATTATATAAAACATATAAAGTCAAATAGGTGAATAACATTACAATATGCCTTTATAAAATGAAATTGAGATGATATTTTTTATCTTACGTATATTTGTTTTAGTGAAAGATATTTATACACATTTATTGTAGTTTTAAACATTGAATTTACTAAATTGAGAAAAATAATAATTTATGACATAATATATGATATGTTTTTAATATATTATTACCCATTTGTTAATAATATTTCATTATTTTCATTGATTTTGGTGTTAATTTCCTTCTTTTCTCATTCATGTTTTGTTATGAAGGTTTAAATTTATACCCTTATTATAGAGTTATGTAATTTCGATAAAATTTATCATAATAATACTATCATATTTTTACACCTTCTGAATTTGTAAATCCAATCATGACAGATGTTTGTGACAAATGATTTATGTTATGATCATGTAGACTAAATCTTATATGTACCCATGAGTAATGTTTATATTTATCAATGATAGTTATTGATAATTAGTAAGTAATATTTTATAATTAATATATTATTTCAATATAATAAATTCCATATATTTTTTTAATATACATATACACATCATCTATGAGGTGTGGTGATCAAAATATAGTCACATCACTTCCTGATATTAGTTTTTTGCACGTCCGTGAACATGGAAGTTATCATTACATGAGATAAATGGGATGAAATAAAATGACCAATGTTATTTTCCAATAATGATAATTTTTTTGTGAATATCCCTATAATTCCATTTATGTCACATATAATAATTAATAATATTCCTTATCATCATCCTTGTAAAGTTATTGTGAATGATGAGTCTTAACACATCATAAGGTTGTAGTCTGACGTAAGATGAGTGACGTTCTCATGACTCTAATAGAATATAATATATATATATATATATATATATATTTGTGTGTATGTGTGCGTTTGTGTGAGATATAATTAATCTATATGTATAATAAGTTTATAAACATCACATATTTAATTTTTATTCATCATCATACACATACTTTATTATTGGATGTGGATAAATGAAAGAAATAATTTTGTAATGTAGTAGTTTGTCGTATACATGAAGAAGATTTTGTAAACAATTTGATGGAATTGGAGGTTGTTTTATGTATGGACCATTGTTTGACAACATCCTAGAATATTTTCTATTCTGATAATAATATATAAGAATGGTTTTATCATAAATTACAACATGTGGATAAATAAGTAAAATAAAGGTTCTCATTGAATAACATTACATCTTCATTGGGTTTCATCCATGGATTTTGAAAAAATCCTCAAATGTTTTGTTTTCATAAAAAAATTGATCCATTATAAGGGGAGGGATGCTAGGAAGTTATTTGAAAATATATTGGTTAACCAAATGTTTTGATGGTAGAAAGTGGATAGGAGAGTGGGAGACCTTTTTAAGTGGTGTGAGTGGAACACATGTATATTTTCGAAACATATAATTTCTCCCATGTTATTTAAATTACACCATGACCCTGTGATATTCATATTTGGATCTTATAATTTATATGGTAAAAATATTTCCATGGAAATTTTATTACTTAAATTTTATGTTTAACCACAAAGTAACCTCATTTTACCTCATTCTCTATAATTATTCTTAACAATTTTCATATTCTTTTGTGTTAGAAAATTTTGTTTCATGTCATATTAATCATATATTTTCCTTATACTAGATATGGGATCCATTTTTTAAAATAAAAATTCATATAATTGGAAATTTTTAATTTTTAATTAATCAAGGAGACATGATGAGAAAGAGGGTTTTTAATGTAAAATGTTTCAAATATTTATTATATTTTTAAATTAATATTAAATATAAAAATAATTAATGAAACCTAATTTTTATTAAAATATGTATAATTTAAATAATTTGACTTTTGAAACAATAAAAATTATAATTTAGAATTTTTTATTTATTTGTCAATCATGTGGTCTTTAATTATAATAAAATATTCTTCATTATACATTAAAAATTGATGCTTTTCATAAAATCTCCAAAACATTTACTAAGATATTTTTGGTAGTAATATTTAAAAAATGATGTGAATTTTTCAAAAAAAAATTATGTGTCAACAAATTGTTTACAATTTGTGTTCCAAGCATGACTGAAATATCTTATAGGATGATAAAATTTCTATAAAAACATATATTTTTCTTTTAAATGTTGATTTTTATTATTTATAATCAATAGATAACCAATATATTTTTTTAAATATATAATTTATAATTTGTTTATTCATATTTATACTCTCCAATCAAATGTATATGTGATAGAAAATATATTAAATAACAATATTAATAGTATATCATTGTTCAGTAATACTCATACCTAGAAATAAAAAAAGGTACTGAATAAAAATGTTTTGTTGTTTTGTAATGACTCAAATTTTCTTAGTATTATGTTTAGAAAAGGTATTTTAATTTTCTGAGATAAGGAGCTGAGACGACATGCGATTCCGAGGCCCGGAGTTCCCGGAATGGTCCATTGAAAAATGTAATTTATTTATAAAATGCATGTGAGCAGTTTTCTTGAAAAAAGTGAACTATCTATTAAATTATTGCCTAGATCATAAATTTGAGGGTACTGTTACATTTGAAATGGCAGGTTTACCCTAGGAGTGATATTTCTTTTTTCCACAGGGGCCTCTACCGAGAAAACACAAAATTACATAACTGTAAATAAAATAAATAAAAACAATTAAATTATTTTTGAAATCCTTGTAAATCATTAGTAGTTACATAGATTGAAAATTTGATACCACCGTCAAGATCATGAGGGAGTTTTTTTCTTTGGGAAGAGCCCAACATTGGATAGCGCAAGCCAACTATGTAATGTAGTTTTTGGGATTTCGCTGAAAATAAAATAATTAAATATAGTTTTTTTTTCAATTCCTTTAAACTCATAAGTGGTATGTCATATATGAAATCTAGGTGTACAATTATGCTCTTGATGGTGAGAATTTCTTAGTTAGAGCCTATCCTCGACTAGTCTGGGTCGAGAGTAAAATTTAATTATTCAGCGTGTTAATGAAAACTAAAATTAATATAATTAATTATATTTTATCCAAAAACATTTCGCTGCAACGCAACATCGTGCCAAAAGATTCATTTCATAAAAAAATAGTGTAACGATGCTGCAACTCAATCATAACAAAAATTCTATTTCATTTAATAAATGAAAAAATGTAACAATGTGTCCACATAGCGTAATAAAAACCCTGGAATGTGTTTTCCCTAGTTAATTGTTTAACAGAGATACCGTATTGTGGGAATGTTCTAGGATTTGATCTGAGGCTCTGGAAGAGTGGAATTTGTATGTGGAAAACGGTGATGAACGATGAATCACGACATGTTCCTTACTTCCCCTGATTAATTAAATAAACAATTGTACTGCAGTTCAATAATCAATGATGGAATGGGATTGTGTATGGGGGTTTTATTGGAAGTTGGATTCATGTTTTATTTATCCTTCATTAAACTCCAAACTCGGGCGTATCATGCCGACTAGAAAAAATGATGTGGTTGATCCTTCATGTGTTCATTGTGCGTACTTCCACTCTACCCTTTTTTCCAATCTTCATGAGGTGATAGCTACTGCCATCCAAGCTCGACCACACTGGTGGATCCACATGGGCATTCAACTGAGGGTGACGAAGGTGCTAGGTGAACGACTGATGGCATGGTAGATGAAGGTGGTATAGGGAGTGTCATTGATAGGTGGTCATGGTAGTGATTGAGGCCATGACTAGGAGGTATGAAATAGCTGAAAGGGACTCCAACTCGAAGGCTGACAGTGGGAGAAATCGTGGAAGATGCTCTGGGTGGTGGAATAGGGACACAAGTAGGTGACCACATGTGAGAATAGGCATGCGCCAGAAACACGCCTCCAAAGAGCTACATGATGTGGTAGCATGCCACTACCAGAGAGGGTTGCAATGAGGAGATGGGGAGGTGGCCGTTGATTTCGGCCACGTGACGCAGAGCGGGTATAACACATGTTGCGTTAGGTATGGACCGAACTGGTCTCCCAGTGCAGGTCAGACCAAAGGGGGAACTAGGCGGACAAGTGGATCAGCTGGGTAGAGATGGGACCGCCATCACATCCTAGGCAGAAACCATCCCACCATCATGGGTCAGGCCAGTGGAATGTGAATAATCCATTAGGCAGCCCGATGGGTTGGACCCTTAGCCCAATGGCCATGCATGACTATGTCATCCAAAACCCGACCGGGTCAGGTCGGTGGGTTCTAATCGAGTCTAGATGGACTCAAACACCACCAAACCTTTTTTTATAAAATAATCAAAACATCCAAACATTGTGTCTATAACGACCCATACTTTACATACATTGTTAATACTTCAAAATTGATGCGTACTTATCACAACATATAACAAAACCATGAAAGGACCGTATAGGTATAGTGTCTTTAGAAACTGGGAAACATAAACAACTGGTTCATAAAGTGTCTACACGGTCTCCCATTTATTTCATCATATCTATAGTCCCTTTTGGCATATCATACATAATAATCTTCTTCCTGACCTGGGGAAAGAAAACATACAAAAGGGTGAGCTCAAATGCTCAGTAAGGGTGAACAAAAGAAATATCAATCACATCATATACATAAGCACATAACTTTTGGAAATCGTAACCTACAAAAGAGATCATAATTTCATAACATGAGATATATCATGGTAGTGAAATGTAATCACAATAATCATAACATAAAACAAGAAACTTTGTGGCTTACACACATAATCATATAGAATCATTTCTTATTAGTCAAGGCTCATGGCCAAGACTATCTTAGTGGACAAAGTCCCTTTCTGAACCGAGTTCACTCCTTGTTTCAATCCTGTTTCACTGAACCGGTATAACCTATCGTTCCATCCATGTCTATATCATGAGATATAAAATCTTTACCCAATTCATTGGAGGGAGATATAGGTCCCACCCATCTCATAATGAAACCATTCTTATGTGTGCCACAAAATCGTAAATCATACATCATTGCATAACCCATGTAATAAAAATGGGAATCTTAAACATCATGACATCATAAAACAATTCATATAATATAAAGGAATTCATAAAAATATTTCCATCACAACATAATCAAATCCATGTAATAATAGGGATATAAACAGAACACTTTATTATCTTAGATGGAAAATATTTTTGATAAAACACTTGAACTCTATTCATGAGGAAAATATCCTTTCTACTTCAAAAACATTTTCCTTTCTTAACATGTCTTAAAATTATAAACTAAAATAAGTTTATTGAAAATACACTTGAAAACATTTAAAGGAAGCTTCGTGGAAATAATGTTTTAAAAATCCATTCATTCCATATAAGATAAAAAAACATTCTTCTCGTACTTTTGTCGGAAAAGTCAAAAAAGTACCTCGTACTAAAAATGACAAAAGATTCTTTCATATCTTTTTCTAAAAACTCACTGAAGGGTAAAATAGGATTTAAAAAATTGTAGGTTAATGTAAATAATATTACATATTTAGGAAACATGGATGTGGATGATAAAATACACCCCAGTAAATACTATAGTATAAACAATCTCGGATAAAAATGAGATTGTGATATTTCCCTTACCTTAGGTCCTTTTTGCTTCATAAGTGTCTGAACCTCCTGTATAATGATTTAAATAATGTTATTGACTTATTCTAGAATCATACTTATTTTTATTATATCATATATTGTCATATTCTTAGCTTCTTAGTAGTAATATTTCATTGCTACTTGTTATTTGGGTGTTTATAACTTTTTGTTCTTATGCGTGTTTTGTCAAATAAATTATTATTCTTATCTTTAGTTTATAGATAGCTCATTTCCAGAATAGTATTAGTGTAATATATATCATATTAATTCATTAAATTCATTTATATAATCATTATGAAATGAAGATCATGTAGAACGAGTCACATCACATCTTGGAGACGGTATTCCGTACGTACGCACGAGTGATGATATCGTTCCTATGATCGTGGAATTGTATTGGAGTGTATGTATACTATTTCATAATCAGTATCACTTTAAAATAGTCATATATAGTCATTATTTACGCCATTATACCCATCCAAGTAATGTGGTGGTGGAAAATAGATTACACCACGGCGTGGAGACGGTATTCCGTACGTTCGCACGCGCGGTGATTTCTTTTTCCGTAGGATGGATAGATGGTGAAATAGGGTTGTTTCATACTTATAATAACATATAAGTATATGATTTATACTGATGTTATTACATCATAATGAAACATCTAATGAAGAATAACTGGAAGAAGAAATAAAGATGAAAGAATCGGTAACCGACATTACCTCTTCTTTGAAGTGCTTCTTTGAGACCTTCTTTTAGGGCACTAAAATTGGACTTTTAAGAAGAAAAGGACCTCTAGGATGTCTCTAGGTAAGTGTAGAGGAGGAATTGGCAGGGGTTGGCAGATCTTTAAGGCTCAAAGTGGTGGGAGGAAGAGGGGGAGGAGGTTCCCTTTTATAAGGGAGGAGAGGGGCACCTTTGGGAAAACTAAAAATATTATTTTATTATAAAGTCAAGTTAGGTTTTAAATAGCTCCAATTTGATATATTTCGAAGATAAGGTGGGGATGGGTCAAACCCCTCTCACCCCATAGAATTTAGACAAGTTTAGGTTCCTATTTTAACCTTATCATTTAGATTTATCATTAAGTTAAATAAGTTTTCTTTTACCATGTCTTATTTTGTTCTTATACTATAAGGTTAATAAACATACTATAAGCATCCAAAAGAACCCCAAGTTGGTTATTATTAATATATATAACCTTATCTAGGTCATTTGGCCTAACGTTAGATTTTTAGGAATAAAATAACAATTACTAATATAATATTTGATTTAAAAACTATTTTATGTCAATTTTGACACTATTTAGTAATTGATTTTTGTGAAAATCATAACAGAATTATTAGTTCGATCCAAGTTAATTAACTCAATACTAACATGTCATATTAACCTATAAAATTAGTGTAATTCATAAAATGTCTCAAATTACATTTATTTTGGTGTTTATAACATCAATTATGTCAATATTTCATTAATAAGATAATTACTGCATCATCATTGTGTCATAAATAAATTAAATTATTTAAAGTCTAAAAATTACAAATAAAATATAATTATGCAGGAAATATTTTTATCTTTCTAATGAATATTTATAGTCGAATTTATCATATGTATAACCATATATTAAAAATTATTTACTTATTAAACATTGATTTTAACTATTTTAACCCTTCTGTAAATAAATTAATAATAAATGTCCTATTCTAATCCAATTGGGACTAAATAGTCATATTTTATTCCTAAGTTTGTTTTTGGTCGAATTAAACTTATCAAATAGAATTAGGACATGTGTTAGGGTAATAATAATATCATCTTTACACTTAATTACCCTATTTACTTTTAACCGTGGTAATAAAAAGTAAAAAGATACTATTCACCAAAAATTATTTTCATCTCATTGAACCACATTTTAGTCCTTGATATTAACCATGTCTCTCGATTTTCGAAATTCCACTCACAGAATCGGTAAAATTACGTTTTATGAAAAATTCAGTTTTTTTAACTACCACTTAGTGGTTTCACTATTCATAAAAAATTGACAGTTTTCAGAAAAATACCAAAATTTCACCCTTGGATAATTTCGATATTCTGAATCCAAAAATGAAGTCGATTTTGAAAAATAAAATTTATAAAATTTCAAAAAGTTTTTATTATTATTCATAACCGCTAGTTTTAATAATATTTTAATAGCATATCATTGTTTAGTGAAACTCGGTATTGTGTACGACGCAAGCTATCGAGGAAGGCCGCAATTTCGTGTAAAGAAAGCCTAGCAAGTGTTGTGTAGAAAAATATTCCTTTGATGATTTCAATAACATAAAAGTCTCTGGTGTTACATTCTACCCCCTTAAAATGAATTTCGCCCTAAAAATTCGTCACTTTGTTACAAACAGATTAGGATAATCTCCCTCATCATATCCTTAAGCTCCCATGTAGCTTCTTCTTATTGGTGGTTCCTCCATAAAACATTCACCAATCGAGTGGTCTTGTTTCATAGGACTTTTTCCCTACGATCCAGAATCTCTATTGGTTGTTCTTCATAAGAAAGATCTTGCTCCAGCGGTACAACTTCTGAGCTAAGTACATGTGAAGGATCAGGGATGTACTTTCTCAGGAGAGATACATGGAACACATCGTGAACTTGAGAGAGATTCGGTGGAAGCGCCAATCGGTAAGCTACCTTCCCAACACGATCCAGTATTTCGAAAGGACCGATATATCTAGGGCTCAACTTCCCCTTCTTTCCAAATCTCATGACCCTCTTTCAGGGAGATATTCATAAGAACACTTTATCACCAACTTCAAACTCTAGGTCTTTTCTTCGGTTGTCTACATAACTTTTCTGTCGACTCTGAGCTGCTCTTATGTGTTATTGAATAGATCTGACCTTTTCTGCCATTTCATCAACGAGATCAGGTCCCAATAGCTTTCTTTCCCCAACATCATCCCAGCAAGTTGTAGTCCTACATTTCTTTCCATATAGAGATTCATAAAAAGCCATCTGAATACTGGAGTGAAAGCTATTATTATAAGAATATTCCACCAAAGGTAGGTGTTGATCCGAACCACCTTTGAAATCCATAGATCAAGCTCTCAACATATCTTCTAGAGTTTGAATTGTTCTCTCAGACTAACCGTCTGTATGAGGATGATAAGCAGTGCTGAAACTCAACTCTGTATCCAGAGTATGCTGAAGACTTCGCCAGAACATCGAGGTAAATCTCGGATCCCGATCAGATATAATAGAAAGTGGTACTCCATGCAATCTTACCACTTCCTTTACATATATCCTGGCAAGCTGATCCAGAGAGAAATCCTCTCTAATAGCAATGAAATGTGCAGACTTGGTAAGACGATCAACTATGACCCATATAGCATTATTGCCTTTGGATGTTTTAGGAAGTCCTGTGACAAAGTCTATAGTGATGTTTTCCCATTTCCATTCGGGTATGTGTAATGGTTGTAACATCCCCTTAGACTTCTGTCTCTCAGCGTTAACTTGCTGACAAACCAAGCATCGAGAGACAAATTCAGCAACATCTCTATTCATGCCATCCCACCATAGGTACTCTTTCAGGTCCCTATACATCTTCGTGCATCCATGATGAATAGAGAATGAAGAACTATGAGCCTCATCCAGCATCTCCTTCTTTAATTCGGGGATGGGAGGAACACAAACCCGATTCCTGAACGTTATTATCCCATCACAATCAAGGTTGAATTCAGGAACATTTCTCACCTTCTTTTTTAACTCGACATCATCTTTCTGTGCCTCCTTAATCTTCACATGTATAGATGGTTGAAAATTAATTTGAGAAAGATAATATTTTTTCCCTTCCATTATAATTCCAATACCCATACTTTGTAAATCCATAAATATTAGATCTTTTGTGATCCTCGTCATGGATAAACTGGCATGGTCTTGTCGAATTAATGCATCTGCCACCTTGTTTGCTTTCCCAGGGTGGTAATGGATTGAGCAGTCGTAATCCTTAATCAGATCCATCCATCTTCATTGACGCATATTCATCTCCTTTTGTGTGAAAATATACTTTAATCGTTTATGATCAGTATAAATATTACACCATTCACATAAAGATAATGCCTCCAAATCTTTAATGCAATGATTACCGCAGCTAACTCCAAATCACGTGTTGGGTAATTTTGATCATGGATTTTCAATTTTCGTGAGGCATAATCTATCACCATATCATTTTTCATAAGAACACACCCCAATCTCTTCTTGGATGCATCACTATAGATCACAAACCATTCTTCACTACATGGCAGTGTGAGCACAGGTGCACTGGATAACCTTCTTTTCAACTCCTTGAAATTCTCTTCACATTCCTCCGTCCAGAAAAACTTAACTCCTTCCCGAGTCAAATTGGTGAGTGGATTAGATAATCATGAAAAAAATTTCACAAAACGTCGATAATATCAAGCCAAACTAAGAAAACTTCGGATCTCAGTTACTGTTGTTGGTCTGGACCATCTTTCGATAACCTCTGTTTTTGCTGGATCCACAGATATCCCCTCTTTTGAGATTATGTGACCCAAAAATGCAACTTTTTGAAGCCAAAATTCACACTTGGTAAATTTGGCATAAATCTTCTCCTTTCTCAGTTCTTCAATATAATTCTCAAGTGATCTTCATGCTCTTCCTTGATCTTTGAATAGAAAATAATATCGTCTATAAAGACTACCACAAATTGATCAAGATAGTCTCTAAAGTCTCTATTCATCAGATCCATGAAGATAGCAGGGGCATTAGTAAGACCAAATGGCATCACTATAAATTCATAGTGTCCATACCTTGTACGGAAAGCTGTCTTTGGTATATCCTCCCTTTTGACCCTTAATTGATGATACCCTGAATGAAGATCAATCTTGGAAAAGTATTGAGCTCTGCATAGTTGGTCAAATAAGTCATAAATGTGTGGGAGAGGATATTTGTTCTTGATAGTGATCTTGTTAAGTTCTCGATAATCAATACAGAGTCTCATTGATCCATCTTTCTTCTTATCAAATAGAACAGGTGCTCCCCAAGGTGACGCACTAGGGAGTATGAATCCCTTATCAAGATTATCTAGGAGTTGATTCTTCATTTCTTGCAACTCAATTGGGGACATTCTATAAGGTGTCTTTGAAATAGGCAAAGCACCCAGTATGAGTTCTATTGAAAACTCAACTTCACGATTTGGTGGAAGACCCGGTAATTCCTCCGGAAAGACATCATCAAACTCCCGTACAATGGGAATATTCTTAATCATGAGTTTCTCACCAACCATTTGAGATAAATAACCTTCATTTAGTGGAATCAATACCCATAAAATGGAAGAAATTTCCACTGGAAGGTCATGTTCATCCTTGCATCGATAGATGATCATATATTGATCTGGAATATGAAATGTGACTTCCCTTCTTTGTAAATTGATATGAGATCCATGTATAGAAAGCCAATCCATTCCAAGAATCGCATCAAATTCCAATATAGGAAGGACCACAAGATTTGCAGGAAGCACTTTCCCACAAACTTCGATCAGAGAAGAATTATAAACTTTTGATGCGACTGTTGTGCCATTAGGTGTTGTCACAGCTAACTCAATATCTAATTGTTGAGGTAATACGATGATACCCTTAGAAAATTCTTCAAAAATAAAGGAGTGGGTGGATCCAGAATCAAATAAAGAATTTGCTACTTTAGAGTGGATGGTAAGTGTACCTTTCACCACATCATTAATTTACTCCACATCGCTGATAGAAATTGCATGTGACATTCCTTTGTCTTTAGCCTTAAGAGTTTATTGACGTTGACCATCATCATCAACCCTTGGATTAGGGCATTTATTGGAATAATGTCCCATATCCTTGCACTTGAATCATTGAAGTGTAGTAGGTTCATTCTTTGTATCCCTTCCTATGTTTTCATCATTAGACATCTTCTTCCCATCATCGCGGCATTCAAATGCCCGATGACCTTCCTTTCCACATTTGAAACATTTACATGTCCCTTTAAGACAACTCCCTCCATGTTTATTTCCACACTTTGAGCATAAGGGAAAGCTCATCTTCTTTTTAGTGTGCTCTTTAGATTTTCCTTTGAATTCCATTTTCCTCTTCTTATCAAACCCATATGACTGATGGGTTACTACAATCTCCATCTCGACTTTGAGAGCACATCGAATGATTTCCTCATAGCTATTGAAGTCCCTTATGGCTAACGCCCTTAGAAGATTTGGTTTTAAGCCACTAAAGAATCGATCATTCTTACTCTCAGGTTGGATAATAATACCAGAAGTGTACCATGCAAGTCTTGTAAAATTTTCTTCATAGGTACCAACAGATTCATCATCCTTTTGCTTCAGCTCAACAAACTCTTTCTCCGTATTTTTTCAGAGAATACGAGGTAAGTACTTATTGAAAAATAAGTTCTTGAACTCGTCCCATTCCATGGACTCAATTTCATCCCTTTGAGTCATATTCTTAATAAGATTCCACCATTGATCAACATCTCCTTCCAAACAATACACTAATAGGATGACTTTATCATGTTCATAACATTGAATAACTGAAAATATCTTTTTAGTAGTACTAATCCATTGTTCAGCATCTAATGGATCAGTAGACCCGCTGAAAGAAGGTGGAAACTGCCTCATGAAGGATTCAACAGAATGTTTCTCCTTCCTTTGCTCATTTAGAAGTCCTACATGATTCATAGCTTGAGAAAGTTATGTGAGCATGGCTAAAAGATTTTTCTTTCCAGTTCCCATAACGTTTGGTTGCTCAGGGGGACAATCATTGCATTGCCCGTTGCATTCCGCATTAACACGATTCCTTCGGGTTCCAGCCATTGACTAAAACCAAGAAGAATAGTGTGAGAAACACTAATTATAATAGTAAAAACACATAATCAAGAATAAAATTTCACACTTAAGGTCTTATCCTAGGTTATTCATGGACATTTCTAAAACACTAAGATTGTGTTCTATGCTTAGACTTATCCTTAGGGTTCTTACTAAGGCTTTCACATCCTAGTTTCCAAAGTTTGACTATACCTTTCCTCTGATACCAACTATAACGACCCATACTTTACATACATTGTTAATACTTAGAAATTGAAGCATACTTATTACAATATATAACAAAACCACAAAAGGACCGTATAGGTATACTGTCTTTAGAAACTGGGAAACATAAACAACTGGTTCCTAAAGCGTCTACACTATCTCCCATTTATTTCATCTTATCTATAGTCCCTTTTGGAATATCATACTTAATAACCTTCTTCCTGACCTGGGGAAAGAAAAAATACCAAAGGGTGAGCTCAAATGCTCAGTAAGGGTAAACAAAAGAAATATCAATCACATCATATACATAAGCACATAACTTTTGGAAATCTTAACCTGCAAAAGAGATCATAATTTCATAACATGGGATAAATCATGGTAGTGAAATGTAATCACAATATTCATAACATAAAACATGAATCTTTGTGGCATACACACATAATCATATAGAATCACTTCTTATTAGTCAAGTGTCATGGCCAAGACTATCTTAGTGGACAAAGTCCCTTTCTGAACCATGTTCACTCCTCATTTCAGTCCTATTTCACTGAACCGGTATAACCTACCGTTCCAGCCATGTCTATCTCATGAGATATAAAATCATTACCCAATGCATTTGAGGGAGATATCGGTCCCACCAATCTCATAATGAAACCATTCTTATGTGTGCCACAAAATCGTAAATCATACATCATTGCATAACCCATGTAATGAAAATGGGAATCTTAAACATCATGACATCATAAAACAATTCATATAAGATAAAGGAATTCATAAAAATATTTACATTACAAAATAATCAAATCCATGTAGTAATAGGGATAGAAACAGAACCCTTTATTAACTTAGATGGAACATAATTTTGATAAAACACTTGAACTCCATTCTTGAGGAAAATATCCTTTCTACTTCAAAAACATTTTCCTTTATTAACATGTTTTACAATTTTAAACTAAAAGAAGTTTATTAAAAAATTAACATGAAAACTTTTAAAGGATGCTTCTTGGAAATAATGTTTTAAAAATACATTCATGTCTTATAAGTTAAAAAAACATTCTTCTCGTACTTTTTTCGGAAAAGTCAAAAAAGTACCTCGTACGAAAAACGATAAAAGATTCTTTTCATATCTTTTACTAAAAACTCACCGAAGGGTAAAATAGGATTTAAACAATTGTAGGTGAATGGAAATAATATTAAATATTGAGGAAACATGTATGTGGATGATAAAATACACCCCAGTAAATACTAACGTATAAACAATCTCGGATAAAAATGAGATTGTGATATTTCCCTTACCTTAGGTCCATTTTGCTTCGTAAGTGTCTAAACCTCATGTATAATGATTTAAATAATGTTATTGACTTATTCCAGAATCATACTTATTTTTATGATATCATATATGGTCATATTCTTAGCTTCTTAGTAGTAATATTTCATTGCTACTTGTTATTCGGGTGTTTATAACTTTTTGTTCTTATGCATGTTTTGTCGAATAAATTCTTATTCTTATCTTTAGGTTATAGATACCTCATTTCCAGAATGGTATTAGTGTAATATATATCATATTCATTCATTCAATTCATTTATACAATCATTATTAAATGAAGATCATGTAGAACGAGCCGCATCACATCGTGGAGACGGTATTCCGTACGTACGTACGAGTGATGATATCGTTCCTATGATCGTGGAATTGTATTGGAGTGTATTTATACTATTTCAGAATCAGTATCACTTTATAATAGTCATATATAGTCATTATTTACACCATTATACCCATCCATGTAAGGTGGTGGTGGAAAATAGATTACACCACGGCGTGGAGATGGTATTCCATACGTACGCACGAACGGTGATTTCTTTTTCCGTGGGATTGATAGATGGTGAAATAGGGTTGTTTCATACTTATAATAACATATCGGTATATTAGTGATACTGATGTTCTTACTTCATAATGAAAAAACTAAAGATGAAGAAGTGGAAGAAGAAATAAAGATGAAAGAATCGGTAATGGACATTACCTCTTCTTTGAAGTGCTTCTTTGATACCTTCTTTTAGGGCACTAAAATTGGTCTTTGAAGAAGACCATGAACTCTATGATGTCTCTAGGGAAGTGGAGAGGAGTAATTGGCCGGTTTTTTCCGAGCTTGAAGTCTCAATGTGGTGTGAGGAAGAGGGGGAGGAGGTGCCATTTTATAAGGGAGGAGAGGGGAACCTTTGGGAAAACTAAAAATATTATTTTATTATAAAGTCAAGTTCGGTTTTAAATAGCTCCAAATTGATATATTTCGAAGCTAAGGTGGGGATGGGTCGATATCATCTCATACAAAATAATTTAGAGAAGTTTAGGTTCCTATTTTAACCTTATCATTTAGATTTAACATTATGTTAAATAAGTTTACTTTTACTGTGTCTTCTTGTGTTCTTATACCATAAGGCTAATAAACATACTATAAGCAGCCAAAATAACCCCAATATGTTTATTATTAATATATATAACATTATCTACGTAATTTGGCCGAACCATAGATTTTTAGAAATAATATAACAATTACTTATATAATATTTATTTTAAAAACTATTTTATTTCAATTTTGACACTATTTAGTAATTGATTTTTGTGAAAATCATAACAGAATTATTAGTTCAAACCAAGTTAATTAAATTTATACTAACTTGTCATATTAACCTATAAAATTAGATTAATTCATTAAAAGTGTCAAATTACATTTATTTTGGTGTTTATAACATCAATTTTGTCAATATTTCATTAATAAGATAATTACTGCATCATTATTGTGTCATAGATAAATCAAATTATATAATGTATAAAAATTACAGATAAAATATAATTATGTAGGAAATATTTTTACATTTCTAATGAATATTTATAGTCTAATTTATCTTATGCATAACATTATATTAAAAATTATTTACTTATTAAACTTTGATTTTAACTATTTTAACCCTTCTTTAAATAAATTAATAATAAATGTCCTAATCTAATACAAGTGGGCTTAAATGGTCATATTTTATTCCTAAGTTTTTTTTGTCGAATTACACTTATAAAATAGAATTAGGACATGTGTTAGGGTAATAATAATATCATCTTTACCCTTAATTACCCTATTTACTTTTAACCATGGTAAAAAAAAGTAAAAAGTTACTATTCACCAAAAATTATTTTCATCTCATTGAACCACATTTTAGTCCATTATATTAACCGTGTCTCTCGCATTTTCTAAATTCCACTCATAAACGAGGTAAAATTATGTTTTATGAAAAAATCAGCTTTTTTTAACTACCACTTAGTGGTTTCACTATTCTTCAAAAATTGAAAGTTTTCAGAAAAATACTAAAATTTCACCCTAGGCTAATTTCGATATTCCGAATCCAAAAATGAAGTACATTTTGAAAAATAAAATTTATAAAATTTCAAAGAGTGGTTATTACTATTCATAACGGCTAGTTTTAATAATATTTTATTAGCATATCGTTGTTTAGTGAAACTCGGTATTGCGTACGACGCAAGCTATCAAGGAAGGTCGTGATTTCGTGTAAAGAAAGCCAAGAATGTGTTGTGTAGAAAAAGATTCCTTTGATGATTTATATAACATAAAAGTCTCAGGTGTTACAGTGTCTGAATGACAAGTTTTTTATGGCATTGGGACCTTGTGATGATACGTTCTATTTGATATAACCCATGTGTGTATTAGTGGAATTTGAAATATGACCGATGGATTGAGGATTAGACTCTCCTGGAATCATTCATGCTATGAGAGGGAATCCTTCGTCTAGATGTGATGAATTGAAAGTGATGGGTGGACCTCAGTGGCCCTGCAGACCATAGTGACGTGTGGACCTTAGTGGCTATGAATACCTTAGTGACTTAGAAGGGATTGGTCCCTCAGAAGTACAAGATGTTTTTCAAAAAAACTGATAGTAATTTTTTAATACTTTAGATAATACCTATGTTAGCTGACTCTAGAGACTCACAAGAATGTACTCCATATAGGTTCTAGTTCATGTACCTATTTGGTAGTATACATTGTGTATTTATTTTTGCTTTAGCCTGTAGTTTGGGTTACCTATTGAGTAATTTTTTTACTAACCCCAAGAAAAGCTTCATTGGAATGTATCCTATCTATTGAAATCAATTGATGCTTTGACGAAGTCCTTAGTGGATAGGGGCTAGGTGGTTCTTAGAGTGATCCGACAGACGATACATACTTCTGCAACTTTATAAAGGTGTTTCTGTATGTACCCCTTAAGTATGTAATTCTGTGATAGAGTTCTAGGGAATTTTACTTCTTCTTTTCTTTCTCAATTGTACTTGTATTTTATCCTCGCCTACCTTAAGTTTCCTACTATCATTCAATTTGTTTGTTTACTTAGTGTTTTCACCTTCCGGCATATGTGGCTTTGGGTTGTCTACATGTATAATGGTAGATCAGAATATTACTCCCATTTGTTTTGGATATGCCTACTCTACGCTGGTCACAATCCCCTAGCATGTTCGATTAGGGCATGTTTTAGTCATGAAATGGGCCCCGAGGGATGTGACGTGACAACATAGTATCATACAGTGGTTAGTTCTACCATAAGAACCAACAGTCTATACATAATGACTTAACCCCAGTTTCTAAGCGTTGGTTCCTTATCATATTACATTGTTATATAAACAAGTAATATTCCTCCATAAAGACAGATTACTTTAGTAGCATCGAAAAAGAGAAACATACATATGTTTAACATAACAACATGAAATGAATAACAACATATATGTTTCGTTGGGAATATCCACCACTCTAAAATTATCATTGTAGTTCAATCATAATATACGTCTTCATGTCCTGGAAAAATGAAACTTAAGAAGGGGAGAGATCAGATGCTCAGTACGGGTTAACATTATAGAAGAAGATAACATAAACCTTAGGCATCCTGAATAATTGAAAACACATGGCTTTAAAAATAAACATGATCATAATAAGAGATAATATGATCTAACAATATATTTCTAAAATAAAACATAATATTGGGTATTATACAAGTCAAATACCTCATAAACTATAATTTTATATCTTCATAATGAGGGAAATTCATATTCTAGACATTATAAAACAAACCCTCAAGGCCTATAAAAATACATCTAAAAATATTTATAGCCACATCCAAAACCATATCTAAACATTTGAAGGGCCTCAACCATGTCCATATATATCTGTCTCATGAGACCTAACAATGAATCAAGGGGATATAGTAGGTCCCAACCATCACATAATAATTCCAAATTATTTCATCATAGGAATGTGGATACACATAAACAACATATAAAATAAAATTGAAAATAACCTATGAAACATAAATATCTTTCCGTGAACATTAATCATAAACACTAACAATTCAGAGTAAATTAGGGAATGGTTTTAAGATATCTCATCCACGGAAAATATATTCATAGAACATTCCATTAAATTTTGTAGATGATATCATAATGATTAATCCAAATAATACATTATAATAAATTTGAGTTTGGAAATAGATGAATATAATTTTATAAAATAAACTAGTAATTTTTGAGATTAATACTCTTTTAATTTCAAAAGAAGAGTACTCTTGGAATACACATTGTATAAAACCAGAAGTGTAGAAATATAATATTTTTTTATAAAATTTGTGGAATAAAAAATAAGGTTTTGTGAAAACATATGATATAGTGACTTCGAAAATAGGTAAGAATTTGGAAAATTCTATTGAATCGGACTGGTATTAAAGAAATAATTTTGAAAGTTCCTTTTAAAACATTTCACTATCATGAATGAATGATGATTTTCCTACTTGAACACCTACATATAACATTAACACATAATATATAAGTCATACTTTTGAGTATTTATGAAATTAATTGCGGTAAATAGAGATAATGAGTATCCCAAAAGAAAATGGATGTTTGTGTAGGAAACACTTATCTTATGTCTGAAGGTGTTCCTCACATCATCATAATGACCGGAAAAATCAAATTTAAGTCCATAAATTATTTATTCTATAACATCATAAATTTTTAATTTATTGGTTTTAACCTTATTAGGATGACTCATGGCCTTTTGATTGGTAAAGAGGTTGAATTTCATTGCTTGTGATCATTTTCTTCCTTGGTTTTGATTATTGGATTACTTATATTCATGTATGAATAAACATGTAAAATGATAATGGGTTTCTAGAATAGAAGTCATATTCTATTAGTGAAAAAACTAAATATTACATGGTTTTAAAATAAGTTTGGTTATTGGGAGTGAAGATGCATCATTATAAAATACCTTAACGATATTTGTTTGGGTTAATTGGTGGTTTTAGATCACAAGGAACTCATTTTGAATTATAAATTAATATCATGTGTAAAAAAGTATTTAAATACATTAAATAAGTCATTATACATATATTATTGTTTGGTTCATCTATCAAAATGTTATCACAACCACAATTAAAGAGGGTAATTGAAATTGAAAACATGTAATCCATGAATGTGATAAATTAACACATCTCCAATGATGCTTTAATTTGTAGTATACTACAAGGGGAAAGGATAGTTAAGAAAAATTATTCCTTTATCAGAAAAAAATTCCAGTACATGTGAGTTACTAGAGTCATCATAACATTTGTATGGATGGAGGTGAGGAAAGAAAAAGAAAATGGAAGGAACCTTAAATAAATGAAAAGAAATATTGAATTTACCTCTTGAAGAAATATTCCATGATATGCTCTTTAGTAGAGAGGTCTTTTTCTTCTTATAAGTCAAAGGAAAAAATGTTGTGGGTGAAAATAATGGGAGGTCATTTGAGAAGAATATTGACAAGGCACAAGGCTTGAGATGATTGAAGAGAAAAGGGAGGGGAGGGGGTGTTTAGAGTGGAGGAGAAGAGTGAATTTTGAAAATTTAATTTATTATTTATCAAGACACGAAATAGGGTTTGATTCATGTGAAAAAAAATATTAATAAGTGTATGTGAGTTATAAACTAGTGTGTTTACATCATCCTTACATCACATATGACAAAATAAATCTTGTATTTAACACATATCAAAAATTTTCATATTTCACTATACACTATAATCTCATGTATTTTAAAAAATCCCAAAATATCACACCAAACATTTTTCAACGTGAAGAATTAAAAAATGAAATTCATTTTTGGAAAATAATTTTCCAAATATTTTTAATTTAGTTTTTATAAAAAATCATAATTTAATCTAAAAAACTAAATTAAAACTATAACTCATTTTATAACACCTTGAAAATTTAATCTTGGTCCCATAAAAAAATCTTATAACCATAAGAAAATAAATAAAAATTTATGATTTCATTTTAGAAAAATATAATTCCATTTCTAATTTATTAAAGTATTAAAAAAATATAAAATAATTATGACATTAAAAAATACAAATACTTATATTATGATCATTTTTTCACTTATTATATATCTAAATTGTATTGATACATTCATGTGTAAAGTCTATAATATTTGGAAAATTTACTATTTATTACTATTCCTAAGAGTAACTTAACTATTCATAAGGGTATGTTACAATTAATAAGGGTACGTTACTATTCATAATAACTATGTTGATTCTATTAAACTGTAAATATCACCCAAATGCACCTATGTATGTTAGTTTTTCAAAATTCAAATCGAAGATGTTGTATTCTTATTTATACTATCTAGGTTATAAAAAATTGGTGTTTTGTAGAGACATAGTGTTCCATGCATTAAATATTAAATTTATTTTGAAAAGAACGTGGTGTTATATTCCCACTTCCTTACAAAAATTTCAACCTCAATATTACAAGAATCCTACCTCACATAATGATTGGGGTAGTTATTCATCATATGAACCTTATACTCCTATATTTTTTCTTATATATTTTTATTTTGACAATGTATCATTACCATTCAAGTCAATTGATTACAAAAAATGTGTTCTTTAGTGTCTTTAATCCGAATTTTCTTTTCACAGTATGATAGGTTAGTTTCCAATTCAATCCCTTCAGATGTGAGCACACGCGTTTGGTCAGGCATGTACATCCTCAAAAATACTACATTGAACAAATTGTGTACATTAGAGAGTCTAGGTGGTATATCAAATCAATATTCAACATCTACAATTACCTATAGGATTTCAAATGGTCCAATGTACCTAGGATACAATTCACCTTTCTTCCCAAATATTTTATTTCCCTTCCATGAACATACTATAAAGAAAACGTGTTATCCCATTTACAATAAAAAATACTTCCTTAAATTATTGGGATATCTTTTTTTCTACTCTGAGCTACTTTGATATGGGTTTGAATAGTATTTACCTTTTATGTTGTTTCCCCTAAAATCATTTGGCCCACAAGCATCTCTTCTCCAACTTCATCCGATAAATTTGGTATACAACATTTATTTCCGTACGATGCTTTATATGTTGCCATTTTATTACATGAATGGAAACTATTATTATAGGAAAACATTGGTAAAGGTGAATATTGATCTCATATACCTTAAATGTATTGTGAACATGTTATCATCATGTCCTCTACGGTTTGGATAATCTTTTCTAATTGTCTATTAGTTTGTGGGTTGTATGTAGTACTCAAAATAAAGCTATGAATCTAAATTATTATAATTAATTTTATAGAATATCAAAGTAAATCATGTATCATGATCAGACACAATTGATAGAGGTGCTCCATGATGTCTCAAAAATTCATTAATTTAGAGTCATTCAAGTTATCTAGTAGAAAATACTCTCATATAGAGAATAAATGTAATGATTTCACAATTCAATCAACAATTACCCATATCACATCATTCTTCCATGTAGTTTTGGGTAATCAAGTTAAATAATAAATTAAAATTTAATCCCATATCCATGTTGTAATATGTAGAAATTTCATAAATATTCTTGGATGTTGTCTTTTAGCCTTTTATTGTTGAAACACTAGACATCATGATACATGATCAGCGATTTCCCACTTCATGTTGTCCAACTAGAAATGATCCATAAAATATCTCTACATCTTAGTGATACCATAAAGTATAGAGAAATTATATCTATTGGAATCATCCAATAAATCCCTTTTTAGCTATGGTATAGCTAGAACACAAATCCTCTTCCCTAATCTCAGAATTCCATCATCACACACGAAGCTATACAATATTCCATTATTCACACCATTAATTTTTCATGAATATTATCATCATTATATTGTGAACTTTTAATCCATTATAATATGTATATTTGTGAAACCATATTAAAGAGTAATGATGTTTCACCTTCTTTAATAATTCTACTATCTATCCTCAGTATATCCATGCACAAAAGATCATTGCAAATCATCAATTTGGGGAGAACTCCATGATCCTTCATGCTCAATGCATCAACAACCATTTTTTCCATTCCCAGGCAATAATGTATGGAACATTCATAGTCCTTGAGTAGTCTGAGCAATCTCATTTTCCTTGTAATGAATTCTTTCTTTGAGATGATATATTTCAAACTCAAATGCTCTGTATATATCTCATAATTTTATCAATAGGTATAATGTCACCATATCATCAGATAAAATATTATTTCTTCTAAATCAAGACAACGAGTAAGGTAGTTTTATTGTGAATGTTTAGAAACCATGATTCTTAGGCAATAACTCAATCATTCTGTGTAAGGTAACACCCATGTCCTTTCCATGATTCATCGCCATAGATCACAAACCCATAATTCCTCGATGATTGAGTTAATATTCAAGCATCCACTAATATACTTATCAGTTCCTCAAATCAATCCACACATTGTTATGTCTATAAAAACATATCCCATTTATATGTAATCATGTTCATTGGGTTGGATAAATGAGATAATTTTTGAACAAAACACTGATAACTTGCTAAACCAATAAAAATATGTATCTCAGATATGTTCGTTGGAGCACAGCATTATGGAACATCATTTATCATTGTAGGATCAAAATATATTCCAGCCTTAAAGAAAATGTGGCCATGAAAGGAAACTGATAGAATCCAAAATTCACACTTGTAAAAAAATCCCATATATTTTATTTCTTCTCAGTGTCTTCAAAATAACACGCAAGTGATTTTCATGCTTGTCATATCTTTTTTAGTTTACCATGATTTTATCAATAAATAACACAATAAAGTATTCCAGATACTCCCTGAAAAGTATATTAATTATATCTATTAATAAAGAGGGTGAATTAATCAGTCCAAAAACACATTATTGTAAATGCGTAACTCTCATACATAGTTTAAACTGATTTCATTGGAATATCATCATTCCTCACATTGAACTGATGATATCTAGATCAATGATCAATATATGAAAACTTTTGGGCTCCATGAAGTTGGTCATATAAATCATCAATATGAGGAAGGGGATATTTCCCCTTTATTTTTGTTTCATTGATCTCCCAATAAAAAATGAACAAAATCCTTGATGTATCATTATTCCTAATGAAATGAATTGGGGATCCCCATGGGGAAAAACATGGGAGAATAAATCATTTATAACTCAATTAATATAGTTTCTTCTTTAGTTACACTAATTCCATAGTGGGAATTATACAAGGGGTCATTGATATGGCCCTTGAATCAGGACTTATGTCAACAGAAAAATCATTTACCCTCTCTTGAGGATATTTAGGTAAATCTACTAGAAATACATCAAAATATTCATGCACAATATTAATATCTTCTTTTTGACCATTCCATTCATCACCCATATTTATTTCATTCCCTTCCTCCCCAATAATTGAATTCAGTATAGCTACTAGTGGGTCTTTTTGAGAATCATAGGGAGATATTTCGAATCTAAAGATAAGGGATTCCACATATCCCTAAAAAATTGTAACCTCCTTATTATCACAATAAATTTTCACATCATGGTTTGAAATAAATTCTTTATCAAGAATTATATTGATGTCTTTCATGGGAATTCTAATTAAATTAGTAGATAATTCAATTTTATATGACATAATGGGGACTTCTTGACAGATCTGTGTTGAAGTGATAATCCCCTATGGAGTTATGACTGAAAAGTACCTTATTAAATAAAATTGAAAATGTCTAATTTGAAGGGATAATTAGGAAGATAGGAATTAATTTGATGATATATAATCAAATAATGAAATGGCTAGGTTTGAGTAAATTATTAATGTACCTTCCTCCATGTCATTTGGAACTTCAATATCAGCTGTTATGATCATAGAAGCTTGTCTTGACACCCATATCGTTTTTTGAGGAACATTTCCTTCATTCATGAGACAATCATTAGCATTTTCCCCCATTTCCCAATAATTAAATCATTGAAAATTAATAGATTCTTTCTTTCACATATAATCACCATCATGATGGCCTTTCTGTCCACACTAGATGCATACCCCTTTTCCTTTTAAGAAACCATCTATGTGTTACAATCCTCAATTATCATAGGGTGGAAAGTCAACTCTTACCTTCTTCCCCATTTCATTATTTCCTTTTCTTGAGTTTTCATTCACTCTTTATCTCTTTCATTGAATTAAATTCATAAGACTATGAAAATTAATTTTTTTTATAACACACTATACTATATCTTCATATGATGAGAAATTCTAGGAGACACATACCCTTTAGAGGAATGGGTTTAATCCATAAAAAATAATTCAATCTATCTCCTTGGATTCTATATGATGTCCATGGCTTAACTTTATAACCTTGTTAGGTTAGATTCATACCTCAAAACATTATCAACCATTATTTTATTCAGATTCAGAAACCACATTTCAATATATGATTTCTATTTACGAGGTAATTATTTTTATAGGAAAATTTTATTAAAATCCTACCATTCCATCTCTTTGATTTAGTCACATACCATTGTGTTTCGAATCATTCACCACCACTGATCATAATGTTCTGAAATAAGATAAGCATTCATGGAAACCTTCTCCCTTTTGTTACATCCAATATTTGGAAATATATTCTACAAGGAACTAATACATTGTACAACTACAAATGGGTTTTTAGTCCCACAAAAATAGGGAGGTTGTTTTAGAATAACGTTGTCTAACCTAGATCCTCCATATTTTGGGACTAGACTCTGCTTATATGAATGGTTAATATTCACATCCCAATTAAAATGTCCATGTATTGTTATAATCTTTTCAACACTAGTCGCAGCTCTAGATCCCACATCATTATCTTACATAGGAAGAAAATTCATACATGGGATACATGTATTCAAGCGGTTTCCATTCCTTCTACTTTGATTCATTTGTAAATAATGGCATACACTCAATAAGGTTATGAATCATAATGTAATATATTAAGCTATGATAATTCTTAACATAAATTCAAATCATTTTCAAGTAAAATACCATAACCATAAACATAGTTTCTTTGTGGAAAAAATTATATTTAAATATTTCATAATATCATCTAATGAAAATTTGAATTATCATAAGAATATCCCCCATTAGTGTTAATGAAGATGCACAGTAAGGCCCGTTGTCATGTACCAGGATACCCCAAGTCAATCCACATACTCCTTGTCTGAGTTTTACCACCTAGGTACATCTATTCGAGAACCAAGACCACTTTTTGTATTCATATAGAGATGTATTTACTAGAATAATCCACATAATCTTTTCTCAACCAAATTTACAGGATGTTCTTATATGTTTATCCAAAAATAATATGTTAGGGGTTTGTCTCTAAACTATATTTTATAAATCTAGTTTCATATCCTCTACTAAACATTCCTCTAATACAAACTGTAGAAACCCTTCCCCAGTTTTTAAAAGTCAATGAAATATTTTATTACATTGGAATATAAACAAGTAATATGCATGATGAAGTGCTGAGTATTTTAGTAGCTTTGAAAAAAATATACGTCCATAATTTCAATATTAAAACATGAAATGAAAAAAAAATTAGTTCTATTGGGAACATCGACCACATGTTGATTATCCCTATGAGTCAATCATAATATACCTATTCATGTACAGAGAAAAATGATACATAAGAAGGGTGGTCTCAAATGATCTGTAATGGTAAACATTATTACAGAAGATAACAAAACATTAGGAATGTTGAATAATTGGGAACACATTACATTCAAAATAAACATGAACATAATATGGTAGGAATATAAGCTCAGAAAATATTTCCATAATAAAACATAATCATGGTTATTATACTAGTAAAATACCCTTGTGAACGATAAATTTATATCTTCATAATTAGGGAAATTCAAATCTGACAATTTCAAAAACACACCATCAAGGCCTAAAACAAGATATCTAATTATATTAGATAAGAATGAATAGTTGGGTGTAACAGGCTTGTTGGCACTGGCTTTTGGAATGATCTCATATCAATAAAAGTTGTTTTAATTGGAATCTAGGTAAAGAGTTCATCATTGGGTTTTTTCAGAGGTGGTTGATTTGTTTGTTGATGTCTTTATTGATGAATTATAAAGGATTCCACCAGTGATATGAGTGGATTTTATGATTGATCTCTCTAAGGAGACCAGTCCAAATCACTTGCATCAATCCATATGGCACTAATAGAATTTTGGAAATTGAATGTTCATTTGGAGGACTTAGAAACAAAATGGTTCATCCATCATAACACATCTCTATAGGAAGTGGTAGTCATGTTTGTTAAAAAGTAGAATATAACTTTATGGTTGTGTATTGATTATGGTAGGATAAACCAAAATATGATAATGAATTGATATCCACTTCATCACATTGATGATTTATTTGATCATCTATGGGGAGTTCAATTTGTCTCCCCAAATTCATTTTCAATCAGGATATAATCAATTGAGAGAGTGGAAGGAATATATACCAAAAGAAACCATCATGAGTAGATATAAAAATTATCAGTATGTCGTTATACCCTTTGGTTTGAAGAATTTACAAACATTTTTCATGGAATTTTTGAATCCGATAATTTAGATATATCTGTATTCTTTTGTAGTCGTATTTTTTGATGATATATTGGTGTATTCTTATAATAGAATGTATCATGAAAAAATTGTAGATACAATATGTTATATTGATAGATCATCACTTCTATGATAAATTTTTTATGTTCAGTTTTTGGATACAGGAGGTTCACTTTCATGGCCGTTTTATTAGTTAGACGGGTGTTTTAATTTATCCAGAAAAGATATAGGATGTTCTTTTGTAGCAACCTCCAATAAATGTTTTTGAGATACAAAGCTTCCATAGTCTATATATGTATTTTCAGTGTTTTGTTAATTTCTTCTTATGATTGGACTCACTAATGATATCATTGATAAGGAATAATGATCCATCTCAATGGAATGAATAGTGTGAGAAATCATTTGAATAGTTTATGGGTAGTCAAATGTCAGCATAAATCTTGTTTTTTTTAGAACCATGGAAACATTAAGTGTTGTATTATGATGCAACATGGTGATGTTTGGGTTTTGGTACCATTCAGGAAGATCATGTGGTTTCATGTGACTCTTAATAATTGAGGTTTCAGGGGAAGAACTAACCAACACATGATTTGGAGTTGTAGTATATGACTCATTCATAAAAAAAATTGGCTTCATTATCATTTCAGTTTTAAATTCACAGTATTTATGGTTCAAAGGAGTTTAAAGAATATTTTCTCATAATGAGATATGAACTTAAGGAAAATGAGATGGATGGAGTATCTACAAAGGATTCATTTTGAAGTGAAATATACATCAGGTAATGGAAATTTTATGGTGCACCCATTATATAGGTTATATTTTTCTCAAGTGGTGGAACAAGAATCTGATATGTGGCAGTTGATAATAGTTATAGATGACATGTTCTTGGAATGTGAGGAATAGGCTGAAAATTTGGTTTTCATTCCAGTTTCATTGACTCCTTATTTTCATGGGTTGGTTAAAGAATCATAGGCATCTGATTCCTAATGAATGTCGATTAGGTAAAAACTCAATGTTGGGAGACCATTGTGGGATAGGAACCAAATGACCATTCAGATTTCTATTTTGAGAATCAGATGGTTATAACAGTGTCTTATGATGAGAAAATTCTCCGGAATTATCATCATTTCAGAATGGTTTTCCATCCTAGAATTCAAAAATGTATAAGGAGTAGAATGCACAGTTTTGGTGGGCCAGTATGAAAAAAAATTTGTTAGAGTTTGTTTTATGATGATTGAATTATCAGGAGGCCAATGTAGAGAATTAGGGGCTAGTAAGGTTGTTGCAATATTTACCTCTCCCTATCATGGAGTGGGAACACAATGTGATGGATTTTTTTACAGGACTTCCAAGAATAGTTTGAAATAACACTTCCATGTTGGGGATAGTGGACAAATGTACAATGTAAGCCCATTTCATCTCTATACATGAATCTAAAATGGTGTATTATAAGTAAATAATATATATCAATGAATAGATAAAGAGGTATGGTTGGACAGTTTTGATTTTATCAGATTGAGATCAAAGGTTCACATCCCATTTTTTGAAATCCTTGCAGTAATACCTTGGGACAGAGTTGATAATGAGTAAAACGTACTATCCTCAAAAATGGGAAATACTAGAGGATGATAAAAAATTTATAAGATATTTTATGGGATTGTGTGATGGAATTTAGTGGTTCATTTTTTGGATCACTTATTATTGGTTTAGTTCCCGAATAATAATATGTATCAGGACCGGATACATATGGATCTTTTTGAAGAATTGCATAGGTGTATGTGTCGTTCTACACATTGGTGAGTGGGAATGGGTGAGACATCAATGGTCGTACTGATCCTTGTTCAAGGGACTAAGGAGAAGATCATGATGATCAGGTAATGAATGCATATGGCTTAGAGTATATAGAAATCATATATAGACTAGTGTCAATGGTTGTTATCATTATAGATTGTTGATCATGTGATCTTGAGAATCTCTCCTAGGCTTGCACATCATCATTTTGGAAAGAATGAAAAAGTATCTCCAAGGTATATTAGGCTTTTTAAATAATTGTGATGTTTTGAGAGGTGAATTATATTTTTCAATTACATCACTATTGGGTGAAGTTTAGAATGTGTTTCATGATTCTCAGTTGAAGAAGTTTCATTGATATTATTACCATGAGATTTGATGGGATCATGTGGATCTAGATTTGGATGCTTCCTTATGGTACATGGTAGTCATGATTGTGGTTAGGAAAGGGAAATTATTTCATGTTAATAGAAACATAATAGTTTTGGTATTATGGTATTACATTCAGATTTAAGAGGAGACATGGGAACATGATAAAGAGGTGGACAAAAAATGGCATATCCTCTTTTGAAGTAACAATGTTTCTAAACATTCCTATGACTAAAAGTTCAACGGTGGGGAAAATGTAACACACCATGTTTGTGATTTGCAACCATTTTTTTTAATTTTTTATTATGTAAAGTTCTTGGTTAGAGGTTTTTGGAGTTTGGGAATGTTTGGAATGTTCTTGATAAAGTTTTTTGAGGATTTTTAATGGAGCATGTTTTGAGCACGGTTAAGGGAAACCGTTCAACAAACCAAGGTAACAAAAAAATGAGATATGGATCAATGCAATGTTTTCACACTATATGTCTAACCGTGTGAGGATTTTGTGTGAAGTTCACTTAGAGGCAGTGGCATGTTCATGGTTATCACACTGTTTTCCTAACAATGAGAGCAAACTAAGCACAAGAAAAAAGAAGGTGTTTTAATTACGATACCACTATAGATTTCCCCAAAAACATTCTCTCTTATCTAATATGAAACCCACACAATATTTCTGATTAAAAGGGGTTGTAGGAAATATCCCTCTCATTCTTGATGCGATTTTAAGGGTGTTCATGTTTTGTTGACTGAAATTATTCTATGTTATGTCTCCACTATTGATTCTTTCTTTGATATCCTATGATATTGTTCTTCTTCTCTCCCGATTATATAGATCAACCCATGTTAAATTTAGATATAGTTGTTTTTTTCATAAAATTTTGATCGTGGGACATGTGGAGGATAAGAAAAGGAATATATGTTGGTTTTTTTTGATATTTCACTCAGATTTGTGGTGTGGTTGGGCGTTGGTTGGTTTCACTGAAACCCTAAGTTTGGTTGATTCTCTATCAACTACATTTTTCAAGAACTAGAAGATTTTTTTTGAATTAGTTTGTTAATATTTTATTAGGTTGTTATACTGATGACAAAATATTGTTAGAAATTCATTTTGTGATGAATTGTGGATTTTGAGGAAAATGGGTTGTTGCGGGGAAATGTTCTTTGATGTTGGATTTTCAAATATGTATTTTATAATGGGAATTTGTTTTTCAATTTATGGAAATGGTTTCTAAAAAATGGTTTTCAATAAAAGGGGATCCTATATTGAAATTCAATGTGGAATGGATAATGTCTTAAAGGATAGTTTGGCTATGAAATAGTAGTCTGCATAATGTTGTGGATGTGGCATGATATATGTTTGTTTATTGGGTTGAGTATTTTATGAAAGTATTTGAATGATTATAATTGGATGGGTATTACCACTGTAATAATGGGATGGATAGTGGATCAAAGAGAATCCATAATATATAAGTGGGAAGGAAGGACCACTATATTGGAAAAGTAGTAAACATGCATGGACTGAAACATCCTCCATCATTGATTATTGATTTTTGTTTTTGAATCACAATAATTATTATTTTATGTGTTTTGTTATGAAAGGTGAAAATTGTTATGAAATTATGTAATGGTGAAATGGATTATGTTTTGTTTTTTTGGATTCCCTGATGTTGCATATTTTTTGTTGAAAAGTGGATTTTCATGGGGTTGTTTTTCGAGTTTGTATTTGTTTCACTCGTTGATGTTTTATATAAATTAATTTATATAAATGTGATAATTGTTCTATCCTTGTAGTGTTTGTTGGTAATTAATTTGGAGAGAACCTACAATTTATTTGTAAATACCCCCTACTTTGGAACATTTTTTCATATTCATATGTAATTATCTAGGATATTGGTAATGGAAAACAACTCATTTTTCTAGCAGTTCATCATGATGAATGGGTTGTATTGTGGTACATGGAGCATAGTACATAGTGTGGAGCCATGTAGTATTTCATGGATTCCATTTGGTATTGTTGTTAATTCTACCGCATATTACTCTAATTTTGGAAATTGTGGGTTTTTGTACTGGGTTATGATATTTATTATTGATTTTTTTGGTTGTATGGTAGTTTCATTGTAATGAATTATACATAGTGATGTTATAATGTGAATCATGTAATGGTGGAAGGTTATGAATTGTTGGGTTAGTTGGTTGTTTTAATGGGAAAATAAATCCCCAATTTTTCTTGAAGCCCTTGACATTTATTTACAGCCTTTGTTGACTTAGGAAGGTAACCTAAGGCCATGTATCATCTCACCGCCTTCTCAGGCCAATGCGGAATGGGTAGAATGTTACAAAACCATTTCCCGCTTTAGTAGACATGCATGGTTAGGGCCTACAGTTTTGAAAACCATGAATCTATTCCCAAAATACTATAGGTGTGTGATTTAAATACCTAGATAATATTAAGAAACCATGACCCCCTCATTTTTATTCCCCTTTTCCCATATTGACCCGAAACATGTTCCCATTATTTTGGATGTTGTTTAGATTATTAAAAAGACCCCTTAACTTTGTTCTGGGTGAATTAAAGATCCAACTAAATGATTATATAATCTTCTAGTATATTATATCTTCTTTTTTTATTCCTTTATCCCTCATATTGTTCTCTGATATTTTTAAAAAATGGAATCCCTGAGAGTGGACTTTTTGAACCGTCCACTCCATGGAACCCCCTCCCCAAAAAGAGTTCATAATTCTAGAACAGGGCAGGAGCCATTGGTAGTCGAGATTACAGAGCATCTCACATGGTAACACCTTGATCAACGATGGTTCCACATATCAAGCTGTCATCCAGGTGAAGTGGTATCATTATTCCCATACAGTGAGACATAGGGTGAATAGAAAATCATTGTGCTACTTTGGAGGAAAAAATTTCTCCAACAGTGGGCTCCCATCATTTGTTCTATGATTGTTCTCCCATCATTTGAAATGATTTTTAATTTATTTGTTGGTAGTTTTAGATCTAGTTTTTTATAGTTGTATATTGTTTGATCATGGTTCTAGGTTATTATCATAGATCATTTCCTCCATTGTGATTCCAATATTTTAGTATCAATTGTGGATTTTTGTAAGATGAATTCTCATTAATGATTTTTTCGTAGGTGGTATAATTGTAAAATATCATACTCTCTATTACAATTTCATGTATGTAATTTTGAAATTGTATTTTCCACGTCGGTAAATTTCATTCTAAATTGAAATAACACACATATTTCCCATGTGAATATGAAATTGTCCCAAAATGTGAATATAAAATTAGGGCATAATGTGATTATGAAATTGCTGAATAATGGGAATATTAAATTGGTTAATATTTTAGTTTATGATTTTTTTCTTAATGAGTTATTTATGTGGTCAATAAACCATCTGTTATAGTGGAACAATGAAATGTGAAATCAGATATTTTGTGACTGGTTTTTAGCATAGAAACTACTTCTCCAAAATATCCATAGCATTCTATACTTCCAATGTAGTTCATATATATATATTTATATTTATATAATGTGATCACCGGGGATTGGGGCCGGGACTAATGCTTCAAATACTCATGGGTTTCTAAACTATGGTTCTGGGTCCCCATTGTATAAATTTGAAATTATTAGGAAAACAATAATGGAAACTAATGATGTAATGAAATGTAATATTCACTCTATCAATGGTTCAGAATCTGGAATGTGTTGAATCAAATATATTTTTAGGGGACATCATAAACAGAAATATTTATCTGGTTTATTAGTGTGTAAATTCATGTGGAAAATATTTAGCTATTCTTATGTACACTAATTTTTATATAAATTCATTCATTATTACACAATAGATATTTTTTTATATGCTATTGTAGGTGGACTACTGAGTTATGCACACACCCAATGTTTGTTACCTAATCACTATATGAATGGAATACATGTTTTCAGTATAGGAAAAGTGATAGAGATCAATGTTTGATGGTCGGGATGGGATATGAGATGGAGAGTTTATTGGGGAAGAAGACCATATTTTGGGACCCAATTAGGATTTTTAATTGTATATGTATTCATTAATACATTAGACACTTGGAATGTGACAACCGGGTCCCGGTGACAGCACAACCACCCCGCCTTAACATGGCCATCGGGTCTGGCCCACCAGGTACCCCAGTTTCCCCACAAACAAATGGGGCCCACCCCAGGGTCCACCCACATGCCTGAACGGGTCATCTGACTAATGACAGTCCCCCCAGGCCAACACATGTCCTTTCCAATGTGCTTTTTCCTTACTCACACACACCCTGGGAGACTTCCCAGGATGTCACACATCATGATCACTACTCCAGACCAAGCATGCTTAACTGTGGAGTTCTAATCAGACAGGCTCCCAAAAAGGAAGGTGCACCTTGTTGACATGATTAATATCATTTAGTCATTTAACCCTTTATCGTTTGGGGGTGTTACAATCACCCCCCCTTTATAGTACAACGCCCTCGTTGTGGGCCCTACATCTCAACCCAGGCAGTGAACCATGCACTTAAGGCTGGGTTCCTTCTCTGATACCAAATGTGACAACCGGGTCCCGGTGACAGCACAACCACCCCGCCTTAACATGGCCATCGGGTCTGGCCCACCAGGTACCCGAGTTGCCTCGCAGACACATGGGTCCCACCCCAGGGTCCACCCACATGCCTGAACGGGTCATCTGACTAATGACAGTCCCCACAGGCCAACACATGTCCTTTCAAGTGTGATTTTTCCTCACTAACACACACCATGGGAGACTTCCCAGGAGGTCACCCATCCTGATCACTACTCCAGACCAAGCACTCTTTACTGTGGAGTTCTAAACAGACAGGCTCCCAAAAAGGAAGGTGCACCTTGTTGACATGATTCATATCATTTAGTCCTTTAACCCTTTATCATTTGGTGGTGTTACATGACACTAAATATGTTTTTTCATATCTATTCACTTGGTTTATGGTAATTATCAATGTTTTTGTGTATCAAGTGTTTTTGGTTTTTATTTTCTATGTTGTTATTATTATTATTTTTTATTTTCATTTTAATAATGTATATATATATATATTGGATTTTGTGATATCTTTATAAAGAGGTCATAATATCTTCATGTCACATATTAGACCCTTTGTTTCTAGTTAGAAGGCTTATACATACAAGGAGGTGTGCATGATGTCACATACCAAACAGGTCGAGGAAAAAACATGTGGAACTAAAGTTAGTATGTAACCAACTGGTGTCATTAATTATTTTTCATTATTTTTTGGCTTTCTATTTTCAAAAACTAGACATGAAAAATGTATGAGTCAAGACATGGTTCGGAGATCATGCATGTGAGTAGCTAACCCTTGTGTGGAAGAATACCCATGAACACATGGTGGTATTGTTATAATTTATTCTTTAAATTATAGATATACAATATTTCACCATTGTTGAAACTCTTTTTGAGTGATATTATGGTTATCCTAAATTTAATTTATGGTTTGGTTTTTGATGGGTGTTGAGTATAAATTTATCATTTTAGTAACACATGTTTTTTTGGTGGTGTTCATCATTTTAGACACACAATGAAATTATTTCATTGGTTGAATTTTATAGGTAATTTACAATGAAAAGTTCCTAGTAATAAATTTTTTATTGTAAATGAATATAAATTTTGAAATTAAAAATGGATAATTTGATGGATAATTGGAAACATTGAAATATGAATATGATTATAATATGATAGGAATGACCCATGTAAGGGATGCGATAGTGTTATGACAGTGCCTCAGTTTTGATAATGTGTTGGGGTTTAGAGGATGAGTTGTTGTAGTTTTATGTACAATTATTATAAGTAAAACTGATAATGACATGGTATATGTTCTGAAACATGTGCCTAGGATTGTATAGATATATCTCTTTGAAGATTTTTATTTGATGAAATATAAGAGGATATGGTTATAAATTATCATCCAGTAGTGGATACTGAGGCTTTCATGAATCCGAGTGAAGGAGAGAAAGTGTAGTTCCCTGAGAATATTGCTCAGATTATGAAGTTGATAAAATGATCCCTAGGAAGGTCTTTATGAAATAAGTATGACATGAAATGTGATTTTTAGTTACAGAACCCTCAAATATTCACCAAATATGGTTTACTTAATGCATGTAGGAAATGGATTGAGTCTATAAAGGTAATCTGTAACCATTTGGATACCCCTACTGAGAAGAGACTAAATTTACCAATTTATATGTTATGTTGTAAAAGAATTTTTTTGGGAAATTATTACATGGAATGAGAACATGGAGGATATGTTATTAAAGGATATTCCAGATATATTTGAAGACTAATTTTACCCTAGGACACTTTGGAGGGAATGGGATATGTAATATATGTATTTTACCTAGGGGATTATGTCCAATATATAATATAATAATAACGTTATCAATTTATTGAAATTCATCATTAATATTGTAGGATATTCTAAAAGTGGGTAAATATAATTTCGTATTGGGAAAAATTGTGATATTAATTCCCTGGTTAATATCTATAGGATGAAGATGTTTTCTGAAATTGTGAATCATGCTCTCCTCTATGAGGGGAACATGAAGAAGGATTCTAGAGAAATGCTTGTGGTTTCTACTAGAAGACCATGCGATTATTCTTCTGAAAATATTAAGATTCAATTTTAGAAATTAAATTTGGGAAATGGAAATAAGAGTTTCCAAGGGGAAGGATCTAATACTCAAATCAGTATCCATATGTAATACCACCAGAGTGTTAGGTTGTGAAAAAATTATAGCCAATTTCCCAAAAAACCAGTGGATTGTTTATCTTGTGAATAGATGGGTACCTTGTATAGGTATTTCTTGAATTCTTTACTGATGAGTAATGAAGTGGGGTCTAGTAAGAGTCATTGTACTAGAAGGGTATTTTCACACTATACTAATATGGTAGTTGGAGTTCTTATTCCGTGGATGTGAAGGTAGTATATGTGGAACTAGATGTTAAGGGCGCCTGTATTAGTAGAGTGGTTTAACTAATGGGAATCATATAAAACACAAGGAATTAGGTTATGAAAGTTTCATGAATTTCGAACAACACTTGTGGATATGTATGTAGTACTATTGATAGTTAGAGTTACTATTTTAATAGTTTTAACACATTCTAGTCTTTTATTTGATATAGGGGGCCCCAATTATTTTATATCTTCACAAATTCTGAATGTTTTGAGTCTCAATATGGTGTTTCTGAGTGGGATTATAATGGTTGATACACCATTGGGAGAATATGTGAAAGACATGTGATTATGTAATGGATGTTATCTCATGGTAGTTGAATATAAATTTTGTTGGGATCATTAAATATAGGACAAGCCATGCATTTAATTTAATTTGGGTATGGATTGGTTGGTATCATAACATTACCACATTGGTTGTAAATGTAGAAGAGTTTCATTGGAAATTACCTAAGAGTTAATGTTATATTCATCATGGAGAGAGGGTTATGTAGTCATGTGGTGTAGGGTCTGCATGAAAACAGCTGGGGGGTCACCTCTCGTGTTGTAAGTCTTTTTCAAGATCATGAAAGTGTGAAGCATGATGTATTTACACCTATAGTATAGTAGTTATATGATGTATTTACAATGGACTTCTATCGTATTCCATGTATGAGAGATGTTTATCTTAAAATTAATATCAATTTTTTAGCAGAACCAGTTTCTATTCCACCACATTGAATTGAACAAAAAATGCTTTAAGACCATTAAAATTTTCTGATATTGTTTATAGGTAATGATTTTATTCATTCAAGTACATCACATTGTGGTTCTCTTTTCTTGATTATTAAGAAGTATAATGGACCTTGTGTTTATGTGTTGATTAATGGATATTGTATCAGATGACATTGATGAACCAATAACTAGTTCCTTGTATTGAAGTTATCATTTTCGAATTTATAGGAGCTTGTATTTTCTGAAATTTCGAATTGATATTACGGTATCATAAAATGAGATTTACAATTTATGATATACCATGTTCTGTGTCCTGTAGAATATATAGAACATATGAGTTATTCGTGCTGTCATTAATCCTTATGAACATTCTTATGTTATCTATGGAATTCATAAACAAAATATTTCACCTGGAATTAGATGATATTAGTGTTGATTTTTTTGTTGGCCTCTTTGTGTACTCCAAGATTCATAATGATCATTACCATCATCTTAATTATAATCAATGTAAACTAATAGAGGATCATCTATATGTCAATCCATAAATGATTAAATTATGGAGACATGGGATAAATTCTTTAGTGACATCATCTTGGATAATAGATAGTCACTGGACCTAGAGAATGTTTAATTATTGGTTTCTTATGAGAACCTAAATTTTTTGATATATTTTTATTTTAAGGGTTATTGGATTATAATTGAAGGATAAAAAAGGACTTTTACCATTTGAATGAACCAATTTTGTTCTTGACCAATAAGTGGATGAAGATTTAAGTATTTCAAAAAGTGGGATTTTATTTTTTGATATGTAGATGCGTTTGACTACTACACTTATTTTGATTATACTCACGTCTGGATAGGAATATTATATGTTTTGTGACACTTTTGTGATAAAACATGGATTACTATTGAATCATGGCGATCTAGTTTTACTTTAAGTGTCATGAAAACGTTAGGCCACATTAATGGAATTACATTATCTATGGCCTCAATTTTGATACGGTGGTTTCTGGCATAAAGAGGTGGGGGAATTATATGATTGGAAAAAATATTACTATATTTAACGACCTAAAAGGATTATAATATTTATTATTTTTAGTTATATTTGAATCCCTGAAACTAGATATGGGTTGATTACATTCAGTCATTTTATTTAGATCTTTCATATATTCCAATCAATGGAAACATTATTTATCACACATTGAGAGGGAATACACAGTCTCAAGTAGTTTATGAGTCTAGATCTATGTGGAATATAATAACCATACTAGATGTGATGATTATTGTTATAATGAAGGGATATGTGTAGATATAACTGCAATCAATATATATTGATTGCACAATTCTGTTCCAGATTATGGAGATGCATTATGATGATCCAGAGTGGTTTACCATGATATAAAGACATTAAATATGGGAGTCACCTTATAATTGGACAATATATGATGATGATATCACTATGTACGGAACCATGTTATTGTTCATTGATATATGAAAAATAATATGATGCTTGTGTTTCATGCAATGAAGTTGGAAGTGAAACTTAATTTGACATAAATGCTTCCTTACCTACATTGACATTACTGGTGGATGTGTGTGATCAAATAGATTATAGGTATTTTGAAGTAATGATTCAAAATATAGAAGTTGAAGGATGAGTTTCAATGAACAACTAGATTAATACACCTATTTTATATTTTGTAATGGGAGTGAGAAGAGGATAACTTAGACTTTGTTGTGGGGACTATGAATAAACATTAGATGAATGAAGCTATATGGGTAATTATGGATTGATTAATCAAAATTTCTCACTAATTACATACCCATTAGAATTTCATAGTGGATTAGTTGGGGTACTTGTACATTCAGATGATAGTATGTTTACTCGGGGTACTAAAGAGTGTTGAATAGGACCATGATCTTCTATTTACATCACACTTCTAGAAATTCTTATAAAACACATTGGGTAACCAAGTATGTTTTAGTACGAAATTCCACCCATATATAGATAGGACATAGGAGAGTACTACTCATGTTTTAGAAGGTATTCTTGAGGAGTTTATTGTATATTTATGTGGGACTTGGGAAAAACACATATTGTTCATTGAATTTGAGTTTAAAAATAATAATCAGGAGATAATTAAGATAGAAACATATGAGGCAGTTTCAAGTAGGCCCTGAAAATCAATTTCATAATGGTTGGAAGTAGGAAAAAATGAGTTTTTTGAGACTGAGTCAAGTAGGATACTTTAGATCTAGTCTAGTTGGATCTAAAATGTATTACTATCTCTTAGAAGGTGGAAGTGATATGTTTACCACCACAGAAAAAACATTATTTTATATTGGGTTATCATGTATTCCTATTTGTTTCACTATGAATAGGTAACCATTTGATTTATAGGTTGGGAATGTTGGCACATAGGATTGTTATAATATTTGAGTTTGTGGATATAAATAGACTAATGGCCTACCGATTGGCTCTTCCATGGGGGGTATAGTGCTAAGAATGATTCTTTTCATGTGACACACATCAGAAGTATCACCTATAACAGTCTCATGTGGTCGTTGTTGACGATGTTGAGATTGAGGCGGATGCGTCCTTTGAGGAGAATATGATAAATGATATGGATCACATTGAGAAAGTGTTTTGGGGAATAATTGTGCCAATAGTTTGAGTATTATAGAAACATGTGGGTGCTTCAGAGGAAACATGGGATAATGATGCCGATATGTTGGCTCTATGGACCCAAAATTTTAAATTAAAATCTAGAGATGTTTGGGAGTACAGATAGATGATGATATATTATAAGGTGGGGATATTATAAGATCCCCAAAATTCTTGAGAATAATGTTTTTCATTTCAGGATCACATTTACCATTGTTTTTGTATTAAATTGGTTTTGTTTTTGATTTGGGTTATTTTGGAAGAAAGTTAAAAAAATTGGAAGCCCATGGGAAGTGGAAGATTGGAACAATGTCAAAAAAAAACTGAGATTCCAAAAAACAATTACCCCCATTTTTAGGCACATTAGGTTGCTCGTGGTGGATGCACATTTAGGAAAAATTATGTGGCCACCATCCCCAACCATACACCGTAAAATAGAAAGTGTTTTCACGATTGGTGCATGATTATTCAAATAGTTTTCCACTTTGGAAAAACTATTTACGTCCTGATAGGAAACCATTGATGTATGATTTAATTCCCCCAATTTTTATAATAATTATCTAACCCCATGTTTTTATTTCTTTTCTCCCCGGCATGACCATAAAAAATATATTTAGAGATTAGATTCTACCGAGAGGATTCTAAGGTCCCCCAAAACATTTTATTGGGAAATAAAATGTCCAATTGAGGGATGGGATCAACTTCGACTATACAATATATTATCTAACAGTTTTCTTTATATCATTAAATACTCACTCATCTATTGGATGGATGATTTCATCTATCGGTAATGGGTTTAGATAGTTTTTTATCGATGTGTTTCAATAGATATTTTCACTAGTTCTTTATAAATGATCACTTCCACAACATTGAATTCAATCATTCCACATGAAAATTCAATTTTGGTTCAGAGAAAATTGTTAGCTTATCATAAGGATCATTTCCACATAGTCATGTCTTGGTAGAATTACTATATGAAATTTAGTTAATGTAATCCACTAATACTTCGAGCATTGTTTGGGATCCCCCTTAAACCTCGAAATGAGGATTTTAAAAAAATAAATAAAAAATACGTCTTTCAAGCCATTCAATGTTGCAGATAATTTAATATATAAAATTCAAATATTAATGAATTATATATATGGTTGATAAATGGATAGTGAGAATGGAACCATGGAAAATGAAATGTGCTCAATTGTGAAGGAGATTTTTTATAGGTACTACTACTCAAAATGACCTTGGAGTGAAAAAGATTCACTATAGGACCCTAATACATATATATATATATATATATATATATATTTCACATGATCAATGAATTGATGGATAAGGACTACTACTCTGAATACCACCACTAGAATAAAAATATGGGTTTTATATCTCTTTTTAATATTTTTATCATCAGTTATCGGGGCCATGTAATTGAAGGTGATGTTGTAAACTTGTTTTTTTAACCAGAGTTATTAAAAAACATTAATATTATTATTTCAGTGATTTTTCATGTTTTTTTAAAACTCGACATGAAATACCATATTAAAATATGTTTTCTTAAATGAACATAAAAAAATATTCTTCACATCATTTTTTAATAACCAATATGGAAAATATTTTTTTTCACATTTTTATTTATCTTTAGTTTAATCTTTCCATGGAAATTAGAATAGTGATAAAAAAATCATAGAAACCATAATAAATATAGAAAAGAACCTAGTTCATGATCTTAATTTTCATGGATTCCGATGTCTTGTGGATATTATTTTGTTTCATGTAAAGATATAATGACACATCCAAATAAAAAAACTTGACAAAATTTTAGAACCTAATAGAATATTTGTAGTTTTACTATGATAAGAAGAATTATTGATCATTATTATAGTAAATGAATAATTATCCAATAGAAAAATTATGAAAAATAATCATAAAAAATATTTTATGATATAATAATAATTAATATCATGAAGAGATAAGTTAAATAATAAACAATAGATTAATGATAATGATCGAACGAGTTGAGTCAGCGGAATAATGTGGATCGGAATAATTGATCATGAAAGTAATGTATATGGATTGTGAAAACATATAAATAATATTGTAAATTAAAATGCGGTATTATAAATGCTTAGCGGAAATTGAAAATTTTTATGCCCCGCTATAAAAAAATTATAAATTCACCTTTATTAAATATTATTTCAATTTATTCACATCAGATTTATGACAACCCTTCATGAATATATAATGGTATTTTAATTTTTCACATCAGTTTATTGATAGTTGATGTGAAAAACTATCTTATAAATTCTAGCTTTCAAAAAATGATGTTAAAAGTAATGTTTAATGTTAGTTATTCATATAAATGACAAAATAAGTGATTTAAAATATGTTTTTCATTTCCTACCCATAAAGTTTTCATTTTATGGATCATAAACACATTAAAAAAAATATTTATTGATATGAAAAGATGGACTTATCTAGGACATTATTTAGAAACTATTAACTTCTATTGATTGTATCATTTGACCTGTAAGTCCATTTTCACTTCACATTCAATAAAATATAAGAATATTAAATAAACAACTAGTTTTTAAAAAAAATTAATATTTTTTATTTGAAAAAATGTTATGAAGAATAAATATTAACATTAGTTCTGAAAAACCCTCAGTTTAAATTCCTCATATATGTATTATAACATTAGGTTTTTTTCCACAATAGTTATAATAAAACTGAATTGAAAAATGAAAATTTTTATATTTTTTCATGACGTTTGTCATAAATTCAAGGTGAAAAATAAATATTTTAATTTTTAATGATATTCATCTAAAAATCAAAGTGAAAATTTATATTTTTAATATAGTTTTCTTCATGTTTATCAAATAACTCATGTAAAACCCCTTCCATGAGTAAATTTATTGACGGTTATCAACTAACTGAAGTCAAAAATTATATATTTAATATATATTAAAAAAATATTGTTAAATAACATACGTAAAAATTACCCCCTTAGTACATTTAATGTGATTCACTAAAGAACTGGCTTTAAAATGCCTCATGGAAATCATTAAATGTTGGTCTTGAGGAACTGATTTTAAAATGATGATGAAAAAAACCATTTTTATACTACTGAATATAGTTCTAGACTGTTACTTTATGCTCATATTAAATGAATTTAAAATTGGTATTAAATAATTAATATAAACCATTTATGGAATGAAATGTTATATACCTTTTGTGGATGTGTTTTGCAACTACCCATCCCCAGAAGCCCAGAACCGGTGCACTATTTCATTACATTTCCATGATTACATAGAATTAAATCTTGCTGCACTGATCAATTTAAAAGTCTTGTAAAGATATATGACATACATGATACCAATAATACATTAAGAGATAAAAATTTATAAAATGATACATAATAAAATGAAATAAACAAAATCCTCCAATTCCTATTCAAGGATTTCTTATTCATAACCGTGGGAAGGGAAACATATTTAGGGTGAGCTCATATGCTCCGTTTTTTTATATAAAGAGGATGAAATAATTAATCAATAAAAATAAACTAGCATAGAAATGTAAATAAATAATAATTCATTCCATTAAAATAACTATATAAGGTAATATAAATGGAATGTTATGAAATTAAAACACATCAAATCCAAATAAATAAAAATATAATTAAATGTGTCCAATGATATGTCAATGTAAAATATCATGGATGAAAAATAATTGAATCTAAATGAGGATAATTCTTAATTATGTGATGTATTGATTCATAGGTAAATGGTACCATTAATATCAATACCTTTCACATAAGTTTTACAACATACCAGGTTAAAACTGATATTGTTATGAAGAATTACTCGTCTTATAATACTACTGATACATCAGTGGGATATCTATACCAGAGCCCCACCCATGTAGTGCTAGTCCAAATAATTCCTCATATTACTGAAAAATGTTCAATAACAATATCTGAATATTGAATAAAGAATATGGATTTTGGAATATTTCCCTAGTGGAAGATAAGCAACAAAAAATATTATTAACATTAATTGAAGTAAATACCGTTGAAATATCCAAAAATAATTAGTGAGATGAAATTTTAAATATTCCAATGTGTCACATGCCACCATGAAATATTTAAATCATAAAACAGATAAAGGAATAATATCAAATGAAATATATAATATCACAAGGAAAAGGATATTCATCATATAACATGAAAATGGTCAGTAAATACACAACAAAAAACTGAATTGGTGAATCATAACAGATAAGTTTTAAAGGAATATAAATTGAGATAGATTAATTTAACTTAACATTACTTTTGTTGTGGGGTATTTATCCTCTAGTATAGTTTTTTAAACTATGTAAATAAATATTACCAAAACCATAATCATGTTTAAAATATTATATATCATATTATGGTAATTTCTTATTACCCGTTTGTTAACAATCATTCAATAGTTTCAGTATTTCAGCTGTTAGTTGCATAGTTGCCTCAATTATTGTTTCACATGCTATTTTATTCACCTTCATTGTAGATCAGGATTTAATCACATCCATAATGAAATACATGACATATATATCTTATTTATTTAGTACATTTATATTTATGTTGATCAATAATTTTTGTAGATAATATATTAAAAGCAGCGTTCATTGAGAGGGCAGGTCATATGTTTGAATGAACGCTACTTTCATTTTATTTTTATATTAATAGGATGAAAAGTGAATGATACATATGTATATTATAATTTTAGTTTAATATATTTTCTATATATGTCACATATGTTTACTAAAATCATCCTTAATATATTTCATGTATAACATGAATGATCCATATCGCTTTGGGGAGGTGAAAATCCAGACATCCACAAAGGATTTTATTTTATTTATAAAAATTGCAATGTATAGGTGAAAATGTTTTTAAATAATTATAAAATCATAAGTAAATAATAAATATTTAATATTTACAATAACATTTTCCATCATAGTGGCCACATGATAGGTGGTGAAGGAAAAATAAACTATCATCAATTGGTGATGCATAAGTTCACCCTACACAGAAAATAGAATGTTTGTTACCAACTAGATGGAAGTGTGTTTATGTATAGGTATAACCCCTAGAATAAAAATATAATATTATATTGAGTATATTTGTGTTGTTATAAAATATGAGAAAAATATTTTTTGGGGGGTGGATAATAGAAATAATACTAAAGATCTAGTGAGAGGATTTTACATCATAATCTGTAAACATCTATTATTTCATACAAAATTGATTTTGTAGATGGAATTGTTTGAAATATGAGGCCTATAGAATTATTTTTGGGATTTTGGTGAGGTATTTGTGTAGATATTGGTCGATTACAATATTCTTTAGAAGCGTGAGTAATGGGTATACATGTATTCTTTTTACAGTGGAGGGGTGTGGCACACATGTAAGTACCAAAAGTTATTCATTATTGGAAGGTCTACCAATCCTAAATGGCCTCCAAAATGAAAAAATAATTATGAAAATTTTAAAAATGGTGTATTAAAACCTTCAAAAAAATGTTCATTTATTAATTTGGTTTCTTAACTTCTATGATTCTCGAATTTTATCATTTTGTATTTTATTAATGAATCTCATTTTCCAACATAAGTATTTTGACCATTAATAGTAAAATAAAGTTAGATTTATAATAAAATATATATAAAATAAATTTTAAATGTGATAAATATTTTATATAATAATGATCCATTGTGTTATTGAAATTAATTTTCGAACAGGCGTATGTGACGCAGTAAAACACTCCTTAAAACCGAAGATTGTTAACAACATTTTTATAATATATGAGTGAAAATGATAATTATAAAATATCAATTGTTACATTAATAAAATGTATTTAATATTTATTATAAGATAAAAAAATATTTAGTGAATATATGACTTTTAATAATTTTAAATCATTTAATTAACTATTATTTCTTGTAAAATTATAATAATGTGAATTTTGAATTTTTTATTTAATTTAAATTTTAAAATAAAAATATTTTACTGGAAATAAAATATAATAAGTTTAAAATATTTTAATATTATATATGAATCTAAAAAATCATTTCATACAATAATTAAAACATTAAATTTCTCTTTAAATATTTATAGTATCATTTATTTTAGTTAATTTTTTAATAATTAATCATTATGTAGTCATTTCTTAATAATTATTTGTAACTATACCAAATATAAAAATTATTATTAAAATAATATGCTAAAAAAACCTATTTATATTTAAAAATGATATATATAACTGATAATATGATGTTTTTAAAATATCATAAAATTTTATGAATGTAAATGATAATGAAATATCTATTTTTTAATTTTCCATAAATAAATTTTTATATAGTGAAACAACATTTAATAATATTCCTATAACACATAAATTTCATTCAAAGTGGTGATAGGGTATAATTATTGGATACCATTTGATTTTGGGATAATTTCAATGTCATTTTTGTCCTTATGATTTCTGTATACTCCCTTATTAAGCATAATATGACCTTAATCATTGGAATTAATTTTATTCACATTCACTAATATTTTTGCTCCAAATAGAAGTTGATTTTATTAAAAAAAATTGTACGCATTACAACCATGTAATTATACTTTTAAAAATTAAACTCAAAAAGAGGGAAAATTAATATTCATGTTAATCCCACACACATGGAGAAAAAGTGGTTTTGTAAAGTAGAAAGGTTCAAAAGTTAAATATGTCTTGTATATGATTTCAATATAAAAAATATTAAAATTACCTAAATAAGAATGATATATTAATAATTGATATATTTAAACATTAAGTGGTATTTATGATATAATTTATCATTAACAATTATTTAAATTAAAATCCAATTTTTTTCTAAAATGAAATATTTTCACTATTCATCAATAAATGAAACTTGTCTGAAAAATATAAAGCCTTCACCCTAAGATAACTTTGACATTCTAAATTTATAAATTACATTAATTTTTAAAAATAAAATATATAAAATTCCCAAAAGGTAGTCTTAAAATAGGTTTTCTATTAAAAGGAGGTGAAACTTAGTTTTCCAGGTAACACTAGAAACATAGTGTTTTCTGTAGAATAAACATAAAGTGGTGTTGTATATTACAAAATATATAAGAAAATATAATTTTATTGTAAAATTAAAATATGGTAATGTCTTGGTATTACGTTATTCCCCACATTATTTAAATTTCACCCACGCAATTAATACTAGATCTCATAATTCAAGGAATTGATATTTGAAAATACAACTTTTGAAAATCCACATTGTATATTGATTGAATAAGAACTCTTATTAATAATATATAAAATTAAATGAATTTTTCCCCATAAAAATATTCTTTTGAATTGGATAACCTTACAAAAAATATGCATATTTAAGAGAAACATAACTCTCATGTTTTGAAGGATAGTGATAAAGAACTTGTTCAGCTAAAATGTGTAGACCAAAAAACAAAAACCTAGAGGTGTAAATAAAGGAAATTGATATCATCAAATAATTAAGACAATAGGGAAAAAATATCTTTTCTGATTATTTTCCAAATGATTAGGAATTGTTTGACTCTATAAGAATATATGAAAATATAAATTTCTATTTTAAAATAAAAATATTATCATTTAGTTACTCAATAAACTATTTAAACCTCATCACTTATCAAATAACAAAAAGTATGGGTAATTATTATGAAAACATCTAAAATATCATCCACTAATCAACCATTTTATAAACATATAACTTTTCTAAAAGATTATGATCTGACATTTATAAAATTAGAACACTATATTTCCAAAATTTACTTATCATTATAATTTTATCAACATCAATAAACTCTAGATTTTTACATTCCAAACATTGGAATAACATAATCTTGTATCATCATGAAATATTTAAATCAATATAATCAACTAATAATCTTATTGGAAATGTAACACTACAAAACAATAATATAAAACATTGTATTTGATAGTGTGAATGACATGCATCACCACGCATGTGATGGAATATAATATCCCAAAAAATTAAAAAATATTAAATATTTTATATATATATTAAATACATGATATTGAATTTATTTAACTCAAATCAGTGTAATATTGCATTTCACAAATGTGTGACCTACCTCAGTAGCTTGTTCTATACAGAGTACCAAGTTTCACTAAATAACAATGTATTGTTAAAAATTTTTATTTAGTATAATATTATATATCCTGGCCCTTATATTAATGGTATTAATAAAATTTAGTGACTTCTAGAAATTTATTGATTATATATATAGATATATATATATATATATATATGTAATTCACAGGTTACCAACAAATGTGAAACTTAAATAAGAACTGTTTTGATATAGAAAGAAATATTATTATTTATATACTTCCAAAGAAGTTTTTAATTGTTAAAACTATTTAATAAATATTATTAAAATATTTTAAATAAACTTATAAATTTATAAATGTAGTAAAATAATTTTTATATTCAAAAATTTTGTTTGATATGCATAATAGATGACCAAACCCTATTTGACACAAAAAACATATAATTTTTTTAGGCAATTTTACAGTCATATTACAACGGACCCATTTCAAATCCGAATTTTTAAACTGTAATTTATTTAATAATTAATAATAATATTCATATTTTTAATAGAAAAATAATTGTAATATTATGGATAATTGTTTTTTGATATATATAATTTTTTAATGAGTAGTTATAAATTATGCAATTTAGTTGAAAACTACATTTTCATCTAAATCATTTATAAAGAAACATTTTTTATTATATTTGTTTTAAATTTTCTTTAGATAATATTTTTATCAATTTATTAAATTATGGTTAGTATAATAAAAATTTCTTTCAAATTGATTATAAAAATTTAGCAATCTTTTGGTCGTCATTATTTTAAAAACCCACATTTTTTTCACGCTTACAAGATGATTATTAAATTATTTTCTTCCAATTATTTGATTATAATTTTATAAAATAGATTAAATATTTTCAATAAAAATTATTTATAATCTATAATATGGTGAAAATAGTTTTTCACAAAAACTAATATTGAATGTAATTAAAACTAATTACAATTATTAAAGAAATCATTAAGCTTAAAAAGGACTAAACCTTTAAATTAAGTAACAAAATGATCTATCCACATGCCCAATACCAATATTATGTCCATATATCAGAGATAAAACTTCAATTATTGAGTTTGGTGCTCCAGTATGACTTTTTTTAGGTAGACAGATGTGCACATCTAACTTGTATACAAAAAATACATGTGAGTCATTTTCCTTACCTAAAAATGGACTCCAACACACACCATTCACCAAAAATCACAAAAAACATAGGGTCATACATGATCTAACTAATTAGATTCTGAACATACCTACCCTTGAGCTTTAATAATCTCATTCAGAAGGAGGACTTCCAAAGTAGCCTTTTGGTATAAACTAAAAAAAAGTTACCCTATTGAGAGGTAACACATTCTCTCAAGCTCTCTAGTTTCATATCCATTTACACCACTAAAATATACTTATTCCATTATTATATAAAAATTATTTATCATAAATATATTAGGATTTATTTATGAAGCATTTTTAACCTACACATAAACACACTATGATCTGTTGGGTAACGAACATGCAATTTTTTGTATGGTGAACTACTACCTCACAAAACTATCATTGAATAAATTTAATTAACCACCTATAATATTGGAAATTATGGTAGAAAATATATTTATATTTTTTATATAGTATATTTATAAATAATTTATTCTTCTGTAATAATTTATTATAACACAACTTTATGATTTCCATGTTTTGTAAAAATATTAGTTTTTTGAGAAAGTGTGGACTACCACCCCCTAAAAACGATATAACTCATTCATACCATACATGGAACATATAAATTATGTAATTAATAATAAAATTTACCATATATAACATATATATGATTTTAGAATAATAATAGACATATTTACCCACTATTTTTCATTCAATGAAAACAAAAAAGAATTGGATGTAGCGTTCATGCGTACAAATGACCTACTGTGTCCATGAACGATGCACATCATTTCTACTATCAATATATATTTTAATACTGAATATATATATATATATATATTGATTATATATAATAATTAATAAATTTTCTAAATACTAGATATGATGAAACCGTGATCTAATTATTGATAACAACAACAAACAAGTTAAAACCAACTCAAGAAAACTAGGCAATTAACACATGAAATAGTGATATTAATGAAATAGTATTCAAAAACAGGTAATAAAATATTATAATTAATATATGATATTAAAAACATTTTTTTTCATGGTGTTAGTTTTCATCATATTTGAAACCACTATGTATGATGATAAATACCACAATACAAAATAATTGTAAATGTAAAGGATTTAATCTCAATTTACATTCCTCTATGACATATTTGTTGTTCTTCACCTAGTTTATTTTATATGGTGTATATAATAACATTTTTATGTTATATAAGGATTAAAATTATGGTCATGAAATTATAAGTTTCATTTAAGGTAATAACATTTTAGATATTATTAGCCAAATGTTTCAATGTTGTATAGAATGCTATGGATAGTTTAAATATTATTATGGTAAAGAATGTTCTTAATTATTATCATTGTGATATCACTAAATTTTGATACTGTTAAACATATCTTCAAAAAATCACTACATTTTAACAAATTTAAATTATAAATTTTCTTTTATAACCATATTATTCTATAATGGATGTCAGTATTTCCTAAACTGTATACTGTTTTACATAAGGTGTCTAGAATAACAGTAATTTGATTATTTTGGATAAATATTGATAATTCTATTATCTATATTCAATTTGGATTTTTGATATGAGATATTATCTAGATTGATTATTCAATATGAGTAATGATTTAGACTTTAAATGATTGGTGGATCCTAGAATTCGTACAAGACCTTGATGCAACGACATGATCTTAGAAGACAAATAAGTTTTCCCAAATATAATGTGTTTACATGCATGGATTTGAATAGTCTTTTTAATGGACATAATGGTATATAATTTCTAATTCCTTAGAAATTATGTCTATAAATACATATTTTCTATAACATAGCATCATTTATTATTTATCAATAATATTTTTCGTCAACTTATCTATTGATGTGATTCATTCCCAATTTATAGACTTTTGGAATGAATTTCTGTTTCTTATATGTCCATATTAATTTTGACTTATCTAGTTATGTAAATAGAAAGTGTAATTAGTTATTTACCATTAATTGATAATTTATTCTCATTGATTCATTATTGATTTTGTTTTACATACCCTTACTGAGTATTTGATCCAATCCCTCTTATGTTTCATTTCTCCGTGTTTTGATGATAAAATATTTGATTATGATTTCAACGATACAATTTATTTCATTTTATTAAGTATCATTTTATTAATTTCCACTTCCCAACGTATTATGGGTATTAGGTGTGTAATATGGATTTCAATAAGTACAAAACTAATCAGTTCATCGAGATTTGATTCCTTGTAATCTTACCTAGGTAATAAAACAATGCACTGCTCCAGGCTTCTAGGGTCAGGGTGTGATAGTTAGTATCAAAGGAATTTTTGTAGAAACAAATTAATCTATATTTAGAAAATATTTATTGGGAAGAGAAAAATTAATATATACATTCAGGATATGTATACAAGAATGTCCATGAATTTTGTCTAAGGTAATTTTTGTGGGTATTCCATAAAATACATCCGGGTACCTCAGAGAAATAACCACGAAAAAATGTTCCAAGACTAATATACGGTAAAATAGTATATATAAACAAGTCTTACAGTGCACCTAGTTTGAATCTATTATGGGATACTCTTATGTTTGTTCACATTTTCTTTACCTACTGTTATAAATGATTTGAAATTAAATATTACCCAAATGTTACTAATGTTAATGATTATGGAATTCATGAAGCATAAATTATTTTTATATACTATACCTTATTTAGAGTTGTACAAATATCACAATATAATGATACAATCCTATGTATTACGTTGATTAAAATGGAAACTAGAAGGAAGATTGATATTAACACTCCTAGAAAATGAATAGATTGCCTAGCTGAGGAAACAAATAGATCTAGAATTGTATCCACAAAAGTTATGGATATGATTGGGTAGATTAGTTAGGTTCTGAAAAATAACCCTGCACAAATAAGGAAATATATTCTATGGATAGAATCCCCTCTTTTGGATCACTTTATGTTGTATTTGACCCCATATTTTGGTGGGAATACTAATCCACTTGTAGTTCAGTAATGGATTAAATCTATGAAGAATAAATTTTCGACCATCGAATATATGTAAAATTGAAATGGTTTCACTTGAAGTGTATTATCTCCATGGTGATGATGGCTAGTAGTGGTCTCTAATAAAGATAAAATGGGAAGAAGAATAAATTGACCTCCTGGAATATATAACTTTTAATGATACATTATTAAATAAATACATTCATCATGATAAAAAAATATAGATGAAGATGAAATACATTGTATTATATAAAATGAAAGAAGACCATGTTGTAGATTATTAATTTACATTTACATGGTCAGAAAGGTATGCTTCGGATTACATATGTTTTACATAGTGCAAGATCAACTACTACTTTGATGTACTCAACCCATGTCTCTTATATCCACTTGTAATGGCCCGGACCTCTCTGGTCCATTACTTTGTGAAATGTTGGTGTTGGAGGTGTTCTGGGAGGTCTAGAGGACTTATCCCCAACACTTTGCCAATTTTCCAGTTCTGTGAACAGTGTTTCCAGTTTTATGAACAGTAACAGATCGGTCTCACCGATCGGTCTGACAGATCGGTTTCACAGATCGGTGTGACAGATCGGTTTCACAGATCGGTCTGACAGATCGGTTTCACAGATCAGTGTGACAGATCGGTTTCACATATTGTTCTGACAGATTGGTTTCACTGATCGGTGTGACAGATCCGTTTCACAGATCGGTGTGACAGATCGGTTTCACAGATCGGTCTGACAGATCGGTTTCACATATCAGTGTGACAGATTGGTTTCACAGATCGGTCTGACAGATCGGTTTCACAGATCGGTGTGACAGATCAGTTTCACAGATCGGTGTGACAGATCAGTTCCACAGATCAGTTTCACAGATCGGTGTCACAGATCAGTGTCACAGATCGGTTTCACAGATCGGTTTCACGGATCGGTGTGACAGATCAGTTTCACAGATCGGTTTCACAGATCAGTTTCATAGATTGGTTTCATGTACAGTAATGGTGGGTGAACAGTGTTTCCAGACTCCTACAGTTTTCCCCTTTTGACGTTTCTTTTGACGTAAAATACATTTAAAGCCTTATTTTAAGAGCTCTTAAGGCCGATTCAAATTCCATAAATCCTATATTAATTATTCCTAAGGCTTGGAATGTTTTACATGGTCAAACCGCGTGGGTTAATGCGATCTGTTTTTAATGGAGAATTAACCGGATCTTAAACTGCCACCTCGTTAAATCTTAAAAAGGGATGAGATATCATTCTCCCTTGTTCTTTCCCTTTGTTCTTGATTAAGAGGTACTAGAACCTTTCAATCCTTTCCGTAGGAGTTGCACAATCAAACTTTACTCCTAGGATTGGTTCTGCTTTGTTTTGATGCAACCAAGCTGTGTCGATCATTCTTCCACATAAGTTGTCGCGAGAGAAGGATTGTGGCCCGCTGTGTGGATAAAGGACATCAAGAACTCTTCTAGGTAGGGGATTCATGGCATCTCTAAATTGTATATGTGCAATCATAGAATTAGCATGATCTATCCCTTTGGATCACAATGAAATTGACCTAATTAAATACTTGAATCGGATTAAAAGAATTGGTTGATTGCATGTTGTTGCTTTATACCATGATAACGGTTTGCATCATGTTTTCCTAGATATAGTGATATCTATATTTTCTTTTATTTGTTGTTTGTTCATGATTGAAATTGATAATGAACGTAAAGCTAGAAATTAATTGTTAATTAATTGGCTAAAGATAAAGAGGCATGTAAATTAATCTGGTTATTGCAGTTGTTGTAGTTGTTCTAATTTGAGGTTAATCAAATCAGGGAAGTAAGCATGGTTATTTAATTGTGATATCTTGCTGATTAGGTATCCATTATTGGAACCTACGAATAAAAAATCTGCCAAATCCATATGGATTAGAAAACAGATTATGTTGGAATTTCAAAAGGGATCTGAGTTACCCGCTTGCTTGTAAGGCTGAATGCCTTGTGGTTTGGATCTCTGAGTGCTCATTGTGTTTGAAGGTTGAATGCCTTGTTAAAGGGCCGAGAGCCCATTTTGTGATGTTTTTTTTCCTGCTGCTTGTGTTGTGATGTGAGCCTGGATGGCTGTTGTGATATGTGGAGGCATGGAGACATGTGGTTGTGGCAGCGGATGACGCCTAGTGTTGCGAGATGCATCGGTTTATGCATATGGGTGTCGGGGAGGACACCAAGTCTGATGGTATGAGATGAATGTGATGGTTTGATGTTGGTGGTTTGGTTTGGTTTTTTATTTGCTTTACTTTTCCCCACTCCTCAAGGCAGCTGGTCTTTCTTACCCTCTTTCCGAAGGAGGCGAACACACGCGGGGTATGCCACGTGCTTTCCGTGTTTAGCCTCCCGATGGAGGATGGGTCTATGCTCTTTCTATAGGCGACAACGACTCGACGGGTAGTATATCTACTCACCGTGTTGAGCCTCCTTTGTGTTTAGATGCATAGGATGTTTTTCTAGAATTCCTGGGAATGTGGAAAAGTAATTCTGTAATGAATGTTTGATTAAATGGTGAAAATCCACGGGGATGGAAATGCTGGAATTTAAAGGTGATGTGAATCTTAAAAAGGAGCAGTTGTTTTTGAAAGTGATGCCAGTTCAGTTTAATGTGGAATTGTTCATTCTTAATTAATGTTTAAAGAATTAATTAATATATAGTGGAACTGATAAATGAGAATGGAGTAATCTAATAAAGCTCTTCAATTGGTTGTGTGCTTATAGGATACCTAGTCTTTGAAGTAGCATCCTGGAGTCTGAGAGACGTTAGCTGCAGTTGTATCTAAGACTAGGTAATGCCCATAGTGTGGATGTGAGTTACTTATATATTCTGTACTTTTTGTGTTTCTATACGCTACTCCACCCTGTCGGTAAGGGCAACTGACACCCTGGGGATTCTGAGCCTTGGGGGGTGTTTTCCCCAACATTCTGATGGGAGGTTGAATGGCTGACTACCCCCTTTGGCCCCGCTCTCTTCACATGGTAGATACTTGTGCCATGAGGCACAGTGGTTAGTTACCCCATATATGTGTGTAGAGGGCTGTAATGGCTTGTGGTTATTCACATACATATATTCTGGATATAGTATCCTATGGACCACTATAGGTGTAATGTGTATAGGCTATGATGGCTTGAGGATCCTTACTCGGTGTATGGGCTGTAATGGCTTGAGGTATTATACCCGATGTATGATACACGTTATGCGGGCTGTGGTGGCTCCTAGAAACTACCTGGTTACTTTTGGTTGTGAGGACGGTGTGGTGCTTCGCCCAGGTGTCTGCGGGAAATCCTATGTGGTGCACGAGGTGCAGATTGTGGAGCTTAGCCCAGGTGTCTGCGGGAAAGCCTTTGGAGAGAGATGCACATGGCGTATGTCATTGGGGAAAAGCGGCAAACCAGTGGGGAAGTAGTAGTGGGGTACCCTTGATATTCTTTATTATATGCTATATTCTTGTATGCGTTACTTGGTGAGATTAGCCATGGTGAGGTTGTGAACATAGTATACCTGTTTATGTGATGAGTTAGTTTCACTTGTTGTTCACTGGGCTTTAGCATTCTTTCTTTACCCTTGCACGAGAGGCTTGGGGAGGATCCTACTGAGTATACTGTTATACTCACCCTATGTACATATAAACTGTTTTTCAGGTCACTTGGAGCAGGTTGGAGATCAAGCGGGTTACTACTAGCTTGTGGTTGGAGGAGGAGTTGTTTGGGCTCGTGGTCGCTGTCGTTTTTCTTTCTTTTGGGTACTTTTAGTTTCCCCTTCAGTTGTAGTACATTTGTATGACATTTCATATATGTACTTGGTTTCCTTTTATATTTCAGTTCTGAGTTGGAGTTTATTGGAGTCTATTCTATCTCTCTCTTCTGCATGTGTTCTCTTAGAGGGTAATGCCTCCCATTTGTGTGTGTATTATACCCTCGGTGCTGGTCTCCAACCCAGGGCCTACTGGAGGCAGGAATCGAGGGGTCATTATCTCCCTTCTCACATTGCCGGCCCAGGAGGGGTACACTTTGTGGGGAGGGGGTCTTGACAGAGTGGTATTAGAGGTCTGGTTGAGGGATAGGATGGAGTTTGGAGTTAGGCACAGGTGAGGATGCACGGGATGGTAGGGCAACGATGTCATTCATGTTTAGCAAGTGGGGTAAACACTGGAGACCGGCAGAGACATAGGCGTTCAGGGCCCCCTATGATCTATTGCACGAACCTTTAAGTTTACGATGGCTACTAAACAAAGTGATACTGGTTGCAGGGTAGAGACCTAGGAAAGGATCATGCATCATTATTCATTGCACTTGTGTTTGAATGGGTAGACCTTGGGATAGGTAACCTAAAATTAATAAAACAAAACAATTAATTAATTAATGTTGAGTCTTCACATTCCAGGCTTAGGAGCTCTAACAGTTGTTATTTTACAGGTATGGCTCCAGGTCGACGTCCTCATCAGGTTTGCGCAGAAGATGCCCAGCAGGCTGTTCCAGTAGATCGCCGCCAGGTAGAGGTTGACGACGATGACACTTGGAGGAAGACACTCCGAGAGTTCCAGCGCCAGAGTCTACAGAAGTACGAGGGCTCCGTTTCAGATGCAGTCACAGAAGACTGGTTGGAGGATGTCGAGATAGGATTCAGTTCGATTCGTTCCCGGAAGGAACACTGGGTGTCCTTGGTTGTGACGATGTTGCGTGGAGCGGCGAGACAGTGGTGGTTCTTGTTCCTCGGGGATCGTGAGGAGTCAGCGATCTCATGGGAAGAGTTTCGAGACAGGTTTAGAGTCGAGTTTCTTTCATCGACTGCGAAGGCGTCCAGTCGCCAGGAGCTACTCACCCTTCGACAGGGGAGCTCCAGTGTTCGAGAGTTTGGAATCCGTTTCAGGAACCTTCTACGATATGCTTCAGACCTGTTACCAGATGATGAGGCCAGGTCGAGGCATTTCGAGAAGGCTTTGCGTCCAGAGATCCAGCGCCAGGTCACCCCATTTATGCTGAAGACATATCTAGAGGTGCTGCCGAGGGAAGAGGTTGTTGAGAGGACTTTGGCTAGGACCGGATCATCACGAGAGGGTAATCGTCATGATTCCTCACGAAGCAGAGATGTGGTCCGAGGTTCCCGGTTTTCAGGACAGAAGAGTTTCCGTTCACCTGGGGGTAGGTCCCAGCCCTTTCCATCTCGTTTCTCCGGAGGTAGAAACCCTCAGACCTATGCCAAGGGATCAGGTGCTTGTTTCTCTTGTGGTGGTCGTGGTCATCAGTAGTGGGAGTGCCCGACTTTTCAGAGCAGTCATCATGCACCAGGCGCTCCACTCCAGGTTCCTCCGTTGAGGCAGTTCCAGCCGAGGAAGCAACAGCAGGTTGCACCAGCTTTAGATCACCCGAGGGTAGATGGAGCAGGCAGAGGACAGCCCCATGATGCTCCCCGTCCTCAGAGAGCAAAGCGCGGCCGTGGTGGTGGTCGTCATCAGGGTCATAGAGGCCGTGGAGGTGGTCGTGGTCAGCTTCATGCTCTAGCGTTGCCAGCTCCAGGCGAGCCAGACGTCGTCCGAGGTACCCTTTGCTTGTTTTCTACCTTGGTGTATGCCTTGTTTGATTCAGGAGCGACACACTCCTTTATATCACCTACCCTTCTCCATGCTTTGTGACTTGAGGTAGAGAGGCTTCTAGTGCCCTTGCCGTTGACTACGCCAATTGGAGGTCGAGCTGACTTGTTTGAAGTATGTAGAGACTGTGAGCTAGTGTTGGGGCAACACCGCTCTTGGGGAGATTTCCTATGTTTGCGAATACAACCATATGATGTCATACTTGGCATGGATTGGTTGTATTCGGTGCAGGATGTTGTGGATTGCTACAGGATGAAGGTCGTTTTCTTTGATGAAGATGGAGAGAAAGTGGTGTTTGTTGGTGAGAGAGATCCTCGGATGAGTCATAGACGAGTTACATCCTTATCATCGATGATGGCAAGGATGACACTGAGTTCTTCAGAGGTTCAACAGCTGGCCTTTACTAGGGTCGTAGAGGAGTACCCTGATGTATTTCTAGAAGAGGTTGTATCCTTACCCCCTCGACGAGAGATCGAGTTTGGGATCGATCTACCGCCAGGAGCGTCTCCTATCTCTATGTCTCCGTATAGGATGGCCCCTTCTGAGTTAAGAGAGCTACGTTTTCAGCTCGATGGTCTGTTGTAGTGTGGTTTTGTTTGGCCAAGTGTGTCACCTTGGGGTGCACCCACTTTGTTTGTGAAAAAGGCTGATGGAAGTTTGCGGTTGTGCGTCGATTATCGTCAGTTAAACAAAGTGACAATAAAGAACTGGTATCCTCTCGCGCGGATTGATGACCTATTCGATCAACTGAAGGGTGCAAGTTGGTTTTCAAAGATAGACTTGCGGTCAGGATATCATCAGATGCGTGTAAAGGATGAGGATATCCTGAAGACTTCTTTCCGCTGTCGTCATGGGAATTATGAGTTTGTTGTAATGCCATTCGGCGTGACAAATGCTCCAGTTGTTTTCATGGGGTTGATGAATGCTGTGTTCCGTGAATTCCTGGACAAGATTATTGTGGTTTTCATCGACGACATCCTTGTGTACTCCACATCTGAAGAGGAGCATGCAGAGCATCTACGAGCCGTTTTGGGAGTTCTTCACCAACATCAGTTGTTTGGGACGTTGTACAAGTGTGAGTTCTGGGCTCGAGAAGTTCATTTCTTGGGACATGTTGTGTCCCAACAGGGAGTAGCTGTGGATCCTTCGAAGATAGAAGCAGTGGTGTCTTGGGCAGCCCCCAAGACCGTGTCAGAGTTGCGAAGTATCCTTGGTCTCGCAGGCTATTATAGGAGGTTTGTAGCCAATTTCTCCCGAGTTGTGACTCCTCTTGCAGATTTGACCAAGAAGGATCAAGCGTTCATATGGACTGATCAGTGTCAGGCAACCTTCGAATATCTAAAGGAGAAGTTGGTATGTGCCCCAGTCCTTTGTCTTCCAGAAGAGGGAGTCCAGTTTGATGTTTTATGTGATGATTCACATCTGGGGCTAGGCTGTGTTCTCATGCAGCAAAGGTCAGTTGTTTCTTATGGGTCCCGACAATTGCGTCCCCATGAAGGCAACTATGCCACCCACGATCTTGAGTTGGCAGCCGTGGTGTTTGCACTGAAGTTATGGAGACATTACCTCATTGGCGAGCGCTTTTTGGTTTTCACCGATCATAAGAGTTTGAGGTATGTTTTCTCTCAGCGGGATTTGAACTTGCGGCAGCGTCGGTGGATGGAGTTCTTGCATGAATACGACTTAGAAATATTGTATACACCTGGGAAGGGAAATGTTGTTGCTGATGCACTGAGCCGAAAGTCACGTAATGATGTTGTGCGTGAATCTGGAGATTCCTGGAGAGTGATGGAAGAGCTATCGGCTTTGCATCTTGTTATGGGAGAAGTTGGGGGAAGTGGTTGTCTTTTCCAGATGATGGTGCAGTCATCCCTAATGCAGAAGGTGGAAGAGTCTCAGTTGGGTGATCTAGAGGTGGAAGTTTGGAGAGACAGAGTTTTATGTGGTGAGGCCCCTGATGGTTGGTCGGAGGATGAACAACACCGAGTGTTGTATCATGGCAGGATTTTTGTTCCCTTTGCGATGCGCGAGAAGGTTCTCCGAGAGTTCCATAGCTCACCCTTGGCGGTACATCCTGGTGTGATGAAGATGTACCGATCCTTGAGGAGTCAGTTTTGGTGGCCTGGGCTGAAGCGTACAGTTGCAGAATGTGTGTATCGGTGTTTAGTCTGCCAGAAGGTGAAGGCCGAACACCGTGTTCCTGGTGGTCTTCTCCAACACATAGAGATTCCTCAGTGGAAGTGGGAGGACATCTCAATGGACTTTGTTACAGGTTTACCTCGAGCTCCGGGAGGACATGATGCTACATGGGTGGTATTGTATCGTTTAACTAAATCGACCCACTTCATAGTAATCAAGGAGTCGAGCTCAGTGGAGGTTTTGTCGAGGCAGTATCTGGAGGTGGTGGTGAGGCTTCACGGAGTTCCTAAGACGATCATTTCTGATCGAGAACCTCGTTTTACCTCTAGGGTGTGGAGAGGTCTCCAGTATGCTTTTGGCTCTCAACTATGCCTTAACACTGCTTTTCATCCTCAAACGGATGGTCAGATAGAGCGAACCATCCAGACTCTTGAAGACATGTTGCGCTCATGTGTTCTTGATTTTGGAGGTTCATGGACGAAGCACTTACCCTTGGTAGAGTTCTCTTACAATAATAATTTTCACTCTACCATCGGCATGGCGCCGTTTGAAGACTTGTATGGCGAGCCATGCCGTTCTCTGTTGTGCTGGACTGGGGTCGGAGAGTCCGCAACTCTCAGACCAGAACTAGTGCAGAATACAACAGAGATGGTTCAGGTGATTCGTGAGAGGATGAAGACAGCACAAGATCGTCAGAAATCTTATGCTGATCAATGAAGGAGACCCTTAGAGTTTAATGTTGGGGATCATGTGTTTCTAAAGGTGACTCCCCGTCGTGGGCAGCGAAGGTTTGGTCGCGGAAGTAAGCTTTCTCCCCGTTTTGTTAGGCCTTTCGAGGTGTTAGCTCGTGTTGGAGGTGTGGCGTATCGAGTAGCACTTCCCCCTCAGATGAGTCAGATACATGATGTTTTCTATGTATCGCAGCTCCGTCGTTACCTTCATGATGAATCTCATGTTATCGATTGGGGAGAGATCGATATTGATGATGATGCAACCTTCGAGGAGCGACCTGTGGAGATCCAAGACCGCCAGGAGAAGGTGTTGCGTGAGCGTTCTACCCCCATAGTTCGTGTCTTGTGGCGACACGGTGGCATGTAGGAGAGTACCTGGGAGCGTGAGTCACAGATACGTGCTCAGTACCCAGAGTTGTTTAATGTTTAACTCCTTTCATGTAATGATGTTTCCTCTCTGGTTAGACCTTTCATGTTTTATTTATGTACCTTTTATGTGATGTTGTGAATGAATTATTTGGGTATGGATTGTTTGTTCCCGGATGTCGTAGTTTTGTTCTAGCTTTTGGAACAACTCATGGTGGTTTTCCCCTGAGAGGTATCTTATGGGGTGGTTGTTCGGACCCCTCTTCTCTTCTGGGTTGGTTTTCAATTCTCGAGGACGAGAATGTTTTGAGAGGTATCTAATGTAATGGCCCGGACCTCTCCGGTCCATTACATTGTGAAATGTTGGTGTTGGAGGTGTTCTGGGAGGTCAAGAGGACTTATCCCCAACACTTTTCCAATTTTCCAGTTCTGTGAACATTGTTTCCTGTTTTATGAATAGTAACAGATCGGTCTCACCGATCGGTCTGACAGATCGGTTTCACATATCGGTGTGACAGATAGGTTTCACAGATCGGTCTGACAGATCGGTTTCAGAGATCGGTGTGACAGATCGGTTTCATAGATCGGTGTGACAGATCAGTTTCACAGATCGGTGTGACAGATCGGTTTCACAGATCGTTCTGACAGATCGGTTTCACAGATCGGTGTGACAGATCGGTTTCGCAGATCGGTCTCACAGATCGGTTTCACAGATCGGTCTGACAGATCGGTTTCACAGATCGGTGTGACAGATCGGTTTCACAGATCAGTTTCACAAATCGGTTTCACAGATCGGTGTGACAGATCAGTTTCACAGATCGGTGTCACAGATAATTTTCACAGATCGGTGTGACAGATCAGTTTCACAGATCGGTTTCACAGATCGGTTTCACAGATCGGTTTCACAGATCGGTTTCACAGATCAGTGTGACAGATCAGTTTCACAGATCGGTTTCAAAGATCGGTTTCACGGATCGGTGTGACAGATCAGTTTCACAGATCGATTTCACAGATCGGTTTCACAGATCGGTTTCATGTACAGTAACGGTGGGTGAACAGTGTTTCCAGACACCTTCAGTTTTTCCCTTTTTGACGTTTCTTTTGACGTAAATTACATTTAAAGCCTTATTTTAAGGGCTCTTAAGGCCGATTAAAATTATATAAATCCTATATTAATTATTCCTAAGGCTTGGAATGTTTTACTTGGTCAAACCACGTGGGTTAATGCGATCCGTTTTTAATGGAGAATTAACCGGATCTTAAACCGCCACCTCGTTAAATCGTAAAAAGGGATGAGATATCATTCTCCCTTGTTCTTTCCCTTTGTTCTCAACTAAGAGTTGCTAGAACCTTTCAATCCTTTCCGTAGGAGTTGCACAATCAATCTTTACTCCTAGGATTGGTTCTGCTTTGTTTTGATGCAACCAAGCTGTGTCGATCATTCTTCCACATAAGTTGTTGCGAGAGAAGGATTGTGACCCACTGTGTGGATAAAGGACGTCAAGAACTCTTCGAGGGAGGAGATTCATGGCTTCTCTAAATTGTATATGTTCAATCGTAGAATTATCATGATCTATCCCTTTGGATCACAATGAAATTGACCTAATTAAATACTTGAACTGGATTAAAAGAATTGGTTGATCGCATGCTGTTGCTTTATACCGTGATAACAGTTTGCCTCATGTATTCCTAGATATAGTGATATCTATGTTTTCTTTGATTTTTTGTTTGTTCATGATAGAAATTGATAATGAACTTAAAGCCAGAAATTAATTGTTAATTAATTGGATAAAGATAAAGAGGCATGTAAATTAATCTGGTTATTTCAGTTGTTGTATTTGTTCTAATTTGAGGTTAATCAAATCAAGGAAGTAAGCATGGTTATTTAATTGTGATAGATTGCTGATTAGGTATCCATGATTGGAACCTACGAATAACAAATCTGCCAAATCCATATGGATTAGAAAACAGATTATGTGGGAATTTAAAAAGGGTTCTGAGTTACCCGCTTGCTTGTAAGGCTGAATGCCTTGTGGTTTGGAGCTCTGAGTGCTCATTGTGTTTGACAGTTGAATGCCTTGTTAAAGGGCCGAGAGCCCATTTTGTGATGTTTGTTTTCCTACTGCTTGTGCTGTGATGTGAGCCTGGATGGCTGTTGTGATATGTGGAGGCATGGATACTTGTGGTTGTGGCAGCATATGACGCCTAGTGTGGCGAGATGAATCGGATTTTGCATATGGTTGTCAGGGAGGACACCAAGTGTGATGGTATGAGATGAATGTGATGGTTTGATGTTGGTGGTTTGGTTTGGTTTTTTATTTGCTTTACTTTTACCCACTGCTCAAGGCAGCTGGTCTTGCTTAACCTCTTTCCGAAGGAGGCGATGACACGCGGGGTATGCCACGTGCTTTCCGTGTTTAGCCTCTCGATGGAGGATGGGTCTATGCTCTTTCTATAGGCGGCAAAGACTCGACGGGTAGTATATCTACTCACCATGATGAGCCTCCTTTGTGTTTAGAATCATAGGATGTTTTTCTAGAATGCTTGGGAATTTGGAAAAGTAATTCTGTAATGAATGTTTGATTAAATGGTGAAAATCCACGGGGATGGAAATGCTGGAATTTAAAGGTGATGCAAATCTTAAAAAGGAGCAGTTGTTTTTGAAAGTGATGCCAGTTCAGTTTAATGTGGAATTGTTCATTCTTAATTAATGTTTAAATAATTAATTAATGTACAGTGGAACTGATAAATGAGAATGGAGTAATCTAATAAAGCTCTTCAATTGGTTGTGTGCTTATAGGATACCTAGTCTTTGAAGTAGCAGCCTGGAGTCTGAGAGACGTTAGCTGCAGTTGTATCTAAGAATAGGTAATTCCCATAGTGTGGATGTGAGTTACTTATATATTCTGTACTTTTTGTGTTTCTATACGCTACTCCACCCTGTCGGTAAGGGCAACTGACACCCGGGGGATTCTGAGCCCTGGGGGGCTGTTTTCCCCAACATTCTGATGGGAGGTTGAATGGCCGACTACCCCCTTTGGCCCCACTATCTTCTCTTGGTAGATACTTGTGCCATGAGGCACAGCGGTTAGTTACCCCATATATGTGTGTAGAGGGCTGTAATGGCTTGTGGTTATTCACATACATATATTCTGGATATAGTATCCTATGGACCACTATAGGTGTAATGTGTATAGGCTATGATGGCTTGAGGATCCTTACTCGGTGTATGGGCTGTAATGGCTTGAGGTATTATACCCGATGTATGATACACGTTATGCGGGATGTGGTGGCTCCTGGAAACTAACTGGTTACTTTTGGTTGTGAGGACGGTGTGGTGCTTCGCCCAGGTGTCTTCGGGCAAGCCTATGTGGTGCACGAGGTGAAGATTGTGGAGCTTAGCCCAGGTGTCTGCGGGCAAGCCTTTGGGGAGAGATGCACAGGACGTATGTTGTTGGGGCAAAGCGGCAAACCTGTGGGGAAGTAGTAGCGGGGTACCCTTGATATTCTTTATTATATGCTATATTCTTTTATGCGTTACTTGGTGAGATTAGCCATGGTGAGGTTGGGAACATAGTATACCTGTTTAGGTGACGAGTTACTTTCACTTGTTGTTCACTGGGCTTTAGCATGCTTTCTTTACCTTTGCACGAGAGGCTTGGGGAGGATCCTACTAAGTATACTGTTATAATCACCCTATGTACATATAAACTGTTTTTCAGGTCACTTGGAGCAGGTTGGAGATCAAGCGGGTTACTACTAGCTTGTGGTTGGAGGAGGAGCTGTTCGGGCTCGTGGTCGCTGCCGTTTTTCTTTCTTTTGGGTACTTTTAGTTTCCCCTTCAGTTGTAGTACTTTTGCATGACATTTCATATATGTACTTGGTTTCCTTTTATATTTTAGTTCTGAGTTGGAGTTGATTGGAGTCTATTCCATCTCTCTCTTCTGCATGTGTTCTCTTAGAGGGTAATGCCTCCCATTTGTGTGTGTATTATACCCTCGGTGCTGGTCGCCAACCCGGGGCCTACTGGAGGTGGGACTCGGGGGTCATTATCTCCTTTCTCACATTTCTGGCCTAGGAGGGGTACACTTTGTGGGGAGGGGGTCGTGATAGATCAACTACTACTTTGAAGTACACAACCCACGTCTCTTATATCCACTAGTATCTCAAAAAATTTCATCATACAATGAAATAGTATTATGTTTTAAAAAATGAAAAAGGAATCCCCATGTCCTATAAAATATAGGGAATCCAAGAGAATAATAGTTCTTATAAATATCATTAAAATTGGAATGAGCCAATTATGATGATGGGAAATAAGGATTTTCCAACATGTGATAATTTTGAAACGAATTACCCATGTTATTTGTTGAAAGGATTGTAATTTTGTTATTTGTGGGTAGATAATAGTCACTAAGAAATATAATAAAATATAATGAAGTAAAATAATGTTATTCAATGTTATCATTGTAATGATATTGGTTCTCTATAAATAATTTCTAAAACAATCAAGAGCATATATATCATGATAAAATAAGGGATCGTGGTCATGGATATGATTCAGAAGCAACCAATGTTGGTTGATTATGTACTTATATATATTGATCCAAGAATTATGTTCTCATTAAATTTATCTTCATATGATTACTCAAATATTTAAGGATTGTATTGTTGTACTTTTTTAAAAATGATTTGAGATAATATACTAAATGTTACCACAAATTATTATTTAGTAGAAGGTAAATCGATTCATAATATAATGAATTGTAACATGAATTATTTTAGTAGATTGGTAATCTATTCAGAAAAAACATGTTTGAGTAAATGAAAAACTTTAATATGTTGTTGATGTTGAGACAATGCTGAAGAAATCATTGATTTGGAAAAGTGATGACAAACTTGTAGTTTATAAATGACTTATAGACAAGTGGTCTATTCCATTATTGAATGATTTAAAAAAATGTTTTTTAAGAAGAATATGAAAAAAATATTTCTTATTTAGAGAATAAGTATGAATTCAGGTTTCCAATACGTTTATATGGTGATTTTATTTATTACCAAATTTTAAGATGAAACTTGACGAAGTTATTGATATGCTTTGATTTTGAAAAATGGTCGTCACATCATATTGATTAATGTATAATTATATGATAATTTTGGAATATCATTGAGTCACATTCATAAGGGATTAAATCCTAATTTGTTGGAAGATCTAACCATTTATATAATGGTTTAAGAAGATTATTGTGTGATATATTAGTGGTTAATGCATTACTTAACCTAATAATTCCTCATTATCTAACATATAAAGTAAAAATAGTCCAAGGAGTAATTAAAGGAAATTATTATGTTTTTAGAAACATATATTTATTTATATTCTTATAATGTGAAATAATTCCATAACTGTAGAAATAAAATGGTTTTGAAATAAAAATGATTCCATATTATGATCATTTTTATGATATCGATGACATTTATTAATATATATGGTTTTTGATTTTTTGGTAAAAAACATTCCCCTAGACATGTTATCTAGAACTATCAATCAGAACAAATATTTTTGAAATTTTCTTCCATGCCTATGTGTCTATTTAGAAATTATATTATACAAATAGGGAGTCTAGTGATGTGACCATTGTACATTCCATTATATCTTATTTAGAAGATGTATTATTAATTATTTTATGATGTGGTCCATTATATAATAATTTATTTTCATTCCCTACATTACTAAGTTATAAATAAATTGTGAGTACATAATTTAATTAATTTCGTGAGAATGTAACACCTCAAAAATCTAATATACCACACTATGTTCGATAGAATGCTTCACATGAATCACCATGCACGTAATGGAATATATTATCCCAAGGATAAACTATATATTAACTATTTTAAATTTACTAAATACACGACATATATTTTAATGAATGAAACACTATGTTATCTTGAATTTCATGCAAGGGGGATCTTCCACGATAGCTTACATTACAAGAAAGGTCGAGTACTTCCATAGCTTACATTACAAGAAAGGTCGAGTACTGCCAAAAAAATGTATTATTAATACAATATTATTTAATATAATACGATATATCCTTGAATTTATGATTGTGGTTGTGAATATTATTAACCAAATTATGAAAATTAATGGTTTCTATAAATATAAAATTATGTCTTTGGTTACCAACTAATGACAAACAAAAATAAGAACCAACTGCATATAAAAAGAATTATTATTATATATATTCTTCAAAATGAGTTTTGTATTAATAAACATAGTTAATTACAACTATTGATTTATTTTAATTAAATATAAATTTTATATAGTTTGCAAAATATTTTTCATATTAATCCATTTGGTTTTACATGCATTATATAAGAACAAATCCTATTTTTCACATAAAAATGTATTTTTATAAAGGTATTTTTCAACCTTTTAATGGAGAACCCATTTTAAATAAATATTTGGTTAATATAATTAATTTAATATGTCCAAAAAAACTTCATATTTTATATAGAGACATAATAATATTGTTAGGGTGACATTTTGAAAATTTTTAGAAACATATCATTTTTAATGTATAGTTAATAAAACTGCAATTTAGTTCAAAACTATGTTTTCAAGTAATTTATTTATAATGTTAAATATTGGTTTATATAATTCTTAATGTTTAGTTAGATAATATTTATTTATATTTATTCAATATATTTTATTATTTTCAATTTCAATTTGAAATTTAATATAAAAAATTGAAATATTTTGGACGTTTTACTATAAAATATCAGGTTGTCATCCGGCTTACTAAAAACATTTTAAATTAATTTCTTCCACTTAAATGATTGAAATTTGGAAAAAAATTATTCTTTATTTGGAATACAAATAATTTGTTCTGTCTAAAATGTACAACATAATTTATTTCAAAAATATTAATGAATGTAATAAAATTTAATTACAATTACTATGGCATAATAATGATTAATAATGGACTAATCATTTTACATAATAGCCAAAATGACCAAGAAACTTGTACAAAACCCAATGGATGTAATTATATTGACCATAAAACATACAAATTATTTTGGGTTGATTATTTTATTCCTTTTTTTGGAATGATCATGTGTAGACCATACATGTTTCCAAGAATTTCAATTGAGACCTTTTCATTTTTTAATAAAGGCCACCACCTATCCCCATTACTCAAACATCTCAAACCACTTACAGTTTTCCTTATTATAACAAAACAGATTCCAAAAATCCATCCTCTCAACCTTAAATCCACATTTTTAGAAAGAATCATTCAATAAATCCTTTTTCAATGAACTAAAAGAAGTTACCCGATTAAGATGTAGCATCTTCTCTCAAGCTCTCTAGTTTCATTTCCATTATACACCCCTGAAGTCTCTTTATTACATTAGTATAAAACCAAAACTATATCTTAAATATATTATTATGCTATTATGTAAATTTTTTGGACCTAATCTTATACAAACCTTCATATAATGCATGATGAACATACTGTTTCTTTGTACGAAGAACTACTGTATCATGAAACAATGTTTGTTCTATTTTCCTTTACCACATATTCTAAGGAAAATTTTGATGGAAGATCTATTTATATATGTTATATATGATATTTTGAAAACATATATGCTTTTTTAAATTATAATTATAACATACATTTATGTTTTACATCTTTTGTATATATGATAATATCATTTGAGAATGTGCGGACTATCTCCCCATCAAAGTCATATGACTTGTTAATACCATACATTTAACATATAATGGTTTTGTTTAATAAAAAATGTTACATATATATAATAGATATGAATCTGAAATTATAATATACATATGTATCATTTAGTTTTCATTATTTTTATACAACAATGAAATATAAGTACTGTTCAAGTATACATACGACCTACAATCTCCATGAATGGTACACTTCATTTTTAATCTCAAAATATGATGGAATAATACAAATACATATATAATGTAAATATATTATTATTAATGCATGGTTTAAATTATATAGATAACGATACAATGACCAAATTAATGTTAAAAACAAATAGAAATTTAAAAATTTCTGAGAAAACAAGGAAATTAACACCTGAAATAATGAAATTAATGGAAGATTATTCCCAAATTGTTAATAATATATTATAAATAATTAATATATGATATTATAAACACGATTATGGTTCGAGTATAAGTTATTAAAATATTTTAAACCAATATAATGTATTTTAATGTCCGTGCAACAAAAAAAGGTTAAGGTATGTGATTTTGTCTAAATTTACATTTCTTTGAGTCTTATTTGTTCTTATGAAATTTGTTTCTTTTGTAAGGTGTATATGATAAATTTTTTATTTTATATCATGATTATAATTATTTTAATGTTTTTATATGTTTCATTTAATGAAATTCATATTTATATATTGTGATTCAAATGTTTCAAATTGGTATATGATGCATTGGAATGTTTAAATATTTTTATCATAAAAAATGAACATTATTATTATCTTTGATATCTCACTTAATTTGGAGATTGTTACCCTTATCTTGAAACAACAAATAAATTTTAATCATTTCATAATGTAAATTTTACTAAATATCCATATTCTAATAAAATGGATATTAGTATTTATTAAATAGTATACCATTTTACATATAGAGTATATATTGGTAGTTATTTTTTTATATTGGGGAAACAATGATAATTATTTATTAATTATTCAATAAGGATATTTGATATGGGAAATAAATTATTTTGACAATCCTATATAAGGAATGATTCATATTGAAAATTATTGGTGTTTCTTGGAATTTATATATCTTCTTGATGCATCAACAGGTTCTTATGAGACAAATAATTTGGCCATGTTAAATGAATTTCTATATGTGGTTGTAATCTGTTCTATGAATGTTGATTTTGGTATAGTTTTTCATTATCCACAAGAATGACAGACATTAGAAACTATTTTAACTCAATTATTTGAATTTATTATTTATCCATGATATTTTTCATTTATAGATCATTTGATGTAATTTAATCTCAGTTTATTGATTTATGGAATACATTTCAGTTTCATAACTTAAAATATTATTTATTCCTTATCTAGGTATGTATATGGTATGAGTTCTTTTTTATTTACCATTCATTTTAATTTATTCCCATTGAGTCATTATTTCTTACCATTTAGTCACATAACTATGATTTTATTCTTACCATTATGATGTTTCATTTCACTACGTGTAGAAGAAACAAACATTGATTAATATATAAATGATATAGTTTATTTAAATTTATTATGTATCAGTTTTGTAATTTATATTTTCCAATGTTTTATGGGTATCATATATGTAATATATATTTCCAAGAATACTGAACTAATCAATATTTCAGGGTTCTATTCCATGTAATTATTCTAATGTAATAAAACAATAAACCAACATTGGAATTCAAGGGTTGTGGTATTATAGAAAACATTCATTCTTGTTTATTCCTCTTGTATGACACATTTTATTGGATATATTCCATGAATACAAAACTATAGTGGACTAAAACAGTGATGGAATATAACAATTATCATCGTGTAATTAATTAGATTCATGGTAATGAAAACTTTTCCAAATCAATCATTTCTTTATCATTATCTCAACATCAAGAATATGTGAAGGGATTTGAATCCCTCAATAATATGTTTTCTTCAAATTTATTATTTCAAATGAATGAAATTTATTTGTACCAATCAGAATATGATCTCAAATCCTTGATAAAAAACTACTATAGTAAAATACTCATATATTTAAAAATTATTATAACTAGAACATCTTTCATAAAATATTCAAATGAAAAAGTTCATGACTCCATGTACATAAAAACATGGATTATTTAACATCATCATTAAGTCATTAACAAGTCCACCTCTTCCAATTACATAATATTTTTTCCTTTCACATTTCACATGTATTATCTTCATCATCACCAATATAAACATTACTCATACCACCTTTCAAATTACATTCATGAGAATTCCAATTGAAAAAATGATTAGCATAAGGGCCATTCATTCCACATGTTCAAAATTTAACCATTGATGATGTATTTTGGAGTCCAATATTCTCATCCATTATATAAATAGAGCTCTTCATTTTTTTAAATTACATTTACTTAATTTTTTAACTATTTTATATAGTAAAAATATTTTCTTTTCCCTCTAATACATTCATATGCGATACTATTTCAACATTATTGACATAGACGAAACTGAATATGGATTTCTCCTTTGTCTTTATAACCTGAACTATAACAGCCCAAGATTTTATGAAAAATATTATTTTTTATTTCACTAATGTCTTGTGTTATACGCTACACCAAAAGGATCTTTCACAATACGCATCTCTGACCTGGCTTGAATTACATGCAATCACGACCTTCCACGATACTGTGTGTTGTACGCAACACCAAGTTTCGCTAAACAACGATATGCTATTAAAATATTATTAAAACTTGCCGTTATGAATAGTAATAACCAATTTTGTAAATTTCATTTTTCAAAATGGACTTCATTTTTGGATTCAGAGTATCAAATTTAGCCTAAGGTGAAATTTTGGTACTTTTCGGATAACTTTCATATTCTGATGAATAGTGAAAATTACTAAATTTTAATTAAAAACATCTTTTTTAATCGAAATAATTAATAGTGATAAATTATTAATTTTAGTGGTTTTAAAGTATATTTAGAATATATTTTTACAATTTAATACAATGATGGTCATTGGATGTAATTTCACTTTTAAACCAGTTATAAACAAGTTTCAATCTTTTGATAGTTATTATCTCTTAAAAACACGCTATTTGTTTTGACGACGAGAATTAATTTTTAAATTATTTAATGCAACTGATATGTTTTGAATTTGGTAAAATAGAAATAATTTTTGAGTTCATAATATCAAATATATATTAGGCCTAATTTTAGGTATTTTTCTGAAAACTTTCAATTTTTGATGAATAGTGAATCCACTAAGTGGTAGTTAAAAAAACTGAATTGTTCATAAAACTTAATTTTACCGCTTCTCTGAATGGAATTTCAAAAATCCGAGAGACATGGTTGATGTCAGTAAGTAAAATGTGGTTCAATGAGATGAAAATAATTTTTTGGTGAATAGTAACTTTTTACTTTTTTTACCACGGTTAAAAGTAAATAGGGTAATTAAGGGTAGAAATGATATTATTATTACCCTAAATCATGTACTAATTCTATTGGACAAGTGTAATTCGACCAAAAACAAACTTAGGAATAAAATATGACCATTTAGGCCCACTTGGATTATATTAGGACATTTATTATTACTTTATTTAAAGAATGGTTAAAAGAGTTAAAATCAAAGTTTATTTACTAAAACATTTTTAATATGGGGTTATACATAAGATAAATTCGACTATAAAACAAATATTATATTATTAATTTTTATTTTATTCCTAAAAATCTAAGGTTCGGCCAAATGACTTAGATAAGGTTATATATATTAATAATAAACAACTTGGGGTTCGTTTGGCTTCTTATAGTAAGTTTATTAACCTTATAGTGTAAGAACACAAGAAGACACGGTAAAAGTAAAATTATTTAACTTAATGTTATATCTAAATGATAATGTTAAAATAGGAACCTAAACTTATCTAAATTCTATTGGATGAAAGGGTTTTGACCCATCCCCACCTTAGCCTCGAAATAAATCAATTTGGAGCTATTTAGAACCGAACTTGACTTTATAATAAAATAATATTTTTAGTTAATCCAAAGGTGCCCCTCTCCTCCCTTATAAAAGGGCACCTCCTCCCTCTCTTCCTCACACAACATTGAGCCTTCATGCTCGGCCAACCCCTGCCAAATTATCTTCTCCACTTCCCTAGAAACATCCTAGAGGTTCTGGTCTTCCTCAAAGACAAATTTTAGTGCCCTAATAGGAGTTCTCAAAGAGGCGCTTCAAAGAAGAGGTAATTTCCGTTACCGATTCTTTCACCTTTATTTCTTCTTCCACTTCTTCTTCATAGGTTGTTTCATTATGAATTAATAACATTAGTATCAATCATATACTGATATGTTATTATATGTATGAAACAATCTTATTTCTCCATCTATCCATCCTACGGAAAACGAAATCACCGCGCGTGCGTACGTACGGAATACCGTCTCCACGCCGTGGTGAAATGTATTTTCCACCACCACCTTACTTGGATGGGTATAATGGTGTAAATAATAACTATATATTATTATATTAAATTGATATTGATTCTGAAATAGTATACATACACTCTAATACAGTCCCACGATCATGAGAACGATATCATCGCTCGTGCGTACGTACGGACTACCGTCTCCATGACACGATGAGATTCATTCTCCAATTTAACCATTCTTGAATGATTATAAAGTATATATAATAAGTAATCATAAAATATATGAAATAATAATGATACTGGATTTATGTGTATATATATGAATGTCATCTACTTAATTCCGTTCAACTCAATAAGGAAACGAAAATAGCGTTCATGCGTACGTACGGCCTACCGTCTCCATGAACGATGTATTTCATTCCATTTACTAATTTATTATTTATATGTATATTATGAATATATATATATATATAAATCATGTTTTATATTCTGGAATTATGTAATCATGATCTAAGTAATCATATGAATAATTACAAGTCAAAACACGGACGACAAATGAAACAATTTTACCCAAAACGCTCTTTAACATGGAATTTACTAAAGAACGGGTAATATAAAGTCATAAGTGAACCATATATGATATCATAACAATAAATATGATTCTGTAATAAGTCAATGACATTATTTAAATCATTATACAAGAGGTTCAGACACTTACGAAGCAAATCGGACCTAAGGTAAGGGAAATATCACAATCTCATTTTTATCCGAGATTGTTTATACTTTAGTATTTACTTGGGTGTATTTTATCATCAACATCAATGTTTCCTGAATATGTAATATTATTTCCATCCAACTACAATTTTTTAAATCCAATTTTATATTTCGGTGAGTTTTTAGTAAAAGATATGAAAGGAATCTTTTGTCGTTTTTCATAAGAGGTACTTTTTGAATTTTCCTACAAAAGTACGAAAAGAATGTTTTTTAACTTATACAGCATGAATGGATTTTTAAAACATTATTTCCAAGAATCTTCCTTTACAAGTTTTCAAGATTATTTTTAATCAACTTCTTTTACTTTAAAGTTGTATGACATGTTAAGAAAGGAAAAATGTTTTTGAAGAAGAAAGGATATTTTCCTCAAGAATGGAGTTCAAGTGTTTTATCAAAACTATTTTCCATATAAGATAATAACGGGTTCAGTTTTTATCCCTATTATTACATTGATTATGTTGTGATGGAAATATTTTTTTATGAATTACTTTATCTTATATGAATTGTTTTATGATTTCACGATGTTTAAGATTCCGATTTTTATTACATGGGTTATGAAATGATGTAAGAATTATGATTTTGTGGCACACATAAGAATGGTATCATTTTGAGATGGGTGGGACCTATATCTCCCTCCAATACATTGGTTAATGATTTTATATCTCATGAGATAGACATGGCTAGAATGGTAGGTTATACCGGTTCAGTGAAACATGACTGAAACGAGGGTGACTCGGTTCAGAAAGGGACTTTGTCCACTAAGATAGTCTTGGAAATGAGTATTGACTAACAAGAAATGATTCTCTATGATTATGTGTGTATTCCACAAAGATTCATGTTTTATGTTATGATTATTGTGATTAGAATTAACTGCCATGATTTATCCCATGTTATGAAATTATGCTCTCTTTTGCAGGTTTAGAGTTCCAAAATGTTATGTTCTTATGAATATGATGTGATTTATATTTCTTTTGTTTACCCTTACTGAGCATTTGAGCTCACCCTTTTATGTTTTCTTTTCCCCAGGATATAAACAATGGTTTTAGGTAAAAATGGAGGATCTTTATGGGAGATGTTGAAGATCTTTCACCACGATTAGAAGATTATATTCCGAGTTTCCAATGACACTAAACTATTACGGTCCTTGTGTGTGTGTTTTTTTAATGTACTAAGTATTCCGCAAATGTAATGTAATGTCCATGTACGTCAGGCTTTGGGTCTCTACAGTTGGTATCAGAGGAAAGGTTTAGTCAACCTTTGGAAACTAGGATGCAAAAACGTTAGTGAGATCCCTAGAGATATTTCTAAGGTATGTCCCTAAGGATAAGTATACGTATAGTATATAGTCCTATAACTATGGTAACAATATTAGATTAAACCAAAGATGTTAGATATTGAAGTTACTCCCCATTTATTCTGATTTTTTCCTCTCACACAATTCTTTTTGGGTTTTAGAAAATGGCTGGAAACAAGATGATTCACGATAATGGAGGATATGATGGACAATGGAATGATATTCTTCATGAGAAACAAAATGAAATGGGATTTGGAAGTCTAAACATCATTATTATTCCGAATCAGCAATCTCATAATATGATCAATAAAGTAAAATTTGGTAAGTTTCCTGACTCGGATAATAACAGAAAGATGGAGTTTCGTGATGATCATAGAGGAAAGAAAGTTCAATTTCACCTATGTAAATCATGTGGGAAGATGCATCAAGGAGAATGTTTCAAAGGAACTGGAAGATGATTTGGGTGTGGAAAATAAGGACACAAATCCATTAAGTGCAAAGGAAAAGGTTTAGTTAACAACAGGGATGAGGATAATGGTATTGCTACGACATCAACAATGGTTAAATGTATTAAATGTGTAATGTACGAGCATTATGCAAACCGATGCCCTAAGGGAAAGTCTCATGAAGAGAATCAGTATTGTCATATGGGTAGTATTTATGTGGATGATGATGAAAAGACTCCAAATGATATGTGAGATGAAAGAATTGTTGAAGCTCGGTCAATGGTTTATGAATGTAGTTGAATGATTACATGTTTATCATGTGTAATGTTGTATAAGTAATCTCATGGTACTATGGAATAAAGAGACATCTAAAGATTGTTACACTGTTGCCTTTCCTTGAGTTTTGAAAGTGTATGATTAATGATACCAGTATCCATGAAAGGTTATACAGATATTTTTGGAATGTAGATGATATGCGCATAATGAAGAGATATGGAGAAAATTAAATGTTTGATAGTATTCATGAGCTCATGACTGATATAAGGAGAAGGTTATATCATGGTTTGAGTATATAGAATTTTTGGATTTTGGTATGTGGAAAGAGTTAAATTTTGACAGCATTCATGTTTTCACTAAAGTTTAATGGGTATTCATTTTTCAAGAGAATACATAATTAAGGTATTCACATGATTGGAATGTGACCAACAAGATATCTGGGGGATAAATGATGGTATTCACATGCATGGTTGACGGCATTTCATGTTATCGTTTTCTTTATACAATGAGCTTGGACCGAAGTATTTTAGATAAGCCAAAAGATTGGAATGGATTATGTTAACAATAAGTAAGTATTGTTTAAGGATAGAATTTTTTTTTGATATTATTTATGTGATGTTATAGTAATGTAGTTTTAGAAAAAGGACAACCTGCCGGACGGGCGACAGCCCATCGCGTCGGACAAGGCTGTGGGAATCGAACCCACAACCGAAGTGCGACTGGCCTTTATCGCCTACCACTGGCCTACAGGAAGTCCATGTTTAGTAGAAACTTTCTTTATTATATTAATAAGTATGATGTATGAAGTATAAGTCCATTTTAGGAACTATATAAGATTAATCTCACTATAGATGGACTTATGTAACTTTTTTAACCTTTTGTTTGAGACAGATGGAATGACCCATCATTCTATCACATGATCTACTAACACATCACGAATAAAAAATTCAACTTCATTTTTTTAAGAGATGATGTAGAAATTGTCCAAATAAAGACAAATGGTGAAACTATACCAAAATTACGAAAGTATTTCTTCTAATTCCAATTTCATCAACTTAATGGAAATGATCTTGAAAACCAAAAATTTTGTCCTAGTACTCTTATATCTGATGAATTAGATGGTATCTTATATCTTCACAAATTTATGGATTTGTGATTTCTGGCTTTTCCATAGCCATGTTTTCTACCACTCTCCATCAGAACATGATGGTTAGATTTCTCTTCCATATCCATATTTACACATATGTGGAAACCGAGTGATTAGTTTATTTGGGTAACCGTTAAGTTTCATACTTTTGATTTTGAAGATTGATTTTGGTATTCCTTTTTACGATGTGGGTTTCTATTAAAGAATGTTTCGAATAGTAAACCATTTATAACCCTGACGAATTTCGAGGGCGAAATTCATTTTAAGGGGGTAGAATGTAACAGCCCAAGATTTTATGAAAAATATTCTTTTTAATTTCACTAATGTATTGTGTTATACGCTACACCAAAAGGAGATTTCACAACACACATCTCTGACCCGGCTTGAATTACATGCAATCGCGACCTTGAACGATAGCGTGTGTTGTACGCAACACCCATTTTCGCGAAACAACGATATGCTATTAAAATATTATTAAAACATGCCGTTATGAATAGTAATATCCACTTTTTGAAAATTTTTAAATTTCATTTTTCAAAATGGACTTAATTTTTGGATTCAGAGTATCGAATTTAGCCTAAGGTGAAATTTTGGTACTTTTCGGATAACTTTCATATTCTGATGAATAGTGAAAATTACTAAATTTTAATTAAAAACATCTTTTTTAATCGAAATAATTAATAGTGATAAGTTATTAATTTTAGTGGTATTAAAGTATATTTAGAATATATTTTTACAATTTAATAAAATGATGTTCATTGGATGTAATTTCACTTTTAAACCAGTTATAAACAAGTTTCAATCTTTTGATAGTTATTATCACTTAGAAACACGCAATTTGTTTTGAAGACGAGAATTAATTTTTAAATTAATTAATGAAACTGATATGTTTTGTATTTGGTAAAATAGAAATCATTTTTGAGTACATAATATCAAATATATCTTAGGCCTAATTTTTGGTATTTTTCTGAAAACTTTCAATTTTTGATTAAATAGTGAAACCACTAAGTGGTAGTTAAAAAAACTGAATTGTTCATAAATCTTAATTTTACCGCTTCTGTGAGTGGAATTTCAAAAATCCGGGAGACACGGTTGATTTCAGTATGTAAAATGTTGTTCAATGAGATGAAAATAATTTATGGTGAATAATTACTTTTAACTTTTTTACCACGGTTAAAAGTAAATAGGGTAATTAAGGGTAGAAATGATATTATTATTACCCTAACACATGTCCTAATTCTATTGGACAAGTTTAATTAGACCAAAAACAAACTTAGGAATAACATATGACCATTTATTCCCACATGGATTACATTAGGACATTTATTATTTATTTATTTAAAGAAGGGTTGAAAGAGTTAAAATCAAAGTTTATTTACGAAAACATTTTTAATATGGGGTTAAATATAAGATAAATTCGACTATAAATATTCCTTAGAAATAAAAAAATATTTTTCTACATAATTGTATTTTATTTTTAATTTTTAGACATTAAATAATTTAATTTATTTATGACACAACGATGATGCAGTAATTATCTTATTAATGAAATATTGACAAAATTGATGTTATAAATACCCAAATAAATATAATTTTAGACTTTTTATGAATTACACTAATTTTCTAGGTTAATATGACATGTTAGTATTGATTTAATGAACGTTTTTCGAACTTATCATTCTGTTATGATTTTCAAAAAAATCAATTACTAAATAGTGTCAAAATTGGCAAAAAATAGTTTTTAAAACAAATATTATATTATTAATTGTTATTTTATTCCTAAAAATCTAAGGATCGGCCAAATGACTTAGATAATGTTATATATATTAATAATAAACAACTTGGGGTTCTTGTGGCTTCTTATAGTAAGTTTATTAACCTTATAGTGTAAGAATACAAGAAGACACGGTAAAAGTAAAATTATTTAACATAATGTTAAATATAAATGATAAGGTTAAAATAGGAACCTAAACATGTATAAATTATATTGGATGAAAGGGTTTAGACCCATCCCCACCTTAGCCTCGAAATAAATCAATTTGGATCTATTTAAAACCGAACTTGGCTTTATAATAAAATAATATTTTTAGTTATTCCAAAGGTGCCCCTCTCCTCCCTTCTAAAAGGGCACCTCCTCCCTCTCTTCCTCACAAAACATTGAGCCTTCATGCTCGTCAAAACCCTGCCAAATTCTCTTCTACACTTCCCTAGAAACATCCTAGAGGTTATGGTCTTCCTCAAAGACAAATTTTAGTTCCCTAAGATGAGGTATCAAAGAGGCGCTTCAAAGAAGAGGTAATTTCCGTTACCAATTCTTTCACCTTTATTTCTTCTTCCAATTCTTCTTCTTAGGTTGTTTAATTATGAAGTAATAACATCACTATCACTCATATACTGATATGTTATTATAAGTATGAAACGATCCTATTTCACCATCTATCCTTCCTACGGAAAACAAAATCACCGCGTGTGCGTACGTACGGAATACCGTCTCCACGCCGTGGTGAAATCTATTTTCCACCACCATCTTACTTGGATGGGTATAATGGTGTAAATAATAACTATATATTATTATTTTAAAGTGATATTGATTCTTAAATAGTATAAATACACTCTAATACAGTCCCACGATCATGAGAACGATATCATCACTTGTGCGTACGTACGGACTACCGTCTCCATGACGCGATGAGATTCATTCTCCACTTTAACCATTCATGAATGATTATAAAGTATATATAATAAGTAATAATGAAAAATATGACATAATAATGATACTGTATTTATATGTATATATATTAATGTCATCTACATAATTCCGTTCAACTCAATAAGGAAACGAAAATAGCGTTCATGCGTACGTACGGCCTACCGTCTCCATGAACGGTATATTTCTTTCCATTTACTGATTTATAATATATATGTATATTCTGAATATATATATATATAAATCATGTTTTATATTCTGGAATTAATTAATCATGATCTATGTAATCATATAAATAATTACAAGTCAAAACACGGAGGACAAATGAAACAATTTAACCCAAAACGCTCTTTAACATGGAATTTACAAAAGAATGGGTAATATAAAGTCATAAGTGAACCATATATGATATCATAAAAATGAATATTATTCTGTAATAAGTCAATGACATTATTTAAATCATTATACAGGAGGTTCAGACACTTACGAAGAAAATCGGACATAAGGTAAGGGAAATATCACAATCTCATTTTTATCTGAGATTGTTTATACATTAGTATTTACTGAGGTGTATTTTATAATCCACATCCATGTTTCCTAAATATGTAATATTATTTCCATCCACCTAAAATTGTTTAAATCCAATTTTACCCTTCGGTGAGTTTTTAGTAAAAGATATGAAAGGAATCTTTTGTCGTTTTTCATAAGAGGTACTTTTTGACTTTTCTGACAAAAGTACGAAAAGAATGTTTTTCTAACTTATACGGAATGAATGGATTTTTAAAACATTATTTCAAAGAATCATCCTTTACAAGTTTTCAAGTTTATTTTTAATCAACTTCTTTTAGTTTAATGTTGTATGACATGTTAAGAAAGGAAAAATGTTTTTGAAGAAGAAAGGATATTTTCCTCAAGAATGGAGTTCAAGTGTTTTATCAAAATTATTTTCCATCTAAGATAATAAAGGGTTCTATTTTTATCCCTATTATTACATTGATTATGTTGTGATGGAAATATTTTTTTATGAATTCCTTTATCTTATATGAATTGTTTTATGATGTCACGATGTTTAAGATTCCGATTTGTTGACCTCACCTGTTTTGATAATCTCAATCATGTATTTATTTGTGTTGAAAATCCCAATTATGTCTTCATTCTCTATGATATTGTTAAGTATTGTTGATCTATACTTTAATTCTTTTAAATCTATGATCAAACCAATAACAACTTATTAAAATAAGTCTTTGGAATATGTTAATCATCATTTATCCATGTTCATACAAGTTATAAATTGATTCTAACACAATCGGATGTGTTCTGCATAAAACAGATAAGTAATCTGCCTATAGCTACTGATAAAGAGCTACCGGTAACCAGCCTACTGATAGACTTAGTCTACCGACAGACAGCTACCGATAGACTTAACACAGAGTTACCGATGTACTTATAAATACAACTACCGATACAAACGTAGAGCTACCGGTGTAAGTATAAATAGCTACCGATGGAATAAGAGTCACCGATGGACGAAGCTACCGATAGACTCACAGCCACCGACGCATGGAGCTACCGATGCATGTACCTACCGACGCATGGAGCTACCGATGCATGTACCAACCGACGCATAGAGCCACTGATAGAGTCAAAGCAACTAATGACATTGAGCTACCGATGTTCAAGCTACCGATGTTCAAGCTACCGATGCTGATTACCTACCGATCACTCAACTCACTGTTTCAATTTCTTTATTTCCTATATTTAATCTATCTAACGGTCATATCATACATTTTAATGATTTGTCAAATATCTAATAAAGGTTGTCGGATGTCAGGAACCCGTACCTCGTACCTGCTGAAAAGAAATCTTTTCTGTCCCCTGATGGGAGATAAATACGAGAAGACTACATACCAGAAAAAGATGCGAACGTGTGAAGAAAACAAACAACAAGAAGCGAACCAGAAATGTGCTGTGCATCCAATATACCAAAAGACGACACAAGCACAAGTGGAACACAGAGAAGCTCATAGACAATCAAGCATACTCGAGAAGTGTTCTGTGCATACAAGAAGAACTTCATCGACTACATTCTCACCACCTGTGAACCTGGAGCATACGACACTCTGTTTCTCAACAGAAACAAGAAGAGGACTCAGACTCACTTCTAATCAAATTCAAAGGAGTCCAGAGCTATACTGAAATCACCAGAACAATCTCTAAACACTACATCTCTTATTCTGTGATTTATTACCATTCATTTCGAGCAGTGTGTGTTATCTGCTATATCTAACACATACACTGTCTCCTGTACTCAAACTGAAGGATCTGTAAATCCTTACAAAACTCTTTCATTCTTTCTTTCCCACGAAGAACTGTGGTAGAGGTCATGTGTGACCTGGACAGCTGGTTTCTATTGTACTGTTTCCCACGAAGAACAGTGGTAGAGGTCTTGGACCTGGACAGTTGTAAACTGTTGAACCCCGATCCAGGGTGTGGATCATTTTTATATAAACTCTTGAGAGGACTAAGTCTTAGCTTGAGACTGAACCTCTTGGTTACATTGTTGTGCCATCTATTTCAAAGTTTTATTCCGCTGCTAATCACTTTAAAACCAATACTGTTTGTAAAGTTACTTTGATAATTAAATTAGCAAGTGTTTATGTTAAGTGTAGATTAGTAAGTTAGTTTCAAAAGATAATCACACACTCTTGTGTTGATTAACTGGGAATTAATCAATCCCTTGAGAACCTAACAGAATCTCTACATTAATATAAATTCACTACAGTTTAATTTATTATTTTATTTGGGGGTCTTTAAGACACTGGTTTTAAATATAGAAATTTTAATTGGTACTCAATTCACCCCCCTCTTGAGTAAACCACTCCGACCAACACTTGGTATCAGAGGATCGAAAATACTTTCTAAAAGTACTCTGCTTTTGAACTGTGATTTAAGTTGTATTTTAAAGTTCATAAAATTTCTGTTATTTCTAAATTTTTATCTCTTTAAAATTTTCTCATCATGGACAATAGACTTGAGGGTGCTGCTACTAACCGGCCAACTTTCTTCAATGGAACTAATTATGCTCAGTGGAAGCTGAAAATGAAAATCCATCTAGAAAGCATAGGTTTTGATATTTGGACTGCTATTGAATCAGAATACAAAATTCCTACTACTGCTAGATCTACTTGGGATGAACCTACAAAGACTGCTTACAATAACAAATGTAAAGCTATGAATGCCTTGTACTGTGCTCTAGGAGATGAAGAGTTTAATAGAATTTCTTCATGTAAAACTGCTTTTGAAATTTGGGATACCTTAGCTGTTTCTCATGAAGGAACAACTAATGTTAAAGAAATGAGATTGAACACCTATACTATCAAGTATGATAATTTTAAAATGAAGCCTGACGAACCCATTTCTGACATGTATCTCAGGTTCAACGAAATTGTCAATACAATGATTTCGCTGGGAAAGGATGTCTCATCGAAGGAACAAATTATGAGAATTTTGAGATGTCTACCTGATAGATGGAGAGGCACATCTGTCTCAATCAGAGAATCATGTGACATAGCTGCTCTACCTGTCAAGGAACTAATTGGCAAGCTGATGATGTATGAAGAAGAGATTAAAGTGAACAAAGAGGAAGAAAATGAACCTGCAAGAAAGTCTGTTGCTTTCAAATCCTCAACCTCAAAGAATAAGGACAAGGAAAAGCTTCAAGCTGTAGTTGAAAGTTCAAGCTGTGAAGACAGTGGAAGTGATTCTGACAGTGATGCTGAGATGGCTCACATTGCTAGAAGATTTAAGAAATTTTATAGGAAAAAGAATTTCTTCAGAAAAACAAATTATAAGGGTAAGTATGATCACCAAGGCAAATGGAAAAAGGACTGGAAGAAGAATGACAAGTCAGATGATGTTGTATGCTATGAGTGCAAGAGAAAAGGACACATTAAAGCCGACTGTCCAAAGCTGAAGTATAAAAAGAAATATGAATATAAGGACAATAAGTTTAAGAAAGCTATGAAGGATACTTGGAGTGCTTCAGAAGACAGCACAAGTGAAGCTGAATCTTCAGACTCTGAAAGGAATCGAGCCAACATGTGCTTTATGGCAAACACTTCTGAGGTAACTGCTGAAACTCCTGCTTCAAATTCATATTATTCTGGAGATGATTCTGAAGGTGATAACATGTCTAAATCTGAACTGTTTGAATACTGTGATATGCTGGAAGAGACATGTAATGAACTTAAGGATAAATACAAGTCATTAAAGAAACAGCATGCTCTCACCACTACAGTTAAAACCGAACTTACTATTGAAAAAGAGAAAAATGCTCAACTGTTAAAAGAAAATACAGAACTGAAACTGTCAAATGAGCAACTTAGAAAAGACTTAGAGAAGTTCACCAATGGCAAGAATACTCTAACAAAGATGCTAGGAAAGCATGTAGCACCTAATTATACTACTGGTATAGGATGCCAACCTGGACAAAGGAAAATTGCTAAAACTAGATTCATTTCTAAATCTGGACAGAATGAAGGTAATTCTGGAACTTCATATGCTTCAACCAGTTATATACATAGCTATGGATCTAATAAAGTTTATCTTACAAAGCATGTCAATTCTACAAATTATATGAGACCCATTAGACAAATATGGGTACCTAAAGTGTTATTGGCTAACCTATCTGGACCCAAGAAAATCTGGGTACCAAAATCATCTCCCATCTAAATCTGTTTTGTAGGGAACTTGCTTAAAGAGCTCCTGTAAAGAGACATGGTATTTGGACAGTGGATGTTCAAGACATATGTCATGAGACTTCTCTTGTTTCAAGAGTTTAATAAAAGTTGATGGAGGCTTTGTCACCTTTAGTGATAACTCAAAAGGGAAAATCATCGGCCTAGGCCAGATTGGTAACACTGATTCAATTTTGATTTCTAAAGTTTTATTTGTTGATGGCCTTAAATACAATTTATTAAGTATTTCTCAGTTATGTGATGATGGTTTTCATGTTAAATTTGAAAATGATTCTTGCAAAGTTTTTGATTCTAAGAATGTTTTGGTATTTTCTGCCTTAAGAAATGAAAATGTTTATGCTGTTAATCTGAATTCTTTAGCTAAGCAGAATATTAATTGTTTGAATGCTTTTCATAAAGAATCTTGGCTATGGCACAGAAGATTAGGACATTGCAACATTCACTCACTTAGAAAACTTTCTAGGAAAAACCTAGTTAGAGACCTACCTAAGTTAGAATTCCCAAATGATAGAGTGTGTAACCCCTGTCAAAAGGGAAAACAACACAAAGTTTCTTTTAAATCAAAGAAAGAAGTTTCAACTTCTCAACCACTTGAATTGGTTCACATGGATTTGTTTGGACCATCAAGAGTTTCTAGTTTAAATGGGAAGCACTATGTTTATGTTCTTGTAGATGACTTTTCTAGATATACTTGGGTATATTTTCTAGCTCACAAAAGTGAAGCTTGTTCTTACTTTGTTAAATACTCCAAGTCTGTAGAAAATCTTAGTGGACTCAAGATTAAGACCCTGAGAAGTGATCATGGTCGTGAGTTTGAAAATCAAGATTTTGAATCTTATTGCTCACACAATGGCTATACTCATAACTTCTCTGCCCCTAGAACACCCCAACAGAATGGTGTAGTAGAAAGAAGAAACCGAACTCTTCAAGAAATTGCTAGAACCATGCTCAATGAATATGACCTGCCTATTTAATTTTGGGCTGAAGCTGTAAATACAGCTTGTTATGTTATTAATAGAGTCTTGATTAGACCAGTTCTTAAGAAAACCCCTTATGAATTGTGGAACAATAGAAAGCCTAAGGTTAATTACTTTAAAGTTTTTGGTTGCAAAGTATTTATTCTGAATACTAAAGATAATCTGGATAAGTTTGCTTCCAAAAGTGATGAAGGAATTTTTCTGGGTTACTCTATTTCAAGTAAAGCCTATAGAGTATTCAATAAGAAAACCAAATGTGTGGAAGAATCTGTTCACATCAAATTTGATGAAACTGATCCACATGAGCCTAAAACCTCTCTTGAAAATCTGGAATAAGACTTATCTATTATGGACCTTAATGATAAATCTAAAGAACCTGTTATAAAAGTATCCAGTTCTGGACTTTCTCCAGAATCTGCTTCTGTTGAACCCGAACCTATAGATGAACCTGAAATTTCTAGTCCAATCTTTACTAGATCAACGAGGATTCTAAAGAATCATCCTTTAGAAGCTGTTGTTGGTAATCTTGATAGAGGAACACAAACTAGAGCTTCTCTAAGAAACCAGGTTGAACATCAAGCCTTTCTTTCACAGGTGGAACCCAAAAATATCAATGATGCTATCAATGATGAATTCTGGGTAATAGCTATGCAGGAAGAATTAAATCAGTTTGAAAGAAACAAAGTCTGGGAATTAGTTGACAGACCCAAGGACACTTTGACAATAGGTACAAAATGGGTTTTTAGAAATAAAGTAGATGAATCTGGAAATATAGTTAGAAACAAAGCTAGACTAGTTGCACAAGGATATAGTAAAGAAGAAGGCATAGACTATGAGGAAACTTTTGCACCTGTAGCTAGACTAGAAGCCATTAGGATCTTACTTGCATATGCTGCACATCTGGATTTCAAGTTATATCAAATGGATGTTAAAAGTGAATTTCTAAATGGTTTTATAATTGAAGATGTTTTTGTAGAACAACCACCTGGATTTGCTAACCCCCATTTTCCAAATCAAGTTTTTAAACTTTCTAAAGCTTTGTATGTTTTAAAACAAGCTCCAAGAGCTTGGTATGATAGACTTAGCAATTTCCTTATTCCAAAAGGTTTTACTAAAGGGATTGTTGATCCAACTCTTTTCATTAAAAGAATTTCTAAAGATGTTTTAGTTGTACAAATATATGTTGATGATATTATTTTTGGATCTTCTAAACGCTCTTTATGTACTGATTTTTCAAAAAGTATGCAAAATGAATTTGAAATGAGCTTAATGGGAGAGCTTAAGTACTTTCTTGGATTTCAAGTATTTCAAAATGAAAATGGTATTATTTTGAATCAAAGTAAATATACAAAGGATCTTTTAAAACGTTTTGGTCTGAATAGTATCAAGAAAAGTGAAACTCCTATGAGTACTACCTGTAAATTGGATGCAGATGAAACTGGGAAACCAGTTGATCAAACAAATTACAGAGGTATGATTGGTAGTTTACTTTATCTTACTGCTAGTCGACCTGATATTATGTTTAGTGTGTGTATGTGTGCTAGATTTCAAGCTAACCCAAAAGAATCTCATTTGCTTGCTGTTAAAAGAATTTTTAAATATCTCAAACACACGGTTAACTTAGGTTTGTTTTACCCAAAAGGACAATCCTTTGAGTTAATGAGTTATTCAGATGCTGACTTTGCTGGTTGTAAGTTAGATAGAAAAAGCACATCAGGAACATGTCATTTGCTTGGAAAATCCTTAGTTTCTTGGTGTAGTAAGAAACAGAACTCGGTTGCATTATCTACTGCTGAAGCAGAATATATAGCTGCTGGTAATTGCTGTGCACAAATTCTGTGGATGAAACACACTCTTTTAGACTATGGATACGTTTTTAAACATGTTTCAATCAACTGTGATAACACCAGTGCAATAAACATCTCTAAGAATCCTGTATCTCACTCTAGAACCAAACACATAGATGTAAGACACCATTTACTAAGAGATCACTATCAAAAAGGTGATATTTCTCTTGAATTTATTGGCACTGAACATCAATTGGCCGATATTTTCACTAAACCTTTAAGTTCGGATAGGCTAAGTTTCATAAGACATGAACTGGGAATGTTTAATCACAACCGGTGTGAAAATTCTCACTGATGTGAAATTCTCACCGATGTGGAAATTCTCACCGATGTGAAATTCTCACCGACGTGAAAATTCTCACCGATGTACAACTCTCACCGATTTGTTTTTCTCACCGATGATTAACTCACACCGATGCAAAGTTTAAAACTTCTGTCTGCCGCCAAGAATACGAATCGTTTTATTTTATTTTATTACTCTATTTTAATCGTTTATTTGGAATTCCTAAATGATAAAACTAAGTCTAAGCCACTTCTTACCTCACCGAGCTCAAAATCTTTCACCTTCAAACCTTAGCACCCAAATCGACCAAGAACCCTAAACCCGCGATGGCAAAAACCAAGCTTCCTATCATCAGAGATGAAAGTGCAGAACCAAATGCTAAGAAGCAGAAGACACAACATAAAGCCAGTGTTAGTGAAGTCAAAACTAGATCGGGAAGGCGACCAGTGAATCCTCACTTGCAGAATAGAGATATAGTAATCGAGAAGGAACTGTGTGTGGAATGGCTACTGCCTAGCAAATCCTTAGTTCTCGAGATTCTGGAAGACCAAAAATGGGTGGATTGTTTCTCGAATAACAATGGCCCATACTACCCGAAATTGGTAAAGCAGTTCTATGAGTTTGTAACCTTTGAGAAGTCTGAGAATGAGAATCGGGTAAGCTCTTTTGTAAATGGAAAAGAGATGTCTTTTTCTTCAGTAGAGTGGGATGAGAGTTTAAAAGTACCTCATGAAGGTGTCTCTGGGTATGTATCAAGAGCAATGCCACCTAGTAGTGACATTTTTGATTATGAGACTGCCTTACAAGAGCTGACTGGGAATGGAAATCAAAGGCAAGTGGTAGCTGCTGAAATGGATGGAGAGAATCGACTGCTTTTCAAATTTGTTCAGCATGTGTTGATACCGAGGAGAGGAGATTTTGCAAATCTGAGATATCAAGATATCTATCTTCTTCATTTGCTAAGACATGGTGTAAAAGTCAATCTGTGCAGATTGTTGATGCTTCAAATGGAAGACATGATTAGACCAAAGTCAAAGACCAATGATTTGTTCTTTGCCAAGCTGATTTCAGTGATGATAAAAGTGAAAGAAATAGCTGAGTCTCGGGATGAGACATTTGTAGTCAAGAACAATTTCTGCATCACCTCGACTGTTTGCAAGTATATGAAAATTAACTGGAACCCATGGAAGGGGGAATGGGTCAGTGATGATCAGAAAATCTATGATAGGTTTAATCCTATGGATTATCCCTCAAGACCAAAGGATATGAGAGATCCGAGTCTAAAACCTGATGAAGAGGAACCTGCTTATAGTGATGAGACAGAAGAAGAAGAAGAAGAAGAAACTCCTATGGATGTTGGAGGAGATCCAGACTTGCCCCCAAGTCCTGTTGCAGAACTGGTTTATTCTAGAAAAGGAAAAGTAGAGGAAGTTTTGCCTACTTATGAGGAATACCAGTCTGTACCTCACCAAGAAGAAGAGGAAAAGGAGAATGCATCTGAATCGCCTGCTTCTGGTAGGTTAAGTATGAGTCCCTTAATTGGAAACTCAGCTATACCTGCTTCTGAAGAAGAAATAGATAGAGAAGAAGCTGTACCTGTATCAGAAGATCTTCTAAATGCTACACCTGTAGAACTTGTGGTAGAAGATTCTGATGAAGAACGGCCAGCAGCATAGGCTGTTGTGATACATGAGAATGCACCCATTGAGGGGGAGCATCAGTCTGTGCTTGGAAATGTTACAGTAGCTGTTGAGCTTGGAGACTGGGTAGAAGACCTAGGGTTTATAGTCTGTGGATTGGATTATCCAGATTCTGACAATGAGATGTCTGTGGATAGACCAAAGACCAATTATGATCTTGCTGCTGAGTTGTTGCCAGACGATGTAGTCAGATTTCATGATTTGAGTAAGCTGAAAGAGGACCTCAAATCCAGTTTTGTTGAAGAAGTGAAGCTAATGGAAACCTCTCTTGCATCCTCAATTAATTCAATAATGACTACTTCTGTTGTTAATTTGGCCTCAGCAAGGGGATCTTCTGCAGTTGTCTCAAGTGATTTTGTTTCCAAATCAGATCTTGAATCCATGAAGAATGAGATAAAAGAATCATTCAGTGCTTCAGTTGCTGAGATGAAGGAAAGCTTTTATGAAGAAATGAAAGTTCTAGAGAGATCCTTCGAGTTATCTCTGGCTTATAATTTATCTTCCTTTATGTCTGAGATTTTGGAAGAAGTGAAAGAATGCCAGACTCAGTCTTCAAGAATCGAAGCTGATTTGGAAGCTCTCAAGACATCAGTTGTTGCTTTGGATTCCTATATGAGCTCCAAGTCTCAAGCTGACAAGGACCTAGCCTATGTGAAGAGTGTAGTCAGCCAGTTTGTCTCAGTGTTTGAAAGTTTCAAAACCTCAGTGAAGGATCATGTTCAATTACAAGACTCTCAAGTTCAAAGCCTAATCAGTGGTTTGTTAAAGAGTTTTAAAGAGACTGTTTCCTTTTCTCTTGGCCCTCTCACATCCAAACCATCAGTTGATATGAACTCAGTTCGAGCAATATTGAAGGAGGAGATTGGTTCTATTTCAACCAGTGGCTCTGGGGACTCATCAGAGTTAAGCCGAGTGGTGCTCTCTATAAGGGATTCTGCCAGAGAAATCATGAAGATAGTTCAAGATTTTATGAGAGAAGCCTCTGCCTCTCAAGAAGCCATAAAAAGCAAAGTGGACTACTACTTCTCCAAAATTTTCACCAAGCATCAACTCGAACACCACTTCAAGCTAATGTTGGAACACATGAAGCTTCCTCCAGTCACCCAAGCTTTCAAAGAACAAGTGAGCAAGCTGAGAGAACTGACTCCTGCCTTAGAGAAATTCATGGAGAACAAAGATGATTTCATCTCTGCTATGGAAAGAGGAGGAGGAATTATTATGGATTTTAGAAATCTGCTGCTGCCCTTCTTGCATGTTGATGCTAGGCCAGTCATCATCCCTCCTGCTTTGCCTGCTTCTGCCTCAGCTGCATCCTCAGTCCAACTGACTCCTGTTCAAGCCATTCAAAGCCTCAAACCGATGATTACCCAAAAATCTTCAACCTACAAGCCTGACTCTGTGTCAGTGGCCCAGCCTCCTTTGATCTTTTCTGGCATTCCCAAACCTTCACCTGAATCCTCACCACCTGAGCATCCTTCTGATCCCAAAGGAAAATCTCACATTGCAGATGCGGATTGAACCAGTGGCCAAGCTTTTTGATAGGAATTCCTTTGTAATCTGTTTTTGTTGTACTTTTTGAATACTATAATACAGACCACTTTTTACTTCTCTTTGTTTTATTTATCTCCTATATATATATATATATATATATGCTTTCCCACTTTTTGATTATCACAAAGGGGGAGAACAATAAGAGAGGGGGAGAAACTTTTTTATGAGAGAATAAGGAGGAGAACAAAATGAGAAATATTTTCAATGGAGAAAAATAAGGCATAAGGGGAAACACATTATCCTTTGTTTTGTTTCCATTTTTATCTTTGATACCTTATGTCTATATAGTACCTTATTATTTTTACCTCTGATAACTTATGTCTATATCATACTATTTCTATTATCTATGATGCTGTTTTCTCTGAGAAAATTGAATTCAATATTATACTCTTTACTAATATATTTTCACTATATTAAATGCCAATATCATAAATTGTGATTATAAAAAAGGGGGAGATTGTTGACCTCACCTGTTTTGATAATCTCAATCATGTATTTATTTGTGTTGAAAATCCCAATTATGTCTTCATTCTCTATGATATTGTTAAGTATTGTTGATCAATACTTTAATTCTTTTAAATCTATGATCAAACCAATAACACCTTTTTAAAATAAGTCTTTGGAATATGTTAATCACCATTTATCCATGTTCATACAAGTTATAAATTGATTCTAACACAATCGGATGTGTTCTGCATAAAACAGATAAGTAATCTGCCTATAGCTACTGATAAAGAGCTACCGGTAACCAGTCTACTGATAGACTTAGTCTACCGACAGACAGCTACCGATAGACTTAACACAGAGTTACCGATATACTTATAAATACAGCTACCGATACAAATGTAGATCTACCGGTGTAAGTATAAATAGCTACCGATGGAATAAGAGTCACCGATGGACGAAGCTACCGATAGACTCACAGCCACCGACGCATGGAGCTACCGATGCATGTACCTACCGACGCATGGAGCTACCGATGCATGTACCAACCGACGCATAGAGCCACCGATAGAGTCAAAGAAACTAATGACATTGAGCTACCGATGTTCAAGCTACCGATGTTCAAGCTACCGATGCTGATTACCTACCGATCACTCAACTCACTGTTTGAATTTCTTTATTTCCTATATTTAATCTATCTAACGGTCATATCATACATTTTAATGATTTGTCAAATATCTGATAAAGGTTGTCGGATGTCAGGAACCCGTACCTCGTACCTGCTGAAAAGAAATCTTTTCTGTCCCCTGATGGGAGATAAATACGAGAAGACTACATACCAGAAAAAGATGTGAACGTGTGAAGAAAACAAACAACAAGAAGCGAACTAGAATAGTGTTGTGCATCCGATATACCAAAAGACGACACAAGCACAAGAGGAACACAGAGAAGCTCATAGACAATCAAGCATACTCGAGAAGTGTTCTGTGCATACAAGAAGAACTTCATCGACTACATTCTCACCACCTGTGAACCTGGAGCATACGACACTCTGTTTCTCAACAGAAACAAGAAGAGGACTCAGACTCACTTCTAATCAAATTCAAAGGAGTCCAGAGCTATACTGAAATCACCAGAACAATATCTAAACTCTACATCTCTTATTCTGTGATTTATTACCATTCATTTCGAGCAGTGTGTGTTATCTGCTATATCTAACACATACACTGTCTCCTGTACTCAAACTGAAGGATCTGTAAATCCTTACAAAACTCTTTCATTCTTTCTTTCCCTCGAAGAACTGTGGTAGAGGTCGTGTGTGACCTGGACAACTGGTTGCTATTGTACTGTTTCCCACGAAGAACAGTGGTAGAGGTCTTGGACATGGACTATTGTAAACTGTTGAACCCCGATCCAGGGTGTGGATCATTTTTATATAAACTCTTGAGAGGACTAAGTCTCGGCTTGAGACTGAACCTCTTGGTTACATTGTTGTGCCATCTATTTCAAAGTTTTATTCCGCTGCTAATCACTTTAAAACCAATACTGTTTGTAAAGTTACTTTGATAATTAAATTAGCAAGTGTTTATGTTAAGTGTAGATTAGTAAGTTAGTTTCAAAAGATAATCACACACTCCTGTGTTGATTAACTGGGAATTAATCAATCCCTTGAGAACCTAACAGAATCTCTACATTAATATAAATTCACTACAGTTTAATTTATTATTTTATTTGGGGGTCTTTAAGACACTGCTTTTAAATATAGAAATTTTAATTGGTACTCAATTCACCCCCCTCTTGAGTAAACCACTCCGACCAACACGATTTTTATTACATGGGTTATGAAATGATGTATGATTTATGATTTTGCGGCACACATAAGAATGGTATCATTATGAGATGGGTGGGACCTATATCTAACACCAATGAATTGGGTAAAGATTTTATATCTCATGAGATAGACATGGCTGGAATGGTAAGTTATACCGGTTCAGTGAAACAGGACGGAAACGAGGGTGACTCGGTTCAGAAAGGGATTTTGTCAACTAAGATAGTCTTGGCAATGAGTCTTGACTAACAAGAAATGATTCTCTATGATTATGTGTGTATGCCACAATGTTTCATGTTTTATGTTATGATTATTGTGATTACATTTCACTTCCATGATTTATCCCATGTTATGAAATTATTCTCTCTTTTGCAGGTTTAGATTTCCAAAATGTTATGTTCTTATGAATATGATGTGATTGATATTTCTTTTTTTTACCCTTACTGAGAATTTGATCTCACCCTTTTATGTTTTCTTTTCCCCAGGATATAAAGAAAGGTTTTAGGTAAAAAATGAAGATCTTTATGGGAGATGTTGAAGATCTTTCACCACGAATAGAAGATTATATTCCGAGTTTCCAAAGACACTAAACTATTACGGTCCTTCTGTGTCTGTTTTTGTAATGTACTAAGTATTCCGCAAATGTAATGTAATGTCCATGTACGTCAGGCTTTGGGTCTCTACATGAACTCATAGTGAACTACTTCTTTATATTCTTTTTTGAGCCCAAGAGTTGGTTATGGTTCATTTTAATAATCATGTTTTGTGCATATTGATTAGGCATGATCACAACATCCTTCGCTCTAGTAGTCATTCCTTTTTACTTTTCATCGGTAAATTATCCATCATATTTAATCATAACCTAGTTCTTTATGGTTCATTCAATTAACTAATATTAGAAGGCATAGTACATGAAAAACACATCAAAATAGTAATCCACATAATCATGAACACTTAATTATGTAATGTATAAATCATGGATCATATTTCATCAATAAAAGAAAACATGGGTTTTTAATAGGAAATATACAACCATATTATATGTAAAATCTTTATGGATGTTTCATAATTGAAATATAAATTATCATAAGTGTATCCCATTCGATTGTCAAACTAGGTGCATAATAAGGCATGTTGTCTTGTACTAGGTTACACAAATTTAGGACTGCCACACCTTGTTAGACTTATTACTCCAATGTATATATATTTGTTAGAACCACATACACTTATTGAATTTAGGATGTTATTTATTCATAGGAACACCCACATAATCACTACCTTACCAAAATTATAGGATGTCTCCATATAACTATCCCCAATTCACCTCTTAGTGGCACGGTACTTAATATATTTTTCCTATATCTAGTTCCCAAGTTTGCTTATAAAAATCCATTGATATAAATATTAATGACCTGACCCAGAACCCAAGAACGATGCATTATTTCATTATAGTGGCATGATTAAAATGAATTATATCTTCAAGGACCACTTAGTTTAGTAGTTTTGTAAATCTATATTACAAAAATGATACACATAATATATATAGAATTAGAAAATACCAACATGATTCATAACAGAAAGAAATAAATTTTATCCATGAACATTTATTAAATGTTTTTTTTCATTATAACCTAGTGAATTGAATCATAATAAGGTAGTTATCAAATGATCATCAATCATTTGTAATGAAATTGAAATAATTAATAAATATAAATATATAAACATGACATGGTAAATAACTGATAAAACATTCTATTAAAAGAACTATATATATAAATATCTATATGGTAATGCATGAAACAAAAAATAATTCCATCTAAATCAATAAACTATAAATGAAATGTATACATTTATATGTTACGGAAAAAACTCATGGATGAATAATAACTGAATTAAAATGAGGGAAATTCTTGATTATTGGAAACCATGATTCCTAGGTATGTGGTACAATTACTGTCAAGACCATTCACAGTATAGTTTGAAGAATATAAGGTAATAACCCATATAATTAGAAAAAATGATTAATCTTATGAGACAATCAATGCATTTAGAGTATATATTTAATCGGGCCCACCCATGTTGTACAAGTCCAAAGCATTACTCATATTCATAAATAATGTTCCTTTTGAAAATACCAAAATTCAATAAAGGATGTGGATTTATCAATAGTTCCCCAATAAAGTATAATTGACAACAAATGTTATTGATATTAATTAATGGAGATGAAAATGAATGATCATAAATTCAATATTTAGGGAAATGAGTCTTTAAGCACTACATTGTGTCCCCTGTAATTATTAAACATTTAAATCATTAAACTAATGAATGAATAATATTAAATGAAATTAATTATATGATGATATTAATTAAATTCAGGATATAACATGTTAGTGTTTAGTAAATACACCAATTACAGTTTTATTGGCTCATAATAACAAGTAAGTCTCAATGGAATGTAAATTGAGATGGAATCCCTTAGACTAACCATAATTTTGTTGTGTGGTATTTATCCTCTAATATAGTGGGTTAAAATTTGTTTCTAACTTATCCCAAAACCATACTCTTGTCTATAATTTTATATATCATATTTTTATAAGGTCTCAGTACCCATTAGTTTACAATATTTTTTTATTGTCATTATTTCGTGTGTTAATTTCCTAGATTTCTATAGTATGTTTTGATATGTAATTTTCTTCTGCTACAACATATATAATGATTTAATCATATCGAAAATTATAAAAATGAATGAATTATATTATGTATTTAGTACATATGTATTAATAATAATTTCAAATTATTAGAGACAGGAAAAGAAATGCATAATTCCTGGATATGGTAGGTCGTACAAACGTATAAATGATAATTTCAATTTGTTATCATTTTAAAAAGATAACAAGTAGATTAATAATGGTTTTATTAAAATTATATTATCTAATAGTTTCTATATATGTTACATATGATTTTTAAAACCATTTTTATGTGTTCCATGAATAGCTTGAACCAGTCAATTTCTTTGAGGAGTCGATAGTCAACACTTCCACAAACAATGTTGTCATATTTAAAAAGAATGGAATGTTTAAGGGTATGTATAAAAAATTATTTATGTGGAATAAATAAATAAGAAATATATAAAATATATTTCCTTATTTCCTTCATAATGTCCTCCTTGAGAGTTGGTTAACAAATAATTGATAAATCATCATTTCATGAGGTAGTAATTCTCCGAAAATAGAAACAATATATTGATTGCCCAATAAATTGAAGTGTGTGTACGTGTATGTAGAAAAATTATACAAAAACATAATAGAATGTTTTTTAAACTAGTTTTCATATAAAATAATATAATAAGAAATGTTATGGGGGGATAATTAAAATAAAACTACAGAGCATGAAAGAAGATGATAACTCTCAATTAGGTAAATTATTTTTTTATCAAAAGGATTCTTTGGAAGAAATTTTACGAAATAGGAAGAATCTATGATTATGGCAGGGATTTTGAGAAGCTAATTTTATACAGATTGGTTTACCAGCTTTAGTGGTGTTATTAAGGGGCATAGTTCTTGCCTTTTTATAATAGAGGTGGAGTGTCATTATTGTAAATAGAAAAAGGTATTCATTAATTAGTGGTATAACATATATAATGTGCCACCAAAATGAAAAAATATTGGATTAAATGTGAATCATAGTTGAATCATTCCACCACTAAAAAAATATGTGCATTTTAAAAATTTGGTGCCTTAACCTCAATGATTCCACAATTAAATCATTTTAGATTTTATTGAATCATCTAAGTTTAAATCAAATTTAATTTTTCCATTAATACAAAAATAAAGTGAGAGTTATTATATAGTAAAGACCCATATTATTATTAATATTATATGTAATTTATAAAATAAAATCCGTTTTATTTTGAATTTTAATTTTAAAACAAGGACATGTCACGCGCTAAAACACTACTTAAACTTTGAATGTTTTAATAATGTTTTTAAAAAATTGGGGGTCAATATGTTAATTATAAAAGATCAATCCGTCCATTGATTGACCATATTTTATAATTATTAATACATAAAAAAATCTTATTAGAATTTTTCATTTTTGTTAGTTTTTAATATTTTAATGTTAATATCATTCGTTTAAAATAATCATAATTTAAATTTTTGAATTATTTATATAATTTTAATTTCAAAATATCTAAACAATATTTATATTCAAATATAATATGTTTATAGATGTTTTCTATGATATATTAAAAAAAATTATTAAAGACAACAATTAAACCAATATATTTCAATTTAAATATTTATAGTGTTAATTATTTTAGTTTATTATTAACTAAATAATAACTACATTGACGTTTCACGAGAAATTTAATTAACTAGACGATTTTTAAAAAGTATTTATAATTTATTATAATAATAAAAACCCATTTATATTTTAAAAGGATATATATAATAGAAAATATGTTGTTTTATAAATATATAAATATTTTATTAATGATAACAATAGGGAAATTTACCTTTTTTTATTTATACTTGATATTTTTTATAAAGAAATCCAATTTAATAATATCCCAATACTAAATAAAATTTTAACGACATGTGTATATGGTCGAATTATTATCATCCCATGACTTTTTGAAAAACATGGGGACATTTTGGTCCATACAATTATGGTTTAGTCCCTTGTTAAACTTACTTATACGGAACAACAAAGGAAGCTTGAACTAGGTGAAACATTAACTTGGTTTTCATTACAAGAAAGTGTGACCTTCATTGATATCTTTCTTTATACCCAATATTATGTTTCACTAATCAACGATATATAATTAAAACATTATTATTTATTGGAATATAAAATTTTAGTTATGGATTGTATTTACCATATTTTTAATTTTAAATAACATTATCATTCAGTTTATTTATATTCTAGAAAAACATATAAAAAGAATTCAATTTTTCAGATAAAAAAATGATTTTTTAAATAAATGATGTTTTTACACATTTTGACGGTGCATCAAATTTAAATATAGTTGAAACATGTTTATATAATTTTTTTACAAAAAACAACTTATTTAAAAGTGGGATATCAAAATTTACTTTGGATTTATTTTTTGAATTTTCTATGAAAATTAACATTTTAATGAATAGTGAAAATACTCCATTTTAATTAAAATAAACTTTTCATATTATATATATATATATATATATTTATGTTATCATTTAAATTTATTTTAATGTGGAATTGTATTATATTTTTATAATTTAATATAATTATGTTCATTGTAATTAAATTCAAAATGAAATTGGAAATGGACACATGTCAATCTTTTGATATTATTTACTTCATAAAAACCAGCTTTTGGGTTTTGATAATGGGAAATTGTTTTAAATTAATTTATGCCAATTATGTGATTTGAATTTGTAAAAATGGATTCCATATTTGGAATCATATGGTTCAAATTGTGTAAATATTTACCTTTAATTTTGTACATTATGAATACTAACTTAATTAATTATTTTTATTTACAATGGTTAATGGGAAAATCTAGTAAATAAGTGTAAAACATAATTTTCTAATAAAATAAAACAACCCTAACACATTAACATAAACTATTGGATGATATAGGTAAGACCATGATAATCCTTATGTCAATTTTAGAAAAAAATGGAGCCACATTGGTGTGAAACTGACATGTTAAAATAATTAATTTAATGTAATGAAAATAAAACATAACCGTGTATATTATTACAAAAACAATTATAATTCATGTTATATAAGTTATCACTTCAATTATAAAAACTCATTATAAATTCCAAAATATTTCCTACATTGTTTTATTTTATATAAAAATTATAGACATTAAATAATTAAATTTATTAATGACATAATGATGATGTAGTGACTACCTTATTAATTAAATATTAAAATAAATGATATTATAAATATTTGAAAGAAAAATATAAATTAACATTTGTATTTGATCCATGAATATTATGGATTAATTTAAAATTATATCTTCGATTTAAAGTATTTGGTTCTAAATAATCATTTAATTATGATTAACAAATATCAGTTACAAAATAGTGTCAAAATTGACATATATGAGTTTTGAATAAAACATTCCGACTCTATTAAATGATGTAGTAGCACTAAAATGTAATGTCACACTCGGTTTTTTTATCTTTGTTTTGATCTGGTCCATTGGAAATCCCGATCCTTTTTATGGGTATTTGGTGAGATGAATATTGAGTGTTGAAGTTTCATATATTTCTAATCACACTAATTTAGGTTCCCCATTTCTTGTTTAGTAGTTTTTAACAAAAAGGTGGTTACTTCATGATTTGGGCCAACTGTGAGCCCATTTCCAGTTTTAAAAACCGAATTTGTTTCTTTTATAAGTCCTATTTTCCATCATTTTTCAACCATTACACTTCCACATGTACGATACTGACATATTATAACTTCCATATCCTTTTGGACCCCATATAAAACCATAAGAATGGTGAAGTGGGGTTACTTATTTACGCATTGGGCCAGCCCATGGGCCAATTTCCAGTTTAAAAAAACATTTGTTTCTTTAATAACTAATTCAATTTTTAATATTTTTTGGTGACTCCACCTCCCCCTTGAATACAATTCCCCTATCCTTTCCCCCAGTATCGATTTACCCTATTTGGAACTCATATGGGTCGCAGATTAGGGCGAATGTTCACTGGTTTCCTCAAAAAGTGTAGAATTGACAAGGTGAATTGTTTCACCCATAACTCATTCATTTAGTGTTATTTTTGAAAAAAATAATCTTTCCCAGGTTCTTCCAAACCTTAGGAAACTCTCCAAGATGTTTCATTCAATTCCTTTTTCTATAGGGTTGTATATCTAATGGAATACGAAGTGTTTTCTGTGGACAAAGTGAGATTCCATTTCCAATATCCTCCCTCTTCTTCCTCCTTTCAATATTTCTTGGTTTTATAAACTCCCCTAGTCATGATCTACCTAGGGTTCTGTTATACCATGGTTTCTAATGGAGTTTATATTCATTTATGTGTGTTCTTTATAGTTTTAGTGTTTATAAACCAGCAATGGGTGATTCTGGGTGTGCGTTTCCATTACGCCAAGGATTTGAGGTAGGATATCAATTGAACAAAGCTTTATCAATTAAGTATTATCATATTAATTCTGTTATAACCTTATTTATTTGATATGTGCTTCTGTGAATATTTGGTTCAAAAGGTTTTGTTGGAAAATTATGTTTTATGACTTATTTTTAAAAAATATAGTTGTTTTGGAATAAATGTTCACTCCTCTTGTTTGATAAATTATTCCATGAGAATTCGAGCTTGTTATATGGTATTGTGAATATGTATTAGAGTCTTGAATATCTTTATGGAATTAAAATGGTGTTTTATCCATTTTTAAGTGCTTAACATAAGTTGTTTTGTTAAAGAGTGCATGCCATGTGTTATGTAAATTTCCCGGTTGGATTTTACGTGTCTAGTTCAATTTAAAATAATTAGATTGGATTTTAAAATATATTGGAAGCATGTAATAAACTTATTTTGGGATCCTTTTATGTATTTTTAATTTATATTTGGTTTTACAGACAATTTGTTTTTTTACAATATGTTTTTGCCTCAGTTGCCGAAAAATGGACGGATTCACATTCTTATAAAAATGGCTATGATTTGAATATGTAACCTAAGTGTTTAATGGGATTTATGAATATTGTTTTATTCTGTAAATGTTGTGTACACAACTCCTTAATAAAATATAAATTCATAACATTGTGAAATGTTAGTTTTGAGAAAATGTTTCAAGACCCGTTTGGCCTTTCCTAAAAATAAAGAATGAGGGTTTTTCTTGTATATACAAATTTGTGCAATTGGGATTGTTTTATGGTCAATGAAATGATTTTATTTTATGTTTTTAGTGTATCAAAATATTTTTTAGTATAGTTTTGATGTGTTTTTAATATTGAATGAGCGTTTTTGAATGATTTTTATGTGCAAAGCCTCAATACACACCTTCAAATTATTTTACGAAAATATTTAGAGGTTTTTTGATTCATGAAAGAATTGTGAAGAATTTTTTATGGATGTTTGTGTGTTTATGGTTTTGGAATGGACTTATTAGGTAAACTTTGTATATGATAATATGTTTAACTTTATTGATCACCTAAGGGAATCCGATGTATCTAGGTGGGCGGACGTGTACTAGTATGCTAGTGATCTTGTGTGGTTTGGCCCCTGTTTCACGTAACAAGTTTGATGATGACAACGCTAACTATACTATGATGATGATGATGTTGGGGTACCACTAGGTCATGGGTATGCTGTCTACTAGTGGCTTGTGTGCACGATAACAGATATTTATTATGGTTACCTTTACTGAGATACGAGGTACATGGGTATCACAACAAAATAGTTCCTATGGGTGTTCCCGTGACTTGTGCTCATTGGATAATTTTTACTCACCGTCGGTATACGGTGTGTTTGTTTGGTAAATTCAGTAGTGTCTGTGACTTATTTTAAAGTTAAAATTCATTAAATCATCCCTCTTGAAAACTATTTTCATTTTGATGTTTCACTTCTTTGAAAGTTGTTACGTGCATTCTTGTTTAGAAAACATGAATGTTTATGTATGGTGGTTATTTTTATTGTATGGGAACTCATTTAAAAGTCATTAATTTTAATTTTTATTTAAAATTTTAAATTTATGATTCTTTTATTTTAAAGTATGTGCATTGGGAATAGAGTATCAGGCTTACCTACTGAGTTTTAATACTAACGCCTATAGTCTTCTTCTGTTTTAGCCCTTGTAATGGTTTCATCTTGATTTCGATTACCTTGGGAGATGTGTAATAATTTTGTTGGAGAGTGACTAGCAGGGTCACATGGAGTTAGTTGGTTATCAGGTTTGTTCAGTTTAGTTTTTTTCTTAGTTTTAATTTTAGTTTCTTGTAAAAATATTGTTCAGTTAAATTTTTATATAAATGTATTTTGGGCTGTCCATTTCTTTCTGTTGTCTGTTTGATTGTTCATATATGGGGAAAATCATTCCCTTGTGTACTCTATTGATACCCTTGGTTCTTGTCGTCGTCCTGAGATGATGGGGAACACCTCTCGGGACTTGTCGCGGGCTAGCATGGGTGACAAGTTCAGGGTCGACTCAAGCTGGTTCGTGCCAAAATGGTATCATATGAGGTCGGCTTTTAGTAGGCCATTATTTTTAGGGAACCCATGTTATTTGGGAATTTAATGGTATATGTAGTAGGATTTTTGGGACATGAGGGGTAAGTGCGAGAAGAGCGTTGCGAACTCTTTCTCGTTCTGATCCTCAAGTTTCCATGGGATGTCTGGTTCTATTAGAGTCCTTTATTCTTTCTGATTGTTTGGTGTTGGGATATGAAAAGTGGAGTCTTAATAATGGTATACATGATCTCCCAGGGCCTGGAATGCCATGTGGAGCCCGGGAATGGTCCTAATAAGTCTCTCTGTGTTGGTGTTGTTTTTTACATATGGCCGCCAACCATATGGTCCAGTCAACCACCGACACTAGTTCCCTTTTGTGGGTTTCTTTTACCTTTCCTGAATTCTGAATTTTTGTTTCAATAATCCTTCTGTGAGAATTATGGATATGGGTTTTAAAGGATGGATTGGATTTGGATAAGTAAAAAGGGGTTTTCAAAAATTAAATATATGAATGGTTATCGTAAGTTTATTTAAAAAAAAATTTGCGGAGTAAGTGGAAATGATTTAACATGATTGATTTTTCCCTAATAAAAACTTGTGGGTTGTTGAAATAATTTTTTTTAATGTTTGAGTAATTTTAATGTAATTATAAAACATTGTTTTAAATTTTGTGTTTTTGGCTGTTTTGAAGTGTTTTAATATGATGAATAGGTTTTGGAAATTCATTTTTTTACTGCTGGTTTTATTCTAGAAAGGGGTTTTGGCTTTTGTGGTTGTTAGATTATTAAAAGAGACCTTGCTGTTTTTTTTTATAAAAAATTTGAAAACAGATATTTGGAATATAATGGTAGTTTTTGTATGATATATTAAATGAAATGGATTTTTATCAAATGTTTTTTGATGAATTGTGGTTAGTTTTTTGGAATATGAAAAGTGTTTTTGACTTGGTGGTTGGTGTTCCTTTTGATGGTACATGATTTTTGGAATGATGTTGTTTTGTTTTATCCTTTTTCATTTTCAAGTGTTCTCACATGCATGGTTTTATTGATATCTAGAAGGATTGCCTATATGTCATGGTTGTTGAGTGCCTGGGGGGGCACATAAATGTTCATGTGAGTGATATTTGATGAAACACCGTTGGTTAATGTGAAAATACACCAAGTTATTTTTTTTTTCTAAAGTCTTACTACATGAAAAATTATGGTGTTTGTTTTGAACCAACGGTTATGTGGATGGTTAATCCTATGTCTTAGAAGTGTTTTCTATTAAGAATTATCCTTTATGATCATTAATTAATACTATTGTGGTATCTTGAGATGATATCTTGGTGGTGGCTCTGTTTTGGAGTACTTTTCATTGGGTTTTTAAAGATGTGTTTGATGTTGTGATGTGGCCATGGATAGTTCTCCGTTGGAAATCATTCATGATGATCAACCTAAGGATTCATTTAAAATGTTAAATCCATTTCTATTGTTGATGCCTCGACCTATTTGTTGGAATAGAGAGCTGTTTGGGATCTATTAAAAGTGCTTCTAGGTCGTGATAATTCTTTTGGACATAGTAGTTGTTTTCAATGATGTTGATGTGTTTCGCAGTATTCCTTGTCCATTATTCCCCTCGTTTAGAGTGAGATATAATATTGATATGAATATATGAGTTAATATTAATATTAAGGTTTATTTTTGAGCATGTGAGTTTTTTGTAGCTGTGTAATCCTTAGAACCCTGACTGTGGTGCATCAGATGCTACAAGAATAAGGGCTCCTGCCATAGGCCTCGTAGTGAAGTGTTTCACGCCGTCAGGAAATCACTATAGGTGTAGAGTGCTCGATTAGGATCATGCCTCCTCTGTTTGGGAAATTTAGATTCTATGTCAATGTTTTGGTTCCTAATTTCATTGAATTTACCTTTTTCGCAACAAGCGTGGTGGACTTACCCTTCACACAATGTCTATGGTTAATCCTTTATGGATGTGGGTTTTTGATCAATGTCGATGCATGGACCTCCTGTGAAAATCAGGTTTGGTCTTGGAGTTACATATTCTTAGTTGATTGTTTTTGTGTAGTTTCTTTGTTTCTTTTGTATTTTCAATGTACCAATTATTAGATCCCCTTCCCTCCCCTCCCCGAGTGGTGGGGGTAAAGATCTATGCCTAAAGTCTTGGCCAGGTTATTGTCCCCTCCGTTCGGGAGTGGGTGGTTTAGATGTCCATGTTGTAACCATATTAACTTGGGTTTGTAGGTTGTTGTGGGAGTGTTTTTATGGTCCAGTGAAGGTGAGGCCCAATTCTTGTTCATCTGTAATGCTTTTTTTTCATTTATAGTTGGTCTCTAATAGAGGGGATACCCACTACGAGTCTCAAAGATCATTCCTTTACGATTTTTCGGATGGTAGTTTTGATTTAATGGTTGGGATCCCATTCACACCTCCACCCCAATTAATTGGATTTTGTGAGAGACCTATGGTTTGGGTGATCACTGTGTTCATTGGGAGAAGGCCTGAAAATCAGGTTCTTGGCTTGGTTGTGGAAGTGGTGTCTTGACCTTTCAATTGATTTTTCACAAAGTGGTTGTGAGTTGGTGTTTTTTTGGGAAAGAGGATTAATTTATGTTGATGGAAAATGATATTTCAAAATATTTATAGGTTGGATCGTGTTGATAAAGAATAATTTTGTGTTTATATTTATCTAGAAAGTGTTATGGCTTTTCGGGGGCGGAAAGCTTTAATTGTTGGGAGAATTGTCACACCCGGTTTTTTTGTCTTTGTTTTGATCTGGTCAATTGGAAGTCCTGATACTTTATATGGGTATTTGGGGAGATGAATCTTGAGTTTTAAAGTTTCATATATTTCTAATCACCCTAATTTTTGTTCCCCATTGCTTGTTTAGGATTTTTTTAAAAAAATGTGGTTACTTCATGATTTGGGCCAACCGTGAGCCCATTTCCAGTTTTAAAAACATATTTTGTTTCTTTTATTTGTCCTTTTTTCATCTTTTTTCAAACATTACACTTTCCAGTTGTCCTATACTGACATATTAAAACATCAATATCGTTTTTTACCCTATATAAATTCATAAGATTGCTGAATTGGGGTTACTTATTTAGGCATTAGGCCAGCCCATGGGCCCATTTCCAGTTAAAAAAACAGTTTATTATTTTATATCTAATTATCATTTTAATATTGTTCGGTTATTCCACCATCCCCTCGATTCCAATACACCTATACTCACCCCCATTATCGATTTACCCACTTTGGAGCTCATATGGGTCACTGATTAGGGAGAATGTTATCTGGTTTCCTCAAAACTTCTAAAATTGAGAAGGTAAATTGTTTCACCCATAACTAATTCAATTCATCCTCTTTTGGCCAAAAATCTTCTTTCCCTAGTTCTTACAGACCATATCGACTCTCCAAGTAGTTTCATCCCATTCCCTTTTCTATAGTGTTTCAGATCTAATGGAATACGAAGAGTTATCTAGTGGAGAGAGTGAGATTTCATCCCCATTATCCTCCCTCTTCTCCCTCCTTTCAATATTTCTTGGTTTTATAATCTACCATAGTCATGATCGACCTAGGGTTCTGTTATACCATTGTTTTTTATGGAGTGTATATTCATTTAGGTCTAGGATGCAATGTTTTAGGTTTTATAAACCCGCGACGGGTGATTTTTGGTGTGCGTTTCCATTACGCCAGGGATTTGAGGGAGGATATCCCTTTCACAAACATTTATCATTTAAGTTTCATCATTTTAATTATGTTATAACCTTATTTATATGATATGTGTTGCTGTGAAACTTTTTTTCTAAAGGTTTTGTTTCAAATTATTTTCTATGACTTATTTTGTTAAAAATATAGTTTATTTGGTATAAATGTGCACTCCTCTTGTTTGATAAATTATTCCATGAGATTTCACACTTGGTTTATGGTATTTTGAATATTTATCAGTAGATTGAATAACTTTATGGCATTAAAATGGTGTTTTATCTCTTTTAAGTGCTTAACATAAGTTGTTTTGTTAAAGAGTGCTTGTTATGTGTTCGGTAAAATGAATGATTTGATTTTATGTGTCTAGTTCAATTTAAAATAATTTTTTTTGGATTTTTAAATATATTGGAAGCACGTAATAATGTTTTTTGGGATACTTTTATGGCTTTTAAATTTGAATTTGGTTTTATAAACAATTGGTTTTTTGATTACAACATGTTTTGGCTTGAGTTTTGGAAAAATGGCTCGTTTTACATTCTTATAAAAATGGTTGTGTTTTAAATATGTCACCTAAGTGTTTTAAGGGATTTATGAATATGGTTTTAATATCTAAATGGTGTGTAAAAACATCCTTAATAAAGCTGAAATTCATAACTTTGTCAAATTTTATTTTTGAGAAAATATTTAATGGCATGTTTGGCCTTTCCTAAAAATGAACAATGAGTGATTTAATTGTATATACCAAGTTGTGCAATTGGGATTGTTTTATGGTCCATGAAATGATTTTATTTAATGTTTTTAGGGATTAGAAATTTGGTTTTTTATGGTTTTGATGTTTGTTTATAATTGAAAGAGTTTTTTTGAATGAGTTTTATGTGAAAAGCCTTAATACACCACTTGAAATTGTTTTACAAAAATATTTAGTGGTTTGTTGATTCATGAATGAAATGTTAAGAAATGTTTTGGATTTTTTGTGTGTATATGGTTTTAGAATGGAATTTTAATGTGAAATGTGTATTTGATAATATTATTTACTTGATTGATCACTAAAGTGAATCTCGGGTATCTAGGTGGGTGGACGTGTACTAGTATGCTACAGATCATGTGGGGTTTGGCCCCTATTTCACGTAGCATGTTTGATAATGACAACACTAACAAAACTACGATAATGATTTTGTCGGGGGACCACTCAGTTATGGGTATTCTCCCTAACAGTGGTTTGTGTTCACAATAATAGATATTTATTATGGTTACCTTCACCGAGATATGAGGTACCTGGGGATCACAACTGACTACTGCCTAGGTGTGTTCCCGCAACTTGTGCTCATTGGATCTTTTGTACTCACCTTCGGTATACGGTGTATTTGGTTGGTAAATTCAGTAGTGTGTGTGATTTCTTTAAAAGATAAAATTCATTAAATCATCTCTCTGGAAAACTATTTTCATTTTCATGTTGCACCGCTTTGAAATTTTTTACTTGCATTCATGATTATAAAACATGGAAGTTTTTTTCTGGTATTTTTTTTAGTATGGGACCTCATTTAGAATACATAACATTATATTTGTATTTAAAATATTAAATTGATGTTTCTTTTATTTTAAAGGATGATCATTGGGAATAGAATATTGGTAAAACCTACTAAGTTTTAATACTTGTACCTATAGTTTTCTTCTGATTTCAACCCTTTTGCAGGTTTCAGCTTGAGTTCGATCACCTTGGGATATGTGTGATCATTATGTTGGAGAGTGATCTGCGGGGTCACATGGAGTTAGTTGGTTATCAGGTTTGGTCATTTGAGTTGTTATTGTAGTTGTAATTTCAGTTTCTTGTACTAATAATGTTCAGTTAAATTTTTATATAAATGTATTTGGGGTTGTCCATTTCTTTCCACTTTTTGGTTGATTGTTCATATATGGGCGAAATCGTTCCCTTGTGTACTCTATTGATTCCCTAGGTTCTTGTCGCCATCCCGAGAGGATCTGGAATGCCTCTCGGGACTTATCACAGGCTGGCCTGGTTTACCAGTTCAGGTTCCACTCGGCTAGTTCATGACATCTAATATTCTTCAAAAATTATTATATAATTTTTAAAATTTCATTAATGATCAACTTTTTATTCTATAGGAATTTTATAGTACCTATATAAACCATATATTAGGAAAATACAAGAATTGATTGTAAGAGTTAATGTATTTAAATAAGGGATAAAGTTAAATGATAAGGCTAGTTTTGATATCTAAATTTGTCTAAAACCTTTTATTTGAGAGTATTTAGAGCCATAATAATATTTTATTCGAAATAAATTATATTATAACAATTATAAACCAAAAAAAATTTAAATAAGTCAATATTTGATGACTTTCCTAAGTGTCCCTCACCACTTCTGTAAAAGGGAACTTTACATTCTATTTTAATCACACCTCTAAATACCTTTTTCATTCCCAAACCCTACCCAAATATCCAAATAAATTCCATCAAATCATCTTAGAGGTCAAACATTTTGCAGAAATCCATCATTGGGAGACATTTTTTCAAATCAAAAGGATGTTCTCGAACAAGTGGTAATTGTTTTATCAACTCTTTCAAAATTATATTCTTTTTATAAATCCAATTCATTTTTAGTTCCCATAATAAAATAATAAATATAGTAAAATCTATAGGATGATATGTTATTATAATTATAGGACATCATTAGAAATCTTTTTATCTATCCAATGAATACTAATATCTCCATGTGCATGTATGTACGACCTACCATCTCCACACTGTGATACAAATTTTCATTCAAAAATAATTAATTTGAATGGGTGTAATAATTATTATAATGAATAATTATAATAAATATAAGAAGATAATTATTCTATATAATTAATAAACCATCCAATTCAATACAATTTAACCATCAAGTGAATGATATCGACGCTCAGGCAAACATACGGCATCCCGTCTCCACGATAAGATGAGATTCATCCTCCACGTTAACCATTCATGGATAATAAAACATTATATATAATAAATAAGAATGAAATATATTTTATAATAATTCTAATGTATTTATTTAAATAAATATATATATATTTCATTCATTTTCTTCTTTTCAATTCAATAAGGAAACTAAAACCACGTTCACACATACGTACGACCTATTGTCTCCATCAACATTGTATTCCCTTTCATTTTTCTCTCTATTATATATATTTATATATTTAATATATATGTTATATAAATAATTATTTACATTATTGAAGTATTTAATTCACAGTCTATGTAATATGATCAATAATAACAAGTTCAATCACGTATGAAAACTAAAACAATTATTACCCAAAACGTTGATTTAGTAAGGAATTGATATATGAATGGGTAACATAAAGTCATATGTGAATAATTTATGATATAATAAATATTTTTATGGTTATATTACAACATAATAACATGTTTAAATAAACTATACAGTAGTTTTGAATACATACAAAGCGTATCAGACCTAAGGTAAGGGATAATTTCACAATCACATTATTTTCCGAGATTGTTTATACGTAAGTATCTTCTGGGGTATATTTAATATCCACATCGGTGTTTACTAAATATATTATTTATATTTTTCTATGATAGTTTAAATTCCTTTTTATCAATTGGTAATTTTTTATTAAATGATATGGAATTAATCCTTCTTTCATTTTACATATGAGGTACTTTTTAACTTTTCTGACAAGATTACGAGAAGAATGTTTTCTTTAACCTATAGGGAATGAATAAATTCTTACGTCATCATAAATCATTATTTACTTGATTCTTATTTTACACGTTTTAATGTTTATTTACAACTAAATATTTTTCTTTCAAAATTTCACAAAATTTTGAGAATATAAATCATGTTTAAAAAAGAATGGAGATTTTCCTCAAAAATCAGGTTAAAGTGTTTTGTCAAAATTATTTTCCATATAAGATGAAATAGGGTTATATTTCTATCCATAAAACTACTTTTTTTTAATTATGGAACTATTTTTATGAAATCCATTTTTTTATAGAAAGTAAACTCTATTTAGTAATGAAATCTTTCCACTATTATGGTATTGTAAGAATTCACTTGTTTTTCCACAATTCCATGTTTTATTCCCACGCTATTTTATCATGGTTCATGTTCCTTTCTGATCTATGCATTAAATAATGTCATGATTTATTTCAGGACAGAATATTTCGATATTTAATCATTATTTTCATGTTTTTACATGCTTATGTTTATTTTTTTCAATTTTCTCAATTTTTACCATTATTGAGTATTTGAGCTCACACTTTTTATGTTTGCCTTTCCCTAGGATGTAAAAAAAAGTTTTTTGTAGGAAAACAAAAAGGGGAAGTTATTTATCAGAGATATTGAAAATCATTCCCCATGCTAGATGATTATATTCCATGTATCCAAAGACGCTAATATAACATGGTCATTAGGAAGAATGTTTTGTAATATATAATGTATTCCATAAATGAAATGAAATTTCCTTGTCATTACATAAGATGATTTATGTACCTGGAAAAAGTCAAAAAACATATTATTGACATACATGGACATTAAATTTATCATCCATGGACATAAAATACACAAACTGTATTGAAACATGAAAGAAATATATGGAATTTACAATTCTTTTGTAGAATACTTAATACATGAAACAGATAAATGCACAAAGTCTATATTAGTTTAGTGCCTTAGAAAATTGGAAAACATAAATAACTAGTTTTTAAAACATCTATACCATCGTTTTCTATTTATCATTCATAATTAGAAACCATTTTTGATACATGTAACACAATACCCTTCTTTAAATATTAGGGGAAAGGAAACATGAAAAGGGGTGAGCTCAAATTCTCAATAAGGCTAAGCTCTGAAAACATCATACAAAATATAAACCAAAGAACAAAAAAACCAGAACATTAATTTTGAAAAAACAATTCCACATATAACATATACAAATATCATGATTCATGGTATAAGAATTGATAGTTCAAAAGGAATAAATAGTAATGGAAACATGAACCAATAGAAAATGGCATTGCAAAAAGTAATAGAAGTGTGGAAAACAAATAAGTATATAATATGATTTTCATAAAATCCAAAGTATTTCATATAAGACCATCATATTGGAAAATGTATATTACTGAACTAGGTTTACTTTTTTTACATCAGGAATGTATTACTGAACAAGATTTACATTCCATTTTAGACCTATATTATTGAATGATATTTACATGGCGTTCCAGCCCTGTATTGCTGAACTAGATTTATATGACGTTCCAGATATATTTATCTGAAGAGATATAAAATTTTACCCAATTAATTAGAGGTTTATATAGGTCCCACCCATCTCATAGTTAAATATTTCTTACATGTTCCCCAAAATCGTAACTAATTCATCAAAGCATAAACCAAGAAATAAAAAGGGTTTTCTTAAACATCATTCCATTATTACAAAATCCATATAAAATACCTTTCTATAATTAATAAAATCAAAACATTGTAATAATATGGATATGAAAATTACCCAATTTAAAGAGCATCATCATAGATGGAAAATAAATTTGGCATAACAATTGAATTTTATTCTTGATGAAAATATCATTAATTTATCAAAAACATTTTTTTTCTCAAAATGTCGTGAATTGTTTTAAAAAATGTTTTTGGTTAAATTATATAAGAAATTATAAAGAGGAATTTTAATGGAAATACAACATCATGAAACCATAAAAATCCATTCCTTCCATATAAGTCAAAAAAATTCACCTTGTACTCTTATTCGAAATGTCAAAAAGTACCTCGAATGGTAAACTAAAGAAAGATTCCTTCCAAACGGTGTACTAAAAGTAAATTTTTTTTACAAATGACATTAAACATATATAAAATACTATTAAAAATTTGATGAAAACATTTCTTGAAATAATGTAATAAATTATAAACATAATCCCAATAAATTCTTAGGAATAAGAAATCTTGGATAATAATGAGATTGCACAATTATCCCTTACCATATGTCCAATTTCTTCCATATGTGTATGGATCTCCTATATTGTTGATTTAAATGTATTAAAAACTTGTAACAGAACCATAAATATATTAATGATATTATATATCATTCACTAAAGACTTTATATGAACCATATATTTATCAATAATATTTTAACGTAACATTTTGGGTAATAATCATTTTATTTATCAACCTTTTATTGACTTGTTATTCATCATCATATTACATATATCATGATGTACTTACATACAGAATGTAATAAAATATTTATATATCATAAATATTTAGTATATAAATATATATAATAGATAGATAAATGAAATGGAAGAATTCATTAATATAGACATTAGGCTGCACGTACGTGTGAACGATGTTTCCGTTTCATTAATGAATTGAATGGATGAAAATGATCTAATTATATATATATATATATATATCTAGTAGAATTTTTATGTAATATATTTCAGGATTATTTATTATATATCTTTCATGATCATTATTTAATGGTTAATGTGGAGAATGGATATCATCGCGCAGTGGAGACGGTAGGTCGTACATACGATAAATAAAACAATTATTATCCAAAATATTGCATTAACATGGAATTGGAAAATAAACATGTTATATAAAATAATAACTGAATCATTTATGATATCATAGATTTATTATGGTTTTTTCATAGGTTAAAAATATTTTTAAACAAACTCTATATGAGTTTTGAACACATATGGATGAAATCGGACCAATGATAAGTGATAATTTGCAGTCTCATTATTTTCAATGAATGATTATTTTTAAGTATTTACGAGGGTATATATATCATTCCCATCCTTGTTTCTTAAATATATAATGTTATTTATATTATTATAAAAACTTATGAAGGGAATTTTACCGAGTGGTAAATTTTTATTTAATGGTATATAATGAATCATTCATTAATTATCCACACGACTTTTTTTGAAATTTCCAACAAAATTATGAGAAAATTGTGTTTTTAAGTTATACAGAATGAATGGATTTTTATGGCTTCATAATTATATATTTCCATGAATATTCATCTACATGATTTTATGTGAATTTTCAACTAAATTATTTTCTTTTAAAATTGCACAACATTTTGAAGAAGGAAATATTTTTTGAAGAAGAATGGATAATTTCCTCATAAATTAATCTCAAGTGTTTTCTCTAAATTACTTTCCATCTAACATGTCATAGGATTGTGTTTATATCTAGATTGTTACATTGATTTGTTTTTTTTATTATCGAATTATTTTTAATAAATACATTTATCTTATATGGATTATGATGGAATTATGTTTAAGAAACCCTTTTTAGTTCCTTGGGTTATTCTATAGTGAATGGTTTTTGTTTTTGGAAACATGTAAGAGTGATTTCATTATGAGATTGATGGGGACTATGTATTACTCCAATTAATTAGGTAAATATTTATATTCCTTTTTATGAGGTGGGTTTCTTTAGTCAACTAGGATCAGAAAATTATGTTTAACCATTAAAGAATGATTATAAATTATACAAAATAAATAAGCTTGAAATATATAACATAACAAGTTTTATATGTTATGTCTAGGGACATTCATAGAAATTATCTTATGTAGGAACCCAGTGATGAGTTACTTTAGGTAACTATTTTTTTCTATATTTAATTTTTAAAATTATGTTTTAGTATTCCTTTTTACGTTGTGGGTTTCTATGAAAGAACAATTCAAGTAGTAAAAAAATTACAACATTGACGAACATCGAGGGAGAAATTCATTTTAATGGGGTATAATGTAACAACACGAGATTTAATGAGATATATGATTTTTAATTTTATTGATGTCATGTGTTGTATACTACATAATGATTAGATTGTGCTATACGAAACACAGTATTATCTTGCAGTATATGCAACACTATACATTGCTAGTTTTACGTACAATTTCATGTCCTTTTGATTGAATTCATTACACGCAACACTATGTATAGATTTAGATCAATTTATAAAAGAACATTGTTTGGATTATATTATACGAAACATAGTATTATCTTGCACTAGACATGACACTAACTTGGATTGCGTTACACGCAACGGCAGCCTTCCTCAATAGCTTCTATTGTACGTAATTATGAATTTCTCTAAATAATGATATATTATTAAAATATTATAATTTAATGGGATATAAACTAGCCCTTATGAATAGTATTAAACAATTTTTTATAACACTAATGTTCATCTTATGTATTCACTAGAACAAGATATAAGTACAAATTCAATTTTTTGCATAAAAGAGGTATTTTTTAAAAATTGTCATTTTGCCTCCATTCGATAGTTCACCCATTTTAAATATAGTTTTTAACACACTAATATATAAGTGTGTGTGTGTGTGTTTATTTGAAAAAATAATTTTTCTTTTTTGAATAGGGTCATCAAAATTTAATTTTGTTTAATTTTGTTTACTTTTTTGATAAAATTCACATTTTAATGAATAGTGATAATACTTCATTTTAATCCAAAACAGCTTTTTAGTCTAATTTTTAAATATATTTAGAATGTTTTTTTAATTGTTTTTAAATTTTAATTGGAAATTTATATTATAATTTAATCCAATTATGGTCATTTGAGGAAACTTCTCATCGAAATTGGACATGACCACATTCCATTATTTTGATGATTTTTCTTATTATAAACCTACATTTTGGTTTGAAAACAGGTATTAATTTTAAATTTATTTATTAAAATTTTGTGTTTTGAATTTGAAAAAAGTAATTCCATATATGGAATCATATGGTACAATTTAATAAAATAGGAATATTTAATTTTTTGACATTATGAATAGTAACTCAGTAATTTTTGATGTTACCATGGTTAAAGGGTAAATCAGGTAAAAAATGGAAAAAACAATATTATAATAATATAAAGCTACCCTAAAACTATTAAAAATCCCATTTGATGATATATGTACGGCTATGAGAACCCTTATGTTGATTTTAAGACCCAATGGACCAACTTGGCTGGGAAAATGACATATTACAATAATTAATTATAAATAAAGTTAAATGTGACATAAACATGTATCTTATTACTAAAAAAATTTAATTGGTGTTATATATGTGATCTATTAAACAATAAATATTAATTAAAAATATAAAAATATTTCATACAACATGGTTTTTTATTTTGAATTTTAGATATAAATAATTAAATGTATAAATGACACCATGATGATGTACTGATTACCTCATTAATTAATGATTCAAATATATGATATTATAAATATTAAAAAAATAAAATTTGTATGCTTTTATGATATAACCTAATTTTATGGATGACCTTTACATGTTATCTTCAATTTAATAAATTTGGTTTGAATGAATCAAGTTGTTATGACTTTAAAAAATATCAAGTAATAAATAGTTTCAAAACTGAATTAAATTAGTTTTTAAAATAAATTCATTTTTATTAATGATCAAATAGTACTAAAATTATATTATTCGGCCAAAAAGGTATATAATGTTGAAAATGACATTAATGATCTACTCCTGGTTCTCTAAGAATTTTATATTAACTATATTAACTATATATTATGAAAATACAAGAATACATGGTAAGAGTTAAGGTTTTTAACTAAGAGTTAAAGCTAAAGGACAAGGTTATTTGTTTAAAAAAAATGGCTACAATATATTGGTTTAGAGGATTTTTACCCATCATAACCTTAGATATAAAATAAATGAGTTTGGAAACAATAAAATAAACATTTTATAATAAAATAATTTTTAAAAACATTCCTAAATTGCACCTCACATCTCCTATAAAAGGAAACTTCATCTTTTCTTTTAATAACTCCTCCAATGCCATTTAGGTCGGCCATACCATGCCCAAATATCATCCCAAATTCTATAACAACGTCCTAGAGTCCACACTTTGGGACTAAATCCATTATTAGGAGACCATTTGATAATATAAAAATGAGATACAGGAAAAGTGGTATTTTTTTTATCACGTCATTAAAAATTATTTTCTTCTTCTAATTCTTATTCTCAAGTAATTCCCATTCTAAAATAATAAATACAATATATTATACATTTTCATATGTTATTATTATTATGATAAAACCTTATAACTTCTTTTATACATCGTATAAATTATAATATAACTTTGCATTAGTACATACAACGTACAGTCTCTACACTTTGGTGCAATTTTTTATTCAACAATATTTTATTTTTATGGGTATAATGATGATTATAATGGATGTAAATAATCAATATATCATGATAATTAATATTTATAGTCAATATACCATCCAATTCAATAACATTTAACCATTATGTTAATGATATCTTCGCTCGTGCGTACGTACGACCTACCTTCTCCACGACACGATTAGATTCACAATCCATGGAAACAATTAAAAAATGATTATAATTTATATATAATAATTATAATGAAATATATATAATATTAATTTTTTTTGATTTATGTATATATATATTTCATTAACTTTCTTCAATTTAATTCAATAAGGAAACACAAATTGCATTCATGCGTACATACAGCCTACCGTCTAAATGAACTGTGTATTCCATTTCATTTTTCCATGTTATATATATATATTGGATATATATGATATATAAACCATTTTTTACATTATGGATGTTTTTAAATCATGATTTATGAAATAATATCATGTAGAACAGGCCAAAACACATACGATAAATAAAATTATTATTTCCCAAATATATTCCTTAAAATGAAATTTATAAATGAACTTGTAATATAATGTCCTAAGTGAATAATATGTGATATCACAAATATTATTATGGTTCTCTTACAAGTTAATAAATTATTTATACCCACTATAATGAGTTTTAGATATATATGAAGTATTTTAGACCTATAGAAAGGGATACATTTGTAATCTCATTATTTACTGATATTATTTATAAGTAAGTATTTACTATGGTATATTTATCATCAGCATACATGTTTAGTAAATATATTATTTCTATTCATCTACTAAATTTTAATGAAAATTTTACTCTTTGGTAAATTATTATTAAACGTTATGGATGGAATCAATATGTCATTTTCCAGATGCTTAACCTTTTGACTTTTTCCAGCAATGTACGAGAAGCAAATTTTTTTATATTATACAACAAGAAAAGATTATTACATCTTCATGATGACTTATTTCCATGAATATTACTAAACATGATTTCAATATTACCATATAATATATAATATTCTTCTAAAATTTCACAGCAATGTTGGAAAAGAAAATGTTTTTTGTAAAAGAAAGAATATTTTCCTCAAGAATTATGTTCAAGTGTTTTATCAAAATTATTTTCCATCTAATATGGCATATGGTTAACCTTATATCATAATTATTACATTTATTTTATTATAATGGAATTGTGTATAAAAATTCCATCTTATTTAATGGGTTATTCTATGATTAATGATTTATTGTTTTGTGGCACATTAAGAATGATTTCATTATGAGATGGGTGGAACCTATATCTCCATCCAATACATTGTGTAATGATTTATATCTCATGAGATATAAAATAATGGAACGACATGTAAATTTGGTTCTGTAATGTAGTGTTGGAACAACAACTAAATCTGGTTCAGTAATATAGGGAGGGAACAACAAGTAAATATGGTTTACTAATACATTGCTAGAATTACAAGTAAACTTGGTTAAGTAATGGATTTTTCCACTATTATGGTCTTCACATCAATGCGTTAGATACTATAGAAATCAAATTTTGTTCTTATTTGTTTGTCGTAATTCTGTGTTTTATGCCAATGTTATTTTATCATGGTTAATGTTCCTATATGATATATGTCATACATACAGTCAAGATTTATTTCATGACCAATGATGTCAATATTTTACCTTTATGTTCTTGTTTTTAATTTATTATTTTTATGGTTGGTTCTATGTTCTCAATGTTTACGCTGACTTAGAATTTTATCTCACCCTTTTTATGTTTTCTGTTCCCCATGATGTAATGAAAGGTTTTGGGTAAGTAAACAAAAAGGGGAAGATCTATAAGGTAGATGCGGAATATCATTAACATTGTTTTAAGAGTTTGTTCTATGTTTTCAAAGTCACTAATCTAATTAATGTTTTGGAATTACATTTACGAAATGAATTATGTATTCTACAAAAGAAATGTAATGTCCATGTATGTCAAGTTTTTTTCATTGTGGTTGGTATTAGAGTGAAACTTTTCATGTGGTCCCTATAGATATTTATATTGTATGTCTAGGGTTGTCACTATAAGGAAGTATAAATATAGGTTACATTCCAAAAATTATGTTACTAATCATGAATAACTTATGAATAAAACTAATATATTTTATAATGAATGTACTCCCCCATGATTTTGTTGTTTTCCTACTATAAATTTTTCTTCTCAATCTTTTTTTATTGTGTTTTAGATAATGGTTGAGAACCAAAGTAACCAAATTAATGATAGATGAAAATGGTAAATGCAATGATTGTCCTCCTAAACAACCAAATGTTTTAGGAGCTCAAATAATGAATCTTGTTTTTATGACCACAAATCCTACTTTTCTTCCAAATGTCCAAAGGTGGGAACCACGTTCTCTTGAATCTTTCTTATGTCAACATCCCGTATATTATAGTGGACTAACTGATCCACCAATTGAAGAGAAATGGATTTGCACCATTGAAAATATATTTTTCATTTTCCATTTTTTAGAACATGAAAAGGATAAGATATGAACTTATTTGTTGGAAGGTAAAAGGAATCAATGGTGTAAATTTATCATTAATACAAGGCAACATGATAAAATTTATTCCATGGATTGGGATGAGTTCAAAAATATATTTTTCAGTATGTACCATCCTCATATTATTCTTTCATTAATGGAGATTGTATTTTCTCATCTATATCATGGTTATGAGAAGAAAAGAAGGATATAATTCCAAGGATAATATAAAAATTATTGCGAATTGAAGATTAGATTATATTTATTCTCAATGTGTAGAAAGACACATAGAGGAAATTGTCTTAAGGTCAAGGATTTATGTTTTAAGTATGGGAAATAAGGTCATCATGCATATTATTACCAATGTTGTGGGAATAAATATAAGGATCCCAATAGTAAACCTCTCACAAATAAGAGATACAAGTGCAAGTAAATGGATCAACACGCTATCTAATTCCCTAATCCTTGGGTTATGAAGATTATCAATATCAATATCCTCGTAATATAGAAGATAATAGAAAATCAATTCTGATCACTATTGGTCATGTTGATTATGAGAATGATGTGGTGGAATGATTAAGTGTTTGTGTAATGGGATTCCAATGTATTATTGTAGAATATCTTTTATTTTATTATAAATTATTTCAATGACTATGTATTTTTCCATAATAGTTTTCTTTAAGTATAATGGTTTCATCCCCGTCGCTCTCGGCTCCGCCCCTCGGCCATCGGCTATGCCCATTGGCCCTCAGCTCCGCTACTTGGATCTTGGATTCTCCATGGTTTTCATGTTTTTCTGGTCAAAGGTACGTGTTTTTGGATAGCCTCTGTCACCTTATATACTCTGGACTCAAGTTTCTTCGTGCTTCTCTGGGTCGTGGATGGTATGAAGGTAACAAGGAGGCTTTGGGATTGGGGTTCGGTGGACGTTGGGTTTCCAAACGCTACTAGAGTCGGTCTTCGTCCTCGGCCTCCCAAACCCGCTCTGACCGAGGGATCCACTACTCCTCTCTAGGTCTGAGTTGGAGCAATGGATACACAGGGTTTTGGGGTTACGGTTTGTAGTTGTCGAGGTTTCATTCATGGTATAATTCCCAGCCCTCTTTAGGGTTTTTTCCCGGTCTTCATCAGTGTTCTTCCCCAATTTCGTGTTCCCTTTTTGGTCTTTTTCTAGATTGTGGATTAATTTTCACCGATTGTCTCTATTTCTGGTGCGGGATGTTTGTGGCTTCTATCTATGGTTTCTGTCATTCTGGTTATGCACAGAGATGATGGTGGTGATGGTGGAGTGGAGTCGGTGAACTCCAGAAAGTGAATCGAGATGCTGCGATATCGATATAGGTGGAGCAACGGTGCCGCGTCATGGTACCAGAGGCGATGACGGCTTGGTTCAGCGACGATGCTGTGCAGTTCTGGTGGCGTCGTCTTGTTGTAGGCGGTGGATGTCGGAGAAGAGGCTGACAACCTTGCTGATGTGTTCATGTTCATAGTGACAATGTTTGGCCGGCGTCGTGATGGATGGATAGTGTCTCGATCAGAGTGCTGCATGTGATTCGTGATGGATTTTTGGGTATCTTTTTGGTTTGATATCTTAAAATTTTCAGGCGGTTTTTTCAAATTTTGAAAGGGGTGGGTTTTGAGGGAGTTTAAAACAGGGGTGGTACTCGATTAGGGTTTGTGGGTAGTGGAATTTTAAAGTTGAACATTGTATGCTGGTGATTGTCTAAAGGGGGTTAGTACCGGTGGTTTGTGGAGGTTTTTTATGGTTCCCACTTACCCAAAAAGTGGCTTCTTCAAATAAAAAAAAATGTATTGTAGAATATGGTTCTATAGTAATTCATGTCATTTTAATGTTTCAAGAGAATACATGATTACAATATTAACATTTTTGGATTATGACAACAATAAACTACCTCATGATATATGGGAGATGAATGTTATTTCGATTTAGTTCACCTATTTATAATGTTTTACATTTTTAGTTTCTGAAAGGATTGTAAGGTTATCAATATTTGGATTGTATAATTTAAATTCTATTTCTTGTTTGTTTTATTAATTTATTTTCTCACAATTTCTGTACTTATTCAAATTTTATTACCAATAAAATCTTTTTTATAGATAGATTGAATGATATATCATTCTATCACGTGATCCACTCGAACATTAAGAATGAAAAATTCAGATTCATTTCATTAAATAACACCTAAATACATTATGATGTAGATTATTTTTAGTTTCATTTATTTCATGTGTTATACGATACACCAAAATTATCTTTGGCTCTATATAACACCATATTAGCTGGTACTATACACAACACTATATTGGGCTTTTGTTATAGACAATTTCAACTTTATTTGATAAAACTCATTTCACAAACAATTGAGTGTATATTCTTCTCAATGTCTAAAAGAACTATGTTTTAATTGTGTCATAAATAATAACAAAGGATGCTTTCAATAAATTCCCTAGTGACATGGCTTTCATTACATGCAAGAGTGACCTTCCTTGATAGCTTGTGTTGTACACATTTCCGAGATTCATTACAAAATGATATATTATTAAACTATTATTTTTTAATGGTATATAAATTAGAAATTATGAAATTTATTAAAAAATTATGAATTTTATATAACATTAAAATTCATCTTATAAATTTTGTAGAACATGATATAATAACAAAGTAAATTTTGCAGATAAAATGATCATTTTTCTAAAATGGCAGTTTCACCACCTTTCGATGTTAAATCAATTTTAAATATCGTTTATTACAATATTATAATTAATATTTGAAATAATAAATTTATTCATTTAAACGGGTCATCAGAATTTATTGTTGTTGAATTTTTGGTATTTTCCTTATAAAGTTCATATTTTAATGAATATTGAAAAGTACTGCATTTTAATTCCTAAATACCTTTTCATATAATTTATTTATATTGTTATGTTGTATTTTTAATTATTTTTAATGTTTAATTGTATTATTATTTTATCATTTAATCAAATATTGTTCATTGGAATTAATTTGACATTTAAATTGGATATACACGTATTTCAATCTTCTCATAGTTTTTACTTCATAAAAATCCTCTTTCGAGTTATAACAACGGGAATTAAATTTAAATTAATTAATGAAATTTATGTGTTTAGAATTTTGAAAAATTGAATCCTTATTTGGAATTATTGGGATCAAATTATGTTATTAGGTAACTTTATTTCTTTATGTATTATGAATAGTAAATAATGTAATTTTATTTACCATATTAAAAGGTAAATCGAGTAAATTAGGGTAACAAACAATATGATAAATATAATAAAATTATCTTAACACCCCCCAAAATTCAAATTGAAGAATTAAAATTCCACCATTCACATATAAGTGTTGGAATGAATTGACTCAATGTAAATTTGACTATGAAAGTGATTTAATTACAATTAATACGAAAGAAAGTTACAACATTTCACTATATTATGTTTTATAAGTATATAAATTTTAATTTACTGATAAATTTAATAAAACATTAAACATAAACAGTCTCTTAGAATATGATGATATTATCTACATCATGTGAATTTATTTATAATTTTTATAGATTAAATAGCTACCATTAATGATGATACAATAGTGATGTAGAAATTCATTTATTAATCGAAACATCAAATAAATGGTTTTAAAAACATTATAAATTATATAATATGTATTAATAAATGTGTTACTAGAATTTTTTAGGCCATTATGACATGTTACGAGTGTATGAAATATTTTTTTCGAATTTATATTTCGTTTGGAATTAATTTAATGTCAAATAAATGAATACTGCCAAAATTGACACATAGATGTTTAATAAAAAATATTATTAAATTATTTACAAATCACAAATATATTAAAAAATTAAATATTTATTATTATATAGTCTTAAATTTGAATCATTATCCATTTTTTGAAAATTGAATACATATAATTAAATATTTATAACCATTTAATATATAGAATATTATTACAACAAATAAAATTAAATTGATTAAATAAGAAAATATCAAAATGATAATGTTTAAAATTAAATCAAAAAAAAATTATAAATAAATTTTTCTAGAGAAAATAGAATCATAATCTTCTTATCTTTCAAAAAAATGAGTTTGGGACCATTATAAACCATAAACAGTTTAAGATAAATTAATATTTCAAGACAATCCTAATGTGTCCCTCCTCCCTCTTATAAAAGTCCACTACCTCTACTAAATTACTCAAAACATTCAAGACCATATGCTCGTCCATAATCTACTCAAATAATATCCCTACATCCATCCCTTACTACAAGATTCCAAAAATTGGGCTTAAATCAATCATAGGGATACCATTTGTGGAAATCAAAACATTATACACAAAAAATATGTAATTGTTTTATCACTTCTTAAGAAAATCTTTTCTTCTTCAACTTCATATTATTATGTTGTTTACATAATAACATAAAATATCAAGTATATTATAAATTTTTATATGTTATTATAATTATTGGATAAAATTATACCTTTTTAATCCATCTTACAAATAATAATATCACCATGTGTGCGTTCGTATGGCTTAGCATCCCCACATCATGGTGTAAAGTGTAATTCAATAATAGTTAATTTGGGTGGGTTTAATGATGATTATAATGGATATAAATATCATTATAATATGAAAATTATTCTTTATAATTAATATACAATAAAATTCTATCACATTTATCCATTAAGTGAATGATATAGCCACTGGTGCATACGTATGGCCTAACATCTCTACGAAATGATTAGATTCATTCTCCATGTTAACCATTCAAGAATGACTGTAATGTATATCTAATAAATAATAATTAAATACAAGACATAATATTTTTACGGCATTTTTTTTATATATATATATGTAATTTATTTTCCTCCATTAAATTGAATAATGAAATGAAAACATTGTTCATGCGTACGTATGACCTACCCTCACCTTGAACGGCGTATTACATTACATTAATCTATCTATTATATATATTTATATATACTGAATATTTATCATATATAAATAATGTTTTATATTTTAGATTTATGTAAATCATGATATATGTAATAAGATCAATAATAACATGTCAAAACATATACCTCAAATAAAATTATCATTACCCAAAACATTGTATAAACATGGAATTGGTAAAAAAATAAATGTTTAATTTAATTTCATAAGTGAGTCATATATAATATGATAAATATTATAATGATTATTTTACAAGTCATTAATTACTTTAAACCCATTGTAACAAAGTATCACACACACTCAGATGAAATCAGACCTAAAGTAACAGATAATTTCGCAACATCATTATTTTTCGAAATTTTCTATACATAAGAAATTACTAGGGTATATTTATCATACACATCCATGTTTCCTACATATATAATATTATTTGTATTCTTATACTATTTCTTCATTTCAATTTTACCCATTGGTTAATTTTTATTAAATGGTATGGAGGGAATAATTCTTTTGTTTTACATATAAGGTTTTTTTAAAAGTTTTCGTCAAGAGTATGAGAAGAATGTTTTTAACATATATAGCCTGAAAAAAATATTTTACTTCTTCATAAAACATTATTTTCATGAATATTACTCTATATTATTTCATATTTATTTTCTTTTACATTATTTTCTTTTAAAATTTCACATAAATGTGCGAAAAGAAAATGTTTTTTGAAGAAGAAAAGATTTTTTTCTCAACAATTAAATTCAAGTGTTTTATCAAAATTATATTCCACCTAAGATGATGATCATAAAAATGATTTTTGCTCCTATCCCTATTATTAAAATGAATTCATTTTATTAATTATTCAATGTTATTTTATATGAATTACGTTATGATGGAAGGATGTTTTAGAAAACCCGTCTTATATCATGGGTTATGCAATGATAAATTATTCATATTTTTGTGAAACATTTAAGAATTATTTCATTATGAGATTTTTGGGAACTATATATCTCTCCAATTCATTGGGTAAATATTAATATCTCAATACATACACATGAATGGAATGAAAATGAAATTTTGTTAAGTAATACAGTGCTTGAAAATCAAGTAAACCTGGTTCTGTTCTACATGGCCTAATGGAATTTAAATCCGGTTCAGTAATACATGGATGGAACTGTAAGTTAACCTCGTTCAACAATAAACTTTTTCCACTATTATGGTATTAGTAGAAATGCATTGGATACACGGGAAATCATATTATGTGATTATTTTTTTCCATAATTACATGATTTCTTCCAATGCTATTTTCAAAAAGTTAATGATTCCATTATAATTTATTCCTTATGGACTACCAATATTTTTTTCGTGATTTTTTATTTCGGTATATCTTAAATGGTTTATTTTTTCAAAAGTTATTTTCTTGTTTTTACATTATTTTGTTTATATTTTGTAAAAAAAATTCCATGCCTACCCTAACTGAGCAATTGAGATCACCCTTTTCGCGTTTCATTTCCCCCAGATGTTGAAGAAGGGTATTTTGTAAGAAGTGTCAAAACTGGGTTCTAGCTATGAATGACAAAAGAAAGAGATGATGCATATTATTTATGAACCAGTTGTTTATGTTTTCCAATATATAAGGGTGCTAAACAAATATTGTCTTTTAGTTTATTTTTTTGTCATGTATTAACTATTCTGCAGAAGAAATGTAATATCCATGTACGTCAATCTTGGGTCTTTACAATTGGTATCAGAGATAAGTATTAGTTGACCTTTGGTTACTAGGATGAAAAATACATATTTTTATCCCTTCAGATATTTCTAAGAATATTGTTAGGGATATCCAAAGGATTAGTCAAGTGTAGGTTATAATCGTAGGTGTTTTTTGATAATCCAGACTAAACTAGGGTTAAACCGAAGATATCATAGATTGAAATATTATAAGAAATTTACGTTAATTATGTGTTTATAATATCTTATATACATTTCTCACACTTTTATTTTTTGTCTTAGACAATAGCCAGAACGACATAGAACATTATTAACCATTGAATATTTTATATGTGGAAATTATGAGAATTATAATGATTTATTTATTATGTGGAAATTGTATGAAGATAATCAGGAAAATGGTATAATAATTGGTCAAAATGATGAGGAATAAAAGGTATAAAACGATGTTTGAATGGTATGTGAATTTCTTTACAGTATTGTTTACATTACATCTAGGAGTCTTGAGATTTAGAAACCTTAAGACATGATTCATATTATATGAAAGTAGAGGATTATGGATCCTGAGTAATGGTTTAGGAATAAATTTTGATGATCGAGTGTATATTTTTAGGAATTCAATGATTATGTTATTTGAATAATGAAATATATAAGTGATTCCACTTTATGGTTTTTATTATTGATTACAATGAATATTTTTAAATGTTATAAGGATAAAAAAAGTTATCTAATGGTTGTGTGATATATTTGGTGAACATGTGATTAAGGGAAATAAAACCCATAATATATTCCATATATTATGATAATGATATTTGGATAATGATATTTGGATAATGATATGTTGGATTTGAATAAGAAAATTGGATGATGCTAGTTTCTTGAGATCTAATTATGGATTAGTCGAAAATAAAGTTATGTTATCATAGAAGAAGTAACTTTTGGGTCTTAAGGAATAATACAATATGTTTTTGAATAAGGAAGAATTGATGTTTCCAATAAGGATATATGATAATTTAGAACGTTACCATGTCTCAATAGAATACATAATGAATGTGTTCACACTTTTGGAATTTCTCCAACCATAGATACATTATTATATATGTTGGATAAATGTTAAGTGGAGTAAGTGAACCATTTACCATTGTATTGGACATCCATATTTTATAAGGATTGTAAGCTTATATATTTATCAAAATATTATGTTAAATATCATAAAAAATTAGTTATAATTATATATTATCTCACTAATGGGTGACTTATTCATATTTCGTAACACGTTATTACCTTTTTGTCAAGACAAATGTAATTTCCTATCATTTAATCACATGATCTGATAAAACATTAAGAATGAAAAATTCTACTTCACTATGTCAAATAAGAGATGAACTGTGAATTATTCAACACACAATGAATTATGAGGTTGTTCTAAAATAAAGTAAGTATTTAATCTCATAAAAATTGCTTCATCATATAGGAAATGATCATGAAAACAAAAATTATTATCATTTTAACACCCCAGGTAAATAAAGAATATGACATTTCATATTTATCCATATTTGTGAATAAAATATTTAAATGACTTTAAAGGGGACGCTATGCTCGATGGCGTACCCAACACGCAACAACGAGTTTCTTGGGAATCTTACATTGCACTCTAATAAGAAAATAATATTATTTTAAATGGTAGTTAACATGTAGTCGTTGTAATGGCGGGAATGGATAGAAATAACTAAAATATGATTATATATGTTTTTAAATGTTTTTACATTTATCCAACAAAGGATAGAGGCTTAAAATACGGAAAGAATTCAATTTTAGGCATATATGCCCTAGTTTTCACTAAACGTTCACTTATCGCCTTTTGATGGCGAACTGTCATTAAATATAGTTTTGTTCACTCTTATAGATTCTATTGGACCAAATAAAACTCTTCTTAAGAATCGGGACATCAAAATTTACTTTGTGTAAATTTTTGGTATCTTTCCGATAAAGTTCATTTTTTAATGAATTGTGTAAAATGTTGTATTTTAGTTCAAAACCGCTTTTTAATATAATTTATTTATATGATTAGATTATATTTTTAATTGGTTTTAAAGTTAAATTAGAAAATATTTTTACCATTAAATCCAATAGTGGTCGTTGGAATTAATTTCACTTTGAAATCGGACATAAACTAATGTCAATCTTTTGATACTTACTGTTTTATAAAAACACGCTATTTGCTCTGACAGCGGGAATTAATTATTAAATTAATTAATTTGACTAATATGTTTTGAATTTTGTAAAACGGACTTCATTTTTGAATTCAGAATATCAAATATAGCTTAGGGTGAATTTTTGGGATTTTTCTGAAAAACTTCAATTTTTGATGAATAGTGAAACCACTAAGTGGTACTTATAAAAACTGATTTTCCGTTTAAATGAAAATTTTCCATCTTTGTGTCTTGATTTTCAAAAATCCGACATACATGGTTGTCATTAAGAGTTAAAATGTGGTTCAATGGGATTAAAATAATTTTTTGGTGAATAGTAACTTATTATGTTTTTAATCGCGATTAGTGGTAATTAGTGTAGTTTAAGGTAAAAATGATATTATAAGAATGTGAAAACACCATGAAACATGTCCTACAACTATTGGGTGAGTCATGGATGATCAAGACAAGCCATGGGTCAACTTGGGGACCCCATGGAGACACTATTTTTGGGAAATGACATAAATAACTTTTTATTTAATGTAAAAGTAAAAATGACACAAACATAATATGTTTTACGAAAACAATTTTTACATGGGGTTTTAAAGATCATATGTTTGATTATAAATATTAATTGGAAAGAAAAAAAGATTTCCTACATCATAGTATTTTTTTATAATTTTTAGACATTAAATAAATTAAATTATTTATGACATAATAATGATGCAGCGATGACATCATTATTTGACGATTTAAATAAAATGGAACGATAATGTAAAATCTATGAACTACATATGTCCAAAACCAATTGGATGAGTGTATTTAGAACCCTTATCACCTTATCCACGAATTCTATCAATGTGGGACCATTTAAAACCGAAACACATTTTCAAATAATGTAATATTTGTTTACTTTCCAAAAGTGCCCCTCCTCTCCTCTTATAAAAGGCCCCCACCTCTACCTCATTACACACACTCCTCAAGCCTTTGGCTCGGCCAAAACCTGCCCATTTACTCTCTCCAAATCCCTCTCCTCATCCTAGAGGATTCCCTTTGGGCAGAATCCTTTCAAAGGAAGCCTTTAGGCTCAAATCAAAATGAGTTACACTTTTAAAGGTAATTCATTCTCTCATGTTCATTTGTTTTATTTTGCTTCTCCAACCCCCTAAACTCTTTTTATTTACATATTTTGTAACAACACCAGTATCTTCAATATACTAGGATGTTGTTATAAGATTTTTTCGAGCTACACTCTCAGACAACTACATCAAATGGTTAATGAACATACGGTTTCCGTGGATGGCGAAATTCTGCCTCCCGAAACGATGATTGTTCAATACTCATTTAACACCTTCAAAGTGGCCATTATGATGTCACTATTTTTATATATGATATATAATATGTTTATGTTTTAATTATTCTTCTGTATTTTTCATTTGTGTCTTACCTTTATGGCTTCCATTATGGGTATACGCGATATCTTCATTTTAGGAAGTACGGACTACCGCCCCCTCAAAGTGATGTGATTCGTTAATGCCATACGTGGGACATATAAAGGATGGATTTAATGATGTTGTACTGGAATTCTTATATACCTATATATCATTATTTTTTCTTTCCATTAAAGTATGAGATAGAAATGAAAGTAGCGTTCATGCGTACGTACGGCTTACCGTCTCCATGAACGGTGCATTTCATTTCTTATCCCCAAATGTAATGTACTATTTAAAGTACATGTATATAATGGATATATATAATGAATGATATATCTAAATGATTAATATAATTATGGAATTAAAATATACAAACCTCTCATTTAGTTTTAATTCCATTAATACGACATAGAAATGAAAGTAGCGTTCATGCGTACGTACGGCTTACCGTCGCCATGAACGATGCATTTCATTTCTTTCCTCTAAATGATTATGTGATTTTATAAATACATGTATATGCTGGATATATATGATATATATGATATCCAAATCAGTAATGTAATTTTTTGATATAAAGAACATTTGACCACACGAACAACATGTAATTGTAAGAAGTCCACTTTCGACATAAGAACCAAATATCGACAAAACAAACATTATTAACTTAAATGGTTACATAATGTTTATAACATGGAAATAAGTGATATAAAAGGAATAATGAAATTTAAAAATGTTCTTAATCAAGTAGAAATTAACTCAAGTTTATTATTCAGGATGTTAAAGAACGATCGAGTCAAGTCGGACCCAAGGTAAGGGATCCTACACCTCTCTTTCTTTTTAAGTACACTCTTTTATGTCATTCCTTTTAAAGCTAATCTTTATTGTTATTGGGATGTTCTTTTATATTAACCGTACTGTAATTTTTATGTTCATGTGATGAGAGACCCTATTCTCTCTCATCAATCCATTTTGGAAGTTTTGAGTGGCGCCGTTAGGCTGCCGAATTTTCGTAAGGGATTTTTCATCTCACTTTTATTCCTGTGGGATTTATGCTACATTTGCCACAAATTCCATTGATTGTTGTATGTAATGACCATTATTCTAATATTTTTGTAATATACTTTCTCTTATGAGTATTTACATCAATGATCTATTGTCCTTCTTTCATGGGGTGTATGTTTTGAAAGATACCCAAGTCGGTAAGGGAACCTTTCACCCTCCTCTTTTTTAAAAGACTTCTTTTGTTGGGTCTTTTAATGTACATATTGTTATGTTGGGATATGTTCTCATATATCCTTATTGATGTAAATTTTATGTCCAAGTGATGAGATACACTTTTTATCTCTCATCAACTCATTTTGATGTGATGCCGATAGGCTGTCAAGGGAACTTTTTAACCCAATTTCGATTTCTTTGGGTTGAACATGTAGTCCTTGAATATGTCATCCATTGAATATGTGTGAATGGAATTTTATTGTTTTACACTTAATATCCACATATATTGGGTGTATTTATATTTTTCACACATATTTTCGAGATTGATTTGTCCTTAATTTAAGGATACCTTCTTTATAAGGGATTTCATCACATTTGACATTTCTATTGAGGGTTCATTGTTGTTATGCACCAATTCACTCTTATATGGTTTATATACTGTCCTTTGGTGTATTATATCATGAATCCATTTATTCTCATGATATTATAAAGTTCTGACTAAATGTTATTCCTCAATTATTGTATTCAAGTGTCTCTAATTTTGGTAAAACCCCTTTAACCAAAATGTCAATTTAAATGTTTTAATTATTTGTTCTTATTAATATCCATGTTTTCAAAATGGTTTTAAGGATTTATTTATATGGATATTAATGGTTTAAAATTTTAAGCTTCAAGGTGGTATGGGACACTTTGATTCAAAATCTCTTTATTAAATGTTTTAAATAGTTTTGAAAATGGTTTTGATAAAGGATTCTATTATGATATATTGTGATGTGTAAATGTTATCATTACTTTATATTGGTTTTATGTTTTATGATTTTATATTGGTACTTGGACATTTTAATGGGTGGTTACGTTATAAACCATATGACGGGTGGTGCCGTGAATACCAGGACGGGTGGTTACGTTATAACCTCCAATTCATTGGGTATGGAAGTCGGCCGTATGGCTATTCCATTAAGTATGTATGGAAATTGGCCGTATGGCTATTCCATTAAGTGATATGTGTGGAAGTCTACCGAATGGTTATTCCTCTTAAGTATGTTTATGTCCCAAGTTACCATTATATATGTTATGTGTTCTTTATATGGGTTTTATGGTAATCCTTTGGTTACAAAAAGGTAATTAATGATACTTTTTTTTCAGTGAAAAGTTTTTACTACTTCATGAAGGTGAAAAGTATTACATTGATAAAGTATTCATAGTTTACTTGATGTTTTGAAAATCTAACAGTTTTCATTCTTTGTGTATCCCTTACTGAGCTTCTTATGCTCATCCCAAGTTTTTGAAATGTTTTTCACAGGACATAGCATGGAATAGGGTCAAGGATGGGATCAAGGGAAAGTCATGCTACCTAAAACATGGAACTATACATGTTTCTTTTAAAGAGTTTTTATTTTATGGAAATTTAGAAGAAGCGACTACTTTGTAATCTTTTGAGATGTAATAGTTGTCCTAATTCTCTAAAACTCTAAACCTGAAAAGATCCTCAATGAGAATTACTCATTTAATTCAATATTAAGTAAGGTTTAAGGCTGGGTCCTTATACTTGGAATCAATGGTCGGTTTAGATAACTTTAGAGGTTGGGGTATTCTTTAAGCATAAGTGACATTACCATAATGGTTAGGATTTCAGAAAGAGACCTAGTTTTAGATAAAGTGAATGAGTAAGTGTATCTTAGTGTTTACCTTCCTCATTAGTACATGATGGTTTTGTTGATATACTCACACTGAAATTTCTGTTTTTAGTATGGCTGGATCTCGCAGGCACCAATGTGACAATTGGTTTGAAGGAACCTGTGGTGGATCTATGATTAAGATACTAGAGAAAATGGAGGATTCAATGAGGAAACTCGTGGTTGTTCTAAACCAAATATCAAGGAGTCATGATCAACCACTTCAACCTTGGTCAGTTCTCTAATGCATCATGTACGAGATGGCCAACCCGATGTGGAAATTCAGGTAATAATTATTAAGTTAACCATTACGGTTTATATGATCCTTACTTTTGAGGTAATTATGGGTTACTCTATGATATGATGGAAAATGAAAGGAATGAGATAAACTTGAGGTTAAAATATGTTATGATTATTTTTGAAGATTTTATCTCATTTTGGGGAATGTTTTAAGAATTATATAGTTTTGGAAAAAGGACAACACGTAGACCGTGTGACTACCCGTCGCGTCGGACAAAGCTGCGGGAATCGAACCCAAAACCAAAGTGCGACTGGTATTTATCGCCTACCACTGGACTACGTGAAGTCCCTGGTTAGTTTGACTGATTCATTCTAGTTATATGATTTTATGAATTAAGAGTAAGTTGATTTTGGGTTATTTATGAAAATGACTAACTTATCATGGAGGATATGTGATTAGGTTAATTACTTTTCAATACGAGACTTTAGGAGCAACTGATTTTGTTTGGAGATAAATGTTACGATTTAACTTGGAAGACTATGTGACTAAATCCTTCAAATATTTGGGTTTCAATCTTAGATGGGTTTACTTTGAAGAATTTTATGGACAAATTGTTTATCAGATGGTCCTCGTTGAACATTGGGTTTTGTTGGACAAATTTTGGAGATTAAGAATAGATTTTCTTTTTATAAAGGGTTATCATTTTCTGGATTATCTGATCTTGTACTAGCCTTTTTGGTTTTGGTTTTGGTTAAAGTCTAAAGACATGAGAAGTATATAGTTCTATTTTGTGGATTAGGTGATTCTCTAGAAGTTGATTACAGTACTCTTAATGTGAACAAGTCTTCCTAAATACCCATCTTTTGGAGAAAATATGAATTTGTGTAAGGAATATAATAAAAGTTGAAAGTCAATATGATAAGTGATTATGTTTCCTTATGAATAAATTCCTCAATAAAAAGTAACTTAAAACAAAAATGTTGTCTATTAACTTTTCCTACTGGGGAATCGAATACCGTTTAACCCATCACATGTTTGTGATTTTGTCATGGTTAACTTTCTCCTAAACATGTTTTCTATCACTCTCCATCAGAACATGACCCTTTGTTTTTTCCTCCATATCCATATTTTCATACTTGGAATCCTAGTATGGGTTAACTCGGGTGACCTTTGTACTTATCTTTCCTTATTTTAAAGTTTTTGTTTTACCGACTTTTGTTCCGATGTGGGACTTTCAAGGATGTTTCCTAGCGCAATTTTAAAATTGCGAGGACGCAATTCCCAAAAGGGGGGAAGGATGTAACACCCCAGGTAAATAAAGAATATGAAATTTCATATTTATCCATATTTGTGAATAAAATATTTAAATGACTTTAAAGGGGACGCTATGCTCGATGGCGTACCCAACACGCAACAACGAGTTTCTTGGGAATCTTACATTGCACTCTAATAATAAAATAATATTATTTTAAATGGTAGATGAAATGTATCCGTTGTAATGGTGGGAATGGATAGAAATAACTAAAATATGATTATATATTCTTTTAAATGTTTTTACATTTATCCAATAAAGGATAGAGGCTTAAAATACGGAAAGAATTCAATTTTAGGCATATATGCCCAAGTTTTCACTAAAGGTTCACTTATCGCCTTTTGATGGCGAACCGTCATTAAATATAGTTTTTTTCACTCTTATACATTCTATTGGACCAAATAATACTTTCTTAAGAATCGGGACATCAAAATTTACTTTGTGTAAATTTTTGGTATCTTTCCGATAAAGTTCATTTTTTAATGAATAGTGTAAAATGTTGTATTTTAATTCAAAACCGCTTTTTAATATAATTTATTTATATGATTAGATTATATTTTGAATTTGTTTTAAAGTGAAATTAGAAAATATTTTTACCATTAAATCCAATAGTGGTCGTTGGAATTAATTTCACTTTGAAATCATACTTAAACTAATGTCAATCTTTTGATACTTATTGTTTTATAAAAACACGCTATTTGCTCTGACAGTGGGAATTAATTATTAAATTAATTAATTTGACTAATATGTTTTGAATTTTGTAAAACGGACTTCATTTTTGAATTCATAATATCAAATATAGCTTAGGGCGAATTTTTGGGATTTTTCTGAAAAACTTCAATTTTTGATGAATAGTGAAACCACTAAGTGGTACTTATAAAAACTGATTTTCCGTTTAAATGAAATTTTGCCATCTTTGTGTTTTTATTTTCAAAAATCCGACATACATGGTTGTCATTAAGAAGTAAAATGTGGTTCAATGGGATTAAAATAATTTTTTGGTGAATAGTAACTTATTAAGTTTTTAATCGCGATTAGTGGTAATTAGTGTAGTTTAAGGTAAAAATGATATTATAAGAATGTGAAAACACCATGACACTTGTCCTAAACCTATTGGGTGAGTCATGTCCGACCAAGACAAGCCATGGGTCAACTTGGGGACCCCATGGAGACACTTTGGTTGGGAAATGACATAAATAACTTTTTATTTAATGTAAAAGTAAAAATGACACAAACATAATATGTTTTACGAAAACAATTTTTACATGGGGTTATAAAGATTATATTTTTGATTATAAATACTCATTGGAAAGATAAAAAGAATTCCTACATCATAGTATTTTTGTTATAATTTTTAGACATTAAATAAATTAAATTAGTTATGACATAATAATGATGCAGCGATGACATCATTATTTGATGATTTAAATAAAATGGAATGATAATGTAAACTCTATGAACTAAACATGTCCAAAACCAATTTTATGAGTGTATTTAGAACCCTTATCACCTTATCAACGAATTCTATCAATGTGGGACCTTTTAAAACCGAAGCACATTTTCAAATAACGTAATATTTTTTTACTTTCGAAAAGTGCCCCTCCTCTCCTCTTATAAAAGGCCCCCACCTCTACCTCATTACACACACTCCTCAAGCCTTTGTCTCGGCCAAAACCTGCCCATTTACTCTCTCCACATCCCTCTCCTCATCCTAGAGGATTCCCTTTGGGAAGAATCCTTTCAAAGGAAGCCTTTAGGCTCAAATTAAAAGGAGTTACACTTTTAAAGGTAATTCATTCTCTCATGTTCATTTGTTTTATTTTTCTTCTCCAACCCCCTAAAATCTTTTTATTTACTTATTTTGTAACAACACCAGTATATTAAATATACTAGGATGTTGTTATAAGATTTATTCGAGCTAAACTCTCACAAAACTACATCAAATGGTTAATGAACATACGGTTTCCGTGGATGGCGAAATTCTGCCTCCCGAAACGATGATTGTTCAATACTCATTTAACACCTTCAAAGGTGTCCATTATGATGTCACTATTTTTATATATGATATATAATATGTTTATGTTTTACATATGCTTCTGTATTTTTCATTTGTGTCTTACCTTTATGGCTTCCATTATGGGTATACGTGATATCTTCATTTTAGGAAGTGCGGACTATCGCCCCCTCAAAGTGATGTGATTCGTTAATGCCATACAAGGGACGTATAAAGGATGGATTTAATGATGTTATACTGGAATTATTATATAACTCTATATCATTATTATTTCTTTCCTTTAATGTATGATATAGAAATGAAAGTAGAGTTCATGCGTACGTACGGCTTACCATCTCCATGAACGGTGCATTTCATTTCTTATCCCCAGATGTAAAGTACTATTTAAAGTACATGTATATAATGGATATATATAATGAATGATATATCTAAATGATGAATATAATTCTGGAATTAAAATATACATACCTCTCCTTTAGTTTTAATTCCATTAATAAGACATAGAAATGAAAGTAGCGTTCATGCGTACGTACGGCTTACCATCTCCATGAACGGTGCATTTCATTTCTTTCCTCTAAATGATTATGTGATTTTATAAATACATGTATATGCTGGATATATATGATATATATGATATCCAAATAAGTAATGTCATTTTTTGATATAAAGAACCTTTGACCACACGAACAACATGTAATTGTAAGAAGTCCACTTTTGACATAAGAACCAAATATCGACAAAACAATCATTATTAACTTAAATGGTTACATAATGTTTATAACATGGAAATAAGTGATATAAAAGGAATAATGAAATTTAAAAAGGTTCTTAATCAAGTATAAATTAACTCAAGTTTATTATTTAGGACGTTAAAGAACGATCGAGTCAAGTCGGACCCAAGGTAAGGGATCCTACACCTCTCTTTCTTTTTAAGTACACTCTTTTATGTCATTCCTTTTAAAGATCATATTTATTGTTATTGGGATGTTATTTTATATTAATCTTACTGTCATTTTTATGTTCATGTGATGAGAGACCCTATTCTCTCTCATCAATCCATTTTGGAAGTTTTGAGTGGCGCCGTTAGGCTGCCGAATTTTCGTAAGGGATTTTTCATCTCACTTTTATTCCTGTGGGATTTATGCTACATTTGCCACAAATTCCATTGAGAGGTGTATGTACTGTCCATTATTCCAATATTTGTGTAATATAATTTCTCTTATGAGTATTTACATCAATGATCTATTGTCCTTCTTTCAGGGGGTGTATGTTTTGAAAGATACCCAAGTCGGTAAGGGAACCTTTCACCCTCCTCTTTTTTAAAAGACTTCTTTTGTTGGGTATTTTAATGAACATATTTTTATGTTGGGATATGTTCTCATATATCCTTATTGATGTAAATTTTATTTCCAAGTGATGAGATACACTTTTTATCTCTCATCAACTCATTTTGATATGATGCCGATAGGCTGTCAAGGGAACTTTTTAACCCAATTTCGATTTCTTTGGGTTGAACATGTAGTCATTGAATATGTCATCCATTGAATATGTGTGAATGAACTTTTATTGCTTTATACTGAATATCCACTTATATTGGGTGTATTTATATTTTTCACACATATTTTTTAGATTTATTTGTCCTTAATTTAAGGATACCTTCTTTATAAGGGATTTCATCACATTTGACATTTCTATTGAGGGTTCATTGTTGTTATGCACCAATTCACTCTTATATGGTGTATATACTGTCCTTTGGAGTATTATATCATGAATCCATTTATTCTCATGATATTATAAGGTTCTGACTAAATTTTATTCCTCAATTATTGTATTCAAGTGTCTCTAATTTTGGTAAAACCCCTTTAACCAAAATGTCATTTTAAATGTTTTTATTATTTGTTCTTATTAATATCCATGGATTCAAAATGGTTTTAAGGATTTATTTATATGGATATTAATGGTTTAAAATTTTAAGCTTCAAGGTGGTATGGGACACTTTGATTCAAAATCACTTTATTAAATGTTTTAAATGGTTTTGAAAATGGTTTTGATAAAGGATTCTTTTATGATATATTGTGATGTGGAAATGTTATCATTCCTTTATATTGGTTTTATGTTTTATGATTTTATATTGGTACTTGGACATTTTAACGGGTGGTTACGTTATAAACCATATGACGGGTGGTGCCATGAATACCAGGACGGGTGGTTACGTTATAACCTCCAATGCATTGGGTATGGAAGTCGGCCGTATGGCTATTCCATTAAGTATGTATGGAAATTGGCCATATGCCTATTCCATTAAGTGATATGTGTGGAAGCCGACCGTATGGTTATTCCACTTAAGTATGTTTATGTACCAAGATACCTTTATATATGTTATGTGTTCTTTATATGGGTTTTATGGTAATCCTTTGGTTACAAAAAGGTAATTAATGATACTTTTTTTTCAGTGAAAAGTTTTTACTACTTCATGAAGGTGAAAAGTATTACATTGATAAAGTATTCATGGTTTACTTGATGTTTTGAAAATCTAACAGTTTTCATTCTTTGTGTATCCCTTACTGAGCTTCTTATGCTCATCCTAAGTTTTTGAAATGTTTTTCAGAGGACATAGTGTGGAATAGGGTAAAGGATGGGATCAAGGGAACGTCATGCTACCTAAAACATGGAACTATACATGTTTCTTTTAAAGAGTTTTTATTTTATGGAAATTTAGAAGAAGTGACTACTTTGTAATCTTTTGAGATGTAATAGTTGTCCTAATTCTCTAAAACTCTAAACATGAAAAGATCCTCAATGTGAATTACTCATTTAATTCAATATTAAGTAAAGTTTAAGGTTGGGGCCTTATAATCATAGTACCTTCTTATCAAATGATTCATATGGTTCCCTAAATAATCACAGATTTATGGCTTTGTGGGTTTTAAATTTTTCCAATCCTTCTTCTCTATTATTATACATCAGAACATAATCGTTTTATTTTTTATTCTATAATCATTTTTTCACTTATCACTTGTATTCTACTATTTCGAATCCTAGCGATGAGTTGATTGGAGTAACCATTTTTCTTCTAACCATCCTGTTAAAAATTGTGTTTTAGTATTCCTTTTTTCTGATATGGGTTTCTATGAATGAAATTTTTAGGTAGTAAACCTCTTATAACCCTGATGAATTTTTTAGGGTCAATTTATTTAATGGGGGTTAATTGTAAGACCATCATATTTTATGATATTAATTATTTTTATTTTCATTGATGTCTTGTTTCGTATTCTACACAATGATTACCTTGCACATACACACCACCGTATTTTCTTATAGTATACACAAAACTATACACATTTTTTCTAAAAAAATATTTCATGATATTTTGATATAATTAATATCACAAAAAAATAGGTATAGACTTTTTTCAATGTATAAAATAACCGTGTGTGGATTAGGTTATAAAAAACAACATAGGAAGCTTTCACTAAACACAACTTAGACTTGGATTCCATTACCTGAAAAATCAACCATCTCGTATAACATTAATTGTACACAACACCGAGTTTAAATCACCAATGATATATTATGAAAATATTTTTATTTAAATGGATATAAGATAGCCATTATGAATAGAATTAAACACATTTGTAATTTTAAATATCCATTAACATTATTGTTTTTTATTTTCTTGAACATGATGTAATAAAAAATTTGAAACTCTCCTTATCCTATAAAAGAAAACATCTCATTTCATACTAGAGGCCACCCATTGGGAAAAAAATCTTTTTTATGGAATCCTTTTTTGCATACAAAAAGAAGATTCCATAAAAACTGGTAATTGTTGTATCACCTCATTCAAAATTATTTTTTTCGTCTACTTACTATTATTATGTTTTTTCAAAATATAATGTAATAAATTTAGTATATTCTACATGAATATATGTTTTTTATAATTATGGGACAACCATATACCACCTTTTTTAATCCTATAAATAACAATATCACAATGTGTGCGTACATATGGCTTACCATCTCCACATCGTGTTGTAATTTTTTATTCAACAATAATTAATTTTAATGTGTATTTTGATATGTATAATGGATTTAAAAAATTAATATAACATAATAATTATTCTTTACAATTTATATACCATCCAATTATATATTATTTTACCATCAAGGGATTGATATCGTCCCCAATGCATACATACGACATATTCTCTCCATGACGCGATTAGATTCATTCCCCACTATAAAAATTCAAGAATAATTATATTGTATATATAATAAATAATAATGATATATATTATATAATAATATAATTGGAATATAAATATATATATATATAATTTACTTTCTTCCATTCAATTCAACAAGGAAAAAAGAAACATCATTCATGCTTACATACGACCTATCGTCTCTATGAACGGTGTATTATTTTTCAGTAATATATATTTTATTTATAATTATATACTGAATAAATATGATATAGAAATCATTTTTTACTTTTTTATGTAATTAAATAATGATCTATATAATAATTTCAAGACGAACATTGAAAAATGCATATGATAAATGAAATAATTGTTACAGAAAATATTTATTTAACATGGATTGGATAAATGAAAGTTTAATATAAAGTCATAAGTGAATCATATATGATGTCATAAATATAATTATGGTTATCCCATTAGTTAATTATTTTTTTAACCCATTATACAAGAGTATTGAACACATACGGATGAAATCAGACCTAAGGTAATGTTTTATTTTTTCTAACTATTATTAATATGGGACATATTCCTTATCCTCCACCTATTTATTTAGTGTGGTGTTTATACTTCCAATGAATGTTATATTATTATTATTATTAATTTTATTATATTCACTTGTGCATATAATTTATTTTATTTTATGAGGCATATAATTTGATTGGTTATAATTGTTCAGGGATTATTTTACAATCCGATTTTTATTCAAGATATTTTGTAAGTATTTACTATGGTGTATTTATCTACAAAATCCATGATCACCACTTATGTAATATTATTTAATTTTTTCCACAAATTTTTAAAAGATAAATTTACCCTTTGTTGAATTTTTACAAAATGGTATGAAAGTAATCTTTTGTCATTAGTCAATATGAGGTATTTTTTGAATTCTTCCGAAAATGTATGAGGATATTGTTTTATTAACTTATACCTCATGAATGGGTTTTTAGATTACCATTGCACCATATTTCCATGAAGCTTACATTTTATTATTTCAAATAAATATCCAAATAACTTATTTTCTCTTAAAATATCATTGAATTTTGAGAAAATAAATTTTTTTTAAAGAAGAAAAGATATTTTCTTAAAGAATTATGTTCAAGTGTTTTACCAATATTATTTTCCATATAAGATGAAATATGGGTTTTTTCTATACCTATAATTACATTGATTTTATTATTTTTATGATAGAATTATTTTTATGAAATCCATTTTTTTATATAGATACTGAGTTTCAATAAATAATGATATATTATTAAAATATTAAAATTTAATATGATATAAAATATCCATTATGAATATTATTAACCTCGTTTTTAATTTTATATAAAATTAAAATTCATCTTATGTAATTTCTATAACATGAAATATATCACATTTTCTTTATTTTATCCATGAGGTTAATAATACTATAAAACATCTCATTATGTTATTATCCCATCATATTTCTCATATCATGTGATTTAAAAAAATATTTCAATCACATTTTATGGTTACCAGTACCATATAAAATGGAAAACCACAATAGACCAAAAAATTTATTTTTTAAATTTACATAAAATAATAAATGAAATTCAAAAACAATATTTTTGGAATCCCATTACATAAAAACATAACCATTCATCAAATTCATTGTCATACTCAACATCACCAATAGTGATCACATGAAATTTTAATTTGACATTAGCCATAAGAGGATGCTGAAAACAATCATCACCATCAACCCATGGATTTTGGAATTGGATAGAAAAATGCCTCTTTTTCTTACACTTTTAGAATTAATGTCTGGGTGGTGCGTTCTATATAGTCGTTTCTCTATTAACATCATTTTCAATGTTTTTTCCATTACATCAGTGCTCCACTACTCAATGAAATTATTTTACACACATAAAAAAAATTTATTCCCCTTATTAAAATATCCACAATTTTTATTTCCACACATTGAGCATAAGGAAACATTCACCTTCCTTTAATTTTTTTTGAGATATTCTCGGGTACTCTATATTTTGTATGTTTTCAAAATCATGTGATTGACATGTAACATCGACTTAAATTTAGACCATGATATTACAAAAAATATTTTAATAGCTACTATAGACTTTTATATTTAATTCCCATTGAAAACATGGTATTAAACCAATGAATAATCGATCATCATTACTTTCAGGTTGTGTGATACTATCAAAAGTAAAGATTGAATGTCTAGTAAAATTTTCCACCATCCTTTTGTATATGCTCTCTAAACTCATTTTACATCATTGAAGAAATACTATTATGGATGTAATTTTTGAATAATATGTTCTCGAACTAATTCAATTCCATTTATTCAATTTAATCTTACTATCGAGTATTTTTGATAATAGACCAAACTGGTCTGATTCACCTTCAAAATGATATATAACCAAAATAATATTTTCATGCACTGAACATGGAAGGATGAAAATTATATTTTAAATGGTACTTATCCAATATTCAGCAACATGTAGATCTGAAGAGCCATTGAATGAAGGTAGTTGTTTCCTTCAAAAGGACTAAATTTAATATTGTTCCATTCTATGCTCATTTGGACGTCCATAATGACTCGTAAAATGTGTAAGTATAGCAATAAGATTTTTCAATCCATTTCCTATAACATTTGGTTGTTCAAAAGGACACTCATTTCATTTCCCAGTGAATTTATCATTAACATAGTTTTTTGGGTTCTACCGATTGATTAAAATCCAACTAGAATACTGTGAAAGGAAAGCATCATACTTGGAAAACAACATAATCAAGGAGGAGTACTTTCAATTTATAACATAATATGTTTAATCCTATGCTACTAATGGTAATTAACAAAAATTTAGGACTATAACATATATTTTGACATATCATAAGGAAAATCCATATATATGGCTTAGAAATATTACTATGGAGAATAAAGATTCTTAGATAATTACAAGATTGAAAATTATCCCGTACCTTAGGACTAATTTCTTCTGAAAGTCTCTGAAAATTTTGTATCATGGGTTTAAACATATTATTAACTTGTAAAAAACCATAATAAAAAATATTATATCATATATTATTAATTTATAATTTTATATTACCCTTTTATTTCTCAATTCAATTTTGAAGAAACATTTTGGTTAATAATCGTTTAGGGGAATATCTATGCACGAATTATGATACTGTTAATTCATTGGATACATATGACCTACCATCTCATTAAGGGTGTATTCCATTTCAATTATTTATCTATTATATATATTTACATATTATATATGTATGATATATAAACCATGTTTTACATTCTAGAAGTATGTAAATGATGATCTATGTAATGAGATCATTAATTACAAGTGAAAACACGTACGATAAATAAAATTATTTTTACCCATACAATTGATTTAACGTGGAATTGATAAATGAATGTGTAATATATATTCAGAATTGATTTATATATGATTACATAATTTTATTATGGTTCTCTTACTTGTTAATAGTATGTTAAAACCCATTATCCAATAGTTTCAGATACATTAGAAGCATATTAGACCTATGGTAAGGGATAATTTCACAATCTCATTATTTTCTGAGATTAGATATCTATAAGTATTTTCTATGGTATATTTATCATTAGCATCCTTGTTTTAGAAGTATATTATTTCTATTCTTCTACTATTTTGTTAAATACAATTTTAATCGTCAGTAAATTTTTATTAAATGGCAATGAGGGGATTTTTTTTATCAATTTTCATATGAGGTACTTTTGGAATTTTCCATAAAGATTACGGGTCAAATTTTTTTAAATTATACATCATGAATAGATTCTAATGTCTTCATAATTCCTTTTTTCCATGATTATTAACCTATATTATTTCATTTTTATTTTCAACTAGATATTTTCCTCTATAATTGCATGGCATTTATAGAGAATAACACATTTTTGAAAAAAATGACATTTTCCTCATGAATTGTGATCAAGTGTTTTATCCAATTTATTTTCCATATAAGATGACATAGGTTTATGTTTTTTTCCATATTATCACATTGACTTGATTTTTTTTATGAAATTATTTTTATGAAGTATATTTATTTTTTATGTATTATGATGGAATGTTGTTTTAGAAACCCATTTAATTTACTGGGTTATTCTATGATGAATGATTTATGATTTTATGGAACATGTAAGAATTATTTCCTTATGAGATGGGTGGGACCTATATCTCAATTCAATACATTGGGAAATTATTTATATGTCATGAGATAGACCTGAATAGACCGATATTTAAATATGGTTCAGTAATGTAGGGATGAAACGATAAGTAAATCTAGTTCAGTAATATAGGGATGAAAAGGAATGTAAATCTAATTCAGTAATACATGGATAGAACGACTTGTAAAATCTGATCAGTAATGTAATTTTTTCACTATATTGGACGTCGAAGCAATTTCTTGTCTATTATGGAGATCATATTTTGTTATTATTATTTTTACGCAATTCCATATTGAATACCGATTCTATTTTATCAAGGTTAAAGTTCCTTTATGATATATTCCTTACATGTAGTCATGATTTACTTCATGACCCATGATTTGGATATTTAAACATTTAGTTTGTTTTTTTATATTCTTATGTTTATGTTTTTTTCTATGTTCTCAATGTTTACCCTTACTAGTAATTTGAGCTCACCCTTTTAATATATTCATTTTCCCATGATTTAATGAAAGGTTTTAGGTAGAAAAACAAAAAGGGGAAGATATTTATAAGAGATGTTTAAGAACATTCACCATATTAGAAGATTATATTCCATGTTTCAAAAGACAGTAAATGAATATGGTATTTTATTCATATATTTGTGTAATGTATTATGTATTTGGAAAATGAAATTCAATTTTTATTTATGTCAAGCTTGGGTCATTACAGTTTGTATCAGAACAAAGGTTTAGTTAACCTGTGGAAACTAGGATGCAAAAAATTTAGTGGTATCCGTATAGATATTTCTAATTTATGTCTAGGGATTTCCCAAAGGGTTATTGTTAATATAGGTAACAATCCTAGAATTTTTGTAATGATTATTGTTAACCTAGGATTATTAATATGATGTGATATATTTAAAGTACACACCCTTTATTATGATGTTTTCCTTGAATGAAATTTGACTCTGTCACTATTTTTTTGGGTTTTAGATAACAGATAGAACCCGTAGGAAATGTTTTAATGATCAATTCCCTTGGAAATACATTGATTGTCCTCCGGAATTTCCCAATGTTATTGGATATTTAATGAAAATTGTTGTTGATATACTTACAAAATATATGAGTCATTCTAGACTCTAAATTATTATAGAAGGGAACAACATTATGTTGTGACCTTCGTGAAGCAATGACCAACTTCTATTAATGGGTCCTCTGATCCACTTATTTCTAAATATTGGATCAGTACCATTTGATAGATATTTTCCATCCTTCTATGTTTGAAACATAAAAAATTCATATTGGTAGTTTATCATTTAAAATGTGAAGAAGACCAGTAGAGTACTGTAATCAATAATAGAAGGAAACATGATGACATTGAATCCCTAGAATGGTATGAGTTCAAGAATAAATTAATCAATATGTTATTCCCTCATATTCATTGAAAAAATTTAAAATTAGTTCCTTAATCTTACGCAAAAGGATTCTGAATCTATTGGTACAAACAAATAAAATTTTAAAAGACATTAAAGGTATGATTATGGTTTTATCATCCAACCTAAATGTAATGTTGTTCAATTATTCAGTGATTTAAAACCAAGTCTTTGATAGGAATTAGCTTGAAGAGAATTTAGTATCTATGAAGAGATTGTGTATTATTCTATCATGGTAGAAATGATGTCAGTGTTACATATCAATATCATGGTTTTTAAAAGAAAGAAAATAATGAGTTCAAGGGAAAATCTCAAAACAATGATGAAATAAAGATAAAAGTTTAATTATGCTCGAAGTGTGGAAAGAAGAATGGTGGAGATTTTCTTAAAGAACAAGAAAATGTTTTAAGTGTAGAAAATAAGTTCACTGAGCATTTGAGTGCTGATGTAATGAGAAAAATGATTCTAATGACGTGAATAGAGAAAAGACTATAGAGAATGAACCTCCCACAAATCAATGTTACAAGTGTAAGGAAATGGGGAATTATTTTAAAAAATTTCAAAATCGAATTTTTAATGATGATGATTGACGTCAGTAACCTCTAAAGGCCAATGAAAAAGGAAAATCACATGCGATCACTTTTCATAATGTTGAGTATGAAAATAAAGGGGTGGAATGATTATGTTTTTATGTAATGGGATTCCAAAATTAGGTAGCTGAATCTATTTTACACTATTATTGAATATTAGAATATCTATATATTAGTCCATTGAGGTTTTTCGTAAGAATATGGTACCAGTAACCATGAAAAATGATTTATAAATTTTTAGAAAGCACATGATATACTAATAAGTGAAGGGATAAGTAGATAATGAGAGGTTTGATAGTATTAATGGGATCATGAATTTTTTAAGGGGAAATTGATATCATGGTTTGAGTATATATGATTTATGGTATCTTTAGTGTGTTGAAAGATTTATTTTCTATATAATTCATGTTTTAAATAAGGTAAGTCATGTTATTATCATAATTCTTGATAATATATGATTAAGGTATTTACATGATTTGACTTTGACGACGAAGACTACCTGATGAGATGTGGGAGATAAATGTTTTTTTGATTTAGTTTACTGATTTCTAATGTTTTATATTTTCTGTTTGTGGAAGGATTTTAATGTTATCCATTTATGGATAGTATAATGTATATTCTAGTTGATGTTTTTTATATTAATGATATATTTCACTATAGGTGGACTTTTTTATATTTGACTACCGGTGCTAACAATTTTTTTGAGACAAATGGAATGACCTATCATTTTATCCCATGATCTACTAAGACATCACGATTAAAAAATTCAACTTAATTTCGTTAAATAATAGGTGAAGTGTAAATAGTTAAAGGGACAAACAACAATGATATTTTACCAAAATCAACTATGTTATTATTCTAATGAAAAATTAACCAACTATAAGGATAACATCTTCAAACACAAAAAATTATCTTAATACCTTCTTATATGATGAATCAGATGGTCACACAAATAATCATAGATTTATGGGTTTCTTGTTTTTATCATTCACGAACCATTTTCCCTATCACTGTCCCTCATAACATGATAGTCAAATTTCTCTTCCATATCCATGATTTCAAATCCCATATATGATATCCTATGTGGAAACCCAATGATGAGTTACTTTGGGTAACCATTATGTGTCTAACATTCTTTTTCAAAATGATTTTTTTTGTATTCCTTTGTATGATGTATGCTTCTATGAAAGAATATTTCAAGTAGTAAATAGTTAATAACCCTGAAAAATTTCGAGGGTGAAATTCATTTTAAAGGGGTATAATGTAACACCCCATGATTTTACGAGACATATTATTTTTAATTTGTATGATGTATTGTGTGGTATGGTACACCAAGATTATTAACATCTATAAGAAACATTGTATTATCATTCAGTATACAAAACACTATATTTGGATTATGGTACAAAAAAATTCAAGTACTTTTGATAAAATGCATTTCACGAAGCACTATGTATATATATTTTTCAATATATAAATGAAATATGATTAGAGTATTTTATATGGAAAACCAACAGATTATTGGACTGGATGCAACCCTAACATAGCTTTTTTATCACACAAGAGAGACCTTCCTCGATAGCTTGTGTAGTACGCAATACCATGTTTCATTAAAAAATGATATATTATTAAAATATAATTATTTAATTCGATAAAAACTATCTGTTATGAATTTTATTAACCACAATATGAATTTTTATAACATTAAAATTCATCCTATCTATTTTATGGAATATGATATAAGTGTAAATCCAAATTTTCATATAAAAGAATTATTTAAAAAAATTCAGTTTTCCCCCTTTTGATGGATCACCCATTTTAAGTATATTTTTTAGCTCGTTTATGTATTTTATTTGAAAAGATAAACTTATTATTCTGAATTGGGACATCAAAAATTATATTGGTTTCAATTTTTGTAATTTTCTAATAAAATTTAAATTTTAATGAATAATGAATAATACTGCATTTTAATTCAAATAATAATTTTTTCTAGTTTATATATATAGTTATATTTTCTTTATAGTATGTATTAAAGTGTAATTGGATTATATTTTATTAATTTAGTCCCTTTATGATCATTTTATATAATTTCACATTAAATTTTTTCCTAAACACATGTCAGTATTCTGATAGTTTTTACTTCTTAAAAACCTGCTTTTTGGTTTTTATAAGAAGAATTGATTTTAAATTAATTTATTCCAATTTTGTGTTTTAAATGGGGAAAAATTTATTCTATATTTGGAATCATAAGGTCCATGTTGTGTAATAAATATCCTTTTATTTTTGGAAAGTATAAATAGTGACAATAATATTTATTTTTATTTACCATGGTTAATGGTAAATCATGTAAATATTGATGACAAATAATATTATAAATATATAAAATTACCCTAAAAAATTTCTAATACTATTGGATGATAAATGTATAAAATGAGAATTCTAAGGTAGATTTTAGGACCCAATTGAGCCAGTTTGGTGTGAAAATGATATGATATTATAATTAATTTAATGTAAACGGAAATAGTACATAACATTGTATCTCATTACTAATACAATTTTATTCGAGATATATAACTGATCTATTAAACTATAAATATTAATTAGAAATATAATACTAATTTTTGTGTCATGGTATTTAATTTTTAATCTGTATACTTTAAATAAATAAATTTATTTACGACACAATGATGATGATGTGATTACAATATTAATGAAATATTTTAATAAATGATATTATAAATAATAAAATAAATAAAAAAAATATTTTTATGACAAAAAAAATTTATGGATGTATTCAATATGTTAGATTTTATTTAATGAATTTGGATTGGAGTAATAAATTTGGAATTACTTTACCACAAATCAATTACTAAATAGTGTCAAAGAGGACAAAAATTAGTTTTTTAATAAAATACTGGGTTATATAATTAAATAATATTCCTAAAAATCAATGATTTGGAAAACTGATTTATATAGTGGTTAAAATATCATTAATGATTTACTTGGGGTTCTTTGGGAATTTTTATAGAGAATATGGTAACCATATATTTTTAAAATACTTGAAGATATGGTGAGAGTAAAAGTTTTTGTCTAAGGGTTAATAATAAAAGGTAATGTTAATTTTTTGACCTAAATTTCTATAAAACCAATTGGTTTAGAGGATTGATACCCAGCTTTATATTTTACTTAAAAAAACAATATTGATACCATTAATAACATAAAATAAATATATAATAAATTAATATTTAAATACATTCCAAAAGATCCCATCACCTTTCTTATAAAAGGGAACTTCTCCTTCTCTTTTAATCACAACTCCAAATCTCTTTTATTGGGCTATCCTAAGCCCAAATATCCTTTCAACATACCTCAATTAATAATATAGCCCATACATAGGGTATAAATTTATCCTAGGGATACATTTTTTTCAAATAAAAATGAGATAGTCGAAAAAGAGGTAATTATTTTATCACCTCCTTAGTAATTATTTTCTTACTCTAATTCTTGTTATTATGTTTTTACCACAATACAATAACAAATAAAGTCTCATCTACATAATTATATGTTCATATAACTGTGATACAACCTTCTGAATCCTTTTATTTATCCTAAAAATTACAATATCACCATTTGAGTGTACACAAATTTTACCGTCTTTATGCCATGGTGCGATTTTTCATTCAAAAATAGCAAATTTTAATGGGTTTCATGATGAGTATAATGGATTTATATAATGAATAGAATATGATAATAATTGTGTATGATTAATATATTGTAACATCTCAAGTAAATAAAAAATATGTCATTTTCATATTTATTAATATTTATGAATTAAAAATTAGTTTTACTTTAATGGGGATCCTATGTTCGATAGTGTACGCGATACGTAATAATGGGTTTCTTTGAAATCTTAAGTTGCACACATCGTTGGGTCATACTAAAAAATGATAATATAATATTATTTTAAATGGTCGACAATTCCTAGACATTGTATCGACGAGAATGAACAGAACTAACTACAATATGATTATACATGTTTTTTAAATGTTTTTAGATTCATCCAATAAAATATAGAGTCTTAAATTGTGACTGAATCTAATTTTAAGCATGATTTACATTAAAATGTTAATTTGACATCTTTTTATGCAGAACATTCTTCAAATATATTTTTTCACTTTTATATGTTCTACTTGAAAAAATATAATTCTTCTTTATAATTGGTACAACAAAATTTACATGGGGTAAATTTTTGGTATTTTTCTGATAAAATTCAATTTTTAATGAATAATGAAAAATACTACATTTTAATTCAAATATGCCTTTTAATATAATTAATTTATATTATTAGATTAAATTTTAAATTGGTTTTAAACATTAATTAAATTTTATTTTTACCATTTAATTTAATGATGGAAATTAAAATTAATGTCACTTTGAAATTAGACAAAAACAAGTGTCAATATTTTGATAGTTATTATTTCTTAAAAACACGTTTTTTTTTCAAATGGGAATTAATTATGAATTAAATAATCCGACTTCTGTGTTTTGAATTTGGTAAAATAGACATCGTTTTTGAATTCTAAATATAAAATATAGCTTAGGATAATGTTTTTTATTTATATAAAAAACATAAATTTTTCAATGAATAGTGAAACCACTAAGTAGTAGTTAAAAATATAACTTTTTCATTTAAATCAAATTTTACCAGTTCTGTGAATTGAATTTAGAAAATCTGACATACATGGTTTTTATTTGTAAGTAAAATTTGGTTCAATAAGATGAAAATAATCTTTTGTGAATATTTTCTTTTAACTTTTATTTACCACTATTAAAGGTATATAGGGTAATTCAAGGAAAAAAGGGTGTTATAATCATACTAATTTATCTTAACACTTGTCACAACCTTATTAGATGAGTATTGTCTGACCATGGGCATCATTGGGTCGATTTTGGGACCCCCAGAAGCCACTTAAGAGTTATAATGACACTTTATTTTAATTAACTTATAGTAAAGTCAAAATGACATAAAAAATATATTTCATTAAATTAATTTCTACATGGGGTTATATAATTTATATATTCAACCATATAAATTATTTTGAAAACTAAAAATATTTCCTACAATGTGGTATTTTTTTCATAATTTTTAGACAATAAATATAAAAAAATTACACAATAATAATGTTGTGTTTACCTCAATAAAAAATGATTTAAATAAATAATATTATAAATATTATATGAATAACCAAAACCCTATCCAATTCTTATTGGATGATTTTATTTAGAAAAGGAGTCATCTTATCTTTTACATTAATGAGTTTTGTACATTTTTAAACTGAAAATAATTTATAATAAAATAATATTTTTAAACTTCCCTAAAGATCTCGTACTCCCCCTTATAAAAGGACACCACTTATATCCCATTCACCACACCTCTAAAGACCCCTTGGCTCATCCAATCCCTGAACCAATATGATCTCAATATCATTATCTTCAACTTATAATCCTTACGTTAGGCAGATAGAACTTCTAGAAATCTTTTGGGTTCAATCCAAAAGGAGTTAACCAATTTTAAGGTAACATTTTCTCTTAAGATCTTTTATTTTATTTTACTTATCCAAACCCCTAAACTATTTTTACTCTATTACTTTATAAAAAAATGTGTATCCTCAAAATACTAGGTATTTTTATGATAAGGATTTGAACTATGCATACACATATCTCCCTCTAATGGGTAATAAACATACTGTTTCTCTGGACGACGAACTTTTGTCTCACGAAACGATGATTATTCAAATATCTCTAACAACAATTAATGGTGGAAATTATATGGGAAATATATTTATATATAATATATATTATTTTAATTTTGTATTTATGGTTTTTCATTTTACATTTATATAATACCTTTATGGTTTCTATTATGGGTAAACACGATAATTTCATTTGAAGAAGTGCGGACTACCACCCCCTCAAAGTGATATGACTCATTTATAACATATGTGGGACATAAAAATGATGGAGTTAATATAATTAGATATTATATTATACTTTAATTACTATATAACTATGTATCATTTAGTTTTCATTCCATTAAAATACGAAATAGTAATGAAAGTAGTTTTCTTGCGTATGTACGGATTACTGTCTCCATGAATGGAGCATTTCATTTATATCTCCAAATGTTACGAAGTGTTATAAATACATATATATACTGGATATATATGATATATATGATATCTAAATCATGAATATCACTATCAAGATAGTGTAATTTTGGCCAAATGGACAAATTGTATTTATAACAAGTTTATTTTTTACTGAACTTATGAACATCGTCAAAATGTCCAATACGAACTCAAACAGTTAACTAATAGGTATATCTTTGTAATAATTTATATAAATAGAATGATAAACAATAAATTGGTTCTTAATCAAAATGAAATGAAATTATATTTATTATTCAGGAAAAATGAGGAACAAACATGTCATTTTGGACACGAGGTAACAGGTTTCTTATATCACTTTTAATTCCGTGAGATTTCCATTGATCACTAGTTATTTATTTATTGTGGTGTATTGTGTAATTAAACTTGATATATATTATCATTATTATATTTATATTCATTTTACCCTATTATTAATTTGTTTGTTATTATCTTTTGGTCATACGACTCGATTGATTACAACATGGTAAGAGGGTTTTCATCTCACTTCTTATTCTCGTGGGATTAATGCTATATTGCCACAATTTACTTTTGTGTGGGGTATGTACTACCAATTATTGTATAATTTGTCTAATATAATATAATTTTTTGTTTTTTACATACTCATTTTATGATCCTTCTTTTTTGGGGTGTATGTTTCTTAAGTTACCAAATCGGTAAGGGATCCTTTCACCCTCCACTTTATGGAAGGCATGTTCTGTTATGTCTGTTAATTTAAATATTCATAAGTTGGGATATGTTATTCTATATCATTATTGATATAAATTGTATTTCCATTTGATGATATGCCCTTTTCTCTATCATTAACTCATTTTCTAAATTTTAAGGTGACATCAATAGGTTGATAAATTTCTATATGGGAACTTCTTCTCCCAATTTCAATTCATTGGGTTAAACATCTACTTATTGATTATGTCATTATATGAATATGTGTGAATAACCTCTAATTGTGTTACAATTAATATCCACTTATATTGGGTGTATTTATATTTTTCACACATAATTATATCATTGATTAATCCTTAATCAAATGATACCATCTTTATAATGAATTTCTTCTCAATGTACATTGCATTGAGACTTTAATATTGTTATACACCAATTCACATTTATATGGTGTATATATTGTCCTTTGGAATATTATATCATGAATACATTTATTATTATTATATTATAAAGTGTTGGTAAAATTTTATTCCTCAATTATTTGTATTCAATAGTCTCTCATTTGGTTAAGAAATCCTTAACTAAAATATTGTTTTAATGATTTATTCTTCTAAATCATTCTATGTAATGTAAATGTTTTATATATGGATTTAAAGAAGTATTTATATGAACTTTAAGATTTAAAAATGTTAATTACACTAAAATTGTCAATGTGGAATGAGACACATTGATTCAAAAATCCCTTTATAAAATGGTCTTGAAAATGGTATGATAAATCATTTATTATGTCAATATCTTGAAATGATATATTGTGATTTTAGTTTGAAAATGTTATCATTAATTTATACTTATGTTATATTTTATTATTATATTATGTTTATGAGGCATTGTTTATGTATATGGGTGGTTCCGTGATAAACATAAGACTGGTGAGCCCGAGATAGCTCTCTAATACATTGGGTAACGTGACAAAGGTAAACTTAAATGATTATCCTCAAAGATTTTGGGAATATATTGTGATGTGCATTCCAACGTAACTCAGAACATAGTTATGATATCTACAATGTAATTATGTTATTAATTCCATAAGAAACCATTATGATTTATGATTTCTCTTTGTTATTCATAAATCGTACGATTTCATGAGGTATGTACGAGTTGAAAAGTGTGGTTTCATTTATTTGTATTTATTGATGGGGAAATGTTTCATTTCCTTATTTTATAACCCTTAATGAGCTATTCTTGCTAATTTCATGTTTTTCAAATCTTTTCCACAGGAAATCAAGATAGATGGGATCCAGTAAATGTCTTGTTTTCTAAAACATGGAACTAGACATGTTTCTTTTTAATAGTTTTTATTTTTCGAAAAATGGATACTGAGTAGTACTGTATATATGTAATATTCATATAGTTATGTAACAGTTATAGCATAATTATCTAAAACCTTTAACCTGAACATATCCTCCATGTGATTTATTTTTTTTAATTCAAGATTATGTAATGTTTTACAGTCGGGTCCTTATAGTTGGTATCAGAGGTCTGTTTAGACTACTTTAGAGGGTAGGATTCTATTTATGAATTACTGACATTACCATAATGGTTAGGATTTTAGAACGATTCATAGTAATTATAGATAAAATTAATGTGTTTAAGATAAAAATTAATAAGTATATCTTAGTATTTACCCTCCTTACAAGATAATATATGATGATTTTGCTGATATAATCACACTGACCTTTTTGGTTTAAGACAATGGCTGGATCTAAAAGGCACCAATGTAAAAGTGGATGTGAAGAAAACAATGATGGTTTGCTAAATGAGCAACAGAATGAAATGAGAGATGCCATGAGAAATCTTGTGGTTTCTTACAACAAACTATCTGGAGTCATGATTGTCCACCTGTACCATGGTGATTTTGATAAGGGATCATATATGAGAGAAACAAATCCCGATGGAAGTTCAAGTAATAATAATAAAGGAATGAATGTTAAAAAACCTATGTGTTAACGATGTGGATAGAAACAGCTAGGAAAATTCTTCAAAGGGATGGGAATATGTGATAGATGTGGGAATGAAGGTCATAATGAAAGAAAATTCCAGGTAAAAAAAACACCCAATTGAATCTAGGAAAGGGAAATAAGTTATTTATGAGGGATAAATTGAGTGTATTAAATGTGGTATGCATGGTCAATATACAAACAGATGTCTTACAAAGATGTTTCAGGAATTGAATCACCAGGATATTACAAATATATTTTTACCAATACCTAATGCTATTCTAATTGGGGATGGAGAAACTAACAATGAATAATGAAAGGTAAGGATTATTTCATAACATATTTTTTGATATTATTGTATTATTGGAAATGATTCATGATTATGTTTGTAGGAAATAAGTATTTCAGAATAAGTTGGTAAGGAATGGTTAACATATCATGAAGAACGTTGAATGAGTAAGATGTCATCGTATAAGGTATTCAAGATGTATGGTAGATTTTAAGATGATGAAATGCTTAAAATTATTAAGTCTCATCTGAGGATGGGATTACATTGGAAAACTTTTTATAATATGTGTAATCCTTAAGATTGATATATGAAAATTTTATTCAAGGAATAATTATTTTTACTTTTGATTAGTATTGGTGGAATTTAATTTTATAATAATCTATGTTTTTATTATAGGAATATGAATATTTGTTTTATTTATGGAAATTATTTACCTATCACGGAGAATATTTGATTACTTTAATTATATTTCAGTATGAGACTTTAAGAGTGACTAATTTTATTTAGAGATAAATGTTAATATTTATCTTGGAAGACTATGTGATAAAATCCTTTTGAGATTTGGTATTTAATATTATTTTGAATTACTTTGATGAATTTTGATGGAGAGTTGTTTATTGAATGGTATGTGTTGAAATGTGGGTATTTTTTGAAATATTATGGAGGTTAAGAGTAGTTTTTATTTTTGTAACAAATTATCCTTTCTGGGGATTATATGATCTTTTAGTAACCATTTTGGTTTTGGTTAATGAGTATTGGAATGAGAATAAAATAGTTTATCTTTTCTGGATTATGTGATTCTCAAGAAGTTTATTATTGTGCTTTCAATGTGAACAAGTCGTCTTGAATACTCATGGTCTGGAGAATATATTATTTTGTTGTAGATATCTAGTAAAGATTGAATTTCTACATGAAAAGTATGTTTCCTTATGTTTTTAAAAATTATCTTAAATATATTTCTCCAATTTAAGAAAAGTAACATAAAAAAAACACTGTCTGTTAACTTTTCTTACTGGGGAATCAACGACCATTTAACCCATCACATGTTTTTGATTATCTGGTGGTTAACTTTCTTCTAATAATGTTTTTATCACTCACACTCAGAACTTGATGTTTTGTTTTCTCCTCCATATCCATTTTTCTTGGAATCCTTCTTTATGTTGTCTTGGGAGACATTTCTACTTATCTCCCTTTATTTTAAAGTGATATTTTTATTGACTTTGTTTCCGATGTGGGACATTCGATGAATTTTATGATCCCAATTTTAAAATTGCGATGACGTAATTCTAAAGGGGGGGGGATATAAAATCCTAGGTAAATAAAGAATATGAAACTTTCACATTTATTAAAATGTGTGAATTAAATATTAATTTTACTTTAAAGGGGATTCTATGTTTGATAGCATACCCGATACGCAACAACAAGTTTCTTTGAAATCATATGTTGCACACAATGTTGAGTCATATTGAAAATTAATAATATAATATTATTTTAAATGTTAGTTAGTTCATATATTTTTTATTGGAATGAATGAACATAAGTAACTAAAATATGATTATACATGTATGTTAATTGTTTTTACATTCATCCAATAAAAGTTAGAGGCTTAAAATGTGAATGAATATAATTTTAAGCTAAATTTACTTTAAAAGGATAATTCACCACCTTTTGATGGTGAACAATATTTAAATATATTTTTGGTCTTTTATATATGTTCTATTTGAAAAAATAAAATTCTTCTTAAGAATCGGGACATCATTATTTACTCGGGGTATTTTTTTGTATTTTTTTTGATAAAATTCAATTTTTAATGAGTAGTACAAAATACTGTATTTTAATTCAAATATGTCATTTACTATAATTTATTTATATGGTTAAATTTTATTTTTAATTAGATTTAATGTGTAATTAAATGATATTTTTACCATTTAATTCAATTTTTGTCATTGTAAATAATTTAAATTTGAAATTGAACATAAATAGGTGTCAATATTTTAATGTTAATATTTCTTTGAAACACACATTTTTTTGACAACGGGAATTAATTTTAAATTAATTTATCCAAATTTTATGTATTTAATTTGGTAAAATAGACATCATTTTTGTATTAGGAATATCAAATATAGCTTAGGCTTAATTTTGTGCATTTTTCTAAAAAACATCAATTTTTGATTAATAGTGAAATGAATAAGTAGTAGTTAAAATATAACTTTTTCATTTAGTTGATATTCTACCGCTTCTGTAAAATAAATTTTCAAAATACAACTTACATGGTTGTTATTAGTATTTAAAATGTGTTTCAATAAGATAAAAATAATTATTGGTGAAAATTTACTTTTGAATTTTATTGACCACAGTTATAGGTAAATAGTGTAATTCAAGTTAAAATGAATATTATAATAATACAAAATTTACTTAAAACATGTTCTAACCTTATTCGATGAGTCATAGACGACCATGGGCATCCTGGTATTTATTTTGGGACCCCATTGAGCCACTTAATAGTGATGATGACACTTTATTATAATTAACATAATGTAAAGGAAAAATGACATAAACAAATATATTTTAGTAAATTAATTTTTACATAGGGTTATATAAATTATCTCTTAGACTATAAATATTATTTTTGAAACTAAAAATATTTACAACATGATGGTATTTTGTTTCATAAATTTTATAAATCAAATAAATAAAATTATATATGACAAAATAATGATGTAGGGTTTTCCTCCTTAATAAATGATTTAAATAAATAATATTATTACTACTAAAATAATATCCAAAACCTGTATAATTCATATTGGATGATTTTACTTTGAATATGAGTCATCTTATATTAGACATTAATGAGTTTTGGACATTTTTAAACTGATGTTATGTTTATAATTAAATAATATTTTCAAACATCCCTAAAGATCCCAGCTCCCCCTATAAAAGGACATCACATCATACACATTACACACACCTCTCAAGCCCCTTGAATCATCTATCCCCTAAAAAATAATATATCAACATTCATATATTCCACCTAGAAGCATCACCATAGGTAGTAGGCACTTCATGAAATCCTTTTGGTTCAAACCAATGGGAGTTACATGATTTTAAGGTAACATTTTCTCTTTAGTTCTTTTATTTTATTTTACTTATCCAACCCCCTAAAATCTTTTTATTAATTTCCATTTTAACTAAAACAGTATCCTAAATATACTTAGTTTTTGTTATGAGAAGTATTCTAACTACACATACACATACCTCATCTAATAGGTAAAGACCATAATATTTATATGGACGACGAACTAATACATCATGAAACGATGATTGTTCAAATATTTCCAACTGCCTCTCATGGTGTCCATTATGATTTCATTATATTTATGTATAAAATATATTATGTTTATGTTTTATTTATGCTTCTGTGTTTGACACTTATAGCTTATCTTTATGGATTTCATTGTGGGTAAACTCGATTACTTCTTTTGAGGAAGTGCGGACTACCACCCCCTCAATGTGATACGAATCGTTCATACTGTACGTGAGACGCATAAAGGATGGATTTATGAAATTATACATATATGTAGAAATATATAATGTGGGAAATGATTCTAAGATGTGATTTAGAAGGAAATTTTTTATTATAATAGTTTCTAATGGACATGTATTAAGAAATAGATATTCACTCTTATTAGGGGGTGGCACACTATGAGAATTTATTGGAATATTAAATTAATATAAATTAGTATTAGAATAAAAATAGACCTAAATAGATATATTTATAAAATTATATTATTATGAGATGGAAAAAAGTCATAAAATAAAAACAAGAGTTTTTTATAATATTTAAACACTTATAAATTAATCATAAAATTTATATAACCCTTTTAAATATTATCATCACAATAAAGATATTTTTCATTTTGATGGTCAACATAGTGAATATAAAATAATAAAATACCAATAAATGGACCGTGCTTGAATTTTTAAAAATTTCCTTATCAACATGTACAAATTTATGATTTTTGTAAATTTTATATCTTATAAAAATATCATTTACTATAAATTATCCATATTGATAATTTTTTTGATCTATTCATTATGTTGACATTGATGATATCAAAAAATCATATAAAATTGTAACCAAATTTATTGTCTAAAAATTAATATTTAATCTATATATTCAAAACACACTGATAAATAATTATTGGTTCAATTATTATTTTTATTCTAATTTATTTTACTTTTCCATTAATAAAATATTTATATCATAAAGAATTATTTAAGCATCGAAGGAAAACATTTTAATACTGAAAATAAAATTTAAATTACCATGATGGAGATAAATTGTTTAATTTCCCAGAAGATAATTTATAGTCAAACATATTCTCAATATAACACATTGTTAAAAAGATTTAACATATTAAAAATAAGAGTATGACATGTTTCACATTGCATTAAATAAAATACTCTAAATTCCATAGTCTCATACATGATTTCCCAAGGATCTTAATTTCAATACATAGATGATTATATTTGTGGCATTCTTATCCCATAAGTCATAGATTTGTTTTTTGTCATTCAATAGTTTTCTTCCTTTTATTCATAACCCAAAATACCTTATTTTCCATTTACCATGGTAATATATCTAGTATGTTTAATATACTAATTAATAAAAACTAATAGTTAAATACATATTAAATTTTTAAACAATGATTCTATCTATGTAATCATTTTTCTAAATATTCAAAACCTAAAATTTCCAGTATTTAAATTAGTTTTTAACTGGGAAAAGATAATAAAACACAAATTTGTAGTAAAATCACTTTCAAAATATATATTTATTTTATTAATGTTGAACTATGAAATCAATTTTAAATTCTATAATTCTATTATCTAAAATTGTTATGAACAAACTAAAATCTAATACATAAATAATTTCTCCTCCGATAAAAATGATGTTTTCAAAATAAATCAGTATTTTTCTCTTTTCCATTAAAATTTATAAATTTTTTAAAAAAATCTATAAAATCTATACTTTTAATAGTTTTGATATTATGAATTCCAAAAAAAATAAAATAGATAAACAAATTATATATTTTGAAAATGAACATTATAAATAAAAATATTATAAGAAATGTGTTAAAAAAACCATTTCATTTTTTGATTTTATGAATTCGTTTTTGTATTTCTAATGAATACACCTACATAATTGAAGATTAATAAAAAATATTTAAATGATTTATTATACATTCATTTTTTTTCATTTTTGCAACACCCCTGTGTGAATTTCTTCCTCATTTTTTGATATGAGGAATTCTAACAAAGGTTCATCATTAAAAAATATTATTTTTGAAATCCGACATCGTAAAAAGTTTAAATAATCATCAACAAAAAAAAAATAGTGAAAGTAATGTACAATTATAATCTAGAGTAACACATAAAATGTTTCTGTATAGGCTAACCTTGATGAAATGTGGAATCATTAAAATATAAGATAAATCTGACTCCAATTTAATGAAAATGTTTGATTGATAGTATGGTCTTGATATATTTAACTATCATAAAGTCATAAATTTATAATTGCGTAAAAGAAAATTGATATCTCGAAAAGAAATTTATAATGATAATGATTTATTTGAAAACAAATTTCTAATATTTTTCTTTATTTTCATTATTATACTAAATAAGACTATATTTAAGTACACTAACAAGACATGACTAAATTCATGGTTTAATAAATATACACTTAAAAATCATGTTTTCTTCAAATGATGATTCATTAAGAAAAAAATTTCATGACTAATGTACTTGAGTGAACTTCTCTATACCAAAAAACCCGAAAATAATAATTATATTTTTTTATTGTCCTTAAAATTAAAATAATGCAAAATTGTTAGTAAGTGAAAAGGTAATTATCTTAAAAGGATAAAATGTTGTATGATAAAAAAACAATAATATCAAAAATTTAATAGTAATACCCAATGATCAACATATAGAATTGAATAAAAAACTATTTTTAAAACTCCTCAAATATTTTGAAGACTAAGATTTAAACTGAATATTTAGAATGATTTTTCACATATTGTTTTTGAAGTTAAATTTTTACATTTTTCTTAAAATATAATTTATGAATATTAATCTCTTACATAAAAATGTAATATCCCAAATCACATATTCTCAATGACAAGATTACTAATTACATAAACTACATGAATCATCATAAAAAGAAAATAAAATAATACTTTCTTCCAAAATATATTTCATCATTTATTTCCGAAAAAAATCCCATATTATTCTATGTGAATAAATAATATGGAGTTACCAAAATTAATATTGTATTATAAATTAACATTCAACAATTAATTACAAAATCATTTTCCATCCCAACAGTTATATATTAAATGAAATATACATTTCAAAAATAAACATGGTATTTATCCAACAGGTCGTTTAATTATAAAATAAAAATCCATATTAAATAGTACATCATATATGCTAGTAGTTGGTGATTATCTATTATTTTTTTTCGGCTATGGGTTTGATACACATTTATTTTACATATGTGACGAGTTGTAAAATATCCTATGAGCTTTCTATTTAAAAAAATTAAATTAATATAATCTTACGAAAAATCTAGAAAAATTATAAAATTTGACAAAAATAACCATTATATATTACATATTTAATGTTTTTTTAACATGAGATCTTATCTCATAGCATTTTATCATCCCAAATTAGGATAATCCACAACTATATCTGAATAAAATATATTATAAACCATAAATGTGTCCAATACCTTTTATCATATGTCCTAAATACAACTAAGGAATTATTCCTGAAATAACATTATCTACAAATAAAATACTAAATATCATGTTTATAATTCTATAGAAGTCTCTCAAAATACAATTATTAATCCATTCCATCTACAACATAAAACCTATAAAAGGGTGACTAAGTCATTGAATTTTTATCAACCTTAAACATGGGAATCATTGATGGTAATCATTACTCTTCAAATTACGACACCTGATAATATCATATTACCTATAGTAATATATACCCAACTCTGATTCCAAATGTACGGAACTGACATTCAATGTTACATTTTCAAGGGATTTTATGCTATAATTAACATTATTTTCCCAAATATCATTTTTATGTTGAGTTTTTAGAATTAGGTTAATCTCAAAGACATTAATCTCATACATTAAAAATATACACATCTACTCAGTATCATATTATACCATAATCAGAAAGTAGTAAAAATTAAACAATATTACTATTCCTAAAAAATCATCACATCATTCAATTTTACTTATTTCTTTTTCATACACATCCTTAATATTTGTGAAAATATTTCAAAATAATTGGATGAAAACAGAATGCTATATGGAAAATAAAATAATGATAAACATAAGTGCAGGGGAGAATAAGAAAAACCATGTATGTTATTACCATATCTTCAATGTTATTTAAGTGTATGGAAAAAATTCCTCCTAAAAAACACATTTTTCCCCAAATAGTACCATTAGAAAGCATTTCATGATAACAAAAATACTTTATGGAATCACTGAACATCAATTTATTACCCCCTTACAACACCATATATTAAATAAATAAAATTGAGTTAAATCTACAATAGAAATACTTTGGTAAGTCCCTAAATTTTCCCTCAATAGTCAAAGTACATTACCCCATGCATTATAGCACTATATATACATAATAAATGAAATAATGGTCTCACACAGTGGTATATGGGTTCAACCATCATGTATTCTATATCTATATCACCTATGTGCCACAAAAGGCTATGGAAATTAATATATTCTATATTAGAATCACTTGTTACACATATAATTTCCAAGTAACATATCATGAGTAATACATTTTATGCATGTACATAAATCATAAAAAAATTAAAATTGATTTTTAACCAATTGAAAAATCAAATATAGATATTAAAATAACAATTTCGCATATATTTGAATTTTAGGTACCAAAATATCATGAAAAGTTTAATGATGATATTTTCAATTAGAAAATATGATGATGATTATTATTTTTTTAGGAAAATATTTTTTTCATATTGATAACAATTATTTTATAAACAATTTACTAATGAAGGATACAATTTCCACTAAAAAGAATAATATACACATGAATTGATGATTTAAATAAATTTTTTGTCAAAACAGTTAGAAAAGATACACATTACATATAATTTAAAAAAATTAGTCCTTTATTTTTGTAAGAAAAATACCAAATTACATATTTTTGAAAATGACTTAAAGTGAAATTTCATACCATTTTGTAATAAAGTCAAAAATTGGTTAAAATTATTTTAATTATTTTTAGGAATACTGTAAAAAATATAATTAATTTTTTAGAAAATATACATATTTAATAAAAATATTATTTTAAAGGAAACATTAAAATGTTAATTCTTAAACTATTATCTCATACAACGAGTGTATATCATGACATATATTCTAAATCCAAAAGAATTATAGAAATATGTTAATTTAAACTACCATAAAAACATTTTAATTTTTATTATTCCTTTTATATCATTTATAATAAAGTTAAATTAAATTACATAATAACATTGGTTTATGTCCTTAATTTTTATGATATTTGGTTACTATGTCTACATAGAATTCATTAGTGTTACTATGGTCAACGAAATCATATTTCCACCTTCTATAAAATAATATTAATTACATGACTATAATTCATATACATCAATGATACTTTTTTATCCAAATATTAAATATGGTAAGAAACATTGATCTCTATTAAAATAATATAGATGGTATGTCATATAAATACATGAGTATTGTTACCATTTTTATATGATCATTATAGAAACATGGTATTTATTATTTTTTCTCCCCAAAATAAAGATAATATCATATATGCCATATTACGTCAATAAATATACTTATTTGTATCATCCAAGTTAAGTATTGAGGAATAATTAACCACATCACTTTATGGTGGTGAAATACCACATGTAAACATGAATGATTTTAACTATTCAATAATTTTAAATAGTAATTTATCATTAACATTTTAATAAAATTATCATTTTTGGGAGTTAAATATGTCATTTAAAAAAAGCATTTTGATTGTTCTGGTACTTGAACATTGATCATGGTTCTATGTTATGATGAATTATAATAATGATGTATGTTACTCATATATTCATTATATATTAATTTATACACATCCATACATGTTAGTGATAGAAAAATGAATTAAGATGTTCAGGGAGATGGTAGGTAATATGTATGGTGTGTTTTGGTTTCACATTTTTATAGATAAAAACAATTAATGGTATATAATAAATCAGAATTATAGAACCGTTAATATATCACATAAATCATATATATTAATAAAACCAGTCATTATTACTATCCATGAATTGGGAAAATGTAAAATGATACACATTACTTCTTGTAGGTAGTTGTCCACACATACACATGATTGAACTTATCATCTTCCGGTTTAATCAATGCTAAGAGGGTTGATTTTATATTATCATTAAAAAATAATTATGTTGAAAATATTATATATATTAATTAAACCCAACAAAATACACATCCATAAAATATTGTTATGAAGAGTGAAGTGAATCATTATTTAGAGACAATAAGTTATATGTAAGAACCACCGAATTTGTCCCATCTCATTTGATGGAAGAGACGATATATTACAGTAATTTAATAATAATTATTATAATAAATCATATTTATGGTACGATGGTTTTTATTTCATTGAAAAATAAATCATATTTAGAATAAGTAATGGAAGATAAAAAAATGATTAGATAATGTGACAGAATTTACTTTAAAAGAACTCTTTTAAATATTATATTAAGAAACATCAGGTAAGTCTTTTCATGATAACAACATCTATGAAATTTGTATATTGATGTGAATAATATAATTTGGATGTTTTTTACAAGATGGGTGGATAAATATAGTTTTGATAAAAGAATTGATGTGGTGGCGATTAATAAGGTGGAGTGCATTCAAATAGACTTTCTATAAATTTTCAAATATAATAAATGATTTCAATATAGCAGTGCTGCAATCTTTTAATTAATTTGAAGAAAAATAATAATGGTTCAAAATAAGAAAATTAAATTAAATTTAAATAGGTTTTTGATTCTTTTTGAACCTATCATTTTTATTAACCCCTTCATCATCCATTTTTATCCTTACCCATGGTAAATAATATATCAATATAAATGGGTTAACAATGATGCCATATATAGAAAAAACTAAAAATATGGGTCGTTATTTACATTTTTAACCATCTTAAATTGACTTAGATGATGATATATATTTCATAAATTTTTCAACATTTAATAAAATAAAATTTATTTTAATATATAATTAATGTAAATTATGTAATTATTCATTTAATTTTACATTAAATCCACCACAAAATGAGTAATTGTGATATAATTATTTAAAAAATAAATAAAATTTTATATTGATATATAAAATATCTAGATCACTATAACTCAGTAAAAATATATTACATTTTACACTTTTAAAAATATTAATTTTTTTTAAAATTTATTTAAGAAATATTATGTCATTGTTGCGTAAAACGTTACTGTAATTGAATAAATATTAAAAATTACAAAAAAATACCAATATAAATATAATTTCAATATTATCTAAATAAATATTAATATTCATTAATAAATATTTTCTTCATTTCTACATAGAATATATATTTAAAAATAAGAGATTTACATTTATTATTTCTCTTTTCCCTTAATAATATATAGGTCAATTTCATGAAAATAGTTACTAGAAATAATTAATTATCATGAATACGGATATTTTTTTATTTAAAATTTATCTGAATAGAATAAAGAAAATAAATGTTATCCATTAAATATAATTATAACCTAAATAATTTTTTTTTACTTTCTTCCATGGTAATATAAATTTATTATTTCTATTATTAATATTTATCAAAAAAAGGGTAATATTTAGACATTTTTTAATTCTTAATTCTAAATATTTTATTTATTACGTTGTATTTAATATCTATGAATTGGGAAAATGAATTTGATATAAAAATATAAAATGAAAAATATTTTCGAGAAATATTTTTTTTATAAAATGTGATTTTATACTTATTTAAAAAATTATATTAAATCTAGTAAACATATTTAGATTTTTCAAAATAAAATAGAATTCATAACAAATTTAATTCATTTTAAAATTATGTGTAACTTGTTAAAAGTTAAAAAAAAATTAGTTTTCAATCAAAATAATTTTCTTCACTATTCCTAGAAAAATCAAATTTTTAGAAAATTTCTAAAAATTCACACTTATATTATTTTGGAATACTAATTTCAAAGTGGATGGATAATTTTATAAAAAAATCTATAATTATAAAAATTTATATATAATACTTTAGTAAAAAATTCAATAAATCCATTTATATGGGTAGAATATTTTGGAAACATAATATTACATTACTAAGGAATTCAAAAATAATTTTTATGAATTAATCAATACATCAGAATTGAGTTGGACCATTATATGTATATAATAGCATTGATAATCCATTTCAAACTAAATATTTAATCATCAAGTTTTTAATAGTCGCATTTGAATTAAAATATTTCATATTCATTTAACCTATGTGTTTAAACCCTTATATGAAATCGAGCATAATTTACTTACATTAAAATCACACGGTGTTACATTTTAGTACCATTGATTATATGAATCTTTAAATATTAAACCTTTCATACTAATTAAGGATATTATATATGAATTATAATTTTATAAAAACCAAGAACATAAAATGGGTTATTAATGATTCCTCTTAAAAAAGGAAATGAAAATATTAAATTCAACATGAATAAAATAATTTCTTTTAAAAAAAATTTCACCATAAGTAGAAAGATAAAATATGGTAAAAGTGGATGAAAATAATTTTCATGGGCTAATACATAGAAGAAGAAAACATGGTTAGGTGATGTTTAGTGACCACGAAATTATAAATCATTTATGGGTGAAAATATAAACAATTAATCCAAAATAATGGTAAATGTTAGAAAAACATTAAATAAATTTCATTTTCATACTATTTATGTATTCATTCACAATCTTTATAGAAAAAATAAGAAATTATACATTCCAAAATTAATTTCATATCATAAGAATAATTTCATCTTTTATATTTTCTTTTATCAATTTGTACATATCTTATAGTCTAAGAAATTATTATTTGACACTGAATTTCGAATTAATAAAATTTTAATATTAACATTTCATTGATCATAAATTACTTAAAAAGAATAAAAACTCATACATAAAATATGTAGAAATTATCAAAAACAAAAAATGGTTATTATAATGTATGATAATTCCCAAAATTAATAACCCATGAAACAATACATTTACCTCTAAAATTCCTAATAAATATTTTTTCCACTTAGATAATTTCATAAATACCAAAAAATACTCAATCAATAAAAAGTTAATTAATATTTTATCCACAATTTTTATCTCATACCTTTTATATTTCATCCCCAAAATTCAATTAAAATAGTTCCAATAAAACATTCTTATAAAATGACATGTTATACCTAAGGGTTACATATACCTGATCATAATGAAACATCTAAAAATATTAATACTCTCTATATTTAATTATAAAATATATGTTTCATTAGAAAAATATCATAAATAGACTTCGATATTAACCTAAAATGTAATATATATATTTGGATAATAATTTTCCCAAAAAAATTATAATCAATGAATAAATCTTCAACCATTAAGAATATCTATAATCTAATATAATGTATAACATTATTTTATTTACATGAAAACATATATTAATCAATAATATTATTTATTGAGATTTAGTGTATTATTCTGGAAGACTAGTAAATTTTTAAAATAACATTAAAATCTCATCAAATAAATCATCAATATTGTATTGTAGAATTTTGGACTTAGGATAATATAAAAAATGATAAACCCATGGGAAAATATGTTACTATAAATTTATCAATACATGAAAACATATTTTCATGAACCATATTGAGATTCTATCTGACCCGGCACCCGACCAATCTCATCAAATGTCCCAAAGGGCATTCTCATTCACCATAAAATGGAAAGAAATTCCTTGGAAAGAAAAATTATATTTTTTAGCTATTTCACATATGGGAAACAAATATAAATATCCTACATGAATAAAATATTATAACCACCATTAACCATAACAAAAATAGTTGTCACTATCCCATGTTATACATTATTACACATCATACAATAATGAAGACCTCTAAAAATGGAGGGGAACAAAATAAAAAACTAAAACAAAAAAAAATTCAATGAAACATGTGGGATACCACCCTTAGGACACTTTCATCGACAACCAAAATAATAGGTACACTAGTAACTAGATACACAGTCTGCACCATGCAACATTATACATTAACCTAGGTCAAAACATACCAATATTTTCCGACCCTAGAGTGCATATGTAGGGTGTGATCCAATTTCCAGTAGGATATCATGAAAAATATATTACATTCCATTAAAGAATAAGGAAAATAAGTATTAATAAATTCAATGGAATGTGAATAAAAACATTAAATTGAAAAAATGTGTTTTTAAAAAAAGTATGTATATAATTTTAAATCGAATCATGTTTCGATATTATAATGGAAAGAACAAAAAAAATCACAACCACAACCGTGTTATCTCATGGGATCCATGGGTAATCCCTAAAGAACTAGTGTTTAGTGGGAACTTACGAAACTTTTACCTCAATGATATGATATAGAAATTATGACCCATTTCATTCTTATGAACGATCCACTAATGTTGAATTCATCACAAGGTATAGTTTTATTAAATCATCATCATATGTTTAGTTATTATTATAGTATTAATACTAATAGAAGGAAATGGGCCTTGTCCCCACAAAACTGAAAAGTATACTAGTACAAGATCATCCACCTATATAAAAATGATTCCATATATGCTCAATTTCAACATACCTTGTCACAAGAACCTGAACATAATAACACACACAATTCCAACATTGACAAAACAAAATCCAATCAAAAATTTCAAATAGGCAACCCATTTCCAATTCCTATTACACACAGAAACATATCTAAGATTATACCATCCATGAATACCAAAACATTTAATTTATAAATTTATATATCACCTATACGCACACCCAAATTCATTGGAAACATGGTTTTCACCCTCATCTCCATTTCTAGAACACATTTATAATGCATATAATTCATACCAATGTCATCCAATGGTGATAAATCATAGAATCACCTACCAATATCATTTAAACTTCTGTAATTTGATTGAAACCCACAACCATAGTAAAAAAGATAGACTAGAAATGTAAAGTCACAATATAAACAACATGATTGCACTTATAAAAAAAATGTTAGAATCAATTTTAGGGAAACCAATCTGAATGATAGAGAAGAAGTCATGAAAGAAGAAGTATGAAGCCAATAAGAATGTGAAAATGAATAAATGAGGAAAATACATTGATTTTACTAAATAATTGACACTAAATTCATTCAATATTTTGGGATCCAAGGGATATAAAAGCAGAGAGATAGGTTTTTATAGTGTAGAATCTAGAATGAGGGAGTGTACGGGTGAATTGGGGTCAAAATCTGGTTATTTTAGAATATGAAATTTGTCATTGTGAAAATTTAGGCAGGCCACCTAGTTAAAAAAATTATTTCCCATTACATGAAGCTATCCTATATCCTATTCATTTTAAAGATGAATTATGGAAAAACGGATCTTTGAGGAAGCCTACATGCCTATTTAATTGAAAGTGTTACATAGAGAGATGAAATGGTCTAGGTGAATGGTATGTCGCACACCCGTGTGACAGGCCGTGACACATGGATTGCCCCATTGTCTAGGGCATAGGGTTACTTCTTAAATGGAGAATGGTTTATAATAACCAATTTCAAAATGTGTGCTTCCTGTTGTTGGTTCCAAAAATATCTATTTTCTGAAATATTACTAAAAAATTCTATATAACCTAGATATGTCCAAAATAAAAAATAAAATACCTTAAAAATAAATCACAGATGTGACAATTCACCCAACCATGAAAGCCTTCCAACCTGAGTAACAAAACTCGAACCCTCATATGTGAATAAAAATTGGGTCTATTCCTGATCTCAATGTTTCTACTCCCATCCCTCATTCTAATAATTCCCTTGCATCCAAAGAACACATTTTTATGGTATGGACTTACCAACAAGCATTTTATCCCCAGAACGCACAATTCTCACTGATTGATTGAATATAGACAACCCATATTGGAACACCAACACTTATTAATTGAACACCTGAGACATATCTAGATTATACATTTTTTTGTGAGAGATTGAACTCTTCATGAATTGATGCCAACTATGATTTAAAATAGAACAAGTATTCCCCCATACTTATTCTATTAGTAATTTAAAATGGTCTAACATTCCATGAGGTTTGATTCCTTTTCTTAACAAGAAAATTGTGTCCCACATGAGGATCTAACATAAGAAACATTAAGAAACCACCAATGAATTCCATGGATCAATAATCCTGATTTATTTATGTCTTACGATGAATGTATGATGTCAAAAAATTAAGCTTAATCAATCCAAAATTATCTGATAGCTCCCGCAAAATGCTCGATCCCAAAAACAATTTCAAAGCTACCTCTACACAACTCCAAGGGGACTACTACAGCTGACCATAAACAACATTTTAGAGATCGAAAATGTTACACACATTCCTAGAGCTTGTCTTCCAATATGTTCTTTTATTGGTCCATATAACAATCCATTTGAGGATAATGTATAGTGTTCTACTTGAAATGAGACCCCATATCCATTGTATGACCTTCCCAATATCCTAAGGTGTAATGGGTGTCCCTATATAACACAATAGTCAATGACTAACATCTAATCCTCACGATCACTTGAATCACAAACTGATCCAACTCATCCACCTGTGATGAGTCATTAATCAGATTAAAATGGGATGATTTGGTAATAAATACAATCACTTCCCAAATCACATTTCATCCCCATGGTGTAGGTGTTAAGACAAGAACGTAATACATGGAAACATCATCCCACATCATAGTGGGAATTTGATGTTTCTAATGAAAATAATATGTATTTTGGTTCTATTATTTAACATAATGAAAAACATATCAACTCGATGAAAAGTTTCTTATGTCCCATATCAAATGCAAAAAACAAACTAATGAAAAAAAATAAAACATATTGGTGGACTCATGAAAAATAACCCACTGGTATTGGTGGCAATCCTACATCACCTCCTATTATAATCACATCGAAACCCCCACATGACCCTTCATGAAAATATTTCTATCAGAATATGAGTAAAAATCACAACACACCTCTACACCTATTTGAAACTAAATAGACTACAGGAACATCCCATCAATGGGCTTCCCCTGGCCAATCAACTCATGTAAGGAGGGTGTTAGCTTTAAAATAGGAATAAATGAACCACTATTGGGATTCTTTGTCTCCATATGTGTTTGGGAAAAAAAGAATCATCATAGAACACTAAAAATTGGACATGTTTAGAGATTTTACCACCATCATTGTTCCAAGGTATATGAAAACACATTACCTTTTAATAGGATATACACGATTTTAAAATCTAACTCTTGATGTTACTTAACCAACCTCTCCTGAATGAAATTAATATCCATTTTGAAGAAAATTTAGGCCAAGATCATATTTCTTGGTTACACCATAGGAATCTCCCGGATAAGATAGCAACACAATGTTTTCAACTCATAAATAAGTGTGGATAATTTTATATTTAATGGGGTTTAATTAGTCTTATGTGGTCAGAGTAGGAATGAACCATAAGGTAACCCATTCACATATATCGTCATCACGCAGCCAAGACCCAGACATGAGGTATCAAATTAGAACATGTGTCAACCCCCAAATACGTGGATGATAAAAATATGGTTTGTGGTCAGCCACCACTTATGCTCCTCAAAAAAATCCCTACCATTCAATGCCCTAGTGAATCATTAATGATTTATCGGAATTCTCTATCAAGGGATAGAAATATGAGAGAAAGCAATAATAATCCACTAATTATAAACCACAATAGACAAAAATATAATGATAAAAAAACATTCTTTTTCTTCCACCATGAAAATAATGCTTCGATATTATCAGGGTTCAATGAAACCCCATGTTAAAATATCACAATACCCAAGAACATCGCATCCATAATCTATAAGTTACAGTTTGAAATAATTGAATAGAATTGATTATATAGAATAGTTCCCAAATGAAGCCTCAAAAGTTGTTCGAGCTCCACCTTATTGCAAAAATAGACTAGGATTTTATACCCTAAACACTATGATAAATGAGTCATGGTATTAATGGAACACCATGTACAAGAACCCCATAGTGATAGCTGGTGAATTTGTCTACCCTATTGGCTAGAAAAAAATCATCATTAAATGGATGTTTTTAGAACATCTCCCTCTCTAACTCTAACCTGTTATACCCAAAACCAAAATTGGTCTTAATGAACCAACATTCCCCCATGATATGATCAAAGAGTTCAGGCATTTGGGGAAATGGTACATTTTCATGATATTTACCATATTCTTCATATGGTAATCAATTCATAAAAATATAAATCTATTATATATCTTTAATAACTAAACATGGGTGTCAAAAGGTGAGACACTATGGTGAATGAATCCTTTCCATTCCAAACCATACATTGGTACCTATAATTACCTGATCATGGTGAAGGATATATAGTAAAAGGGGCGATATATCCGATGTATTATGATTTAAAAATAGATGGTGAACCCCAGATCACTCTACATAGAATTCCCCGATAATTCATATAGAAATAACTTTCAGTACTTATCCACCACCAGAGGTAATCCACCTTTAGGATCAAAAGATTTTTCTTCCGACAGGAGTGGCATGATAAAAAAACATGATGTCAAGACATTGTTAGAGAAGTTATATCATTTCATAACCATGGTTCCTACTCAACTTGATTGACCTGGGAGCTTCCATTAGTTTCCATGAAACGTACTCATAATCAATTAAAATTGAGATGAACCTAAAAACACACCATCTAATTCATAATGAGGATTACATAAAAGTGGTCCATTTCCATGAATAAGATATCCCATTCTAGATAAATCTTTTATATAGTGAATGCATTATATGGGAACAATAAACCGTTTAATTTCATTAATGAGGAGGAGTCACTAAATCAATCAAATATGACATAAGAATAGTTGGAATCTTCTACATATCTATTAAATGAGATGAAATCAATGAAATAGTGGAACCTATATCAAATAGTAAATCAAATATGAGATATAAAATAATAATTGTACCTAGATCCTTTATTTATCCTTCATAATATTCAAATGGAATTTGATCTATATCATAAAAGTGTATCATATATACCCGAGCTTAAGAATATCCCCAAACCTGTGGATATTACTCAAGATGACTCTTCCTAGATCTAGATCGACCCCATCCACTATTATTGTTGAACTGATAAACTACTATATGTGATGATTCTAACAATGCTAACATCCCTCTAGCGGCTACTGAACCTTCTCCACCTTGATTTTTGTGATCTGCATTACAAAACTGTAAAAAATGAAAAATAATTACAAAAAATGAAATGGACTGGGTGGAGCTCAACATGTTGACCACATATTCTAAGAAATTCCACAACCAGTTAAACAAAGTGAAAACAATTTTTTAAGAAAAAGTAGAATGTGGTTTAGAATGAAGGCCTTAGATACCATCATACTAGTTTTTTAGCATGTCTCACTTCATCTTCTATTTGGATGAAATACCACTCCCCTAGACAAATGAGGATAGCACTCCAGAAATCCTAGTCATTAAAAATCTATCGATTTCCACCATAAATGAAAGGTTAACCACCTAAACATATTTCTTCAATATGAACACGAATAATATTTATTGAATGTTTGATAACAACCCAATTTCAAACGATTTTTTTTCAAATATTCATTTGAAACCACTTAGGTTGTGAACTAAACTAACTCATTGAAATAGTTGGCATACTCCAAAATGGTCCCGTCCACCCTGGTAGAGATCCTATAACCCCTGGGTCTTATAGGTGATGATCAACACTAGTAAATACTTAATTTAAATCATAACCTGAACAAACTTCCAAACCATCATCTTTTTTCCCATCTTAAAAAACTAAGCCCCACCACTTCCAATAAGGACCATTTAAAGGAAATGAATCGATCAACGCATCGAATTCCTGAAGAGTGTCATGTAAAACAGTATTAATTTAAATATTCTAAATCTAATACCCAATACATTGGGATTTGTGATACCTAGGAATCATATATCCATGTTCATGATAAACTCTTAAGCCTGGTCATTTCCTAGACATAGTTCAGCTTCCCAGACCTGATTACCACCAATAAACACATTATAACCCTATACCTGAATATCCCAATGAAATAATTATAATAATCTTTCAATCAACGAGTGAGGGAGAACACTCTATTTTCACTTCCCATGGTTTCATAGGAAGCATCTTGGGAGGAACCTTGATACATACATTAAATAAAGTAAAAAACCCCATTAATGGAAATTTTGGATTTTTTTTTTCAAAAACAATCAACTTTTAAACATAATTAAAAATCAAAATCAAATCCATAAAAAAACAATAAAAACTCTTACCACTCAACTATGGAAAATCTGGATGATGTATATCTCACTAAGAAAAGAACTAAAATAAATTTCCAATATCCCATGGATACTCAATTCCCATTATGTGGTGTGTTATCTAGACATGCCAGTCGCAACAAAAATATCAAGCCCCAACAGTCCTGGAAATAGTATATCAAGACAATTATAAATAACATGAACAATTGAATGTGAAGAACAAATAATTGATAATATTTATTCTTGAACTAGCCTTGTATTCCATCCATTTTGACACCAAACCTAACTCATGGCATTACTCGAAGGGCATTCTCAGTCCCAAATAGAGAAAAAATACAGATTTGATGTCAAACATTAAATTTGGGAATGATTTCACAAATGATATTCATCCATAATCATTCATCGTTAAAAAAAATAATCACAACCATTAACCATCACCCAAAAGTCAGTAGTTATTTTATTTAGTTATTTAATGAAAGAATTTCAATCTTACAATCTATTGTGTAGAATATTTTTTCCGCATAACTTCTTAAAAACACTTTAACCACAAGAAACATATTATTATTCTCAAAAAACATATTATCATTTCTCATAATTAATAACTACTAACAAAAATGATTTTATTTCTACATAATCTTACCCAAAACAATTTCAGTGTTTCATCATCTATAAGGAATGTACATCAATATTCTATCATAATTACATTTCATCCATTGAATTCATATCCAAAATATTAACTCACAGAAAAGGCTCCACATATATAAATCAGTTTATATAAAAAACATCACCATGAATCATTGTCTATATTGAACCACATCATGAACTAACTTGTAAACCATGAAGGTCCTTCCCCATAAAGAATTATCATGATGCACCACCATCCACAAAGAACGTCATTCGCAGATGATCTAGAGAATTTTTATTCACAAAATAGTACTGTCCTCATGATGTTTTTCTCCAGAATGAATTTCTTGAAGGATCTCCTCATAAAGCACTCTTCTGTCACTCATTATCATCACTATTTAATTTTTGTATCTATAAGGAACTATAAGTTTCCTATTTTTTGATCTTCTGAAAGAACAAGGAATTTCTTTCAAGGAATTCATTACATTTGTCGAATATGGATATAAAACCCTCATTCATGAAGAGTCCATCCACAAAGGAATCATTAAAAATAGGAATAATGTATCTCTTGAGATATTAGAGAGATAAATTAGAGCATGATGATTTAATCGGATGCAACACATTGTATTCATTTTTTCCTATGTTAGTGGAAAATAAAACAATACTCCCACCCAACATTGAAACCGTCATATAAATGATACATAGTATAATAATCAAGAAACACCATTGGCCAATCAAAAATCTAAACCCCATGTATAGTGACCCTAGATTAACATACGTGGATATTCTGTCAATATTGTTGAATATTCACCCCATTAAAACACTAATTTCTATAGGACAAGTGTAGTTAAATGGCTTTGGAAACATTAAAAAAATATTCTCACATGGTGAAAGATATTAACTATTACACACAATGATCGTACCCTTTATTAATTATAATTAAACCCTATCTTCATAAAATTTGAAAATGAAACATTAAGAATGGGTGGGCTAGTATTATCTTTAAGGGAAAATAAAAGAAATATATAAGAAAAAAATAACTATAAGTGTATGAGAACATTAGAATAATATTGAATGATAATACCCTGCATATCAAATATCATATAAATGAGTCATTGAATAATGATGGAAATTTTATCATATATGAAGAATATGGTTCATAAATCATCATAAATAAATCATGAACAATAATATCATGGTATATAAGTGTGGTATAATAATAAATATAGAAAAAATCATTTTTAATGGATAATGATCTATATCATCAACATACTAGATTAGTAAACTCTAGTTTTCTATAGGGGATCAGGTTGGTCCTATTTCCCATTGTGGACCACGAAACACATGTTTCCCACCATGGATCGAGACACAATTATTTCTTAGAGTAGTGAGGACACACTTATTTCCCATAGTAGATCGTGAAAAAATTGTTTCACATTTTAGATCAGAATCATGAACTTATTTCACATTATTATCTCATTACATATATTTATTTACCCAATGCATTAGAGGGAGATGTAGTTCCCACATGCCTCAAAAAGATATCATACAAACGTGTTCGATAAAACATTAATCATATCATGACCTATAAAATGAGTTTGGTATCATAAATCTCATATCATACCCCATGAAATTAAATGGGTCTCATAAAAGTGTCATAATATCATGAACTATAGAAAATATGAATGTTTCATATTCATTTAACCCATGCATAATAGGTGAAGGGAAGCATAATTCAAAAGAATTTTTCATTTTATATCCCATGTAAGAGACTCTGTCTTTATAAACATTAATCCATAAAAACATATACCATTTAGTGAAATATTATGAATTTTTTTGTTGGATCATATCCACAATAAGTTATAAACAATAACCAATGATTTCATATTATATAGATAATAAATTTGATAGATTAATTGGAACATAAATTTTCATTGAATATAACTTTTTATAACATATTAAATTTTCAAAATCATCCACATTGAAAACATATAAAAGAATTTTGAATAAATTATTTAAAAATATTTCTTGTGGAAAATATCCTTTAACCGTTTAAATTTTTTATAAAACATAATTAATTTTGAAAACCATTTCACATATAAATAACACAGAAAACATATAAATAAAGTGGAATTTATTTGGAGATCCTTTATCGTTGAAAATTTTTAAAATCAAAATAATATTTTTTGTAAAACAATTTACATTTTAAAAACTATGAAAAAATATTAATAAGATTTCAAATAATTTACAACCTTTTCATTAAAAAACATTATGAAAAAAATCTAAATAAATATTAGAAAATAGTTTTAAAACGTTTTAAACAAAATTTCATTTTCGGAAACTATTTTACTTTGAATCCCACATAAAATAAAATAAAATCCAGAATAATATGATTTTTTTTAAAATTACTTTTTAAACATAAAATTTATGAAACAATGAAATGATGATAATTATTTTGGGAATGTCCAAACATGACCTACATTACTTTTTCACCATAAAATTTTATGAACTGTTCCATTCACAGAAAATGAAAATAATATTTTTTTTAAATAATTTTTATAAAATTTAATATATTGTTAATAAGGGTCATTCAAAATCATATGATATTTTTAAAATATTTTTTAAATCATTTAGTGGAAAAAACGGTTTTGAAACAACACAGATTTCAGACCGAAATCGAAAATAATGTTGTATTTCTATAAAAACATTTTATTATTTAACAATTGTTAAAAAAATTGTAAAAACTGTACTAACACATTTATGATATCACATGTAAGAAGATTATAATAAAATAATCAAGTATTATTGAGATTTGGATCATATTATTTAATCAAATGACTCATAATCATAACAAATCTTTATAAATGATGAGATTGTATCAATAAACTATTACCACTTAATTACATTTGAATAAAAATCCCCAAGAAAGAATTAAATTTGATGAATAATAAAATATTTTGTATATAAGTATATTCATGATATAAGAAGTCAATGTGAACTATATACACCCCATATAAAAAGTTGGGTTTATAACATGTAATGTATATCAGGGATGGAAAACATGGGCCATGTTACTTAAACGATTTAGAATGTTTTTAAAAATGAAACTAAAGGAAAATAATGTATTATATATTTAAATACCGATAAATTTACATATAATAATAATATAATACATTCATGATTATTATAATAACCCATAAAGAGTAATTAGTGGTAAATAATATACAAGTCTCCTAAAAATGAATGTGAGACTAGAAAACCCCAACTATAAGATTAATATTAGAATTGTGATCCCCATTAAATAAGAAAATTAATTAAAGAGTTTTATATCATTAAGTAATTTAATTTCATTATTTTTAATTTAATGGTGAAGTATATACACCCTATGAAAGAATTGAGTTGTGAATATGGAATGTATCTCATTGAAATAAAAAGTGGGATAAAATACTTTGACGGTAAGACATGGATATAATTGTACACAAAAAATGATATGATATAATATTTATATATGAATTATATATATTAAAAATAAACATATTCTCATATCTAATATAATATATTTTTTGTAATTACATTATATTTCACAAATGTTAACAATTCCATGTAAATGTTATATTTCATGTAACATCCACGCTATTTTTCATATATGTTATGATTATTATTCATAATTCTATTACATAGATCTAGAATTACTTATTTAATGACTACAAAACATGATATAAATTTTATATATATTCATTATATAAATATTTATTATAATCTATTAAATATTTATTCGTGAAATGGAATAAATCATTCATGGAGATTGTATGCCACACTAACATATGAATGTTTTTTCCATTTTAGTATCATGTTGAATGAAAAAACATAAATGATATATATATATATATATGTGTGTAATTATAATATTATCCGCGTATAATTATTATTTATTTTATAGTATATAATTTCACGAAAGACATCCTTAATACTAAATATGTAATGTGTGAATGAATTCCATCGCTTTAAAGAGGTGGTAGTCCATTCTTCCAAAAATGATATTATCATATTTACCAAAAATGGAAATAAAAAATTAATATGTTGTATTATATTTAAATAAGGATAAATTAATTATAAACATCATAAATACAAAATAAATAAAATTTCAATCCCAATTCCCAAACAATTGTGGCGGTAAATAAAGAAACAGACAACATTATTTAATGAGTAGATAGTTCACCATACATAATTATGTTGTTTTTGATACCCATTTTATGAGTTTTTTTATAATATTAATTATAAATGATAGAATAAAAAAACATATTATATTTATAATACTTATTTTTTTATATTATAATGAAATAAGAAGAGTTTAGGGTGTGAAGAAATATATAAAATAAATAATATTGTTGGAAGGATGTTACATGTTCTTTGAGTAAATCCTTTGGTTTAAACCAAAGAGCTTGCTGGGAAGGATTTATGCTCAAAGGGAGGAATATAGGTATAATGTAGGGATTGTCTAAGGATATTTGGTCTGTTTGTTATCTAAAAGAAGTGGCATAAGTGGTGTAAGGAAATTTGGGTGTGTGTTTCCTTTTATAGTGGATGAGTAGCATTCTATTAAATAAAAAATTATGAACAATACTGAAAGGTCTACATTAAATTATGAGCATCATATAAATTTCCATGTTAGATCCAATAGGTTAGTTGGTCTAAATATATCTATAAAATTTCATTTGTATATGTTTATAGTCTTTTTTGGGCCCAATGTTTTCGGCTTAGTCCTTTGTTAAGATTATTGTTCTCTTAATCACTAGAACTAATTTTAATCACATTCATTGATATTTTTGGAAAAAATTATTTTTTCTCATTTTGAAATTATAAATTATTCCTATTAAAAATATTAATTACATTTTTATTAAATTATAATAATTTTTTTTATAGATTTTAAATAAATGTTAATCCCACAGACATGATGAAAATGCAGGGTTTAAAAGTAAAAATGTTTAAAAATTTGTTACGTTTCTATATCAAAATTTAATTTGAATTTGTTTATTATAAAAAATATTGATTAAAATTATTTTAAATGTGTCTAACTATACATAGGATCAAATTAAAACCTTAACAAAGAAGATAACTAAATTTAACAAAGATTCATTTTTTAAGAAAAAATTAATATTATTGACTTTTCATTATAATATGAATGTTCTTGTAAAAGTACCAAAAAATCACCCATTGTATATTTTTATATTCATATTTAGAAAATTATATTTATTTGGAAATATAAAAATTATAAATTTTTAAGAGATCATATTTATTGTGGGTTCTCTAGTAAAAGTTGATAATTTACCTTTTAGAAAAAATACATCTTTTATTCATAAAAGTAGATTTATTTTTATCTTATCCAGATAACATATATTAGATTAGCATAAAAAATATTCATTAAATATATAATTTATAGAAATTATATTTAAAATAGTAAAAAATGTTGTTCTTTTTACTGATCATTATAAAATTTTGATTTTATATAGAAAAATAGTTTTCATAGAAAAGTAATATTTTTGTAAAAAAAAGTTTTTATATATATATATACTTATTGATAAAAATATTGTTATTATATATATGAGAAAATAATATTTTCACTCGTTATATTATAATATTAATAAATAAGATTCTAATGGATATGTGTTAGTAATAATAATATTTTAATAATCATATTAATACAACATTGTTGTTTGGTAAAAGCTTAGCCTTATGTGTAACAAAATAATCAAAGTGACTCAGAATTACTATTAATACAAGTAATATATAGTGTTGTTAGTATAAAAAGATACTCTAATTGTTTCATGTAGTGAAATATTACCTTGGAGTTACAAAAAATAGAATACAAAGTTATTATATTTATAAAAAACAATAATCAGTGTTTTTTAAAATGAATGATATCAAAAATATTAAATTAATTTAGAAAAAAAATTCCCAAAATCATGGGGTGTTATATTCTACCCCATTATAATGAGTGTACCCATCTAAAATCATCAAGGTATTTACTGTTTTAATACATAAAATTAAATTTCTTTGAAACCGACATTATAAAACTGAATACTAAAAACTCCATTAAAAAATATTTCTAACCGTAACAGTTACCCATAGTAACTCGTAACTAGTTTTCCACATAAGATGACCTAGGTTGGAAATGAATATTGTAAAAGGATGAAATCATAAATAATTATGCGATGTTTTAATGAAAATTAATTATTATAATTTGATTGATCAATGAGAAGTTAAGGGTATCTAAACAATAAATCCATGATGAATTATAAGACAATAGGTTGAATGGAAATGATATTTTTAGTAATTATGTTTTTAAATATCACATTCCTATAGATTATGAATTCATTAACTACCTAATAATATAATGATATATCCTAAAATCATATTATTCAGTTTCATATTATGAATCCCACACATTGGTTGTTCCTTTCACGATTTCCACATCATATCTCACCCCCGAAATGAAGGTGAATTTTTCTATCCTAATGCATTAGAAGATAAAAAGGTTACTAACATGAATTATCAGTCATTCCATCTATCATTATCTAACCAATATTTATAGAACAAGTTATCTAATATGTATAAATCCTCATATTGTGAGATAATAATTTGATCTCTACTATGTCATTTAAATTAAAAAAACCAAAACATAAATGGATTCCATTATAAACCATATTATATTTGGAAGTCCAATGATTTATTAAAAAGTTCTCTACATTTCTCCAAAACATACTATAATTGAATCCATGTGTATCATAACAATACTCTTGGTTGTCACAAACCAAACATGTGAATTCCAACATCATTTTTTATCAAATTTTTTTAATAATATAAAATTTTATAAGTGACTATTAAATATAAAAACATTTTATTATTTACGTATTTATTTATAAAAAAAATAAAACATCAACCATGATAACATCAATCACTTTTTCATCAGATCATTAGTCATTTCCAAAGTAATCTATACCATTAAATTTACTAATCATGTTCTAACACGTTATTATCAAATCATCATAATCTTAACATACAGAAAATTTTTAGGTTTATCATTCCATTAATATTTTATTTCCCACAAATATTCCATTCCAATTAAATTAATTTTCTAGTTCATTATAACTATTAAACATATTATTTTATCTACACAAGAATGAACATAAACACAAAAATATTTATATAATTTACCATTCAAAATTATTTATCTAATTAATTAAATACCTAAATCCTTCTTGTTTAAGTACATGAATAGAGTATTTCCTTAGATTTATTATAACAAAATAATAGGTGAGGTCATTATGTTGTGTAATTCCCACGTTCTCCTTAAATAATAAATCGAAGTCTATGAAAATTCGTCATTAAATGAACCATTTTTCAAAATTTATAAAATCACCCCCACAATATAAGGTATTATATTGGGTTATTCTTCCATTCTTCTTGAAATGTAGATAGAAAATATTATTTATTCTATACTCTTTAGTATGTGAAAATTTAAAAAAGTACATCTTACCCTTATTCAATGTGATTGGAATTTCACCAAAGTTCACATTTCTAATCATATATCATGATAGCTGATTTAGAATAATCCTGAAATATTTATCTCAATTAGTAATCTGATTTCATTTCTAAAAATCACTAAATTATTCATTATATTAAATGTTAAAATAATTCCTTCTGGTTCAATTCATTTACTGAAATCCGAAATCATAGTGTGAGAAACAGTTACCATTGCAGAAATCCACACAATCAGGAAAAATTATATATTAAATTCCAAAATCATCACTTCATAATATATTTATATGAGATATTATTCTTATCCATTGATACATCCAAATAAATATCATTATAAATATTCCAAGGTGCATCAGTAAGGTTATCTCATCCTAGCCTTCAAAGGTTCACTAAATAATTACATTGATACCAACTATACATATCTGTTCTATAACGACCCATACTTTAAATACATTGTTAATACTTCAAAATTGAAGCATACATATTACAACATATAACAAAACCACGAAAGGACCATATAGGTATAGTGTCTTTAGAAACTGGGAAACATAAACAACTGGTTCATAGAGCGTCTACACTGTCTCCCATTTATTTCATCATATCTATAGTCCCTTTTGGAATATCTTACTTAATAACCTTCTTCCTGACCTGGGGAATGAAAACATACAAAAGGGTGAGCTCAAATGCTCAGTAAGGGTAAACAAAAAAATATCAATCACATCATATACATAAGCACATAACATTTGGAAATCTTATCCTACAAAAGAGATCATAATTTCATAACATGGGATAAATCATGGAAGTGAAATGTAATCAAAATAATCATAACATTAAAAATTAAACTTTGTGTCATACACACATAATAATAGAGATTCATTTCTTATTAGTCAAGGCTCATGGCCAATACTATCTTAGTGGACAAAGTCCCTTTCTAAACCGAGTTCACTCCTCGTTTCAGTCATGTTTCACTGAACCGGTATAACCTACCGTTCTAGACATGTCTATATCATGAGATTTAAAATCTTTACCCAATGCATTGGAGGGAGATATAGGTCCCACACATCATATAATGAAACCATTCTTATGTGTTCCACAAAATCGTAAAACATACATCATTGCATAAGCCATGTAATAAAAATGGGAATCTTAAACATCATGACATCATAAAACAATTCATATAAGATAAAGGAATTCATAAAAATATTTCCATCACAACATAATCAAATCCATGTAAAAATAGGGATTGAAACAGAACCCTTTATTATCATATATAGAAAATAATTTTGATAAACCCTTCAACTCCATTCTTGAGGAAAATATCCTTTCTACATCAAAAACATTTTCCTTTCTTAACATGTCTTACAATTTTAAACTAAAAGAATTTTATTAAAACATAAACATGAAAACTTGTTACGGATGCTTCTTGGAAATAATGTTTTAAAAATCCATTCATGCCGTATGAGTTAAAAAAACATTCTTCTCGTACTTTTGTCAGAAAAGTCAAAAAAGTACCTCGTACGAAAAATAACAAAAGATTCCTTTCATTTCTTTCACTAAAAACTCACCGAAGGGTAAAATAGGATTTAAAAAATTGTAGGTGAATGAAAATAATATTACATATTGAGGAAACATGGATGTGGATGATAAAATACACCCCAGTAAATACTAAATTATAAACAATCTCGGATAAAAATGAGATTGTGATATTTCCCTTACCTTTGGTCCGTTTTTCTTATTAAGTGTCCGAACCTCCTGTATAATGATTTAAATAATGTTATTGACTTATTCCAGAATAATAATTATTTTTATGATATCATATATGGTCATATTGCTAGCTTCTTAGTAGTAATATTTCATTGGTACTTGTTATTCGAGTGTTTATAACTTTTTGTTCTTATGCGTGTTTTGTTGAATAAATTCTTATTCTTATCTTTAGGTTATAGATACCACATTTCCAGAATGGTATTAGTCTAATAGATATCATATTCATTCATTAATTTATATAATCATTATGAAATAAATATCATGTAGAACGAGTCACATCACATCGTGGAGACGGTATTCCGTACGTACGTACGAGTGATGATATCGTTCCTGTGATCGTGGAATTGTATTGGAGTGTATGTATAATATTTCAGAATTCGTATCACTTTATAATAGTCATATATAGTCATTATTTACCCCATTATACCCATCCAAGTAAGGTGGTGGTGGAAAATAGATTACACCATGTCTTGGAGACGGTATTCCGTACGTACGCACGCGCGGTGATTTCTTTTTATGTAGGATGGATAGATGGTGAAATAGGGTTGTTTCATACTTATAATAACATATCAGTATATTATTTATACTGATGTTATTACTTCATAATGAAACAACTAAATAAGAAGAAGTGTAATAAGAAATAAAGATGAACGAATCGGTAACGGACATTACCTCTTCTTTGAAGTGCTTCTTTGAGACCATCTTTTAGGGCACTACAATTGGTCTATGATGAAGACCAGGACCTCTAGGATGTCTCTAGGGAAGTGGAGAGGATGAATTGGCAGGGGTTGGCCGATCTTGAAGGCTTAATGTGGTGTGAGGAAGAGGGGGAGGAGGTGCCCTTTTATAAGGGAGGAGAGGGGCACCTTTGGGAAAAATAAAAATATTATTTTATTATAAAGTCATGTTCGGTTTTAAATAGCTCCAAATTGATATATTTCGAAGATGAGGTGGGGATGGGTCAAAATACTATCATCCAATAGAATTTATACAAGTTTAGGTTCCTATTTTAACCTTATCATTTAGATTTAACATTAAGTTAAATAAGTTTACTTTTACCGTGTCTTCTTTCGTTCTTATACTATAAGGTTAATAAACATACTATAAGTAGCCAAACGAACCCCAAGTTGTTTATTATTAATATAAATAAACTTATCTAAGTCCTTTGGCCTAACCTTAGTTTTTTAGGAATAAAATAACAATTACTAATATAATATTTGTTTTAAAAACTATTTTATGTCAATTTTGACACTATTTGTAATTGATTTTTGTGGAAATCATAACAGAATTATTAGTTTGAACCAAGTTAATTAAATCAATACTAACATGTCATATTAACCTATAAAATTAGTTTAATTCATAAAAGGTCTAAATTACATTTATTTTGGTGTTTATAACATCAATTATGTCAATAATTCATTAATAATATAATTACTGCATCATCATTGTGTCATAAATAAATTAAATTATATAATGTCTAAAAATTACAAATAAAATATCATTATGTAGGAAATATGTTTAGATTTTTAATGAATATTTATAGTCGAATTTATCTTATGTATAACCTTATATTAAAAATTATTTACTTATTAAACTTTGATTTTATCTATTTTAACCCTTCTTTAAATAAATTAATAATAAATGTCCTAACCTAATCCAAGTGGGCCTAAATGGTTATATTTTATTCCTAAGTTTGTTTTCGGTCCAATTACACTAATCCAATAGAATTAGGACATGTGTTAGGGTAATAATAATATCATATTTACCCTTAATTGCCCTATTTACTTTTAACCGTGGAAAAAAAGTAAAAAGTTACTATTCACCAAAAATTATTTTCATTTCATTGAACCACATTTTAGTCCTTGATATTAACCATGTCTCTCGGATTTTCTAAATTCCACTCACAGAAGCGGTAAAATTAAGTTTTATGAAAAAATCATTTTTTTTAACTACCACTTAGTGGTTTCACTATTCATCAAAAATTGAAATTTTTCAAAAAAATACCAAAATTTCACCCTAGGCTAATTTCGATATTACAAATCCCAAAATGAAGTCCATTTTGAAAAATAAAATTTATAAAATTTCAAAAAGTGGTTATTACTATTCATAACTGCTAGTTGTAATAAAATTTCAATAGCATATCGTTGTTTAGTGAAACTCGGTATTGCGTACAACGCAAGCTATCGAGGAAGGCCGCGATTTCGTGTAAAGGAATCCAATCATGTTTTGTGTAGAAAAAGATTCCTTTGATGATTTATATAACATAAAAGTCTCGGGTGTTACATTCTACCCCCCTTAAAATGAATTTCAACCTCGAAATTCATCACTTTTTAACAAACAGATGAGGATACCTCTCCCTCATCATATCCTCAAGCTCCCATGTAGCTTCTTCTAATTGGTGGTTCCTCCATAAAACTTTCACCAATTGAGTGGTCTTGTTTCGTAGGAATTTTTCGTTACGATCCAGAATCTCTATCGGTTGTTCTTCATAAGAAAGATCTTGCTCCAGCGGTACAACTTCTGAGCTAAGTACATGTGAAGGATCGGGTATATACTTTCTCAGGAGAGATACATGGAACACATCGTGAACTTGGGAGAGATTCGGTGGATGTGCCAATCGGTAAGCTACCTTCCCAACACGATCCAGTATTTCGAAAGGATCGATATATCTAGGGCTCAACTTCCCCTTCTTTCCAAATCTCATGACCCTCTTCCAGGGAGATATTCGTAAGAACACTTTATCACCCACTTCAAACTCTAGGTCTTTTATTTGGTTGTAGGCATAACGTTTCTGTCAACTCTGAGCTGCTCTTATGTGTTGTTGAATAGATATGACCTTTTCTGCCATTTCATAAACGAGATAGGGTCCTAATAGCTTTCTTTCCCCAACTTCATCCCAGCAAGTTGGAGTCCTGCATTTCATTCCATAGAGAGCTTCATAAAGAGCAATCTGAATACTGGAGTGAATTCTATTATTATAAGAAAATTCCACCAAAGGTAGGTGTTGATCCCAAAAAACATTGAAATCCATAGAGCAAGCTCTCAACATATCTTCTAGTGTTTGAATTGTTCTCTTAGACTGACCGTCAGTCTGAGGATGATAAGCAGTGCTGAAACTCAACTCTGTATCCAGAGTATTCTGAAGACTACGCCAGAACTTCGAGGTAAATCTCGGATCCCGATCAGATATAATAGAAAGTGGTACTCCATGCAATCTTACAACTTACTTTACATATATCCTGGCAAACTGATACAGAGAGAAATCCTCTCTAATAGCAATGAAATGTGCATACATGGTAAGATGATCAACGATAACCCAGATAACATTATTGACTTTGGATCTTTTAGGAAGTCATGTGATAAAGTCCATAGTGATGTTTTCCCATTTCCATTTGGGTATTGGTAATCGTTGTAACATCCCCTTAGACTTCTGTCTCTCATCTTTAACTTGCTGACAAACCAAGCATCGAGATACATATTCAGCAACATCTCTTTTCATTCCATCCCACTAGAAGTACTCTTTCAGGTCCCTATACATCTTCGTGCTTCGGGGATGAATAGAGAATGAAGAACTATGAGCCTCATCCAGCAGCTCCTTCTTTAATTCGGGGATGGGAGGAACACAAACCCGATTCCTGAACTTTATTATCCCATCACAATCAAGGATGAATTCAGGAACATTTCTCACCTTCTTTTGTAACTCGACATCTTCTTTCTGTGCCTCTTTTATCTTCACATGTATAGATGGTTGAACATTCATTTGAGAAAGATAAGATTTTCCCCCTTCCATTATAATTCCAAGATCCATCCTTTGTAAATCCATAAATATTGGATCTTTTGTGATCCTCATCATGGATAAACTAGCATGGTCTTGTCGACTTAATGCATCTTCCACCTTGTTTGCTTTCCCGGGGTGGTAATGGATTGAGCAGTCGTAATCCTTAATCAGCTCCATCCATCTTCTTTGACACATATTCATCTCCTATTGTGTGAAAATATACTTTAAACTTTTATGATCAGTATAAATATCACACCTATCCCCATAAAGATAATGCCTCCAAATCTTTAATGCAAATATTACCACAGCTAACTCAAAATCATGTGTTGGGTAATTTTGCTCATGGATATTCAACTGTCATGAGGCATAAGCTATCACCATATCATTTTGCATAAGAACACACCCCAATCCCTTCTTGGATGCATCACTATAGATCACAAACCTTTCTCCACTACAAGGCAGTGTGAGCACTAGTGCACTGGAAAACCTTCTATTCAACTCCTTGAAATTCTCTTCACATTCCTCCGTCCAGACAAACATAAATCCTTTCCGAGTCAACTTGGTGAGTGGATTATATAATCGTGAAAAATCTTTCACAAAACGTCGATAATATCCAACCAAACCAATAAAACTTCGGATCTCAGTTACAGTTGTTGGTCTCGAACATCTTTCGATAACATCTGTTTTTGTTGGATCCATAGATATCCCCTCTTTGGAGATTATGTGACCCAAAAATGAAACTTTTTGAAGCCAAAATTCACACTTGGTAAATTTGGCATAAAGCTTCTCCTTTCTCAGGGTCTTCAATATAATTCTCAAGTGATCTTCATTCTCTTCATTTCTCTTTGAATAGACAAGAATATTGTCTATAAATACTACCACAAATTGATCAATATAGTCTCTAAAGACTCTATTCATCAGATCCATGAAGATAGCAGGGGAATTAGTAAGACCAAATGGCATCACTATAAATTCATAGTGTCCATACCGTGTACGGAAATCCGTCTTTGGTATATCCTCCCTTTTGACCCTTAATTGATGATACCCTGAACGAAGATCAATCTTGTAAAAGTATTGAGCTCCACGTAGTTGTTCAAATAAGTCATCAATGCGTGGGAGAGGATATTTGTTCTTGATAGTGATCTTGTTATGTTCTCGATAATCAATGCAGAGTCTCATTGATCCATATTTCTTCTTAAAAAATAGAACAGGTGCTCCCCTAGGTGACGCACTAGGGCGTATGAATCCCTTATCAAGATTCTCTTGGAGTTGCTTCTTCAATTCATGCAACTCAATTGGGGCCATTCTATAAGGTGTCTTTGAAATAAGCAAAGCACCCGGTACGAGTTCTATTGAAAACACAACTTCACGATTTGGTGGAAGACCTGGAAATTCCTCTGGAAAGACATCATCAAACTACCGTACAATGGGAATATTCTTAATCATGAGTTTCTCCACAATCATTTGAGATAAATAAACTTCATTTAGTGAAATCAATACCCAGAAAATGGAAGAAATTTCCACTGGAAGGTTATGTTCATCCTTGCATCGATAGACGATCATAGTTTGATCTGAAATATGAAATGTGACTTCTTTTCTTTGGAAATTGATATGAGATTCATATAAAGAAAGCCAATCCATGCCAAGAATCAAATCAAATTCCACTATAGGAAGGATCACAAGATTTGCAGGAAGCACTTTCCCACAAACTTCGATCGTAGAAGAATTATAAACATTTGATGCGACTGTTGTGCCATTAGGTGGTGTCGCAGCTAACTCAACATCTAATTGTTGAGGTAATACGATGATACCCTTATAAAATTATTCAGAAATAAAGTAGTGGGTGGATCCAGAATCAAATAAATCATTTTCTACATTAGAATAGATGGCAAGTGTACCTTCCACCACATCGTTATCGTACTCCACATCGCTGAAAGAAATTGCATTTGACTTTCCTTTGTCTTTAGCCTTAAGAGTTTGTTGACGTCGACCATCATCATCAACCCTTGGATTAGGGAATTTATAGTCATAATGTCCCACCTCCTTGCACTTGAAACAATGAAGTGTAGTAGGTTCATTCTGTGTATCCCTTCCTTTGTTTGCATCATTAGACATCTTCTTCCCATCATCGCGGCATTCAAATGCCTGATGACCTTCCCTTACACATTTGAAACATTTACTTGTCCCTTTAAGACAACTCCCTCCATGATTCATTCCACACTTTGAGCATAAGGGAATGCTCATCTTCTTTTCAGTCTGCTCTTTAAATTTTCCTTTGAATTCCATTTTCCTCTTCTTATCAAACCCATATGACAGATGGGTTTCTCCAATCTCCATCACGACTTTGAGAGCACATCGATCTATTTCCTCGTAGATATTGAAGTCCCTTATTAATAACTCCCTTCGAAGACTTTGTTTTAAGCCACTAAAGAATCGATCGATCTTAATCTCATGTTGGATAATAATACCAGAAGCGTACCTTGCAAGTCTTGTAAAATTTGCTTCATAGGTACCAACAGATTCATCATCCTTTTGCTTCAGTTCAAGAAACTCTTTCTCTATCTTTGTTCGGAGAATACGATGGAAGTACTTATTGAAAAATAAGTTCTTGAACTCGTCCCATTCCATGGACTTAATTTCATCCATTTTCCTCGTATTCTTAATAATATTCCACCATTGACCAGCATATCCTTCCAAACGATACTCTTCTATGATGACATTATCATGTTCAGAACATTGAAGAACTGAAAATATATTTTCAGTAGTACTAATCCATTATTCAGCGACTAATGGATCATTAGACCCGCTGAAAGAAGGTGGACGCTGCCTCATGAAGGATTCAATAGAATGTTTCTCCTTCCTTTGCTCGTTTGGAAGTCCTCCATGATTCATAGCTTGAGAATGTTGTGTGAGCATGGCTACAAGATTTTTCATTCCAGCTCCCATAACGTTTGGTTTCTCCAGGGGACAATCATTGCATTGCTCGTTGCATTCCACATTAACATGATTCCTTCGGGTTCCAGCCATTGACTAAAACCAAGAATAATAGTGTGAGAAACACTAATTATAATAGGAAAACCACATAATCAAGAATAAAATTTCACACTTAAGGTCTTATCCTAGGTTATTCATGGCCATTTCTAAAACACTAAGATTGTGTTCTATGATTAGACTTATCCTTAGGGTTCTTACTAAGGCTTTCACATCCTAGTTTCCAATGGTTGACTATACCTTTCCTCTGATACCAACTATAACGACGCATACTTTACATTCATTGTTAATACTTCAAAATGGAAGCATAGTTATTACAACATATAACAAAACCATGAAAGGACCGTATATGTATAGTGTATTTAGAAACTGGGAAACATAAACAACTGGTTCATAAAGCGTCTACACTGTCTCCCATTTATTTTATCATATCTATAGTCTCTTTTGGCATATCTTACTTAATAACCTTCTTCCTGACCTGAGGAAAGAAAACATACAAAATGGTGAGCTCAAATGCTCACTAAGGGTAAACAAATAAAATATCAATCACATCATATACATAAGCACATCACTTTTGGAAATCTTATCCTGTAAAAGAGATCATAATTTCATAACATGGGATAAATCATGGAAGTGAAATGTAATCACAATAATCATAACATAAAACATGAGACTTTGTGGCATACACACATAATCATAGAGAATCATTTCTTATTATTCAAGAATCATGGCCAAGACTATCTTAGTGGACAAAGTCCCTTTCTGAACCGAGTTCACTCCTCGTTTCATTCATGTTTCACTGAACCGGTATAACCTACCGTTACAGCCATGTATATCTCATGAGATATAAAATCTTTACCCAATGAATTGGAGGGAGTTATAGGTCCCACCCATCTCATAATTAAACCATTCTTATGTGTTCCACAAAATCATAAATCAAACATCATTGCATAACCCATGTAATAAAAATGGGAATCGTAAACATCATGACTTCATAAAACAATTCATATAAGATAAAGGAATTAATAAAAATATTTCCATCACAACATAATCAAATCCATGTAATAATAGGGATAGAAACAGAACCCTTTATTATCTTAGATGGAAAATAATTTTGATAAAACACTTGAACTCCATTCTTGAGGAAAATATCCTTTCTACTTCAAAAACATTTTCCTATCTTAACATGTCTTACAATTTTAAACTAAAAGAAGATTATTAAAAATAAACTTGAAAACATGTAAAGGATTATTCTTGGAAATAATGTTTTAAAAATACATTCATGCCGTATAAGTTAAAAAAACATTCTTCTCGTACTTTTGTCGGAAAATCAAAAAAAAGTACCTTGTACGAAAAATGACAAAAGATTCCTTTCATATCTTTTACTAAAAACTCAACGAAGGATAAAATAGGATTTAAACAATTGTAGGTGAATTTAAATTATATTATATATTGAGGAAACATGGATGTGGATGATAAAATACACCCCAGTAAATAATAAAGTATAAACAATCTCGGATAATAATGAGATTGTGATATTTCCCTTACCTTAGGTCTGTTTTGCTTCGTAAGTGTCTGAACCTCTTGTATAATGATTTAAATAATTTTATTGACTTATTACAGAATAGTACTTATCTTTATGATATCATATATGGTCATATTAATAGCTACTTAGTAGTAATATTTCATTGCTACTTGTTATTCGGGTGTTTATAACTTTTTGTTCTTATGCGTGTTTTGTCGAATAAATTCATATTCTTATCTTTAGGTTATAGATAACTCATTTCCAGAATGATATTATTGTAATATATATCATATTAATTCATTCAATTCATTTATATAATCATTATTAAATGAAGATCATGTAGAACGAGTCGCATCACATCGTGGAGACGGTATTCCGTACGTACGCACGACTGATGATATCGTTCCTATGATCGTGGAATTGTATTGGAGTGTATGTATACTATTTCAGAATCAGTATCACTTTATAATAGTCATATATAGTCATTATTTACACCATTATACCCATCCAAGTAAGGTGGTGGTGGAAAATAGATTACACCACGGCGTGGAGACGATATTTCGTACGTACGCACGCGCGGTGATTTCTTTTTCCGTAGGATGGATAGATGGTGAAATAGGGTTGTTTCATAATTATAATAAAATATCAGTATATGAGTGATACTGATGTTATTACTTCATAATGAAACAACTAAAGAAGAATATGTGGATGAAGAAATAAAGATGAAAGAATCGGTAACAGACATTACCTCTTCTTTGAAGTGCTTCTTTGAGACCTTCTTTTAGGGCACTAAAATTGGTATTTGAAGAAGACCAGAACATCTAGGATGTATCTAGAGAAGTAGATAGGAGGAATTGGCAGGTTTTTTCCAAGCTTGAAGGCTCAAATTGGTGTGAGGAAGAGGGGGAGGAGGTGCCCTTTAATAAGGGAGGAGAGGGGCACCTTTGGGAAAACTAAAAATATTATTTTATTATAAAGTCATGTTCGGTTTTAAATAGCTCCAAATTGATATATTTCTAAGCTAAGGTTGGGATGGGTCGAAGTCATCTCATCCAATAGAATTTAGACATGTTTAGGTTCCTATTTTAACCTTATCATTTAGATTTAACATTAAGTAAAGTAAGTTTACTTTTACCGTGTCTTCTTGTGTTCTTATACTATAAGGTTAATAAACATACTATAAGCAGCCAAACGAACCCCAAGTTGTTTATTATTAATATATATAACGTTTTATAAGTAATTTGGCCATAACATAGATTTTTAGGAATAAAATAACAATTACTAATATTATATTTGTTTTAAAAACTATTTTATGTCAATTTTGACACTATTTAGTAATTGATTTTTTTTTAAATCATAACAGAATTATTAGTTCGAACCAAGTTAATTAAATCAATATTAACATGTCATATTAACATAGAAAATTAGTGGAATTCATAAAAAGTCTCAAATTACATTTATTTTGGTGTTTATAACATCAATTATGTCAATATTTCATTAATAAGATAATTACTGCATCATCATTGTGTCATAAATAAATTAAATTATTTAATGTCTAAAAATTACAAATAAAATATAATTCTGTAGGAAAGCATTTTAGATTTCTAATGAATATTTATAGTCGAATTTATCTTATTTATAACATTATATTTTAAATTATTTACTTATTAAACATTGATTTTAACTATTTTAACCCTTCTTTAAATAAATTAATATTAAATGTCCTAATATAATCTATGTCGGCCTAAATGGTCATATTTTATTCCTAAGTTTGATTTTGGTCTAATTAAACTTATCCAATAGAATTAGGAAATGTGTTCGGGTAATAATAATATCATCTTTAACCTTAATTACCCTATTTACTTTTAATCGTGGTAAAAAAAGTAAAAAGTTACTATTCACCAAAAAATATTTTCATCTCATTGAACCACATTGTAGTCCTTGATATTAACCGTGTCTCTCAGATTTTCAAAATTCCACTCAAATAAGAGGTAAAATTATGTTTTATGAAAAAATCAGTTTTTTTTAACTACCACTTAGTGGTTTCACTATTCATAAAAAATTTAAAGTTTTCAGAAAAATACAAAAATTTCACCCTAGGATAATTTCTATATTCCGAATCCAAAAATGAAGTCCATTTTGAAAAATAAAATTTATAAAAATTTCAAAAAGTGGTTATTAATATTCATAACGGCTAGTTTTAATAATATTTTAATAGCATATCATTGTTTAGTGAAACTCGGTATTGCGTACGACGCAAGCTATCGAGGAAGGCCGCGATTTCATGTAATGCAATCCAAGCAAGTGTTGTGTAGAAAAAGATTCCTTTGATGATTTATATAACATAAAAGTCTCAAGTGTTACATGGTCGTAATATACATGTATATTAAATTAATGTAGATGAATATTCAACACATTAAAAAATAAAATTCCCACAGACCTTAATTTTTTACTGTGTTTTGTATCAGGATACAAAAAATTATATAATGTTGCAATATAATCAATGTATCTCACAAATTTCATAACCTTTAACACTTCTACTTAAAACCATTCTTCATAAAATTGGGAAAATAAATACAATAAATGGATTAGCTAATTTTCTCGGTAATGGTAAAATAGTGATATATAAGCATAACATGAACATAGGGGTAATATAATTTGAGAATAATATATGATAATTATAAAGTTAATATTAATTATTATATAGATGAGTCATTCCATAATGATCGTTTTTCAGGATACATGAATTTTAAGGGTGAGAAGTTAATCATGAATCATAATCACATGTCATATAGGTGTCTCTCCATCAAAAATAATGTAAAGCATTTAATGTGTCAATGTTATCATTTGTTGACATCCTTATAGTTGAACATGAATAACATGCATCATATAATGGAGTAAGATACACCAATTTACCATTATGTATTAGGATTAAACTATTTTACTTTTTGGATTAGGACACTTCTATTTCCCTTAGTTGATCAAGACACACATCTTTCCCATAGTGGATTAGGAAACACCTGTTTCACATAGTGATATATGCGCATTGACTTGTTTACCATCATTATATAATGAGATATTCATCATTTCCCAATTATTTGGAGGGATATATAGGACCCAACTTTTTCATTATGATATAATAAATGTTTATCATAAAACAGTAATCTTATCATGACCCACAAATAGGGATGTATTTTAGAAACATCATATCTTAACACATGAAATAAAAATTTTATAATAAACACAATAATATCACTACCTATGGAAAATATATAGGCTTTATAATCACTAAATCTTTTAATAACCCAGGTTATGAAGTCGGTTTCCTAATAATACATCACTCTGTCACACGTTGTAATTAAACATGTTTTATAAACACAAATACATAAAAATATAGACAATTTCGATAAATAATATGAGTGGAATCATTGCATAATATTTCTACTAAGGCATAATATATAACAAAGGATGCCATCTCAGATAGAGGATGGTTTGGAATGAAAACATAAAACATAAATATTATTTGAATATGAACTTTTAAACATATAACACTTTCAAAATTATCCACAATAAAAAAATAACTAAATCATGAGGAAAATAACTTAATACATTTGATGAGGAAAACATCGTTTATTCTTTGAAAATTTTCATTTTAAAAAATAAAACATTTTATATGAAAATCACCTTAAGAACATATAAAGAGGCTTTAAAATACATTGAAAACGTTTTTCCTTGAATATATATAATAGAAAATTGAAAAAATGGAAATTAGTATCATTGGAAATAAAATTATATAATATAAATGAATTTTTTAAATAATTTAAATAATTTTATTTTAAAAAAACATTTCCTCACATATAAATGAATCATTAAAAATAAATCAATACATGTTTTACATATATAACATTTGAAACCCCATTTTCGTTGAAAAAAATTAAAATAATAAAAGTTTAACAATATTAGGGAAACCATTTTCTTTAAAAAAAATTCCTTGAAAAAATACACAGTTAGAGTCAATAAATTGACGTTCATGTTGGTGGGTATATCTGTACATGATGAACATTTCTTTTTCTCATTAAAATTTTTGGAAAAGTCCCTTTATCAAAAACATTAAAGATTATTACATTAAAACATTAAAAAATCTGTTAAAATTTACATTAAACAAAATAGGATAATAATAAAATATTTTTTAAATTGTTTTATAAAACAATGTTTTAAAAGATCACAGATCTCTGACCGAAAGTACGAACAATGTTTTGTTTTCATAAAAATAGTTTCATAATTTTTTTAATTACCAATGATTGGGAAAATATTAATTACACGTTATGATGTCATGGATAACAATAGGGTATAAAAAGTAATTATAATTATTAAAATCTAGATCATAATATTTAATCAATGGGAACATATTAATAAAAATCCCTCGATATTCGATGATATTGTAAAAATAAAATACAACCACTTTGAAAACATTTAATCGTAATCCACATTAAATTAAAAAATTATTTGAACATTAAAGAAGCAATAAAATAATAATATTAATGATATAACATGTTAATGGGAACTATATACACCGCATATGAACATATCTGGTCAAAAATTGACATTTAGCACAATGATAGAAAATTAAAAAAAATGCTTTACTAGTTTGGAAACCCTTGAAAAATAAACACCAAAAAATAAATGCAAATAAAATAGAAATTTAAATACCCATAATTTTTAAAATATTAATCAGAGAATACATTCATGGTATATATATACACCACACAAAATAAAATAATGGCTGACAATCAAAAAGGCTCATAGAAATAAATGTGAGATGAGAAATCCTCTGCAACTAGAGTAACATATGAATAGTGACACCCATGAAATAAAAAAAATGAAATATTTTCATATATTTAAATCATTTCAATTAATTATATAAAATTGAACATGAATTTTTATTATCTAAGAAAAAAATCTATTGGTGAATATGTCATGTTTCTCACAGAAATAAAAAGTGAGTTGATATTCCCTTACCATTTATTATTACATTCTTTGTTTACGTTGAAAAATACTGTATAATAAATATAAAATTATTATAAATAATCCAAATAATCATATTTTTATACAAGATTCAATATATGATTTAATTATGACTATATATTTCTCTTTTAGTTACAATTTCATTAAAACGTCACATTTCTGGTAATATCAACACTGATTTCCATATAGGTTTTGACTTCTGATTATTGATACTCTTACATAGATATCCACATAATTATTTAATGAATATAAGAGTTGATTTTAAATATCTTATATTTTTATTATGTAAATATTTATAATAATGTATAAAAATAAAATCATGAAATGGAACACAACGTTCATGGAGATAGTAGGTCGTACATACAAATGATCTTAATATTCATTTTATTGTTTTGATGAAAGAAAAAAATGATTTATATATATATTTATTTAATATAATTATTTTATAATTTGTTCATATATGTACTAAAATTTCACTAAACCCATTTTTAATACATTCCATGTAATGTGTGATCAAATCACATCACATTGAAGAGGTTTTAGTCCGCAGATCCCCTAGTAAAGTTATCATATTTATAAAAAATAGAAATATTGAATGAATGGGTTATAAAAAATTAAAGTAAAAAATATACATCATATATATCATATATATCATTTAATAATACAATTTCCATCATAATTCCCATCCATGATTGATGGTGATATAAAAATGGACAACATCATTTCATGAGGCGATATTTTGTCGTTAAAAAAATCATAAATTCTCTCGTCATTTGATGAAATTGTTTGTAAATGTAGGTTAACCCCTTAGATTAAAATAATATATATATTTATTATAAATATTTTTATAATATAAATTAATAATAATAATTGATGGGTGGATAATGAAAATAAAATAAATGAGCCTGTGGATGGATATTACCAGTTCTCTGAGAAAATCATTTTTCGTTTGAACAATGGGATTCCTTTATAGGATTTATACCCAAAGGGAGGATTCAAGGAAAATGGGTTGGCTGTTTCGAGGGGATATAGGTAGTGTTTGGATAAACCAAAGTGACATGAGAGGAAGAAAGTGTGTGGGTGTGGGACCTTTTATAATTGGTGTGAGTAGAATTCAAGTAAATATGAAAAGGTAGAAAATATTGAGAGGTTACCTTGGCATTATGTTCCTCCAATAATTTTCAAATGTTTATATAAGTAGGTACATTTTCTAAATATAACCCCATAATGTATTTTCGATAATTTTCTCGGTTATGTTGAAATTTATGTTTATTTTGTAGTACTTTGTTAATATAATTTTCATCTTAATTGTTGTAATTAACTTTTGTCGCATTCATGAAACATTTGGGTTAAAAAAATGTTGACCATATAATAAGTTATAAATTACTATTATTACAAATTTTGAATCAATGATTCTAATTTAAATTCCATAAGTAGAAAAAATAATATAATGTAAATCTTGGATATGGGATAATAATTTCGTTTTCTAAATTTAAAATGGTCAATAGTGTACTTTGTGTTTGTATCAAAATATAATGTGAAATTGATTCTAATGAACTAAATTGGTTTAGCTGATATAAAATCTATCTAAATATACCTAAAAAATAATTAAATACATTATTTTAGTACGTAAATAAATTGGATGAGGATGCAGTTTTGAATAAATGTTTTTTATTATTTACTATTCATAAACATAAGAAAGTTCACAGAAAATAAAAAAAATTTGAAAGAGTAAATATTGATATTTTGGATTAAAAAAAGAAGATATATTTAATTCTATGAAACTATAAATTTGATAAAAACATATTTAAATTCAATTATCCATTAAAATTTATTAAAATTATCTTTTTGTGAAATTTTCCTTTTTATACATAAAATATGAGTTATACATAACTTATACCTATCAAATATATTGGATGATTATAAAAAATAATGATTAAATATATAATAAATTTATTTTTGATCATTAACTAAGAGTGTTTTTTTAATTTTTTGAGATAAAATTGTATTTTTACATTGAAAATTTTTTATATTAGAAAGGTAGATTAATTATTTTCAAGGAGTTCGTATATTCACATATACTAATTTATTACCAAAGGATTCATTTTATAAACAAGTTTAACTAATATGTTATAATTTTAGTTAATATTACTCGTAACATCATTTTTATTGGATTGGTGGAGATTATTATACTAGTTTAATATCCATATTTACTGTATGTTTTAATTTGGTAAAAACTCATCCTTGTGTGTATGACAAGAAATTGAAGGGACTCAATAAAACATGAAACGAAATAAAAACAAAATGTTGCATGGAAAAAAAGATAATATAGGTGTTTCTTGTTGTGAATGATTACCTTTGTGTTGTGTAAAATTCAATCCAAATAGAGTTTAGATATAAATAAACTACATTTAGTATTTATTGAACTGAAAAATACCAAAAATATTACATCAATTAGAAAAAATATATTTTACTAAATGTCAGGGTGTTAAATTTTCCCTCATTGAAATTAATTTCTCCCTCGAAATTTATCTGAGTTATAAATGATTAAATAATCGAATGGTCCTTTTATAGAAACACACATTATAAAAATTAAAACTACAACATCCTCTAAAAATGGATAGTTGGAAGTGGAACAATTATCCAATGTAACTCAAAAGTTGGATTCCAAATACATGTATATTGGATGGGAGTAAATATATGAGGTGGAGGAAAACTATAAATAGATGTTGAGAGTCATAAAGATCATTGATCACTAGAAACTGAATTGTTAATAAAATTTTAAGGTTAAAAAACCATGAATCTATGATGATTTATAAGGATATAAATTAAATAGAAATGAAGGTATTTGGATAAATACACTTTTCTATAAATCTCTTAGAGCTGAGGAATTATTTTACTATCTCTGCACATTATGATATATACATAGTTGATTTCATTAGTTTCCATATGAAAAATCACAACCTTTTTCCTTGGCTATCTTGACATCCACTTCACATTATACTCCATGAAATGAAGGTAAATTTTCATTTCTTAAGGACTAGTAGATGGTAGAATCCATAACATGAGTATTAGTTTATTTCAACTTTTCTTATCAAAATAAAATGTTTTGTATGGGATATCCAATATTCATATATCTGTATATGTTGTGATAATACTTTAATCACTACAACATCATCCAATTTTTAACATATTAATTTCCATGAATGGTTAATCATATAATTATTATGATATATGGAAAACAAAACAACTATAAATTAGGTTACTAAACTTCTAAAAATCATATTTGATTTTTCCCCAGGTGAATTATAATGTAGCTCTTAGTTTCCACGTATCAAAAATGTGTATACCTTTATCTTGTGTTACCTTGAAACATTGTAATGACCTAATTTTCCAAAAAAACCTAGTAACAGATTACATTATTTAGTATGGATATATTCATTAAATACAAAAAAGTTATAAATATCATTAATGATAACATAGAACATTTTTCTCAAAAATGATAAGTTAGTTCAAAGATAATCAGTACCATCTAATTTACTTATTCATAACCATCATATTTTATACAAAGTAAATAATCCCAATATTACATGAATATTAAGGGTCATCTTTTAGTTAATATTTTATTTCCCTTGAATATCTCCATTTTATAAAATAACTCCTTTGTGCATTAAAACTGTTAAACTTTTTTTTTGAAATTAATTAGCGAATAAAACATAAATAGATCAATCATTATATAATTAAGCATTCATAAATCAGTAACACAAATACATAAATTCTGTAATCCTTGCACATTAATGATTTTTATATGATAGGTAGATCCATTTAATATATTTATATACTTAGGTTAATTAATTGTGTTTGGTAATGTATGTGCTCTCCAATGATACAATATTGAAAACCATTACAATTCATCAATCTATGACCAGTTTCCACCCACAATCAACATCTTCACCTCCACTTTCTATATTTAGTAGGGATCATATTCCATTATTCTTGACATGTAAGAATATGAATCATTTATCCTTAGTTCTAATTAGTTTTGGAACATTTATAAATGTACAACATCCTATTATTTGATGTGTCAGGAGTATCACCAATGTTCTTCTTTTTAATAAAATATCAGGATAGTTTATTTATTGTAATCGTGATATTTTTTTCCCTATCCAATGCCAAATTAGTTTTCTCATAATCAATAATTTTTCTATTATATCATTATTAACCTATTTACCTATGGTTCACTTCATTAACTAAAACCATAAAGCATAGTGTGAGAAACACTTTTCCTAGAATAAATATATAAAATCATGAAAAATTATTTATAGAATTTCTAAATCATAACACCTATATTTAAAATCCATGAAACCATTTATTTAACTCGGATACATACTTATATGTATCTTTGGAATTATTACCACCGATCTTACTATGACTTTCTCACCCTAGAATCTATAGGATGACTAAACTTTTCCTTTTATACTAGCTATAACAACCCTCACATAGTATATATAGACATTATATTAATATAGATAAATATTCAACACATTAAAAAAGTAAATTATTGTGGAAAACAATTTTTTATATTCTTCAATCATTGAATAAATTATTCTAGCTCGATAAAAGATCAATAAGGTTTTCCATAGAGATCATACACTTTAGTCCTTAAATTAAAAATTATTATTCATAACCTAGGGAAATGAATCATTAAAAAGAGGTGAGATCAAATTCATTGTAAGGTTAAACAACAACAAAAATATTAATAACATGTTAACAATAGTATTATAACACTAGAAATACATTCTAGAATCATACAATATATATCAAATATCATATAAATTAGTAATGGAATAAAGTTTGTATTTTCAAAATACATGAATCATAAGGGTGATAATTCCTCAAAAATCAATCGTGAACCATAATCTCTTGTCATATACGTGTGGAAACATCTTAACTATAAAAACCCATATCATGTTTCAATGTTAACAACTAATTATATCAATACAGTTGATCAGGACTCACTTGTTTCCTATAGGGTATAAGGAAACACCTTTTTCACATTTTGGATTAGGGCCCACCTATTTCACATTGTGGATCAGGACACACCTATTTCGTCTAGTAGATCAGGACACACTTTTTTCCCACTATGGATTAGGACACACTTATTTCCCATAGTGGATCAAGCCTATCAAATTTTTTATAAGAATTATATCATAATATATAAAACATTTTTCATTGCATTAGAGGATGATATAGGTCCCACTTGTCTCATAATAATGTCATACTAATGAGTACCATTAATCATTATTCTTTTCATAAACCATAAAAAATAGATGGGTTTCATAAAAATAAAATCATAAGAAATGAAATGAAATGGGTTTCATAAACATTTAATCAAATCAAACCCATTGTAATGTAGATAGTTTTCTAAATAATCTCACCCTAAAATATCTAGTGAATGGAAGTGAGTATCATATTCACTTATCATAGTAAAACTCATTGTACAAAAGTCTAGTTCATAAACATATAAAAAACATTGAAAATTTTGATATGTAATATGAATTGAAATTGTGGATCACATCCCTATTAAGGCATAAAATATAACAAATTTTTTCATCTTATATGGTTAATGGTTTTTAAAGATCAGTTCGAACATAAATTTTTGATGATAATATCGTTTTAAAACATATAACAATTTCAGAATCCTTCACATTGAAATCATATAATGGATTCATGAAATTATTTTTAAAATTATTTCATGTGGAAAATATAATTTACACATTTAAAATGTTGTATTTAAAACAGAAGACATATTAAAAACCATTCCACTTGAAAATAACTTTGAAAACATAAAAATAAGTATGAAAATATTTTGAAAATCTGTTTAAATTAAAAATTTTAAAATATTATTGAAAACATTATGGAAAATCGTTTGTATTAAAAAAAATTGATATTTTTTAAAACCTAATTGAAATAATTAAAATAATTTCATTGAAGACAAACTTTTGAAAACATATCATTTAATATTTGGAAATCATCAACAACTCATTTTAATCATAAACAAAATTATGAAAACCCTTTCTCATTGAATAAGAAGTTATAATCAAAAAAATTAATGAATAAAAAAAATTCATTTTAAAAAATAATATTATAAACATACAATGGATGTATCATGTAAATGATAGTCCTGAGAATAGGTAATTTCTTACATATTGAATGTTCCATATATACTTAATAATGATTAAAAAATTTATTTCATCAGAATATGACAATAATAATTTTTCAAAAAAAATTAATCTAAAAATGTAAAATACTTATAATAATTAACTTTTAAGATAATATATTAATAGTAAAACGTTTTTTATAAAATAGTTATAAAATATGGTTTTGAAAGAAAATACAAATATGATGGAAAGCTGAAAGAAAGATGGATTTGAAAAAATAATCATAATAATATTAACTCACAACCTGTTTAAAATTAGTTCAGAAAAAAAATAAGATATCGTGGATAACAATATGAGAATAATGGGAATATCTATTCATTACATTTGGATCATATGATTTAATAAATTGAAACATTATCATAAAAAATAATGAACATTGATGAGGTTATATAAATAAACTATTACAACTTTGGTAAAATCATATCATAATCCCCAAGAAAGAATAAAATTAAATGATTAATATAATAACTATAAAATAATAATATTCATGACATAAAATTTAAATGGTATATAGATACAAAAAATATAAAATCATATGTGTATTATATGTGGTGCAACCCACAGATGGAAAATAGAGAGAAATATAATTTTGCAGATTAGTAAATTTTAAAACATAAACACCAACAATAAGAGGTAATTAAAGGGATATGTAAATACCCATAAATGTATTTGTAATAATCATATAAATCATTCAAGGGATTTATATAAATCCCACAAAATAAAAGGGTGGTGAATAAGGCATAAATCTTATATAAATAAATATGAGATAAGAAAACCATTACTAACAGAGTATCATTAAAATTTTGATCTAATTAAATATTAACAGAAATTAAATATATTAATAACATTAAATATATAAAATTAATGATATTTAATTTCATAGGATAGTATATACTCCAACAAAAGAAGCGAGTGGTGAATGTGGCATGTAATTCATGGAAATAAAAAGTGAGATGAAATTCTTTTACATTAGGTATTGACATTTGTATTATATATTAAAAATTATTAAATAATAAATATAACGTTTTTATAAATCTAATAAATATAAGTATTATTATATCTAATGCCACATATTTTTTATTATGTATGCATATTACACATTTATTAGCAGTTTTATGTTAACATTTAATTTTGATAAATGTGTGTGTTGTTTTTCATATATGTTTGCACTTGTTTTTCATGACATTATTATATTGATAATGATTTACATATTTATATATTTATATTCATGATAAAAATATCATGTTAATTCATTATATAAATAATAATAATTATTTATTGATGATATAAAATTGAAATGGAATACACCATCCATGGATACGGTTTGTCGTATATCAGAATGATTGTTTTTTTGTTTTACTTCCATTTTGAAAGAAATAAAGTATGTTAAATAAATATAAATGTATAATATTATTCAAATAGAATTATTATTTGATATATATCATATAATTTCATTAAATTAATGTTTAATTAATTCCATTTAAAATGTTAATGAATCACATCACTTCGAAGAGGCAGTAGTCCACACTTCCAGAAATGATGTTACCATAATTAAAAAAAGTTTTACACATAAAGTAATTTATTATATAATAATTCATGACAATAAATAATATCATCAATTTCAAAAAAATTATATAAAAATTAATTTAAATAATAATTCCCAACCATTAAGGGTTGTAAAGTAAAAAAAGAACAACACCATTTTGTGTGGTGGTAGTCCTCCGTAAATAAGAATAGTATGTTCATTACCCATGAAATGGAAGGGTACATAATATTTCATCAAAACCATAAAATAAATAATAATACTATATTTTCTATAGTATATTTTATTATATAATTATGTATTAAATTGGTTTTTGGGGCTACAGAATGAAAATAAAACAAAAGAGAATGTGGAAGGATGTGAAATGTTATTTAATTAACTCATTTTGGTTTGTATGAAATGGATTCCATGTTTGGAGTTATGTCCTAATATAGGATTCTAGGTCTATGGAAGGTATTGTATTATAATATGTGATCATGGGTTTCCCTATCCAAATGGGAATTAGAGGTTTTAGAATGTAACTGGTGTGAGTTTACATTTATAGTAGACGATGAGTTGTATTCTGGTAAATATGAAATGATAATCATTATTGATATGTACCCCTTATATCATGTTCCTCGAATAATTTTTAAATTTATAGAAAATAGTGTAATTTATATAAATATATCTAGAATATGGATTTTTGACATCATTATGGTTCCCATTTATACATGTGTTTATGGTTTAGTGCATTGATAAGCTAATTTTTCTCTTAATCTTTCTAATTAACATTTATAACACACGGTAATATATTTGGTAAAACAATAATTTTACGTTATACGAAATTATAAATTATATTGATTAAAAATATGGAACCCATTTTACTAAATTATAATAACATATATGGCCAAATTATATCATTGTTAATCCTTAAATGGGACGACAAATCATGTTCTCAATGTAAAACATTTTAAATTTATACTGAGTTTTTATTCGAAAATTTAATTTGAAATTGTATCAAAATAGCTAAATTGGTTTAAATGATATAAAATTGTTCTCATTAAAATTAAAACCCAATTTCAAAAATTTATTTATTGACATAAATAAATAGGCTGAAGATGTAATTTTGATCTAATATTTATTATAATTTACTATTTATCAAAATATGAAAGGTCTTAGAAACATACAAAAAATTCACCCAAAGTAAATTATTATATTCCACACTAAAAAAACAACTTTTTGGTTTATATAGATAATATAAAAGTGTACATAATCATATTTAAAATTTTTTCACCATTAAATGGTCGTAATATTACCTTTTATAAATATAATTTTTTTCTTAAGAAATTATAGTCATTATTTTCTAATACATATAAAATATATTGTAAGAGTATAAAAAATATTGATTACATATATAATGAATTTTTAAAATATAAATAAAAATTAGTTTGTTTAATTTATTGAGATAATTTTCTTTACAAAGAAAAATAGTTTTCATAAAACGGTGATTTTTTTCAAATAGTTCTTACATTGCTTTCTACTAATTGAAAACAAAATGATTTATTTTATATACACATGAAAATTATATTTTATTTTTTTATTTAATATTACTGATAATGTCCATTACAATGGCTACATGTTACCTATAATAATATTTTAGTAATATTATTAAAATTATATTTTTGTTTAGTAAAAATTCGGTATGATAAGTAATTCAAGCTATTGAAGGGTCATAAGATTTTGTGTGAAACAAGACATAATAATTTCGGCGTGCATCATAAAATAATATAACTGTTGTATGACGTGAAAAATTTACATGGTGTCACTTAATATTAATGTAAATCATATTTTTCTTATAAAAAAATTAATTAAATGTGGGGTGAAATGAAAATTACTAAAAATTACTAATTAATTCAAAAAAAATATTCAGAATATATATTGGTGTAACACTTACCTCCATTCATCTCTAGATGGTGGTTCCATATCCTCTGTTCCACTGTGGGATTATATTCTTACATGTGTGCACCGGTGGGTGAACAATCCGTGGACCTACACAGGGGCCTTCTAGATTAGGTCATATACACAACCATTCCCACATCCATGCAAGATCAATCTATCTTCCCATCGGTGCGGTTGACCTTTGAGTCCCACAAAGGCATTGGTTTAGGATAGTTTGGCATATTATAGGGCTGACCCTAAACATTGTAATTGAGGATTCTAAAAAAATATTCCTAGTAAATACTATGTACAAATAGATTTATATTAAAATCCATATAAACACATCTTTTAATTCCATGCTAGCATTTCTACTCTTAAAAACCACAATTCAACTTCTTCCACATCATCAAATCGAAATGTTTTTTGACAATGATATTTCCATGGATTCTCTTGTAGTTACCCAATTGAAAACTTTTGGAAGAATACTTGAAGAATTAAAGGTCATCAAAACAATCAATGAAAATGTTATACAAAGAAAAACATTCCCATAATTTCATAAAATTACATATAAAGAAGATTTTTCCATGTATGAAATCTAATGATGTTAGATGAATCAATGAAAATTCTCCAGACATCACCACATTTACCATAATAATTATGAAGGCCTCACTACTTAATAAACACTCACTAAGGACATATTGACACACTGTGAAAACAAATTCAAGAATAAGGTTTCAAAAACAAGATAATCTATTTTTTCTATTTTTAAAAATCTTTTTCAAGATAAAAAATACTATTCCATTGACAATATAATTTTCTACAAACAATTGATTCCAACTCAAAATTTTGACATTAAAAATAAATATTTTTAATTACATGTATGATTAATCATTATTTTTGAACTCACAATATAAAATTTAAAATGCAAAAACACATAGATGTATCATTATACATATATATAGAATAAATAAGATATAATAATTATAAAACAAAATTCCCAAATCCAGATATATAAAGACATAAATCATTCTGCTTTAATAAATAAAATTTTATATATAATTCATTTTTCTACATGAAAACCCATGAATTGTGAAACGGATTCGATAATTCCCATTTTATATATATATAAAACATTGAAATATAAATAGTAGCATTATATAAACTATATTTACATCCAATAAACTATTTATTTTTCTTTAGATACTATATTCTATAATCAATACATTTATTTACATATAACATATTATCATTTAATTGTTATATTCCATTGTGTTTGTAACACCACAAGGTTCTACAAATATAATTAATGAAATACATAAACCACAAGGTTAATATGAAGAGACACTTTTTTTAAGGAGCGAGTTTTAAACTAGCCATAAAAAATAATTTTCCCAATTCTGTGTTTTGAATTTCAAAAATCTGATATACAAGGTAGTTATCAAATATTTATTTCGATTCAGAGAGGTCAAACATAAATTTTTTTTGAATAGTATCCTACCAATAGTAATAGTAATATTACACTTAATAAAATTAAATTAAACATATAAATAGTGGCCTAACCAGTGAATATATAATAACAAGGCATCTTATAAGTAACAATATGACCACAATAAAAGCCATGATTTTTTATTGTAATTTATAAATATTTAATTAAAATTTATGATTAATTTAAAATTTTAATTGAAAATTTAATTTAAAAACAAGTATTCATGAATTATTATTTAATTTTCTTATGGTAATAATATAATTTTATGAGACATTGATTAATTTATCAAGGTGTTATAAAATCAGTTCTAATTTTATAACACTAAATTATTTAAAAAATAGATATTTTATTTAAAAAATAACATTCTAATATTTAGAAAATTATTTTCATAAAATTGATTTTATTTAATGAATCTACATGTTGAAAAAATGGATGGGGTGATGCTTTTTGGTTTTTTCTGAAAGACATCAATTTTTGTTGAATAGTAAAATATGTTAATTTAAAAAACATGCTAAATACCTGATTTATTGAGATATTGAAAATATTATATTTAGGTATGCATGCATGGTAAAAACTCACAAGAAGAAATTAATATTTTTTATATAAATAATTAATATATATAATCTTGAGCAAAAATAATACACTAATGATTAAAATTATGTATACCCCTCCTATTATCCACTATAAATAACACTAATACCCTACTATTTCACTCACACCTCTCAAGCCTTGTGAATTGTCATAATTATTCCCAAACATCTTCTTATGGCTCTTTTCTATGTCCAAGACATATGGGTGTCACCAAACGGCCAATACCAACTTCTTTAAGAAGGTTTTCAAGGAGAATAGATCTAGAGGTAAAATCCGCTTTCATTTTCCTGTATTTTATTATCAATTCATTCTTTTCTTATACACTCTATACCACCCATTATTCCAGAGCCATGAAATGTCTAATATCTTATATATTCTAGATGGTTATCATGTTATTGAAAAAATTAATCATCATACTTCATATCCTCTCCAACTCATTCTAAAAATAAAAACATAATTTGTGGTGTGTTAATTTACCAACATCATGGACGACGTGTTTTCAATTTCCCTTACATCCATAATATATAGTTGTAAAACTATATTAATAGTCGTAAAAATATTTTTAAGATTATGATATGGCATACCATTTTTCTGGAATTAACTTTTATTCATAATATTAATGGTGTATGATGAAACAAGTTCATGTTTATCAAATAACCACAAGAATGATATAAACTAATATCATTAATGTTATAACTAATAAATCATCACAATATGATAAAATAATAATGATAAATGGTATAATATATGGTTAGGGAAACTTTCAAATACAATCAGTTTCCACTTCCCAAGTTTTACATTCATTCGATAATATAATCCATTATGAACCCACCATGGAAACCATGTAAGGAACCCATCGAAAACATTGAAAATAACAAAATATTACTAATTAATCAGTTGAATGTTGTTATAAAATGATCACATAAGTTTTTATGAAAATATGTATTTGTATTTAAACTATAAATAACACTATTTTAATCATTATATAGTGGTTTTAAACATGTTTGATGGGCGTCGAAGTTGTGGTAAGGGATCCTCTCATTCATACTTTTATTGAAGAATCACATATTTGTTATTCCATTATATTTTTAATTCCTAAAAATTGGGTATATTTTCTCCCCTCCCCCTTAATAACCTTAAAATATTAATATAATGATATACCCCTTTCTCTCTCATTAATCCATGTCATATACACCCATTACGGTCCAAAATTTCATATGGGAATTCTAACCCCAATTTCCATTATTTTTGTTAAACATCTTCATTATTCATTATCTAGAAATGAGGTTTATTTATCTAATTAAAATAGGATTATATTTTATTTTATTCAATGTATATATAGTTTATACACATGTATATTCTATTTTATTAATTTTAACACCAATTATATTTGTAAGGGGTATTCCTTTTAAAATCATTCAAAATGTCTCTTTAATGAAATTGAAAAATACTATTTATGTAATATATATATATATATGGAATGATTGGTTTATCTTGTGTTCTAGATTCATTATTAATATGATATGTTCCTTGTACATCAGTATGATGGTTTCAGTCCATTATATCTCATGATATTTTGTATTGAGCACATTATTTCTCAAGATATGGTGGGTTGGGCCCATTATGGGTAATAATATAACATGTGAGCCCCATATAGTACTCCAATGCATTCAGAACTCCAGATATTGCAGTTGAAGAAATGTTCATTCCATATGTAATAGTGATTATATGATTATTATGGAAAATATTTCCCACGAATACCACATAGTTCTTATATGTATGTAAATATTTTTTATCTGGTTGGTTTTGATGGTTTTTAGGATATCACATTACTAGTTGTTTTATTTATATCCCTTACTGAGTATTTTTGGATCATCCCTTCATTATAATGGTTTGTCTTGTGTTATAAGGATTTGTATGACAAAGAAGGAAGTAAATTATTATATTATGTTGAGTTGTTAAATAAATTATGTTTTATTTGATATGTTTTATATTTTAAAAGAAGTAGATACATCTTTAGTAGAATCCTCTTGTATGACTATTGGAATTCATATAGGTTTTATGTCCTAATTTTATAAAAACATACCATAAAATTATCCTAAATTTATAACAATGCATGTTCTTGTCTAAAACACATGATTATGACATGCTTTAAATTTTGGTCCTAATAGTTGGTATCAAATCATGGATTAGAAAATTTTAGTGGTTAAGATGATATTAATAGAATATCATAAATGATATTTACATTTTGGTTACTTTCAAATGATATATCTTCTAATGATTACCATGTTGCATTATCTACGACATGTTTATTTAGAATGGGATTTCGTAGATGAAAAATAGAAGTTGAGGTTGGAAGTCACCAAGGGGATGATATCTGTCTAAATCAATATACTATAATGGTGGGAATTAAAACTGATCATTTTGTGAAGGCAATGGATCTATTGACTTATGAAATAAATTATTGTGGTATACATTCTAGAGAGAAACCTAATCTACCATGTAGAAACAATCTTTTCTATGGATCATTTTATGAGGCAACATCCTCCCACATTCAGTGGAACCCCATATCCATTGATAACCAAAGGATAAATCAATGCTATAGAAAATAATTTTGATGTCATGGGATATTCATAATGTCAAATGGTAATACTAACCATTTATCATTTTAAAGGTGAATCCAATCAATAGTGGTATCAAGATAAGAATATGATAGAAATAGATGATCTTAACAGTCTGGAATAGAATGATTTTAAGAGTCCTTTTCTGGAAAAATATATTTCTAAAACTATATATCATATAATGGTGAAACAATTCATGGATCTGAAAAAAAATTCATTCCATGGTTGCATATCAAGCCAATTTTACAAGACTGGTTGGGTACATTCAAGATTTAACTCAAAATTTTGATACTAAAAATAAAATATTTTTCTCTAGTTTGAAACCATTTTTACGAAGTTATCTAGATGAAATAGATTTTAATACCAATGAGCTACTAGTTCGTTATTCTAAAAATATGATATCATGTTTTCAGAATAATATGTGTGAAGTGAAGACAAGAATAAGAAGCATTCATGTTGGTTGGAATTGGGTAAGAATTCATCAATGAAATCTAGAGGTTATAATGTAAATTCCCATTCTTGTGAAAACTGTTGTAAAAATATTACTGGTAACTGTCTTGTAAATTCATCGAAATTATACTTATTTGGAATGTTTTATAAAATGTGCCATGAATGCAAGGAAAATTATCCAAAAATAAATTAGATATTTTGGTAAAATTCATTAACTATAAGGAATTGTTTAATTATTCTAATTTGTAACCAAAGATAGTAACTTAAGCGTGGAATCAACTAGATTAGAAGAAGTGTGGAAAAAATAATTTTCAACCACATTAGTAGATGTTGATCTATCAAATGATAGGGTATTGGGTACATTTATAGTTTTCTTATAATCAAAATGTGTTGTATCATTAGCGGGCTTCACATTCCATCATTTAGGATAAATTTTAGGCAAAATTAGGAATTCTGCCTCATGAAATGAAACAAGAACTCATGATAAAAATAGTAATAATAAATATTCTGGAAGAAATAAAATATAAAAATTTACATATCTTGATCGGTGAGAAGATTTTACCTAATAACCATGTCTTATTTCCTCTAGTATAGTTTGATGTTATTTTGGGTATGGACTGGAATAATATATATCATTCTAGGATATAGTGTAAAGAAAAATAATTAGATTTTAAGAAAATGTTTCCGTTAGGGTAAAAGTATGAACCCATACCATTGATAACATATCGGGAAACTAAGAAACAATTTAAAAATGAAAATGATTGTAGTCTTTCATGAATTGTTTAAAATTAGGGGACCATTTTTAATTATGATGTTTTGGTGGTAAATGACAATCCTTTTGTATTTCTTAATGATTTTACTAGTGTTATTTTTGATCAAGAGGTAGAGTTTACTATTGAATTACTTTATAATGCTAATCCATTTTATAAACCCCCATATAGAATGTTTCAAATGGAAATTCATGAATTGTAAAAGAAATTGCAGTAATTATTAGATAAAGGCTTCATATGACTAATAATGTCACCATGGTGTGATTCTTCCATGATTGTTAAAAATAGAGATGGTACAATGTGAATTTCCATTGACTATAGAGCCTTAGAAACATAACTCTTTAAAAGTATCATTTTCCTCATATCAACTATTTTATTATTCAACTCTTTGGATAATAATAAATTTTTAAGGATGACATGAGTTTGGGGTACCATTTGTTGAAAATAAATGAATAAAACATCTCTTAGACATTGTTATATACTATATAATAGAATTATGATTTTTTTTGTTATGTTGTCTGGGTTAAATAATTGTCTTATTGTATTCGTGGATCTTATGAATATAATGTTTGATGAGATCGTGGATAAGTGTAAGGTTAGATCGTGGATAAGTGTAAGGTTGTTTTTATTGTTTTTATAACGGTATATCCATGATGTAAAGTGGTTTATGAAAAACATTTAATGGTTTTTTTAAAACCATAAAAGAAAATAAATTCTATGGAAAATTACAAACTTGTGAATTCGAGTTGCAACAAATTTATGTCCTTGGTCACAATTTTTATAACGATGGCATAATTATTTATCATGATAAAATGAACGATGTTAATGAATGAAAATACACAAAAATATGACTGAGATTCATGTTTTTTCTTAAAAGTTTAGGCTATAATCGAATGTTTTTAAAACATTTCATGGTTATCTATCCCATTGACTACATTAACTTGAAAATGGGTTATATTTAATTAGTAAAAGCATTTGATGATTTTTTCAAGATTTGAAAAATAGATTATGGATTGATCCATTTCTAAACCTACCCTTTAGATGTTTTTATTTTTCCATCTACAATGATTCTTATTTGAATGTAATTGGTTATGTTTTGATGAAACATAATCAAGTAATTGCCTATGATTTACATCAATTGAAATATCTTGAGTTGATTTTCCCAAAACATGATTTGGAATGAGCTGTCGTTGTATAGTAGCATTAAAAAGTTGCAGTCATAATCTGTATGGACTAAAAATGGAAATATACACTTACTATGAAATTTTGAAGTGTATATTCACTCATAAATATGTGAACATGAGTTAGAGAATATGGATGCAACTAATATATAATTCTTATCGCACGACTGATTTCCATTATCAAAATGAATATAGAGTAGTCGATGTGTTGAGTCAGAAAAATAATTCAATAATAACCATGATATGATTGTAATGTGACACTTTGGTTAATGATTTGATGAATTGTTTCTTCGATGTTTTTGGTGCAAGAAAATACTTTATTTTTTAGGTGTAAGAATTTTTTTTCTATTAGAGATAATTAAGGAAGAAACATAAAGAAGATGGAAAGTTATATATAATGATTGAATTTGATAAAAATAGTAACTATCTAGAATTTAACATTCATTGGTAATTTTTTTGAGGTTTTGGGAGAGATTATGTGTCCATTTGATTCTCATTCAAAGAAATTGTTATTATGTGAACTCACAGTTCTCCATTTTCTGCTCATCATTGCATCACAAATATATACAATGTTCTTCAAGAGTATTACTGGAGGAATGAAATGAGAAGAGATATTTCTAATTTTAATGTGAAATTTGTGGCATGTCAACATGTTATGGAAGAGAAATAGTTGTAGATGGGGATTATTAAACCTCTACCAATTCAAGAGTGAAAATGGAAAAATATATCCACAGACATTGTTGTGTGACTACAAATGAAATCTTATTGTAACAATGTAATCTGGGTAATTATTAGATGACAGACTAAATCAGATTGTTATATTTCATTTCAAGAAACTATGTATTTGGATTAGCTTTATCATCTATAACTCAAAAAATATTTTTTGGTTACATGGAGTTATCCTATCACTTGTATCAGATCGTTATCCTGGATTAACTTCCAAGATTTGGAAAGGCCTTAAGAAGTTGTTGGGAACACAATTAAATTTCAGTACAACATTCAATCCTCAACCAGATGGCCAGTCAGAACAAACAATTTCGACATTGAAGGATTTTCATAGAGCTTGTTGAGTGGATTACCATGGATTTTAGGATCAACACCTCTCATTATTTGAGCTTTCATACAATAAAAATTTTCATTCAACTATACAGATGGTACCTTTTGAAGCATAATATAGAAATCGGAGGAGAACTCCATCATTTTTGGATGAAGTTAGGGAATAATAGTTTATTGGGATAAAATTAGTAGAATAATTAGTAGAAAATTATTAGATGATTTTGTATAACATGAGGAAAACATAGAGAAAAAATATATGTGTTTCCAATCACAAATGGAAAAACCATTCATTTGTGGAAGGTCATAATATTTTATTTAAAATATCTCCTTAGAAAAGTGTTATGTATTTTGGTAACAAAATAATGTTATATCCACAATTCACTAGACATTATGAAATGTTAGAGAATTTTGGACTAGTAACCTACTTAGTAGCCTTTCCAATGTGTTTATTTTAGGTGACCAATTTAATTCTTATATTGCTATTGAGAAAGAATGTTCCATATCAATCTCATTATTTGATTGCAGAAGTAGTTCATCTCGAAGAGGAAATTTCTTATAAAGATGGAATAATTCAGATTATTTATCCTAGAGGACAAGTATAGTGGAATAAGGTACTCCACTATACAGAAGGATTTGGTAAAAAATTACACGTTTGAAAAAGAAACATGGGAATCTGGAAAATTATATGAGAGAATATTACAGTCACTTGTTTAATCAAAAAATAGAAAGCTTGAGGATGCAATTTCTTGATGGTGGGGAAAATTTAAAAACATTTGTTTTTAAAAATGAAAATAATGAAAAGGATGAAACACTATGTATCTATTAAGAAATAATTTGATTTGTAGAGATAGTTACAAAATATCCATTAAACATAATTTTTCCTTTCCAGGGTTTTGAATATCAAATATTTTATAAACATGGTTGTGATCAATAAGTTATTTAGATTCTGATTTGGAAATCATAATTTTTGGTGAATTTTTACCTACCCTTATGAATAGAAACCTACCCTTATAAATATTAATACAATCCATTTGGATAGTAAATCATCAAAATAAATAAATACCTCAAAAATTTATGTATATTAAGAATTCATCTGATAAGTTACGATATGACCATTGTATAATTGTTTGATTTTTAATAATCTATAATTATTTAATTAAAATTTTGTGATTAATTTGATAATTTAAATTAAAATTATTTATCATAAAATGTAATTATAAATTATTATTTTCTTGTCTTATGGTTTTAAGATAATTTTATGGGACCTTGATTTGTTTTTCAAGGTGTTATAAAATCATTTATACTATTAAAAATCATCATTATCGAATAAATTAATATATAACTTAAACATTAAATTTATCATATTTAGATATTTATTTTTCTAAAATGGATTTCATTTCTTTTATTTTATATGTCACATAATGGTTGGGGTGAATTATTTTAAATATTTCAGAAATAATAGATTTTTAGTGAATAGTAGAAAACAATAATTTGCAAAACAAGCTAAATACGTGATTTATTGAGTCATTGATGACATTCAAGTGATGTAATCATTGTAGGATCAAATAAAATGAAAAAAATACAATTTTTGTCACAATAATAAATACTATTCATAATCTTGAGAAAAAATGATTAAAATAATGTAAACCCCCTATCCTCCTCCACTATAAATACCTCCCTCTACCGCCTCTTCCTATGACATATCTCATGATTTTCCATTGTCCAATATCTAGCCAATCAACTTTCCAAGGCTCTTCCCTACGTCCAAGACCTACTGGTCTCACCAAATTCTCAATTCCAAAGGACTTATGGATAATCTCAAGGAGAAGAGTTCAAGAGGTAATAAACCTCTTTCATTTTCTGGTATTTTATTACCATTTATTTATTTTCATATAATTTCTTCATATCCCCGTATACGAGAGAAATTAAAGCTATAATAACTTATATATTCTATATTTTTATCATTTTAGTGGAAAAATTCAGCATCATACTTCTTCTCCTCTCCCTCTCTTTCTAAAAATAAGAACTACATCCATGATCTTTCAATTTACCATCGTCATGGAAGACATGTTTCAATTTTGTTTATTTCCTTCAAAGGTGGTTATGAGCCCATTTTAATGGTTTGAACAAATTATAAATTTTATAACATGACTGTTGTTATTTTCTTTTATTAACTTATATTAATAATATTAAAGGTATATGATGAAACATATTTTGGTTTTTGAAATAACCACCAAAATGATCTACACAAATATGATTAATGTTTATACTGATAAATTGACCTCATATCAGAAAATAAAAAAGTTAAAAGGAATAATTTATTTTTTGGGAAACATGTAAATATCATCTCTTTCTAATTAATATGTTTTTCTATCATTCGAAAATAAAATCATTTACGAACCCACTATATAAACTATGTAATGAACATACATGAAACAATATAAATAAAAAAATATTACTAATTAATGGGTTGAGTGATTTCATAAAAAGATCTTATAATTTGTTATAAAAATGAATAGGTTTCTCTATTCTATTAATAACAATATTTTATCAGATATATATGAGTTTTAAACTTGTTTTAAGGAATTCCAAAATGATGTAAGGGATTATCTCTTTCCCATTTTTATTCAAGAATATACTCTATGCCATGCCCTTTTATTTTAGTTACTAAGTATAGGGTATGTTTTCACACCTATCCATACTACCCTTATGATAGGTAAATGATGAGTGAATCATTTCCCTCAAATAAATCCTTCCCAAGTACAGCTGTTACTATGGCTAAATATCAAAACGGAATTCATAAACCAATTTCCATTCTATGGATTAACCTTCTATATTATTCATTATGTGGTATTGATATTATTTGTGCGATCAATTGTTTTTACATTATGTTGTATTTCATGTATTTATAGTGTATACGCAAACCAATTCCATTCTATAAATTTGCAGTCCAATTATATTTACAATAATCATTCCTTTTAAAATGTATTTAAAAGTCCCATTATGCAATTAAAAAATATTTTTTCTTTTATATATATTGGATGATTTGTTCATCATGATTTAATTATTATTTATTGCTATAATGTTTTCCATGGACATATTTATTTCAGTATGAGTCCATTATATCTCATTATATGTTGGGGTAATCTCATTATAGATCAAGATATGTTGGGTTTAACCCATTATAGCTCAAGATATGACTGACGAGCCCCATTATTGCTCTCTAATGCATTGGGTAATCCGGAGATGGAAGTTTTTCAAATGGTTATTTCATGTGTTAGTTTTTCTATAAGGATGATATGATAAATATTTCCAAAGGATACTACATTGTGGTTATATTCATATATATATGTTTTAATGTGATGAGTTTCATTGGTTTTTATGTTACCACATGACTAACAATTTCTTAATTTATATCCCTACTGATGTTGTTGTGCTCATCCAAAGACTTTAAATATTTATTCACATATTTTAATGATGTATGATATAAGTACATAATTAAATTTAAATGTTATTAAAAGTTTTCAAAGAATTTATGTTATGTTTGAATGGTTCAATATTTTGGAATAAGACGACACTAATGTAGTAGTATTATTATGTATGATTATGGGATATTAGATATTTTTTATATCATAATTCTATAATACATTACCATAAAAATATCTACAATTCGTAAGAATGAATTTTCTTTTCTTAAAATCATTATTATGTAATGTTTTATGGTTGTGTCCTTATATATATATATATATATATATATATATATATATATATATCTATTCCTTGCATTATGAATATATGGGAAACTGAATCTTCCATCAACTATAGTCATTATAAATCGTCATTTCTAAAAAATTATGTGTGATAAAAAATTCACCCCTACTAATATGTTTAGTTATATGTCTTGATATATTATTCTTCATAATCATAATTTTTATCCATCCCCAACCCATTACATTTGTTTTCTAAAGAGGTGAATCAATAAATTTTCTATCACATACTATGTTAACATGAAATATATTGGTTGAAGCCTTTGAGTAAAACCAAAATATATAGTGAAAATATACAAATTGGTATTCAAAAGAATCGTGAAAAATAATTTATGTGGTGTATAACAAAATAAAACTCATTTTAATTCTATGATACCTTTTTGATATCGTTGTTAATAAATCATTATAATATATTAAATTACGTCATGATTGTTCATGAATGAAATAAAAATGAACCCGTGAATATTCCTCAATACTGTAAAACATGTAGCATAATAACGAAACACTAACCAGTCACCCAAATGATGGATGATATATAAAAGAATAACCCTTTTCAATTTTTTTATGCATATATACATCATAATTTAAATCACATACACATTTAGTATCCAGAAAAGAATATTTTACATGCAAAACCACATAGCTTGGTCTTCCATAACATAGGATGTTATCATTTACAAATGATTTTACAATGGGTTATTAATAATTATTTATCAAAATATTTTCCAAAATTAACAAAACATTTATCCATTTTCAAAAAAATGACTAATAATTTTCATTCATTTAAAATACATCTCATTATATGAATATTAATCACATAATTATCCACACTAAAATCATATAGGTCTATTATCATTGAAACCATTGACCCATAAAATAATTTTACAAATATATAAAAATCATCTCCTTCAGTAATATTTTTATATAACAATGTTATTATATATAAAACACTTAAAATATTTTGTAATGACTGGGAAAATAAATCATCAGAAAGGTTGAGATCATATTTGTTTTATGGGTAAGTGTGGGATATATAAATGATTATTTAATTTTAACATTTGATTAAGGGTATGTGAAAATTCTATTAAAATTTAAAAAATATAGATTTCATATAATATATCATAATAGTGTGTAATGTTAACATTATTAGCAGTTTAGAAGACATTAATTATAAATTATTCAAATAACCAATGACATGAGAGGAGGAAATTTTTATGAGACATATGTTTGTGGCATACACATAGGAATAAAAAATCATTTCTATTATAGTCAAGTTGTATATCCACGAATATGAAAGTATATTGGGCTGACTCTTCATTTCATTGTAGTTGTCTAGGTTCATTTCCAAAACTATCACAGTGGATAAATTTATATACTAAGCTTGGTATTCTCATTATTCAATTCAAATTAACTCATGAAATCTCAATCAGTATACAATGGATATGATGACTATGTAATCTTGGGACATCCCATCACATAATGAATATCATGCAAATGTGTTCTAAAAAATCACTAACCATTTTAGAACCTTTAATAAATAAAAGGGTTTCATAAATATTTCATCATGGAACAAATAATGGAGTATAGAAGTGTTTCATTAACAATTCAGAAATTATTCATAGAATACACCATATAAAATGAATGGGCTTCATAATAATCTTTTAATTGAAACAACATATCATTAAGGGAAAGAGTAATAATTTAATAAGTAGATTATATCAATATGGACACATCAATTATATATAAGGATTCCATACATTTTGAAAATGTATTTAATGATCATTTGGAATATTTCAGGAAGAAAATATATATTTCATCTCAATATAACATCATGAAAACATAAAAAATAATATTATTGAAATAAATATAAATGAAATCAAACATGGTAACTGATAAAGTAACTATTAAATAATAGATTGGAAATTATGGTGGGAAATTCTATACAAGCTGATAAGGTAAAAGAAAAAACTCCATTAATATATTTGTAAAAAATGTCAAAATTATAATTTTTGGAAATTGAAAAAAATATTAATTGTAACCCTATTATAAAATATAAATAAATTTTAAACATGATTTTAACAATCATATAATTATATGGGAATAATTATTGAAATCATTAATTGAAAACCTAAATAGGGATGGGAATGTATTTTCCACATAAGAAAGAAATAAAGTTGGTTTACTAAAGAAATATGCATTAATTATCATGAAAATCTAAAATTCGACAATGAAGGGAAATTATGAAAAATATTGAAAAGATCATATGATAAAAAAATTCTTGGGTTTCTTCTGAAGTAGTTAATTAAATGTCATTATAAAAAATTGACCATAAACAATCCTGAATAAAAGTTATAATACATCAAAAAAACGTTTAACACATTAATAAAATTTTAATCGCAAGACCCAAGAAAGAATAAAGTCAATTTCAACTTTAAATATAATAAAATAAGGATATTAATGATATAACATCTAAATGGGGCTTTATAAACACTTCATGAAATTATAGAAGTTCATATTATACCATATGTCCCATATAAAATAATTTGAGACAATCAACAAAATCATCAATATCCCCTTACAACGTGTTATACACTCTGCTGTAACATATTTAATATTATAATAATTATATTTTATTATATATTAAATTATCATTATTTCACATATGATCAATTTTAAACATATCAACACCCATTTCTGAATAATTCTTTATTAAAATTGTCTTTTCCCCGGGTTACCTATTTCATTTTTAAGAAGAATTTTTTTTAAATCCTTGTACTCTTAATTTTTACATGGTTACATCATCTACATAATAGTAATAATTACAAAAATATCATATACATTCATAAAATAGTTAATAATAATTATCTATAAATATAATTTTTATAAATATGAATTTTATTATTCATGGAGACAGTCGGTCTAACACATGAATAAACACCATATTAATCTGCTAACATATAGAATGAAATAAATGTAAATAATAATTTTCCATTATAGAATCATTATTTTAACGAAATAAAAATATATATTTATCAAATCCATCAATATTACAATACTTGTGCAACATGAATGAAAAACAAATCATATCAACTTGTGGATGTAGTATACTACATATGAAAATGAGCGATATTATTATTTTCAAAAACACTGGATAGAATGTTGAAGGATGTTAGATTATAATTGTAAAATTATATTTATTTCATATATATCACTTCTAAAATTAAATAATATATAAAACCTATCCATAAAATATGCTAATTAAAATTTATTGAATCGCTACATGGGGGAGAAAAGAAATATGTACGCATAATGTATCCTTTCACTTATCATTTGTAAAATAATAGGGTGGATAATGATTTTTTCTAAATCATAATAAATTTTTATAATATTTAGGATATTTAATTTATTATTAAAATAGAAATAAAACATATTTATAACTGGATTAAGAAGCAATAAAATGAGTGTGATTATTTTATAAGATTACCCATTTATTTAAAAAAAATTTATATTTCTTATTAAGGATTATATGTTTGAATTTTTTAATAAGATATCCTAGATAATGAGATGAAATATTTTGATAAAATTATTTTTTAGATTTGGTTGAGAAATAATGATAAATGTTATAAAATGAAGAAAATTTATTCGTGTCCTTTTATTAGAGAGAGAGGGGACACATTTTGAATTTCATAAAATATTTAAATAAAAAGAAGTAAGTCTCATTTAATAAGATTCCAAATGGTAACTAACTATTAAAAAAATAAAACATGGAAAAAATAAAATCATCAAATTAATTAAAAATATAATTTTGTGTCCTATTAAAGATTATATTATTTATTACACATTTATTAATGATTTTGGTTTATTACGGCAGAAGTAATTGTTTCAATCATAAATTCTTATGGATATAAAACTAAATGAGAAATAAACCTAATAAGATATAATATATCATATATTTAAATATATTTCTTTTAAATCACTAATGAATTGACCTTTTTAAATTATATAATTTAATAAAAAAATTATTATAAATTTTCAAATTGTTCATAAAATGTAGATTTAAAAAAAGAAACGAATGTATTTAAAAAAATTATAATATTTTATCTTAAACTAATAAATTATATAATTATTATGAATAATTAAAATTGTATAACACACTCATATTAATTTAATTTCCACTGTTTTAAAAACATTTTTTTTTATTTTTATATAAATTGATATAATATTGTGTAGTTGTTTTATAAGAATGTTATATAATTATAAATTTTATAGCCATTAATATTAAATAACCTGTATTAATATAGTGACATAATACTCAAAATCAAAATTAATAATCTATCAAAAAATTCATTTCGCTTTATGGGAACTCATAATATGATTAAAATAATGGTCGTGACATTTTTAAATATTTATAACATTAATTATTATATTAATTATTGTCATATAAAATTTTCCATTTAATGTTATAATTTCATCCAAAGGTGATATTATTTTATTTCTAATTATCTAAATACAATTTAGATGAATTTTTTTCGGCGTTAACACTTTTTTTAATCATAATTAACATGTTTTACCATTGCAACAATGAAAATAATTTAATACGGTTCCTATTGATATAGACCAAAAATGAAAGGAAACAATTTACATAAGTATATCATTATTACTAAAAATACATTATCACTTAATTAGGATTTAGTATATATTTTTTTTGGAATTTATTTTAATATAAAAACAAAAACCCCATTGAAATATAATTTTTTATAAAAATTCATTTCTTTGTATATTAACTGTTTCAATTCAAAATTTAACCATAAAATAATTTCAAATTAATACAAATTTATTACAGATTATATATGATAACTAATATTAGTTTTAAATAATTTTAAAACATATAATTTATCTTTCTAAATTAAAAAAAATTATCTTTTTCAATAAATCTCATTATTTTTCAGTAATCATTGATAAGTTAATCTATTAAAAATAATTAAAATACCATAATATATTTCTAATAGGGTCATTTGGGAAATTACTTTTACCTTATATAATAATTTTTTTCATATATGAATCAGTAAAATATAATATTTTCTCTCAATAAGGACAAAATTTATATTTGATGAAAATATATTCTAGAAATGTAATATGATATTTCAAAAAATATGAGTGATATTTTCAAAATATGTTATGAATATATGTGAAATTATTGTGACCTTCATATTTATTTCATAACATATATACTCACATTATTAATTGTTAATTCAATTTTTAGATTTTCTTATTAATATTTGAATAGTTATATTTCATGGATATTTAATAATACTATTGTGTGTCTCATAGAAAATTTAATGTAATTTTATTTTAAAAAAATTGTAGTGTTAGGTAACACCCTAAATATAGTATCATAGTTCATGTTAAAAGTTTACTAAATTGGAGAATAAAAAATTTATCTTATCAGAAAGGAAACAGTAGGGAAATATTATTGGGAGAAAATTTGAAAACTATATTCTCTTATTTTGTTTGAAAAAATAAATAAATATACTAATTCCGTTAATAACATTTTTATTTTTTATTAAATATCTGAATCTTTACATAGATCACTTTTTCTAACATGGGGAAAGGGAATTAAAGTGAATGTAAATATATAATTCTCATTAAGGGAAATCATAAAATAAAATCTATCACAATGAAAATAAAATGTTAATATAATGAAAAAATACCCAATAAATAAATAATACATATAAATAATTCAACAAAATGGGAATAAATAAAATTTTAACATAATTAAAATAACACAGGGATTATGATAAAATGTTTCAAAATAATTGATTACATATTATGGGCATGATAATATTACTCTAAATGTATTTTTCCAACCAAAAAAATATAAATTAGTAAGGCACATACCAAATACCAAAACAATATTGCCTCAGGATACCAAATAATAAATCAAGGGATATATTGTTCCCTTCCAACAATATATTAAGTATAATTAATTAATCATTTGAATGTGGTGAAACATATTTAATCAAAACACTAATACTAGAAAACTATCAACTAAAATGTTAATAATTACCAAATCGGTGAACAATTTTACAAAACAGACACATTAATATAGTGATAATTTTGATAACATCACATCTCATGTAATGTAAATTATTCACCAATTAATTATGATATAGACTAATATACTTTATAAATATAACTGGATTATTTTTGAAGGGAAATATTTTATCAATTTGAAATAACATATTAAAAATAAGAAACTTTTTAGAATATAATTTGAAATTTTTTCATTGAATAGAATATTTTAAAAAAGTAAAGGTTGTATAAAGGTAATTATATGTTCAGATGGTTTGTTAATTCCATTCATACAATATAAGTAAGAAGCATTTACTCTATAGTTTTAGAAAAATTCCAAAAGTAAAGTGTTCCTAAAATTGAAGGATGATTCTTTTTAAATTGTATATTAACAATTCACATATGGGTAAAAATATATTTTATAAATAACCAATGATTATTAAAAATAATATTTCAGACACATTATGGGAAGTATGTAAATATAATATATCGATTCTCAATAAAAAATGATAATATATTAAAGTAGACTAATTTTTTTTATCGATATCTAGACTAATTAAAAATAGGGAATTTAAAGGAATACATTTAATTTATTTAAATAACTATACAATATTATAATAGATTTTTTTTATGATATAATATCAATATAATTTCCCTAATGTCTATTTAAACAAAGATTACTCTGAATAATGACAAGATATTGAAATCAACGCATAACCCATGTGTGACATTCTTTATAATTTATTTTCTAATCATTTATAAAAATAATAATTTTTTATAATGAAATAATGAAATAATAAATATATTTGTAAAATTTTAGTGTTCAAGTTACTTAATTTAAATAATCTTTTTTAAAATATTATTTATTAAATTAATCATTTCTAGTGATATTGAATTCTTTTTTCATGTATGTTTCTATTCGATTTGGTAAATGTTGATCCATTTAATAAATATATATTATATATATATGTGTGTTAATATTCATTTCATCTTACAATAAATGCATGATGGAAGTAATTGTTTATTGTCTTTGTAAACATGGATTCATACATTGACGGAGTATAAGGTAACTACATCATCTCCAATCATATAATTTATAACGAGATCGCTTCATAGATATTGCAAAAATAAAACAATTATTCATAAACAAGGGAATAGAATCATGAGAATGTGTGATATCATATGATCAGTAATGTTATTGAAGAGATGTATCACTTATCACAATAAATAAACTTGAGGATAATGGTATGAGTACTAGTGAATAACATTTGAAAACCATAGATTGAATATAAAAGAACATAATCTTGAGTAATGGTATAAATAATGGTTGTTCAAAATAAATTAATTAGAAAGGATTCAAATAAAATAATACTTGGAATCATAAAAATGAACAATGAAATGGAATTTAGGCACACACATAAGAATATATAATCATTTCCTGAGTAGTCTATGGACATTCACATGAATATCATAGTGGGTTGGGTTGTGTCCCCATTGAAACATTATATTAACATTTTAGAAACAAGACTATCACATTGGAAATGATTCACTACACACACAATCATACATTTCATAGTTCACTACTATGAAAATCATAGTGAAAATTTCACTAAATTATCATAGTTTATACACTATACCAATCTGATTTTTTTCCAATGAGATATCAATATTTAACTAATGTAATGGAAATATATATATTTACATACCATTATATAATAAAAAGATATATGTTTCACAAGATCATAATTCATTCATCATATCATGACCAATTAAAAAGTGTTTCATTAAAATTTAATTAGGGAATAACCACTGGAAAAGAAATTGGTGGAACATAAAATTCATCGTTTAATCATAAAATAACCTATGGAAATGTAATGGGTTTCATAAACATCCTCTCCACATTAACATGGACCACATAGAGAAAGAAGAAGGATGGTATCATTTGACCATATCCCCAATATGACATATGTGTTCTCAAATTATAACTCAATGTATGGAAAATATTTACTCAACAACTACCATGATATTATTTAAAGGATTGTTTAAATCATTGATTAGTCATAATAGAGCTAAATATAGTTCATTATATATATATTAAAATTAATAATACATTCACATTCTCTGTAAAAGATAAAATGGACTTCTTTATAAAGTCAATAACGATTATTCCATAAAAATTGTTCTAAAAAGTATTTAAAAATTAGTAAAAACTAGTTTAAAGAGATATTTAAATAAATTGAAATCATTATTTAAAACATTTTCCATAATAAATATAAATGGGAAAAATATAGTTTCCAAACATATGCAGAACTAAATTATGTTTTCTAGGAAATCATTTGAAATAACATGGTTTTTCTGAGTCCTTTGTAAAAATATATTGTTTGTAGTGTTCCTAGAGGTCGTTGTGGCTTGTCATAGATGTTTTCCCAAAAAAACCCAGTTCTACCAAACGGTGGCACCATTACAGTCGCACTGACATGGTCTCACTGTCACGGTCTAACCATCATGGACTCACCTTCATGATCACATAGTCATGGTAACCAACATATATGGTGGAACCACTTATAGTGTCTCACCGAACGGTGCCCCACCCTTTTCCAATTTTTTCTAATTTTCTGAGTTCTCCTAGTTTCACCACTCTAACTTATTACTTTAAATAAATTGATTATAAATTAATGTTTGAATTTTTTGAAGAGTTTTTCATTGGGTATAATTATATATTTATGTATAATAATTTCGAAAGTGATTTTAGATACACAAACAATGTAATATTGATCATGATCCCATTAATAATTGAATTTGGATACCGTTTTTCCTCTAAAATAAGATCTGGGTCATTAATGTGGGGTCTTCCATTCCTATATTGTTTTCCATTACCACTTGGTGTGCCTCAGTCCTTCCTTTCAATATGATTCATACACCTATACCAGAGCTGGCATGCTCAATTTTCATGGAGTTCTTCTCGTGCTTCTTGCGCGACCCCAATTCTTGGCGCAAAGAGGAACTTTGATCCATTGATCAATCAAGTAGGGATTATCTTGATTTTCTTTATTTATGAATCATACTATATGGATTCTAATGAATCCTATAGATGTATAGCTATAAATTATTCTTAAAAAACGAAATAGATAAGAATTGAGTTGATCAAAAGATACCATTGGTAAATTAAATAATGTGAAAATAGTGGTTTGTCTTTGATCACCTTTTTTGTTGTTTTATTTAATTTTTTTGTGGTTATAAATTCCATATTACTTCTGAAAATCGTAGTTGTTGGTGGTATTTTCTTGGGCATTAATGTTGTTCCATTCTATTGAGAAGCTTGAATAAATTATTGTGAACCTAAAATATACTTAATCACATACAACGGGTCGACCCTCTGCCTCTGCCTGGGTGGCCCCTCCACCGTCTGCTGCCCCTCGGTACAACGGGTCGGGTAGTCACGAGCCATGTGGCCCTGCCCACCGCACTCGTAGCACTGTCTGCCTCTCGGAAGGCTGGCTCCGGGCCGGGTACCCTGCACTGCTGAGCCAGCGTCCCGAGGTCGCCTGCCGGAAGGTCTGGTCCGCCTGGAACCCTGAGTCATCCGCCGACTACCAGCTGCCGAAGACTCCGCTATCTGCCGCCCTGCGGTGGGTCTCGCTGTGGACTCAGCCAGGAAGATCTCGATCAAGAGGGCTCGCTCCAGTACTCCTTCCTGGGTCGGGATGCTGAGGGAGATCATCGATGCCCTGATCTCGTGTCTCAAACCCTGCTCGAAGGTCCGGGCCCGGAAGAAGGGGTCCCGTACCATGTCTGTCGAGTACCGAGAAAGGTCTGTGAACCTCGCCGCGTAATGAGCGACCATCAAGCTGCCCTGCCGCAGCTGAAGAAGCTCCTGGATGCGCACCGCTCGGAGGGTGGCCGGGACGAACTCCTAGCGGAAGAGGCTCTCGAAGTCCTTCCAAATGAGGGTGGCCTCATCGTGTACCTGGAGCATCAGGCTCCACCAGCGTCCGGCTGCGGCGTGCAGTAGGCTCGCCGCGAGGATCACCATGAGGTCTGCTGGCGTCCTCACTAGCCTGAAAACTCGGACGACCGCCTCCAGCCAGTCCTCGGCTGCCTGGGGGTCCGACTCCCCACGGAACCTGGGTGGTCGCTGGCGCTGGAACTCGTGCAAAGCTCCGAGGCGTCGTGCGTCGTCAGCTGCCAGTGCTGGAAGCATCGGGGGCTCGGCGGGTAAAGGTACCGCCGATGCCTCTGCTGTCAACGGGCCCTGTACCGAGGCCTCGTCGCTCGGAGGGCTGTCGTCGCGCCCTACTCTAGGAACCCTAGCTGGATGCTGTCGTCGTGCCATCCTGAAAAGGAAACAAGTATGCCACGGTCAGAACAGTATACCTGGTGAGCTGACACAAGTAATCACAAAGAAAACTTGAAACACACATGCAATCAATGTTTTCGTGCATTAAGTCGGAAATCAGCAGTCAGGGTCCTGGTGTATGGATACGTCGGCCGCCGCACCAACACTGGACTCCCTTGACTGATAACCACACTCAATACGCTAAACACTATTGCTTCACATAGAAGAAAGATCAGAGTCTCCGGTAGAACCGACCACCTTTGATACCAATTTGTCACGACCCGCCCTCGGGGCCCGTGCCGTGACTACCCCAAGCCCGCCTTCCATAGGCCAGGGGCTGGCGACTAGCACCAAGGCGAAAATCCCAACAAAAAGGGAAGGCATTGCCTTTGAAAAGTAAACAAGCACCACAGAGTAAGCAAGCGGAAAAGTAAACACTAAGTAAAACTGTACAAGCTGTGCTGAATGTAAAAAGGGGCCGGAAATACAAGCCCAACTGTAAAGTACAACTGAAAGGAAAAACAGCAACTAAAAAGGGAAAACTGCAGCGTCGGGCCGTCCTCCGGAAGCCCCACCTGAAGGGTGGGTACAGATAGCCTCCACTGCTCCTCGGGTCCACCTAACCGCTCCGAGTACGTCCCGCCCAGTGGTCCACATCCAGGTACTGTCCTGCTCCGCACGCCTCCTCCACGATCAGCGTTGTCCGTCGTCTGCAACCAACACCACGAAGTGTGGGCATAGCCCGTGAAGGGGTGAGTATAAGCTACTCAGTAGGGACCCCGAGACCCCCGAAGGTCTTCCGAAATCCACAAACGATAATCCACAAAGGAAAGATACAATCACGAAGTAACATCAGACACGGCTTAGGTATATGCCCATACATATACCTAAGTCGTCAATTCCCCGATCGGCTCCAACGTCCGAGCCCAAGCACAACCCAGTCCACACAGGAAAGCAAAACACATACCCATGCAGGATAGAACAACACAATCCACAAAGGAGAGTAACACAAGATTCAGCTCACACAGGTATACTTCTTCGGATGACGATAAAGATGATCATTGAACCATCTAAGTCGTCGGACCCACGAAGGATCGATAGATACTAACCTTGCAGTGACCCACACAGGATCGGGCCCACGCAGGACCTGTAGAAGTTGGCTCACACAGAACCGCTGAGAGATGACACACACAGGATCGGGCCCACACAGGACCGGGCCCACGCAGGACCTGTAGGCGCTGGCTCACGCAGAACCGCTGAGCGCTGACCCACGCAGGATCGGACCCACACAGGATCGGGCCCACACAGGACCTGAAGCACTGATCCACATAGGATCGCTGAGTGCAAGAGTCGTCGCAGTCCGCTGAGGATCTCTGCACAGTCGTCGCCGCAGTCCACTGAGGATCTCTACACGGTCGTCGTCGGAGTCCACGGAGGATCTCGGCACAGTCGTCGCCGCAGTCCACTGAGGATCTCTGCACGGTCGTCGCTGTCGAAGTAGCAGTCGCAGCCAGCACTAGGGTTCCCGCACACAGCAAGCTCGTTCGGGAGGGTCCGCTTCACGAGCCGTGAGGCTGATACATCAACTGACATGAAGTCCGAAGTTGATGTATCCAAAAGTTCTGTATCTTCAACAGGAACTCAACGTCGCAGACGGCGCGTCAATCGGACGCCCGGTCTGAGAGATATTGGCATTTTCGTCCCAGGGGTCCGGTTGGTTTTTAAGGCAAAACCAACCCGACCGCACTCCACCTGCGTCCAAACCTCGGGCGGAGTACGCCAAAAGATCCGTCTCACTTAGAGGACTTCATCAAAGCTGACGGCATGTCAATCGGACGTCCGTAGCTCAAGATATTAGTGTTTCTACTCCGAGGGCCCGGTTGGTCTCGTGTACGAACCAACCTGGCCGAACTCAAGGTATTCCGAAACCTTGACTGCGATATACCGAAACGCCCGTCTCGATCCAAGGATCGTGTTTCCGCTGACGGCGGGTCGTTTGGAGGCACGAAGCTCAAGATACGGGCGTTTGAACGAAAAACGTCCGAAGATGGGGGGGTACGGGCCCGGCCCGACCCCCCCTAGGTCGGCCCGAACCGGGTCAACCTGAACCGGGTCCGACCCGGCTGGCCCGGCCCGGCCCGGCCAGGGCCGGTCCGGCTCGGCCGGCTCGGCTTGGCCGCGCCGCGCGGGTGGAAGCCGCGGGCGCTGACCCGCGGCTTGAGGAAGGACCGCGGCCCGCGTGCGGGCCGTGCTAGCGAACCGCGGACGCGCTGAGCCGCGTCCCCCTGGACGAACTGGACCCGCCGCCGCGGGTCCGTTGGCCGACGCCGCCGCGGCTTAAGCCGCGGCGGATCTCGTCCGGCGGCGCGCCGGGGCGCCGCCGGCGACTTCCGCGGGCCGCCGGCGACTTCCGCGGGCCGCCGGCGTCACTCCGGTGGCCCGTTTTCCTTCTCGTCTGCGCCGTTGCTCCTCCCGGGATCCGTTCCTTACTGCGGGATCGTCAAACGTCCGATGCGGCACGTTCCGTCGTCAACCGTCAAATCCGCACAAAACAAGAACGGCGGAGGGTCGTCGGGCCGTGTTCGTTTGGCTCGCGCCCTCCGCGTTAGAAATAAACAACTCGGAGAAAAAGATTCCACACAGGAAACAACAATTTTGATAGGATTAAAATTTTTCACAAACGGTTCTTTAATATCTTTAAAGAAACAAAGACGAGAATTAATTTTAAAGGGGTAACTCCCATAAAGAAATCCCTACCTTGATGATCGTCGTGCGCGGGCGTTCTTCGCGGAAGAGATCGTCGCGGAAGAGGTCGATCGTCGCGTCGTCGCGGGGAGGCGTCGCGTCGTCGCGGAAACCGGCGTTGAGTCGGTGAACTCAACGAACCAAGAACAACAGATTTAAATTATAATTAATTAAATCTGTGTTTAAAACCAAAAAGAACCTTGAGCGGAAATCCGAAAGCACTTACCTCGAATGGTCGGTGATCGGAGATCGAAGATCGGGGATCGGAAGAACGTCTCGGACGAAGGCATCGTCGATTTCTGGGTTCGGCGTTCTTCGCGTTCTTCGCGTTCATCGCGTTCTTCGCGAGGGAGCCGAAGAAACAGGGATCCTCTCAATCTTCCCAAAAGATTTTTAGGTTGGTCTTATTTTATTAATATGCCAACACACGAAACCGGTTAAGAAACGATTGAATTAATTTGTTGAATTAATTCAACGAAAGAAACAGGTCATTTAATTCATGAAAGAAACAGCCCATTTAATGGTCTGTTTAGAATTTAGAAAACGCGTCAGTTGACTTTCATTAAGACGGGTTTCACGGGTGCGTTTCTTAGCGGAAAGAAACGACGGCGTTCGTGCGGGCCCCACCTCACAAATATCCTACCAAGGGGGTAGGATATTTCTGGATAGCATCCTATCCAGTTCAACTAAGTTCAAGCCGCCTTTAAGTGGCTTCAAGTGGCTTCCAAGTGGCTTAAGTGAAATAAAATAAAGTTGTCGCAAAATTATTTTATTTCTTAACTTTAAGCCCGAAAATTAAAAACCACACCTGAGCAAACGCAACTCCGGAAGAGGCGTTTCTAAGAGAATACCGGCGCTACGATTTCATCGGTGCCCTCAGAATTCGATTCCGGGCACCAGTTCAAAAGTTAGAAAAACCCGCTCGTCCGTTCACTGAACGTACCCGAGCCAAACTTCAGAAAATGATTCCGGGCACACCGGGCCTCGGAATCAGGCGCCGTTAGAAACTGCGTTCTTGTAAAATTCCAAAGAAAATTAAGAAAAAAATTTCCTTGAAATTTACGGGTCTTTACAGTATCAAATAAAGGAAAACATTATATCACAATCACAATGGTTATTCTGAGGAAAATGTTTAATAATATTAGTCATTGAAGGATCCCAAAATGTACCACCTCTTGAGAATATATAACCCAAAATGAATTTCTTTATATAAAAAAATAACAAATTTAAAATTTTTAATATTTATTAACCTCACGTAGGGTCTTCAGTACAATATAGAAATAAACATAATTTACTTTCTTTTTATTTGAATATAATAGACTATAATCTATAAATAGTATCATAAACTGATTGATGTAGTCTGTAAAATCTTATTTTGATAAAATCCTTGATGATAGTGGGGCATTATGAGACATAATTTAATATCTATATTCTCATTGTTTTAATACCTTTTATACAGTTCGACCATGAGTATAACATACTTTATAACCTTAAATAAATATTATCTATAATTATTGTTATTTTTTAAAAATTATTGATCACCATGATGTTTGTAAAAAAAGTTATCAATATGGGGCAGGGGAAACATTTTCATGAATGTGATCATGTTTAGCTAATTTAAATCAATGAGAGTTTCATTGTTTGAAAAATTGTTTTTCCAAAAGATTCGGTTCTCCCAAAGGTGATAGAAATTACAAAATAAATAAACTACCAATATTCTCCCTAATATTCTTCTTCAATTATCGAAACTCAATTAGTTCTATTTTATTGGGTGGTTATGAAATACAAATTATAGTATGTTCGATTTCTACTGAGAACACAACATCACAATTCAATGGAGCACTACGAAGCCCCTCTATAAATACATCAATAAATTCCATTAAAATAATAATTTTACCAACATTTAGTTTCTCCCCTATTGTTTATGAAAACCAGACATTTTGAATGGGGGTTAAGGCTCATACTATAGATGTGATTCTCAATAGATGTTAATATTATCGTCACACTAATTGATGATCATTGGATGGTTTGGAATATAAAAAGTGACTTCCCTTCCATTATAATCAATGTGACCTTTGTCCGTAAATATAAAATCGGTAACTAAGAAAACCTGTAATTAATTATAGGATGAATAAGTAAATTTTTAGGAGGAACATTGCCAAAAACAATAACTAATGTGGAATCATATTAATGTGATTTGATCATAGTTACATTATGTTTTTTACTTCATATTAAAAAAACTAATCATATTTTATATAAATTGTCATTTCTTAAACTCATTATACCCATGAATATGGTAGATGAATATGTTTCTATTCCTATATCTACATCAACTTAATCACTATATATTGAATCCCTTAATAAAAAATGGTTATGATTATAATTTTAAAAAATTGATTATAGTGATATGTCTTGAAGAAACAATCATAATATTTATAAAACAAGAAAACATAATATAATAATTTAAATATAATATTATTATATAAGGTCATTAATGATGATCATTTATTCTAATTGTTCATGATTATTTATAAGGAGATATTGAATATCCAAAAAATCCCTCATGACTATTAATCCTTCTGTGTAGGATAACCCTTTATCATTCCACATGTGATGATCAATTCAATTACCAATTCACCCATTACAAAGTTATTAAACCTATGAAACAGTACAATATAAAAAAATTATCTATAAAATCAAAATAGCGATTTGTTTATTGGAAACCAATGACTCAAATGTAACCAAATTTGATGTTATTTTCCTTTGAATAGGCACATCCTTATGGTTTACTATTTTTCTCTAATCTTATTTTTCAATGGTTAACAAAACTGATCAAATAAGTCCAATTAACTAAAAAATGAAAACACATTATATTCTATGTCATAATAGAGAAATATTCATTTCATGTTTGAAAAACATTGATGGTGACAATGAAGGTTTATTTATTTTGGAAATATAGACACATAGACAACTGTTATATATTACCAGAAACGCTCAGCCAGAGGCAAACCTCTAACCATTTATTAATAAAAGAAAAAGAAATCATAGCAGATACAGAAAGTTCAGAACAACTACATACCATAGAGATCATACTCATCATCACCCCCTTTTGAAACAACATCCTCTGCGTTATCTGTTTCCCACTCCGAACATTCATATTGTTTATGAACCTTGGAATATTTCCTTCTGAGATTCATCTTTTCCAAGGATAGAAATTCCCTTGAGGATTGAATGGCCCAGCTTTCCCTCCCCACAGAAGATCTAGTGGAAATTGGCTTTGGAATATAAGAATATTCTTTCTTTGCTCTACGCCGTGGTGGGGCAGTCTGAGCACCTTCCTCCTCTTGCTTCTTCAACCATGCACCATGAGCAACGTCACTGTAAGAATGTCGTACCACACCACAATGTGTTTCCTTTTCATTATCCGAGATATCAACCCACATTCCCAATAATTTCAGATCTTGATAACCATCCTCCGCCAGAGATTCAGTCACTAGCTCTGATTGTAATGAATTGCAGTCCAGCTCCTGCAATGTGGCTTCATGGCCAGTATGCCCCACATCCTCCATCATAGACCGCACAGAATTCACCATAGCAATAGTAACCCAGCTCACCCCCTGCAAAAGAGATGGATCTTGCTGCTCCCTCACTACTTCAATTCCATTACCAGCCTACTACTGGGCATGACTGTAATCATCCGCTAAGGCAAGACATTGTGGCAGATCCACAAGTTCTTTCACCTCCTTCTCAGCTGCTGCAAGCTATATGCGGCTACCTTCCTCCCATGAAGCATCCTCATTGTCATGCAGATCTTCCTCATTTTCTAGTGCCAGGAATCTATTTCTAGTAGAGACCATAAATCTCATTCCTCCAGCATCCACTTCCTTCCCATTCACAGTATCTGCATTTGCAAGGCCAAGATCACGCTTGAAATGATCAAAGACATTCTTAACCATTGGATCCTAGGGCCTATGCTCCACCGTATTCATGAAATTACCCTTCACTGTATTCTCAACAATAGTCTTGACAACCCCAACCACATCATATGCATGTTCCCCCTCTTAGATGCCCAACATTTTTTCAGAAGAGAAAACATAATTCACCGCGACACCAATCCGGGTCATCCCCTGCCCCAGCACTCTTGACGTTGGCTCATCTCCCACTGCATTCCCAGCCACAGGTTCACGAACCAACCTCTTCATGAGAGATGATGCCACTATCTCCTCCATTTCTGCACTTCCATTTGTAGGATCGCCCATACCAGCAGCCTGCTCAGCAGACACATCATGCCCGACGAACCCCACACCCTCCTCAGTAGTCAGCCTATCTCCCAACTCACCCCCTCGTGTTGTCAAACCATATCCAAAATGACACAGTCTCAGGTTCATCCCATACTAGATGCAGCACACCCTCCTCTGTGATTCATCCCCATCAATTTTGAGTAGCCATTCACCCTCATGTTGTGACAGCTCATCGCCAGATGACCACACCTGTTGCAAGATACACAATAACGCATCTAAGACTCAAAAATCACCTCTTCCTTCCAGCAAAACTCCTGCTCATCTGTGATCCAAACGCATCAGACCGACAGCCGCGTAGCATCAACTTCAACAAAAATTCTGGGGCAAATAGGATGAAAAACAGACTTAGTATGCCAATCAGAGCAAAGATACCTACAAATCATGTTCCCAATTGTACACAAGATAGAAGGATTCTGAAACGAGTGAGGCAACCCCGGAAGACTTACCCAAACCGCGAACGTCGAAGGGTCACGCCATATGTGAAAGTCAAAACTCCATCGGAATAGGTAGAAAGAAGATCCATTTCATCTTCGCGGGGCCTGGGACTAGGCGTAGATCAAATCCTCCTCTGATCGAAAGCGGATCATGAAGTGCTTTCGGTCAAGAAAGCCGACGACCGCACGCCCCTGCAGCTTCCAAGACTCAGAGATAAATTGATCAAAGGATTCGATCAAAGGCCACTGGAGACAGAAGCGGGCCACCATTGTATGTTTTCAAAGATTAGAAGCACCATTAAGCTCTCTTGGAAGCAAAGGCAGCTGGGGAGCCTCCTGAAAGAGAGCGGGGATCTTTGGAGAAATGGAGATTCTCGGGAAGGGAAGTATGGAGCCAGTATCCAACAAATTCTCCTTCAGCAGAAAAAATCGCAAGTCTCCCCCCTCCGATCGGGAGGGGGGAGCCGAAACCTGCGGCATTAGACCTAGGGAATCGGTCGAGAGGGAGAAGGAGGCGAGAGCATTTTTTCAAACGTGTTGTCGGTTTAGAGGGTATTGAGGCGGCCTTACCCCACCCCATGTCGCACGTCCCCAGCTAGGCCCAAGGTGGCCAACCTTGGGCTTGGGCCAATTCCCACGGAGTCGAGGGGACGAGAGGATCATTGGCGTATGGTGCACGTTGCCTTTGCGAGTACTCAAACTCGGAACCTCAACGACGGGACGCAACCACCTTGAACCAACTCACCCAACCCCTGCGGGCTAGACAACTATTATATAAGATAACCATATCATATCCAATTAAGATATTCATAACATGAAACCATCCTTTAATATTAATATAATAACACAATATACATTACATATAGAATGAAAAAAATTAATGTTGAGCTTTTATTCTTAGATAGGGTAAACAAGGAAGATATCTATTATAAAATAAGCTTAACATGGGCATTAGTGATTGATAAAATGATATTATCATTTTAAAAACATACTACACCTATCAAGGATCTTAATATTGATTCATGGAATAATTCATCAATCCTCATATAATAAGAATAAAAATAGAATCAAATAACATAACTAATAGATGTATAACGATTGTATTATACATGTAATTGTCGTATATAAATAAGTAAGGAAAACTATTTCCATAGTAGTATTGAATCATATATGAAAAATCATATGGGAATATTTTGAATCAACAAACCATTGTAGTAGTTAATATTAACTCCAACAACTACTGTAATATATTGGGACCACGCCTAAAACAATTTTAGTACTCATGTTTTACTATATGATTACTTTAGCTGGAAAGGGTCTTGACTAAACATTGTTCACTCCCCATTCTCGTCCATTTTATCTCATTAGATATCAATAAATACCCAATGAATTTCCAGGTTATATTTTTTCCACTTATAAAATAATTTATATATTTTTTAACCACTAGGTAATAAATCGTTTATTGTAATGGAACCCATGAAAATAAGTTGGTTGTAAATAAATTTTATCATAGAATAACCCATATAATGGAACTTGGAGAAATAAGAATTTTATAATTTCGTCAAAAAAATCCATAAAAAACGACTTAGTTTCATAAAACATTTATCATTTTAAAAATTAATCATCCATAAAAAGAACATGTAATTTATTATTTTACCATTTCAATTGTATCTCATATATAACTTCAAACATTATCTTTATAGATGAAAATTTATTTTTAAAAGTAAATTGGAACATTAAATGAGGGAAATAACCTCCCCACGTTGAAATCAGTTCATTAAAATATAAAGATGTTCAAATATTAAATAAAAAACGTTAATAGAATAAAAACATGAAAAATGTTATGAATTCATTAATTATTTTTTCATTCATGATAAAAAAAATCAATTTATCTTGTTCATTTCAAAATAGAGATTCCATTCACATTTTAAACAAAATCCAAAAGGGACTTCGTTATAATATCACAAGAATACTCAATTTAAAAAAATAAAAAAAAATAGACAACTAATAATTAAATTAAATTTTGATTAATTAACAGAAAATAAACTACATAATATTGTTTTAGAAAATTAATAAATATAGAATAAAATGTGTATTGAACAATGGGATAAATAAATTATTCTTCCAATAAGAACATTATTTTGGACTACATTATAGTGAAAATGGGAAAATTGAGGGAAATATTTATTTTCATTATAACAGGTGATGAAATGAATTCCTGATTACCATAATATGTAGATTATTATAATTCATCATTAGAATCATGATCCTAAACTAATATAATAAATATTGAAATTTTATAATAATACATTCCAATATTAGTAATAATTAATTCCAAATACCTATGACATAAAGAACAATATATGGATATGTAAATCCAAAAAAAATCATAATATGAATAAAGAAACATTATTATGTAAAATATACACCTCATAGATGAATGATTCCCTGAATATTCCATGTTTTTTAGAGTAATAAAACTGAAATAGAAATCCACATACCATATGTCTTGACATTCATTAAACATGTTTTAAACACCTATTAAATAAATATATGATTCATATAAAACAATTCAAAACCATACACATGTATATCACACCAAATATATTTAACTTATATCTTATTGTCATAGAATCATTATGAAAAATTTTCTTTAAATCATAATTCAATGTGATTATTCCATATTTTTTAATGTTTTTTAGGTTTTGGTCGTTTTGGTGCTATTATTATGTATAACTTCCCATGTCATTAGGTTCGGATTAAATTTTATGAGTTTTTGAGTTTTATATTTAGTGAATTAGAGTCATCCTAAATAATATTTCAATGTAAGTCTAAGCATTAAATCACTTAATTGTGTTGTTTTATGTGTGATTTAATTTTCTAGTGGTACCATGGTTGTTCAGTTCAGTTTCTAGAACACTATGATATAGAAAATCAATCATAGAATTAGATTATAATGGATTAAATTTTTTATAAAACAATACGGCCCTTTGAAAAAACTGTGTGTCATAATCCAATAGTCTGTGAGGTATCACAATGCTTGTTTTAACTATGAAAGAGGTGGAACATGTACAAGTCAATATTATGTGGTTATTTTTTGTGGGCGTGCACTGGACATAAATCATTCTTAAAATTTTGGGAATTTCCCACATGGTTAGTGAATCATGTCTATAGGTTATGAACTATTAGTAACACATTTTTTCAAATAATATACCTCGTTTAAAGGGTTTTTTGGGATAATGATTCCATCATTGTTGGTGAACAGTTTTCTAAAATATGATTCTAAACTATATAGATCATTAAATGGTTGCAATAGACAAATACCCCTAGATTATTTCTCTACCTCTTCCTCCTTTATTTGAAATTCATAAGAAATAGGGAGACTGGTCAACCTCCCCTTTAAGCCATCTACAACATGGGATATCTTCCGAAAAATAACTATTAATCATGCCCTTTATGGTGTGTTTTTACAATACCAATTTGATTTGGAATCCTCATTATAGTTTTATTTATTTATTTAACTATATTAACATTCAAATCCAAATAAGCTGTTTTTCAGTATTCTATGTTCTTTTTTAGATTTATTTTTTCATCCATTATTTAATGAGTCAAATATAGAATAGGGTTACAGGATAGTTCTATGAATGAGAATTATGGTCTGTATGGTTTAACATTTATGTTGAATCGTATTATTTGATTGTGTCATTTTATCAACAGAAAGACTTACTGGGCATTTTATCTAAATAACGATATGAATTTAATTAAAATCCCATTCAGTCTTTTATTGTGTTTTAGATCCATTTTTATTATTTGAGGTCACAAACTCCACCCAAAGAATCCCATATAGTGTTTTTTCTAAATCACGAAATACGAATAGTTCACCATTTCCATGAAATACCTATAGGTGTTTTAATAAAAATGGTTGTCCTTAAAATATATCACATGTTGGGATTTTACTAAAAACTACATTGTTATTGGTGCATTTAATTATCCTAATTGAATGAGAATATTGAATTGAAAAAAAGAAATATTTATTATAATGAAATGATTTCTAATTAAACAAAAAATTTTACATTATCTTATAAATTATGATGTTAAATTATTGATGAATTTTATAGTGATTGGTATCGTTGATGGGAGCCTCTCATAGAATTCATGGTTATTGTCAAATATAATTCCATCTTCAGAATTATAGTTTAAATGTATTAATGATTTAAATTAACATGATTTTGGAGGGGACAATCTTATTACCATTATTTTTATTGATAATTATTTCTGTGCTAAAAATAATATACTAACTCTTGAGAAATGTCTGATGGATATTTGTAAAATTAATGGTTAAGGGATCATAGGAAGTGATGGATTACATTACACATTATCGTGATTGGAGGGACCTATGTTAGTTTCTGGGTGCATCATTTAACGCACCCCTAGGGGTATGATGATGTGAAGTACATCAAAAATATATTATTTTGTTGGGAATTACTTCTCACACCTCTTAAATTGGAATGTTGTTCCTGACAGTCACATCTATGTATAGGATAATGGATGTGACTTTGGTATCCCATTTCATATAATTTGGCTTACGACCCAGGAATTATAATAACGTGAATCCTACAATTATTATTATTATTATTATTATTATTGTAGTTTTTGTTTTTTAAGGTGTTTGTTATTGTTATAGTAGACTGTTGGATAGGTTTCTATAATTCTTTCATTAATCAATTTTTTACATGATACCCCTTATAGTGTTTGACACTCTTAGGATTATATAAGGATTCTTGAGTTACTCCAAAGGTATTGGATTGTACTTTGTATTTATATATATGGATATATACCTTTGTAAATATAGATTATATGTATATAAATACTTAAATATAAATATATACTTTCCAAAATAGTTAGAGATATCCCAATTTTTTCTAATGTATTTATTGTTAGCCAGGAGTCCCTGATGAACCTGGGCCCGACTTGTATATATTTCTTATAATAGCACTACATTAGCTTTTATTGACCCATAAACTACTATATTTTGTATTCATGAACCGTATTAAGGGTTATAATGTATTATTGGTTTCCTACTAAGTATATATTACACCCTCTTCTGGCTGCCATTACACAGATGTTCCCGAACACACCTATTGACTAAAAGATCAGGTTCCTAGATTGTGCTTGCATGATATTATCCTTCTAGGATAATACAGAGTAAAATTGTAGTGGATCTATCTAGTGTGAGTGATGCTATTATGATATAGAAGAATTTTATTTCATTTATTTATTTCCATGTTCATTATTATCATGTACTTTGTTTACCTTGTGGTATTTTATCATGGACAATGTTCATGGATAGTTATTATTATTTTAGTATTGATTTTTAGTTCTGACTATATTCCATTCTTATTGTTTATTATTTCTAAAAAAATACTTCATACTGATCCTGATGGAATATAATCTCTACTATATAGAATTTACACCTCAAAAATAGTCGTAAGCCTCTAGACTATGGAGAGGCATGTTTTAGGATTAGTGAATGACTTTCTTAGGGAACTTTTTTAGTGGAATATAGGTTAGGATATTAAAAATTGTATCTTAGTTGAATATTTTCCATTTTCCTAAATTGTTTTAGGATAAAAATGATACATGGAACATTCTGGCACTTCATAAATATCTTGTTTATAGGTTAGGACAACCCACACACAAGGTAAATATCAATTTTCCATGTATGTGATTTTTATTCTAAATTTCTATATGAAAATAATTATTATTTATCTTTTAGTAAATATTTTCATTCCACCTATTACTTCTTTATTAATTTCATGGATAATTCTCTTGGCCTTGTATGGAAAGGATGTATGTTAAATTCATCTTTATAATTTTATACATATTCTCTTTCCATTCATTTTCCATAACATGTAGACTACATTATATTTTACCTCATACATGATGATTTTTATTCCATGTAAGGTAGTTTCAAAGTAATACACAATTAATATTACATGAATAATGGTGTTAATTTATTTTTACGGAATTCCTTTTGTATTCATGATAAAGAGATGATTAATTTATTTTTCAGTATCATCTTCAATTGTTTTTTCTATCATAACATGATGGAGAAATGCTGAATAATCAATCAATTATTTTGTTTTTGGGCCAAGAACATTTTTTATCGTGAGATTAAATATTTATTGTTATAATTATATGGAGTCTATTTTTTCAATTTAAAAGTATTATGTGATAATATAAATTTGGAATTGTATCCTAGATACATGATAAATTATATATAAGATGATCTATTTTGAGATCCAGGGTTTCAATATGGTTGTAGTTATATGAATTACAATTGTAAATTATATATTCATGTAAAATTATAAATTCAGAATGATGGTCCATATAATTAGATAATTATTTGGAATAAACTACTTTGAATCATGAATTATTAATGATTACTTAATTAATTAACTCGGTTGGGACCCTAAATGGTTATGAAGATAATTTTCTAAAATGAATTTAAAGCAATAAATATAAATGAAAATTTAATAGTTAATAAATTGTAATTTATAAATTCTTATTGATGTATATTTTATGTTTGATTACTACTAATATTAATTTATGTAAATTCAAAATTATACCCATGTGCGATGGTTAGGAAATATTACAAATGAGATAACCTAAATAAACTGAATTAGGGTTTCTTTAATATGATATGATTATGTGGTAAACCATTTATGGGTGTTCTAATTGTAATAAATGTAAATTAAGGTCTTAGTTAGACAATATTCCAATTTTTTTTATATTTTTATGTTACTTTATTGGGGTATTATTATGCAAGTGGACTAATAATTTAAATTTTGGAATAGATTAAATGGTTTTGAAAATAAACATATGGAAGAAGCTTAATGGACCTATAGAGTTAATTAGTAAAATACTTAAAATCTTATTTTTTGATTCTTAGGGGGTGAAAAATAATTAATATATTAATTATAATATAAATATTTTTTTCATTATTTTTTGTAAAATGAAATTTTATTTAAATAAGTTAGTTGTTAAAACTCTTGAATAAAATAAATAGATAGAAATAAAAATAATGAGATAATTTTTCATTCGATGTGTATAGTCAAATAAACAAATTTGGTTGTAAAAATTCATTAAATAATGATAAATAATGTTTTTGGTGTATTAATCACATAAAATGATTAATAATAAGCATCATTTAATACACATAAAAATAGAACATCGTCTATGTTTTTATAGTGGAAACCCTCATGTATGGTTATGTCTTGATGCTTTTATGGAGTGGGAAAGTAAATGAAACATATACACCCATGTTGAATTTTTCATAGGATGCATTATAACTAGGGTTTTATAGGTATGGCTAAGAAATATGTTCAGATGTGACCTCATTTTACGGTCAATTCTGTCTTAATCTATAGAGGTAGCCAGTTCTGGTAGAACTTATAACTAAAAAATAGTTTATAAATGACTCATTTTAGTCTTATGGAGAGATGTTTCATTTAGAATTAATTATTTATATTTAGTAATAATAGTTATAAATTAAAACCCACATGTAATTTGGTTATTATTTGAAAAATTAAACTTATTTAGAGGAGTGAAAATCTTGTGATTCTGCAGTTCATTAGGTTTGACATGCCTTGGGAATGATCAAGGCATAATTGTTCAGGTAGAATTCCTCAGTTCCTATGGGCTATCACATACGAAGAATGTGAAGGTAGAGTTTCATAAATATTCTTTTGTAGTTGAACATATTTTTACTAATAGTGCTTATCGATTTTAATATGATGTGTTAACCAGTATTATATTTTATTGAAATTGGATCATGATAACTATAATATTATGATTAGTCGATCTCTTAGATTAATGTTCATGGGTATTTGGAAGATATTTTTATTGTTCTAATCATTTCCAGAGTGAATTTGGTGTTTTGACTATATTATGATCATTTTACCATTAGTGAGTTGTTTAATGTTTAGTGTTCATTGGGATTAATGGTAGTTTTCTTAAATTATTTTATTCTATTATCATTATCAATGTAGTTTAATTTTTTATTTCATGTATAATTTTATAGCAATGCGTTGAATTTATTAACTCTGGGATTCAGATGTACATTTAATACTATATATTACTTATTCTACTTATGAGTGGCTAGTTTCTTCCTTTATTCAATTATTATTAATACAATAAATTCGAAAATGTCTAGAAAATAGAATCAGTGGAGTTGGAATTTTTTATCTATGATGTCCACCATTATATATAATATTTTTAATTGGAAACTAATATTGTAGAGAAAATAACATTATTTGTGAAATATGTATCCTTCAAATAAGTGGAAACATGATCACAATTGACCATTTAAAAATGTCCTAAATGGGATTGGGTAGTTAATGAAACATATGGATGCCTATTTTCAAGGTTAGTTCAAGGGTATATACTTCATTAATATGATATAATTTCCTTGTAGAAAATTAGTGTTGGACTTTCTGAAGAAATAATTTCAAGAGTGAGTCATGTATGGAATCGATTGTAACCGGAGTGTACACACAATGGGTAAGGTATTTTTGGTAGAAAATAGTATTCTGGGTTACTGTTTTCATATTTAGTAACTCATTGGATGTGTAATAATTGAGGATCAATGGTTTCCTCTTTACATCCTTTGAAATAGATACATGAATAATTTTTCAATTAAATATAGATCATATAGTACATGGGATTTTTTAGTCAGTTGAGAAACATTTAGACTGTTGGACCATGTTTCAACCTGTACACACAAGGTCTAGAAATATGGTTTCATATATTTGATATGTCCATTGAATCCTTTTTAAATATTTGTGTGGCTTGGATGGAGTGATACCGAAAATTAGTTATATCTTAGTGTTCTCATGGTTTAGTGATGAGAAATACCCCTATATTGAATTAATTTGGGGAATAGAGAGAGACTTCTCTTAGAAAACCAAGCTAAATTTTTTCAAAATTACCTTTTTCATGATGGGATGACTCTTTTTAAGTTATATATAGTAATGGTATAATGAAAACATATTCAATGAATTTATCCACGAGTAGTTTGTATGTTACCCTCTTGTGAGAAGTGTTTTATCAATGCGGGGCCGGTTGTTGGACGTTTGTTTTGAAAATTTATTTTCATTAGTTAAAAAAACATAAGTGGATTCATCAATATATGTTCTTAGAGGTCGAGTACATTAATAGGTAGAAATTAATAAGATAAAAATGAGCCGTCTCTGGATAAGGTTTTTTGTATCTATAGGAGGTGTTACAACTGTTTATGTAAAGAGTGATTGAGAATAGTCAATCAATGGGGGTTTGACTAAAGAGCATTCTAAAAGAGTTATATCGTCATAATAAAATCATTTAGTTCATGATATGAGTTTTTTATATTTCTATGGAATGTGTTTCATGACCATTTAAATGGATATAAATTGTCTTGTTTTGGGAAAGGTCAAAAAAAATTCCTATGTAATCAAGATAATGATAATGGGAATATCATCACATGTAAGTGGGTTGATTGTTTAGAAATTTTCAACCAACATCATTCAAATACTATTTATGTTATTCGATAGTCAATTTTGATTGATCTAGTGACATGATTCCTAATTTACAATTTTATATGTTTATGAACTAAGGTGTGGAATTCCTAAAGCCCCTTGATAGTATAAATAATTTGTTCATGTTTTGGGACATGTTGTCCAATTTAACCTTATTTTTTATGTTCTAGTTTGGTCTAGAAGACTAGGTTTGTGTTTTAGAAAATTATTCACTTTATTCTCAAGGTTAAACTTGGTATTTTTTTCTCATTTAAAAAAAACACATCTATATAATTAACCCTTCAAACCCCGATTAAGGGATGTTTTTTTGTTTTTTTGAAGGATTCTCACAGATTAGAAACTCTATGGTGGGGAGCATGTAGAAAATCACATTTTTGGACCAGGTTGAAATTTGATAATTTTTTTTGTTAAATATGTTGGATGGGTTATATCCTAAACCAATTATCAGAATTCTAATATGAGTGAAAGATAACCAAAATAAAACATTTAGGTGTGTCTTATTGCTGCATAGGATCCTTAGGTGCTCCTTTCAGATTTGTGACTATTTGGTCCTAGAAATTTATGACCAAGGGGAGATGGTTAGGGTTAATGGTAGGTCCATAACTATGAATCCCATAGAAAATAAATGTGGTCTCATCCAGTTTAGTATTTGGTTTTTCAAAATTTTATTTAACCATGCAATAGGAGGAACATGGATCTACAGATAGAATGAATTTTATTACTAAGGTGGAACAAAAAAATGGATGTTTTTCAAAAATGTTCACCTATCTCACCATGTTCAAGAATGATTACTAGTTTCTACTAAGAATAAGGAACATTATTTTCCAAAGTGTGTGGCCCAAAAATGATCCCAATTAAAATGGGGTTATGTTTTTGTGGTTCACTATTACAAGTCTAGTGTATGTTATTTCAAACTATGCTGCAAAACCATGAATCTATTTAATATTATAGAAAAGATTGCTTACCCACTACATATTACTTCTTTCTCTCTCCAAATTTTACTTATCATTCACATGAAGTAGGTAGGCTAGCCAATTACCCTTTATCCCCGCCTTGGATTTGTCATATCTTCATTATGTGACATTCTAATCAAGATAAATTTTTTTGTAAAAACTATATGAATACACTCTTGACTAGTCATGCTTCTATTTTACATTTACCAAAACATAAAATAAAAATATACTTCCAAGCTCATATTCACTAGTTTCTAGTCATTTTAAGATTATTCAATTTTCATCTTTTCTTGTTTGAATCGAAGCGTGATCTTGAATTATTGTGCTATATTAAGCATGAGGTAGGTTGTCTATATTTTTCTTTCCAAACAAAATATTGTGTTTTATATTATATAATAAATTTTCCACACATCGTACTTTCAAGGTGTCACCTATAAATTATTAAATTCATTATATTAAATCCTTATTATACCTAAAATCTTGTTTTTTACCACCTTTTTAGGGTAGGTGGTTTGGACCTCATCTAGAACTGCTCCCCAGTTTGTGTTCACTAGTTCACATAATAGTATTGTTTAACCATTGTAAAAAACCTACATTGGGATGTTTTAATTGAAATGGTTGTTTTAATAGTAATATCCCATGTTTGGAAGGAATTTCAACATGTCTGATATTGGTGTATGAAATTATTCATCATAAATGAGATTCATAAATTTATAAAAATGTATTATTTTATGTCTACATCATATTTTCTATCAAACCCATCCTTTGAGGTTTCATATCATGTAAATAAAAAATTGAGTTTATTGATTATGTTACTACTGATTGGTATCATTATAAGGGTGACTCCCAAATCCTTCATAATTATTATTTAATAAAATACAACACTTGTAATATCTTATTTACCTATAATAGTGATATAAATAGATTTCGTCATGGAAAAAAAATTTTATGAACAATATATAGAATGATAAATTGGTTATTTTAAAAATTTACACACTCTTTCTTGAGACATTTTAGATGCATATTTATAGAAATTCAAGATATGGGAAAAAATGGATTTTAGGATTAGAGTAAACATTATTAGAATTTGAGGGACATTAGTTTCAAACTTTTAGTATGACATCCTACACCCAAAAAACATGGATGATGGGAATTTAATCTCCTAACATATATATTTTTTGGAATGTAATATTATACCCCATTGATTAAAATGTTGATCATGATTGTTACATCTATGTGAATAATGACATACACTATTTTTTATCCCTCTTTAGATGAATGGGATTATTAACACTAAATTATAAGAACATGCATCATCCAATTATTATTATTATTATTATTATTATTATTATTATTATTATTATTACCTATTACGGTTGGAAGGGACGTTTTTAATCATTTATTGGGATATTTTGGGCTTGATGTCCATTAAAGATTACTACACTATTGTGATTATTTATGTATGCATATGTCAAAACCTATTTCAGGACATGTAATATGTGTTGATATATGTTCATAAATACACTTTTATGTGTATAGTACATATATAAAAAATTCAATTGTATATATATATGGTGAATGGTCCGGATATATCCTAGATTAGATTGAAGAATGTTTAAACAACCGTGTTTCCCGATGGATCTCGATCCTAGCTTGTTTAAAAATACAATTAAAGAACTATTTTAATTCTTATATACTTGGAAACAAATATATATTATATTTACTTTTTATATTAGGAAATATCCTCCATTGGTGGTATCCTACTAGGTATATCTCAAACATGTTTCACGTTTCCATTCTATTAGGGTACCCGAACATATTTTATGAATTCCAGATCATGCTGATGGATTTTTCTTTCTTGTAGTCGGCATTCTGGGCATGGATAGAGTATATGATAAGAGGTCCATGATAGTTATAATTTTTATATTAGAATATAAGTTATATTTTTATTTCTTTCTTTCTTTCTTTGGCCAATTTTTTATATATGGTGCATACATACATGTATTTTACTTTAGAGAATGTTTAGGCATGATCATTACAATTTCATTATTGATTGTTAGTTGTAACTATATTCCACTAGAATGATTTAGTGTTTTATAAAATTTTTTTATTGAATTTAAATATTGTATACTATCTACAATATAAATCTCTACACCCCCACTACTAGTCAATATCCTATGGCATTTGGGGATGTGCACTAGAGGGATAATGGTTGACCGGCTCGGGGAACCATTTTACCGGAACTCGGGTTGGGACATGAAACTATGATAATATTTTCTATTATCTAATGTATGGTAATAATTATATAAATTGAATATATATTGATTATGTATAAATTTATGTTAATCCAAATATTTTTTATATAAAAAAATAGTTACAAAATTCATATAGAAGGTTGGCCATGTGTAGGCATGAATAACGATTAAATATTTTCATCTGATATAAAAAGTAATGTAAAATTATAAATAACCATTAGAGAATTGTTTTATCATTTATGTAATAAAAATTACATAAATACAAATTTAATACAGTCCTTGTAAAAGGTAAATGAAAATCATCATACATCGATTGGTGAGGCGGAAGGCTCTTTTATGCAAGAGTGATGTTATTATTATCCAATTTGTTGGAAGGTATTGACTTCCATGGGATATGATAATAAAACAATTATTCATAGATCATTAATACTACATAAATATTTTAAATCAATCATTACATTTTTTCATGATTGATGGTGATGAAAACAATTATACCAGTACAAGATGTGGTAGTCTGATGTACACACGATATATAGTTTTACATTACATTTGATGGAAGATGATATAGATTTTGGTAATAACATTTAAAAAAAATAATTTATTTTAATTTTAGATTATTATGTAATTATATTATAATTATTTAGGAATATTTTATTTTGGTGTAGAAATAATTGTATAATTTTTTTTGGAATAGATTGATACATCTTCTTTTGTTATCATATATAGTTTAGCAACAAAATAATAATTATAAATATTTACTAATAACAATAATGACTACATGATGCATATATTGATGTAATTAATAGATATAATAAGGTTTTTACTAAGCCAAACAGATATTGGATTGTGTATATGTGTGAAGAATGAGTTCCCTTTTATAATTTCAATGAGTACACAAATATAATTTATGAAAATAAAGTGGTGTACCATAATTTTAAGCAATCCAAAGAGAAAAAAAATGGAAAACTATCAATCCATATATGATATAAGGACGACATATTTCAATCCAGTGCGATTTTAATTTTCTTCGTAGTCATTTAACACCATATATCACTACATCAACCATGACTAAACTAATTTTATCCTTAATTATATTGTCTTTTTATTCAATTTATATTATTCATTTTGGAAAAAATTACGTTGATAATGTTATATAATAAAAATATATTCATATTATAAATTTTCTATATCATTTACCTATTTCCTATTTACATATGTTTAATATTTTAATTTATAATTAATCTTATATACTTATTTATTAAAAGAGTTATCATGGAGAAAGTATTCATAATTATAGAATTTTTTAATATAATAATTTAACAAATATATTATTACAATAAAATAAATTGGATTAATAAAAAATACTATTCATCTAATGTTAGTTTTTAAAAAAATTATTCATGATTAAACTTTTTATAATATTTAAACAAAAAGGATGATCTATGATTTTTAATAATAATAATAAAAAAATTAGTTTTAGAAAATATTATGAAATGCAACTGAATCCATTTTTTATATATTTATTCCAATAATGATTTTATTTTTCCAAAAATAAAAATCTAATATTTCGAAAATTTTATTTTATAAATTTTTCAAAAATTGTGAAAATAATAATTTTGTGAGAAAAAATAAAATTTTAAGAGTAAAAAGTCTATTAAAATTTAAGAACTATTACATATATATATATATATATATATTTCAAAAATAGTGATATGTTATTTACAAAAAAATCATATCCATACCAAAAAAGTTCACAGCAACATTTTAATGGTAGTATTTATATGTTAATATTAATAAAATATCACATTTCATTATAAACATCATGTTTCATATAACCTATGATAACAAAGATATTAAATTTATTTTAATATAATAATATAATATCTAGGATTTATAGGTAGTTTAAACATTTCAATTTTATCACAGTTCCAATATATTGACATATGATTTTCATTAGGCGTGGTCAGAAGAAATGATAATTTTTCATCATGTACAATAGTGTCTGCCCAATGTTTCCCCACTTGAGGAGTCATTTAATTTTTTCTTGTGCATTATGCAAATTACATATTCAACATAATTTGATATGTATTTAATGAAAATAATGAGAATATTTAGGGTTTTTTATTAATTATCAACTAACAAATAATATAGAAATCTAATTTATACTACAATGAAAATATAAAGAGAATGGGTTAAATATTTTACTTGTTCATGGTTTGGTTACTGATTCAATCACTATTTTCATTTATATGCTCAATTTTAGTTTGATAATACAATCTTAAAATCTCATTTTTGAACTACTGTTATTTTTTTAGAAATTTTGTAAAAACATTGAATATCAAAATGCTCCCAATTCTACCCTCTAATTATGTATGATAAAACCATTTGTTCATGGTGGTTCCATCTTCTAGGTCTAAGCTATATATGTTTTTATTGATCCATTAATCATATCAACTCGAATATGTGAATAAATTTTTAATGGTGATAAAAAATTGGATTAAATAAATTAATAGTGATATTATGAATTCCATGTCATTGGGGGAAGTCACCAAATTAGGTATATTTGCCTCACCCATACATGCTACTCAATTGTATATATAAACATAAAATTAACTTGTAAGGAAATTTCATAAAATCTTTATTTTCCCCTCGGACAAGCCTCAAAGTCATCCACCCATTTTCGAGAGTGATAGATCGTTTTTTGTAGTGGGTGGAAGAGAAGAAGAAGAATATAATGATGTAAAAACTAAATATTTAAAAATAATGTTCATAAGAATATAAAAGATTAATGTATTATAGAATTCAAATTAAGAGGTGAGAGAGATAGAGAATAAAATAAAATATATGAAATTACAGGGAAGTAATATATTTATATAAATTATAAATAATGTTAAAATAATAATAATAGTATTATTACATATTATAATATTAATTATTATTTTTAACAAAATAGGATTTTAATAATAACTAAGAATGTAAATTCAAAAAAATAATAAAAATAATACGAGTAGAATATGTTTCTAAAAACTCCTCCACATCAAAGGGTTATTATCCGTGGGTCGAGTGGATGATATTGGAATGGGTTTTATCAATCATTTTATAGATAATGGTGAATATTTTGTACCAAAATATTACTTCTAAATATCCTAAGTGTTACCCCAATTAAATTAAAGAATTTAGTAAATTATTCTTCATAAATGATGTTCAAAACATGTCCGCACATTTCACTACATATTTCGTTATTATCGTCCATATTTAATTATTGTTATGTCCATTTTACTCTAATAATTTATTCTTCTAATTGAGACTCCTCGTATTCCACATTAATGGTTTCATATGAATTAATTTCTCTAAAAATTGACGATTCATGCAAAGAAACCTTCACCAATATTGTTTATAATTTTCTTTCCCTTTTTCCGTTCAAATGCTATCTTCTCGAGTCTTTCCACTTAGGATATATGATCAAAACATAAAAAATTAATAAATCTAGGTATGGGTATCAAGACCTAATTCATGAGCTATTATAGGGCCACTAAATGGTGGATTAATCTTTGGGTGAATAATAATTAAATTAATACCATTGAAAAATATCCTTTTAAGGATGAATATTGCAATTTTAATCTATAAATATTTTTGGATGAGGAACAAAAATAATTTAAAATTGTTAATTTACAAAATAATCTATTTTTTCTAGTTAATATCAAAATATAATTAAAACCATAAAATGTGACAATTGCACTTAAAAAACATTGTTGGTATTAAAAACATTTATATTAAAAGTTAAATTATAGAAAATATTTTATAGGTCAATTCCCCACACTTAAATCATGATTTACATTAACTATAAATTCTAATCATTCAAGATTGAAATGCACCAATGTCACCAATATTAGAAATAATAAAATTTGAAAGAAAGAAAATCAAATAATCATCAATGTCAAATAAAAAATTCCAAAATCCACATAGATTAACTGTTTTATTTCAAAAAAAATCATGGAAATAATAATCTCATGAAATTTACTTTTCTCCTTTGGAAAAATAGGGATCTTATCCATTCATTAATTTATGTTCCTCAATTAATTATTATTATACAATCTGAATGAAGATATACTTCATAATGGATTCTTTTACCACATCAATCATGATACAATGTGATTAGAGTTATACAGATATCAGGATAAAATTCAGTTTTTTCATAGGCTTGTATGTCACGACCCGTCCCCGGGGCCCATGTCGTGACTACACTAAGCCCTATTTCCATAGGCCTGGGGTTTGTGACTAGCACCATAAAAGAAATATCCAAAAAACTGGAAAAGCATCTCCTTTTTATCCTACAAACTCAAAAAATCCAAACACATAGAAAGATACAAGAAAAAGGTAAACTATATAGTAAAAAGAGTGAGTACAGTAAGTAAAATTTGTCAGAATTCAGTCTTAACTAGAAAATACAAGTTAAATTGAAAAAACTGTTGTGAACGCCCACTATGGATCCTACCTGATAGGTAGGTACAACTCTCGAATTGTTGCTTCTCCGGTATGTCTCGTCTAATGGTCCACCTCTGAGCAGCCTCCACTCATGGAACCCTCAACCTTGATTAATGTTGTCCGTCGTCTGCAGAAGACACAACAAGGTGTGGGTGTAGCCCATGTTGGGGTGAGTATAAAAATACTCAGTAGGGACCTCAAAACCCTCGAAGGTCTCTCAGAATCCACATAGGATAAACAATAAGCAATACCTTGACCTCAAATCATGAAAACAACAGTCAACCATACTTATGTATATACCCATACATATACCTATGTTATCAAGTAATCCTATATCATTCACAAGGAAACATAAGTCCCAACACTTTAACTAAATTAACAACAATTATGTGAAGTAAATAATACGATGAAGGTAACACCATGAAGGTGAGAACCACACAGGTAACACCACATAAAAGAATACCATGAAGGTATCTTCAGACAGAAGTGTACAAAAAATGTACAGACTCAACTCACACAAGGTATAACAAAAGTAAGTAAGGATAGATGATTAGTTGTATTGCTAGTTCATCTTACTTCGTCGAGAATCTCTGCTGTTGACCCACACAAGATCATAGATGTCCCACACAGGATCGGGAGATGACCCCCACAAGATCTGAAGATGAAACACAAAGGATCCGTAGATGCAGACACACACAGGATCCGAAGATATCCCACACAAGATCTAAAGATGACACACACATGATCTGAATATTGGGCGCACAAGATCTGTAGATTCTTCCAAAACAACCATCCATAGGGTTCCCTCACTAAGCTTGCTTGATTCCGAGAGGATCTACTACTTACGAAATCAGACGATATATCATTTGCAAAAAATTCCAACCAAGAAGTATCACGAAGGATCGTCATGTCAATAGGGACCCAATGCAACTGACGCCATGTCAATCAGACATCCAGTCTGTATGTTATTAGTGTTTTGTTTTGAGGGCCTAGTTAGATTCATGATCGATCCAACCTGGTCGTACTCCAACATTATCTAAAAATCAGGTACAGTATACCAAAATCCCGACCTTGATCCAAGGATATTGGAGCCAGAGATGGTTTGTTAAACGGATGCTCTGTTCTCAATATATGTCCAAAAAGTTGTATTTTGGTCATGATGGGCTCGGGACCGGCCCGACCTATACCGAATCAGCCTGGACCGACCCTACTCGGTCCGAGACTGGCCCAGATTGGCTGGACCATGGTACGCCTGGTCCACTGGGCCGTAGTACTGCTTGACCTGCAAAGGGGCCGCATGACCTCGAAGGGGCCACCCGGCCCATAGAGTGTAGCCCGCGACATAGTGCGATGTACCGTGGTTGGACCCACCCTAGCCGCCACTCGGGGGAGGCACCCCCAGATTCGCAAACCGCCCAAGGGTTTTTCGGTTCTGGCCAACCCGACGGTGCCACATTGTGTAGCCTGCTGGAACATGGGATCTAGAATAGCTGGTCGTCCTCGGCATGACGCGGCTGACCGGGATTCCGGCCGGCTCCCCATCTAGCGGCCCGACAGCGCGACTGTTCATCTTGCCTACATCCTCATGTCGGATACCCTGGTGTGGTTCAACAGCCCACCAGCCACGACCTCCTCCTCTACAGGTGGCGTAGATGTGCACCGACCTTCTTCCACGTGGCTGACCAGCATGTCAGCCGACACCCTATTTTGGTGCAGCCGATGGGTCACGACCTCCTTCGGGGGCGCAGTTGCATCGTCGCCACCATCGCGGTCAGCTAGTGTACTGTCTTCCACCTATACCATGTCGGTGTCGGTCGCCAGTGATGTGGTCGGGTTTTTTCTCAACCCGACGATCTGCCCATAAAGGAAATATCAAACAATGATATATTGGAATGATCAGGTTTTGTTCATTTGGCACACACCCTCCGCGTTAGATCGATAGCAGGTGGTTCATAGATTGAACCAAAATTATCACGAAAAATGAAATGAAAAATTTACCTACAATAATTGTTCATTGGATATGGCGTGAGGAAGAGAATGAAGATGTTGAAAGAGATGTCGGTGATCATCACTCCTACACACATTTGATCTGAGCTCAAGCATCATTTCCTCATTCTTGATCCAGATGTTCATTGTACGTTGAAGGATAATCTTCCACCAAGATTCCTCCACCAAACCGGTTTTCCAAAAAATCTCCCAACCATGATGGGTGAGGATACCCTCTCATTTAAGTCATGTTATTGGTTAATTCATCATTAATGAGATTTCATTAAATATTGGGTTTCATGTATACACACATTGGGTATCAAGGAATATAATGGCCAGTGTTATATGACCGACCACCCTCATGTGTACCCTAGCTCCAATGAATTAAAAAATTGTGGAAGGAGTTTAATGAAAATAAAATATTTATTTTATTATAATACCCCAAGAATACCAATAAAACTTGATCCTCACCCTGTCTTACTATTGTTGAACTGAAGATCTCCTTAAGCATATATCGGTGCAGTGATTTCAACGGTGTCCTCAGATTTCAATTTCGAGCACCTGTTTAAAATTGAAAAATTCATGCACGCATGTTAACAAGACATACCATAAAGAATTTTTATAAATTCATTCTAGCCACTCTAAGCCTCTAAATCTCATGCCATAAATTTTTAGAGTCTAGTAATTATTCCATATAATTAAAAAAAATTACTTAGAATAATTCCGGGTCATTACATTCAACCCAACTCATGGATTTGCATCCCTGAAAGCCACACCACAAACTAAATAAACAAGCATAGTTACTGAGCAAGAACATGAGCCTCCCACTCCCTCATGATCTTCTAGAAATTCCCATACTGCCAATGAACACACACCATAGGTATTGACTGCCCACGAAGGAACCACTCCTATCGATCGTTAATCCCCACTGGAACTTCTGAAAATGTCACCCCATCATCGTTGTATAGCTCACTCCAGCAAAAGATGTGTGAAGGTTCATTTTCGTATCTCCTCATCTGGGATATCTAGAAAAAGTCATGCACCCCATACAACTAAGGGTGAATATCTTGGCGGTACGCCACCTTTCCAACTCTACCGAGGACATGGAAGGGTTTGATGAACCTCATAAATAATTTTCCAACCCAAACTAATCTCTGCAAACCTTGTCGATGTGAGACCAATAGAAATACATGGTCACCATCATTTAACTCCATAGGTCTCTGTCACTTTTCCTCATATGACATCTTCCTACCATGTGCAGTCTTCACCCACTGCTGGATGATCTGGACCTTCTCCATGGTTTCCTGCATCATCTCTGGCCCCAAGAGTGCTGACTCCCCTAGGTCAGTCCAGCATAGTCGTGATCTGCATGGTAAGACATAAAAAGCCTCGAAGGGTTCCATACTGATAGTGGAGTGATAACTATTATTGTATGAGAACTCCACCGATGGAAATTAATCCTCCCAACAATGGACTAAATCAATGATGCAAGTACACATCATGTACTAGAGAGTCTGAATGGTCCACTCTGTCTGACCATCCATCTGCTGGGGAGGGGAAATTCCTTGTAGATAGTCTGATTGAATTCCCAAATACCATTAGGTCATGTAATCTCCTAAGACTACTGGCCATGTAATCCTTCATCCTACAGGAATTTTAAGCATCCCCCCTCATCACATGAAAGGGGGGTTATCAAAAATCAATTAAAAATGAAGGCCTTCGGGCCATTTGTAACGACCCAAAATTTCATTAATGGAAAATCCCTCTTGATCCAGTTAAATGTTTCTTTATGAAAAATGTTTTTATAAGATATAAACTTTTTTAGTTTTACTTTATGATTTGTGACCGTTACTTTTATAGCCGTTGAACAGTGATCATCTGGGTAGTTTAAATATAAGGCTTTAACGAACCAATTTTCTACTCAGACAAAGGAAGTGATGGCCTCATCCAGTAGAATTGCCCCTTACGAAGCCCATTTGTCAGAGCTCAGAAAAGAGGTGGCGTCTTTGGTCTTTTCCCTTGACCAAGCCCAAGCTGAGCTTCATCAAGTCAAGCTCGAACGTGATCGTCTACGGGAAAAATGGAAGTTGATAGAGATTACCACTCGAGCGATGTTATCCGAGCAACCCCAAGAGTCTGTCACCATCGCACACCTTACCCTTAGGTCTTATGCGGCTATTTTAAGGGGTTATGTAACAAATAAGTAGCACCATGTTCATGTACATTATTTTTTTTATATAATAATGAATATAATTGTTTTGATACATTGTAATTAGTTTTTAAAGTACAAATGGTGTTTTTAGTTATTATTTAATTAAGAATTATATTTTTTTAAATTAAAGGATTTTTGAATTAAATAATATTTTAATAAAATATTATTATTAATATTAAATTAATTTTTATTAAATATAAATGATCTTATAATTTTATGAATGTAATTAAAATTTTTAATTAAGGTTTGAAAGCCATTTCTGTCAAAACCCGTGAATTTTTTATAAATGTAGGTTTTTATTTTAAAAGTGAAAATTCACATATTTAGAAAATTATTTAGATAAAATAAATATGATTTTTGGAATCAAGGCGTCGAAATTATCCAACGGTGAATTTTTCATAATTTTCTGAGTCAGTCAAATGTTTGGGTAAAAATTAAATACCATTTAAATATATAATGTGTTTTATGACATCATAATGACCCAATGGTGATGTAATAAAATACGACAATCCTTATGTTCGGCCAATATATGTTTTATCATTAAAATAATGTGGTTTTGGGTTTGTTTGACTCACTTTTCAAAGCATTAATGGAGCCCTCAAGACTTATTCAACACTTTGCCTTTTTAAATTAATTTCCATGGGAGTGTGACTCACCTCCACATAAGCAACCCTAATTTTTTAATAATTTCGGACCTTGGAATTGTAAAATATTTTTTTCCTCTTTCCTTTTATAGAAACCATGGGAAAATACCGTGGTATGGTTTGTGGTTTGGATTATTTTAATATAAGGGGTCCCAAACCTAAATAATAAAGAATTCTCTCACCTTTCCTATATAAACCCACCCAAGCTCCCACTTCCTCCTCACTCAAAGACCTTTAAGTTCATCCAAACTCTTCCCTACTCTCTCTAGAATCCTCTCAAGGTGCCCCAAGCTCCCAACAAGCCTCTCACAAGCCTCTCTCTAGCCTTTGGAAGCACACTTCCAAGTAAGGGGTTTTCTTCCTTTCTCATTTTTGCCAATTTTCTTTAAGTTGTATTGCCATTTTAATTTCAATTATGAATGTTGGGGTATGGTTTCGCACCTCTCCCATACTGCCCTCTTATTGTTTGAATGATGGGAGACCCCTTTCTCTCTCATTAAAAGCCTCCCATGTACACCCGTTACTATGACGAAATTCCAAAAGGAACCTTTTTCTCCTCTTTTATATTTCAAGCAATACTTTTGTATCATGAATCTAAATTCCTTTTCAATTGTTGGGACATGTATCTATATGACCTTCTTACTGTCCATTACATGTAAATACGATGAGGAACCCCTTTCTCTCTCATCAACCTTTTTTATGAATTCTTATGTCACGCTGTTGCGCTGCCGAAATCACACCGATTTTCTAAGCCAATATCATTTTGTAGTGAATACCATGCCCATTTCTCCATCAAGGGTATTCACCTTTATGCACATTTACTTATTTATTATAAAGTTTCATGTATGAATTCCACATTCCTTTATCATGGAATAAATGATTATGTTTTATGAATCCATGTTTTATGATCCATGTGGCACACTTATGCATGAAATGAAATGTTTAAGAAGGGTGCGCCCTTATAGCGCTCCAATGCATTGGGTAAAGTATAGTATCATGATAAGTCATTATCAATGAGTGTTGACTCATGCTAATTCTAGTGCAACGAGGGTTTACTCGTGCTTCAAGTGCAATGAGGGTTTACTCATGCTCCATGTGCAATGAGCTTTGGCTCATGCTAATTCAATGTTAAGAGTTGTTTCCACATTTCCATGTTATGATTATCATGCTTTACCATGCCTTTATGTTCATGTTTCTATTATGATCTATTGATATTCCTATTGCCTAACATGTATTTCACTCCTCATTTTATTCATTTTTTACTCCCTTACTGGGATTTATAGCTCACCCTTTTCTTATGCATGTCCTCAGGTTATCCCATGCAATGCTAAGTACGAAGGAATGTAGTGGTCATGTAAAGGAAGTTTTCAATAAAGATGTTGTATTTCAAGTTTAAAGTTTTTATGTGATGATCCTAAGCCCCAAATACACTAAACCTCTCGATATTCTTTGTTGTATCAAGTGATGTTTTTTGTAATAATGCATGATTAAGTTGTAATAAAAAGCAGGGTTGTCATAGTTGGTATCAAATGATAGGTTTAGTTATTTTTTGGATTAGGAAACCCTAGTAAAGCCTTATATACGAGCAGGTAGAGGCGGCTTTGGCACAAATGTATCCTAGGGGTAAAACCCGAAAACACCGTTTTGAGCTAGACTCGAACGAGAACTGGTTCATGACAACGGGCCTTGCTGCACTCTTGGTTACGAAACTCCCGGGGGATATGTTTTGATGAATTCACAATCTTAGTATGAACCCTTATTAAAGGAAAAATGCCCCTAAGAATATATTTTAGAAGGAAGATCATGAAAAGCCTGGATTGAATCTTATAGACTCATGAGTTAATGAGATTAAATTTTATTTATAAGTCATCAACTTTTGTCTTTGGATTAACCTTTATGTGTTACCCCTAACTTTCTTTTATTCCAGCCAATGGCCGGTAATAGGAGAACTCGGGCTAACAACCGTTGTGAAGATCAGTGTGATGACTGTACTTATGAGATGCCCAATCCAATGGGAGCGGGAATCGCGAACTTTGTCACGCTTCTCTCTCAGCTAACTCAAGTTTTGAATAGAAACACTGGTCAAGAGGAACGTTCAACGCCCCTTTAAAAGAACAAGTCGCTATTGAAAGCTTCATGAGACAAAGGCCTTCTACTTTTAGTGGATCATCTGATCCCACGATCGCTGAACAATGGATCAACTCCATTGAGAAGATATTCTCCATCCTCCAATGCTCTGAAAAAGAGAAGGTTCACCTGGAGGCTTATTGTTTGGAGGGTGAAGCTGATCAATGGTGGACGTTGATCAAAAATACGAAGCCTGAGGAGGAGATTGAGGCTTTGGAATGGAAGGTATTCAGGAAGATGTTTTTCGATAAATATTTTCCACGCACCCTCCGTCTTAAGATGGAAAGGGACTTCCTTTCCCTCAAGCAGAAAGATGAGGAATCTGTGGGAGGGTACGAGGCAAACTTCACAAGGCTTGCACGATACGCTTCCGGCTTTGTCATTACCCCCAAATGCAAGGTTGACCACTTCTTTGGTGGGCTGAAGCCTAGCTTGCGGAAAGTATTAGCGATCCGTGACTTCGACAGCTATGAGGAAATTGTCCGATGTGCCCTCAAGGTTGAAATGGAGATCGGAGAATCACAGGGGTATCATGGGGACAAGAAGAGGAAGGTGGACTTCAATACTGGTGGTCCGATGGATAAATCCAACGACGCTAAGAAATTCCAGCACCCCACTTGCCAAAAGTGTGGAAAGAAGCACCCTGGAAATTGCCTTAGGGGGACAAGAAAATGCTTCAAGGGTGGAAGAGAAGGGCACCTAGCTGTTAACTGTCAGCAAGAAGTACCCGCGGCTGTGACAGAGGAGAGGAATGCTCCGTTCGAACCTCAACGCATTGTTCAATGCTTAAAATGAAAAGAATCGGGTCATTTTGCGAATCAGTGCCCTAATACAAGGGTTATCGGAGGCAATCAACAACCTCCAAGACAGCAAGGAAGAGCTTTTGCCATCACTTCTGCCGAAGTGAACCCCGACAACGAAGTGGTGACAGGTACGCTAGTTATTCATTCAAGAATAGTGAACGTACTTTCTGATTCAGGTTCTACGCATTCTTTTATATCTCAAAAGTTTAGTAGAACAATCCATGCACCACCACAAATCATGGAATTAAAGATGTCGGTGAGTACGGCAAATGGGGAAATCATTGCATCCCATGAGTATAAGTCCTCCCCTGTTATAATCTGTGGATTGAATTTCCCGTAGAATCTCGTCATACTCCCTTTGGCGGAATTTCATGCAATTCTTGGCATGGATTGGCTTTCCTTATATAGAGCCAACATAAATTGTCGGGAGAGGGAAATCACACTCCATATGGAGAATCGACCCCCGATTCTTTACAAGTGTCAGGAGGAAAATGAATCTCCTTTAGCTCCATCATCTCAAGCATGGATATTACTGCATTATGAGCACGCATATCTGGCTCAGATGATTGAGTCCAAGGAAGAAACCACCCTTGAAGAAATGCCTATTGTGAGGGAATTCGGTGAAGTATTTCCCGAGGAACTTCCTGGTCTTCCTCCAAGAAGAGATGTTGAGTTCTCAATTGAACTTATACCTGGGGCGCTACCAATATCCAAGACTCCATATAGAATGTCTGTTGTTGAGCTTGAAGAGCTGAAGAAACAACTACAGGAGAATCTGGATAAAGGGTTTATACGCCCAAGTGCATAACCATGGGGTGCACCAGTCCTCTTCGTCAAGAAGAAGGATGGGTCAATGCGGATTTGCATCGATTATCGTAAACTTAACAAAATCACGATAAAGAACAAGTATCCTCTCCCAAGAATCGATGACTTGTTTGATCAGCTGCGTGGAGCACAATACTTCTCCAAGGTTGACTTGCGGTCGGGATATTATCAAGTAATGGTGAAGAAGGAAGATATCCCCAGGACTGCTTTTCGTACAAGGTAAGGGCACTATGAATTCATCGTAATGCCTTTTGGACTCACCAATGCTCCAGAAATATTCATGGACTTGTTGAATAGAGTCTTTATAGATTACCTAGACAAATTTGTGGTAGTCCTTATAGATGAGATTCTATTATTCTCCAAAACCAAGGAGGACCATGAGGAGCATTTAAAAACTGTACTAGAGACTTTGCGCAAGGAGAAGCTCAATGAAAAGTACAACAAGTGGGAGTTTTGGGTGAAGGAAGTCTCATTCTTGGGTCATATCATCACAAGCAATGGGATATCTGTGGACCCCTCCAAAATAGATGCAATTGAGGGATGGCCGAGGCCAACATCGGTAACTGATATCCATAGCTTCTTGGGGTTAGCTGGATATTATCGACGATTTGTGAGAAATTTCTCACGATTTCCCAACCCTCTTACCAAGATAACTCGAAAGGGAGTAAAGTTTTCTTGGAGTGATGAATGCGAAGAAAGCTTCAAGGAGTTGAAAAGGAGGCTTGTCACTGCACCCATGCTCACTTTACCCACAAGTGGGGAGCTTTTTGTGTTATTCAGTGATGCTTCGAAGAAGGGCTTAGGATGTGTGCTAATGCAGAATGATAAAGTGATATCCTATGCCTCAAGGCAGTTGAAAATCCAAGAGAGAAACTATCCAACTCATGATCTGGAGTTGGCGGCGGTGATCTTTGCCTTGAAAATCTAGCGGCATTATCTCTATGGAGAGAAATGTGAGATATATACTGAACACAAGAGTCTTAAATATATATTCACATAGAATGAGCTTAATATGCGCCAGAGAATATGGATAGATCTCATCAGGGATTATGACTGTTCAATACATTACCACCCTGGGAAGGCGAACAAGGTGGCGGATGCCCTAAGTAGAAAGGATCCAGCAATTCTATCAATGATGAGAATTGAGAAGGATCCAATCTTCTTAGAATTGATGAAGATGGACGTGGGAATCATAAAGAATGGAACATCATCAATCCTTTCACAAATGATTGCTCAACCATCTCTTTTGGAAAGGTTAAATGATGCTCAAAAGGATGATGCAGGAATCCAATAAAAAGTAGAAGCTATAAAAAAGGGAAAATCCTCAGAGTTTAATGCTAATGAAGAAGGAATTGTGCGGTTTGGGAAAATACTATGTGTTCCATCAAGTTCGGAGCTGAAGAAGGAACTTTTGGATGATGCACATAGTTCAAATTTCTCTATTCACCCAGGGAGCACAAAGATGTATCGAGATCTCCGAGAAAAATTTTGGTGGGATAATATGAAGAAGGAGATCGCTGAATATACATCAAAGTGCCTGGTGTGTCAGCAAGTGAAGGCAGAGAGGCAGAAGTCTAAGGGGATGATGCAACCATTTCCCATACCAGAATGGAAATGGGAGAACATCACCATGGACTTCGTCACTGGACTTCCAAGGACATCCAAAGGCAACAATGCAATCTGGTATGTTGTGGATCGTCTTACAAAGACTGCACACTTCATTGCTATTAGAGAGGATTTCTCATTGGATCAACTGACACAGATATATATCAAGGAAGTGGTACGGTTGCACGGAGTACCACTATCTATTGTGTCTGACCGAGATCCAAGATTTACCTCTAAGTTTTGGAAGAGTCTTCAACATGCTCTGAATACTGAACTGAACTTCAGTACGGCCTATCATCCTCAAACTGATGGCCAATCCGAGCGGACTATCCAAACACTTGAGGATATGTTGAGAGCGTGCTCAATGGACTTTAAAGGAGGATGGGATCAACATCTTACTCTAGTTGAGTTCTCTTATAATAATAGTTTCCACTCGAGCAACCAAATGGCACCATATGAAGCCCTGTATGGGAAAAGGTGTAGAACACCGGCATGTTGGGATGAGGTCGGTGAACGTAAGCTGCTTGGACCAGAAATGGTCGATGAAATGGTGGAGAAGGTGAAAACCATTCAGCAGCATATCAAGGCAGCCCAGAGTCGACAGAAGAGTTATGCAGATAATCGTCAACGAGACATTGAGTTTAAAGTCGGAGACATGGTGTTTTTATGCATATCTCCATGGAAGAAGGTCATGAGGATTGGAAAGAAAGGGAAGTTAAGTCCAAGGTACATCGGCCCCTTCGAGATTCTTGATCGTGTTGGGGCTATGGCCTATCGACTAGCACTTCCACCTACTATGGCCAAGGTGCAAGATGTCTTCCATGTATCCCTCTTAAAGAAGTACATACTAGACCCTTCACATGTACTCTCTTCCGAGGTGGTACAATTAGAAGACGATCTTTCTTATGAGGAGCAACCAGTGAAGATCTTAGATCGTAGAGAAAATGTTCTACGAAATAAGACAATGCCACTCGACAAGGTGTTGTGGAGAAACCACAAGTTTGAAGAAGCAACTTGGGAGTCGGAGGATATGATGAAGCTAAGATACCCACATTTTTTTTAGTGTGGGAAAAGGAAAATTTCGAGGGAGAAATTTCTTAAGGGGGGAATGTTGTAACGACCCAAAATTTCATTAATGGAAAATCCCTCTTGATCCAGTTAAATGTTTCTTTATGAAAAATGTTTTTATAAGATATCAACTTTTTTTAGTTTTACTTTAACATTTGTGACCATTACTTTTATAGCCGTTGAACAGTGATCATCTGGGTAGTTTAAATATAAGGCTTTAATGAACAAATTTTCTACTCAGACAAAGCAAGCGATGGCCTCATGCAGTAGAATTGCCCATTACGAAGCCCATTTGTCGGAGCTCGGAAAATAGATGGCGTCTTTGGTCTTTTCTCTTGACCAAGACCAAGCTGAGCTTCATCAAGTCAAGCTCGAACGTGATCGTCTATGGAAAAGATGGATGTTGATAGAGATTACCACTCGAGCGATGTTATCCAAGCAACCCCAAGAGTCTGTCACCATCGCACACCATACCCTTAGGTCTTATGCGGCTATTTTAAGGGGTTATGTAACAAATAAGTAGCACCATGTTCATGTACATTATTTTTTTGTATGTAATAATGAATATAATTTTTTTGATACATTGTAATTAGTTTTTAAAGTACAAATGGTGTTTTTAGTTATTATTTAATTAAGAATTATATTTTATTAAATTAAAGGATTTTTGAATTAAATAATATTTTAATAAAATATTATTATTAATATTAAATTAATTTTTATTAAATATAAATGATCTTATAATTTTATGAATGCAATTAAATTTTTTTATTATGGTTTGAAAGCCATTTCTGTCAAAACCCGTGAATTTTTTATAAATGTCGGTTTTTATTTTAAAAGTGAAAATTCACATATTTAGAAAATTATTTAGATAAAATAAATATTATTTTTGGAATCAGGACGTCGAAATTATCCAACGGTTAATTTTTCATAATTTTCTGAGACAATCAAATTTTTGGGTAAAAATTAAATACCATTTAAATATATAATGTGTTTTATGACATCATAATGACCCAATGGTGATGTAATAAAATACCATAATCCTTATGTTCGGCCAATATATGTTTTATCATTAAAATAATGAGGTTTTGGGTTTTTTTGACTCACTTTTCAAAGCATTAATGGAGCCCTCAAGACTTATTCAACACTTTGCCTTTTTAAATTAATTTCCATGGGAGTGTGACTCACCTCCACATAAGCAACCCTAATTTTTTAATATGTTAGGACCTTGTACTTGTAAAATATTTTTTTCCTCTTTCCGTTTCCATGAAACCATGGGAAAATACCATGGGATGGTTTGTGGTTTGGATTATTTTAATATAAGGGGTCCCAAACCTAAATAATAAAGAATTCTCTCACCTTTCCTATATAAACCCACCCAAGCTCCCACTTCCTCCTCACTCAAAGCCCTTGAAGTTAGTCCAACCTCTGCCCTACTCTCTCTAGAATCCTCTCAAGGTTCCCCAAGCAGCCAAGAAGCCTCTCACAAGCCTCTCTCTAGCCTTTGGAAGCACACTTCCAAGTAAGGGGTTTTCCTCCTTTCTCATTTTTGCAAATTTTCTTTAAGTTGTATTTCCATTTTAATTTAAATTATGAATGTTGGGGTATGGTTTCGAACCTCTCCCATACTGCCCTCTTATTGTTTGAATGATGGGATACCCCTTTCTCTCTCATTAAAAGCCCCCCATGTACACCCGTTACTATGCCGAAATTCCGAAAGGAACCTTTTTCTCCTCTTTTATATTTCAAGCAATACTTTTGTATCATGAATCTAAATTCCTTTTCAATTGTTGGGACATGTATCTATATGACCCTCGTACTGTACATTACATGTAAATATGATGAGGAACCCCTTTCTCTCTCATAAACCTTTTTTATGAATTCTTATGTCACGCCGTTACGCTGCTGAAATCACACCGATTTTCTAAGCCAATATCATTATGTAGTGAATACCATGCCCATTTCTCCATCAAGGGTATTCACCTTTATGCACATTTACTTATTGATTATAAAGTTTCATGTATGAATTCCACATTCCTTTATCATGGAATAAATGATTATGTTTTATGAATCCATGTTTTATGATCCATGTGGCACACTTATGCATGAAATGAAATGTTTAAGAAGGGTGCGCCCTTATAGCGCTCCAATGCATTGGGTAAAGTATAGTATCATGATACGTCATGTGCAATGAGTGTTGACTCATTCTAATTCAAGTGCAACAAGGGTTTACTCGTGCTTCAAGTGCAATGAGGGTTTACTCATGCTCCATTTGCAATGAGCCTTGGCTCATGCTAATTCAATGTTAAGTGTTGTTGCCACATTTCCATGTTATGATTATCATGCATTATCATGCCTTTATGTTCATGTTTATATTATGATATATTGATATGCCTATTGCCTAACATGTATTTCACTCCTCATTTTATTCATTGTTTACTCCCTTACTGGGCTTTATAGCTCACCCTTTTCTTATGCATGTCCTCAGGTTATCCCATGCAATGCTAAGTACGAAGGAATGTAGTGGTCATGTAAAGGAAGTTTTCAATAAAGATGTTGTATTTCAAGTTTAAAGTTTTCCTGTAATGTTCCTTAGCCCCAAAGACACTAAACCTCTCGATATTCTTTTTTGTATCAAGTGAAGTTTTATGTAATAAAGCATGATTAAGTTGTAATAAAAAGCAGGGTTGTCATACCATTCATGCATAACTGACCATCCATCTCAGGATGAAAGGCAGTGCTCAATCAAAATTGAGTCCTGAACACCTCCTGAAAACCCTTTCATAGCTGGGAAGTAAAACGTGCATCAATATCATAGATAATCTTCGAGGGATCTCCATGAAGTCTTACAAACTCTTTTAGGTAGAGGAATCCCAACCTCTCTACCGATCCCTTCTCTCTGATAGGTAGGAAGTGGGACGACATGGTGAGTCGGTCAACAGTCACCCAGATTGAATCTTGTACCTTGGACGTGCATGGATGTCCTTTTACAATGTCAATGGAAATTTTATCTGACATCCACTATACCTCCTCTTGTGGAGGAACTAAGCCCGCTGGAACCTAATACCCTTCTTTCACATGCTGAAATGTGAGGCACTTTGAGACAAACTCTACCACTACTTTCATCATTCCAAGTAACTAGTGCAGACAATGAATGTCCTAGTGCATATTTACCACTCCCAGATATACTGCTCGAGGGGACACATCGAACTTCTTCAAAACTTCAACATGTAGCGTCACTGGCACCATAGTATGTCCTCTAAAGAGGACGACATGCTCCATACCTTTAGAAAATCTATCAGGTGCCTATCTGATGGATATCTGAGCATGTCGAGCATTGTAGTCAATGTCCCCAAGCTGCACCTCCATGACTTGCTGAAGTAGTAGTGGAGTGACTATCAGAGACTGAAGATAAGCTTCCCCATCTCGATCAGCGTAGGATATCTACAAAGAGGCTAGCTGCTCTGTTTCCTCACTCAGGAACTGTATACCAGATCCCATGATGAGTGCATCTGCTACGACATCCTCGTCCTAGGAGTATAGACTATCTCAAATTCATAGTTCTAGAGGAACTCAATCCAATGCCACTATCTATATTTTAGGTCCTTCTATGAGTAAACATACCTCAGACTATTGTGATCAGAGTAGACAACAAAATGTTCTCCCATCAAGTAATGTCGCCAAATATTCAAGGTGAAGACCAATTTTTTTGACTCATGGTCATGGGTAGCGTTGGTATGCTCATGTTGTCTCAGATATCTAGAAGCATAGGTGACCACTTCTTGCCCCTACATCAAGAAACATATGAGCCCGATCCCAGATGCATCGCCGTAGACTACATACCAAACGCCCTCCTCGGGTAGCCTTAAGATGGGGAACTCATCAATCTCTGCCTTGGATCTTGGAAACTCTGTTGGAATCTATCTGACCACACAAAGGGGTTCCGCTTTCTTCTTAAAAGCAGATAGAGGTGCCTCAACTCTGGAGAAGTTAGGCACAAACCTCCGGTAGTAACCGAGCAGACATAGGAAAATCTGCACCTACATCACACTCATGGGTGGATCCCAAGAAAGAACAACCTCAATCTTCACTGGATCCACTAAAACTCCAACCACTGAGATGACGTCTCCCAGGAAGTGAACCTCTCAAATCTAGAACTGGCACTTTGAGATATTACTATAGAGCTCATTCTCTTGTAATATGTCAATATCTATATGTAGATTATAGGCATGATCCCCCTCTATAGATGCTTATTTCTGGATTTCGTCGATGAAGACAACCACAAAGAAATCAATTAATGGCTGGAAGATTCTGGTCATGAGTCCCATGAACACTGTTGGGGAGTTGGTCACGTTGAATTTCATATCCACGAACTTATAATGGCCATACTGACATCTACAGGTCATCTTCTACGCATCCTCTTCTTGTACCCTGAGTTGGTGAAAGCCTGATCTGTGGATTAATTTCAAAAACCGCTGTGCTCTCTTCAATTGATCAAAAATAAAATCAATCCTTGGTAGGGGGTACTAGTTCTTCACAGTCACCATTTTCAGGCGACTATATTCAAAACAAAGTCTTAAACTTCCATCCTCATTTTATGAGAACAAAAATAGGGGTTGCCCAAGGAGAAACACTAGGGATAATGAACCCCTTCCTATATACATCCTCCAGTTATAGTCGCAGCTCTCAAAGAACCAAAAGATCCATATGATATAATGGTTTAGATATCGGTGTCGTTCTGGGGTACTAGTCAGTATAAAATTCTACCTATCTTTGAGAAGGATGACCTAGAACAACATTAGGGAAAACATCATCATTCTAGTCCTCAACTATAGTATAGATTAGACTATCAACATTAATGGATCAGAGGGTAAGGCTAGCCAACTAATGTCTGATCTGTTGCACCCTTATTCGGGTAAGTCCATCCTGTGCTATTAGGGTTCCATTGTCACCTGTGAAAGAAAACCACATCCCATATGTCCGGAAACACCACACTTTATGCCTAATATCTCCAATCTGATCATTGACTATGGATAAAAAGTTCATACCCAATATGACGTCGAAAGGCCTCGACGCCGCAATGAGAAGATCCCATCTGAATCTCTCACCTACTAGAGTATGCTCACATTGCTATAACCAGTGTGTAATCATTAAATCATCTCATGTAGAAGTATATAGCCATAAGGATTGAGCCAATTACTCCACTATAATCTACGAGCTCTGAACGAGGTCTAGGGAAATAAAAGAGTGACTAGAACCTGTGTCAATAAGTACTGCAGCTATGGTGGAGTAGACAAAAATTGTACCTAAAATAATATCTTGAGCATCGTGGTCTTGGGTCTCAGTTTCCTAGAGTTGAGCTCATCCCTGTCCACCTTGTCCCTGTAGTCGGGGTGGACCATCTGGAGGTGGTGACGGTAGATCCTCAAATCGCCGCCCACCACCTATTGCACGACCAGCTTCTCTATCTTGTTAACCTACTGCATGCAGACCTACTTGATCGAGTCATCGCATATTCACAGAGGGTCCTCCGACCGTCTATTGGTCATCCGTATGGCAGGTCAGGAAGTCAAGAGCCATGTGACCCTGCCCGCCGCATGAGTAACACTACCTACATATTGTCGGTCCTTCTCTATCTCAAGAGCCCTGCACAACTGACCATGTAACATGTGGTCTTCCACTAGTAGGTCTGGTCCTCTTGGACCTCTGTGTCATCTTTCTGCTACCAGCTGTAGATGAATCTTCTACGTGAAATCCAGTGGTGGGTCTCGTTGATGGTAACTAATCATCAAGGAATCTCTCCACTAATAGTTCTCCCTCTAACACCCCTGATTTTTTCGGGATGCTGAGAGAAATCATTGATCCTCTTATATCCCATATTAACACCAACTCAAAGGACAGAGCCCTACAAAATGGGTCACACACCATGTAAGTGGTGTAGTGAAAGAGGTCAGTGAACCTCGCTGAATACTGAGCCACATTCATGCTTCCCTGTTGCAAGTGGAGGAGCTCTTATATACGCTCATATGGGAAGGTTGTTGGGATGAAATCTCCCCTAAAAGTCACTAAGAGTCCTCCCAGATGAGAGTCACCAAGTTATGAACCTGAATAATCATGCTCCACCATCTACCCACTGCTTCTTGAAGTAGACTAGCATCATGGATCACCCTAAGATCAGCTGGTGTCCCTAACGGTCAAAAAACTCTAGCCACGACCTCCATCTAGTATTCATCCGCCTGTGAATCTATCTAGACCCTAAACCTCAGTGGACTCTAGTTCATTAACTGGTTCAATGAGATCAATCGGTGTTCAACCTCTACTGCTAGGGCTAGTGGTATCTTCTTCCCAATGGGTAGTGGTGCTGCTGGTACACCATCTGATGGTACAACTGTCGAAAGGTAGTCATGCACCGAAGCCTTGTCACTCAGTGGGATGTCATCATATACTCTTCCAGGAACCTTACCTGACTATATGCATGGATACATCATTAAAAGAAACATATGTTCCATGGTCTATAATTTATACCTAGTCAGCTGACTCAAAAAGACCACAATGAAAAAATTTCCCAAAACAGACACTAAATCACAATTTTTGTGCACTGAGTCTGAAATTAGAAGTCAGGGTCATGGTGTATGGATACATCGACCATCAAACCAACAATAGATTCCCCAAAATAATAACCACACTCATAATACCTAACAATATTGCCAATTAAAATATCATAGTCTATGTTATTCAGAAGAAAAAACTCCTCTGATAACAATTTTTCATGACCCGTCACCTGGGGCATGTGCTGTGACTACCCCAAGCCCACCATCTGTTAGCCAGGGGCTACTGACTAGCACTATAAATTCATTTACCTAAACTGAGATGGCATTTAATTTTTATCCTAATAATTCACACGATTCGAGCACATAGCATGATACAAGCACAAGGTAAAATATATAATAAAAATTTGAGTACTGTATGTAAAGGTGGCTAGAACAAAAGCCTAACTGGAAATTACAAATAAAACGTAAAACAAATCCTATGAACACCCTCCAAAGATCCAACCTGAAGGGTAGGTATAACTCTCGAATTGTAATCTCTACGGTACGTCTCATCTAATTGTCCTCCTCATAGCAGCCTCCAGTCCTAGCACCCTCAACCTCGATCAATGATGTCCATCATCTGCACGAGACACAGTAAGGTGCAGGCATTGTCCATTATAGGGGAGTATAACAATACTCTGTTGGGACCCTGATACCACTGATGGTCTCTCAAAATCTACAAAGGATAAACCAAAAGTAATACCATGACCACAAATCATGAAAAAAATAGTCAAATTTATAATGGTTTATGCCCATACATATAACAAAGTTTACATGTAAACCCATTTCAATCATGAGGAAACACAAGGCCTATGTCTTTAACAAAAATCATTGTTGTTCCAAGAAGTAATGAATACCCCGAAGCAAACACCATGATGATAAGTACCACACTGGTAACACCACATAAAAGAATAGCAAGAAGGTATAATCACACAATAGTTTACCATAATGATAAAGACTCAACTCACATCAAGTATAACATATGTAATGAAGTATAGATGATTAGTTGTATTGATAGATCATCTTAATTCGTTGAGAAGTTTTGATGTTGACCCACACAAGATCATAGATGACAAAAACATGATCTAAAAATGACCCTCATAGGATCTGAGGATGACCCACATCAGATATTTCGATACTGTCCCACAATGGATCCTAATATGCCCCACAGATAATCAGATGATGACCCTCACAGGATCTGATGATGACCCACACAGGATCCGTATATTTTTCAAGTACAACCAGCCACAGGGTTCACACACTAATCACGCTTGATTCTGGGAGGATCATCTACTCAATCAATTAGAAGATACTTCATGTACCATGAATTCACATGATGAAGTATCATGAATGTCCATCACATCAATAGGGACCCCATGCGACTGACGGCATGTCAATCAGACGCCCGGTCTGTATGTTATTAGAGTTTTCGTTCCGAGGGTCCAGTTGGATTCAAGTTTGATCCAACCCAGCCATACTCTAACATTATCCAAAACTGAAGTGGATTATACAAAAAATACTATCTCGATCCAAGGATACTGGTTCCATAGACGGTTCGTCAAACAGATGCTCGATTCTCATGATATGGCCAAAAAGACGTATCTTGGTCAATATGGGACCGAGTCTGGTCCGACCCAGCCGGATCCACCTTGCCCAACCCGGTTCCGGTTAACCCAACCCAGTCTAGGTTAGGCCTGGAAAAGCTGGACTGTGGTAGTCTCGGCCTACCATGCCCGGTGCGGGCCACTTTATGCCGCCCGCTCAGCGCGGCCCGCCATGCGTGGCCTGTGGCGGGGTGTGGTTTGTCGTGGTGGGACTCGCCCTAGCCACCACCTGGGGGAGGAACAACCCCAGATTACCAAACATCCATATAGTCATTTGGTTTAGGCCAACCTGGCGGCGCCATGTGCCACCGCCTGCTGGCACGCAGGACCCGCCAAGGTGGGTCCTGCTCGTCATGACGTGGATGACCGAGATTCCGACCATCTCCCCATCCAGTAGAAAGACAGTGTCGGGTCTCCTCCTGCGGTCAGCTTGGTGTCGGGCACCCTGATGCACCGTCGCGTCTCGACAACCACAAACTCCTCCTCTACTGGCGGTTTATACATGTGTTTCCCTTCTTCCACTCAGCCAGTTGTCGTGACAGCTGCAACCCTCTTCCATCACAGCCTCCTTTAGCCGAGCGGTTGTGCCGCCACCGCAATCATGACCAACCAGTATATCGGCCACTACTTGTACCCTTCCATCGTTGATCACCGGTGATGTGGTCAAGTTCCACTCAACCTGGACATCTGCCCACAAAGGACACGTCAAACAATGAAGTAGCGGAGGGATCGGGGCATGTTCAGTTGGACTGAACCCTCCATATTAGATCAATAAGAGGTGGTTCATAGATTGAAAACAACAATTTATAAAAAAAAATGATATGAACAATTTCTCTACCTCACTCATTCTTGGATGATGGCATGAAGAAGAGGATGGAGGCTTTAGAGGAGACACTGGTGTTCTTCTCTCCCACAACACGCTTCTAATCCGAGCTCGGGAGTCGGTTCCTTGTTCTTGATATGGAGGTTCGTTCTTCATTGGAAGATGTTCTCCCACAAAGAGTTCTCCCCCATTCCGATTTTCCATCAATTTTGATAACCACGAAAAGTGAGGATCCCCTCTCATTTATGTTATGTTAATGGTTAACTCGTAATTAATGAGATTTCATTAAATGTTTCGTTTCATGGTTACAAAAATTGTGTAATATGGAATTTGATGCCCAATATTAAATTCCCAACCACACTCGTGTGTTCGCCACCATCAAAGAATATCAAAAGTATTGAAGGATTTAAATAAAAATATAAAATTTGTTTTATTTTAATCATTCATGAAAACCCATAAAACAAAATATTATCGTCGTCCTATAGCCGTAAATGTGAATGTCTCATTAAGACAATATCGGTGCTACGAGTTCAACGGTGTCCTCTAATTTCAATTCTATGCACTGGTTCAAATGCAACAAATTTATGCTCACATGTTAATTTAACAAACCTTGAAGAATGGTCACAAATTCATTCTAGGCACTCTGGGAATCAAAATCTTGTTCCATCAATTTTCGCAGTCTCAATACATTTATGTATAATTAAAAAAAATTACACGGAAAATTTTGGTTCATTACATTGTATGAGAACAAAATTATTCCCATTTTAAAGATAAAAGGCACATAAAATCATGAGGAACATTAGAAATCATTCAAATAAATTCGATGATTAGGATTGGTAGAATTTGATGCATCATAAATTAAATCTCATGGAGGAGTTTTATCTCTTTATTATTATTCATTATATAAAAAAAGTGTAATTAAGTTCTCCCCTTAAATATAGAAACTCCAACTTCCCCAAAACTATTAAATCCAATGTCCGGAATAATAAAATTATAATAACTGATGTGCACATTCGTGAATTTTTATATTCTTTGGGAATTCATTTCTTCAACAAAGTACTTTTTTTGGATTTTTATGTTTATAATAATCCGCACATCCACCACCTAACAAAATATAATAAAAAATGACATATCATTTCATGGTTATTTTTTATTCTTCTAACTAACAACCCATTTCATTGTTTCTTTTTTTTCAATAAGGGAAAAAAATTATGTTCATTGAATGAAATAAATTCCTTATTATCATAGTATCTCCCACACTTATTCATTATAATTTATTTCATACATTCCACTATCAGTCCTTCACCACCAAACATTAATTTTAAAATATCATTGAAATTATAAGGGGATGGAAGGAATGGATAAAAATAACATTAATCCTGGCTCATTCATATAACACATATTCATTATCATTTTGTGAGAAAGAAGGATTGATGTAAATGAGGAATTTGAATGATATGAGGTTTATCAATATATGTCTCAATAATTTTAAATGTGTGTTATGCATTATTTTATTTGAAAAGATCAAATGTATGTTCTAGAAGGTGGTATATCCCAAGATCACTCAATAAATATCTTAATAATATAATATGAATTCCTGAAAAATAAATCTTATATAGAATTATATATATGAGTTGGTAAAATAACTCAATGAATGATTAATAATAAAAATTCAATTTATATGAATTTTAGAAAATAATCATAAAAAATTGATGGAAAATTTCATTTACATGAATCAATATATTTCTTTAGATCACGAGTACTTGATTTGATATCTGATGCATAATTTAATCATTAAGTTATCGATTATAAAAATTCCATCTCATTAACATTGAAATCTCTAAAATTCAATCAAATGAATCATAAAAAATTCATGTCTTCATGACAAGCCATATAAAGCATATTTCATGTGTAGGCATGTAAACTAAGTCTTTAAATCTAAAAACATTCTTTGAAATAATAATAATAACAATGAGGTGAAAGAAAAAACTATAAAAAATTTAACTTCCTTACCCATTATGTATGGTCTTCCTCCTTCCAACACTATCGATTCTACATTATTTCTTTTATGAACCAAAAAAAGAATTTATGGATTAAGGAGAAGGATCGTATAAATTATGGTAAAAAATAAATAATTAGTGGAGTTTCTATAGTTCTACTTCCAATGAAATGAAATTGAAATCTAAATTTCGAGAAATTAATTAAAAGGGTCACCCTTGGTATGACCTCCCATGTGCCCCTTGGATTTTGAATATATCCAAAAATTAATTAGTGTTGTTATCCAATATCTAATTATGGATTAATATTCTTTGATTTTAACAACTATATGTGGATTTTCCTAGATTTATCTTCATCCTTATGGATGAGAAATGATCTGTGGATTGTTTATAACAGATCCTCTTTATTCACTAATAGGTTATAGATTTCATGGAGGGGGTTAGATGAAGTATGAACCAACCTATTCTTATCTTTATGCTTGTGAAACATCCTGATATTTAGGTGTTATCTTCTCATATGATGTAAGTATTTAATAATCAAATTCAATGTACACCAATATTTTAACATGGATAACATTTAAATTTTTTAATAAGAAATTTATCTCCTTTAATGTGAGAATCATATTATTATATTTACTTTAGCTAACCTACTTGAATATCTTGATGGGACCCCATAAACGAATGTTTATTGAAAACATGAAGTTCCATTTATTCCTCAATAATTGAATGTTCAATATCATTATCCTCCCATATGGAATATTAATAGTTGATTTAATCTTAAATTTAAAATCAATAGTGTGTTATGGAAAATTGAGTGAAAATATAATTAAGTGACGTGATATAATATGAGAAAACCTCACCTCCCTTCCTTGGTTTAGAATCAATAAATGTGTATGTGGTAATTTTATTTTTGAGAAGGTTATGAGAGGATGTTGGAAGATAATCTTGCTCCCCCATTATCACATTAAATTCCAACACTTTGGTGGAATCATCATTCACTGATGTTGTCGTTTATTCATTGAAGAGTTTAGTGATACCTTGTAATTTATAACATTTATTTCAGAATTCAACCAATTAATTTCAATCTCATTTGTATATCTTAGCAGAAAATCCATCCTCATTATCATCATTAGGTATGACATGTGGATTTTTTTTAGGTTTAGGTTCATATTCATTTTCAGGTTCTTATAAAGATATTCAAAAAATATTATTTATCCAATCCATTTAGCCCTAGTGAAAATTCACATTTTATTCATTCTACTGAATATTATACATGAGTTTGGGTTTTCCACTTTCTCCTAAAAATAAATTAGAATATATTCATTAGAAAAGACTGGTGGGAATGGGAATCACTCTTATAATGTCTTGTACTCATTTTGATAGAATTATTGTAAATATTTAAATGACTCACCAAGCCCTATGACCATTCATACAACCAATGGTTGCTTTAGGGTCTCTTGAAGAACCTGAATGAGGTCCTTGAATTACTCATCATTAAAATAAAGCTCTAAGATTCAATGATCTATCTAGCCCATAATGAAATACCATAATCTACATATGAGGGTGCTTCAACTACTAGTTCTTTCATGTAATAGTAATTTGTTCCTTGAATTGTAGAAATCAACGTTGGAAAAATCACAAATATAATTTTTTATGTATTTTATAAAATAAATTAATTCAATATAAAATGTGAAATAGAAAAATAAGAAACCTCATTAGTGGATCCTAATAAATGGTTTTGTTTTAACACATTCATGTCATTGGCCATCATCAAAAGCAACTCTCATTATTTCTAATCTAGCACAATAGTTGACCTGGGTTATCTCACAAGAGATATTTTGAATTTGTTCAATTAATTAATATAAATCATAAATTTTACTTATATTTTTTATATTTGATAAAAAATAATTGATTTTTTTTGGACTTTTATTATTTATCAAATGACATGAAATATGGAATTTTAATTTATACTACCAAGTAAATTTAAAAAAACGACATAAAGATAGAATGGACTTCATCTACGGTTTCTTTATGGATTCAATAATTATTTCCCAATAAATGATTGATTTTAGTTATATAATCCAACAGGAAAAATAATATTTGAACTACTATTATTTATTTATAAATTTTGGGAAATCGTTTAATTCCAAAAACACTCAATTCTAACTCTTCATTATTCAATGATGGTGACAATCCAATGCCATAATGGTACCATATTCAAGGACCCAACTCAATAAATTATGATTCACAGATTTATTTGATAAACAGCATCATATGATGAACTAACCAATGGAGAGGGGGGAAGTGATTATATAAAAATAAAAGAGGCAAATTGACTTGTATCTCATTCTGGCCAGTCACCAAATCTGATACATTCTATATACCCCTAAATACTACACAATTCTAATTAAAAATCTAAAATAAAACTTTAATGATATTTAATGTAAACCATGACCTCATCCAAGACTAATCCTTGGCTTCATCTTCTCATTTAATAGAGTAAGATATCACTTGTTTGAGTGGGTGTAGTAGAAGAGTTATAAAGAGAATAAAAAATGAAAATTTAAAATTAATATTGATCGTAATATAAAATCTTAATGGAAATTTAAATTGGGATTAGAGCGAGTGATAAAAAATAAAATAAATTAAAATTAATTCAATTATTTAATAAATTAAAAAATAAATAATTTTAATATAATATTAATAGTAATATTATAATTAATATATTTATGTGAATAAATTTTATTTGAATAATTACAAGAGAATTTTAAAAAAATTAAAAAAAATAATTATTCATATATGAGTGTTAAAATAAATATATTATTAATAATATTATTATTAATATTATTATTATGAATAATGATATTAATGATATTAATATTAGTAAAAAATTAAATGGACATGAATTAGAGAAGAAGAATAAAAAATAGATGACATGTTATAAAAAAAATTTAATTAATTTAAATAAATGGAATTAAAATTATACTTAAAAAAAGTTATTTCAAAACTAAAAATAAAATAATAAAAAAATGAATGAGATTTGCAAAAGCCATATCATTCACTTATGATACTCATCTTGAGGTTAAACTGATCATTTTTGTAAAAGGGTAGGGCCGTTATTTTATTTACGAGGGTGAATGTTTTCTTTTAAATTATTCTTTATAATTGTTATGAATATTACCCCCATTAAATAAAATAATTTGGGAAATGAGTTTTCATAAATGTTGTTCAAAAATATCTGGTACATTTCTCCTCATAATTTTTTCTTTTCTTCTTTTTGATGAGAGAGTTATTTCTATTTTACTCTAAGAATATATTTGGACTATGTACACTCTTCATATTCCATATATATAGATTCCAAGGTATTAATGATCTTAAAAAAATTCACATTCATGTGTATACACATTAATGATAGTTTTTAATAAATTTCATGATAATTTTTCATAAAACATTATGATTCAAATGTAAGTCTATATAGAAGACATGGTACAAAAATAAAAATAGCCATATCTACACAATGTTTTCATAGAACAACTTGTCAGCTAGTTTTGGGCTTCTAAATAATTGATATATCTATGGTTCCAGAAAAATTAAATGAATATCATCAAAAATATAAACCCCTAAAAGAATAATTTTTCAATTTAGATTTGTAAATAAAATGATAAATCCAAAATACAACAATAATTGAAAACAGAAAAAAATACAAAATATGTAATTATTTCAATTAGGAACCAACTACAACTAAAACATTAAAATGTGTGAATATCACGTAAAATAATTCTTTTTACTATTAAAACATTGAAATTTAATGTTAAATAATAAAAAATATTTTATATGTCTTATATTCATATATTAATAATTTCATTAATATCATATTTTTTAATTAGATACAATTATTGAATCAGTTATGAGAAATGTAAATTCAAATTGAATCTCATTGCTTTATAAAGACAGTAAGCTATATTTAATCATGAGAAACACTATCATTTAAATAAAGGGTAAAATTTAAGGTCATAGGAATACATATTATATATCAATATTTAATATTATTTCATATGTAATATATATATCCATGAGTTCTACCATTATGACTATGAATGTGAGTCAATGATGGAAAACAAATTACATCAGTTCGTGATGTGGTACCCCATTGTACACATGTGAAATTGATTTTCCAATTTAATGGGGAAGTTGATTTATAAATATAATTTCATAAAAAAATTATATGTATACATGATATTATAGTGTTATTTTATTGTAATTTTGAAGATCTAATTAATTGCGGTAAAAAATAAATTAAAATGAAAAAATATAGGGATGGCTATAACCATAGAATAAAATAAAATTCATTAGTGATATTGGTATAGAACATAGTTTTTCAAACTTGGGAATCATTTTAATTTGTTTTCCTAATTTATATAATTCAAAAAATAAACTTATTTTTTATATAATTGATGAAAATAATGAAAATGTTTTTTGGGTTTTTATTATTTATAAAATGACCTAAAATATGGGATTTTGTTTATACAACCATGAAAAAATAAACGGAATGACTTATGGAAAGAAATCACTTCATCTATTGATGTGTTATAGATTTCATCATTATTCCCATTTATAATATTTATTTTTTTATACAACATGAAATAAAATATTTTCACTAATTTTATTTATTTCAAAAAATTTTAAATTCATTTAATTTATAAAACCCCTTAATTCTAACTCCAAATTTATTCAATATTGATGACACTCATTAGCCTTAGAGGTAAAATCGTGAAGGAACTATCTTAATCAATTATGTTTCATATATTTATTTGATAAACTACAACATATAAATAACTAACCAATGGAGGTAGGAAAAATGGTTAAATAAAAATAAAAGCGTGAGATTTAGTTTCATGTCATTGGGGAAATTTACCATATCTGGTACATTCTATTTACCCATGAATACTACATAATTATACCTACAAAACTAAAATAAACATTTAGTGAAAATTAATGAACACCATGACCTCACACTCATAATATTACATTGTTTATTTTACCATTAAATAGAGTATGAGATCTCTTATTGGAATGGGTGTAAGAGAATAGGTAGAAATAGAATAAAATAAAAGACTGAAAGTTTTAATTTAATGGAAATCATAAAATAAAATATAAATGTAAATTTGAATTGGTTTTAGGGAGAGTGAGAAAAAATAAAATAAAATATCATAAAATAATAGATTGAAGAAATTTATATAATCAATAAATAATGTTAAAATAATAATAATAATAATAATATATTTACCTGAATAATTTATATTAATGAGAAATAAATAAATTTTAAAATATGTGTGTTAAAATAAATATGGTAATATTAGTATTATTATTATTTTTATTATTACTGAGGTATTAATTATATTAATACTAGTTAAAAAATAAAATGTGATGAATTAGAGAGGAAGAAAAAAACTGTTCCCACATTATAAAAATGCATGTAATTAATATGATTAAATAGAATAGTTATTAAAATTAATAATTAAAATTCAAAACTACAAATAAAATTAAATATATAAAAATTGAGTGGGATGTTTCATAAGCCTTCTTATTTTCATTGGATCCTCATCTAGATATTAAACTAATGATTTTTTAAGGGGGGCATGGCCGTCCTTTTACGGTCAAGGGTGAATGTTTTCATCTTGAATATTCCTTATATTAATTACGAAAGTTAGCCCCATTAAATTATAGAATTTCAGAAACAAGTCTTTATAAATGTTGTAAAATAAAATATTTCATGTTTCTCTTCCTAATTTGAGCATTATATTCTATGTTTATAGTGATTAATTTCCATTTTAGTCTAATATTTTATTTGTACTATGTAGAGTCTTTATATTCTACATTTCATGTTTCCCATGTACTAATGATCATTAAGAAGACATATTGATCTGTATACAACTTCATGAGATTTCTTCTAAAATATCATGACCATTTTCCTTCAAAATTTATGCTTTGGTGGTAAATTCATTTAGGAGATTTGGTATAAAAATCAAAAATCCCTAGATCTTTGCAATGTTTTTAATGCCCAACTTGTGAGTTGGTTTTGTGCTTCTAAATGGTTGATTTATCATTAGTTCTTGAAAAATGAAATTAATCACCTCAAAAATATAAATCTATAAATGATTAATTTTTCAATTGGGATGTGAAAATAAATGATAATGAAGAAATATCAAAATGATTACATATAGAAAAATCCCAAAATATGTAATTTTTTCAATTAGGCTGCAAATACCACAAAACAATAAAATGTGAAAATTTTACGTCAAATGAAAATAATTTTCTATTAAAACATTTGAATTCAATGTAAAATTATATATATTATTTTACCAATCATATATTAATAGTATTAATAATATTTTTAGAACAATATTTTTAATTAGATACTTTTATTGAATCAATCATGAAAAATGGAAATAGAAAATGAATCCCATTACTTTGTAGAGACAGTAAATTATAAGTAATCATGAGAAACTATATAATTTACATAATGGATTAAAAGGAACATTACTAGAATATATATTATATATTAAAAATTTATATTATTTCATATGTAATACATATATCCAACAGTTCTACCATTTTGACAATACCTTTGTGTCAGTGATAGAAAATAAATTACATCAGTTCGTGATGTTGTAATACGTTGTACACATGAGAAATGGATATTACAATTTTATTGGGGAAGTGAATTTATAAATATAATTTTATTAACATTAGAGACACTGTATATACAGGATATACTAGTTATATTTCATTGTTATTTTGTAGATATAATTTTTTGGGGTAAAAAAGAAGTGAAAAAGAAAAAACATGGTGAAGGATATAGCCATAGAATAATATAAAATCCATTGAATATATTGTTATATAACATAGTTTTGGAATCCTGGGATGAAAATATTCACTCGAAGGTTATTATGTATTTTGGTGATAGAATTTATCAGTTTTTGGTAATGATAAAAGGCTAAAAAAAATATTATTGACTTGAGGGAAGGATGGTCCCTTTTATAATTATTGTGTGTTGCACACTTATAGTTTTAAAAACATTTAAAATGACTTCGGGTCACATAAAATGAATTATGGATTTCACTTGATAATACTAGATGGCCATAAAATAATTTCTAGTATAAAATCAAAAATGGGGTTTTAGCATGTTTTATGTTTTTTTCACCCATATCATTTTTGTTAACCCGGGGTAAACCTAATTTAACAACAAAAACAATAATTATTTTGTTATCATTTTCAATACTCATTATAAAAAAATATTAATTTAAATTTTATAAATAATATTAAAAATTATGATTACATTAAATGAATAAAATTTATAAAACTCATTTTAAATTATTGGATGAATATAATTCAATAAATAAAAAAGAAAAACATGTCAAATAAGTGTTGTAACAAAATGTTTTTTAAAACATAAGATGAGAAAATAATAACTATATAACTATTAATCATAATTATATTTATTAAAATTCATATATTTTTACATATAATTTATTAAATTTATACAATATAATTAATTTTTACATAATATTTTTTATAACATAACTGGGAATCCATTATTTATTTTAAACAATTGTTCTTAAGAATATATATATTCACCAAAAATATTTCTTATTAGTATTTTTATTGTATTTATATTAAAAACCTAGAGAATTATATATATTATAACACATCATTATAATTAAAATTAAACATATTTTAATACTACAATTTTAAATTATAAATAGATGTTTATTTATATTGAATATATTAAAAAATAATAATTCTATATTAATTTTGTCTAGGTATGTTTAAAATATATATCCATCATATAAAATTTATATTTTTTCATATGAAAAATTCAAATGTAATTTTTATTTTAGTTTCATTAATATATATTATCCACATACTATAATTGAATATTGAGTGTCAAATTGTTCAATGCTATATAAATTTTGTCGATGAAATTCTTATGGATATTTCATTATAAACAATTAATGGTGATTCCTCTTCATATCATTCTGTGGTTTAAATATTTTTTCATATATTATATGATTTATCCAATTTAAATGTTCCAATAAATTTATTTCAATCCTTAATATATTGACAATGGTGCTACAAATATGTATTTTCTCATAAGAATAATATTGATAGAGTTTTAATTAAATTCCATTAACGGTGAGCACATGGGATAGGTCTATAATATACTTACTTAACACTAATATATGTAATACATAATTTAATTTATGTATACATGGTGTCATTTTCATTATATATGAAAAAAATAAATTCCCAATTTTATTATTTTTTGATGCACAAGGGGATCATAATCTCTTTCATACCAAAACATATAATTTTTTTTAAAAATGGATATAATTTCAAAGAAATTTGATCTCCCTATTAAAATACCATATTTACACACTTAGTATCAAAAAAATCCAATTATTGAGGTAATTTAAAATGAATTGTCGTATCCTATAACAAAATAATTGCCTCCCCCGCTATTTCTTATTATATTGGTCTGCATCCACCAATTTTATCCCAACAAGTTGGAAGACAACATATTTTTTCATATAATGCTTCACAAGTCATCATTTTAATACTTTAATTTAATCCTTTGTTATAGGAAAACTATAATTAACTTAAATACCAAATCAATATACCCTAAATTCCATATATGAATTTTAAACACATGTGTTTTAAGGACTGTGGAGTCATTTTAGAATTCATATCTTTTTTAGGATTAGAAGATGTTCTGAAATACAGATCTGTTTTTATATACATTTGAGTAATTATAGAAAATTTCACTTTATTCTGGGATCATGAAAATATAGCACCAAATGATGTTATTAATTAAGTCTTACAATATATTTAAAACAGGTTAATTAAAAGTACTTTGTATCTAAATATTCTCTTGTTGAGGTGAATTTTTTGGATTTATTAAGGGGACAATAATAACAATTATTGAATGAATATTTATTGGTGTGTGTGGATATTCAATTAAAATCCATAAAAACATGAACATGTTTATATATAGGAATTTTTAGAGCTTTGAAAACACATATGGTATGATGTCTCCAAGACATAAACAATTGAACAAGAAAGTATCTAGATAAATTGTTAGAATTCTCCCACTACATTTCATCCAAACTAAAATATTCATTCAATTATTCATTAATGTTAATTTTATTAGTTTTTATAATTAATTATGATTAAGGAGTATAATCTAATATTTTTACTTTCAACTCATGTATAAAAAAACACATAGAATCTTCTTAAATTTTGGAATTCCATAATCATAATTGATGCCTTCCAATTTCCCATATTTTACTGCATGAATTTCAATTTTAAAATTTCCATAATCATGCTGAGTAAATTTTATCATTCCTAATAAATATGGATTCCATATCATTTGAAAAAAACTGGATGTTTCCCCTTCATTAATATTTCTCATATACTTGGATACTAAATTAATAAACATATAATCCCTCCAAATGCTCATTTCTTAAGAAAATAATGGTATGTAATTCATATGGATCAACTAATTTATTTCCCTTTCATGTAAGGAAATATATTATGAAATCATAATCCTTAAATATCTTAATATATCATATTTTCCTAATGAGAATATATTTCAATGAATTTATTTATTTCGAACTATTTTAATAAATGTATATATCATATATTTTTTCCACAATAAAAATGTATCTATATCTTTATAATAGTTATAATTACCACTAATTCAAGATCTTGTTGGGGATATTTCAATTAATGAATTCTTAATTACCATGGTCCATAAGAAATAACTATATCATTTTGTATAAGGAAATAGTAGTCACTTTTATCATGCATGACTATATTTCAAAAATCAATAATTTACTAATGTTAGAGTCAAATTTTAAGCATTTAATAATCTAATCATTCAATTTTTCATAACATTCTATAAACAAATTTTTCTAGACAAACATAACCACATTACATGTATTCATGGTTGATTGGCTAATTACTTTGGTAATAGTATGAACAAAATAATGATAGAAACCTTATAAAATAATGAAACTCTGTAAATATAATAAATTATATATTTAATGAAATTTTTTGACTCTCTTATTCTTCATATTATCATTTTTGATTCCATACATAGAGACAATATTGAAAATAAATAACACTTTTTGTATAAAAAATTCACCAATTATAAAATAGAGGGATTAATAGTTTATCCAAATAAAACTACTTTAAACTCATAATGTTCATACCATATTAGATATATTATCTTCTAGTGATATTCCTTATTTACTAAATCCGTTTATAACCATAACGATTCTCAATCATTGAAAAATATCATGCTCCATGATATGGACAGAATAATTCATCAATACATGGGATGTGTTATGTTTTATTTACCATAATATTATTGATTTCTCTATAATCAATGAACATACCTAATGATTAATATTTAACTATAATTAAATGAAAAGGGGCTCGACAATGTAAATAACAAGGTATTATAATTCCCTTATTAAATAACTCCTCTCACTTATTTTTTAATTACACTAATTACACAATTTATATTCTATTGGGAGTAACTGATATATGTATTAAATCCATGATTAAATCAACAGATAACTTAATGTTCCCATCCCTGACTACATTGTGTATTTTAATCACTCGCTAAAAATTTATGGAAGCAAAATATAATTCAAAGTAGTATTATATCGGTTTGAGTTCACTCTTTAAACCAGCTCAGTATTCATTGTTCACACCCATTACTATAACAGTGTGCCAAGTTCCTTACTGATATAGAATCAATACACATTCTGATCTTTTTTATCTCATTATGTATCTATCTATATAAAATAAATTTGACTAGGATATAAGTTGGAATTATAATAAAAATTTATAATTTTTTTTCAATTATATCATAAAGCATTAATCATATGAGAAAAACATTTCAGAACATAAATAGGTGAAATAATAATTTCATCATGTAATCATAAAAAATACGATGAAAAAAAATTAATAAATAACTTTTACCCATATAAATAAATTATATGAAGAAAAATGAATTATTTTATCGATGGATCATATCCAGTTAATTAAATCATAATATCGATGATTTTTATGTTTTTTGGAAAATGATTATGGCAGATCATTTGGAATATTTGTAGTAGAAATTAATAATCCCACATTAAAATAAATCATTTTAAATCTAAAATATTCTGAATATATTAACAAAAAATATTTATTGAATATATTCGTCAAAGAAATTTATTTATGCATTAAATAATTTAGTGGTCATGATGGTAGAAAATTCAGATCATTTCATATGCATTAAAATAATGACTTCTTTACAATTCATGAAATAACCAAAAAAAATTGGATATCGGGAAAAGAGATTCATTTTATTAATTTTTTTCAAAAGATAATATTTGGTTTATATTTATTTAAAAATTAATTTTATAAAAATGGAAAAATTATAAAAATAATTTTTATGAATACAATGATATGAAAGATAATGTGTTATATAATAAATAAATAAATAAATTCATTTTAAGATAAAAATGTTATTTTTGAAATTTTTTATACATTGTGCAGAAAATAAAGATAAATATTTTTTTATTGAAATAAATATTGGAGGAAAAATTAAATGTGATTATTGATAGATATATAAATTTATTTCAATAATATAATAATTATATTAAACAATATCAATAGATAATGAAATTATAAAAAAATATGTACCAAATTTGATTTTTTTTATTAATAATACCATTGAAATAAATAACCAAATAGGGATATATAAATTAGAATAATTTTTAAATTAAACAGAATCAAATAATTTTATTATAATAATAGATTGATCAGAAGAAAACATTGTTTGAATATTTCATAGGTCCCACAAAAATAAAATTCTGTTGAAAATCTTCTTAAATAATGTATGAACCTACTCTAAAATCATTTAAAATATTACTATAATAAATAAACGATTATTATAAATCAACTAGATATCAATTATAATTTATATCATGTATTATATTACCTAATTATTTACAATAATAACTCATTCATCAATAATTAATTTATTAAAATAACTATTTGGTGTGATAATTGCGTCATTTATCATTAATGTATTGGTTTGGTTTTTTTCTCTTACATTCGTGATTAAAAAATTATAACACTTATTTTAATAATGATAATATTTTTCTAAATAATGATTATATATTTATTTATATTCAAACACTGAAGCTAAAGGTAGAAAATTAATTACATTAATCATTTAGAATGTTGGCTATGCGTAAACATGATTGGTGTTTCCACTTTCATGATGCATAGGAAAAAAAGGTAAATAATAATTACATATTAATAATAGTTATTTTATCATTTATAGTAATAATTTTCTATATATCCATAATTATTACCATCCATTTAAAAAATAAATGATAAACAGTTCACATCTGTTCATGTGGTGGTAGTCCGAAGTGTATAAGATCGACTTAATTGTTTTATTAAAAAAAATTAATATTTTTTTTAATATGTGATATTTTATTTATAAAATTATTTTTAAATAGTAAATATAACATAGATTTGAAATTATTTTTATATCCATCTACGAAATGTAGTGATGGAAAATGATTTACATCGGTTCATGAGGCCATAGTTTACTGTATAAATGATCAATGATTTTGTTTCCCATTTGATGATTACAGATATGGGTGTCAGTTATTAAATTAATAAAATATCAGTTCTTTTTGTTTGAGGAACTTATGATATAATATTATCAATAGATAATAATATTTTAATTAGGGGAAATATGACATAATTGAAAAATACCTAGGTGGGAACAATATATATTATTTGGAAAACCTCTATATATTAACACCAAAACCAATATTAAGAAGGATTTTTAATAAACCAATTGATCTTGGATGCAGTGAAAGAATTAAGAAATATATATTGGAAGTTATTCACTAATCTAGAATTCATTTGAGGGGTGATGTGGATAAAAGAGTGGGTTCCATTTTATAAGTATGGTATATGAGAAACATCTATTTTTTTAAGAGAAATATGGGTTATAATGTTTATGAAATCCAAAAGGAAAAAAAATCATTTTTGAGAAACTATAGATGACATCAGTTTGAAATTTTTATTACAATTGCAGTTGGATAATGATTTAAGATATTTTCTCCCATATCTTTTTAGTTAAACCCCTTGTAACCCTATTTTAACCTTACCAACAGAAATAAATTGTGAATGTTGTAACTATTTGTTTTAAAAAAAATTATTTCTTTTATAATATTAATTTTTGTAAAATTAATAAAATTATCCCAATTACATTTTTATAGGTTATTGAATTTAATTTTAAAGTAAACATATGTTGGTAATGAAAATGTGGTTCCCTAATGAGAAAATAATCATAAGTATATAATATTCTTGTATCTATAGTATACATTAATTTCATTTAAATGAATATAATTTGTTTATTAATAATATTATTGAAATAATTTAACATTTATAACATTTATCTATAATGAAAACCATAAAATTATTTAAATAAAATCGAAATTCAGTGTTTTTAATATTTAATTAAATATTTATCATCATACAAAATTCTAAAAAGTAAACCCTAAGATAATTAAGATATTTAGAATCTAAAAATTAATTTAATTTTTTAAAACAAATAAAAAATTTGATAAGAAAATTATTTTGTTTATTTTTTACAAAGAAAATTAAAAATCCTTTTTTCGAATAATGAATTTTTATCTATATAAAGATTACTAAAAAATAATTAAATGTTTATAAATTTATTTTATTTGTCTTAAACCATTATAAATATAATAGATTTTTTTATTCCTATCAATATAAAATAAATTTAAAATCTATGTTATACTACTTATGCTTATATTAAAATATTAAAATTAGATCACAGATCATTAAAAATGTTGTGAAGAGTAACAAATGCTATTTAGGAAATTATATTTATTAGAAACAAAATCTTATTGTCACATGGTGTTATAGGTAGCTTCACAACATGAAAAATTATAAAGGTTCCATTATTAATAGAATGAATACATTTGAATTAACTTCTTCTTTATTGATTATATTCATTTATTGGATCATTCATGAAATTTGGGTATGTAAAATAAATCATATTGATTCATTATGAAAGTAGGACAAACATATGCATGAGTGACATTATCATTTCCCTAAAGGGTAAAAATTAAATTTAGTGGATGGTATATTAAATTTAAATATTGAGTATTATGTAAATAATTTTATATGTATTAATATTTTCTTTAATTATGATTATCTATTTAAGTCGGTGATGAAAACAAATTACATCAGTTCGTATGCGATAGTCCACCAAACACATGAGTGATGATTTTTCATCTAATTTTTTAGAGATAGATATAGATAATTATTAATCCATAAACTTAATTAAAACTATTTATATGTGAAATATTTGTTTTTTATATTTAATTTTTTTTATTTATTTGATTGTGGTAAAAGAATTAGAAAATGAAAATGCTTGGTGAAGAATATTAACTTTTCATCAATTCATCATTCAATAAAATTTTATTAAAATCTATAAAGATTTATTTTTGGATATTAATCTCTTATATAATGTGCCTCTTTATTTTGGGGATATATTATCGTAGGAATTAGTTTATCTAAATGCTATAATGGGTGTAATGAATTGTTGGGAAGAGGATCTTTTTTACAAACGAGGTGTGTGGAAGCATTATTAATTTTCAAACATTTATAATATATTCCTGTCACATTATTTGGTATATGGATCAAAAATAGAATACATTATAACTTGATAAGGGAAAGTTCAATATTAAACCATCTAATGGTTTTTCAATAAGTGTTTTATTATATTTAACGACATATATTATTATCTTAACCAATGTAAATATGTTTTAAACATAATAGATGTAATTTGTTCGGAATAAATAGTTTTACTACTAATTATGAAAAAAATAATTTGGACAAATTAATAAATATCATCTACTAAAATTCCTAGTATAAAATTAATTTATTTAATTTCAATTCCTGAAGTGGAAGAATTTAATTAAAACATTTCTGCCAAAAACATTAAAAAAATGGTTATAAAAAAATCATTTTCAATCCAAAGATGAAATTAAATTGAATATATGACTTTTTATAAATATTATATGAATTTAAATTTATAAATTTACATATATAATTATTAAATAAAATTCAAATCATTTATCATTAATGAATATTTTATTTAATTCAAATTGAAATCAATTAAAAATTTAAAAAAATTGTCAATAATATTCGATTTATATATCCAAATGTTCAATATATATTTTTATGAATTTGGTATTCAAAACATTGGTAAATACATATATAATAAAAAACATTAATAATAAAATAATAACCATTTATATACAATACTTTTACTTATCCTAATATGCTTATTTCTATGTGAAAATATCAATAACAAATCTATATTTATTTTGACCTTGTATGTTAAAAATAAATATTCTTTCTATTGAATTATAATTTTCATTCCAAAAAATATTTAAATAATTATTGAATTTTTTTATTGGAATTAAATTTTTACATATTATAGTTGATCAATATTTTATACATACACCCATCTACAAAAAATCATTCCCTAGAATTTTTTGGGGTATTTCATTATAAAAACCCAATTTCCATTTCATGATGGACTTATATGTTTTTGATATTGAGTCATAAATTTTATGATTCTTGAAAATAACAATTACCATGTGATTAATGGAATTCCTCTATAATATCTCTATAGTTTCAATAATCACGATAGTTTATTTGTAGTATGATATATTGGGTTCCAATTCTAATTCATTATATGTGAGTACATGGGATTTTTATATAATATTATTTATTAACAGTGACATATGGGACACAATATGTAAATTATAAATAATTAGTGGCCCTTTAAATCAGTAATAAATAAATCCAAATGTTTCTAAAATTTTAATATTTTTGATATACATGCGACTCAGTTTACCTTTCGTGAGGAATCTTGTAACACCCTTCCATAGAGATAATGTCAATAAAATGAAATATATTTCTTGAAATTCCAAATACTTCTAATGTTTGTCAGCATGAAACTGTGTCATATAATTGAATTAATAAATTTTAAATAAATAATCTATACCATCATTGTTTTCTCATGAAAATACTTTGATCCTATTTGTTTTCTTTCACCAAATTCAACCCATCGGGTTGGTGTAAAACATATTTTTCCATTTAATGATTTATATGTCACCATAGAAACAGAAGAATATAAGATGTACTTATTGGAAAACTCTTCCAGTGGTCAATATTGATCACTTATATGATTAATGTCATTTTATATTTACCAAAATCGGTCTTAAAATTTTTGGCAGTCTGTTCGGGCTTCCAAATAGTATGAGGATAATTAGCGATGATGAACTAAATCATGTTACAAAGAGACTTATAATGAATTTTCTATTATATCAATATAAATACTGTGGAATTATTAGTAAAACATTATATATCTTTTCCATGATGTCATAAAATTCATTAAAATTTAGTAACGAATGGTTATAAAGAGATACATATTTTCTTTTTATGAGGAAATGTACATATTTTGTATAGTGGTCAACAATAACACATACTGTACCTTTATTTAATGGAGTCATTATAAATTCAATGATAAATTAAACAAAAATTTCGTTCCTTTTCCACATAAGAACAGGTTGTGGTTTCATGAATCTTATAGAATAATATACCTCCATATTAACATATTTGAAAAACATTCCTTATTGATGAATAATCAATGATTTCATTCACCCTTTTATCAAAACCAAAAATTCTACATCAAATACTAATATATTATTGTTTTACCATGATCTATATAGAAATTTCAGCTATTAGAATCATATAATTATTCAAAATTCATACCATTAATAGATTAAACACATATCCTCTTTCCAAATTTCATAATACCATATAATATACAATTTCATCAAATTTCACATCATTCGCGTATTTAAATTTTTATCCAAAATTCCCATCATCTAGTTGAGTACATAATTTTTCATTCCTAAAAATGTTGGTTTGGAAATAATTTGAAAAAATAATTTATTATAACCTTTAATTATTAATTTTAATATCTATATTTACAAATTCCATGAAAAGAGTGACTCTTTCAAAATGAATTTCGAAAATAACTCCATGACCATTCCTTCATAATGCATATTCTATCTTATCTTCATTCATAGATGTTATTGTATTTAAAAATAATAATACATAAGTAGCATGAGATAACATATCTACCTCTTGTCAATATATATATATATATATATATATATATATATTTCATACAATTATGATCCTTGTATGTCACATATATTTTTACATAGAGTTAGTCTCTGTATATATTCATCGAAACCAATATGGTTTCTCACTAAAGACCATGCATTGGATTTTTATATTCATGAGTCAATGACATACATCTCACCTAAAAAATAACTCTATCATTCATCTTAATGAGACAAAAAAATCACTTCATTGATACATAGAAACATTTATAAATCATTTATTTCTTAGCATTAGAGTCAAAATATTAAAACTGAACAATATCCTCATCATCTCATCAAAATTTCATCAAATAACATTGTTGACATGAACATTTCCCCTAGAAATTCAATCTTGGAAAAAAAGATTCAAAAAATTTTAAATATTCAATAATTCATTATCGAATGTTTCCAATAAAAATGAAACTATGTTCCTCAGTTTTATGAAATGTTTTCAGAAATTGATTGAATATAATTGAATTTTAATGATCAATAGAGATTCCATCATTTGATATAATATCTAAAATGATAGTAAATTTTTGAATATAGAATTTAAACATGTAACGTTTCCCCTAAATAATTACTTCTATGAGTTTTAGGATTGATCCACATATGATTTTGATGGTCCTTATTTCATTTACAATACTCAAATATATCACCAGTAAATATGAAAACATTTTTTAAAATATTTCTCTATAAATTAATTCATTGGATCCCTAAAAATAAATGTTAAGTTTTCCGATCAAAATAGTATTATTGTAAAATCATAATGTCCATTCATATTTTAATATAATATCATTAGAATATCATTCTTAAATACTTATAATTGAAGAAACCAATTTTTTTTCAATAAATGAATGTTATTGAGCTCTATAATGTTGACCAAATAAGTCATCAATTTTAGGTAAAGGAATATATTTTATTTTCTCAATATATTTGATTTCATTTTAATCACTTCACAACCTCATAGATACATATTTCTTTTTAATTGAATTAATTTTTCCACCCTATGATGTAACACTAGTGTTTTTTAATGCCATATTACATTACTCCTCTCATTATTTATTCAATTATTCAATTTCCTAATTTCCATTCTATAGGGAATAATTGACATAGATGGGTCATCAAGGATTAAAAAAATGTATAATTAAAATTTACACTATACTGTATATAAATGTAATTACTCATGACATATATCTATATACACCAGATTAATTATTATATCAATAATTTTATCATTACCACTCAATATATAGATTAGGTCTTTTCACTTTCCCCATTAATATCATTTTTAATAGATTATGGGTGTTGATATAAAAATGAATCATCGAATGAATACTACACTCTAAATATAATTAATTCCTCTTCTTTTTCAGGAATCAAAAATTTATTCTATTTATGAATATATTTTGGGATATATTTTTATAACTACTCTATATAAAATTATATTTAAATATAAACCACATGTATAATAATAAATATATATTATATAGAATATTTATATATCCTGATGGTTAATGATTGAATTAATCTACTTGTTATAAGATATCAATCAGTAGTCTGTACTCAAAACTCAATTTTTATGTTGTTTAAAAATACCTAATATTCAGAGAAAAAATGAAATATATAAAATCATGTGAGGGAAGAAAATAAAATAATACATTTTATAAATTGAATTCAATGATTATTATTCCTTCCGTAACATATGTTTTAACACAATTCTCAGAATTTGTGAACTCAAAATATTAACGTTTCCCCAATGTCGTTTTATAAGGGAAATTCCCATGATAAATGGGAAAATTATTTTCACAATTATAAATATCCTCAAAGATAAATCATTAATTATTGTGATATTCTTTCTTACCATATAAATATTCAACTATATTGATTTCACTAAAAACCATAAGAAAATTCTAATTTTTAGCAATCATATCCCGCCGTATTTCTCTCCACATTTACTAAAATCCATAAATTCTTCCCTTTTTTTGTTGTCCTTTTTTATAAATCATTTCCATGATTTCTAATCTTCCCTTTTCATATATATTATTCCATTAAAGAAATAATACATTAATAATACATTATATTTCATCATGGAACATGTTATTATTTTCTTATATGGTGAGTACTTTAAAGAGATGCTAGTTCCCATTGAAGGATTAATTTTATCCCATAAATCAAACTTTAAGTGTTACTCACTAGATTATGTATCCAGTACAGAACATGAATTAATATCCTTTTAATGTAATCATCAAAAATTATAATATATTAATATATTTTTTTTCTTATACTCCCGAAAAAAAAATTTCATATCCACTCATCTCACTCCATTAAAATATTTTTTGATGAAATATACATTAAAATACATTCACTCCATGTTCACTATTTCTTCATCATCTTTAGTATTTTGAATAAAAATATACAATTGATCTGAATGCCCTATGAGATGATAATAAATCATGAAATTTGTTTTATCATTCATTACATCCAAAATTAATAAATATATTCATCAAATAAATTTTACATTGCTCGGCTGCAAATTTATTTTCAGTACTGTTGATTGATGGATGATTATAACAGATGAAATTTTAAAACAAATATGAATCTCATTATAAATCATATATTCTCTATATACGGTATAAATTATTAGTTATAACCTTAGAAAGATTCCATAATATGGTTATTTTTATTTTAGCTCAAGCTTCATCTCCCACAAAATAGTTATGATCTATCCTAGTTGGTAAATCTATAAATATATTACATCCATTTATACTAATGACATGCCTTCAACATGGATCCATTTCTATTTATTGGAATACAATTTATTAGATTTATACATTATAAATCATAATTTATAATTTTAAAAAATCATAAACACTTTTAAATATTATAAAAATTACTCATAGATAATCTTATTGTATTAAGTTTCGTATCACTGGGAATGTTATCAATATTTTTATATCATTAAACTATTTTGTAAAACAAATTGGTATAAAACATGTATGTCCTCGACAATAGTCTTACCATGTGGAGAGTCAGAAAATAACCATGGTGAACTAGAATGGTGGCTAGGACACACTTCACCAACTCGTTGAAGATTATTATACATAGATGAATATGTTCCAAAACTATGGCTAAATTTAATATCCAAATATTGCTTTGTTTCCTAGAATTCTATAAAATCTCTTTCTCACCTAAAAAATTATTATTATTATATAATTATTTATACAGTCAGTGTTTTTTATAGTGTTTTGAAAAAAAAAAAATTTAATTTACTAGACATTGTTCTAAAGGTTTCTACTATACTTCATTCGATAATAATTATATCACTTCAGCACTGCTAGTATAAATATGGGGTATTATTTTAAAATATTGGAATAAGAATAAGTGATCATATTTTGGAAGAGTTGATTGTTTAATATATTTTTGAGGATATATTCATTAGTGATTATCTTATAACATTAGAAAACATTAAAAATAATATAATAATTATTTTGTTCTATTTACTAAATATTCCATAAAATATGTTATTTCATTCACCAATACCTTCTTCACATCCTACTAAAATTAAAAATAAAATAGTGAGCTCAAATTCATAGTAATTGAAATTTTACATCAAAATTTGTTATAACGTAAATAAAACATGAATAATATGGTTAAGATAAATATTAGTGAAATATAGCATACAATTGAAACCATAATAATAGGATTAAATACCTAAATATGTGACATAATAAAAAAATTCATGAACCTTAATAATTTGTTTCTTAATAATTAAATTGACAATATCAGACATTATAATCATAAAGTCTAGGACCTGTGAAATTGCAACATACATAAACAGATATGGAATATGATAAATAACCATCCTAGATTATCTCATGAAACCTTCCAATGAATCCATGGTCATGGATGGTCCCTAACTTTAACATACTATGAATAATAAATTTATAATATTAAAGGGGTGAAACATATTAAATATAAACATTAGTATTGAAAAATTAGCAAACCAAATTTAAATAATATCCCCACAAATAAATATACTAATAATTTAATCTAATTAATAATTTAAATTAAATAAGAATATTACATCCCTTTTAAATAATATAATTCGAAAAAATATTGGTGATGAAGTTGAATATTCATTAAAAAATGTCTTGATGATATCCTAAGAGAAATAACCTTTTCATTTTGAAGGAGAATCTTAAAAAATACAAATTTCAAAAATGTTAATAGAAGAGATTTAATTGAAAGTAATTATTTAATCTTTATTATATGTGCATTAAAATATAGTAGTTATGTTGGATCGATGGGAATTTATTCAGTCCATATATGTTAAAAACAACTCAATTCAGAACGTTTTAAAAGGTAAATACTACAACCTTCAAAATATGAAATAATATTACATTTTTAATTTTTTTCATAAATTAAATCATAGGTAAAAATGTATTTAATTTATTGACGGAAAATATTAAAATTATTCTTCTATATGTTTTAGTAGATTTTTTAACAAGGAATATAATGAGTATTTACTAGTTAGAAATGAAGTGTCTGTCATTTGGAAAACTAATATTTCATTATGTCGAGAAATTAATGGGCTAAAATAGAAATAAAAACAATTATGTTACATAAATAATAATATAATAACTAGATATATCATATTTATAGTATAATGACCAAATAATCACCCTAACATAGAGTTAGACATAAAAATCAATAAATAATAATAAGATTTTGAAATAATCCTTAAATTCATGTCAATTATATAATCTATGTTATTGTAGCGATCATCATAATAAATATAAATATAATATAGTAGTATAATATAGGAATATACATAGTTATAATATTATATATTATCATATTATGACGTATTAATACAAACTAAATATTATTTAATTATTAATTTCATTGTTTTGATTTTTAACCAATTCAATATTCATCTAATTTTTATTTATGTAGTTTCATTCCATGTACATTAATAATGGATCCATAATAACTAAAATTTAGAATAATTTAATTATTATCATATTCATTTACATAAAATATTGTGATATTTTATTGGAAATTTTTACAAAGAAAATTAATAACGTCGCTTCGTAGATACGGTATGTCATACATATGCACGAGTGAAAATATCAGTTCCTTAACCATTGAAAGGGTGATTAAGTGAATAATATAATAAATTTATGGAATCTATTTTATTTAAAAATTAACATATATAATAATATATATGTTAAAATTAATATCCATATGAGTCATTGATAGAAATAATTACATCAGTTTGTTATCCAATGCTCTTTTATAATGAAGAGTGATGGTTTTTCTTACAATTATATTGAGAAGTTTGTGGATAAATATTATCCAAAATCATAATTTCACATCACTACATGGATATACTATATTTAATATTTATATTATTAAAGATAAAATTGATAGTGGTAAAATAGGAATTAAAATGATAGTACTTGTTTAATATGATTATATTCCTTTAGAAATACATCATTTGAATATCTTAATAATGTATAAAGGATTTATATTTTTGGATTACCATAACATATAGAAAAAGGATATGGATGTTGAGGTGTTTTTTAATAAGGATTTTTATTGAGATAAATTTAATAAGATGAGTGAATAATTTTGGGGTGGAAGTTCTATATTAAAATTTAGGATACTTTAAAACATATAATTTTTAAAAGTCCTCAAATATCATCAAGTCACATAATTATTTTTATGGTTCTTAAATTTATCACATTATATGTTTAATAGGTTATGATAAAATTACTACTAAAAAATAAGGTTTCAATTTTTTTAACCATTTTATTTTTCTATTGAGAATTTGATAAAAGCTTTTTAACTATAATAGTGGGAAACAATTTGTGATTGTAACACTGAAAGATTTTTTTGAGATATATTCTTTTTAATTTCACTTTTTTCTAGTTTTGTACACTACACCATTATATTCCTTTTCTACTCAAAACACTGACATCACTTGATGTATACAAAACCCTATGCATGGATTGTGTAATGCCTAATTCAGTCCTATTTTGACATAATTCATTCGATGGATATCTTTTTATGAGAGAACAACTAAATATTATTATTTTAAATTATAACTTAGAAATTATAATAGAATTTATGAAAATTATTTATTGTATTATGAAAATATGATTTACATATGTATATATAATTAATCATTTTGGGATTAATTAATTTTAAATGAAAATAAAACCCATTTTAAAAAAATTAAACATTTTTTTGAAATAAACTATTTAAAAGAAAATTAGTGAGTTTATTAAATAAAAAAACACAGTAGATGGGTTTTAATAATAAAATATATATTTAATATTTTCAATATAATGATTAAAATTCATCTTATATGTTTTCCACTAATTATATAAGAAGAAATCCAATTTTCGAATAATGGGAACATTTTTCAACAAATACAATCTTTCATCATTTTCATGGCCAACCCATTTATATCTCATTTTGAACAAATTTTTTTATTATAATATAACTAATAAATTTATACATTCTAATAGGGTTATAATAATTAAATTTTGACGATTATTGAAATTTTTCTCAGAAGTTTTCTGTTTTGATGAATAGTAATAATGTACTGAATTTTAATTGAAAAAACTATTCTCAGACTAGTTATTTATATATTAAAATTATATTAATAAATGTTTTTAAAATATAAATATATTACATTTTTATCTTATAAAATAATTGAGCTCAATTCCATTAATTTTACATTGTCTTTTGATGTGTAAACATTTCAATATTTTTCCATGTTTTACCTTTTAAAATATGCTTTATCATTTGAAAAAATCGGTTAATTTCTAATTAATTAAAGAAAATTATGTGATTTTAATTTTGTAAGATTTATTCTAAATTTTTAACTTATAATTTAATATTATGAAATTATTCTTCTTTTATTTTTTTTGGAATTATGAATAGTGACCTCTCAGGTTTTTTAATATGTTTAAAGTGCAAATCGTGTAATTAAGATGAAAATATTATTATACAGTTAGCCTAATACTTGTCCCAATATCATTGGATGTGATTTTTTGAACTAAATAATCCTTGGTTATAAATGTTTTTCATTATAATTCTCATGGATTAGAGTATGGAATTTAATATATTTTATTATAAAAGAAGTTAAATATGTATTTTCTCGTATTTTAATAAATATATCAGTTTAAATATAAGGGTATTAAAAAACTAAGTTCAAATATAAATCAAACATTGGAAGATAAAATTATTTTCTTTATCGTGGTAATTTATTAGTATTTGCTTAGAAATAAATAATGACCTTAAATTTTTATACATTGATAATCAATAAATTATTTCATTGATGAAAAATAAATAAAATAATTTTTTTAAAAATATAATAACCATAAAAATATAGTAAATCATTACCAAATCATAATGGTAGAGTGTATATCTTCCATTATCATAATAAGGAAGTGTTATTTACAATTTGAACACATATATAAATGATTGTGGCAGTTGTAATATTTTTTTGTGATGTTAAAATTTCGCTTTCATGTTTTAATATATAGATATCATTTTTAATGTAGGATGTTCCCAAAAATATTTTTCAATATATGTATTATTATGAAATAAATAATATTTCTCTTCATAAAAGTATTCTTTTTTAAATTTTTATTCATAAAATAGTTATATTAAATAATTACAAAAATATGATGTAGTAATTTATTTGATGAGAATAATGAAATTATTTTATTAATAATATAGATATAAATGTAGTTTTAGAAAGTTCTTGAAAAAAATATTTTTATAGATTAAAATGATCCCTTACATATATATTAAAATATATTTTTTGAGCATAATATCTTCCATTTATATTTCAAAAAATTTAAATTTTGAATATTTTAAAAATTGACATTATTGATTATTTATCAAAAGTATGTTATTATAAAATTATTTAAAATTCAAAAAACATTTTTAATATTATTTAATAATTATTATATGGTGGAAAATATTCTAAACTATTTATTTATATTAAAATTTTAATCTAATAATTAAATATAACAACCTTTTAATAATGAAATATTCGTTACCGTAATTAAAAAAAATAGAATAACATAGTGTTAATTAAATATATATACATTTTGAATTGATAAAAACAATGCCACAAATTAATTATTTTATAAGATTGAAACCTTGTATCAAATAACGTAAAAAAGAAGTTAGTTTTTGATGATTTTATTTGGATTGAATGTATTATAAATTAATATTTTTGGATATTCAAAAGGTACCCCCACCTCAATTAGAAAAGAGAACCTCCCAATATTCGTTCAAAAAAAATTGGGCATTCTTGCTCATCCATACCATAAAAATATACATTTTAAAAATCTATTGTCATGTTATAGTGGTTTTAATCTTCTCAAAAGACCAACTCTATGGCCTTTAAGAGGATATCTAGAGGGGGCTCGTCAAAGAAGGGGTGATATTCCCCACCAATTCATTATATATTATTTCTTCTTAAAAACCCCTTTATAAGTTTTTCCATTATAATGTAATAAATATAATATCACTAATATTATGAGATGTTATTATGATTGTTGAGATGTAACATCCCGGTTCTGGTTGATTCCCAATGGTTCCTCGTACCTGGTTGGTCACATGGCCTCACGAACATTTCCTAGAATGCCATAGGTTTCCAACTAGCTGTGAGGGCTTTGGGTGTGATAGAGGAGAAATTATTCCCTTTTTGGAAGAGTAACGTAGTAGAAATAAATAATTAATATTATTGAAATTAGTAACACCATACACCAAGTAATCAGTGTAAGATTGAAAGTAAATAAACAGCTCGAGAACATATATAAATTATGAATGTCACATATGACCAGGAAAAAATCCAAACAAGTCACAATGTTGGAAATATAGTACTAAAACAATGTAAAAAAGAAAGCACATGAACTCCAGCAGCATCATAATCCTCATCTTGGTTCCATGCTCTCCATCTCCACAATAATCACGTACATAAGGATGAATGGGGCTTCCTTTATCTATACCTACAACCATATAATCGTTATTGGCCCAAAATCATGACCCAAATAGGGTGTGAGTTTAGTCCTTGAAGGTAACCACAAAAATATTTGTGCCTAATTATATGTGAACATATATAGTAATCAATATGAAAATTGAAGCAATAAATAAGGAAATACTCAATGTAATGAATCATACAGATTCCAATTACATTCATTTTCATTTAATAATTATTCAAACCATCAAAAAATGAAATCATGTGATCTACCTTAATATATGTATCCCATTTTTAATAGAAAAAATCAGATGTCTTAGAAGACTGTCTAATAATAATGTAAGAAGGAGTCCAAGTATTTTCATTGGCATGGAAGACTCATCACAATCATCAATCACTCACATGAAAACCTCTTAAGGTTCTTAGAGTCTAAACCCTCTGGTTTAATATATCATCAATTCATTAAAAATATAACAATCCTCTAGGAATTCTCACACATTCTAACCACATTGTTTAAAAAAACAAAAAATCTCCAAGGAAGCACTCACCGTCATTTTCCCATGTGGTCTTTTAATGATAAACAGAAGTCTATCTGAGGTAGCTCTAAATGTCCATTCCTGTAGAGACCCGAAGCTTAACGTACATGTACATTACATTACTTCTGCGGAATACTTAGTACATTACAAAAACACACACAAGGACCATAATAGTTTAGTGTCTTTGGAAACTCGGAATGTAATCATCTAATCATGGTGAAAGATCTTCAACATCGGCCATAAAGATTTTTTTCCTCTCACCTAAAACCTTTATTTATATCCTGGGGAAAAGAAAACATAAAAGGGTGAGCTCAAATTCTTATTAAGGTTAAAAAAAAGAAATATAAATCACATCATATTCATAAGAACATATCTTTTGGAAATCTTAACCTGCAAAAGAGATCATAATTTCATAACATGGGATAAATAATAGTAGTGAAATGTAATCCCGATAGTCATAACTTAAAACATGAAACTTTGTTGAATACACACATAATCATAGAGAATCATTTCTTATTAGTCAAGACTCATTGCCAAGACTATCTTAGTGGATAAAGTCCATTTCTGAACCGAGTCACCCTCGTTTCAGTTCTGTTTCACTGAACCCGTATAACCTACCGTTCCAGCCATGTCTATCTCATGAGATATAAAATCTTTACCCAATGCATTGGCGGGAGATATAGATCCCACCCATCTCATAATGATACCATTCTTATGTGTTCCACAAAATCATAAATCATACATCATTGCATAACCCATTTAATACAAATGGGAATCTTAAACAACATGACTTCATAAAAAAATTCATATAAGATAAAGGAATTCATAAAAATAATTCCATCACAACATAATCAAATCAATGTAATAATAGGGATAAAAATGTAACCTATATTATCTTAGATGAAAAATAATTTTGATAAAACACTTGAACTTCATTCTTGGGGAAAATATCCTTTCTACTTCAAAAACACTTTTCCTTTCTTAACATGTCATACGATTTTAAACTCTAAGATGTTGATTAAAAATAAACTTGAAAACTTTTAATGTATGATTCTTTGAAATAATGTTTTAATAATCCATTCATGCTGTATAAGTTAAAAAAACAGTCTTCGTACTTTTGTCGGAAAAGTCAAAAAGTGCCTCGTACGAAAAGCGACAAAATATTCCTTTCATATCTTTTACTAAAAACTCACAGAATGGTAAATTTGGATGTAAAAAATTTTAGGTTGATTGAAATAATATTACATATTGAGGAAACATGGATGTGGATGATAAAATACACCCCAGTAAATACCAAAGTATAATCAATCTCAGATAAAAATGAGATTGTGATATTTCCCTTACCTTAAGTCCGATTTGCTTCGTAAGTGTATAAAACTCCTGTACAATGATTTAAATAATGTCATTAACTTATTAAATAATCATATTCATTGTTATGATATCATATATGGTTCACTTATGACTTTATATTACTCGTTCTTTTGTAAATTCCATGTTAAAGAAGCGTTTTGGGTAAAATCGTTTCATTTAACGTAGGTGTTTGGACTTGTTGTTCTTGACATTATTATTACTTATATCATGATTTACTTACATACAGAATATAAAACATGATTTATATATCATATATATTCAGTATATATATATATATATAGATAGAAAATGAAATGAAACACACCGTTCATGGAGACGTTAGTCCGTACGTACACATGAATGATGTTTTCCTTTCCTTATTGTCTTGAATTGAAGTAAGTAGATTACATACATATATAAATAAATCCAGTAGATTTATAATGTCATATATTTCATTATTATTTCTTATATATACTTTATAATCATTCTTAAATGGATAACATGTAGAATGAATCTCATCGCGTTGTGGAGACGGTAGTCCGTACGTACGCACGAGCGATGATATCATTCTCATGATCGTGAAATTGTGATTAAGTGTATGTATACTATTTAACTATCAATATCACTTTATAATAATCATATATAGTTACTCATTACACCATTATAGCTATCCAATTAAGGTGGTGGCAGAAAATAGATTACACCACGGCGTGGAGACGGTATTTCGTACGTACGCACGCGCAGTGATTTCCTTTTTCCGTAGGATGGATAGAAGGTTAATTAGATTTGTTTCATATTTATAATAACATATACGTATATAAAAAATACTGATGTCATTACTTTATCATGAAACAACTAAATAAGAAGAAGTTGAAGAAGAAAGAAATTGAAAAAGATCGATAATGGATATTACCTCTTTTTGACGCTCTTTTTCTTAACCTCCACTTAAAGAACTAAGGATGGTCTTTGAAGAAGACCACGACCTCTAGGATGATACTAGGGAAGTTTATAAGGGATTTTGGTAGGGGTGGACCGAGCTTGAATGCTCAAATTGGTGTGAGGAGGAGAGAGAGGAGGTGCCCTTTTATAAGGGAGGAGAGGGGCACCTTTGTGAAAACTAAAAATATTATTTTATTATAAAGTCAAGTTAGGTTTTAAATAGCTCAAAATTGATTTATTTAGAATATAAGGTGGGGATGGGTCGAAATCCTCTCATCCAATAGAATTTATACAAGTTTAGATAACAATTTTAACCTTATCATTTAGATTTAACTTTAAGATAGATAATTTAACTTTTACCGTGTCTTCTTGTTTTCTTACACTATAAGGTTAATAAACATACTATATCAAGCAAAAATAACCCCAAGTTTTTTATTATTAACATATTTATCCTTATTTATGTCATTTTTCCGAACCTTATATTTTTTGGAATTAAATATCAATTAATAATATAATATTTTTTTTTTAAAAACTAATTTATGTCAATTTTGACACTATTTGGTACATGATTTTTATGAAATTCATAACAGAATGATAAGTTCGAATCAAGTTACTTATATCAACAATAACATGTCATATTAACCTATAAATTTAATTTAAGTCATAAAAAGTCTCAAATTACATTTATTTGGGCATTTATAACATCAATTATGTCAATATTTCATTAATAAGACAATTACTGCATCATCATTGTGTCATAATAAATGATAATTATTTAATCCCTAAAAATTATAAATAAATTACTATAATGTAGATAATTGTATTATCTTCTTGGATACTATTAAGTTTTGAAGTTTCATGAAGTTTATCACTAAATTAAAATTATTATACTTATAAGATTTAAGAAAGTGACATGTTGTCACATTCTTTGGTTTTAATAATAATTAAATTATTTTCATGGAAAAAAGTCCATAAAATGAATCTAATCCGACCCTTAGGTTATATGGGTCTACTTTTATCCATCCAATAGGATTTTTCTAAGTGTTAGGGTAATTTTATAATCTTATATTTATCTTTAATTACCCGATTTACCTTTAACTATAGTAAATAAAATTTACCGTAGTTACTATTCACAATGCCGAAAAATAAAAAGTAGCTTATTAACATAATTTGAACCCAATTATTCCAAATATGGAAACCATTTTTCCAAATTCAATACACAAAAGATGTAGTAATTAAATTAATATTAATCTCGTTGTCGAAAGAAAACGAGTTTTTCTTTAAAACATTGCAAAAGATTGAATTGTTTTAACCTACGAATTCAAGGTAAAATCAATGATAATGACATACATTATATTAAGTGGTAAAAATATATTCTATTTATACTTTAAAACCATTGTATATTTTAATTTAACAACATAAGATATTACGATGAAAAAAGGTGTTTTTAATTAAAATATAGCATGTTTTAACTATTCATTAAAATATGAAAGTTATCGGAAAAATATCAAAACTTTATCTAATGTAAATTTTTATATCCTGATTGAAAAGAAGAATTTTATTTTGTCAAATTGAACATATAAACATGTCAAAAACTAGATTTAATGTGGGTGCACCATTAAAAGGCGGCAAAACTACATTTTTTGAAAAATACTTATTTTACCCGAAATATTTATTTTGTTCTTATACCATGTTCTAGAAAATGTGTAAGATGATTAATAATGTTATAAAATTAAAAATTTAGTTAATAATATTCATAAAGTCTAGTTCATGACAATATTATAATAATATATCATTTTTTTATTAAAACCGGGTATTGCGTACAGCACACGCTATTGAGGAAGGTCGCGATTGCGTGTAATGCAATCCAAGTCAGGGTTGTGTGTTGTGAAAGAATCCTTCGTTGTTTCGTATATCATAATCCAGCAATATTTCATTTATACATTGAATATATATATATATATATACTCAATATTGCGTAGAATAAATATTATCAAAATTGTGTATAACACGATCCAAGAATAGTGTTGCGTATACTGCAAGCTAATACGGTGTTTCATATAGCGCAAGGTAATCTTGGTGTAGAATACAACAAAAGAAATTAATGAAATTAAAATAATATTTTTCATAAAATCTTGGGGTGTTACATTCTACCCCCCTTAAAATGAATTTCACCCTCAAAATTCATCGGGGTTATAAATGGTTTACTACTCAAAAGTTTGTTTAATAGAATCCCACATCGTAAAAAGGAATACTAAAATATGGATTTAAAAACTAAAGTATGAAATGTAATGGTTACCCAAATTAACTCATCACTGGGTTTCAACGTAGAAGAACATAGTTGAAAATATAGATATGGAAGAAAAATCTAACCATCACGTTCTGATTGAGAGTGGTAGAGAACATGGCTATGAAAAAGCCAACAATCGCAAAGCCATAAATTTGTGATGATCTAGGGTACCATCTGATTCATCAGATATAAGATCACTAGGACAACATTTTTGATTTTCAATGTCATTTCCCTAAAGTTGAAAAATTTTAATTAGAAGAAATACTTACTTGATTTTGGTACAATCTCACTGTTGTTCGTGCGTTGAACAATTTCCACTTCATCTCTTAATGAAATGAAGTCGAATTTGTTATTCGTGAGGTGTTAACAGATCATGTGATAGAATGATGGGTCATTCCATCTGTTTCAAACAAAAGTTTAGCAATAGTTATCAAATATACATAAGTCCGTCTTTGGTGAGGTTAATATTATACGATTTCAAAAATGAACTTATACTTCATATATCATAACGCTTAATAAAATAAAACTAGTTTCTACTAAACAGGGACTTCATGTAGGCCAGTGGTAGGCGATAAAGGCCAGTCGCACTTCGGTTGTGGGATTGATTCCCACATCCTTGTCTGACGCGATGGGATGTCGCCCATCCTACAGGTTGTCCTTTTTATAAAGATATATTACTATAACATCCCATCAATAATATCTAAAATAGTTCTATCCTAACTTATGTCCAACATAATCCATTCAAATCTTTATGCTTATCTAAAATACTTTGGTTCAAGCTCATAGTATAAAGAAAATGATTACTTGAAATGTCATCAACCAACCATCAGTTATCTCCCATTATCTTGTTCGTCACATTCCAATCATGTGAATACCGTAATCATGTATTCTCTTGAAAAATGAATACCCATTAAACCTTAGGGAAAACATGAATGCAGTCGATAGTTAACTCATTCCACATACCAAAATCCAAAAATTCTATATAGTCAAACCATGATATAACATTCTCCTTATATCAGTAATGAGCTCATGAATACTATCAAACATTTAATTTTCTTTTTTATCCCTTCATTATGAGCATATCATCTACTTTCCAAAAATATTGGTACCATTCATCACATACTTTCAAAACTTAAGGAAAAAAATAGTGTAACAATCCTTAGATGTCTCTTTATTCCATAGTACCATGAGACTACTTATATAACATTACACTTGATAAACATATAATCATTCCACTACATTCTTAAACCATTGACCGAGATTCAACAATTCTTTCATCTCACATATAATTTATACTCTCATCATCATCATCCACATAAAGACTACCCATACGACCATACTGATTATCTTCATGAGACTTTCCCTTAGGGAATTGGTTTGCATAATGCCCGTACATTCCACATTTAAAACATTTAACCATTGTTGATGTCATAGCAATACCATTATCCTCATCCCTGGTGTTAACTGAACCTTTTACTTTTCACTTACTGGCTTTGTGTCCTTCTTTTCCACACCCAAATCATCTTCTAGTTCATTTGAAACATTCTCCTTGATGCCTCTTCCAACATGATTTATATATGGGAAATTGAACGTTCTTTCCTCTATGATCATCATGAAACTCCATCATTCTCTTATTAGCCGAGTGAGGAAACTTACAAAATTTTACATTATTGATCATATTATGAGATTGATGATTCGGAATAATAATGATGTTTAGACCTCCAAATCCCATTTCATTTGGTTTCTCATGAAGAATATCATCCCATTGTCCATCATATCCTCCATTATCGTGAATCATCTTATTTCCAGTGATTTTATGAAACCCAAAAAGAATAGTGTCAGAGGAAAAAATCATAATTAAGGGGGAGTAAATTCAATATCTAACATCTTTGGTTTAATCTAATATCGTTTCCATAGTTCTCGGACTATATACTATACGTATACTTATCCTTAGGGACATCCCTAGACATACCATAGAAATATCTCTAGAGATCTCACTAACATTTTCGCATCCTAGTTTCCAAAGGTTGACTAAACCTTTCCTCTGATACCAACTATAGAGACCTGAAGCCTGACGTACATGGACATTACATTACTTTTGAAGAATACATAGTACATTACAAAAACACACACAAGGACCGTAATAGTTTAGTGTCTTTGGAAACTCGGAATGTAATCATCTAATCATGGTGAATGATCTTCAACATCTCCTGTAAAGATTTTCATTTTTTTCATACATAAATCCTTTCATCATTTCCTGGAAAAAATAAAACATAAAAGGGTGAGCTCAAATTCTTAGTAAGGGTAAACAAAAGAAATATAAATCACATCATATTCATAAGAACATATCTTTTAGAAATCTTAACCTGCAAAAGAGATCATAATTTCATAACATGGGATAAATCATAGTAGTGAAATGTAATCCCAATAGTCATAACATAAAACATGAAACATTGTTTCATACACACATAATCATATATAATCATTTCTTATTAGTCAAGACTAATTGCCAAGAATTTCTTAGTGGAAAAAGTCCATTTCTGAACCGATTCACCCTCGTTTCAGTCCTGTTTCACTGAACCGGTATAACCTACCATTACATTCATGTCTATCTCATGAGATATAAAATATTTACCCAATGCATTGGTGGGAGATATAGGTCCTGCCCATCTCATAATGATACCATTCTTATGTGTTCCACAAAATCATAAATCATACATCATTGCATAACCCATGTAATACAAATGGGAATCTTAAACATCATGACTTCATAAAACAATTCATATAAGATAAATGAATTCATAGAAATATTTCCATCACAACATAATCAAATCAATGTAATAATAGGGATAAAAAAGAACCCTTTATTATCTTAGACTGAAAATAATATTGATAAAACACTTGAACTTCATTCTTGAGGAAAATATCCTTTCTACTTCAAAAACACTTTTCCTTTCTTAACATGTCATAAGATTTTAAACTCTAAGAAGTTGATTAAAAATAAACTTGAAAACTTTTAAAGTATGCTTCTTTGAAATAATGTTTTAAAAATCCATTCATGCCGTATAAGTTAAAAAAACATTCTTCGTACTTTTTTCGGAAAAGCCAAAAAGTACCTCGTACGAAAAGCAACAAAATATTCCTTTCATATCTTTTACTAAAAACTCACCGAATGGTAAATTTGGATTAAACAAATTGTATGTTGGTGGAAATAATATTACATATTGATAAAACATGGGTGTGGATGATAAAATACACCCCATTAAATACCAAAGTATAAACAATCTCAGATAAAAATGAGATTGTGATATTTCCCTTACCTTAAGTCTGATTTGCTTCGTAAGTGTCTGAAACTCATGTATAATGATTTAAATAATGTCATTAACTTATTATAGAATCATATTCATTGTTATGATATCATATATGGTTCACTTATTACTTTATATTACCCTTTCTTTTGTAAATTCCATTTTAAAGAAGCGTTTTGGGTAAAATCGTTTCATTTATCGTAGGTGTTTCGACTTGTTGTTCTTGACATTATTATTACTTATATCATGATTTACATACATCCAGAATATAAAACATGATTTATATATCATATATATTCCGTATATATATATATATAATAGATAGATAAATGAAATGAAACACACCGTTCATGGAGACGGTAGTCTGTACGTACGCATGAACGCTGTTTTCGTTTCCTTAATGTATTAAATGGAAGTAAGTAGATGACATACATATATACATAAATACAGTAGCTTTATAATGTCATATATTTCATTATTATTCCTAATATATACTTTATATTCATTCTTAAATTGTTAACATGGAGAATGAATCTCATCGCGTCGTGGAGACGGTAGTCCGTACGTACGTACGAGCGATGATATCATTCTCATGATCGTGAACTTGTGTTAAAGTGTATGTATAATATTTAAGTATCAATATCACTTTATAATAATAATATATAGTTACTCATTACACCATTATACCCATCCAATTAAGGTGGTGGTGGAAAATAGATTACACCACGGCGTGGAGACGGTATTCCGTACGTTCGCACGCACGGTGATTTCCTTTTTTCGTGGGATGGATAGAAGGTTAATTAGAGTTGTTTCATATTTATAATAACATATAAGTATATAATAAATACTGATGTTATTTCTTTATCATTAAACAACTAACTAAGAAGAAGTTTAAGAAGAAAGAAATTGAAAAAGATCGGTAATGGATATTACCTCTTTTTGACGCGCCTTTTCTTATCCTCAACTTAAAGAACTAAGGATGGTCTTTGAAGAATACCAGCACCTCTAGGATGATACTAGGGAAGGGGAGAAGAGGTTTTTTCAGGGGTTGGACAATCTTGAATGCTCAAATTGGTGTGATGAGGAGAGGGAGGAGGTGCCCTTTTATAAGGGAGGAGAGGGGCACCTTTGGGAAAACTAAAAATATTATTTTATTATAAAGTCAAGTTCGGTTTTAAATAGCTAAAAATTGATTTATTTAGAATATAAGGTGGGTATGGGTATAAATCCTCTCATACAATATAATTTAGACAAGTTTAGGTATCAATTTTAACCTTATCATTTAGATTTAACTTTAAGTTAGATAATTTAACTTTTACGGTGTCTTCTTGTTTTCTTACACTATAAGGTTAATAAACTTACTATATCAAGCCAAAATAACTCGAAGTTGTTTATTATTAATATATCTATCCTTATCTAAGTCATTTGGACGAACCTTATATTTTTAGAAATTAAATATCAATTAATAATATAAAATATTTTAAAAAAAAACTATTTTATGTCAGTTTTGACACTATTTGGTACATGATTTTTATGAAATTCATAACAGAATGATAAGTTCGAACCAAGATACTTATATCAACAATAACATGTCATAATTACCTAGAAAATTAATTTAAGTCATAAAAAGTCTCAAATTACATTTATTTGGGCATTTATAACATCAATTATGTCAATATTTCATTAATAAGACAATTACTGCATTATCTTTGTGTCATAATAAATGATAATTATTTAATCCCTAAAAATTATAAATAAATTTCTATGATGTAGATAATTGTATTATATTTCTGGAGATTATTCATGTTAGATGTTTCATGAAGTTTATCACTAAATTAAAATTATTATACTTATAAGATTTAAGAAAGTGACATGTTGTCACATTCATTAGTTTTAATAATAATTAAATTATTTTCATGGAACAAAGTCCATAAAATGAATCTAATCCGACCCTTAGGTTATATGGGTCTACTTTTAGCCATCCAATAGGATTTTTCTAAGTGTTAGGGTAATTTTATAATCTTATATTTACCATTAATTACCCGATTTACCTTTGACTATAGTAAATAAAATTAACTTAGTTACTATTCACAATGCCCAAAAATAAAAAGTAGCTTATTAACATAATTTGGACCCAATGATTCCAAATATGGAATCCATTTTTCCAAATTCAATACAGAAAAGATGCAGAAATTAAATTAAAATTAATCCCATTCTCGAAAGAAAACGAGTTTTTCTTTAAAACATTGCAAAAGATTGAATTGTTTTAACCTATGAATTCAAGGTAAAATAAATGCTAATGACATACATTATATGAAATGGTAAAAATATATTCTATTTATACATTAAAACCATTCAATATTATAATTTAACCACATCATATATTATGATGAAAAAAGTTGTTTTTAATTAAAATATAGCGTGTTTTTACTATTCATTAAAATATGAAAGTTATCGGAAAAATATCAAAATGTTATCTAATGTAAATTTTTATATCCTTATTCAAAAGAAGAATTTTATATTTTCAAATTGAACATATAAACATGTCAAAACTAGATTTAAAGTTGGTGCGCCACCAAAAGGCGGCAAAACTACATTTTTTAAAAAATACTTATTTTACCCGAAATATTTATTTTGTTCTTATACCATGTTCTAGAAAATGTGTAAGATGAATAATAATGTTATAAAATTCAAATTTTAGTTAATATTATTCATAACGTCTAGTTCATGACAATATTATAATAATATATCATTGTTTATTAAAACCCGGTATTGCGTACAACACATGCTATCGAGGAAGGTCGCGATTGCGTGTAATGCAATCCAAGTCAGGGTTGCATGTTGTGAAAGAATCCTTTGTTGTTTCGTATAACAGAATCCAACCATATTTCATTTATATATTGAATATATATATATATACTAAATGTTGCGTAGAATAACTATTATAAAAATTGTGTGTAACACGATCCAAGAATAGTGTTGCGTATACTGCAAGCTAATACGGTGTTGCATATAGCACAAGGTAATCTTGGTGTAGAATACAACACAAGACATTAATGAAATTCAAAGAATATTTTTCATAAAATGTCGGGGTGTTACGATTCCCATGTGGTCTCATAAAAATATACTATAGACAATCAAAATGAAGCACTCACTTTCAATCCCCCCTATGGCCTCACAACGTAACAATTAAAGAAACTCTAGGGAATCCCTCAATATCAATTCACCATATAGTATAACTACACCAGGTTATCACAACCCTGTGTAAAACAATAATGCACCAACGATGTCCAGCAACCTAAAGTAATCTCACGTACTACAAGTCTAAGCATCTGAAATTCATAACACATTCATTTAATAAGAAGAAACTAAGAAATCTATTACATCCTATAAAGAAAGGCATAGAAAAAAGTTTTGTCGCATAGGCTACCTGGACCAAATTGATATATACACTCAAACAAGGATAATCCCCCCTGGTGTGTCCTACAAATATGCAATTTATCATAATATATTAATAAGAACCATTAATATACCAATCAATATAAGAACGATGACATCAAGGTTCCATTCCTTAGCACGAAATGCCCAAATAATAGGAAATCAACACATTGGCATATATAACACAAAGATAAACTCAAAAAAGAAAAAAACCACAAAACTCCACATTTTACAAAAAAATATTGAATATCAACTATTTAATCGACATTTAATTTCATAGATCTACAAAAAGTACAAAATCATCAACCTTGGATAACATTATAAAGAGATGAAATCATGAAGAGAGGCTCTATGGAATGATCAAAATCACCGATGGTAATCCAACACACCTGGAAGCACCTCAATCAGAGCTCAAATATAGGAATGGGATCTTCCTAAAGATAATCATAGGTAGGTCTCTCTTCTGTTCGATACACGAGAAGAATAATACATTTCTGGGGATTAGATATGACCCCAATCTAATTAACCAAATTAAATGAAAAGTAATTGACATGTTCATTTATGGTACATGTCGTGTACATGCCTTTGCTAGCCCATGCATTAGGTAGTCCACATGGCCCTGTACATAACAGTTACATGGCCATTACATGGCTATACACGGTAACTGGGTACACAGTGTGTACTCCTATGTAAACAGCGTGTACTGATAATATTTCAAAATTATTCATTTTCCCTCCAAAACACCCAAAATCAAGATCCATACGTGAATTGATAATCTAGGTTCTTATAACCCCCCCCCCCAAAGAAATTTGTCCCAAAATGTCCCTTACAATGGTGGTGAAGAATAGAATTCAAAAAAATTGGGTCATTGAGATCGTACATTGACTCCCTCTCCCATGTCTTGTCATGTACTCACCGGTGCTACAATAACAACCTTACTGGAGGAATAGACCAACCATGAAGAAACATCGTACTATGATCCCCAATGTGAATATGGTTCTCCTAAAAGAATGAATCCACCTCCAACTCCACCTCCTCATGTTGAAAATCATGAGATGTGTCTAAAAAGTAATGTCGTATATGAGAAATATGGGAGACATCGTGCATAGCTCTATACCTCTGGGGTAATTGCAACTGATAGATGACCAGATCGAATCTATCCAAAATCTCAAATGGCCTGACGTATATCAGTGTAATATTTCCTTGTCTCCTAATCCTCATGTATACAAACTATGGTGTGACATGTTTGAAATCATATCCTACAGCCTCAAATTACAGAGGTCATCTATGTCGATCCACATAATATTTTTTGTGAGACTATATAATATCCATCCAATTCCAAATCAACTCCACCTACTCTGGGGTCTCATGAACAAGATGTGGTCCAAGAATACCTTCCTTTCCTACCCCCATAAAACATATAGGTGATCGTTATGGCCGAACGTACAATGACAAATAAGGTGCTATTTTAATTTTCTCCTTGAAACCGTTATTCTAGGAATGATCCACTAGGGGTATGTGCCTCTACCGATATCCACCAAAATCAAGGATTCATGTTAGTAGAATGGGATGGATAGATGTAATCATATGTACCTCTATACCCAAAGCCCTCTGAAGTCACTACCAAACCTGTGATGTAAAGAAAGCATCCTGAATCTGAAACTATAGAGTGTGGACCCCATGCATCCATACAATTTCTTGGATGTACAACCTTCCCAGATAATCAACAATAATGGTTTCCTTGATCTTTAAGAAGTGTGCAACCTTTGCGAGGTTGTCAAAAACTTCCCAAATTTCATCATTCCATCAAGGTGATCTTGGTAAACCCATCACAAAATCCATCACAACACCATTCCACTTCCACTCGGGAATGGAAAACATTTGTAAAATCACTACTAGCCACGGATTTTCAACCTTCACCTGCTGACAGGTGGAACATCTTATCAAAAAACCAGCAACAACCATCTTCATACTGGGAAACCAATACTAATGGTGTAGATATCGATACACCTTGGTCCCACTGGGATGCACTACCCAATCTAAGGAATGAAAATAATTCATCAACTCATTAAATATGTTTCCAGACACCAGTATGTGACCATGAAAATGACAGAACTCTTCCAATACCATAGTGGACCCATTAGTACGGTACTCTCCAGACACACTCTCCTGTGGGACTAGGACATTGGAATATTATAGCTACCTCATTCTCACTAATTCTGTAAGTGTTGTTCGAAAAACTATAGAAGAAAGAAATATCCACCTCTATTTTTTTGTGCACCTCTAAATACATTTTAGAGAATATATTAACAAGCTACCACTTACTTCTGTCCTCTTGAATTTCATGTATCTGAGTCATTTTTCTGAACTCGTCAACCATTGTGTTTCCCTTCATAGGCGTGTTGTCAAGCACATAGTCAAAATACATAAGGTACACCACCCACCTTTATTATATAATATTCATACCACACTGAGTAAAGATATACATGTGACTTTTCTGGTTAGTGAACACCACAAAATACTCTCTCAAAATATAATGCCTCCAAAAATGTAAAACATGCACAAATGAAGCTAACTCGAGATTTTCCAACCGGTGATTCCTCTCAAGTGTCCACAAAATGCAGAGACACATACAAAAAATATCAATCCACTTACATTAAAAATTATCATAACTAGATTCCTCATGCATCAACGTATATAGTGAATCACTTTCCCAGCTCTAGAAAAACTAGTATTGGTGTTGAAGACAATCTCCCCTCCATCTCCCGAAAGGGTGCATCAATATATTTTATCGATAAGTAATTAAAACCCTTCTTATTAAGGCCCATTTGTGGCACTTCAACGTGTGAGAAGTCTTGTATAAAACCCATGTAGTATCCATCCATCGCCAGAAAACTCCGCACTTCAGTGATGTTCTTCAGCTAATCCTAGAAAACTATTGTTGTCACATTTTATCTATCTACTAAAACTTTTGTCTATGAGATGACATAACCCGAAAAGTGATTTTGATCCATCTGAAATGTTTCATTTGAGACCTTATCATATAACAAAATCTCAATTAGTGCATTCAAAATTATCACAGGATGAGTTTCTTGATCGTTTAGAGTGTGAGAGTACACCAAGATATCGTCCATAATGACAAACATAAAAGAATCCAAATTAGGATAGAGTAATCGGGTCATCAGTTCTATGAAAAATTTCAGCGCGTCTGTAAGACCAAATGAAATAATCAAATAGTTGTATAGACCACAACTGCTTTTCAAGGCTATAAGGAGTATATATGATGGTCTAACACACAACTGATGATAATTTTATCTCATGACAATTTGTAAGAACACTAAGAACCTCGAAGATGATCAAAGATATCATAAATTTTTTGTAAGGGATATTAGTTCTTAACAATCAACTAGTTCAGCTTCTGATAATCCATTAAAAACCATAGGGTTCCGTTTTCCTTCTTCACAAACAGGACTAGAAATCCCCAAGGAAACGTATTGGTCCGGATGAAACCCTATTCTTGTAACTCTTCTAATTGCTTCTTGATCTCCTGTAACTCTAGTGTAGACAACCTATAATGAGGATTTGACATAGGTGCCACTCCTCACATAAGATCAATAGGGAAATATACCTCTCACTTTGGAGGTAAAATTGAAATTTTGTCTACAATGACATCCCTGAATGGATCCACCAATGGGATAATGTACATCTATGTAATCCCTGGGTCATCTAGATATATACTAGAAATATGAGATATAACTTCTACCAACCCAAGATGATTGTGTCCAAATCTACTCACCTAGACATCCCATTCATTGTTATGTAGAAAGGACCCACCCTCTGGTGACGGGAAACTCACCCTGCAATGATATCATTCAATAAAGGCCTGAAAAGAGAGTAACTAGTCCCTTCTAATAATGTATTCAAAGCATGTAATCTCTAAGACATAGATGTCCCATAATAAGTGACATCCACAAACCTCAAGATGAAACTTTTGGCACTGAAGTGCACTAGCAATTCTATTATCCAATGGAGTTTATAGCATCATAACATTCTTGGAATTAATTTTATAGAGCCCAAGGATCTCCACAAGACAAAAGATACCGAAATATTAGAGCCCTAGTATAAAAATGTAATGAAGTTAAAACTAAGGTAACTTGAATCTCTCTTCTAACTGTCAAGGTTCAGGGATCCTGATCTTGCTAGGTCTAATCCACTATAGAAGTTTTACCTATACCATGGTCATGGGATCCTCTCTCACTACCCTAAGTTGATCCACCCTACCATTAGTAAAAGCCTATCGATTGGTTACCATGACCCTGACCTACTCCTTGGCCTGAACTGCTAGACAAACTTCAGTTCCCTAACTGATTAGAAACTAGTGGTCCTTCACAGGCCATGGAGTAATAGAATAATACATATACCTAGTTTCTGGTGAGAAAAAATAGAAAATATAATGAATATGACCTATCTTACTACAAGATCGGCACTCGACTAGGTCTCTCGGGAACTGAGGTCTCGTGTGACCACTCTTCCCACACTGGTATCACACCACCTGGATACCTAACAAAGTATCTCCACTACTCAGATCTCCTAACAAAGACCCTCTATGGTGCTTCCTATTATCAGTCAGAGAAGTACCCACTCTGAATGATGAACTGCCCTGGCTCACAGCTCTAAACTTCCTCATATTTCTCTTGTTGATAAGCACTCAATTGAGTATAATAGATATGGAATCAACATGAAGATGTTATCTTGGGATTAGATGTCATGTATGAGACCAACCTCAATCTTCTTGGCAGGAAATATCTCTTCACCTATCAGAATGGGTGAGAAGTACTACAAATCTGGGATGCAAGGAGAATACTCCTTGACAAAAAGAGAACCTTCATCCAATCCCATAAACTCTCGGGCTTTGTTTGACCTCATGTTCGATGGGTATAAATAGCCATTGGAGGTCTACTAGAACTCTCCTGAAGACATAACTCATTGTCATACCTCCTCTTATATCACATCCCACCGTATCTTGGTGGAATATCGCTGCATATAGGTTTTGAGATTAACCTTCCTCTCAAGATGTGTCCTGAGATGCTCAAATATATACAACATGAATTTTAACCATGGCAACGCAGCCTGAGGCATCCAACTCTTGAGAAAGTGGGAGGTTGCTACTGCTGAAGAAATATATGTCCACTCTTCCATATTTGAGGCATGATATGATGATACATGGTAGATCATCATAATCCTCAAGAATCCTTCTTGAAATATTATATCAACACCTATTTCCATCTTAACAGCTGGTTCTTAGACAGGAATGACAAGAGGATCTGAAGTTAGTCTTTTATCTATAATTTCTAATGTCTCTTCATTAACATGTATTTTTCGTACAACCAGATGAAGTCTTGGTGGAATAACTCTACAAGTTCAATCACACATCTCAATTTACAATTATCAAGTAAAAAAACAAGATGATCAAGAAAGGAATAGGAGAAGAAGTCATTTGACATTCCCAACCATAGTTACATGGAGTGAAAAAAACCCATACTAATCATTCCCTTGGGCTTTTAACATGGAGTGTATCCTTTCAAAAAATGGTCATGTAACACCCATGCACATTGTGTGTCTATAGTCAGACCTGTCGTGTACTTTAATTTTTTCCTCATTCCAGAGTTCTTCTACATATCTTAACCACAATGTTCATTCATAGGTAACACTACATAGTGTGTTCGTCCTAGACATAGTGTGAACGACCTAATTTATAACCACCATTATCATTGGTCACATTTTTTGAGATACAGTCTACTCAATACTACGTGAATGATTGGGACATCAGTTCTACATGCTTAGTTACATCCACCGATGTTGTTTTTCTCCTGGATGGAGACACTATTCTTACAACATGGATTTTACTCCCAGAACATGTCGTGTTCTACCAGACTCTTCCAAACCCCATTTCTCTACACACACTGTCAATCACATGATTAAATACTACACAACATGTACTTAAGAAAAGTTGTTTCTTTCAGATAAGAGGAACACATGGTGTGTTTTCATAATACCACACATTGTGTTGTCTAGGATTCTGGATAGTAGGCCACTGGAACTTCTCTGGAACCATTAAAAGATTATTTTTTTCCTTTTAATGAAATATCCCGACCTATTAGAGATCTTAAAACCACAATTCAAAGTTTGGATTTCTTATTCAAATCATAACAACAAAAAATCAAATTAAAATTCAAACATGTTCCACCAAATTCCATTAAATGAGGGCTCAAAACACCTCTAGTGCCGTTTTTTAGCATACATCAAGAAGAAACCTTATATAATCCAATATAAAATCAAAATATCAAGTATTATATCAAGGAATCTATCACAACACCATGAATATCTGGCAAAAAAATCTATCAAAACAACATTTAATCAGTAATGCACCCTAAATGTGATGACAAGAATGCCTGACATGTGATCTTTAGAATGTTCTTATATGATGCATGAGATTTTATACACTCATATAATTGGGTTGAAACAAAAATAGAGCATCAATAATATCTAGAATAACTACCTAAAACATGTCAATCACAAAATTGTGAAATCAAATCAACTGTAACACTTCCAAAACAAAAAAAATGAAATACTCGACATAACTTGAATATTTTCTTTCCACGAGTTAGATACTTGGAAAAACCTTATTACCAACTATCTATAAATTATTATCTGTATATAGGTTCAAAATAGTAATATATAGCTGAAAAAAATCTTCTGATACCACTTTGTAACGTCCATGTTCTAGATGTCACCCAATGGTTCCCCGTAAGCAGTTGGTCACATGGCCTCAAGCGAATTTCCCAAAATGATATAGGATTCTGAATAGTAGTGGGTGATTTATGGGTGATTGTGGAGAAATTATTTCTTCATGGGAAGAATAACATTGTTAAAACAAATAGTAAACAGTATAAGAAGTAGTAATATCATACTAGAAGTAAAAAATGGACGACTGGAACCAAATAAACAAGTATAGAAAATATTTAAATGTTACATGTCACATATGTCTAGAAAAGTAGCCAAACCTGTCACAATGAGGGAAGTACAGTACTATACCAAAGTATAAAAGAAAACAAGTAAAATGTAGAAGTATCTCAAGCATAATCTTGGTTCCTTGATCTCCAGTACCATATAAATTAAGTACCTGATAATGATGGGTGCAATACCTAAACTATATCTGCAACCATATAATATGTTTGTCCCCAAAATTATTACCCAAAAGGTTGTGATATTAATCCCTGTAGGAAACCCTCAAAATATATTTTCATAATTGTCAGTGAATATATATTGTAGAAACTAGGAAGAAATGAAGTAATAAACAAAGATGTACTCAATGTAAACAGTCATACAGTTTCCCATTACAATCCTTTTAATTTAATAATTATTTATACAATTGAATATCAAAATCTTGGTTTCTAACATAAGCTCAGTATCCCCTATGTAATAGATAAAAATCGATGTCTCAGAAGTCTATCTAATAATCATGTAAGGCCAATACCGAGCTAGTGATTTAGTTCGGCAGACTTCTCACAATCAACAGTCATTCACAAGAAACCCTCTGGGAAAGTTATCATATTATAAACCCTCTAATTTAATATATCATCATTTCAATAAATATATTACAAATCTTTGGGAAAGATCAAATAGTCTAACCCCTTTGATCCTATAAAAACAAAGACTCTCCGAGGAATCAATCACCGCCAAGTCCCCATATTGTATTTTAATGATAAACTACAGACTCTCTGAGGAAGCATTCTACATACATTAACATTGCGGTCCATTAATGATATACTATAAAAACTCTATGGGATAACTCACAGTCAATCCCCCCTATGTTATCTCAAACTAACAATAAAAAACACTCTAGGGAAGCCCCAAACTTCAATTCTCCCTATGGTCTAATTACAACAGGATCTCACTACCTTGTATAATAAAATCATGCACCAAGGATATCCAACAGACCAATGTAATCTCAACTACTACAAGGAAAGTATCAAAAATGCCTAACACAAAAAATATAATATGCCGTAATTAATAAATCAATTCAATCATATTAAGAAAGGAAATGAAACAAGGTATGCCTCATATGCAACCTAGACTAATCGACAATAAACATTCAAACTTGGAAACACACCCATTGGTTTTCCACTAAACATGAAATTTAGCATAATATATAAATTAAACCCTTCATCTATCAACCACTCTATGGAAGATGAAATTAGTTTTCAATTCCATAACATGAAATCCCCAAATCATGGAACATTTGACACTTAGTCATATCAAACAAAAATAAATACTCTTAAAGGCAAAAAAACACATACCTCGGTATTGTACAATGAAAAATATTGAACGTTAGCCCCTGAATATGCCTAGAATGTTGTAAATCTACAGAAAGTTCAAAAAATATTCAACATTTGATAACTCGATAAAGTGGGGAAACCCAGAAAAGAGGATATAGGGAAAGAGGGAATTCATCGGTGCGAAAGCAAGGCAGTTGGCGGTGCCTCGATCCGAGCATAGATGGTGGAATGGAAAGAACTCGAACATAATTGGTTGCACATTTCTTTCATGTTTGAGGCACTGGAAGTAAAAGTAATTTCTGGGGATTATACATGACCCCAGTCTGATTAATCTAATAGAAAATGAAATCACACTGCATGTTCCATTAATTTACATATTGGCTTCTTGCATTAACTCGAACCCTACTATGGCTATCCACATGGCCATGTACTTCAACTGTTACATGACCAGTACATGGCTACATGCGGCAACTGGGTACACAGCATGCACCCCAATGTACACAGTGTGTACTTATAATATTTCCAAATTCATCCATTTCCTTTAAAAACACCTAAAATAATGTTCGATACCTGAAATGATGATCTGATTTCTTATATAAACAAGAATCTTACACCTTATATACGTCCTTTGAAAACTGAAATCATCAGGAGCTCATACATAAGACTTACCATCTCCAGGACATGATGTTATATATTGGTCACCACCACCATACTTGGATGGGTATAATGATGGAAATATTTAATACATATGATTATTGTAACATTATTTATATTCTGGACGAAAATATATACCATCCAATTCAATACTGATTCAAACTTATGGGAATGATATCGCCACTCATGTGTATAAACAACCTATGTATCCATGATGTGATGCAATTAATTCTATATGATATCCAGAAAATAATTATTATATAAATATATAGTATGAATTTTTATAATATATATTATATTAATATCATTTTCTAAAAGATATAACTATAATATAAGAAGGATAAGTAGAAAATATTATAAAAAATGCTTAAGAAAAGGAAGCAGTTAATTCCAGAATAATGAGTAGAAATGAAATGTTTTTAATAGAGTGATGATAATATGATCATATATGATATCGTAAAAATTAATATTGTTATATAATATTTTATTAATGTTATTTATACCCTTATACAAATGTTTGAATATACATGAATGATCCTAGACATAAGGTAAGGGATACTTTTACATTCTCATTATTATCCAACATTGTCTCTACATAAGTATTTACAAGGGTATATTAGTAATCCATGACCATATTTCCTAAATATTTTTTAGAAAATATAGTTTATATTCTTCAATAATTGTCTATATTCAATTTTATCATTTGGATAATTTTCATTATATAAAATGTAAGGAATATTTTTAAATTTCTATAAGAGGTATATTTTGACCTATTTGACACAATTACAGTAAAGATACTTACTTTTAACTCTTACCGCTTGAATGAAGTTTTTAAATATTCACAACATCTCATTTCCTTGAAACTTCCATTATATTATTTCATGTTTATATTCAATGAAATTATTTTTCTTTAAACATTCTTGGTATTTTAAGGAAATAAAAAAATTTCAAAGAAGATATGATATTTTTCTCATTAAATAATTTCATGTGTTCTAAAAAATTATTTTCTTTATAAGATGGTATTATTTAATTGGTTTAGTTTGAAGAATAATATCCATATTATTATTATGGTTTTATTAGGTTTATTATATTTATGAAAAGCATTTTTAAATAGTTTAGGATAGGTTGGAATGTTATTTTAGAAAATATATTTTATTCCATACGTTTTGATGTGATGAATCATTTATGGTTTTATGAAACATATTAGAATGATTACATTTTTGGATAGGTGGGGCATATTTCTCCATACAATTCATTGGGTAAAGGTGGATAACAATTGATGTATATATGTTTTGCGTGAACAAGATTTCATGTTCCTAATTCCAAGTGTGGATTTATTTTTAATTTCTATAACTTTTTGTGTGGGCCTAGATTTTGTGTCCATATATTTATTCAAGTGATTGATTATATTTCCTTAATTGAATTAATGAACCAGTTAGTATTTATACATGTTCAAAAAAATTCATGTTTATGTTTTTTCTATAATTTCATGACTTTTTTTAATGTTATGATCCCAACGATTATATAATTTGATAACCATAAGAATCAAATCTTATAAACTATTGATAATTAATTCCATGATTTTTCATATGTAAGATAAGATATTTTTACTATAATGATCATGTTCTCATATATTTATTCTAACGATATTCATACATATTTATTTTTTATACTCTTACTGAGTATATGACCTCAAATCATTATATGTTTTATTTTTCCTTAGTTAACAAAGAAATGTATTTGTTATGGGTACTTAAGGGGAATATATTTATGGGAGATTGTGATGATCTTTCACCAAATTAGAATAATTTGATCCATGTTTCCCAAGGAACTAAACTAATATATTCTTTGGGTGCCTGTTTGTATAACATTATATGTATTACAAAAAGTAATGTAATTTCCATGTACGTCAAGGTTATGTCATTAGATTTATATTCATAAAATTTACTATTACCAAACTTTTGTTAAATATTTTACCAAATATTAAATATGATGATTAAAAATATGGAATAAATATCATTAAATTAAATTTAATGATTTATTTAAATTTAGATCATTAAATAAAACCAAAACATGTGTGAAAAAATTGGTTTATTAATATTCATTTTCCAGGATGAATACAATTTTTTATTAACTATATTACTCATAGTCATTATTATTTGGCATTATATTATTATATTTGAAATTGTAAAATATACATTTTATTGAAATCATTATTTTTTTAGTGATTATTTTTATTAATTAAATTTCAATGACATTATTAATTTAATAATATTTTTCTAAAAGATATACATTAATAATTTTAAATTATTTTATCATTGTGTTTATAAAAAAATTGTAATAAAAGGGTTAATTATATATACAATGTAAAAATAATATAATATTTTTACTAAGTAAACTAAATGTGTATATTATTCATTGAATATTATTTATATGGGAAAAAATTCAATACAAATTCTTGGTTTATTTTTTCCAAGTAGGTTTTGAAAAATATTCATTCATTCAAAATCTGATTTTTGTGGATAATAATTTTAAAATCATAATTCAATTATTGTTTTTATAATGCAGTGAGCTCACATACTATAATTTATGTTTGGGTTTTATGTGTTAGAGTATTCCCCCTTATCTAAATGTTTTTTGTTTGGGTTTCTTTTTTTATAATGTAATTCCATTTATTTATTGGGGAGATAATAAAAACGTATAGAAAATTTATTTTGAAAAAATTTATTATTTATTACACTCCAATATTTATTATATAATTTATAATTTTAAATACTATTTCCCTGGATGGTTTATGATCATTTAGTTATTAAATAGGTAAATACTTCATGTATATATACTTATTAACTTATATGATTCTTAAATAGTAAGTCATGTTGATTTTGTATTATATTTATATTCATATATTTATTGAGGTAAATGTATTTTTTTAAATAATGTGATTAGTGGGGCTCGAAATATTTTATCCACTCTATTAATTTTCCTCCATGATGAGTCAAAATATATGGGTATATAGTGTAGAACTACACTTTGTAAGCATATTGTCTCAAATTAAACCTTGAGTACAAGAATGATTCCTTATTTCTATTGTTGATGGAATGAATAATTTCATGTAAATGTCCATTTTATAAAACTCAAAGATGGCTTAAATTATGTATTCCAACTCCATGAATTCAATTATTTTTTACTAAGTCTAAATTTATATTTATAACAGTTTATTTTTTTCATTCTCATTTGACCAGTTATATGAAATTATTTAATTATAAATTCAATATATGTGTATTATTCATTCAATGGTCGAGCCATGATTACTTTTGATATAAATTTCCCATTATATATAATTTGATGTTACACTTCATAGGATTATTTATATGTAGGTTATGTAGACATGTATTTCACAAGATATATCTATAACTTTAGAAGGTAGGGAATTTGTTGGCATATGAAAATTACTTATTAAAGATTATGTTTTATTCAGTATAATAGAAACAATATTCATTTAACTAGAAAATAATTTTATTTTTGTAGTAAACTTTTTTAATATCTCTCTATAAATCTAAATCTAAAAGGACATATTAATGTATATAAGTAACATTTTTTAGTAATATATTAAATATTAATATTTATAATTGGTTTATACATATTTATTAACAATTAAAAAAATGTACAGAAGTTATGTTTGAGAGTGAGATTTAGTCGTGCAGATATAGGGTATCAATATTCGTATCAAAGAAGTGTTTTTGATAATTTTTTACCATATGATTTTATTTATGGATACCATAATATATCATATGAAAACTGTGATCATATATTCAAGGTATAGATAAATCTTTCTGCCAGTATAAAAGATTATATTGAGGTAATATTGGACTTTTTATATTGTTTTTGGATTATGATAAAATAAATTTATTGGTAACCCTGTGTATATGTATATGGGATATGTCTACACTTAGGATAATGGTATATGTTTTTGTTAAATAAAAAAATATATTTTTTAAGAATACTATATGTGGCTCTTAATACTAGAAGTTATATTCTTATTTTCCACATATGAACATTATTGTAATAAACCTTAATAATACTAGTTCTATACCAAATGAATCATCCATATGTTGTGTGATCAGTGGGCCTATGACTACAAACAATGGTAGAAATACCAATGGGTTATTCATTGAAAACAATTGAATTCACAATACATTATCAAATTATTATTATTTAAACTAAATTGGCCATTTACTATGGTATATCAAAATAAAAATAATGACAGATTGAAGTAAGGGTGATTTAAAAAGAAATATAATATAATTAAATTATTTTAAACAATATGTAATTTTGAACATGAATTTTCTATTTATATTTATTAAATATTTCTATTTGGTTATCAACCATGTTTAATATGTCTAGTTTTATTAATGGTTGGAATAATTTAAATAGATTTAATTTTATTTATAATGGATTATGTGGAGATGTTAATAATGATATTCCTTATAGGGAATGAACTAAAGGCTTTAATAAAGTGATTATGGAAAACTGGCTATCAAGAATTACGATCAAAATTATGGACATAGTTGAAATCCCAAAAAACATTGAGTAGGATGGATTGTTATTGATGATCAGGTGACAAAGATGATATTCAAAATTATTTTAAATTTCTTACATGTAAAAAAATACTGAAATAAAAACTTATGAATATGGTTAGATGGATCACTATGATGCATCATGCAATAAAAAAGTAGGAATATATCATAATGTTTCATATTAATAATTAAGCAGTCTACTATAATGATTAATGGAATATATTCTCTTTCTAATTTTATAAATGTTAATATGGTGGAAAAATCATTTTAAATTGTATCACTATTTAGATGTCTATTTACAATATCTCTAGATAATTTTTTTTTCTGATATATACTTAAAATATATAGAATATAATTTATATGGGGAGATTATGTTTTCACCAATATAAATTGAAATTTAAAAAAATTTTATTCTAAACCAACTATGTTCATTATCAATTTTCACACAACACACCAAATCAAAACTAACCATGTAATGTTATGTAACTACCAAAGAATAGAAATTGAATTGGTGGGAGAATGTATACATTAACAAATTGAGATATATTATATATATATATATATATATTAAATATCAAAGCTAACAAATGTTTTAATTAAATTACTATAAAAAATTTAAATAATAATGGTTTAAAAATAAAAATGTATCTGTTTAAAATTAATTATTTTATGTTATTTAATAAAAAAATATAATTTCCATTAAAAATATTTTTGACATTAATATATATTAAAAAATGATAATTATAAATTTATTGAATATCATAATATCAATATTTATTAGTTTTGAAAAGAATTATATTCATGTCAACATAATTTTCATATAATTTTAATGATACAATTTAAATTTCAACTTATAAACTATTGGAATTTTTTTTTAAAAAATAATAAATATATTATGATTCATCATGGCAATATCAGCTAAAGATGAATATTCTATATTTTTTTAAAAAAAATGATTTTTCGGTTCTCATGGAAAATACATTTTTTTAACAAAACTGAATATTTTATCACGAATATTATATAATATAAAATATGCAGTTTATAAATCCTTTCAATAGATTAATAATTTTCTTAATGAGTAAAACATTATAATTTGGAGAACTATTCAGAATTTATAGGAAAAGTGACTATATATTGATGAATGTGGGTTATATTCTATAATAAAAAAATTATATTAATTATATTCCTTCAAACAAATAATATTAGTGTAGAAAGTTGTGTTTATTCTAAATAATGAAAAGGTAAAATCGCTTATTTTATAATGAAATAATTTTTATAAATATAACCAATGATATTTATAATTTTACTGAAGACATATATTTAAATATTTAAATTCTGCATCTTCTAGAAATGGGTTTTATTCTGTCTCATATTCTAATGTTAATGTTTATTTTTGTTACAATTAAAAAATTATGAGATAATGTATATTTTAAACATTGAAATTGAATGTCCACATTTTAAAATATTACTAAATTTATTTTCAGTCATAAAATTTTATTTAATTTTGAATTTAGTTACCATTGTAAATATTATAAAATTAATCACTCTATGATTGTATTTTTTAAAAATAATATTTAAATGATATATGAAAATGAATATATGAAAGATTTCTTGATTTATATTATTGACCAATCCATTATTATCCAATTTTTTTCCTTGTTCATAATTGAAACATGAATTCTATTAATATTAGTTTGAAATAAGTAAAAAATAATTATTATCACTATCAAAAGGGACTTCTCACCACACGTCTTGGACAACACAACAACATTTTCCCCTATTTAAATAGATCCATACTCTATTTACCCACAATCCTCTTACTTTTCCATGAGAATGTGATTTTAAATTATTGTCACAAGACCACAATTTCAAAGTTCCTTCTAGTGAAATTCACAAGGACTCAATATGAGTTTGTTTTAATAACATATTCCTTTTTTTATTAGTTTCCAAAATATATATTTTTAATTCTAATATAATTATAATTTTTCTGTTTTTATATTGTAATATAAAACTCTTATGTGATTACCACAAATCATTATTCCCATTTTCAATTAATAATAATTGAATAATCATTCTTGTATTTTAAAGACTACCTCCTCTAAAATGTAACTAAAATGTTTACACAACAATCACTCTCTAATAATTATAAGGGTTATATTGATTAAAAAATTATGAAAATTGAAAATATTTTTTTAATATAGAAATTTAAATCTACATTCTATCAACATTATTCTTTGAGATGTTTAAACTCAAAAAATGTGTTTTGAATCCTAAAATATCCAAGACATAACATATGAAATATATCATCTATGTTTGTTCATATATATTAAACCATATTCAAATATAATGGACTACATTGATTAATATTAAAACTATAATTGTTAATAAATAAAAAAGTTATATTATTATAAAACGAAACTACATTAAAGAAATTATTTTTTAATAATTGTATGTTTGTATATTAGTCATTTTAAAAACCTTCATGATAAATTCTATAAAAAAATTTCGTTGATGAAAATTAGAAGATATTATCTGATTACATTTTATATAAGTATGTAAATAAATATTTTATTTTATATTTGGAATAATAATTTATATAATAAACTGATAATTTAATAGATGATTGAATGTTTGTTATAAATCCCAAAAACATACATTTCACTAATTTAATCAAAATTAAACAAATAAAAAATCCCAACATAGTGAAATTATAATGTTATAGCTAATTATATATTAACATAAAAACATAATTTAATGTTATTTTAAAAATTATATTTGTCAAAATAATGACGAACACCAATTCAATTAGAGAACATGTTCAAAGAAATCATGATTACTCAAACCTAATATAAAAAAATAATAACAAACTAACATACAACTTCAGGTTAATTATGAATTAAGATTATAAAAGTATATAAGTATGAGGATAATTATAAAATAGATAATAATGATATTAATTTTTAAATTCAAATGATTCAAGAACATTTGTGAAATATATGATCTACGATAAGGGTTTATGCCAAAATTTTCACCTCTTGAGACATAGTACATTCATAAATGTTATTTTTCATTTTATTGTGTACTTAATTCAACATAAATATTTTCTATAATTTTATTCTATGTAATCATTCTATTTAATATTCAATTTGAGATTGTATCATTCTAGCTGCTTTTATTCAAATGTTTCTAAATACATAATTGTCAGTTAACTTAATTTTCATCTAAATGAGAGATTTTTGTTATTGTGCATGATAATTTATTTTTTATATTATATAAAAATACATATTTACTCAATATAAAATTAAATTTAAAACATTTCCTTTTATTTGATTTCCCCCCTATGATCAATTGATTATTACATTACAATATAGTTAGTGCTTATCTATATTACTTTTTCTCCATTATGTTATGATTAACACTGACCAATTGTTTCAATTTTATATTGTATATATTAGACGTATAATTTCTTCTATATCCTCTCATAATATTTTGAATTATTTTTTATTGTAATTAAAATCATTAACATTATTTTTCATTAAAATCATTCATTATTATAGGAAAACTTTTTAATTGAATTCATTTCCTCTTTGAATACACTACAATACATTCCATTGGTAGAATTTATTTTCATATATTCCATACATTGATTTAATGGATAAATTATATTAAAAACCATATACCCATCACAAAAAATGATTTTAATTTTATGGATGATTTAATAGAATCCATTAAAAAAATTTCATTGAGAAAGTTTTGAATATTTGATCACTTACTATTTTGATAAAAATGTTTATTGATTACATACACATTTTGATTATAGAGTATATTACTATATAATTTATTTATACTGAAAATTTTAATTCTTTTATTAATTTTAAATGAAGTTTTGGAAAATATATTTATTTTTTAATATGAATTTATATTGAATCCAATGTAATGATGACAATGAATTTTATTTTTCTCCTATTTTTCATATTGATGATGAATTGGATTTAAAAATGTGATTTAGGGGCCATATATTTTTTAGATATATTATGGATCTATTTATCTAATTAAAATACATTATTTTCTATTTGTATTATTCCTACCCATGGAAATAATGATTATTCTTTGGTGACTTGATATCAAAAATAATATTTTAAATATCACCTATATATCATGTTTTTATCACAACGACGTCGAATATAATGTTCATTATCTATATAATTATATATTCTATCCCAATGAATTATTTCAGTACATTTAATAAGTTATTTTTCAATATTAATTACAAATTTTATTCATTCACATGTGGAAATTTATGTTTATATATTTATTTTTATTTTCTTTCTCTCAATATTACCAATCTAGGAGAGATTATGTAATAAGGATCCCTTAACGAATTTTTGAGGGCACCATTATTATATTCCAAATTCTAAAAGATAAGAGAAAAATAAGTTCACAATATTTTTATAAAGTACAATCATTTGAGGAGATTTTTTTAGAGATTTTAAAGAAAAAATATTGAAACAGAAGTTCTTATATAGTGTAAAAAGTTAAATTTCATGAGAAAAAAATATTTATTATTAATTTAATGTTATTCTTAAATATCTAAATTTTAAAACATAAATAGTGCACTAAATTAATTTGAATCAAAATATTTTAGTGATATTCTAATTATTATTTGATAAAATTAGGTCACATCAAATAATATCACTCTTGATTTCTATAAAATACATTTATGAGCATTGGAAATGTGAGTGTGGTTCGGTAGAGTCACATATATAACGTTGTAAATGTAATATTTTATAATATCATTCCATTTTATTAAAAAAATATATTTTTCCAGTATTTAAATATTTACAATATAACAGATAATAATTACTATTTTTATTTTTTATCAAAATTGAATATGTTTAAATATTTATGGTACTAGTTTTATCTCAATCATATTTAATCTAATGATTAAAGTGAGAACACCCTATATGACTGTAGAGACCCTAAGCTTAACGTACATGGACATTACATTACTTTTGCGGAATACTTAGTACATAACAAAAACACACACACAAGGATAGTAATAGTTTAGTGTCTTTGGAAAATCGGAATACAATCTTCTAATCATGGTGAAACATCTTCAACATCTCCCATAAAGATCATCCTTTTTTTACCTAAAACCTTTCTTTATATCCTGGCGAAAAGAAAACATAAAAGGGTGAGCTCAAATGCTCAGTAAGGGTAAACAAAAGAAATATCAATCAAATCATATTCATAAGAACATATCTTTTGGAAATCTTAACCTACAAAAGAGATCATAATTCCCTGACATGGGATAAATCAAAGTAGTGAAATTTAATCCCAATAATCATAACTTAAACACCTGAAACTTCGTGCCATACACACATAATCACAGATAATCATTTCTTATTAGTCAACACTATCTTAGGGGACAATGTCCATTTCTGAACCGAGCTCACTCCTCGTTTCAGTCCTGTTTCACTGAACTGGTATAACCTACCGTTCCAGCCATGTCTATCTCATGAGATATAAAATCTTTACCCAATGCATTGGAGGGAGATATAGGTCTCACCCATCACATAGTTAATTCATTCTTACTTTTGCCACAAAATAAACTTAAAACATTCATCATAACCCAAAGTATAAAATGGGTTTCATAAACATCATCTCATCATTTCATAATCCATATAAAAAAATGGACATTTCATCATAAAAAGTGAACCATGTAAATCATAGAGACATTAAACTTGAAAAATACACATATCAAATAATTTCACCTTAGATGGAAAATGGTTTTGATAAAACATTTAAATGAATTCTTGAGGAAAATATCCTTTCTTCGTCAAAATCATTTTCTTTTTAAAAAATTCCATGAACTTTTAAAATAAATGTATTTTGTTGAAAATAGTAATAAAATCATGTAGAGTAAGATTCATGAAAATGAGACATTATGAAACCATAAAAATCTGTTCACGCCGTATAAGTTAAAAATAACATTCTCCTAGTACTTTTGTCAGAAAAGTCAAAAAGTACCTCGTTACAAAAAAAGTTACCTTACATACCATGTAGTAAAAGTCAAGAATGGGTAAAAAGTACTTTAAAAATTCATGAAAATACTTTTATAAAACATGTACATGGATGATAGAAATAACCCCAGTAAATAATTACGAATAAGCAATCTCGGATAAAATTGAGATTTGCAAAATTATCCCTTACCTTATGTCTGATATGCTTTGTGCGTATCTGAACCTCCTCTTTTTGACGCACCTTCACATAACCTCCACTTAAAGAACTATGGATGGTCTTAGAAGAAGAAAAAGACCTCTAGGATGATACTAGGGAAGTGGAGAAGAGATTTTGGCAGGGTTTGGACGAGCATGAATGCTCAAATTGGTGTGAGGAGGAGAGGGAGGAGGTGCCCTTTTATAAGGGAGGAGAGGGGCACCTTAGGAAAATCTCATAATATTATTTTATATTAAGGTCAAATTAGTTTTATAATGGTTCAAAAGGGACTTATTTATAAGTTAAAGTGGGTATGGGTCGAAATACTCTCATCCAATAGGATTTAGACAGGTTTAGGTTATTATTTTAACCTTATCAATTAGATTTAACTCTAAGTTAAATAATTTAACTTTTACCGTGTCTTTTTGTTTTCTTACACTATATGGTTAATAAACTTACTATATCAAGCCAAAAGAACCCCAAGTTGTTTATTATTAATATATATAATCTTATCTAAGTCATTTTCCCGAACCTTAGATTTGTAGGAATAAAATAACAATTAATAATATAATATTTGTTTTAAAAACTAATTTATGTCAATTTTGACACTATTTGGTACATGATTTTTATGAAATTCATAACAGAATGATAAGTTAGAAAAAGTTTACTTAAATCAACAATAACATGTCATATTAACCTATAAAATTAGTGTAAGTCATAAAAAGTCTCAAATTACATTTATTTGGGCATTTATAATATCAATTATGTCAATATTTCATTAATAAGTCAATTACTGCATCATCTTTATGTCATAATAAATGATAATTATTTAATCCCTAAAAATTCTAAATAAATTCCTATGATGTATATAATAGTATTAGCTTTCTGGAGACTATTAATGTTCGATGTTTCATGATGTTTATCACTAGATTAAAAATATTATACTTATAAGATTTAAGAAAGTGACATGTTGTCACATTCTTTGGTTTTAATAATACTTAAATTATTTTTATTGAAAAAATTTAATTAAATGAATCTAATCCGACCCTTAGGTGATATGGGTCAACTTTTAGTCATCCAATAGTATTTTTACATTTGTTAGGGTAATTTTAAAATATTATATTTACCCTTAATTACCCGATTTATCTTTAACTATGGTAAATAAAATTTACCGTAGTTACTATTCATAATTCCCAAAAATAAAAAGTAGCTTATTAACATAATTTGGATCCACTGATTCCAAATATTGAATCCATTTTTCCAAATTCAATACACAATAGTTGCAGAAATTAAATTAAAATTAATCCCGTTGTCGAATGAAAACGGGTTTTCCTTTAAAACATTGCAAAACATTGAATTGATTATTCCTACGAATTCAAGGTAAAATCAATGCTAATGACATACATTATATTAAATGGTAAAAATATATTATATTTATACTTTTAAACCATTAAATATTATAATTTAACCACATAATATATTACGACGAAAAAAGTTGTTTTTAATTAAAATATAGCGTGTTTTTACTATTCATTAAAATATGAAAGTTATCGGAAAAATATCAATACTTTTTCTAATGTAAATTTTTATATCCTGATTCAAAAGAAGAATTTTATTTTGTCAAATTGAACTTATAATCATGTCAACAACTAGATTTAATGTGGGTGCGCCATCAAAAGGTGGCAAAACTGTATTTTTTGAAAAATACTTATTTTACCCGAAAATTTTATTTTGTTCTTATTACATGTTCTAGAAAATGTGTAATATGAATAATAATGTTATAAAATTCAAAATTTAGTTAATACTATTCATAAAGGCTAGTTCATAATAATATTATAATAATATATCGTTGTTTAGTAAAACCCAGTATTGCGTACAACACACGCTATCGAGGAAGGTTGTGATTGCGGGTAATGCAAGCCAAGTCAGGGTTGCGTGCTGTGCAAGAATCCTTAATTGTTTCGTATAACAGAATCCAACCATATTTTATTTATACATTGAATATATATATACACTCAATGTTGCGTAGAATAACTATTATCAAAATTTTGTGTAACATGATCCAAGAATAGTGTTGTGTATACTGCAAGCTAATACGGTGTTGCGTATAGCGCAAGGTAATCTTGGTGTAGCAGAAGACATTAATGAAATTAAAAGAATATTTTTCATAAAATATCAGGGTGTTACATTCTACCCCCCTTAAAATTAATTTCCCCCTCGAAATTCTTCGGGGTTATAAATGGTTTACTACTCAAAAGTTTGTTTAATAGAAACCCACATCGTAAAAAGGAATACCAAAACATGGATTTTAAAAACTAAAGTATGAAATGTAACAGTTACCCAAATTAACTCATCACAGGGTTTCCACGTAAGAGAACATAGGTGAAAATATGGATATAGAAGAAAAATCTAACCATCATGTTCTGATGGAGGGTGGTAGAGAACATGGCTATGAAAAAGCCAACAATCACAAAGCTATTGATTTGTGATGATCTAAGGTACCATCTGATTAATCGGATATAAGGGAACTAGGACAACATTTTTGGTTTTCAAGATCATTTCCCTAATTTTGATGAATTAAAAGAAATACTTGCATGATTTTGGTACAATCTCACTGTTGTTCGTGAATTGAACAATTTCCACATCATCCATTAAATAAATGAAGTTGAATTTGTTATTCGTGATGTGTTAGCAGATCATGTGATAGAATGATGAGTCATTCCATATCCTTCAAACAAATGGTTAGAAAAAGTTATAAGTCCATCTTATGGTTAGATTAATCGTATATGGTTCCAAAAATGAACTTATACTGCATATATCATACCGTATAATAAAATAAAACTAGTTTATACTAACCAGGGACGTCTTGTAGGCCAGTGGTAGGCGATAAAGGCCAGTCACACTTCGGTTGTGGGTTCGATTTGCACAGCCTTGTCCGATGCAATGGGATGTCACCCGTCCTGCAGGTTGTCCTTTTTCTAAAACTACATTACTATATCATCCCATCAATAATATTGAAAAAAGGTTCTATCCTTAAACAATACGAACTTATGCCCAACATAATCCATTCCAATCTTTAGGCTTATCCAAAATACTTCGGTCCAAACTCATAGTATAAAGAAAATGATCACGTGAATGCCATCATTTATCCCTCATATATCTTGTTCATCACATTCCAGTCATGTGAATTCCATAATCATGTAATCTCTTGAAAAATGAATACCCATTGAATCTTAGTAAAAACATGAGGGCTGTCAAAAGTTAATGCATTCCACATACCAAAAACCCAAAATTCTATATACTCAAACCATGATATATCTATTTCCTTATATCAGTCATGCGCTCATGAATACTATCAAACATTTAATTTTCTCCTTATCCCTTCATTATGCGCATATCATCTATATTCCAAAAATATCTGAATAATCTTTCATGGATACTGGTACCATTAATCATACACTTTTAAAACTAAAGGAAAGACAACAGTGTAACAATCCTTAGATGTCTCTTTATTCCATTGTACCATGAGATTACTTATACAACATTACACATGATAATCATGTAATCATTCCACTACATTCTTAAACCATTGACTGAGCTTCAACAATTATTTCATCTCACTTATCATTTGTATTCTCTTCATCATCATCAACATAAATACTACCCATACGACAGCACTGATTCTCTTCATGAGACTTTACCTTAGGGAATTGGTTTGCATAATGCCCGTACATTCCACATTTAAAACATTTAACCATTGTTGATGTCGTAGCAGTACCATTATCCTCATCCCTGGTGTTAACTGAACCTTGTCCATTGCACTTACTGGCTTTGTGTCCTTCTTTTCCACACCCAAAGAATCTTACAATTCCTTTGAAACATTCTCCTTGATGCCTCTTCCCACATGATTTACAGAGGGGAAATTGAACATTCTTTCCTCTATGATCATCATGAAACTCCATCTTTCTCTTATTAGCCGAGTCAGTAAACTTACCAAATTTGAGTTTATTGATCATATTATGAGATTGATGATTCGGGATAATAACGATGGTTGGACTTCCAAATCCCATTTCATTTGGTTTCTCATGAAGAATATCATTCCATTGTCCATAATATCCCCCATTATCGTCAATCATCTTGTTTCCAGCCATTTTCTAAAACCTAAAAAGAATAGTGTTAGAGGAAAAAATCATAATAAAGGGGGAGTAACTTCAATATCTAACATCTTAGGTTAAATTCTAAGATCTTTACCATAGTTCTAGGACTATCCTATACGTATACGTATCCTTATGGACATCCCTAGACATACCTTAGAAATATCTCTAGGGATCTCACTAACGTTCTCATATCCTAGTTTCCAAAGGTTGACTAAACCTTTCCTCTGATACCAACTATAGATACCCGAAGCCTAATGTACAAGGACATTATATTACTTTTTCGGAATACTTTGTACATAACAAAAACACACACACAAGGATCGTAATAGTTTAGTGACTTTTGAAACTCGGAATATAATCTTCTAATCGTGGTGAAAGATCTTCAACATCTCCCATAAAGATCTTCCTTTTTTTAACTAAAACCTTTCCATATGTCCTGGGGAAAAGAAAACATAAAAGGGTGAGCTCAAATTCTCAGTAAGGGTAAAAAAAATAAATATCAATCACATCATATTCATAAGAACATATCTTTTGGAGATCTTAACCTGCAAAAGAGATCATAATTTCATAACATGGGATAAATCATAGTAGTGAAATGTAATCCCAATAATCATAACTTAAAAACCTGAAACATTGTGCCATACACACATACTCATATAGAATCATTTTTTATTAGTCAAGACTCATTTCCAAGACTATCTTAGTGGACAAAGTCCATTTCTGAACCGAGTTCACTCCTCGATTTAGTCCTGTTTCACTGAACCGGTATAACCAACCGTTCCAGCCATGTCTATCTCATGAGATATAAAATCATTACCCAATGCATTGGAGGTAGATATAGGTCCCACCCATCTCATAGTGAAATCATTCTTACTTGTGCCACAAAATAAACTTAAAACATTCATCATAACACAAAGAATAAAATGGGTTTCATAAACATCATCCCATCATTTCATAATCCATATAAAACAAATAGACATTTCATCATAAAAAGTGACCATGTAAATCATAGAGACATTAAACTTTAAAAATAAACATATCAAATAATGTCATCTTAGATGTAAAATGGTTTTGATAGAACATTTAAATGAATTCTTGAGGAAAATATCCTTTCTTCGTCAAAATCATTTTCTTTTCAAAAAAATCCATGAACTTATAAAATAAATGTATTTTGTTGAAAATAGTAATAAAATCATGTAGAGTAAGATTCGTGAAAATGAGGCATTATGAAACCGTAAAAATCTGGTCACGCCGTATAAGTTAAAAATCACATTCTCCTCATACATTTGTTTGAAAATTGAAAAAGTACGTCGTAACAAAAGAAAGATTCCTTACATACCATGTAGTAAAAGTCAAGAATGGGTAAAAAGGACTTTAAACATTCATGAAAATACTTTTATAGAACATGCACATGGATGATATAAATATCCCCAGTAAATACTTACGAATATGCAATCTCGGATAAAATTTAGATTTTCAAAATTATCCCTTACCTTATGTCTGATATGCTTTGTACGTATCTGAACCTCCTCTTTTTGATGCGCCTTCACTTAACCTCCACATAAATAACTAAGGATGGTCTTTGAAGAAGAACAAGACCTCTAGGATGATACTAGAGAAGTGGATAAGAGATTTTTTCAGGGGTTGGCCGAGCTTGAATGCTCAAATTAGTGTGAGGAGGAGAGGGAGGAGGTTCCCTTTTATAAGGGAGGAGAGGGGCACCTTAGGAAAATCTCAAAATATTATTTTATATTAAGGTCAAATTCGGTTTATAATGGTTCCAAAGGGTATTATTTAGAATCTAAAGTAAGGATGGGTCGCAATCCTCTCATACAATAGAATTTAGACAATTTTAGGTTATTATTTTAACCTTATCAATTAGATTTAACTCTAAGTTAAATAATTTAACTTTTACCGTGTCTTTTTATTTTCTTACACTATATGGTTAATAATCTTACTATATCAAGCCAAACGAACCCCAAGTTGTTTATTATTAATATATATAATCTTATCTAAGTAAATTGGCCGAACCTTAGATTTTTAAGTATAAAATAACAATTAATAATATAATATTTGTTTTAAAAACTAATTTATGTCAATTTTTACACTCTTTGGTACATGATTATTATGAAATTCATAACAGAATTATAATTTATAACAAAGTTACTTAAATCAACAATAACATGTCATATTAACCTATAAAATTAGTGTAAGTCATAAAAAGTCTCAAATTACATTTATTTGGGCATTTATAACATCAATTATGTCAATATTTCATTAATAAGTCAGTTAATGCATCATCATTGTGTCATAATAAATGATAATTATTTTATCCCTAAAAATACTAAATAAATTCCTATGATGTATATAATTTTATTAGATTTCTGTAGACTATTCATGTTCTAAGTTTCATGAATTTTACCACTAGATTAAAATTATTATTCTTATAAGATTTAAGATAGTGACATTTTGTCACATTCTTTGGTTTTAATAATAATTAAATTATTTTCATCGAAAAAATTTAATTAAATGAATCTAATCCCACCCTTAGGTGATATGGATCGACTTTTAGTCATCCAATAGGATTATGACCTTTTTTTTGGTAATTTTAAAATATTATATTTACCCTTAATTACGCGATTTACCTTTAACTATGGTAAATAAAATTTACCATAGTTACTATTCATAATTACCAAAAATAAAAAGTATCTTATTAACATAATTTGGATCCACTGATTCCAAATATTGAATACATTTTTCCAAATTCAATACACAAAATTTGCAGAAATTAAATTAAAATGAATCTCGTTGTCGAAAGAAAACGGGTTTTTCTTTAAAACATTGCAAAAGATTGAAGTGATTTAACCTATGAATTCAAGGTAAAATCAATTCTAATGACATAAATTATATTAAATGGTAAAAATATATTCTATTTATACTTTAAAAACATTCAATATTATAATTTAACCACATAATATATTATGATGAAAAATGTTGTTTCTAATTAAAATATAGCGTGTTTTTACTATTCATTAAAATATGAAAGTTATCGGAAAAATATCAAAACATTATCTAATGTAAATTTTTATATCCTGATTCAAAAGAAGAATTTTATTTTGTCAAATTGAACTTATAAACATGTCAAAAACTAGATTTAAAGTGGGTGCGCCATCAAAAGGCGGCAAAACTGCATTTTTTTAAAAATACTTATTTTACCCGAAATATTTATTTTGTTCTTATAAAATGTTCTAGAAAATGTGTAAGATGAATAATAATGTTATAAAATTAAAAATTTAGTTAATACTATTCATAATGGATAGTTTATAATAATATTATAATAATATATCATTGTTTAGTAAAACCCAGTATTGCGTACAACACACGCTATCGAGGAAAGTCTTGATTGCGTGTAATGCAAGCCAAGTCAGGGTTGCGTGCTGTGCAAGAATCCTTCGTTGTTTCATATAACAGAATCCAACCATATTTCATTTATACATTGAATATATATATATATATATACTCAATGTTGCGTAGAATAACTATTATCAAAATTGTGTGTAACACGATCCAAAAATAGTATTGTGTATACTGCAAACTAATACGGTGTTGCGTATAGTGCAAGGTAATCATGGAGTAGAACAAGAAATTAATGAAATTAAAAGAATATTTTTCATAAAATCTCAGGGTGTTACAATAAAACATGTAATAGATTCATATCACATCAATAATAATGGTGTTCTTATAATTTAAAAAATTTCCCTTTTCTAACATTAATAAAACATTATATTCAATTATATTCACTATATACCCATATTGATTATTCAATTCACTAATTGTCTCTAGATTTTATTCAATGTGTTGAACGGAATATGAATATTATAATCTAGTTCTTAAAAATTAATACCAGAAAATTTCCCTGTGATGATTTTAATCATTCAATTGAATTATAATATTTTTTTTATAAATACGTTAAACTAAATTTATTATCCCATAATAAATTAATCTAAAATTATTGACATAGACTTGATGAAGAGTGTCATATTAATTAATAAAATGTATCAAACCAAAATAATTTCAATATAAAATTTTTATTCATTAATAATAACGTTAAAATGATTTCATGGTTTTTATTCATTTTAATTTTCCCTTTAATATGTTTTTCAAGTTATGAATTTATCGGCTTAGGAATTTCATTGATCTTTTTAGGTATATGAGGGTCATATATCCCTTATTATGGGTATAAAAATTTCATATAGTGTTCATAACATTTTTTTTCTCCCTTATAAACCAGTTTTCTTATTTATAGTTGGTTATTTAGAAAATACCATCTTGCACAAAGTTGATGGAAAAAATGATACATAATCTCGAATACAAAGGATATCTAGAACAATTTCAATGCAATGTTGGTACATGGTATGTATAATTATTTGGGGAAACTGTGGATGTGACTTCAATAAATTTGAAAGTTTTATTTTAAACTTAAAACCACTCTAAGACACATCATTATTTGTCATACAATATAATATCATGATCCTAGGGTCAACAATGTTAATTTATAGGGTTTTTTCTCTATCATAACATGAAATATAAAAAATAATAGTGTTTAAACTTGTGGATAGATGATAAGAGTGTGTTTCATCCTTTATTATTCATGATGACCTTATATATCTTAATTCCCAATCAAAATGAACCATTGATCCCATATATATTTACATTGTCTAATACATTTGATGTCATATAATTCATTATTATAGATGTTTTTAATATAGACACATGTTCTAGGGAATTAATATCACTCCCTTGAGGATACCTGATTTACAAATGGGTCTTTAGAAATAAACAGCATGACCAAGGCAAATAACAAGAAATAATGAACGATTTATAGAAAAAGGTTATAATCAAGAATAAGGAATAGATTATGATGAGACTTTTTCACCTGTAGCTAGATTATAATACATTATAATTCTTTTAGCCTATGCATCTTAAATGAATTTTATATTATTTCAGATGGATGTTCAATATGCCTTTTTAAATAGTTATTTAATGGAGGAAGTTTATGTTGAGAAACCTTCTGGTTTTGAAATCTCTCAAAAACCTGATTCTGTTTTTAAACTTACTAATGATCTTTATGGCCTTAAACAAGAACCTAGAGTTTGGTATGAATGATTATGTCCATTTATTTTGAAAAATTATTTTACTGTTCGAATGGAAGACCAAACACTCTTTAAGAAAACTGTGACAAATAATATTTTATTGGTTCAAAATTATGTTGAGGATGTAATTTTTGGATCAACTAATAAAACCCTTTGTCATTCATTTTCAAAGTTAATGAAAAAATAATTTGAAATGAGTATGATGGGAGAACTAAACTTCTCCTTAGGAATTCAAATTTATCAAAAATATTTTGGAAATTTTTTGAATAAAACAAAATACATTTCTGATTTGTTCAAGAAATTTTGACTTGAAAACAGCAAGACTTATACAACTCCTATGTGTACTAATATAAAACATGATTTGGATGAAACTGGAAAATTTGTTGACAGTATGTTATATTGAGGTATGATTGGTAGTTTATTATATCTTATTTCTAGAAGGACAGATATAATGTATTCAGCATGTCTTTGTACAAGATGTCAATCAAACCCTAAAGAATCTCATCTAACTGCTGTTAAAATAATTTTTAGATATTTACAAGGAACTGTTTTTCAATATCTTCTTTATCCTAAAACTTCTGAAATCAATTTTATTTCATATTCAAATTATGACTTTGTAATTTTTATATTAGATAGAAAAAGCACATCAGGAACATGCCACTTTTTAGGAAAGTGTTTAGTGTCATGTTCTTGTAAGAAACACCATTCAGTTTCCCTGTCAAAAGCTGACGCAGAATATGTTTCTGTTGGCAATTGATGTGCACAAGTATTGTGGATGAAAACCACTCTTATGGACTTTGGATTTAATTTTAATAATACACCTATTTTATTTGATAATACAAGTGCAATTAATATTTCAAAAAATCATATTAATCCTTCTAGAACTAAGCACATTGGTATAAGGAATCACTTTTAAAGAGATCATGTTATAAAAAAGGATATATTTTTAGAATTTATAAGTATTGAAATTCAATTAGTTGATATTTTTACTAAACTACTTCCCACTGTAAGGTTTGATTTTATTTAGGGGGATCTAGGTTTATTTGATTTAAAAAAAATTCATTTAACAATTCTAGTTCTTTATTTTTAATTCTACATAAAATAATTTTTCTATTTTTTTTTCAAATAGAATAGGTTTATTTTATCCACGTAATCTATTTTATTTATTTTTAAATATATGTAATGATTATTACAAACACAGGAATCAAGGTATTCAGAAACCCATTCAACTTCTAAACCGTTTCATTTCTATTGAAACCTTTTTGAACCCGTAAACCACACCTCTGCACGTGAACCATAATCTTCGAACATGTGAAACCCTAACCTTCAAACCTTCAGATATTTTCACAGAGACGGTAAGGAATAAAAGATCCAGTGAACCCGAGCCAAGAAATTCCAATAGAAAATTCTCCGAAGGAAGAAAGATCTTACAGGGCAAGGTAATCGATCTCGATTGGTTATTTCAGACAAATCTACTATTGAAACAAGCGATGTCATTTCAGAAACTCGAACAAACATTAAACAGTGAAAATACAAAATTTCTATATGAGGTAGAACTTTGATACTTCTTCAAATCTATATAGTTTAGTCTGGGAGATAATGAGGATAGTATGATGGCTAAGATAGAGGATAGGGATTTCTCAATTTCGTTAGTAGAAACTGGTCAGATTCTCAACTGGCCTCATGAGGGAGTTTTTCATTTTGATTTGATGAACATAGGATATGATATGCATAAATCTGAGGACATTTTTCCCTTTTTGCTTGGAACATATACTATTAATAAAATGGTGGTGAAAGATTTAGAACCAGATAAGAAGATCCTGGTTAAATTTGTTCAGACATGAATAGCTCCTAGAATGGCTGAAATGGAAAAGATTATGTACCCTGATATGTACATAATGTATCTTTTGTTAAGAGATATCAAATTAAATTTCCCTAGGTACATGATAAGGTACCTCAATTACTGTTTCCAAAGTGACACCTGGATGAACTTTTATCCTTTTGGTCGATTTGTTTCCATGCTTTTGCTTAAAAAGGACTTGGTGAGATTAATGGATGCACGAGTACACTGTCATCACAGTAATATGTTTAATGCTGGAACTCAAAGAAAAATTGGCTATTTCTGGAGAATAATTAAAGGAATACTTTTTCCAGTAGAAGCTGAGGATGACTTAGAGAGTGCTCCAGCTCAACCTGCTAAGTCCAAGGAAGGACAAGATGAATCAAGAGTCAGCAATATAGCAGGAATCTGATTTGAAGTGGACAATGATGAGGAAGAAATAAGTCAAGAGGGACTTCAATCTAGAAGAACTAGACCTGTTACTGAGGAAATTACTTCCACTAAATTTTAAATAACAGAAGATTTATTTTCTTATTCTTTTGTAAGAGAAGTTGTTATTGATAAGACCATGGAAGATGTTAGTGAAAGAACAACACCAGTAGAGGGATCAAGAGTTCAAGAAGAAGCTCAAATGGAGAATCAGGAACTGATTGTAGTTGATGTTGAAGTTACACATCAACAAGAACAAGATAAGGAGGGGGAGCCTGGTGAGGAGAACTCAGGAAAATCCTGAAAATATTGTTCTCGAAATCACAGTGGGAGACACAGATGCTAATGGTCGTGATGATCATGCTTGTGAAGCTCACACAGAATTACTTCAAGATGATTATTCTATGTAAGAGTCTTGAATGGACTCTGAGGAAAAATCTGTGGACAAACCTACTCCGGATAAAGAGAAAGGTAAATCAGATGCTGAATCATTACCTTTGGTACTGCTGCATCATCCAGAGCCTGAGAATGTGAATCAAGCACAGGCTACCTTTGATTCAAGGAAGAAAGAAGTTAAAGAACTGTACCAAAATGTGTCTCAGTTTGAATCTAATAATATCCCTCTGAAAAATGACTTAGACTTAGATTAATTGAGATTTGAAAAGCTAAAGGCAAGTACAGTCTGAAGGCAAGAAGTTGAAATGTTTAAAGAGTATATGCTAAATGTAGTTGCAAAATTGGAATCTGAAATGGTTTTGAAGACAGATTTATCAGATCTAAAATTTTTTGTTGAGAACCACTTTTCATTAGTTGTAAATAGTGATGTTAGTAGATTAGGTACTTCACTTGATTTAATCAGAATATTTCAAGCTATCATAGTAGTGATGAGCAACATGAATGACAGGATGCAATATCTTCAATGTAACAGTGCTCCATTATCAGTTTTGCTGGACAATCAAGAATTTTTAGTGGATCAACTGACATCTAGTGAGCCAGAAATCAGAACACTATTAAATCATATGTCAGAGAAGCTGTTAGTGTTTATTAAAAAAGAGGAAAGGATGGATAAGTTTTTTAGATTCAATTTAATCATAGGACATTCACATGATTCAGGAGAACGGAGAGCTCATTATCAAACTTGGAGATGGGATGATGAAGCGACTTAGGGAAAAGTTTACAGAAATCAAGTCTGAACTCCAGAGGAGATAGAACCTATTTCCTATGTTTCCCAAACCTTGATTCCGGTGTTTATTATACTTGTATAAATTTTTTATTTTTTTTAAAAAATATTTTTCTTTCTTTCTATTTGTTTTACTGTCTTTATTTTGATATGACCGTACTCTAGATTTAATTATTGATAAATAGTTAATAATATCATTTACCTATAGTTCAATGCAATATTAAATATGTTCAAATCCATAATTTCTCTTTCTTTTTTATATCACAAAAGGGTGGAGAAATTTGGATAAACAAACCATTTTATTTTTAAAAAACCATATTTAAAATATTTCCTGTATATTTATTGTTTTGGATTTATACAGATTTATACATATAAAAAAAATATTTTAATGTTATTAACATTCATTTATTATAAAGCGAAATTTCATTTTCTTTTTATGCATGGGGAGAAATGTGGATAAAACTATAAACATTTATTTCAAATGAAAAATTATTTTGTTTTCATGAAGGGTGATAAATTTTTATTCATTGAAATAATTTTGTTAAAATTAAATATTGTTTTATCTTCTCAAAATTCTTTAACTTTATGTAACAAATTTTCAAAGTTAATTTCATTTAATTAGTTTTATTATTTTATGGGTTTTATGATCATCAAAAGTGGGAGATTGTTGAGAAAAGTATTGTTTTCAACAATACATTATAATGTTATTTAAATGGGTGATTATTGATAATAATAATTTATCTCTTTATGATAATTTTGATTCTCACAAATAACCTTAATTATTGTCTAATGATTTTATTTAGTATTTTGTAGGAATTTATTAATTTATTTTACTCTTTAAATTAGATAAATTTATTGTTAAAGTATTCGTGTTTTATTGTGTTCTGGAATCACTGTTAATGCGTTACTTATTCAGAATCTGCTTCAGCGCATTCTGGAATCACTGTTCATATCCTACGTGGATAAACGTAGCGTAAGGATGAAAATCCTGAATACTTTTTGAGATAAGAGAGAAGTATGGTTAATCAAACATACGTTATTAGCAATGTATGGAAGAAGAACCTTATGTTATGAAGGAACCATACATTTGGGTTATCAATAAAGTATGAAAGGAGAACCGTACGTAAGTACTAAACGTTACGTTTGTTTCTCTGAAGTATGGTTCATTAACCTTACCTTTGTGAACAAGCATATGTTGTTTTAAAAGTATGAATCATGTCAAAGTATGGATATTTCACCGTACGTTTGACAGTTGAAGAAAAAGTATGGATGATCAACCCTGCGTTTAAGATGAACCTTACGTTTGAAAAATGTAAAATGAACCCTACTTTTATGTTCAACCTTAAATTGTCAACCCTACGTTTGGAGGCCACGTCATCAAACTTACGTTTGGCTTCAGAATGTTTGAAAGATGATTTTATTTTTATGCAACGGTCAACAAGCGGATTGTTAGGCGTACTTCAATCCGGATTTAAAGTCGATTTCAATATCGGACTTTGACCGATTGAAAGGAATTTTATCAATGAATCAAAGATCAAATTAAAAGGAGCTTTTTATGCCAATTCTTCGGGGAAGTTACGACTACTATGTAAATTAAAATGTTTTAATATCGAGTGTAAAAAAGGCGACTTTTATGGATCTAAATGTGCTTGGAATATGCTCTGATTTATTATATATGTTTTGTCTGAAACACCAGGAACGGGTGTGTGGTGATCAATCTATTATTCAAAAATTTGGAAAACAGAGACTGCAAAAATCACACTGATCTGCTGATTAAAGAGGAGCATCAAAGCTCTGTTTATTTATGAAGAAAGAACTAGATAGAAGATTCATGTGTTCTACATCAAATATCTACTATGGATCTACTACTACTGATGTTCTGAATTATATCTCTGTATCCACTGCAACTGGATCGACTCAGAACTGCTACGACTTGAACATCAATATTTCTAGAGACGATGATCCATCTGCTGTCAATTGCATTTTGTTGCAATTTTCAAGATCAACTGGAAATGTTCTTTCTAAATTTATTTTTATCTTGAGTAACCATCTCTTCGCACTAAGCTGAGTAGGTTCGTGTTTGAACCAGAAGGCTTTGTTTTTCCTTGGATTGTAAAGGTGTCATCTATATGTACACGGTTGTGAATCGGTCTATTGAAACGAGGACCAGATAGTGAAAATCACCAATCTTGTGGAGTAAAGAATTGGTGGAGTGGACTAGGGGCCTTTTGTTCCCCGAACCACTATACATCCATGTGTTCATGCTTTTACTAATTCCATTGCATGATCAATTATAATAAAGCATAGAAGATAGAACTCGTTCAATCAGAGAGTTAATGAAAAATCTGAAAGACACAACTCACCCCCCCCCCCTATTGTGTATATTTTTGAAATCCAATCCAACAGAACTAAACCAATTCAAGGGAAATGAAGTTTGAAATTTAGTTGAAAGACCTCAAAACTGTCTAGTTATTGTAATTAAATGGGTCTTTATAAATAAACTAGATGATCAAGGAATAAAAACTATAAATAATCGTTTTCCCCTATAGCTAGATTATAAGCCATTAGAATCTTCTTAGCCTATGCATCTTTTATGAACATTAAATTATTTCTGATTGATGTTATGTTTTCCTTTTTAAATTGTTACCTATTGATGAAGGTTTATGTTGATCAACCTCCTAATATTGAAAATTCCCAAAAACCAGCTTCTGTTTTAATACATACTAATGAAAGTTTTGGCCTTAAACAAGAACCTAGAGCTTGGTATGAAATAGTAATTTCTTTTCCTTTGAAAAATGATTTTACTGTTAGGATGGCTGATCCAACACTATTTACAAAAACATGTCAAATCTAATATTTTATTGGTTCAATGTAATATTGATGATGTAATTTTTGGTTCAAAAAACAAAAAACATTGTCTTGAGTTTTCAAAATTATTACAAAATGAATTATAAATGAATATTATGGGAGAATTCTATTTATTTCCACGATATCAATATTATAAAAAAAAATCTAATTTTTTTTAAATCAATGAAAATACTTTACTAATTTAATAAAGAAATTTGCAGTTGAAAACAACAAGACATATACAACACCAATGTGTACTAATATAAAACATGATTTGGATAAAACTAGAAAATCAGTTGTCAATAAGTTATATAGTGGTATGATTGGTTGTTTTTATACCATTCTTCTAGAAGGCCATATATAATGTATTCGTTATGACATTATGAAATATTTCAATATGATCTTAAAGAATCTAACGTAAGTAATGTCAGCAAAATTTTTAGATATTAAAAAGGAACTATTTTTAAATCACTTTGATGTCCAAAAACATCTGATTTAAATTTAATTTCATATTCAGATACATAATTTGGAAAATATAGATTAGATAGAAAAAGCACCATAGGGACTTGTCACTTTTTTGGAAAATATATATTGATATAGTCTAGTAACAAACAACACTCAGTGTACCTATCAACAGCCGAGGCAGAATATGTATCTTCAGGAAGTTGTTGTGCACAAGTTTTGTGGATGGAAAAACACACTTATAGACATTGGAGTAAATTTTAATAACATGCTAATTTTATGTGAAAATAAAAGTGCTATAAATATTTCACAAAACCTTATTAATAAATCTAGAACTAAGAATATTGTTATCAGACATCATTTTCTAAGAGGTCTTGTACTTAAAATGAATATATTCATAGAATTTGTAATCACTTATAGTCAATTAGCATATATTTTTACTATACCACATCCCACAACAAGGTTTGATTTAATTAATTGGGAGATAGGTTTATTTATTTTTAAATGAAATTTAAATTATAAATTAACTAATTTAATTTGTATTTTATTTGTTTTTATTATTACTTGTTTTTAAAATAATTAAAAAAATGTATTAGTTATGTTTTAATATTTTTTTCCCACATACATTTTTTAAAATAATCTTATAATTAATATTTTCATAATGACATGAGAATCAAGGATGTTAGAAACTGTTCCAAATTCTAATCCCATTCATTAGATTCAAAACCTTTTGAAACCGGATAACGCTTACCGCTTTCAGCTACCTTCGACTAAAACTTTAAAACTGTAAACCATGGAGTCATTAGAACATTGAAACAGAAATGATCTAGAAAAAGAGAATCGTGGAAGGAGATACTAGTAATTCCAAGCGTCACTGCATGGTGGGAAGAACAATTCTATAAAGAAAAGCAATCAACATGGAATGGTTGTATCAAATGGATCTCATATTGTGTCAGGCCCCAGCATTTCAAAATATTGAGAAAACTTTTAGTATAGAAAATATAGAGTTTCTATATGAGGTTGAGCTTCTTTGCTTTTTCAAATCTTTTCAGTTCAGTCTAAGAGATACAGAGGAAACCTTATTTTCAAAAATAGAGGATAAGGATTTTTCAATTTCATTTGTAGAAATAGCTAGAATCATAAACTTCCCTCATTAGGTAATTTATTATTTCGACGTAAATAATATTGGAATTATTAAAATAAGTTAGAGTAAATTATTTCATTTTTATTTGGTTTTACTAGTATAAAAAATGATAGTGAAGGATCTGGTACCTGATTAGAGGATTCTCATTAAGTTAGTGCAAATAGGGATTGCACCTATGATGTTAGAGATGGGGAATATTTTGTTTCCTGGTAGGTAAATAATGTATTTTCTAATGAGTGAAATCAAGTAGAATTATCCAAGTTATATTTAATGATATCTCATATACTTCTGTCAACCATAGGATAGAATGAACTTCTATCCCTACAGAAGGTTCATTTAAAAATTTATGTTTATATCTGATATGTTAAGATTAATAGATACTACAATAATATTCCACCACACCAATGTTTTAAATGCTGGAACTCGAAGGAAGATTGGATACTTCTAGAGTACTGTGAAAGTAAATCATATGCCCATTGGAGTTGTGGATGACCAGGAATCAGCTCAGGGGGAGCAACCTACTAAATCTAAAGAAGGCATGGAAGAATATAAAGAAAATAGAACATCAATAAGACTTCTATTTGAATTAGTTGGTTGATCTACTGATGAGGACTGTCAAAAGAGACTTTAGAGGAAAAGGCACAGAGTGGATCAAACTATTGAGGAACCTACTGTAACACCCCGAGATTTTATGAGAAATATACTTTTTAATTTTATTGATGTCTTCTGTTTTACGTTAAAACAAAGGAGCCTTTCACAACACACAACCCTAACATGGCTGCATTACACGGAATCATGACCTTCCTCGATAGCGTGTGTAGTACGCAATACCGGGTTTCACTAAACGAGATATTATTATAATATTATTATGAACTAGCCATTATGAATAGTAATACACACTTTTTGAAATTTCATAAATTTTATCATTCAAAATAGACTTCATTTTTCGATTCGGAATATCTAAATTATCTTAGGGTGAAATTTTGATACTTTTCAGATAACATTCATATTCTGATGAATAGTGGAAATTACTAAATTTTAATTAAAAACAACTTTTTTAATAGAAATAATTAATAGTGATAAATTATAAATTTGAGTGGTTTTAATGTATATTTAGAATATATTTTTACAATTTAATACAATTTTGGTCATTAGATGTAATTTCACATTTAAACCAGACATAAACACATGTCAATCTTTTGATAGTGATTATCTCTTAAGAACACACTATTTGTTTTGACGACAGGAACTAATTTTTAAATTAATTAGTGCAACTGATATGTTTTGAATTTGGTAAAATAGACATCATTTTTGCATTCATAATATCAAATATATTTTAGGCATAATTTTTGGTGTTTTTCTGGAAACGTTCATTTTTTGATGAATAGTGAAACCACTAAGTGGTAGTTAAAAAACTGAATTTTTCATAAATCTTAATTTTACCACTTCTGTGAGTAAAATTTCGAAAATCCAAGAGACCCGGTTAATACCAATGACTAAAATGTGGTTCAATGAGATGAAAATAATTTTTGGTGAATAGTAACTTTTTACTTTTTTTTACCACAGTTAATAGTAAATATGGTAATTAAGGGTAAAAATGATATTATTATTACCCTAACACATGTCCTAATTCGATTGGATAAGTGTAATTCGGCCAAAAACAACCTTAGGAATAAAATATGACCATTTAGGCCCACATGGGTTAGATTAGGACATTTATTATTAATTTATTTAAAGAAGGGTTAATATAGTTAAAATCAAGGTTTAATAACTAAATCATTTTTAATATAGGGTTATACATTAGATAAATTAGACTATAAATATTCATTATAAATCTAAAAAAATTTCCTATATAATGATATTTTATTTATAATTTTTATACTTAAAATAATTAAATTTATTTATGAAACAATTATAATGCAGTAATTATCTTATTAATGAAATATTGACATAATTGATGTTATAAATACCCAAATAAATGCAATTTGAGACTTTTTATGAAATACAAAAAATTTCTATGTTAATATGACATGTTAATATTGATTTAGTTAACTTGTTTAGAACTAATAATTCTGTTATGATTTTCACAAAAATAAATAACCAAATAGTGTCAAATTTGACATAAAATATTTTTTAAAACAAATATTATATTAAAAATTGTTATTATATTCCTAAAAATCAAATGTTCGGCCAATATACTTATATCATGATAGGTGTATCATTAGTGGACCACTTGGGGCTCTCTTTAATGTATATTTTATGTTTATTAACTATATAATATAAAAATACAAAGTGACATGGTAGATGTCAATCTAATTAACTAAGAGTTAAAACTAAAAGTTAAGGTTAATATAGTGACCTAAAATTGTCTAAATTCTATTGGATGAGAGGATTTAGACCTATCCCAACATTAGCTTCTAAATAAATCAATTTTGAGCTATTAAAAACCGAATATTACTTTATAATAAAATAATATTTTTTGTTATTCCAAAGATTCCCCTCTCCTCCCTTATAAAAGGGCACCTCCTCCCTCTCATCCTCACACCACTATGAGCCTTCAAGATCGGCCAACCCCTGACAAATTCTCTTCTCCACTTCTCTAGAAACATCTTAGAGGTCCTGGTCTTCTTAAAAGACCAATGTTAGTTCCCTAAGAGGAGGTCTCAAAGAGGCGCTTCAAAGAAGAGGTAATGTCCGTTACTGATTATTTCACCTTTATTTCTTCTTCCACTTCTTCTTCATAGGTTGTTTCATTATGAAGTAATAACATCAGTATCACTCATATACTTATATGTTATTATATGTATGAAACAACTATATTTCACCATCTATCCATCCTATAGAAAACAAAATCACCGTGCATGCGTACGTATGGAATATCGTCTCCACGCCATGGTGTAATCTATTTTCCACCACCACCTTACTTGGATGGGTATAATGGTGTAAATAATAACAATATATGATTATTGTGAAGTTATATTAATTCTGTAATAGTATACATACACTCCAATAAAATTCCACGATCATGGGAACGATATCATCGCTCGTGCGTACGTACGGAATACCGTCTCCACGACCTGATGAGATTCATTCTCAATGATTAACCATTCATCAATTATTATAAAGTATATATAATAAGTAATTATGAAATATATTACATAATAATGATACTGGATTTATGTATGTATATATTTATGTCATCCAATTAATTCCATTCAATTCAACGAGGAAACGAAAACAACGTTCATGCGTACGTACGGCCTACTGTCTCCATGAACGGTGAATTTCATTCCATTCATAGATCTATTATATATATGTATATTCTGAATATATATTATTTATAAATCATGTTTTATATTTTGTTATTATGTAATCATGATCAAAGTAATCATATGAATAATTACAATTCAAATCACGGACGACAAATGAAACGATTTTACCCAAAACGCTCTTTAACATGGAATTTACAAAAGTACAGGTAATATAAAGTCATAAGTGAACCATATAAAATATTATAACAATGAATATGATTCTGTATTAATTCAATGACATTATTTAAATCATTATGCAGGAGGTTCGGATACGTACGAAGCATATCAGACCTATGGTAAGGGATAATTTCGCAATCTCATTTATATTCGAGATTGTTTATTCGCAAGTATTTACTGGGGTCATATTTATCATCCAAGACCATGTTTTATAAAAATGGTTTCATGTATGTTTAATTTCCTTTTTACCCATTTTTGACTTTTACTAAATGGTATGTAAGGAATCTTTCTTTTGTTTACGTTACGAGGTACTTTATTACTTTTCTGGCAAAAGTACGAGAATAATGTTTTTTTTAACGTATATGGCATGAAAGGTTTTTTACGGTTTTATAAATCAATATTTTCATGAATATTCATCCCAAAGATTTCATGACTATTTTAAAGAAAATATTTTTATTTTAGAATTTCATGACGTTTTTTGAAAAGAAAATCATTTTGAAAATGAAAGGATATTTTCCTCAAGAATTCATTTCAAGTGTTTTATCAAAACCATTTTCCATCTAAGATGACATTATTTTGTATGTGTATGTTTCAAGTATAAAGTCTCTATGATTTACATGGTTTCACTTTTCTCATTATGAAATGATATCCATTTCTTTTTTATGGATTATGTGATGACCAGATGATGTTTATGAAACCCATTTTATTTGTTGGGTTATTATGAATGATGTATCTTTATTTTGTGGCACAAGTAAGAATGATTTAATTATGAGATGGGTGGGACCTATATCTCCCTCTAATGCATTGGGTAAATATTTATATCTCATGGGATAGACATGGCTAGAACGGTATGTTAATCCGGTTCAGTGTTACAGGACTGAAACGAGGAGTGAACTCGATTCAGAAAGGGACTTTGTCCACTAAGATGGTCTTGGCAGCAATGCCTTGGCTACTATGGAAATCATTACATGTGCATAATGGATTCCACAATTACATGTTTTATTACCATGTTATGTTAACATTATTTATGTTCCATTATGATCTATGCCTTATGTACTTCCATGTTTTAAGTCGTTGCTCAAGATTTTGATGTTTAAACTTTATGTTCATGTTTTTACGTTCAAATGTGTATGGTATGTTTTATTTTATCCATGCTTACCCTTACTGATCATTTGAGCTCACCCTTTTATGTTTTTTTTCCCCCAGGATTAAAACATTGTTTTTAGGTATGGAAACAAAAAGTGTATGATATTTATGGGAGATGTTGAAAATATTTCACCACGATTAGAAGATTACGTTCCAAGTTTCCAAAGACACTATACTATTATGGTCCTTGTGTGTCAATTTTTGTTATGTATTATTTATTCTGAAAAAGCAATGTAATATCTATGTACATCAAGCTTCGGGTCTCTACAGTTGGTATCAGAGGAAAGGTTTAGTCAACCTTTGGAAACTAGGATGCGAAAACGTTAGTGAGATCCCTAGAGATATTTCTAAGGAATGTCTAGGGATTTCCCTAAGTATAACTATACGTATAGGATATAGTCCTAGAACTACGGTAACGATCTTAGAATTTAACCTAAGATGTTAGATATTGAGGGAACTCCCCTTTTACTATGTTGTTTTCCCTAGAATAATTTTTGCCTCTCACACTATTCTTTTTGGGTTTTAGAAAATGGCTGAAAACAGGAATATTCACGATAATAGAGGATATAACAGACAATGGAATGATATTCTTCATGAGAAACCAAATGAAACAGGATCTGGAAGTCCAAACATCATTATTTTTCCTAATCAGCAATCTCATAATATGATCAATAATCTCAACTTTGGTATGTTTCCAAACTCAGATAATAAGAGAAAGATGGAGTTTCATGATGATGATAAAGGAATGAAAGTTCAATTACCCTCATGTAAATCATGTGGGAAGAGGCATCAGGGAGATTGTTTCAAGGGAACTGGAAAATGCTTTGGGTGTTAAAAAGAAGGACACAAAGCCAGCAAGTGCAAAGTAAAAGGTTCAGTTAACACCATGGATGAGTATAATGGTATTTCTACGACATCAACAATGGTTAAATGTTTTAAATGTGGAATATATAGGAATTATGAAAACCAATTCCCTAAGGGAAGGTCTTATGAAGAGAATCAGTACGGTCGTATGGGTAGTGTTTATGTTGATGATGATGAAGAGACTACAAATGATATGTGAGATGAAATAATTGTTGAAGCTCGGTCAGTGGTTTAAGAAGGTAGTGGAATGAGTACATGTTTATCAAGTGTAATGTTGTATAATTAATCTCATGGTACTATGAAATGAAGAGACATATAAGGATTGTTACACTATTTTCTTTCCTTGAGTTTTGAAAGTGAATGATTAATGGTACCAGTATCCATGAAAGGTTATTCAGATATTTTTGGAATGTAGATGATATGCGCATAATGAAGGGATAAGGAGAAAAATAAATGTTTGATAGTATTCATGAGCTCATGACTGATATAAGGAGAAGATTATATCATGGTTTGAGTATATAGAATTTTTGGATTTTGGTATGAGGATATAGTTAACTTTGGACAGCATTCCTGTTTTCACTAAGGTTTAATGAGTATTCATTTTTTCAAGAGAATACATGATTAAGGTATTCACAGGATTGGAATGTGACCAACAAGATATATGGGGGATATATGATGGTATTAACATGATTGGTTGATGACATTTCAAATAATCGTTTTATTTATACTATGAGCTTGGACCGAAGTATTTTCGATAATCCTAATGATTGGAATGGATTATGTTGGACATAAGTTAGTATTATTTAAGGATAGAACTTTTTTTTGATAATATTGAAGAGATGTTATAGTAATATAACTTTAGAAAAAGGACAACCTGCAGGATGGGCGAGAGCCCATCGCGTCGGACAAGGCTGTGGAAATCGAACCCACAACCGAAGTGCGACTGGCCATTATCGCCTACCACTGGCCTACATGAAGTCCCTCGTTAGTAGAAACTAGTTTTATTTTATTAATCGGTATGATATATGAAGTATAAGTTCATTTTTGAACCATATACGTTTAATCTAACCATAAGATGGACTTATAACTTTTGCTAACCTTTTTTTTTTGAAACAGATGGAATGACCCATCATTTTATCACATGATCTTCTAACACATCACGAATAACAAATTCAACTTCATTTATTTAAGGGATGAAGTGGAAATTGTTCAATTCACGAAAAACAGTGAGATTGTACCAAAATCATGTAAGTATTTCTTTTAATTCATGACCTTTAGTAAAATGATCTGGAAACCAAAAATGTTGTCCTGGTTCCCTTATAGAACATGACGGTTAGGTTTCTCTTCCATATCCATATTTTCACTTATGTTCTCCTATGTGGAAACCCAATGATTAGTTAATTTGGGTAACCGTTATGTTTCATAGATTAGTTTTTAAATATTGGTTTTGGTATTCCTTTTTACGATATGGGTTTCTACTAAATAAACTTTCGAGTATTAAACCATTTATAACCCCGACGAATTTCGAGGGCAAAATTCATTTTAAGGGTGGTAGAATGTAACAACCCGAGATTTTATGAGAAATATTCGTTTTAATTTTATTGATGTATTGTGTTTTACGTTAAAACAAAGGAGTCTTTCACAACACGAAACCATAACATGGCTGCATTACACGCAATCGCGACCTTCCTCGATAGCGTGTGTAGTACGGAACACCGAGTTTTACTAAACGAGATATTATTATAATATTATTATGAACTAGCTTTTATGAATAGTAATACCCACTTTTTGAAATTTTATAAATTTTATCTTTCAAAATAGACTTCATTTTTGGATTCAAAATATCGAAATTAGCTTAGGGTGAAATTTTGGTACTTTTCGGATAACTTTCATATTCTCATTAATAGTGGAAATTAATAATTTTAATTAAAAACAACTTTTTTAATAGAAATAATTAATAGTGATAAATTATTAATTTGAGTGGTTTTAAAGTATATTTAGAATATATTTTTACAATTTAATACAATTTTTGTCATTGGATGTAATTTCACATTTAAACCAAACATAAACAAGTGTCAATTTTTTGATAGTTATTATCTCTTAAGAAGTCACTATTTTTTTGAAGACGATAAATAATTTTTAAATTAATTAATGCAAATGATATGTTTTGAATTTGATAAAATAAACATAATTTTTGAATTCCTAATATAAAATATAGCTTAGGCCTAATTTTTGGTATTTTTCTGAAACTTTCATTTTTTGATAAATAGTGAAACCACTAAGTGGTAGTTAAAAAAACTGAATTTTTCATAAAACTTAATTTTACCACATCTGTGAGTGGAATTTCGAAAATACGAGAAACATGGTTAATATCAAGGACTAAAATGTGGTTCAATGAGATGAAAATAATTTTTGGTGAATAGTAACTTTTTACTTTTTTTTCCACGGTTAAAAGTAAATAGGGTAATTAAGGGTAAAAATGATATTATTATTACCCTAACAAATGTCCTATTTCTATTGGATATGTGTAATTCGTCCAAAAATAACCTTAGGAATAAAATATGACCATTTAGGCCCACATGGGTTAGATTAGGACATTTATTATTAATTTATTTAAAGAAGGGTTAAAATAGTTAAAATCAAAGATTAATAACTAAATAATTTTTAATATAGGGTTATACATAAGTTAAATTCGTCTATAAATATTAATTGGAAAGATAAAAATATTTCCTACATAATTGTATTTTATTTATAATTTTTAGACTTAAAATAATTTAATTTATTTATGAAACAATTATGATGCAGTAATTATCTTAATAATGAAATATTGACATAATTGATGTTATAAATACCCAAATAAAAATAATTTGAGACTTTTTATGAATTAAAATAATTTTATATGTTAATACGACATGTTAGTATTGATTTAGGTAACGTTTTTTGAACTAAGAATTCTGTTATTATTTTCAAAAAATCAATTACCAAATAGTGTCAAAATTGACATAAAATAGTTTTTAAAACAAATATTATATTAAAAATTGTTATTTTATTCCTAAAAATCTAAGGTTCGGCCAATATAATTATATCATGATAGGTGTATCATAAATGGACCACTTGGGGGTTGCTTTGATGTATTTGGTATGTTTATTAACTATATAATATAAAAATACAAAGTGACATGGTAAATGTCAGTCTAATTAACTAAGAGTTAAAACTAAATGTTAAGGTTAATATAATGTCATAAACATGACTAAATTATATTGGATGACAGTATTGCGACCTATCCCCACCTTAGAATCAAAATAAATCAATTTGGAGCTATTAAAAACCGAATATGACTTTATAATAAAATAATGTTTTTTGTTATTCCAAAGGTGCCCATCTCCTCCCTTATAAAAGGGAACCTCCTTCCTCTCTTCCTCACACCACTTTGAACCTTCACGCTCAGAAAAACCCTGCCAAATTCTCTTCTCCACTTCCCTAGATACATCCTATACGTCCTGGTCTTCTTAAAAGTCCAATTTTAGTGCTCTAAGAGGAGGTCTCAAAAAGGCGCTTCAAAGAAGAGGTAATGTCTGTTACCGATTCTTTCACCTTTATTTCTTTTTCCACTTCTTCTTATTAGGTTGTTTCATTATGAATTAATAACATCAGTATCAATAATATACTGATATTTTATTATAAGTATGAAACAACCCTATTTCACCATCTATTCATCTTACGGAAAATGAAATCACCGCGCGTATGTACATACCGAATACCGTCTCCACGCCGTGGTGTAATCTATTTTCCACCACCACCTTACATGGATGGGTATAATGGTGTAAATAATAATTATATATGATTATTGTAAAGTTATATTGATTTTGTAATAGTATACATACACTCCAATAAAATTACACGATCATGGGAACGATATCATCGCTCGTGCGTACGTACGGAATACCGTCTCCACGACGCGATGAGATTCATTCTCAATGATTAACCATTCATAAATGATTATAAAGTATATAAAATATATGAAATAATAATGATACTGGATTTATGTATGTATATATGTATTTCATCCAATTAATTCCATTCAATTCAATGAGGAAACGAAATCAACGTTCATGTGTACGTACGGCCTACCGTCTCCATGAACGGTGTATTTCTTTCCATTTATCGATCTATTATATATATGTATATTCTGAATATATATTATATATAAATCATGTTTTATATTCTGGAATTAAGTAATCATGATCTACGTAATCATATGAATAATTAAAAGTCAAAACACGGATGACAAATGAAACGATTTTACCCAAAACGCTCTTTAACATGGAATTTACAAATGAACGGGTAATATAAAGTCTTAAGTGAACCATATATGATATCATAATAGTGAATATGATTCTGTAATAAGTCAATGACATTATTTAAATCATTATAAAGGAGGTTCGGATATGTAGGAAGCATATCAGACATATGGTAAGGGATAATTTAGCAATCTCATTTTTATCCGAGATAGTTTATTCTCAAGTATTTACTGGTGTTATCTTTATCATCCAAGCCCATGTTTTCTAAAAATGGTTTCATGTATGTTTAAAGTCCTTTTTACCCATTTTTGACTTTTACTACATGGTAAGTAAGGAATATTTCTTTTTTTTATGTTACAATGTACTTTTTTACTTTTCCGGAAAAAGTAAGAGAAGAATGTTTTTTTAACGTATACGACATAAAAGGATTTTTACGGTTTTATAACGCCATATTTTAATGAATCTTCCTCCAAAAAATTTCATAATTCTTTTAATGAAAATCTTTTTCTTATCAAATTTCATGATGTTTTTTGAAAAGAAATTGATTTTGAAAAAGAAAGGATATTTTCCTCAAGAATTCATTTCAACTGTTTTATCAAAACCATTTCCCATCTAAGATGACATTATTTAATATGTGTATGTTTCAAGTATAAAGTCTATATGATTTACATGGTTTCAATTTTCTCATTATGAAATGATATCCATTTCTTTTATATGGATTATGTGATGATGTGATGATGTTTATGAAAGCCATTTTTTTTGTTTGGTTATTATGAATGATGTATGTTTATTTTGTGGCACAAGTAAGAATGATTTCATTATGAGATGGGTGGGACCTATATATCCCTCCAATTCATTTGGTAATGATTTATATCTCATGGGATAGACATGGATAGAACGGTAAGTTAATCTGGTTCAGTGTTACAGGACTGAAACTAGGAGTGAACTTGATTCAGAAAGGGACATTATCCACTAAGATGGTCTTGGCAGCACTGACTTGGCTACTATGGAAATCATTACATGTGTTTAATGGATTCCCCAATTACCTGTTTTATTACCATGCAATGATATCATTATTTATGTTCCATTATGATCTATGCCTTATGTACTTCCATGTTTTAAGTCGTTGCTCAAGATTTTGATGTCTAAACGTTATGTTCATGTTTTTAGGTTCAAATGTGTATGGTATGTTATATTTTATCCATTCTTACCCTTACTGAACAATTGAGATTTCCCTTTTATGTTTTATTTTCCCCCAGGATTAAAAGAAAGGTTTTAGGTAAGGAAACAAAAAGTGGAGGATCTTTATGGAAGATGTTGAATATCTTTCACCACGATTAGAAGATTACGTTCCAAGTTTCCAAATACACTAAACTATTACAGTCCTTGTGTGTCTATTTTTGTTATGTATTATGTATTCCGAAAAAGTAATGTAATATCTATGTACGTCAAGCTTTGGGTCTCTACACCTACTCAAACAAATGCTGATTCAATTGAACCACTTTGGAGCTTCAAATTTATTAGACAATCAGCAGTACAAGATATTTCACAACCAACAATTTCTCAGATTGAGGTGACTCCTCAATTAGAAGAAAAAATAGTGTGTCAAACTATTGAAGATCCTAGAGAAGTTGATGTGGATAAACATGAATCTTATCATCCTATACAACACACTATGATTGTTCAGGAGGAATTATCTCATGATGAACCTATATTAGAGGAACTAGTTTTGGAGGAAATCAATGAAGAAGATTCTAAAAAGGAGGAAAATCATACTAATTTTAATTTAGAAGATAATCCTTCTGATATTAATATAGAAGTTCTTAAGGATGATATTCTTGTAGAAGAGTTAGGGAAGGACTCAAAAGAATCATCAATATTGAATCTAGTACAAAGAGAGGATAAAGAGAAATTAGATTCTGAATCTCTACATTTAGTTTTGTTAAATCCAGTGGAAGAACATATTGAGAATCAAGTGGAAGGTTCCTATGATACTTAGAATGATCATGAGTAAGAGTAAATAGGAAAATTTAATAATGTTCAAGATGAAAATTATTCTTTGAGAATAAAATTTGAAAAGGAGATACAAATGTTTCATAACATGATAGATGTTTCAGTTTCCAAAATGAATGTGGATATTTTTATGATGGAAATGTTAGTTTTATTTGGAAAAATGAAATCTGAAATTGATCTGAAATCAGATTTCAAAAAATTCAAAATTTTCATAGGGGAAAAGTTTGCAACTATCAGGGGCAGTGAAGAAGGTACCTCAGGTACATCGCCTAATCTGATAATGATATTTCAGGCCTTTATAGCAGTACTGAGCAATATGAATGAAAGATTGTAGGACCTAATGTGTAATAATGTTTTATTATCTATTTTGTTGGATTATCAAAGTCATCTTGTTGGCCAACATACATTAGATGAAGAAGGGGTCAGTGTTCTGTAAACAAATTCATGGAGAAACTCAATCAATTTATATAGAATGAAGGGAGGTTACTTGAGTTTTTCAAGGTCAATTTCACTGAAGATATCCATATGACTCAGGAAGGATGGGATCTCATTTTTATGTTAGGTGTTGGACTGATGAAAACGTTGAGACTGTAGATTTCAGAGTTCCAGGAATTTATTCAGAGGCGCTGAGACCTGTTTCCCAAACCATTTAAGCTCATCCTTGATTCTCATTGTCATTATTGTACTTATAATTATATTTTCAATAAAATATTCTTACATCACATGTTCATATGATTTTATTTATTTTTTTATACTTATATGCTAGACTACCAGTAATATAGGTTTAAATATTGATTAATAGTTTATTATATCATTTACATTAGTTCAAGTGAAACATTAAATTGTGTTATATTACTAATTATATTATTCCTTTTAATATCAAAAATTAGGGGATAAATATGGTTAAACACAAATTATTTTTATATGTTTAATATGAAAAAACACAACATTATTTTTAAAAAATATTTTACTCAGAATGATAAAATAAAACTTTTCTGTTTCGGGGAGAAACATCTAAAAGTTGTATTTTATTTCTTTTATAAATTATCATTTGAACACATAATTTTATTTTCATTATTTATAAAGGTGAATATATAATATTACTTTATAAAGAGATCGAAATAATAAAATTAAGGAATAATTTTTTAAAATTAAATAATTTATTTATTTTTGAAAAATTCAAAAATATATACAATTAATTATGTAAGATAATTTATTTGGATATTTCGTGGATTCTGTGATCGTCAAAATGGTAGATATTGTTGAGAAAGTGTTGTTTTCAAAAACACTCTATTTTATTAAGGGGGGTTGTTGAGAACATTACTCTATCTCTTTATGATGATTTGGATGTTCACAAATACCCTTATTTTTTATTCTACTGATTTTTAACTTATAGTATATTTATAGAAATTAATATTTTTCATTTCTCTATTTTGGAATAATAATAAATTATTTAATCTACGTTGAATATTTGAAAATGTGTTTGGAAATCATTTTGGCACTTTAGTGTGTACTAAAAACATTGTTCATGCTCTACAAGTTCAGAAACCACATTTGCATGTTCTGGAATCACTGTTCAAACCCTACGTTAACGAGCATAGCGTAGGGGTTGAATCTAATGTTGACTTTTTGGGATATCAGATATGTATGGAAGAAGAACCCTATGTTTGGGATGGAACCTTACAATCAGGATATCATAAAATTATAGAAGAGGAACCCGACGTTAGTATGAAACATTATGTTTGTTTCTCAAAAGTATGGTTCAAAATCCTTTCTTTTGTAAACACCATTACGTAGTATGAGAAATGTATGGATCATGTACCATATGATTAGAAGATGAAAAAAGTATGGATCATTTACTGTATGTTTGAATGTTGAAGAGAAAAGTATGGATGATCAAACTTACGTTTTAGTTCAACCATACGTTTTTAGAATGGATCATCAAACCTTACATTCCTAATAAACATTACACTGTGAACCTTATGTTCAGATAATATATGCTATGCAGCTCAACCCTATGTTTGGCATCATAGACTTAAATTATGACATTATTAAGAAATGGTCTTTATGAAGATTATTAGGCTGATTTCAAACTATATTAAAAGCCTTAATGTAAAGCGCATCTTTGAAAGATTCAAATCCATTTATTTTTGATTCAAAGGATCTATTTAAGAGGATATTTTCCCAGTGAATATTTTGGGGAGTTATACCTGCATTTTTATTCATACATTTGAATATAGTGATTCTACAGTAGATATTTTTCGACCTAAATTTGAAATAAAAACATTCTTTCCTATTATATATATCGGTGACATTTTGTATTACATGGAGATAGGTGAATCATCGAATAGAAGATAAGGATAATATGATACTGAGTTTTTTTACTATAGTTTATAGAGACATTTGATATTTATATATCTACTGTTACAAGGAACCACAAGCTCTATTATTCAGGAGAAGAAGAAACACATTGATCATTCACTCTTTCTATATTGAATATCTATTTTCATTTCCTTGTTGTTGGAGTTAATGAGTTCATTTTTTATATCTATTGCAACTATATCGACTCAGAACATACCTTTTCTAAAGAATATCTTTTTTGAAGATGAAGATCAAGCAATTTTCAGTTGTGTACCATTGCAACTATGGAGAACAACAGGAATGATTTTTCAGACAAATAATCTTTTTATTTTTAGTAATCGGCTTCTCTGAATATATTGTTTATTTGGTTCTTTGTATAAACCTGGAGGCTCTGTTATAGCCTTAACATGTAAAGGTGTCAGCTACCTACACTCATTTGTGGATGGTCTGTTGATAAGAGGACCACATAGTGAAATTAACTAGGCACATGGAGAAGAGTGTTGGTGGAATGGACTAGGGGCCTTATGTTCCCCGAACTACTATACATCCTTGTGTTCTTTAACTGTTTATTTTTCGTTGTATAAATAACATTATAAAGATATAATGATAGACTCGGCTATCTTTATGATTCATATAGAATTTCTTAAAGGCGCAATTAACACCCCTCTTATGCATATTTGTAATAACCCAATCCAACAGAGATGAATATATATGAAAAAATTATTTGAACATTTAATTTATTGTATGAAATACTAAATATGGGTGGAATGAAAAATTAGAATTATTATCCATTGGAATGCGTATAGAGTTAGCTTCCACACCTGAATGAAGTAAAACACTCCTACCCCTAACATTATATACATTTTCTAAGAGGGGTAAAACTATCTTTTGTTAGTGTCTCTATTATATCAATGTGAGAAACATTGATTCTTAAAATGTATGTGTATTTTGAATATTTAAAGGATTTCGAGAAAACAAGTATTAAATAACATAAATTTCACATCATAATGCATCAACTCCTACAAGTTTCACTAAGTGGAATATTTCTCATTCATATCTAAATAATAATTATGATGGGTGTTAAATTTTAATTTCAATTTATAATAAGGTGATTAATTTGAATATATTGAATGATTTATATAATTAACTAGTTTATGTACATTTTCAATAATAATTTTTTTCCCTAATACATGTTTTGTTATCATAGTGTATTTTATTGGTCAATTGGGTTGAGAAATAAATATTTTCAGACAAGTACATCTATATTGGATGTATAATTTTTCATGGTTTATGAAGGTATTGAAGGGATATATTTCGACCCTACATCATCCTGAAGTATACACTATTGAGAATTATATTTTTTAGGAGGTTTGCAGAGTTCAGTAAATTCTTTTTGTCTTTAATGGAGCACCTTGGTTTGCCTCTCGCTCCATGAACAGATTAACTATGATAGAAAAGAGATTTTTACCTTGAAAGTAAAATTGATGAAAGGTGTACCAATTAAGAATGTAATTTTAAACGTATTAAATAACTTAGATGATTCTTTACCATATCTAACAATTTATACTAATGATTTGAAATATCTTTATCCAACGAATAGTGATATGCAGATATTGAATGAGCAGAAATACCTATTTTTACATTTTCAACGATACTGTGTTTGGGAGATCAAATAAATCAGAACCATTTTTGTTGTTAGTGGGTGGTCCATTTTTAAATTTAGACTATATGTTATGTGTATGATTTTAGTGGACATACATTTCATACATTGGATCTTGAAATCAGACATTCTGTGAAAATTAGTTGGGTATTTGTGTTCAAAGAGGTAATTTATTTTATGATTTCCAATGAAAACCCCCACTTTTTTTAATGAAGTTAATATTATATAATTATTGAATAATAATATAAGGTATATAATATTAAATTTGACATTATAATGTTTAGATGAAAATGGTTAATCTGTAACAGTAGTTCCATAAATGATGAATTTGGAATGAAAATGGTTTATTTGAATATATTTGAATACACCGCTAATCTTTTTATAATTGAAACACATGAATAATAAATTTTATATGTTCTTTATAAACCCGATATGTCGTGGTCTACAAATTGACAAGGAAAAAAAGTATATTAATGATGAAAAACTATATAAAGATACTGACTTATATGATATCCCCAATTCCATTGAATGATTAACAGATAATATCAATGATAAATTCAAATACATGTATCATTCCATATGAAATTTTCTTGTAGATGGAATTTTGAAAAAAAAATGCATTATTACAATTCAAATCTTACAGGTATGTTGTTTTTATTTCTCATTATCTTTTTTAAATTAAATTTAACTATTGATATTTTAATATTATTTTATTTATAAAAACAAATATTATAATAAAAAACTAAATTTATTATGTATATTATATTTGTCTTTTAGTATACCATGCTTATCCTTGTGGAACATATATATTATTGGAATTTCTTGAAAAATAGTAATGAAAATATTATATGTTAAATAAAATTTTTCATAATTGTATATGGAAAAAATATTCATTTTTTGTATGAAATGATTAATTAGGTTGGTGAATTTTTAATAAACCTAGTCATTTTGGGGATTTTTTCCTTTCATCTATATTTTTTTTCATATATCATTACTCTTATTAACAATTTAGTTAACAATAAAACATATTAAAAATATGTTTATTTCTATTTAAATAATTTTTTGTTCAATAAATTCTCATTTTTTATTTACATTAGAATTTAATAGTTGTATTTTTTTTATTTTTGTAATAATTTTTTTCTTCTTTGATTTTATAATATAATGTCATATCAGTCAAATGATCCACCAAATACATTTGGATATGCCCGTACTCATAATTATGGAGTGGAATGTAGACATGCTTCACTTATTGATCCCCATTATTCTATACATGGAACATCTTCTCTATCTTTGACAAAAAACCATTCAATATTTACGAAACGTGGAAGCACACGTTTTCAAATATTATCAGGTTCATATAGCAAGGACCAGAGGATATCAATATAATATGATGATAATGATATTCCGAGAGGTCCAAATTCAAATCAATAAGAGTATTCTTCATCATTTTAGCCAAAAGAAAAGTTTTTTTTGATTGATGATTGGAGATGTTTTAACAAATTGAAACTATCTCACTTGTATGAGATTAATTTGGTAAAATATATTTTATTACTCTAAATTTATTTAAATTTTTATATTAATATATATTATCCCACTTCATCTCAAATGAAATATGATATACCATATACTGGATATGTTTTTAGGAAATTTGTATCATTGTATTCTAGGAGATGGTGGTATGTTCGGTCAAATATAAAATTAGGTTTCACATTTAGTAATATGTTACATCATAATCCATTTGGAATATATCTCTTTATATATAATGACAAATTGTAAAAAAAATTGAGAGTGTGAGACAATAAGTTTTTTTATATGTCTAATGTTACTTTTTAGATATTTTTTATATTACTGATAATATTAATTATTTATTAATGATTTATATATTTTTCTTTTAATAAAATTGTGGTTATATCTTCTAGAGATCCAATATAGAAATGTATACCCTTATACATTATCATATGGATGGTATATGTTATTAGAAGAACATGTGATTTATGAGAATTTTCAATAACCTAGACGTCTGTCTTTAGATTCTACTACTGTTTTCCAGCCTCCCCAATGTAGACATAAAAAATTGAAGAGGGTTATTTAATAAAAAACAATATATTATGAAGTAGTTCTAGGTTTTAGATGCAATAATTGTAATATTTGTACATTATTTATTTCATTATGTTAATTATATTCATTAAATATTGTTATTCAATGCAGATTTTTTCAAATGTTTCATACAAGATTCTTTTAAGGTGTAGATCACATAGGGGTACTTTTAGGTGAGGGTCAAAAAGATATTCTTGCTACAACATTGGTAAATATTGATCACCTAGGTTATATACGAGGACCCCTGGTGGATGTAATTGTGAAAAAAGTGATTCTACATTCTACAGATTCTTCAACAGATGGTGTTTATAAATAAAATACAATCTTTGGAAGATGATGTTTGGGGAAATCTTGTGTTGATGGAGAATATTATCATATATTTGGTATTGTTGATTTTTTAGACATGAAATGACACTTACAGACTGCATATCCTACTCCACCACTTACACTAGTAGATCCCACTCTTCCAGCTCCGTCTGTGGACCCCACTCATTATATTAATCCTAAACCACCTCCTCCACTACTTCCCAATTGTTATATGTTATATATTTATGATATACAGTATCATATTAAAGAATATGTGATGATATTTTATATCGGATATTTCATTCAATAACAACATTTGGAGATAGAGAAACACAGAGTCATTGTAAAAGATATTATAGTTAGATCAGTTTGAGTACATTTGACTATAGATGAGGTGTATATAGTTATAGAAAGTATAAAACTCTTTTTAGTTTGTACATATATACCTTGTCGACATATTATCATATATTTATGTGTATATTTTATATTTTATTTCCTTTTGGTATTAAATTGGTTTTACAATTTTCATGTGATTATATAGAGTCATACACATCATAACTTAACATTTTATCAATTTTAAAACATTCACCAAGAAAAAATAATGTATATTAATAAAATAATTTGTGTAATTTTAAAACTGCCCCACCCCAGTTTTATTACAGTGAACCATATCGTCTCTTTTATACACACATAATGAAAAGTATAGATCATCCATGATCTAAATCGATTAATACCATACACTATTAACCACATTTCACTTATCTTGAATTGGATATACTAGTAACTTTATGTCATGACCTGCCTTCACCAAGATGACGGATGGGACAACATATTTCCAGACCCTTCCTTCTTCAACTTGAATATGAGATAATGACCCCCGAGAACCGCCTCCAATAGGTCTCAGAGTGGTGACTTGGACAAAGGGTATAAAATCACACACAATATGGAAGGCAATAGCATTTTTATTTAGTATAATCGTGTGATAAGATAGTAAATCCAAACTTCACCAAATCTGGAGGTAAAAGTAATGAAAAAAACAAAACCTTCTCATAGGCATGTCCAAAGGCAAATGCTACAAATGTACATGAAACCCCTTCAAAGAAAGTGCCGAAGAAAAATAAAGCAATAGAAACTGTACCAAGGTCTAAACTAGTATGGTCCTACACGATCCTTGATGTCCTCCTAAAAACATAAAAACAGTTTTTATACATAGGGTGAGTATACATGTATACTCAGTTGGGAAAACCAAAAGCTTTTGTGCACAAGTGGGGAGGCATCCTAATTCCCTATGAGAAAAGGAGATAACTAGAGCACCTAGCAAGGAAATTATCCACCCCAACTTCTCCTAGGAACACTAACCAAATAATTCAAGTCAATTATTGTAATAGTAACAACACATCGATGTTTGGGTACCCCGCAACACTTTCCCACTGGTCATTGAAGACATCCTACAAATCAGACCTCTCCTTCCATTCTCACCATAGTCCTAATGTCGTACCCTGACCGTAAACTCCCGGTCTATAACCACACTTCCTACCTGCAAACACTAGGGCCACAACAACACATAACCACGCACCAAAATTCCTAGGCCCAAACAACTACCGCCACACCTGAAGACACCTAGGCCTCATCCCGAAGACACTTGTTAAACAAGCTGCCCACAGACACCTGGGCCAACCACCAAAACTACCCCGCCTGAACAATATTGTACTATAATAAACCTCAAACCATTATAGCCTACCTGATGGATCTTCGGATACTCTGGAAAGAGAGCAGAAAAGGAGATAATTTCCATCCACTCAGATGAGTGTTGGAAAAAACAGCCACCCCCATGAAATGGGGTTTTTCGGCATGAAGTGCTCAACATGGGTGGGGAGTGACTAAGAAAAATGAGAACTAAATTATACATATAGGTAAACCATAACTCATCCCAACCAAGGGGTTCCAAAACCATCCCAACCAAAAACTTATTCGTTACTACTCATTCATAAGAAGAAACAAACCCACAACCATGTCACAATTCATTCCTGGAAACAATTCCCCATTGAACCCATTCTTGTTCTCATAGTCATGTGATTCCATTTAAATTAATTCTTAAATAATATAAAAATAATAGGTATATACACAAGGAAAATAAGGAGAAAATAACTAAATAGTAATTTAAGCATTCACACTCGGTTCTCTTGTAAAGTCACAACAACAAGAAGGATCTGTGACATCCCTTTGTTTTCTAAAACCAACCCTATCACAAAAATATGAACCCACTAGGCCCATCAAATCCACAAGCTAACAATTAAACAATAGGGGATCACATCCCCATCCATGTCACCTCACAAGCATCAAGGAGAAAAACTATACTCATCATCAGAACAGAGTAAGAGAGTTTCCATATTTAGACACACCATTCTTTTAGTTTCTTCTTTCCATTTGGCTAATATGGTGACCAAACAAGTTTTCATATTCATCGGACATCTATTTAATTAGACAAGTTTATGTGATTAAACACTTACCATGTTACATCAATTCAATAACATAATTAACCAAAAAAACAGAGAACCATTAGTGCACAAGGAAGGGCTGCCAATGAACATGATTTTTAGTTGACATAAGACCATAGAATCCACAATATATAATCAAGGATAAATAAGAATAGAAGAATCATCTAACACAATACTTAAATATTTAAAAGTCCATTTATTATCTTCATTAAGGTTTGTTTTCAACCATTCCTATATAAACATTAGCATACCCACACCGCATGATACACAATAAAGAGAGTCGCATGGAGAACCCTACATAGATGATCAATGATCGAAGTTTCTCTACACACACCATGAATTGTGGATGCATGACTTGCAGGGGATGATCTTTGTTGACTCCAAGGATGTTTAGAAAAGCCTCATCATAGGCACACCACTTGCCTCGAGAAGGGGTACTCCTAATGCACTTGGAATGAAAAGAAGACTAGCCGAGAAGAAGATGATGAAGAAGAAAAAACTCTTGTGCAATAAAATGGTGAGATGTTGGAGTTATGGGATATTTAATTTTGAACGGCTTTAAAGGAATATTGTGGTTTCACCACGCTGTTGGGTGGTTACACACAATGGAAAAAATTGTCATTTAATAATTCCCCTTTGATATGTATCCATAATGGTTGTGTGTTAAACAGTTTCCTCTAATTAGAAGAAATGTTCAATAGGGGAGAAAATGGAAAGTATGGGTAAACGTTGTGACACTACAGAAAAGAAACACATTTTGGAAATTAAAGGGTCATCATGCTCTAGTATGATTTTTAGATATCATTTATGTACTTAAAATTCTTCAAAAAGGGGTATTAAATCTTTTTTTACATCAAAAGATATGTTGCGGGAGTGAACGGGGTCAGAAACTGAAAAAGCGAACAAGGGTGGGACATCATTCGGTGAGCAATCGTAACGGTGCCATGGTCATAGTTCCACCATGGTTGATACCACCATTTTGTTGTGCTACCATCATGGTGCCACCGACATGGTGTCACCGTATCATTGCCTCACATGTTTGGTGCAACACTGTAAGCGGTGCCACCATCACGGTGTGACCATCACAGTGTCACCGTAATGGTGGCACAGGTTTGGTGGGACTCTGTAAGTGGTACAACCATCATGGTGTAACCATCATGGTGTCTCTATAATGGTGCGGCATGTTCTGTGGAACATCATACACGATGCCACCATCATTTTTTCATCGTAAAGGTGCCACTGTTTCGGCGTGTGACCGTGAACGGTGCCTCAGTTTTGGTGGAACTTTTTGATGGTACGTGGTTTTGGAAAACTCCTCAATGAGCCACTACCAAGGAAATTACATTAGATTCCTCTCAATGTATTCTCTCCCATTAGAATTAAAACCAAACCCCATGAAAATAGCGGGGTTCGAACAACTACCATGAAAGATAGCTCTCAGGAGTAAACCACATTGGCATCTGGGAACACCTCTCCCTAATGTAACCACACAAACATTTATAGGTCATACCATCCAGTCATATGGTTAGGGAGTCCCATATTCCATGTCAACATACTATCTTCTTTGGGTGGCACTGACACGCTCACATGAGTTTAATCACATCCACTACAATGCTTCTTGATTACAGATCAGGTTGTCCCCATCCCATAGTCAGGACACATCACACACATCCAGATAACATGGAAAACAACACACCACCAAGTTAACAATGTCAAGCACTTCATCTCCACAAGTATAAAATAAAACAGAAAAAAAACTCAATATAACTCTGGGTACTGGGCACACATATATGCCTCCCATTCCCAGGTACTCTCCTCGATTCCACCATGCCTCCAAATACTCAATCCAAGGGAATGGTTCGTCCACAGAGCACCTCCACCGCACAATCCTCGATCCTCACAGGTCTTTCTACAATTGTCACATCATCCTCAATATCATTATTTCCCTAGTAGAGGACATGTGAATCATCATTTAGGTACTGAAAGAGTCGAGACACATGGAAGATGTTGTGCACTCTCAGTAGCAGCGGTGGTAGCACTAGCTGATAATCCACTTCGCCGACCCACCACAACACTTCGAATGGTCCAACGAATATTGGAGAAATCTTACTCTCTCTACCAAAGATATATTTTCCATGCCGAGGGGAGATCTTCAAGAACACAAGGTCCTCGACATCTAATTCCAAGTTCTCATCATGTTAACATCGTATATATTCTTCTATTCCGGAGCCGCCTTCATCCTCTCCCATATAAGCTGATCTATCTTCGTCGTGGTCTGCAACACATCCGGGCCATGAACACCTGCTTCCTCGATATTTGTACAGCATACGGATGAGTGACCCGGCCTACCATAAAATCTTCAAATGATGCCATGCTAATGGTATAATGATACCTATTGTTGTAGAAAAACTCTATTATTTGTAAGTGTCGTACCCATGATCCCCCAAAGTCCAAAACACATGCTCATATCATATTCTCCATCGTCTGAATGGTGTGATCTATTTTCGAATTTGTTAGGGGGTGAAATGAAATGTTGAGGCATAGATGGGTTCCAAAAGCACATTGCAATACTTTCTAGAACTGTGAGGTAAATCGGGCATCCCGATCAGATACTATGGAACTCGGAACTCCCAGAAATTTCACCACCTCCTCTACGTACCTCTGTGTTAGGGCATCCACCACACTTGACTATTTGATCGATAGTAAGTGAGAGATTTTTTTGTTGGTCTACAACTACCCAGATTGCATCACAACCTCCCTGTACCCTGGGTATTTATATGATAAATTTATCGAGATATCCTCCCACATCCATTCTAGGAAAACTAATGTCTGCAACAAACCTCTTGGAACGCGATGTTCAGCCTTCACCTGTTGAAACACTAGGAACCATGGCACAAATATATCCAATAACCATTTCACCTCAGGCCACCAAAACTCTTACCACATTCCTCGGTACATCTTGGAAGCTCCTGGGTGAACCTCTAGGGAAGAGTTGTGAAAATCACCATGAATTCTCTAACATATCACCTCTTGAATAAACCACTTCACATGGAACATAATCTGATTCTGACCATCCTCTAACCACTATTCCCATGCATTGCCTTTGTTAGCCTTATCGTGCATCACATCACTCTCTGAGTCTCCCCGCTGAGACTCCTCTACCTACCGCAAGAGAGAGGACGACACTGTCATCTGAAATAAGACACCTCTACCACCATCCACCCATGCATCCAGGTGCAGGGCAACCAACTCCCCCATCACATTACAAGCGTATGCCGACTCTCTAACCACATACTTCTATGAGTACCTACTTAAGGCATCAACCACCACGTTTCAATTTACTGAGGTGTTGGAAATATCGAAGTTGTAGTTCGAAAGAAACTCCATCGACCTCCAATTCTGCATGTTCAGGTCTCGCTTGGAGAGGATATACCCCATGCACTTGTGATCTGTGCTGAAAATAAATTGTTCCACTATAAGGTAATTCCTCCATAACATTAGTGAGAACACTACCGCTTTGAGCTCCAAGTCATGGGTGGCATAGTTACATGCATGGAAACATAACTACCTAGACCCAAAAGTAATCACCCCATGCGATTTCATCAGCATACACCCTAGACCAAGTATATAAGCATCACAAAACACCTAAAACACCTCTCCTTCTTCTAGAAACCTCAGTACTAGGGCACTAATCAACTTCCCTTTTAGATAACTGATGGATGGATCACACTGTCCACTCCACAAAAAATCCTGGTATTTCTTGGTCAAGGCTAAAAAAGGTGTCGCAACTCATGAGAAGTTGGGAATGAACCTTAAGTTGAAACCTGCCAAACCTAGGAAACTACGAACATCTTCCACATTCTTGGGTTCTTTCCATTAAAAAGCCTCTTTCACCATTGATGGGTCTACTGTTATTCCCAGATCGGACACCATGTGTCCATGGAGGTTCACTTCTCGCATCCAGAACATGCACTTGGACAATTTCCAGTAGAGCAGGTGGTGTCGGAGGACCTCTAAAACCAATCTCAGATGCTTTGCGTGATCATCCCTTGCACTTGAGTAGATCAGGATGTCTTTAGTAATTAAGACTACAAACCGGTCTAGATATTTCCATAAGACATAGTTAATGATCACCCTAAACATTACTAGTGCATTTATAACACCGAACGACATGACTAAAAACTCAATGAGCACATATCTACACCTGAAGGAATTCTTCGAGATATCCCCCTATTTCACCATCAACTGGTGATATCCTGGTCATAGGTCGATCATGGAGAACCATCCTGCAACCTTTAACTATATAAAAAGGACGTTTATCCTCAGGATGGGGTAACAGTTCTTGACCGTTACCTGATTCAGTCTCTGGTAGTCTATGCACAGCCTAAGACCATCATCTACCATCTTCGCGAAGAGGACTGGGGAACCCCAAAACAAATATCTTGGTCAAAAAAAACATTTATACATCATATCATCAATCTGAATTCATTTCTCCCACATCTCAGAAGTTGACATCTGATAGGGATCCATCGAAATCAGATAGCCACTGGGATTCAAGTCTATAATGAACTCAACTTCATTTCATGGGAGTAGATTCACCACTTCTTCATGGAGGACTTCACGAACACACTGAAGATCCTCGAGACTTCCAACATATATGTATCTTCTGACCACAATGAAAGCTCAAATAAAAAGAAAATAAGGGGCTCTACTCATCAGTTGTCTTCCTAAAAACCCTGATCATTGGAGAAAGTCACATGTGGGCCATCCTCATCGGAGACCATGATTCTATGTTAGATATAGTTGATAACAGCATGTATAGAAAATATCAAGTCGATTCCTGGGAAAAAATCATATAGTTGTATCTGCAATAGTAGAAGATCCATGCTAGACTGATGTGTCCATATCATCAGTATACACCCTCTTCAAACATAAAACAAGTTGGTCTGGCCTTTGATTTGCATACAAAACACTAGGTTCATTAGAAGTATCTCATAATCTAAACTCAGGGCATGGGTCAGACTAGGTGCAACAAATGAGTGCAAAACTCCTGTGTCAAACAAGGCATAGATAAGGGTACTAAAAAATATGATCGTACCTCGAATGACTTCAGACCCTGCTGGAACTACTGCCTATGTGGTGTGTAACTGCCCACGACCATCTTGAATTCCCCTTGGTTCATGGTAGCCTCCCCGACCATGCCCTGGTCATGGTCCCTGAGGAGTACCTTGAGGCCAGCCTCCCCATGAAACATTATCTCCCAGAGGAGCAAGTGCTCACTGTCCCTGTTGCTACTTTTAAAAGGGCCAGGCTGGAAACTTCTAATATAAAGGTGGCTGGAGAACTGGAATACCCCTACTGTACTGCACTTAGTCTGTGCACTGATTCTGGTGGTTCCCATGGCTTCCACAGATGAAGAATCTCAGTCCTAGCCCTGAAAGAAAAGAGAGAGGACCGGGATATCGAAACTGGAACTGTTGGGAAATTCTCCCCACAGGCCGATACCTAAAGGCCCTATAATGACCCATAATTTACATAAATTGTTATTACATCAGAATTGAATAATAAGTGTTACAAAATATAACAAAAACCTGGAAAGGACCGTATAGGTATATTGTCTTTGGAAACTGGGAAACATAAATAACTGGTTCATAAAGAATCTACATTGTCTCCCATTTATTTCATCATATCTAGAGTCCCTTTTGGAATATCCTTCTTAATAACCTTATTCATAACCTGGGGAAATAAAACGTACAAAATGGTGAGCTCAAATGCTCAGTAAGGGTAAACTAAAGAAATATCAATCACAATAGATTCATAAGAAAATATCATTTTGGAAATCTTAACCTGCAAAAGAGATCATAATTTCATAACATGGGATAAATAATATTAGTAAAATGAAATCCCAATAATCATAACATAAAACATGAAACTTTGTGGCATACACACATAATCATAGAGAATAATTTATTATTAGTCAAGACTCATAGCCAAGACTATCTTAGCAGACAAAGTCCATTTCTGAACCGAGTTCACTCCTTGTTTTAATCCTGTTTCACTGAACCGGTTTAACCTTCCGTTCTAGCCATGTCTATCTCATGATGTATAAATCATTAACAAATGTATTGGAGGGAGATATAGGACCCACCCATCCCATAATGAATCCATTCTTATGTGTGCCACAAAATCATAAATAATAAATCATAGCATAACCCATGTAATAAAAATGGGATTCTTAAACATCATGACATCATAAAACAATTAATATAAGATAAAGGAATTAAAAAAAATAATTACATCACAACATAATCAAATAAATGTAATAACAGGGATAGAAACATAACCCTACATTATCTTAGATGGAAAATAATTTTGATAAAACACTTGAACTTCATTCTTGAGGAAAATATCATTTCTACTTCAAAAACGTTTTCCTTTATTAACATGTCATACAATTTTAAACTAAAATAAGTTGATTAAAAATAAACATTAAAACTTGTAAAGGAAGCTTCTTGGAAATAATGTTTTAAAAATCCATTCATTGTATATAAGTTAAAAAAACATTCTTCTCGTACTTTTTTCGGAAAAGTCAAAAAGTACCTCGTATGAAAAATGACAAAAGATTCACTTCATATCTTTTACTAAAAACTCACAGAAGGGTTAAATTGGATATAAACAGTTGTATAAGGATATAAATATTACATATTTAGGAAACATGGATGTGGATGATAAATATTCCCTCGTAAATTCTGATGTATAAATAATCTCGGATAAAAATGAGATTGTGAGATTTTCCCTTACCTTAGGTATGATTTTCTTCGTAAGTGTCTGACCCTCCTGTATAATGATTTAAATAATTTCATTGACTTATTCAAAAATCATAATTATTTTTATGATATCATATATTGTCATCATCTTAGCTTCTTATTAGTAATATTTCATTGCTACTTGTTATTCGGGTGATTATTACTTTTTGTTCTAATGCATGTTTTTTCTAATAAATTATTATTCTTCTCTTTAGGTTATAGATACCTCATTTCCAGAATGGTATTAGTGTAATATATATCATATTCATTCATTTAATTCATTTATATAATCATTATGCAATGAAGATCATGGATAATGAGTCGCATCACATCGTGGAGACGGTATTCCATACGTACACACGAGCGATGATATCATTCCCATGATCGTGGAATTGTATTGGAGTGTATGTATAATATTTCAGAATCAAAATCACTTTACAATAATCATATATAGTTATTCATTACACCATTATACCCATCCAAGTAAGTTTGTGGTGGAAAATAGATTACACCACGACGTGGAGATGGTATTCTGTACGTACGCATGAGCAGTGATTTCATTTTCCGTAGGATGGATAGATTGTGAAATAGGGTTGTTTCATACGTATAATAAAATATCAGTATATGTGTGATACTGATGTAATTATTTCATAATGAAACAACTAAAGAAGAAGATGTGGAAGAAGATATAATGTTGAAGGAATCTGTAATGGACATTACATCTTCTTTGAAGCGCCTCTTTGAGACCTCCTCTTAGGGCACTAAAATTCGCCTTTGAAAAAGCCCAGGACCTCTATGATGTTGCTAGGGAAGTTTACAAGAGAAATTGTCAGGGGTTGGCCGAGCATGAAGGCTCAAAGTGGTGTGAGGAAGAGAGGGAGGAGGTGACCTTTTATAAGGGAGGAGAGGGGCACCTTTGAAAAATCAAATAATATTATATTATTATAAAGTCATATTCGGTTTCTAATTGATCAAAATTGATTTATTTAGGAGCTAAGGTGGTTATGTGTTGAAATCCTCTAATAAAAGATAATTTAATCAAGTTTAAGTATCTATTTTAACCTTATCATTTAGATTTAACTTTAAGTTAGATAATTTAACTTTTACCGTGTCTTCTTGTTTTCTTACATTATAAGGTTACTAAACATACTATTACAAGCCAAACGAACCCAAAGTTGTTTATTATTAATATATATAACCTTTTATAAGTCATTTGCAGAACCTTATATTTTTAGGAGTAAATAACAATTAATAATATAATATTTGTTTTAAAAAATATTTTTTGTCAATTTTGACACTATTTGGTAACTAATTTTTGTGAAACTAATAACAGAACGATTAGTTTGAACAAACTTAATTAAATCAGTACTAACATGTAATATTATCCTCGAAAATTATTTTAATTCATAAAAAGTCTCAAATTACATTTATTTGTGTATTTATAACATTAATTATGTCAGTATTTCATTAATAAGATAATTACTGCATCATCATTATGTCATAAATAAATTAAATTATTTAATGTATAAAAATTATAAAAAAAATACCATTCTGCAGGAAATCGTTTTAGATTTATAATGAATATTTATAGTCGAATTTATCTTATGTTTAACCATATATTAAAAATGTTTTAATTATTAATATTTGATTTTAACTATTTTAACTATTCTTTAAATAAATTAATATTAAATATCCTAATCTAATACAAGTGGGCCTAAATTGTCATATTTTATTCCTAAGGTTGTTTTTGGAGGAATTAAACTTATCCAATAGAATTAGGACATGTGTTACGGTAATAACAATGTCATTTTTACCCTTAATTACCCTATTTACTTTTAACCGTGGTAAATAAAAGTAAAAAGTTATTATACAACATAAATTATTTTCTTCTCATTGAAACACATTTTACTTAATTACATCAATCATGTCTCTCAGATTTTTGAAATTCCACTCACAAAAGCGGTAAAATTAGGTTTTATGTAAATTTGCAAATTCTCCTAGGAGGTGGGTAAAAGACGGTGAAAAGTTCAATATAATTTTTATATATCTAAAATTATTATAAAATGACTCCAATTAATTGAAATGAACTTATATATGTATTATGTATCAATTTTTTCCAAAAATATATTTAAATAAAAAAAATAATTATTTAAATAAAAAGTTGGTTTTTAAATAGTAACCCTGTGTTTTAACTATTCATCAAAAATTTAATGTTTTCAGAAAAATATCAAAATTTCACCCTAGGATCATTTCGATATTCCGAATCCAAAAATGAAGTCCATTTTGAAAAACTAAATTTACAAAATTTCAAAAAGTGGTTATTACTATTCATAACAGTTAGTTTTAATAAAATTTCAATAGCATATCGTTGTTCAGTGAAACTCAGTATTGCGTACGATGCAAGCTATTTAGGATGGCCGCGGTTGCATGTAAAGAAAGCCAAGCTAGTGTTTTCTGTAGTGAAGTATTCCTTTGTAGATTTATATAACATAAAAACAAAATATTTCTCATAAAAGTCTCGGGTGTTACATTTTATCCCCCTTAAAATGAATTTCTCCCTCGAAATTTGTCACTTTGTAACAAACAGATGAGGATACCTTTCCCTCATCATATCCTCAATCTCCCTTGTAGCTTCTTCTAATTGGTGGTTCCTCCATAAAACTTTCACCAAGCGAGTGGTCTTGTTCCGTAGGACTTTTTTGCTACGATCGAGAATCTATATCTGTTGTTCTTCATAAGAAAGATCTTGTTCCAGCGGTACAAATTCTGAGCTGAGTACATGTGAACGGTCAGGTATGTACTTTCTCAGGAGAGACACATGGAACACATCATGAACTTGGGAGAGATTCGGTGGAAGCGCCAATCGTTAAGCTACCTTCCCAACACGGTCCAGAATTTAAAAAGTACCGATATATCTAGGGATCAACATTCCCTTCTTTACAAATCTCATTACCCTCTTCCAGGGAGATATTCATAAGAACACTTTATCACCCACTTCAAACTCTAGGTCTTTTCTTCGGTTGTCGACATAACTTTTTTGTCGACTCTGATATGCTCTTATGTGTTTTTGAATAGATCTGACATTTTCTGCCATCTCATCATCAAGATCAGGTCCTATAAGCTTTCTTTCCCCAACTTCATCCCAGCAAGTTGGATTCCTGCATTTCTTTCTATAGAGAGATTCATAAGGAGCCATATAAATAGTGTAGTGAAATCTATTATTATAAGAAAATTCCACCAAAGGTATGTGTTGATCCCAACCACCTTTGATATCCATAGAGGAATCTCTCAAAGTATCTTCTAGAGTTTGAATTGTCCTCTCAGACTAACCGTCTGTCTGAGGATGGTAAGTAGTGCTGAAACTCAACTATGTATCTAGAGAATGCTGAAGACTTCACTAGAACTTTGAGGTAAAACTCGGATCCCGATCAGATATAATAGAAAGTTGTACTCCATGTAATCTTACCACATCCTTTATATATATCATGGAAAACTGATCTAGAGAGAAATATTATCTAATAGCAATGATGTGTGCCGACTTTGTAAGACGATAAACTATGACCCAAATAGCATTATTGATTTTCGATGTTTTAGGAAGTCCAGTGACAAAGTCCATAATGATGTTTTCCCATTCCCATTTAGCTATGGGTAATGGTTGTAACATCCCCTTAGACTTCTGTCTCTCACCTTTAACTTGCTGATAAACCAAGCATCGAGAGGCATATTAAGCAACATCTCTTTTGATTCCATCCCACCAGAAGTACCCTTTCAGGTCCCTATACATCTTCGTGCTTCCAGGATGAATAGACAATGAAGAACTATGAGCCTCATCTAGCATCTCCTTCATTAATTCTGGTACGGGAGGAACGCAAACCTGATTCCTGAATTCAATTATCCCATCACAATCAATTTTGAATACAAAAACATTTCTCACCTTTTTTGTAACTCTACATCTTCTTTATGTGCCTCTATAATCTTCACATGTATATATGGTTGAACATTCATTTGAGAAAGATAGAATTTTCCCCCTTCCATTATAATTCCATGATCCATCCTTTATAAATCCATAAATATTGGATCTTTTGTGATCCTCATTATGGATAACCTAGCATGGTCTTGTCGACTTAATGCATCTGCCACCTTGTTTGCTTTCCCAGGGTGGTAATGAATTGAGCAGTCGTAATCCTTAATCAGCTCAAACCATCGTCTATGGCGCATATTCATCTCCTTTTGTGTGAAAATATACTTCAATCTTTTATGATCAGTATAAATATCACACCATTCTTCATAAAGATAATGCCTCCAAATCATTAATGCAAATATTGACGCAGCTAACTCCAAATCATGAGTTGGGTAATTTTGCTCATGGATTTTCAACTGTCGTGAGGCATAAGCTATCACTATATCATTTTGCATAAGAACACACCCCATCCCCTTCATGGATGCATCACTATAGATCACAAAACTTTCTACACTAAAAGGAAGTGTGAGTACCGGTGCACTGGATATCCTTATTTCCAACTCCCTAAAATTCTATTCAAATTCCTTTGTCCAAACAAACATTACTCCTTTCCAAGTCAACCTGGTGATTGGATTAGATAATTGTGAAAAATAATTGACAAAACGTTGATAATATCCAACCAAACCAAGAAAACATTGGATCTCAGTTACTGTTGTTGGTTTCACCATCTTTCAAAAACCTCTCTTTTAGCTGGATCCACAGATATCACCTCTTTTGAGATTATGTGACCCAAAAATGCAACTTTTTGAATCCCAAATTCACACTTGGTAAATTTGGCATAAAGATTCTCCATTCTCAGGGTCTTCAATATAATTCTCAAGTGATCTTCATGTTATTACTTGCTCATTGAATATACAATAATATCGTCTATAAGGACTACCACAAACTGATCAATATAGTCTCTAAAGACTCTATTCATGAGATCCATGATGATAACAGGGGCATTAGTAAGACCAAATGGCAACACTATAAATTCATAGTGTCCATACCTTGTACGGAAAGTGGTCTTTGGTATATCCTCCATTTTGACCCTTAATTGATGATACCCTAAACGAAGAACAATCATGGAAAAGTATTGAGCTCCACGTAGTTGGTCAAATAAGTCATCAATGCACGTGAGAGGATATTTGATCTTGATAGTGATCCTGTTAAGTTCTCGGTAATAAATGTAGAGTCTCATAGATCAATCTTTCTTCTTAAAAATAGAATAGGTGCTCCACAAGGTGATGCACTAGGGCGTATGAATCCTTTATCAAGACTCCTTTGGAGTTTCTTCTTCAATTCCTGGAACTCAATTGGTGCCATTCTATATGGTGTCTTTGAAATAGGCAAAGCACCCTGTATGAATTCTTTTGAAAACTCAACTTCACGATTAGGTGGAAGACCCGACAATTCCGGTAGAAGGACATCATAAAACTCCATTTAAATGGGAATATTCTTTATCATGATTTTCTCACCAACCATTTGAGATAAATAACCTTAATTTAGTGGAATCAAAACCCATATGATGGAAGAAATTTCCACTGGAAGGTTATGTTCATCCTTGCATCGATAGACGATCACAGATTGATCTGGAATATGAAATGTGACTTCCCTTCTTTGGAAATTGATATGATCTCCATATAAAGAAAGCCAATCCATGAAATGAATCACATCAAATTCCACTATAGGAAGGATCACAATATTTTCAGGAATCACTTTCCCACAAACATCAATCGGAGAAGAATTATAAACTTTTGATGCGACTGGTGTGCCATTAGGTGTTATCACAGCAAACTCAACATCTAATTGTTGAGGTAATTCAGTGATATCCTTAGAAAATTCATTAGAAATAAAAGAGTGGGTGGATCCATAATCAAATAAAACATTTTCTACTTTATAGTGGATGGTAAGTGTACCTTTCACCTCTTCGTTATCGTACTCCACATCGCTGATAGAAATTGCATGTGACTTTCCTTTGTCTCTGTCCTTAAGAGTTTTTTGACGTCGATCATCATCATCAACCCATGGATTTGGGCATTGATTGGCATAATTACCCATCTCCTTGAACTTGAAATATTAATGTGTAGTAGTTTCATTCATTGTATCACTTCCTTTATTTGCATCATTAGACATTTTCTTCTCATTATTTCGACATTCAATCACCCGATGACCTTCTTTTCCGCACCTAGAACATTTTCTTGTCCCCTTAAGACAATTTCCTCCATGTTTCTCTCCACACATTGATCATAAGGGAAAACCAATCTTCTTTTCAATGTGCTCTTTAGATTTTCCATTGAATTCCATTTTCCTCTTCTTATCAAACCCATATTACTCTGGGTTTACTCCAATCTCCATTTCAACCTTGAGAGCACATCAAACGATTTCCTTGTAGCTATTGAAGTCCCTTATGGATAACACCCTTCTAAGACTTGGTTTTAAGCCACTAAAGAATCGATCGATCTTACTCTCAGGTTGGATAATAATACCAGAAGCGTACCTTGCAAGTCTTGTAATATTTTCTTTGTAGGAACCAACTGATTCATCATCCTTTTGCTTTAGTTCACGAAACACCTTCTCTATCTTTTTTCAGAGAATACGAGGGAAGTACTTATTTAAAAATATTTTCTTGAACTCGTCCCATTCCATGGACTCAATTTCATCCCTTTGCCTCGTATTCTTAATAAGATTCCACCATTTATCAACATCACCTTCCAAACAATAAACTACTAAGATGGATTTATCATGTTCAAAACATTGATGAACTAAAAATATCATTTCAGTGGTACTGATCCATTGTTCAGCCACTAATGGATTAGAAGACCCGCTGAATGAAGGTGGACGCTGCCTCATGAAGGATTCAACAGAATGTTGCTCCTTCCTTTTCTCATTTGGAAGTCCTTCATGATTCATAGCTTGAAAAAGTTGTGTGAGCATGGCTACAAGTTTTTTCATTCTAGCTCCCATAACATTTGGTTGCTCAGGGGGACAATCATTTCATTGCCCGTCGCATTCTGCATTAACACAGTTCTTTCGAGTTCCAGCCATTGACTAAAACTAAGAAGAATAGTGTGAGCAAAACTAATTAAAATAGGAAGACCACATAATCAAGAATAAAATTTTACACGTAAGAATTTAAGAACACTTGTTACAACATATAACAAAAACCATGAAAGGACTGTATAGGTATATTGTCTTTGGAAACTGGGAATCATAAACAACTGGTTCATAAAGCATCTAAATTGTCTCCCATGTATTTCATCATATCTAGAGTCCCTTTTGGAATATCCTAATTAATAAACTGCTTCCTGGCCTGGGGAAAGAAAGCATACAAAAGGGTGAGATCAAATTCTTAGTAAGGGTAAACAAAAGAAATAAAAATCACATCATATTCATAAGAACATATCATTTTGTAAATCTTAACCTGCAAAAGAGATCATAATTTCATAACATGGGATAAATCATAGTAGTGAAATGTAATCCCAATAATCATAACTTAAAACATAAAACTTTGTGGCATGCACACATAATCATAGAGAATCAATTCTTAGTAGTCTAGACTCGTAGCCAAGACTATCTTAGCAGACAAAGTCCATTTCTGAACTGAGTTCACTCCACATTTCAGTCATGTTTCACTAAACTGGTTTAACCTGTCGTTCCAGCCATGTCTATCTCATGAGATATATATCTTTACCCAATGCATTTGAGGGAGATATAGGTCCCATCCATCTCATAATTAAACCATTCTTATGTGTGCCAAAATATCATAAATCATAAATCATAGCATAACCCATGTAATAAAAATGGGATTCTTAAACATCATGACATCATAAAAAAATTCATATAAGATAAAGGAATTCAAAAAAATAATTTCATCACAACATAATCAAATCAATGTAATAATAGGGATATAATAAGAACCCTATATTATCTTACATGGAAAATAATTTAGATAAAACACTTGAACTCCATTCTTGAGGAAAATATCCTTTTACTTCAAAAACTTATTCCTTTCTTAACATGTCATAAAATTTTAAACTAAAATAAGTTGATTAAAAATAATCTTGAAAACTTTTAAAGGAAGCTTCTTGGAAAAAATGTTTTAAAAATACATTCATGCTGTATAAGTTAAAAGAACATTCTTCTCATACTTTTGTCAGAAAAGTCAAAAAGTACCTCGTACGAAAAAATACAAAATATTCCTTTCATAACTTTTACTAAAAACTCACCGAATGGTAAAATTGGATAAAAAAATTGTCAAATGATATAAATATTACATATTGAGAAAACATGGATGTGGATGATAAATATTCCCTAGTAAATTCTGAAGTATAAACAATCTCGGATAAAAATGAGATTGTGAGATTTTCCCTTACCTTAGTTCCAATTTGCTTCGTAAGTGTCTGAACCTCCTGTATAATTATTTAAATAATGTCATTGACTTATTCCAGAATCATACTTATTTTTATAATATCATATATTGTCATCTTCTTAGCTTCTTATTAGTAATATTTCATTGGTACTTGTTATTCGGGTGTTTATTACTTTTTGTTCTTATGCATGTTTTGTCGAATAAATTCTTATTCTTCTCTTTAGGTTAAAGATAACTCATTTCCAGAATGGTATTAGTGTAATATATATCATATTAATTCATTCAATGCATTTATATAATCATTATTCAATGTAGATCATGTATAACGAGTCACATCACATCGTGAAAATGGTATTCCGTACGTACGCACGAGTGATGATATCGTTCGCATGATCGTGGAATTGTATTGGAGTGTATGTATAATATTTCAGAATAAATATAAATTTACTATAATCATATATAGTTATTCTTTACACCATTATACCCATCCATGTAAGTTGGTGGTGGAAAATAGATTACACCACGGCGTGGAGATGGTGTTCCGTACATACGCATGCGCGGTGATTTCGTTTTCAGTAGGATGGATAGATGGTGAAATATGGATTTTTCTTACTTATAATAACATATCAGTATATGAGTGATACTGATGTTATTACTTCATAATAAAACAACTAAAGAAGAAGAAGTGGAAGAAGAAATAAAGTTGAAAGAATCGGTAACAGACATTACCTCTACATTGAAGCGCCTCTTTGAGACCTCCTCTTAGGGCACTAAAATTGGTTTTGAAGAATAACAGGACCTTTAGGATGTTTCTAGGGAAGTGGAGAAGAGAAATTGGCATGGGTTGGCCGAGCATGAAGGCTCAAAGTGGTGTGAGGAAGAGAGGGTGGAGAGGGGCACCTTTGGAAAAACTAAAAATATTATTTTATTATAAAGTCATATTCGGTTTTTAATAGCTTCAAATTGATTTATTTCTAAGATAAGTTGGGTATGGGTAGAAATACTATCATACTATAGAATTTAGACCTGTTTAGGTTTCTATTTTAACCTTATCATTTAGATTTAACTTTAAGTTAGATAATTTAACTTTTATCGTGTCTTCTTGTTTTCTTACACTATATGGTTAATAAACATACTATAACAAGCCAAAAGAACCCCAAATTGTTTATTATTAATATATATAACCTTATATAATTCATTTGGACAAACATTATATTTTTATGAATAAAATAACAATTAATAATATACTATTTGTTTTAAAAAACTATTTTATGTCGATTTTGACACTATTTGGTAATTTATTTTTGTGAAACTTATAACAGAACGATTACTTCGAAAAAAGTTAATTAAATCAATAATAACTTGTAATATTAACCTATAAAAATATTTTAATTCATTAAAAGTCTCAAAATACATTTATTTGGGTATTTATAACATCAATTATGTCAACATTTCATTAATAAGATAATTACTGTATCATCATTGTGTCAAAAATAAATTAAATTATTTAATGTCTAAAAATTATATATAAAATACCATTATGTATGAAATCCTTTTAGCTTTTTAATGAATATTTATAGTCGAATTTATCTTATGTATAACCCTATATTAAAAATGTTTTAGTTATAAATCCCTGATTTTAACTATTTTAACTATTCTTTAAATAAATTAATATTAAAGGTCCTAATCTAATACAAGGAGGCCTAAATGGTCATATTTTATTACTAATATTGTTTTTGGTCGAATTAGACTTATCCAATAGAATTAGGACATGTTTTAGGGTAATAATAATATCATTTTTACCCTTAATTACCCAATTTACATTGAACCGTGGTAAATAAAAGTAAAACGTTATTATTCACCAAACATTATTTTCATATCATTTAACCAAATTTTACTTACTGAAATCAACTTTGTCTCTCATATTTTTTAAATTCCACTCACAGATGAGGTAAAATTATGTTTTTTGTAAATTTGCAAATTCTCCAGGGAGGTGGGTAAAGGACGGTGAAAAGTTCAATAAAATTTTTATATATCTAAATTTTTTATAAAATGACGCCAATGATATTAATTGAAAATATATAGGTATTATTTATAAATTTTGAACTAATATAAATTTGAATAAAATAAATAATTATATAAATAAAATGTCGGTTTTTAAATAGTATCCCAGTGTTTTAACTATTCGTCAAAAAATTGAATGTTTTCAGAAAAATACCAAAATTTCACCCAAGGCTAATTTCGATATTCCGAATCCAAAAATGAAGTCCATTTTGAAAAATAAAATTTATAAAATTTCAAAAAGTGGTTATTACTATATATAATGGTTAGTTTTAATAATATTTTAATAGCATATCATTGTTTAGTGAAACTCGGTATTGTGTACGACACAAGCTATCGAGGAAGGCCGCAATTGTGTGTAAAGAAAGCCAAGCTAGTGTTGTGTGTAGTGAAATATTCCATTGATGATCTATATAACATAAAAAAAATATTTCTCATAAAAGTCTCGGGTGTTAGAGGTTGTAACGCTGGAGACCTGCTACTGACATCCTTTCCCTTTGACGAACCCAACTGGCACCCCTCTCATGGCACACCTCCTAGTGTGGGAATACTTTACACCACTTCAGAATTCTTCTAGACCTCCAATTGTGTCGGTAGGGAGAAGGGGGTGATGAAATATTAAAGAAAAGGCCGGAGTGTCTCTTCTAAACATCTTTCCTGATACTACTCATCCGAGAAAAGGTCCGGAGAAAAAAAGAAGGATATCCTTGAACTTGATCCCCAACTCCCTCACTGACATTCTCCCCTACTGATGGGAGAGTAGATCTTACCTCTTCTCTGCATTTATCATGGATGAGAGGAATTCCACTCGGAATTCCCTCTAAAAATTAGTCTACATATCCTTAGCCTCCCTCTTCTCTTCATGGTAGAGCATCCACAACAGATGCACTGCTCTCGGCATCTGGCTTATAGCCTGAGCAACCTAGTACTCTATCGGAGCCCAGATCAATCTGAAATCTATCACCAGATCCGCGAGCCAGCTACTGATTGTCCTCCTACTCTAGGTCAGTCCTCTGCCAATCAGCAAGCCAACCTCATAGGGCCTCGATTGCCCACACTACTCATCGTCATCTTCCAGGTTCCATAGTTACAAGGTAAACGAGGAATGAATTACCAAAGTAGTGTAAAAGATTTGTTTTAAATTTTCATAGATTTATTACTCATATTATATACCCAAAATAAAAAATAAACAAAAGGATACAAGTCATTATGATGCATGTACCTTTCCTAGGGTCTCTACCCCACAATCAATGTAGCCTCACTAGGTCGTTTGGTAGGACCAGAGTCCTTGAATCGGATCACGGGGTCCCTAAAATACCATTGTCTTGCTGGTCTTCCCAGGCCTATTTCATGCACCCAGATTTCCTAACACTGTTGACCAACCATCTCATGCAATCCTCACTGTTCCTAACCCCAAGATCCATATTATCCCTCAACCATCAACCTCACCTCTGATACCATTCTTTCACGACCTTCCTTCTTCATGATGAGGTAAGGGGCAACAGATTTCTAAAACCATCATTATTCAAATTGAAGAAGAGATAATAACCCCTGAGACCCACCTTCAGTAGGTCTGGAAGTTGCGACTAGCACCAAAGGTATAGAATCACACACCAGATGGAAGGCATTACCCTTTTTTTAGTAGGATCGTAAGATAAGATAGTAAATCCCAACAACACCAAAACTAGAGGTATAAGTAATGAAAAATAAACAAACCATTTCCATATGTATGTCCAAAAGTAAATGCTACAAATGTACATGAAAACCACAATGGAATGTACCAAAGAAAATAAAAACTACAACAACAAATATCCCAATGTTCGAACTAGTACGGTCCTGCATGATCCGCGATGTCCTCCAGGAAACCTAAAAATAGTTTGTATTACATATAGTGAGTATACAGGTATACCCAGTAGAGAAAACCAAATGCTCTCATGCACAAGTGGGGAGGCATCCAAATTCCCCACGAGAAAATGAGATATAAAGAGCACCTACTAAGGAAAAAATCCACCCCAACATCACCAAGGAACACTCCCAATATAATGTGAGCCAAGTAATGTAATTGTAATAAAACATTGATGATTAAGTAACCTACACCATTTTCCCATAGGTTATTGAAGATATCCTACACATTTGACCTCTCCCACCATTCTCGCTATAGTCCCACTACCATACCCCGCCCGCACACAACTAGGTTATAACCACAAATCCCGCACGCAAACACATGGGCCACAAAAAAACATAACTACACCCAAAAATACATGCGACAGAAAAACTACAGCCATGCCTGAAGATACCTGGGCCTCATCCCGAAGACACTTGGGAAACAACTTACTCGCACACACCTGGGCCAACCACCACAACTGCCCCGCCCGAAGAATCATAGGCTATAATAGACCTCAGGCTGTCACAGCTTGCCTGTAGGATCTTGGGATAATCGAGAAAGGGAGTAGAAAAGAAGCTAATATCCATCCACTCATTGGAGTGTTGGAAAAAACACCCTCCCCCAAGAAATGGGGGATTTCATCACGAAGTTCCCAACTTGGGTGGGGTGTGAATAAGAAACATAAGAAATAAGTTATATATATAGGTAAACAGAAACACATCCCAACCTTGGGGTTTCTAAACCAGATGAACCAAAAACTCCCTCTTTAATATTTATTCATAAGAAGCACGATACCCATAATGATGTCCCAAATCATTAATAGAACCAATTCCCCATCGAACCAGTTCATGTTCTCATAATCAATTGATTCCATTTAAATTAATTCTTTACAAATGGGGAAATAATAGGAATAGCCATAAGGAAAGGAAGGAGAAAAAAACCAAACATTAATTTAAGCATTCGCACCCAGTTCACTTATAAAGTCACAACTACAAGAGGGATCTGTGAGATCCCTCGAAGTACTGAAACCAATCCAATCCCCAACATATGACACCACACGACCCCCAAATCCACAAGCTAACAACTTTACAATTGGGTATCACATCCCCATCCATGACAGCTAACAAGCATCAAGTATAAAAACTATACACATCACCAAAATTGAGTAAGAGAGTTCCTAGATTTATACACACCTTTCCTATAGTTCTGTCTTTTCGTTTGGTTAACCGGGTGACCGCACAAGGCTTCTTATGTATCGAAGAACCATTTAATCATCCAAGTTTACGTGATTAACCTGTTTCCATGTTACATCCATTCAATCACAAAATTAACTAGAAAAAATAGGATCATTAGTTCTTAAGAAAGGAACAAAACGGCCTTGATTTTCAATGGGAATAAGTCCATAAAGTCCGCATCATATAATCAAGGACAAAAAAGTACATGTGATTCAACAAAAACAACCCTTTATTATTTAAAATCCCGATTTTTATCTACATTAAGGTTTGGCTTCATCCATTACCAATGAAACATTATCATAGCCGCCCCGCATGATACAAAATTAAGATAGATTGACGAAGAACCTGACCTAGATGATCAACATTCAATGTTTCTCTCTATGCACCAAGAACTGGGGATGCACAACTTGTATGGGAGAAACTTTGGGGACTCCAAGAGTGGGAAGAAATGATCTAGCATAGGCGCGCCCCTTTTCATTGGGAAGGGGGACTATAAATGCACTTGCAATGAAAAGGAGACTAGCCAAGAAGAAGATGATGATGAAGAAACACCAGTGCGATAAAAAGGTGAGGTCATGGAGTTATGGCCACAGTCCATTTTTTTATTTTATTAAAAATTCACTTTTACAGTAAGTGGGAACCTACGGAACCCCCGTCATCTAAACACAACCTCACAAAACAACCATTATATAGTTCAAATTTCAAAATAAAAACCCAAACATTCACAGCGCCTTGACGGTCAGATGAAACCAGTTCACAAAATTCAAAAATACAAAGCCATCTTGGATCCAAAAAGCCACAACCAATAGAACAAATTCAAATTTTAATGTCAAAATGTAGTATACCACATCACGCCGTCGCCGCTGTCACTGTCACCGTCACCTCGAGACGCACATATCGACACTGAATCCATCAGATCGCTGAACCATTGCAGACCCCTGTCATCATAGAGAAAACTGTAGTCATCACTATAGAGCACCACCAGAATCTCTGTATCACCGAGGAGAAGTCATCATCGCTTCCGAGAAGAAACCCCATGCATAACATCCAAAAATCAGTGGCCTTCCCAAGTAACCCACCATAGAAAACTTCTAGATCGTGCCACCAATGACCACCGAGAAACACCAAAATCGTGCCAAAAAAGATAGAACTAGCGGATGAAACCCAAAGAACATAAAAAAGCCCCAAAAAACAGGATGAAAATAGGATATGGGTGAAACGAGACTGAAACCCTAAAAATAGACTAGGATTGAACGGAAAATAACCACTGCAAGGGGATGAATCCCAATAAAGAAACTGGGGGATGAAACCCTAAATGAAGAAGATTGCGACGCCAAGAGGTCCCCACCCACCAAACTACTAACCCAAAGCCTCGGTGTGCCCATCGCTCCATATCCGACCTGGAGAGGAGTGGTGGAGCTTGAGGCTAGAGCGAAGTAATGTGGCCAGAGAAGGCCTTCACTGAGCCAGTGGGGGAAAAACAGGGGGAGGATAGAACCTCGACATACCAAATCCAAGAAAAACGAGAGAGGAGAAAACCAGGAATGGCGGGGTAAAAGACCGACGCTGGGGAGAAACCCTTGTCGGAGGAAGATGGAGTGCCGAGATCATGGAGTTATGGGATATTGAATTTTGAACATCAATAAAGGTTTATCATGGTTTCTCTATGCTTTTTGGTGGTTACACATTATGGAATAAATTTTCATTTAATAATTCCAATTGGAGAGGTGGCCATAATGGATGTGCATTAATTAGTTTCCTCTAATCAAATGAAAACGTGCAATATGGGCGGAACTGGAAAGTATGTGGAAAGGGTGTGACAATGAGGAACAGAAACATGTTTTGGAAAGTCAAGGGTAGTATGGATCTTAGGAGATTTTTCGATATCATTTATTAGACTTAAAAGTCTTCACAAATAGGTATTAAACCAGTTTTATGTCAAAAGAAATGATGCGGGAGCGGATGGAGTCAGAACAGGACAAAAAGAACAAGGGTGGGACACCGTAATGGTGCCACCATTATGTTGCCACTATGAGCGGTGCCACCATTTTAGTGTGCTACAATCACGGTGTCACCGTAATGGTTCCACTGGTTTTGTAGGACACTATTATTAGTGCCACCTTCACAGTTCGACTGTCACAGTGTGACCGTCACGGTGCCACTGTTTCAGTGGAACACCTTAAGCAGTGCCACTATCACGGTACCACCGCTTCGGCATGTGACCATGACCATTTCCACCGTTTCGTTGGAACCGTTTGATGGAGCTGAGTTTTTGGAAAACTCCTCAATGATCAACTGCCCGAGATGTTACACCATATATAGGAAAAAGTGTAATGTTAATGTTTATATGAAGAATTAGTAAAACTTTCAAAAAAAATGATGTGGTTACATTTTTCTTATAAATCAATCAAATGGTATTCATTAATGATAATGTAAATTCATTAATATCTATTTTGTTTTGATATATTATTTTTTAAATATAATTATATATATTTTTATCCCCAACTATCAAATTCAAAATGAAGCCATAATTTATGTGTACTATAATGCTTAAGGATAGTGGTGCTTCTACCACTCAAATTATACTCATACCTCTACTCCAATAGAGTTTTCATTAAGGAATCTTCCGCATTTTCCTCTATGGATACAATTTTCAATATAAATCTATGTCATTTAGAGATATACTTCAAAATAAAAAACATAAAAAATATTTTCTTTTTCCTTGTGTGTGACCATGGATCACTTGAATGAGAAACAAATACATTTTTATCAAAATAAACAATGATAGTTTCTTGACTACTAGGGAAACATAATGTTTTGAAAAACATATTGAATAAAAACAACGCCAATGTGGGCCTTAGAATCACCACTATCCATAAATATTATTATAAAGTCTTTGACAACGATATTTTTTTAGAACCTTCAAGATCATATATACTTTATTGAGAATGAAAAAAAATCATTATGTGATATTATTTTATTCTAATCTATGTAATAGCTAAAATCTATATAATCACTAATGAGTACCTCATCATTTACACTATAAAGTAGAAACATATCCTTAATTCACATCAACTACATAAGGATATCCCTATTAAGAGTCCATTGTTTTTCAAGAAGACCGGGTTGATATGATCTTACGATGAAAAATGTTTTAGAAACATCATTCCTCATAAATTTAATGTAGTACAATTCAAAACATATAAGTGAAATGTATGAAACCATTGTTATTATCAATCTTTCCTATTACCTCAGTAGGCATGTTCTTGTAAATATTTATACCTTGTGATTTTAGAGCTGATAGAATATATGAATAATTATCACTATACATATTAATTAAGTTGTCTATTTACATTCACTAATATATCCTCTATAGCTTCATTAATTTGTCAATAATTATGGTGATCATTAAAACTTTTGTCTAAATAAACTAATTCCATCACATATAATCACTCATTCAATCGGATCTTAACCTCTTGTATAGTTGTTATACTGTTTACATTTGTAATATAAGATTATCATAAACTATAATTAAGATAAACAGTCTCCCACTAAATTACACGTTAATATATTGACCACATTTTTTATTATTGATATCAAATTCATAAAAAGAATCATAAATAGAAATGTTCCTTGACATCTATTATTTATTTATTATATAAATGGATCACTATAGAATTTAAACCTTTTTTATTTCTAATATATAGAAAATATCTAGGTTATTTAATATGAAAATAATAATTAGTGATCTAGTTAAGGGTAGTTTTTTTGAAACCCAATATCCAATTATCATATACTTGGAATTATATAATATCCAAGGGTGTTATGATGGCTTTAACCATGGAATCTGGAGAAATTTTATTACTATAGTCAATTCCATGATGTTTTTCAAAACCATTCACCACTAGACATTCTATATTTATATATGCGTAATCTTTACATTATATTTCCATATTTCTCTATAATAAGAATTTTCACACAACAAGATTTATATCTTCTAGAAATTAATTCAAGATATAATCATAAAAATGCTACATGGAATCCATCACTGAATTCATATATTCTATCAATTGGTTTATTTTGAGCACTCTACTCCCTCATTGTAGGATAATGATTCATTTTTTCAACCAATAATATGTCAACATATTCAACAACTTGCAAACCATATCACTTAATATCTCTAAAATCTATTTATAATAGGATGTTCTTTTTCATAATTAACATCATCTTTAATGGGGACCCATAGAGTAAATTATTATGAAAACAATTATTTATCTTGATCATCAACATCCTAAAATGAACATTTTCTCAAACTATCCCCTAGACTAACAAGTTTCCACTCATTGAATTCATCATGATTAGAAATATAAATTTTTTAAATGATGTATCAAATAGGTATTGTCCCATCATTTCAATATGATAACATACAAAGTGATATTTAATTCATAATGTTTATTGTTTATTTAATAATTTATCTATAACAAACACTAGGAAGCCCCTTGAATGGGTATGAAAAAAATGTGTTTCTTTCCATTAAATAATTATAGGTAATAAGTTTTCCTATATGCTTTTCTAAATAAAGTATGATTAATACTATGCTTCATGAATATCCACATAACTATAATGGAATGATAACGTGTACAACAATCCATAACTGTCACTCTCGGTTCCTATACTCAATTCTATATCTTTTAAATTCCGGGCTTCAATACCAATAATTGTGACCTGTATTTTTCATCTAAATAATGAAATATCAAAATAAAAAACTTGTATCACTTACAAACTGGAAGACCATTTCGGTTTATAGTTTTATATCATTTGGGAAAACTCATTCATAAATGATTCACATGACATAAAATGATCATTTCTCCCACATAACCCAAATTTTCATTTTCATAATAATTCATTTTCATTATCTATATGAAATATATTAATGAAAAAACATCTTAAATATAATTCATTAAAATCTATGGAAACAGAAACATAATAAGGGTGATCTTTGATGATTATTTAGGGGAACCAAAGAATTAACAAATGAATTTCATTAATAAGAACAAAATTGGATAAGGGTATAATGAAAAAATAAAATTGCATAATAAAATCAGAAAATATCTAATACACATCAATACATAGATCATCAATTATAAAAAATGGAAAAGCGACGATTTATGAAAGGCGTTAAGCATAATCCATGCAGTTTGAATAACGATTGTTAGAAACAGTATAAAGCAATATAAATCCTTGAAAAGTCATCTATTTATATTATGCAGTTATTCTAAATTTAATTCTTATGAATTTTCTATCCATGCAGTCGACATCCAAACATGTCACTCTTATAAATGGAATAAACATATAGATGAATTCCATACATAAATAATTTTAGGGATATCACGGATCCACCAATTGTTGGTTCATCAATTAACTTCCTATTGTAGGATTATCATTGAGTCACCAATTATTGGTCAATCATGGAACCACCTATAAATTGTTTATCACAGAACAACTATTAATATTTCCAAGTAGCATTACAAAATCGTAACAAATAAAATATTGTGTTAGCACATTGTAACATCCATTAACCCTTTGGAAACATGTTTTACCAATGTAAAATAAATGGGTTATCTAACAATATCATTGAAATATAATAAACCCCCTTTAATGCAATGGGTTCAATATAATCTCCTTAAAACATGATTATGTTGTGTAAAAAAAGGATTCCTAAAAAATATTTTTTAAACATGATTAACCCGTAAGAAGGAAATGAGTTCCACATCAACATATTTAGATCATATATACCCTATATAAAAATAATATCCAAAACAATATCATTGAAATATGATAAACCAATAGAAAATAATTTTATTCCACAATAATCTCTTTTGGACATGATTACTCCATGTACCAAAAATGTGTACAATAATAATAACATTGAAATACTATTAACATGTATACTTGAAATGGGTTCCATAATAAACACATTATAACTATGATTAACTTGTTGAAAATAAATTATTTCCAAAATAATATTTTTGAAACATGATAATGATTAGGAAAAGAATGATGTTCTATAACTATAATTACCTTCCCCCATTCATTGGAATGCCAATTAGGTGGATGGTTACTTGTCCTTGATAGACATCAACAAGACGCCAAATGGATGAAATAAATGTTTACGGGATTCCATACTTTTGGGTGATTATTTTACTATTAGAAATAAAAGAATCTATCAAAAACACCATAAACAAGAAGATACCAGATGATGCATTATTACAATGACAGACAACTCAACATTTCATTTATCAATTTCATTATTAAAACACATACGATATTGAAAGGGTAAAATATCAATGTAAACTACAGACTACAAAACTCAAATACTCTAATAAGAACTCTATTCTCCAAACATGATCCATTCTCAAACTCTACAACATCCCATCTATCATGAATTACTGCTAAATATGTTATACTTTACCTTTTCCCATGTATCAGTAAACAAAAACATGAAAAGCACTAATGTTCCAAAGAAGGGGTGATTAATGAGTCTCATTAGATTTTACGCCAATGAATTCTCTTCTCATGCCACTAGTATAAAACACATATTTCCATTTATATTAAACGGTTTATATAAAAACATTTATAAATCATTTTATATAAAAATATAATCTACTTCCACAAAAAAACAATTTTCTCAATATGACAACAAGTTACAAGAAAAGAAATAAACCTGTGTTCTCTATCTATTACATACATTATAAACTGGGAATAACAAATTCGAATCCACATGTGATCATATCCACACATCTACACATGTTCGATTCATTATGATTGGTCTATAATGATGAATTATTTATCATTAACGAAACAATTCATTACAATGTAATTCAATCCCATCTACCATTACAAAGTTGGTAAAAATCAAAAGTTCATATTTCAACAAAGGATTGTAATACAATATTAATAGACACACACACACTTACCATCCCATGTGCCAATACACAATTGATATTGAACACCAAGTCTTAAATTTATTGTCCTCATTAATGCGATATGAACATCCACTAACCATATATGCCCAAAACCATGTTTATACCATCATGCCAAAACCATTTAAATGAAAAAACATAGTAACTTCCAAAACCATTTAAATAAAAATAGCATGTTTATTTGAAATCATTTTTCTATATTTCATACCAATAAACTAAATTACAACTGACATTTTATATTCATTGTCTGCAAACATTCCCCAAAATTCCATAAATTCACCAAAATATTTAACAATCCACATAAAATTTTTTACAAATATTTTCATTATAATTTGACAATAAATTTGAATAAAAAAATTAATTTTATACTAATAATTGAAGTTATAAATATAGATTTCAAGATTGAAACCCCATACCTCAGGTTTCCTTATGAAAATGAAAAACAAAACAAAACAACTAATGAGACTTGATAACATTCCGTGAACCAACCTTATATCTCTTTTCTTATGAACAATTATAACATATATTAACATATTTTTCATCAAAAACATTAAATATACCAAATTTTTGTGTGTATCTAAGAAACTAATAGTGAGGGAGAAGTAGATCAATGGAAAAAATCCAAATAACCAACATGAGTGCTAACTAACCATGAGAATAGAGCATCAACAAACCATGGAATATCTCCAAATTACTTCCAATTCATTGGGGGAGATGTTCTCTAACCATTAAGAAAAATAATCAGGAGTCAGTTCCATTTATTAAGAAAAAAGGTAATTAGAGGGTATAACAAGTGAGATCCATATTTTTTGGATCTCACCTTATTCTCGTCCAAGGGTAGTCACACAGTTATGAAACCTATGAAATAAACATGCACATGAAACTACTTATATGGTTGATCCTCACATGGTTGGACCATATTGTTTACAAAATTGAACCAAATGTGAATGTTTTTCCACTATCTTGAATGTTCTCGGCATAATAGAAGCATTATGGTGGAGGGTGACATGTTAAATTTTCATTTAATAATCGTTACTCAAAACCGAGCATTATGATCTTGCACATAAAATTTATAGTTAATTTATATAATATCATACGAAATAAATACCTGGTAATTGGAACATTCTTCATTGATGATTCTTGAATATCTAAAAAATACCTTGTTGATTTAATTCCTTGTTTTTCATCAATCCAAAGGTATAATCCCTCCATAAGGTATCCACACAATCTCTAAAGGTCTTTGAGAAATGCTACTAGTACATCTAGGTGCTAGCATAGTGGATCGAATTTCTTATTGTGTTCATTCGTGAATTATTATTCTTAATTATTTAAAAATTTCATTCATGGGTTTTTCATTTATTTCAGTGAGAGAGGAGGAAGATTATATAGAGAATTAACTATGAACAAGAAATATCTATTCCCATAAATGGAATTGATTTCAAATGGTATACACAATATACATCCCCATCTATTTATAGATATGGGATTCCAAATGAAATATTTAATTGTGTAACATCCATTAAATGTAATTATAACCATTAATGTAATATCATTCCACATAATAATTATAATATTATTCTTTTTTTCTGTGAAAACTTCCATAATATGGATGAATAATATTTATCAACTCATAAATAATTATATTATCACCAGATATAGTCTGGGTACATTAAAACTCCTATTTTGTTTATTGAATCGCGGAATAAATCTTATATTCTCTTAAATAAATATTTAATTCACCACATAAAAATTAAATATTTTTTAAAAATTCAATAATATGAAAAAACATATTTATTCAAAATATAGTGATTAAATATTTATTTAATTTAATCAATCAATATAACATGAATAATAATATGCTTTATCTTCAGATGAATATGTATTCAATTAATTAATTTCAAATAGAAATTTATCATTACCAATAAAACTACCTACTCTGTGACCCTCTTGGATTCTATCTCAATATAATTTGGAGGACATGCATAAATTCAATGATTACTAACTAAAAAGGGGTCATAGAAACCATGTAAAATAACATAATGTTTAAAAGACGAAGGGAACATATGAACACTCATTGTGTAATACAATATTATCTTCACAATTTCTCATCATGCAGTTTACATGATGGTGTCATCAACATGTATCCTCGATATATAATTCTTTGACTATCTGAAATAAACTCATCGTTACACGATGGACATAGAATTTTGTGTACGGTTGTATTTGAATCAATGAAACGAGATATAAACTTGTATAAATATGGAAGGGAATATCCTTCCCTTACATTTCAATCATTTTAATGTCATTTTTGTTGTACACAATAGACCCTACATACCTTCAATATATGGCATGAAAATGTTCATCAGAAAATATAATTTTGAGGGTCAAGACATGAATTTATTTAATCATAATGTCTATGTACCAATATAGAGGCACAAAAATAGGATTATCTGATGACACCAAAACATATGGAATTCCTACCAGCAGGTATGTTCTCATAATCTCACATCTTATAGATTACCAAGTGAAAACATCAAGAAAGGATATCTAATCTTCTAATTTCTATATGCACTTGATAGTATACATATACAATGTGTCCCATAACAGTATGTTACCCAACTGCAAAATGATATTAGAAATAATTTCATTGAACATAAAGGTTATCATCATAGAATAAAAATACTATGACCATACCAACTTGAAAAATAATCTAGTAAATTATTACAAAATTCCATGCATAACAATAAAAAATATGTAATAAAATGTTCAATTTAAAAGATAATATATAAAATACACATTTTATAAAAGTAAATCATATTTGGTTCGAGGTCACTGACTCTAACAAACTCCCACGCGGACTAGATAGAACTACCAATGAAAATCAGTCTACTAAACCTCACACGATAATCATGTTTTTGTTGATTCGAGGATTTAGTAAATATGTCTTTCATGTGGTATTCCCTAGAAATATTACTCATTTGAACCTCACCTCCCAATTAAAAACCTCTCAATTGATTTTTCATCAAATGTATGTGCTTCATCGGCTGATGAGAGAGTAGACCATTTGTGAGATCTACTAGTACAGTATTATCCCAATAGAGTCTGAAGGGATCCATTCTGCTTGGTGACATATCAATCTCTTATATCTAATTTTACATCCAAAATTCATCATTAGATACCTTGAAAAAAGAAACAATATACTAATAATATGCTGTATAATATTTGACCACAACCTTCTTTGAGATCTTCCAGATCAAAGCACATCCTCCAAAAGTGATGATGTATTTTGTTTGTGAAATCATGACATCATGATCTATTTGGAAATAAGAATCTACATATCCTATGATTACTAGTTCATTATCTCATTCGTAATCAAGTAACATATATTTTGTATGCCTCCAATACTTAAGTATACTCTTGACTGCCATAAAATGGAGGTCAAATGGATATGCTTGATATATTCCTACCATACATAATTTGTAGGCAACATCTAGCCTAATACATAACATATCATACATGAATAAACCAATTTCTAATGAGAATGTAATCCTTTCCACTAATTTTCATTCTTCAAGGGTATAAGGAAACAATTTATTGGAATGATGAATACTATGGGATGCTGGAAACAATACCCTCATGGATTGTTACATACTCAATATTTTTAGTATCTTTTCACTGTATGAACATTTAATTTAATCGATAAACCTTTGGGATATATCATGATGGACCTTTTTCTCAATAATATATGATACCCCTCCCTAGAATTTTATGGAATATGATTTATTCAGCCAATCCTTAACAGACTACAAGGCTTGTATTTCATTTCCAATGATTAATATGTTGTCAAAATATAATATTATGAAAACAACCACACTCCCACAAAAATATTTTTAGACATAATGCTCACATTTGTTCTTTATATAACTTATTTACATTATGGGTTCATCAAAATGAATGTTCTTGGACCTGTAAGATTTATTCAATCCCTAAGTGTATTTCTTCACATTTAATATATTATTAGAATCATCTTGATTCCAAAAGCTGTTATGATGTGTCATATATACATATTATTGAAGGTTCCTAATGGGAATGGAAGTTTTGACTTCCAATTTCTAAATCTCATAATCATGGTAAGACATAATGGAATGTACATTTCTTTGGAATTTTATTATTTCAACTAGTGAATTGAATTCACCAAATTAAATTTTATGGAACATGTTAAAACCTTTTTCAACCAATCATTCAGTATAGGAACTAAAATGTTCTTCCATGAATAATTTCCCAATAATATCCATTCTCAACAAACTGGTATCACATCCACTATATGATAAACCAAAATCCAAACATGGTTTCGATACATGGAATCCATTTCAGAATTCATGGAATCTTGCCATATGGAAACATTTGTGCCACTTACATCTTCCATGTCGGTTATAGGAATATTATTATCATCTTATAACAAGTCACCAGCCTCGATAACTAGAAAACCATACAATTCAGGTTCATTACCATATATTTTAACCCCTACTAAGTCCATATGTCTCTTGAGTAGTTTCTTTATCCACACGGATATGTGGAATATGATCTTATAACAACTCTTGTGTTCCATTTTCCTCAACATCATTGATGTTTATATCTCTCCCAATATATCTTTTGGAGATGTGATACCTCTCAATGACTATTCCATGACTTTCAATTATATAATTCTTTCTGATGGGATGTATATATAATATACCCTTGTTTTCTTGGGATATCATAAAAAGGTTCACATTATTCCTTAGATTGAACGTTTTCTACCTGAAGAGCCAATAAAAACTCTTCATTTCACCACACATAGAAATTAAAAAACATGTTTTTTGTTCCAATCCATGATTTATATGGAATAAAATTTATAATTATATTTGGTACTTAATTTAGTATGTGTGTCAATGTTTGTAATTAATGCCTCAAAAGTATAATGGATGACTCACATGAATCAACATTAATCTCACTATGTCAAACACTGTCTGGTTCCTCCATTCCCTTACACGATTCCACTGAGGTGTGTAAGGATAATTGAGTTTTGATAGGATCCCAAAATAACATAACTAATCAATGATGTTTTGATCAAGTAATTCTCCATCAAATTATGAGCAGTGGTTCTAAATATTCCTTCAATGATGGTCCCCAACTTCATTCTTATATTCATTGAATTTATAAAAAGAATCAGAATTATACCACATTATGTAAATATATCCATTTCTACTAAAATCATCATTAAATTATATGATGTCTTAGCACTAACACCATTATTCAATTTGAAATTTTCCACACACATCGTTTTGAAAAAATTCAAGAAGAACATTAGCCCTTTTCACCTTTCACAATAAATAGTTGATTGGATATTTTTCCATTTAAACATGTCTGACATATTACATGTTGTTTCAGTTCAAGATAATCTAAATAATCATCTTGATGTTATTTTTCTAATAATTATTCATTTACATGACCTAGTCAGTGATTCGAATATTATTTATGGTATGATTCACGTGATGTAACTTTATTATCGATTTCCAATAGTTGGTTCATCTAATCTAATCCATAAATACTGTTATTTAAATCTACTTTAATATAAAAAATTACTTCTTTATAAATGAAGAAAAATTTATATGAAAATTTAAATATGAATCCATTTTTATATAGTAGATATATAGAAATAATGGTTTTCTTAAAATATGGAACATCATGGAAACACATTAAAATAAGGATCATTCTGGTAGGCAATAAGAGGTGATAGTCCTTGATACCTACAACAGACATTTTAGCTATATTGGCTACTTGTAAATCTATCACCACTCAGTAAATATTTTAAATCAACTTAGTTTTTCATGGTCAATCATCGGGAACCATGTTGTGTCTACCCCGAGCCCACCTTCCATAGGCCAGGGGATGTAGACTAGCACCAAAGGCGTAAATCCCGATAAAAAGGGAAGGAATTTCCTTTATAAAAGTAAACAAACAAAACAGAGTACGCAACAGAAGAAAAAATTAAGTAATACTGAATAAAAATGTAAGTTCTGAACGGAAAGGGGCCGGAAATACAAGCCCAATAGTATGTACAGTACAACTAAAAACCTAGTACAACTGCAGTAAAGTAAAACAACTACCAATGGGTTGTCCGCCGATAATCCCACCCGAAGGGTGGTACAAATGGCCTCCTCGTCACATCAGGTCTGGTCGTCCGCTCCATGTACGTCTCGCCAAGTGTTCCACCTCTGGGAACCGTCCAGCTCCACAAGCCTCCACCTTGATCAGTGTTGTCCGTCGTCTGCATCCAACACAACATAGTGTGGGAGTAACCTATGAAGGGGTGAGTATACGATACTCAGTAGGGGCCCCGATACCCCTGAAGGTCTCCCAAAATCCACGAAGGATAAACCATATATGAAAGATACAATCACGAACTATCAACCATCACTATATAGGTATATGACCAAACATATACATATGTTATCAATCACAGTTCGGCTCTAACTGTTGAGCCCAAGAACAACATAGAACACACTGAAAAGAAGTTAATCACATCGATGATAATGAATTAAATTCAAGACTCAACTCATAGGGGTAATCATCTTCCGTATAGTGATATAGATGATCAGATGTAGTCCTTGATTCATCTAAGTTGTTGAAACTACGTAGGATACTAGACCAGCTAATCTTGGGGACCCACGTAGGATACTAGAGAAACTACTCTGTCGGACCCACTCAGGATACAATTATAGAAGTCAAACTATGGGACCCACTTAGGATACAATTATAGTAGTCATCACTGTTGAACCCAGGAAGGATTCTAGTACAGTTGTCATCGTCGTCGAACCCACAGAGGATTCCGGTACGGTAGTCGTTGCAGTCGCATCCAGCTCTAGAGTTCTCGCACACATCACACTCAATTCTCAGAGGGTCCACTCCTCGAGAAAAGGGGTCAATAAATCAACTATCACAATTTCCGGAGTTGATATATCCCGAAGTTCCATCTTGTCAAGAGAAACCCAATGCGATAGACGGCACATCAATTGGACACATTGTCTTTGAGTTATTGGCCTTTCCGTTCCATGGGCCCAGTTGGAATTATGCTCTTTCCAAACCCGGATGTTTTACAATGTATTCCAAAACACACTTATAGTGTCTCAAAAGACCGCTTCATTTCAAGGGTCTCAGTACTATAGACGCCGCGTCGATCGGACGCGCGGTCTTAATGTTATTTACGTTTAAGTGAAACGGTCCCGACCCACCAAGCCCAGTAAGTTGGCAGGTCGGCCGGACCTGGTTCTGCGGGTTCAACCTGGCAGGGGGGTTGACCTAGCCAGCGGGGCGCGGCCTGGCCCGTGGCTGGATTTGGCTCGGCCCGCCCGACCGAGCGATGTGGGGGGGGGGGGGGTTTGGACCCCCGCATTCTCGAATCGGAGGTGCCACCTTCCTATCCTATCGGCCGAATATGGCCGGTCTTCCTGGAGTGACGGCCCGCACAGGCGGGCTGCTGTCCTCTCATGAGGCACTTGTGGGAGCCACGACCTCCTCCAACCTGTCCAGCTGACTAGCCTTCTGGTTCCCCCGCCGAAGTGTCCCGCAGAGCATGGTCTGCGGTCCTTCATAGCGCGGTGCCACGGGGCGCCATATTTCCACCAGCCCGGCCGGCTATGCCCCACCGGTTATTCTTCGGCCGAGTGGCCCGCAGTTGAGGGCCGTGGTTCTTGTTCACGTAGCCGGCGCGGAGCCACCACCTCCGATCACCACCGCCTCTGATCGCCACCTCCAAAATATTGAAGAATCATCAGAGGGTCGTCGGGCCTTGTTTGTTCAGCCCTCACCTTCCGCATTAGGTGATATCAGAATGCCGATTACAATCCAGAAATTCAATGAAGAACGGTGTCCAAAATATTCATATAAAAAATTGTACAAACCCCTACCATGTTTCCGATGAAAGTTTGTATGTGCCGCGGAAAGAGGATTCGAAGATGACATCAATTATTTGACATCAGGATGCGTCTGAGGAGGAACGTAGTCAACATTCCTCACGTGCAAAGTCTTCCGCCTTGACACGGAGAATGAAGAATGAAGAAGACGACAGTCACATCTTTGAGATCTTCATTTGAGAGTGTAAATTTTCTTCATTGAAAGAAGAACATACTACTTCTATTTCTCAAGATCTTTCCCAAACTTCTTCCAACACAACGAGTGAAAAAGAAATAATAGCTAAGGCTTTTATTTTATTCACACATGAATTTAAAAATTCAAACACATTAATTAATTAATTGTAGAGTTCAAATCATTAATTAAAAAGTGTTAGGAAAATTTATTGAGTGAGAAGGAGATGGAAAGTCACAATTAAGGAGGGGAGTTAATTGAAATTTTAAGGGAGTTGAGGGGAGGTGAAAGGGTTTGGGTTAGTGTGGGCCTCACAACACTAAATCCTCCCATGGGAGGTTATATGGGTGTTAGGCCCTACTCTAACTCCACATTAATGGGAATAAACAACTCTTTAAACAACAAAATTTTGTACAACAATTTAATTTAATTTAATATAAATCCCAAAAAATTAACTTCTGCTCCTGAGAAAACACAACTCTGGTAAAGGTCCACATAAGCGAATACTAGTGCTGCGAGTTCATCGATGCCCTCATATTTCAATTCTGTGCACCGATTTAAAAGATAGAAAAACTCGCACGTACTTTTTCTAATCATACACGAAAAAAACCTCATAAAATGATTTCGGGCCCACCGGGTCTCAGAATCAGGTTCTGTTAGAAACCGCAGTCTCGTAATATTCCAATGTATTATGAAAAAATGTCTTGAAATTTCTAGGTTTTTATAGTACTCCCACCTAAGGGCATTACGTCTACATGATGATACAACACACACTAGGAAAACAAATGTGGGTACTAAACACGAATATGAGCCTCCCCCTCCCATGTGCTCTCTTGAAGGTTCTCGTGCTTCCAGCGAAAGAACACCAGAGGAATCGACCATCCATGTAGGAATCTCTCCTGTCGATCCTCGATCTCTACCAGGACCTCTGTGAAAGTTGCCCCTTCTTCTATGTCCAGCTCCCCGTGGTCAATGATGTGGGATGGGTCTTGGACATATCTCTTCAGCTGAGATACTTGGAAGACATTATGCACTCGGTGCAACTGAGGTGGAAGGGCCAGGCGGTAAGCCACATCGCCTACTCTGCTGAAGACCTGGAAAGGTACGATGGAAAGCGGTGATAACTTGTCTCCCTGGCCAAATATTTGTAGACATCATCGAGGTGAGACCTGTAGGAAGAGGTGGTCTCTATCCTCGAACTCCAGTGGTCTACGTCTCATATCAGCATAGGACTATTGTCTGCTCTATGTAGTCTTTATCCACTCCTGGATGATCTGCACCTTCACTGTCGTAGCCTGAACCATCTCTCATCCAACAAGTGCTGACTCCCTAGGGTCAGTCCAGCACAAAGGTGATCTGCAAGGTCGGTCGTACAACGCCTCATAAGGTGCCATCCCGATGGTGGAGTGGTATGTTTTGTTGTACGCAAACTCCTCCAAGGGTATGTGATCTACCTATCTCCGAATAAATTCGAGAATATATACACAGAGCATGTCCTCGTGAGTCTGAATTGTCCTCTCTGTCTGGCCGTCTGTCGGAGGATTGAAGGCGGTGCTCAAACGTAGATGCGTCTGAAAAGCCTCCTGTAAGCCCTTCCACATCCGATAAGTAAAATGAGTGTCTTGATTAGAGACGATAGTCGATGGCACACCATGAAGCAGTACGATCTCCTGAACATAGAGGTGTCCCACGCTCTCTACTGATCCTTGCTCTCTGATCGGTAGCATGTGGGCCAACTTGGTGTGTCAGTCTACAATCACCCAGATTGCTTCATTTCCACTAGTTTTATGTAGAATCCCCATCACAAAATCCATGGATATCGCATCCCAATTCCACTTTGGGACCTCTAAGGGATTTACCAATCCTACTAGTAGATTTTTCTCTTCCTTCACCTGCTGAAAAGGGGGGCATCGTGAAATGAACTCTTCTACAACCTTCTTTATACCCGGCCACCAGTTCTGTCGTATGAGGTCCTGATACATCATCACCACTCCTGTATGTACCTCAAGAGGGGAAGTGTGGGACCCCTTCATCACCTCCTCCTATAGTGCAACTGGTACCATGGTACGTCCCCTTATTAGGATGACATGATCCCTTCCATCAGAAAATCCATTAGGTGCCTCCCCTGTGGATATCAAAGCACATCTCATATCACAGTCAACATCCCCACACTGTGCCTCCCTAACTCTCTAAATAAGTGGAGGAGTTACTGTGAGAGACTAATGAAAGGCTACTCCATCTATATCGACAAAGGATATCTACAACGATGCTATATGCTTTGTCGCCTATCCTAGAAGTTGAATGCCCGGCTCCAACTGAGTTCATCATCTAAAAAATTCCCATTTTCATGAGTATAGACTATCTCAATTTCATAGACTTGGATTATCTCAATCCATCTCTATTGTCTTGGGTTTAGGTCTTTCTTTGATAAGATATACCTGATACTCTGGTGGTCAGAATAGACTGTAAAGTGCTGGCTCATCAGATAGTGTTTCCACATCTTTAAGGCGAAGACCACTGCTGCGAACTCCAGGTCATGGGTATCATAGTTCTTCTTGTGATGTCTCAACTGCCGCGATCCATATGCGATCACTGCTCGCTTATGCATTAGGACACACCTGACTCTGATCCCTGATGTGTCGCTGTAAACTATGTACCCAACACACTCCTCTGGTAACCTCAGGATGGGCGCACTGGTGAATCTCTACCTCAGCTCCTGAAAGCTCTGCTGGAATCTCTCTGACCACACGATGTGTTTCCCCTTATTCTTCAGAGATGAAAGCGGTGCTGAAACATTGGCGAAGTCTAGAATAGATCTCTGATAGTACCCAGCCATACCCAAGAAACTCCACACCTCTTTCACACTCCTGGGTGACACCCAAGCAAGCACTGCCTCGATCTTCACTGTACCCACTGCTACCCCAGCCTCTGAGATGACATGTCCCATGAAGTGAACCTCTCAAATTCAGAATTGGCACTTCAAGAGCTTACCATAAAGCTGGTTCCCTCAGAGTCTGTTCAGTACTACCAGCAAATGATATGCATGCTCCTCCTCAGTAGTCAAGTAAATTAGTATGTCGTCAATGAATACTACGGCAAATCGATCGAGGTATGTCTAGAAGATCATGTTCATGAAACTCATGAACACTGTTGGATCTTTTGTTATGCTGAAGGGAATAAACAAGAACTCAATGTGGCCATACCGACACATGAAGGTCATTTTCTACACATCTTTGTCTCGAACTCTGAGCTGGTGATAGCCTGACCTGAGTTCTATCTTCAAGTACCATCATGATCCCTTGAGCTGATCAAAGAGTTCATCAATTCTTGGGAGTGCGTACTTGTTATTCGTGGTCACGTGATTCATGTGATGGTAGTTGACACACATTCGCAAGCTCCCATCCTCCTTCTCGGATAAAAAAATCGGAGAAGCCCAGGGTGAAACACTGGGTCAGATGAATCCCTTCCCCTCAAATTCCTCCAGATGTACCCACAGCATAAGAAGCACAGCAAGAACAATCTGATATGCTAGAGTAGATATCGATTCTATCCAGGGGTATAGTTCTATGTAGAATTCTAACTCTCTGCGCGGAGGTAGTCCTGGAGCATTGTCAATAAAAACATCAGCATACTGATCCACGTCAACAGGAAAACTCGGACACCGCACATCAACCGCTCCGAGGATGAGACTAGCCAACTGATGTTTGATTGGGTTCCCTCTCCTCGGCATAATTCCATCCTACTCTGAAAAGCCTACCTTCTCACTGGTGAAGGTGAACCTGGTCCCATCCATGTGGATACACTATACCTTCTGCCTAATGGAGTCGATCTGAGCATGGACTATAGACAACCAGTCAATACACAAGATGACATCGTAAGGTCATGACGATGCTACAAGAAGATCCTACCCGAAGCAATCACCTCCTAGAGTAAGCTCACACTACCGTTACTAGTGCTTAATCGTCATGTCTACTACTGTAAGAGTATCTATCTGTAAGGATCGAGCCAATGGCTCTATCGGAATATCCGTGATCCGAACAAGGGAAACGAAAATAAAAGAATGACTCACACATGTGTCTATAACCACTACAACAAGGGTGGAGTAGACACATATAGTATCTCGAATCATCCCAGGTGCGCCGTGGTTGTAGGCCTCGACTATCTAAAACTAAGCCTTCCCATGTCTTCCAGCTCCTTATGGTCTGGGTGGTCCTCCCGGTGGTGGTGGTGGCAGAGCCTCGAAACATTGTCCACAACCCACTACTCAGCCACCTCCACTGCCACATCCGCCCGCTCCCGATGGACCACCATGGTCGAACCTTTGCCTATTCCTCGGAGGTACCTATACTATCTGCTGCTCATATGCATGGAGGGTCAAACAGTCTCGAGCCATGTGACCATGCCCGCCGCATGCATAGTACTACCAGCTCCTCGTATAGATGGCTCTCTTCCGTGTTCCCCGCACAACCAAACCTATATCCTAAGGTCTCCCACCTGATTTCTTGGTCCTCTTGGACCTCTTCGTCACCTTTCTACTACCAGCTACTGAATACTCCACTTAGTGTCGTCCTTCGGTGGGTCTCACAGCTAATGTCAGCTCGTGAAGAAATCTATCCACAAGAAGGGCTCTCTCATGTACTTATGCCTTCGTCATAATACTAAGGGAGATCATCGAAGCCCTAATCTGCTGTCTGAGTCCCTGCTCAAAAGTCTCGTCCCTGAAGAATGGGTCCCATACCATGTCTGTGGAGTAGCATGATAGATCAGTGAACCTCACTGAGTACTGAGCTACAGTCATGCTTCCCTACTATAGATGAAGTAACTACTGAATCCGTACCACACGAAAGGTGATTGGAACAAACTTCGAGCGGAAGAGAATATCGAAGTTTGTCCAATGTAGTGATGCCTCGTCATGGACCTGGATCATTAGGCTCTACCATCTATTTGATTTTACTTGTAACAGACTCACGTCAATGATCACCATAAGGTATGTTGGTTTCCCTACTAATCTAAAGACTTGGACGACAGCCTCCAACCAATCCTCAGCTGCCTGTGGGTCCGTCTCTCCGCGGAACTTGGGTGGCCTCTGTCCCTAGAACTCATGCAATGCACTCAGGTGGCATGAACTATCTGGTTCTAGGGTTGGGGGTATCAGTGAACCAGAGGGAAGGGGTACTTCTGGTGCCTCTACTGTGATGGGGTCCTGCACCGAGGGCTCGTCGCTCTGTGGGCTACCATCTCGCATGTAACTCGGAACCCTAGCTGGGTTCCTTCGTGGGGCCATCCTAAAAAGAAACAGGTGTGCCACAGTCAAACAGTATACCTGGTGAGCTGACACAATGTAATAATAATGAAAAATTTTTAAACACACATACAATCAGTATTTTCGTGCAATGAGTCGAAAATCAGAGGTCGGGGTCCTGGTGTATGGATACGTCAGACGCCGCACCAACACTGGACTCCCTGGACTGAAAACCACACTCAATACTCTTTAAACTATTGATTCACAGTAAGATAGATTAGATTCCTGAGTTTTTCAGTAGAACTGACTCCTCTGATACCGATATTTCATGGTACTTCCTCAGGCCCCGTGCCGTAACTACCCCAAGCCCACCTTCCATAGGCCAGGGGCCGACGACTACCACTAAAAGCACAAATCCTGGGATAAAGGGAAGGAATTTGCTTTATAAAATTATACAAACACAACAAAGTACACAATAAAAGAAATAACTATGTAATATTTAATTCAAAAGTAAGTTCTGAAAGGGAAGGAGCCGAAAATACAAGCCGAATAGTTAGTACAGAACAACTAAAAAGCTAGTACAAATGCAGAAATGTAATACGGAAACAATTGAGTCGTCCTCCAGGAATCCCACCTTAATGGTGGGTACAGATGGCCTCCTCAGCACTTCGGTTCTGGTCGTCCACTCTGTGTACGTCTCACAAAGTGGTCCACCTCTGGGTATCATCCATCTCCCAAAGCCTTTACCTCGATCAATGATGTATTTCATCTGCATCCAACACAATGTAGTGCGTGCATAGCCCGTGCAGGGGTGAGTATACGATACTTAATAGGGACCCTGAGACCCTCTAAATTCTCCATAAATCCATGTAAGGATAAACCACATAATAAATATACAATCACGACATATCAACTAACTCTACTTAGGTATATACCCATACATATACCTAAGTTATCAATCAAAGTTCAACTCCAACTCTCGAGCACAAGCACAACCCAGTCCATACTAGAAAGAAGTCAATCTCATCGATGATAATTATTGAATGTCATGACTCAGCTCACAGAGGTAAAAATCTTTCGTATAGTGATAGAGATGATTAGATATAGTCACTGATTTATCAAATTTCTCTAACCCACGTAGGATACGAGAATAGCTACACTGTTGGACCCATGTAGGATACTAGAACAACCACTCTATCGGGCCCACTTAGGATACAAGTATAGAATTCGAATGGTCGGACCCACTTAGGATACAAGTTCAGTAGTCATCGATGTCAAACCCATGGAGGATTCAAGTACAGTTTTCGTCGTCATCGATCCCACGGAGGAATCCATTACAATAGTCATCGTAGTCACAGCTTTCTCTAGGGTCCCCGCACACAGCACACTCGATTCCGGGAGGGTCCGCTCCTTGATCCAAGGGGTCGATACATCAACAATCACGATGTATGTATTTGATTTATCCTGAAGTTCTGCCTCGTCAAAAGCAACCCAATGTGATAGACGATGCATCAATCAGAAGTTTGGTTTGAGAGTTATTCGCTTTTCTATTCCAGGGGCCTCATTGAAATTACACACGTTCCAAACTCAGCCATTTTCCAAATTCGTCCAAAACTCACTTAGAGTTTCGCAAAAGGGCCAATTTTTTACGAGGGTCCCAGTTCCATAGACGGTGTGTCGATCGGACGCGCGGTTGTAAAGTAATTCACGTTTATGTGAAGCGGGTACGGCCCGTCATGCCCAGTGGACTGGCGGGTCAGCCCGACATGGTTCACCGAGTCCGACTCAACAGTGAGGTCAGCCCGGCCCGAAGGGGCGCAGCCCTTCCCGAGGAGGCGCGACCTAGGCTGGTGGGGAATGGCTCGGTCCAGTGTGGCATGACCTGACCCGTCATGGCACGGCCTGGCCCGCCGATGGTCGTGGCTCGGCCCGGCTGGCCGAGCAATGTGGTGGGGCGTGGTCCCCCGCTTTCGTGAACCGGAAGCACCGAGTGGCACCTCCCACCTATAGAGCATGCCAAAGCCGGCCAGTATTCCCGGTGCGAGTGGCCAGCATGGGCGGGCTGCTATCCTCCCGCGCAGCACCTGCGGGTGCCGCGACAAATGAAATACATATATATAGCCCAAGCAGTAAACATTAACATAAACCATATATTGAAAAATGGAGAATTTTAGTACAATTATACATCTTCAATTGAATTGAGCATTTTAATGAAATAGATTTCCCTAGGACATTCTTTTGTGCATATCTAGTGGTTATGGTGTTCTTGAGGGTGTATTTCAGGGGTTTTGAAAAATCATGTTCACCAAACGGTTTCACTAAAATTGTGGCATGGTAACGGTGGTGCCAAAACAGTATCCCACTAAAATAGCGGCACCAAAATGGTAGCACACCGAAATGGTGGCACCGCAACGGTGGCACCGTGATGGTGCCATACTAAAATAGTAGAACACTACAATGGAAGCACCATGATGGTTCCCCACTGAACAATGCCACACTATAACGGTACCCCACCGAAATGAGGCTACATAATGGTGGTAGCACCACAATGCTGGAATATTGAGGGTGGCACCCCAATGGTGACACCGTGATGGTGGAACTGCAATGGTTGGTGTAGAGACCCGAATATTGACGTACATGGAAATTACATTACTTTTACAAAATACTTAATACATAACAAAAATAGACAAACAAGGACCATAATAGTTTAGTGTCTTTGGAAACTCAGAATGTAATCTTCTAATCATGGTGAAAGATCTTCAACATCTCCCATAAAGATCTCCCCCTTTTGGTTTTCTTACCAAAACCTTTTCTTTAAATCCTGGGGAAAAGAAAACATAAAAAGGGTGATCTCAAATGCACAGTTCGGGTAAGCATGGGTAAAATAAACCAAATCATATACATGTGAACATAAATACAGAAACATAATGTTTAAACATAAAAATATTGGGCAATGACATAAAACATGGAATTACATAAGGCATATAAAATAAAGAAACATTAATAATGATAAAATAGAATGGGAATAAAACATGTTATTGTGGAAACCTTTAAGCACATGATATGATTTCTATAGTAGCCAAAGCATTGCTTCCAATACCATCTTAGTGGACAATGTCCCTTTCTGAATCGAGTTTACTCCTCATTTCAGTAATGTATTATTGAACCGGATTAACTTACCATTCCAGAAATGTCTATCTCATGAGATATAAATCTTTACCCAATGCATTGGAGGTAGATATAGGTCCCACCCATCTCATAATGAAACCATTCATATTTGTGCCACAAAATCAAAAATTATAGCGTAACCCATGTAATAAAAATGGGATTCTTAAATATCATTCCATCATAACATAATCCGTATAAGATAAAATGACATCATAAAATTAATTCCATATTAACATAATCAAATAAATATAATAGAATAGGGATAGAAACAAAACCCTATATTATCTTAGATGGAAAATAATTTTGATAAAACACTTGAACTCCATTCTTGAGGAAAATATCATTTCTACTTAAAAAACATTTTTCCTTTCTTAACATGTCATATAATTTTAAACTAAAAAAGTTGATTAAAAATAAACATGAAAAATTGTAAATGAAGCTTCGTGGAAATAATTTTTTAAAAATCCATTCATGCCGTATAAGTTAAAAAAGACATTCTTCTCATATTTTGGCCGGAAAAGTCAAAAAGTACCTCGTACAAAAAACGACAAAAGATTCCTTTCATATATTTTACTAAAAACTCACCGAAGGGTAATATTGGATTTAAAAAATTGTAGGTGGATGGAAATAATATTACATATTTAGGAAACATGTATGTGAATGTTAAATATTCAATAATAAATTCTGAAGTATAAACAATCTCAAGTAATAATGAGATTGTGAGATTTTCCCTTACCTTACGTCTGATGTGCTTCATATGTATCTGAACCTCCTGTATAATGATTTTTATAATTTCATTGAATTATTACAAAATAATATTCATTTTTATGATATCATATATGGTTCACTTATGACTTTCTATTACCCGTTCTTTGTAAATTCCATGTTAAATCAACATTTTCGTTAAAATAGTTTCATTTATCGTACGTGTTTTGACTTGTTGTTCTTCATATTGTTACTTATATAATTATTTAAATAATTAAATAATTTAAAACATGATTTATATATAATATATATTAAGAATATACATATATATATGATAGATCGATAAATTGAATGAAATACACCGTTCATTGAGACGGTAGGTCGTACGTACGGATGAATGTTGTTTTCGTTTCCTTATTGAATTGAATGGAATTAAGTAGATGACATACATATATATATATATATACATAAATAAAATATCATTGTTATGTCATATATTTAATTATTATGAATTATATATACTTTATAATCATTCATTAATGGTTAACATGGAGAATGAATCTCATCGTGTCGTGGAGACGGTAGTCCGTACATACGCACGAGTGATGATATCATTCCCATGATCGTGAGATTGTATTGAAGTATATGAATAATATTTAAGAATCAATATCAATTTACAATAATCATATATAGTTATTTTTTTACACCATTATACCCATCCGATTATGGTGGTGGTCGAAACCAGATTACACCACGGCGTGGAGACGATATTCCGCACGTACGCACGCACGGTGATTTTGTTTTCCATAGGATTGATAGAAGGTGAAATAAGGTTGTATAATATTTATAATGACATATCAGCATATAATTAATACTTATGTTATTACTTTATAATTAGAAAACTAAAGAAGAATAATTAGGAGAAGAAAGAAACTTGAGATAATCGTAAGAAGAGATTACTTCTTCTTCAATGTACCTCCTTTAATCTTCCTCTTATGGAAGTAGAGTTGGTATTTTGAGAAGCCCAAGACCCCCAGAATGTTTCTATGGATGTGGAGAAAAGAAATTCACAGTGTTTGGCAAAGATTCAAGGCTCAAAAGGGTGTGAAGAGAAGAGGGAAGGGGTTCCCTTTTTAAAAGGGAGGAGAGGGGAATCTTTGGAAATACATAAAATATTATTTTATAATAAAGTCATATCCGGTTTTGAATAGATCCAAATTGATTTATTCCAAATATAAGGTGGGGATGGGTCGTAATCCTCTCAAACATTATATTTTAGACTGGTTTGGGTCAATATATTAACCTTATCCTTTACTTTTAACTCTTAGTTAATTAGATTGACATTTTCCATGTCACTTTGTATTTTTATATTATATGGTTAATAAACATACCATATACATCCAGGAGACCCCCAAGTGGTCCATTAATGATACACCTATCAAGATATAAGTATCTTGTCTGATCCTTGGATTTTTAGGAATATAATAACAATTAATAATATAATATTTGTTTTAAAAACTATTTTCTGTCAATTTTGACACTATTTGGTAATGGATTTTTTTGAAAATCATAACAGCATGATTAGTTCAGAAAAAGTTAATTACCTCAATAATAACATGTCATATTAACCTATAAAATTAGTGGAATTCAAAAAAGTCTCAAATTACATTAATTTGGATATTTATAACATCAATTATTTTAATATTTCATTATTTTGGTAATTACTTCATCACCATTGTGTCATAAATAACATAAATTCATTAATGTCTAAAAATTATAAATAAACTACCCTTAGGTAGGAAATCGTTTTATCATTCTAATGAATATTTATATTCGAATTTATCTAATGTATAACCCTATATTAAAAATGATTTAGTTATTAAACATTGATTTTATCTATTTTAACCCTTCTTTAAATAAATTAACAATAAATGTCTTAATCTAAACCAAGTGGACCTAAATGGTCATATTTTATTCCTATGATTTTTTTGGTCGAATTACACATATCCAATAGAATTAGGATACGTTTTAGGGTAATAATAATATCATTTTTACCCTTAATTAACCTATTTTCTGTTAACCGTGGTAAATAAAAGTAAAAAGTTACTATTCCCCAAAAATTATTGTCATCTCATTGAACCAAATTTTAGACCATGATATTAGCCGGGTTTCTTGGATTTTAGAAATTCCACTCACAGAAGCGGTAAAATTATGTTTTATTTAAATTTCCAAATTCTCCTATGAGGTGGGTAAAAGACGGTAAAAAGTTCAATAAAATTTTTATGTATCTAAAATTATTATAAAATGACTCCAATTAATTACATTGAACTTATATAGGTATTATGTATCAATTTTGACCTAAAATAAATTTAGATAAAATAAGTAATTATTTAAATAAAAAGTTGGTTTTTAAATAGTAACCCAGTGTTTTCACTATTCATCAAAAATAGAAAGTTTTCCGAAAAATACCAAAAATTCTCCCTAGGATAATTTCGATATTCCTAATCGAAAAATGATGTCCATTTTGAATGAAAAAATTTATAAAATTTCAAAAAGTGGGTATTACTATTCATAACTACTAATTTATATAATATTTTAATAACATATCGTTGTTTAGTGAAAATTGATATTGTGTACAACACATGCTATCGTGGAAGATAAAAATTGCGTGTAAAGCAAGCCATGTCAGGGATACATGTAGTGCAAGCTCCATTTGGTGTAGCGTAAAACACAAGACATTAATTTAATTAAAAAGATTATTTTTCATAAAATCTCGGGGTGTTACATTCTAACCCTCTTAAAATGAATTTCTCCCTCGAAATTTGTCAGGGTTATAAATCGTTTACTACTTGAAATTTTCTTTAATAGAAACCCAGATAGTAAAAAGGAATATCAAAACTTGACTTTAAAAACTAAAGTATGAAATTTAACAGTTACCCAAATTAACTAATCATTCGGTTTCCACATAAGAGAACATAGATGAAAATATGGATATGGATGAGAAATATAACCATCAAGTTCTGATGGAGAGTGGTAGAGAACATGGATATGAAAAATCCAATAATCACAAATCCATAAATTTGTGATGATATAAGGTACCATTTGATTCATCATATATGAGGACACTCGGACACCATTTTTGGCATTCAAGATCATTTCCCTAAAGTAGAAGAATTAGAAGATATACATAATTTATTTTTGTACAATCTCATCGTTTTTCGTTCCTTGTACAATTTCCAATTCATCTCTTAAAGAAATGAAGTTGAATTTGTCTTTCATGAAGGGTTTTTAGATCATGTGATAGAATGGTGGGTAATTCCATCTGTCTCAAGAAAAAGGTTAGCAAAAGTTTCAAGTCTTTCTTATAGTGAGATTAATCGTATATTGTTCCAAAAATGTACTTATACTTCATCTATCACAGCGCTTAATAATATAAAACTAGTTTCTATTATCCAGGGACTTCTTTGTAGGACAGTGGTAGGCGGTACAGGCCTGTCACACTTCAGTTGTGGGTTCAATTCCCACAGCCTTGTCGGACACAATGCGTTGTTGCCCTTCCTGCAGGATATCCCTTTTTCTAAAACTACATTATTATAACATTCCATAAATAATATCGAAAAACGTTCTAGCCGTAAACAATTCTTATCTGATTTCCAACTAAATCCATTCCAACCTTTAAGCTTATCGAAAATACTTCTGTCCAATCTTATAGTATAAATAAAATGATTACAAGAAATTTCATCAACCAAGCATGTGAATATCATCATTTATCCCCCATATAAGATATATCTTGTTGGTCAAATTTCAAACATTTGAATACCTTAATCATGTATTATCTTGAAAACTCAATACCCATTGAACCATAGTGAAAACATGAATGTTGTCAAAAGTTAACTCTTTCCACATACCAAAATCCCAAAATTTCTATATACTGAAACCATGATATCACATTGTCCTTGTATCATCCATGATCTCATAAATACTATAAAACATATCATCATCTCCATATCCCTTCATTATGCGCATATCATATACTTTCCAAAAAAAATATATGAATTAACCTTTCATGGTTACCGATACCATTCAACATATACTTTCAAAACTCAAGAAAAGGAAACAATGTAACAATCCTTATACTTTTCATTATTCCAAGTACCATAAATTATTCTTAATAAACACACAATCATGACACTACCTTCTTAAACCACTGAATGAGATTCATCATTTCATCCATCTCATATATCATTTGTAGTCTCCTCATCATCATCCACATAAATACTACCCATATGACCATGCTGACTCTCTTCAAGAGATTTTCCCTTGGGGAATTGGTTTTCATAATGCCCATACATTCCACATTTAAAAAATCTAATCATTGTTGATGTCGTAGAAATACCATTATCCTTCTCCATTGTGTTAACTAAAGTTTTTCCTTTACAATTAATGTATTTGTGTCCTTCTTTTCCACACCCAAAGCATCTTCTGGTTCCTTTGAAATTTTCTCCCTGATTCCTCATCCCACATAATTTACATGAGGGGAATTGAACTTTCTTTCCTATATGATCATCATGAAACTCCATCAGTCTCTTATTAGCCGAGTCATGAAACTTACCAAAGTTGAAATTATTTATCATGTTATGAGATTGATGATTAAGCATAATAACGATGTTTGGACTTCCAAATCCAATTTCATTTGGTGTCCCATGATGAATATCATTCCATTGTCCATAATATCCTCCATTACCATGAATCTTACCATTTCCACCCATTTTCTAAAACCCAAAAAGAATAGTGTGAGAGGAAAAAATCATACTAGGAAAACAACATAATAATGGAAGAGTACCTTCAATATCTAACTTATTAGGTTTAATTCTATGATCGTTACCGTAATTCTAGGATTATAAGCTATACGTATACTTATCCTTATGGACATCCCTAGATATACCTTAGAAATATCTCTAGGGATCTCACTAATGTTTTCGCATCCTAGTTTTCAAAGGTTAACTAAACCTTGGCCTATGATACCAAATGTAGAGACCTGAATCTTGACGTACATGGAAATTACATTACTTTTGCGGAATACTTAATACATAACAAAAATAGACACACAAGGACCATAATAGTTTAGTGTCTTTGAAAACTCAGAACGTAATCTTCTAATCTTGTTGAAAGATCTTCAATATCTCCAATAAAGATCTTCCCCATTTGGTTTTCTTACCTAAAACCTTTCTTTAAATCCTGGGAAAATGAAAACATAAAAAGGGTTTTCTCAAATGCTCAATAAGGGTAAGCATGGGTAAAATAAAACGAATAATATACATTTGAACTTAAAAACATGAACATAAGGTTTAAACATCAAAATCTAGGGAAATTACATAAAACATGGTAGTACATAAGGCATAGATCATAAAGAAACATTAATCCTGATAAAATAGCATGGGAATAAAACATGTGATTGTGGCAACCATTAACCAGATGATATGATTTCCATTGTAGCCAAGGAATTTCTGCCAAGACCATCTTAGTGGACAAAGTCCCGTTCTGAATCGAGTTTACTCCCCGTTCCGATCATGTATTAGTGAACCGGATTAACATGCCGTTCCAACCATGTCTATCTCATGATATATAAATATTTACCCAATGCATTGGAGGGAGATATAGGTCCCACCCATATCATAATGAAACCATTCTTATGTGTGCAACAAAATCATAAATCATAGCATGACCCATGTAATAAAAATTGTATTTTTATACATCATTCCATCATAACATAATCCATATAAGATAAAAGGAAATCATAAAATTAATTCCATAATAACGTAATCAAATAAATGTAAAAAAATAGTGATAGAAATAGAAGCCTATATTCTCTTAGATGTAAAATAATTTTGATAAAACACTTGATGTCCATTCTTGAGGAAAATATCATTTCTACTTCAAAAACATTTTTCCTTTCATAACATGTCATACAATTTTAAACTAAAAGAATTTGATAAAAAATAAACGTGAAAAATTATAAAGTAAGATTCATCGAAATAATTTTCTAAAAATCCTTTCATGTAGTATAAGTTAAAAAATTACATTCTTTTCGTACTTTGTCCGGAAAAGTCATAAAGTACCTCGTACGAAAAACGACAAAAGATTCCTTTCATATCTTTTACTAAAAACTCAACTAAGGGTAATGTTAAATTTAAAAAATTGTTGGTGGATGGAAATGATATTACATATTGAAGAAACAAGTATGTGGATGATAAATATTCCCCAGTAAATTCGGAAGTATAAACAATCTCGGATAAAAATGAGATTGTGAGATTTTCCCTTACCTTACGTACGATATGCTTCGTATGTATCCGAACCTCCTGTATAATGATTTAAATAAAGTCATTGACTAATTAAATAATCATATTAATTGTTATTATATCATATATGGTTCACTTATGACTTTCTATTACCTGTTTTTTGTAAATTCCATGTTAAAATAACATTTTGGGTAAAATCGTTTCATTTATCATACGTGTTTCGACTTGTTGTTCTTGATATTATGACTTATATACTGATTTAAATAATTCCAGAATTTAAAAAATGATTTATATATATTATATATTCAGAATATAAATATATATATATATATGATATATTGATATGTGGAATGAAATACACCGTTCATGGAGACCGTAGGTCGTACGTACGCATGAACGCTGTTTTCGTTTCCTTATTGAATTGAATGGAATTAAGTTGATGACATACATACATATAAACATAAATCCAATATCATTGTTATTTCATATAATTCATTAGTATTCATTATATATAATTTATAATAATTCATGAATTGTTAACATGGAGAATGAATCTCATCGCGTCATGGAGATGGTAGTCCGTAAATACGCACGAGCGATGATATCATTCCCATAATCATGAAATTGTATTGAAGTGTATGTATAATATTTCATAATCAATATCACTTTAAAATATTCATATATAGTTATTTATTTACACCATTATACCCATCCAATTAAGGTTGTGGCCGAAAACATATTACACCACGGCGTAGACACGGTATTCCGTACGTACGCACACGCGGTGATTTTGTTTTCTGTAGGATGGATATAAGGTGAAATGAGGTTTTTTAATATTTATAATAACATATGAGTATATAAGTAATACTGTTCTTATTACTTTATAATGATACAACTAAAGAATAATAAGTAGAAGAAAAAAGAAACTTGAGAGAATCGGAAGAGGAGATTACCTCTTCAATGACGCACCTCCTTTAAGATTCCTCTAAAGGAAGTATAGTTAGTCTTTTGAGAAGGCCAAAACCTCCAGAATGTTCCTAGGGAAGTGGAGAAGAAAAATGGGAAGGGGTTGGCGAGCTTCAAGTCTCAAAAGGGTGATAAGAGAAGAGGGAAGAGGTGCAATTTTTATGAGGGAGGAGAGGGGCACCTTTGAAAAAACTTAAAATATTATTTTATAATAATGTCATATTCGGTTTTTAATAGCTCAAAATAGATTTATTGTAAAGATAAGGTGGGTATGGGTAGAAATACTCTCAACAAATAGATTTTAGACAGGTTTGGGTCAATATATTAACCTTGCCTTCTAGTTTTAACTCTTAGTTAATTAGATTCACATCTACCATGTCACTTTGTATATTTATATTATATGGTTAATAAACTATCTATATACACCCAAAAGACCCCCAAGTGGTCCAGAAATGATAAACCTATCATGATATAAGTATTGTGGCCGATCTTTAGATTTTTATGAATATAATAACAATTAATAATATAATATTTCTTTTAAAAACTATTTTATGTCAATTTTGACACTATTTGGTAATGGATTTTTGTGAAAACCATAAAAACATGATTAGTTCGAAAAAAGTTAATTAATTAAATACTAACATGTCATATTAATCTATAAAATTAGTGTAATTCCTACAAAGTCTCAAATTACATTTATTTGGGTATTTATAACATTAATTATTTTAATATTGCATTATTGAGGTAATTACTACATCACCATTGTGTCATAAATAACATAAAATATTTAAAGTCTAAAAATTAAAAATAAAATATAATTAGGTATTTAATCGTTTTATATTTCTAATGAATATTTATAGTAGAATTAATCTTATGTATTACCCTATATTAAAAATGATTATTTATTAAACATTGATATTAACTATGTTAACCCTTCTTTAAATAAATTAATAATAAATGTCATAATCTAATCCAAGTGGACCTAAATGGTCATAGTGTATTCCTATTGTTGTTTTTGGTCGAATTAAACTTATCCAATAGAATTAGGACATGTCTTAGTGTAATAATAATATCATTTTTACCCTTAGTTACCCTATTTACTTTTAACTGTGGTAAATAAAAGTAAAAAGATATTATTCACCAAAAATTATTTTCATCTCATTGAACCAAATTTTAGTCATTGATATTAATCGTGTCCCTTGGATTTTCTAAATTCAGCTTACAGAAGCTGTAATATTACGTTTTATGTGAATTTCCAAATTTTCCTACGAGGTGGGTAAAAGACGGTGAAAAGTTCAATAAAATTTTTATATATCTTAAATTATTATAAAATGACACCAATTAATTAAATTGAACATATATAGGTATTTTTTTATCAATTTTGACCTAAAATAAATTTAAATAAAATAAATAATTATTTAAATAAAAAGTTGATTTTTAAATAGTAACCCTGTGTTTTCACTATTCATCAAAAATTGAATGTTTTCAGAAAAATACAAAAAATTCACCCTAGGGTAATTTCGATATTCCGAATCCAAAAATGAATTCCATTTTGAAAGATAAAATTTATAAAATTTCAAAAAGTGGGTATTACTAGTCATAACAGCTAGTTTATATAATATTTTAAAAACATATCGTTGTTTAGTAAAACTCGATATTGCGTACAACACACGCTCTCGTGGAAGGTCGAAATTGCATGTAAAGCAAGCCAAGTCAAGGATAAGTGTAGTGCAAGCTACTTTTGGTGTAGCGTACAACACAAGAAATTAATGTAATTAAAAAATTATATTTTTCATGAAATTACAGGGTGTTAGAGTGGGACCATGTTGGGGTGACACCATAATGTTGTCACACAAAATGGTGTCTTTCCCTTTTTTCCATTCTCCTAAGTTTAAACAGTTTCTCCCCTCTAATGTAATATTTCACATATTGTGAGTTCCAAGCCATTGGAATTTTTTATGGTGTTTCAATAGATACTAATTATATCCTTATTATCCTAACATCCCAAGGGGTTTGAGATACTCAAACTCTGTGGTATTGACAATAGGCCCATGTTAATTACTTTTGGAAACCATTCATCCATCCAAATAGGATATGGCTCTTCAAAGCCAGGATATTCCATTACTAGTTTGTTTCCATACAACTTTGGTGCTGCTAGAGCCTTCCTTTCTAGACGAGTTGTGTGCTTGTGCTAGGGTCCTCCAACACAGTTTTCTTGGAGTTTACTACTACTCCTATAATATCATATTCTTGGATCAACATGGAACATTGATCCATTGATCATTGAGTAGGGATTTCATTCTCCACACTATAATTGTGCATCATACATGGTCGGTATCCAAATTCTTCCTTATGAGGAATGGTCGAATACCTTTTTTAAAATGAGAAGTAAATATGAAAGTGAATTTGATCAGAAGATAAAACATGTAAATAAGATAACAAGTAGTGAGTAGATTGATGTTGATCACCTTTTTAAATTTTTATCATAGATTTTTTTACCGTTTTTGTGGGTGTATCCCTTCTTAAAATCATGTTCGTTGGTGGTCTTTTCTTACACACTAGTGATGTTATACTTTGATTAGATGATTGAATATATGACTGCAACATGAAATTTCCTTAATCACATATGAATGGTCAGATAAATGGATTCCTAAGGATTATACATGTTGGTCTGAGTGGATACCTCAGAGGGGGTGGGGGGAATTGAGTTCCAATTAAAAATTTCTGTTTAAAAAATTTCTATTAAAATCCCCCAATTAAAAACTATGTTAAACTATAGTGAATTTGTAAAACTGTAAGGGTTCAATTAGATTCTCAAAAGATTTATTAGGTCTCAGATAATTTAATAATAAGATTAAATTAGCTTTTGAAACTAACATACTGATTTACAATAGTTACAAACACTTGCTAGATTAACTATCAAAGTATATTTAAAACAATTTTATATTTCAATGTAATTAGAAGCGAAGTATTTAATATAGGATAAAACCAAAATAAGTAAGCACAACTGTTTTAAAACAAGAGGATAAGACTCAAGCCGAGACTTAGTCTTCTCAAACAAATTATATAAATTTTAATCCACAACCTGAATCGGGGTAAACAATAGTACAAAGACTGTCCAAGTACTAATACCTCTACCACAGTTCTTCATGGGAACAAGAAAAATAGTTAATAGGCTATCCAGGTCACACATGACATCTACCACTATCAACAGTGGGATACAAGAGACTATAGGGAATGAGTGAGTGAGGATTAAATCCTCCAGTTCAGCACATGATTCAATGTGTGTATGAAATATACAGAGTACACACACTACTCAAAGTTAAGTAAAAGAATCACTAAGATTGTATATTAGAGTTTAGAATGCTCTAGTGATTTTAAGTGCAGCTCTGGACACCTTTGGATTAAACAGAAATGCCTCTGAGTCCTTATCTTGTTTCTGTCTTGAAAACAGAGTGTCGTTTCCTTCCTTGATTTTTAGGTTCAGTTTGATCAGCTTGAGCATTGTATCTTTTCACTCCGTGACTATGATTTAGCTTATGTCCACTTCTTTTATTAATTTCCTCATATATGTCTTATTTTCATCAGGTATACAGGTGTATGAATGTCGTCTTTCTTTATTGCATATGTGCACAGACTTCTTCTCAGCAGCTCTATATTCCTTTTATACCTTAAGCTCCGGAAATAGAAATGATTAACTATTCATAGGTATGAGGTACAGTTCTCTGACATTCCAACAACTATCATTAAATAACATTAATTTCATTAAAACATCAAATATGACCTTTGCTAAATATACTAATAGAAATAGAGTTTAGAGAAAATAGTGGCTGGTTTCATATCTGTAAATCCTTATAACAGTAAGCTTGTAGCAGTAGGTCATCTATAACAGTAGTTGTTACTCCTTGTAACGGTAGTTCTCTGTGTAGTAGTGATCTTTTATCGGTATCTCTTTGTCCTTATAACGATATCTCTTTGTATCAGTATACTTGAGTAGCGGGGACTTCCTTACATCGTTTGACTTTCATATACCGGTAGACTTACTCTATCGGTAGCTCTATTGTAATTGTATCTCATATTGGTGGACATTCATATTTGTAGCTCTGTTCTGTATCTGACATACATAGCCTTATCAGTAGCGGTGAACTTAAGCATATCGGTGACCTTAACAGTATCTGTGTATCTGTTTTTCTGTATCAGTAGCTATGTGTATGTTCTTTGAAAAACATATCCAGATTGATTTAGAAGTATTTCAAAGTATTTATAAACATAGATAAACAGTTATTAACAATTTCCAATGATTATTTTGATATTATTTACAACATAGGATTATAATCACATATTACCACATAATTGGGATTATCAAAATAGGTGAGGTCAAAAATCTCCCCCTTTTTGATAATCACAACTCATTGTATTATAATCAAAAATAATATGTAAATAATACAATGTAACATAGTTTTTAGTGTGAGTGATGACACGTTCAAATGTGAGATTTTAAAAGTATCATAGGATATGGTTTCTATATGAAATTGAATCAGAGAAAACAATATATTATAGAACACATGTATCAGAGGTAAAATATAAAACAAATGTACTAGAGGGAAATGTATTATTCTCATAAAATCTAATGATTTTTCATATCAGTTTTCCCTATTATCCCTGAGATATTATTTCACCCCCAGATATGTTTCCCTTAGATATTATTTCTCCCCCATTGTGATTAGAAAAATGTGGGAAAAAAAGGATATAAATCAAAAGAGAAGTAATATAGGGAAAGAAAAAGAAACCAATATCATATATATTCCACGTAGAAAATATATACAAAGAAATACATAAATAAAAAAATGAAATACATGTGATTCCTATAAAAGATTTTATCCACTAATCAATCCACATCCTCAACATGATATTTTTCCATGGTATCAGAAGAGGATTCAGGCGGTGTGGATGCAGGTGGAGGCTTCGGAAAACCAGAAATGATCAGAGGAGGCTAATATACTGAAACTATTCCCGACCTATACTGTGTAGCTCTCTGAGTGATCATAGGAGTAGTGGTGCAGATGGAATTGGCTGGTGTCATCTAGGCAGGAGAAGAAACAGAAGACGAAGCAGGTAAACCTCGAGGTACAATCACTGGTCGAGCTTCAAAATGCAAGAAGGGCAATAAGATACTTCTGAAATCCATAATGATTCCTCCTCCTCTCTCCATGGTAGAAAAAAAATCATCCTTGTTCTCTATGAATTTGTCTAGTGTAGGGGTAAAATCTCTGACCTTGCTGACTTGTTCTCTAAAGGCTTGATTGACAGGAGGTAGCTTCATGTTATTTAACATATGCTTCAAATAGTTGTTGAGATGATGATTGGTGTAGGCCCTTTGGAAATAGTAATCTACCTTTTCTTTCACTTTTTTTTGAGAAGCAGAAGCTTCTCTCATATAATCATGGACAATCTTCATTATAACTCTAGTGTTAGACACCACTTGGGTCATAAAAGATGAGTCCACATAGCTACTGGATGAAGATGAACCAGGCTCATCCTTCATCAAAGCTCTAATCTGATCCAATTCTATAGACGGCCTCGATTCAAGAGAACCAATAGAAAAAGTCATAGTTTCTTTGAAACTCGTAGTTAGCCCACTAATTAGATTCTTTATAAGGACACGACTTTATTACATATATAATATCAAATTTAATGAATAAAACACTTAATTTTATATTGTGGGTCTTTTAAAGTTTAGATCCTTATGGAATTATGTCAATACATTTATATCATTACACATTGTACAGAGTGGATACCATAAAAACAGTTTCAATTTTTTCCCAAAATAAAAAAAACATTAAAACCTTGACGTGAATCCTTGAAAATTTTTCAACATTTAACATGACTTTATTCTTTGTCTTAATCATCCATTAACCTGTGAAATTCATTTAAAAACTTTGGATGAGCACAAAAGCTCAGTAAGGTATGAAAAATAAGGAAAGAACGCATTAGTCCATGAAAACTTGTAATGTACGAAATCATTTTCAAAATACTTACTCATCACATGTATATATATATATATATATATATATACTTACCCTGTGAAAAATGATATTTTCACAAATACATGAGAACTTTAGTAGATCAATAAAGTTATCATGGTGCATTACTTACAAAATCCTGTAACCATCACAACTACATTATAATTTGTAACCCTCACAGCTACCTTATATTTTGTGTAACCATCACTGTTACACTTGGAGTAACCATACGTCTGACCTCCAAAAAACACACACCAAATGCATTGGAGGGAAATATAGGTCCCAACCTTCATCATAAATAATTCCCATGAACAAATACATAATCATACAACATGAATTATTCCATAAAAACATTTCTTTTTGAATTTTGTAAAACTGAATTTTAGAAGAGGATTTTAAAATAAAAGTCCCTTATAAACATCATATACAAGAAGTGAGACTTAATAGAGTGGATGTAATATGTATATACTCCATAAAAACACATATTTAAACATATTATAATCAAAATTTAACACACAAACAATTTAAATTTCAAATATATAATGAAGTATAAAGTTAACCCAAAGAATGGAAATTGGCTTAATTATTCCCTTACCTATGGATTGTATTAAATAAAACTTGTTTAAACCTCTTGTATAATGGTTAAAAGAGTTTTATTTTTTAATTTAAAGAAAAATTTTAATGTTTATAATATCTTATATGGACATTTCATTATATCGTTTCACCCATTAATTGTTAGTATTTTGTTCTTTGCACCGCCTTTGGGTGAGTTATTCACTTGATTTCCATGATTGGATTATGATGGTTGTTCTTGTTGATTGGTAGTGAAAATCCAGAATTTTAATGGAGTAGTATTTACATATTTTCAATAACATAAATTATACAATTTATCACTTTGATTCTTTATATAAGGATGATTCATAAGTTACAACATTATGATGTTCTTTTAGATCCTTTTAGTGGTTCGTTGATAATTACAACCTTGTTTTGTCTTATAAATTAGAACAACGAGTAAAAAATAATTACAGAACCATGGATGAGTCATAAAACCTATATTTTAACCTGGTTCAACTATATAAATTTTTTCATGACCAGTAATGAAAGAATTAATGGAAATTGTAATTACATCATCCACGATGTCGGTAATTCAACACATCACAGATAATGTTTTTATTCCTTAAATAAGTGGGAGAGTAGAAAAGTAATGATAATTAATTTTACATAAACATTAGGACGTACATAATATACATGATTCTGGAGATTTCAATCCTCTTTTATTAGAGGGTGTGGGGAAAGAGGAAAAAGGAATCATGAAATAAAAGAAAAACTTGAGAAATTTATCATGAAAATTCGGCATCCTAACAGCAAATCATAAAATTTCATAAAAACATGATTGATGAGAGGAATGAAATATATCATCATTAATAAATAATGTGGAAAGTAAGGGGAAATATTTAATGAAATGTAAAAACACAAGACAAAGGGAATAGAAGAGAATAACATTAAATGAATGAAAAGAAAGAAAATAAAAGAGGTTGTTTACCTCTTGATTTCTTCTCCTTCAGATCCTTCTTCAGGGCTTTGATTTTGGTCTTTTGGTGAGACCAGAAGCTCTGTGAAGTGGGGAAGAATATTGGGGAGGGAGTTTGGTAGAAATTAGAAAATTCTCAAGGCTTGAGAGGTGTGGGAGGAAGAGGGGAGTGAGGGTGGTATTTATATTGGAGGAGGGGAGGTGTTTTAGATTATTTTAATCATTATTATAATATTTTTATCAAGAGTATGAATAATCTCAAAGAATGTTACCCAAAATAGTAATAATGGAATGTGAGTTCGAACCAAGTGGGATTACATCATCCATTCATCACCTATGATGTAGTAAATCAAGTATTTAGAATTTATCGTATTTTACTATTCATAAAAAATTCGGGATTTTTAAAAAATTCCCAAAAATTCAACCTTACCATTTTTCGTTCTGTAGAATTCAAAAATAAAGTCCATTTTTGAAAAATAATTTTCTAAATATTATTAATTTAATTTTTAAATAAAATCATACTTAATTCAAAAATTAACAATTGTAATTCTACAAATACTTCTTTATCACAATGAAAAATTAACCTAGATGTTATTATATTCTAGTATAAAAAATAAAATAATAATAAGATTTACTACTAATTAGGGTCATATAACTATTCATATTACTATTCATAAGGGTATGTTACTATTCACAAAAAAAATTTTTGTTTCATTAAACATTAAATAACATACTAACACAATTATAGATGATGGTTTCTTCAAATTAAAAACATAGAAGAAATAAAGTTATGTTTAAAGGATACTTATAAATATCTCCCTTAAACAAAATTTCAAGAATTTCAATTTATTTTCAAAAAACCATGGGGTTTTACATTATCCCCACCTTCTAGAAATTGCATCCTTGAAAATTTATTTAATTATTAAACAAGTGAGGGTATCTTTACCTCATAGAATTTTTAGACTCCCATGATTCTTATTCAACCATGTGGTTTCTACACAAAACCTTTACCTCGCGGATTCTCGTATTCCGCAATACATATTCCCTTCGATCAAGAATCTGAACTGGTTTCTCTTCATAAGAATGGTTCTCTTCTCGATGAACTTCTTCTGGGCTCAAGGTATGTGATGAATCTGGCACATAATTTCTCAACATAAAAATATGAAAAACATTGTGTACCTGAAACAAACTCGGAGGAAAAGCTACTCGGTATGCAATTATTCCAACATTCTCTAAGATTTAAAAAGTACTGAGGAATCATAGAGGTATCTTCCCTTTCTTACTGAAACACATCACACTTATCCTAAAAGTGATTTTAATAAAATCATGGTCATCTACCTTGAAAGAGAAGTCTTTCCTTCTGTTATTTGCATAACTTTTCTTCCTGCTCTGAGCTGTCCTCCTGTGTTTCTGGATCATCCTCACTTTCACAGCAACTTTTTCTACTAATTCTAGCCTCATCAACTTTCTTTCACCGAATTCGTCCCAAAATGCTGGTGTTCGACAATGCTTCCCATACAAAGCCTGAAAAGGTTCCATCTGAATACTGGAATGAAAACTATTATTATAAGAAAAGTCTACTAATGAATGATGTTGATACCAACTTCACTGGTAGTCTATTAAACAAGATAGAAACATATCCTCCAAAGTTTGAATAGTTCATTCTGTCTGCCCATCTGATTGAGGATGAAAAGCTATAGTGAAATTTAACACTATTACCAACGACTTTTGAAGTCCCTTCCAAAAGTTAGAAGAGAACCTTGGATCTCCGTCAGATACAATGGAAAGAGGAACTCCAGGTAACCTGACAATATCCTTGAGTTACATTCGTGAAATCTGATCCAAAGTCATTGTATCTCAAATAGAAATAAAATGTGCAGACTTTGTTAGCCAATCAACAATAACCCAAATCGTATTATTACCTTGAGAATTATTTTGTAGTCCCACTAATAATTCCATGGATATATTCTCCCATTTCCACTCTGGAACTAGAAAATGATGAAGAATCCGCTTCAGTAACTGCTGATCTGCTTTTACCTACTTACATGTCAATGATTTCATGGAAAAATCAGTAATAACTCTTTTCATTCCATCCCACCAATAATACTCCCAAATGCCTCTGTGCATCTTAGTACTATCAGGATGAATAGAAAATATAGAACTATGACCTTCACACAACAAATCTTTCTTCAACTGAGAATCTCTAGGTAAGAACAACCTTTTTCTAAATCATAAAACACAAATTTTATCAAGGTTAAATTATGGAAACTTACCAATATTAACCAATTCTACCTTTTTCTATAGCTCACGGTTTTCCTTCTGTCCTCTCTTAATTCTGTCTGAAAATGAAGACTACACTGAAACCTGAAACAAAACAGATGTATTCCCTACACCAACAACTTCTAATCCAAAATTCATCACATCTTTAATCAAGGGATCATGTTCCAAACGTAACATAGTTAATGATGCATGATGATTCCGACTTAAGGAACCCACCACTTTTTTTCTTTTCTAGGATGGTAATTGATCGTGCAGTCATAATCCTTTATCAGTTCAAGACATCACCTCTACCTCATGTTTCATTATTTCTGAGTAAATATATACTTAATACTCTTATGGTCAGTATATATTTGTCATTTGGATCCGTATAAATGATTCCTCCAAATTTTCAAGGCAAAAAACACAGCTCCCAATTCCAAATCATGTGTGGGATAATTAATGTCATGGGGTTTAAGTTTCCTCAAAGCATATGCAAATACCTGATCATTCTAAATCAAAAAACAACCAAGCCCCTTCAAAGAAGAATCAATGTAGCTGAAAAACTCACTATATCGGGTAGGTAAGGCCAAAAATAGATAATTCACCAATCTCTTCTTCTGTTCCAGAAAAAAAACATCACATTCTTCTGTCCAAACAGATTTAACCCCTTCCCATGTTAACTTAGTTTTCAGGATAGATAACTGTGCAAAGTTCTTATCAAACCGTCAGTAATAACTTGATATTCCCAGAAAACATTGAATCTATATAACATTTGTGGGTATTGGAAATTCATAAAATACTTTGGTTTTGGAAGGATAAACTGTTATTCCATCTTTATTTACAATGTGCCCAAGAAAAAAAATCTGTTGCAACCAAAAATCACACTTGCTGAATTTTCCATACAGCTTCTTTTCTTTTAATGTTTGTAAAACAACCATTAGATGTTTTTCAAGCTCCTATTTATTCTTATAAAAACCTAGAATGCCATCAATAAATACCACCACAAACTTATCCAAGATCTAATGAAATAATCTATTCATAATATGCATAAATATAGTAGGTGAATTAGTTAATCTAAACGGCATAAAAAAATAAATAATTCCCATATCTAGTACAAAAGGATGTTTTCGGGATGTCACCCTCCTTAACCTTCAGCTGATGGTATCCAGATCTCAATTCAATATTGGAAAAGTATTGAGCTCCCTAGAGCTGATCAAACAAGTCATCGATGTGAGGCAAATTATACTTTTTTTTAATAGTGATGCTATTAAAAGCACTATAACCAATGAAAAGTGTCATGGAACCATATTTCTTTTTAACAAACAAAATAGGAGCTCCCCATGGTGATGTTCTAGGACGAATGAATCCTTTTTCAAGAAAATCCCGCAATTGATTTTTCAATTCATGAAGTTCAATTGGAGCCATACGATAAGGGGGTTTTTAAATTAACTTAGAATCATGAACTAATCCAATTTTGAATTCATATTCTCGATCAGGTATTACACCAGGTATCTCATCAAGAAAAACATTTAGGTATTCATTTATCACCGGCACATCATTAATTTGAATAGTTCACTTGTTTTCAACATTATGAGAAAAATAACATTCATTTCCATCTTTCAATAGTTTCTCAGCTTCCTAATATGATATCAATTTTATGGGTTCATTATTGTATAAAAACTGAAACTCCTTTTGAAAAACAACTTCTTTAGCTCTACAGTCAATCTTTGCATGATAATCAGAATGCCAGTCCATCCCCAGAATAAAATCAAACTCGAATAAGGGTCAAACAACAAGGTTTGCAGGTAAAGTCTTTCCACAGACCACAATAGAAATATTCTTATAATTCATCTTTTCTATATCACTTCCCCCTTGTGTTTTAATAATATGATTGGTTATCATTTGTTGAGGCGATAATTCCAAATTACCTAAACGTTATTCAGAGATGAAGGAATGTGTAGACCCCATATCAAACAAGAACTTAGAAAAATCTGAGTGAACAAACAAATTAACTGTTACAACTTCATTGGATGGCCCGACGTCTGCTGATGTAGTCGGAAAGGATCTCACTACACCTTTCTTCTTGTAGTCTGGCTTCATTGCATCTTTCAGATCTCTCTTTGGGTAGACGTTTTCATAGTGACCCAAATCACCACATTTAAAACACTTAACAGTTTTCTTATCAGGATTATTATTAGGATCATTTTCATTACAATCTCATCCCACAAGTCCAAAATAACCACACTTAAAACACTTCCTAGTTTTGATAAGACATTCCCCAGGGTGCTTCTTTCCACACTTTTCACAAACTGGAAACTGGATTTTCTTACCATCAGATTTTGTTGGTTGATTCTTACACATTGCTTGCCAACTGGGCCTCTTCTTCTCTTTGTTTCCCAAATGCACATGATCATCATCAAAATCAATCTCTACCCTCTCAGCACCTCAGAAAAGTTTCTCAAAACATTTGAATTCACGGGAGGCCAACGACCTTCGACACCTTGGCTTCAGTCCTGATTAAAAGCGGTTGATTTGGCTATCAAGATCCAGAATACGGTTTGGTGCATACCCCACCAGTCGGGTGAAGTTCGCTTCATACACCGCCACTGAATCTTCCTCCTTCTATTTCAATCCAAGTAATTACTTCTCCATTCTATGTCACACCACCTTAGTAAAATATTTTTCAAGGAAAAGACTTTTAAATTCATCCCACTATAAGGCATCAAAATCCTCTCTACCCCTGATATTCCTTACCATTGACCACCACTGATAAGATTCCCTATCAAAATGATAAATGGAAAGACTTACCTTTTGATTGTATGAACATGACATAACATCGAATATCATTTCAAGGGATTTGATCCAACTATCAACTGCTACTGTGTCAGAAGATCCATTGAATGCAGGAAGATGTTGTCTCATAAAATGTTCCACTACTATCATGTTTCATTGTGGTACCTCAATTGTTTCTCTTTATTGGATTCCACAACCATTTATTTCTTGTGTTAGCTGAGCCATTTCTGTCACAAACTACTCAGTTCCAATCCCAACCATTCCGGGTTGTAGTGACTGAAGGATGCCATTCTGTCAGTGCCTCTCCTCTTCAGCATCCATGTTCCTTATGTGGAAAACCATTCTGAACACATATGTCTTAGATGAATAAACATGGTAATCTTTAAATTCTATAACATTTCAATTTAAACATATAGTGAAAATCATTTATGGTGTTCTATTATCTTCACCATAACCCCTAAAGTTATCTAAACCATCCTCTGATAGCAACTATATGACCTGACCTTATTACATACATAATCTCTAATTTAGTCCAGAAAACACTTACTTTTACATTGATGATATTTTCAAGTTTATATATTTAGATAATTAGTTCAATACATTAATAACATTACACATTGTACAGAGTGGATACCATAAAAACAATTCCCATTTCTTCCAAAATTAAAAAAACATTAAAACATAGACATGACTCTTTATCAATTATTCAACAATTAACATGACTTACTTATTTGTATTACTCATACATTAACCTATGAAAAACATTTAAAAACTTTTGATGAGAACAGAATCTCAATAAGGTATGAATAATAATGAAAGAACACATTAGTCCATGAAAACTTGTAACGTACAAAATCATTTTCAAAAGAATTACTTATAACATGTATATATATATATACAAATACATACCTTGTGAAACATGATATTTCAAAAAATAAATATGAACATAAGTAGAACAATAAATTTATCTTGGAAAATTACTTACATATTCTTGTAACCATCACAACTACCTTATAATGTGTAACCCTTACGGCTACCTTATATTTTGTGTAACCATCGAAATTACAAATGGAGTAACCATACGGCCGACCTCCAGCATACACATAAACAATTCAATAGAGGTAAATATAGGTCACACCCTTCTTAAAAAACAATTTCCACGAACAAAAAAATTATCATACAACATGAATAATTCCATAAAAACCTTGCTTTTTGAATTTTGTAAAACAGAATTTTAAAAGAGTATTTTAAAAGAAAAGTCCCTTATACACATCATATACATGAAGTGAGACTTAATAGAGTAGTTGGAATATGCATATAATCTGTAAATACACATATTTAAACATATTATAATCACAAGTCAACACCCATGCAATTTAAATACCACCTAAATAACGAAGTATAATGTTAACCCAACGAATGGAAATTGGGTTAAGAATTCCCATACCTTAGGCTTTTCTTAAATAAAACTTGTCTAAACATCTTTTATAATGGTTAAAATAGTTTTATTTGTATTTTAAAGAAACATTTTCATGTTTATAACATCTTATATGGTCATTTCACTACATCATTTTACCCATTAATTGTTAGTATTTTGTTCATTGCACCGCCTTTGGGTGAGTTCTTCACATGATTTCCATGATTGAATTATGATGGTTGTTCTTTTCAATTGGAAGTGAAACTCCAGAATTGGAATGGAGTAGTATTTAAATATTTACAGTACCATAAATTATACTATTTTTCACTTTGATTCTTCATATGAGGATGATTCATAAGTTAGAACATTATGATGTTCGTTTAGATCCTTTTAGTGGTTCTTTGATAACAACAACCTCGTTTTGTATTATAAAATAGAACCTTGAGTAGAAAAGAATTCCGGAAACATGGATGAGTCATAAAAGATATATTTTAACCTGGTTCAACAATATATATGTTTTCATGACCAGTCTTGAAATAATTAATTGAAATTGAAATTACATCTTCCATGATATCGGTAATTCGATACATGACGGACAATGTATTTATTCCCTAAATAAGTGAGAGAGGAGAGGAATAATGATGATGAATTTTACATAAACATGATAATATATAGCATATACATGATTATGGAGATTTCAAGCCTCTTGGATAAGAGTAGGTGAGGAAATAAGAAAATAGAATCATGAAATAAAAGAAAACCTTGAGAAATTTCGCAGGAAAATTCGGCCGCCTAACGACATATCATAAAATTTCATAAAAAAAGATTGATGAGAGGAATGGAATATCTCATCATTAATACATAATATGTAAAGTAAGGGGAAATATTTAATGAAATATCCCAACACAATCCAAATGTAATGGAAGAGAATAACATTAAATGAAGGAAAATAATGAAAATAAAATAGGTTGTGTACCTCTTGATCTCTTCTCCTTCAGATCCATCTTATGGGATTTGATTATTGTATTTTGGTGAGTCCAAAAGCTCTAGGAAGTGGTAAGAAGATTGGGGAGGGAATTTGGAATAAATTAAACAATGCTCAAGGCTTGAGATGTGTGGGAGGAATATGGGAGTGAGGGTGATATTTATAGTGGAGGAGGGGAGGTATTTAAGATTATTATTATCATTATTATAATATTTTTATCAATACTATGAATAATCTCAATGAAAGTGACCATAAATAGTAATAATGGCATGTGACTTTGAACCAAGTGGTCTTACATCATCCTTCCATCACCTATGATGTAGTAAATCAAGTATTCAATATTTATCGTATTTTATCGTATTTTATCGTATTTTACTATTTATCGAAAATTCTTGAATTTCTGAAAATTCCCAAAAATTCACCCTTACCATTTTTCTATATGTAGAATTCAAAAATGATGTCCATTATTGAAAAATAATTTTCTAAATTTTATTTATTTAATTTTTTAATAAAATCATACTTAATTAAAAAATTAAGAGTTCTAATTCTACAACTTCTTCTTCATCAAAATGAAAAATTAACCAAGATGTTATTAGATTCTAGTATTAAAAAAATAAAATAGTAATAAAATATACTATTTAATATTGTCATATAACTATTAATATTACTATTCATAAGGGTATGTTACTATTCACAAAAAAAACAAGTTGGTTTCATCAGACTATAAAAACAACATACTAAAAACAATTATAGATGACAGTTTTTTCAAATTCAAAACATAGACGAAATAAAATTATGTTTAAAGGATACATAAAAATATCTACCTTTAACAAAATATCAGGCATTTAAATTTATTTTTATAAAACCATGGGGTGTTACATTTTTCACGACATAATCTTTGGTGCTAACATGCTTTGTTATGGAATGCTTAAACTCCTCAAAAACTGAGACCATTTAGATGACTACACACTTCACATAAGCCAAATCCTTGTCATCTTTAGATTTAGAACTCATGTAGGATTCTAGAGAGAGAAATAATCTCTTTAGAACTTCATCATCCTCTTTCGTGATAGAATAGTGATTCTGGGATGTTGTGATTTCATCCACTATCTCTACCTCAAAGTTTGACACATTACAACAAAGAGAGAGTTCAAAGGACTTTTCCATATTTCTCATCTCTTCAACAAAAGACTTTTTAACTCAGTAACAGAGAAACTAAAAAACTATTTCATCTCTACCTTCAAAGATTCTATGTCATCATTGGTGACTATATTACCAGGCACAACAACAGGTTCTCTTTCAGATACAATACTGTCCACTGATTTATTCATACCTGATTGAATGGATGACACTAAGGATGCTTCCATTTTTATTATCTCTTCCACAAAATATATCATAAGATCAGACCTCAACTGATCTATATCATATTTTCTTACAACACTATCAGGTAATATCTCATACAGAATATCATAAATAACTTATGGTCGACTAAGGGACGTCTCATTATCAAAATCTGGGTAATCCATTCCATAAACTAAAAACCTTGGGTCCTCTGCCCACTCTTCAATCTCAACAGCCACTGAAACACTGCCAAATCTGATTGGATACTCCCCCTCAACTGGTGAAATCTCATGTACAGCAATAGCAACCTTAGCTTCTCGGTCTTCCTCAGAATAATCTTGCATAACCATCTCAATTTCGCCAACAGCTGGAGGCTCCTCTAGAATAGGATCAGGTCTATAAACTTCAACATGAACATCCTCTAAAGGCACAATAGAACTTCCAATCAGAGGACTCAAAAACAAGGTGACGGAAGAAGATGCTTCAGTTTCATATTCTCTTTCTTCATCCTCATTCTCTGGGGGCAGCCTCTTCTAGATCTGATCTCTGATGGTCTTCCTCATCCACAGGTGCCTCTTCATTGCTTACACCCAAAACAGTTTCTGTTCTAGGTAGGTTCAAAGAAGCATTGCCATTTTCTAGTGATACAATTTCAGGAGTTGGTCTAGGAGGGAAGTCCGGATCTCCTCCATCTGCAGTAGAGGAATCGTCCTCTTCTGAATCATCACTATATTGTGTCCTCTCTTAATCGGGTATTAGACCTGGATCCCATACATACATAGTCCTAAAAGGATGATCCACAGGGTTAGACTTATCATATGACTTCTTATCATTAGTAACCCACTCCCTTCTCAATCGGTTTCAGCTTATCTTTATGTACTTACACACTGTTCTTGTGATTCAAATGTTGTTTATTACCACCAATATCTCATCCTGAGACTTAGCTACTCCCTTTACATTAATCATCACTGAAATAAACTTGGAAAATAATAATGCATTGGTATTTGATTTGGGTCTGGTCATTTCCTCCATTTGAATCATTAGCAGCATGAAAAGATTCACCTCCACACTATGTCCCAATAGATGTAATAGATAGATATCTTGATATCTCAAATTTTCAAAGTCCCATATTCTTGAACATATCACATGTTACACAAATTTGAAAAAAAATATGTTTTCTCCATCCATTTCAGTAGCCACAACCTTTCTTTTCATGCAACTACCAGTGAGCTACTCTAAGGCAGTCTCATAATAGAATATGTCACTTGTATGTGGTACTGCCTTCGATGAATATCCAAAAACTCCTTCATGTGTTACTCTCAGGTACTCATCCCACTCAATAGATGAAAATTATATTTACATGCCATTAACTAATGAAATCATTCTATTTTCCTCATCGGATTTCTCCAAACTCACAAAATCATAGAACTGTTTTATTAGCTTCGGATTGTAGGTTCCATTGTTATTAGAGAATCATTATACCCATTTTTTATCTTCAAGAAACTCTAGAACTAATGATTTACTAGACATCTTCCATTCCGCACGTAGCTCTTTCTTGATTACAATATATCTATTTTGTAAATGTAGGTTCACCAGATGGCTCTACGACCTTGTTTTACTAACATTGATACTTGCTTCAAGCATTGTCTTCTGCTTTTTTTCATTCAGCTCATCAAAGACATCTATGAGTGTAGGATGTTTGTTTTTTTCCATCTCTGTATTGAAGAGGTTACTGTTATCCTGAGATTCAGGGATTCATGGAGTTGGGATTGAGAGAGGGGAGTTTTGTGTATTTAGAAGTAACTAAGACATATTTTTTATAATTTAGGAATCATAATATAAATTAATAAAACATCTTATGTATAATATATTTGATACAGATTCCGGAGGCTAAATAAAGATGTTTAAAATAGCGCATACTAACGGTAGGGTAAACCTGTTTGAATTACTAACGGTTAGGTCCACTAACAGTGAGGAAAATCAGTGAGGTTCATACCGTTGAGGTATAATAGTGAGGTTTCATACCAGTGAGGTATAACAGTGAGGTTTCATACTGGTGAGGTATAGAAGTGAGGTTTCATACCGATGAGGTTTCTAACGAATAGTGTCTACCATTCCTAATTCATGTCTAATGTACCTTAAACTATCTGAACATAAATGCTTGGTGAAAATGTCTACTAATTGATGTTTAGTACCTATAAATTCATGAGTAATATCACTCTTTTGGTAAGGATCCCTCAAAAAATGGTTTCTTGCATCAATTTTTTTGGTCCTAGAGTGAGACACGAGATTCTTAGAGATGTTAATTGCACTTGTGTAATCACAATTTATAGAAATGTATTTGAAACCATTTCCATAGTCCAACAAAGTATGTTTCATCCACAGAATTTGTGCACAACAACTACCGGAAGCTATATACTCTACTTAAGTAGAAGACAAAGAAAAATAATTATATTTCTTACTACACCTAGAGAGTAGGGACTTACATAGAATATGACATTTTCCAGAAGTGATCTTTCTATCTAACTTTCCAAGATCTATATCAACATCTAAATAACTTATTAAATCAAAATATTATCCTTTTCGATAAAACAAATCTAAATTTGTGGTATGTTTAAGATATTTGAAAATTATTTTAACAGCAAGAAAATGTGATTCTTTTGGATTATCTTGAAATCATGCACACATACACACACTAAACATAATGTTTGGTCGACTAGTAGTATGGTAAAGTAGACATCCAATAATTCCTCGGTAATTTGTTTGATCAACTGGTTTCCCAGATTCATAAATTTCCATCTTGATGGTAGTACTCATGGGTGTATCACTTTCCTTAATACTCTATAAACCAATGTTTTTTAAATGATCCTTTGGAAATTTAATTTGATTTAAAATAATACCATTTTCATTTTGAAAAACATGAAATCCAAGAAAATATTGTTTTTCTCCCATTAAACTCATTTCAAATTCATTTTGTATAATCTTTGAAAAATAAATACAAAAATTATTTTTAGAAGATCCAAAAATAATATCATCAACATAAATTTGTACTATCAAAACATCTTTAGAAATTATTTTGATAAAGAGAGTTGGATCAACAATACCTTTTGTAAAACCTTATGAAATAATAAAATTTCTAAGTCTATCATACCATGCTTGGGGAGATTGATTCAAACCATATAAAGATTTAGATATCTTAAAAAATCGATTTGGAAAATAAGGATTAGTAAATCCTGGTGGTTGTTCAAAAAAAACATCTTCAATTATAAAACCATTTAGAAAATCAGTTTTGACATCCATTTGATATAACATGAAATTCAAATGAGTATCATAGGCAAGTAGAATCCTAATAGCTTCTAATCTAGATACAGGGGAAATGGTTTCCTCATAGTTTATTCCTTCCACTTGAATATTAATTGTTAAAATCGCATTGCTTTGTTTCTAACTATGTATCCAGACTCATCAACTTTGTTTCTAAAAACCCATTTAGTGCCTATGGTCAATGTGTCCTTAGGTCTGTCTACTAATTCCAAGACTATGTTTCATTCAATGAAATTTAATTCTTCTTGCATATCCAATACCCAAAATTCATCATTGATTGCATCATTGATATTTTTAGGTTATAACTGTGAAATAAAAGAATGGTTTTCATCCTGGTTTCTTAGAGAAGATATAGTTTGTGTCCCTATATCAAGATGACCAACAACAACATCTAAAGGATGATTCTTTATAATACTAGTTGATCTATTAAAGGTAGGACGAGAAATTCTATGTTTTTCTCTAGATTCAGGAACTACAGAAACAGGTTATGGAATGTTTCCAGAACTATATGTCTTTACAACAGGCTCATTAATTTTATCATTAAGGTTCAAAACAGAAAAATATTCTTCAAGATTTTCATTGTAAGATTTGGGTTCATGTGGATCGGTTTCATTAAACATGATGTGAACAGATTCTTCCACACATATGGTTCTTTTATTATAAACACTATAAGTTTTTGTGTAATTTAATAACCTAGTAAAATTATTTCATCACTCTTGGATAAAAACATGTCAAGAATATCTTTTTTATTGATAATAAATACTTTTCAAACAAAAACATTAATGTAATTAACCTTAGGTTTCCTTTTCTTACATAACTCACAAGGTGTCTTTTTGAGAGCAGGTCTAATCCGGACTCAATTAATAATATAAAAAGATGTATTTACTACTTCATCCCAAATGTAAATTGGCAGGTCATACCCATTAAGCATAGTTAACGAAATCTCTTGAAGAGTTCTATTTCTTCTTTATAATACACTATTCTGTTGAGGTGTTGTAGGGGAAGAGAAATTGTGACTATATCCATTATTTGAGCAGTAAGATTCAAACTCATGATTTTCAAACTCACGACCATGATCACTTCTCAATGTCTTAATCTTATGGTCACTATGGTTTTCCATAGACTTGTAATATTTAATAAATTAAGAAAATGCATCACTTTTTTGAGTTAAGAAGCATACCCAAGGGTACCTAGAATAGTCATCTACTAAGACATTGGAATAATGCATCCCATTTAAACTAGAAACATTAGAGGGTCCAAACAAATCCATGTGAACCAACTTAAATGGTTGAGAAGTTTAAACTTTGTTCATTGATTTAAAATAAACATTATGTTGGTTTCCCTTTTGACAGTGATTACAAACTTTATCAGCTGAGAATTTGTGTTTAGGTAGGTCTATAACTAAGTTTTTCCTAGTCATATTTCTAATTGAATGAACATTGTAGTGTCCTATTCTTATGTTCTATATCCATGAATCATTATGGAAAACTTTCAAGCAAGTAATGTTTTGTTTATCCAAGTAATTCAAATCCACAGCATAATCATTTCATTTCTCAAAGAATAAAATACTAAAACAATTTAAAATTAAAAACATTACAAGACTTATTTTCAAATTTAACATTGAAACCATCATCACAAAACTGAGAAATACTCAACAGGTTATACTTAAGTCCATCAACAAATAAAACTTTTGAAATTAAAATTGAATCAGTGTTACCAATCTAGCCTAAGCCGATGATTTTATCTTTTGAATTACCACAAAAGGTAACATGGCATCCATAAACGTGGATTACAGTCTTGAGGAATGAGTAATCTACAGTCATATGCCTTGAACATCCACTATCCAAGTACTATAACTACTTTTGGGAACTTTTCAAGAAAGTTTCCTACAAAAAAGGTTTAAGAAGAAAATGATTTTGGTACCCATATTTTCATGGGTTGAGACATGTTAGAAAGCAAAATTATTGGTACCCAAATTTGACTAATGGGTCTCATAAAATCAATTTATTCATAAGATTTTGAATGATAAAATTTATTTGATCTGTAACCATGTGAATAACTAGTTGAAGAATATGTATTTCTAGAACAAGAACTAGTATCATTTTGTCCAGATTTAGGAATAAATATATTTTTAGTAATTTGTCTCTGTCCAGGTTGATAGCCTATTATAGTGGTATATTTTTGTGCCACATGTTTTCATAGAATTTGTGTTAGAGTATTCTTTACATTTTTGAATTTATCTATGTCCTTATTTAATTTCTCATTAGAAAATTTTAGTTTAGTATTTTCCCTATGTAATTGAGCATTCTTTTCCATTTCTATATCAAGTGTAGATTTAACAGAGCTGGTCAAAGTATGATATTTCTTAAAGGTATTATACTTTTCCTTCAATACATTATATGTTTCTTCTATCATATTACAGTATCCAAACAATTCTAATTTAGACATATTATCATCTCTACTTTCATTCCCATAATAATATTCATTCAGCATAGGGGAAACAGGAAACTCAGAAGTATTAGTCATGAAACAAATGTTGGCATGATTCATTTCAGAATCAGAAACATCATACTCACTTGTGATGTCTTATGAAGCACTCCAGGTTTCCTTCATTGCATTCTTATATTTTTTTTCCTTGTAGTCATATATCTTCTTGAACATTAACTTCGGGCAGTCTTCCTTAATGTGTCATTTACTTTTTCATTCATAACATACTATCTCTTCATTCTTATCAGCTTTCTTACAATCCCTCTTCTAATGACATTTGTTGACATATTTTCCTTTATAATTTGGTTTTCTAAATAATTTCTTCTTCCTGTAGAACATCTTGAACCATTTGGCTATCTGAGCCATCTCTTCATCACTATCAGAATCTGAACCTTAACTTGTTGAGATTTCAGTAGGTATGTGAACTTTATCATTGTCCTTGCTCTTTGAGGCAGTAGATTTAAATTCGACCGACTTCCCCTTTGGTTCATCATCTTATTCCTTGTTTCCATTTAGATCTTCCTCAGGCTTCACCATCTTACAAATTAATTATTTAACAGGTAGTGAACTAATATCACACGATTCTCTTATTGAAATAGATGTGCCTCTCCATCTTTCTGGAATAGATCGTAGTATTATCATAATCTTCTCCTTTGTAGGAATAACTTTTCCAAGTGAGCTCATAGTGTTGACAATCTCATTGAACCTGAGATAAATTTCAGAAATAGGTTCATCATACTTCATTTTAAAATTATCATACTTAATAGTATAGGTGTTTATTCTCATTTCTTTAACATTGGTTGTTCTTTCATGAGAAATATCCAATGTGTCCCAGATTTCATAAGCCGTTTTACAAGCATATGTTCCATTAAATTATTCACCACCTAAATAATAGTATAAAGCATTCATTTCTTTACAATTATTATTTTAAGCAGTTTTAGTAGGTCCATCCCAAGTGGTCCTTTCAGTTTCTGGAATCTTATATTAAGTCTCTATAGCAGTCCAGATATCAAATCCCATACTTTCCAAATGAATTTTTATTTTAAGTTTCCATTGGGAATAATTTGTAAAATTAAATAATTGTGGCCTATTGGTAGCACCACCTTTAAGTCTATTATCCATAATTAGATTTTAGAAATTGTATTTAAAGAGATAAAATTTAGAACAAACATAAATTTAATATCCTTAAGATGCAACTAAAATCACAGTTGGAAAACAGAGTAATTTGATATCCGTTAAAAATAACAACCTCTGATACAATATGTTGGTTGGGGTGGATACTCAAGAGGGGGGTGAATTGGGTTCCAATTATAAATTTATGTTAAAAAAATTTCTATTAAAATCCCCAAATTAAAAACTCTGTTAAACTGTAGTTAATTTTTAAAACTGTAAGGGTTCGATTAGGTTCTCAAAAGATTGATTATGTCTCAGATAATTTAATCTGAAGATTAAAATAGATTTTGAAACTAACCTACTGATTAAAAATAGTTACAAACACTAGCATGATTAACTATCCATGTAACTTTAAAACAATTTTATATTTCAATTTAATTAGCATTGGAATATTCAATATAGGTTAAAACCAAAATAAGTATACACAATAGTTTTAAAAGAAGATGTTCAGTCTCAAGATGAGACATAGTCATCACAAAAAATTTATATAAATTTTGATCCACACCTTGGAACAGGGGTAAACAATAGTACAGAGATAGTCCAGGTACTAAGACTTGTACCACAGTTCTTCATGGGAACAAGAACAATAGAACATAGGCTATCTAGGTCACACATGACCTCTACCACTATCCACTATGGGATACAAGGGAGTATAGGGAAAGAGTTAGTGAGGATTAAATCCTCCAGTTCCGCACAAGAGTCAGTGTGTGTATGAATTATACATAGTACACACACAACACAATGGTATGTAAAAGAATCTATAAGAGAGTATATAATATTTTAGAATGCTCTAGTGATTTGAAGTGCAGATCTGGACACCTTGTGATTGAACAGAAATGTCTCTAAGTCCGTCTCGGGTTTTTGTCTTCAAAACAGAGTTTCGTTTCCTTCCTTGATTTTCAGGTTCAGTTTGATCAGCATGAGCATTGTAGATTTTCATTCCTTTACAAAGATTCATATTGTGTTATCTTATTGTATGAATGGCCTCGTATATGTCTTGTGTTCTTCAAGTATACATCTGTATGAATGTCGTATTTCTTTATTGTGTATGTGCACACACATCTTTTCTAAAGCTCTACCTTCCATTTTTACTATATGCTCCGGCAATAGGAATGATATCCTTTTCATAGGTACGAGGTACGGTTCCCTGACATGCCAACAAATATAATTAAATAACATTAATTTCAATAAAAACATCAAATATGACTGTGGATAAATAAACTAATATAAATAGATTTAAGGAAAATAGTGACTGGTTTCCAATCAGTAACTCCTTATAACAGTAAGCTTGTAGAAGTTGGTCCTCTTTAACAGTAGGTGTTACTCCTTGTAATGGTATCTCTCTGTGTAACAGGGATATTCTATCGATAGTTCTTTTCCCTTGTAACGGTAGCTCTTTGTATCGGTAGACTTGAGTAGCGATGACTTCCTTATATCGGTAAACATTCATATACATGTAGACTTACATTGTTGGTAGCTCTTGTGGAACGGTAGCTCATATCGGTAAACATTCATATCAGTAACTCTATTCTCTATCATACAAACATATCCTTATCAGTAGAGGTGGACTTATGCATATCGGTGACCTTAACAGTAGCTGTGTATCTGTTTGTCTATATCAGTAGCTATGTGTCTGTCATATAAAAAACATATCCAGATTGAGTTAAAAGCATTTCAATGTATGTATAAACATAGATAAATAGTGATTATCATATTCCAAATATTATTTTGATATAATTGTCGATATTGGATTAGAATCACAGATTAACACATAATTGGGATTATCAAAACAGGTGAGATCAACAAGACCTATTATGTGATCACCCTGGTTGTATGAAAATTGAATTAATGAACCCCTCATTCTAAAACCAGAAAAAACATGGCTTGATATGATTGGTTGTGTGATGTGGGTCCTGGTTGGGTATTTGGGCTTCGGATGTGTGGTGGTACATGTCATGTGTAGGTATCAGTTTGAGAGAACAATTGATAATGTAGTTGATGGACATATATGAAGTGAAAATTCCTTTTTTTCCGTTTTGGTCCTAAAAGAAATTTTAGGAAGAGGAACTATGAGGTGTTTACAAATTTTTCTGGAGTCAGAATGCATTTGGGAAATGTTTGAGAAATGTAGATGCTAGTTTATAAGTGAGGGTAAGATTGGGCAGTATAACATTGAAGAATGTTATTTGTTTGTAGGTTGGTTTCTATGTGTTTAGTTAACCAGTGTCTTCGCCTTCTGAGGTGATTGCAGATGGTATGCTTTGTAATTTTCGTGGGTCATTCTGGAATAAAAAAAGTGAACCCCTAAATTAATTAATGGAAAGTGACTAAGTAAATAGTGGTTGTGTTAATGCCTTGGTAGTGGATGTGGTGCGGATATGTATATAGTAGTAGAAATAATGTGATTTTTTATGAGTTGGATGATTCTGTTGGGATAAATAAGTTGTTGTTCAGAGATTTCATATATATATATATATATATATATATATATATTAGTTCCTTATTATTTATATTCACACCCCTCCCTTATTGAGAACCATGTTCTGAACACCCTCATTCATGGGAATGGGTGTCATTCCCAACATCCCAATGGGATGAAGGATGTTTGGTTACAATCATTCTTTGTCTCCCCTTCTTATAGGTTCTTACAGCTCAAGCATGTCTGGGAAGGCTGTAATGGCTTGAGTCTTACCATAGTACTAGATCATTCAAGAATGTGTTTTTTGTGGATGAGAGTCCTAGATGTATGCGATACATGATAGTTTTCCCTTGGGACATATGGATTTGTCCAAGTTTACTTTGTATGAGAGGTGTGGTTGTGGTGGCCCAAGTGTGTGATGGATGGTTGTGGTAGTGGGAAATTTAATTTGAAATGTGGTAGCATAAAGACATTAGCCATTAGATTTGAGCAGTTATCTAGGGGGAAGTGGTTTGGGCTACCCAAATCTCAATGTGATTATACTACTACAAACATGACTTGAATTATTTTGTGATTGTTCCCTGGTGAGGATGGTATGGTTAGTATTCATTGGTAGGTTATTTCAATATCTACTATTTTTAAAGAGGGGAATTAGTATGTTCCCTCACTTGCACATGGGTATTGTTAGATTCCCTATTGAGTATAAATTTATACTCACCCTACATATATAAAACTATTTTCTGGTTTTTAAGGACATTTAGGATCATGGTTCACATTATTAGCATTGGCGTTAGGATTACTTGTTGTTGATTCATAGTATCTATCTATTGGAGCATTGCTTTGCAGTTTTGTTTGACCATGTAACATCATTAATTTTGATCATGCATGTGGGAATGATTTTTTTCATTGATATTACTCTCAGTATTTAGAGTATCCAAGGGTTTACCATATTATATATCAATCATGGTCTATGTAAATGAAAATTCCTTCCATATTGAGTGATAATATATACCCTTGATGTTATTCACAACTCTGGAGCCTATAGATGGTGAGACTTGGGGAGGGGGCATTATATCTTTTTCATATTCAAGAATAAAGGGCGTTACACATTGTTATCCCTTTCCTCATCATAAAGAAGAAGGGTCGATACAAAATGGAATAAAAGGATGGATTGGTTGGGAGTTTATAGATATGATGGATTTTGGAGTTAGGCATAGTTAGGATTTCATGGGATTTTAGGGAAATGATGTTTAGAAATCATGCAATACAAAATAGTTTAGGGATGACCAGTATGACACATGATTTTAGGGCCACTGTGATCTGATACAAGGACTTTGTACCTATTGAACGACCAAATGTGGCTTTTCTGATTGCTGGGGAGAGACCATAGTAATGGTAAAAGTATCATAATGACTTCTGTTATTGTTTGAGTTGGGAATTTTTGGGAATTAATTAAATAATGAGTTAAAATACACAAAAAATTGAATTTATGTACTATCTGGTCATAGGAGTTCCTTGATTACATTTCAGATTTGGCAGTTTGACATCTCCCATTTGTGGTACGAGTAGTTGAGCCATATCTAGATGAACTAATTGATTAGTGGAGGGCCGATCGATATTGGGACAACGAAAAGTGGAAGAAGATGATTCGTGCCTTCAAGTGGTAGAGAATAGAATAGTATGGAGTAGTGTCTCATACATGGAGATTGTGAGTTGGCTTGAGGATCTAGTGAAGGATTTCAGCGTAATCCACGATCTGAAAGGGGACTAGGTTCCACTGGAAGTGATACAGATGCAAGGAGTTTCATGTCAGTGGCGGATTCTTTAACATGGGGAGAGAATGGAAAATGAATTTTTTTGGGATAACTATGGGAAGGATATCTGAGTTGAATTCTGTTTTCTATGATGAATTACGTGAAGATTCAGGAGATAATATCCCTCTAATAGCGGAGTATTAAGTAAGAGAACTAGGGATCACGTTCAAGGATCTCTAATTCTTCAGATCAGATCTCATTCTTGATGACACTTTGTGGGAGAGACGCTTAGAGAAAGCACTCCTACATTCTCTTTAGTAAGCAGTTACCCCCTTCACTCTACCAACAAACATAGAGGTTAAGAAGAAGGCATCGTTTTTGGAATTGATTCAATAGTTGGGAGGTGTACCATGATATGGGTACCACCCAAATTCATCAAAGGGGTAGGCAGTTGGCAGTAGGTCTTCGGCCTAAGTGCCTTCTAGGATATGGAAAATGGGAAGTAGGCCTCAGTAGTTCCAGTTCTAATATCCTATTCCTCACCCTATACGAATGGGCCTGAGACTAATGTTCTTTGTTTATGGAGGAATTGAAATATTTTGAACCAGTTTCCATTGTGATCATGGTTTTTTAGGGGTGGGAAGGTTCTGCGCCAACCTTAGAAACATCAGTTTCCAGTTAGGCAATTGTAGCCAAATGGGTAGTGAGCTCCCGCTCCTCCAAGGGTATATAGTGCTGGAGGAGGCCAACCATTGGGTACTCCTTAGGATCCTCTTCCAGGGTATGTTCTGGGAGGAAAGTGATAGTAGAGAGGTAGAGGATCTGGGTATGGATAGTTTCATGACACAGATGCAGTAATTCTAGTAGGGCTTGAGGTTGTTCAAGGTCAGATCAGTCTGTTTAGTACATTACTTTTTAATTAATTGATTTAGAAACATCACACTCCATTATTGTAGACAATATTTCTTATTCACATATTCTAGACATGGAGAGGCTTTCCAGGCCCCAAGTGTTGAGAATTCCATTCAAGGGTTATACCAATCTATTTGTTGTGTGTCAGGGATATAGACAGATGATTGGAACACATCAGTCACATAGGGATATTTTCTTGCAATAGATGTGGCCTTGTGATGTCGTTGTAGTAGTGGACTTGTTATTTTTTGTGAAATATGTTATTGAATACTTCATTAGAAGGGAGGTGTTTTCAGATATTGACATCCAGCGTATAACATTCATTGGTGAGATGAGTTTTCGGTTGAACAACTAGAATTTGGAGCTTCTTCATTTCTTATCATCCAACCTATATGTAGATCAGTATATAAAGAGATGGCGGAAGTTCCATGTATTTGTAGTGATTTTAGGGATGTATTCCGAAAGGAGGTTGTGACTCTTACACCTACGTTGAGTTCCCAATATAATTACAACCTGGTGCATGTTTGATTTCAATGGATCAATATCAGATGGTGCCTTTTGAGTTGCTGGAGTTTCCGAATAAAATTGATGGCATGATAAAGAAAGGCTTTATCCAACCATCTATGTCACGATGGGGTTCTCTAGAATGATTCACGAAGAAGGAAAATGGCAGTCTATGACTGTGAATAGACTATAGGATACTGAATCAGGTAAAATTTGGGAACTGTTATCCACTCATGTGGATCGATGATCATTTCAACCAATTAAACGGCGAATGTTTGTTCTCTATGATCGATCTACAGTCTTGACATCACCAGTTAGGGTTGAAGGACGGTGAAAACCCAAAGAATGATTTCAAATGTTGGTATAGGCACTTCATGTCCATGATCATGCTCTTCGACATTACGAATGCGCTAGCCGTGTTCATGGGACACATGAAATAAATTTTCCATGAGTTTATGGACCAGTTCTTCATCTTGTTCATTGACGATATTCTGATCTACTCAAGTTCATAAGAGGATCATGATTACCATCTGAGGACTATCTTGTAGGACCTCTGACACCATCATCTCTACAGAAACATTTTTATATTAATGTTATAGACATGACATTTGCACTTCCTTAGATACATGGTTTCCCAGAAAGGGATAGCGGTGGACCCATCAATGGGTGAAATAGTTGTTTCTTGGTTAGCCACGAAGAATGTGGTAGATGTTAGTAGCTTCTTGGGTTTGGCAGGATATTACCAAAGGATTGTTCTCCACTTCTATCATGTTTCATCTCTGTTGACTACCTTTACCCAAAATGACAAGGCTTTCACGTGGATGGATCAGTTTTAGGTAGTTTTTAGCTACCTAAAGGTGAAGTTACAAGTGCCTCGATGGGTAGGTTTCAAGAGGAATCGGTGATGTTCTAGGTGTTTTGTGATGATTCTAGAGTAGGTTTGGGATGACTGTTGATTTTCTAGTGAGTTGTAATCTATTATGTATATAAGAAGATATACGCTCATCAATGTAACAAGGCTGCCCATGATATAGAACTTGTTGTGGCCAGGTTCTTGAAAAATTTATGAAAAAATTACCTCATTGGGGAGTGCATTGTGGTATTCATTGATCAAAATATGTTGAGTTATATCATTTCCCAAAGATAAGATAACATGTTGTATTGAAGGTGGATGGGGCTACCCTATGACTATGACTTCGAAATATCTTACACCCAAGAAAAAGTGAATGTTGTGGTAGACTCCATAAGTTGTATCTAAATGAAGGGAGTAATTTGGAAATCCACAAATACATGGAAGGAAATGGAGAATTTATCCGTGTTGCACCTAGATGCGGGGGAGGATAGTGGAATATTATGTCTGTTTAAGATGACACTACATTATTCCTTGATGCGACCAGGGGAGGAGTCTCAATGGGTAGACTAAGAGGTTGTGGTGATGTGCGATCTCATTGACCAGGGTGATGCTCCGGAAGGATGGTCAGGTGATGGTCAGAATTATATATTGTTCCATGGGAAACTATTTTTCCTAGTAGAAATGTACATGGTACTTCTCTGTGAGATCCATATTTCACCCCTATCCGTAAACCCAAGAGTTTCCTCGATGTACTGATTTCAGAGGGAATAGTTTTGGTGGCCCAGGGTGAAGTGGTTAGTGGCGGTGTTTATGGCAAAGTGCCACGTTTTTCAGCATGTGAATGTTGATCACTGTGTTCCGAATGGTATGTTGTTTCCCTTATATGTTCCTAAGTGAATGTGTGACTACATATCAATGGATTTCCTCAACGGACTACCCAGGGCTCATGGAGAATGTGATTATCTATTTGTAGTGGTTGATCAATTGATGAAATCAGCTCACATCCAGGTGATTAAGGAGTCAATTGTAGTGGATGCCTTAGCACCATGTTTTTTAGGTGAAGTGGTGTAGTTTCATGGAGTTTCATGATCCATTGTCTCATATTGAGACAAATTGTTTAACTGAAGAGTCTGGAATGGAATGAAACATGACTTTGGCACCCAATTACGCCTTAGAACTATTTTTAACTCTTAGACGGATGGACAAACCGGAAGGACCAACCCTACATTAGAGGGTATTCTGAGAGCATATGTTATGGACTTCATAACATCATGGGTATGGAACCTTCCATGGATATACTTTACTAACAATAATGGTTATCAATCTAACAAGGGATTACAACATTCATAGACTTGTACGGAAGAACACGTTGTTTACCCATGTTCCGGAAATTTGTTGCAGAGGTAGGTGTTCTTGGCCAAGAGGTGTTGTAGACCACAGTGGAGACGGGTCACCTCATACATGAGACGATGAAGGCAGATCCGAAGAGGTAGATGTCATATACCAATCATAGGAGGAGGCATTGGAATATGAGGTTGGGGAACACATTTTCATCAAGGTTTCCCCTCAACGTGGGTAGTGGAGTTTTGGAAGAGGAAGAAAACATTCTCCAATGTTCATTTGAACATTTGAGGTGTTGGGATGAGTTGGTGAGGTGGAATATCAGCTCTAATTTCCACCATAGTTTGATAGGATCCAAGACATCTTTCATGTATCTTAGCTCTATCAGAATCTAAACTATTAGTCCCACATAATTATTTGTGGAGTGTTGAATATTGAGGAGAACAAGACATTCATAGAGTGACCAGTATGAATAGAGGTTCGTGAGGAGAATGTTATTTTTGGATAGAACATGCCCTTGGATTGTGGGATCTGGATGCATGGTCTCCCCAAGGAGATTACATGGGAGTGGGCAGCACATATGCATGCCCAGTAAACGGAGATGTTCTCAGTTTTCCCCATATGTTGTTTTATTCATGTTTATGATGTAGTGCTTGACCTTATCTTCTATAAGATGAGTTTTTTCCTTATTCTGTGAATTCATGTGAAAATACCAGACTATGTGGAGGGGAGGACCTAATATTAAATTGAGATGTATTTATATTGATGCGATTAAACCCATGCAGGAGATTCAGTGCTACCCAAAGTGGATAATATCATGACAAAGAGGAAGGATCACACTAATCCATCTTTCTGGATATTGTGACCATGGGGTATTCATGGTTGTTTGGGGAATTGGGGGACTTATTGTATCTAAAGTTGTTCAATATATATATTACACATAAATGTTCTTGGATATCGAGGTTTCCACTCCATGTTTAGGATAAAATGATGTGATATTCCACTAAGAGGTATCTTAAGGTGTGGTTGTTTGAACCAACTTTCTTCTAGGTCAGTATGAATTATCAAGGATGATAATAGCTTGTGAGGTATATGATGTAATGACCTGGATTTACCCAGGACTTTCCTTTGTTAAAATATAGTTCTTGTGGTGTTCTTGGAGGTCAAGTGGGATTGTTTGAGGGGTTTTCCAAAAATCTCATTCACCAAATAGTTTCATTGAAATGATAGCACGGTGAAGCAATGGCATCATAATAGTGTCAGTGAAATATTCACACACCGAAATGGTGGAACATCAATGGTGTCACAGTGATGTTGCCATAATGAAATGGCGACACTATAACTATGGCATCAAAATGGTAGCATGCCAAATATGTGGCACCGCAACACTGGTACACTGTGAATGTGGCACCATATTGGTTCCATGCTAGGATAGTGACACTATGATGGGGCCACACCAAACGGTGTCCCACCCATTTTTTTTATTATTTCCCTAGTTTTCAAATTTTCTCCCCTCTAACATCTAGTTAGACATAAACTATGTTTTAAGCCTTCTGTTGGAATTTTTATGGGAGTTTTAATGGATATAAATTATATCATTAATATTATGATGTCCTAGGGGATTTGAGATACTCAAATCAGATGGTATTGACAACGACCCCATATTAATGACTCCTAGAATCCGTTCACCCTTTAAAATAGGATCTGGTTCTTCAAAGTTGAGATCTTCCATTCCTAGTGTGTTTTCTATTCCCTCTTCGTGTTCCTAGAGCCATAATCCATAGACGAGACATGCCCCAATTCTAGAGCCCTCCGTTTTATTTTTCAAAGAGTTTACTACTACTTGTGTGAAACCCTATTATTTATGCCAGGAGGAACATCGTTCCATTAATCATATGGTTGGGATTTAGTTTTCCCTTATTTAATTATCCATCATGCAGGGTGGGTATACTAATGATTCCTTGTGATAAAAGGCTGAACAAATTTCATAAAATGACAAATAATTATGAAGTGAATATGATCATAAGATAACATAGGAAAATAAAACAATTGGCATGGAGTGTTTTTATGTTGATCTAATGTTTGATTTGTTATATTTGATTAATTTTTTATTATCATAGTTGATTGACATATGAAAATTATAGTCATTAGAGGTCTTTTATTGTGCACCGTTGATGTTCAATTTTGTTGGGATTCATGAATAAATTATTGTAACATGAAATCTTATTAATCATGTATTTATGGTTAATTAAATAGATACCTCATGTTCTAACCTATTGTTTGATCACCCCAATAGTATCAAAACAGAATTAAAGAACCCCTCTTATGAAAACCATAATATGGTTGGAATTATAGGTGTGGTTTTATGTTGTATGTCTAGGTTGGGTATTGAGGGAATCTTATGTGGGAGATATAGGTGGAGTGTTAGTATCCCAGTTTGAGAGAATTATTGATTGTGGAGTCAATAGACTTTTAGGCAGTGGGATAAACATTATTTGTGTTGTGGTCATAACAGTAATGTTGGGTAGTGGGACTATGAGGTGGTTATAAGTTTTTATATAGAAGGACTACATCTGTGAATTGATTAGGTAGTAGGGAAGGAGCTTTAATTGCAGGGGTAGGATTATATGAAAAAACATTGAAGAATGACAGTTAGCAGTAGGTTGGTTGTTGTGTGTTTAGATAGCCAGGATCTTCACCTTCTAAGGAGGTTGCAGATGTCATTATTGGTAGTTTCCTGGGGTTGTTCAGGAATAAATTAATTTGAACCCCTAAATTAATGAATGGAATGTGAGTAATTAAGTAGGGGTTGGGATTATTCCTTCGTAGTGGCTGTTTTGGGGTTGTTCATATAGTTGCAGGAGAAACATGGTCCTGTATGAGTTTTCTCTTTGTTTTGGGATCCGTATGTTGGGAATGAGTGTTTTCATACCTTTATATTTATTTATCATAGTTCATTTTTATTTCTATATGCACCCCACCCATGTTGAGTACCATGTGCCAAATACCCCAATTCATGGGAGAGGGTGTCTTTCCCAATATCCTGATGAAAGGATGGATGGCAAGTTATTGAATTTATTCATCGCACCCTCTTTCATGATTTTACTAAATGAGTTTATTTGGGAAGGCTATAATGGTTTAAAACATACCATAGTCCAAGATTCCTTCGGCAAGGGTTTGTTTTGGATGAGAAGCCTAGGTTTCTATGGGGTAGGATTATTTTCCCAAGTGTCTTCAGGATGAGTTTGATGGTTCTTCAAATGAGTTGTCTGATTTTGGTGGATAAGTTGTGTGAGGGTAGGTTGTGGAAGGGGGACAACAAATGGGAAGAGTGGTAGTGTCAATACGTTATCCATTAGGGAAGAGCAGTCAGACAATAGTAAAGTAGTGTGGGTAACCCTGTGTCATTGTGATTGTACTGCTACTTACTTGTCTTGTGTTATTTAGTGAGGGTTCCCCAGTGAATATGGGCTGGTAAGTATTCATTGGAAGGTTCTTTGAGGTTCTTCAATTTTATCATAGAGACATTAGTATGTTCCCCCACTTGTGAAAGGGTAGATATAGTTTCGATATGATGTATACATATATGACCACCCTATGTATATAAAATTATTTTCTAGTTTTTAGGAGGGATTTGATGACCATGATGGACATTACGAGCTCATGTAGAGGAATTAGTTGTTGTTTCTACTTAGTCTCTTTTTGTGGTACATTACTTTTGAATTCTTTGTACCGTGTATCAACTTTACTTTTGAACATGCAACAGATAATTGAGGTTGTATTTTTTTTTACATTTACTATTTATAGGTTCATGGGATTTACCAACTTATCTCAAAATCCCATTCCATTAAACGGGTAATTCCATCCATATTGTGTGAGATTATATTCCCTTAGTTTTAGTCTCCACTCCAGGGCCTATTGAAGGCTGGACTTAGGGGTCATTGTATCTCTTTTATATTGATGGATAAAGGGTGTAACACTTTTTATCCCTTGACTCATTATGAAGATGGTAGGTCATGACAAACATTAACCATTATGAGAAATAATATGGATGAAATCAATACAGTATATCCCTATTAGATCAAAATTGTAAGAGGGGTTTCTATTATGGATGAATATAAATACTATAAAAAGATACATAAAATATCTATCATAAAATAACATTATTATTTTGAAAATAATCATTTGAAAAAATTCACAAAAAAACATTTAAAGTAGATTTTATTTAAAATAGTTATGAATGAATGATAAATTTTTATTAAAACATTGAGTGTTAATTATTTTTTAAAATTGTGTCCAACCTCAAATAATTAAAACGATGATTCCATTTATATTTTTGATAAATTAAAAACATGATTTTTTTCAAATAACATGGATTTTTTTTAAAAAAATAAATGTTAAAATTGGTGAAATTTTATTTAATAAATCATTTTTAAAATCATGAAAAAATTTCAGGTCATGGGGTTTGTTATAAAATGTTTTTTGACAGAGGAATAAAATAAAGTTGTAATTTGGTAAAAATAAATTCCCAAACATTTTAAGTACCAAAGAGTGGATAAATTTTACTTTTACCAGATGAGGGTGATTAGTATCATAGGATATAAAAAATTATTGATTTTATGAAACAAATATTAAATAATCATTTCAACAGATACTTAAAAAAACAATACCAAATAAAGAAGATTTTGTGGAACTTGCTCTTACAACATTGGTATCATTTGAATCGTAATCTCCATGAGAGAAGTACCATACAATTAAACATTATATAACATGAATGTAATTATATTCATGATATTACATTTAAATGGGTCATTATATTCCCCAAAAAAAATTAGTGTTTAATTTCCCATATGTCTCACAAAAGTAAAAGTGAGACGAAAAAACCATTTCCACTTGTTCAACATCCTTCATAAGTGAACAAACCTACTATATTATGAATATTGGTTAATTAAAAATATTTTACCCAAAAATAATAATATATATTATACAATATAATATTTATTTATAGTCTTTCATCACTCCTTTAGTTTCAATTCTTTGTTTAAATCATTGTTTCTGGTGAAAATTGATTCAAATTTCATATATGTTTTGGCACATTGATTTTTTATATTTTATTTTAATTTGGATGATTAATCATAATAATTATAATAATGATATAAATATCATATTTATTTTCTATTTATTTATTTTTAGTAATGTATAAAATTTATTGGAACAAAATGGATTACACCGTTCATGGTGAGGGTAGGTCGTACATATGCTTGAAATCCGTTTCCATTCTACCCGATGGATTGAATAAAAGGAAAATAAATAATAATTAACCATTATAGAATCATTATAATTATATATTTAATGTATATTAATAAATTAAATTATTTTGACCATCCACTAAAAACATTAGACAACCATATGTGGAGGTGGTAGTCTACACATAATCCCGAGTGATGTAATTATTTTCCATAGTATTATAAGGTAATAAAATATATGTGATATTAGCATTCCAAAATTATTTTTAGATCATAAATATCACATATATTGTTTAATAATAATACATACCACAATACATGTAAATTGTAAGTTATACATGAATTTCATATCTTCATTATGTGGTAGTGCGTCATACACATGAGAGACATTATCGTATCCCTAAAAAATGGAATGGCTGAAGAAATATGAGATATGATAATTAAATATGTATAATAATTTCTTAAATATAATAGAAATATGTTGAACCAATCCTTACATCAATTGTTTTTTGGAGTGTATGGAAACTTAATTCAATCGGATCGAGAGGTTTAGTCCAATATACACATGAACATTGATTTCACAACTCATTTGATTGAAGAGGCTATAAAAGTATTTCATGACATTATAAGAAACATATTTATGAATATGGAATATTTAAAGGTTATTATATAATTATTACTTATTATTAATTTATAATGGTTAAGTAAGAAAAAAAGCACTTGGTTAGGGATAATATTAAATTTTTCAGACTACATTATTATATTTTCAACTAAAGCCCATATTAATTCGATTTATGGCTAAGTTGAGGACTCTAGGATGAGACTATAAATTTATGAAATATATTTTTTAGGTAATAAATAAACCATTGGGTTATGGATGTGCGATGTGGGGATGATATGGCTTGGCCTTTTATAAGTGAGGTGAGTGGCACACATGTAGTTTTTTAAAAGAAAAGGTTACACTCACATTTTTTCATGCCTAAAATTAAAAAAAACCACTCTCAACCCAAGAATATATTAGTGTTAGAAAAATCCATAAACCGATGTTGAAAATATTTTGGATAGTTTTATCCCTTATCATTTTATTTTAACCCTTGTAAATGTGTTTTTTAATGTGGTAAATAATATTCATTTTTTTAACTATTCATTATAAATAATAAATGAGTTTCTCTTATTTATAATATATATTATTCAAATTCCAAATATAGAGTTCATTTCTCAAAAACCAATTCAAATAATTGAAAAAGATGATATTTTTAATTAATCCCACAGATGCAATGGGAACTCATGTTTTCAAGGAGTAAATTTTCATCAGTTTAAGAGGATTTTATATCATGATTCAATGAGATATTGATTCCAATGACAGAATATGAAATTAATATATATATTATTTATACATTAAATGAAAAAAAATTAAAATATTATTTTTATTTATTAATAATAATAATGAAAATTCATTTTTCATTTAAATTTTTATGTTTCCACTATTCAACAAAAAACATAACATTCAAAAAATTCTAAAAAATTCCAAAAATGAATATTTTGCATGAATATTTCAAACTTATTTTTTTTTGAAATTAAATATTCAAAAACTGGTAAAAATTATTTTTATATTATATTTTTATAGTCTAAAAAATCTTCCAATCATAAAAATTCATTTTTCATATAATTTTTCATTCTATTTAAAAGAGTACTTATTTTTTCTAATTAGTGGATAAATGTTGACTTTATTATACATGTGTAATCTGTATTATCTAAAAAATTATGTTATTTATTTTGATATTGAATAACATAAATAATATGTTATAATGGAAATTATTTATGTATAAAAATTTAATAGAGTATAATGTATTTTCTAAAAATGGTATTGCATGCATCCCAATATATCTATGAGATTAGAATAATTTAAAAATCCAATTATATAATTATTTCTTATGGTGTTACATTTTATTATATGTTTGTTGTTTTTTTAATCTTTATATATTACATGATGATGCAATTTTAAAATAAAGGGTTTTCTCATTTTACCGTGTAAAAATATTTCATCATCGCAATTAAATCATTATCTTAGTAATACGTTGTTTGAAATTTAATATTTCGAATTCAAAATATCTATATCTTGGAATGGGTTAATAAAATATCCACTTGATTAGAGTGAAATGAATTTACTAAAATCATATTGAATAATTACATTATTATGTTTCTATATAGGAAATAATATTTGGGAATTTATGATATGGTCATGGATTATTATAGTAAATATATATATTTTTTGATATAATTTATTATAAGATAATGTCTTATATAGAGATTGTTTTCGGTTAAAAACACATATTTTTGTAAAGGGTGGAAATACCATCCAATCATCAGAAATAATGGTATTAGTATAATATTTTTGTGTTTGGATTCATTTATAGAAGTTGTGATATTATTTTATTAGATACGAATTTTAAAAATACACAGACATGATATATTACTATTTCAAAAGAAATGTTTTATTTTTTGGTTGTTCATAGATCATTTCCAACAATATTTCTTATTCTAAGAATGAAATATAAAAATATATTTTTGATTCATGAAGAAAATTTAAAATATCATTATAAAAATAATATATCACTCCAATAAATAAATATTCTACAAGAACAAAATGGTTAGAAAAATATATCCAATGACACCAATATTTCATCATAATACATTCAATATATATTAATAATTATGTATCCTTTAAATCAAGTCTACAGAAATTAAAATTCTACATATTTTAAAAGAAGTTCACTAAATAAACATTATATTGATTATAAAATATAATTTGGCTCTAAATTTCACATTCAAAATACATGAATATCTTGGTCACCCTAAAACCTAAATGCATAAAAAATAAGATATCATCTTATAAAAGGTGTTACATAAATCATTAGTTTTTGGAATAATATGAAAATTAAAATTTAAACCATAAATCCATTTTCTAATTTCAGGGTCACCAACACTATCACCTAAATATATAATTTATATTATTAAATCAAAGTAGAGAAAATAATATTGGTTACTATCAATTAATCATTTTTTTACAAAAGGATCAACGTGTCACCAAATCAATTTTCTTGGTATGATTCAACATATTATTTTACATCATTATATAAATACACATAATATAGAGTATATAAACTTTTCTTAATTCTCATATTAATAAAATCATTAAAAAAATAAATTTTCAAAATAATTCATGGATCCAAATAAATACGAATGTTTATCATTTCACTTATTTTATTAATTTTATAATATTTCCCTTAACCCCTTATATTCTTCGGAGTTATATTAACATTAAACACTGGGAATGTGTTGAAATAGTTCCCCATATAATTACTAATAAATAATTTTACATTGATTTATTCTCTAATTTTATCAATATAATGGGAATGCTGGTCTTTTCTATAAACATGACAAAAAACCATATTCCTTTTAGAAATATAACATGGTTCTTCTTTCCACATGTATCACGTGTTGTAAAATAAATCATTGATTTCTTCCCTTTATTTTTCCCTTCCTCGATCATCGTCTTTTTATATAGAATCTCTTAAAGGTCATAATATGTGGGTAAAAAAATTCTCTATCATGATGTTACATGATACTATGTTGTCTTATAATGAGAGATTTTAGGATATTATTGCCCTTAAATTGAGTGGAACAATACCATTAAATAAATAGACAATTTTTTAATTTAGATTAAATAAATCATCTATATAATACCTTAACAACCATATAAATTTGTATTAATGCATCATAAAAGTTTACTCTACTTTATGTTGTAGTCACAATAATTTTAAATCCAAATCAACTCATTTCTTATAAGGAAAATATTTTCCCAAAAATAGTTCCTTCAATTAGTTCCATTAAATGTATTATTTTTTCCTCTTCACCCATAGTGTTTTGAATAAATTAAAAAAATTGATATATATCAAATTAGTGATGATAAACATCCATGAAAACAGTCTCCCTTTTACTACTTCACACTACACAGAATATATTCTCCATGTAACTTATCCTCTGGTTTTATGAAAATTTATTTTTTTGTCCCATTTAATGAAAGGGGATATTATATCATAAATTTTTCAAACTCCACATGGTATATTACAATGAAAATCCATATGATAATGATTATTACTCATAACCTAAGTCATCTACTACAACATTGTTATTATTTGATCATTTCTAGTTGTTCCCCAACTACAACTTCATTATAATTCATATGATGGAAATCCCTACATTTAGTGTATTAATTAATATGACCACGTACATCCATTAGAATCCATATATAAATAATGTAACATTTTTATTTAGATTATAACACTCTGCAACATAATGTATAATACCAATAGTAGTGAAACACATAATATAAATTGAAATTATTTTTCATATCTAATTTCATGATAATAATGGAGGATTATTTGGAGATATTAATAAATTCAAATACTATATAATAGTATTTAATGAAAATGCGGTGCATCATAAGAAAATAACCTCAGATTTTTAAACAAGGTGGATAACACCAAACATCTAAATACACAATTTTAATATCATGCCCTACCCAAGAATCCCTTTTTGATGTTATTACCAAAAGGTACAAATATTTAAAAAGCAGCTCCACTGTTATTATCTTGATTGTGATTTATATCTTAGAGAAACAACATAATTCATTCCCTACAATAGTTTTTTTATATTCATATATAATTATCCTCAATTTGTATTATAGTATTTTTACCCTAATATATGGTTTCTTGAATGTAGTTCACAAGGATTCATCAAAACTTCCAATGAAGTGTACTGTATCAGTTAAGTATTATGTATAGTTAGTTATAATTGTTTCAAATTATGAGAATATATGCGAAAAAAACTACTATATCATATAGATCACCAACCCTTATTGTAGCCCAATCCTCATGATTCCATTAGTTGGATATCAATGATTCATCCAAGAATATCATGTGACTGGTCCCACAGATCAAATTTATTCCTTCACCTATCATACCATATATTAAAACTCTGACCAAAGTAGAATAGACCTAGTGGGTACATTATTAGATAGTCATGACATACATATAATCAATTATCAAAGGTATAAATAGTTTAGTAGTCATCATATGTAGGATAGATACATGAAATTCATCATAATTGTGATAACAAATATAAAGGACTTTCACTGATAAATTCATTATTACAAATATTTTAACCCAAAATATCAAACGTATAACACTTATTGGGGACCAACATAAAAGAAAATATAATAAAATTGTGTACTAATACTGTTATTATATGACTGTGTACAACAAAATCTATAACTAAACAAGATATAATTAATATATAAAGGTAAATACAATTGTTTCCCTTAAATAAATATCTTTTAGATTATATGGAAGGAATAACTGATGAATCAATAATTTCATTTAATTAGTCACATTATCATGAATATTTATCAATCAATATTATAACTAACTGTATAATCATTTGTAATATAAAAAAACTATATTCATATTTATAGAATGATTAATTCCTAAAATCATAAACATATCATCAAGGCCGCATGCCAAAACCTATCACATTATATGCCACTTTCTAATTAATCATAAATAAATGTGTATGGCCATATCCAAATACAGAAGCTAATTTGTCCCGTGATACCTACAACTGAAAAAAATACTATGTAATTTCAAGTCCAACACGTCACTTATTAAGAGGAATTAATTCCTCAAATGTTTGTTTACAAACATAATCACCACCAACATTTATATATAAAAACTATCATATAGAAAATTAATAATTACCTGAATAAATACAAAAATAATAAACCATCCAGAGTACTACTGTATATGTTAATAAAATTGTATATCCCTTGTTATGCATATAAAAAACAATATAGGAAAAATCACGATCATTTTATTAATATAGTGTATCATCATTGGGATATATGAAGAGTGAAGGGTTTAACATTTGATGAATATTAATACTACATAAATTTCTTGAAAACTGAATTTGAAAAAAATAATCTTTTTATTTTGGATATCATAGTTTGATATAAATAATAAAAAAACATTTTGAATATACCTTTCCATAAAACCACCCTGAAATATTGTATAATTGTATTTTAAAAATTTAAGGTGTGTGTTGTTGTATTTTTTTTTTAATTATGTATATTGATGTTAAAAAACATTCACTTCTAATTTTTTGAAAGAAAATTGTTAGTTATTTAAAAAATTACAAGAATATTCATTTAATAAATATTTATTTACATCCAAAATATATATATTGGATGTAAAACCATGATCAAATAACCGATGAGTCTCAAAAAGATGTATGATACTTCATGTACATTACATTCGATAATAAATCATATAGCATATTGGTTTGATTCCCTTGTTTTAATTTAATTTGATGATAGGGGATAACTCATTATCAATTTATTTATCTAATGATTACAAAATGAATTCCAATTAAAATATCATGAATGTAATCATAAGTGAGAACAAGAAAAACTGGAGGATGAAATCAATTCAGCAAGAAGTATTGAAGTGAAACATATTATTTTTGATTATTTTTATGTTTCTCATGTCAAATAATCATACAGACTAATAATAGATGGTACAAATAGTAGAATATATATTTAATCTATTGATTACAGCTATTGATTCTATTAAAAGGAGATGGAAGTTATGAAAATCCAGTATATTAGGCACGTAGAATGTTGAGAAAACATGACATTATAATGTTATTAGAACATAATAACCTAATGAATGGATTTAGTAGAATTGTGGTTTTATATATAATTAAATTAATTATGTTTTTATGAACTAATGATTCCTGTATTGTAGATATTTTTATACTCAGCATCAATTCTGGGAGAAATTTATTGATTTTCAACTACTATGATCCATCACATCCAAATAGATTATAATCTCTTCTGGAAGGAAAATTAAGTATAGAGTAAATGTAAAATTATTGGTACCTCAAGGAGTTATATTATTTAGTAAGAAACACAATCCCTTATACTAGTGAAATTTTTGTGTAATATTCCATTCATCAAATTTTTAGAATTTTTTTATTATGTGATTAAATTGAAATAAATATTATATGTAATAACAATTATTGAAATAATGATAATTATACGATATTGTATCCTAAGGTTGAATAATCATTTAAATTAATTGGTATTCTACATATTAAATGTGCAATTAACCCATGATATAATAGAATATGATTTTCATGTGATATTTCAAACTAATTTAATTATTCATACTGAACATAGTATGTAAAAAATACTCCTTCAAATTCATAACTTTATATAATGGAAGTGAACGATGAATATATACACTATAATGACTATATTTATTTCCATATCTAGTGGTTATGTAATGATATTGCAATACACTTCAAACCACATTCAATGTAGATTGTGTAACTTTCAATCATTAATATGAAATTATTTAAATTTAATTAGGAATTTGTACATTGATATTCTTGATTATTTACAATCGATGATAAATGATTTCAATAATATTGAAATTGTGTTTTTTCAGAATTAAAATTAAATTTTTTAAAAAGTATTTTAATAAAAAAAATTCATTGATATTAAGGTTTAAAAAACTATAATCTTCAAATAGTATCAATGAATTATACTAATATCTCCTACACATGGGAATAATTTGATACATTTTTTTAATTGAAATAATACATACTAAATGTCTGAATTATTATAAGTGAATATTACTTTTGAAGAACACAAAAGATTATATTACCGTTATATAAATAATTAATAAAATTTATGAAACCCCCAAATTACTCATTTGGATTCCTCTAGAATGTATAGAAAAGAAATTATATTTTTTAAGTCTCTTTTTCAGTCATTGAATTTATTATTTCCTTTAATATACATAATGCATATCCAAAAAAATCTCATAAATGTCTCTTGAATATGTTTTTTAATTAAAGGGAATATAAATAATGATTTTTGGTTAGGTCATGATTTATGTGATTGTGTAATTTTCCCATATAATATTTTTCGTTAATTAGCTAGAAGATTTTGAATTAATATTCATTATGTTCTTTGATAATAATGTTGAGAAAAAAATTACATCTAGTAATTGAATAATATAAGTTTCTATAGGGTTATTAATGTATTATTTCAGAACAATTTATAAATAAAATGTGAAAATAAATTCTCTAGAAAATCATGTAAAAAATTCCATGATAAATTATTTTATTCTTATTGACAATCAATATTAACATTCATATAATTATCGAGTTTATTTGATTTGGATATATCATTTCATTCAACATAGGTTTTAAAAACCCCCATATAGAAGTTTGGTTTAATTATTTCTTATAAATTCATTAATTATTCGTTCTAAATGAGGGAAAATTTTACATGATTATTTATAAACATGTATATTACATATAATTGTGCATTATTCAATAGAAATTTGTGTTGGTGATGTAATGTTGAGAAGATTGATGTATATGTAAGAATAAATGATCTCTAATATTAAAATCCAATGTGAGAAATGGAATTCATCCAAAATGTAATATTTTGAAATTATATTTATCAAATATATATATTTATATCAATTCATAATAAATTTCTAACATCACTATGAGGTCTAATCGAATAATGAGAATAAGATATGAAAAATATCATCCCATCAAGCCTAATTTTCTATTATTATACCATATATGTGGACTATTTTTATTATTCCTATTATGTACATTGATTTAGGAAGATTTAAAAATATTTGATGATAATGTACTATTCAATTTTTTGGGGTTGATTATTACAAAAATTATTTAAACAAATAAAAAATAAATGTGGATTTATTAACTTATTATAAAAATTTGAATATTTCATATTTTTTAAAGAAATTATAGTTTAGAAAAATGAGACAACATATATTTTATATTAGGTGGATGTAAAAATTTACAATTATATAATTTAATACATTGTTAATGTCAAATGTAATTTTTTTTATTATTAATGAAGTGTAATTTTTTCATATTTTAGGTTGGTATATTTCGTGTTCTGTTTTTTAAATGAATGGCGAAATAGATTATATAAGGTTTTTTTAATTTCAACCGAACAATGTTGAACATTATTTTTAGATAGTGGTTATCAATAACAGTATATATGTTATAAATATTCATAAAGAAAATATGAAAAAAATTATGGTATCCAAAAAATAACAACAATAATTTTTATATGGTTGAATCCAATAGAAATCGATTATTAGAAATTATATAAAATTTTTATGTTGTATAAATTATAATTTAAATATATTTTTATGGACATGTTTGTGTGAAAATGGTAAATTGTATGTGTATGGATTAAATTAAATGAAAGTGAAAGAATATAGTTTAATGTCTATTTAGAGTGATTGATATGAATCTGCAACATCATTATGATGAAAATAGTATTTTTGAATGCTAAGGTAGACATGTATTTTATAAAATTAACAAATTAATACAATAAATTTGATATAATAATGAACATTTTCAAAGGGGTTTTTTGAAGAATGATTTAATGATAGTGATGTTTTGGATGAACCTGTATGTATTTATTTGAATTTTTCATTTGATTCAACTAATAAATAAATTTTTATAATAAATTGTGAACCGCAAATTATAATAGAGTTAATATATAATTTGATAATATATATGTATTTAGACGATATTTTTTCAATATTGTTAATTTATTATTAAATTTTTAATATATATAAACAAATTAAAAATTTCAATTAAAAATACTTATTCTAGTCGTATGTTGACATGAATATTTTTTTATATTATAACACTTATGTCAATAAATCATTATATTATAATTGATTTCCATCCATTTAAATTATATTTTATATTAACCAGTGTTATTAGTTTTAATATTAATTTAATTTATTTATAATAAAATAATATTAAATATCAAGGATAGTATTCCAGATAATGAAAGTATTATAAAAAGAATAATATATATAAATGTAAAAAACATTGGATAATTATGAAGGCCTATGATGATCACCATTGTGTTTCTATTTTTTGATAGGATATTGACATAGTTTTTATTATTATTTGTTTCATAATTTCATTATTTCATCATCAATGTTATTAATGGGTTTTAAAAAAAATATATTATAAATTATATTTTGGATTGAGATTCTATTGCATGTGGTACTAGTACAGCCAAATATTTATTTCCACATTCCACTAAGACACATCATTCACCATGTGGTCATCTTGTTCAACCTCCCTTCATTTTACATTAGACATTAGAAGATCATCCTATAATTATTCAATCACATTTGATTCTTTACCAACCATTTACATGTAAATTTACCACATCATACACATATTATTGTTTTTTTTCAAAATACATCCCGTTTTAATTACAAATTCTTACCACCCACTTCACATTGAACATCTCTTACATATATCCCACTACTATATACATACCAACCTTAATATGAATAATTTTAATCATTTTTTTTCTTATTTAAGAACATTTATACTGATCAAAAATAAAATGTACAAAAACTGTAGATATAATGCCTTCGGCAATGGGTACACCTCCTAAAACACACCGACCTAGAAACCCTCTCAATAATGGAACCTACCCCGATCCACCACATATCTAATGTCTCTAATAATCTCTATTGGATTGAAAATAGAAATAAAAAAGAAATAAAACAAGAGGGAATGATTTTACCCAACATAAAGTGAAAAAAACAAGACATTTATAAAAAAATAGAAAAAACCAATAATGGAATAAATATATTCCATAACAGATAAAGAAAAATGTATTAAATAAAACTAAAATGGTAGAAACATCAATCTATTATGGAAGAGGAGAACAAAAATGGATGAAATAACGAATATCTACTACTATAAATCAATTTGGTAGCATGGGAAACATAACCCCATCTAACCACCAACTACCCAAAACCCATAAAACAGTAAACATATTCACCTCATTGTTGGTTCTTACCTTCCCGATATTGATAGAAAAAACTATCTCTGACAAGAGTAATGGTATGGTCCTGGTGTGAACTAACATTCATAGTAGGAACTCATCTAGGTGTCCCATATCTAGTATCTAAAACAATAATCTATTCATTATCAACAATAATGAAAATAATCCTCGCTAATTGTTTAAATATATTATATCAAAATCATAGAAACACAATTCAATTTCCACATTTCAAATATTTACAAATAAGTCAGGTCAAATAGTTTCAAATTATTTCATATAAATATATCTAATATATATATATATATAATCAAATAAAATCATTTATCACATGTCATATCATATTAACAGTAGTAAAATTAGAATAGTACCACCCAAAAAAGACTGAATCATCCATTAGAATATGCAACATCACATCAAGAATCACATTATGTCCTACTTTATAGGAAAATAAAACATAACATAGAAAATTGTATACACATCAAGCCACTAGTCATATGAATTTAATCTAGTGAGTATAGGAACACCCTAGAAATTAAATTTCCAATTTGGTCTAATAAGTCCATAGAGTCGTAGGCATTAGTAGAAGAGAAACTACCAATAAAAAAACCACTAAAAATTGGTGAAGACCTATAACTATATATTACACCTTATTATGGAAGGCTTATCATGTGCTTTGTTTACCAAATCAATTCCTTGAAAAATGTTCATTAAAAACTGATTTCTAGAAACATGTAAAAACCCATTTCATAATTCATTGAAAACCCTTTTCTTCTTTATAAACCAAGGAAATGAAATAATTTATAAAAACATAGTGCCAATGCATAAATTAAACATTAAAATAATTGAATATTATTTATAAAATAATTTATAAAAAATCAATGAAATACATTTCACCAGCATACGCTAAAGGCAGAACAACATACTTCAAAACTCAGGTCACAAATGTCCGAAAGGGAATCTTCCCAAAGAAAGAATCCAATCATGACAACATAAGAAATAAAAATAAATCTATATGAATAATAATTAATTCAATTTAAAAAAAGGATTACAAAATATAAAGAAACAACAAACACCATTATATCATAAACCCACCACACCAAAAAAATGAATGGACTTAAAAATGAAAATAGAGAATTGATATAGAGGAAATCATGATGAATCATTACCACATGTTAATGTATATGATTATTATATGCAACAAAATCACCATAATCAAAGGAATTGAGGAATCATAAAAGATTACTCACCTGGAGAGACACCATAGACCAACCTATAAGTCAAATATGGAAAAAATAGATTTAAATAATGAATGTATACATAAAATATCAGAATAGAGATCCTAGGTAGATAGAAAATGATCCTATTCGAAGATAGATTTAGTCATGAAATTCTGTATACACCAAATCAAGAATATTACCCAATGTTCAATCCCATTACCCTTCGTGTAATTTATGGGGCCCATATACACTACAAAATGTATATTCGTTTAATTAAAAACTTGTTATTTTTACATTACAAGGCATGTTACCATTACATGTCATTTAATATCATCAAACATTGTACCCAGTTTAGATTATCTAACATCAAAGAATTACAGGGTGTGTATTCCATTTTTTGACAAAACAATTACATACAAAAACATCAAACAACCTCAGGCATTCAATTATATTATGGGGAACCCAATAAATCCATTACATGTTAATACCTAGAGTCCATCAATTCAAACAAACAGGCATCCCTAATATTTAGGTAAATTTTATGAGAAAATGTAATATATACTTAGGAGTCACAAAACACATACATTTATTGTGTAAATAAAAAAAGGGAAAATAATGAATTGAAATTGGGTAACAAGATGTTAAAAATTTCTTACCATGAGACTTTATGTCCCATAGATGTCATATATAATAATTGCATCTGGTAAAGTGGTGATTAAACTACAACCACTTCAACTACTTTTATTTCCATTTTATAAGAGATATTGATCCATTACTCAATTACAATCTGAGAAACCGAATCAATTTCCCATGAAAAATGTTCAAATAAGAGTAAAAAATCTAAACTTCCTTCTCAATAAAAATCCTGCATCTAAATTTATCTCTTCTGATCTGAGAACATGATAATGATACGTATGGAATTTCTTATGTGTGATATATGGAATCAAATCACGAATTTATATCAAATGAATGTAAAAATACAAAAAATATGAAATCTAACCTAGACTATTAGGATCCAAAAACGCTCAAATATATATCAGAAACACCTTACCCTTTTATACTATATGACGGTGACCTAACTGAGGAGAAACATTGAAGAAATACAGATCTCCTATAGAAAACTCTAGATGATGATTTCAATGATTCAAAAAATATTTCTATAGACATCGTTCAAAAAAATAGAAAAAAATATATATATCTTGAATCCCCATGGATATCTCATAAACTGTACTCAGTCCCACAAAATATTCTTTTCCATCCGATTACCAAAAAAATAGGTGACATGTGTGGGACAACATAAATATACTTGAATTGTGCCGTTATGATCGATTACTGATAAATGTTGTTATATGAAAACAATAAAAGATCTGAATGGTTATCCAAATATATATCAATGTCTATTAAATTGGCATGGGTCATATGACTTAGGAACTGGATAACAAACACTATCTAACCATATTTCTGTTGGTGATAAATTTTACTCCTCATGACCTAAGTACCTATCACCTCATGGAGAATACTCCATATTCTCAATGTAAACCCATGATCGTTTTTTCAAAAAATGACCTATGGAACCCTATGTTTTATCAAAATTTCCTATATATATTGCTTAACTGAATATAAAAAATTTTAGTGTCGTTGATCATACATTTATGAGATGACATTTCTAACTAATAAATCACATCAAATATAGAATCCCCCTTAAGAGTGTCTGTGGTAATCCCAAAAAATCAATGTATACCTCAGCCTATATCAGACCCTTATATTGATTATGTTTGATCAATCCAAAAGGTGTCAAATTCTATTCTATTATATATTATATATAGTGACATATTTTTATATAATCTGTAAATTAAATCTTCATATCATCCAAAAAAATGATGTCCCATGACATGATATATCTCCTTTGTGTTGGAATGAATTACCCTTAAAGAACATTGAGAATAAAATAAAAATTATCTCTCTAGAGATGATGATATTTGAAACTGATTCCATGAAATGTAAATTCATTATGAATAAAGAGTCCAACTAGAACTATTGACCCCACCAGATGGGGTTTCTCGAATTCCAATGTACTCAACATCATGTATCTGATGTTTCATTACATACTAAAGGGTAAAAGATTATGAATGATCATTAGTAACAACCAAACCTAAAACATCCTTCTATTCATCTATATACAACTGATAAGAAAAACCCATAATTTTACATTGCACCATGTATTCAAGAAAAACATTGGTGGATATATCCTTCCAAAATAGTCCTTGAAATCATTATCATTCCCTAGGGTTTCAGTGATATCAATGTCAATAGAATGAAGTTATTCAACCACCTCCCATTTCAATGATTCATGTATTTCGAAGGAGAGATATAGCTATAACACATATGGTTAGAATTGACCATGAACCTTTTCCAAAAAAGAAAAATCATCCAAAAAAATCACATGCATAAATTTTAAATGGTATAAATAATAAGTTGGGTAACTATTCTAATGTAACCTGTTATAGAGATAATTTGAAGCTACCACGTGATCATATTATAATAGTATAGAGCCCAAATTATATATAGAAACATCAGAGAAAAACACATACACCTAAACCAGATCATTTAAGATTAGTGTAGGAGTTGATGTCAGATGTCAATTCAACTCGTCTGAAATAGACTAAGAATTTTCATACCATATGAATTTGACTCCATTCATAGTAATATTAGTGAATTGTCATGACAATTTTGAGAAATCATTGATAAACTATCATTCGAATATAGAAAGTCAACGGAATCTCAAAATATAGAAAATGGACCCTCCCATGATTTTTTTACATTCTATAGATTAACTGACTAGAGAAGAAAAAAAATTACATGACACAAGAATTTCATTTCATGAATCCAGAAATATCATTTCTGAATAATTCTATAAAACCTTTGAATGATCATGATTTCAAAAAATTAACTCAAATGTTGTTTATTATCAAACTCTAAAAATGAATAAATGAAAATATATTTTGTGAACAATATCTTGAAAATTGTAAACATAAAAATAGAAAATCTGATTCAATATTGACATAATAATGAAGGAGATTTATTTTAACCACACAACATCTCATGATAAATGTAATGGTTGTACATTCTCCTAAATAATATCTTTTTTATATTAGACCACCAACCCTAAGAAGATGATAGTCCAACCAAATATAAATATCAAATAACCACATTCTCCCATTAAAATGATCAAAAAAACATCAAAAAGTGGGTAAAGGGATTTGTTTTTTGTTGTTACCTAGTTAAAAATAAAATAGTATATACAAAATTAGGGGAAACCATCTGATGTCATGGAAAAATTAATTGGGGTTTCACAATGTGAAATAAATGGGTTATTGAATGCTTTCCCACTAGATCATCCTAATTAATCATGAGATATTTTAGCACCACCGATTACATATTATATGATGATATTGAAATCGGTTGTGTATGTTAAAGCACATCAATATTAAATTATCACTCCCTCTATGGAGGAATCCTGGATAAATCAAATGGTAAAACACAATGAAAATATAGTACAATATAGGGAAGATCTAAAATAGAATAAACATAATCTAGAAAAACTAATACAATAGAAAACTAACTCATGATCTCTAGATGATAATTTTCTCAAAGATAAGTCCTAAAATCCCACTATCACTATAAAACCTATGATCTCCCACCAGCTATACGAAATGATATAGGTCGATGATAACAATAGATCATACAATGATGAGTAAATAGACAATACAACATTTTTATAATTTCAAATAGATCATTATTGCAATTGAGATAATCTAGTACTAACTCAGTATCTGCTATATATATTGTACAAGGACATATAATCCCATGATCTTACCTCTTCCCAGGTATTTTCTATGACTACATAAAAAATGAAATGATCTTTTTTGGAAGGTTAATCATATAAATAAAACAACCAGATATATATATGATTGTTATGTATCAAAATAAAATTATTTAACTCTTTCTGATGATGCAACAATGATAGTAACTATTAATGTTGTTGGACCCACATTTTCCTTCAGTGGAAACTCTTCTCCTACGTGAAGGTACTTCATTCCTTTATTCTATGGCTGGAGCCCTATAGTTTTCAAAGTATCTAACTACACCATAGAAACCGTTTGAGATAATGATCTATGACTATATCGAAGAATATACATTTTCTGAAGAAGAAAATGATGCAGTTTACCATAACTCGTAAACATATTATGCATCTTTGTAGTTTAAGGAATAGAACATAGGGTCTGTAGGACCTTACAACACTAAATCATTCATATATAAACAATGTAAACATGAAAAGGAGGTGTTGACGGGGACTTATTTCAAGAAACATCTCCATCACTTCTATGATTTTATTTCCACTTGATATTCTTCCCTATAATGTAACTAAATATACCACTATTTTAAATTAGAGAGGAATAATTTTCATCCTTGACATACATATTCACCTTATAAATCATATAACTATATAACAGCTCCCAATAGGTGAAAATATTCATACTAAATACCTGTGATATTATATCCGGCTATCAACCATGTTGTTACTTCTGAGCTTCCAACATGTTATTCATTACCACTGAATGTGTAAAAAACTATTACAATAAATATTTTATTGTGTGATTATAATTAACTCTATCCCTGATAAAAAATTAATTATCCAAAGATACATCACTATCACTATTGAAACATTAAAATATTTATTAAAGAAAAGTGTCTGAAAACATATTTAGCCATAGGCTATGTGATGGTTTCCTTGTAACATCGAATCCATGAAAATTATGCAACCCACTTTAATGAACACTATGATGTTCATCATGATAATCATAGGTGTATCTAAGAAGAAGCAATATGATTAATCATATCAATTAATTCCTCCAACAATTTAGGTTAATTTATAAACACAATTGATGGTGGATTCTCATGAAATAACTCCTATGATCAATTACTTACACCTTTAGAACTTGTCCATACATCAACAAATACATTTTGAAAATGTGGAACATTATAATAAACATAATGAACTACCCACAAGATCACCTCAAAAAAATCTTGTTCAAGGGGTTTTATTCCCTTGAATAAAATCAACTATAACATATTGGGTTACAGACCAAACTTGTAACAAAGGGATTGATGAATGTTGTCGTACACGCACTCAGAAAATGTTTTTCATTTAACTAGGTGCAACATAGTGGCTAACCTAGGTAATTATCTGAAGGAGGAAGTGAATTAAACAAACCTTACTAGGCATGATGATAAAACAAGCAAAAAGTGAAAATAGATTAAACACAATATTGGAAAGTTGGTTTGGTGACTTTTGGCTGTTAAACTAAACAAAAAACAAGAACAATCAAAGACACAATTTCATTAAAAAAACTCTTATATTAGAAGACATAGTTGATCTAATAAGCACCCTTAATCATTTATTTATCCATATCCCATATGATTATAATTAAATAAATTGTAATCCCAAAACCTTTTCAACCATCGATCCCTATGGAAATTAACACGATAAAAAATATAGCAAAATGAGCCTTCGGTCAACATCAGGACTTCTAATCGAGGATTTAGGAAGGTGTGGCTGAAAGGGTGGATCTTCATAACCCCTAAAATATCTTTGGAATATATAAGGCCTTGTTCAAACATCTCTTCCAAGAAGGATATCCTCTCCCTCATACTCTTTGTATTTCTCTTCTTTCATGCATGTGTGTTGAATTTTTCTTCAATTATTCTTCTGTGATTTTCCATTTTCATCTTCTTTTTTTCTTCATGAGTTGGAATATAATATTACAGATGATATTGGGTGGTCCCCAATCAATATTTTGTTTATGCAGTAAGTCTCTACAATGATAACTCCATCCATGGTAGATTGATTTACTTCATTGTTTATGTAAAACATATTCTCTTTATTTAGTCATTTTGATTCAATAAAGATACTATAATTCAAAAAAATTGATTAGTTATTTGAGTTTTAATTTCTAAGATTACTCGATCAACTTGCACTTGACGAAGTGGTTGTTCTTGTGTAATGTTTGTGAGTGAAGCCTCAACCGCAAAATATAATCAACTTGGGATATAATTATTGGGTTCAGTTATGATCCCTAAGAACAATTAATTATCAAATATTGGGAAGATAGGCTGCCCAAATTGACCATTAACCATAAGAGTGATTTCATTCATTGTTGAAATAATAGATAATCGCATAATTTATTTATTTTTAATCCATAAATACACTATATTTCATAAATTATGATCAATTAATTGAGTTTTAACTTTGATGATTACATGATCGACTTTCCCTTGACTTTGTGGTCGGGCATGTGTAAAGTGTGTGAGTGAAACCTCAATTGAAAAACCTAATCAACTTGGGATAGAATTGCGGGGTTCATGTCTCAACCCTATGCACAATTGGTTCTCAAATATAGAGAGGATATAAAGACAAAATTTACAATTGACCATAAGTTTTCTTTTGGACCACAATCAAAGCATGGTTCTACAATTGGACGTCCCGATGTTGAACGAATTATCATTTTCCAATATTTTTTGGTGCGTAAATTTCCATAGGTCTTGGGGGTAGACAAGGTTAGGGGATTAAAATTGAATGAATTATTATCATATTGTATTAGGATAAATGAATGATGATGGGGGAAGATTAGATCAACTATGTCTTCTCATATAAGTGTTTTTAAAGAATCCGTGTCTTTGATTTTTCTTATATGATGTTTAGTTTTTCATCTGAAAGTCCGAAAACCAACACCATAATATTTTTTTAAATTTATTTCTCAGTTTTTGCTTCTTAAATGCTATTAAGGGTTTTTAATTCAATTCCACCTTGATAGAATAACCTTCGTTAGCCACTGTGCTGCAATTAGATAAATCACAAACATTTTTTGAGAGTGTTTGTGACAACATTCCTCAAATTGGTCCCATTTCCAAGGAGGGAGGTATTTTATTCAACCAATTTTAGGTATATTATTTATTCTAATTTTTTATTTTGTTTCTCATCTTCTCCTCCAATTTATTTTTAGTTCTTTATTCCCCGCTTTTTTTTCACCATCAATTGAAACCTCATTTAATGATATTGGTTTCCACATATTTTCATTTCTATATTTTCTATGATTTATGACATGATATCATCTGGATGATCTCCATGATATATACCCTGAGAGTGAGTGCTTCATTAGGACTCGAATCATAAAATCGTGATCTATGGGAAGTGTTGACATTTACTCAACTGAGGAATTCCTCCACTAATGGAATTTTGAAATTGTAAACTCTTCAAAAACAAGTATTAAACTAGATAAAATATCTGAAAATGACAACAATGAACTCAATTCGACTATTCGAGAGTTGGATACTCCTCATATTAATTATCAACCTACATGAAATGCATATCTAACTCTCGAATCAGACTTTGAACAAAAATCTAGGATAATTATAATTCTTCTAAAATTTCATGGCTTATCTGGTGAGGATCTAAAAACATTTATAAGAATTCAATGTGGAATGATAAACAATGAAACCATGATATGTCTCTGAAGATTAAATAAAAAATAGATCATTCATATTTTCACTTGATGGAACTACTAAGGATTGGATGTATTATTTTTAACCTGAATATGTAACAAGTTGGAATTATTTGAAACGTCTTTTCTTGTAGTGATTTTTTCCTGCATCAAGGAATACATCCATTTGAAATGATATATTATAGGTCAAGAAGGCACATGGGGTTTCAATGTATGAGTATTGGGAAAGATTCACGAAGCTGTGTGAAAGCTATCCTAATCATTAAATCAGTGAAAAACTCCTCATATAGTTCTTCTATGATGGAATCAAACCTATGGAGAGGAACATGGTGGATTATGTGGCCAGAGAAGCATTGGTCAACAAACCACCAATAACTGCACGTGCACTGATTGAGAAGATGGAACAAAACTCTGAATAATTTGGTGATCAAGGAGCACAATATTTCAGGGGAGTACATCAGGTAAGTCAATATTCTCTCACAAGATATTTAATTGATACTATGTTCGAATAATTGACCACTATGGTGAGGCAGATTTCTTTAGCCCAGAAGACATCCCAACCCCCTCCTGCAAGGCCTTGTGGCATTTGAACTGAGACAAGCCACCAAACTGACTGTCCCCCCAACTAGAACAAACAGAAGATTGTGCAGTAGTGTTTCCTAGGTGACCATATCAATAGGAACAACAAACATATCCCCAAATAAATCTTGTTTCCTTTGAACCATTATACAAATAGTGGTGGAAGGATCAATGATACATGAGTTATGCATCTAGACAACAACAAAGGCCCCCATTTCAAAAAAAACCCAACATCATCACCCTTACCAGCAGGATTTCCAACAACACCAAAGATGATTAGAATCCTAAAAATAAACTATACAAAAACAAGAGAATCCCCCCAACCAAGGTAGATTCTAATATCAATGACCCTTCGAAGAAAATTATTCTTATTCAACAGAATGAGCTGAAGAGTTTGGGTTTCAAGTTGAGGGAGTTGAAGACACAAATGAGCTATATTGCCACCATCCTCCACGAACAGGTACATAAGAACTTTAGAAATATTCCTTCCTATCATACTCCAAATCCCAAGGGTAATTTTAATGCCTTATCATTGAGAAGTGGGAAGTTAATGAATGATACATCTGTACCTACCATTCCACCAAAATTCACCTCAACTCTGGATAAGCCCCATTCAAAACTGGACGATGAGAAACCCAAGGAGAAAGATAAATGTAAAGAAAAATATTAATGATGTTCCTCCTAAACCCATTTTTTTCCAAATAGGGTTGTTCAAACAAAGAAGATTGCTAAAGAGGCAATGAAACATGTGGTTTTGGGAGCATTCAAGCATTTGGAGATAAACACCCCCGTGTTGAGGCTATTAAGAAATTAAAATGTTATTTGAAATTATTAATAGAACATTGTACCAATTGAAAAGGGGTCCAAGTAAATGAGAGGATCAATCTTGGATGGAATATGTCATCACTCATTACACAAAATCAAGCAATTAAAATAAAGTGCAAGGATCTCGACAAATTCTTCATCCCATGCACCATAGGAATGTTACAATTTAATGATGCTTTATGTGAATTGGGAGCTTCCATAAATGTGATGAATCACTCTATATTCTATTCTTGACAGTTTCTTTAGATGATGCCGATAAGATTGGTGGTGCATTTGGCGTATAGAGCTACATCATATCTAGTGGTATTCCTTGAGGATGTACTTGTTTCGGTAAGGGACATGATCTTTCCAGCATATTTCTATGTTCATATCATGGAGGAAGATAATGTAAGTTATCGTGCTCTAATTTTATTAGGTAGGCCCTTCCTCAAAACTGCAAAAAAACAATCATAAATGTCCATGTGGGTACACCTTCCATGAGTTTGGATATGGAGTTATGATATTTAATATTATGGATTCCATTAAGTCCCCCTCAGAAGACCATTCTAATTTAGTTATCTCAAATTTTGAACCACCAAGTAAAATCCCCATGGAAATTGATTGTCATATACTTAGAGAGATTATGATAATTGGTTATAGTTTGATATCTAAGAGGACTTCTATAGAAATTTCTAACGAACAAGACTCTGATATAATTTATTTTTAAATGCATTCATATTCTTATTTTGATCGTGTGAACTATAATTATGAAAATGTTTTTGAGTATGTTGATGGTTTTGATAAACTATTCTCTGATTTTGATTATTTCTATTCTAATACTGATGAATTTTGTGCACATATTTTAGTTCTTCTATATCTCCATCTATACAACACCCCCATATATTGGAACTCAATCCATTAACACCCAATCTAAACTACTCATAAATATTGAGTGGTAAAATATTAAATGTTATCATTACTTACAATATCTCTTTGAAGCATGATGAAAAAAATTTTAATATTTAGAGGGAGAACATTAGGGCAATTGGGTGGACCTTGGGTAACATATATGGTATTATCCCCTCCATTTTCATGCATAGGATTCTTTTAAATGATGGGGCTAAACCAGTGAGACCGCCACAAAGGAGACTCAATCTAATCCTTTAGGATGTTGTTAAAAAAGAAGTTCAGAAATTTCTTTCATTACCATTTTAGATTCTTAGTGGGTAAGTCCTATTCAGGTTATGACTAAGAAAAGTGGTGTTATAGTTTTCAAAAATGAGAAATATTAATTTGATCCAATGAGGGTGGAAAATAGTTGTCGTGTGTGTATTGATTATAGGAAACTAAATCAATCATCTCGCAAAGACCATTTCACCCTCACATTTATTGATCAAATTCCTGGGAGACTAATAGGGAAGAGACAATATTATTTTATGGAAGGATTTTCTAGATATGTTAATGATTCTATATCTGTAGAGAATCTTGAGAAGACTACATTCACTTGTACCTTAGGCACATTTGCCTACCGAAGGATGCCATTTGGATTTGAAATTCCCCCAAAACCTTATAAAGATGCATGGTGAGTATTATTTATGATTTTATTGAGATATACATGGAGGTATTTATGGATGACATTACAATATAAGGATCCTCATCTAATGAATGTCTAATTATTTTTGGAAAGTTGTTGAATTGATGTATTGAGAAGAATCCAGTATTGAACGTTAGAAAGTGACATTCCATGGTAGATCAAGGCATTGTCTTAGGGAAATTAGTGTGAAAACATAGGATAGTGGTTGATAGATCTAAGGTAGATATCATTCCATCCATATACTATCCTTCATGCATCTGTGATGTTGGGTCATTCATAGGGAATGCAATATTTTCCCGCTACTTCATCAAATATTTTAGTATGATTGTTCTTCATATGTCACAATTACTTAAAAAAGATTCTTATTTTTTTTTGATGATTCATGAATGGTAGAATTTGATGAGCTAATGAAGTGTCTATCCACTCCAATGAACAGACATCCCCGACAATGGGACATTCCTTTTGAGATGATGTGTGACACATCCAAATTTGTGGTTGGATCTGTCTTATCACAGAGGATGGAGGGAAGTTCACATGTGATTGACTATGCTTCAAGGACATTGGATTCATCCTTATAAAACTACACAACCACAAAAAAGGAGTTTCTTATTGTCATATTTTCTTTTGATAAATTCTGTTCGAATTTATTAGGCTCTAAGGTAGTTGTTTTTTCTAACCATGCATCTCTGATGTATCTTTTGAAGAATTCAGATGCAAGGCCAAGGCTTATCTGATGGATGCTCCTTCGTCAAGAATTTTTTATTGAAATAATGTAAAATAAGGGGTCTGAAAACCCTGTGGTTGACCACATGAGTAGGATTACTCACACACTAGAGACCAACACCTTAATGAAAGTACCACTTCATGAAACTTTCTCGTATGAGCAACTATATTCCATTTCAGGCTTGTGTCCTTGGTATTCTGATTTATTGAACTACCTTTTTACATTTGAAATACCAGAATATTCAATGAAACATCAAGCCCCAAAATTTAAAAGTGAGTCTCCATATTATCTGTGGGATAATCTATACCTCTGGCACATGTGTAGAGATCAAGTTATTAGGAGGTGTGTTCCGGATCACGAGTTTGATCTTGTTCTGAAATTTAGTCATACACTTTATTATAGTGGACACTTTGGACCCCAACAAGCATATAGGAATTTTTTGGACTCTGAATTATATTGTCCTAGAATATTCCATGATTTCCATGTGTTTTAAAGTCATTCAATCATTTCCAACACACTAGGATCATTTCTAGGAGAAATGAGATGCCCCAACATCCCATAGTATTATGTTAGATTTTTCATGTGTGGGGAAACAATATTATGGGTCCTTTTCTATGTAATTTTTTGTTTCCTGTACATTTTGGTCGATTTTGATTATGATAACAAATGGGTGGAGGATAAGGCCACCAATACTGATTATTGTCATGTTTCAGTGGACTTTTTCAAAGAATCGATTTTTTGCAGGTTTGAAGTACTGAAGGAAATCATTAGTGACCAAGGGAACCACATTTGTAAAAAGAATTTGGGTTAAATATTTCAGATTTATGGGGTGACACACGAAATGTAAACACCAAAAACCCCCCAAAAATGGACAATATGAGGTTTCTAATAGCCAGTTTAAAAAATTTTGGGAACAAACATGCAGCCATATAGGAAGGATTGGAGCAAGAAATTGGATGATGCGCCTTGGGATTATGGGACGAAATACAAAACTCCCATTAGTATGTCCCCATTTCGGTTTTTTGTGTAAATTCTTGTCATCATTTAGTGAAAGATGGGAATATTTCTTTTTTTTCATATAATTAAATGCAACATTGATTTGGACGAAGATGGAATCCAAAAAAAATGTAAATTCAAGAGCATGAGGAGATTTGATTGTCTTCTTATCAGAACTCAAGGATCTACAATGAAAGATCAAATGAAGATCAAGACATAATGATCCAAAAAATAGAGTTTTTTGTGGGATATAAAGTCTTCATTTATCGCTCCCGACTTAATCTCAGTCCAGGTAAGTTTCATTCCTGATGGTTTGGTCCTTATATTTTATCAAATGTTTTTCTTTATGGTGTATTGATGATAATATAAGAAGACACTAGAAAGATATTCAAAATCAATGGGAAACGCTTGATGAAATAGATTGAGGGAATTTCTACTGATGTAGTGGATTTCCTCACACTACATGACCCCACCATCACTTGAGAATTTCAGGTTGTTCCAAACCCTAACACTTTTATATTATTTGTCCTATTTTAAATTATCCTTTTCATGTGTACATATCATATCATTGGAGAAAATTTAGGACAATGCAATATTTTAACTGTGGGGGAGAGGACAAAATTTTGGGGTAGATATATAGAATTTTTATTAGGGTGTTTTATGTGTATCTTCTATTAGTTTTTGGTCAAATGTTTCAAAAAACAAAAAAACAAAAAATTCAAATATATATATATCATGTAACAGTATTAGGTGAAACATATGGAGAATAAATGTTTTAATATTTTGTGGGATGAATGATAATCATGAGTAATATTTCATCATCAAGGGTTAATTTTTATAAAAATTTGAGTCTTCTATGATATGAGTGGTTGTGTTATTATAAAGAATTCATGATTTTGACATAATTATTAGTGATATTTATCCATAGTAAATTGTGTCATTTATTTCTCCACACAATTTTCACTCAACAAAGTCTTTTGGAAATCATCATATTCAATTGAAGGTATAATCATGATAGGTAAAAAAATAATTGGTTGTTCCATATGTTCGTTTAAATTCTGATTGGTTTCATTACAGTACCGAATTGACCTATGCGTGTGTACCTGTTATCCAATTGTTTTACTCCATCAAAAAAATATGGTTTGTGTCTTGGATAGGTCCAAAAAAACTCTTCATAAACATTTGATCTTGAATTTACTATCACTATTAGTGTCCTAAGGAAATTAAACATGGGTTGTGAGTTGAGTATGAGATTCTTTCCATGTGTCACTTAAAAATACAAAATCAAATACATGATGGCAGTGATGAATTGTACGCCATATGGGTATATCAAGGTTGGGAGCTTAAGGATTGAATTTTTGGAATTCATTAGTGAGTGTGTCGTGAATTTCTATTGTAGAGGACTGCAGATCAGTTTCAGTGATTTAAACCAAGTAATAAGAATTGTTTTACATAACATGAATATGTTGAATAAATGGTGGATTTAGGATCATGGAATTGTTGGAACACACACATGTGGAGAATTAGTGTAATGTTATACCCATGACTTGTTTTTTTATTAGTGTTTTGAATGTCACTGTATATTCTTTTGAAAACATTTATGAGACAGTGACTTTAAAATTTATTGATATTGACCTTTGATGGGAATATTACTTTTCTTATATTTCTAATTTGGATTAAGAAATATAAACAAGAATATATTTTCAAAAAAATTGAATACATGATATGTGGTTTTTCGAAGGATTGGAAAACTGTAAATGTGAGGGTGGAATAAAATATAATTTTATTGAAAATTTTACTAAAAATATATTATATTATTTCCTCACACTCTGCTTAATATGTTAATTTATATAACATTTGGGAATGGATCATTCATTTGAAAATTATATTGAAATTCCAGTTTTACCAATTTAAAATTCACTGTAATATTCTGAGCACAAATATTGTTCTGTAAATTATTTTGACTTATTTCTTAACTATTTTCCTTACTTAATAGGAAACAAATTCTATTAAGGACATGGGTTGTAGATCATGCATTTTAGTGGAGTAAATGGGCCATGATAACAATGCTCGACCGAACTATCCAGATTGGACATCACTTCACCATTTCAGTTGTGTCATCTTCATACGGACTTGTATTGGGCCCAAATTTTTAGGTATGCTCAGGGAGAGAAAATGAATAAATCAACCTTCTAGAAGGTCATTTAATTTTCTCCTTTTTGAGGTCAACTATATAGTGAAAATGGGATAAAACGGTTCAGCAGAATTTCCTTGTAGCATTTAAAGATGTTATGTAAACCTAACCCTCCCCACCTTTTTATAATGTATGTGTTCACTATTTGGGAGGGATGGTCAAGGATTTGGTATGTTTTGTCTGAAAGGGAGGCTCTTGGGAACCCCTCAAATCTTTTGGAAGAAGTAAGGCCTTGTACAAACATCTCATCCAAGAAGAATCTCCTATCCAAAAACCACTTTGTGTTTCCTTTCCTTCATTCGTCTGTCATTAATTTTTCTTTACTTAAAATTCTGTATATTTTACATTTAATCTTGTTTTTTTTCTTCTTGTTTTGTAATCTAATAGTGGAGACAAGATTGGGTGTTCCCCAATCAATCCATTTATTATGCAAAACATCACCACGATGACAACTCCGCCCATGGAAGAGTTATTTCTTTCATAGTTGATTTAATACCTACTCGAATTATTTTTTTGAATGCATAAACAAAATATAATTCTTAAATTGTGATCAATTAATTGTGTTTTAATTTCATAGATTACTCGATCTACCTGCACTTGACTGTGTGGTCGGTCTTGTGTAAAATGTGTGAGTGAAACCTCAACTGAAAAATCTAATCATCTTGGGATAGAATTGTATGATTCATGTCTCATACCTAAAAAAAATTAATTCTCATATATAGGCAGGATATGCTTCCCAAACTGTCCATTAACCATAAGTTGGGTTTTGGACCACAATCTATGCAGGGTGCTGCGATTGGATATCCCAAAGTTGACCGAAGGCTCATTTTCCAATATTTTTTGTTGTGTTAATTTCCATAGCGGTTGGGTTTTGAAAAATCTATAGGATTAGAATTGAATAAATTATAATCCTATGGGATAAGGATAAATTAATGACTAAGGGGGAATATTAGATCAACTATGAATGAAATCACACTTCCATGGGTGGAGTTTTCATCGTGGAGACATTTTCCATAAACAATGGATTGATTGGGGAACACCCAATATCGTCCCCACTCTTACATTACATACAAAGAAGAAATATAAGAATGTAAAAAGGGAAAAACTAAGAATATTAATTAAAGTAAAATTTTAGATACAAGAATGAAATCAATGAAATATTAATAGGAGGTGGGAGAGAAGAGCCTTCTTGGAAGAGATGTTTGCTGAATGCCTTACTTTTTACAATAGGTTTGGGGGGTTCCCAAGAGCCACCCTTTCAGCCAAAACATTCCAAAGCCTCAACCAGACCTCCGAAAGAGTTAAAAAATACATTAAATATATTTGGGTAGGACTATGGTTAAAATACATTTATAAATGTGAATGGGAAATTCCGGAAAATAGTTTAATCCCATTTACACAACTTATTTTACCTCCAAAACGGGTTAATTATCATGAATTCAAGAAGGATTATTTGTTCATAATCGCCTCCTAGATCATTCCTCCCAATTTGGGCCATATCCATGTCGGGATGAAGAAGATACAACCCAAATGGTGAAGTGAAGTCCAATCTGGATTGTTCGGTCCAACTTTGTCTTCATGGCCCATTTACTCCACTCACATCCACGATCTACATCCCAGGTCATGAATATGATTTTTAGACCATTATTGCAGGAAATATGTTATGCCCAAAAATTATAAATTAACATATTTTGCACAATTTGAGGAAATTATTTCTTTTGTTATCAATAAAATGTTTAATAAAATTGTTTTTTATCAGGCATACTGTTGCACAAAAAATACACAAAATGTTTACATAGAAAATAATATCATTTCAAATAAGAAACTGATTAAAAATAAAATGTGATAAATATAAGAACCTAAAAATATGAGAGACAAATCTCAAAATCACATAATAACTTGAGTCTTCTCATGGGCATAACTGGTTGAAAATCAGCACTACTTACCGATTTTGTATTTACAATGCTATCATAATTCTATCTACTGTACAACAATATTGAATCATATTGAACAAACCCCTAAAAGGTTATTTGATACAAATTTATAAAAAAACACCATAGATATACTCTCAATAATTTAACATTACTTTATCTTCCACATACCATATGTGTGTTCCCCTTTTCCACATGCTGGTGATTTGCACCCAATCATTAAACCACAACCTAATGGAATGATTTTTTCCAACATGAACTCATAAAAAATAATGACATATACAAAAATTAGAGAACAAAAATACATAATATTTAAACATATTCTATAAAATATAATAAAAAATTTAAGAAACACCACAAATATGGTATAAATAAAAATATCAATTGGACAATTCCAACTGCAATGGAATAAAATCAATGACTGACCTCCAAAAGCTCATTTTTATTAAATTTGATTAATCCATCAATATCACCACCCCCTTCCCATTATAATTCCATTAGAATAACCTCACTACCACATTTTTTATCTTTTTTATTCCCAGCATCAAATAATAAATTAAGGATAATGAACAACTAATGCATTACGCAAAGAGTAAGATAATAGGCTCATGAGGATCTCATTGAGGAATTTCATATCAATTCAATGAACAATAATTAATGACTTATAAATATTAAATATTACAAGGATTGATAATAGTGTAATATCTTTAATATCAAAAGATTTTAAACTAGTATATGTTCTCTTTTTAAATATTTAAAAAAAATCATTTGAATAAGTTTCCATGGCTCTTATATAAATTTATGGAAACATATATATCAAATTATAGAAAAGAATGTGTCACATATAATACCATATCTGAGGTAGTAAGATTAAAATAAAATAAGGAAATTTTTTTGGAGTAGTTGAAAAGTACATGTGAAAAAATGCCAAGGATAATACGAGTTCAAGACATTGAGTACACTCATACATAATATAGAAAACTGAGCATGAATCAAACCACATGAAATATTTATTGAGTCTATAGAGAATAAGTACAACCAAAATCTAACCCACCCAAATAGTTAAAAAAAATCACCTAAACAATAGGCAAAGGGGGAAGAGGAAAGAGCCAGATAAAACACTTCTAATAGTGTATCATACATATAACTATATATTTCCCCAATGTACTAATGGAATTCTATGTGCATTATTTTCCCAATCAGTTCATTAAAAAAATTTCATCTTACAATTCTTTTAATACCATTTTGTGAAACCGTTTCACAATTATTTGAAAAATCATTTAATTTTCCAAAACTAGAAAAAATAAATATTTTATAAAAACAAATTTTGCACACACAAAAATCCAATCAGTCAATCGATCAACCATTAAAGTTATTTGATAAAAAAATTAATAATAATGAGTGGATCATAGTTCACCAACACATGATAGAGATGGAATAAAATAATTAAAAAATAGGGTTACACATTCCCTAAATATAATCCACAAAAAATAAGAACCAAATAATGATTTAAGAGCTCCATGAATAATATTTTACATATTAAAATTGAATACTTTTTAAAATTCTATAGTTTAGAAGAAAAAAATACACATACCTCAACAATATACACCCTCTATAAGGACCCGACCGTAAACATTAAATAATATTTAATTAGATGAATAAATCACATTGATGATCTTTTCAAGTTAAGAGTTTTAGAAAATTAGGACATAACTATGACATCTCAAAAGATTACAAAGTACACACTTCTACAAATTTTCCTTTTTTCATAAAATAAATATTCTTAAAGAAAATATTCATGTATACATCCATGTTTTAGATAGAATTACTTTTTCTTGATCCCATCCTTTACCCTATTCATCTTTAATTCCTATGGAAACATTTCAGAACTTAGGATGAGCATAAAATGCTCAGTAAGGGTTATACACCAATGAAAGAAAAATTTGTTCAAAAATAAATACAAAACATGAACTCTTTTATATAACTCATGAAATCATATGATTTTATGAATAACACATAGAAATCATAAATCATAAACGTATCTTCTGGCATCCATATCATACTTACATTGTAGCTATCACAACAACATAGGGTGTTACTTTGGAATACCCGTCATAGTATATTCCCTAAATCTCTTAAGAGAAAAATTCATATTTACCTATGTCACGTTACCCAATGCATTGGAGAACTATCTCTGCCTCTCCCGCCCTAGGTTTATCACAAAACCAACCGTATACGTAAATAATTCCCAAGAACCATAACATGATCATAACGCATAACATAAGCATTAAAGAAAGATAACATTTCCACATTGCAATAAAAATATATAATTTCAAGATATTAAAATAATAAATCCTATCTAAATATTCAATTTTAATACCCAAATACATAAATATAATATATGGTATTTATTTTTCCTTTTATAAACATTACATCTTGTTAAGGAATCCAATGATCAAATAATACTCGCGACGGTGGAAAGGTCATTGTCACCGCTTACGTTAAAAAAAGATCCTTTTTGTCATCTAGTAAAATGATTCGTATAAAAAATACTTCCTTTGAATGAGATGAAAAGTCATATGGTTTTATACACCATATAAAATAATGAAATTTATAAAACTAAATATGCTTCATGAATGGAGATTGAGACGAAGTCCCTTACCTTGTGTCTGACTTGACCCGTTAATTCTTTAATATCCTGAATAATAAAATAAAGATAATTTCAACTTGTGTAAGAAAATTTTTCAACATTATTATTTATTTTATAGCACTGAATACCATGTTATAAACATTATGTAATCATTCATGTTAATGTTGTTTGGTTTGTCGATATTTGGTACTTGAGTCAAAAATGGTCTTCTTATAATTACATGTTTTCCATGTGGTCAATAGTCCATTATATTCAGAATGAAATTCATTATTTAGATATCATATATATCAAATATATCCAGTATATATATATATTTATAACAGTACATATCATTTGGATGTAAGAAATTAAATGCACCATTCATGGAGAGGGTAATTTGTACGTACGCATGAACGCCACATTAATTTCTATTTCTTATTTTAGTGGAATTAAAACATAATTATACATAGGTATATTATAATTCCAATATAATATCATATATAATATCATTTATGTCTTCTTTTATACGTCCCACATATGGTATTAACGAGTCATATCACTTTGAGGGGCGGTAGTTCGCACTTCCTCAAATGAAATTATCTCGTTTACCCATAATAGAAACTATACAGATACGATATAAATGAAAAATACAGAAACATTAATAAAACATAAACATAATATATATCATATATAAATACAGTTTCATCTTAATGGCCACCATGATAGGTGGTAGGTGATAATCAAACAATCATCATCTCGTGAGGCATTAGTTTCCATCCATATAAAATGTACGTTCTTCACCCATTAGATGTAGGTGTGTGTAAGTGTAGTTTGAATACATCTAATAAAAATATCCAAGTATATTGAGGATACTGGTGTTGTTATAAAATAAAATAATAAAAAGTGTTTAGGGGATGGAGAAGTAAAATAAAAGAAAATAATTTAAGATAAACTATTACCTTTAATTTGGGTAACTTCTATTGGATTGAACCAAAAGGACTTCTTGAAGTGAATTATACCTAAAGTACAGCTTCTAGAAGGAGGAGAGGGATGTAGGAAGATTAATTGGTCATAGTTTGGTTGATATAAAAGGCTTGAGAGGTGTGTGTAATTTTTTAGAAGTGAGGGATTTTTATAAGGGGGGACAGGCTCTTTAGGAAAGTGTGATAATATTATTTTATTATGTATTGATATTCAGTTTCTAATGGTAGAAAAATCATAACAGTCAAATATTAGATGACTCATGGTCGATATAAAATCATCAAATTAGAAATGGACAAGTTTTGGATGTTATTTTAATATTTATAATCTTATTTCTTTAAATTATTTTTTAATGAGGTAAATACTGCATCATTATTATGTCATAAATAATTTAAATTATTTTATGTCTAAAAATTATATAAAAAGTACCATAATATAGGAAATTTTTTTATATTTTCAATTAATATTTTTAGTTGAAGTTATAATTTATTTACCCCCATGTAAAAATTAATTTACTAAAAGATATTGGTTTTTGACATTTTTACCTTTACTTTAAGTTAATGAATCTAAATTGTCATTATTACTCCCAAATGGATTAATGGGCTCCCAAAACCATCATAAATATACATATGGTCATAAATTAATCAACCAATAAGTTTTGAAAAAGTGTTAATATAATTTCAAATTATTATAATATTCTTTTTATCTTGAATTACCCTATTTACCTTTAACCACAGTAAATTAATGTCAAAAGTTACTATGCACCAAAAATTATTTTCATCTTATTGAACCAAATTTTACATACTAATAACAACCATGTATGTTGGATTTTTTAAATTCAATTCACAAAAGTGGATAAATTTCAATTAAATGAAAAAGTCAGTTTTTTTAACACATACTAAGTGGTTTCACTATTCACCAAAAATTGAAGTTTATCAGAAAAATACTTAAAATTCAGACTAAGCTCTATTTGATATTCCAAATTAAAAAATGATGTCTATTTTTTAAAATTAAAAAAATAGAAGTGGAATTATTTTATTTAAAATTAATTCTCGTTGTTAAAACAAATATCGTGTTTTTAAGAAACAATAACTATCAAAAGATTGACACTTGTTTATGTCCACTTTCAAAGACAAATTAATTCCAATGTCCAAAATTGTATTAAATGGTAAAAATATATTTCAATTACACTTTAAAACCAATTATAAAGATAATCTATCCATAAAAATGAATTTAATTAAAACTCAGTTTTGAATTAAAATACAATATTTTCACTATTAATTAAAAATTATCTTTATCGGAAAAATTCCAAAAATTTACACAATGTAAATTTTGATGTCCCCATTCTAAAGAATGATTTTATTTAGTCATATAGAATGTATTTAATTGACCAAAACAAGATTTAAAGAGGGTTTACCATTAAATGGTGGTAAATCAGCCCTTTAATATAAATTATGCTTAAAATTAGATTAATTCATATTTTAAGCCTCTAACATTTTAATGTATAAATGTAAATACATTTAACAAACATGTATAATCATATTGTTGTTAGATATTTTCATTCCCTCCAATAAAACTTCTAGTATTTAACTACCATATAAAATATCAATATTATATTATTAGTGTGCAATTTAATATTTCAATGAAACCCATTGTTGCGTATCATGTGTGCTATCGAACATAGAAACCCCATAAAAGTAAAATTAATATTTAATTCAAAAATATTAATAAATAATAAATATGTCTTATTCTTTATTTACCTGGAATGTTACATCTTTCCCCCCCTTTTTGGAATTGCATCCCTTCAATTTTACTTATCAAAATAAGGGGGGTATTTATCCCTCATAGCATTTTCAGATTCCCACGTTGCCACTTCAACCATAAGGTTTTTCCACAAAACCATTACTTGGTGAATTACCATATTCCACAACAATGTTTCTCTACGGTAATGATTTGGGATTGGTTGTTCTTCATAAGAGAGATTTTCTTCCAACTGAACTACCTCTCGGCTCAAAGCAAGAGATGGATCTGGCATATACTTTCTCACCATCGAAACATGAAAAACATTGTGTACCTGGGATAAACATGGAGGTAATGAATCTCTGTACGCCACTAATCCAACTATCTCCAGGATTTCATAAGGTCCAATGAACCTTAGACTCGTCATTCCCTTCGTACCAAAACACATCATACTTTTCCATGGAGAAGCTTTGAGAAAGACATGATCACCTACCTCAAAAGAAATATCCTTCCTTCGGTTATATGCATAATTTTTTTGTCTTCTCTGAGTTGTTATCATGTGCTTCTAAATCAACTAAACTTTCTCTTCCATCACTTATACCAATTCTAGTCCCATCAGCTTCCTTTCATCTATTTTATCCCAAAAGGTGGAGTTTGAAAACACTTTCCATATAATGCCTCAAATGGAGCCATATGTATACGGGCATGAAAACATTTATTATATATAAATTCATCCACAATAATATGTTGGTCCCAATATCCTTGATAATCCAACGAGCAAGCATGTAACATATCCTCCAATTTCTGAATTGTTCATTCTGATTTCCCAACTGATTAAGAATGAAAATCTGTACTAAAATTTACTTCACTTCCCAATGAATTTTGAATGCCTTTCCAAAAGTTTGAAGTAAACTTGGGATCACGATCTGATACAATAGAGAGGGGAATTCCATGCATCCTAAATATATCTTTAACATACAATCGAGAATATTTATCTAGAGACAATATATCTCGAATAGGAAGGAAATGAACTTATTTAGACAATCGATTAACAATAACCCAAATTTCATTATAACCTCAAGATGTCCTTTTTAATCCAACAATGAAGTCCACTGATATATTTTCCCATGTCAACTTTGGAACCGGTAAAGGCTAGAGCATCCCTTTCGGTAATTGCCGCTCTTCTCTAACCAGCTGAAAATTCAAACACATCACAATAAAATCAGCAACATCAAATTTAATTCCATCCCACCATCAATACTCCTGAAGAAATAGCTACATCTTAGTACTCACATGATAAACTAAAAATAGGTAACTATGAGCTTCACGTAAAGAGTCATTCTTCAACTATAAATCACAAGGCACACATAATCTCTTTAAAAACCATAAAACACAATCATTATCAATGTTAAATTTGGGAAACATAACCTTATGAACCAACTCTACCTTTTTCTGTAACTCACTGTCTTCCTTCTGTGCTTGCTTTATTCTCTCTGATAGAGATGATTTCACTGACACCTGATATAAATAGGAAGAATTTTCTGCACCAACAACTTCTATTCCAATGTTTATCAAATCATAATCCAAAGGATCTTGTTCTATACATAACATGGTTAATGAAGCATTAGTTTTTCAATTAAAATCATCAACCACTTTATTTGATTTTCCAATATGGTAGTGGAATGTTAAATAATAATCCTTGATTAATTCTAGCCATATCCTCTTTCTCATTTTCAATTATTTTTGAGTGAATATATACTTTAATCTTTGGTGATTAGTATATATTTCAAATTTTACTCCATACAAATGATGCCTCAAAATTTTTAAAGCATAAACAACAGCAGTTATTTCCAAATCATGTGAAGGGAAATTTAACTCATGTGGTTTCAACTAACATGAAGCATAAGCAATTACCTGATCATTTTTCATTAGGACACAACCAAGTCCTTTCCACAAAAAATCACTATATATATAAAAACTCGCCATTTCTCGATACCAGTTCCAACACTGATGCATTCACCAATCTTCTTTTCAATTCCTGAAAACAATCATCACATTCTTTTATCCAGCAGAAATTAACACCATTTTTAGTTAACTTAGTCATCAGACTATAAAAATGTGCAAAATTTTCAACAAACCTCTGGTAATAACCATCCAAATCAAGAAAACTATGAATCTTAGTTATACTTGTGAGTCTTGTCCATTCTTCAACAAATTTTTTTTTTCACAGGATCAACTATTATGCCATTTTTATAAACAATGTGACCAATGGAAAAAAATTGCAACCAATACACACACATGCTGAATTTCCCATACAATTTCTTTTCAATTAAGGTTTTCAAGACAACCCATAAATGAATTTTATGTTCCTCTTTAATTTTGAAAAAAACAAAATATCATCAATGAACAGAACCACAAACATATCCATGAACTCGCGGAAAATTCTTTTCGTAAGATCCATGAATATAACAGGTGCATTTGTTAAATCAAAAGGCATAAAAAATTTCATAGTGGCCAGTTGTTGTATGAAATGAAGTCTTTGGAATGACTACTTTACTTCCAACTGATAGTACCCCGACCTCAAATCAATCTTCGAAAAATATGAAGCTCCCAGGAGATGATCAAACAAATCAATGATATGAGGAAAATGATACATATTCATAACATTCATGTTATTCTATGCTCTATAATTAATGAAAAGTCTCACTGAACCATCTTTCTTTTTTATAAGACAATACAAGAGAACCCCACGGTGATTTTCTAGGTCGAATGAAACATTTAACTAATAACTCCTGAAATTGATTCTTTAACTCTAAAAGTTCAATTTGATCCATTCGATAAGGGGGTTTTGAAATTGGATTAAAATCAGGAACTAAGTCAATAGTAAATTCAACTTCCTGATCAAGTATACTACAAGACAACTCATCAAGGAAAACCTCAAGGAACTCATTTACCACTTGAACATCATAAATCTGAACAGTTCCTTTGTTTTTAACAATATGTGCAAGGTAACATTCATTTCCGTCATTTACTAGTTTCTTAGCTTCCTGATATGTTATCAAAATCAAGCGTTCATTTTTGTATACAATCTGAAAATCATTCCGTAAAGAAACATCTTTAGCTCTGCATTAAATCTTATCATGATAAATAGAAAGACAATCCATTCCCTAAATATCATAAAACTCTACTATAGGTAAAAAAATAATTTTTGAAGGTAGATTTTTTCTGCACACAAGAATAGGAATGTTCTTATGTTATCTTTTTGTCCCAGCATCTAATCCAGGTGTTTTTAGCGTAATTTTGGTATTCATATATTGAGATGGAATTACCAATTTACTTGAAAACTTCTCAGAAATGAAATAGTTTGTAGAACCTGAATCATACAACACATTGGAATAATCTAAACAAACAAACTGTGTACCTGATACAATTTCATTTGATGTCCCAAAATTTGCTGATGTAGTTGTAAAGGATTTCACCACCCCTTTCTGCTTATCGTCTGGATGCTTTCCTTCTGTTGAGTTCTTTGTTGGACACTCATTTTCATAATGACCCATTTCATTGCACTTAACACATTTTACTGATTGTAAATCAGATTTTGTCTTACCATTTCCCTGATCTTTTTTAGTGAAATTACGAGCCTTATGTCCTATTTTACCACATCGGTGGCACTTACCAGAATTCAAAAGACATTATCTAGAATTCTTTTTACCACAATTTTCATATATTGTAAACATAATTTTCTTACCATTAGTGTTTTTTGAATAGTTCTTCCCTTTCTACTACCAAATCGACCTCTTATTCTGTTGTTTTTCAAAGAACACCTGATCATCAGCAATCTCCATTTCCACCTTCACCGCACATTGAACATGTTTTTCATAACATTTTAACTCACGAAATGAAAAATCCCTTCGATATATTGTCTTTAATCCTGAGTAAAAGTGATTGATTTTACTATCAATATCTCATATGAAATTTGGAACATACCTTTCCATTCGAGTGAATTTTTTTCCATAAGTAGCCACTGAGTCATCCTCCTTCATTAATTCCAGGAATTGTTTTTCCATCCTAAGACAAACCGCCTTGGGAAAATATTTCTCAAGAATCATATTTTTGAATTCATCCCAATCAAGAGCATCAATATCCCCATTATCCCTGATATTTTTAACCATCGACCACCACTGATCAGCTTCAACTTCAAAACGGTAAATAGCCAGACTAACCTTTTGATGTTTTGAAAGACCCATGACATCGAAAATCTTTTCCAGTGCTTTAATACACCCTTCTACTAGCACTGGGTCAGATGATCCTCTCAGTGATGGGGGGTGTTGCCTCATGAAATGCTTCACTACTTACATGATCGTCTGTGGTTGATCTGGATGATCTTATACATGGATACCACCGCCAATTATAGCCTAAGTCAACTATTACATCACTACAACAAACAATTCAGTAATGATTCTGATCATCTATGGTTTCTAATTTGGAAGTATGTCTTCCTCTTGATGTCGTCCCAATATAACTACCCTGTTTCCTCTATGAAAAATTATTCTGAACACAGAAATATATTTTCCAATGAAACATGGTAATCTATAAATGCTATATTATTTCAATATTAACATAAGTTACTTTATGGAAAGTAATTTAAAAATACCCTAACTCCTAATGTTATCTAAACCGAAATCTGATACCATCTCTAAGGACCCGACCTTAAACATTTCTAATTATTGAATTAAATGAATAATACACATTGAAGATCATTTTAGGTTCTAGAGTTTTATAGAATAATGACATAACTATTACATCTCAAAAGATTACAAAGCAGACAGTTCTACACAGTTTCCATTATTTTCATAAAATAAAAGTACTTGAAAAAATAGTCATGTCTAAATCCATGTTTTAAAAAGTGTGATTTTTCCATGATCCCATCTTTGACCCTATTCATATTTAAGTCTAGTTGAAACACTTCAAAACTTGGGATGAGCATAGAAAACTCAGTAATGGTTATTAGAAAAATAAAAAAAAAATTATTCCTAAATACACACAAAACATGAAAAACATTTACTTAACTCATGAAATCATAAGATTTTATGAATAACACATAGAAATAATAAATCATAAAGGCAACATGTGACATCCATATTATACTTACATTTTTAGCTATCATAACTACATATGGAGTTTCATTGGAATACTCATTACCGTATATTCCCTAAATCTCTTAGGAAAACATTCACATTTACCTCTTTCACCTTACCCAGTGAAATGGATATCTATCTCGGGTTCACCCGCCCTATGATTATCATGGAACCACCCGTATACGTAAATAAATTCCAAGAACCATAACATGATCATAATACGTAACATAAGCATACAGGTAAGATAACATTTCCACATTGCAATAACAAAATAAAATTTCAATATATTGAAATAATAAATCCATTCTCGAAATCATTTTCAATTCCAAAATATGTAAAAATAGTATATAGTGTTTATTTTTCCTTTATGACTTGTTAAATAAGCCAGCGGGAAAAAAATACTCACAGCGGTAGAAAGGTCATTGTCATCGCTTACATTAAAAAAACATTCCTTTTTTTATTTATTAAAATTAATCGTATAAAAAGATTTGATTCTATGAAATTAATAGTCAATGGGGTTTATTCACCGTATAAAATAAAGTGGTGTATAAAACTAAATATTCCTCAGTTAAAGGAGATTGAGACGAAGTGCCTTAACTTGTGTCCGACATGACCCGTTCGTTCTTTAATTTCCTAAATAATGAACTAAAGTTAATTTCTACATGCTTAAGAACCTTTTTTAATTATATTATTCACTTTATATCACTTATTACCATGTTATAAAAATAATGTAATCATTCAGGTTTGTAATGTTCGTTTTGTCGATATTTGGTACTTGAGTCCAAAATGGACTTCTTGTAATTACACGTTGTCCATGTGTTCAATAGTCCATTATATCCAGAAACAAATTCATTGTTTAGATATCATATATATAATTTCTATCTAGTATATATATATATTTATAATAGTACATATCATTTGGAGGTATGAATTGAAATGAACCGTTCATGGAGACGGTAAGTCGTACGTATGCATGAACACTACTTTAATTTCTATTTCATATTTTAATGGAATTATAAAACAAATGATACATAATTGTATTATAATTACAGTGTAATATCATATATAATATCATTAAATCCATCTTTTATATGTCCCACATATGGTATTAACGAGTCATATCACTTTGAGGGGGCGGTAGTCTGCACTTTTTCTCAAATAAAATTATCACGTTTACCCTTAATGGAAACTATAAAGGTATAATAATAACAACCATGTATTTATGATTTTTAAAAATCAATCCAAAAAAGTGATAAAATTTAATTTAAATGAAAAACTCAGTTTTTTAACTACTACTAAGTGGTTTCACTATTCATCCAAAATTGCTGTTTTTCTGAAAAAATACCAAAAACAAATCCTAAGATATATTTGATATTATGAATTCAAAAATGATGTATATTTTTATATATTCATAACATCGAAGTGGGATTAATAAATTTAAAATTAATTCTCATTGTTTAAACAAATATCATGTTTTTAAGAAACAATAACTATCATAAGATTGACACTTATTTATGTCCACTTTCAAAGTGAAATTAATTCCATTGTCCATCATTTTATTAAATGGTAAAAATTTATTCAAATTAAACAATAAAACATATTAAAAATATAATATAACCATTTAAATAAATTAGATTAATACACATTTTTTAATTATAAAATAATATGTTCACTATTCATAAAAAATTGAACTTTATCGGAAATATTCAAAAACAATTCCGAAGTAAATTATGATTTTCACATTCCAAATAAGGATTTTATTTGGTCATATTGAATGTATTAATGTGACCAAAACTATATTTAAAGAGGGTTATCCATTAAAATGTGTTAAATTGGCCTTTTATTGTAAATTATTCTTAAAATTAGATTCAATCATATTTTAAGCCTCTAATATTCTTCTAGATAAATGTAAATACATTTAACAAACATGTATATTCATATTGTAGTTATTTTTCTTCATTCTCGCTAGTAATATGGCTAGGAGTTAACTATAATTTAAAATTATAATATTATATTATTAGTGTGCAACGTACGATTTCAAAAAAAACCCATTGTTGTGTATCATGTACGCTATCGACATAGAAACCCCTTTAAAGTAAAATTAATATCTATGTCACAAATATTAATAAATATTAAATATTTATTATTCTTTATTTACCTTGGATGTTACACCCTACACAACACAACTAATAAAAAATAGCCACTGTAACAAGATCACACAATAGATCTAAATAGATTAATGGATAAACATATCCATGGTTCAAAAAATATGGTAAAACAATTCAATCACAAAAACTTTATCAAATGCATCAAGGAAGCATAATTGACTACTAACTCAGAGAGGTACCACACACAACTATGATGATCTAACACCATACTAAATGATCATAATGGACTTGAGGTTGCTAAAATCACCTAGTATTACTCCTTGGTTGAAGAAAAAAACCTAAGGATGAATGAATGGAGAGTCATTAATGAAGCTACATAAAATACCATCTTATAGTATTTTCATTTTATGTAATCCAATTACGCATCGTGAAATCCAGGGGGTCTGTATACACCAATAAACCCATAGAATGTTTTATTTAAACACCAATTTTTATCATTACATCATGTGTAACCAATAAATGGAATTTAGTCAATATACATTATTCACCATGTTCACTTCATTTTCCTTTCAGGATTTACAGGATGTATACACCCACTATAAGTAGTGTTTTTCTTCTACAGACTACATACACAATAGATTCCTTACAAAAAATAGAAAAAAAATTCTTACATTATCCCAAATTAGGATGAACCTCATGAATCCATTACATGTTTATACCCTTACTCTATAAATTGAAACACATATTCATCCCTAAAATAGAGGTTATTTTTTAGAAAATTTTCACCAACATTAGCAGTCCCAAGACATATCCAATTAATGTAGAAAACACACCATGTGATGAATAACTTGATTGAATGGAATAAGATATTACACCATCGCCTCTACCCATTTCGGAACATAATGAAAAATATTTTACCGCATATACAATAATATATTTTAGAATTTTTGATGTTTATTACTAATAATACCATATTTATAATTTAGAATTCCTGATTGACCATTTTAATGATACATAGATAATCTATTATATTATATAGTTTTGAAAATATATGAGTGCTATGGAATCATCACACGGAGAATTTAGTTCAATAAAATTAGAACAAAACTATTATTGGGAAAATTGAAAAGAATGTCATTGTTTAATGAGTAAAATTTCTTTGTATAGAAATAATATATTTTGGTCATGCCTCAAAATTATGGGATATTTGTGGATAAAAATGTAAAATGCATTGGATGGTATCTTAATAATTACTATTAAAAAAATATAAATATTACATTATAATATTATATTAAAACATCCTTTTTTAATGAAAAAATGATATAATATTATTTAGAGGAACAAATTAAATATAGGAATGTTTAAGTGAGTTTGGTTAAATATTGTGGGTGTATTTGTATGTCCTTAATACTTGTAAACACACAAACACTTGTTGCACGGAATTTGTGTTAATATTCTTAAATTGATGTAAAAATATAGGGGATCACATTAGAAAGTACCATATAATTTATTATTATTGGTAAATTATATGCATGGTTGTGTTTGAAGTTACATTTGAGAACATAAATTAAAATATATAAATAGTAAATATTATGCATCCTCTAACACATTAAATTATTCATTATTCATATTAATGGAAGGGAAATGAAATTTTGGGCGATCTCAAATACTCGGTAAAGTTTATGTACATTTGAATCATTAATTAATCAATACGGATTTAAAAATATTTGAATTCAAATATTCTTGAACAAGTTCCCTTCAATCGATAACATGATAATAAATAATAATATTGACAAATATATGACATAAAAATAATCCCATATAAACAATTACATGATCCTGAAGATAATACATGTATCATTTCAATGAATTAATCTCATTAATATAAAAACTTATTCTCAATAATGTGAATGCAAGATATTAGATTTCCTAATATCAGTCGTCATGATATAAGTATTTTTATAACCATATACCATGTCCTTTGAAACTATTTATATTTAAACACTACAAGCTCATTGAATGATATCATACTAATTTGTTTCATGGGGTATGTTAATATTTTTTGTTGTAATATAATTATGGGCCCCAAAAACAATGATTTTCCAAATAATTCCATTTATTTCGACTAATAAATTTTACTCATGAAATTTATACCTAATAACAAAATATCATTTTTGATAAATTATTTAGATTAAAGAAAATTTCCATAGTAAATAAAATAAATTTATAAAATACACCGTATATAAAATACCAAGATGATAATTGAGATTTTCATATCCATGAAAAAAATATTTGGTATATATAAGACATGACTAATGTCCAATGAACACAAGAATGAAAAGTTTCAAAACAGACCCATCAGGTCTGATTCTCCCCATAAAAATGGCCTTTTGACCGGTCATCACCATGTCGCCCAATAGGACCCGCGAAGCACGGGTCCTTGTCCGCGGCGCCCCCCGAGGTGGTCAGCGCCTCGAGTTCCGCCTGTCGAGCGTGCCCGACTCGCACACTCAGTGCCTCCGCCTCCTATAGCACATCGTCGTAGCAAGTGTTGCCCGACACCACCCATCCAAGGCACCTTCACCCGACGCCGCCACCACCTCGACTCCCCGCTTCGCTCCGCCACTGCCACTCCCACCGGCTCCGCCTGGTCCTCCACGCTCCACTCGGGCGACACACGACACTGGCTCCTCTGATGCCACGACAGCGCCACATCGGCTCTTCCCGGAGCAACCCCGACCGCACCCGCTTCCGGATGGCCGAAATCCGGACACCCCCCTTGATGGAATAGGGGCTTATGAGGGATGTTGACACCGCTCTGATGGCCTGATTCCAAATCCAAGGGAGGATTCAGAATCCCCAGTGTGAGATCTTCGCAGCGCTTGCCCCCTATCGTTGATCTGATAAGAGATTGTGCGTCTGAAAATTGGGACGAAGAACACCCAATAACAAGAAGTAAAAACAGGGATCAGATGATGGTAGTGTTCGTTTTTCCATCATCCCAAATCCAAAATTATAGATATTAAACGATAATATTTAAAAGGGTGAAGAAATTAATCAGAAATCCTACTTCAATTCGGTCGTTCATCGTTGGCGACACATCCGCTGTGATCCCACTTCGAATCGCCGAAGTTTGGATGGTGGTCACTCCATGATCCAAAGAAGAATGACGAAGAATGGCTAGAGATAGAGATCTTGTGTGTTTGAGAGAGATAGAGAGTTTGAGTGAATTATCATTTTTCGTTAACCCTAAACACATAACTCTATTTATATGGATTCCACTTAGCGCAGAATCCGAATTCAACGTGTCCTCACATTTTATGTCGCACCTAGGAAAAACGCCAAATTTTGAACTCAACAGATGTCTCATATTTCCATTTCAAGGATTCGTTTCATAGTTATTTGAAAAGAATTCTAGTGATAAAAATAACTATGTCATTACATTAAAATTATGGTTTTTCCCCTGGGTGACGTCTCGCACAGCAGGCTCATGCTCGCAAATTTTACACCTTGCATAGGGTAAATGTCACACTCCGGACGCAACCGTGGTCTCTGATTTCTTATCCGAGAAACCGTTTGGGAGAAACACAAACATGCCATGTGCATAGTATAAAAACACTAATTTTTTTTTAAAATTCATTCTGGGCACACTGGGCTGTAGAATTGCATGCTGTCTTCGTGGATAGATCTCAAATCATATATAGAAATATTCCAAAATCTTATAGTGTAAAAACTGGGTCTCTACATCATTCCCTCCTTCCATCTTTTTCTCCCCGAAATGCAAAACTAGGAAAAAATACTCAGGATACACAGAGCTCACACCTAGCTCCTCCACTCTCAAGAAAACTTTAACAACACTATGCTGGCACAGCACACGAACCAAAGGGATGGTTCGTACTTATAAGGTATGCTACTCTCAAGGGCATGCATAGGAACATGCATGCACCACATCATCTGCGACATGTGAGAGATGTCGGGTTCCCACACCTACTATTGGGAGGATAGGGCAAGATGGTAGGAAACATCACCGCCTGTTGAATGATTCTAGAACGGTCCAAAGAAACTTGGGGGGAATTTCCAAGATGAACCTCTACATTCCACGCCACGACCGAAATCACAGTTTGTTCTTGCAACATGATCTCATGATTCCCATATTCAAAATACCAATCAGGTGGGTCACCTGTGGAAATCTTATCACGCTGTAACACACTATCGACATCCCCCAGCTGCGACTCTCTCACATGCTTAAGGAGCGATGGAGTCAACACCATCATCTGCAAGAAATCCATACCATCCCGCAGAAACACTATCCAGCTCCGTCGTCACAAGTTTGAGTCTCTCTAGATGAGGGCCACATGAGACAATTGTGGTCTGAGCAAACCACAAAGTTATCTCCTAGAAGGTAGAATCTCCACATTCTCAACGCAAGGGAAACCACTACCAGCACCACATAGTGAACGTGCAGTTCTGTTTATGGGGTTTCCATCCCCTTGACTTGTACTTGATAACGATATCAATATTGATGTTGAGCATGCAATGTTCCAAATTACAGGGTAGGCGAGCAAATGCATCCAACCACAATAGGCTAGACATGGAATGCACGTGGCATACCCCATGTATCTTTTCCCCTCTTGGAAGGAGAGTAATCCCCAAAACAAGAACTCTGCCAAACCCAGTAGTGGAACCACATGAAAAGGGTGGTCAAAGAGAATAGCCCCACTGGAAAATGTATAACCAGCTCTGACACTCCACCGCACAACCCCTACCATGAATGCTCATATCAGAGGGACTCGTCCACCGCACCTCAATACTATCTTTTTGGGGTGGCACTAACTCTCCCTCAGGGTTTTGATCACATCACAAAAATGCGTCTAAGTGGGGGAAGAACCCCTCTTTCTTCTGCATTCAAAGATACTTCAGACAACACCAACACATGGTTACAAAGACGCCATGCATCACCCTCGGTAACCCCTCAAACAAGGAGTTGGACGAAAGGAGTACCTAACGCAGTTTCTAACAAGTTATACTGGGAAAAGTAGAAAAGGAAACAAAGCATACCTCTTATCATCCCATATGTTTCAAGATTGTATACTTCCATAGCACACATCCACCCGTGGCCCTGTCTGTCATCTCCCAGAGCCTGATATGGGCCACCTAGTGGTGGTGGAAGGACCTTGAAGCATCGTCCTCCAACCATAGTTCATTTTTCTTTTCTGCCAAAACCGCCTCCCTGGGGACCACCTTGTCCTCACTTGGGGATCCTTTGATCACGAAATTGCCTTTGTCATGGCGGTACATCAACCAAATATCTGGAAAACTCATCACACTTGGTCAAGTAGTCTCATGCCATGTGACCCCGCACATCACAACCATATCACTAGTGCCTGCTCCAGCACCCTGAGATGGGTGAGGTTTCACAAGGGCACTATGCTGGCACAAATCGCCTCTACAGAGACCTCAAACAAAATTTTGTTCTCAAGAGTTGCCATCATAGACCACGTCCAAAGAGTACCGAGTAAGGTATGTGAACCTATTCGCATACTCAACCACTGCCATCACTCCCCGTTGATGCTCCACCAGCTCCCAAAACCGTAAAGGGCATAAGTATGAGGGGTAGTACTCCTCCCGAAACAACTGCTAGAAGACATCCAATGAGAGTACCAACTCGTCATGCATCTGAGTATCCCTGGATATACTAATACCAAACCTCTAGGTGGAAAATAATGACTAACAATGCCACCATCTAACTCATCAATATCAAAACAATCCTGAAGAGGCGAACCACCTACTCTAGCCAACCCTTCACTATATGAGGGTATGGCTCGCCGTGGAACCTCAGCAGTCTCTGACGCATGATCTCACATAGCACGCCTAGCCTGTGCTTGTCTTCGACCCTTGCTGTCGGTACAATCTCCTACTCCAGAAGTGGAGGTGCTACTACCTGTCCTCGTAGAGAAAGGGTAATCGTATAATGGATCTTGAATTGAGGCCTCATCGCTCACAGAATCGTTGTCATGTACGAGAGCTAGTATCCTAGCATGCTATCATCACAGAGACAACCTGAATCCGATCAAGGTGTACCATAGTCGAATGATCATATATATATCAACAACAATGGGGAGTTCTATAAAGAAGGATAGTCAAAGACTCAATCCTATATGATGCACAAACCGTATTCCCTGCAATAAGTGTCTCAGTGTGCCGAGTCGACAAGTGGGTTTTCAGGGTCCTCGTGAATGGATACATCAGCCTCCGCACCATTACTGGAATCCCTGGACTGAGAGCCGCTCTCGAGACACATTGGCACTATTTCCCCAAAACACAACCAATTCCTTTTTAGGGACGTCCGAATGATGCCCCAAGGAACGAACCACCTCTGATACAACTTTGTCACGACCCGACCCGTACCGGGCTTGAGCTGCAACTACCCCAAGCCCGCCTCCAAAGGACAGGGGATGCTGACTAGCACTGAAGGCACTAAAAGTAGGGGTGGTCTTTACCTAAGAAACTTTAGACAGACAAAAAGAGCCAAATAAATGAAAAAAGTGCAGTGGAAGGAAAGAAAGATACAACACAACTATAAAAGGGAAACCAACATACAAGCATCGACCTCTAACCAGTAAAAGTAACGTGCTGAAAAGTACTGACAAGTAAACTGAATAATAAAAGGGGGAAAACACGTGCCAAACCAAAAAGGTGCCACAACCCAAAAACCGGTAAAATGAAAGTAAACTACTGGTGAGTCTCACACCCAAAAATCAACTACGAGCATTGAATACATCCCATGCTCATATGTCCTCTATGCTCCTCCGTAGTATTAATCGACCTGTCCATCATCTGTAAGGGAACACCAAGTGTGGGAAAATCCCAAGTAGGGTTGAGTATAATGATACTCAGTAAGATGTCCTAAAAGCTCGAGGGAGTAATAGATGAGATACTAAAATGGTGAGCAGTAGAAAAAACAAAGAAGTGCAAGAGTACAAAAGAGAGAGTGGATCTCAACCCAAAAAAAGGAAGGAAGTAGACTTGTCCAATCCAAGAGGAAATATACACGAAAATCATGTGGCATAAACCCAACATATTATCCCCTACTAGAAAGAGAGTAACTGAACCCAAGGAGTAAGAACAAAGGCAAAGAGTATATATATATTCAACAAGAAACCCGAACGAGTGTGTAAGGGGATCTCTATCTCCAGGATCATCCCAAGAGGGAACACCAATAGTTCTAAGGATATCCAACTCTAATACCCAACGGTCCCGCACGCTAAAGATACCTCATCACTAAACACTACCACCAAGGGTCCCACTGTGGTAATCATGGAGAAATGTCACTGACTAGCCTCATAGAAGGGCTGAGTTTGAAAGAAGTCATTTGGTAACCCACTACCCAGCCCAGTTGGAGGGTAAACCCCAAGATTTCGCCATGTAACCCACTGCCCATCCTCACTGGAGGGTAAACCGGAAGAGGTCGCTTGGTGACCCACTGCCCAGCCTCATTGGAGGGAAACCCACAAAAGGTCCACATGTTACCCACTACCCTGCCCTGCTGGAGGGTAAACCACAAAAGGTCGTCATGTAACCCACTGCCCAGCCCTAGTGGAGGGTAAACCACAAAAGGTCATTGGGTAACCCACTGCTCAACCCCGCTGGAGGGTAAACCAGAAAATGTCGGCATGTAACCCACTACCCAGCCCCACTGGAGTGTAAACCAGAAAAGGTCATCGGGTAACCGACTGCCCATCCCCGCTGGATGGTAAACCACACGTGGTCGTCAGGTAACCCACTTCCCAACCACGCTGGAGGCCAAACCCGGAACTGGTCCGATAACTCTGCATTGCCAGTTCCATCAATGGGTGTCACTAACACCGCTACTGCGCGTTGGTTTAGTGTGCATCGAAGGAACCTCCGACCAACACCCTTTCATGTTTCCACATTTAATGAGATCTAGAAAGAGTCCCCGCATTCCCAAAGAGATTACACCATTGTAATCCTTCCGAAAAAACACGCGAGATATTCTACTAACTCGATGGAAATGGTCTCCCGGTGAAAATGTTATTCAAAACTGCTTTATTCCCATATTGCTTCTCATGGGGCCCACACCTCGGTCCTGAAATGGTTGGGTGAACTGCACCATCACGATGCTCTCACAAAAACACGCCAAAACAACTATTTAGTTGGCCCAAATGAATGTCTTATGAAAAAGGCGCAATACACAGCACAGAACTTAAAAGACAGCCCGTGGGGGACACTCATCAACTCCGTCTTCAACAACGGAAACCACCATGGTCAACTACGCCTTGTATCTAGGGTCACAACACCGTTTACGATGACTAAAATGGACTACAGATGCAGATGCTGCAACTCCCTACATTATATGAAAGCGGATCCCTGAGGGGCCCACACCTCGTTGCTGAAACATGTCACGCAGATCGTACCATTGCGTTCCTTGCAGATAACCATGTATCATAGGCTATTCATTTTCCTGGAACGGACATATGAAGCAGAAGTCGAAAAAAACATAGCATATCTCTGATAGCCGCCTCGTGGTGCCCATGCATCGGGCCCGAATTTAGGCTGGCAGATTGCACTGCCATAATCCCCTCATAAAAACACTAAAAAATGAGTACTCAAACACCCCAAATGGATATTGGGACAAAAAGTGGTGTTTCGCAACAAAACATAAAAACCAGGCAGTGTGGGGCTCAAACATCTCTTCAACCTGAATGCTTCAGAAAGCATCTCAAAAAGTCTGAAGAGGTCTGCAGTCACGATGCTGCATACAGCACGTCAATTAGACATCCCATGCAGGATTTAGGTCCGACCTAAGAAATAAATAAATAAATAATTAATTAATTATTCGCATTAAGTGTTAGTGCCACCGAGCAACGAAACCAAACCACAAGGGTTCCGAACCAACTTTTGAAGGACCGTCTCAACTCTAGGGCCACATCACCTCTGATGACTAGTCAAACAGACATCCGGATCATGAACCACGTCTGTCACAACATTAATAACAATTTAATATTATTAAATTAAAGAGTTTTGGGGAACCCGCCTTATGGTTCATGACCAAAAAACAATGAAACATACTTCAAAAAGTCGGTCTCGCTAACACAGACTTATAGCCGTGGCACGTCAAACAGACGTGCCGTTCAGAAATTACAGACCCCGAACATAGGGGGCCCAAACCGGCCCATTCAACCCTCCTGGCCCGGTCCTAACCGCCGGATCGTGTCCCAGTTGTGGGTCCGGCCCAAACCGCCATGGCCCCCTCAAGCCCCACCGGACCCCTTGGGTCCGGTTATCCCAAGCCAACCGGCCTTTTGGCTGGTCTTCTCCACGTCGCCTAGCAGGACCCCTGAAAAGTGGGTCCTTGTCCACAACGCACCCCGAGGGGGTCGGCGCCTTGGGTTTCACCTACTGAGCATGACCGACTAGCGCCTTTGGCAGCTCCGCCTCCCGTAGTGCACTGCCACGCTTTGCTGCGGCCCATGCAGCCCGACACCACCCCTCCGCGGCACCTTCACCCAACGCCGCAGCTGCCTCGGCTCCACGCTCCGCCACGCCGCTGCCGTGATGGCCGGATCCCTGTGGTCCAATGCACGTGGCCTCAATGATACACGATGCCGGAACCTCCAAAGCCTCGGTCTCACCACCTCGACTTCTCCCAGAGCTACCCCGTCCGCACCTGCTGCCTGACGGAAAATGTCCGGCCACCACACTTTATGGAGTAGGGGCTTCTGACAACCACCACCACCGCTCTGATGTCCAAAATTCAAATCCGATGGAGGATTTGGAATCCTCGGAGCAAGACCTTTGCAGTTCCTACCCCTGATCGTCTATCCAATAAGAATTGGTGCTTCTGAAAATTGGGACGAAGAACGGCCAAGAAAGAGAAGTAAAAACGGGGATCAGACAATGGCCTTGTTCATTCGGCCATCGTCCAAATTCCAAAATTATAGATTTTAAATGACAAAATTGACCAAGGTGCGGAAATTAATCAGATATCCTACATCCATCCTGCCATTCGTCGTTGGCGACGCGTCCGCTGTGATCCCACATCGATCCGCCGAATTTCCGACGGTGGTCGCTCCTTGACCAGATGAAGAACGAAAAATAACAGCTTTAGAGAGTGAGAGAGCATGGGTTCTAGAGAGAGAGAGAGTTAGGGTTTTTCCTTAACCCTTAACACTTAACTGTATTTATCGGGATTCCACTCAGCGCAGAATCCAAATTCACCTCGCCCTCTCATTTTATGTCGCACCTAGGAAAAACGCCCCATTTTGAACTCTACGGAATTCTCAGATTTCATTCTGAGGCTTCGTTCGAATGATATTTGCAATAAATGCCAGTGAAAAAAATCATGAAGTCATTATTTTGAAATGATGGTTTTTCTCCTTGGTGACGTCTCTCACAGTAGGCTCACACCTGCAACCTTTACACCCTGCCAAGGGTAAACGGCATGCTTCGAACGCAACCGTGCCCTCATATTTTCGATCCGACATACCATATGGGCGTAAAAAGAACCCCGCCACATGCATAGTATAAAAACACTTTACATTTTTATAAAACTTATTCATGGAACACTGGGCCTCAGAATTGCACACCGTCATCACGCCTAGCTCTAGAATAATATATAGAAATATTCAACAGTCTTATTGGGTAAAACCCGGGTCTCCACATAATGGATGAATCATTTTAAAGAATAACTAATATATAAATTTAATTTAAATTATCCTTTAATAATTATTAAATTAATTGATTTCGATATAACCACTTTACGCCTGAAAATATTGTTTTTCCAAAACAATTATATTTTATCCAAATGGTTTTTATATTCATTTTCCAAAAATATATAAAATTAATTTATTAAATTAATGTTTTAAAAATACTATTATTATGAATTTATTTTTCGTATTCATAGCTTTGAATTTAATCAAAATGTTAAAATAATCATATGTAATAAATATATTTCAGAGGTCATTTAATTATGGTGTTGTGTGAAAAATACACTAAAAAAGAATGTTCTTATTTTTAAAATAAGGTACTCTAAGATTCTCCAAATTTTTAATAAATATCTTCATCGAAATTTATCTTATTTACATAAATAACACCTTTTCGTTAATAAATTTCTTTTTTTGAATTTGCACATCTGAAAAAAGAATTAATATAATAGTCTCTTGATAAGAGATAAATCTATGTATGAAGGAAATTATAAGTAACACATAACATTATATATTGACAAATATTAGAGGGTTGTGAAAATATTAAAAAAATAGAGTAAATAATTCATGTGAGTGATAGTGATCCCTGATGATAAGAAATTAATTTATAAATAAAGAATTAATAACCATTAATCAATGTTGTATGAAAAATAAAACTGATTCATTAAAAATTATAGTATGATTTTCATTTTTTTCAAAATTATTTTCCTAATTTTGAGGGAATATTTTACTACCATGATCTGTGTCAACAAAAAATATAAAAAATTGATTTTCGTTTTTTATAATGAAAAGTTCATTATTTGTTTTTTTTTCAATTTGAACATAACTAATTTCTGTGGGAAATGAATATCAAATATTACTTATATATTCATGATATATTTAAATTAGGTTTTAACAGACCCTTTGTTCATTGACTCAATGGAATTCCATTCTATCTATATATAAATATATACTGAACACAATTTGGTTAGAAGATGTTATCCAATATGGTACATTAATATCTAACAACATAATACTAAAACCCCAAAATTTAATATAATAAATTTAATATTTATATATCATCCAAAGAGATTATGTTAAAAAAATTACATATATAGAAGTACATCAAGAAGGATAGTGTCGGGCAATGCAACCCTATGGCCATTCGGTTTTATGTTCACTCCCCATAACCATAACTGATTCCAAGGACTGTCACCCATTATATGTGTTTTCTTTTTCATAATACTATAATAATATAAATCATAAATCATTTATAATAATGTTATAAACATTTTTAAATCACTAAAAATCAAATCAAATTTAAACCATTTTTTTCTGTAAATATTCTTATTGGCATAAAATTAAATATTCAGAACTCAGAAATATTAAATTAAACAAACAATAATATAAATTATATCAATACATAAAATAATGGTATTATAAATATTGAGTTTGTATTATATTCAAACATAAATGCATCAAATAAAATTTAACACAATCCTTATATGTTTCCTAATTCTTATCAAAATATTCAATTAAAAAAATATTTTTGTATTATACATATTCAATTCAAAAACCTATATATATCAACCCCTTTAATTAATCAAACATCTATCAATGAATAAATTTAGATCGTTATAAAATGATGTCAATGTGTATCATCTATTGGTTCATTACAATCAAGGAATCCAAATATAAATGTATATCTATGATAATATTTATATATATTCATTAAAAATGTCACTTTTCCTTGGATAGTTTTTTCATATTCCCTTTATTTTCACACAAAAAATATTATGTTATTTTTTTAGGCTATATCTTATGGTTAAAAATCTAATATTCTGTCATGATTGAGATTTATCATTCTTTTTTCCCTTATATCAACTAACTTATCCCTCAATGAAATTCGTTTTCTCTTATTTAGTGATTATGAGTGTTGGATAATGTGTATTTTATCAATAATATAACATTATTATTTATTAGTCATAATCATGATAAATATGTCACTAGTAATCATCCAATTTTGTAGTCCATAAACACATTAATGTCTATTATATGCACTTTAATCATGATTACAACAACTATTATCCATTAAATAAAAGAAAAATCATGGTCTAAAAAACAATAATCAAAATAGGGATACCATATTATCATTTAACATAATTTTTAATTAAACCTTATTTTAAATCTTTCATCACATAAGATTATCCAATATATTTCATTTTCATAATCTAGTTAAATTCACAGTTATTCTTAATAATACAAATGTGACTTAACACTTGCAAATTGCCTTGGAGTGTCATACTAGGTGTCAATAAATACTCATTGTTGTGCACAATGTGATTAAAAATTCAATTCCCAATGCTACATTTTCAAAATAATTACCCCTATGTAAAATTATTCTAGATCCTCATACTCTTTTAGTATCCAAATATTGTTGTATTCTTTTAAGAAACTATAGTTATACCTCCCCAATTCAATATATGTAGTTATGATACACTTTCACATATCCTTAGAATCAGTCATTGGGCTATATAAACAAATTTATGTTTTACTAAACGAAATTTCTATGTATTCTACTTGTTGACCAATAATACCAACTATTAAGAACCAAAATCTAGTAAACTAAATCCAAATTGAAATCTATTACATTTTTATAAGATATAACATATCAAAACCCAATGGTCCAATTAGTTTTGTTGTTTATTGAAAATATATACAATGATTATTTTGAAATTACATTTTAAAATATAAATTAATACATAATGAATGTTTATATTATGCCTCTCTAAACTCTTAAACGTATTCTTTCATTATATCCATGGGAAGGAAAAAAATAAGGGTGATGTCAAATTATTATTAGGGGTTAGGTACACTGGAACCTATCATGAATTAATAATATATAAACAATATTGAAGGTTATATAGTTCAAAACACACTCTAATAGTCATATAACTTGAGAACAATAAATAATAGATAAGATATAAATTATATTTAAATAATCACATGGTCGTTAATATAATCCATATATAATAACAATGCATCATTATTACAGATAACAATAACCGAATTGTAAACATATAAATTGAATAATATTTGATTTTATGAGATATGCAACATGATTTCTATATTTTAAAGACCTTCTACTAGGAAAGAATAAAATTTGGTTATTTATTCATCAAAAAACAAATGTTATCTCGGATTTTAAAATTTTCAAATGAGATCAATTGATGTTTCATAGAGATATATAATTTAGGGCCCACTCTACCTAAATTTAATTGACATTCATTATATATCTTCTAATATATTTATATTATAAAAAAATTACTTATCAATAAATATCCATATTAAGAAAATAATGTCTATATATCATGATTTCCATAGTCCATCAAATAAAATTTAAAGGTAATTGGGGTTTGGTTTAGTGGTAAACACCCCGTAATCCTACACAAAAAATGGGGGTTCAAAACCTAATTGATGTAGGATACTGTATTATTATTTTAGTGACTATAGCAGTGGTGGGATTGTAGCTACGACAGGCACTATAGTGGCGGCATGTCACTATAGCGGCAGGAGAGCACGGTAGCAGTGGTGGGTAATATGTGGTATTGTAGCTATGGGTACCATAGAATTTCCATTCACAGAATGGGCCTTGGGCCAAGAAATTCGGCCTAGTGCCCATGTAATGGGCTAAATTCCCAATTGGAAATCAGACTATGTAATGGCTATCCCTCTACCTAGTTAAAGACGACATTTCATTGATTTAATAATAAATGAGGCTTCATCCCAACCTTTATAAAAATTAAATAACATTTAAAATAATACCTAATTGTAAAAAATTTATACATTTTAGGAAATACTCATATATACAATATAATGAATATGGATATTAAATAGAAATGATATGTTTAATGTCCATAAGTGTAAGAACCCGGTTATTTCACTAAAAGACTTTGGAATATTCTTGATAATATTCCAGGACAGCGCCTTCAGACGGAGTGCGATTCTGAGCCCTAGAGTGGTCGGAATTAAATTTTAAGTGCGTTCACACTGGAAATGCTAAATAAATGGGATAAATCCTAAACGAAGCTTTAGATTAGAGATCCGAGTGTACGGATGGGTCCATAATGGTGTTTTTACCCTAGGAACGACATAAAACTTGTCGGCGCGGAATGTTTGGACCCCTCGCCCGCTTCTGGAATGTTAAGCAGATAAATTAATTAATTAATTTATTCGTTTAATGGTGAAACTCGAGTATCTCTTAAAAAGTGGCTCGGATTGGAAACCCGAGTGCACCGTTGAGTTCGGAACATTCCGTTTACCCTAGGAGGGGTATAAGTTTCACGGGCACGGGCCGTTTGTGAAAAATGGCCCCAGGGGCGTGTTCGTAATTTAGCGGCTTCGGACGTTAAATTTTATAACTTTTGAACGGGGTCTCGGATTAAAATTTCGAGACCGCTGTTGTGCTCAAGAGGTGGTGCTTACCCTGGGGGAGGCTTAACCTCGAACCCGTCGGGAGTTTCGGATGCGGGTCTTTTCGGGGGTTTTAAATTAATTAAATCATTAATTAATTTATTTAAACCCTCCCACTCCCCCTTCTCTCTTGAACCCCCTGGAGAAACTCCCCTCCCTCTCCTCCTCCATCTCAAGCGAGACGGTCCGACGAGGTGACTCCGACGATGTGCGGTTGTTCCGGCGGATCGTCGCGAAACTTCGGGCGAAGCCCCAAGAGGTAGGAGTTTATCATTTGCGTTTTTCTTTCCCACACCACATTTTAACCTAATTTATACCCCCAAATTGTTGTTTGATCTTCGAAAAAACCCATGAATGCGTAGTAGAGTTAATTCCCTTTTCAACGCATCTTTTTGATTCAAATTCCGAGCTCCGTGGCATCTGCAATGATCCGCCAAACTTCGCGGGTTTTCGGGTTCCGGCGAGTTCAAGCGGCGGCGCGGCTCGGTGGAGGCGGTGGCGTGGCTCGGTGGAAGAAGTCTGTGGTGCGGGTGCTCAGCGGAGGGTCGGCCGAGCGCGAGGCGCTGGGCGCCGGTGCGAGGAGAAGCTGGCCGCGAGAGGCGGCGGCTCCAGGCGGCGAGGCCGAGCCGCCGGGGCACAACGACCCCGCGGTCGCGGCGCGTGACACCTGTGCGGGGACAAGACCCGCGCGACGCGGGTCTTCTCGCGGACCAAGTGACTGGCCACAGGCCGGTTGGTGAGCGGTCTGCTGGCCAGCGGCTGGACCGCGCGGTTGGACCGCGGCTCTGCCCAGAACGGCGGGACCGGCCGGTTCAGGCCGGTCCGGCCCAAGGGGCCCTTCCCTCAGGGTTCGGATGCCCATATTTTCTGCTACGGGCGTCCGTTTTGAATGCCGTCTACGGAGGCGTGGACCTGACGTCGATGCAGACCTTTTGAGATGGTTTCCGGATTTTTTTAATTCCCGAAATGAGGGGTCGTGGAGGCGCGACATGTCTTTAAGTGGACGAGCGTTTCCCCGTGTTTCTGGTTTTGGACGGCGCGAACGCATGCTACATCCGCTATGAGTGCTGTCCGTTGCGTTGGGACCATGTCGCAGGGGCGAAGGTTTCAAGGGTGGTTTCGGGCGTTGGGACTGGAATTGAGGCGTGGGCCCCACGACCCGTCTTTCGAGCTGTGTGCAGCGTTTCACGCTTTTTCCACCGAACATCCGTTTGGGGCGTGCGAGCAGTCGATGTTGGGTGTTTTTCTGAGGGGATTGCAATGGTGCAATCTGCCCGCCCAAATTCGGCACAATGGTGCGGGGCCCCCGAGGGCCGTTTGGGCGTCGACGGTGATTTTCCATCTTTATCACCGGGCGACCGTTTTGGACACGTGAGTAGTCCATCTTGTGTGCTTTTTTGAGAGGATCGCAATGGTGTGATCTGTTTGTTGAGTTTCGAGACCGGGTTTCTGGTCCCATGTGGCACCGCTCGTGTGCGGTGCTCCGAAATGCATCTTTTTTTCCAGATATCTGTTGCACTCATGTGAGTTGTGCTTTTGACGTGTTTTTCCGAGGGGATCGCAATGGTGCGATGCGCCCGACAGTTTTCGGGGCCGAGGCTCAGGATCACGAGACGTCAATCGAGCGAGAGGCATTGTTGGTGACTTTTCCGTCAAATATCCGTTGGAGGTGAATAAGTAGTCGATCACGCATGTTTTTTGGTGAGGATTACAACGGTGCGATCTGTTTGGTTGTGCAGAGCCTCTTGTGCAATCTTATTGAATGTGGAGCATGAAAGGTTCTCTAGTGGTGGTTCTCCCTACCAAGTTTGTAGTGGACCCTTGGTGTGTGATCGTGCATTCTTGGGAGAGTGATATAAATGGTTCACGAGATGTGGTTGGCCGTGCCTGGGCCTTTGAGGTGGAGTTATTACGTCATGCTTACGTGTTGATGTTGGGTGCCGTGTGCACGCTAGCCTACGGGCTTGAACTGTGGTATACTCTGGGAATATACAGAAATGCTTGGAAGCACGTGTGGTTGTTCGTACCTGAGAAGGTTGGTGCGTTTAGTTGGGGTTACGATGGGGCCACAAGTTGTGTGGGCCCCACGTGCGTGTCGGGTTCTTCTTTGCGTACTTGGACCTCTCGCGGCATTGAGGGTCCCTTTGTGCTCGTTTGTTTGTCTAGCAGGGTGGATTTATTTACCCTGGATTTGTGCTCGTTTGTTTGACCAACAGGGTTGAGTGGTATCCCCCAGGTTTCGCTCGCGATGGATTGGCTGGTAGCGGTGCTAGTGACACCCAGTGCTGGAGCAGATGCTGCACCTCATTTGGGTGAGTTGTTCTAGAGTTGGGAGGTTGTGCGATACACACTACGTGTTCGGTTGGCCAGTGATGTACCCTCCAGTGGATACGGCCAGAGCAGTTCTGAGTTTTACCCTCCAGCGGGGCTGGGCAGTGGGTTACTCATCGATGCTATTAGGGTCTACCCCCCAGCAGAGACTGGGAAGTGGGTCACTCAACAACCTCTTAGGGTCTACCCTCCAGCAGGGCAGGGTAGTGGGTCACCCGTCATCTACTTCCAGGTCTAACCTCCAGAACGGTTGGGCAGTGGGTCGCCTGTTGACCTATTCCAAGTCTACCCTCCAGCACGGCTGGGCAGTGGGTCGCATGTCGACTTATTCCAGGTCTACCCTCCAGCAGGGCTGGGCAGTGGGTTGCCTGATGATGTGTTAAGGTTTACCCTCCAGCGGGGCTGGGCAATGGGTTGCCTGACGATGTATTATGGTTTACCCTCCAGTGGGGTTGGGCAGTGGGTCGCCTGATGATGTAATAAGGTCTACCCTCTAGCGGGGCTAGGCAGTGGGTCTCCTGATTATGTAATAATGTCTACACTCCAGCGGGGCAGGGCAGTGGGTCTCCTAATGATGTATGAAGGTCTACCCTCCAGCGGGGCGGGGCAGTGGGACGCCGGATGATGTATTATGGTTTACCCTCCAGCAGGGCTGGGCAGTGGGTCACCCAGTATCTTATTATGAATTACCCTCCAGCAGGGCTGGGAAGTGGGTACACCGGTTGACATTCCATACTTAGTCCTCTCGACTAGGCTAGTCTGTGGCTTACCTCTGTGATTACTGGAGCGGGACCTTTGGTTATACGAGTCAGTGATGTGAGAGCTTAGACTTTGAGGAGACCTCTCGACTGCGGGGCATTGACGAGGAGTGGTTTGAATTCCACTAGAACTCTCAAGTACGAGGGACACTTTACCAACCGAGACGCGTTATTTTGATGCGGCCTAGAACTGTGCGGGCGAGTCAGTGCTACCCAAAGCAGGTAGTGTCAAGGCATGGTGATTGAGCCCCTTGTCTTGCGGTTCGGGGCAGACATGCGGGATGCTGGGCATCGATGGTGTTATGTTTGGGACTGTTGGATAATTTTTCTTGGGCTGAGCTACGGGACAGAGATCCCCTTACGAGCTTGTTTGGGCTTCTTGGCAGAGCATATATATGTGTATACCTTGTTTGAGTACCCACTTCTTGGGCCTGGTTACTCTCCCTCCAGGAGAGGAGATGATGCGCGTGGTATGCCACGTGCTTTCTGTGTCTAGTTTCTCATGGTTGGATGAGTCTACTCTCCTTCTATAGGTGGCGAATACTCGAAGGGATGTTCCTCTTCTCATCGGTTCCTGCTCCTTGTTCCTGGACGAGTCTACTTCCTTTCTCTTGTTGGGTTGAGCTGGACTCTCTGTTGTGTTGTTACTCTTTACTACACCCTCTGTTGGACTCCTTTACTTTACTTGTTTGCTCAACTACTCACCCTTTGGTACCTCCTTTGTTGCTACCTCGAGCCTTCGGGGTATCCTACTGAGTATTTTTATACTCACCCCTACTTGGGCTTTGCCCGCACTTGGTGTTCCCTTGCAGACGATGGACATGTTGGTCGTGACTTCAATGGAGCATAGGAGTTCGGGAGCTTGGACCGCGTGCGGTGGTCGTGGCCGGGTTCTAGGTGGGAGACCCGTCATCTATTTACCTTTTTGTTTACCTGTTTCCAGGTTGTGGTACTTTTCTGGTTGGGGGTGTGTTTTGCCCCTTTTTCTTTTTCAGCACTTTACTTGTATCTTGTAGAGGTCAATTCACTTTTGGTATATATATAGCAGTTTCCCTTTTCTTTTATTTTTACTCTGCACTTCTGCATTGAGTGTGCTGCGTGTGTGTGTGTGTACAAGTGCTTAGGAAAAGGCCTCCCCGAGTTGTTGTGCCTTCGGCGCTGGTCGCTAGCCCCTGGCCTATGGAGGCGGGCTCGGGGTAGTTGCGGCTTGTGCCCGGGTAGGGTCGGGTCGTGACAAAGTGGTATCAGAGGTGGTTCATTCCTTGGGACATTTTGCGGACGTCCCTAAAGGAGGAATTGGTTGGGATATAGGGTAATAATGATAATGTGTCTCGAGAGCGGCTCTCAGACCAGGGAGTCCAGTGATGGTGCGGCGGCCGACGTATCCATTCACTGGGACCCTGATAACCCGCTTGTCGACTCGGCATTCTTAGACACTTGTTGCAGGGAAATTTGTCTCTGCAGCACATAGGATTGAGTATTGGACTGTCCTTCTGGAGTCATCTCCCCATTGTTGTTATTGGTATATACATATATGCTCATCTGACCGCGACACTCCTTGATAATATTCAGGATGTCTCCGCGAAGACAGCCATCCAAGATACAATCATTGGTTCGTGACGATGACCATGTGAGCTACAAGGCCACAATCCAGGACCCATCATGTGAGCCCCTTTCTCCGGGTGTGCCGGGTAGCAGCACCCCCACCTGTTGAGCAACAGGCAGTTTCCGCAGAGCAGGCTGAGCTTGAGCGCAGGTTGAGCGCGCTCCATGAGTTCCAGCTGTAGAGACCGCTGAGGTTCAGTGGTGAGCCAAACCTTCAGGCAGCAGAGGTTTGTCTAGAGATGGTGGTTTGCCTTTTCAGGCTTTTGCAGACGCTGACAGATCAGAGAGTGGCTTTGGGAGCCAGCCTTTTTCCGTGGATCGGCTTGGTGTTGGTGGAGTTTGGTGACTCAGCTTCTTGACGAGTCATCGCTTTCGTAGGGTGACTTCCAGTTGTTGTTTCGTGGGGAGTTTTTCCCTCCTTCTTGCACTCCGTTCGGATTCAGGAGCTCCTGCAGTTTCCGCAGGGAGGGATGACGGTGGCCGAGTACACGACTATTTTTGCAGACCGTGCACGCTTTTACCTGGACAAGGTCCATGACGAAAACTTGTGAGCGCGGAAGTTTGAGCAGGGTATCCGCCGAGAGAGTCAGGCTGTCATAGTACCTTTGATAATTTACACATATGCCGAGATTCTAGAGCAGGATCTGGTGACAGAGGGCTTCCTGTCACGTTCTGGAGTTGGTAGTGGCCGCAGGCACGTTGGAGCCGAGACGTCTGCCGCAGCTAGTGGGCATCGGCAAGCATAACCTTGACACAGGTGACTTACTGTAAACCGGACTCAGGGGCGTGGTCTTACACCACAGTGGCACCAGAGGGAACCAGTGCATCCCTGAGAGAGTCGGTGCTATGCTTGTGATGAGCGAGGTCAGTTGGCATGAGACTGCCCGACCCGAGTTGCTGAGAGCTTCGGGCAGGCAGTCGGTGCACCACCACGACAGAGGCAGCGCCGTGATCGGGGTAGTAACAAGAGAGGTGGTTCTAGAAGAGGATCAGGAGGAGCTGGTAGTGGGGGGACGACATTACGAGGTCTTCCCATCACCACTAGGTGGTCCACATCTGGCTCCGGGAGCTGACAGTTGGGACCGAGGACAGCCGCGAGCTTTGGATGTCTATTATCCTGCAGAGCATGAGGTGATAATAGGTACGCTCTACAGCTCTTCTACCTTTTTGAAGAATTTTTAGACTCTATGTGTGACTCCTTTCCTCCCCGCTCCTTCTTTGAGGTGTTACCAAGGTGACACGGGGCATCGGGTGTAACCCTATGTTGGTAAGGAAGAAGGCGTGAGACATTTTCCTTTAGTCGATGGCGTTGACTCCTTCTCCTTTTGAGAATGTAAGAGAGCATCGACTGTGGAACCTTGCATGACCATATATCCTTTTTTATTTCACCATATGGATATTATAAAGGAGGGAATCACTAGGCCTTGTTTCAGATGTGTGAGGTGATTCCAGTCGCGGCGTGTGACGTAGAGGTTCGTTCGGGAGGTGAGACACCCCCAAGGGACTTCAGGCCATTTGAGACCGTGAAAAGGGATGGCGAGGTACCCTACTGCATTTCCCTAACCCCAAAGTCTGGAGTGGTTGCACGACATCTGCAAGGGCAGACCTCGCGTGAAAATATCATTCCTTTGGTCTGTGAGCGGTGACGCAGAGCTATGCGTGGGTTCTCCTGGGTATGGGAAAGCCAGGGTTGGGCTTAGTACCCTGTGTTTCTCCCTTGTCTTTCTTTTTGGGGACTAAAATATTGATGGAGGGAATGATTTAAGAACCTGGATTTTGCTGTAAAAGACTTCAGAATATTATTGATAATATTCCAGGGCAGTTCCTTCACACGGCGTGCAATTCCGAGCCCTGGAGTGTCCGGAATTAAATTTTCAGTGCGTTCACACTAGAAATGATAAATAAATTTGATAACTCCTAAAAAGATCTTCAGATCAGTGATCTGAGTGTAAGGATGGGTCTGTAATGGGGTTTACACCCTAGGAAAGACATAAAACATGTCAGCGCGGAACATTTGGACCCCTCGCCCGCTTCGGGAATGTTAAGAAGATAAATTAATTGATTAATTTATTCATTTAATGGTGAAACTAATGTATCTTTTAAACGGTGGCTCTGATTGGAAAACTGATGGCACCGTTGAGTTCATAGAGTGCCATTTACCCTAGGAGGGGTATAATTTTCGCGGGCGCGGGCGGTTTGTGAAAAATGGCCCCAGGGGCATTTTCGTAATTTTGCGGCTTTAGAAGTTAAATTTTATAACATTTGAATGGGGTCTCGGATTAAAATTTCGAGACCTCCATTGTGCTCGGGAGGTGGTGTTTACCCTAGGGGAGGCTTAACCTCGACCCCGTCGGGAGTTTCAGATGTGGGTCATTTCGGGGGGTTTTAAATTAATTAAATCATTAATTAATTTATTTAAACCCTCCCCCTCCCCCTTCTCTCTTGAACCCCCCACTGGCGAAACTCCTCTCCCTCTCCTCCTCCATCTCCGTTGAGACAGTCTGGCGAGGTGACTCTGGCGAGGTGCGGTGGTGCCGGTGGATCATCGCGAAGCTTCAGGCGAAGCCCCACGAGGTAAGAGTTTATCGTTTGCGTTTTTTTCCCACACCTCCTATGATCCTAATTTACCCCCAAATTATTGTTTGATCTTCGAAAAAAAAACCTATGAATGCGTAGTAGAGTTAATTCACTTTTCAACGCATCTTTCAGATTCAAATTCCGAGCTCTGTCGCATCCTCAATGAACCGTCGAACTTCGCGGGTTTTCGGGTTCCGGCGAGTTCAAGCGGCGGCGCAGCTCGGTGGAGGCGGCAGCGCGGCTCGGTGGAAGCGGTCGGCGGCGCGGGTGCTTGGTGGAGGGTTGTCCAAGTGCGAAGCGCTGGGCGCCGGCGCGAGGAGAAGCCGGCCGCACGAGGCAGTGGCTCCAGGCGGCGAGGCCGAGCCGCCTGGGCGCGGCGACCCCGCGGTCGCGGCGTGCGACCCCAGCGCGGGGACCAGACCCGGGAGACGCAGTTCTTTGCATGGACCAAGCGACCGGCCCTAGTATGGTCGGTGCACGGTCCGCTGGCTAGCGGCTGCACCGCGCGGTTGGACCGCGGCCCGGCCCAGAACGGCCGGACCGGCCGGTTCTGGCCGGTCGGGCCCAATGGGCCCTGCCCTCAGGGTTCGGATGCCCGTATTTTCTGCTACGGGCGTCCGTTTTGAATGTCGTCTGCGGCGGCATGTACCTGACGTCTATGCGGACTTTTTTAGATGGTTTCAAGAATTTTTTAATTCCCGAAACGAGGGGTCGCGGAGGCGCGACGTGTCTTTATGTGGACGAGCATTTTCCCCAAGTTTCTAGTTTTGGACGAGGCGGACGCATGCGACGTCCGCTTTGAGTGTCGTCAGCTGCATTGGGACCCTGGCGCAGGGGCGAAGGTTTCTAGGGCGCTTTCGGGTGTTGGGACTGGATTTGAGGCGTGGGCCCCACGACCCGTCTTTCGAGCTGCGTGCAGTGGTTCACGCCTCTTGCACCGGACGTCCGTTCGGGGCGTGCGACCAGTCGATGTTGGGTGTTTTTCTGAGGGGATTACAATGGTGCAATCCACCCGCCCTAATTCGGCATGATGGTGCAGCGCCCATGAGGGCCGTTTGGGCGTCGATGGTGATTTTCCATCTTTATCACCGGGCGACCATTTTGGACACATGAGTAGTCCATCTTGTGTGATTTTTCGAGAGGATCGCAACGGTGTGATCCGTTCGTAGAGTTTCGAGACCGGGTTGCTGGTCCCACGTGGCACCGCTCGTGTACGGTGCGCCGAAATGTATCTTTTTCTCTTGATATTTGTTGCACTCAAGTGAGTAGTGTTTTTGACGTGTTTTCCCGAGGGGGTCGCAATGGTGCGATGTTCCCGACTATTTTCGGGGCCGAGGCTCGTGATAACGGGATGTCATTCGAGCATGAGGCAGTGTTGGTGACTTTTCCGTCGGATATCCGTTGGAGGCGAATAAGTAGTCGATCTCGCGTGTTTTTCCGCGAGGATTACAATGGTGCCATCCGTTTGGTTGTGCGGAGCCTCTTGCGCGATCATATTGAATGTGGAGCATGGAAGGTGCTCTAGTGGTGGTTCGATCTACCTAGTTTATAGCAGACCCTTGGCGTGTGATCGTGCATTCTTGAGAGAGTGATATAAATGGTTCACGAGATGTGGTTGGCCGTTCCTGGGCCTTTGAGGTGGATTTGTTATGTAACACCCGAGACTTTTATGTTATATAAATCCTAAAAGGAATATTTTTCTACACAACACTTTCTTGGCTTTCTTTACACGAAATCGCGGCCTTCCTCGCTAGCTTGTGTCGTACGCAATACCGAGTTTCACGAAACAACGATATGCTATTAAAATATTATTAAAACTAGCCGTTATGAATAGTAATAACCACTAATTGAAATTTTATAAATTTTATTTTTCAAAATGGACTTCATTTTTGGATTCGGAATATCGAAATTATCCTAGGGTGAAATTGTGGTATTTTTATGAAAACTTTCAATTTTTGATGAATAGTGAAACCACTAAGTGGTAGTTAAAAAAACATGATTTTTCATAAAACATAATTTTACCGCTTCTGTGAGTGAAATTTCGAAAATACGAGAGACTCGGTTAATATCAAGGACTAAAATGTGGTTCAATGAGATGAAAATAATTTTTGGTAAATAGTAACTTTTTATTTTTTTACCACGGTTAAAACTAAGTAGGGTAATTAAGGGTAAAGATGATAATATTATTAACCTAACACATGTCCTAATTCTATTGGATAAGTGTAATTCGACCAAAAACAAACTTAGGAATAAAATATGTCCATTTAGGCCCTCTTGGATTATATTAGGACATTTATTATTAATTTATTTAAAGAAGGGTTAAAATAGTTAAATTCAAAGTTTAATAAGTAAATAATTTTTAATATAAGGTTATACATAAGATAAATTCAACTATAAAAATTCATTAGAAAGATAAAACGATTTCCTACATAATTATATTTTATTTTAAATTTTTAGACATTAAATAATTTAATTTATTTATGACACAATGATGATGCAGTAATTATCTTATTAATGAAATATTGAAATAATTGATGTTATAAACACCTAAATAAATGTAATTTGAGACTTTTTATGACTTAAACTAATTTTATAGGTTAATATGACATGTTAGTATTTATTTAATTAACTTGGTTCGAACTAATAATTCTGTTATAATTTTCACAAAAATAAATTACTAAATAGTGTCAAAATTGACATAAAATAGTTTTTAAAACAAATATTATATTAGTAATTGTTATTTTATTCCTAAAAATCTATGGTTCGGCCAAATGACTTATATAAGGTTATATATATTAATAATAAACAACTTGGGGTTCTTTTGGCTGCTTATAGTAAGTTTATTAACCTTAGAGTATAAGAACACAAGAAGACGCGGTAAAAGTAAACTTATTTAACTTAATGTTAAATCTAAATGATATGTTTAAAATAGGAACCTAAACTTGTCTAAATTCTATTGGATGAGATGATTTCGACCCATCCCCGCCTTAGCTTCGAAATATATCAATTTGGAGATATTTAAAACCGAACTTGACTTTATAATAAAATAATATTTTTAGTATTCCCAAAGATGCCCCTCTCCTCCCTTATAAAAGGGGACCTCCTCCCCCTCTTCCTCACACCACCATGAGCCTTCAAGCTCTTCCAACCCCTGCCAATTCCTCCTCTCCACTTCCCTAGTGACATCCTAGAGGTCCTGGTCTTCTTCAAAGACCAATTTTAGTACCCTAAAAGAATGTCTCAAAGAAGCACTTCAAAGAAGAAGTAATGTCCGTTAACGATTCATTCATCTTTATTTCTTCTTCCACTTTTTATTATTTATTTGTTTCATTATGAAGTAATAAAATCAGTATCACTCATATACTGATATGTTATTATATGTATGAAACAACCCTATTTCACCATCTATCCATCCTACGGAAAAAGAAATCACCGCGCGTGCGTACGTACGGAATACCCTCTCGACGCCGTGGTGTAATCTATTTTCCACCACCACCTTACTTAGATGGGTATAATGGTGTAAATAATGACTATATACGACTATTATAAAGTGATACTGATTCTGAAATAGGATAAATACACTCCAATACAATTCCACGATCATAGGAACGATATCATCACTCGTGCATACGTACGGAATACCGTCTCCACGATGTGATGCGACTAGTTCTACATGATCTTCATTTCATAATGATTATATAAATGAATTTAATGAATGAATATGAAATATATTACACTAATACGATTCTGGAAATTAGGTATCTATAACCTAAAGATAATAATAAGAATTTATTCGACAAAACACGCATAAGAACAAAAAGTTATAAACACCCGAATAACAAGTATCAATGAAATATTACTACTAAGAAGCTATGAATATGACAATATATGATATCATAAAAACAAGTATGATTCTGGAATAAGTAAATTACATTATTTAAATCATTATACAGGAGGTTCGGACACTTATGAAGCAAAACAAAAACAATGTAAGGGAATTATCACAATCTGATTTTTATCCGAGATTGTTTATACTTTAGTATTTACTGAGGTGTATTTTATCATCCACATCCATGTTTCCTCAATATGTAATATTATTTCCATTCACCTACAATTGTTTAAATCCTATTTTACCCTTCGGTGAGTTTTTAGTAAAAGATATGAAAGGAATCTTTTGTCGTTTTTCGTACGAGGTACTTTTTTGACTTTTCCAACAAAAGTACGAGAGGAATGTTTTTTAACATATACGGCATGAATTAATTTTTAAAACATTATTTCCAAGAAGCTTCCTTTACAAGTTTTCAAGTTGATTTTTAATAAACTTCTTTTAGTTTAAAATTGTAAGACATGTTAAGAAAGGAAAATGTTTTTGAAGTAGAAAGGATATTTTCCTCAAGAATGGAGTTCAAGTGTTTTATCAAAATTATTTTCCATCTAAGATAATAAAGGGTTATGTTTCTATCCCTAGTATTACATAGATTTGATTATGTTGTGATGGAAACATTTTTATGAATTCTTTTATCTTATATGAATTGTTTTATGATGTCATGTTGTTTAAGAATCCCATTTTTATTACATGGGTTATGCTATGATGTATGGTTTATGATTTTGTGGAACACATAAGAAGGGTATCATTATGATATGGGTGGTACCTATATCTCCCTCAAATTCATTGGGTAAAGTTTTATATCTCATGATATTGACATGGCTGGAACAGTAGGTTATACCGGTTCAGTGAAACAGGAGTGAAACGAGGAGTGAACCCGGTTCAGAAAGGGACTTTGTCCACTAAGTTAGTCTTGGAAATGATCCTTGACTAATAGGAAATGATTCTCTATGATTATGTGTATATGCCACAAAGTTTCATGTTTTAAGTTATGATTATTGTGATTACATTTCACTGTCATGATTTATCCCATGTTATGAAATTATGATCTCTTTTGCAGGTTAAGATTTCCAAAAGTTATGTGCTTATGTATATGATGTGATTGATATTTATTTTTTTTACCCTTACTGAGCATTTGAGCTCACCCTTTTGTATGTTTTCTTTCCCCAGGTCAGGAAGAAGGTTATTAAGTAAGATATTCCAAAAGGGATAATAGATATGATGAAATAAATGGGAGACAGTGTAGACGCTTTATGAACCAATTGTTTATGTTTCCCAGTTTCTAAAGACACTATACCTATACGATCCTTTCGTGGTTTTGTTATATGTTGTAATAAGTATGCTTAAATTTTGAAGTATTAACAATTTATGTAAAGTATGGGTCGTTATAGTTGTTATTAGAGGAAAGGTATAGTCAACCTCTGGAAACTAGGATGCGAAAGCCTTAGTAAGAACCCTAAGGATAAGTCTAAGCATAGAACACAATCTTAGTGTTTTAGAAATGGCCATGAATAACCTAGGATATGACCTTAAGTGTGAAATTTTATTCTTGATTATGTGGTTTTCCTATTATAATTAGTGTTTCTCACAATATTCTTCTTGGTTTTAGTCAATGGATGGAACCCGAAGGAATCGTGTTAATGTGGAATGCGACGGGCAATGCAATGATTGTCCCCCTGAGCAACCAAACGTTATGGAAGCTGGAATGCAAAATCTTGTAGCCATGATCACACAACATTCTCAAGCTATGAATCATGCAGGACTTCCAAACGAGCAAGTGAAGGAGAAACATTCTGTTGAATCCTTAATGAGGCAGCATCCACATTCTTTCAGCGGGTCTACTGATCCATTAGTTGCTGAAAATGGATTAGTACTACTGAAAATATATTTTCAGTTCTTCAATGTTCTGAACATGATAAATTCATCCTAGCAGTGTATCGTTTGGAAGGAGATGCTGATCAATGGTGGAATCATATTAAGAATATGAGGCAAAGGGATGAAATTGAGTCCATGGAATGGTACGAGTTCAAGAACTTATTTTTCAATAAGTACTTCCCTCGTATTCTCCGAACGAAGATGGAGAAAGAGTTTCTTGAACTGAAGAAAAAGGATGATGAATCTGTTGGTACCTATGAAGCATATTTTACAAGACTTTCAAGGTACGCTTCTGGTATTGTTATCCAACCTGAGAGTATGATCGATCGATTATTTAATGGTTTAAAACCAAGTCTTCGAAGGGTGTTAGCCATAAAGGACTTCAATTTCTACGAGGAAATCGTTCGATGTGCTCTCAAAGTCGAGATGGAGATTGGAGTAACCCATCAGTCATATTGGTTTGATAAGAAGAGGAAAATGGAATTCAAAGGAAAATCTAAAGAGAACACTGAAAAGAAGATGAGCTTTCCCTTATGCTCAAAGTGTGGAAAGAAACATGAAGGGAGTTGTCTTAAAGGGACAAGTAAATGTTTCAAATGTGGAATGGAAGGTCATCGGGAATTTGAATGACGCGATGATGGGAAGAAGATGACTAATGATGCAAACAAAGGAAGGGATACACAGAATAAACCTACTACACTTCAATGTTTCAAGTGCAAGGAGATGGGACATTATGCCAATAAATGCCCTATTCCAAGGGTTGATGATGATGGTCAACGTCAACAAGCTCTTAAGGCTAAAGACAAAGGAATGTCACATGCAATTTCTATCATCGATGTGTAGTACGATAACGATGTGGTGAAAGGTACACATACCATCCACTCTAAAGTAGCAAATGTTTTATTTGATTCTAGATCCACCCACTCCTTTATTTCTGAAAAATTTTCTAAGGGTATCACTGTATTACCTCAACAATTAGATGTTGAGTTAGCTGTGACAACACCTAATGGCACAACAGTCGCATCAAAAGTTTATAATTCTTCTCCGATCGAAGTTTGTGGGAAAGTGCCTCCTGCAAATATTGTGATCCTTCATATAGTGGAATTTTATGTGATTCTTGGCATGGATTGGCATTCTTTATATGGAGCTCATATCAATTGCCAATGAAGGGAAGTCACATTTCATATTCCAGATCAATCTATGATCGTTTATCAATGCAAGGATGAACATAACCGTCCAGTGGAAATTTCTTCCATTTTCTGGGTATTGATTCCACTAAATGAAGGTTATTTATTTCAAATAGTTGGTGAGAAACTCACAATTAAGAATATGCCCATTGTACGGGAGTTTGATGATGTCTTTCCGGAGGAATTACCTGGTCTTCCACCAAATCGTAATGTTTAATTTTCAATAGAACTCGTACCGGGTGCTTTTCCTATTTCAAAGACACCTTATAGAATGGACCCAATTGAGTTGCAGGAATTGAAGAAGAAACTCCAAGAGAATCTTGATAAGGGATTCATACTCCCTAGTGCGTCACCTTGGGGAGCACCTGTTCTACTTGTTATTAAGAAAGATGGATCAATGAGACTCTGCATTGATTATCGAGAACTTAACAAGATCACTATCAAGAACAAATATCCACTCCCACACATTGATGACTTATTTGAACAACTACGCGGAGCTCAATACTTTTCCAAGATTGATCTTTGTTCATGGTATCATCAATTAAGGGTCAAAAGGGATGATATACCGAAGACGGCTTTCCGTACAAGGTATGGCCACTATGAATTTATAGTGATGCCATTTGGTCTTACTAATGCCCCTGCTATCTTCATGGATCTGATGAATAGAGTCTTTAGAGACTATCTTGATCAATTTGTGGTAGCCTTTATAGACGATATTCATCTCTATTCAAAGAGTAAGGAAGATCATGATGATCACTTGGGAATTATATTAAAGACCCTGAGAAAGGAGAAGCTTTATGCCAAATTTATCAAGTGTGAATTTTGGCTTCAAAAAGTTGCATTTTTGGGTCACATAATCTCAAAAGAGGGGATATCTGTGGATCCATAAAAAACAGAGGTTATCGAAAGATGGTCGAGACCAACAACAGTAACTGAGATCCAAAGTTTTCTTGGTTTGGCTGGATTTTATCGACGTTTGGTGAATGATTTTTCACGATTATCTAATCCACTCACCAAGGTGACTCGGAAAGGAGTTAAGTTTGTCTGGACGGAGGAATGTGGAGTGAATTTCAAGGAGTTGAAAAGAAGGTTATCTAGTGCACCTGTGCTCACACTACCTTGTGGTGGAGAAAGATCTGTGATCTATATTGATGCATCCAAGAAGGGATTGGGGTGTGTTCTTATAAAAAATGATATGGTGATAGCTTATGCCTCACGATAGTTGAAAATCCATGAGCAAAATTACCGAACACATGATTTGGAGTTAGCTGCGGTAATCTTTTCATTAAAGATTTGGAGGATTTATCTTTATGGTGAAAGGTGTGATATTTATACTGATCATAAAAGTTTAAAGTATATTTTCACAAAAAAGGAGCTGAATATGCGTCAAAGAAGATGGTTGGAGCTGATTAAGGATTACGACTGCTCAATCCATTACCACCCTGGGAAAGAAAACAAGGTGGCAGATGCATTAAGTCAACAAGACCATGCAAGTTTATCCATGATGAGGATCACAAAAGATCCAATATTTATGGATTTACAAAGGATGGATCTTGGAATTATATTGGAAGGGGAAAATCTTATCTTTCTAAAATGAATGTTCAACCATCTATACATGTGAAGATTAAAGTGGCACAGAAAGAAGATGTCGAGTTACAAAAGAAGGTGGGAAATGTTCCTGAATTCAACCTTGATTGTGATGGGATAATAAAGTTCAGGAATCGGGTTTGTGTTCCTCCCATCCCCAAATTAAAGATGGAGATGCTGGATGAGGCTCATAGTTCTTCATTCTCTATTCATCCTGGAAGCACGAAGATGTATAGGGACCTGAAAGAGTAATTCTGGTGGGATGGCATGAAAAGAGACGTTGCTGAATATGTCTCTCGATGCTTGGTTTTTCAGAAAGTTAAAGCTGAGAGACAGAAGTCTAAGGGGATGTTACAACCATTACCCATACCCGAATGGAAATGGGAAAACATCACTATGGACTTTTTCACAGGACTTCCTAAAACATCCAAAGGAAATAATGCTATCTGGGTCATAGTTTATCGTCTTTCCATGTCTGCACATTTCATTACTATTAGAGAGGATTTCTCTCTGGATCAGCTTTCCTGGATATATGTAAAGGAAGTGGTAAGATTTCATGGAGTACCACTATCTATTATATCTGATCGGGAACTGAGATTTACCTCTAAGTTCTAGCGAAGTCTTCAGCATACTCTGGATACAGAGTTGAGTTTCAGCACTGCTTATCATCCTCAGACAGACGATCAGTCTGAGAGAACAATTCAAACTCTAGAAGATATGTTGAGAGCTTGCTCTATGGATTTCAAAGGTGGTTGGGATCAACACCTACCTTTGGTGGAATTTTCTTATAATAATAGCTTTCACTCCAGTATTCAGATGAATCCTTATGAAGCTCTCTATGGAAAGAAATGCAGGACTCCAACTTGCTGGGATGAAGTTGGGGAACGAAATCTATTAGGACCCGATCTCGTTGATGAAATGGCAGAAAAGGTCAGATCTATTCAACAACACATAAGAGCAGCTCAGAGTCGACAAAAAAGTTATTCCGAAAACCAAAGAAAAGACCTTGAGTTTGAAGTGGGTGATAAAGTGTTCTTACGAATATCTCACTGGAAGAGGGTCATGAGATTTGGAAAGAAGGGGAAGTTGAGCCTTAGATATATCGGTCATTTCGAAATACTGGATTGTGTTGGGAAGGTAGCTTAACGATTGGCGCTTCCACCGAATCTCTCTCAAGATCATGATGTGTTCCATGTATCTCTCCTGAGAAAGTACATACCTGATCCTTCACATGTACTTAGCTCAGAAGTTGTACCGCTGGAGCAAGATCTTTCTTATGAAGAACAACCGATAGAGATTATGGATCGTAGCGAAAAAGTCCTACAAAACAAGACCACTCGATTGGTGATAGTTTTATGGAGGAACCACCAATTAGAAGAAGCTACATGGGAGCTTGAGGATATGATGGGGGAGAGGTATCCTCATCTGTTTGTTACAAAGTGATGAATTTCGAGGGTGAAATTCATTTTAAGGGGGGGTACAATGTAACACACGAGACTTTTATGTTATATAAATCATAAATGGAATCTTTTTCTACACAACACTTTCTTGCCTTGCTTTACACGAAATCGCGGCCTTCCTCGATAGCTTGCGTCGTACGCAATACCGAGTTTCACAAAACAACAATATGCTATTAAAATATTATTAAAACTAGCCGTTATGAACAGTAATAACCACTTTTTGAAATTTTATAAATTTTAATTTTAAAAATGGATTTCATTTTTGGATTCGGAATATGGAAATTAGCATAGGGTGAAATTTTGGTATTTTTCTGAAAACTTTCAATTTTTGATGAATAGTGAAACCACTAAGTGGTAGTTAAAAAACTGAATTTTTCATAAAACATAATTTTACCGCATATGTGAGTGGAATTTCAAATATCTGAGAGACACGGTTAATATCAAGGACTAAAATGTGGTTCAATGAGATGAATATAATTATTGGTGAATAGTAACTTTTTACTCTTTTTTACCACGGTTAAAAGTAAATAGGGTAATTAAGGGTAAAGATGATATTATTATTACCCTAAGACATGTCCTAATTCTATTGGATAAGTGTAATTCGACCAAAAAAAAACTTAGGAATAAAATATGACCATTTAGGTCCACTTGGATTATATTAGGACATTTATTATTAATTTATTTTAAGAAGGGTTAAAATAGTTAAAATCAATGTTTAATAAGTAAATAATATTTAATATAAGGTTATACATAGGATGAATTAGACTATAAATATTCATTAGAAAGATAAAACAATGTCCTACATAATGATATTTTATTTGTAATTTTTTAACATTAAATAATTTAATTTATTTATGACACAATTATGATGCATTAATTATCTTATTAATGAAATATTGACAAAATTGATGTTATAAACACAAAAATAAATGTAATTTGAGACTTTTTATAAGTTACACTAGTTTTCTAGGTTAATATGACATTTTAGTATTGATTTAAGTAATATGGTTCGAACTAATTATTCTTGTTATGATTTTCACATAAATCAATTACTAAATAGTGTCAAAATTGACATAAAATAGTTTTTTTAAAATATTATATTAGTAATTGTTATTTTATACCTAAAAATCTATGGTTCGGCCAAATTAATAAGATAATGTTATATATATTAATAATAAACAACTTCGGGGTTCGTTTGGATTCTTATAGTAAGTTTATTAACCATATAGTATAAGAACACAAGAAGACACGGTAAAAGTAAACTTATTTAACTTAATGTTAAATCTAAATGATAAGGTTAAAATAGGAACCTAAACTTTTCTAAATTCTATTTTATTATAGTATTTCTACCCATCCCTACCTTATCTTCGAAATATATCAATTTGGAGCTATTTAAAACCTAACATGACTTTATAATAAAATAATATTTTTAGTTTTCCCAAAGGTGCCCCTCTCCTCCCTTATAAAAGGGCACCTCCTCCCCCTCTTCCTTACAACACATTGAGATTTCAAGCTAGGCCCACCCGTGACTATTACTCCTCTCCACTTCCCTAGAGACATCCTAGAGGTCCTGGTCATATTCAAATACCAATTCTAGTGCCCTAAAAGAAGGTCTCAAAGAAGCACTTCAAAGAAGAGGTAATGTCTGTTACCAATTCTTTCATCTTTATTTCTTCTTCCACTTCTTCTTATTTAGTTTTTTCATTATGAAGTAATAAAATCAGTATCACTCATATAATGATATGTTATTATAAGTATTAAACAACCTTATTTCACCATCTATCCATCCTACAGAAAAAGAAATCACCGCGCGTGCGTACGTACGGAATACCGTCTCCACGTCGTGGTGTAATCTATTTTCCACCACCACCTTACTTGGATGGGTATAATGGTGTAAATAATGACTATATATGACTATTATAAAGTGATACTGGTTATGAAATAGTATTTCTACACTCTAATACAATTCCACGATCATAAGAACGATATCATCACTCGTGCGTATGTACGGAATACCATCTCCACGATGTGATGCGACTCGTTCTACATGACCTTCATTTCATAATGATTATATAAATGAATTGAATGAACGAATATTATATATATTACACTAATACCATTCTAAAAATGAGGTATCTATAACCTAAAGATAAGAATAAGAATTTTTTCGACAAAATACACATAAGAACAAAAAGTTATAAACACCGGAATAACAAGTAGCAATGAAATATTACTACTAAGAAGATAAGAATATGACCATATATGATATCATAAAAATAAGAATGATTCTGGAATAAGTCAATAACATTATTTAAATCATTATACAGGAGGTTCTGACACGTACGAAGCAAAACGGACCTAAGGTAAGGGAAATATCACAATTTCATTTTTATCCGAGATTGTTTATACTTTAATATTTTCTGGGGTGTATTTTATCACCCACATCCATGTTTCATGAATATTTAATATTATTTCCATTCACCTACAATTGTTAAAATCCTATTTTACCCTTCTGTGAGTTTTTAGTAGTATATATGAAAGGAATCTTTTTTCGTTTTTCGTACGAGGTACTTTTTTGACTTTTCCGACAAAAGTACGAGAAGAATGTTTTTTTAACTTATACGGCATGATTGAATTTTTAAAAAATTATTCCCAAGAAGCTTCCTTTACAAGTTTTCATGTTTATTTTTAATAAACTTCTTTTATTTTAATATTGTAAGACATGTTAATAAAGGAAAAGGTTTTTGAATTAAAAAGGATATTTTCCTCAAGAATGGAGTTCAAGTGTCTTATCAAAATTATTTTCCATCTAAGATAATAAAGGGTTCTGTTTCTATCCCTATTATTACGTGGATTTGATTATGTTGTGATGGAAATATTTTTATGAATTCCTTTATCTTATATGAATTGTTTTATGATGTCATGTTGTTTAAGAATCTCATTTTTATTACATGGGTTATGCTATGATGTATGGTTTATGATATGATGGCACACATAAGAATGGTACAATTATGAGATGGGTGGCACCTATTTCTCCCTCCAATGAATTGGGTAAATATTTTATATCTCATGAGATAGACATGGCTGGAACGGTAGATTATACCGGTTCAGTGAAACAGGGATGAAACGAGGATTGAACTCGGTTCAGAAAGGGACTTTGTCCACTAATATAGTCTTGGAAATGAGCCTTGACTAATAAGAAATGATTCTCTATGATTATGTGTGTATGCCACAAATATTCATGTTTTAAGTTATGATTATTGTGATAACATTTCACTACCATGATTTATCCCATGTTATGATATTATGATCTCTTTTGCAGGTTATGATTTCCAAAAGTTATGTGCTTATGTATATGATGTGATTGATATTTCTTTTGTCTAGTCTTACTGAGCATTTGAGCTCACCCTTTTGTATGTTTTCATTCCCCAGGTCAGTAAGAAGGTTATTAAGTAAGATTTTCCAAAAGGGACTATAGATATGATGAAATAAATGGGAGACAGTGTAGACGCTTTATGAACCAATTGTTTATGTTTCCCAGTTTCTAAAGACACTATACCTATAAGGTCCTTTCGTGGTTTTCTTATATATTGTAATAAGTATGCTTCAATTTTTATGTATTAATAATGTATGTAATGTATGGGTCATTATATGTTACGTCACGCCTTCGCGTTGACGTTGGGTGCATTGTGCACGCTAGCCTACAGGCTAGAGCTGTGGTATACTCTGTGAATATACAGAAATTCTTGGAGGTACGTGTGGTTGTTCGTACCTAAGAACATTGGTGCGTTCAGTTGGGGTTGCGATGGGGCCACATGTTGTGTGGGCCCCACGTGCGTTCCGAGTTCTTATTTGTTTACTTGGACCTCTCGCGGCATAGAGAGATCGTTTGTTTGGCTAGAAGGGTGGAGTTTATTTCCCCTGGATTTGTGATCGTTTGTCTGAACAGAAGGGTTGATTGGTCTCCCCCTGGTTTCGCTCGCGATGGATTGGCCGGTAGCGGTGCTAGTGACACCCAATGATGGAGCAGACACTGCACCTCTTTTGGGTGAGTTGTTCTGGAGTTGGGAGGTTGCGCGATACCCACTCTGTGTTCGGTTGGACAGTGTTGTACCCTCCAATGGATACGGCCAGAGCAATTCTGAGTTTTACCCTCTAGCGGGGCGGGGTAGTGGGTTACTCATCGACGCTATTAGGGTCTACCCTCCAGCAGAGACTGGGAAGTGGGTCACCCGACAACCTCTTAGGGTCTACCCTCCAGCAGGGTTGGGCAGTGGGTCGCTCGTCATCTTGTTCTAGGTCTACCCTCCAGAACGGCTGGGCAGTGGGTCGCCTGTTGACCTATTCCAAGTCTACCCTCCAGCACGGCTGGGCAGTGGGTCGCCTGTTGACCTATTCCAAGTCTACCCTCCAGCACGGCTGGGCAGTGGGTCGCCTGTCGACTAATTCCAGGTCTACCCTCTAGTAGGACTGGGTAGTGGGTCACCTGATGGTGTGTTAAGTTTTACCCTCCAGTGGGGCAGGGCAGTGGGTCGCCTGACGATATATTATGGTTTACCCTCCAGCGGGGCTGGGCAGTGGGTCTCCTGATGATGTAATAAGGTCTACCCTCCAGTGGGGCTGGGCAGTGGGTCTCCTGATGATGTAATAAGGTCTACCCTCCAGCGGGGCTGGGCAGTGGGTCTCTTGATGATGTATTAAGGTCTACCCTCCAGCGGGGCTGGGCAGTGGGTCACTGGATGATGTGTTATGGTTTACCCTCCAGCAGGGCTGGGCAGTGGGTCACCCAGTATCTTATTATGAATTACCCTCCAGCAGGGCTGGGAAGTGGGGACACCTGTTGACATTCCAGACTCAGTCCTCTTGACTAGGCTAGTCTGTGGCTTACCTTCGTGATTACCAGAGCGAGACCTTTGGTTATACGAGTCAGTGATGTGACAGCTTAGACATTGAGGAGACCTCTCGACTGCGGGGCAGTGACGAGGCGTGGTTTGACTTACCCTAGAACTCTCATGTACAAGGGACACATTCCCCACCGAGACGCGTTCTTGTGACGCGACCTAAAACCATGCGGGCGAGTCAGTGCTTCCCAAAGAGGATAGTGTCAAGGCGTGGTGAATGAGCCCCTTGGCTTGCGGTTCGGGGCAGACTTGCGGGATGCTGGGCATCGATGGTGTTGTATCTGGGACTGTTGGCTACTTTTTCTTGGGCTAAGCTACGGGACGGAGATCCCCTTATGAGCTTGTTTGGGCCACTTGGAAGAGCATATATATGTATATACCTTGTTCGAGTACCCACTTCATGGGCCTGGTTACTCTCCCTCCAGGAGAGGTGAAGACGCGCGAGGTATGCCATGTGCTTTCCGTGTCCAGTTTCTCATGGTTGGATGATTCTACTCTTCTGCTATAGGTGGCGAAGACTCGACGGGAAGTTCATCTTCTCACCGTTTCCAGATCCTTATGCCTGGAAGAGTCTACTTCCTTTCTCTTGTTGGGTTGAGCTGGACTCTCTGCTGTGCTGTTGCTCTTTACTGCACCCTCGGTTGAACTCCTTTACTTTCCCTATTCTCTCTACTCCTCACCCTTTGGTACCACCTTTTTTGTTCTCTCGAGCCTTCGGGGTATCCTACTGAGTATTTTTATACTCACCCCTGCTAGGGCTTTGCCCGCACTTGGTGTGCCCTTGCAGACGATAAACAGGTTGGTCATGACTTCAGTAGAGCATAGTAGTTCGGGAGCTTGGACCGCGTGCGGTGGTCGTGGACGGGTTCCAGGTGGGAGACCCGTCAGCTATTTCCCTTTTTGTTTAACTGTTTCCGAGTTGTGGCACTTTTCTGGTTGGGCGTGTGTTTTTTCCCCTTTTTCCTTTTCAGCACATTACTTGTATCTTGTAGAGGTCGTTGCACTTTGTGGTATATATATATCAGTTTACCTTTGCTTTTCTTTTTACTCTGCACTTCTGCATTAAGTGTGTTGCGTGTGTGTGTGTGTACAGGTGCTTAGGCAAAGGCCTCCCCATGTTGTTGTGCCTTCGGCGCTGGTCTCCATCCCCTGGCCTATAGAGGCGGGCTTGGAGTAGTTGCGGCTCGAGCCCAGGTAGGGTTAGGTCATGACAATAAGAATGTGAATGATTGAATTCAAAAAATAAATTATTAAAAAATTAATCAAGAAAGTGAATATAAATACATTCACTAGCTCAAACTGATAGTAAAATACCCATATAATTAATAATTAATTTTCCATTACAATATAACCCTAATAGATTTTAATAAAAGTAAAAGGTTATTTTGGATGATGAATAGATATTCTATGAGAGTTCATTAAATCATTATTCTGAAAAATATATTTTTTAATATTAATATTACTATCTAAATAGATAATTTCAACAGTAATTGGAAAAATTATTTCATTAAAATGATCCTTTTAATAATTTAAAATTTTCATCAACACAAAGATTATTCAGGATATCATAAATATTATTCTCATGACATGTTCATTAAAAAATATTTCATTCACATTTTTGGTGAAAATTCAAATATTACTTTTAAAAAACAACTTTGAGAATCCTTTTAATTTTTTATCAAAATGTGAAACATACTTATATATTTCACTAATAAATTGTGTTATAATAATAGATATATTTTTGAAATCATTAATGTGAAAATTTGGATATGTTTTAAATACTATATTTGATAGAAAAAGGTAATGATGTTTCATTTTCATAGAAAATGTTTTCTCAATAATTTAAATCAACAAATAGCAGATCATTATATTATTACCTGAAAATATCATGAAATTATAGAGGTGAATTATGTTAAAGTCATTTATTATGAAATAGTCAAATAATTTCTGTCACAGGAAATCCCAATGTTAACAGTTATGATTCAAATGATATTTATTCATAAAACCTTAATTATTTCATAAGATTTGTTTTATAGCCCCCATTATTGATATGAAATATGATGAAAATTTAAATACTAAATATATATGTTGATTCATTATATCTATATTCAAATTTTTATTATAAAATACTTTTAAAATGATTATGTATATATTTTAAAAAGAAATTCAATGGAGTGAAAATTGAGATGAAATTGCTAACAAATATCTTACCAAAAAATATATAATTATAAATTAATTTACAACTATTGAATTAAAATAAAATACACATAAATCATTCTTAAATAGAATAAAATTCATAATTTTTTACAACTTAATATTTTAAAATCAAATTCGATGAATCAGTATTATAACCAAATGAAATTAAATCATTCTTCATAAAATATTACAACGTGGAAACTTCCATGTAAAATCATATGGGAATAAATAAAACTAATTAATGTTTAAAATAAGTTTATATATGATTTTTATGATGATATAATATTCAAAAGGGCTAGTATATACACCATATATTATAAATATGGTCATAATATTAAAACAATCATTGATAACATGTAATTGAGACATAACCCCTTAAATCATTCATCCCATCAAATGATAAATACATAATCACATTACTAATAGAATTTAAAATATCATAAATATATAAATTAGATATAATAATATTTAAAAAATTATATATGGTTCTCATATATCAACTTATTATGTGATCATTAATAATATTTTTTTATTATCATTGTATAGGGTGAAAACTACTTCATTTTCTCAGGTAAAATTTTCATTGATATTCTGTTTCTTATGAAATGTATATTGATGCATCATCCCTGTAATTATATTAATGTTATTGATGTAACATTTATTCTTTATATATCATTTATAAACATTCTAGAAATTTATACATGGAAACTAATTCTCATCGATTCGTGTAGACAGTTGGTCATATGTATGCACGAACAATAGTTTCAGTCCCTTAAAGGGTGAAAGTATGGGGAAGATGATTATATATTAATTTAGAAAATTAATATATTCCCATGTTTATCACTTATGTTCCATATTTAAAACATTGTTACCAATAATTTGAGTGGGTGATGGAAAAACAATTACAATGGTTCACAAAGTTGGATTCTTCCATACACGTGAGGGATGCCATTTTTTTTATTTGTTGAAGTGGAAGATGTATAAATACTATATCATCAACATAAAAATATATCTGTACATGGGAGATAATATTGTTATTGTCTCAGAATGTATATTACATAGTAAATGGTGGAAAATGTAGAAGAAAAAAATAACGAGCTTGAGGAAAATGATTTCCTTCGCATAAAAACCCTCCTTTTGATCACTTTTTATGGACCCTATAATTTGAATTTTGGTAATTAAAATATCAATGGAATTGGGATAAGGATACTTGATATATTTTTGTATTATTTTTAATCTAAAGTTCATAGTAGTTAATATTGTGTGACGGTATTGGGTTACATTATAGAATTGAGAGAGGAAGTTTTGTAAATATGCAAAACTAGTCCTGAGTGGGAAGTCATCCTCACACTATGAGGCTCTAAAGATGAAAAATAATTGGGTGATGGTATGTTTGGTCCCATATATGTATCTAATAAAATAAATAAACTAGTTTTAAATTATCCTTCACTTAAAATATATGTTTATTATTATGACCAAAATGGGAAAAGATACCCTAAGAGGGGGGTGAATAAAGTTTTGGATATTATTTTCAATGTATTTCATAACCAACTAGATATTGACCTTTTTTTATTAGGTTCACCTGTTATGACCTTTAATGATATTTTCCATTAAATTTTTTTTGATGATGATTCACTTAACGTATTGCATTAAATCATCCATAAGGACCCAACTATTTTTACATGGTTCAACCTCACAGGGCTATATGAATAGAGTATACAATGGTGGTGTGCTGATATAACGAATTAAATAAAGCTTACTACCACTAATGATTACAATATTCAAGCTAGATCCTATATACCCACGTGCACTGCCTTTACTAGGTTTAGGGTCTTCTCATTGCATTCCAAATGGTCACTCCCTGTGCAAGATTCTCTAGAGATCTGTCGTTAGAAAGGGTCGACGTCTATCTCTTCTTTTTCTCACTGATCATAGAACTAAATCCACTAATTGTTTATAGAAACATAATAAAAAATAGATTATGGAAATGTAGAACCCTTAAATTTCATGAATTCATACTTCATCAACTTTAGGTAAATTACCTATTGAAGTAACTTTTTCACCTCAAGATGATGTCCACCTTCTCAGGTAATATTTGATATCAGAAAATATATTCAAAAACTGATATGAAGCCTTCTCAAAATTTTATGAGTGCTCCATGAAACACTTGGTCTTCCCATATATATGTAAAAGGGTTTCTACGTGGGCCAACATTCCTACATACCACTTCCACTTCTTCCACATACTACTTCCTCTATTCTGCGTATATGCTCTATGTTCCACCTCTGCGAACTACCCTTGTGTATTGTGTCTATTTACCATGTCTTCATACTAGATCTTCTTTTGCGAGTCACCCTATGACCATTAACAATTATCTATTCAAATACTTCCTTCACCTCTACATACCTAAGTTACCCCTCCATGTACCACATTCTACATATGTGGAAATTATTCATTTGCTGCCTACAACGCCCACAAAAAACCATTTATAAAATTGTTTCTATGAAAACATCAACTTTTGAGGAATTTCATCTTGAAAACCACTTCTACTTCATAGACTCACTGGAATTCCAATCCTTTTTCCCCCGCATACTGTGTCCATTGGAGGATATAGTTTCAGATAGAATCATTCAGTCGAATTGCTTTCCTGAGAACAACATTTGGACTTGGATAAATTCTTAGAGAAAATAGATGTTATATAATGATATTATATCTATTTTATATTATGTAGGATTAATGTTCCTTATATAGGACAGTATATCTAAAAAATATGCTAATTTGAGATTTACCCAATATTTTATTTGGTACAACATCAACTGCATACAGATCCTACTAACACAAACTGAGGCCATTTCACATTCAACATTTCCACTGTGGTCTATATATTTCATCTCTTCATATGTATCGAACCATTTCATGAACCTGTATACCTTTGGCATATAATGATTTCTTCACCACAAATGTTTCCACATACCATTCCCGCTACTCAGTCTGTGGCCACGAACTGATCCTAGACATGGTAAGTGATACATGTAATGAGATATTTGGTTCCCTGGTTTTTTTATTTTCTTTGAAGTTCTTCATATAATTCCCTCACATGATGAAAATCATCCATTTCCAATACCAAATTCCCAACGTTGAGGCCTAAAAATTTGGCAAACACTACGAAAATGTGAATATTTAAAAATATACATATGGAAAACACAAACCATACTCATTTATAATCATATGGATTTTTCAACCAACACAATCACACCAAAATGATATAGATTGTGAACCATGATGTTTTTTCCCAACATTTACATACTTTAAAATTTTCTATTATTCTAGAAGGTATTAATTTTTAATTTTTTATACGAATATAATTTTTCCACTAAGAATAAATATAATTGAAAAATCTAGATATTTTAGATGAAATAATTTTATTTACGAAATAAACTTTATTAAATAAATTTCCTATGCATGTGGATTAATAAATTAAACATAGTTTATTTTCTTGGGGAAAACCTCATTTTTTCTATAACAACGTATATAGTTTTTTATTATGTTTAATTTTCATTATTAGAATTTTTAAATATTAATTTTTTTTAATTTTACAAAATAATAATAATTAATAAATATATTCTTTAAAAATTCATAAATTTAAAATAATATAATTTCAAATCAAACCTTAAAATTGATGTGAAAAATATGGACTTCAGTTGAATAATCACTATTGAATAAAAGTTGTTTTTATAAAAAAATAACACAAAAAATTGATTGAAATAACTTAAATAATATTTCAAATAACATAATATTACTTTTTTTAATTTAAAAAAATTTAAAACAACATTTTTATTATTATATGTTATATCGAAAAGAGTATGTTTTAAAAAAATCTGTATATTTCGATAGTAAATAAAAAAAATAACCAATTAAGAGAATTCAAAATATCTTGGTATAAGATAAATTTGAAATAATATTTTTTTAAAATGAAGTTCAATTTTTCAAATAAATTTTCATGAATATTGTAATAAATTATTTAAAACAAGTGTGCAAAATAGGATGAAACCAATTTTGGGAAAATATATATTTTTTTATACTGCTACATTTAGTCATGTCCCATGATACAAAACAATTAAAATGAATCTCCTAAAAATAGATATAAAATATTTTAATTTAATTATAATCATTATCCAATTATTACTAATTTAATTATTCAAGAAATAAATTTAATTTATGCAAAAAATGATTTTAAAAAATAATTTGTTTTATATTGTAATGATTAATGTTTTAATTTATAATCAATTTAAATATAATGAAATTATTTTAAACATTTTAATCTATATATTTTTTATAATTCATTGTGACATATTCACATAAACCAAATTAATGTTAATGTTATAACTATAATATTAAAATAATATTTTTTAGGGGTAATTCTTGTTCATTTTTTCATGTCATATATCATATCAAACACTATGTTATATGTTTAAAATAACATATTGTAATAGTATACCCAACTTCATTAAGTTGAAAACATATAAATAGAAATTCTTCATAGAAATATAGTGTTTTTCATTTGAAACTCTAATTTTTGAAGGCCCAGATCATAAAACATGTTAATAAAAAATATTCAAGATAAGAGATAACTAGAGGTAGAAAAGTAGTTCTAAATGACAGATAACTAATATTCCATGTAGGAAAACACTAGTTGAATATGACATAATTAAAAAGGATGAACAAAATGAATAATTTTGAAGTGTTTTAGATAAAAATGATCACATTAATGTGAATGATCAAGAAAATTTTAACTATTATAAACATAAGAGGTGTAAATGATACAATTTATTCATCGAAAATAAATGTAACAATATAAATTTTTTTTATCTCATATATGTTTTCGTCATGTTGATAGAATCTTGTGAAAACATGATAAAGAAAACTACATAATATACTTACTGAATGTATTGATATTTCATAAGAACAATTTCTTCTTGGCTTGTGATTCGAGAAATTTCCTTTATATTTGTTTCCCTTGAAAATAAATAGCCAATTTTATTTTTTTAGGCTAAAATAATTAAAAATTACATTTAAAAGATAATAAGAACAATAAAAGTGTAATTTTTTTTCATATATCAACAAAAATATTGAACTACCAATGTGGACTTATAATGTTATGCAATATAATAAATTTTAATCTAAAACCTTAGATGTAATGCCAAAATTCATATTAATTATTTCTATATGTATCAATTAGAAAAATAGTTTTAGATAATATTATTTCATAGTATGAATTTCATTATGTTGGTTAGTGGTAGGATATACAACCTTATCATCCTTTAGTTTTGTGTTTCTGCTCGACACCAATATAGGATTCCATGACTTTCATACTAATATATGGATTATTATTTTAATAAAACTATATTAATATAACAAAATCAACATTCTCTAAAATATGATGTGCTACCCAAAAAATAAAATTAATAATAAAATTAATTTTTAATATCTATACTTTCTTAATATCTTATTTTTTCTATAAAATAAAATAATCTTAATAGAAAAATATTACCAAAGAATCATATTTATCATTAATTTTATCAGTACATTACGTCTTATAAAGATATTATTCTATATTAGATAATACATCATATTGACCCTAAGGGTCACATAAACCTAAACCAAATGTAATATCTCTTAAAAATGGATTAATAACAAGAAAATACGATAATATAAAAATCCACATGGGGTTTCAGATATATTTTACAAATGATTAACCTCAAACTCATTATCCAATGATGTTATCAAATAATTATGCCCTAATAATTTGTTACATCATATATTCTTACAAAATATTTTGGACAATCATAAAATGATTCATTATTCTTATAAAAACGCATTTAAAAATTTACACATACAATACAATTCAAGATAATCAATACCTAAATTCTTCAACCCTTTTACTTTATTGTTATTATTTAATTAGTAAAGGTATTAACCATTAAAATAATCATTTAACTCTTTTGATTATTATTTTCACTATACTCAAGATAATGAACTATAACTTTATATCTAGGATGAAATATATTTCTCTCCCTTGGACTCCTCGCATTTTGTTAAAAATTCAGATCTCTATTCCATTATTGTCCACGCAGCAATCATTTTTTAATAGATTGATACAATAACCTATTAGTATCTTCCTACATTTATTTTTAATCTATGATACCTTCAGATAAACTAATGTATTTCATTATCATAATTGATTAAAATGTTTATTGATTTCTTATAATTAAATTGTTAATTAAAAAAAGCATAACCACTCATTGAAACAATATATGTTATTTGAAAATACCATAATAATACATTGGGTGATGATCAAGTCAAAGCCCAAAAATCCATTTTTGGTGTTAAGGAAAGTAGTTACCATCACACATGATGCACGTCCACTAATAGTCTCCAAAACATGGATATATTGAATAGAAATCCAAATAATCTATATCATTTAAATACATTTATAAATTAGTGTATACAAATTCAAAACCTAAAATAAATCCATGTAGTTATACCATTAAAAAAATTCCCCTAAATTTGTTCCACATGGACTCCTATAAGAAAACATTGTTATCAATTTTAGGGACCCAGTCTCATGTATCCCGAAGAAGATGGTATCATTATTACATTAAAATAATATACATATATGGTCATGATATTTTTGGATTTTTATTTAGATCATTTAAATGAACACTTTTTCAAATTCAAGAGTACTTTTGTTTGTGTTATACTTTAGGGTGTGAATGAGTAATAATTGGGATTTTTTTATGGAAGTGGGAAATTGCACTGTCAGAGCGTGGTTTTCCTAAATTTTTCACAATATCCACGAAAGCTATTATAATACATAAAATGGGGATTTTTTTGTCTAGAACACAGTATCTCAAACCATTTACCAATTTATGAGAACCCATCCCCCCCTTATAGGCTCCCTATTAAGTCGTCTGGTGTGGAAACCCATACATGAATTTGTAGTTAAACTGAAAATTAGTTTTTTCTAAAAAAACCGAATTTTAATCCCAAAATTATCTCAACTCGGTTATAAGCTATTAATATAATTTTTTGAGGTTCCTGAATGCATTCAATGGGCTCCCAACCTCTATTCATGTAGAATATATTAGATGAATGAAGATCTCCACCAACCTTATATGACTATTAAACCCAATGTGGTTCACTTCTTCTCTTCTATATATCACTCATCTAATATAAAGTGGTTAACATCTAATTATATATATATATATCTTAGATTGTTGGATTTTATTCTTTAATATTGGAATAATCATTATTAAAAAATGAATTAGTGTTTTACTTCTACCTCTCATTCTATTTGGTTATTATTCACAAATTTGGTCTTTATGTTTGTTAGCATTTATTTTTTATCATTAGGTAGGTGGATAATTAGTCAAATACCAATGTATTGAATTAAATTACACGTATCTAATTATATAACTTTTATTACGGGACTATAATTTTATTTTTAAAAAATTGATTTTATTTTTTTAATTTAATTCATAATGGCATTGTGAACTTGAAAATAATTTTATTGTTAAATGAAAAATTAGTTGTTGAATTAATTATGGGATATTGATATTTTTTATTTGAGTAACTAATTTTTAAATTAATTATTAGATATTGTGATTGTTAATTGATTATTTAATTTTTTAATAAAATAATCGTATTCATGTGACTAACTTATTGGTGAATTTATTGGAGGGATTTATGTGATATCATAAATATTTCTAGAATTAATGGGATGAAGTGAATTTGATTTTCTATAATTGGATTAATTAATTGTTTATTAAAATATTAGGAATTTTATGTAGTATGAAATTGATTGAAATGGATTAATTAATTTTTGAATTAATTAAAAGATGTTGTGAATGTGAAATGTGATGAGAAGGATATTCCTGATTAATCATGATTTAAGAGATCTATGGGTAATTTTGAATTATTTTATTATTGGTATATTTTCTTGTTTTACATTTCCAGCTACCTCCAAAGACCATAGTGATAATGGATATTTATATGTGGGGAAAGGCATGTTTTTTCAAAAACCAATAGTGATAAATTGATATTTGTTTGTTGGACATTACATGCTGTGTTAATAGCCCATATAGGTAAATTGATATTTGGGTGTGTGACATGAAGTGAATAATCAAAATACAATATTGGTAAATTTAATAATGAGTGTGGGACCTGGTCGGTAACATCAAAAGTCCACTGGGTCTTAATCATTGAAACCTAGAATCAAAATTTTATCATTGGAACCTGCCTCCGATGAGAATTATTTAAACATGAACTAAAATGGATAATAGAAGACCATGTGTTTTGAATTGATTTTTGAGACATGGTTTAGACTCACATATGGGACGAAGCATATATTGTGGTTCAGGTGACCTTGAGAACCTAATATTTATGTGATTAAATTAAGGTAAATAGAATAAATGAAACTATTTACATTGTTTTTTCTTATTTATTCTTCTTACTAATAAATACACTATTATTGACTATCTATTTTTTCAAACACAATTATTTGAGGCTTAATCAGTTATACTAACACCCTACAAAAGTTTTCTTATCATTACCCCAATTGATTTTATTATTCAAGGAGTAGTTAGGGGAAATGGCCCTACATAGATGTATGATTTTTGATGTATGACATGTTAATGTCATGTGGTGTGGAAAAAAAATTATTTTCTAAGTTAAAATGTTGTAAAGTGGTTAACCTAGGTTTTCTACAGATATTAGCCCAAAGTAATCACTTATGTCCATTTAAATTTGAGAATTATGTGGCGTTTTTTATATTGATTGGTTTATTAAACAAAGAAACCAATCAAAAGAAATATGTAAATAAAAATATTTAAAAATCTTTGAGAAATAATGTGATTTAATGTAGTTACAATAATTGGGAGATCATGACTGGATTGGTTTTCCAATTTCAATGTTATTATAGTCCTAGTTAATCTGTATCTCTTTTGTTATGACGTCTAATGTGAGATTTCATGATCTCTTCCTCTTACTCCCTTGGTCAATATTTATGGAGAGAGTTACCAATAATAATATCTTAGTTCGGACTAATATATTTCATTATTGAAATAGTTTTATATAATACCCTCAATGTTTTTAGGTAATTCCTGATTCGGTCTTGTTAATCCAAAATAATAAAAAATTAGCACTACACATCCCACCTATACTAACTATCGATGAGTGATTCATTACATTTCTCTAATATACTTTGTTGTATATAGACAAGAACCTAGGATTGTTTTAATTAACCTTTTCTAATTCAATAATAATAATAATTACAGAATCAAATTCATATAAATTTGCACAAGATAATTAAATCCTAATTTTGAATTTGAAACCAACATCAGTGATGAGAGAAAGTTTTAATTCAATTGAATTCATGAACTCAAACATTGCAAAAGATAAAATATAGAACTGTCCAATTAATAAAACATTTAACCCTATGTTGTTCAGGTTATTTGAGAATAATGGGGAAGAATAATAAATTTAAAAACTAAAAATAATGAATAGATGGAAAATGAATAACATAAAAATTTCCTCCAAATACGTCTTTGAGATATTTTCTTCCATTATGCTCATCATCTCATTGAATCATTCCAATGTGTCTTATATTAAGATACAAGGAGTGATGTTGTATCCCTATACATGAAATTTCAATGAAATTGGATTCATGTAAATTTATTTTACGGAAATAGTAGAACATAATTTTCTTGGTTGTAGAATACTACTCAACCAACCCCACTTTGACTAGTTCAATGTAAATCTAAATGAACTCAATTATTCATTAAATTTAATGGGGTACTACCCAATCAAGTTGTATATTTAAAATAGCTAAAATCATCTAATTTTAAGGTTGGTATCTTATGAAATTCCTCATGTAATGAGGTAGGGTCAATTCTACCAACAAAAAATCAGGTTCCCATTGATATATTGGTTTGGGAATTTGGGATTAAGAATTGGATCTTTTTACAGAAAAATATTTTGTATCCCAAGAACAATATAAGCATAAAATATGAATCACTCAAAATGGATCAAAATTTAAAATGGTATGTTGATCATACAGTGGTGAATGAAAACGGTTAATTTTACGAAATTAACGATTTTTATCATTTATGCTCAAAACTCAACAAAAATCATAAAATTATAGAAATAAGTAAAAATTGATTAATTTTCTGTGATTAAAAAATTAAAAAACATATAAAAATTAGGAAAATATTTTCCAATATCAATTCACATTCACATAGCTATTAGACTCCTTGATGTGTAATAATAAAAATCAAATAATATAAAATATAAAACTCATATCCAAAATATCCAGCAATTTAAAACCAATAAACAAAAGATATCAAAAATAAAAAAAAAATTAATTCATGTTCTTCAATAATATAATTCAATATATATCAACTTCATTTATCATCCCATACCCAAAAAACACTTACCTCAATTTTCATTTTTTTATCACACAATTGATAGTTTCATAGGAATGTCTTTCTAATCAAAACTCATACGAGGGACATCATAAGATTGATAAATTATTACATCTACACCAGTTTTGAGTCAAAGATATATGTTTATCATGAGGAATTTTTTGGTTTTTTTCATTGGATTATGGTTGGTTGGATTTTAATTTTAAAAATTCTTATGCTGAATGAGGAGTCCATGGATAAATTTTTAAGAAAAATTAAATTATTCTATTTATAAATGAATTGTGTTCTCGTTTCCACTCCACCTAGTAGAAAATAAAATCCATCATCAAGAAAACTTAATAAATGTTCAAACAGTTCATAATATTAATAATAAACATTTTATTCTTCTTGAACATAATTTTTCTGTCAATCTCTAGAAAAGACCCATCATTCCTCCTCCATTAAAAGATCCCAAAATGCACAACTTCACTTATCAAGAACAATACAAAAAAGGTATAAAAATATTCAAAATGATTTTTTATTAGAAATAATATATCTTGAACATTGTATTTTCACCCAAATTATCTCTAAATATGGTATCACAATACACGATTTACTCCTCCACACTTGAATTCAAATACATTGGTCCATTTCAATTCAAGAGAATTTTCGATAGAGAAAATTTTCATGTAATTATGATAAACTAATTGTCTATATATGGATTCTAAGGGATAAATGGATTTAATTTTCATATTAGAACATTTTAAAAATGATTCATAGAAAAGGGGTCTTGAAGCCAACGAAATTCCTCAATCATTTAAAACACATGTACATGAAACCCCCATGTTATGATAGGAATAAATATAATTATACTTAAATAAAAACGGTTTGTTTTTCTATTGATGGGAGGTGAACTAAAATAATATGGAAAAAATGGTTCAGAACCCATATAGTAAAGTGATTTCATATATAAAAACACAAATATCTTGAATGGGATTAAATAATCAGAGAAAATTTCATAAAATTCCAAATGATTTGAACTTGAAAAAAAATCATTTTCTACATTCATTTATGTTCTTTTGAATGGGATAAATTGTTTAAATCATAGACGTGGGTTTGAAATATGGTAATGAGAATAATTTCAACTCAAAAAAATCAAAAACACACAAAAATTGAAAAACACAAAAATTGAAAAACATAATTAGAAACATCTAAATATTCTAAACTAGAAAGGTTCCCTTAGGATTCCTCACCCACAATTAAATGATTTGGTGTCAATAAGGATTTAATATTGGTTTAACAAGTAAGAATATTTAAAATTAAAACATAATAATAAATAAAGTGATAATGATTGGTACAACCTGACTTACTGGTAGTGTAATTTTGAGATAATATCCTAAGTGTTTTACACTAAAATACCACTAAAAATATTAGCTAAATCAAAATTAGAAATATATTAAAAAGAAAAAATAAAATGAGAATAAGAAAAAAAAGATAGATCTTGGTTTAATCCCCCCATGTGGTCGCTGGATTTTCAATGACTCTAGATGGGGAGTTTCAGTTAGTTGTCCACAATCTGATGGTGGGTGATGTTTCTTAAATATTAACCACCAGAACATATTCCTTCCATCATGAACATATTATTTCATTAGTGATGTATCTATAGATAGTATAACAAATTCACACCCATTAAAATGATATCCATCTTGAATGTTGGGGGTCTTAAAAATAATGAGTCATCATTCATGATTTCCACATGAAAAAACTCGTCTTTATTCTCCAGTAGTTTCACAAGGTGTACTACATAAAAAAAATATTTAATGTGAATGTCATAGTGTACTTATATTTGAATGTGATTAAAACATGATGAATCAATATCAAATTCTTCCTTTTCAATGAAAAAATATTATGCCTCTTTTTCCATAGGAAAATACACTTTCGTCACCTATTGAACTCCTTAAAATACTTCTTTACCAAGTTCATGGAGCTCCATGGGTTCCATATGATGTGAATCTTCGTTTTCATCCTCATCCACCAAGACAGAACAATTATTGGTCGAATCTGTAACTTTATAACTATGGGTGGTAATACTAAATTCAGATTTAATAAAATTAGAATGTAAATATTCTAAAAAAATGATTATATCTCTGAGTTTGTTCTTCCTTTGTTTCTTCTTCAGTAAGGGATACCTATTTTGGTTTAATTTCTAATGATATACATTCATAGTCAGCCTCCTATATCATTTCTCTAAATTCCACTACTTTGTTGTTGACTTTCTTTAGTGATTCTAGCTCTTAAAATTCATAAGGAATAAGGGGATCAAGTATTACTTCACACTCTGTCCAAAGTCATCTAATCATTTTGATCTTCCACATGTAGCTCAGTAGTAAAGTTTTCAACCATGGAATCCTAAAGTTCATTTTTCTGTTTTGGATACGCCATAAATGCAAGAATAAATTCAAATTCTTGTTATACTTTTCTCTTATGTTTTTCTATGTCTTTTCAATGTTCTTGCATATGAACTATATCATATCCAACTCATCTATTTGTTCCAATTTTTGGTAGTTGTTTCATGAATTAAGTAAATAATCATTTGAAAACATAATGTGAAAAAGTTATTTATGGTGTTTTTTTAAATTTCGAAAGTGAACAATATTTTCAATTTTATTGTTGGCACTACTTCCCCTATAACAACACTTTTTTACACGTTCCAGTCATGGGGTGTGGGGAAAACAATTATTTCCTATGTTAAAAATGTTTATCCTATTTTTCTTCTAAGAGGAGTGCACAACAATCACTTATGTCAGATTAAATTAGAAAATTATGTGCGGATGTTTTTTATTTTTTATTTTTTGTAAAAAAAGAAACGAACCAAAATAAAGAAATAATGTAAAACATTTAAAATAGATAGAAAATTATTGTGATTAAAAATAGTAATAATAAGTGCGTGATCAGTTTGTTTTTGGTTTTCCAATTATAATGTAATAATTTTTTCAATTAATCCAAACCTCTTTTTCTAGGATGATTGAAGTGAGATTTCACGATCGCTTCCTTCTAACTCCCTCTGTCAATGTTGATATCAAAATAAAACATAAAAATATCCAACGTTGTTATATAATCATTATTTTTCTAAAAGAGTTATAGTGGATACCCTTATTTGATTTAGGCAGTTCATGATCTGTTCTGGTTAATCCCAACGAATCAGGAATATTCACTACACGTACCACACATACTAATGCTCACCGAGTACTTCACTACTAATCCCCGATCCATTCCATATTATATAGATTAGATCCTAGTGGATGGAGATAACTATTATTTACAAATGAAATAAGGAAAATAGAAACAAATATCAAATATAATCACATAAGATATTAAATATGTATTTTAGAATGTGAAACCAACATCGCAAATGAGAGAGATTTTTTGTTTAATAGAATGAAAGAACTCAAAAAATAGAAAAGATAAAACCAAACCTCCTACAATCACAAATATGTTTTAACCCACCATTGTGTTGGAAATTGAGAATAATTAGGAAAAATAATACATTACAAAACTAAAATGATAGAAATGAGGGAAAACGAAGAACATGAATGTTTCCTCAATAATCAATCATTCAGAAATTCACTTATATTATTTCAAATATATCATCAAATAAGTCCTTGTTACCTTATTATATTATGTGACAAATAAATTTAGATTGATAACCATCAATATTCAGAGCAATTAACACCACTTAAGTTGTATTAGGGATGAGATTCTGAAAATAACTTTTTGTAGCCTCCAAATACTATTCAACCAACCCTAATATCAGTGGTTCAATGGTGGCCTAACTTAAATAATTTCTCTATTAAATTTAATATAGAAGATAGCTATGGTGTTTTCTTTTTAATACATCTAAAATTATATAATTTTATGGTTCTCATTCCAATATATGACTTATAGAATGAGGTAGGGTGTGTTATTTTGACCAGAAAAAGTGTTCACAATGATATATTTTTTTGGGCTTTTTTGGAGTTCAAATTGGCTATTGTTTTAGATGAATTTTTTGTATCCCACAAACCATGAATTCCTTAATAAAATAAACCACTGAAATTAGATCCAAACATTATGTGTTAATCTCTAAATAAATAGGTGAATGAAAATGATTGAATTTACAGAATTAAACAATTTTACCATTTAAGTTCAAAAATAACCAAAAATCAAAAATTTACATTAATAAGTTCAAACATATTAATTTTTAGGGATTAAATAACTATAAAACAAATTATTAATTATGAAAATATTTTTTCTATCACTAGACTATGGAAAAGGGTACCAGATGTGCTTCATGACCTTCTTGGAAGTTCATAGTGTATTTAATTATGAGTTTTCATTTTGTCACATAGAACGTACTATGGAATATCAACTACTATGTTTAAATATTTTATTTACAGTTTTTTCCAACATGTCATAATGTAATTATTCTAGTTATGGTTTTATCAATTGATATTATTTATTTATTTTTACTTGTTTAATTATCTAATAAATAAGTAATTGTCTCCACATGATCAATAATACACCCATGCTACTATTCAGTAGATTGTAGTGTACATGGAGTCTCTCTTTAAGTCATGTAGTGAACTATATTGGAGAACCGACATGTGTCACCTGGGTCAGGATGTTACAAAGTGGTTTCATAGACCGATTTTTATTATTTTAATATCACTAGTTCTAAAAGTTAGACATGTGGCCAGGAATTTTATCTCTTTGGTTATGAGATGATTGATGGGAGTAGCTTCCCCATGTATTGGGAAAACTCAAGTACACATGATGGGTTTCTATTATGAGTATCTGTGTTTGCAGTTGGATATTACTTCACCTTAGGTGATAAACATGCCATATGATGTGATTAATGTTGATTATATTTTACAAAATTTGACTAATGGCCCATAAAAGAATTAGGGTATATTATGAATGCATTATTCTAGGAATTGATGATTTTTTGTGACATGAATCATTTTTTTAACACACATGATAATGAGTTTTATTCTATTTTTTAAGATGAACCATTTTTCCTTTTTATGATATTGAAATAAAATGAGTATTATAAACTTTAGAATATTAAATTGATTCACGATGTGATAAAATGGGTTTCTAATGTGAAGCATGAATTAAATGAATGATATTTCAATTTTTTAACTATATCCTTGGGATATAATGGTTAAGGGTTTTGATAGAGCCACTGTTTTGTCCATGTATTGAGGTTTTGGGAAATTAAAAGTTGTTCCTTATTGTGATTTTTTCTTATATAAACATGATAATTTGTATTTTTCTATCCAGATATGTGTGTTTTTTATTTTGGTGATATGCCTCCCTGATGACACCTAATGAGAGGATGAACTGAGGAAATGACTAGAGATATCACTCTAGTCATGAAACTAGAGGAAATTATAGTGCTACAAGAGGATTTGATAGAGTAATTTCAAGAGAAAACTTATGAATTTAAGATATTAATTGAAAGAGAGACATTAATGGTTTTGAAAATCATGTCTGACCTGATGAGGGAGTTCCAGTTCCATCACCCACTGAATTTCACTAGAGGTTGGACATGACGTACATGAGATATGGATTGAGACCATCAAGACTATACATGAGGACTTGAAGTCTTCTAAAAAAAGATTAAAATTGTTTTCTTATATGTTATGTGGTAATTTGAAGAGTTAGTTGAACATACAAACTCAGGATGGAAATATATATAATATAGTGTAGAAGGAAATTCGATAGAATTTTTTGGAGCACTATTATCCTCAGACATTGAGGCTAGAAAGATATCATTGTTTTATGAGACTAAACCATAGGATTGTGTTCATGGTGTACTATGTTGAATGATCCATATATTTGTAAATCATTGTTACCACTTTAGACGAGGATGATAGTACTGTGGAAAACATATTCCAGGAAGGGATTTTCTGTGAGATTAAGTACCAAGTGAATGTCTACCGGCTGAATATGTTCTCATGGAACATTATTATTTATTATTGCATCTTAAACCCAAAGAGACACATCACGGAGGATGGAAGAAATGAAGTCCAAGAGCGTCCTTCCGGATTACATTGACACATTCAGGTGGTAAGGAGTTAAGACTATCATATACTATCATGGTCTCCTCCGGTCTTCCCCCACGAGCCAAAGAATCAGCCGCATAGTTGGATTCCCGAACACTATGATGAACCATCCTACCCTGGTTGGTCTCTGCTTTGCATCTCCTACAAATGTACACCAGGTTCCAAGCCATGTCACAAGCCCCCTGAAGCGATTTAACCAGAACCTCAGAATCAGATTCAACTTCAGACACCTGAAGACCTCTCCTCCTGCAAATGGTGATACCCGAAAGAAGGGCCCTGAACTCCGCGTCCAAAGAGGATCACGTTCCGTAATATGCACTGAACGCCAAGTGCACCGGTGGGAATTAGAGTGGTTGATAGGTGGTTCCAACTATTTGGTCTAGTGGTACTAATTTTGATAGAATAAATAATCAGTATGAAAATTTCCTCTATACCAGTGGGAATTAGAGTAATAAGATAGAGGGATTATTCAGTAATGATCTTGCTAGAGTGACCTATCATCTTTTTTGAATTTCAGTATTCTTATGTTGACAGTTCCCCTATCCATGAGATGAGATCTAAGGATATGGATGGATGTGAATTTTGTAAAGGTTTTTCATGAACATGGGACATACATTTGGAGGTTTTTTAGCTTCATAATGTCGTAGTGTAGAAAGGGGATATTAAAAAACTAATTAGTATAGAAGATAGAGTTCTAATGGTCATGGAAATTGAGGAAGTGGATGTTGTAGTTATAGGAAGGAGTTTCAGAATATTTATAGTGTTGATGCTTAGTATTTGGATATAGCATCATATAGAATAGTGTTATGATAGATACATTCCTATCATTATTCACTTTTGTTTAGAAAGGATGGATCGTGATATTAGTAGCCACTATTTTGGTAGCTTAAATGATAGCTAGTGAATTATTTGATAATGGTTCATCATATTTATTTATTTCTATCCAACTTTATAATGGATTGATAATGGAGTTGTATTTCATGAATGAGGTGATGAAAATAGTTACATTGTTCAGAGTATGGTATACATATATCTAAATGTTCAAAGGGTATCTTCTTGAGGTTTATTTGTATCTCCTTGTGGGGGATCATTACATTCTTCATATGTACAACATAGAGATAAATTTCATTGTAGATTTTTTTTGTGGTGTATCAATCCCACATTTGTTCTTACCATGTGAGAGTGATGTATACATCTCTTAAGGGGCGGGGGAAGTATTTTCACTGAGGAGAGTGGGATATCAAAGTGTTACGTGCATAATCATTTCACTATAAAATGGGATAGGTTGCATCCAATGTTTCTAGTTTATTGTTTTATGATAGAGTATTAAACAAGGGTGTCCTTGAAACCGTAGTAGATTGGTTTAAGGATGTGTTTCATGAACATTTCACAAGAGTTCCATTAATGGGATATTTGGAATTTATCAATGAGATCATAATGGGGGATGGGCCAGTTTCTATTCCACCATATAAAATAGAACAAAAGAGCTTCAAGTGATCAATACTCAACTAGAGGAGTTGGAGGATAAAGGATTTATACAACCGAGAATGACACATTTGGGTTCTCTTGTGTTTTTTTCCAATAAGTATGATGAGAATCTATTCATGGTTTTCAATTCCAATACGTTGAAAAAATTGAAAACGAATAACCAGAATAATCTTCCACATATAAATGATATTTTGGACCTCTTTAGAAGAGATTGTGGTTTCTACAAGATCAAAATGAGATATTTATATCATCAGTTTATAGATCAAATTTCTAATATATCAATAACTAATTTAAAAATTAGGTATGACCTTTATGAGTACATCATAATTTCATTTGGGACGATGAATGCAACAACAATTTTTATTGATTTGATGTATGTAATCATCCATTCGTACCTAAATCAATTTTTGGATGTGTTTATTGATGATATATTAGCGTACTCGATGACTCAGTAGGGTCATGTCCAACTCCTTGAAATCATCCTATGTACACTGAAAGAGCATCGACTATATTCTATGCTCTATATGTTTTTGTTTGGGATTTCCCATGTAACCTTCTTTTTTCACATTATCTCAAAAAGAGTTGTGTTAGTAGACATAGTTAAGGTTCAAGAATTGTTTTTTTGGAAGAAAACCAAGTTGGGTTTTTTATCCATATATTTTATGGATTATCTAGAAAATACAAGAGGTCCATTCAACTCATTAAAAATAGTTCACCACCTATTTCAGGTATAATTAAGAATGGAGTAATGTCCAAATTGTCTAGATCATGTGAAAATTCCTTTTAGGATCATAATAATAATTTGACAATGGATCCCATCATGATCCTACCAATGTCAGGTGATGAGTACATGCTATTTTTTAATTACTCTTGGATTAAAAATATAGTACTTTTGATGCATGGAGATTGATCTATGGAATGTGAGTCTTAGATTTTATAGAATTATAAATGGAACCACTAGACACACAACCTCTATTTAGCTATTATGTTGTATGATTTAAAGTGTTGGAGATGTTATCTATTTGGTGAGAAGTATAGAATTTATATATATTTCATGTTTCCTAATGATATTTGAATAATTATAAGGGTATATGGAATAAGTTTATGTAGTCGTTAGAGTTTGATCTATCATATATTCTTGTAAAGAGAAACAATATTATTGTCTCTTTTTATCAAAACATATTGACTCAAGTGGTTCAAGAGTCTATTTCTATGTGAAAGATAATGAATTTTCTGGTTGAGATGAATGTAGTGGTACAAAAGTGCCAAGAGATGATGACACATGAATAAATCTCGGATGATTCTAATATTTTCAGAGGGTTTAGGGATATGAAGTATAAGTATCAACAATGTTTTTCTATGAGGAAAATCCACGGTGGTGAGGTGTATCCTTTAAATTTAACCATATATTATGATGAGATCATCATTTCTAGAAATTTAGTTTCAGTTCATACGAGTATACAATAATAGGTGATGTGGGAATTTAAGACATCAAAATGGTTGACACATCTAGGTGTGACCAAAATATAATGCGACAGATGTTGACATCTTGGTTTATTTAGAATGAGAAATTCTATAACAAGGTTCATGAAATGAAGCTACACCTGTCAATAGGTGAAGTATTAGCATTATCAACCTGGTGGTTACTAGAGTCATTTCCCATTCCAGAATATATGCGGTATGATCTGACTATGGATTTTTTGGTGGGTATCCTAAAGATGCCTCAGATGAATGAATCTATTTAGGTTATAGTGGATTGATTATAAATTGTGGTTCATTTCATACAATTAATTGAGTATTCATCAATGGATTTTTTTTGTAGAACTATAGTTATAGAGACAGTCCATCTTCATGTGGTTTTAGGGAATATTATTTTAGACTGTGATGTAATTGTTACTTCACACTTCTGTAGATCCTACAGAAGGCCCTTAGTACACAACATTTTTAGTAAAATTATCCATCCACGAATCGATTGGTAGTATTAATGTACAATTCAAGTGATTGAGTGTATTCTACAATCATGTGTTCTACACATTGATGGATATTGGGACGAGAACCTATCTTAGGTGAATTTTTCCTATAATAAATTTTATCAGGAAACTATATGAATGGGATAATATGAGGAATGTTATGATAGTCTATGAAGACTACCTCTATAATATATAGTTGTTGGTGATTAATAGTTATTAGGAATGAGTCTCTTGTCGAAGACGTCAATGTAAGTATATATTATTCGAAGGAGAATGGATACCACTAAGAGTAGATAGAAGTTGTATATTGATAAACATCGATGATCCCTTTTTTACTCTAAGGTTTCGCCTTGTGTCCTTTTAGGATTCTCTAAGACTTGTCCAACATAGGATATAGAGACAGGGTAAGCTGGTTCCCAGTATTTTTGGACCATTTGAAGTTGTAGAGTGTATCGGGATGGTGGAATATTGATTGAATATTCTATAGAGATTAAGAGTTATAAATGACATTTTATATTTGTCAGAACGTAAATGGTATAACCCTAATTGATATCATGTGATCTATGTAGATTATTTTGAGCATGAGACAGATGCATCCTTTGAGGAGAATCCCTTATGTGTTTTGGATTGTAGTGAAAAAATGTTTTCAAGAGTGATCGTGTCAATAGTTTATGTAATTTGGAATCATGTATGTGTTTAGAAGGATACATGAGAGAGATACGTGGATATACATTCCCATTTTCCAAATCATTTTGAATTGGTATCCTAGTGATTCTTGGAAGAACAGATTGATAATGATCTGTTATTAAGGGGGATTGTAAGGTCCCCATTTTTTATATAGTTATCTTGGACTCATTTAAAGGTACCATTTTTCCTAGAATATGATTATTTTGGTTTATGTTGTACATTGAGATCCATTTGGTTTAAATTTTGATAATTTTGGATTGATGTTGGCAAGTGTATGATCGACACATTGTTTTCTCAAACCATTCACTTCATCCTCACAACTGTGTGAACCCAGATAGAGACGAATGACTTAGATGGTGCATAGTTTAGATAAATATGTAGCATTTTAGTAAAAATCATGCGCCCCTCCTAAGATGAGGTGAATATTACTGAAATAATGTGTGGAAAAATGTGTTCCGCTATCTTGAAAACTATGTGATGCTTTTTAAAAATCCCGAAAATTATTATTTTGAAATAGTATGTCACTTTTAAAACAATATTGTCCTCAAATATAACATAAGTTATTCCTTTCATTTTTATGTTCTCAAACACATTCCCAGGGCTCCCGACATCTGTTCACTGAGAATAAAATGGAGTAATGATGATTTACATCCCACATTGTAAGCACATATAACCCATGTGACTTCCTTCATGTCTCCAATATTTCCCTCATAAATTAAGGGGATGTTATCCTCTAAATTTTAGGATCTAGAGCTTGGAATTTTGGATCAATATCTTGATTTTTTAATATTTATTATTGGATCATGAATTAATGTTTTAGATATATATTTATATGTCTCTATCATTCTAGATTATTGGTATACTCAAATTATGGATATCCTTTGGTGAGTATTTGTCATCAATAATGAGGTAGGTGGTATATAATTGAAATTACAATGACTCAATTTAAATTATGTGTGCGTAATTATAAAGTTTAATTTGAATTAATAGAAATTGAGTTTCTGAAATTGAATTATTTGTTTTGGTAAATTTTTTATTTATGAAAGTGAAATTTTGAATATTGAGGTTGAGAATTAACTAATAAATTGTTGAATTAATTACATGATATTTATATTTTTAAAATTTTAAATAATTTTAAAATTATAATAGATATTGGGATTTTTAATTGACTAAATAATTATTGTATTAATTAATTTAATTAATGTTTCCAATTAATTGGTGAACTAATTGAAGGAATTGATGTGACTAATTAACAGTTCAATTAATTATTATAATGGTGTGAATATTATTTTTGTAATGGGATTAATTAATTGTCGAATTAATTAGTGGAATTTTTTATTAGAATGGAATATTTTGAAATGGATTAATAAAATTTTAAAATAAATAATAGTTGTTTTGATTATGAAATGATATGATAAGTCTAAGTCTGATTAACATTGATTTATGTTATATATGGGTAATTTTGATGAATGTGATTATTTTGATATTTTTGTGTGGGAAATGACATGCTGCATCAAAATCCCATAGTGATAAATGTTTTTATATTTTTTGGTCTTGGAATGTTGTGTCAACATCACAGAGTGATAAAATGATATCTATTTGTGTGACATGGCATGCTATGTCCAAATCTCATAGTGATAAATTGATATTTGTTATGGGTAGAAGGTATGTTGCTTGAAAATCTCATAGTTGTAAATTTATTAATGAATGTGAGACATGGTCTGCTCCATCAAAATCCCACTAGATGTTATGCATGTGGACTTCGACAAAAAATGCGGGAACTGGACCACGATTCCAATTTACTGTATTATTATATAAAATTAAATGGATCATTGAATCACATATGTTATAATGTAATTTCAATTTATTTATGTGATATATTATAGAATCTGACATGGGTCAAAGAGGGTATTGTGGTTCTTTTTTCCTTAGGAACATGCCGTATATGTTGTTTAAAAAAGATTAATCAAATTGATATAAAACATTTAATTTATTAATTTTATATTATTCTTTATACACCTTCCTAAATGGGGTTTGAATATATTTTTTTAACAACCCATTGGTGATTTTTTAATGATATGTACCCACACCCTACATGAGTTTCCTAATTGTTGTCTGAATGGATTTCATGTTTTTAGGATAGGATACGTAAAATGGACCTATATATATAGAGGATTTGGGATTGAGCATGTATGATGGAACCATATGTTGTTTGGGACCCGCTGGGGAGTTGTCACTATATTTACTTTTGGGGTTTTAATTTTGACACTTCACATGTACAATGTTTATACTCACTAGCCTTTTAGACATATCATTTCATAATTTTCAGCATAATTATACATCAAATTACAAGTCAAGGAATGTAATTTCTATTTTTTTGAAGATTATGTTAATAAAATAGAAAACATGTGACTAAAAAATTTTAATTATATTGTAATCCATTAAGATATAATAACTTCCGTTTATCCATTAAATTTACATAGGATAACCTGGGGATAACATGAACAAAGTGATGAGCTAAAATCTGTGTAAGGTAATTATCATAAGAATAATGCTTAGCACATGGGTTAGAAGGAATAAAATGAAGATATAAAAAGGAATTGTACATGATTATAATAAAATGGGACTATATAATCATGGATTAATAATAATGTGAAAAAACAGAAAACCTGACCTTTGCATGAGTCATGGAATATTGCACCTAGAGGATCATGGGTCAAGGAAAATAGCACATAGAGGAGAACAAGTTAAGGATAACCGCAAGAATATTTCACATATTCTATCATGGTAATAAACATTACCCAATGCATTATATATCTATCTGGGTGCACCCATCATAACATTTGATGAATATGTTTTCCACATGAAGAATAAAACATAAGGAATGAAACATTTCATAAGGCTTACCCTTGTAAGGGAATGAGTAATGAAATAATGTCACTAGGTATAAAAATGACCATATAATAATTGTGTACATGAAATAATGGATTTAAAATACATGGACAATAATATGGTATAATAATCATACATTAGGATAAGGGATGTCAAACACATGTGGAATAAAGTAAAAAAGAATTTTTTAGAAAATTTAGAAATATAAAATTTATAATACGGTTTATGGAAAATATTAATGATCATTTATAAAAATAATCATGTACCTAAAACAATAAGGTAAACATAATTTTTATCACAATAATTATTTATATTTTAGAAAAAACAAATGTTGCTTAAAAAATATTATATAGTGAACATGAACTTGGGTAAGAATTTCGGACTTTCCCTTAAATCATGCTTGGTTATCGAGATGAATTGAGTAGGGAACCTTTTAAAAACATGTATAAAAATAAAACATAATGCAAATATGATCTTGATACATGATTTTGGAACATATTTACAAAATTTAAAATATTTTAAAAAATAAATTATAATTCTATTTGTGTAGGGAATGAATAACCTAAAGGAAAAAAGAAGGTTTAGGTTGAATCCATTACAATATATCTATTACTATTTTACACATGGTCTTAATGTGATGAATAATGAAACTAAATACATTAAATAATTAACTGTGCACCTAATATACATGTATTTTATTTTTTCAAATTTTATTGAGTTAAGTCATGTACAATTTAGTGGTTATTAGGTTCAAATTTATCATTCGAGAGAGTAAGTTTCCTTGGTTTTCAGGATCAGTTTACTTGTATATATGTTTGGAAAATAAATTAGAATGATAATAGTTGTCTATAACTAAACATACATTTTATTGATGAACATATATAATATTATAATACCATATTTTTTCTTTAAATGTGGACGAATCATTAGATAAATCTATAATGATAATCCTTTAGATTAATTTACCATTTGTTTATCACAAAATACTCATTTTGTTTTTATATATTCGTTTCATATGTAAAAAACGATTACAGAACAATAAATTAGATATTTTACATATATTATAAATTCTTTCACCCAAAAAAAATTGACGTATAACCATACATGAAGGTGTTATTGGAAATTTAAAACATGGTTGTCCATGAATGTGATAAATTAAAATATCATTGATGATGTTTTAGTTTTTATTATAAAATGAGGGGGGAAATAGATGATGATGATTTATTTCATTACCATAAAATATCCCAAATATTTAAGGTACAATATTTATTATACGGTTTGGATAACAGGTGTTGAGGATATAAAAATTAATGAAAGGAAGATGAAATGAAATTACGGATATGGAATAGGGTTTTACCTCTAGATTCCTTGTACTTTAGAACCTAATTTGGGAATTTGTTTTGAAAATTTATGAATACCAAAATCTACCAGATGTGATGTATATATTTCGGAAGTGGATTGGGTGGAATTTATACAGGGATAATGTATTTATGTGTGTGAGGTGAAGAGGTGGTGACCAGTGGTACTTATAGAGGAGGTGAGTGCTGTTTTATAATTATTTTAATCATTAGTTTATGATTTTGGATATATTTTATTAATTGTTTTTGAATTATAATACAATATAATAAAATAATAAAGGATGGTTTGATATTTTGGGCTTATATCATACATAAATCATCAATGTCTCCACAATTCATGTATTTAGTATTTATCATTTTACATAATAATGTGAAAATAGGTGTTGGTACATTTCCATAAATGATTTCTATGGTTCCCATGTTACCTCTTCATACATATAAATCCACCGTAGTATGTTTACCTAGTGAGTAGTCTTGTTGCATAGAATATTATCTCTATGATACATGATCTTCACTAGGATCTCTTCGTAAGAGATATCATTATATAATTGTACAACCTTTGAATTTAGTACATGTGAATGATTTGTTATCTAAATCCTTAAAAGGGATACATGGAATACGTCATGTACATTAGACACAGATGGTGGAAGTGCAAGCTAATTGGCCACAACTACAACATGATCATGAAACTTGATGGGGTCGATGTACCTATGAATTTTTTTCCTTTCTACTCAAATTTATAGATCATATTCCATAAAGATATGTGGAGGAATATGATGTCTCCATCTATAGAATCAAGGAATTGTCTATGATTGTCTATGTTGATATTTTTAAAAAATTCGGTTACCTTTATGTTATTTAGAATGGTTTTATCCTTCTTCCCCATTTCATAAGCCATTTTAGGTCCAAGAATATTATGTTCAACAACTTCATCCCAGAATGTCGATATTATTTTTTGTTTTTATAAAGGTATTCATATGGATCCATTTGGATTTTTCGGTGGAATCTATTATTTTAAGAGAACTCAACCAGAAGAAGATGATGGTCCCATCACCCTTTATGTTTTGTAAAATATACTCTCAACATATCTGCTAGATCCTATATAGTTCACTCATATTGGCCATCAGTTTGAGGATGATATGATGGATTTATGTTCACCTCATTGTTCAGAGCATGTTGGAGACTTTTCTAGAAAGTTGAGGTGAATCTCATATCTAAATAAAATTCAATCGATAGTGTAACACTATGATTCATTACCACTTCCTTGATATATTTTTTTTCATGTTGATCCAATGATATGTCCTATCAAATTGTGATGTAGTGTGATGTTTTTCTGAGGTGATCCACAATAATCTATATAGAATTTTCATCTGAATGTATTTGGAAGTCTAGTGACAAAATCCATGGTGATGTTAACCCACTTCCATATTGGTATTGATAATGGATATATAATTCCATTAGAATTGTTCCATTAAGTTATCAAATTATGACATACCCAAAACATTAAGGTATATTCACCAATCCCCTTTTTCCTTTTTCCCATGAAATGTTTTCCCAGATATGTCGATTTGTCTTTATGCTACCTAGGTCAAGAGGGAAGGTTTACCTATGTGCATCATTTAGAATCTCATTTGATATAACTAGATAAGCTGGTACACATAATCATGACCCAAGTATCAAAACTCTTTTCTTATCCATTTATTTGTATGGATTTCCCATTTATGAAAAATTCAAACCTTTTCTTACTTTTGAAAGCATTTCTGTGATCATCCTTTATCTTCTCTATAAGAGAAAATTGAGGAATCAAATGTGAAAAGATTTACAATGCTCATTCCTAAATAATTACCACACCCATTCTTTGTAGGACTATGAATATATGATACTTCTCAATTCGAATAGTTGATAAAAATTGGATATCCTTTCAACATTGGGAATTCACTATATTATTTACATTACCAGGATGGTAGTTTATTGTGCAATCATAATCATTGATGAGATCTGAAAATATTTGGTGGAGCATATTAAGGTCATTCTTTGTTAATATATATTTGAGTCTCTTCAGATTCGATTATATCTTATAGTTTACCCCCTAAAGATAATGCTTCCAAATTTCCAATACGATGATCATAACTAACAACACCAAATCATGCAAGAAGATTGTTTTTCTTAGGGTATTTCTATTTTCTTGAGGTGTAGGCTATCACATTAAAATTATTCATTATTACCGATCCTAATAACGTTTCAAAACAATATCTGAACACCCCCAATGAGTTCTACACTTTCTAAGACTGTGAGTAGTGGAACAATGGTAATACTCTTTTTGAGCTCCTTCAAGCATTCATCACATTCTTGAGTCTAAAAAAACATTACTCCATTCCATTTAATTTTGGTTATTGGGTTTTAAAATCATGAAAATATCATAAAAATCATCAGTAATAAATATCTAGACCATAAAATTTATAGATCAAAATTACATATGTTTTTTCAGGGTCACTCTTCGATTTCCGTTGACTTTGAACAATCCACATGTACTAATTTTCTAGTGATAACATTGCCAATAAATTATACTTACTCCACCCATAGAACAAATTTTCCATAATTTTCATATATTTTCTTGTTTTTCAATGTCATTTTCATATTGTTCAAATTCTTCTCATGTTCCTCCATGCTCAGGTATTTTATCAGAGTATCATCAGTAAAGAAAACAATAAAAATTCAAGTCTACATCTAAAGACACTATTCATTATGTCCATGATTATTTTTAGGGAATTAGTGTGACTGAAAGGAATAATTATGAACTCATAGAGACTATACCTCATATATAAGGTAGTAATGGGAATATTTTCCTTCATCACATTTAGTCGATGATATCTTGACCAAATCTCCTCTTTAGAGATATTACACACCCCATGTATTGGATCGAAAAATTCATATATCACTGGAAAGGGAGACGTATTCATTATCTGGGTTTTATTGATCTCACAATAATCAATGTAGAGGTGAATTTATCTATACTTCTTCTTGAAAATAGTACTGTTTCACCCAATGGTGAAGAACTAAGACATATAAAATCCTTGTGCAGATTACCCTCTAACTACTTCATTAGCTATTTCATCTCAACAGTGGCCATTCTATAAGTTTCAATTAATATATTAATAAATCCAAGAATATAATCAATGGATAACTCAACTTATAGATTGGGTGGAAGACTAGTCAATTAATGAGTGAACACATCAGTGTAATCCATCATGATAATCATGACCTAGGGCCTTATCACTTAATTTTTGCAATAATTTGAGTGATATATTATTTCTAATAAGGCAGTAACATCCACACTAGGGACAAAGATTCAGAAGTAGATTCACCTTCCGCCTTACACTTGTAATGAATTTGAGGATGCTTTAAAATTTGTAGAGTGATATCCCTTTCCTGACCATTGATGTTGTATTATTATAAAGAAGAAAATCAATGCCCAGTATATCATCAATATCTACCTAGGTGATTATTTCAATAGTTATAAGGAGGTTCAATATAAAAACATTAACCATAGTGGATATATATACATTGGATGAGATAATTTCCCCTATCTTTTCCCTCATAGATAATATAACCAATGTTTTTGGATATGGTTTTTAAATAGTTCTAATAAAAATGAATGATATGAATGAATATATAGAAAACGAATAAAATATTGCATTCACATTTAATGAATAAATAAAAATAATATATTTCACCGCATCATTGGCTTGATACACATCAACTGTAGTGATAGGCTAATATCTTCCTTCTTGCCTTCGATGTTTTTTCTAATTTCCTCTAAATACCCCAGTCATAGGGAATATGTTAAATTAATTCTGAAGTCCCGTACTGTTGAAACACTACCCTACTATCTGAACATTGGTATAAACCTTCCTTTCTTATTCAAAATTAATATAATTCTTCATATCCCTTCGGAAGTTCCAAGTGAGATGCACCATAAGTCCCCATTTGAAGCATTTATGGGTTCCCCTTATAGAGTTCCTAGGATTATTATTCCCATAATATTTAATGATGAAATATTATTACTTTTTCCAGAATTGGATTTATTTTGTAATAAAACCATATTATAATCAATTTTTAATTTATTTCACCGAGCTCAGATGACCATTAAGATTCTCCGAGCCCTATCTCAACTACGAGGGCACAACAGACAATCTCTATATAACAGTCAATGTCATGAATAACCATCTCTTTTAATAGACTCATCTTTAGTTAACTAATGAAGCAATACACCTTCCTTTTAGTGTTTATGATATAATCAGAGGCATATCATTTGTGTCTTGAAATGTTTTCTTAATATTCCCCAATAGACTCATCTTCCTTCTACTTATGTCTATGTAAGTATCTTTCTATATTGAGATGGAGGGTTCGAGGAAAATAATTATTAAAAACCATTTTATTGAATTATTATCCATTGAATCTGTTTCCTCCTTAGACATCATGCTTTTGATTAGTTTCCACCACTGATCAATTAACCCATCAAAATGATAGACTTCTAACAAAATATTCTCTTAATCTGAGTAGTGGAAAAAGGATAATATATTTTCAATGGAGTTAATCCACCATTTTACTATGAGTGGATAAAAAGATCCACTAAAAATAGCAGTCCTTTTTTTCATTAAGGATTCAGTGGAAACTTTCTATTCCCTTTGAGAATGAGGGAATTACATATAATTCATGTTATTATTAATTATTAGAGCCACTTAATGAAGTACTATATTAATTTTTTGACCACCCATTTCCGTCATATTTACCCAGTTGTATTTTTTAAACAAATTTCAATAATTTGAAAAAAATATTTTATATATTTGTAATATCAAATATATTACTCTTTTTAAATATTAAAAAATGTTTATCAATAATTTTTCCTTATTTATATTTTTCTCAGGATTTAACAACTTCATTTCCTCATATATTTTTTCTCATAAAAGATCATAATATTTTGAATCGGATAGAGTTACTTCATTTATAGTATCATATTGAGGTTATATGTATAATATTAATTTTTTACTAGTATTATCATAATTATTTAAGAATTTTGACTCTAAAAAAGAATCAAATCACATTGGTGGAGACTATAGGTCTTAAATTCACAAGGGCGATGAAATAATTCAATTAATGGGTGATAGGGTAAGATAGTAGATGATATATTATTATTATAAAAAATCAATATAATGTAATATTAGTAATATGAATTAATTTTTTCCATTATTATGATGACCAATGGGAGTAAGTGATTGAAACATTGTTTTAATGATTTTTTTGGTAGTAGTATATCATACACATGAGTGAGGTATTTGATTCCCATTTAATGTAGGATAATATTCATAAATAATTTTCAATAAAAATAATCATATATTAATATAGGATATAATTGTCTAATTATATTTTACTTTTAAAAACATTTTATATGGGTATACAATAATAAGAAAAAGATAATTATTTTAGTAATGCGGATTACCAACACATTGAAAAATTGTTTTGGAACCCTTATTAATGACACTAGGATTGAAATTTTGGAGTAATTTTATCTCTATAATAAATATAAGGGATTTAGGTTGATAATATTTCTTTTTCAGATAAATAGATTTCAATGTGCGATGAAATTAGCGGAGATTGTGCTCTTTTATAGTGGAGGATATGAGGAATTTCTTTCAACAACCAAAAATTTTCAATAATGGTATGTAAATCTCACACCATGTTCCAAAAAACTAGTCAATAATAGGGTAATATTAGGTTAATATCAATCCAAAAAAATAATAAAATGAGACACATATTTAAATTTTGTAATTTCGTGTTCTTCTAGGTTTTGTTAATTTTACAATTTTCGTTTTCACATTCGACGCATGTTTTTTAATTTACCTAGGTAATTTATTATTTATTTCTAAAAAAGGTGATCTATTTTATATAATATAGACCAAATTATTTTATATATAAATTCTAATTTTTTTTAAAAAAATATCATGTGTAAAGAATGTAATTGTAACATAGTATAATATTTCTTGCTAAACTATATTTTCTTATTGACCACCATAATAAATTAATTCCCATATTTACTATTAATTATGTAGAAAATGAAATATCAACATTTTAACATATAAAAAATTAATATTTTACAAATAGTTATTATATATTATTAAATTAAATTCACAAAAGTGTCATATTGGAAACTAAATTCAATCTCTTAACCATTAATAAAAACAATGTTTTCCAATGAAAATGACTTCTCAAATACGAAAAGTTTATATATTTAAATTAAAAAAAATTTATTTCTAATTAAATAAATTTTATTAATAATAATATCATTGAAAAATATTTTAATTTAGAAAAATAGAAAATAATCATTTACTCTCTTAATTATTTAAACAAAATACTGGTTTTGAATTACAATCACTATTTTTAACTATTTATAAAAAAATTAAAAAATATTTTTAAAAATTAAAATATGGAATGATTACAAATTAAATTTAAAAATTTATTTCAATTTTAAAAAATTATTTTTTTTATTTTTTTAAATATATATATATGATTTTACACAAAAATCAGTGAAATAACATTTTATTGAAAATAATTTTTTCTACATATAAAGAAATTTAGTCTTCTCCCATGTTTCAAAAACTAATAATTGAATGATTACACCATTGATACAATATAAAATAAATAAATTTATTTAAAATATATCAACAATTCTAAATAATTTATTGCATTATAATATAAACTCTCAATGTGCAATGAAAATATTTTTAAAGAAACATTTTATTTCATTTTAAAGGTCTTATATTTCAATTTATAATTAATTGATAAGAAATAAACCAATTTTTTATCTTTGTAAACCATATATTTTCATTAATTTAATTATTTAAATACATATAAATGTATTTAAAGACTATGTTACAGATACAATAATTAAAAAATATATTTTAATGGTTGTTTAAGCTCACTGTTGTAAGTCATATATGATATCGAATACAATAAAAATCTTTTAAAATCATGGGGGTGAGAGTAATCATCCTTAATATTGATACAATTATTTTATTAAAAAATACTCATAATTCTTTATTTCATAATATAACCATACAAGGGAGTTATTATATTTTTATGAGCTTAAAGTACAAGGTAATTCATTTATTAGTAATTTATTTTTAATTTAAAAATTAATAATGTTATTAATAAAATTCAATAATTTTTTCAAATAGATTTTATTTAGAATAAGAAATAATAAAAGTTAAATTATATTCATTTGAACTTAGTTATAAACTTCCCTACTAGACTATGGTGAAATAAATATAATTTAACATTTAAAATAGTGGCATATTTTTCATTATCTTAATATTTTTTAGCAGTAAAATTTTTTGGCATGTCAAATTAGTTAACATTTTATAGTTTTTATTTTATTAATAAAAACATTATTCATATAATATTCCCCCATTATCATATTTCCTTATAACTCTATTTTTTATCAACAAATTATATATTTTACTCTATTTCAATTTCTTTTTTGTTTAGGGGTTTATAGAGAATTGGGGAGAAATATTATCTACTAGGAATTTTCATATAATGTAATGGATACATGCATTCCATTGGTGATCAGAAATATTTCCTTAGTATTTAGTGGATCATCAAATCATTGAATTATGAGTATTCAGATCATGAGATGTAATTTTCATTGAATATATTTCTATCAAAGATGACATGTTTTTCTATGACTATAACTCTGGGGATTATAAGACAGGAAAAATAGTTCAAACATTTAATCCTCAAGCCCATAATTTTTATGTTCAATGGATATTGGGTTTTTGTTTTTTTTTCACTACATGTCCATTCATAACAAAACCCTATGGGATTTTAAATTATTGTAGGGATCTCCACTCCTAATGTATTATTTGTTCAATTATATATCTATATTGTTGTAGTGGTTTGTCTCTCCTGGTAATAATCTAAATGTTTCTTCATAACATTTTCTTATAGATTATGTGTTGGTATGGTTTTATTCAAGATATTTGGATGATTTATGTTTTTTATCAATCCATTGAGGTTTCATATTACTTGATCTGTAACACCCGAGACTTTTATGTTATATAAATCATCAAAGGAATCTTTTTCTACACAACACTTTCTTGGCTTGCTTTACACGAAATCACGACCTTCCTCGATAGCTTGCGTCGTACGCAATACCGAGTTTCACTAAAAAACGATATGCTATTAAAATATTATTAAAACTAGCCGTTATAAATAGTAATAACCACTTTTTGAAATTTTATAAATTTTATTTTTCAAAATGGACTTCATTTTTGGATATCGAAATTATCCTAGGGTGAAATTTTGGTATTTTTCTGAAAACTTTAAATTTTTTATGAATAGTGAAACCACTAAGTGGTAGTTAAAAAACTGATTTTTTCATAAAACATAATTTTACCGCTTCTGTGAGTGGAATTTCAAAAATCCGAGAGACACGGTTGATGTTAGTAAGTAAAATGTGGTTTAATGAGATGAAAATAATTTTTTGGGTGAATAGTAATTTTTTACTTTTTTTTACCACGGTTAAAAGTAAATAGGGTAATTAAGGGTAAAGATGATATTATTATTACCCTAACACATGTCCTAATTCTATTGGATAAGTGTAATTCGACCAAAAACAAACTTAGGAATAAAATATGACCATTTACGCCCACTTGGAATAGATTAGGACATTTATTATTAATTTATTTAAACAAGGGTTAAAATAGTTAAAATCAAAGTTTAATAAGTAAATAATTTTTAATATAAGGTTATACATAAGATAAATTCGACTATAAATATTCATTAGAAAGATACAAATATTTCCTACATAAGGATATTTTATTTGTAATTTTTAGACATTATATAATTTAATTTATTTATAACACAATGATGATGTAGTAATTATTTTATTAATGAAATATTGACATAATTATTGTTATAAACTCCAAAATAAATGTAATTTGAGACTTTTTATGAATTACACTAATTTTATAGGTTAATATGACATGTTAGTATTGATTTAAGTAACTTGGTTCGACCTAATAATTTTGTTATGATGTTCACAAAAATCAATTACTAAATAGTGTTAAAATTGACAGAAAATAGTTTTTAAAACAAATATTATATTAGTAATTGTTATTTTATTCCTAAAAATCTAAGGTTCGTCCAAATGACTTATATAAGGGTATATATATTAATAATAAACAAATTGGGGTTCTTTTGGCTGCTTATAGTAAGTTTATTAACCTTATAGTATAAGAACACAAGAAGACACGGTAAAAGTAAACATATTTAACATAATGTTAAATCTAAATGATAAGGTTAAAATAGGAACCTAAAGTTGTCTAAATTATATTGTATGAGATTATTTCGACCCATACCCACCTTAGCTTCTAAATATATCAATTTGGAGATATTTAAAACCGAACTTGAATTTATAATAAAATAATATTTTTAGTTTTCCCAAAGGTTCCCCTCTTCTCCCTTATAAAAGGGAACCTCCTCCCCCTCTTCCTCACACCACTTTGAGCCTTCAAGCTCGGCCAACCCCTGAAAATTCCTCCTCTCCAGTTCCCTAGAGACATCATAGAGGTTCTGGTCTTCTTCAAAGACAAATTTTAGTGCCCTAAAAGGAGGTCTCAAAGAAGCACTTCAAAGAAGAGGTAATGTCTGTTACCGATTCTTTCATCTTTATTTTTTCTTCCACTTATTATTCTTTAGTTGTTTCATTATGAAGTAATAATATCAGTATCAATAATAAACTGATATTTTATTATAAGTATGAAACAAACCTATTTCACCATCTATCCATCCTACAGAAAAAGAAATCACCGCGCGTGCGTACGTACGGAATATCGTCTCCACGCCGTGGTGTAATCTATTTTCCACCACCATCATACATGGATGGGTATAGTGGTGTATATAATGACTATATATGAATATTATAAAGTGATACTGATTCTGAAATAGTATACATAAACTCCAATACAATTCCACGATCATAGGAACGATATCATCACTCATGCGTACGTACGGAATACCGTCTCCACGATGTGATGCGACTCGTTCCACATTATCTTCATTTCATAATGATTATATAAATGAATTGAATGAATGAATATTATATATATTACACTAATACCATTCTGTAAATGAGGTATCTATAACCTAATGATAAGAATAAGAATTTACTCGACAAAACACGCATAAGAACAAAAAGTTATAAACACCCAAATAACAAGTAGCAATGAAATATTACTACTAAGAAGCTAAGAATATGACCATATATGATATCATAAAAATAATTATGATTCTGTAATAAGTAAATAACATTATTTAAATCATTATACAGGAGGTTCGGAAACTTACGAAGCAAAACGGGCCTAAGGTAAGGGAAATATCACAATCTCATTTTTATCCGAGATTGTTTATACTTTAGTATTTACTGGGTTGTATTTTATCATCCACATCCATGTTTCCTCAATATGTAATATTATTTCCATCCACCTACAATTATTTAAATCCAATTTTACCCTTTGGTGAGTTTTTAGTTAAAGATATGAATGAAATCTTTTGTCGTTTATCGTACGTGGTACTTTTTGACATTTCCGACAAAAGTACGAGAAGAATGTTTTTTATCTTATACGGCATGAATGGATTTTTAAAACATTATTTCCAAGAATCTTAGTTTACAAGTTTTCAAGTTTATTTTTAATCAACTTCTTTTGTCTTAGAATTGTAATGCATGTTATGAAAGGAAAAGTGTTTTTGAATAAGAAAGGATATTTTCTTCAAGAATGGAGTTCAAGTGTTTTATCAAAATTATTTTCCATCTAAGATAATAAAGGTTTCTGTTTCTATCACTATTATTACATTGATTTGATTATATTGTGATGGAATTATTTTTATCTTATATTAATTGTTTTATGATGTCACGATGTTCAAGATTCCCATTTTTATTACATGGGTTATGCAATGATGTATGGTTTATGATTTTGTGGCACACATAAGAATGGTATCATTATGAGATGGGTGGGACCTATATCTCCCTCCAATGAATTGGGTAAAGATTTTATATCTCATGAGATAGACATGGTTGGAACGGTAGGTTATACCGGTTCAGTGAAACAGGACTGAAATGAGGGTGACTCGGTTCAGAAAGGGACTTTGTCCACTAAGATAGTCTGGCCAATGAGTCTTGACTAACAAGAAATGATTCACTATGATTATGTGTGTATGACACAATGTTTCATGTTTTATGTTATGATTATTGTGATTACATTTCACTTCCATGATTTATCCCATGTTATGAAATTATGATCTCTTTTGCAGGTTATGATTTCCAAAAGTTATGTGCTTATGTATACAATGAGATTGATATTTGTTTTGTTTACCCTTACTGAGCATTTGAGCTCGCCCTTTTGTATGTTTTATTTCCCCAGGTCAGGAAGAAGGTTATTAAGTAGAATATTCCAAAAATGGACTGTAGATATGATGAAATAAATGGGAGGAAAAGTAGAAGCTTTATGAACCAGTTGTTTATGTTTCCCAGTTTCTAAAGACACTATACCTATATGGTCCTTTCATGGTTTTGTTGTATGTTGTAATAAGTGTGCTTCAATTCTGAAGTAATAACAATGTATGTAAACTATGGGTCGTTATAGTTGGTATCAGAGGAAATGTATAGTCAACCTTTGGAAACTAGGATGTGAAAGCCTTAGTAAGAATCCTAAGGATAAGTCTAAGCATAGAACACAATATTAGTGTTTTAGAAATGGCCATGAATAACCTAGGATAAGACCTTATGTGTGAAATTTTATTCTTGAGTATGTGGTTTTCCTATTATAATTAGTGTTTCTCACACTATTATTCTTGGTTTTAGTCAATGGATGGAACCCGAAGGAATCGTGTTAATGCGGAATGCGACGGGCAATGAAATGATTGTCCCCCTGAAGAACCAAATGTTATGGGAGCTGGAATTAAAACTCTTGTAGCCATGCTCACACAACATTCTCAAGCTATGAATCATGCAGGACTTCCAAACGAGCAAAGAAAGGAGCAACATTCTGTTGAATCCTTCATGAGGCAGCGTCCACCTTCTTTCAGTGAGTCTACTGATCCATTAGTTGTTGTACAATGGATTAGTACTACTGAAAAGATATTTTCAGTTCTTCAATGCTCTGAACATGATAAAGTCATCCTAGCAGTGTATCGTTTGGAAGGAGATTCTGATCAATGGTGGAATCTTATTAAGAATACGAGGAAAATGGATGAAATTGAGTCCATGGAATGGGACGAGTTCAAGAGCTTATATTTCAATAAGTACTTCCCTCATATTCTCCGAACAAAGATGGAGAAAGAGTTTCTTGAAGTGATGCAAAAGGATGATGAATCTGTTGGTACCTATGAAGCAAATTTTACAAGACTTGCAAGTTATGATTCTGGTATTATTATCCAACCTGAGAGTAAGATCGATCGATTCATTAGTCGCTTAAAACCAAGTCTTCGAAGGGCATTAGCCATAAGGGACTCCAATAGCTACGAGGAAATCATTAGATGTGCTCTCAAAGTTAAGATAGAGATTGGAGTAACCCATCAGTCATATGGGTTTGATAAGAAGAAGAAAATGGAATTCAAAGGAAAATCTAAAGAGCCCACTGAAAAGAAGATGAGCTTTCCCTTATGCTCAATGTGTGGAAAGAAACATGGAGGGAGTTGTCTTAAAGGGACAAGTAAATGTTTCTAATGTGGAAAGGAAGGTCCTCGGGCATTTGAATGCCGCGATTATGGGAAGAAGATGTCTAATGATGCAAACAAAGGAAGGGATACACAGAATGAACCTACTACACTTCAAATTTTCAAGTGCAAGGAGATGGGTCATTATGCCAATAAATGCCCTATTCCAAGGGTTGATGATTATGGTCGACATCAACAAACTCTTAAGGATAAAGACAAAGGAAAGTCACATGCAATTTCTATCAGCGATGTGGAGTACGATAACGATGTGGTGAAATGTACACTTACTATCCACTCTAAAGTAGCAAATGTTTTATTTGATTCTGGATCCACCCACTCTTTTATTTCTGAAGAATTTTCTAAGGGTATCACCGTATTACCTCAACAATTAGATGTTGAGTTAGCCGTGACAACACCTAATGGCACAACAGTCGCATCAAAAGTTTATAATTCTTCTCCGATCGAAGTTCGTAGGAAAGTGCTTCCTTCAAATCTTGTGGTCCTTCCTATAGTGGAATTTGATGTGATTCTTGGCATGGACTGGCTTTCTCTACATGGAGCTCATATCAATTTCCAATGAATGGAAGTCACATTTCATATTCCAGATCAATCTATGATCATCTATCGATGCAAGGTTGAACATAACCTTCCAGTGGAAATTTCTTCCATTTTATGGGTATTGATTCCACTAAATGAAGGTTATTTATCTCAAATGGTTGGTGAGAAACTCATGATTAAGAATATGCCCATTGTATGGGAGTTTGATGATGTCTTTCCAGAGGAATTATCGGGTCTTCCACCAAATCGTGAAGTTTAGTTTTCAATAGAACTCATACCGGGTGCTTTGCCTATTTCAATTGAGTTGCAGGAATTGAAGAAGCAACTCCAAGAGAATCTTGATAAGGGATTCATACGCCCTAGTGCGTCACCTTGGGGAGCACATGTTCTATTTGTTAAGATGAAATATGGATCAATGAGACTCTACATTGATTATCGAGAACTTAACAAGATCACTATCAAGAACAAATATCCTCTCCCACGCATTGATGACTTATTTGACCAACTACGAGGAGCTCAATAATTTTCTAAGATTGATCTTCGTTCAGGTTTTCATCAATTAAGGGTCAAAAGGGAGGATATACCAAATACGGCTTTCCGTACAAGGTATGGACACTATGAATTTATAGTGATGCCATTTGTTCTTACTAATGCCCATGCTATCTTCTTGGATCTGATGAATACTGTCTTTAGAGACTATCTTGATCAATTTGTGGTAGTCTTTATAGACGATATTCTTTTCTATTCAAAGAGCAAGGAAGAACATGAAGATCACTTGCGAATTATATTGAAGACCCTGAGAAAGGAGAATCTTTATGCCAAATTTACCAAGTGTGAATTTTGGCTTCAAAAAGTTGCATTTTTGGGTCACATAATCTCAAAAGAGCGGATATCTGTGGATCCAGCAAAAACAGAGGTTATCGAAAGATTGTCAAGACCAACAATAGTAACTAAGATCCGAAGTTTTCTTGGTTTGGATAGATATTATCGAAGTTTTGTGAAATATTTTTTTCAATTATCTAATCCACTCACCAAGATGACTCGGAAAGGAGTTATGTTTCTTTGTACGAAGGAATGTGAAGAGCATTTCAAGGAGTTGAAACGAAGTTTATCCAGTGCACCTGTGCTCACACTGCCCTATAGTGGAGAAGGGTTTGTGATCTACAGTGATGCATCCAAAAAGGGATTGGGGTGTGTTCTTATGAAAAATGATATGGTGATAGCTTATGCCTCATGATAGTTGAAAATCCATGAGCAAAATTATCCAACACATGATTTGGAGTTAGCTGCGGTAATCTTTGCATAAAGGATTTGGAGTCATTACCTTTATGGTGAAACGTGTGATATTTATACTGATCATAAAAGTTTAACGTATATTTTCACACAAAAGGAGCTGAATATGCATCAAAGAAGATGGTTGGAGCTGATTAAGGATTATGACTGCTCAATCCATTACCACCCTGGGAAAGCAAACAAGGTGGCAGATGCATTAAGTCGACAAGACCATGCTAGTTTATCCATGATGAGGATCACAAAAGATCCAATATTTATGGATTTACAAAGGATGGATCATGGAATTATAATGGAAGGGGAAAAATCTTATCTTTCTCAAATTAATGTTCAACCATCTATACATGTGAAGATTAAAGAGGCACAGAATGAAGATGTTGAGTTACAAAAGAAGGTGAGAAATGTTCCTGGATTCAACCTTGATTGTGATGGGATAATAATGGTTAGGAATCGGGTTTGTGTTCCTCCCATCCCCGAATTAAAGAAGGAGCTGCTGGATGAGGCTCATAGTTCTTCATTATCTATTCATCCTAGAAGAACGAAGATGTATAGGGACCTGAAAGAGTACTTCTGGTGGGATGTCATGAAAAGAGATGTTGCTAAATTTGTCTCTCGATGCTTGGTTTGTCAACAAGTTAAAGCTGAGAGACAGAAGTCTAAGGGGATGTTACAACCATTACCTATACCCGAATGGAAATGGGAAAACATCACTATGGACTTTGTCACAAGACTTCCTAAAACATCCAAAGGCAATAATGATATTTGGGTCATAGTTGATCGTCTTACAAAGTCTGCACACTTCATTGCTATTAGAGAGGATTTCTCTCTGGATAAGCTTGCCAAGATATATGTAAAGTAAGTGGTAATATTGCATGGAGTACCACTTTATATTATATCCGATCGGGATCCGAGATTTACCTCTAAGTTCTGGAGAAGTCTTCAGCATACTCTGGATACAGAGTTGAGATTCAGCACTACTTATCATCCTCAGACAGATGGTCAGTCTGAGAGAAAAATTCAAACCCTAGAAGATATGTTGAGAGCTTGCTCTATGGATTTCAAAGGTGGTTGGGATCAACACCTACCATTGGTGGAATTTTCTTATAATAATAGCATTCACTCCAGTATTCAGATGGCTCCTTATGAAGCTCTCTATGGAAAGAAATGCCGGACTCCAACATGCTGGGATGATGTTGGGGAAAGAAAGCTATTAGGACCTGATCTCGTTGATGAAATGGCAGAAAAGGTCAGATCTATTCAACAACACATAAGGCCTGCTCAGAGTCGAAAGAAAAGTTATGCCGACAACTGAAGAAATGACCTAGAGTTTGAAGTGGGTGATAAAGTGTTCTTACGAATATCTCCCTGGAAGAGGGTTATGAGATTTGGAAATAAGGGGAAGTTGAGCCCTAGATATGTAGGTCCTTTCGAAATACTGGATCATGTTGGGAAGGTAGCTTACCGATTGGCGCTTCCATCGAATCTCTCTCAAGTTCATGATGTGTTCCATGTATCTCTCCTGAGAAAGTACATACCTGATCCTTCACATGTTCTCAGCTCATAAGTTGTACCACTGGAGCAAGATCATTCTTATGAAGAACAAACGATAGAGATTCTGGATCATAGCCAAAAATTCCTACCAAACAAGACAACTCGATTGGTGAAAGTTTTATGGAGGAACCACCAATTAGAAGAAGCTACATGGGAGCTTGAGGATATGATGAGGGAGAGGTATCCTCATCTGTTTGTTACAAAGTGACAAATTTTGAGGGAGAAATTCATTTTAAGGGTGGTAGAATGTAACACCCAAGACTTTTATGTTATATAAATCATCAAAGGAATCTTTTTCTAAACAACACTTTCTTGGTTTTCTTTACACGAAATCGCGACCTTCCTCGATAGCTTGCGTCATACGCAATACCGAGTTTCACTAAACAATGATATGCTATTAAAATATTATTAAAACTAGCAGTTATGAATAGTAATAACCACTTTTTGAAATTTTATAAATTTTATTTTTCAAAATGGACTTCATTTTTTGATATCGAAATTAGCATAGGGTGAAATTTTGGTATTTTTTCTGAAAACTTTCAATTTTTGATGAATAGTGAAACCACTAAGTGGTAGTTAAAAAACAGAATTTTTAATAAAACATAATTTTACCGCTTCTGTGAGTGGAATTTCAAAACTCCAAGAGACACGGTTGATGTTAGTAAGTAAAATGTTGTTTAATGAGATGAAAATAATTTTTTTGGTGAATAGTAACTTTTTACTTTTTTTACCTCGGTTAACAGTAAATAGGGTAATTAAGGGTAACGATGATATTATTATTACCCTAACACATGTCCGAATTCTATTAGATAAGTGTAATTTGACCTAAAACAAACTTAGGAATAAAATAAGACCATTTAGGCCCACTTGGATTAGATTAGGACATTTATTATTAATTTATTTAAATAAGGGTTAAAATAGTTAAAATCAAAGTTTAATAAGTAAATAATTTTTAATATAATGTTATACATAAGATAAATTCGACTATAAATATTCATTAAAAAGATAAAACGATTTCCTACATAATTATAGTTTATTTGTAATTTTTAGACATGAAATAATTTAATTTATTTAGGACACAATGATGATGCAGTAATTATTTTATTAATGAAATATTGACATAATTGATGTTATAAACACCAAAATAAATGTAATTTGAAACTTTTTATGAATTCCACTAATTTTATAGGTTAATATGACATGTTAGTATTTATTTACTTAACCTGGTTCGAACTAATAATTCTTTTATGATTTTCACAAAAATAAATTACTAAATAGTGTCAAAATTGACATAAAATAGTTTTTAAAACAAATATTATATTAGTAATTGTTATTTTATTCCTAAAAATATAAGGTTCGGCCAAATGACTTAGATAAGGTTATATATATTAATAATAAAAAATTGGGGTTCTTTTGGCTGCTTATGGTATTTTTATTAACCTTATAGTATAAGAACACAAGAAGACACAGTAAAAGTAAACTTATTTAATTGTATGTTAAATCTAAATGATAAGGTTAAAATAGGAACCTAACTTGTCTAAATTCTATTGGATGAGAGGATTTCGACCCATCCCCACCATAGATTCTAAATATATCAATTTGGAGCTATTTAAAACCGAACATGACTTTATAATAAAATAATATTTTTAGTTTTCCCAAAGGTGCCCCTCTCCTCCCTTATAAAAGGGAACCTCCTCCCCCTCTTCCTCACACCACTTTGAGCCTTCAAGCTCGGACAAACCCTACCAATTACTCCTATCCACTTCCCTAGAGACATCCAATAGGTTCTTTTCTTCTTCAAAGACCCATTTTAGTGCCCTAAAAGGAGGTCTCAAATAATCACTTCAAAGAAGAGGTAATGTCTGTTACTGATTCTTTCATCTTTATTTCTTCTTCCACTTCTTCTTCATTAGTTGTTTCATTATGAAGTAATAACATCAGTATCACTCATATACTGATATTTATTATAAGTATGAAACTACCCTATTTCACCATCTATCCATCCTACGGAAAAAATAAATCACCGCGCGTGCGTACGTACGGAATATCGTCTCCACGCCGTGGTGTAATCTATTTTCCACCACCACCTTTCTTGGATGGGTATAGTGGTGTATATAATGACTATATATGACTATTATAAAGTGATACAGATTTTGAAATAGTATACATACACTCCAATACAATTCCACGATCATAAGAACGATATCATCACTCGTGCGTACGTACGGAATACCGTCTCCACGATGTGATGCGATTCGTTCTACATGATCTTCATTTCATAATGATTATATAAATGAATTGAATGAATGAATATGATATATATTAAACTAATACCATTCTGGAAATGACGTATCTATAACCTAATGATAAGAATAATAATTTATTCGACAAAACACGCATAAGAACAAAAAGTTATAAACACCCGAATAACAAGTAGCAATGAAATATTAGTACTAAGAATCTAAAAATATGACCATATATGATATCATAAAAATATGTATGATTATGGAATAAGTCAATAAAATTATTTAAATCATTATATAAGAAGTTCATACACTTACGAAGCAAAACGGACCTAAGGTAAGGGAAATATCACAATCTCATTTTTATCCGAGATTGTTTATACTTTAGTATTTACTGGGTTGTATTTTATCATCCACATCCATGTTTCCTAAATATGTAATATTATTTCCATCCACCTAAAATTATTTAAATCCAATTTTAACCTTCAGTGAGTTTTTAGTAAAATATATGAAAGGAATATTTTGTCATTTTTCGTACGTGGTACTTTTTGACTTTTCCGACAAAAGTAGGAGAAGAATGTTTTTAACTTATACGACATGAATGGATTTTTAGAACATTATTTCCAAGAAGATTCCTTTACAAGTTTTCAAGTTTATTTTTAATCAACTTTTTTTAACTTATAATTGTATTACATGTTATGAAAGGAAAAGTGTTTTTGAAGAAGAAAGGATATTTTCCTCAAGAATGGAGTTCAAGTGTTTTATCAAAATTATTTTCCATCTAAGATAATAAAGGGTTCTGTTTCTATCCCTATTATTACATTGATTTGATTATATTTTGATGGAATTATTTTTATCTTATATTAATGGTTTTATGAGGTCACGATGTTTAAGATTCCCATTTTTATTACATGGGTTATGCAATGATGTATGGTTTATGATTTTGTGGCACACATAAGAATGGTATCATTATGAGATGGTTGGGTCCTATATCTCTCTCCAATGCATTGGGTAAAGATTTTATATGTCATGAGATAGACATGGATGGAACGGTAGGTTATACCGGTTCAGTGAAACAGGACTGAAACGAGGGTGATTCGGTTCAGAAAGGGACTTTGTCCACTAAGATAGTCTTGCCAATGAGTCTTGACTAACAAGAAATTATTATCTATGATTATGTGTGTATTCCACAATGTTTCATGTTTTAAGTTATGATTATTGTGATTACATTTCACAGCCATGATTTATCCCATGTTATGAAAATTATGATCTCTTTTGCTGGTTAAGATTTCCAAAAGTTATGTGCTTATGTATACAATGTGATTGATATTTCTTTTGTTTACCCTTACTGAGAATTTGAGCTCACCCTTTTGTATGTTTTATTTCCCCAGGTCAGGAAAAAGGTTATTAAGTAGAATATCCCAAAAATGGACTCTAGATATGATGAAATAAATGGGAGGCATAGTAGATGCTTCATGAACCAGTTTTTTATGTTTCCCAGTTTTTAAAGACACTATACCTATATGGTCTTTTCTTGGTTTTGTTATATGTTGTAGTAAGTGTGCTTCAATTCTGAAGTAATTACAATTTATGTAAAGTATGGGTCGTTATATGATCTCTTACAAATCATTATCCTCAGTTTTCCAATCATTGTTGTTGAAGGAATGTAAGGTTCCACTGTTATTGAGGTAGGTGTTTCGATATAATGTGTTAATTATATGCATTTATTGTCATTATTTTTATATATACATGGATATATCAATTAATTCTATTGATTTTTTGTTTTAGGGGATTCCATTCAAAGATTAATCTTTTTAAAGGTTTTCTCTTTAATAGTTGTGTTTTTTTCAAACAATGTCATTGATTAAATGCATGAATACTGTTATTTTTTTCAGAATAGGATTTAAACCAACAAATCATATTAATGTGCATTGATATTTTTTATAAAATTAATATCATGATTTTGAAATGTTTTTTAGTAAAAAATATAAACTTTGGGATTCTTGAGAGAATTATTAAATAGACATAGGTTACCATATTGTGTGTGGCTCCAACAAGGGTTACTTTTGGGATATCAAAAAACTATATAAGGAATCAATATTATTTGGTACCAACATATATTTGGTTTAAGATTATTATATGTTAAATACATATTCCCATATTATAATTACAAATATAGAGTTATTTTCCATTTATATATTATTTAAAACATGATAGATTATTTAAATTAATGTTGATCATATTTTCCATCATGAGGTTGTATAAAAAATCATTTCATGATAGGTAATTTTTTATATATATGCTTTTACATGACTATGATATGGTGTTTCAATATTAACCACTCATTTTTCCCTTATACTTTTCCTAAAACATGACATGTTAATAATAAAATAATTTCTAAAAAGAAATTGAAATTATTTTCAAATGGGTTAGTATTTATGAATGAACTTGGAAAACTATTTTTTTATAGAATATTTAAATACTACAATTGTGATAGTAGATTTTTTATACATTTGGAGGTGGTTTATTTTTGGTATTTTTATCAAATAAGACATATTCATTTTGGGAAATTCAAGAACTCATATTTTATGATCAATGTAAAAGAAATTGAATCTTTTATCTTGTTGACTTATCTTTTTTGTTGCTAGATTCAATGTGGGGTTTTTTGGTGGTAATGATTTGAAAAACAAGATTTTTTGGTCTATAATCCTCTATATTTCTGGTTTAACTTATTTTTAAATTTATATTTTTGGATATTTTACTTCCACTGTAAAATTTAGTGGTAAACCATTTTTAGTTATATTCCATACATTTATCCCTTATCATTATTATATATCACCATGTGATTGACCAGCTTCAGAGACCTATCTAGTTGAAACAGACTATATTATTATCAATTGGTATCAGAGTGATGCTTTTCCTGATGAATTTTAGTAATACATGATTTTTTTTAATTTTCTTTTAAAAAAAGGAGGTAAGACTATTGGAAATATGTTAATAAGTGCGTGAGAGTTTGTAGCCGGATCAGAACCATTTCTCAACTCATGCTATAATGGATTATATGGATATTATTACTAGTTTAGAGGCTAGTAGTTTGAGGAAATTTAAATGATATAGGTAGGATTTTTATTTACAGGGTTATATTCATTCTTAAATTTACCTCATTAAATCTATATAATTTATAATTAAATTAAATTATACTTTTATTAATATATTATATCAATAACAAATTTTTATTTTATGATTTTGGAATATAATCATGATTGATTTTTTTTCACTATCATTATTCAATAATTCTTACGAATTATCTCTTCCATATCCAAGGTAGGAAACATCAATACATGTTCCTCATGAAATGCCTCATGTGTACCCTATTTTGGTTAAAACATTTATCTACACTATTAATAATACCGGTCAAGATGGTGTCAGGAATCCAGGTCGAAATGTGGATCATGAATCAAAATTTATAGTACATCAACCACCTAACTTCAATGGAGATAAAATATCACATGAATATGAATAGTGTCTATGTTGTATTGATAGGTTCTTTAATATTTTGATGACTTTTTTTGACACAATTGTGGGTTTATCCACGTATTTATGTATGGTAAAAAAATATGGTGGGAATCTATTATCAAAACTATATTTCATGAGGATCAAAACTAGGATAATTTTCATTAAATAGTCAATGACATTTTCTATCCTCAAACTGTACAAGGTGTAAACAACCTAGGGTTGATCACCTTAGTGTATTGGGATAAAACCATTCTACATTATTCCATCCATTATTCCTAGACTGTGCATTGAGAACTGGACCTTTTAACTTATGAGTACATCATGTATCAAAAGTTTGAGTTAGGATTGATGTAGGATATTTTTCAATGTTGATTTAAAAGATCCTTCTAATGATTATTGAGATAGTTGATAATGAAAAATTTCACAAGGCATATATAACAAGAAATATTTGTTTTGTTGTATATTTTATTGGTGTAGTTGATAGCTAGAATATGTCTTATAGCTATAAATGGATATGAAAGGGTGTTTAGTTTTCATTATGTTAGGTTTCAAGGGCTTCATCAAGATATTAGAAGTTTATTTTCTATTAGTGTGGATAGAGTTATTGTAGAATGAATAATTATATAGAGACTCTAAAGGCAGTTCATGGTTGTGGAGAGTCTCATAATCTATATTGTTTTTGTTGAAGGATTCCACAAGTCTATATGTTTGGATCCACATTCACCATCGGTTCATATGTTAGTATTAGTATATATCGATTTTCATTATTATCCTCATGATAATGGGGTGTTCGTGGGGCTATGTAATATTACATAGAATATGGCATTTTATGAATTTATGTCATGAAATATGAACATGAGGAATCTAATTCAGTGTCAACTTCTATTAGATCTAAAATGAATATTTTGTCTTTTTTGGTGTTTTCTATGATTGATACAAGTTCTACTCATTATTATATATTAGAATTTATATTTAACATGATGGGATTATGTTGATATAATATTATGATGCCATTATATGTGTCTACACCTTTGGGAATGACATCTTAAAATCATTTCAAATGTCCTACATGTCGAGTGATGATAGTAGACCTCGACCTGGTATGGGGAATTTGATTTATTGAAATTTTAATATTAAACATGATTTCATTATTGTAATGGATGATCAAATTTATGGCCCATATAGAGTATCATCATCATCGTGTTTTGTTTTTATCTTTAACTTATGTCACTGAAGTGTTTCATGGTGGCTTGGACTCTAGATCATTAAGGGTGAGGCTAGAGATTCACTGTTATTGGGAAATATCATGCTAGTTTTAAATTATGTATCTTTATACAGGTAAATATTTTATGGAATTAAATTTCTAGAATATATTTTCATATACCCTGAGTTCTTTCTATACGATTATATTAATTCTCCACTGTGGGTAAAGATTGAGTATACTGTTGATATACTCCCAAGTATTATTTCCATTTCATTTCTATAATATATAATGAAACATTCTACGAGGGAGGATCATTTTTTCAATATTGCAGAATTAGAGGCTAATTAAATTAATATTTATTTCATTTTACAATGGGTGTTCACTTTCCTCTAGATAAGAATAATGACAGGTGTCTTAGACATTGTATGGATTGGGGGAGTTTAATCAGTGACTATTATGACCGAATGTATTCTTCCTAAGATTAATGATCTTATTTACCATCAAAGAGGGTCATCATGGGTTCCAATTTTTGAACATAAGTTATGACACTACCATTTTATTGTTTTAGAGGATGATATACAAAAAATGGTGTTTTATAGCAGGTATTGGTATATATAGTTTTTATATATTCACTTTTGACACACTAATCCACATTTTGTATTAATTAATTTTTATTACTAGAATCTTTAATTGGTTTATGAAATATTTCTATTGTTTTCATGCCTAATATTTTGGTGTACTCTATAGTAGAGATGAATTTTAAAGAATTTTTGGATATCATTAACAGAACATTGAGGGATAGTCATCTTTATGGTATGATTTCCAAATATGAATTTGGATTCTATATGAATTTCCTCTTATGAATATTATAACTGATTGGGTCAAATCCGTAGATCAAAAAATGGTATAAAAAGATATGTCTTCAAATAGTTTCATAAAAATGTTTTACATCAGAATCGTCATGGGGATGGATAAATATTACAGAATTTTTATACAGGATATATCCAATATCTCATATTTGATGATAACATTAAACCATAAGGGTGTATGGTTTTAATAGAATAAATTTTCAAATTCATTTTGAGGATTTGAAGGCAAAGTTGAATTTAGACCCAATTTTGATTCATCCATTATTGTGTTAGGGTTTTACGGTTTTCATTAATGCTTCTAGTATTAGTTTGGGATCTGTATTGATGCATTAAAAATAGGTGGTGGACCATGTCACTCTATATTGATTCCAAAAATAGGATAACTGACGTACCTGTGATCAATATTTAATATATTTATGCATGCAATCAAAATGTAGCATTAATACCTCTTTGGTGGGAGTATCGTCATTATTTGGATTTTGGTAGTTCATACACTCTTGGTAATTTTAATAATGTTACTTGTTCACTGATAAGAATTATATTTATGTATTATCTAAATGGATCAGTTAAGGAATGTTATCTGATGATTTTGTTTGATAATAACTACATGTTAATAGAAGAGGATGGTGGAAAAATGTTCCTAGTGTCTTCAAAATATGGTTATGAATTTGATGAGGCAGTTTATATTGATCTAGTAATAAACATTATATAAAAATACTTGGATAAATTTCATTATGGTGGGGATATGTGAGGTGAGTATTCTCTGTCTCCCAATAGTGATTTATTATTTTGAGTCATTTTTGTTTTTTATTTTACCCTTGGAAGTAGTTAATGGAATGTGGACCATGTTCTTTCCAACCCATGGACCATAAAGCTACAAATATGTATCATGAATTGAAATATCATTATTGGTGGATAAGGATGATTTGTATGATTGTTTACTTTATATCATGGTGCCTCACTTTTTAGACAATCACGGGGGAACCCATAATACCTATTCTTTCTGAATCTATTTACTAATTATTGTATGAAAATGGAAGATTATTTCAATGATATATTTCAATTTTTACCAAAAAATCATAGTGGGAATGATTTTATTTTAGATAAACCCAATCAATTAATGAAATCACCACATTTATAACTAATCCACAAGATGAAAGATGTGGAGAAACATGTGGTCTTATATGTATGAGATATTTTGAGACTTCATGGGGATCCCTCTATTCATGTAACTGATAGGGACAAAATGATTACACACATATTTTGGAAAGGATTATTGGAGTAGATATGTTCCCAAAAAAAATTGATCATGAAATTTCATTCATAAGAATATGGGAGGATATGGAGATCTATCCATTTTCCAAAGGATATGATTGGGGATTATGTTCTTGATTTTGGAGGGTATTGTCAAAAAAAGTATCTCTAGATTAATTTGGTAATAACAACATTTATCAGTCTCCTACATGGATGGTTCCCTTTGTTGTGGGGAATATGATTCCATTTAGACCCCCCTTATGAGAGAAGAGTTTGGAGAGATGTACATATTTAACAAATGACTCATTTAGTGGGAGAAGGAAAATTTCTTCTTAATCAAGAAGATTTTTTTTACTAATAATGAAATATAAAATTTTTTATATAGAAAATAATCATTGGATTATACAGTTAGAGGTTAGTGATCATTTTACTCTTATAGATTCACTATTATTGGTGTATCATGGTTTGGGTATGTATAATATGTTAGAACCAATGGTTTTGGGGACCATTGAGATTGTTGGACTACATGGGATGGTAGCCTATCTGTTGGACTTACACTCTTTCTTGAAATCAATCCATGACATGTTTTATTTTTCCCTAAATAAGAGTTATATAAAAAATCATTCCTATGTGATTTATTTAGAGGATTTAGGTCATTTTTCCAATACAAAAATTATTGGGAAACCAATTCATATTATGGGCTTCTAGGATCAGGTATTGTGTAGTAAATTGATAAATAAACTATGGGAATTATGGTAGCGTGAAGGGTATGTCCATGAGATGTGGATTCTAGAATCATTTATGAGCTAGTGGTGGCCTTCTAATTTTGGTAAAACATTTTATTGTGATCTTTTTTGGGTTAAAAATCACTTATTGGAGGGATATTATAAAACCCATTTTCATCCATGATGAATTTTTTTATTTTTTTGTCTTTTTTAACTGGATTTTTTTTTATAATTTCAGGGGGGAAGAACTAGAAACAAGGTTTTTGAACATAGTATAATTGTTACACATGTTTATTGGTCATTGTACATGGGTTATGAGTCTCATACAGGGTGTGAAAGCATTAAACTACATGAATTCTGATCGTTTCTTTTAATATATGATGTATAGATTTTTATCATAGGTGACTTGATTTTTGGTGTCATTAATTCCTAGGATTACATTCCATGAATGGAATAAAAATATTATCCTTGAGAATAGTGGTTTTATGTGTGATTAAAAGTTAATTTTTTTCCATTTTTCCAAAACCGTTCCAACTAATCCACTAGGTGAATTTTGATGACTTTTTTATCCCACTCTCTAATAGTATAATTTGGTTAGTGATTGATTTTTATTAGGGTTTCTGTCTATTTCTATGGGTAGTAATCATACTATTTATTCCAATACATTCTTCTTGGCTTCTACATTGGATGATTTTATGGTTTATATATGTTATCAATTGGTATTTTTTATCAATAATTTATTGTTTCAAATCATGCCTTGTACTATGATTGTTGATAAGTTGTTTTCCCATATATGTTTTTGAAGGAGGACATGGTTCCATTATTCTTTAGGTGCTTATTCGATACAATGGGTTAATTATATAAATTTTGTTTCATTTTTTAATAATTCCATTAGGTTGTTAAATTCATTTTTGTGATAATAGGTTTCAATGGATTATATTGAATGATAACTGTTTTTATAATAGTTTTTTGTAAAATAGGGGGTTTTGACATAATTTCTATGATTAAAGGATGGAATGGGGTTTTTACATTCAAATGGGTTTTCAAACACATAACTATATTTTCTTATTTTTGATAATATTTAAAAAATATATTACCCTCATTTTCAAATGTATTTTTTAAAAAATTCCAAATTGGGAAATTCTTGTGTGTCAAGAAGGATACATAGATTACACAGGTTTGTGTGGAACCACTAGGGTCTATATTTGGAATATTGATGGATTTGGAAAGTCTCAATATATGGTGGTACCAAAAAATATATATATTAAGAATCTTTTATTTCTATTACATATTCCAATTTTTTGAGGCCTAATATATAGTTCACTGTTATTTGTGTTTCATTTTTCACATGATGGATTATGTCGAGGATTGTTTCTCATAAGGTCTCTCCTCAGTTTGTATGAATTGTATCACATGACATGTAATTTCAGGGATATTTTTTTACGTTATTACTTTATTGTGTGTAAAACTATTTCCATACTTCATTGATTATACTTTACACATTCCATTGTTTTGAATATGAATGTCCTTTAAGAAAAAAAAGTAAAATAATTTACTAATGGGTTTTGATTTATGATGATGAATGTATATTTTCTCTAAAAACGAATGATAGAATATATCTTATCATTAGACCTTATATAAGTCCTATAGTGCTATCCTAATGGGCATTGTGATTACCCCGTATTTAACCATTATGTGGTTTTAGATATTGTATGGTAAGAACCATGTAATGGGAAGACCATATTGTATCCTAAAGAATTAACATTTTTTCTTACTTCTTTCATAGTGTAATTTTTTGGAGGTGACATTTTATCACATTGAGACTTGTTTATCTTGATATTTTATACTTCCTATTTTATCTTTCGTTGGATTTTATTGTTTTGATCTTGGTCAGATTTTTTTCATCAAATTTTTGCAATTAATTTATTTCATTTTAATAGAATTATTGATGAAAGTTTTTAATTATATTTGTTCTATTCACTAGTTGGAATACTAGTTTTAAATATATTTTTGGTCTACCATGACTGGATGGTTAAATTAAAAAAATTAAACTATTATTATTTATATGTATTTGTCTAGTAATGATAGTCCAATACATTTTTGTCACGATCGATCACATATTGTAAAGCATATTTTTCAATATGTTCATCTCTCTGGAAGAATATTTCTTATTCCACAATTTTTAGATATTTTATCATCATAAAAATCCTATACATTCAATCAATTAAAATAAATCTCAGTTGTCAATTCAATATCGTCTCCAAATGATAAAATATACAAAATATTATTAAATATTTTTGACTCCAAGTATTTTCCTTAAAGTTCTCCATCAATAAATCTTCTTTTATTATCAATGAACATTACATGTTCCACCTAGTATTTTATAATTTTCAATTAATCCATTATAATATTAATAATATCTATAGCTATTCATTTATTAGAATAAAATATGGTCATTATTTTTTAAAACCGTCATACATATCTGACATGTCAATCAATAGTTCAACAAATAGAATTATACAATATTAATTATCCAATATTCGTCCAAAACTACTATACAATTTTAGAATTCCTTATTAGTTTTTTACTCTAACATAAAAACAATTAATCTAGTGGAATCTAGAAAATTTACTAATGGAATATTCAATATTATATGCTAGGGTTGAATTATTTATTTATTTTTTAAAGATGATTGATTTTATATGGAAAGAGTTTAATTATTTATGACCATTGAATCATATCCATACTACTCATCATATAGTTTATTTGGCCAACTAGAAAATTTTTATAAAAACATAATACATTATTTATGATCATGTAACTAAATAATTCAACAATTCATCAAAAAAATTAATATATATTTTAAAAAATAAAATACACATCCCTATAGTTGGGACAATATCCCCAAAATGATTTTTAAATCATTAATAAAATTTACTGATTAATATTATAGTTCATCATGAATCTCCCCATTTGATGAAAAATTTAAAGTTGATCCTAATTTAAAACATTAAATTTAGTTATGAATCACATCAGATATTTTAAATTTTCAACTAAAATAAAAATCATTTAATTCCCTGAAAATTCTTGAATATCATAGAATAATATCCCATGTATTTTTAATTGTTAAACTTTGTTTAAAAAAATATTTATGTATATATAAATATTTATATTTCTCTCATCTATAAATCATTGAAAATTATAATTTTAAGACACATTCATATAACATATTTTTATTCTAAAAATATTCAAGAGCGTGATGTCAAAAATTCATGTTTATCCTTTAAAAAAAGCATGGCTTCAGAACAATTGTGAAATCAATATATATATATATATATATAAAGTGTATCAGTTTATAGCACCATGTATGTCCATATAGTATAATTATTTTCCTTAAACACATTTATGTAGTTAAACTCCTCCAAAAACATGCTACCTATAGAATGATGATAACTTATCATTGTGAATTTTTTACACCGTGATAAAATATAATTGTCAAAGTATAGTAGTAAATAATTAATAACATTATAATTTAAAAAATTGATATTTATTATTTATTCTAATTAATGTTTCCTCATTATATTTTATGGAAGGGACTGTATTTAGGTGAACCCATATTAAATTACACTATAATACATGAATTCATACATAAAGATACATTAAATACAACCCCCAAATAATATGTATCTTAGTTCTAATTATAAATTTGGTACATAGAATGTTAACATGAAACATGGGTACAAAATTATTATATGAAAACATGAAAATGATAGCTTATATCATATATCCTCTGAAAATAATTTGGATATCCCTGAGAAACACATAAGAAATGGAAAATCTATATAGCCCAGTTTGGGTATGAAAAACACATAATTTGTTAAAGAAGTAAATGTGGACCGATTAAAATGTCATGGTAATATTATAGGGGTGGAAATAATACTCTTGATTAATGTTGAATGATATAACATTATAATGTAAATAAAATATAAGAATGTGTCGACAACTTAAAAAATAAAATAATAAATATAATTAAAGTCTAAAGTAATATAAAAAATAAAATTGTGATCTTTGTATGACCTAAGCTTAACTATTAATGGAAAATATTATTATACAAACACCACCTAATTAATTATATGGAAACATAATTCTCATACCATCCCTAACTTTTATATCATATACATTTATATGTGTACCCAATAGATCCTAAAAAATTAGTGTGAATTTCAAAAAATATAACTAGATAGTTAGGAAGTAATCTTTACATGCATGAATAGAAAAATTAAATGAATTACAAGAAAAACTATGTGATTATCCAAGAGAGGAAATGGTGATATGTATTCTCTCCAAAAATTATTGGCATATAATATTTCAAGGTATGTTTTTCATAATGATGGTTATATATAATTTGTTATTGACAAGGTAAATGGGAGGAAAATGGGTCTCTAATTACATTGAAGAAACACGAAAAGTAAGTAGATTTTAAATAAAATATCAAATTTAATACTTGGAAATTAAAATGCTTTACACAAAGAGGGTTTTTTAATATAAGGTGAATGAGAGGATCCATTACCCTTAGACGATGCTTCATAATTCATGAGAGGAGATTTGTATGATATCGGGGGAACTTAAGAAGACACAATAAGGGAAAGTAAATGTAATTATATTCTCTATGGATTTTGATTGAATATGAATAAGAGATTGGATTTTCCATAGAGAAAAAAGAGGGGAACCAAATATTAATTTCAAAAATTATTTTTTCAATTCTCTATGATAATGTAATATAAACTATAATAAATATCAGGATTTTCCCCATGTTTTATTAAAAATGAGGATTAGATTTAATATTTTTATATTCCTATGATATAAACTCATTACAATAATTCCCTCGGTGATGTCGAAGTGAGTCATGTTAATAATGAATATATTTTAAAACCATAAAATATATTATATATTTTGGATCATTCATTATGGGTCTATAAAATTAATCAAACTAATTCAAAAAATATTTACCTTATAGAAAAATCCTAATTCATCACATGGGTACTCTATATAGTATGTATTACCTCATCATTGGGATTTTATTATTCCATAATATAAATGTTATCATTATACTATTAATATTTTTTACTCAAAAAGTTTACTGCCTTATAAAATAAAAAAAATATTTGTTAAATTTATATTTGATGAGTCTAGAAATAATATTTATTTTATCAAATTAATCCTCCTAATATGTGAAATTTAATTTTAAAATACAATATTCATGTTTATTTAAAAATGTTGTTTTTTGGAAAATAAATGTGTTTTTTCCAATATAGATATTATATTTTACAACATAAAATTTTATTATGATTTATATTAAATAAATGTTTATATAAATTATATTATATTAAAATATTGTTTATTTAATATCTTCAACTGATCAAATTTCATGTAAGGATTGAAAATAAATATATAATAAAATAAAAAAATTATATCTTTAAATAAAATGATGTTTTTAAAATTCAATATTTAATCATAAAAAATTATAAAATAATAGGGATTGATTATAATTTATTATTAAAATGAAAATACAAAAAATAAAAATATTATGGTCTGTATACATAGAACATTTTTAAAATAGTGAAATCATTAATGGTATAGTCTGTGATGTTGTGATTTATTAGGGTGGTTTGGAATACATGGTTTAGGTTGTTATATCATTAGACATAACATTCTCTAGAAAATTGTTTACCTATTTTATTATTTTTTGAATATATTATAAGTATTAGTACTGGAAAAGACCTGGTGATTCTATCTCCCTCAAAATCATCCGTAATTGGGATTCATAGAGTATGATCCTAATAGTCGTGACCATTTTTCTCATATCTCTGTCAATTTGAATTTATCATAACCCATAATATAATCCTAATAATGGTAATTATTAAATATCAACATTATCAATATTTTTTTAATAATAGTATTTTAAATCCAACATGCTATTATTGTCCAAATTTTCCAATGGTGTTCATGTATTTTCTATAACGAGATATATTAGATTGAATTTAATAATTGATAAATGTAATTTCATGTATAAAAAAATTATTTAATTGAAATAATTCCCCCATAAATAATTTCACCTTCTCAATTTTACTTTCAAAGATAAAAACATGTGATTGGGATTCTAATTCATTACCTCTACTAGATCTCATATGTATTCTCTAATTTTTTTCATCCATAATACTTACCTGGTGATATTTATTGTTTTGTAGAACATTGTCTCTATGATGAATGATCTTCAACACATGATCCTTTTTGAATGAATATTTTTCAATGTTATTGAATCTTGATTTAATACTTTTTATGTGTATTATAATTAATTCCTCAAGTTGGATTCATTGAACATGTCATTAATTTAAAATTGAATCGATGGGTGTGCTAGGTTATAATTGATTGCTCATATTAAATAAATGATATTGAATGGATTGATGTATTTAGGAACAACATTTACCTTCTTCCAAAACCATAGGACCTTGTTTTATAGTGATATACCAATGAATAATTTATCTTCAACCTCAAAGTCCATGTTTCCTTGAATATTTTTTTCAATTATTTCCCATAAATGATATTTATATTTGGTATTTTAATTAATGGTTTGAGAATTCATTATCAATTTTTTGATATTATATTTTCTAATTAGTTTCCAATGTCTATATTTATACTTAAAATATTAATCCTAGAACACCTTCCTGTATAGATCCTAATAAGAATGGATTTTTATGCAAGATGGAAACTGTTATATTAATAGAACACCACTAAGAGAGTTTTGTAACACTTAGATATTCGAAAATATGAATATCTTATTTTCATTCTTGTATGACATGAAGAAAAAAATAAAATTTGGATTATAACATCTCAATAAATTACTATATATTTAATTTTGAAAATAATTTCAATCTCTTTGTTAGCATACAATGTAAGCAACATCGAGTGTGAATAGAACATGATACTTTATTAAAAGGATATTATTATAACCAATCAAGTAATATTTTTATTTATGAATATTTATAACTGAATTATTAGATTATTATATTTTAAAAAAATTTAAAATGCATAAATATAATATCTATTGGTTTGTGATTAAATTACAACATTCTGAAATGAAAAGAAATTTTTTCTAAAAAATAGTATTTTTAACTAAGGATGTTTACTCACATGATGTGAACATAATTTATATTGGATATTTATCAATTATTTTTGTTGATATTAAATAGTTTTTTGAAATCAACATATAAAAATTTTCTTTGGGGAGATATTTGTGATTTTTTTTAAAAAATTACTCTTAGTGAAAATATTTATTTTTAATTGAAAACTTGTTTTCTGTTTAAATTATTTATAATGATAAATTATATTCTAAATTGGTTATTATTTTATCATTTGATAAATTATATACTAATTAATAAAATTTTATTCATTAAAATAATTTTTATAGTTCATATTCATATAAATACATTGCAATCATCTAAATATTTTTTTTAGTGAAACCCATCATTCTTATCAAGTTAGTGAGATTAATTTAAATTTAAAATTTTCCACATATATTAATAGAATATGGAAAATTGATTCCATATATGGGATAATAATAATTTTTATTATATAATAAGTTCAAATTTATGTTTCACTAAGATGAATAAGGAATACAGTAAATTTTATGTACCACGGATGAGGAAAAAATTGATTTACCAGGGTTTAAACTAGAAATATAAGTCTTTAACTAACATAAACACTTTTCTAAAATCAAATTTATGGCCATATTTAGAACAATTAATTAAAATTTACCTATAATAATCATTTTAGTTCCCTCATGAAATTATAAATACCTTAGAGTGCAATTTTATTTCAAAATATTTACAGGCATCATCTAACCTCTCTTATTAAAGGCCACCTGATCTCACCAATTTTTCATAGCCACAACAATATTATATTAAAAACTAATTATCCAAATAAAACTATAACCCCAATACCATAATCTTATATTTAGTGGTATTGGATGAAATCAATCCTCAGAAAGAATTTCTACAAAACCTAATGAGGATTCCCAATTAAATCATAATGTTCCTAAATGATCATTTTTTTATTTCATCCTCCACAACCATAAATTAGTATTAAACCAATATTATATAGAAAATTAATTTCACATATAAAAATATTATTTAATTCAATTTTATTGTCATAAAACCTTCCATACTTCCATCAAATGGGTTACAAAATCATTTTTCTTCTATACGACATATTTCAACATCGTGAATCAATGCCATTCTTTTTTTCCAATACCACCTCTCACGATTAGGCATGCATATGGATGAAACAAAAACTCGCACACACACACACACACACACAGATATATATATATATATATTATTTTATTAATATCATTATACATATGGATTCATTTTATCACACACACACATATATATATATACATTATTAAATCTCCATTCTATAGTATATATGAATGTATCACTCATCTATTGAGAAGACTACCGCCTCAAAAAACATGATATTAATTCAATATGTCTCATTATTAAATGGATATATGTCATTTTCATTGCACTCACATAATGATGATAGCATCATCGTGTATGAGTGAAAAATAATTTTCATAACATGATGTGACTTTCTTTTCATCACTACACCACATGGACTATAAAAGCAGGTATGCTAAAAGTAATAATACATAAATTTTAATAACATGTACGTTTTCAAAGATAAAATAATTTTCACCAACTTAATATAGCGATCATTGGAAATAATAAATGTTACCCATGAGTACATACGATAAACCATATCAGTGATCATAGTGTGTACCATTTCTCAAAAAAATGTTCTGTCAAAAATATATAATTGCTTTATTAATATGATAATAATTTCATTATAATTTTGTTGGATTTGAATAAATTATTCATTATACAATCAAAAGGGAACATTTATATAAAATAATGAATGATAAAACACAACAAATAACACTCACAAATATGAATATAATAAATCCATTATAAATAATTGGTGATAAAATTTTATTTGAGGTTGATTGATATTGTTATAAATATTATTATTATTCTCTTGTAAGTTGATTAAAAGTTTTCAACCACCAGACATGAAGATAAATCTTCTTCATCCAAAAGGAAGTGCGCGGTATGGGATTTTGTAAATCAATTTCCATTCATTTGGTTAAGGTTCTACATAACGTGCTAAACAATTATAAGATAACATTTTTAATGAAAATATATTATTTTATATTTTATTTTACCATGTTTTATGTGTATTTAAATTTAATGAAAATAATAAATTCACTAGTAAATCCCCACATCAATGATATGGGTTTTTAAGGGATGACATCTCAATTTTTTGTTCGTTTAGGCATACTATAATGTTAATATTTCCTCTGGAAAATGGGGATGACATTGTTTGTTTAAGGTTCAAACATTCCAATCGGTTTCTAACAGGTTTGTTCGTAGAACTGGAAACATCCAATGATTCTATATCCATTTGTAACTACATTCAAATGGTTGGTTCTCATTAGTTGTGGACCGATGGGGATTAAGAATTTTCATTGGTCGAGTGGATGGGAGGACGAACTCATCATATCTTTTTTGGGGGGAATTATTGTCTACATTAGGACTCTCTTTATAGATTTGAGATATGTTCATAAATCCATATTAAATGACCAAGTATGAAAATGATCTTTCCTTTAGATATGACAATCATTTATTGATATGTATGAGATTTAGGGAATTTTTTATTTGTATTTGATGTTCTTCACTGATAATGAATCATCTTTATTTGTTAGAGATTCATAGCCAATGGTATACTTCAACACATTATATAGAAATGACTTGGCCATTATGATAACCATTCTGGTATTAAAGACACTTAGTGGGGCACTTGAAGATTATTGTCGTTCAGAAGGACATGGATTATTTCAGAGTTTTCATAATACCCGCCGATGGGATACCTACGTATACTTGTTTAGAAAAGGAATCAGAACCCACATAGTTCAAGTAAAGAAGTATGTGGTATATTCATGATTGATGGCTCAAAGAAATATTTCATAATTACTTTTAAGATCTAAGATCATGTGAGTCATTCTTGGTGTGATAAACAAGAGATATTAGTATAACCTGATGATTGTGCCACGAAAGATGCAATTATAAGAAATATTGTCGGGATTATGTTTGTACGACTGCCCAGATAGATGAAGATCGGGAATTACTTCGGAGAAGATGCCTGGGAACAAGGTCCATAACGGAATTTCTTGTTTCTGGAGATTTGGATACTTAACATAGGGAATAATCCTAAGAAGGATGCACAAATTATAGGAGGATTATGATTGGGTTTTATTCCTCATAAGGAATCCTAGATCAATTGAAATAAAGACTCAGGCTAACTCCTAAAGAGGAGGCCTAGGTAAAGGTGAATTACGACTGAGGATTACTCTGGAAAGGAAGCCCATGTTAAGAGGACTTGAGACTATGGGAATATTCCTTAGAATGAGGCCCAAATTGGGGAACATGGAGCATACTTCTAAAGAGGATCCCCATATTAACAGAATTTGTGATTGGCTATTACTCTTTAAAAGGAGTCCCAGATTGAGGAAATTTGAGATTGGGGCTTACTCCTGAAGAGGATGCCCATATTAAGGGAACTTGGACTGAGGATTGCTCCTGAATAGGAGGCCCAGATTAAATATCTTCTCATCTTAAATGATGAAGTTGAATTAATTAAATATCTAACCTTAGTGACATAAAAATATGTAAATAACTAGGTTTTGAGTGATGTTACACAGAATTCCTTTTAGACAAGGAATCCAACAAAGGAACCATGCCAATAATGGATTTAAAGAAGTTTTTTGAAGGCTAAATCTTGAAGAGGAGAGGTGGATTTCAAGAAAGGAGTTGAATAGGTAGGAGGGGAACCCAAAAAGAAGTAGGTGCACAATCCCTGTTGGGGCGCGCAAGTACTGGCCGCGCAAGTATACTTGTGCGACACTTGTGTACTTGCTTGAATGTTATTCCACAAGGTAATACTTGGGCGAGATATCAATCAAGCCCTTAATATTATCCCTAAATTCTTCCAAATGTGTGGCGCACTAGTTTTGTTGAAGGGATATGTTGGCGCGCATGTGTCTTCATTTCCCGTAAGGGTTAGACACTTTGGCGCGTAGGTGTTGATGAATTTCAACACTTAGGCCATGCTCCCCCTCTTTAGATCATCCATTCTAGGTATGAAATTACCATAGAAGTGTTCAGAAGACTTCTCGTAGAGACTAGGGCACTGAGATCTTAAATATGACTTTTCTATTTTTTCTTCCCAGAAATGGGGGGCCCTCAAGGTTTATTTATAGTCTATTGAAGACCTTGGGAGAAAATAAAATAGGATGTGCAAGTCACCTACGCTTACAATATGTGTCACACAAGTATACTATTTCGACCATGATGAAACGTGCACAGATAATTCTTAAAAAAATCCTTTTTCATTCCTTTGTCAATTTTTTATGTTTCTTCAAAGGATGAATCTTTTTATGCTAAGGTATTCCCCTTCTGCAGTCGTTAGATTTTGTGGCGGAAAGAAGCATCATCAAAAGACCCCCCCCCCTCGGATTTTGATCCGATAGGAAGGAGGATTTGACTATGAGGTAAAGGAGAAAACCAAGAAATGGTGGTCCGCATGTTTTGAGTGCATAAGTGGAGGCACGCATGTGAGAGCCGGGAAGGGTACAACGTTAGCCTATAAATATGTGGCCATTCTCTCACAAAGCCACCGGCTTTCAAACCTTCCCGCTCTCCCCACACAGGTATCTCTCATTGTGCATGTGTCTTGATTTTCTGTGCTTCATTTCTTTTGATTGTGTCACGCTTCTACAGAGGTAGTTTGACTTGCACAGTGATAACTATGCCCCCAAACTTTCTCGACATAATTACACTTGTGCGCCCACATGGGACTTGCGTGCCTTATTGCCTTAGCAATTTTTTCACTTTTCTTCACAAATTTTATAATAAATCAGCTTACTCAAGAGTAAATTATTCGAACATTGTGCAGATTCATTTGCTCCTAGAAGAATCGGAACGACTAATGAGATAGCTAGCATGATAATTGATGACATGAGGAACATCATTGTCCAGGATTACTATAATATCAATGACATCACTCTCCCAGATGTGGCCAAGTATTTGAAGACATATCATCATAAATTCCCACAAATTATTTTGGTGCCTCTCTATGTGCATGCTAATCTACAAGAATTAAACATTACAGATCCAAAGAACTATCTCCCACATTCTTGGTTTCAGAATCACACCAATTTTCCCTCAGCAAATGTCTCAATTGGAGGATTATTTGAAAATGATGGGACAGTGGAGAAGTCCTACATAATGCATCACATCCCTTGTGCCCCATATCTGAATCCCCACAATCCTGAGATGCAACCACTTTGTTATCCTTCAATCTTCTGAAATTATTAGATAGATCAATACAAATGCTGGGAGAAGAGTATGGACTTCCGTCCCGGAGGAGGTGTGAAGCTAACTTGGATGTGGGCATATTGGGTTCGACAAACCCGCACAGAGTTTTTTGAGGATTTGAAAGGAGCTTCAATATATGAAGAATTCTGGGCTGGGCAGAGATATGTTTATAGGAATGATGACTTTGTGTCGGAGCTAATCAGCCACTAGAGCCCAGAAACCAATTCTTTCCATATGACTCATGGAGAAGTAGGCATCAGTTTGTGGGATGTCTACAAGATCTAGGGGGATCCAATTTTGGGAGATATGTATGCTGAATTCATCCCTCCCAAGGTGACTTGGAATGATTTAGAGAAGACTACGAATTTGTTTCAGAAGTTATTTAAAATTTTGTACAAGCTCAAGAACTCAAAGAACTCCAAAACTCATTCAAGAAATGATATTCAACCAGAGGAGTGGAAGGATATGTTTCTTACCAAGAATGAGGTAAAGGGGACAACATGTACTCGTCCTACTACCTGCCTCAGATCAAAGAAGATAGGATCATCTGGAACATTCTGGGGGACTCTAGAAGCGGGATAATTTGAGAAGTGGGGGTAAGAAGTGGATCAGAGAATCCTAGAAAAGACCTATCTAGCGGGCTTCGTAGAATTGTGGCTCAGTGATTATATTCCAAAATTTTGGGATTAGAAGGGAGGTGTCAGGCCAGGGACCTTCATCATGGTAGCCAAGTTGGATGAGACGAAAATGGTTGGGTGGGTGACCCCCATTTTGGAGAATATTCAAAGTAGCTTAATAAATGTCTTTATGGGTAAGTCTCCTTTAAGAATAGTGGGACTATTCCATGTTTTGTGGGGATGGATCGCCACACATTTCAAGACATATGCTGTACAGAACGGAGTACATGTTCGTGGAAGTTCATTCAGGCCATCAGTGCAGGCATTTCCTGGAATTTCTCTATTACCCCTCAACCCCTATGATATGAAAGACAGGCTGAGCATGTTCAAGGAATTCAATTTAATTCCTTATGGAAACCCACCGATCGAGCGGTTTGTAGATGACTAAATAGCCAGCCAGGAATTGAGGTCATACATGCTGGCTTGCAGTGATGGTGTATTGGCCACCAGGATTCACAAAGAGATTATATGTGAGGCCTATGCTTCATACAGATTTTCACGCCAATTCAAGTGTCTACAAAAAAATGTTGTATCCCCTCCTATGAATGTCAGGTTATAGTAGCATCTAAAGGTTACTCGACAACTATGGTTGCTGACATCTAGGTAGAAGATCGGGGCAGAGTTTGATCTACCAGTTGCTAAAGTGGCGAGTAACTTTACTACATGGTATGTTGAGAACTGGGGAGCATCATACCCTGAACGGGTACTGAATCATCTGGTTCATTGGGTGGGGAAGGAGAAGAGAACTGTCGAGAAAGAAACCCTTCATCTGGAAGGTGACTCTTTTACACCCGGAGCTGACTCACCAGGTTAGACACCCAAGGCTGACTCGTCAGATTCTCAGGATGGGGATGAAAAGGCACGACATGTGTTAAAGCGGACTCATGCCAGATATAATCATCCTTTCACAATCAAGAGACCCCCTCCATAGACTCCTAGTGATTTACTTCATTGAGGCAATTAAATTTACATTTTCATAGAGAAAAAACGTTTTGTTTTCTTAATCTTTATCTATGAATGCGAGATCTGCAAAGAAGCTAAAGTCTAATATTGTAGGACCCTCCTCACAGCCTTTTGGTACACATGTTGAATATCTATGACCAGAGGCTGTCCAAACATGGTGGAGTTTATATTACGATGCTGAAACTGCCTGGCATGACCTATGCGAGGGGCTACACATCCCTGGAATAGGGAATCCTCAGGCCTCTACTGATATCTGTTTTCAGAATAACGCCGGTGAAGTGCAGTCCTACATCAGAGAGGTTGATATGATCATATATGCCACCGATGACACAATTTATATCACCAAGAGAGTGAAGGAAATGATAGATCGTGGTACTACTGAGGGGAATGGGGCTTCCGGAGATGAGAAGTGGCACGATTACATGGCTCTTGAATATGGAAGCATCTTTCTTTGTTTTCGTTGTAACTTGATTCAAGTTAAAGCTTTGTTACTCATGGAAATTATTTTCTTCATCGGGAATCTTGTAAATAAAGGAACTACTGTGGATCCTTCACCATAGTATAGCCTTGGTGGTACTATAATCGGGGCTAATGACTCTCCTCATGAGCAAGGAGAGGTATATCCTGGCCAGCAGGCTATGGAGGAGGAGTTAGACATGGAATTTCATTCTCAAATTCTTGAATTTGGAGATGATGATGTCTTCACTCCCAAAAAGCCGAAGAAACAACGACATCGAAGGAAGAAGTCCAAAGATCAACGCTTCATTAGTATTGGTATGTCCTTTAGATAATCATGAGACATAACCTGTGAAAAGATTGTTCATTCTTCTTGGGATTTTTGGGGCTTCTTCAATTTCCCATGTGAGGGAGAGAACTAACCCTCCTTTGAGGATGACATAGGGTGCTGGTGAGAAATCACAAGATCATGTTTACTCGACTGCTCCAGGAAAAGAGCCAGCGTTTGTTACTAGTACAGCTCCTATTGCTTCTACTAGTATAGAAGAGCCTACTTCTAGTAATTTACCAACGCTTCATAAAATATTGAATGAAAACATCAATTGTCTTCCATTCTGTGACACATTAGGTTCCAAAACTTCACCAGAACATTTGGCGACCACTAAAACTGATGCCATAATTTTATCTGAAGAAACTGTCCAGGGTTAGAGGATGGAGGATGAGGGTCGCCAAAAAGATACATTTAATGCTCCCACTGGTGAGACTAACTAGGAATCTGGGATATCATTGGATGAATTGATGAAACTCTGCGCATATTTTGAAGAAATTTTATATCATGTTAAATTACAATGTTATTTAGAAGATTTTGGACGTGTGTGTTATCCTTCATCCTGTTAAAATACATTCATGTTACATATCTAACAATGATTTGTTGAAATGTGAAGTTCCATCTGAGGAAGCTGCTGAACTGCCAATGCCTAAAGGGTGGATGGACAACCCTACTATTGCAGAGACACGAGCTCAAGTGGAGCTAAACCTGGTAGAACTGAACCTGGTAGAGCTTCCTGAAACTTATCCTGAAAGTCTTTTTAAATCTAGGAAAGACGGGGAGGATCCTTCTCATGTAGTTGATCTACCATTGGGTAATAGAAAAAAATATTTGTGGTTGTACTTAATTTTCAAGACAACTTAATCAACTTTTTTTATCCTTTGAAATTAACAAAAAAAATTAATTGACTATACAGGGCCATCAATTTCAGGGGCTAGATCATGAGATGAATCATCAGCCTCTGCCCCAATGGGAATAGAAAGAGAAGTAACAAGGGTCATGGGGAAAGGAATAGAACAAGGCACTTCTTTAAGTGCATTAATTCTAGATTATATTCCCCCATGTGATAGTGATGCTTAATAAGACTAGGAGGTACAAAAGGTACTTCAGTCTTCACGACATAAGGCATGGAAGAACATATGGAAGATCATATCTTAAGTGCCTCTGGAAGATCTATCTTTGAAGATCCCACGACTGTCATCCATGTTTATTAGGTTGGGACATGTCGGTTTTTGATATCAAGAGATCTATGCCATGGTGAAACAAGTCGTTTTAAAGAGGGATTAAGGGAAAGTGTACCGACAAGACCTGAATAGAGTGGGGCAGTTGGCCAATATCAGTGACTTTGAGGCTGCGGTGTCCCGACCTAAGGCTGATCATGCTGCCATGTTGAAGGAGATGAAGCATAAGGTCAAGGAGAAAGTTTTATAGCAGATTAAATTTCAGCAACAATCAAATGTTGTTACTAGGTAACATGACCAACTTAACAATTTACTAGAAGGAGTTTAAAAAATGGTATGAAATCCATTTCAGTGGCCATGAAAGCACTCCATCAAGTTGAAAAGAGTGAAGCTGGTCGAGCACATGAACTTCATGTGGCTGCTGATGAAACTTGGGATGACGTAAATCAAATGAAGAGTTATGTTGAAATCCTTTTTTAATTCATGGAACAGAGAAGCGACTCCGGTATGTTGATGTCCTTTTAACTCTTGTGCATCAATGATAAAAATGTTCATCTTCAATCATTTGGTTCCTTCATTCTTTATCTACCTGCTTTAAATTTTTACCTAAGCCAATGGGCCTAGTAAGTATAGTTTGATTTTTTTTCTAGGATTTTTAAAATGACACTACAAACTTTGAATCTTTTTATTGCTCAATATTTCCTAAATCATACAAAATTTATGTTTAGTGAGCTAGGATTTGACTTTTTTTAATGTTCCATGGTCTTTTGTGGGTAGTTTAAAGTCAAGCACATCAGACATAAAAAGGCTATTATTTAAGGTAGAAATAGCTTTTACTGAACGGATTAAAAATTGACCCAATTACTTGATTATTTATCTGAAAACATATGACCATATTCATGTATGGGGGAAAAATGTAAACTACGACCTAGGAAATTTTGAATATGAGGAATGATATGAATAAAGGGATAAAAAAATCAGGAGTAGTATTTCCTTAGACTGAAGTTACCATTATTTAACAAACCCGTTATGAGGTTGAATTATGCAGGGCCACTTAAGGGCATTGGATGCATAGTCAAATAATTGCATCTTTTGATTGACAGGTCTGTTATGTAGACTACTTATGCAAGGCCACCTAAGGGCACGTGATACATAGTCAGGAAAAAGAACTCTCAGAAATTTTACTTTTCTATATCTACAAAATTCAGTGAATGTTTATGGAGATTCAAAATTTCCAGACCATAGAGTCTGCTGTATAGAGAGACGTACTTGAATATAGAGAGGACATTCCCGATGAAGATTTTCAAAGAGTTTGAGGAATTTTACTCTTGTGAAGGTCTCACCCAAACGTAGGGAAGCGAAATATAAAACATAGACTTGAATACTTTCAGATCATGAAAAAGAGTATGGGACAAATATGTTAAGGATGGATATTTTTGCGGATCCCTACATATTGTAATTAATACAAATATGGACAAAAGAGGGTTTTCTCCCTAGAATTATGTTACAACTATTTGAAAAACACGTTAGGGGGTTGAATTATGTAGGTCCACCTAAGGGAATTGTCTGCATAGTCAAATAATAGCATCTTTTGGCTGACATGTCAATTATGTAGACTGTTTCTGTAAGGCCGCCTAAGGGAACGTGCTGCATGGTCATGCAATAGAATTTTCAGGTATCATAAATTTTGTAACCATAAGTCATGAAAAGGGTTATGGGGATCTGGAAGTATTTAAGGTTAAGATTATGACACATGAAAATGGGTATTTTCTGATTCATTTAAGAGATATGCAGACCAATGCTATCCATATTAATGTTGTGGCTCGGTCCTGAATTGAGGTACTGGACTTCACTACGTATCCCATAAGAATGGAAATCAAGCCATACATAGTTCTTGAAATATAGTGTAATGTCATGTGGGATGAGAGTGTGGGAGATTGTAGTTTTAGGGTCATAGAACTCGGACTATAATAAGGAATACACATTTTGTGTTTTATAAATCTAAGGTGAATGAAGACAAGGGTTTCCATACGATATTCATGTTTTCCTATGGGGACTTTTCATCCCAGGGACTGAAAGTGGAATTTGGGGTTAGGCCCAAAGACTTGGGGATGGATTCGAGGGACGCTCGAACATTCCTACATATCCCATAAGGATGGGAATCATGCCGTATATAGTTCTTAAAATACTCTTTGTACAGATTTGGTTCGTACAAGTAATGGGTGAAAGGGGAATTTAGTACAATGATGGTTTGACCCAAGATTAAGGTCCGGGCATTGCCATGTATGCACATAGTCTTTGGTATATGACATGATTAGAGATCAATGTCAATAATGATTCCCACACTGGCGAGGGACAAAGAATGTTGTAGTTTATTATCGTACAAGAAAAAAGTGAATAATTTAAGGTCATATGCATGGACCGTGGTGAACCAAGGTAAAAATATTGGTTCTGGGGGCTACTTCACGGATCAACATCGTATGAGATGAAGGTGAACCGACGTGAAAGATTGGTTTTGGGCTTGAACCTTGGGAGGTTGCCTATGTACCCAGCCTAGAAGGAAAGGATCAAAGTCTATGTAGTTCAATTAAATAATGAATTTGTGATCAAGTTATTCTTGAGTACAATGACCTAAAAATGGTGTTTGGACTTACACATGGTTAGTGGCCCATAGAGGGTTTTATGGATGAAGTTTACTCTAAGCCCACGTGAGTCATACTAGGTGTGAGAAACAAGATATAGAAACAAACCTAATGATGCACAACTTAATATCATGTAAGACATAAGGGACAGGACACAGTTTAACGTCATGTTGGAAAAAAGAGGGGCCATGTAGTTTAAAGTCTTGCAACAAGGACTATAGGAGACTGTGCATTTTAAAGTCCTGCATTGAGGACTAAATACAGTTTACCTTCATGTGGGACGTATTAGGGACTTCTTCGTAGTTTAATGTAATGTTGGACGAAGAGGTGCACAGTTTAATGTCGTATAACTAGGACGATGGTTATGAAATTTAACGTCTTGCTGGACGTGAGAGGGGACTGTGCAGTTTAATGTTATGCAGTAAGGACAAGTGCTACATAGTTTAGGGTCATGTAACTAGGACATAATTGGGGACATTTTTCTTCAGTTTAACGTCATGTAGAATGAGAAGATGTACAGTTTAATGACATGTTGGAAGAAAGAGGGACTTTTTTTTCAGTTTAACGTCATGAGGGATGAGAATATATATAGTTTAACATCATGTTAGATGAAAGAGGGTATTTTACAATTTTACATCATGCAGGATGACAAATATGTATTTGTGTTATAGAAAATACTTCTTCATGAATCATTCATTGGTTGTAGTCGTGATGAGTTCTCCATCCATTGAGAGTAAAAAATAAGCTCCATTGGGGTAGACCTTATGTATTGAGTAAGGTCCTTTCCATTTTGGCTCAATCTTTGGAGGCCACTTTCATAGTATCATACGATTTCTGAGAACCAATTCCAATTATCCATGAATTAATGAACAATGGTGACCTTTTTTATTGAAAGCCCATGTTATTCGATTTTGATAGACTTCCAAGTGGTGTAGGGTGCACAATATTTTTTCATCTAATCATTCCAATTCATCCAATCGCTTTTGAGATTGTTCATATATAGATGACTGATCACAAATGGATACAATGATCCAAGGTAATTGAATCTCAATTGGCAAGAATTCTTCTCTTCCATGTACCAATGCATATAGAGTTGACCGTGTTGCGGGGTGGGTGGTGGTCCGATAAGCCCACAAATCATGAAAAATTTTATCAGTCCATGATTTCATATCTCTATCCACCATCTTTTGCAGTATGTTTTAATGAGTCTTGTTGAAAGCTTCTATTTGGCCATTTGATGCCGCATGATACCGAATGGGATGGTTGGATTTGATGTTGTATTCTTGATACAACTTCCTTACCTCGAATGAACAAAAGTTGGTTCCATTGTCCGTCACAATGGTATGAGGGACACCAAATATTGAAATGATGTTAGACTTGATGAAGCTAACAATGATTTTATAACTAACTTTTTTGAGAGGTATTTCCTTTGCCCATTTGGAAAAGAAGTCAGTAGTAGTAAGAATATACTTAAACTGCTTGGATGTAGCCGAAGGGTGAGTTCCTACTACATCCATTCCCCATGTGGAAAATGGCTATGAGTATTTAGATGTATGAAGCAACACTAGGGGTTTATGAATGAAGATAGAACATACATTGAATGAATGCCACTTCTTAGTTAAATCAACACAATATTGTATCATTGAAGGCAAAAAATATCCAAGCCTTTGAATTTGATCATAAATTCTTTGTCTAGACTGGTGGGTACCACAGACTCCTACAAGTACTTCTTTCATGATACCCATTGTCTCTTCACCATCAATGCATCTTAGGAGAATTCCATCAAAAACACTTTTGATTAGAATTTTTTATAGATGATCGGGGCCATCATAATGATTAAAATTGATCATACATCTCCTTACTTGTTCTTTCCCAGCTCTATCAAGTGGGTGTGTTCCATTTTGAAGGTATTCCCTGATAGGTGTCACCCATCTTGTAGTATGACCATATGGTTCAGAAATGGGACTAATTTCATTGATTTCCTCTTTTCAAGTTCGAACATACGGTGAAATTGTATGACGGTGGGAAATAATGATGATTGTATAATCCCGATTTGGATCTGCTAGAGCTATGGCTATATTAGCAAGTGCATCCGCTTGGGAATTTTGTGATCGCGGGACATAAGAGAATTTCAGATTCAAAGGAAATTTCGCCATTAAATCTCTAACGTAATCATACTAAGGGATTAGATCTTATTTTCTGAAGGCATAATCCCCATTGGCTTCTTTGATTACCAGGTCTGAATCACATTTCACCTTTATGTGATTCACTTGTGCCTGAAGTGCCAACTCGAATCCTGCAATGAGAGCTTGATATTCTACTTCATTATTTGTACCGCCTTCCCACAATAAGAAGGAATAAGGTAGCACTGCCTTTTTTGGGGAAATGAGCACAATTCCTATCCCAACTTTGTTGAATTTAGGATCTTCATTTTTTTTCCCTGTTGGACTCCTAGAAGAACCATCAAAGTACACATACCATTTTTGAAGATTATCTTTAATAGAAAAGACTTCATCATAATGAAGTTCAATATCTAAATATGTGTCTTCTACTGAAAGATGTTAATCTTGGAAATCAGCCAGATCTTTGCCTTTTATTGCCCTTTCAGACACATACTGACTGAAAATTATTTTTTATTAATAAAAACACTTTGAGGTAAAAATGGGAAACCGTAAATTCCAACAAACAACAAACCCAGTCCAACAGGAAAAACCATAACCAACCTATTCCAAGTAAAAGCAGCAACCGCTATCTCCACAGAAGGACCACTCGGCGATCCCATGCAAGCACGGTCCCTCCCAATGGCAAGACATCCCTCTGATCAACCACATCCCAAATGACCTTCAGAGGAAGGAGCAGCGTACTTTAACCTGCTGGAGCTGATCTAGCCCTCCACCATTTCCACCCACAGCAAGGATATTAACTCAACAAAATATTTGTTAGGGAAGACATAAACAGAATTATTGAAAACCAATTGAGTTCTACAAGAATTCCTATCCATAAAAAGTTTCCAGGATAGATTAGAAACCTTTAGAAATGGACCCCCCTTATCAGATCTTCAAAAGAAGAGGTCAGACACATACTAGATATCAAATTGCTACAAAATAACTGCCTACCTTTCCAGACGTCTGGAAACCATTAGACGACTAAAGATCAATTTGAGAAGGCTATTGTGAGATACCAATTGGATATCAGGATATTGCAGGTAGTGTATCAATTTCTAAACTTCAATGATTAATTCTAGGTAGCACTTTTCAATACTAGAATATAGGGTTTCTGTTTCAAGCATAGTACGACTGAGATAGTGAAGACCATTTTCATTTCATGCATCATTCTGTTTGGGAAGGAAGGCACCCAATGAACACTCTAAAGATGTCACATAAAGTATAAGTGGTCTTCCTTCAATAGGTGGAATTAATACCGGTGTACTCAATAGTCAGTTCTTTAGTATATCAAATGCTTCTTGGAAATATTTGATCCACTGGTAAGTGACTCCCTTATTCATCAATTTGGTGAAGGGTAAACTTTTTCCTACCAAATTGGAAATTAAACGCCAAATATAGGCCAAGTGTCCTTGAAGTCCTCTCAATTCCTTCAAATTTCGAGGAGGTGACATACCAAGGATTGAATTATTGTTCACAGGATCGACTTCGATACCACGATGGCATACCACCAAGTCGAGAAACTTTCCCGAGGTTACCCCAAAATCACATTTTAAAGGGTTAATATTCTAATTGTGTTATCGAAGTTTGTGGAATATGACATCCGAATCTTCCGAGTGATTAGAGCGTTTTCTAGTTTTAACCACCAAATCAACCACATAACATTCATCAAACTTACATAAAAAGTCATTGAAGATACGGTGAATGGAACGTTGATATGTTGCGCATTAATTCTTCGGGACAAAGGGTATTACTCGATATCAAAACACACCATAAGGGGTTTTGAAGGATGTAGATTCTTCATCTTTTGGTTCCATTCAGATTTGATTATATCCAGAATTTCCATCCTTGAAGGTAAGTGCTTCATAGCTAGCTATTACATCAATTAAGACTTCTATGGTCGGAAATGGAAAATCATCTTTGGGACAATGCCAATTAATATCTATGAAATCAATGAAAACTCTAATTTGTCCATTATTTTTTACACAGGGACAATATTAGCCAACCGTTTGGATATTGAACTTCTTTGACGAAGTTAGATTTGATAATATTATCCACTTCAGCTTCATTTTTGGAAGAATAAGTTGGGTGTGTTCATGCGGCTTTCTTAAATCCTCAATGTTCATCTGGAAAACCCAAATGATCAGTAGAAACATCAGGATCAAGCCCTGTAATTTCTATATAGTTCCTAGAAAATATATCTCAATTTTGCATTAAAATGTAAATATACATTTCCTTCACTTCACGAGTCACGGCCACACTAATTAAAGTGGGGCATGGATCTTATTTTGTACCCATATTTATTTCTCTGATTTCATCCATAGTGGTAGATATACCCTCTTCAAATGATGGAGGAGCATCTCTGAGATCTTCCTCTTCTTCTTCAACACGTGTTATCTCTTCTGCTTCTACTTGCATAGTAGATGGTGAAGCAGTATTTCCTTGATCATGAGAGATATTAAAATTTCAACATCTTGAAGAAGAATCTACCATTTATGACTCTATGGATGATGAAGGGTCTTCATTGGGTATTAAAGAGGAGATGATGGATTTAGAATTGACATAATTCTTCATCTCTAACATTGCTATAACTTATTCTAGCCTGGTTGATGAAATATAGAATTTCTTGATTTTGGCAGATGAAATGAAGACATCTCCATTTGAGCTTTCATCATTGATTTTTGAATCACCAATCTCTCCCCTGTTGTCAAGATTGATTGAAGTAATTGACATTATGGAAGTTTCCATTAAGATTACTTGGATTTGGATCTATCCTGTCAATTTGACTGATAGGAAACACATAATCTGTACTCACATGTATGAATGGGTTTATTGGAATCTTTTCCAAACCATGTGGAGCATTAATTTTGGTAACCTCCTTTTTCGTAGATACCTCATTTCCTTCCAGGTGATATAATTCTGCCTCAAAGTATTCATATTCACATGTTTTGATTGGGCATTTATCACCATACAATGTCCCAATTTGACCATTGAAACAATATTTGAGATATGGATGATATGATGAAGGTATAGCCACATGTTTATGTAGCCATGGTCATCAATGAAAAATGTTGAATGTTGTGTCATGATGAACAACCAAGAAATCTGAATTGGGTACATGATCTCCAAACTGTGTTCTAAGTGTAATCTCACCCAGAGGTTCTTGTTCATTTTTATCATATCCTTGCTTCATCAAAGTAGAAGGAGATAATTCAGATTCAGTGAGCCTTAATCGATGAAGAGTACGAATAGGGATGAGATTGACTCCTGAACCATTATCAATGAAAACTCGTCACATGTATATATCATAGACCATTCCATATAAATACAGAGGTCTAATATGTCCATGCACAACATCATCTTCATCTTCATCTGTAAAAGATATCACTGCATGACATTTTGCATGATCATTCTCTTCATGATAGACTTCAGCTGCAACAATTTCAGTTATAAATTCATGAGGACTTGACAAAGACTCAATGAGTGCCTCCCGAAAATATTTTGATAGATTCAAGGAATCCAAAATTTATAACATTGCCAGTATATGGGACAAATGTTTCAGGACATCATACTTTTGGTCCAAAGGTCTATGTTTCCCAAAAGGATCATGTAGTTTCATAGGTTCCATAGAAGTTGAAGCTTTGGAGGACGATGTATCTTGTATCAGGTTAAGAGTTTGAAATACTCCTGGATTTGGATGATTAGACTGACTAGGTCTATTTAACTGCATAGAGGAAGAAGGTGTATCTTCTAACCGATCTTCCAAAATAACTGTACCAGGAGTGAATCTTCCATGAGTGGACGAACTTTCTTTTTCTTGTTTAGCCCAGTAAAGGGCCTTTCCATGAGTTTCTCATACATATAAAGTTATAGCAGGGGTTGGATTGAAATAGTGGCTTCTAGATTATCCATGTCTTCCTCTGTATCCTAGAACTCATGAACTCCCTCTAATTCCTCTGTTTGATACAGGGATCTCAGGATCATAAAGATTGAAACTGTGACTTGCATAATGATCTTTTAAGTGAATCATGTTAATAGAGCCAAAGATCAACTCTTCATCTGATAATGATTATACCTGATTAGCCAATTTAGTTTGTGCCATTTTGTGAGGTGGTGCCTCTGTCTTTGAAGTAGATGGCATAAAATCATCCAGAGTCAAAGACAACTTGACCTTTGAAACAGTCTCATCTTCTTCTGACTATTCTTCTTTCTTTGAATTATTTCGCATCTTCAAGGATTTTCCCTCTAATGAAGATGATTTTTCTATGGTATTCATAGTAAAAGACACAATTGGTTTATTCATTTGCATTTGTAAAATGGAATGAGTTTGGTTGATCAGTTTTTTGACCATCCAATCATCATACTTTTGTGCATTTTTTCTTTTTTCTTCTTTCCACTCTCCTTCTTCCTATGGATCTCTAGAAGTAACAGATGCTACCTGGTCTAAAGAACCTTTCAGGTTTATCTATCTTAAGTCCACCAACTTTTGCAGAAGGTCATTGAAGACAAAACACTCCGAAATGGGATGCCCAAAATCTCATGAAATTGGAAATTGTTTGGATAGACTTCATCTCCTTCCTTGTTTGTAATTTTAGGCCTTGACAATTGAACCAAATTATTTTCTAGAGCTAAAATGAAGTAACCGGGAACTAGTTCATTTTGGAAAGAATAATATTTGCTCTTTAACACCTCAAATTGTTTCTTTCTTTGATCTCTTTTATCATATTGATGAAACAGCCATTGTTTTTGATGCTCATGAGGTGGATCCCTTCGGTAAGATGAAGGTTTTGAAGTAGAATAATGTAAGGTGATTGTTTAAGCGTAACTGTATCAGTCTCTGCTTTACCCATTCTAATTCCAGGAACATATGGAATTAACCGAGTTTTATCCTTAGTATTTGTAAGAGAGTATTCAATATTTTGAGCGATCAAAGTAAGGACTAAAAACCATCCTTTGTATTTCACATGGATCAATGGTGTGCATTATTCATCACTCAAATTTTCCACACATATTGGAAACAATTCTTCTTGAGGGAGTGTTAAGCATAAGGAATATGTTAATTCCTTCCAGCGAGCAACAAAATAAAAAAATCTTTTATTTTACCTTTTCTTACAATTTGTAAGATAAAAAATTGTTGTCTTTGGAAACGTTGAGCATAATTGAAGGAGGAAATATTTTCGATGATCTTCCCACCCAGTAATTGACCGAGATTGAAAGCTTGTATACCAGACAAAGGGTAGCCCTTATAATGACTATACAAAACTCCTGAGCATAACTGCTTCCTATTTTTGAGGAGTTCCCATTATAGGATCACAACTAGAAACAAAATGTGTTAAGTGTTGTTCAGAGTTTTCCAAACAATTAATGATTGGGAATGTGGTACTTTCAAAATTTTATGGGGGAGGAATTGTATCCACCCATTCAGGGTAGGCTCTCTTTTCTAGTTGAATCCGTGCACGTTTTCCATACATAACTTCCAACCGAGATGTTAGTGACTAATGGTAGTCATTAACTATTGAGAAACATTTTGTTGAGATTGGGCCTAAGGAGGTGAAATAACTAGAGCTTGGGAAGGTGTGTTGACTGGTACTACACCTAATGGTAGAACTACTGATTGTTGTTGCGCATGAACCGTAGGATTGGACCTGTGAGGGTGTACTGGTAAAAGAGGATATTCTTGATCTATCTCAGTAGATGCAACAAATTCTCTTGACTGACTGACTCTAGTACGCCAAGGAGGAAGACTACCATGAATTAGTTCTGCATTCAACCTCCTTAATTCCATAATTTATTCCTCTTGTTGTGCAAAACTTTACTATAGAGAGAGAGATTGTCTTTCTCCAGAAGAATGGTAGGTAACCCGATTCTTTCTTTTCCCCATGTTAGACACCTTTCGAAGAGGAGGAAGTTGGTTATTTGATGGAATACCAAGATTCTGTGTAAGACTTTGATTTCGTGTACGCACACCTTCTTCATTTGCCTCTGTGTGCACAACCACTTTAGCAGGAACTTCTTCATCTAATCCCTCTGAGTGAGCCTCATATTCTGGAGGATCAGTAACAATGAAATTAATGAAATTTATTGATGCATAACATATTGCATTTCATCAATCGACATTTCTGCGATACTGTATTCTCCAATGTCCTTGATGAGACATTTCCTTTTGTTGAGTTGATACCTTAGGAACTTCTTGACAAACCGTAATTTGGAGGGAATCAGCTGATAATTCGTCTCTGAGTTCCTCTTGTGGCTTCATCCCTAATCAAGAGAATATTGGATTCCTCTAAGGATGAGATTGAGGATTTGAAAAAGTCCCCAATCAAGTAGACTGGTGATGTTCCTGTTGTTCATGCATAACTCCGTGAATCCTATTTGTTGATTCTGAGGGTTGGGTTAAAAGAGTCCCCAGTCTAGCAAGCTGGGGTGCTTCTTGTGCTACTACATCTAAGACTTTCTTGAAATCTCTTCTAATCTTGTGGACTTCAGTCCGGAAATTAGCTGGATGAAAAACCTACATCACTCAAATCATTGGCTCAAATGACAGATGGAGGATTTCTAACACTTATGTAACCTGATGATGCACCCTTTCTAAACAAGAAGCATGTTCGATATTCTCATTTTCATGATGCAAGAGTTATTCGAAAACTTGTTCTTTGTATTCCTGTTTTTGGGAAGAACTAGTTGAGGAATATTCCTGAGCAAGCCTTTGATTACAATCAAAACCAATTGGCTATGGCCAGCCCTAGGCAATAAAATTTCTTGAGACCATTTTTAAAGGTCTTTGTTGACTGGAGAGTACTGTGAAATAAAGTTCTCTATGAACACTCCATCCCCTTATATGAATACCAGATGTGGCATTGGAAATTAACTGGTGCAATAATTTTAGTGTGACAAGGCATCAATGCTAAATGGATCTCTACTGATTTTTAACCTTTGAATATCGGGAAACTGAGAGAGATTCCAAATCAATTTGGCATTGTAACCCTTCAATTATCTTGACATGATTTTCATAGTCATCATAAGATAATATTTTCTTTTTCAATTGACAAAGATTTTTCCACATGTTCAGATGAATATCATGAATACAATATTCCGTCAACATTTCTGGGATATCATACTGAGAGTCATCCAAATTCCACAACATGACTGGTACTTCATCTTTCGCCAGTTGTTTTCTTATATTCATCATTTCCTCCTTATCATTTAATTAAGATTCTTCTTCATGATTAGAACAATGATGGTGTGTCTTTGTTGCTTCATCAAATTCATACATATTTCTAGAGAATTCATTTATCAAACTAGAAGATGAATGACCTAGGGGTGGTTCGGAGAAGGACCAACATCTCGGACTATCTTCTGAATGAGAATGAATTTCACCGGCTAGAGGTAAAGAATCATCCATGACTGACTTCACATTTTCAAGTGCCTCAGGATATGAGGGCTTTCTCATTTCTTCATTTCCCTTTAAATAAATTTCCAGGAAATGAAAATTAATACTGTGGAGAGTACTTTCGCATCTAAATTCATCATCAGGGGAGGACCACCATGGTGGGTTACAACAAAATATGAAACCTTTTTCTCCTTCATCTTCTTCACACAAAGAGGGTTATCGTGACTCTCATCTGAAGATGATACTTTGAGATCTACAGATCTATCATGAAGCAAGATTTCATGAGGAAGTGTCTGAAGAAAGACCTTCGTAATTATTGTTCCCACTATTGAGAAATGATAGAGTAGAATTTTGAGTTGCAATTGATAATTGTCTAAGGGCTTCAAGAACTCCAGCATCGAGCAAGGACTTATTACAGACAAGATATTCATTTCTCCAATGTGATGAATGAGACTTCTTCTTAGACGCCTTCTTACTCATAATTGGAACCACATGTTGACAAAAGTGGTTATTTTGGGCAGGTGTATGTGCCTGCTCAGGAGAAATGGTTAGGTTTGGCTGATTATCTCCATTCATATCAGGTTTATGTTTTGACTTGATTTTCCATATGACATGATGGAGTATGACCCACAACCCTATTGGACTGAAACAGAGGTGTGTATCTATTCCATAGTGATATGTTGATGTGTCACTCCACATGTAGGGACAGATTTGTATTTCTTTCCCTGTGATGCTTCTGAAGTTGTTATAATATTCTGACAGGAATCCAAAATATGAGTAGGGATTTCCTTCTTCTATTTCACCATTTTCAAAATGTTCTTGGTGTCTTCAGGTGCCGGAATGGGAATATACGTTCATTCCATTTTTGGAGTAGGTGTATGTTCCTGCTCCTAACCTCATTTTCATGTCAGTGAATTCTGAATGTACTCATGTGTGGTGGCAGAGAGTTGAGTCTGCTCTCAATTTGTCGTCAAATCATTCCGACTGACTTCACCTGGTGCTACAAAATGAGACTGTTGGAAGTATTGATGAACATTAGTCGGTGTATGTGTCTTCTCTTTATTAATCTTCATGTATAGTTGATGAATTTCCTTCAATACTGGCAGACGAGACTACTGACATAATTGTTGATTCTAAGCAGGTGTGTGTTCCGGCTTATCAGTTGCCACCATATTAGATTGGAGAGATTCTTTGGTTGTAGTCAGACGAGCCTGCTGACTAGATTATGAGATATAAACAGTTGTATATGGCTGCATATAATACTCTACCAGAATTTCTTGAAAGGATTGGTGGGTTAGTTCCAGACGAGTCTGTTGGGAAGTAACATCAGGATGGATGGTTGTATTTTCCTACTTGTTGCATTCCATAAAGTTGGCTTAATGGACTTCTCTGGAAGGGGAAGAAGTAAGAACCTACTCCCTGTTGACCATATTTTTCCTCTGCCGGTTTGTCTTGAATGCTCGGTCCTGAGGAACCTTAGCTGAACCCCTAAATATGTTACCCTCATCGTGTAGAGGGCGCACTACCGCACGAGTCTGGCAGAGATTGTAGTTGGGATCCCTCATAAAGGACTCATGTTTCCTTGAATTAAGTCTTTTGCTAACCTTCTCATTCACCTCCTCGTAATATGGGAAGGATCGGTGATTGCGTTCTGGGGATAACGACCCGAAATGGTTGGATATGGTGGTTGGCCCCACCCACTTCTTGATCGCTGGTCATCGCTATCCGGACAACCAGGGTGAATTATTAACGTGGAGGGCTTGTCGAGCGGCCTCCATAGTCAGAATGGTACCATGTTGATAGTATTCTTTAACCAGTGCATTTGATACCCAACGTTGAAAACGCTGAGTAGGTGATGTCGTCCTCATAGCAGATGAAGATCCAACAAGAGTAGTAGCAGATGCATTCAAAGTCGTGAATTTTAGAGAATCCATTTCTATAACGCATAGTTATCTTGGAAATGAGTGCATGTTTGATAAAACAGACATATTCAACATAATTTCCACCACTACATCTTTTTTATGATCACATATGTTATTGATTGTTTTGTTGGCCCTCTCATTGAGTTTAAATAAGGGCCTCACAAATAAGTAAAACCTAATTTTAACTTGGTTAAGGATTCAAGATGGGTTCACCATTTCTGTTTCCTCTCGAAAATGGGGATTAACTTTCTTTGTTTAAGGTTCAAGCATTCCAATCGGTTTCTAACGGGTTTGTTCATAGAACCGGAAACATCAAATTATTATATATCCATTAGGACCTACTTTCCAAAGGTAGGTGGTCATTAGTTGTAGACCGATAAGGCTTAATAATTTGCATTGGTCAAGAGGATGGGAGGTCGAACTCATAACACATTTTATGGGGGGAATTATTGTCTACTCTGAGACTCTCTTTATAGATTAGAGTTTTGTTCGTGAATCGACATTAAATTACCAAATATGAAAATGTGCATTCCTTTAGATCTGAAAATCCATTATTGATATGTATGAGATTTAGAGAATCTTTTATATGTATTTGAGGTTCTTTATTGATATATAATCATTTATATTTGTTAGAGATTCTTAGTCAATGGTGTCATTCAACACATTATATAGAAATATCTGGGTCATTATGATAACCATACTGGTTTTAAAGCTACTCAGTAGGGCACTTGATGTTTATTGTAGTTCAGAAGGACATGGATTATTTCAGAGTTGGGATCGTACCCGCAGATGGGAAACCAACGTACCCTTTTTTAGAAAATGAAGAAGTACCCACACATTTCGTGTAAATAAGTATGAGGTTTATGAATTTCTGATGGCTCAAAGAAAGATTTCATAATTACCTTTACGCTCTAAGCTCACGTGAGTCATGCTCGGCGTGAGAAACAAGAGGTATCAGTAAAACAGGTCGATTGTTCCACAAAAGATGATATTATAATAAATGATGTGGGGATTTTGTATGTATGACTGCCCATAGAGATGATGATCGGGACTTACATCAGAGAAGAAGCCTGAGAACATGGTCCATAAATGTATGTGCATTTTATAGAGATTTAGATACATAACTTAGCACTTAATCCTGAGTATGATGCCTAAATTAAAGGGGACATATGATTGGGTTTCATTCCTGAGAAGGAAGCCCAGATCGAGAGAAATTATGACTGGGTCTTACTCCTAAAGAGGAGGCCCATGTTAAGGGGAATTATGACTGGGGCTTACTCATGAAAGGAGGCCCAGGTTAAGAGGACTTGAGATTTTGGGGCTTATTCCTAAGGAGGCCCAAATTGGGGAACTAGGGGCTTACTCTTAAGGAGGATGACCATATTAAGGGAATTTGAGATTGCAGATTACTCATGAAAAGGAGGCCCAGATTAAGGGAATTTGAGATTGGGGATTACTCCCGAGGAGGATGCGCATATTAAGGGAACATGGAATGGTGCATACTCCAGAAAAAGAGGCATATATTAAATATCTTCTCATCTTAAAGAATGTTGTTGAATGAATGAAATCTCTTAACATAGTGACATAAAAATATGTAAATCACTTGGTTTTGAGAGAGGTTCCACAGAATTCCATTCAGATAAGGAACCAATGAAGGAACCATGCAAAAAATGGCATTGAAGGGGATTTTTGAAGGCTAAATTTTTAAAATGAGAGGTCGATTTGAAGAAAATCGTTGAATAGGTAAGAGGGGCACCCAAAAAGTAGAAGGCACACAATTCTTGTTGGGGCGCGCAAGTACTAGTTGCGCAAGTATACTTGTGAGACACATGTGTACTTGCACGACGGTTATCCCATAGGGTAATACTTGGGAGAGACTTGGCTCAAGCCCTTAATATTATCCCTAAAGGCTTCCAAAACAGTGGCACAAAAGTTTTGTTGAAGGGATAAGGTGGCGCATAAGTGTCTTTATTTCTCTTAAGTGTTAGAAACTAAGGCACGCAAGTGTTGATACATTTCAACACTTATTCCTTTTCCCCCTCTTTAGATCTTCCATTCTAGGTAAAAAATTACCTTAGAAGTGTTTAGAATACTCCAAGTGAAGAATAGGGCGCATTGAGATTAAATATGACTTTTTTAATTTTTCGTCCTGGAAATTGGGGGCCCACAAGGGGTATTTATATGCTATTGAAGACCATGGAAAAAATCAAATAGGGAACCCAAGTCACCTAGAAGGACAATATGTGGCACCCAAGTATACTTCTGCGACCATGATGAAACTTGCGAGACCAATTCTTAAACAAATACATGTTCATGACTTTGTCAATTTTTGTTGTTTCATTAATGGATGAATCTCTTTATGATAAGGTATTCCCCTTTTTCAGTTGTTAGACTCTGTGACGGAAAGGAGCATCTACAGTTATACCAATAATTTATATTCAATTATGCATATACATCATAGGGTCATGTAATATCCTGATTCCTTCATAACTCATGGTTTTTATGGTAGAATTTGACTTATTTCCTTCAATGTGATTTTGCAAGAAAATTACAAAGTGTTAAAATTTATTGTGAAATATCACTTTCATTTGTGATTGTTAACTCTCTCCTATAAAAATAAATGTATTATGGTCATTTTTAATTTGAAGGTAAATTTCTATTTAATATAAAAATTCATGTATAATGTATATATTTATTTCTTAAACCATATTAAATTTTTATATATGGGTTTGACTTTTGAGGTTATTTGAAAATTAAGAAGAATAGTAATAAATCCATATCATTTAATCTATACAGATAAATGATGATAGAGAACATTTTTTATAAATTAAAAAATGTAAACAATATATGAGGAATTATTTGGATAGATAGACTAGATTCTGGACCATTAATATATATCCACTGTACGCATCAATATGTCTCCATTGAAAAATACATTTTCCAAATCAAATAATTTTTTACCGAGTTAATTTGTAATATCTTGATGATAGATCATGATTTCTGAGGTTATATATCCTAATACAAGATGATAAATTATTAATAACATCCTTTAATTGGAATTAAATTACAATTGTTATCTAGTATATTTTCACTATGATATTATCTCTAGATTCATTTCATTATCATTTTATGATTAAGAGTATTGTTCTTACAATTATTAACATTTTCTTGTGGAGTATGCTTACTGATTCATGATAGATTCCACATTAAATAAATCATAGAGTGAATATAAGATCAACATTACTTTTTTGCTTTCCTTAGGCTGTGAATACAAATATAATTAATTACTTTCTAAGTTTCTGAACATTTTATATTATTATGGTTTATTTTCATTTTTGATGTAAAATTGGTATCATTTGTGACTGGAAACAGGTGCCTCTCTCTCTGTCATGAACCTAGATAGGGTTCCATTCAACTAGACACTGAACCGGTATATGGTAGGGATGGAAGGGAGTTCCTATTCCTTATGGATTGGAAACAAGTTCCACACTATCAATAATAAATATTGGGAACAGTTTCACAAATTTTCTTATTTATAAAAAACTAATGATTAAAAGGAAGACATAACCGAATAATCATAACAAAACATGGTGTAATAATATACAGAATAAACACTTACCACATTAATCAAAACCCAAAAATAACTACAACATATAGGGATTAATGACCCTATCAAAAAAACAACTAAAAATAATTTGATAAATATCTTTCAGTGACCACCACCACTAACACCAATAGGGTAGACCACTAGAAACCTAAACCACAATCATGATATATCATTCATTTACTTGATTAATCACAACCAAGTCTGCATAAACCTAAATTTCTTTTCATATTGTATTTCAAAGCAAAGAATTATTAAAAACAATAAAATTGGTTCTATTTCATTATATTTTATTACAAAATGCCATAATATATTAATAAAAAAGGATTGGAGACATTTTTATATAAAATATTCTAAAGGAAACATTATCTTATTTAGAAAAAAGCATCCAAGTGAACCTTATACTGACAGTGGGTGCAATATCACAAAATAGAATAATGTCACGTGATATCGCTAAAGTCACTAGCTAAAATGGGAAGGTAAAAACACCATATCTTGGTTGAACATGGTATACAAACCACACCAACAGTGTTCCATTACATGAGCCATTGGAGAGGACCATCATACAAAATTCTATAAGCCTTCAATCATCATCAATATTTAGTTAGTTTTGTGATCATCAATCCACCTAAATGAATCATGTCTAAGACATATCCGAGTAAAATAACCAACTAGTCATAGTATTCCCACATAGTCTCCTATGATACCCTTAATGATAAATTTTCATTTCTCATGTCATATATAACATCACTAAACACATAAAAAGAACAATCATTATAAAAATCATGATAAGACATCACATTGACAAACCCAAACAACCTTTTATTTAAAATGAACCCCCAATTCATTTCAAAACAATATTCCCATCCATTACACAATTTATTGAACAACATTCACAATTTATAAATCATTATTAGGAAGAATGAAAAATTAAAAATATGAATTTAACCATTTTCATTCAGAAGAACCACTTTCAGTCCATACGCATCACAGAACCGTTAAAAAACATCACCTTATACACAATTCATATAACAAAACCAAGAAGAAAAGAAATCATATCAAAATAAACAAATATTTTTAAATCGTGGAACCACCTACCCTAATTTTAGAAACATATTTAAATCACTACTAAACCACATCTTCACCACTGAGGGACCTCATAATAGAATGATCGAACAAAAAAACATCAATTTTGAACGCTAAAAAACAATATCCAACCCTATATAGATCATCCGATATATTGGAAATATGAATTCCCAAAAGGTAAGAGTAAAAACTATAGAAAAAAGAATAAATCTATGATATATGGGCTTATTTGAAAAATCATTGAGAGGCCAAAAAAATACACCATTAAAGTTGAGGACTATGTTCTCCAAAGAAGGAGGGAAAGGTTCTTAGGATACATAATACAATGTGGGGATGAATAGGGGTGTTTGGTGTTAAAAATGGTTGGGGGAGAAAAGAGATAAATATCTATTGTTTAATTACATGGACAAGTTTCATGGTTTACCAGAATGGTTTTCCCAACCATGCAATAATTGTGCACCCCTTAATATAAAATAAGGACATTAGACATTGACTATAAACCATGAATTAACTACATGATTATCCCCAATCCAAAATGTGACATTGGACACATGGTTTCCTAAGAATGGGTGGACTTTTCATCAAACTATGTAGAAACCATGTTCTACATACAACTGAACCCAAAACTCCCATTTTATTACTAAAATTTCTATGAAATATCAAGGGGTAATTTTATAGAACATATATAAATAGATAGATACATCAAAATGAAAACACAAATATGAATATTCTCGCAATACTAAAAAAATTCCACCCATAGAAATTCAACCGACATATTGATTAGAGAATAAAAATGGAAACACCTATTCAACACACGTATTTTTCTCCCAATTCTCATGTATATTGTTTAAATTCTTATAAAGGACTCATAATATCATAACAGTCTTCCCATAAAACACATTCTATTGAAAATATATAATCTACAAGGGTCGTTGAATGACTATGAAATATGGACCCCACTCCAATTCTTCAAAATTCAACACATGAGACAAGTCTGGATGATACTTTTTCAGCTAGGATACATTGAATACATCAAGAATTCATGTCAACTATGATGAAAAGTCCAATAAATTTGAAACATTCATGATATGATCAATAATCTCAAAAGTCCATATATACCTCAGCATTAGCAATCATTATTTTCCCAAACAACGTTGACCAATGTGTGGTGCCACTTTCATGAACACCTAGTCACTCACAAAAAAATCTTGATCTTAAAACCTATGGTAAGTATAAGACATATATTGATGTGGAGCTGTCAAAAAATATTTTCTGATCAAAATTATATTGTTGAATGTATCATGAACAAAGCTCAGTCCCAATAATGAATTATCACCCACCTCATCCTAATACAAATGTTAAAGACACAACCATCAACGAAGTGCCCAAATAAAAGTCATTGAAACAGAGGACTAGAAACAATTATGATATGAAAAAAAACAATCCTATATGGCTATAAAATTAATCAATAAAACACAAAAACAAACCTCTGGAGAATGTCTTCCAAATTTGATTCACCCACTCTCTCTGATTATCCATTTGATGATAGTATGCCATACCCAACCTGACATGTGACCTCATTGCCTCTTAAAGGACTTCAGAAAACCAAGAGGTAAAATGGGCATCCCTGGAATAAATGATTGCATATTGAACACCATGAGGCCTCCATATATCTTAGAGATACAATGGGCCTAACTCATCCTCCTTGGATGAATTTATGATAAGAAAAAACTAGGTCAATTTATTTATTGGATCCATCACTACAGAAATAGCATTCCTTCACCATTTTGTGTGAGGTAGTCCAATAATAAAATCCCTATGCATCTTATCCCACTATAATATTCATAAATGTTGTAGTTGGAGAAAACTAGATGTCATATTGTTCTCTAAATTAACCTATTGACACATATAACACTGTGATACAAAGTCAAGTATGTTCTACCTCAAACCTGGACACCAGAACCATCGATGCATGTGATAGCACATCCTGGTAGTAACAGGATAATCATACCACTATGAAGGGTGGATATCCTACATGACCACCTTTCTCAATTACAATGGTACCATGAAGTGACCCTTGTAGCAAAAAAACTCCCTTAGGAGACAATAATGAATCATAATGCATCCATATATCTTAAATGATCAGCATAGAATACTAACACAAAACAACACCATGTTTTTCCCACTAAATCAATTCTACAAGAGAAGGAGTTACATGAATACTGGATAAGAATGTGCCTATACTATTATCTATAGTCTCCATCGACACTTGAGCAAATTGACCCATAAACATCCACTCGTCACTAGACTCTATCAACTAATAAACTGGGAAATTTCATCTCATTAAATCTTCCACAAAATTACTTGTTCCTAGTTTATAGAATATATCAAATTCAAACCCATAATTGTTCTCAACCCAATGACACTACCACAGATTTTGGTTATTTGGGATAACTTATAGTCCAATATCTAATGATAAGAATAAACCCCAAATTTCCCCCTCAAAATCATAATAGTGCCACATCATCAGGTCATCAATCACTACTACTAACTCTAGATCATGGTTTGGGTTTTTCTTTTCATCTGTTCAATGTTGGAGAGATTCATATACCACCACAAGGTTATTATTCAAAAGCACCCACTTCATACCCAAACATGAGGCATATTAATGAATAACATGTCCCTACCCAAATTCTAGAAATAAAATATAGGATTAGTAGTCAACTGTCATTTCAGCACCTCAAAGGAAGCATAAAACTCTAGGATCCATTCAAAAATCACCTTCTTCATAGTGAGAATGGACATGGGTGATTCAAGATGAGACAAATTCATGATGAAATACCAGTAATTAACTTTTTTTAGAAGATATGGGTCAGAAAATCATTTTTCAACTACTCCCATGACATTACCACACTGCATGTCTCAAGGTCCACTAAAACCCCTTATACAGAGATCACATGACCATGAAATTTCCATTATCTAATCCAAAAGGTGTAATTTGAATACTTTTTATAGAGATGAATGCCCTCAAGGCTTCCCAACATAATTCTCCAATGGTTTATATACTTTTTCTCATATATAGAATAGACTAGGATGTCATCTACAAGCACCTTAATGAATTATTTGATATACTGATGAAACACCCAATTCATAAGTACTATAAAGCCTATTCGAGAACTCATCAAGACAAAATACATGATCAAGTAATATTAATGGTCATTCATACTTCAAAAATATGTTATCTAAATCTCCTCCTCCCTAACTATGACATTGTGAAAACCAGAACACATGTCAATTTTTGAGAACCACCATGCCCCTTAATTTGATAAAAAATTCATCAAAATGGGGAAATGGATACTAGTTCCTTATTGTTTTATTATTAAACTGAAGGTAATCAATACCCAACCTGAGATATTCGTTGGCAAATTTCATGAAAATACGGGGTGTTGACAAAGGAGATAATCTCAGTAAAATGAACCATTTATATTCCAACTCATCTAACTAAACCATTAATTTTTTCAACTTTTTGAGGGCCATACAGTATGATTGCGGAGATATATGATGTTTTACCAATGAAAAATCTATATAAAACTCCACAACCCACTTTGGATGCAATCCTGAAATGTCCTATGGAAATACATCTTAGAATTCATCCACCACATGAGTTAATCCACCCTCTGGAGTGCCACCATTTTCCTCAAATGTGAAAGATGATAATTGAAAAAACGGGATTTTTTAATTCTATAAGTAGACATCCAAAACATTCATACTTATTATCCAATTCATCATGGAGGACATGGGTAATACCAATAAGTTCAACAAAACTAAAACATCACCAATAACAATTGATGTTCCCTAGAAGACACTACATCCAATCCATACTAAAGATCACATAAAAGAGGATCATTTGTATAATCAGAGAACCAAATTATAGCTCATCCCTTAAATGTTGAGTGCACATGATGGACACTTGTGACACTTCTCTCACTTCTTACCATGGGAAGTTACAAACTCTATTGCATACCAAATATGATTAGTAAGTAATTTTCACACATCCATAAGAGGGGAAGAGATAAATCTAACAAAATCACCATTTCCAAGAAAATAAATATCCAATGATGGTTCAATTTGAATAGTACATAATACTATCATAGGTCCAATATATTATCCCAATGTATGTTGGACCATATCATGAAGATGTTTCATCTCCACCTCAGCATGTGAATTAACACTATCATGTTGTTCTACTCTAAACTGACACTACCTAGATGATGATCCAAACCTTCTTCCAACACCTCCAAACTGAGAACCCATTCTCCAAGATAGCTATGAGCGGGACGACATTCATATAGAAGCAGTAAACCCTACATGAATGTAATAAATACATGTGACCTTAAAAAACCATTATGTTCCTTAATGTTACAAAATAATGGAATTATCATTGAGGATATATAAATACAGATCGTATGTTCATTGAAATCTTACAATAATGGAACACAATTGACCCTGCTTCAGAAACCCCATATGAAGAATGATGAGATGGATGGTCTGAGTTGCCACCTTGATTATTCCCCTACTCAACCAGCATCATTTTATTTTCTGAGGAATTTCTAAAACCCATAGATGATACAGATCCATTAATGGAAGGATTTCCATTATGATCAATCACTAGAATCATGCCACAATTGATTAACTCATAATAGCTCTTCATCTTAAAAAAAATAAGACATAATATGTGATCTCTCATTTCAACACCTCTCCATCTATTAATCCTTTATTTTCTCATTATAAACAGGCATAGGTGAGTTCCAAAACACCTCAGTTAAATGGTTAGAATACTACATTACAGTCTGATCTCTTTGGGTAAGATCCATAAACTACCAAGATATACTTCAATAAAAGGCCTATATACAATACTACTCATTTAAAATAACCTTATGGTCTTTCGAACCAATCAACATGTGTATTCCATTTTTCACCATTGAGTCTCACCACTTCCGACTGGGACACTATAACATGAACACCATTCCTTTTCTCCAGAAAACCACATGAGTATTATGGAACTGAAGAATCTACCTTATATTCTTATCCCAGTCCCCAAATTCCTTAGGTTCCTATTTTACCCACAATATAAGAGGCTTGTTCTTTTAAAACTACATTCAATTTTTCTTCATTGGACCTAGTTTAGCTTCTCAAAATAATATAGGACCCAAACATTTTCCTTAACCCATTGCTGAGACAACATGAACCACTGCTTCCACTTTCCAATTATTAATTGTTTGGGGAGAAAACGTTGCCGTCACTTCCCATAGATTCATATGAATTCTCTATGGAGTCATTTTCCTATAAAATAAATAACCACAAAAAATCAAAAATATTAAAATTATAAATGTTTTCAGTAATATCAACAAATATCAATCATTTTGGGAAGTGAAATGTTAACCAAATCCATTAAAATAACTATCCATACAACTAGACCACTACACTGAAACCCAGATTCCACATAATGTCTTCAATATGTATATATCAACTAGAGGTGAAGGCAAAAAAAATCCAAAAACCAATGGAGAATCAATATATGTCACGAGGCGTATTTTCAAGGCACCCTATTTGTAACCAAAAACCCAAGCCCTAAACATCCATGATATATTTTATCCAGACTCATCGCAAATTACAAGACCCAAAAAAGGATGTGACCTTCTTTGATTCCATTTTTTCAGAAACCAATTCAAGGTTCTATTCACCATGACACCCAACCCTGTCTATGGCATATCCAGAATGGCATTCCTGATCCCCTTTACCTGGAAACAAGTTCTTAGGTATCAAAATAAAATCTTGGTAATGGTTTATTGGATTCTTATAAGTATAAATAACCAATGTTTATAAAACCAAAATAACTCAATAATCCTAACAAAAAATGGGAATGTTTTTTAGACTAAATATGTACAACATTAAAAAAACCAAAACTAACTACAATAAAAAGTTAACAATGACACTATCCCAAAAAACCTCTTGCAACTAGAGGATCATCATAATCTATTCAACCCCACCAAAAACACCTACATGGTAGACCCCTATAATCCCAAACCACTATTATGAAACATCTTTCCACTACCAAAGTCAATCATGACCAATTCCATAAACACCCAATATTGAATGCAGGGGGTGATCCAATGCTCCGTATGATGCCACCCAATCAAATATGTTCTTTTCCAAAATAAGATAAGATAATATATAATATTTGAATTATAAAAAAGACCTTGAGAAATTATTATAGAAAACATTTTCAATTAAATCCTGATTTTAGTTTGATATAAAAGACCAATTGCACCATATGCCAATAGTGTGTCTGATATCACAAAGATCACAATGACATGAGAGATCCATATAGGGCCTAGAAAAAAATGGGACAATAGGTACATCATATCTCAGTTATATGATGTACATAAAATACACTAGCATTGTTCCTATGCATGAGACTCTATAGAGAGGAATCATCCAAAAGTGTAGTGGTCTCCGATCATAAATAATGTTTACATAGTGTTTTAATCTTCAATCATATGAGATTAATATGTTCCAATCCACATCCAAGTCAAATTGAATTCTAGAAATATTACTCCCACCAAGTCATTGAGGATTCCCTTTGTGTTCAATTTCTATTACAAATATATCATATAACAATAAATTCACACATTCACATACCAATCAATATAATAGTCATGATAAACATCCAATTTTACAACCCATACAACCTTTTTAATCCAAACGCACCACAACTCCATTTCAGAAAATGATTTGAATCACATTAATATTTTATTGAACTACTTTAACATTTTATTAAAAAAACATTATGATGCGAAATAGAGGAAAAACATGAAATTCACTATTTTTCTTAAATGAAACACTTTCAAGTATTACACATCTCAAGACCTCTAAAAACAAATTAAAAACATTATACACAATGTAACGACCTAATGATTTATGAAAGAAAATTTATCTATTATAAATATTTCATATAATCGCAATAAATCACAATATAATGAACTAATATATGCTATGTGACATTTTAACATATTTTTTTCATTTTTGTGATTGGATTTACGAAAATCTCACATACACAGTTGCAATCAATTTGTTATTTGTAGTCCGATAAGAAAAACATAATATTTTTGGGAATAGTACTATACACTTATGAATAGTAACATACCCTTATGAATGGTGACATTCCCTAATGAATAATTACCTTACAATTGATAGTATAAAAATAATATTAATGTGAATGTATGATATACATATATTTTAGAATAAATAAATGAGTTTCTTAAAATTGGGTTTTTAATAGTATATTATGAGATTAAATTAAATAATAAAATAACCAAATTTAGAAAATCATTTTTGAAAAATGGATTTTATTTTTGGAATCTACAGTTTGTAAAATGGTTATAAAATTTCGTTTGGATTTTTCTGAAATACAATAATTATTAGTGAATAATAAAATAGATTTACTTACTATATAAATACATTATAACTCAAATTCACTATTAATGATATCAAAAGTGATCTAAGAATGCTAATCCCATACTCACATGCAATTATTACTATTTTTGGCCATGTAATCATCACTAGTTCTGGTCTTAATAGGAATTAATAAACTAATACTTATAAAATTATGAAAACCCCTCTCCCCCGACTATAAATACCCACATTCTTACCTAATCTTTTCACCACTCTCAAGCCTTATGCCCTGCAAATATTCAGCCCAAATCTCTCCCCAAGATCCCCCCCCCACACAGACACATAAAAATACCCCCAGTCTCAAAAAATACCAAAACCTCTCCACTTAAGAGTTTCTTGAAGGAGGTAGACTCAGGAGGAAAATTCTTCTTTCTAATTCAATCATTTCTTTTAAGTTATTATCTTTTTGTTTCATTTCTCACCTATATTCAACCAAATGGTTTGATAAATACTATAAAATATGTGTAATGCTATTTTATTATGCTTATGGGATACTTCATTATCTTCTCTCCCTTCTCCACCTTTTATTTGAAAGAAATGAAAGCATTGTTTCAGGTGTGCTAATTGAGCACATTCCAGGTCAAAGGTTTATCAATATCTATTATAACATTTATTTATGGTTAAGAAACCATTTGTGTAAGGGTTTAACCAGATAATAATATATTTAATATATTTTTTATGTTTCTTTAATCCTTTTTCACTAATGGTATTATGTAAAATAGAAAAGCGTGATCATAGTAATCGAACAAAACGTTTAACAAAAATTGGTTGTCACTAATTTATTATATAATAATTCGAATTCACTATAAGAAAAAAATTTAAATTTTAAACAATATAATCTCGTTTATATTAACTAATATCATATAACTTCAATTATGGAAAACGAGTTTCATCATTCATGTGTATCCAAACATGAATATAAGCGAACCAGTCATTAGAACCAATGTAGCAAATGAGCTCAAACAATGAAATTGAATCTTATAACCAATAGAAAATGTATTGACTAAACAAAAAATGGTTATAATAAATCAATTAAATATATAATTGGTTCTGGATTTATTAATTAATAAACATTTGTTTTTTATTCTAGTCATTAATAACAAGTGGAGAACAACGCCAGATTTAATGTAAGAGATGTTATCCATTTCTCTCTTAATCTTGATTCCATCATTGTTATAAAATTTTATGTGTACTCCCAAATGATGGGGTATGACTTCAAAAAAACCCACACTATTCTAATGATTTAGAATTTATGATAAACCCATTCTCACTCTCATAAAGTCCTCTTAGTGCACACAGAACCATGCCAATAAACCGTAACAAATTCTACCCAAATCTCCTTTGTTCATTCGAGTTGAATTATATTTCATTATATCAAAATGGAGTTATCTTATCTATTTATGTTATTATTATAAATTATGTTTAGTTATAAAAAATTCATATATCAAGACACCTTCATCACTCTCTTTCATTTATATACATGTTTTTAAAATATTCCCTTCGTTGTACATTCTGATAAGAGAACCTTTTTAAGGGAACTTCCCGAATTCATTTCCAATTTAAAATACACAGTATCCTATGTTTCAAGACTCATTTGTATTTATAAAATAAGTATTTATATTATGAAAACCTTCCTTGTTCAATTATGATTTTATATATAATATTTTCCACTTTTCTTATTTAAAAGCTCTATACTATTTTCCTTAAAACCGCAAGAAAAATATTTTGTTGACAATGTTTCTCAAATACATTTATTATATGTTTTCACTTCTTCATGACACCAGTTACCATATTATAGCTCTATTTTACCTTATTAATGTCCATGTATGTCCTAATCCATTTCTTTCATGGACACATTCATGGTACGCCCATCGTTTATGAGTTATGTCATGATTTTGGTACATAATTATATACAGGGGTACCCTAATGTTTATGTCTGGGTTATTATGTATGATTATTTATGTGGAAAGAATATTCCAAAAAATTTTGAGATGGGTACACATAGATAGTTCTCCATTGCATTGGGTAAGGTTATGTCTCATGACATGTGATGTGAAATAGGATTGGCAGTTAGCCTTGACCTATATTAAAATAGGAATCAAGATTGGTGGTTAGCCTTGACCCATGCTATTATAGGAAATGGGATTAGCATTCAGCCTTGACCCATACTAAAGACATGTTTTATGACTCTGCCACATTTATATGGTTCCATGTTTAATATATCTCATTCTTATATGATTTTATTTTATATATTTGTTGATTTGATTATCATTATGTCATGCATCCAAAATCATGTGCTTAAGATGTGTCCTTATATTCATTCTCTTACTGGGATTTTTAGCTATTCCCTTTGTTCTAATGATTTCCAGGGTACCCTATGAAGATATAAGGGCTCAAAGGAAGTCAGGATCTATTTATGTAGATTAAATAAAGAATTGTTTTTTGGCCCCATGTTTTCTGTTCTATGTTAATAGTCTTCCAAGAGCCTAGACATAACGATCCTTGGAATGTAATTTGATGGATAATTATTCTTAAAAAATGTAATGGTATATGAAAAAGGATAGGGTGTATCTAGTTGATATCATACGATGGTCAAGTTATTTTTGGAGATTATAAATAGAGCCCCTTAGTGAGAACCTTATAGATGAGTCTAAGTATAAGAAAACATTCTTAAATTTTGGTGAGTATTGAGTAAGTGGTTTATTATGAAAATACACCATTTTCTGTATATGAGAAGGCAGATGTAGATCAAGAAAATAAATTTTTATTGGTAAAACCCAAGAACCCTGCTTTGAGCTAGACTCGAACAAGGAATGATGCACGACAATGAGCATTGTTGCACTCTTGGTTAAGACACTCCAGGGGGATATGCTTTGGTAGATTCATGAGCTTAGTACAAACCATTGTTAAGGGAAAAATCCCATATGAATTTAAGCTAATAAATAGATCGAGGATAACCCTAATTTCAACCTAAATAATTACATGTTAGGATCTACATCTCCTTTATTTGTTTTCCCTTTTCTGTTCAATATTTCCTTTTTATGCTCAATATCTATGTATTCAAGCCCTCTAATAAAAAGTACATTTTCTTAGATAAGGGTAGGAAATAGAATAACACATTCCAACAACCAATGTCATAGGAAATGTAAAGATTTACCTAATGATATGCCTGATATGATGGGAGAGGATGCTCAAAACATCATGTTAGTACCGGCTCATCTGGCTCAAGTTGTGAATAATAATTGGAATTATGTGGAACAACCTCCTCCTCCATGGAAAGAGAATGTTTCGGTAAAATCCTTTATACAGAAAATGCCTCCTATGATTAGTATAACTTCAGATCCCCTCCTTGCGGAAAAGTGGATTAATTCCATTGAATATATATTCTCCATCCTTTAGTTCCCAGAAGAAGAGAATGTTTTTCTTGCACTCTATCACTTTGATGGGGAAGATAATTAGTGGTGGACACTGATCATGAATACAAAGTCCCTAGAGGAAATTGATTTCATGGATTGGGAGTAATTCAAGAGGATGTTTTTCAACAACGATTTTCCTCCAACCCTTCATCTCTATATGAATGAATGTTCCTTGGACTCTATCAAAAGGAAGATGAGCCCATCCGGGTGTATAAAGTAAACATCACAAGACATGGAATGTATGCCTCTGGAATTTTCATGAATGTAGAAATCAAGGTGGATCGCTTCTTTAGTAGACTAAAGTCGAGTTTATGAAAATCATTGGTGATTAAAGACTTTGATACTTATAATGATATTCTCTGTTGTGTCCTCAAGGATGAAAAGGAGAATGGAGACTCACAGTGGCCTCATTGGCCTAGTGAAAAGAAGCGGAATGTCAAGAACAACATGGGTGGTTGGAAAAAAAATCCCATGATGGAATGAAGCATTACATTTACCCTTGTAAATGTTGTGGAAAGAGGTACCCTAGAAACTATCTTAAGGGAACCAACAATGGATTCTAATGTAGAATGATTGTTCACATGGATAAAAAATGCATATGGAATTTGAAGAATCATTCTAATACAGAAGAAGAAAGGAATGTTCAGATCAACACTCAGCCAGTAGTGCATAGTTACACCTATAAGGAGAATTGTTATAATGCATGAAATTACCCTTAGCTGAGGGTTATTAGAGGAAATCAGAAACAACATCCAAGACAACAAGGAAGAGATTATGTTATCACTATAGATTAGGAGGTGTCACACAATGATGTGGTGATAAGAATGATATTTATTCATTCAAGAATAGTGAACATTCTATTTTATCTGGTTCTATGCATTCTTTCAAATGATACAGTTTAGTAGAACAATTAAAACAACGCCTCATAATTTGGAGGAAAAGTTATATGTGAATACATAGAATGGGAAAATTATTTCATCCATGTTTTATAACCCCTAACTGGTTAACATTTGGGGATTAAACCGCACAGAAAATCTCTTGATACTATATTTAGGGTAGTTCGACATTATCTCATTCATGGATTAGATATCTTTATAGAAATCCAACATCAACTGTCATGAAATGGAGATCACTCGTCACATCCTGAAGCATCCTCTAATTAGTTACAAGATTAAGGTGGAATATGAATCTCCATTAGAATCATCATGTCATATATGGATATTGCTGACCTGTGGCCAATAATATCTTTCTCAAATGATTAAGACAAAAGTGGGAATCATGCTTGACAACATGCCCATCGTGATAGATTGCACTGTTGTAATCCCTGAAGTGTTTTATGTTCTCCCTCAAGACTGAGAGGTTTAGTTCTCAATTAAACTTATCACAAGATCTCTAAAAATCACAATGAAAACCTACATAATGGACACCACAGAGACGGATGAGATGAAGAAGTAGTTACATGATAATATAAAGAATGTTATTATATGCCTGAGTGCTTTACCGTGGGGTGTTCCAGTCCACTTCATTAAGAAGAAGGATGGATTAATTCACCTATCCAATGACTATTTTGATCTCAATAAAATCACGATAAAGAAAAACTATCCCCATACACAGAAAGATGACTTATTTGATCAACTTCCTGGGTCAAGCCAGTTCTCTAAGGAGGACCTTCAGTCGGGATATAATTAATTAGAGGTGATATAGGATGATATTCCCAATGCATCCTTTTGAACTAGGTATATACACTTTGATTTCATAGTGATTTCCTTTAGAATCACTTATTATAAAAATATATTCATGGATTGGATGAATACAGTCTTTAGTGATTACGTCGAAAAAAAATTCGTAGACTTTATTGATGATATTCTGATATAATCTTAGAGAAAGGAGGAACACGAGGAGCAATTGAATACTATGTTAAAGACTTTCCAAAGGGAGAATATGTATGAAAATTAATGTAAATGTGAGTTATGGATGGAGGAAGTATCATTCTTAGGTCATGGTATCCCCAACCAAGTGAAATCTATAGACCCTTACTTGACAAAGGAAATTGGATAGTGTCCCATGCCAACTTCTGTAACGTAGATCTGTATTTTTCTTGGACTATCTGGGTATTATTAACGATTTGTGATGAAATTTACATGATTTTAAAACCCAAAGACAAAGCTAACATGGAAGAGAGTAATGTTTTTCTAGACATTTGATTTTTAATACTGTTTCACAGAGTTGAAATTGAGGCATATCTACTAGTACTCACACTCTCAATGAGCTGAGAACTCTTTGTGGTGTATAGTTACGCTTAAATAATGTTATTTGGATTTGTGCTGATGAAAAATGATAAAGTGAGTTTATCTTCCTCCTAGAAGTTGATAATTGATGAGAAAAACTATCCCACGTATGTTCTACAGTTGGAAACTGTGATCTTTGTGTTGAAAATCTCCAGGCATTATCATTATGGGGAGAAGTGTGAGACATATATTGAACACAAGGGTCTCAAATATGTATTCACCCAGAAATTTCATAATATTCCCCAATGAAGATGGATATATCTCATTAAGGATTATGAATCCTCAATCCACTACCATCCCGACAAGTCAAATAAGGTATGAGTTGATCTAAGTAGAAAGGATCCCACATCATTATCAACGATGGGGATTGAAAAGGATCTGATCTTATTAGATTTTAAATGAATAGAGATGGGAATCATTAAATGAGGAATATAATCATACCTTTATCAAATTTTTTCTCAACCATCCCTCTTAGAGAATCTAACTATGCTCAAAGAATGGTGAGGAAATTTTGAAAAGGGTTGAAGATGTTAAAAATGGACAACCCTATGAGTTCCTGATTGATGTGAAAGGAGTTGTAAGATTTGGGTTAGCATTATGTGTACCATCCTATCCAGAGATAAGGAAAGAGATTTTGAATGATTCACATAGCTCAATATTCTATATTCACCAATGAAGCACAAAGGTCTATCAAGATCTATAAGAAAATGTTTGCTGGGACAATATGAAAAAAGATATTACTGAATATAAATCAAAGTGACTATTATGTTAGCAAGTGAAGGAGGAGTGGAAAATATATTAGGGGATGATGCAACCACTACCCATACCAACATGTAAGTGGGAGAACATTATCATGGGCTATGTCACTCAACATCTAAGGACATCTAGAGGATACAATGATATATGGGTCATTGTGGATCATATTACAAAGACTGAACACTTTATTGGAATCTGAGATGACTTCTCGTTGAATCAACATTCAAATATTTACATCGAAGAAGTTGTAATGATGAATGGAGTACCACTATCTACTATATTTGATCACGATCCTAGATTCACCTTGATGTTCTGGAAAAGTCTCCAACATGCTCTAAGCACTGAATTATACTTCGGTACGACCTATCATTCTCAAAATGATGGCCAATCTAAGAAGAGTAATAAGACACTGGAAGACATGTTGAGAGAATGTTTTATGGAATTAAATGGAGTATGGGACCATCATCTTCCACTGGATGAATTATCTTATAATAATAGTTTCCACTATAGCATGATAATGGCACCATATAAAGCCCTTTATCGGAAATGTGGTAGAACACCGTCCTATTTGGAGGATGTTAGTGAGAGTAAGCATCTAGGACCTAAAATTGTCAAAGAAATGGTGGAGAATGTGGAAACGATTCAGCACCATATCAATGTAGCCCAAAGTCGACAAAAATGTTATGAAAACAATCATTGAAGAAACCTTGAGTTTAATGTTGGTGAAACGGTATTTCAACGCATATATCCATGGAATAAGGTCATGAGGCTTGTACGGAAAAGGATGTTAAAACCCAAGTACATCGGCCACATCGAGATTCTGGACCATGTCGGGGTTGTGACTTATCGATTGGTACTTCAACCTACTATGTCTAAAGTGCATGATGTCCTTAATATATCCCTATAAAAGAAGTACATACCAAACCATTTACATTTAATCTCTTCAGAGGTGGTACAATTGGATAATGATCATTCCTATGAAGAGAAACGTGTGAATATATTGGATTTTAGAGAAAGAGTTATACACAACAAGACTACTCATCTGTTCAAGGTACAATGGCGAAATCATATGTACAAAGCGGAAACATGGGAACTGTATGAAGCAATGATGGAAAAGTACCTCCACCTATTTATTTCTTATAATGTAAAACAAAATTTTGAGGGCAAATTTTCATAATGGAGGAAGAATGTAATGAACCAATGATTTATAAATGAAGATTTATGTCTTATAAATATTTCATATAATCACATGAATTCAAGAAATAATGAACTATTATGTGCTATGTGACCTTTAAACATAATTTTTTCAATTATAGGTTTGGAGTTTTGAAAATATGACATACACATTTGCGATCAGTTATTTATTTGTAGTCTAATTATAGAAACATAATTTTTGATGAATAGTAATCTACCCTTATGAATAGTAACATACCCTTATGAATTATGATCATGTAGAAATAATATTCAAGTGAATGTTTGACGTACCTATATTTTAGAATAAGTAAATGAATGTTTTAAAACATGAATTTAAATAATAAATTATGAGTTAATTAAATATTAAAATAATCATATTTAAAAAATTATATTTCAAAATGGATTTGATTTTTGATGTCTACACCAAAAGAGAAGTAAGAACCCAATTAGTGAACTCAAATTCATTTATTACTATTTTGGGTTATGTAATAATCACTATTGGGTGGTTTGAGAGAAATTAATAAACTAATAATTAAAAAATTAGGAAAACTCTTCTCTCATCCACTATAAAACCCCTAATTCCTTCCTCTTCTCTTAACCACTCTCAATTATTATGACTTGCCAATATTCTACCCAAATCACTCCCCAAGATCTCCCCCCACATAAAAAGACCATTTTTCTCTTCAAAAATACCAAAACCTCTTTCATTAAGAGGTTCTCAATAGAGGTTGACACAAGAGGTAAATTCTTCTTTCCATTTATTTAATTTCTGTTAAGTTCTTTTCTTTTTGTTTCTTTCCTCACTGCCTTTCACTAAATTTGTATTATAAATTCAGTAACAAACATTTACATGAATTCTATTATCCTAATGGGATACTTCATTTTCATCCCTACTTCCACGCCTTATATTTGAATGAAATGAAATCACTATTTGAAATGTGCAAATTTAACACATTCAATGACAACCATTAATCAATTCCTATTATCTCTGTTAATTCAGGTCATGCAGCCATTTTTTTATTATTGAACCAGATTTTTATATATTTAATATATTATTTTTATGGTTCCATAATTCTTTTGTACCAATGGTATTATATTATAAAGGAAAACATGATTATTGTAATGAAACCAGACATTTAACATAAATGGTTGTCAGTAAGGTTTTATATAATAATTTTACATAACTATAATTAAAAAAACATGATTTGAAAACATTTAATATCCTATATGATCCCTAATATAATATAACTTCAATTATGGACAACCACTTTCGACTTTCATGCGAATCCAGACATGAATATAAGCGAATTTGTCATTAAAACCAAGTAAGAAAACGAGCTCGAGTAGTAAAATTGAACCTTATAACCAATCAAAAAGTTCATTATTGAACCAAAAAAGGTGTATAATAAGTAAATTAAATATCTATGTGGTTCTGGATATATTAATTAATAATCCTAATTTTGTTATTCAGGTCATTAATAACAAGTGTTGAACACAACCAAATTTAAGGTAAGGGTTCCTCTCCATATCTCTTTTTATCAAGATGCCCTCTATGTTAAGAACTCTTATGTGTAATCCCAAATGTTTGGGTATAATTTTGAACCTTCCCCATACATTCATAATGATATATAAGTGGAGATAAATCCGTTTTATCTCTCATAAATCCCTCTTAGTACAGCTGACACAATGCCGATAAACTGTAACAAATTATACCCGAACCTCATTTGTTCTTTTGGGTTTCCTTATCATTCATTATATCAAAATAAATATATCTTAATAATATATATTAATATTATAAATTCTATGAAATTAGATATTATTCCTTTATCAGGACCCCTTCATCAATCTCGTTGGAGGATATACATGTTTTCATAATATTCCATCCTTAGAACATTTCGTTAAGCGAAATGTTTTAAAAGAACTTCCAAAATTCTAAACCAATTTCAAATGACCTCTATCCTATGTATTATGACGCAAATTTATTTAAAAAATAAGTATTTTTATTATAAAAACCATCTTGTTTCAATTAATGTTTTATATAAAATATTTTCTTATTTTCTATTTTAAGAGATCTATATTATCCTTAAAACAGCACAAAAATGATTTAATGATAATGTTTCTCAAATATAATACTTATTTGTTGTCAATTATATTTGAAACCACGTACCATGTTATATACGTATCTTACATTATGAACTTCAGTGTATTTTCTAATCCCTTTCTTTCATGGACACTTTCATGATACGCCCATTGGTTGTGCTTTAGGTCATGATTGTGGTACGCAATTCTTTCCACGAGTTCCCTTATGTTTATATATGGTTGATTATATATGATTAATTATGTTGAATGAATATTAATAGAAATATTGAGATTGGTGCACCTGGATAGCACCCCAATTAATTGGGTAACGTTAAGTCTCTTGAGATGTGATGTGAATTGGGATTAGAGGTTAGATTTCACCCATACTAAAATGGGAATCGGGATTTGTGGTTAGCCTTTACCCATACTAAAATAGGAAACAGGATTGGCAGTTAGACTTGAACAATGAAAAATATATTTTTTATGATTCTCCCACATTTATATGATTCCATTTTAATGTGACCCCATGATTATTTGTTATGATTTTATATGTTCCATTCTTTGGATATCATTATGTAATGCCTCCTAACTCATGTTCTTAAGAAGTATCCTTATGTTCATTCCCTTACATGGATTTTTAGTACATCACTTTATCTAGGTGTTCCCCTAGGATACCTAAGCAGATCTAAGGGTTCAGAGGATGTTATGATCTCTTTATGGAGATTAAATAAAGAAGTGTTTTTAGCCATGTGTTTTATATTCTATGTACCTAGACTCCAAAGACACTAGACTTAACGATCATTGGCTTGGAGTCTAATGTATAATTATGCTTAAAAATAGTAATTTTTTATGAAAAAGGCTAGGGTCACTAAACAAAATGCGTATAACACATCCACGAAGAATAGAAAGTATATAAAAATTACCAAATAATTTTAAATCATGGAACCACTTAAATCAAGTGTAGAAACATGTAGAAATCATTGTTAAACCACAAGATCTCCACCAAGGGACCCTATGAAAGAAATATTAAACCTAAAATACTAATATTGAACCCTATAAAATTATATACAACCATAAATAGATCACCCCATGCACAAGAAATATGAAACCCCAATATAGAGAAATATAAACTTGTGAATAGAGGAATAAACCACCAAATAAGAGGTTACTTTAATAATCATGGATAAAACACACTATATCCACCAAACAAAAAAGTAGTGTTCCAAAAGTTAAAAGGTAATAGAGAGTGGTACGTAGAATGGGAAATCCTAAGAGGGTAATAATAAGGGTTTTGGGATAAAAAAGGTGTAAAGGATAAAAATCCAATTTTCAATTACCAAGAAATGACACATGGATTAACTTCATGGTTTTCCAAAACATGCAGTAATCAAGCATCCTTACTATCTATGGATGAATTGTTTCATGTTTAGCCCACATGGTTTAAAATGGGTGTGCTAACAATGTGGTTATCCACTATCCCAAATGTCACTTTGGATGCATAATTTCATATGAAATGGACCACTATTTCAAAACCTATGCAGCAACAATGAACGACGAGTTCTTCACCCAATAACTCCAATTTATCACTAAAAACCCAAAGGTAACCCAAGGGTGAAATTATAGAAAAAAAACATAAAAATTAAATCATGTATGTGACGGTATATATTCAAATTTAATAAGGAATACACTAGATCCATGGTACTCAGGTCGAGGTAATTTTATTTCAAATCAATGAAATCTTGGTTGAAACATATAGAACTAGATTAAGAAAAAATATATTAGGGAACATAACCATTGATAGTATTTTAGGTTAAGTATAGAATAGTGTCATACCGTTTGGGTATGGTATATATTATGTGACATTTCTTTGGAATATAGACATTTCTAAATACTATAAGTAATTGTGATTCTAGAATAGATATACCTTGGGGTAATGACTCTAAAAAAATATTATTGAGATTTACCTGATCATCACTGTGTGGTTGGTAATAGGAATTAATGTGTTCTTAGATTGAAAAACCATGGATATATTATTATGATAATTGAAATTTTATATACAAAACAATATAAAGGAAATGAAAATTGGAATATACCTAATGAAAACATGTTTACGAATATTATATTATCTTGGAATACATTATTCAGTCCATGTTATATATTTCACTAGTTTTTTTATTATACATTTGGTTTCATAATTAGATGATCTAATCCAGTGTATTCCATTGTTTATTACTCATCCCTATCAAATGTAGTCGTAACTTCAGTAATGAAAGTAATCAATAGGGAAAGAACCTTTATTTAATTTATGGTCTTAATAAAATCATTTTAAGGGAACTTGTCATCCAAAAATTATCATCATATAAGGAAATGTAATATTATTCTAAAAATACATAAGAATAATTCCCTATGTAGTATTTCTTCCAAGGAATAAATATAATAGGAATACAAATGGGAATACGAAAAATAAATATAATAATGGAAGGTAGTATTTTTTTTCACATGTGATACTGATGGAATAAAACTCCATGGAACATTCATTAATTGAATGGAAATTTGATATCGGTGTGGAGATAAAACACCATGCTTCTTAATCCAAGGGAAATAAAATGGTTTACAATGTTCAATTCTTAGGATTTATTGAGATGGGGTACAATGAAATGATTCTATAATAATAAAAGGAATATACCACAAAATTAGCTAAGGAATCATAGTCATGCTCATGCTATTACCACCAAAGAAGGCGAATGATTAATGTGTTTATTTCTTATTTATGAATTATATCATTTTGTTATTTTATAAATTATTTTTAGGAAATAAAATGTATAAAATTTATTATATTATATTGAAATAAATTTTCATTAATTATTTGAATGTGTATGTTTAATGGAACCAGTAAATAATAAAATTGATTCAATTTGAAGTTCAATATATATGAAAGAATATGATTGGTGGATATAAAATTACGAAACTTTTCATGATGTTTTGATAATGATGTTATAATGAAGAGATTATTTACATAGACAATTTAAATTTTATATTACTAACTAATTTTGAACTGTTTTATGATTTATTTAGAAAGTTATTTATGACATCAATGATGGAAATAACAATATTTTTATATTTAATAAATATTTCCAATAATATAAATTTATTTATGGGATATATAGGCATGCTATTTTTAAATATGATTTAAAGGTAATTAAAGTTATTTCCATGTTTTAAGAGAGTAAATGATGAAGATATATACATTATTGAATATGATCATTAGGGGATACATCATGAAATTTGAGAGAAAAAATATATTTTCTTTTTTTAGATTTAGTATCTCTAATTACATGGATCACATAAATCGTTGGATGGATAAAATGTTTGACCCTTTCAAAAATGGTTTATGTTGATGTTTTTGTGATGTTATAATGTTTAATATATTAAACCACCATACGAAGATTTATGAATATTTGATAGCCTATACTAACCATTTTGAAACATTAATAACACAAAGACCAAATGGATGGATTTTCATTCTATTATGAATCAATAGATAAATTAAAAGTGAATTTAAGTGATTTAGGAATGAAAATTAATTCAGAGGTATTAATTTCATATAGTAATAAATGATGTGTAAAATAGGTAATGCACCACCAAAAAATGTAATTTTTGTTGTGAAAAAATGTTATATCCAGTACGTATACTTTTATATGTTCTCTTCTGAGATGGAAATGGAATACTGCAAAATTAAGATTAATATATTTAAAAATTTATCATGTTAGAATAATTTTTTAAGATCTCAATTAATTTTTTTGACTCATTAGTTTAGTGATTTTTTGTTGTTAACATTAGCAGGATTACCAACATTCATAGTATTAATGTCCCCCCCATGAATCTCTATTATTATTTGGCTATTAAATTTATCTTATATGTCCATTGATTCATTTAAACCATTGCACAACTAATTAGAAAAATTATTGTTTAATTATTCTTTGTATCAATATGAAATACCTTCATATCAAATCAAAGGATGATTTATTTATCCATTTCATGATTTCAGATTCCATTAAATATATTTCCATATGATAATCTATTGATTATCATAATCTTGAATAAATTGAGAGGGAATAATTTTTTAAGGGGGTTCAGTGTGACAAGATAAATAATTTATAATATGAATTTCATATTCAGTAGAATGTATGAATTGAAACCACAAGAATATAATGGAATAGGGACTGAAAAAAGTTTTTTAAAAATTAAATAAATTCAATCTCTTTGATATATTTAAATGAATGAAATACTTTGTATGAATGAAAATAGATACTTCATTAACATTTTATTATAATTACATAGCCATTAAATTGGATGATATGAATAGTAATAAATAAATAATGAATATAATATGGTTCAAAAATGTATGAAATAAATAAAATGGATAACTACTGATAAGATATTTATTTAGAAACACCTAAAAGAAAAAAAAATAATTATTTATGAACATTTTTATTTTTATATATTGATGGTTACTCGCCCAATGTAAACATTATTTAAAATTAATTGTGAAAAAAATTAAAAAGCTACACTACATAATAACACTCATTTTCTGAATCATCATACAAAAATTATTATAAAGAGATTTTTTTATTTTTCCAAATTTTTTGATGAAGTGTGAAACATAATGATGTTTAATTGAAAACATCAACTTTGTTTAAATGATTTATAGTATTAAATTATATTTTAAAATGGTTTTAATATAACATTTTTTAAATAATATATCTATTAATAAATGTTTTTAATTATAATCATTTTCATATATCAATAGTATAAAAAAACTTTTGCAAACATTTGATTATCTTCTCATTGAAAACAATCCTTCTCATCATGTAAGTGGGGTTAATTTTAAATTAAAATATTCCAATTCCATAAATGGAATATAGAAAATTAATTCATTATGTTTGGTAAAAAATAATTTATATGTAAAAAAAATAATAAACATAATTAAGTACCAAAATAATTTGGGAAAATTGAAATAAATGAATACTATGTTTAATGTACAAAAAATAATTTTTCAAGGGTTAAAATAGATAGATATGGATTAAATTTACTCAAATATGGGTATAAAATATAGTTTATGAATATATTTAGAACATATAATATATTTTTCTTTTAAATACTATATTTTAGACCCTTATAGAATGTGAATAACTATGTTTTAAATTACTCATTACAAAAATTAGAGGTGTTCCAGTAAACTCACATATATAAGTCCAGTTGCTCTCCAATATTATTTACACACTATAATACAATTGGTTCTACCATAAAATTGAAAAATATATTTTTATATTCCGTACTCCCATTCTATATTCCTTAATTTTATTATAAATACATTCTATGATAGCTTTTTGTGAAAACATAAGAAGCATAACCGAAAAAGTTATAACATTCTTCAACAAGTGTTAATGTTTTGTTTCATCCTACACCTCCTAAACATATTATTATAACTTTTTCATATAAAAATATTAGTACATTAAGCTTTAAACCATTTTAAATGTTATTTTCTTAACTTAAGCCTTCTCCACATCCATCAAAATGGATACAAAATCAGTATTCATGTTTATAGAAGACTACCTCCACACGAACTAATATCATTAGCTTTTACATAAGAACATCTCAAGAATATTCATGAGGAACTATATAGATTATATATTTGATATTTACAAATTTATTATACCTTTTTATTAACTATTTCATATATACACATTTTTATATAAATTCCATAGGAGATATGATAAGGTCCTTCATGTGTACGACGGTCTACTGCATTGCAAAGTGGTGAAATTCATCTTTCAATAACACTATACGTACTAGATGATATGGATAATGTAAATAATAATATGTTATATAAATAAGATAATAATAATTTTCCAAAAATATTTATTATTCATCAATGTTAATACAACATTTTCTATTCACTCACATAATGACGATAACATCATTCATGTATGTGTATACATCCACATTCATGAAGAGATATGAATATATTTTCATATAAAATCGTCATTGTTGATATATATAAGAATATTTAAAAAAATATTAAATTTATGATATAATGATCATTATCAGTTTTTAAAATAATAATTACGTCTATTTTACAATCGAAATTGAAAAATGGAAATGTTCTCCATATGAATGTATGATATATCATCTATATGATAGTAACATAAATAAATTTTCAAAACAAAATTTTAGTATTTGTGATAAATGTATTATTGAAATATAAATTTGTTCATTATTTCGTGATTTTTTTTTTCGAAATTTGATTAAAATGTGTAATGTACACTAGATCCATAATAGTCAATGCTATGAATGAATTTTAAAAAAAGGTATTTGACACCGAAAATAGTGAAAATAATAATAAATTATTAATGAACAAGTGATAAAATATTGTAAAATAATATTATATGATATTATGAATATTAATATGGTTCATTTATAATTTGGTTATCTTTTTTAAACCATTATAAATAATGTTAAATCATGTTCAACAAAATTAATGCATGAGTTATTGTACTTCATAACTCAATTTTAACTCATCTTCCAAAATAAAGAAATTTATAAATTTTAACTAGAAGAAAATATAATGTATTATCAGTAAAAGGATAATAGTGTGACATGATCGTGGTGATCTAATGTGTTAAATACCCTAGATTCGACACAAACATGCTTATCTCTATCTGGGGGGAGTGATTTGAGTCCTGAGACACTAGTGATTTGGACTCCAAAACTCACCCATACTTCCAATAAGCTTGTAACTATATTATGTTTCTTATATGTATGTCAAAATTCCATTTTGTAATTCATTATAACATTTAACCTCCAGGTAGTGTATTTTATAGATGATGCAGTTGAACTGAGGCCATAAATACAATTGTAAATTGTAACCATGTCAGTTTCAACTGACTCAAGTTGAATATTTTTCTAAATGAAATCAAGATATTTGTGTGCATTGATGTGAGAACTTAGTTCTTCTTAAGAGGTATGGATTTCTTCTTTTTCTTTTCACTGTAGTTAATTTTGGGAAGACAACAAGAAATAGAAAAAAAAATTATGTTTTAGTAGAACACACCATATAATCATATGTTCATGTCGTGCGGTATGACTGTGTAGGATGAGGATACATGGTGTGTGCTTCCATTTCCTAGGAAGAGAAGAAAAATCCACTACAAACCATGTAATTATTAGTACACATCATGTAGTCATGTCCTAAAGGTCCATACGGGATGTGTAAATTATGTTGGGAATTTTTTAACAGTAAAATTTTATACATGTTGTGTATATTAACTTACATGTCGTGTATTACAAAATTTTGGAATAAAAAAGGTAGTATCATTATTTTTTCTACTTCTGGGTAGGAAAATTAATGGGTGAATAAAAATGAGCTATGAGAGTTGATTCCTCTAATGTTTCATCTTTTGGATGTTGATTCAATTGTCATTGGTCTTGTTGGATTCATCTCGGTAATATTTTTCTACAACATGAACCGTTGATGATGATTTGTATTCTTGAGGAAGTTATTCGAGGTTGAATCATTTACCTCTTTTTATAGATCTACGTCATTCTAGTCCGATTCTAGGGCCTATGTCATATTATATCCATTATACTACATTGTTGTAGGTGGTATTGTGCGTTTTGTTAAATGTCGAGTTGAATATATGTGAGAAAATTATATGCATACATTTTTTGGAATTTTTTTTCTATGGAATTGAAATATGTTGACAACTAATAATGTTTAGGTATTTGATTATATGAAATTGAATAATGTGATTGTTGATTTTTTGATTTATGGACACCCATCGGTGTCTTTCATATGGTTAGTAGTTTAGAAAGAATACTTTCAAGCCTTGTGAATATTTTTCCTTTTGGGGATTATTGTAATTCTATGTTTATATGAAATGACCACATGAGTTTTTATGATTAAAACCATGGAATAGTTTAATTTTCATGGGTTTTAAGCTATGTGAATGACCTACATGAGTATTTATGTTTATATAAATGTGATAGTTTAATTAATATGTATGGTTTTTAATTGAAATGAAAAATGATTAAAAGATTGAATTATCCATCAGAGATCCATAGTATCGATTAAAATACATGGTTGGGTTCATGTGACTAATTACAACTAGCTTACCTTGGGAGGACCATTTTCTCAGTTAAAAGGAAATATAAGGACTCAAGAGGTTAACTATATAATGTCTATGAGCAATCCACAGTTTTGGGGGTTGGGATCACTGATTCAACCTTAAAAATTCATAGAGAATCATGGATCCATTGAAGCATTTCTATGATGGGTTCTATTGGAAACAAAACAAATGATTAAATTCTAAAATGTTTACATAGATAAATGATAAATGGTTATGTCATGATTTGACGGTTAAATTGTTATGGGGGGTTGACAGGCCTAGTCCAGAATTTGACACCTTTATAATCATCACAGAATTTGTTAAATGAAATGGAATAAATTATGACGAATCTGGAAAGCCAAAGAACAAGTTCATATTTGATCGTCACATACTTATCTAGATGATCTTCTGAGACATCTGGTGAGTTTATTTCTTTTTGATGTATTAGAAATCTTACTTTGAATCTCGATATATTTTCACATAAAAGAAATTGCATTTCTAAAGAACATTAAAATATTGACTAGATAGTTACTTGGGAACTTCTTTGTTACCATTTTCCCTTGAAATTGTTTCATATATTCACTAACTGTTAAGCACAGATAGTTGGTGGTTCCATAATAAGAATAGTCTCAAACCCTATTTGGGTCATGCTTTCATGCCCAAACAGATTATATAAATGCATGTGTATACCAGTGAACGATCCCTTGTATTGTTAGTTGATTTCTTACGTAGGAGCAGGAGAGCATGGGACCAAGCTGAGCCTCGCGATGCTTCTTAGTTTTATTTCTATTTCTGCACTTGTATTTTAATTATAATTTATTTAAGTGTATCCTATTTTTTTCTACATTCATAGAACATATGACATGCTGTATTATCATTTTTATGTGATGAGATTTGGATATTTTTCTATCAGACATTCACCTTTTTTATTCAGTTTCATGTTGTTTACTAATTTTTCTATTTCATAAAATTTATTCTGATGAGTTATACTTTGCTAATGAGGGCATAGTTTTCTCACTATAACACCCATGACTCATTCTTCTTGTCATTAAAATCTAGATTTTGGGGAAATTTGCTTGTGGCCATGTGTCCAACCTGGTATGGGGCGCCAGTTTAGTGGCATCCGGATCCTGGAAATTACAAAGTGCTATCTGAGGTAAATTTTTTCTTTTTTGTTATACTATTTGGAGTCTATAGGAATGTACATGAATGAATATGTGTTTATTAATTAGATTTTCCCAAACATAGAAACCCCACATATAGGTAAAATCTAAATTTCCTTGAAATGACTTGTGATATTTAAATTTTGTGCTATTACAGTTTATTCAATTTCAGTATTGGGTGGCACACTTGATTTCTGCAATTACTATTATTGCAATTGTGAGTTGTATTTTAGTTTTAACCAAATATGATGAGGGTATTCCATCTCATACATCATATAGGAACTTGTTAGAATCACATTACATGCATTATGACAAGCCATCTATAATGCATTAGTTATCGCATGTTGTTTTGGTAGTTGATGAGAAATATATGCATGTTGTTGTGATAGGTGTATTGGTACGTGAAATGTTTTAGATGGAATAGACTCCAAACATTGGTTCCTAAGGTGTGTGGGCCCTATTGGACAAGTATTTTTCGGATCATGACCCATTTTTTATTTTTAAGTATATTATGATATGTTCTTCTCAGGTGGAAGACATTTATTCATGGGGATTATGGGCCATCACGAATCAGAATTTGGAATTCCGCTGGTTGGTTTTCTATAGAACATGGGTTTCATGGGAAATTGTGAGTATCTGTCATGAAAATACCAGTATACACTATGTGTGTTTTATCCTAACACTCCATGTTTTATTCTTAATCATTGAAGAGTGTGTTCCAAGATTTAAAAAGTACATTTCATGTACCCTATGTAAACGTGATGTAGTTGTTACACTGTGTGATTGACCATGTGATCATTAAAATGGGGATGAGAAACATTTATTAAATAACTCGTTGAATATGGTAGTACATGTTGTGTACAAGTCAACTGTGAGACTAATGACATGGGTGGATGAAAACATAGTTGAACATGCCATGTCGAGGGTGAACATGTCGTGTAGTCTTACACTGGTTGAAAAGTGTAGTTCTAGCCGAGTAGAAGAAAACATAATTGATGGAAACTTAAGAACATTATGTGTCTCTTGGGGAACACACTATTAACATTGGGTGTTACACAACCATGTTGTAAAGAAGTAAACACCCATGTAAAGGCCTAGGAAAACACATCATGTAAGGAGATATACACATCATGTACTACGATTTTGAATAACATGAGTGTTCTCCTTATCATGTTCCATTCTTTCACTTCAGAGTAATAGTTCATTTTTCATTATGATGGTATTGAGGGGTGTGTGTTGTACTTCGTACAGTCATGCCATTGCAATGACCATGATTTGTACGAAAGGAAAATGGAGATGAGCATACTCCATAAATGGTGGGCTATGAGATACCGATGGATACTCTAGTTGTGCCAGCGGTGACACTATTAGTTATACTGGGTGCGGGAGCATATGCACAGTTCCGAGATGGTTTTTTTGTGGTTTATTAAGACCTTCTAGGGAGCAACATAGGCTGCCACTTCTATAGTACAGCTGATGCAGGTATTCCAGCAGCAACAACTACCTAATATTGCAGGGTATGGGAAACCATTTGCTACAAAATCATGGCTAGAATCATTGCTGACAATAATTGCGAATATTGAGATGAATCTTGAGAGGAGTGTCAAACATGCAACTTATATACAACATGATTCTGCCAAGAGGTGGTGAGATGTTATCACCCATACAGAATTCCCTTAAGACATGGCATGGAGGAACTTCTAGATATTTTTCTATGACTACTTCATTCATGAGACCCTCAGGGCCAATCGAGCACAATAGCTCATGAATATAGACTATGGTACTATGTCGGTGATGGACTATTCTTCCTACATTACATAGCTTTAGATATTCACACCTGTTCTGGTAGGTGATGAGGTGTTGTGAACTAGGACCATTAAGGATGGTATTCGGTACGACATCCAAGAAAAGGTGAACGTGTTTAGGTTTCCTTCTATGCATTCCATTGGGAATCAAGATCTTATTACCGAGTGAAACCTACATGAATCTGGGGTGCGATCCTGGGCAGTTCGGCACCAAGATATGTTATTGTCACGATCGAATTCTATAATAGACATATAAAGTTTCATTGTGGGAATTCGAGAAGTCCATAGGTATCTTCTAGTAGCCAGGTGTGGTGATATCAGAGTGATAGAGTAAGGAATACCAGATTTTAGTACATGAAGGAGCCAGTTGAGTGAAAATCTTGCGAAAAGATTGTCTATCTATAATTCTTCTGCATGATATTTCTACTAGTGGGTAGTGAGAAATTTTATTTAATGAATCCACATGGAGGAGCAGTAATATTAGTTTCTCATAAGTCCAGAAACTATAATATGTGAGGGCATGCATGCCAATGAGGTGGGTGTGTCCTTGGTAGCCAGACCGTTGGATCTCAACAATAGCAGGGTGGGTCAACTTAGGGTAGCTAGACTGTATAAAAGGGTCGTGGTACATGTCAGACATATGTAGTACAACAAACCCAACATGAGTAGGATGTTAAACCTTATAATATTAGAGGTACTACTCTAGTCCTATATGTATTATCTTCAGCACTTTTCCGTACTAGTAAAAAATGGTTTTATATTTATTTTCGATTTGGAAATCCTTTGGCTCTGTCATTATAATACTTCTGATGTTATGACGCTAGACACTCGGTTAGGGATCATAACAGTTGGTTCCCGTTAGTGCAAGGAGTTCCCCATCATATTGGAGGGCGTCACTTTATATGGAACCTCTATGTATTGGAAATGAAGGGATTTGATGTCATTCTTATAATGGATTGGTTGTTTTCTTTTTTAGAAATTGTTTAATGCTATCACTATAGGGTAAGTTTCACATCACCCGAGGGTGGCGAGTTTCTACATAAAGGGGAATTGGTTGTTCAAGAGACGCGAGAAAGACCTGAGAATCTTGGGTTGGGGAGAATGATAGCCCAGATTGCATGTTTATATCTGGATTTTTAGGGAAACATGACTGGTATATTTTCCTCCAATAGTTTAATATTTAAATGCTTTTTTCTTTTAGGACTTCCCTGGATTACCTCCAGACATAGAGGTGGAGATCACTACTGAGTTACTGATGGGAGCTTCACCGGTATCCATTCCTCCTTATAGGATGGCTATGATAGAGTCTCAAGATCTCAAGAGGCAGTTGGAAGATCTGGAAGCTAAGTGATTTGTCCGACCAAGTACATATGCTTTGGGTTTTCTAGTCCTTTTTGTGAATATGGGGGATAATACTCTCAGGATATGTGTGGACTATCAGAAACTAAAATATTTGATGGTTAAAAATAAATATCCCTTCCCTCGGATTGATAACCTATTTGGTTAGCTTCATGGAGCTCGAGTGTTCTAAATGATTTAATTAAAGTCATCATATCACTAGGTACATGTTTGACTAGCATACATACATCATATAGACTTTCGTAAAAGGTATGGTCTCAATGAGTCTTAGTTATTTCATTTGATCTCACTAATGTGCCATCAGATTTCATGCCACTGATTCATAGAGTGTTCCATCATTACCTAGATTCCTTTGTGGTGGTTTTCGTGAACGATATCTTAGTGTATTAAAAAAAATTATATGACAATGCCAAACACCTTAAGATCATTGGGAATACACTAAGAGTGAGTCTATTATATTCTAGGCTAACAAAATGCCACTTCTGGATGGATTAGATTCGCATCCAGGGTCATGTCATCTCAAATACTAGAGTATTAGTGGACTCAATGAAGGTGAGAGTACTAGTTACCTAGAAGCATACCAAGAACGCTTCTAAGGTGTGTAGTTTGTTGGGGTAGATGGTTACTACAACTGTTTTATATTGGATTACTCATGCTTAGAAGTTCCCATGATGGGATTGACTAATAAATGTGTGAATTTTGAATGGTCAAATTCTTATGATGTATCCATTAAGGAGTTGAAGGTATGTTTGACATCAGTGCCGATAAAGATATTTGCAGGGATGTGGAAGAGTTAAATAGTGTACCTTGATGGATAAGGTATTGGGCTGGGAGAATTTCTTATGAAGGGAGATCAAGTTGTTGTGTGCAAGATTCGACAGTTGAGGCCACATGAGAGAAATTACCTGACGCATGATCTTGATTCAGCTATATTTGTTCATGATTCACATTGATGGAGACATTATTTATTGGGAGAGAATTTTGTGGTGTATAAGGTTAAAAAAAGTATCAAATACATCATCAATCTGTGTGATTTGATTCTGCGATAGAAACGGTGGGTGGAATACCATATGTTTTTTGACTTTGATCTTATCTATACACCTGGAAAAGGAAATGCGGTGGCCAATGCACTGAGAAGGATGACATTGATATAGGTAGTGCATGAGGCTAGTGGTGAGTGGCAGCTTATGGTTTGGTTTATTTAGATGCATTTAGAGGTGCACAATAGTCAAGGATAGGATTATCTTTCATCTTTCGCAGTTATATCTACCCTACTGTGTAACGCCCTGACCAAATTTACCCAGAGTAGGTGCATTATTACATAGTATTGGCATGATCACAAAAGATCAAGTCTCGAAAGGCCGATTAGTTTAGTAGCCTTGGAAACACCAGATATATTCATAAGTCTTACATAACATCATAAAGTGAAAAAACTACAACAAAATCTTTTCTTCATGTTCCCTCATACAATCCCCACAGGTCATTCATAAAATACTTCTTCACATCCTGGAAAAAATAAAACACAGAAAGGGGTGAGCTCAGATGCCTTGTAAGGATAACAATATAGCAAAAACTTTCATAAATAATCATATACATTTAAGGCAATGCATAACTAAAACAAAATCATTTTAAACATGAACATCAACATTATATGGCTGGAATAAAATTAAATAAATCCATTTACTTATTCACATGGATATTCTACTAGTCAAATAATCACATGCAATATATATAACCACATTCCTAATGATGGAATGCATAATGCAAGACTATCATAACCACATAGTCAAGGCCTAGTGCCAATACTACAAATATGTTTTAGTCAATGCCTTGTGACAAGACCCTAGTTTGTCTCATGAGACCTACCAATGCATCGATGATCTATAGTAGGCTCCACCCATCACTTACTAAGTCCAATGCAATCCTTATATGAAAAGGACTAAATATAATAAAAAAATTCGTATTGAAACTAGCATATGAAATATCAAAAATTTATCTAAAAATCATGAATGGTATAAAAATAATACTTCCATAGTCAAACATATCCCAAAACCTTCAATACTATATGGAAGTATTGTATCATAATAAATCAAAATCAAATAATCTTAAAATCCATCGAAGGATGTTGACATAGATGAAATCAAAACTATTGGAGAGAAATATATTTTTTTTAACTCATTTAAAATACACATAATTAAAAAATTTACTTTGAAAATATTATTATAATCTTGTAAGGGAAGATTTTATGATTTTATAATGGCGAAAAATAGACGCACCCACCATATAAGTTAAAAAAATACATTCTTACCGTAATTCTGTCAAAATGGTTAAAAAGAACATGTTTGGAATACAATGGAAAGACTCCTTTATAAATATCTAAAAATAGCCAAACAATGGTATAAATGAATTTAACCTATAGTCTATTAGATAGTAAATTTTTTTTGAAATACATTTTTAAGAAACATGGATGTTGATGATAAAGGGGTCCCTGTAGATAATTACATATAAACAACCTCGGATAATGTAAAGATTTTAAAATAAACCCTTACCTTTTACTTTTACATAGTAGAGGGTAGGTTAAACTGCTGTATAATAGTTAAATAATTGTTATTAAATTATACTACAATAATATACATTAATTTGATATCATATATGATCTTTTTGTATTGCTTTGTTAATAATATTTTATTATTATCGTCGTTTCGGTTGTTCACTTACTCATTTTCATTTATATGTTTTGTTACATAAGACATCTTAGTTATCCATAGGTTGTATATTATTCATATCAAGAATGATATCTAGTCATTAAACATTATTTTTAATCATAAGATGAAAATTAGACTTGAATGGATACGATGGGGAATAAATCTTATCGCGTTTGTGGATACGGTAGTCTGTACGTACGCACGAGTGACAATAACATTATTTTGATATTAAAATAATATATAATTGGATGGTGTATCATATATAAATAATAATTATCATGATATATTTATTATTTACATGGATTACAAATCATTATTATACCCATCCAAATAATAATTTATTGAATAATAATTATACCATGACGTGGAGACGGTAATCCATACGTAAGCACATATGGTGACATGTCATTCAAGGGATGGATAGAATACTGAATATGGTTGTACCATATTAATAATAACATCACAGTATATAGAAGATACTATATTTATTATTTAAGAATGGAAATAACAAATAAAAAGTGGAAGAAGTAAAAAACTTGAAAGAGGATGGTGAAAACATTACATCTTCTTCGGGTTCTTCCTTTTAATTTGAACAAAAGGGTGCCTTAGGATGGATTTATCATAAAGATAAGTCCTCTAGAAGTGAGGGAATTTGATAAAATATTTGGTCAGGGTTTGGCCAAGCCAAAAGTATTTGATGGTGTGATGTTGAGAGAAGGGGAATGCCCTTTTATAAGAGGGGTGAGTGGCACCTTAGAAAAAACATACAATATTATTTTATAATATATTAATATTCAGTTTCTAATGGATCCAAAGTGAATTATTTCTAGGATAAGGTGGGGATGAGTCTAAAACAACTCAACCAAGTGGTTGTAGACATGTTGGGGTCACTATATTAACTTTACATTTTAGTTTTAACTCTTAGTTAATTAGTTTCACATTTATCATGTCTCTTTGTATTTTTATATTATATGGTTAATAAAGATACTATAAAAATCTTAGAGAAGCCCAAGTGGTTTATTAATGATACAACTATCATTATATAAGTCCTTTGGATGATATTTAGATTTTTAGTAATTTAATATCAATTAATAATATAATATTTGTTTTAAAAACTCTTTTATGTCAATCTTGACAGTATTGGATATTTTGTATTTTCTAAATTTATAACAGAATTATTACTTCGAACCTAATTCATTTAATCAACCGTAACATGTAATATTAACCTATAAAATTAGTGTAATTCTTTAAAAGTCTCAAATTATATTTATTTGGGTATTTATAATATCAATTATTTTAATATTTCACTAATAAGGTAATTACTGCATCATCACTGTGTCATAAATAAAATAAATTATTTAATGCCTAAAAATTATGAATAAAATACCATTATGTAGGATATATTTTTATCTTTATAATGAATATTTATAATCGAATTTATCTTATGTATAACCTTATATGAGAAATTTTAGATTTATTAGACATTGATTTTAACTATTTTAACTCTTATTTGAATTACATAATAATAAATTTCCTAGTCTAATACATGTGGACCAAAGAGGATCTTATATTATTACTAAGGTTGTTTTTGGTCGAACTACCCTTAGAGAATAGAATTAGAACATGTTTTAGGGTAATAATAATATCATTTTTACCCGTAATTACCTGATTTACATTTAATTGTGGTAAATAAAAGTAAAAAGTTACTATTCATCAAAAATTATTTTTATTCTATTGAAGCACATTTTACTCCTTGATATTAACCAAGTCTCTCAAATTTTTAAAATTCCACTCACTGAAGCAGTAAAATTATTTTTTATGTGAATTTGCAAATTCTCATAGGAGATGTGTAAAAGACCGTGAAAAGTTCAATAAGATTTTTATATATCTAAAATTATTATAAACTGACTCCAATGAAAATCATTGAACATATATATGTATTATGTATATATTTTTACCTAAATTAAATTTAAATAAATCAAATTATAATTTATATAGAAATTCGGTTTTAAACTATAACTCAGTGTTTTTCACTATTCATCAAAAAATGAAAATTATCAGAAAAATACCAAAATTTCACCGTAGTCTAATTTTGATATTCTGAATCCAAAAATGAAGTCCATTCTGAAAGATAAAATTTATAAAATTTTAAAAAGTGTGTATTTCTATTCAGAACGCCTAGTTTGAGTGGTTGTGATGTGTTAGAACTAGATGTTGCGTACTACACACGCTACTGTATTATTCAAAGACAAGTGTACCATGGAAGCTTGTGGTGTTACATTATCCCCTACTTCAAATAATTTCATCCCAGAAATTTATATAATATTAATGCATAAAAAGATTTGGGTTTTTCTTCATTATAAGTTCCTCGGGATCCCACGTTTCCTCTTGATAGCACGTGAGACAATATATTCGTATGATGAGAAGGATTTTGAGACTAATTTTCGACGTAGAAACCGTTTTAATCTATCAAATAAACGATCAATATTACTTCTTGGGTTACATATATAATATTCAGCATGCCTTTCTAAACATGTAATGTTAGACTCATACTTTGCAACATTCTCGTCCTCCTTTTTCCTCAAACTCTAAAATTGTCTTTCTATATCCGCTCGATGGTCATGAGGAAATTATTTTTATAATAATATATCGTTAAACTCCCTCTATTCCTTCTTTGATACATTATCATCTTCCTTCGTGTTTTGAATCAATGACCACCATTGATCAGCCTCTCTAGTGAGGTGGTAAAATTCCATGACAACTATTTCCCTTTGGCTACCCCTAAGGTGTGGAATATTTTCTCTAATGAATTTATCCATCTCTCAGCTACTAGTGGATTTGTACCCCCATTTAATGTTTTTGGTTGTTTCCTCATGAAGCGATCTAACATTGATCCTCCAAGCTGCGGATCAAGGTGCTTGATACGGGTAAGGTTGTTTTTCATAACCTGAGTGAGTTGTCCCAGTATAGTGATTAGCTGATCACCACCAGTTGCATCACCAACTCCACTATAATTACCTTGAGTAGGCGGGAAATCCCTACATGGAGTGCGTGCATTGATACGGTTTCCATTCCTTCGACTATGTGACATTTCAAAGCAATTACATACACTATATTAGTTTAAGAATTGCAATACATAAATCCAAACTTGTAAAACAATTAACATTAATTGAACAGTTTAAGAATATAATCCATAATCATAAAAAATTATTTCTTTGAGGAAGTATATACTCCAAAAACCTTTATAATGGTTTGTAAAGAAAATCATAACTATCCAAACCATATCCCATGGGAGTGTCGTATCCAAGAGTGCAGCAAGGCCCATTGTCGTGCCCCAGTTCTCGTTCGAGTCTAGCTAATAGTGGTGTTTTCGGGTTTTACTCCTAGGTACATATGTGCCAGTGCCGCCTCTACCTGCATGTATCAAGACAAGGATGTATTGCTTGGAAAAATCACAAAATCTCTACAATACCAAAATTCTAGGATGTTCTTCAATACAAATCCTCATAGTCTATCTTAGGGATATGTGCTCTAATCAAAGATTATCTAAATCTAGCTTCCATGTTTTGTACTAAACTTCCTCTGATACCAACTGTAATGCCCCGACCCCAGTTACCCAGAGTTTTTTCATTATCACATAATATTGGCATGATCCCTAAAGATCAAGTCTCTAAAGACTGATTAGTTTAGTATCCTTGGAAACACTATATATATTCATATGTATAACATTACATCATAAAGTGTAAAAAACTACAACAACATATTGTCTTCATATCCCCTCATACTATCCCTACATGTCAATCATAAAACACTTCTTCACATCCTGGGAAAAATAAAAACTAGAAAGGGGTGAGCTGAGATTCCCAGAAAGGATAACAAAATAGAGGAAACTTTCATAAATAAGCATAAAAATTTAAGGCAATGTATAAGTAAAAAAATGCCTTTTAAACATGAAATTCAGAATTATATGGTTGGAATAAAATGAAATAATTCCATTTAGTTATTCACATGGATATTATACGAGTTGAATAATCACATGCAATATCAATAACAACTTTAATAATGATGGAATGCATATTTCTATACTATCATAACCACATAGTCAAGGCCTTTTTCCAAGACTACAAATAAGTTTTTGTCAAGGCTTTCTGCCAAGACACTAATTTGTCTCATGAGACCTACTGATGCATCAATGATCTATAGAGGGCTCCACCCGTCACTTACTAAGTCCAATTCATTCCTTATATGAAAAGGTTTAAACATAACATAAACATTCATATTGAAAATAGCATACGGAATGTCAAAAATTAATCTTTAAACAATGAATGGTATAAAAATAACATATCCATAGTAAAACATATCACAATACCTTCAATACCATATGGATGTTTTGTATCATAATAAATCAACTTCAAATAAGCTTAAAATCCATCAAAGAATGTTGACAGAGATGAAATCAATACTATTTGAGAGAAATATCTCTTTTCTTGAAATAATTTAGAATCCATATAATTAAAACATTTACTTTGAAAATATTATTATAAGATTGTAAGGGAAACTTCACCTATTTTATAATGGAGGAAAATAGCCGCACCTTCCATATATGTTAAAACAAGACATTCTTACCTTATTTCTGTTATATAGATTAAAAAGACCTTGTTTGGAAAACAACGGAAAGACTCCTTTATAAATATCGTATAAAATTCAAACAAGGGTATAAATGAATTTATCAAATATTCTATAAAATATTAATAATGTTTTGAAATACATTTTTAAGAAACATGGATGTGGATGATAAAGGGGTCCCAGTAGATAATTACATATAAACAACAGTCGATAATGTAGAGATTGTGAAATAAACCCTTACCTTGTAATTTTCGTTAGTTGGGGATAGGATAACCTCTTGTATACTAGTTACATCATTCTTATTAAATTATTCAAGAATCATATACATAACTATGATATCATATATGATCTTTTAATATTTCTTTGTTTATAAAATTTTAGTATTATCTGCGTTTCGAGTGTTCAATTACTCGTTTTGTTATATATGTTTTGTTACATGTGCCATGGTTTTTATCCATAGGTTGTATCATATTCACATCCAGAATGCTATAATGTACTCAAACATTATTTTTAATCATCTAATGAAAATTATTCTTCAATGGATATGATGAGAAATGAATTATAGCGCGTTAGTGGAGACGGTAGTCCGTACGTACGCACGAGCGACCATATGATTCTTCTGATATTAAAAAAATATATAATTGGAATATGTATCATATATAAATAATCCTTATAATGTTATATTTATTATGTACATGAATTATACATCTTTATTATCCCCATCCAAATAATAATTTTGTGAATAAAAATTACACCACGACGTGGAGACGGTACGCCGTACATACGCACGTATGGTGACATGTCATTCAAAGGATGGATAGAATACTAAATATGGTTGTAACATATAAATAATAACATAAAAATATATAGAAGATACTTGATTGATTATTTTAGAATCTAAATATCAATGAAATATGTAGTGGAAGAAGAAAGGAACTTGAAAGCGGGTGGTTAAAACATTACCTCTTCTTCGGGTTCTTCCTTTTGATTTGAACGTTAGGGCTCCATAGGTTGGCTTTCTGATCACACTAAGGCCTCTAGGTTTATGTGAGGGATGTTTAGAGAATATTTGGGCAGGGGATGGCCGAGCCAAAATTCTTTGAATGTGTGAAATAGAGAGAAGGGGGAGTGCCCTTTTATAAGAGGGGTGAGGGGCACCTTAGGAAAAACATAAATTATTATTTTATAATTAATTCATATTCGGTTTATAATGGCTCCAAAGTTAATTTTTTAGAGGATAATGTGGGTATGGGTTGCAAAAAACTCAACTAACAGGTTTTATACAGGTTTGGGTCACTATATTAACTTTATATTTTAGTTTTAACTCTTAGTTAATTAGTTTCACATTTACCATACCTCATTGTATTTTTATATTATATTTTTAATAAACCTACAATAAACTTCCAATCAAACCCCAAGTGGTTCATTAATTATAAAAATATAATTATATAAGTCCTTTGGTCGAACCATTGATTTTTAGGAATTGAATATCAATTAAAAATATATTATTTGTTTTAAAAACTCTTTTATGACAATTTTTCCAGTATTTGGTATTTTGTTTTTTCTAAATTCATAACAGAATTATTACATCAAAAATAATTAAGTTAATCAGCCCTATAATGTCATATTAACCTATAAAATTCGTTAAATTCATTTAAAGTCTCAAATTATATTTATTTGGGTATTTATAATATCAATTATTTTAATATATCACTAATAAGGTAATTACAACATCATTATTTTGTCATAAATAAATTAAATTATTTATTGAATAAAAATTATAAATTAAATACCATTATGTATAAAATCTTTTTATATTTCTAATTAATATTTATAATCAAATTTTTCTTATGTATAATGCTATATTAAAAAAATTTTAGTTATTAAACATCGATTTTAACTCTTTTAACTCTTCTTTAAATTAAATAATAATAGATGTCCAAATATAATCCATGTGGAAAAAAGAGGTTCATATTTTATTCCTAAGGTTTTTTTGTCGAGTATTACAAAGAAAATATAATTAGGAAATTTTTTAGGGTAATAATAATATAATTTTTTCCCTTAATTACCTTATTTACATTTTACAATGGTAAATAAAAGTTAAAAGTTACTATTCTCCAAAATAAATTTAACTTAATGAACAAAATTTAACTCCTTGATATTAACCATGTCTCTCTGATTTTCTAAATTCCACTCACTGATGCGGTAAAATTACGTTTTTTGTGAATTTGCAAATTCTCCTAGGAGATGGGTAAAAGACAGTGAAAAGTTCAAATAAAATTTTTATATATCTAAAATTATTATAAACGGACCCCAATGAATTACATTGAACATATATAAGTATTATATATAAATTTTGACATAAAATAAATTTAAATAAATTAAATAATTATTTAAATAAAAATTCATTTTAAAACTATAACTCAGTGTCTTTCACTATTCATCAAAAATTGATAGTTTTCACAAAAATACCAAACTTTCACCCTATGCTAATTTAGATATTCTGAATCTAAAAATGAAGTCAATTTTGAAAAAAAAAATTAAAAAAATTAAAAAAATGGGTATTACTATTCATAACAACTAGTTTGAGTGGTTGTGATGTGTAAGAACTCGAAGTTGCGTACAACACACGCTAGTGTATTATTCAAAGAGAAGCGTACCATGGAAGCTTGAAATGTTACATACTAGACATAGTGAGGATGATTAATCTATCAGATATGGAGATCCTAGTTCTGTGGGAGTGTGTGTCATGTGAGGACCCTACTCCTGGATGGACAATATGTAATGATGATGTTTATTGTGTTCATAGATTTGTGTACATTCTATGGGATATACATGAGGTTCTGATGTGGGAGATTTAGGATTCAACTTGGGAAGTGGATCCAAAAGTCATTAATTTGTATAGTTACTTTCCTCATCCATACTGGTTGTCGAGAAAAGAGCAAGAAGTATATGGTTTTGTTACGAGGTATTCCACCTATCAGTAGGTGAAGGTGGAACATCAGAGACCGGTAATACATTTACAACAACTACCCATTCCAGAGTGAAAATGGGGTGACATCATGATGGATTTCGTGACAGCATTACCGAGGTCTCCTATAGATAACTATGTAGTTTGGGGAGTTGTTAACAGGATTATGATGGTTTCTAACTTCATTCTGATCAAAGAGACATTTGGTGTTGATGAGGTTGGAAAGAAGTATATTGGAGAGGTGGTACGACTTCATGGGTTCCTCATTCAATCATTTTTGATAAGGATGCCCTATTTATGTACCTTTTCTGGAATATTTTTTAGAGGTCGGTGGGTACATATGTGCATATGAGAACAAAATACCACCCTCAAATAGATGGCCAATCAGACCGTACAATACAAGTTCCAGAGGACATGTTGTGTGTGTATGTCCTAGACATTGGTAGATCTTGAGAGAATTATATACCCATGGTGGTGTTATCATATAATAATAGATTCTAGGCTACTATTAAGATGACACTGTATGAGGCTTTTTAAGATAGGTCATGCCAATAACCCTTTTGTTGGCACGAGTCTGGAGATGCAGCTATGTTGTGACCTCATCTTGTCTAGGGGACTACTGAGTAAGTTTACATGATTCAGAGATGAATTTCTACTGTGCAGTCTCGTTAGAAATTATATGTTGATCACTGTAGACAACCCATGAAGTTTTAGGTCATGGATCGTGTTTTCCTATGTGTCGCACTATGATGGGGAAAAGGAGGATCAAGAGACAAAGTGATATTTCACAACAATATGTCGAACCATTTGGGATTCTGGAATGAGTCGGTCAGTTGCCTATCGATTACAGTATTTTCATAGCTTCCAAGACATGCAAGAAATCTTCATTGACTCTTAGCTACAACCCTATCACTAAGAATCATCAAATGTTTTTCACCATGAGGAGGTTGATGCATCCTTTGAGGAGAATCTAATTCGTATAGTTGAAGTGAGCATAATGTTTTTTCAAGGCCATCCAGTTCCTCTCGTACATGTGTTCTGGTAGGACGGTCGAGTACAATATAAGACTTGGGGGAGGAAGGATGACGTAGGTGTATAGTGTCTGGAGATATTCTTAGATATTCTTTCACCACCCATAGAAAGGAAATTCAATGTCAAATTACTTTAAGTGAAGAATTTTTCAGAACCTGGTTTTTATTAAGAGGTATGTATTTCTTCTATTTCATCTCTTTTGAGTTGTTTTTTAGAAAATAAGGAAATCTACAAAAAATATTATTTTTAGTAGAATATACAATGTAATCCTATCTACACATTGTGTGGCCTAGACATGTATGATGAAGATACACGGTGTGGGCTTTCATTGTCCAGGAAGAGAAGAAAAAGCCACTACACACCATGTACATCCTAGTATACATTGTGTAGTCATGTTGAAAAGGTTGGCGCGTGACGTGTAATGTAAGTTGGAAATTTTATGAACAATACAATTAATTTCATTCACATTATACTAACTTACATGCAGTGTACTACAATATTTAAGCATAAAAAGAGAAATAGCCTGGTTTTCGATTTTTCTGGACTGAACACATGTTGGGTGAAGAACAAGGAGCCACATGAGTTGATTCTTCTCTCGTATCGTCATCTAAAACCATATTTAAGTAACGCCATTCTTGTTGGATTACAATCAGTAATAGATTAATTTTCATTGTTCCATTATTAATGATTTTTGTTCTTGAGGATGTTATTAATGGTTGAATTATTTGCCTTTTTTTAGATCTTTTCCATTCTAGGACAATTCATGGGCCGACATTGGATTATATCAATTATATAACATCAAGGTAGGTGGTCTGGTGACTTTCGTTAAATATTGAGTTTAATATATGTTCCAGATTGGTATGATACAACTTTTTGTTATCATTTTCCTATATAATTGAATCATGTTGATACCTAATGATGTTGATGCATTTGATTAATAATTGTTTGATTTAGGGACACCCCATGGGTGTGTTTCATTTTATTAGCCATTTGGAAATAATACTTTCGAAGCATGATAATTTTTCACTTTTGGGTTTGATTGGAATGATATATTGTTTTATGAAATTCCCACATGAGTTGTAAAGATTAAAACTATGCAATATTTTAATTTGAATGTGTTTTATTCTATGTGAATTTCCCATGTGAGTTGTTATGCTTCAATCCATGTGATAGTTTAATTCACATGTGTTATTTTGAAATGAAATGATAAATAATTAAAAGAATGAATTTCCCATGGGAGAGCAATTGTCTCGACTAAAAGACAAAATCAATGTCATTTGTCTAATTACTCCTAGAATACCTTTGGTGAACCGTTGTCCCTATTGAAAGGAAATGGACAGACTCAAGAGGTTAACTACTTAAAATTCATGATCAAGCCATAGTTTTAGTGGTCGGTATCACTGAGACTTTCTTGTGAATGCCCAACGAATCTTGGATCCATTGAGGAATATGTATGGAGGGCTATATATGAAACTGAACAAATTATTAAATGTTGAAATGATGATATATTTAAATGTAAAATAGTTATGTCATGAGTAGATGGTTACATTGGTACGAGGGGTCAACGGTCCTAGTCCGTACATCGATACCTTTATAATGTTTAGAGAACATGATAAATGAAATGGAATAACATATGATGTGTCTTCCAAGACAATGCACAGGTTTGAATTTAGTCTTCACTTATTTATCAAGATGTCATTATGATACATTTAATGAGTTTACTTTTATATGGTGGATTGGAAGGATAAGGCCGAATCTCAAGATAGATCCACATAAATGATAATGAATCGAAAAAGTATATAAATAGAATAAATGAATATTAACCTGAGCTCTTCCCAGTTAATATTTTCTCATGCCGTTGTTGCATATATTCACTGACCGTTAGGAAAATATATTTGGTGGTTTCATACAGGGATTAGTCTGACACCCTATTTGGATCTTTCTTCTGGGCCCAAACTGATTATATGATCGCATGTGTAGACAATGGAAATAGCCATTATATATGTTCTTCATTACTTCATAGGAGCAGGAGATCATGGGACCATGCAAAGGCTTGAAATGCTACTAAGTATTACTCTTATTTCTGCACATGTAACATTATTGTAACTGATTGATGTGTTTCATATATTGGCTACATTCCAAGAAAATATAACATGCTGCATTACCATTATTATGGTTTCAGACATGGATATTTATCTATCATGCATCCTCTATTTTTTAGTTTCATGCAATTTACTTTTTCTGTAATTAAATATATATTATCAATATATAATGGTTTCATCACAATTTGATATTGAATTATATTTTTTGTATTATTTTGATATCATCATGTTAATGGTGTATATAGTTACTGTGAGAAATGGTTTATATTAGGCCAATTAGTTGGTTATGACACTCATTTAAATGATGATAAATAATGTTAAAGACATTTGGGAGGGTGTTAATTTTCTTTGGTCACATCAAAATGATTTTTCTCAAATAATATATAGGCTGAAGTGATTTTATGGAAGTAAACATTTTATTAATATTTTCTTTCTATTAGTAACATTAAACATTCATTGATCAACTCAATCATCTACCAATGAAAAATAATTATAAAAAATACCAAGAATAATTGTAAAAAAGGTATATATAAAAACAAATACATAAAATTGAATGCATTATAAAATCATTGAAAATTATTTTGGGCTAACATAAACTATTTATAAGTCAATAATTAATGGCTCTAAGAAATCAATATTCATAAACCGATAGAATCAAAAAAACATAAAATAAATACAAGACTCATAACCAAATTAAAATAAATTATATAATTAAAAAATCAAACTAATTTAGGGGATCCTATTGTTTTACATTGAATACCAATGAAGAAACTATTCATGATGTCATAATGTGTAATTTAGATATTTACATGTAACAACATTTTCTGTTGTATAGAATGAACATCGTCAATTTATTGATCAATGAATAAATAAGTAGATATCAAAAAAATTATTAATGAGGAAAAACAAGGAAATTTTTTTTATAAAATATTTATGTTTATATTTTAATTAAAAATAATATATATAAATGAATGAGATAAAAAAATACATAAATTATCAAATGTGAGTATTCCTATTTAAACCATGAGAATATCATTATTCTTCTCCTTCATATAATCTCTATATTGGTTTTAGATATTTTAATCCCAATTTTATAAAAAATATAACTACACTATTAACATGTTTGTATTAGGAAATCGTAGATGGTATGGTAAAAAACACAAAATGATGCACCATTTAATGCTGATGATTGGGTGATTTGTTTTTTGATAAATTGTAATAAAACATCGCCCTGTAAACACATTTAAAACATCGATTGATTCTAAGTGAGTATTTTATTTTAATTTAATTTAACTAAATAAATGTTCTTAGAAAATTATGTGTTTATGATAATTCAAATTACATATCCTAATAAAAAAACAGAGGTTTAATGGTGTAAATGATGTGTAAAACATCACTGGAATTGGTACCCCCAAACAATATCATGTTAGTTTTTCATTGACATAACAGTGCATAAAACAATTATATAAGAATATATGATGAATATAAATAACATAAAAAATTGAATTTAAAAATATGATTTAATAATTATAATAAAAAAATATTTGAATTTACTACATGTCCAACCACGGGTGATCATAATGAGATTAAGACCCCATAGAAATGGGGAGAAAACTATATGATTATGCTTGTCCAAGGAACTAGAAAAATCTATCTATATATAATGATCCTTTAAAAATCATAGGAAAAAGTCATTTATATACAAATATTTAGATATTTCCCTATAATTAATCACGTTTTTATGAATCTCGAATACTATTTATGGAAATAATTCTCCCACAAATTTATCATATTGGGTGATATAAATAAATTATTATTATTAAAATGATTATATGTTAATATTTTTTACAACATGCTATCTATCAATTAGATATAGGATAATCTTTATTTGAATAATAAATATAATGATATACCACATTTACATAACGGTGGTATAATCATCCACAACCATATTCTATTCTCTTTATAAGATGCATTTGGACTCTTGTGATGAGATTAAACACTAGGTCCATATTATATAATTGTACAATAATGATTTTTATAAAAAATAATTCTCTAAAAAGTAATACTTTATATAATGATAAGATAAAAATATGAACATGTTATCCAATTTGGTCTATGTGAAATTGCAATTTTTCCTGTCCGGTTTCAATAAATAAATGAAAAATATATTTTCATTAAAAGTAACATTAATAATGACATAAAAATATCATTATATATAATTCAAAAGTATAAGGGAATAAATATATGATATACTACCATCTTTTCACCCCCACAACTGAAATAATTTACTCATAGGGATGTATAATATTATAATCAATCCCAATTGCGAAATACTAGATGAGAAAACATACATTATTATCTTGAAATGAAAGCCCTAATTTCTCATTTATAAAATAGACATTAAAATCATTATAATAATCTCACATTCAAATTTTTAAGCCTCAATTGAAAAACTATGAAAATAATTTCAACCTACTCCAAATAGTTATTTTTTGATTCCCATTATGAACAAATGAAATTCCCATTAACTTAATTTATAATATTTTAATTATTATTAACATATTCTTACATCGATAATAATTTCAATGATCATTGAATTTATTTTACTGAATTGGACATTCAGTAATATGTTCTGTGGTTAATTTGTTCGTTGGATTTGATTTGAAAAAAATCCAAAATATAATTAGGAAATTTAATATCATATGTACAAATCTTGAACAAATTTTAGATGTTTTTATAATTTTTTTACTCTCTTGAGTTATCAAAATGAGTTATACCTCCAAAAATTCGTCCCACTGTTCATTTGGAGTTGGTCACATACAATATTTTGTTATCAATGAGTATAAATCATCCTTTCTACAATTCATTTTATATTATTGTTTTTTACAATGTATAGATTTAGTGTATTTTATATTTAATTTTATTCATCGACAATTGGGAAATCTTGAAAAAAACAGTGATATAATATTGTGTTTAAGACCAATATAAATAATAATTAAATAGAAACATTCATTCAAACAATACCAATTCAATTTCACTTATAAGTCCAAATGAAACAACCTCAATCCCATACTTATTGAAAATAAAACCACAATATAAAAATTATATATTCATTTAAGGATATATCATAATGTAATTTTTCTTAACTAATTAGGATATTAGGATATTTATGTCTTATGAAGTATAAAATAAGATGGGAGAAAAAGTAGTGGTTAGTAATGTAGTGGTATGTTCAATTAATAATGGGCTCCATCGTGAATCTAGCACACTGAAAATAGTTTCCATCGATGAAAACATTGAACAAATCATGTTTATCTACATAACATATTTCTGTCATTAAATTGATTGAAATGGTGATAATACAATATTGGGATTTTATTTCCCATGGGAAATTCATTCTAAATATTAGTTGCTGCTTATGAGTAAAGGGTATCAAAAATCCATTAAACTACTAATAAAGACAGAAAAATACAAATTCTAGATGTAATATCTGTGGAAACATTTATTTGAAATTTTTTTGCAAAAAAAATAATTTTCTACATTACTGAATGAATATAGAAAAATGATTAGGTACAATTTATTTGTGATAAATTTATATATATAAATGTAAAATTTAAATATAAAGGTAAAATAGATTAAAAAATAATTTTTTGGTTTTTTGGTTTTTGTTTTTTTAATATATACATACAAGGAATGTAAAATTAGATACACACCAATTTTTTTAAATTTATATCATAACAATAGAATTTTTCCCACGAAATAAAAATAAATTATCATCCATTCCAAACCATCATTTAAATAGACTAAAATATAATGGTTATGAAAAGGGAGTACATACTAATAGGTTTTATATATAGACTTCATCAGTTGAATTTCCTCCATTAAATTAAATAAAAAATCCTTATATACCTATTTATGTCTATTACAATAGACAAAAACTTCGTGGAAACTATACTCATTCAAAACATATTTCACACAATTAGAGTAAACATTAGAAAAAGTAATTAGAACCTATCCATCATTAACAAGTCATAAAAATGTATGTATTTACCATTGAATTATAAATTAGGGCCTTCTCATTGACATGAAACATTCTAGAATGAAACATATCATCTTTTATTATTTAATTTATTGATCATGTACTTCTAATACATATGACCATGAATTTCATTCGAACCATAAAAAATAACATCGTATTATAATCTCTATCTAAGGGAAACATTTCAAACAATGCAATATAAATTTTTATGCTACAAAACACTACCATAGGGTGGTGACTTGTCATTAAAAAGACAATAAAATATCCTGAAATTTTGAGTTTGATATTAAATCTAATGGGTGATACCATATTTTTTTATTCAAGAATAACATTCAATCATTATGATTGTGTTTTTCATTGTTCTGTGATGAACATTACTTCACTATTTGAAATTCCTTCTTGTACATTAGATTGAGGTGATATGTAGTGGGTATATTAAGAAAAACACATTATAAAATGTGAATGTTTTCATTTTCTGATGAATCAAATTTGAACCATGATCATTAATGATTATTGGTCAAAAACAAAACTCTTAAAAATCAGAGATCTATCAATATTTATAAACAATCAATAGTCATCTATCCAAATATCCCATTAATCTACACATTTATAGAAATAGTAAAAAACTAATAATATGATAAAAATCAGAATAAATTTCAAAAATTCCACATGGCTTCAATTCCCTATGTTTCAAAGTTTTCGCAACAGAACTTTGATTGTATGGGAATATCATTTATATTAGAGATATCCCCTATGAATATAAATAACGTGCATGACATAAAAACTCAATTGGTATATCTATAAAATGATGGAAAATATTTTCTACACTTAAAAAGTTTTGAATTATGTGTCAAGAGCCATTTTGGACCCCATTATCTACAGTGTTGTAGATGATAAAAAATGTTCAAATATTTGTCATTGGAAAATTAATGAACTCCATGGTCACTTAAAATACAATACTAGTATGGGTAATCCAAAATTTACAATCTTCACTCGTTCTTATGTTTTCGGGATTGTGAAGTTATATAAATTTTTGAGACACAAAATGATACTAGAGAAGTATAAATGTCGACATTTGAAGGGGTATGGTCCACTACATCATAATTGTTTTCATTTGGGATGAATTTTTCAAAGGATATGTATTTATCAACATTGCATTCCAATGGTGGGGAGACTTTTCAAATGTTAATTTCAATGGTATCTGAGGATAAAAAATGACATGAGGAGCCATTTATATCAATTTTGATAATACTAACCCAAATGTAAAGTTAGAGGAGTAATAATGTAATTCAAGAAATAGATCCCACAATGGTGGATTGCTAATGGAAGGTGATGTTATATGACATTAATAGTAATAATATTCATCATATAAATGTTAATCAAATACAAACAGTACATTTTTTAGTGATAAGGGATACTAGAAATTTGTGATCTTATCATGACATTAATGAATCAATAGTAAAATCCAGAATGTCCAAGAAATTATGACAAAACATGAACAAATTTTGGAAATGTACGGGGTGAAATTATTATAACATTAACTTATTAATTTCAATTACCCTTCATAAAATACTATTTCTATGAACTATGCCCCTACACTACCCTGAAATGGGATTTTATATACATTGTTATTATATATTACTAATAGATTGATAAGTTTCAAAACAAATTTTTTCATAAGAAGAATTATACAAAGATAAATACATTATGATATCATACAAAATATATATATACAGTTCTTAATGTAATCAAAAACATTATTCAAGATAGTATTGTAAAAATTACCAGGATAGCCACATAGAATAAATGGAATCATCTTGTATTCAAATTAGAAAAATAGAATGGTAGATTATGTGTTATATTACAAACTAGTTTCTATATGGTTTCAAATATAAAAAAACATTCCTTAATGAAAACTATAATAAGACTTTTGATACAATATTTTAAAACTAGGGTTAGATAATTGTAGAGAAAATTTTCCATTTATCATGTATTTATTTTGTTCATGTTTATCTATATAGTGACTATATCAATATTCCCAAATGTTTGAACTAATTTACTCTATTCATTTGACAAAATATAGAATATAGGTTTTATGAAAAAATATCACTATTTTAATTTATTTACTATTAGATATATTGTTGATGATCAAATAAACATATAAATTTCTGAAATCAATTTTCAATACTAGATATAATTTATCCATTGATTATATTTCCTTATACGATTACAATCATCATATATTAGTACATGGTTCCTATAAATATATTCTCATATCCCATGAATAACATAAAATTTCAATTCTATCAGCTTTTTATATACCATTATAAGGTCTGATTGTTGTAATTTAATCCATAGAGTAATTTATTCATTATAATTATTGTATGTTGGTAAATTCTCTCATGATATACATATTCTTAATTATAGATAAGTGGTTTTATTTCCAAAAAAAATGTTTATAAAATGAGGGATACGATTTATGGATATTGAGGACTAAAAAAATGATTATCTAGTTGTGTTTGATATATATCAATCAAGTATATGTTGAAATGATATTTTATGATTCGTCGACCATAATGACTACCGCAGAATAGACATAATAATCAAATAAAAATTTCACTTTTATGAACTCACAAAACTCTACAAATATGAATTATAATGAAATCCTACATACATAGTGATTTATAAGGGGAATCAGAGTATGTGAATTTTATAAAATGTGGTGTGTGATTGTCACTATAGATAACATCCATCAATTCTATTTTAAGATTTTAGGGATATCAAATTAGAAATTTTATAACATTGATTACATTGAAATATTCCATTTCTAACCCAAATATTATATGAATTTTTACATTGTGAATGTTCAATAAACTTTTATTTTTAGTGAATTACATTCACATATAAGAGGGGCATGTACTTGGGTTGGAGTATCATCATACTCATGAACGTTTTATCGATTAGGGAAGACAAGATTCAACCCATTCAAGAGGGAATAAACGATCAATTATATAAAGTGTGTCGTTCTCTAACTATAATGTTGTGTGACGATTACCATTTATTTATATTATCAATAAAAAAGATAAGTGTACACATAGTGTTGTATCGTATTAATCTAATAACATAAATTAAGAATTAGATAAAAAAATTTATGCCTCTAATATACTGAACAATATGATAAAAGTGTCTGGATTATTGAATTTGGATGTAATTGATGGTTTTATAATGGAATCAACATTCCTATCAATGTTGAAATAATTATTATACATTATTTATCTTATATGGGTGAAATGATCATTATGATGTATTCTATTACAATGTTATTTTTATTATATCAAATTATAGAATGTCAAATAGAACATTCTTATTGTATCCAAAACCTCTATTTAAATTTCATTTTTAATATTTTCTATTTTTTTGGAGTGTATTTATATATATTTTAGATGAATTAGTTGTTTAAGGGAATATTCAATAAAACCCCTTTTACCATTTTTCTTTTGTTTCTATTCGATTGATTATTTTATTTTTATAGACAAAATTAAGAGTATACATATTTTGTATTGAAATAAATAGATAGAGAATATTCCATAACACAATAAAGTATAATTTAACATGAATTAACATTTTTAAATGGATTATAAATATGTTAAGATGTTATTTTTCTTGAACCATTATATATATCGTACTTATGGTGTTTTCCGTTTGTATAACAAGATTTCCTAGGACCCAAATAACTTATTGTGTGGTCTATTTGAACATGAGATTCATAGATTCCATTTTCTCATCTATTTAATTATGTATTAGTTCATTTTTTGAGGGATTATGTTAATTAAAAAAATGTTTTGTACAAGATATATTAGTACATTTTCCACATTTATTCTAGTTATATAAATGGTATTTTGATAATCCACTTTTATAGTGCTTGTGTTGTTCACACCAAGAAAAGTTTTTAATATTATTAATACTAACTTTTTAATGGGAGGATATTTGTTAAAAGGATAATGTGGAACACACTTATATATGTCCCAGACAAATACAAAATTCGAAAACTATTTAGAGGATCTAGTACAACTAGAAAAATTACCACAATTTAATTGTACTTCTGGAAATTGTGAATTTCCATGATCCTAAAATAATTTACTAATAATGGTATGAATTTCAACATTATTTATAAGGCCCCGGCCTTAATACTTAACTAATATTGAATTAAATGAATAATTCACATTGAGGATATTTTTAGGTTTAGAGATTTATAGAATTAGATCATAAATCCTTAATTACAGTCCACATTTAAACAAAGTGGTTACATAAAAGATAGTATTCGTTTTTTTCACAACAATGGAAACATATTTAAAATAAAACATGGATTCTATCTTGACACTTCCTTTACACTATCATCATATCATGCACCTTTCCCTTGACCTGTGAAAATCATTTCAAAAGCTTGGGATGAGCATAAAAAGCACGGTAAAGGATACGCAAAGATGGAAAACTATTAGTTTTTAAAAAACAAGAAGAAAGCCATGAGTACTTTACAAAAGTAATACTTTTCACCTTTAAGAAGTAGTAAAAACTCTTCACTGAATAAAAGATCATTACTTACCCTTTTGTAACCAAAAGATTACCATAAAACCCATATAATTAACACATAACATATAAAGGTAACATGGGAAATAAATATACTTAAATGGAATAACCATAAGGTCGACTTCCAAACATACTTAATGGAATAGCCATACGGCCGACTCCCATACCCAATGCATTGGAGGTTATAACATAACCACCCGTCTTGGTATTCACGACACCACCCGTCATATGGTTTATCACGTAACCACCCGTAAAATTTCCAAGTACCATCATCACACATAAAATATTGAAAATATAAACATTTCAATAACAACATTTCATTTTCAATCAAAATAAGTAATTCCATGATATTTAATTAATCAATCCATTTTCAAAAATCATTTAAAAGTGATTTTTTAATCAATGTGTCCCATACCACTTTGAATCCTTTATTGGAATTATAATTTTAAAACATTAATGTCCATATAAATAAATACTAAAAACCATTTTGAAAACATGGACATTAAAGATAAATATTTATAATAATAAATCATTAAAACATTTAAAATGATATTTTTGTTAAAGAGTTTTTAACAAAATGAGAGACTCTTGAATACAACTATTTGTGGAATAACATTTAATCAGAACATTATAATATCATGGGAATAATGGGATTCATGATATAATATGTCAAAGGATAGTATACACACCATATAAGAGTGAATTGGTGCATAACAACAATGAAGTCTAAATAGAAATGTAAAATTAGATGAAATCCATTATAAAGATTGTATCCTTAAATTAAGGATAAATAAATCTCATAATTATGTGTGACAAATATAAATACAACCAATATATGTGGATATTATTTGTAAAACAATAAAAGTTCATTCACACATATTCAAAGGATGACATATTTCATAACTACATGTTGAACCCAAAGAAATCGAAATTGGGTTAAGAAGATCCCTTGGTAAATTTCGACAGCCTAAAGATGTCACATAAAATTTTAAAAAAAGGGTTGATGAGATAGATAAAGGGTATCTCATCAATTGGAAATAAAATATACATAAATAAAGATATATAATAACATATCCCAACATAATATTATGTGAATTAAAAGACATAACAAAAGAAGTCTTTTAAAAAGAGGAGGGTGAAAGGTCCCCTTACCGAGTTGGGTAACTTTCGAAAAGTACATCCCATGGAAGAAGGGCTATACAATGAAGATTTAAATACCCATAAATGAAGTTATACTACAAAAAAAGTGTATAATAATGGGCATTACATAAACCACTAAAAGGAAATAAGGGAAATTGTAGCATAAATGTCATGGGAATAAACGTGAGATGAAAAATCCCTTACGGAAACTCGACAACCTAACGATGCCACTTAAAACTTCTAAATATGGATTTATGAGATCAAATAGTGTCTATAATAATATTAACATAAAAATTACAGTATGATGAATATAAAATAACATCCTAAAACATAAGAAATATGGGCTTAAAAGAAATTTCATAAAAGAGAGTACTTAAAAAGAAACAGAGAGGTTGGATCCCTTACGAAAATTCGGGAGCCTAACGGCACCGCTCAAAACATTGAAAATGGATTGACGAGAAAAAATAGGGTCTCTCATCATATGAACATAAAAATTAATGTATGATTAATATAAAAGAACATCCCAATCATATGAATGATGATCCTAAAAGGAATGACATAAAAGAGTGTACTTAAAAAGAAAGAGAGGGGTAGGATCCCTTACCTCAAGTCTGACTTGTCTTGTTCGTTTCATTATATTCGTGAATTATAAACATTGGTCAATTTATAAATTCTTAAGGAAATATTTTAAATATTATTATTCAGTTTATATCACATATTATAATGTTTTAAGAATTTGTTAATAATGTGAGTTCATATCAGACATTTTTGTCGATGTTTAGTACATGAGTCAAAAATGAACTTGTTTGAAAATGATTGTCCATGTAGTTATGAGTAAATAATCTCCAGAATAGTATTAATGATTTAAATATCATATATATCTAGTAAATATTTATTTTATAATAATACATAACATTTTGAGATAAAAAGAAATGAAATGCACCCTTCATGGAGACGGTAGGCCGTACTTATGCATGAACGCTACTTTCATTTCTTTGTCATATTAATGGAATTAAAAATAATTGAGAGATATATATTATAATTAAAGTATAATATATATGTTATATATGTCACATATGGTCATTAATTTCATTCTTTACACATTAAATGTATTTCATGAACGAGTCACATCACTTGTGGGGGCGATAGTCGACACTTCCTCGTATGAAATTATCGCATTTGCACAACATGAAAAGCATAAAGGAATGTTTTAAATATAAAATTCATAAGCATAATGAAAACATAAATACCATATATATCATATTTAATGTATAGTGACATCATAATGTCCACTATTAAAGGTGTTAAAAGAATATTGAACAATCATCGTTTCATGAGGCAGAAATTTGCCAACCACAGAAACAATATGTTCTTTAACCATTAGACGAAGGTGTGTGTAAGTGTAGATCGAATACTTCATATAACAACATCCTAGTATATTTAAGATACTGTTGTAGTTAAAAAATAAAGGAATAAAAATATTTTAGAGGGTTGGAGAAGAAAAATAAAACAAAATAACACAAGTGAAAACATTACCATAAAATCGGGTAGCTCTTCTTGATTTGAGCTCAAAGGCTTCCATGGAAGGGATTCTGCCCAAAGGTGAGGCATCAATGATTAAGATAGGTATATTTGGAGATTAAATGTCCAGGTCTTGGCCGAGCCAAAAGCTTGAGAGGTGTGGGTAATGTGGTAGAGGTGGGGGCCTTTTATAAGAGAAAAGGAGGGGCACTCTTGGAAAGTTATAAAATATTACTTTATTATAAATTGATATTCGGATTTTAAAGGTCCCAAAAGGATATATTTCTAGGATAAGGTGATAAGGTTTATAAATACACCAATACAATAAGTTTTTCATAAGTGTAGGTCTTAGATTTTACATTATCATTTCGATTTATTTAAATCGTTAAATAATGAGGTAATCGGTGCATCATCATGGTGTCATAAATAATTTAATTTATTTAGTGTCTAAAAATTATAAAATAAATATCATGATGTAGGAAATCTTTTTAGATTTATAATGAATATTTATATTCAAAAATATTACTTTCATAACCCCATATAAAAATTGTTTTATTAAAACAACACATGTTTGTGACATTTTAATTTTAACATTTAATAAAAAAGGTATTAATGTTATTTTCCAACCAAAGTGGCTCCATGGGGTCCCCAAGATGACCCATGGATTTTCCTGGTCGGTCATAACACATCCAATGAGGGTAGGACATGTGTATAGGTCATTTAACATTATTAATACATTATTTTCACCTTAAATTACACTAATTACCTCTAATCGCGATTAGTAAACTTAAAATTTACTATTCACCAAAAAATTATTTTAATCCCATTGAACAACATTTTACTTCTTAATGACAACCATGTATGTCGGATTTTTGAAATTTAAATCACAGATGTAGTAACGTTTCATTTAAATGAAAAATCAGTTTCATTACCTACCACTTAGTGGTTTCACTATTCATCAAAAATTGATGTTTTTCAGAAAATTACCAAAAAATCACCCTAGGCCAAATTTGATATTCCGAATTCAAAAATTATGTTTATTTTAAAAAATTCAATACAAATAAGTTACATTAATTAATTTAATAATTAATTTCCGTCGTCAGAGCAAATAGCGTGTTTTTATGAAACAATAAGTATCAAAAGATTGACACTAGTTTAAGTCCAATTTCAAGATGAAATTATTTCAAACGACCACTATTGGATTAAATGGTAAAAAATATATTCTAATTTCACTTTTAAACCAATTCAAAAGATAATCTAATAATATAAATAAATTATATTAAAAAGAGGTTTCAAATTAAAATACAACATTTTTCACTAGTTATTAAAAAATGAACATTATCGGAAAAATACCAAAAATTTACACAAAGTAAATTTTGATGTCCCGATTTTAAATAATAATTTTATTTTGTCAAATATAACACATAAAATTGTCAAAAATTAGATTTAAAAGAGGTTCTTCATCAAAAGGTGGTTAATCGACCTTTTAAAGAATATTAGAATATTTACGCTTAAAATTGGATTCATTCGCATTTTTAATCCTCTATCATTTATTTTAAAAAGTAAAAATATTTGACAAAAAATATATAATCATTTTTTACTTAGTTTTGTTCATTCCCGCCATTACAACGACTAGGCGTTAACGAAAATTTAAAATAACATAATTTTATTATTAGAGTGCAACTTAAGATTCCCAAGAAACTCGTTGTTTCGTATTGGGTACGCCATCGAGCATAGAATCCCCATTAAAGTTATATTAACATTATATTCACAAATAAGAATAAATGTGAAAATATCATATTCTTTATTTACCTTGTATGTTACATCTTTCCACCCTTTTTGGAATTATGTCCTCGCAATTTTAAAATTGTGCTTGGAAACTTCATTGAAAATCCCACATCGGAACATGAGTCAGTAAAACTATAACATTAAAATAAAGAAAGATAAGTACAAAGGTCACCCGAGTTAACCCATAGAAGGATTCCAAGTATGAAAATATGGATATGGAGGAGAAAACAAAGGGTTATGTCCTGATGGAGAGTGATAGTAAACATGTTTAGGATAAAGTTAACCACAAGAAAATCACAAACTTGTGGTGGGTTAAAAGGTATTCGATTCCCCAATAGGAAAAGTTAATAGAAAACATTTTTGTTTTAAGTTACATTTCATTGAGGAATTTATTTTTGATCATAAGGAAACATACTTACTTTTCATTTTGACTTTAAACTTTTACTAGATTTCTTACACAAACTCAGACTTTCCCCAAATGATGATTATTTAGGAAGACTTGTTTACATTAAGAGAGCTATAATCAATATATTGAGAATCACCTAATCTAGAAAAGATAACTATATATTTCCCATGTCTTTAGACAAAAACCGAAACCAAAAACCAAAAAGGTTAGGATGAGATCATATAATCCACAAAACGATCATCCTTTATAAAAAGAAAATCTATTCTTAATCTCCAAAATTTTTCCAAAAAAACCCAAAGTTCGACGAAGACCATTCGATAAAAAAATGTCCATAAAATTCATCAAAGTAAACCAAAAAAAGATTGAAGCCCAAATATTTGAAGGATTTAATCTCATAGTCTTACAAGGTACAAATTAACTTTTATCTCCAAATAACATCAGTTGCTCTTAAATTCTCACATTGAAAAGTAATTAAACTATTCACATATCCTCCATGATATGTTAATCATTTCCATAGATAACCCAAAATAAACTTACCCTTGATTCCTGAAACTATCTATGTAAAAAGAATTAGTCAAACTAACCAAGGGCTTCACCTAGTCCAGTGATAGGTGATAAATATCAGTTGCACTTTGGTTGTGGGTTCGATTCACACAGCTTTGTCCGACGCGACGAGTTGTCACATGGTCTTTGTGTTGTCCGTTTTTCCAAAACTATATAATTCTTAAAACATTCCCCAAAACGAGATAAAATCTTCAAAAATAATCATAATATATTTTAACCTCAAGTTTATCTTATGCCTTTAATTTTACATCATAACATATAATCACCCATAATTACCTCAAAAGTTAGGATCATATAAACCCTAATGGTTACTTTATAAATATTACCTGAACTTCCACATCAAATGGTCATCTCGTACATGATGCATTTCAGAACATACCAATGTTCTATTGGTTGATCATGACTCCCTGATAGTTGGTTTAGAACAACCACGAGTTTCCTCATTGAATCCCCCATTTCATCTGGTCTCTTAATCAGAGAACCACCACAGTTTCCTTCAAACCCATTGTCACTTTGGTGCTTTCTAGATCCATCCATTTACTAAAACCAAAAATGTCAGTGTGAGTATATCAACAAAATTATCATGTACTAATGAGGAAGATACACACTAAGATATACATACACATTCACTTTATCTAAAACTTGGACTCTTTCTAAAATCCTAACCATTATGGTAATGTCACTTATGCTTAGAGAATACCCTAACCTCTAAAGTTATCTAAACCGACCTTTGATACCAACTATAAGGCCCAAGCCTTAAACCTTACTTAATATTGAATTAAATGAATTATTCACAATGAGGATCTTTTTAGGTTTAGTGTTTTAGAGAATTAGATCATAAATCATGAATTACATTTCACATTTAAAAAAAGTGGGTACATAAAAGATTGTATTCGTTTTTTTCCCAACAATGGAAACATATTTAAAATAAAACATGGATTATATCTTGACACTTCCTTGACACTATCATCATATCATGCACCTTTCCCTTGACCTGTGAAAAACATTTCAAAAACATGGGATGAGCATAAAAATCCCAGTAAAGGATACATAAAGAAGGAAATCTATTAGTTTTTCAAAAAAAAAACAAGTAAGCCATGAGTACTTTTCCAAAGTAATACTTTTCTCCTTTATGAAGTATTAAAAACTCTTCACTGAAAAAAAGATCATTACTTACCCTTTTGTAACCAAAAGATTACCATAAAACACATATAATGAACACATAACATATAATGGTAACTTGGGACATAAACATACTTAAATGGAATAACCATACGGTCTAATTCCACACATATTTAATGGAATAGCCATACGGTCGACTTCCATACGCAATGCATTTGAGGTTATAACGTAACCACCCGTCCTGGTATTCACGGCACCACCCGTCATATGGTTTATCACGTAACCACCCGTAAAATGTCCAAATAACCTTATTACACATATAATATTGAAAATATAAACATTTCAATAAAAACATTTCATTTTCAATCAAAATAAGTAATTCCAAGATATTCAATTAATCAATCCATTTTCAAAAATCATTTAAAAGAGATTTTTGAATCAAAGTGTCCCATACCACATTGAAGATTTTATTGGAATTATAATTTTAAAACATTAATTTCCATATAAATAAATACTGAAAACCATTTTGAAAGCATGGACTTTATAGATAAAGATTTAGAATAATAAATCATTAAAACATTTCAAACGATATTTTTTTAAAGAGTTTTTAACAAAATGAGAGACTCTTGAATACAAAGAATTTCGGAATAACATTTAATCCGAACTTTATAATATCATGAGAATATAGGGATTAATGATATAATATTTCAAAGGATAGTATACACACCATATAAGAGTGAAGTTGTGCATAACAACAATTAAGTATCAATAGAAATGTAAAATGAGATGAAATCCATTATAAAGAAGGTATCCTTAAATTAAGGATAAATCAATCTCATAATTATGTGTGAAAAATATAAATAAACCCAATATAAGTGGATATTAAGTGTAAAAAAATCAAAGTTCATTCACACATATTCAAAGTATGACATATTCAATAAATTCATGTTGAACCCAAAGAAATCGAAATTGGGTTAAGAAGTTCCCTTGGTAAAATTCAACAGCCTAACGACGTCACATAAAATTTTACAAAAAGGGTTGATGAGAGAGATAAAGGGTATCTCATAACATGGACATAAAATTTACATAAATAAGGATATATAAGAACATATCCCATCATAATAGTATTTGAATTAAAAAACATAACAAAAGAAGTCTTTTAAAAATAGGAGGGTGAAAGGTCCCTTTACTGAGTTGGGTGACATTCGAAAAGTACACCACATGGAAGAAGGGTCATACAATGAAGATGTAAATACCCATAAATTAAATTATTCTACACAAAGTGTATAATAATGGGCAGTACATTCAATAATCAAATGAAATAGTGGCAAACATAGCATTAATGTCCCTGGAATAAAAGTGAGATGAAAAATCTCTTACGAAAACTCGGCAGCCTAACGACACCACTTAAAACATCCAAAAATGGATTTATGAGATCAAATAGGGTCTCTCATAATATTATCATAAAAATTAAATTATTAGGAATATAAAAGGACATCCTCAAACATAAGAAAGATTAGCTTAAAAGAAATGACGTAAAAGAGAGTACTTAAAATGAATGAGAGAGGTTGGATCCCTTGCGAAAATTCGGCAGCCTAACGGTGCCACTCAAAACATCCAAAATGGATTGATGAGAGAAAATAGGGTCTCTAATCATATGATCATAAAATTTAAAGTAGTAGTAATATAAAAGAACATCCCAATCATAATAAATATGAGCTTAAAAAGAATGACATAAAAGAGTGTACTTAAAAAGAAAGAGAGGGGTAGGATCCCTTACTTCAAGTCTGACTTGTCTTGTTCTTTTCTTTATATTCATGAATTATAAACATTATTCAATTTATAATTGCTTAAGGACCTCTTTTAGATATTATTATTCAGTTTATATCACATATTATAATGTAATAATAATTGGTTAATAATGTGAGTTCATATCATACGTTTTTGTCGATGTTTAGTACATGAGTCAAAAATGAACTTGTTTGAAAATGATTGTCCATGTATATATGAGTAAATCATCTACAGAATAGTATTAATGATTTTAATATCATATATATCCAGTACATATTCATTTTATACTACTACAAAACATTTGGTGATATAATGAAATGAAATGCACCCTTCATGGAGATGGTAGGCCGTACGTACGCATGAACACTACTTTCATTTCATTGTCAAATTAATGGAATTAAAAATAATTGAGATATATATATATATATTATAATTCCATTATAATATATATGTTATATAGGTCACATATGTTCATTAATTTTATTCTTTACACATTCCATGTATTTCATGAATGAGTCACATCACTTGAGGGGGCGGTAGTCCACACTTCGTCGTATGAAATTATCGCATTTGCACAACATGAAAAGCATAAAGTCATGTTTTAAATATAAAATTAAGAAGCATGAATAAAACATAAATACCATATATATCATATATAAAGTATATTGACATCATAATTGAAACCATTAAAGGTGTTAATAGAATATTGAACAATCATCTTTTTGTGAGGCAGAAATTCGCCAACCACAGAATCATTATGTTCTTTACCCATTAGACGAAGGTGTGTATAAGTTTAGCTCGAATAATTAATATAACAACATCCTAGTATATTTTAGATAATGTTGTTGTTACAAAATAATGGAATAAAAATCGTTTAGAGGGTTGGAGAAGCAAAATAAAACAAAATAACACAAGTGAAGACATTACCTTAAAATCGGGTACCTCTTCTTGATTTGAGCTCAAAGGCTTCCTTGGAAGGGATTATTCCCAAAGGTGAGGCTTCAATGATTAAGAGAGGGATTTAAAGAGATTAAATGGTAAGGGGTTGTCCGAGCCAAAGGCTTGATAGGTTTGGGTATGGTGGTAGAGGTGGTAGACTTTTATTAGAGAAAAGGAGGGGCACTCTTGGAAAGTTATAAAATATTACATTATTATAAAATGATTTTAGAATTTCAAAGGTCCCAAAAGGATATATTTCAAGGATAAGGTGATAAGGTTTCTAAATCCACCCATCCAATCTGTTTTTGACAAGTGTAGGTCTTAGATTTTACATTATATTTTCATTTTACTTAAATCGTTAAATAATGAGGTAATCGCTGAATCATCATGGTGTCATAAAAAATTTTATTTATATAGTGTCTAAAAATTATAAAAAAGATATCATGATGTTGGAAATATTTTTATATTTATAATTAATATTTATATTCAAAAATATGTCTTTCATAACCCCATATAAAAATTGTTTTAGTAAAACAACACATGTTTGTGAGATTTTAATTTTAACATTTAATAAAATGGTATTAATGCCATTTTTCCAACCAAGGTGGCGCCATGGGGTCCCAAAGTAGACCCATGGATTTTCATGGTTGTCCATGGCACATCCAATGAGTTTAGGTCATGTTTATAGGTCATTTCATATTATAAAAACATTATTTTTACGTTAAATTACACTAATTACCTTTAATCGTGATTAATAAACTTAAAAGTTAATATTCACCAAAAAATTATATTAATCCCATTGAACCACATTTTACATATTAATGAAAACCATGTATATCGTATTTTTGAAATTCAAATCACAGAATTGGTAAAGTTTCATTTAAACGAAAAATCAATTTCTTTAACTACCACTTAGTGGTTTCACTATTCATCAAAAATTGAAGTTTTTCAGAAAATTACCAAAAAATCACCCTGTTCTATATTTGATATTCTGAATTCAAAAATTATTTCTATTTTAAAAAATTCAATACATATATGTTACATTAATTAATTTAATAATTAATTTCCGCTTTCAGAGAAAATAACGTGTTTTTATGAAACAATAAGTACCAAAAGATTGACACTTGTTTAAGTCCAATTTCAAGATGAAATTAATTTCAAAGACCACTATTGGATTAAATGGTAAAAAATATATTCTAATTTCACTTTGAAACCAATTCAAAAGATAATATAATCATATAAATAAATTATATTACAAAGAGGATTAAAATTAAAATACAACATTTTTCACTAGTCATTAAAAAATGAACATTATCGGGAAAATACAAAAAATTTACACAAAGTAAATTTTGATGTCCCGATTCTAAAGAAAAATTATATTTTGTCAAATATAACACATAAAATTGTCAAAAAGTTGATTTAAAAGTGGTTCGTTATCAAAAGGTGGTTAATCGACCTTTTAAAGAATATTAGAATGTTTACGCTTAAAATAGGATTTGTTCACATTTCTAATCCTCTAACATTTATTGTAAAAAGATAAAATATTTGACAAAAAAATATAATCATTTTGTAGTTAGTTCTGTTCAGTCCCTCCATTACAACGACTAGGCGTTAACTACAATTTAAAATAATATTATTTTATTATTAGAGTGCAACGTAAGATTCCCAAGAAACTCGTTGTTGCGTATTGGGTACGCCATCGAGCATAGCTTCCCCTTTAAAGTTATATTAATATTTTATTCACCAATATGAATAAATGTGAAAATGTCATATTCTTTATTTACCTGGGGTGTTACATTATCGATATATAATTTTTTTCGTATAGATGAGTTCCCTATTACATGACCTCATCATGTGGGTGGAATTTCACATGTACCAAAATGTTCTTGATTTAAAGACATATTGGTTATAAATTAGAAGATAATACATGTGTTTATCTATATGGTATTCACAAGATAAAAAACTATATTTTTTATGATCCATGAGGTAATATCCTTCATTTTTTAATTGAATTCATCATTGATTTCAGATTCTGATAGGTTAGACATGGTAAAATGCATTTTGATAACCCCCAATATTCCTGAATAAACACTTTTGAATGTTAAACTCCATATAATTATTCATAATCATTTTAGATTACATTAAATGCAATAAATTATCTTGAAATATTCGATTAATGTTATTCAATTCAATAATTGTGGATGGGGGATAGAATATATGTTTGTGGGATTAGCCATAAATGGTATAAATATATGTCTAAAACTATATGATCACCTCTAACACATTTCTTGGGTTACAATGTAGTGCACATTATATTAAACTACTTCAAAAATTTTGAAGGTCCTTTCCGATGCAATAATAAAATTATTTAGGGAGGTGGATAAGACCTTATCTCACCTACATGGTACAATAATTCTCATGGTGTTATATGTATACATGTTGGTACTCCACATTAGGGTTCACTATTTAAGTCAAAGTATTTTTATTTTCACCATTGTTAATGGTCATTTAATTTAATTTTTATTTTGAGGTATTTATGTCCTCTTGAGATTCCACAGTGGTTCCCTCCAAGTTACAATATTACCCAACTCTAGAAGACATAATGTGTAGGCTAATAGTTCGTTCAATTTTATGGAATTTTTGAAATATATTTTCATTTTCTAATCAGGCCTTTTAATATAGTTTTTTCATAATTTTAGTTGATTAATTTATTATGAAATAATGGATTCAATATAACATTCTTTATAAAAAAATTAAAATAAAAAAATATAGATTAAAATTAACTACATTTATATTTTATTTATAGGAAAAAGGAACAAGAGAGTGAGAGAGAGTATGTGGGTGAACATGTGATAAAAAACTACAAAAACCCCATCCTGAAATTAGTTATTATTGAATGCTGAAAAAATAAACCAATAAAATTTATGAAAATGATAAAAATGATTTATCTCATCAATAATAGTTGTGTACTTTCATTTCATTTTCATGAAAATCAAATAAGAGGTATATTATTTTACTATAATTTATATATTATATTAGGAACAATAATTCATCTTTTAATGGTTCCTAATAAAATTAATTTTATATGATGGATTTATTATGAAATGTGGAATGGGATTGTACAATTTTTTTTAAATTTCATGAATATATAGGTTTGATATAAAATAAATCTGAATTAGTATATTTGATTATGTATGATCAACCAAGGTAAATCTCATTAGGCTCATTGTTCAATTATTCAAGTGATTGTTTTTAAATATTTACATACCTTTATGTAAAACCTAGAAATATTTTTTGGATTTTATACTAGTGTACATCATATGGTTTTAACAGAATATAAAATTATTCACCATCTATTACCTATTAGTGGGTGATTTGTGGCCAACATTGGAGCGTAAAGTCAACATTTAATGAAAAGTTGAAAACAATTTGTTATAAAACGTTATATGATATTTAAATTTGATATCCATAATTATATTTACATATATTTTAGAGTTCTTTTTTGGATTCAATCATCCATCCTGATCCAAACCAACACAATGAATGAAAGGGTGATTATGATGTTTAGAATAGTATTAGATATGACTCTTGAATGGGTACCATAAAACATGATCATTTCTGTTTGACTATGAAATAAAACTATATATATCATTTAAATTATTATATTAAAAGATGAAAAAACATTCAATCCAATAATTAAATAGATAATTCATATAATAAAAAAATAAAACATTGGACTAACATCACATTCTTCTCAGGGAAATCAAAAGGTTTTAAGAACACTCGGAAAGTCAAGGAAGCCAGAGTGGAGGAAGAAGTGTGTAAAATTTAATAAAAACACCCAAGTTGGTTCAGAATATTGTTTGAATGAGGAGTATTTGACAGTTTGTGAAATATATCTATAAACAATTACTAAAATAATTCACTTTTCAAGGGGATTATGAGACTACTAATGTCAGACATTCCTCATCCCACTGGTCATGTAGATTTACTTTCATAAAACATATTTTTGAATGTAGATTGTTTTGTGTGGTTTTAATTAGAGTTTTTTTTTCTAATATAGGTTAAATCAACATAATTAGTTGTTTTATGACTATGATATTTTTTTATATATTATCTTTGTTCTATATTACATGAATGTATTTACTTTTTTTGGTGCTCAATAATTACACTGGTTATGTGATCTGGTAATCAGTGTAGTTGAAGAAAATTTTTCCCATTAATATTTTCATTCTAAAATATTTAACTATTTTTTTGGATAATTTTATATTATGTTTAGATAAATATAAAAAATAATTCAATTAATTAATTGTGTAGATTCATTTTTCATGTATATTTACAATGTAGAATTCAAAATATATATTGACTGATATGGAATTTAATAATCAGTTTCATCGTCCAATTGAAAATTTAATTCCAAATTACATGATTGATAATATGTGACATGTTATATTTCGAATAGAATCCTTATTTTACATTCATAATATAGTCATATAAACTCTTAGTCAACAAAGATCTTTTTATAGTGAAACAACTAAATTTAAATTGATGGATTGGTTCCAGATCACAATAACTATTAACATGAAAGTATCCTATAAGAATATATTAAATTTTCAAATATTTTAATAATATAACCATTTTAACTATTATAATTTCCTAATCCATAGTACAATACAAACATTTGGTTTACCATGATATTAGGAATGATAAGGGGAATCATTAGATAAAAAATTTATGATCTCTTTATTTAATGGGAATAAATCCATCATGTGTGAATCCTAATAAACCAAAAAATTCTATACAAATTAAATGATTCTAACCATTTATTATATAAATGGAAATGTATTTAAAAGAGGTGGGGGTCAAACAATGGGATTTTCTAACATTTGAACAAATAATAAAATAAAAAGTTAAAGCTCATAATACGCAATTTTATTTCCATAATAAAAACAATAAAAATTTTCCAACTGATATTGATATTTACCATGATTAAAGATTTAGAGGATATCATCACTGGTTATCATTGACACCATAGAAGAGGATCTGGTAGACACAGTCCATGGTTGGTTAGAATAATACCTCTGTGGATCCTCTTAGAAGATTTATAAGTGAAGTGACATGTACCTGTCCTGGGGTGTGACAAAAAAAATATAAACATAGTTAAAAAGACGTAATGTGTGTAACCTAGGCAGTCTCCAGAGAGGAGTGCACACAAAATATTTTTAAAGTTTAATTTGAAGAAAAATGGAAGGTTTCTAAGATTTTATAGGTTTTCAAAATAAAATTAATAATGTAATTAAACAAATTAATATAAAAAATATTGAAAACTATGATATGAGTAGGGTGACTATGTTGGGGATGGATTTTTAATTGCAAAGATATCCTTGTTATATTTTATTCTACCCTATTCTACTGGGTTGTTTCACGTGTGATTTGACGATTGTTTCCACTCACTCCTTTTGTCGAATTGTGATGGTGAGAGAATACCTATACAAGATATCAGTTTGGTCTAATCTCCTTCCATGTGAGATAGAGTTATAGTAAATATCCTCAATTGACTTGGGAAATACCTGGTCAGTTCTTTTTTTTCCAAAGAAATAAAAAACATTCACCATTGCTTTCCCTCGTACTGGCAATCATCGAGTACTTCAAAACTAATAAATGGTCTATTCCATCGTATATAAAAAAGAAACTAGTAAAACGAGATATTTACCATTGACCAATGAAAAAAACAATAATGGAATAAAAAATTAAATATGATCCAAATTGGTAATAAAAACTGCTATATTAAACTGATAACCACATTGCAGAAAAGATATTAAATTTTTATTCAATAATGTGCATGATCTCAAGAATTACAAGATAGAAAACCAAACCTTACCCAATCAATCAAATTTTTATCCCAACATGGTAAATGTAATAGTGATTTATGGAAAAATATATGTAATTACAATGAAGGATCTTCGGAGGATCCTGGAGACCTTCTTCTCCCTGTGACGGTGGTGGCCCTTGCACTGGTACATTCTGCTACGATGGGGGAGGGACCCTCTCCTTCCATAAAAAGGTGTGGCTTCCTACTTCTCTCCCTTATCATATTCAAATTTCATCCCTCATGTCCCCTAAATCCTTCTCAGTCCAATGGTTCTAGATATACTAGATGGATGCCCTAATCTGATATTAATATCCGTAGAATTCTCGGAATCCTCAAATCTACTGAAGCCCACCCAGATTGATTGGTTTAAGCAATGATTTCCTTCCATCGATTCGTTCAACATGAAAATTTTTTGGAACATGGGGTTTACAGGATATGGCGAAAGTGGGCCTTTTGTATTGTATGCACATGATGGTTTGTTTCGCGTCGGAGGCAGATCATTTCAATGCCTGGTCATATGCTTCTCACAATGCCAATGGTTTCAGTTTTTACCTATTCTGGTGGTCCTTTGAATGGAATATGAAATGTGATACTCCTACAATAGCGATGTGGGTTATTTTTGCCAATCTTCCTCTACCATTTCCTAATCATTTGGTTATGCGTATGATTGGGAATCTAATTGGTAGATATATGTGCTCATTATATCACATTGAGGCATTGTTCCACCCATCAGTACTCTTGTTTGTGTGGAAATGGATTTCTCCAAAGCTCTGTTTGTGTTGTTGTGGATAACTGTGGGCGAGTCATTTCAAACGATATGTAATTTATGAAACATAGACTAACTACTATTCTAGATCAAAGAGGATGGGACATTTGTTGGACAGCTATCGAAGAGTGTCCTGACTGCCTGTGTAGAGGAGAGCAAGGGTTGTAGTTAGGAACCAGTAGTGTTTTTCAAATGACAACAGATCCAGACTCTTTTTGATCTGGTTGATATTACGGATGGTGAGGGAGAGTGAGTTTTGCCTTCAAAGGCAGGTTTATGATGTAGTTATCGAGTGCATAAGGCATCGGTGGCTAAGACCAACCCGATGGTCTCCCAAGTCTTTAGTAGATTGAGGCTGACATGACAAGAACCTCCTCCTATAGAAAGTTGATTGTTAGTGAGAGAGAGAGGATTGAATGGCCAAGAAAGATGCGACCAGTGTGGAAAATCTTATGTGTGTGAGTAATGATGTGGGGGTGCAGTTGGAGAATCACTTGGATGAGGATCACGTAGTGGCTATTCTGGGGTTAGGGGGAACTAGCACATCAGAGGCCCCAAGGCTTCCTTCCTATGATGTAGTTTCTTAGGCTGGTAAGGGATCAAAGGAAATAGAAAATAGGGGACACAACATTATGTTATAGGAAGTACTAGGTGAATTCGGGGAGTGTGTGAAGGGTGGGAGATGAGCAAGGCTGAGCTTTCCCCTATCCTAGATTATCACCAGAAATCATTTGCAGGGTTTGGGACCTGACAATATTGAACTGGTGTCAACTAGGGAGGAGTTTCCTTCATGGCCAAAATCTAGGGGTGTAGAGAGTGATGGCCCAGACTCAAGGACAATACGAAATAAGGGATAAGTAGGGGGCTTCATAGCCGGAGAAGGATGAAGCGACAAAAAAAACAAGGACCTGGCTAGTTTCATCATCTGTTAGAGGAGAAAATCCAATAGCCATAAGGACTAATCATACCTCCAAATTCCTTTTAAGAATGATCATCAAAAAATGGTGGGAAATGTAATATAATGTAAGGCAAATAAAATACCAGGAAAATGAGGTGGGCTTGAACTTGAGGAGTAGAAGTTTAAAGGTTTTTCCTAAGTCTAAGTAGCTGGTCATGGAGAAGTAGGTTGTTAATATCGACAAACCTCTTTATCAGGGGCTTCCAGGTAAAGAGGACGAAGAGGGTAGACCAATGGGCCACATGGAGTTCTTGCTGTAGGTAGTTGTAGAGGAGGAGCCAAGAGAAATTCTTATTCACTATGTGGATGAAATGTTATAGAAGTTCCTAATCTTTAATGCTTTTAATGAGGACACAACAAGGCTGAATGGTAAACCATTTCAAGTGGAACTTAATAGAAAGCGGGAATAATGGATCATCAAGAAAAATCTCATCATGACTATAGGATTCAAAGCCTTGAAAATAAAAATGGAAGATTTCATTCAGATGTGGGAAAATATGGCCAATCATTTGGAAGAAAGCATCAGAGGGAATCTTGATAAAAAGGTAATCGAACTCTCCTAGAAAATATATATGGAGGAAACATCTAATATGTTGAAGCTGGACCTTCATGATTCTTCCACCAATAATATAGTGTGATGTTCTTGGTTGTATTAGATGGTTTTACAGTTTTTCCATAGATGTTTTTTTATAATAAAAAATTATAATTTTGTGGAATGAATTACCAAACTATGAAAAATAAAATATATAAAGTGAAAATAAGAAAAACTATCTATTAGATTATATCCTTAGAAAGATTTCCCTTCTTTGGAACCCCTCCTACATGAATCACCCAAATGTACCTTCTTATAGAATTATCAGAATCAAATTTCCTTTCATTCCTCCAAATATCCAAATAATTTTACTCTTATATAGAATCATATGTAATATAAATTGAGGATTACTTTTTCTCAGCGACACTTCCAAAAATTTTCATTCAATGACTCCAATACAATATCTAAATTAATGAATCTCAATCTTCATGATATTCAACAGATATACCAATATTTTAATTCGATTACCATTCCAATTTTAATCACATTAATTTTCTCTATTATGATAGGTTTATGATTAATTTACTGATGTGGGATCCACATGGTCAACAGTAATCTTTCTCAAACTTAATGTAGTTTTTCTGGTACCTTGATGGCGGAATTATATCTTCTCCAACAACAAAAAGTTGTATCCCAAAACAACAGGTGTAGTATAATAAAATCACATAAATAGTAATTATATTATAAAATATATGGTTGAGTTACCGAAACATATAAAATATGATAAATTTATGAAATTAAGAAACATTCTAATTCGAACACAAAACATACCATAAATCATAATATGATGTAAATAAACATAAATTGATGAATTTTGTGGGTTTAAATATTTGAAATACATATATAGAATGTATAAAATTTTAACTCAATCTATTCCCCCAAACTTATCACTTGGACTCCTAGACATGTAAGCATTAAAATCAAATCCCAACAAATTTTAAACACATACCCACAAGATCCACCAAAACCCACCCCATGAAAAGAAATGATATCATGATTCATAAAAAAATTTATTTCAAGTTCCCAATTTATATCATTTATTATATTTCCACTTCATTTCTTATCCAATGTACACAAGACTCCTACCTCACATTATGTTTCCCTGATCTAACAAATGTCATATTTTAACAAGGTTTTTTCACCCAAACCATACAAGGGTCGCCATAGGTTTGATAAATTCCTACATCTCCACCCGATGTGAGTAAAGGAAACTTTTTTACCATAAGGAATTTTCAAATTTTATCTATGGAATATGATTGGTAGGATTTTTATGATAAACATTTTGAGGCTGAATGAGGAGGGATTGGCTCTTTCTAAAGAAAAATTACACAATTATAGTTTTCTATGATGTATATTATCCACGTCACTCCCCTTAGTATAAATTCATCTCCATCATAATGAAAAATCTAGTAATGTTAAAAGAGATCACCATTTCAGTAGAAAAAAATTCAATTTTCTAAAACATGATTTTTTTTGAAAGCTCCCAAAAATGGACAACTTTCTTCTTCCATTAGAAGCTTTAGAAAACTCACAACTTCCCAAATCCTGAAAGATCCAGAAAAGGAATAACTATCAATAGAATGTTTTTTTTGTACACATTTCTTTTCAACATATGAATTTCCACCCAATGTTTTACCAAATGAGGTAGTACAATAGACAACTTCCCCCACACCAATTTTTAACAAGATCGTGCAATTTCACTTCAAGAGAAAGATGGATAGGGAAGATTGGCATGGAATGTGGCTAACCTAAAAGTATTTTCATGTATTCTAAGGGATAAAAAGATTACATGTACAAGGTAGGATAAAATGAAATGTATTTTCTTTAAATAGGTTCTTTAATACCCAAGAAATTCCTCAATCATTTAAGACACATGTACCTCAAAAACTTATGTTTTGTAAGGAATAAATGAAATTATGGTTTTAAAAAGCATGGTCTGGTACTCTCAAAGAAGTATGTTAAATAAAAAGAATATGAAAACAATGGATCAAGAGCCCCACAAGATAGTTATTTCATAGATATAGAGTGTGAAATGTAGCATGGTATTCTACAATAATATCACTCTGCATGACATTACCAAAGAATTGAACATGGAAAAATTAATTTTAAGAATTCATTTAAGCTCAATTTCATGAGATTAACTAGCTCCCTCATTTACATAGATTGAAAAAATGGAAATGATAATCATTTAAACTCAAAAAATTAAAAAAAACACCCCAAAAATAAAAAAGAAACCATCATAAATTCGAAATGTATATAGTTTAAAAAAAACAAAAAACAAAGGAAAATCCTAAACTTCAAAGGTCCCCTCCCCCACACATAAATGTTGTAGTTTCCTCAATGTATTCATGTAAATTTCATATGTAATAAAAATTTAAAATGATTCAAAATTGAAATCAAGTATAAAGGAGATGTACATACTCAATTATATGTAAGCGAATATTGTGTTAATATCTTAAGTGTTGCACACTGAATACCGGAAAGCAAAAATAATAATAATAAAAAATTTATTAAATAAAATAGAAAAGGCAATTGGATGATAAAATAGTGGTAGATCTTCTTTTAACCTCCAAGTGGGCCCTTTCTTTTGACTGCCTCTAGATGGGATGTTTTAGTTGGTTATCCCTAATACGATGGTGGGTTGAGTTTTGTTATGATGAACCATCAAAACTTTTTCTTTAAATCATGTGCTTCATCCTCTTCTTGAGGACTCCATTGGTATATTACACTAAATACACCCCAAGTACAATAATATACAACATTATTGGTGGGGGTAGGAAAATGAATGAGTCCACTTATTTCTTGGATTCTGATTTCATAGCCTCCTCTTCATTCCCCAGTGGGTTTTGAATGTATGTTCTATCATTGAAAAAATAAAAGGGAATGTATGAGAATAATTGTATTTAAAAAAAATAAATAATGAAGTTTCAATATCAAATTATTCACTTCATATGTAAGCATCTTGTTTTCCTTTTTCCTTTGTAAAGCCCATGTGGTTCTATTCTTGAACTCCCTCCAATAAATGTTCATCATGTTTGGGGAGATCGATATGTTCCTCCTCAGATCCATCCTCTTTTTTTCTTCAGCCAACAAGAAAATATAGGTGTTATAAGAATATGAATATATCAAGAAAGGGGATGTAATAATAAATTTTTTCCAATAAAATAGAACATAACGAGTTCATGAAAAGATCATCTCCCTGATTTTTCACGTCTATAATTTAATCTTCTATTAGAGGTTCCTCGTTGAGTAGAGCTTCTATAGTTTGAGGTAGGTAGTCTGGTTCCTCAATATTCTATTCAAATTCCACCACATAGGTGGTGTATTCCTACAATGATGTTGGATCTTACACATTATAAGGAAGTATAGAGTTTAATATTTACTCACACTATTTCTAGAAGTCATTAAGATCTTCTTGATCACTCTTAAATAATTTAGTATGAAAATAATCATTATAAATTACCTCCAACATTGATTGAGATGTGATCAATGGATCATATTTAAATTTCATTAAGGTCTACATGGGTTCTTAAACATGAATGATATGCGGGTCTGCTTTTTACACTATTTTTCTGATTCTGGTTCTTGTTCCATCTCCAGTTGTTTATATTGGGATGCATGTACATATTCTGTTATACACACTATTGTGTTCTCTATGTATTTTATTGTTTGAATAATTATTTAATGATGGGATGAAATATCTTTTTGAACTTCTCATTCTTGGTTTTTCACTTGTGAAATCTATTTTTTTACCTTAGCTATTTTTTTTATAAAATTCATGGAAATAATCATGTAGTTCAATTAATTCTCTGGCCAAAACCACCAACACTAGTTATTAGAGGATCCTTTAAATGTTTTGAACTATATCCGTGAATTCATCCTACTTGATGTTATGGATTCAAGCACCCCAAATCTAGTTAGCCAAGAAAGACATACTATACAATGTATACCATGGTGATTTATAAATTTGTTCTTGAACTTTTGGGTTTGTCTTCCATGAATTAATGAAATAATCATTTGAAAAAAACATGTAAAATGTGGGTTTTTTTTTAATTAAAAATTTTGTGAATATTTAAAATTATATTGTGGAACTACCTACCCAACAATGACGACAATTTTTGACATGTGAATGTCATGGGGTGAGACAAAAACAAATATAACCTACGTTAAAATACAGTAAACTAGGTAACCAAGGTTATCTCTATAGTGGAGTGAAAAACAAATAGTTGTCACTTTAAAGTAGAGGGTAAATGGGTTGTTTATGAGATTTTATTATTTTTGGAAAGAAAATGAAAAAGGTAATGAAATAAATTTTCAGAATAAAATGTTAAAAACTATGATAAGAGAAGGGTGATTAAGTCGAGGTCGGTTTTCTAATTTCAATGCTATCCTTGTTTTATTTTATTCTAACATCTTCTTCTAAGATGTTTAAACTGAGATTCAACAATCGTTTCCTCTAACTCCATCAGTCTAATGGTGATGGATAGAGAATTCCTTACCAAGATCTTGGTTTTTTCTACTCTCCATTAATGTGAAATTGGGTAGTAGTAAATATCCTCAATTGACTTGGGAAATATACGATAGGTTCTTGTTTGTCTTAAGCAATCAAAAATATTCAACGCCGCTTTCACATGTACTGATGATTTCCATGTACGTCAACACTATGAATTAATCTATTCTATTTTATATAAACAAAAACCTAGTGGAGGGAGATAATGATCATTGACCAAATCAAAAATCAATAATGAAAAAAAAATCATATACGATCACACTATACAAATAAAAACTGTTATATAAAATAGAAAACAACATTTCAGAAATGTTAAGTAATTTTAATTCAATAAAGTGCATGAAGTCAAGCATTAAAAAATAGAAAACCTACCCTTACCAAACCCCTAAAATGTTTACCTTACCTTAGTAAAGGTAATAGAGATTCATGGGGACAGAGAAGGAATTAAAATCTATGAAAAATAAAAGAATGAAATAGAAAAGAAGAAAAACGGTCCAACTTATTATTTCCTATAAAAGATTGCTCCTGTTTGGAACCCCTACTCCTCGAATCACGAGAAGATTCCTTCTTATAGAATTTTCCAAATCAAATTTTTTTACTTCCTCAAAATCTCAAATTAATTGGAACGTTATAGGGAATGATATGTAATATTTATTGAGGATTAATTTTTCTCAGCAAGATTTCAAAAAAAACATCATTTAAAGATTCCAATCCAATATCCGACTTAATGAATATCAATCTTCATGATATTCATTAGAGATACACATATCTTACTTGAATACACATTCAAGTTGGAATCACCTTAATTGGAGCAATTATGACATATTTATGATTAATAAACTGATGTGGGTTCAACATGGTCATCCAAAATCCTTCTCCAACTTAAAGGAATATTTAGGGTACCTTGATGGCTGAATTATAACATGTCTCATATTAAAAGGTTGTATCCCAAAAATCCAAGTGTCCTAAAAAATGATCACATAAATTATGAATATATTATAAATGAAATCTTCGAATTACGAAATCAGATAATTTTTTTATATTTCCAAAATTTGGATGCTTTCAAGTTTCAACACAAAACATACAACAAATCCAAAAAATGTTGTAATTAACCTTAAATAGATGAATTTTAGGGGATTAAATATTTCAAATAAATATAAAAAATATAAAAAATATTAACTCTATCATGAAGGTCTAATTTTCATCTCCATTTTCCTTGACCTTTTAAAATGCATCATTAAAAGAGGTATGACCAACGCTACCCGACAACTATAAAGGGGTTATATTCACACCTTCATCTGTATAGACGTTTCCCCACTTCTCAAAAATCCTGGTAGAATAAAATAAACATTTCTTGATGGAAATCAACATTTTATTAGTATCAATTTAATTTAGAACTGTAACACCCCAAGATTTCATAGTGTGTTATTTCTTCAAAATAATTTAATAACTTGCACTACACGCAACACCGAGTTCAATTGCACCATGACTTACCAAAAAAAAATCCATTAAAAGAGGTCATGAATAGTATTAACTAAATTTTAAACTTTATATAATCCTTATAATTTTAGAATCCATATTATGAGTTTCTTAGTCATAATTTAAGAACAGATTAATTTTCAGTATTGCACTTTTATCAACTTTTGATAGTGAAACCTTTTTAAATACAATATTTTAAACATTTTGACTAAATGGAGACATCAAAAAATTTAAAATGAAACATCCCAAGCTTCCACGGTACGCTTTCCTTTGAATAAAACAGTAGCGTGTGTTGTACGCAACTTCGAGTTCTAACACACCGTAACCAATCAAACTAGCTGTTATGAATAGTAATACCTACTTTTTGAAGTTATATATATTTTATATTTTAAAATGGACTTCATTTTTGGATTCGAAATATCAAATTTAGCCTAAGGTGAAATTTTGGTACTTTTCGGATAACTTTCATATTTTTGATGAATAGTGAAAATTACTAAATTTTAATTAAAAACAACTTTTTTAATCAAAATAATTAATAGTGATAAATTATGAATTTGAGTGGTTTTAAAGTATATTTAGAATATATTTTTACTATTTAATATAATGTTTTTCATTGGACATAATTTTACAATTAAACCGAACATAAACAAGTGTCAATCTTTTGATAGTTATTATCTCTTAAAAACACGCTTTTTGTTTTGACAGCGGGAATTAATTTTAAAATTAATTTCTGCCACTACTGTGTTTAGAATTTAGGAAAATGGATTCCATATTTGGAATCAGGATGTTCAAATTGTTTAAATAGGTAACTTTTATTTTTAGACATTTTGAATAATTACTGCGGTAAATATTTTATTTACCATGGTTAAGGGTAAATCCGGTAAATAAGGGTTAAGAAAATAATATTATAATAATACTAAATTAACCTAAAACCTGTCTTAACCCTATTGGTTGATGAATGGTCGACCATGGGCATCTTTGGGTCGATTTTGGGACCCCATGGATCCACTTGTAAGTGATAATGACACTTTATTTTAATTAAGTCAAAATGAATACAAAAATGACACAAGCATATATCTTTTAGCAAAACAATTGTTACATAGAGTTATATAAGTTGGATTTTAGATTATAAATATTCATTAGAAAGATAAAAGGATTTCCTACATAATTATATTTTATTTATAATTTTTAGACATTAAATAATTTATTTTATTTATGACACAATGATGATGCAGTAATTACTATAATAGTGAAAAATTAAAATAATTGATATTATAAATACCCACATAAATATAATATGAAACTTTTAATGAATTAAACTAATTTTCTAGGATAATATGATATATTAGTATTGATTTAATTGACTTTTTTCGAAGTAATCAATCTGTTAAGAGTTTCACAAAAATCAACTATTGAATAGTGTCAAAATTGACATAAAAGAGTTCTTAAAACAAATATTATATTCTTAATTGATATTAAATTCCTAAAAACATTTTGGTTCGGCCAAACTCTGCCCAAATACTCTCCCAACATCCCTCACTACAACCTATAGGCCTTATTTTGATCAGAAAGCCAACCTAAGGAGCCCTTTTGATCAAATCAAAAGGAAGAACCTGAAGAAGAGGTAATGATTTCACCACCCTTCTCCAAGTTCATTTCTTCTTCCACTTCTTGTTCCTTTGTTCTTACCATTCTAAAATAATAACTCCAGTATCTCACATATACTGTGATGTTATTATAAATATGGTACAACCATATTCAGTATTCTATCCACCCTTTGAATAACATGTCACCATACGTGCGTACGTACGGACTACCGTCTCCACGTCGTGGTGTAATTGTTATTCAATATAATATTATTTGGATGGGTATAATAATGATGTGTAACTCATGTAAATAATAAATATAACATGTTAATGATTCTGTATATATATGATATACCATCCATTTATATATTATTTTAATATCAAATAATGATATTGTCGCTCGTGCGTACGTACGGACTACCGTCTCCACGAACGCGATGAGATTCATTCTCCATCGTATCCATTCAAGTATAATTATCATTTGATGATTTAAAAATGATGTTTAAGGACTTGATATCATTCTGGATATGAATAATATATAACCTATCCTTTACAAAAAGGTCTTACGTAACAAAACATATAAAAGAAAACAAGTAAGTTAACACCCGAAACAACGATAATACTAAGATATTATTATAAATCGATATTAAAAGATCATATATGATATCATATTAATGTGTATGATTCTTGTATAATTTAGTAACAATTATTTCACCATTATACAGGAGGTTAACCTACCCCAACCAAGGAAAAAGTACAAGGTAAGGGTTATTTCACAATCTCTTCATTATCCGAGGTTGTTTATACGTAATAATCTACTGGGATATCTTTATCATCCACATCCATGTTTCTTAAAAATGTATTTCAAAACATTTTTACTATTTACAAGAATATGGGTTAAAGTCATTTATACCCTTGTTTGACTTTTTATAAGAGGTTTATAGAGGAATCTTTCTGTCGTTTTCAAAACAAGGTCCTTTTTAACCTTTTCGACAGAATTGAGGTAAGAATGTTTTTTTTAACTTATACGGCGGGTGCGGTTATTTTACGCCGTTATAAAATTTTCAAAGCTTTCCTTACAAGCTTATAAGAATATTTTCAAAGAAAATGTTTTATTTTATATGGATCTTAAATGATTTCAAAATAAAAGGAGATATTTCTTTAAAAAGACTTTTGATTTCATCTACGTCAACATCCTTTGATAGATTTTAAGATTATTTGAAGTTGATTTATTATGATACAAAACTTCTATATTTTATTGAAGGTTTTGTGATGTTTGACTATGGATGTGCTATTTTTATACCATTCATAGTTTATGGTGAAATTATTGACATTTCGTATGCTAGTTTTAATACGAATGTTTATGTTATGTTTAAACCTTTTCATATGGGAATGCATTGGACTCAATAAGTGACGGGTGGAGCCCGCTATAGCTCCTCGATGCATCGGTAGGTCTCATGAGACAAACTAGTGTCTTGGCACAAGGCCTTGACAAAATCTTATTTTTAGTCTTGGCACGAGGCCTTGGCTATGTGGTTATGATAGTCTGGCATTATGCATTCCAACATTATGAAAGTGGTTATTGATTTTTGCATGTGATTATTCGATTAGTAGAATATCCATGTGAATAAGTAAATGGAATTATTTCCTTTTATTTATGCCGTACCATGTTGAAAGTTCATGTTTGAAAGGCTTTTGTTTTAGTTATACATTGCCTTAAATGTTTATGCTTATTTTTGAATGTTCCGCTATATTGTTATCCTTACTGGGCATTTGAGCTCACCCCTTTTCTATGTTTTATTTTTCCCAGGAAGTGAAGAAGTAAATTATGAATGACCTGCAGGGATATTATATGGGGATATGAGTGTGGATTATGGAGACATTATGTTGTTGTAGTAGTTTTTCATTTTATGATGTAATGTAAAACCTATGAATATATCTAGTGTTTCCAAGGCTACTAAACCAATCGGTCTTTCGAGATTTGATCTTTCTTGTGATCATGCCAATGTTACGAAGTAATGCACCGACTCTGGGTAGCTGGGGTCGGGGCGTTACAGTTGGTATCAGAGGAAGTTTAGTACAAACCTTGGAAGCTAGATTTAGATAAACTCTGATTAGAGCACGTAGACCTAAGATGAACTTTGAGGATTAGTATAGAAGAACTTCCTTGAATTTTGGTATTGTAGAGATTTTGTGAGTTTTCCGAGCAATACATCCCTGTCTGGATATGAGCAGGTAGAGGCGGCTCTGGCACAGATGTACCTAGGGGTAAAACCCGAAAACACCGCTTTGAGCTAGACTCGAACGGGAACTGGTGCACGACAACGGGCCTTGCTGCACTCTTGGTTACGACACTCCCGGGGGATATGCTTAGGATAACTCTCATTTTCTTTACAAATCATTATGAAGGGTTTATGAGTATATATTTCCTCAAAGAAATTTTTTTTATGATTATGGATTATATCCATAAATAGTTCAATTTATGTTAAGTGTTTTATAATTATGGGATTATGTGTTTTGATTCATAAACTGATCTAGTTTATGCCATGGTATAGAAATGGCGCCCAGTAGAAGGAATGAGAACTCCAGAAATACACATGATTCAAAGAGAAGGAAGGATCATATCTTTCATGGTCTTAAGCTAGAATTTATAATAGAAATAGTCTCCCATGTATCATCATCATATGAAGAAATAATATCATGTGTTGATAAGATATGTAAAGAGTTTACTGAGTCCTATGGCTTTGAAGGGAAGCAAGAGAAGAAAAGGATGGAAGAGAGAAAGATGGATAAAGGGAAGAGGGAAAAGAATAATTTTCCCAAATGTGGTAACTGTGGAAAGAAACACCCTGGAACTTGCCTGAAAGAAATGGGAGTTTGTTATAAGTGTGGAGGAAAAGGGCACAAAGTAAATGACTACAAGGGTAAGAAAATGGTTTCAAATGTACAATGCTTCATTTGCAAGGAGTTTGGACACTACGCGAACCTATGCCCCAGTCATCAAACTATGCCACAAATGATGCTATTGGATAATAATCAAGTTATGATACTACCACAGATGAAGAGGAATGATTAGAGTTCTTATGTTGATTATGTCAATTGAGTGTTGTATCAACAATGTATTTGTTATAATAATTATGGAGTATATAAGGATTGTACTGCAGTACTATTTCATTAAGGACTTGAGATGGTGTGGAACAAAGAAAAGTGACTCAGTAGCAGGTTAAATGTTTGGAAAATATATGGTTGAGAGAAAGATAAACCATAATATGGTTCAGATACCGAGTTGGTTATTTTAGAATAATACATGATTGATTTGGATAAATTATATTAGATATTATTGACTACCTTGAAGCTGATTAATGATTTGTATATTCCATCATTGTTGTGGTTTAAAACATTTTTGGATTAATGAAGTATATCCAGCATTCTATATGGAATAAGGGAGCATGAATGTAATCAATAAGGAATATGGTAATACATGATGAAGGTATTCATATGATATTACGGGGTAAAAAGGATATATATTATGTTTACCTTCCTTATAAATGTTAGACTGTGAGTTTGTACAGAAGTATTTTGGATAGTTCTAGTTTGGATTATTTTGGATTGCCATAAAAGGACAACCCGGAGGTCGGGCGGCAACCCGTCGCGTCCGGCAAGGCTGTGAGACTTGAACCCGCAACCGAAGGGCGACAAGGGTGTATCACCTACCACTGGACCATGATATGTCCTGGATTAAATAATGTAGTTTTTATTAAAAGATCATGTAGATGAATTATAAATTCGTTTATTTTAGAATCCTATACGAATAGTGTAAATAGAATTTTTTTACATTCTATTATCTTTTAGAGTGAAAGATGAGTTTGTGGTAGAAATTTATTAATGGATAAAACTCTAATTATAAAGTAAGTATATCTACTTATGATCTTAGCCAATCTCATAAATAAATTCCTCAATATTAAGAAAAGAAAATTTGAACAAAAATGTTTTCCTAGATGGTACCATAAATCATCACTAATTTTTGGCTTTGGGATTGTTGCCCTTTTTATAGCCATGTTCTCTACCACTCTCCATCAGATAATTGATGGTTAGATTTTTCTTCCATATCCATATTTTACTATATGGAACCCTAGTATGTGTTATTTTCGGTAATCTTCATACTTTCGACTCTTTATTTTAAATATAGGCCTCATTAATTCATTTTTCGATGTGGGATTTCAACTAGGATACTTTGAAACGTCAAAAATGTGTTATCCTAATACCCTATGTTTTGTTGAACCGATGGTATTTCAATTCATCATAGATTGATGAATTTAAGGACCTCAATTTTATACTTGTTTGTGATTGATGACCTCAATCACTACCTATAAATATTTACGTTTTTCCTCCGATTATATGTCTCCAATTTCCACCAATGTTATCCTAATCGAGATCATAATTTGGTGGTGACCCTTTGATTTCTCTTTTCCTCATATTAAGACTAAATTTTAGTAACCCAATTTACGATGTGGGTTTTCCCACAAATATGTTTTCTACTTTCAACCTTTTATTTTCGAAGAACAATTTCAAATTGCGAGGACGCAATTTATTGAAGGAGGGGAGAATGTAACACCCCAAGATTTCATAGTGTGTTATTTCTTCAAAATAATTTAATAACTTGCACTACACGCAACACCGAGTTCAATTGCACCATGACTTACCAAAAAAAAAATCCATTAAAAGAGGTCATGAATAGTATTAACTAAATTTTAAACTTTATATAATCCTTATAATTTTAGAATCCATATTATGAGTTTCTTAGTCATAATGCAAGAACAGATTAATTTTCAGTATTGCACTTTTATCAACTTTTGATAGTGAAACCTTTTTAAATACAATATTTTAAACATTTTGACTAAATGGAGACATCAAAAAATTTAAAATGAAACATCCCAAGCTTCCAGGGTACGCTTTCCTTTGAATAAAACAGTAGCGTGTGTTGTACGCAACTTCGAGTTCTAACACACCGTAACCAATCAAACTAGCTGTTATGAATAGTAATACCTACTTTTTGAAGTTATATATATTTTATATTTTAAAATGGACTTCATTTTTGGATTCGAAATATCAAATTTAGCCTAAGGTGAAATTTTGGTACTTTTCGGATAACTTTCATATTTTTGATGAATAGTGAAAATTACTAAATTTTAATTAAAAACAACTTTTTTAATCAAAATAATTAATAGTGATAAATTATGAATTTGAGTGGTTTTAAAGTATATTTAGAATATATTTTTACTATTTAATATAATGGTGGTCATTGGACATAATTTTACAATTAAACCGAACATAAACAAGTGTCAATCTTTTGATAGTTATTATCTCTTAAAAACACGCTTTTTGTTTTGACAGCTGGAATTAATTTTAAAATTAATTTCTGCCACTTCTGTGTTCAGAATTTAGGAAAATGGATTACATATTTGGAATCAGGATGTTCAAATTGTTTAAATAGGTAACTTTTATTTTTAGACATTTTGAATAATTACTGCGGTAAATATTTTATTTACCATGGTTAAAGGTAAATCCGTTAAATAAGGGTTAAGAAAATAATATTATAATAATACTAAATTACCCTAAAACGTGTCTTAACCCTATTGGTTGATGAATGGTCGACCATGGGCATCTTTGGGTCGATTTTGGGACCCCATAGATCCACTTGTAAGTGATAATGACACTTTATTTTAATTAAGTCAAAATGAATACAAAAATGACACAAGCATATATCTTTTAGCAAAACAATTGTTACATAGAGTTATATAAGTTGGCTTTTAGATTATAAATATTCATTAGAAATATAAAAAGATTTCCTACATAATTATATTGTATTTATAATTTTTAGACATTAAATAATTTATTTTATTTATGACACAATGATGATGCAGTAATTACTATAATAGTGAAAAATTAAAATAATTGATATTATAAATACCCAAATAAATATAATATGAAACTTTTAATGAATTAAACTAATTTTCTAGGATAATATGATATATTAGGATTGATTTAATTGACTTTTTTCGAAGTAATCAATCTGTTAAGAGTTTCACAAAAATCAACTATTGAATAGTGTCAAAATTGACATAAAAGAGTTCTTAAAAAAAATATTATATTCTTAATTGATATTAAATTCCTAAAAACCTTTTGGTTCGGCCAAACTCTGCCCAAATACTCTCCCAACATCCCTCACTACAACCTATAGTCCTTAGTTTGATCGGAAAGCCAACCTAAGGAGCCCTTTTGATCAAATCAAAAGCAAGAACCCGAAGAAGAGGTAATGATTTCACCACCCTTCTCCAAGTTCATTTCTTCTTCCACTTCTTCTTCCTTTGTTCTTACCATTCTAAAATAATAACTCCAGTATCTCACATATACTGTGATGTTATTATAAATATGGTACAACCATATTCAGTATTCTATCCACCCTTTGAATAACATGTCACCATACGTGCGTACGTACGGACTACCGTATCCACGTCGTGGTGTAATTGTTATTCAATATAATATTATTTGGATGGGTATAATAATGATGTGTAACTCATGTAAATAATAAATATAACATGTTAATGATTCTGTATATATATGATATACCATCCATTTATATATTATTTTAATATCAAATAATGATATTGTCGCTCGTGCGTACGTACAGACTACCGTCTCCACGAACGCGATGAGATTCATTCTCCATCGTATCCATTCAAGTATAATTATCATTTGATGATTTAAAAATGATGTTTAAGGACTTGATATCATTCTGGATTTGAATAATATATAACCTATCCTTTACAAAAAGGTCTTACGTAACAAAACATATAAAAGAAAACAAGTAAGTTAACACCCGAAACAACGATAATACTAAGATATTATTATAAATCGATATTAAAAGATCATATATGATATCATATTAATGTGTATTATTCTTGTATAATTTAGTAAAAATTATTTCACCATTATACAGGAGGTTAACCTACCCCAACCAAGGAAAAAGTACAAGGTAAGGGTTATTTCACAATCTCTTCATTATCCGAGGTTGTTTATACGTAATAATCTACTGGGATATCTTTATCATCCACATCCATGTTTCTTAAAAATGTATTTCAAAACATTTTTACTATTTACAAGAATATGGGTTAAAGTCATTTATACCCTTTTTTGACTTTTTATAAGAGGTTTATAAAGGAATCTTTCTGTCGTTTTCAAAACAAGGTCCTTTTTAACCTTTTCGACAGAATTGAGGTAAGAATGTTTTTTTTAACTTATACGGCGGGTGCGGTTATTTTACGCCGTTATAAAATTTTCAAAGCTTTCCATACAAGCTTATAAGAATATTTTCAAAGAAAATGTTTTATTTTATATGGATCTTAAATGATTTCAAAATAAAAGGAGATATTTCTTTAAAAAGAATTTTGATTTCATCTACGTCAACATCCTTTGATGGATTTTAAGATTATTTGAAGTTGATTTATTATGATACAAAACTTCTATATTGTATTGAAGGTTTTGTGATGTTTGACTATGGATGTGCTATTTTTATACCATTCATAGTTTATGGTGAAATTATTGACATTTCGTATGCTAGTTTTAATACGAATGTTTATCTTATGTTTAAACCTTTTCATATGGGAATGCATTGGACTTAATAAGTGACGGGTGGAGCCCGCTATAGCTCCTCGATGCATCGGTAGGTCTCATGAGACAAACTAGTGTCTTGGAAAAAGGCCTTGACAAAATCTTATTTTTAGTCTTGGCACGAGGCCTTGGATATGTGGTTATGATAGTCTGGCATTATGCATTCCAACATTATGAAAGTGGTTATTGATTTTTGCATGTGATTATTCGATTAGTAGAATATCCATGTGAATAAGTAAATGGCATTATTTCCTTTTATTTATGCCGTACCATGTTGAAAATTCATGTTTGAAAGGCTTTTGTTTTAGTTATACATTGCCTTAAATGTTTATGCTTATTTTTGAATGTTCCGCTATATTGTTATCCTTACTGGGCATTTGAGCTCACCCCTTTTCTATGTTTTATTTTTCCCAGGAAGTGAAGAAGTAAATTATGAATGACCTGCAGGGATATTATATGGGGATATGAGTGTGGATTATGGAGACATTATGTTGTTGTAGTAGTTTTTCATTTTATGATGTAATGTAAAACCTGTGAATATATCTAGTGTTTCCAAGGCTACTAAACCAATCGGTCTTTCGAGATTTGATCTTTCTTGTGATCATGCCAATGTTACGAAGTAATGCACCGACTCTGGGTAGCTGGGGTCGGGGCGTTACAAGAACACTAACCTTCACGGTTATAGGATTAGAAGTTACCAGTTGCATGAATCCATATTTCAAATGAGACTATATAGATAAGTCTTATAAAACCTTCATATAGGTATGAATAGTATCATCATCTTTCATGACCTATTTGATACCATCAACACTCCGTTTAGGGTTATTTTCATCCACCTACACATTCACAACCAAAATAGGTCTAGAATTTCTCAACCACCCTAGCCGAGTATGACGTGAGCTTCCCTCATGACTATTATTATTATCACTACAAGTGCTAACAATAAATTCATTATCATTTTATATTCAATCACCATGATCCAAATTATGTTACGAATTATATTCATTAAAAAATTATTCCTCTTAATTCCATGTTATATAGAAAAATAGAAAATGATATTTCTACCACATGTATCATTGACATGATCGATTTCATGAATGATCACAAAAGAATGTTGTTGTTTTTCATATTAAACCTTGAGAGGGATGAATCCCAATATAAATATAATCCTACGCATATCCTATCATGGGCTACAACATTAGTATTGGAATCTAAAATTTCATTATGTCTTTGTTTTCCCACGAAATGGAATTTAAAATTGGGGGTCACATTCCTCTCTCTACCTTGTTTTGTTGAAGAAATATAAATAGAGATAAACACCCATGAAATGAATTTATGTATACATCAACATCAATTATGTTAAATATGTTTAATTATTTATATTTTTTTAACATTATAATTTATATTTATATTTCACTCACCAAATATCATAAAGGCCATTGGAATAAAAATACATATTTTACGACCAATGGGTCATTTAAATGAAGCTATAGGGAATTCCCATCATTTTGTAGTGCATTTACAACCAATGAAGCATATTATAAAATATAGATAATGGCCAACAATGAGTGTTTTTTTTCTACATGATATACTATTTTATAGAATATAAATTGATTATAGGAATGAAAAACTAACTCAAAATGAATAAAAAAATAAGTAGATGATATTAAAAGTCACATGATTATTAGTTAATATATGATGAATTGTATATGTGATAATTATTATAAACATGAAGTAAAGGTATATTAATATGTTGATTATTGATCAATGATTAATAATTATATTTATAAGGATTCTTATGATCTCAACAGTAATTTTTGTGATAATACAAATATTTACTTCGATACATATTCTCATGAAGATGAATATATTAGTAGTGTGAGATGAGTTATTGATATTGGTTTCTTTATATGAGATGTTTATATATATTTTTGTTGATTCTTATTATAATTTTATTGGTTTTATGTTTAAATACATATGTTGTTGGCATATAATTAGTCTTTTTGATATGGAAGTAGGATCGATGACTAATGAAACCACAAATACTACGTATTTGTATGTTTTTTATTTCCATAACTACTATTTTTTCTAGTGGATATAGGTGAATTTTCTTATTGTATGAGACTGAACCAATTACACTGATTCAAAGTACTAATTCGTTTTTTTATGAGTGGGGTATATAGTTCCATAAAATTTAACTATATATATAGTGTAATAGTAATCTATACCAGTTATTCTTGATGTGACCTTAGAAATACATATATAAACATTGAATCATTTTATATTAATATATAATAAATTTCATATTAAATCATGATTGTGAAATTTAATAGATTACTTTCTTATGATACAATATATATATTCTACTTAATTTATAAATTTTCCTCATAATACCACATAAAGGTGTTATCTCAGAATAACCTCCATAACGAATTATGTGTAATACCATTCATCATAACAATGGGAAAATAAAAACATAAGAAAGGGTTAGTTCATATTATTTGTAAGGTTACATAATATAGTAATCAATATGTGGAGCACCACTATTGATATCACATTCATAAATAATATTCTAATATTATAATTTAACATTGAAAATATATTAATATTTATCAATAATTTCTTTTTGAAAACTAAATTCTATAAAAAACAATGAATTATTTTATACCCATTTAAAAGAATTATGTTGATCATTTCTATCCAAGAATTATAACTCAATTGACCATAAGAAAAGAACTTGAAACATCATGAAAAATGTTAGTATAACATTATAGTATTTTTTATCATTAAAATAGTTACTATATAAATTAAAGCACATAGTCATATCCTTTGGGTTGTAACTATATATTACTACTCAAAATATCAAAAAATAACAAATAACTCCATTGATACAAACTATAAAGACATCATCATATCATATATAATTATTTCATTAAATTATATGAATATTTAAAAAATGATAAAAAAAATGATGAATATAATTGTTTAGTGTATTTTATGTTTTATTCATATTCAAAATAAATCGTAAAATATATTATAAATATTGTACAAAGAACATTTCTCCAGATATCCTTCATATAAATATTAGACATTATACATTTTACAATAAACTTTATAAAATATAATAAAAACATATGGTGAGATCATATACTCTATAGTGGTAAATATTATAGATATTAGTCAATTATAATAAGTGATGATAATCCTTAGAGTATGAGAAAATTATCATTACGTATGAATGTGATACCAAATTACTCATATTTCATAACTCTTGAATCCTAAATTTATGTTTTTCATGATAAATTAAACACGTCATAAGAGTGTATAATAATAAATAATCCATCAGGAACCATTAGAACAAATCATTAAAATAATCCTTAAGTTAGTGGAATATACATAAGAATAAAAATTATCTTTGTTAATAAATTATGACTATTAATTATATCATAGATTATTGGGTTCAATTCACATTAAGTTATTTTTTAGCCATGTTTTAATTCCAATACTATCACGGTAGATAATGTCCCATAATAAATAGGGTTCAATATCTAATTCATTCCCTATTTTACCATGATATACCATTCATTACCTAATTAATTAGACGATATATTACTCTTTTCCCACCCATCACATAACAAAATACAGGAAAATGAGTTCCTTGTAATCATTAAAAATTTATTATATAATAATATCCTAAATAATATATATTATAAAAAAATTTAAAGATATATTCATCACAAAAGAATCTACCATGTAATGAAATTAAGTGGATGGAATCATAAAATAATTCATTATCCCATCATGTCCTAATTCAATCATTTGAATAAAATATTATTAATGAAAGCACCCTTTGATCATTATCAAATTAATTTTACATAAAATATTATTTCATCATAAGTATATATCCCAAAGGAAGAATAAAAAACATATAGTATTTTTACATCAATGATAAATATCTTTTAACATATTATTTAAAATATTATTTGAAGATAAGGACAAAACATCCATTTTTATTTAGAATATTTTTGAAAATTAAATTTAACAAACATTAAATAAGTATTCTAAATATAAATATAAATATAAAATTTTTATTTTATAATCTTATAATACAATAGGAATAGAAAAGTTAAAATATTTATATATAACAAACATGAGAAGAAAACATATTTTTTAATCAATTTTTGAAATTTAAAAATTAAATGTAATGAAAATTTTTCATTAAAAATAGTACAGTTTTTCATTTTTATAAAATGTAAAATGTGTTGAAAATGTCCATTTTAAAACAATTAATTGATTAAATCAAATAAACTATAAAACAATATTAATGATAATATAAATGTAAAAAAATTCATCTACCAAGCAAGGAATATAGTCACCTTTACATTAAAAATATTCCCTTTTACATTTTATGAATGTAATGGGAGCATAAAGCTAATAATGAAACAATTAAATGAATAACATGATTATAAGTAAATATATGCATATTAAAGAATAAAATCCTTATAATTTCCCCCATGTATAACATTATTATATATAACAATGGAAATGTCACATAATCCATTTCTACTCATCGCATCTTAAATTGTATGCATTAAAAATTTGATTGTATTAAATACATATTTATTATACATATATTATAGAACCATAATAATAGATTGAATAATATTTCCCCTTATATAATTTTCAATGATACCTTTATTAACAATTTCTTCATTAAAATTAATAGTCTGGTAAAAATGGTATATTTGAAATTCATATAAATGAAAAATTCACACATTACATTATCCATAACCAAGGATGATAAATATATATCAAAAAATATATTCATAAGAACTATATTTAATCATAATATATACCTTTATAACCATTCATGTATATGTGGGGAAAATATTAATAAAATCGCTTTGTGGTGAAGCTAGTATGTATGTTTGCGTGAGTGACCATTTATCTTTTTCATGGATTGAATTAAATAAAGGTATTTATTAATTCATATCAGACCATACCATAGGGAATAAATCATGTATAAAAATAACCCACATGAAATTAAATTAACGTTTTTTAAAATATATATTTTTCTTTTGTATACTATGGGATACATCAATGTTTTCTAAAATATATATTTTATTCTACATTTATATATTCCACATAATTTTGAATAACTATATTTTTCCCTATATTTATCCGAGCGTATGTTGTTTTTCTACATATTCCAATAAAATAATTAATATAGTTTCTTGTAGACAATAAAATTCAAGATATCAATCTATGAAAATTGTACAAAATGTATATTGTGATCCTATATTCTATTGAACTCTATATTACATTATATTAACATGTCTTCTATTGTCTATATAGTCCATTCAAACTACCCTTCTTTTTAGGTTTGATATAGGTTTCTAAAATATATCACACTATTGAGATCATTATTAAAACATTTTGATAATTTTAATATGATCCAATGGTTACAACCAGATATAATTGATTACGGTTTATAATGAAACCATATATTTTCCTAAAAATAGACATACGTATGGTGGTAAAAATTTAGATCATATGTTATTATAATTTAAAAAATTATACTTGTATTGTGATCAATAATGAACCATATAGCATAATTCATCCTTGGAAACATATGATGTATACTGAAAATGTCAATTATTATATTATACCACTCCCATATAAGAATATGTAATGGTTTTCTCACTATCAAAATATTTTTTATATTGGAACATAAATCAATTAATTTTATTAAAATGGAAAATATCCTATTATATATAACTTCATGCCATCCTTCTATGACTATTATCTTAAATTATTAAATATATTTGGGCTACTTATGTGTATGGAGAGTGTTGAGATATGTGGTTAATATAGAAGATCCAACATCAACTCTAATACAAAATAGACACAAAAATAGTTCGAAAAAGTCAATAATCTATATCTATAGATGAATCATATTAATATCCCATCATTTATTTATTTAAGAATCCAATTTACATCTTCATAATCCTACTATTTATTCCCTATAATTTCTATGAATGATTGATTAAAAATTTCCTAAAATGTAATGATGTGTTAACTTTCCTAAATACATCTATATAAATATTTATATTATATATATATATACATTAAAATTTGTTAATTCCCATAGTAATAATTTCAAGATCCAACCTATTCAATGCACCATCCTCCTTGTTTAAATTTATATTTTTGTAGTGTGCCAAGAAATCAGAGTCCATGAGTATATCCAACCATTGTCATTTCCCCGAGATGAGAACCTTAAAAGAGAATATATACATCAAAATATTGTTCTTCATATATATATATATATATCTGTTCATTCAAAATTGATGTTCAATATAATATTTTTCATGTAAAATATTATAGATTCTAGTTTTAATTTCTGTGTTTTTTAATTCAATACATGAGGTTTCAATTTTATTTTATGCATAAGAATCCACTTAGTCATTATCCATATTTTTTAATCTACATCTTTTTATTATGGTCACATTATATATAATTAATACTTCTTTCCATAATGGAAATGTAAATACATTTTTAATAATGATAGTTTTATTCATTAGTTAAAAACAGACGTCACATTCCCATGAAAAAGGTGATTTAACCCCATAATATGATGAAATGGATAAGTGGTTGTCAAACTAGGTGAAATATTGAATAAAATATCACAGGTGTATATTAAAATAAAGAAACATTAAATATTAGTTATGTTTATTTTAATAATACATTCATCTACTACCTCTATCAATGAAGGGTTACAAAATATTCCATCCTAGAATAAAATATGGATGAGTAAGGTAGTTATTTATACAATGAATTATCACATATTATATTTCCCACACAGTTCCTTTTTTCATTTGAGAATAAAACATTATTTATATATGACACTCATTGTCTATGTAGTAAATATTCAATATCAATATTTCATCATTGAATAAAATGACAATGATATCCTTAAAATCCTTTAATACTCTATTCCAAATACCAGTAACGAGTGGAGGTGCATTATACAATACAAAGTGAATTACTATAAAATCCTAATGTCTACAACTTGTTCGGAATAAAATATTTTGTATATAATTTATATCCACCATTTTTTAATGATAACCAATGAGAATATATATATTTTAAATATATTGGCCTTCGGGATTTTGATCCAATATGAGATAGATTACATTTAATCAATACATTTCCATTATAGTAATGGAATTGTTCAACAATTAAGTGATGGAAAATGAAATAGTCGAATCCTAATTTTTAATTAATAAATTAGGGGCTTCTGTGGGTAACAAACTATGTCATATATATCCATCATCATTAAGATCTATAAATTACTTCTTCATATCTACAAACACCGTAATGTGAATTTAGTTGATATTTTTTTGATATTGGACATTAGTCAGAAATTATTTCAATGGAGAATTGAAATTCATAATCGTGTTGATAATGGGACAAGTCTTTTGGAAATAATATCAACAAACTATTGAAAAATAGGTATAAGATTTATTATTATGTTTAATTTTGTCCCTATAGATCATTAAAAATTTTATCTCTTCAAGAATGATCATTGAGGAAAACTACTTTTGTAGGATCTAAATATCATTTAGATGATAATTCACCCCCTATAATATTCAAATGTAAAATAATATTACAATTATCAGGTATTAATATACCCCTAATTTAATCACTCATAGGTTAGGCTTCGTTTTAGCGTTCTTTGGGAAAATATAAGGGAAATTTTTATTATTTCTAGGTTGTGTATGGTTCGTTAATGGTGTTCTCAAATAGTGATCCATGACAGGGACAACTGTGAAAATCCTAGCAGTGTTGATCTTCATAGAGGGAGCACTATTAGTTGAACCATGCGTCCACCATTTGGAAACTGTGTACCCCCATTAAAAGGGGTGGAATGTTAGTGCGCATGATTTGTCTAGATGTGTTCCCCTACCAAAGAAAAAATCCATATAAAAAATAATTAATATTCATATTATTTTAAAAAAACCAAAACCCTTTATTAAAGTCCTTGTAGGACCAAATTGAACCCATTATGATTTATTCTTCCTGGAGATCTTAAAGAAGGTGATTTTTGTGATGCCCCAGACATATTTATATTTGTAATAGTAATATTTTTTTGTTATTATTTTTTTATTTGTTTAATATTGGTTCCATCTAAAATAAATGAATGTCGAATAAAAATAAGACACATTTTACTCAAAAGAATCACAAAAAAATTACATTATAATAAGTCCAAAAGAAGATATCAAACCCATAAAACCTACAATAAGGCCTATCATAATCACTGGTAGACCACCAAACACAACAACTACATCAATAAAGTAGTGAACACCATTCAAGTCTATCATAATGTAAAAAATTAAGGAATGTACTATGGAATAATTAATAAGAATCAATGGAATATAGGTCATCATTATTATAAACCAATATGGTTTTTATGTTTGAAACACCCTAAACAAGTATTTATTTTTCCTTGTAACCATTGAAGATAAATATAACCATTAATATTCATTGGTATCTATATGCGATTGTTGGTTTTGGTTAATGTCATAAAATTTTATAATCGTTATGCATAAGTATATTTACTACTTTAAGTATTCTATGTATATAAGTATTTTATGAATTTACAATGTTTAAAAATGTTTTAAATATTTTAAAAGTTAAATGATGTCATAGTTTAAATTTAAGTTACATTTTATGCTTGGAATTTATAAATACAATAACAATGATGTTTCATTTAAAATGATTATAAATTTATAAAATAAATAATATGTTTTAAAAGAATTTTTATTTTTTAATTTTGTTGTTTTGAAACTAAAAATGAATACAAACATATAATATATTGACATTTACATTTAGAAAGAATGTCAATATATATACATATATATATATATATTTAGAGATTTCTATATGTGTTCTATTTTTAATAAAAATCTCTGTTTAATAAATTTTTTATAAAAACATGGGGGAGTACCCCATCCAACCGAGCACATCTATGAAGTAAAATACCCCACGGTCAGTGGGTGAGTCACTTTGGCAAGTGAAGCCATGTCGATAACATGCATTATTAATACCCTAACCGAAAACATGGGTTCTTCACTTTACAAATGTTGTGTAACTTTATTTATTAATGAAACATGAATAAATACAAAACATTAAATACAATAGAGGACCATTTTCTTGTCTTGGTTCTAGAATATTAGATAATAGTCTTACATTCCAACAAAAAACACAAATTGAAAATGACGATTCTCAGCGTATTTCATCCACAATAGAGTTTCATTGAAAGAAGTTTGTTATTAATATTGAACTTATTATAATATGTTGGGTGAGTATAAAATGCATAGAAAGGAGGTTTCATGAAATACTAATAAATTTTCTTAAATAATTTCATAAAAATAAACATAAATACTCATAAACAAGTATTCCCAACACAAGTATATATTTAGAAATCCAGTATTTCAAAAAATAATGATACATGAAAAGCCGTTAGGAATTATCGTTACAAAAAATTAATCTTTTTCGGTGGGACATCAGCAATAATATATAGTACTTGTCTAAAATCCATTACATAAGGCCATAAGTCTTAACATAGAATTATGGGTTCACTCCCCGTAACAACCTTTAATTCACCAGTTACATTTTTTGAAAACAATTTTCTATAGTCATTCATTTCTCATCTGTGTCCCAAAAAAAATTCTAATTGTCTACATAGTATTAATTCCCTTAGATTATTACCATTGATATTTAAACATTAGTTTCTAAAATACTTTTGAGATAGTACCATGCTGGTAAAAACCACTTTTATTTGAAACCCAAAATTATATGATAAATGGATTTTAGTGCTTTTAAGATCACATAATTCATGGAATACCTCACATGAGCTAGGTGATGGCCACACCTATTCATGTATGGAATTATAAGAGATTAATATGTGAGTCCAGTCATGAAATAATAACTTGAACCATAATTACACATAAAATGATAATAGTTATCACATGATATTATATAAACAAGGTTATTATGGGAAATTAATAAGACAGAAGTATTTAAACATAAGATTGGGGGTTGATAAATACAATTTATAGTAACAAAATAAATATTAAATAATATTAAACTTAACAAGTTAATATTTAAATATATATATATATAGGAATATATATATATTATAATAACCCAAGTTTCCATGGTACGCATCTTTTTGAATAATACAACAGCTTGGGTTGTATGCAACTTCGAGTTCTAACAAACCACGACCATTCAAACTAGCCGTTATGAATAGTAATACCAACTTTTTTGAAATTTTATAGATTTTATATTTCAAAATGGACTTCATTATTGGATTCGGAATATCAAAAATATCTTAGGGTTAAATTTTGTTATGTTTCTGAAAACTTTCAATTTTTAATGAATAGTGAAAAAACACTACGATAATGTTTTGAACTGACATTTTATTTAAATAATAATATATTTTATTTAAATCAATATTTCTTAAAAATAGATACGTAATACCTATATATTTTCAATGTAATTCATTGGAGTCATTTTATATGATTTTTAGATAAATAACATTTTATTGATCATTTTACCGTCTTTTACCCACCTTCTATGAGCATTTGAAAATTTTAATAAAACATAATTTTACCACTTATGTGAGGTGAAGATAAAAAATTAGAAAGGCACAGTTGATATTCTTATGTAAAATGAGGTCAGTAAGATAAAAATAATTTTTCCTGAAAAATAACTTGTCAATTTTATTTATAATGGTTAAAAGTAAATAAGGTAATTAAAGGTAAAAAAAGATATTATAACTACCCTAAAACATGTCCTAATTGTTTAGGATAAGTGTATTTTAACAACATTAATCCATATAAATAAAATTTTATCATCTTCGGTCCACTTGGAACATATTAGTACATTAATTATTATTTAATTTAAAGAAGATTTTAAAGTGTTAAATTATAGTTTTCATAAATATTTTTTTTAATATAGAGGTATATAGAAGATAAATTCCACTATAAATATTCCTTATAATTATAAAAATATTTCATACATAATGGTATTTTTTTATAATTTTTAGACATTAAATAATGAAATTTATTTATGACACAATGATGATGCACTAATTAAATTTTTAATGAATGATTAAAATAATTTTTATTATAAAAATCCAAATAGATCTAAATTGAGACTTTTGATGAATTCCAATAATTTTATAGGTTAAAATTACATGATAGGGTTGATTCAATGAAATTTGTTTGAAGTAATCTTACTGTTATAACATTAACAATAACAAAAGACCAAACTGTTTCGAAATTTAAATAAAATAGTTTTTAAAACAAATATCATATAATTATATAATATTATATTCCTAAAAATATAAGGCATGTCCAAAAATCATAGATAAGGATATATATATTAATAATTAACCCTTATAGGTTCACTTGTATATTTATTGTATGTTTATTAAAAAATTATTTTAATTATACAAGAATACTTGGTAAAGGATGAACTATTTAACAAAAAGTTAAATTCAAAATATAATTTTAATATTGTGACCCAAAACTATCTAAAAACTATTGGTTGATAGTTTTTAAACCTATCCCCACGGTATCATCCCAATAATTCATTTTTTATACATTTTAAACAGAATATGGTTATATAATAAAATAATATTTCAAACAATTCAAAAGTCACCCTCTCCTCTCTTATAAAACATAACTTCCCCTTCTCTCAAATTCAAACCTCCAAAGCCATTTGTCAAACCAAACCCCTAACAAAATATCCTCCAAAAAACCATAACTTCATCTTATAGGCCTTACTTTGATCATAAATCCAACCTATGTATCCCTTTTGAACAATTCAAAAGGAAGCACCTAAAGAAGATCTAATAATTTGATCACCTCTTTCTATGTTCTTTTCATATTCCACATCCTCATTATTTTTATTTCCATTAAAAAATGATAACTCTAGTAACATCTAAACACTGTGATGTCTTTATAAATATGGTGCAATCATATTCAATATTCTATCCATCCTATGAATGACAATGTCACCATCCATGTTTACGTTTGTCTTACCGTCTCCACGTCGTGGTGTAGTTTGTTATTCAACACTTTATTTGTTGGATGGTTATAATAATGAGTATAATTGATTTAAATAATAAATAAAACATGTTAATGATTCTTTATATATGTTATACCATCCATTTACATACTATTTAAATATCAAAATAATGATATTGTCGCTCGTGCATATGTACGGATTTCCATCTCCACGAACGCAATGAGATTCATTTCCCTATTATATACATTCAAGAATAATATTAATTTTATGATTAAAAATAATGATAATGAACTTAATATCATTATGGATAAGTATCAAATTCATCCTATCCATAAAAAACATGACTTTCATAACAAAACATATTAAGGAAAATAATTCTGTTAACACCAGAAACGATAATAATACTAAAATATAATTCAAAAATAAATATTAGAAATTCATATATGATATCATATTTATATATATGGTTCTTGTATAATATAATAACAATTATTTAACTATTATACCATCGTTTGAAAATCTCCTGACAAAATAAAAATACAAGGTAAGGGTTAAGTCTACAATCTCTCCATTATCTGAGGTTGATTATACGTGAATATCTACTAGGACCAATTTTATCATCCACATCGTTGTTTCTTAAAAACGTATTTCATTTTTTTATTATTAATTTCATGATTACGGGTTATATTCATTTATACCCTAGGTTAAAATTATATAAAATATTTATGAAGGAATCTTTCTGTCATTTCCCAAAAAAGGTACTTTATGACCTTTCCAACAAAATTAAGGAAAGAATGTTTTTTAAAACATATAAAGTAGGTGCCACTATTTTCTACCATTATAAGTCCTTCAAAACATCCCTTAGAATCTTATAAGAATACTTTCAAAATTAATTTTTACTTTTATAATTAAATGACTTTTAAATGATTTCAATATTGAAGGATATATTTCACTCAAACAGTTTTTATTTCATCTATGTCAGCATTCTTTAACGAATTTTACACATCTTTGAAAATGATTTATTATGATAAAATCTTTTATATTGTATTGATGGTTTGGTGATTTTTTTGACTATTGATGTGTAATTTTTATAACATTCATGTTTTATGGTTAATGTATTGACATTTCGTATGCTAGTTTTAATACGAATATTTATGTTATGTTTCAACCTTTTCATATTAGGAATGCATTGGACATTGTAAGGGACTGGTGGAGCCTGCTATATCTATTGAATGCATCAGTAGGACTCACGAGACAAACAAGAGTCTCGGAAAAATGCCTTTACAAAATCCTTATTTGTAGTCTTGTCACGAGTCATTGACTATGTGATTATGTTGTCTGGTATTATGAATTCCATCGTTACGAAATTAGTTATCGATATTGCATGTGATTATTCAACCAGTAGAATATCAATGTCAATAAGTAAATGGAATTATTTTGATTTTTATTAGACGTATTATTATATGTATAAGTTTAGAATTATATTTTAGTCTTATACATTGCCTTAAATGTTTATTCATATAGATGAAAGTTTCTATTATATTTTTATCCATAATAAGCATCTGATCTCACCCCTTTCTATGTTTTATTTTTCCAATGATGTGAAATGTATATTATGACTGACCTGCATAGATAGTCTATAGGAAATGAGTGTGGTCAATGGATACAATTTTTTTTGTTGTTTTTCATTTTATTATGTAATGTGAAACATATGAATGTATCTAGTACTTCTAAGGTTACTAAACTAATCATGCTTTTGAGACCTGATCTTTTGTGATCATTCCAATGTTATGTTATAATGCACCAACTCTGGGTTACTGGGGTTGGGTATTTACAGTATATATTAAAGGATGTTTAGTAAAAACCCTAGAATCTAGATTAAAAAATAATCTAATTAGAGAACATTAACCTAATATAGACTTTTAAGATTATTATAGAATAAATTCCTTGTATTTTGGTAATGTAGATATTTTGTGTTTTTTTCCAAGGAATACAAATTTTTCTGGATATGAGTAGGTGGAGGAGGCTCTAGAACAGATGTACCTAGGAGTGGAAACACAGACAAAGATCTTCAGGATTGACCTAGGGTATCCAGGTACAGGAAAATAGGCCTTGTTGCACTCTTGGTTACGAAACTCATTGGGAAATTTCTTAGGATAATTCACATTTTCATTACAAACCATTATAAAAGATTTATGAGCAAATACTTCCTCATGGAAAACAATTTTTTGTGATTAGAAAATATATGCATAAAATTTTCAATTTATGCTAGTTATTTTAATTGTTTGTAAATATGTATTGAAATTAATAAACAAATTTAGTGTGTGCCAATGTTTAGAAATGGAATCTATTTGAAGGAATAAAAAAATTATCGATGAAAATAATAAATGTAGGTATTTTCCTCATACTCAAGATAATTATAGTGGAGTTTCTGATGCAACTAGTGCAAATCAGATTATCACCATACTAGGACAACTCCCTCAGTTTATGAAAAACAACCTTATCTGTATAGAGCACCCTGATCCACAACATGGAGTATTAATGTTAGACCGATTCATTAGGTAAAAACCACCAACATTCAATATGGCTACAAATCCATTTGAAGATTAGCAATGGATAAGTTCCCTAGGGAAAATATTTCAGGCTTTGTGTTTGTAGCTTACTGTTTGGAAGTGTCTCTAAGTCTATCCAATGTTCATGATGTGTTCCATGTATCACTGTTGAGAAAATACAGGCCAGACCCAACACATGTAATCACCTATGAATAAATAGAATAGGGAACTGATCTATTTTATTGTGAAGATCCTGTCCGGATTCTCGATACCAGAGAAGAAGTGTTGAGAAACCGGTCGAAACGTCTGGTAACATTTCTATAGAGAAACCATAAGATAGAAGAGGCGACGTGGGAACCCGAGCAATATATGATGAAGAACCTACCATGTCTTTTTATAAAGTGATATTATAGAAATTTCTAGGATGAAATTATTTGATGGAGGTAAGAGTGTGACAACCCATGTTTCCACGTTACGCATCTCTTTGAATAATACAATAGCTTTAGTTGTACGCGACATCAAGTTCTAACACACCACTACCAATCAAACTAGAAGTTAGGAATAATAATACCCGCATTATAAAAAATTTATATACTTTATTTTTTTCAAAAATGACTTCATTTTGGATTTAATATATAAAATTAGCTTTGGGTGAATTTTTGGTATTTTTCTGAAAACATTCAATTTTAAATGAACAGAAAAAAAACTGTGTGTTATGGTTTTAAATAGAATTTTTATTTTAATAATTAGTTATTTTATTTAAATTTATATTAGGTGAAAATGGATTCATAATACCTGGTTATGTTCTATGTAATTCATTGGAGTCATTTTATAATAAGTTTATATATATAATATTTTATTGAACTTTTTACCGTCTTTTACCCACATTCTAAGAGTATTTGAAAATTAGCATAAAACATAATTTTACCACTTCTTTGAGTTGAATTTAAAAAATATAAGATACACGGTTGATATAACTTAGTTAAATTCGGTTCAAGAAGGTGAGAATAATATTTTATGAATAATATCTTTTGAAATTTATTTACCACGGTTAAAAGTATACAGGGCAATTAATGGTAAAAATGATATTATAATTACCGTAACACATATATTAATTCTATAGGATATATTTATTTCTACCAAAATAAATTATATGAATAAAATATGATCATCTTTGGTCCACTTGGATAATATTAGAACATTTATTATTATTTAATATAAAGAAGAGTTAAAAGTGTTAAAATCAGGTATTCATAACTAAAACATTTTTAGTATAGTGTTATACATAAGATAACATAGACTATAAATATTTATTAGAAATATATTTTTTTTAATAAATATGGCTATTTTATTTATAATTTTTATCCAGAAAAAAATTTATATTTTTTAGGACACATTGATGACGTAGTAATTACCTTATTAATGAATGATTAAAACAATTGATATTATAAATATCGAAATAAAATTAATTTTAGAATTTGGATAAATTATATTAATTTTACGAGTTAATATGACATGTTAGGGTTGATTAGATATTTTTTTTTGAAGTAATCATGCTTTTATTTCTTTAACAAAAACTAAATACCAAATAGTGTCGAAATTGACATAAAAGAGTTTTTAAAAAAATTACCATATTATTAAATGATATCATATTACTAAAAATATTTATTTCTACCAAAAACATATATAATGTTATATATATTTATAATTAACTAATTGGGGTTCTGTTGGAATTTTATAGTACTTTTATTAACCACTTATTATAATAATACAAGAATTCATGGTAAATGTTAACCTATTTAACTAAGAGTTAAATCTAAGATATAAGATTAATATGGTCAGCCAAACCAGTGTAAAACCTATTGGTTGAGATTTTTTAGAACTATACTCACGTTATCCTTGAAATAAATCATTTTGGAGCCATTATAAACCGAATATTATTGTATAATATAATAATATATCAATCTTTTCCAAAAGTGACCCTCACCTCTCTTATAAAAAGGCACTTCACCTTCTCTCAACATCACACCTCCAAAGGCATTTGGATCGGCCATCCTCTAACCAATTATCCTCCCCACTACACTCAATTCATCCTAGAGGCCTTCCATTGATCATAAATCTAACCTAAGGGACCCTTTCGATCAAATCAAAAGGAAGCACCTGAAGAAGAGGTAATAATTTCATCACATCTTTCTCAGTTCTTTAATCCTTGCACTTCCTCATTATTTTTATTTCCAATACAAAATAATAACCCTAATACCTTTTACATAAATATATGTTATTATAAATATGGTACAATCATATTCATTTTTTTATCTATCTTATGAATGACAAATTCACCTAAATTGTGTACGTATGACATACCGTCTCCACGTCGTGGTGTAGTTTTTTATTCAACATTTTATTAGTTGTATTGATACAATAATGGGTATAATTGTTATAAATAATAAATATAAAAAGTTAATTTTTTATTATATATCATATAAATTCCATTTACATTTTATTTTAATATCAAAATAATTATATTGTCCCTCGTGCGTACTTACGGATTACCATCTCCATAAACGTGATGAGATTCATTTCCCCACAGTAACCAATGAAGAATAAGTCTCATTTTACTATTAAAAATAATTTTTAATAACTTAATATAATTCTAGATAAAAATCAAATACATCCTATCCAAAACAAACCTGATTTACATAACAAAACATATAAAGGAAAATGAATCAGGTAACACTCGAAACGACTATAATACTAAAATATTATTAACAAACCAATATTAGAAGATCATATATGATATCATATTTATGTATATACTATTTTTATAGTTTAATAAAAATTTACATAACTATTATGCATGAGCTTAATGTACCCTCGGCCAAGGAAATGTACAAGGTAAGGGTTAATTATACAATCTCTTCATTGTCTGAGGTTGTTTATACGTGAGTATCAACTTAGATCTCTTTATCATCCACATGTTTGTTTCTTAAAAATTTATTTCAACACATTTTTACTATTTCCTAGACTATGGTTTAATGAAGTTTATATGATCTTTTTTCTTTTAATATAATTTTTATAAAGTAATCTTTTCGTTTCTTTACAAAAAAGGTACTTTACGACCTTTTCGGAAAAATTATAGAAAGAATGTTTTTAACATATACTTTGGGGGTAGCTATTTTTCATCATTATAATACCTTCAAAGGCTCCCTTAAAATATTATAAGAATATGTTCAAAATAAATACTTTTTTATAATTACATGTCTTTTAAATTCATTCAGAATAGAAAAAGATATTTCTCTCAATCAGTTATGATTTCATCTATGTCAACGTCCTTTGATTCATTTTACACTTGTTTGATGTTGATTTAATATGTTACAATCTTCCATATATTATTGAAGTTTTTGTGATATTTTTGACTTTAAATGTGTTATTTTTATACCATTAATGGTTTATCGATAAATATTAATATATCATATGCTAGTTTTAAAACGAATGTTTATGTTATGTTTCATCCTTTTCATATGAGGAATTCATTGGAATTAGTAAGTAATGGGTAAAGCCCGTTATAGATCCTCGATGCATTGGTAGGTCTCATTAGACAAACTAGTGTCTTGGAATAAGTCCTTGACCAAATATTTATTTGTAGTCTTTCCACGAGGCCTTGACATTATGATTATGATGTCCGTCATTATGCATTCCATCATTTTGAAATTTTTTATCAATATTGCATGAGATTATAAGACTAGTAGAATATCCATGTGAAAAAGAAAATGGAATTATTTTGATTTATATTTACCATATTATTATTGTTTTTATGTTTAGAAGTCTTTTTTCTTAATCTTGTACATTTCTTTAAATGTTTATGCCTATTTATTAATGTTTCTACTATATTGTTATCCTTACTGAGCATCTGAGCCCACCCCTTTTTATGTTTTAATTTTCCCATGATGTGAATAAGAATATAATGATTGACCTTCCGGGATATTCTATGGTATATGACATTGGTAAATAGAGACAATGTTGTTGTTGTTTTTTATTTAATAAAGTAATGTAAAACTTATAAATGTATCTAGAACATCCAAGGCTACTAAAATAATCATTCTTTCAAACCTGGTCTTTTTTGATCATGCCAATGTTATGTTATAATTCACCGACTCTGGGTAACTAGGGTTGAGGCATTACATATAAAAATACATGTTTATGTATATGAGAATTGATATCATAAAACGCATGTAACCATATGTTTTGGGGACTAATCGTTAAAACACAAACACTCTTAAATTAAAATTGGTTGATATATGTATATATATGTATATTAACATGTAGACACACACACACACAAACGCATATATAAATATACATATACATACATATATATATATAAATCACCCATGTATCATCAATTACGAAACTGATACATTCCCATATACATTATAGAAATATGGATTGAGATATAAGAATCAATTAAAATATATATCTGTGTGTGTGTGTGTGTGTTTAATGAAAATATTAAGCTATATATGTGAATACCCAAATTTATATACATATATATATATATGAAAATCATTGTAAAATGATAAAAAAAATTATACCCTTGCAATGATAAGATTTTAGAAAACAGATCCTAAAATTCAATAAAATTTATCATATAAGCTCTTTGAATTATAAAAATATGATCTTACAAAATTATATATATATATATATATATATCATAGAAAATTAATTTATCAAAATAAATGAAAAACATAAATTATTTAGATCAAAAGAGGGTGTGGGTTTCTGGAATATGAGGGAGAGCTTGACAGAGAGAAATTAGGGTGGTGATTGGGTGTGCGGAGTGGGTTTTAAATATAAAACAACATATTATAATGATTCCTTCAGAAGCTAGGGATTATTTTTTAAAATAAAAATGGACAGTTTTAAATATACAAATCTTCTATAAAATGTTACCCCTTTGTTGGTTTCCAATAAATAAAAATTTAATTTTCATTTATCAATTTAATTTTTATATATTATTATTTTTAATTTTCATTATTTCAATCCAAATTTCGTATTATATGATCTTTATATTATATCTCTGTTATTTTATTTACTAATATAATGATCATACTTTTCACTTCCATTCAAATTTTTTCTTTCTTTATATTAACATGTCCAATAACTTTCTCCCTTTGGGCATTGTAATCTCTTCATGTTTATAACATATTATTATTTTTATATATAATCATTACAATAATATATTATTATATTATTATTATTTAATGATTTTTTATAATTAGGAGTTATCATCATCATTTTTAATCATTCATCCATTTTATAACCTACAAGAATAGTGCATTTTTAAGAAATAATTAAATATATATATAACAAAAATCATAATAATTTTTATAAGTACAAATTCGTTTTATATATATACTTATAATTTTAACGTTTTTAATTATATATATTAACAATTAGTTTATTATAAATAAATCAAATATCATTTTTTATAAGTGTACACATGTTTATATAAATATATATATATATATATAATTTAAGCATTTATCTAAATATGTATATATAAATAAAATTAATGCTTTATTTTAAATATAAATATAATGTGTGTTGTTTTGAAATAAATTAATTATATAATCTACTATATATAAATTTAATAAATTAAAAAATGATGTATTTTTCTATATTAATAAAATATTTTATGATACAGATGCATTAATATGAATTTTTATATAAAATTGTTTTACCCTTAATTAATATATAATTTTTAAAACAAATTATAATTCTCATATTTTATTTATTTCAAATTAATGAAAAAATTGTAGTTATAAAAATTAAATAAATCCTAAATTCAAATAAATTTATATTTTAATTTTTCAGGGGCATTACATGCGTATGACATGATGAGTCATGGATGGGCCCATGTGTAGGGCCTGGCCAGGCATGAGTAGGGGATCAGCCAGGTCGCACACCAGTGTAGTGAGGGTAGGACAAGGCCCGCGGGTGGGGGTCCCATATATAAGGACCTCGTGGGGGGGCGTTTTTGTAGTCGAAAAAGATGCAATGATGTTTTGTTATATAAGATGGTCCTAAAACTGTATATTTTTCATTGTGTGATAGAAGTGTTTTTGGGAGATCATATCCAGGCTGTCCGAACACACTGCTCGAGATCTCAACTGTCTGATACAATTTGGCCATCGAACAACACCACTTCTTCTTATTTCTATTAATTTCATCAGTCGTCTGATCTGAATGTGTTAGATCAGGATAGCACAACCCATTCAAATCTAGCAGATCCCCCTCCGTCATCTGATCAAATTCACAAAATGATCACATCTATTCAACTATTTTTAAAACTAAAGATCCAACCATAGCCACTATATTCGACTGATGCAATCTTATCTATCCATCATTTTCATCTTATTCATCCATTATTTCTCTTCTTCCTCACACCACACAATTAGATGTCACACTCCTCCACTGCTCCTCTTCATCCTATTACCCTTTATCACAATCCAAGGCCCCACTTTTCTTTCCTTTTTCACGTATCCGAGAAGGTCATATATAATGTAATCTGAACCGACAGATTCCCCTATATGTTTCATTTAAATATATTTATATTGCATTAATCAACCAGATTGATTATTATCCTTTTCTGATTTTTATCCTTTCTATATTTTGATTTTGCCTATCCCAGATTTCATTAATTTTACTTTGATTATATTATATGTCTAAACTATGGTATATGAAATATATATATATACATGTTATATAATCCCAATTTTCACACATAACCCCACTATTTTTTCAATCTTCATCCTTCCTCCAACCTCTGCATGGATCTACCCCTCATTTGAAGACAAGGGTTATTTTACCTGCATCATTTTTATGAAAAACCTATATATATATATATATATACTTTGTTTATATACAGTTATATATATATATATATATATATATATTTTGTAATCTGATTTATGTTTTCAAATAATTGATATTGAAGAGAAACTAATGTTTTTAAGTGTATAATACTTGTAAGGATTTATAAAAAATTTGTTTGTGTTATGTAAATCCCATGTATATACATTGTGTATACATTGTTTTATATAATATTCTAACATAATCCATTTTGGGTTTTTTAAACTAATGATAATCTGTAATTTACTAATGTTTTGATACATATATTACATGTAAAGGGTTAACAAAGGGTGGATTTTGAGTTTCTATATATATATATTTATATATATCTAAATATACTGTTATATATATATATATATGAATATAGTTGTTAATCATAATTTGATTTTGTTTCATTTTTAAGGCTGATTTATATACTTATATTTTTTATTTTAATTCCTATTTCAAAACCCACATGTATATATATTAGTACCACAATTTCATATATGAATGTCTTGATTCACATTATGATGTTTGGATGGTATTGTTCTTGTTAGGATTTTATGTCTGAAATTTATTTTTTGATTTATTCAAAAAAAATTATAAAATACACATGTGATCTTATCAATAGTTAAATTTTTTTAAAAAATAATAAATGGGAGATAAAGTATTTGTACTATAATTATTTTTTAAGTCCTCATTGTTCCATTGATTAATTAATCATGCCAAGATACTTTTCAAATAATTAGTAGTGTTTATATTTCTACATTTGAAATCAATGTACAAATTGGATGTTCCCACATCATTTATTAATTGATTAAATGATCAATAAAACAATATGATATTGGAAAATGATAGTTTTTTTTATTTTGATCCTAAGAGTTTTAAGAGGTCTTCACCATGTTATTTAATTTAACATTTCATGCATACATCTTTATTAATTATTTTATGATAAAGGGCTAGAATTATAATTTGTTTAATTCATACAGGTGCATTCATACACACACACACACACACACACATATATATATATGATTAATATAAAATATTATCATAACATATAAAAGGAGAGTATATAATGTTATATCAAAATTTTATAATCTCTAATGTTAGTGAATTGACTTTAAATATTTTGTGATATTTTAATATCTCACATGTAATGAATATTTTAGATTTATAAATATTATATTTTAATTCAGGATAAATCTACAATAATGAATATTACTAGTTATTTATGTTTATCTTTTAATCTATTTGACACTTCAATTCATCATTTTATGGTTTAAACATGAATGATAACAATCTTATATTCAAAAACATGTATTTTAGTATATTAAATCTTTATTTTCATGGAATAAGGATTTGGAATTTAAGGGTTATTATTTTATGTGACAAACCCATTGAATATATTATTTTATGCTCACATGTTATGATCACATGTACAAATTTTTCCTATTTTTTCAGACATTTCATTAATAAAATTGATATATCTAAATCCTAAAGTATAACTGACAAACCATGCAGTTTTTAGATTAATGGTTATAGTTACTACATTATTCACATTATTTACGAATATAGACAGTAATTAAAAAATGAAATTTCTCACTTATGATAACTTATAGAATAATAATTTAATATTTAAAGTGGTATGGGACATATTGAATAAGATACATAATTTAATTATTTAATGTGGTATGGGACACTTTGAATAAAAAAACAAAATTATTATTCTAAGTGGAATGGGAAACATTGAATAAAAGATATAATTTAATAAATCAAATTGGTATTCGAAATATTGATTTAAAGACTTCTTATCCATATGAGGAATGAAAATTACTTTTTATGTGACTGGTGAGGCCCAATATAGCCTCTTGGTGCATCAGAAGTTATCATGAGAATAAACTAGGACATGGAATGATGCCTTAATAGAATGATTACGTATGGTCTTGGCATGAAGCCTCAACAGAATGTTATCAGAGTGATGTATTATTCATTCACTCAATATTGTAGTAGTATTTGACAGACAATGTGATTATATTACTAGTATAATATCTTTGGAGAAGAAGCATTTACATATGATAAATTTAATAAATTTAAATGGCATAATGACAGAAGTACTTAACAAATCATTTATAAAGAATGTCTAACATCAATTTTTAGAACATTAATTCAATGGTTAGAAAATTCATCTGCCATTTCATGAATTCCATTTTATTAGATAAGGGATTACGATATTATTTCTTGTAAAATTCTAATCTTGTTTTATTTGATGTGCAAAACTGTACCTTCACCCTTGCATGTGACCCTTAATTATGATTGATTAACTTTTGAATTTTATGCCGCATTCCATGAATTTTTGTTCAAGTATGTGTTCTATGAAATCTATTTTATTATAGCCTTTAAATAAATATATAAATTATTTTGTAAGTGATTTCCATAAAAATGATTTAATTTAACCTTTGAAAAATGACAATGATGTACTACACAGAATATTGTTTAATTTTATGATAATGTTTTATAAATATTTTAAAAGTTTGGATATAAAAATGACATTATTGATTAACTTTAGAACCACTTACTAGGAATTATTGTCCTTTCCCTAGTTTTTTATTTTAATATTACAAGATTTATAGATTTTTCAGCTTTGAGTTCATCTCTGTGGTGGAAAAATTGAATCTTATCATATATATTTTTGATGAATTGTATTAGTTGTTTCTATTTTTCTAGAACCTATACCATGAAGATCCTATATGATAAGATGTTATGTGTAATATTTTCATCAGAATTTTATAAAAAAATTACCCACCATGTTTTAGACACTGTATCTAGGCTTCTTGAGTCAGGTCATTATAGTTCGTATCACTGGAATGGTCTATCTATTTCTGGAAAATTAGAACATAAGAAGAAAATATAGAAATTCCTTGAATAGTATAAATTTTTCCTAAAAACTTGAGATTATAGGTGGGAGAACACCAATAAATCATTTTTCACTTCTTACTGAGATACTAGAATCCACATTTTTTCAATTCAAGTATGTATGAATTTTATCCCTTTGGAAATATTCATTTGACCAGAATGTATATTTACCACATATCTAACACTCCAAGAATAATTTATTCCCACTGTGGATTAGGCTTTGTTTATTTACTCATGGATCATTCTCAACTCCCATTTTATGCACATTATGGAATGTACATTGTAGATCTATTTAAATTGTTTACCCGAGCCGAAGGATTTATATATCTGGGGGATTTCAAAGTAGCTGCATGAACAGGTGACCTTTACACAACATACCTATGTCATGTCTTGTCCATTAATTTATATGGTAAAATTAGTGACTTCAAAATCCATGAGGATGATCCTTTTAAGCTGTTTTATATAAATAAAGTCCATGTCGATGTCTCCCATCATTACACGCCTCATGTGTATCTCTCGATATACTATAGTTGGGTGCGTGATTTTGTCCCACGATGCTCATGCTACATTTGGGACAAAGAGATCGTGGAATTTAAAATTGTACTATGGATTCGCTTAATCATGATGAACTGGGAATCCTAAAGACAACTGTGGACTATATGAAGGTATAATTTAAATATTTTTCAATAATTTTTCTTTAATTAAAAATAATTAGTACATATCTTGTAGGGAAAACGAGATTAATGATAAAAGTTGGTGTTGTGGAAGCATAAGGGTACAATAGAATTGTGAGGGTGCAATTTTTCAAAGGGGGGCATAATGTGACGCCCAGACATATTTACATTTTTAATAATAATATTTTATTAGTTAATAGTATTATTATTATTTGGATTTGTTTAATATTGGTGTCATCAAAAATAAATTCTTGTAGAATATAAATAATACATATTTTATTCAATTGAAACACTGAAACAATACATTGCAGTATGGCCAAAAGTCCAATACAAACATAGAAACCCTACTAAAAGAATTATCAGGATCATCATGAGACCAAAAAAACTCAAAAATTGGACCATGTATGTAGTGAACATCCTTTGAGACCGTCATAATGAAAAACATTATGGAAAATAATATGGGAATAATGAAAATAATCAATGTAATATAGGGAACCACTCTTATATTCTGAAATGGGGTTTGATGTTTTGAACACCCTAAACAAGTATTTATAAATCCTTGTAACTGTTGAAGTTAAATTTGACTTTTAATTGTAGTTTGGGAATTTTGGTGACTATTGGTTTTGGTAACGGTCATAAAATTTTATAATTGTTAGGTATTTTGTGTATTTTTTCTACATTAAGTACTCTATGTAAATAAGTATTTATTGAATTTCAAATGTTTTAAATATTTTAAATGTTAAATCATGACATAGTTTGAATTGAATATAAATTTTATGTTTGGATTTTAAAAATATAATAAGCATGGTGTTTATTTTAAAATGAATAAAATTTGATAAAAACAATTACATGTTTTAAATGAAGTGGTATTTTAATATTTAATGTTTTAAAACAAAATATAAATAAAAACAAATGAAATCATCACATTTATAATGAGAAATAATGTTTATATACGTATTTAAATTACTATATATGTGTTTTTTATCTTAAACATTTGGGTTTATTAAATTATTGATAAAAATTGAGTGATTAATACATAAATATGAGGATATCGTTGAAGCCTAATCCCTCAAGGTTAGTGGGCATCTATATTTTTTTACTGATCTATGTCGAGTCCATGCATATAGCATGTTGAGTCATGCATGGTAATGTCTGTATGGCCTGGTCACGTGAGAGCAGTTTGTGAACGAGGTCACGCACCGGTGCGGGTGAGGGTTGGCTAAGGCCCACAGGTGAGGGTCTCTTGTCTAAGGACCCATTGGTGTGTGATTCTGTCATATAAATGGATTTAGTTGCAGCAAGATATATAAGCCAGTCCCGAAACTATGTATAGACTGATGTGGGATGTCAATTTTTCTAGGAGATCTAATAAATGTCATCCAAACAGGTCGTGTGATATCTCAACTGTCTGATCTAATCTAGCCTTTGAACTCCACCGCTTCTTCTTATTTCTGTGAATTTCATTAATGGTCTAATCTAGACACATTAGAGTTTGACTGAAAAACCCATTAAACTGTATAGATCCCCTGTATTTGTCCAATGGAAGACACCAAATAACTCATCCTTTAATTTGTTTTTAAAATCTTGAATGCCACTATGGCTTTCTAATCAGACTGAGGGGATTTCAAACTTCCATGTTTTTCTTCTTCTTCTTCATTTATTTTTATTATTCCCCAATCAAGACTAGTAGATGTCGCGCTTCTCCACTGGTCCTCTTCAACCTGTGACCCTTTATCCCAATCCAAGGACCCTATTTTCTTTTTTTCATGGATCCAACAGGGTTGGTTTTATTCTAATATGATTTAGCGGAATCCCATATATGTTTCATTTAAATATATTTATATTCATCAATAAACTAGATTTATTATCATCTTTTTCACATTTTTATCTAGTTACTCCCAGATTTCTTCATGTTTTCGTTGTTTATATTTTATGTCTATATCGTGGTATATATATATATATAAACAGTTTATATATAACAATTTTTTCACACATAACCCTATGGCTTATCCTCTTCTAACCCATCCTCCAACCTCTTCATGGCTCCACCCAACCATTGAAGACATGTAAGGGTTATATTAGCTTCCTTTTATATGAAAAACCTATATATAAATATATAAATACTTTGTATATAAGAATATATATATATATATATATATTAATCCTAATCTAATTTGGGTTTTCATATAATAGATATTGGAAATTTTCTAATGTCTTGTAGTGTATGATACTTGTATAGACTTATCAAACACTGTTTTGGTTATAAAAATCCCCTGTATACAATTTGCGTATATGTGGTTTTATATAATGTTCAAATCCATTTCAATTTTGGGGTTTTTAAGTGATAATTATTAGTAATTAACATATATTTTAATACATATTATTCTTGTAAATGCTTAACTAAGAGTGATTTTACTTTGGCTAAACATATATATATATATATATAGTTATATACATATATAAATATATATGAATATAGTTTTTAATCCTAATCCAATCATGATTCATTTCTTTTTAAAATAATAAATAGTTTTTAGGGTGATCCATGTCTTTATATTTATACTTTTAATTCTTATTTCAAACCCCACATGTGTATACATAAGTACCACAATTACATATATGATTTTCTTGACTCATTTTATGAAATTTTTATGTTATTAACCTTGTGATGATTTTATGTTTTAAATTAATATATTGATTTGTTCAAAAAAAATTATAAAATACATATGTGATTATATCAATAGAAAAAAAATTTGGAAAAAAAATAATGAAAGATAATGGATTTGTACTTAAATTATTTTCTATGTCCATATTGTGCCACAGATTAATTAATCAATCCATGAAACATTGAAAAGAATGAAAAGTGTTTATATTTCTATGTTTTAAATCAATCCTTGAATTGGATGTTCTTAGTGCGTGTCTTAATTGATTAAGTGATCAAAAATAAAAATGGATATTGGAAAACAATAAAAATACATCGGTTTGATATTGTGTGCCTAAACATTTTATGAGTTCACGACCTTGTCATTACAATTAACATTACTTACATGCATCTCAATTAATAATTTTAAGATAACGAGTTAGAATTATATTATGTTTAATATATATATGTACATTCATAATGCCATAAATATATGTATAATTATCATAAAATATTATTATAACTTATAAAAGGAGAGTATATAATGTTAGATCATAATTGTGGAATCTCACATGTTAGTGAAGTGAGTTTAAATATTTTATTATGTTTTAATATCTCATAAGAAATAAATTCGTTAAATTTATAAATAGAATATTTTTATTCATGATGACTCTACCACAATGAATACTACTAGTTATTAAAGTATATGATTTTTTCTGTTTGACACAACTATTAATTAGTGTATGGTTTAAATATTCATGGTAAATATCTTATATTCAAAAAAATGTATTTAATTATATTATATGCTTACTTTCATTGAACAAGGGTTTCGAATTTAAGAATTATTATTTTATGTGACAAACCCAAACAATATATTATTTTATGTGCACTAGTTATCATCTCATGTACAAAATTATTCCATTATTCAATGAATGTAACTGATAAATTTGATATAGACATAACCTAAAGTATAACTAACTAATCATGAAATTTTAAGATTATTTTTTATAGTTAATGCATTATTCGCATTATTTATGAATATAAACAGTAATTTCAAAATTAAAATTTTATCTTATGATTACATCTTTAATAAAAATTTAATTGTTCAAAGTTGTATGGGTCACTTTGAATAAGAGGCATAATTTTATTATTCATAGTTGTATGGGAGAATATAAATAAAATCCACAAATTATTTACTCAATGTGGTAAGGGTTACTTTGAATAAAAGACATAATTCAATAAATCAATGTTATTTGGGACACATTCATTTAATGACATATTATACATATAAGGAATTCATAGGAATTATTATATGATGGGTGAGGCCCACTATATCCTTTTTATCCATTGGTATGAATCATAAGACAAACCAGGTCTTGGAACGAGGCTTGATAGAATGATTATGTATGGTCATAGCATGCGGCCTAGATAAAATTATTTAATTATACTACATTATGCATTCCCTCAATATGTGATTAGTATTTAATGAACCATTTGATTATTATACAATTATAAAATCCATGGTTAATAACCATTTAATTATTATAAAGGGAACAAATGCACATGGCATAACAATTGAATTACATATAATATATTTTATAATGAAATTTCAGCATCTATTTTCATAACATTAATGCAAAAGTTAAAAAATTCTTCTATAATATCATGAATTTTTTTTCTATGATAAGTGATTTATGATATCGTTTCTTTTGTAATTCCATGAATGTGTTGTTTAAGGTGAAAAAATTTACCTGCACCCTTGCATGTCCCCCATAACATAGTTCGATAAACTCATAACTTATATACATCATTTCATGATTTTTTTTCAACTATGTGTTCTCTGAAATGTGTTTTACTAGTAACTTTTAAATAAATATATAAGATATTGTGTATGAGGGTTCCCCAAAAATTCTTCAATGTATCCTTTAAAATATGATGATTATCAACTACAAGAAATGTAGTTTACGTTTAATAAAATGTTTAATAATTATTTTGAAAGGATGTTTATAAAATATATTTTATTGATTAATTTTAGAACCCCATATTAGGAATTATTGTGCATGCCAAAAAAAATTAATTTATTTTAATAGGATTAATATATTTGTTTTCATTGAGATCATCTATTTGGTGGTGTAAATATGAAGCTTATCAAATAATGTATTGAAGAAATGTATCAGTTGTATCTGTTTTTCTATAACCTAGACTGAGAAGATCCTATGTGATGAGACATGATTTGTAATTTTATTAGAAACACTTTAAAAAAAAAATTACACACTATGTATTAGTAACCTGAACTAGGCTTCTATGTACATCAGGATTTTTTACCTCATGGTGCATGCTCAACTCTCATTATATGCACATCAGGGAAAGTTACTTGTGGGTCTATTTAAATGGTTTACCCAAGATGAATCATTTTTGTATCTAGAGGATTTCCAAAAAGATGTAAGAAAGGTTTACCTTTCCGCAACAAACCTATATCATGTCTTGTCCTATAGTTTATCTGATAAAATTAGAGCCTTCCAAATTCTTGAGGATGATCCTTTTCAGTTGTTTTATTTCCGTAAAATCCATGTCGATTTCTCCCATCTTTACACCCCACATGCGTCTCTCTTGAGATACAACAGTTCTGTGCATAATTTTGACCAAAGATGCCCATGCTGCATTTGGGACAAAAGTGATCGAGGAATATAAAATAGCACTAGGGATTCTTTTAACGGGGAGAAACTAGAAAAATCCCCGAAACTAGTTGACCTGGTTAAGGTATAAATTAAATTTTTTTCAATCATATTATATTAATTAGTAATAATAAAACCATATCATGTTGGTACAACATGGTTAATAAAATGAATTTAGTGACATGGAAGCACAAGAATACAATATAATTGCAATGGAACAATTCTTGTAAGGGGGGATTACTTAATTCCTCAGACATATTTATATTTGTAATAATTAATTTCTATTAGTTATTATTATTAATATTGTTTTTTAATATTTCTTCTATACAAAATAAAAATTTCATGAATTAAAATAATACATATTTTATTCAACAGAAACAATGTAACATTACAATTCAATATGGCCAAAAGACCATAAGTAACCTAGAAAACCTACTAGAAGGAATATTTGTGGCCTCGACACACCACCAAACACAACAACTAGACCATGTATGTAGTGATCATCTTTTGAGTTTTTCACCATGAAAAACATTATAGAATGTACTGTTGTAATAGTATTAATTATCAAGGGAATGTAGAGAACTATTATTATAATCTAAAATGGTTATTGATGTTTCTAACACCCTAAACGCGAATTGTTAAGTCCTTAAAACCGTTGAAGGTAAATATGATCGTTATTAGTTGGTGGGCTTGTTAGGTGACCATTGGTTTGGGTAATAGTCATAAATGTGTATAACCATTAGGTATTTTTTTTGTATTTTGACTACATTAAGTATTGAAATTTTATAATTGTTTTAATTATTTAAAATATTTTATAATGTTATAAATATTTTAAAAGTCAAATGATGATATAGTTTTAATTGAAGTTATATTTTATGTTTGGATTTTAAAAATATAACTACCATGATGTATCTTTTAAAATGAATATATATTTATAAAAGGAATGACATGTTTTTAATGAAGATGTATTTGAAATTCAAGGTTTTAAAACCAAAAATTAATACAAACATATGAAAAAATGACATTAAGAATGAGAAGTGATGTTTATATATATATATAGAAATTAATATATATGTGTTCTGTTTTTCATTATTATTTGGGTTTAATAACTTTTTGATAAAAACATTGGATGGGTACCCCATCCAACCTAGGAAAACCTTATAGTCTATGAACTGAAGGACAATTGGTGTCTCACTGTGGTAACTGAATCCAGGTTGAGCGAATGAATATAGCATGTTGAGTCACGCATGGGCCTGTGTGTAGGCCTTGGTCAGGGGCATATAGGGGGTGAGCCTAGTCACACACTGACATAGGTGAAGGTGGAAAAAGGCCTATGGGTGATGTTCCTTTGTATAAGGACCCCACAATGTATATTTTTTTCATTAAAACGGATAAAACCACATCAGGTTATATAATTTGGTCTCGAAAGAATATAGTGTTTGATGTGGTATGGAAATTCTTTCGGGAGATATATTCCAAGGCAACTGATCTCACTGCGCGAGATCTCAACTGTCTAATCCAATATGGCCTTTGAACTATTCCACTACTTATTATTTCCATGAATTCCATCTACTTTCTAATCTGAAAATGTTACATATCAACTACAAAACCCTTTGAAAACTCATTGATCCCCCGCGACCATCTGATAAAAGCTACAAAATAATCTCTCTCATTCATCTGTTTTTAGAACTGCGCAAGCCACCACATCTGTCTATTCAGATTGAGGTTATCACAGCTATATGTGTTTTTCTTCATCATTCTACTTTATTCTTCTTATTCATCACACCACACCAGTAGACATCACACCCCTCCACTACTCCTCTTCATCCTGGGACCCTCTATCCCATACTAAGGCCCCTATTTTCTTTTTCATCCACATATCCAACAAGGTCAATTTTATTTTAATATGCACCAATGGATTCCCATACATGTTTCATTTAAATTTATTTATATTCAATCATTCTACCATATTGATTATCATACTTTAATAATTATCATGTTTTTCATATTTTGATTTAGTCATCCTGGATTTCATCATGTTTTCTTTGGTTATATTTTATGTCTAAAATGTGGTATATAAAATTGTATATATAAACTGGTTATATAAACCCATTTTTTCACACATAAACCTACATGTATTCCTCACCTCATCCATCCACCAGCCATTGCTCGACACCAATCCAACTTTTGAGATATTTATGGGTTATTTTAGCTATGTTTTTATATGAAAAACCAATATATATACTTATTGTTTGTATATGTTATTATATATATATATATATACTAATATGATTTGGGTTTTCATATAATTGATATTCCAGATAACTAATTTTTTGAAGTGTATGGTAATTTTAAGGATTTATCAATCATTGTTTTTGTTATTCAAATACATTGTATAATATTTTTATATATACAATTTTATTTAATATTTAAATACTAATCTATTTTTGTTTTTTCTCATGGGATGATTATTTGTAATTAAATGATTTTTTGATACATATAATTATTTTAATGTGTTTACTAAGAGTGTCTTTTGCATTTATATATTTATAAATATATATATATATAAAGTCATATGTATATATATATATGAATGTAGTTTTTAATCCTAATCCTATTAATTTACATTTCCTCTTAAGATATTATTTCGTAAAGGTGATCCCTGTGATTATACTCATTCTTTTAATTTTGAATTCAAAACCCACATGTATTTATATAAGTACCACAATGACATATATGAACTTATTTATATATATATGTTAATAATATTTCATGGTATTAAGTATGTGATGAATTTATCATTGAAGGTCATAAATTGATTTGTTCATAATGTTTTATACAATAGAAATGTTATTATATTAGTAGTTAACTGTTAAAAAAACAATTAATAAATTGATGATAAACGATTTGATCTATAATTATTTTCTTTGTCCCCCTTGTTCAAGATAATTATTAATCAATAAACATATAATGAATTGAAATGAATGTGTTTTAATTTCTACATTTGAAATCAATCCATAAATTGGATGTTACAAATGAATGTCTTAATTGATTAAATGATCCCAAATAAAATTTGGTATTAGTAAATAATAACAAAACATTATTTTGTCATTAAGTGCCTAAATATTTTAAGATTTCATCAACTTTTTATTAAAATTAACATTACATGTATGTATCCCAAAAATTAATTTTAAGATAAATGATTAGAATTATATTTTGTTTAATATAAACATGTACATGCATAAATGAAAAAAATATGTGTATAATTAACATAAAATATTATCCAAACTTATAAAAAGAGTTTGTTTAATGTTATATCAAAATTATACAAGCTCTCTTGTTCATGAAGTGAGTTTAAATATTCTCTAATGTTTTCGTATCTCACATGAAATAAATGTTTTAAATTTATAATAATTTTCCTTCATAATGAATCATCAACAATGAATACAATTTGTTATTAAAGTTAATGACATAATCTGTTTGACACTTCTATTCATCAGTGTATTGTTTAAACATGAATGATAACTATCTTAAATACAAAAACATGTATTTTAGTTTATTAAATATTTACATTAATGGCATAAGGGTTTTGAATTAAAGAGTTATTATTTTTTGTGGATAACCCATATAATCTTATATTTTATGTGAACTAGTTGTAATCACATGTTGAAAAGTATGAACATTTTTTCGTGCATGTCATTGATAAATTTGATATAGCCATGACCTAATGTATAACTGACAAACCATGATATTTTTATATTAATGTTTTATGATAATAAATGATATTCTTTATTTATGAATATAGACAGTAATTGAAAAATGAAATTTATCTCTTATGATAACATCACGATTAGGAATGAAATCATTAAAATATGTACGGGACACTTTTAATAAGAAACATAATTATATTATTCAATGTTGTTTGGGATAGTTTGATTAAAAGACAGAATTTAATTACTAAATGTAGTATGGGACACATTGAGTAAAAGACATAATTTAGAAAATCAATGTGGTATAGGGAAAATTGATTTAAATACTTATTATACATATTAAGAGTGTGTAGGAATTATTATGTAATGTGTGAGGCCTATTATAGCCTCTCAATTGATCAGTAGGTCACATGAGAAAAACTAGGTCATTACACTATGCCTTGGCAGAATGATTATGTATGGTCTCGGAACGATGCCTCGACATAATGTTATGATTGTTCTGTATTATTTGGTCAATTAATATGTGATTAGTATCTAATAAACTATTTTATTATTCAACTAGTATTATATACTTGGCTAAGAACCATTTACTTATGATAATTGTAAAACTTGAACATGGAATAATGGTTGAAGTACTTAGAAAATATTTTATAAAGAATGTTTAGCATTTATTTTCATAACCTTAATGCATGAGTTAGAAAATTCATCATTAATTCCATGATTTTCATGTAATTTGACATGTGATTTTTCATATTACACCATGTGAAATTCTCTGAAATTGTTATTTCATGTGCTAAATTGGACCTGCACCCTTTCATGTCACCCTTAATTTAGTTTGATCAACTCTTGACTTATATACAGCATTACATGAACTTTTTTTAATTATTTGTACTATGAAATGTGTTTTATTGGTATACTTTAAATAAATATATAAATTTTTGGGAATGAGATATCTAGAAAAATTAATTCAAGAATCTATTAAAAAATAATGTGGATATACTGAATGTAAAGTGGTTTAAATATAAGAAAATGTTTTTTAATTATTTTAAAAGGTTGTTTATAAAAATTAAATTATTGATTATTTTTAAAACCCCTTACTAAAAATTATTTTGATCTCCATACTTTTTTTATTTAATTTTACAGAATTAGTATATTTTTAAGAAATGATTTTATCTATATGGTGGCAGAAATATGAAGCTTATCATATACAGTTTTGAAGAAAAGTATTAGTTGTATTTGGTTTTTGAAAACCAACACTGAGAAGATCCTCTATGATGAGATGTGATGTGTAATTTTTTCCAAATAATTTTATAAAAAAATTACACACCATGTTTTCAGCATCGACTCCGAGATTCTAGATTTTGTTCGTTACATTTTGTGCCCTGTTACACCATTTTGGAAGATGATTGAATCTTTGAGAAATGTGTTCAATCTATACCTAGTTGGTTTACTATTCCCATTCCCTTTCTCCTAATTTATATACATTTTTCCCTAGAATATTTAAGATCTCCATGTTATTGGAGGATCTAATCCCTGATATTTTAGATCTTATATCTAGGTTTTATTCTTGGAAGCTTATTTCTAACAATCTCCTTAGTGTTTCCATATTAAGGGCTTGGTGTTTTTAGATCCCATGATCCTAGGGTATGTGGTTTTGTTTTACTATAAAATGTTGATTAACCCTAAATTTCTAGATTTAAATACATATTCTTGATTTAAATTCAATTTATTGTAAAATTTCATTCAATAGGTTAGTTAAAAATACAAGTCCATTTAATTGGGGAATTTAGATTAAATTTGGAATGAAATTGTCGAAACCCCCCATTTCTATTCAATTGGGGTGAAATTGTGAAATTAATGGAATATTGTAAAAATTCATTTTTTTGGAATTAAATTGTTAGATATATTTATTGAAATTGATTTTAATTTGGTATTTTTAATGAATTGAATCCAATTATTTTGATATAAGTCCATTGGGATTATCATAATTGTAATTATTTAATGAAAATTTTGTTTGGGGTTTTAATGGAAAAATTGAAAAATTTGATATTGTTGATTTGAAGGAATTGTATTTTATGTAGTCTTAATATAAATTTTCTAAAATTTATAAGTATATTAGTTAATGAAATAATAGGTACTTATTATGTTATTTGTGATAACAACCTATGATTTATAACACTAATAATAATAAAATTCATCATATCACAACCCCTATGGGATCGTGATGTTCCCTCTATGTTCCGTATCGGGGAGGTCATGTGTATACATATTTCTATGACAACTATTGAGTGTGAGGAGTCTCATAGCTATGAACTATAAAATATTTTCTCATATGACCATATTTCATTATTTTTGTATTTAAAATATATATATTCCAATGTCTGTCTAAAATTTACTATGCCTTCTAAAATTATATAAACCATTATATATACAATTTTTATTAAGAAATTTGTTTAATGTATTTACCATCATTAAAATTATAAGGAATGATTTGTTTTATATAATATTTACAAATGTCTTGTATGTTTACTTAAAACTAAAAGAATTATTTTTTAAATTTTTTTTTAGATTCTTACATTGAAATAAATAGCGAGAACCTACTAGGATTTACTCTCACACCATACTTGTGCCTTATGGTGTTTGTAAATTATATCATTCTATGATTTATAATGTGTAGTTTTACACATGGAGGTGGTTCTTGGTGTTAATACATGGTCTTGTAGTATGAAAAAAATTGGTTTATCATTTGTTATCATGTTTTCTTATACATAATTATAGTACATTGGGCTATTTATACATAGTTGACTTATCATACTACTCTCCCTATGAACATTCAGTCGTATGAATACTGACTTTTTTATCTTTAGTATGTAAATTTTGTAGAAAATTCATTCGCATATTAATTTCTTATGATTCCAGGTGTTAGTCAAATATTTTTGGTGATCTGGAACACCCTTCGTTCTATGTCAGAATCAGTTCTGTTATTTTGTTACTAGGGTACTCAGACCGGTTGAAGAAGACACTGCATTATACCTCTAGGGGAGATTCTAGTCTATTTCAGAATGAGGTTGGGTAATATTGTCGGGACATAGGAGGTAGTTCTGAAGGAGTTCCTTGAATATGTCATCACAATAATAATTTCATCTCTATGGGTGGTTTGGAAAGGATAACATGGAAATTATTTATAGTCTTTTCATTTCTTTTTATTTAGATAGTATTAAATCCAAATCGCATGTTCTATCTGTTGGGATTAATTGTCCTCTTTATGCTCTTTTAGAATGTTAATATGAGGTCTCCAATGTCATTCTATAATATTTTTTTTTGCATCATGACTCTTTGAGGACATCATTATTGGATCAATGAGGATGTTTTTGATGCATATTAATGATCAAATCAGCTTAGGGATCTAAATTTTTTTGGGTTGATTTTGAATTCTATCAATGTTCTAGGACATTCACCACCGCCAAATCCTATTTTTTTTCAAATAAAATAATTTCATAGGGATGTTTTCAAAAATAATTACCATGAGTTCACTCACCCAAATATAATATCATTCATTGTCTATAATGATCTTAATGATGAGGAGGAATTGTTGAGTAGGATAATCTATTTTTTTAGTTCTTGGAGGCACAAGATGAAATCAAGGTGAAATATGACAACATCGTGCTACATGGTCTGAGAAAGAGGTGGTGGTACATGATGGTGGATATGATAAAATATGAGGGACAATAGTGGAATGAATTAAAATCTATTCTAACTGTCCAATTCAATCCAGAATTGATGGTTGACACACACACATATTGTGTGGTGTGGGAAAACCTAATAAATTTAACAAAGGGTGTACTATGAGTGGTTACAAAAAATTTGTCTCCAAAAGAAGTGTTTTACAATTATTCTGAATTTTTTGGTATTAAATAAATAATGAAATATTAATATAGAATAAATTTATAAAACAATATAATTTTATATTAGGTGAAATTTAAATGAGAGAGTGGTGATTGGTTTTAGGTTGAGGTTCTACATTTTTTGATGTCTTCATAGCTTCATAGAAAATTGTATCTTTTTGGTTTTAAACTAAAATAATTAAATTAATATACTAAAAAAATTAATTAATGAACCTTTGATTTATATCTATCAAAGTGTAAATATTTTAATGGGATAACATTTAATTATTCAATAAACACCATATCTGGTATTGGTTTTCCCTGTATAATGAAATTATTATATTTTAATTTCACCATGACTTTTTGTAATCACTGAACAACAACCTTAATTATAGTTTTCAAAATATCATCCATTTAGTATAATGAAAATAAATAAATCATGTAACAGTAGAATGTATATATATAATTAAATTAAATTTTAAAATTTAAGATTAAATTAAACTAGAATTGTATTTAATTGAAATTTATAAATTATAAAATTGATTATCATTAATTTTAAAAAAATAATTAATTTATATTTATTAATAAAAATAGAAAAACAAAAAAACATGGGATCCCTTGATCCCTCACCCTATCACAATGTAATCTACCCCTTCATCTAATATGGGGTCATGAAATATGAAAAAGAAGAAGGCATGTGAGAATACAAATATAGATAAAATGATCAAGAAGTTGGAAGGAATCATCTTCAATGACGTGAGAAGTGGATTTATTATTAATTGAATTAATCCTTTGTTCATGTTTAATATGGTTTTTAAAAGAGTTGTTCACCACCTTTAATAGTCAAGGAGTGAGTTATTTGGATCTAGAATTTTTCCTCTAAAATATTCTATTGGTTAGAACAATTTAATGTCTTAATTAAGAGTAGTTGGATACATACATGTTGTTATTAAATTCCTTTTCAATTTACCTCCAAAATTAAACTTCATATTCTATTTTTATATGGAGTTGTATGAATTTTTATATAATAATTTATTCTTCCCAATTAGTCATTTCATGTTCCACATCACCGGGCTTCTATTCATTAAATCCCATAACAAGTTAAAAGGGGTCCCTGACATTATTTTTCATTTTTAATAAATGGGGTTTCACCCAAATATTCTGATAAATATTCTCATCAATTTGTTTCTCCCATCAATATTTTTTCATAACCCATCTTGGGTAGTGATATTTATGTTTTTTTTACCCATAAAATTAATTCTTCTGAGGCCTACACGTAATATTATACACCTCTATAATCCCATGAAATAATGACCAAAAAGTCTTATTATTATTATGTATATTCCATTATATAAATTTTTCATCAGTTCTTTTATTTTACCCATAAAATTTCATTTCATTTGGTCCTTCAATTTAGGAAATTTTTAAATGCATAAAATAATATAGATTTGTGCACAATTTTAAAGGTACACCTTGTGAGTTTTTTTTGGGCTTCTAAATGGTTGATATAACATTAGGTACATAAGAATGAAATGAAACCCTAGAAAATATAATCCTATAAAATAATAATGATTAAATTTGGATCATAAAATAAAATTTTACGGATATAATAGAAATATATTTTTATATAGTAAAAATCCAAAATATGACATTTTTTTATTAAGATCGAAATACAACTAAAACAATTATATGTAAAAACTACACATAAAATAAAACTGTTTTGGGATTAAAACCAATAAAAGTAAATCTAAAATTATTTAAAAAAATTTATCTTTAAATTCCCCCACATTAAAACCATTCTTGTACTCACGTATAAAATCTAAATATTGATTATTATAGGGCATCAATGTAACCAATATTTGAATTCAAAATAAAAAATATTAAATAATATTGAATTTCAAAAAAATATTTAAAAAGTCCACATATATTATAGATATAATTTCTCAATTTTAAAATAATCCATCAAGTAATGAAAATTTTTCCCCATGAAAAAAAATTGGAACATCTTCTTTAATTATTTTATGTTCCTAAATTCATTTTTATTAAAAATAAAAAATCATGATCTACCTCACAATGGATTATTTTCTCTCATAACACATTATATACATTATGTAGAGTTATTCTAATATCATGATAATATTCTTCTTTATAATAGGCTTATAAATGTACTGTGATCTCAAATTTGTAAAGAAAAATGTAAAATAAAATGAGGAGGACATGCAATATTGGTTTAAATAAATACAAGGTTTAAGGTGATCAGTTTTATATGAATAAATATAATTAAAGAAAAAAATTAGGTTTAACTCATAGTGCATAAATTATTATATTTAAAGTATAACAATTTAATGAAATTCACCCCATCAAATTATAACAACTCACACATTTTTCAAGGCTACAATGAAATGGCATGATTAGTTTATACATAACAAATGATTTGTTCGCTTTTAGGAATTCTTTTTCATATCTTATAACCCATTTTTATTTTTTCAAATTTTAGAATTTAGAATATACATCGCATCGACTATCTAACCATGTATGAAGATAAAAATATGTCTAATAATGGTGTTTTTTTATTTTCCCAAATCACAAGAAAATTTTATAAATTTTTTCTATTTTTAATATTCATTTTTGTTTGTATCTAAGATTGGAAAAGTAATGTTAAATGAATGATTCCACAACCTTTTTCAATTTTCATAATAAGAACAAACTAACATATTCCTTTCAATGTAAATCATATGATTTTCCCTGATCCTTTTCACCCCTCACATCAACATTAAAATATCATGAAAAAACTAAGAGGATTGTAGTAATCGATATATATAGATTAAAAATGGAACAATACTCTTATATTCATTGATGGTCTATATGATCTAAATAAGGATTGATTTAATGGTGTTATTTTTAGTATATGTAGTTTTCAATAGGTGCCCCAATCATTATAAATGAGTTTATTTGTATTCATGGATTTGAAAACTTCAAATGCATGTTCTGGTTGGTTGTATATCCCAAGATCACTCAAGAAATATGCTAAAGATAAAATATGAATTAATTGGTCTAGAAATAGTCATTAGAAAAGAAATATGATATTATAAAATCACTCAACCAATTATTAATAATAATAAATCAATTCTTAAACATTTTTTAAATTTAATGTTGAAAAATGGTTGGAAATTTCATTTTCATGAACCAATTATTTTTATTAAATCATGAAATTGTATTTTAATATCCATTATTCACATTAATTATACAATTATCCATTTGAATAATTTAATTTAATTAATATTAAAATATAAAACATTGTATATTGTGATTTTTAAAAAACACATATCTTCTAAATTTTGATGTAAAGAATACATCAGGTATGTGCTTGAAATTTTAACATTAATGCTCAAAATATGATATGAGAAAAAATGTAGTGATTTTATAAGATAAAACAATAAAAGTTATTCCATTTTCCCTGAATCACATTTGTTATACTAAATTTTTCATAGTTAAATTCATCCATTTTCGTCCTATAAATGATAGTTACACAATTAATCATAAGGATCATGTCATTAAAGAACAAAAAGATAAGATGGAGTGTACTGCAAGATAGTCTACTTCAATAGAAATGAAATTTGAAATATAAGTTCCTAGAAATAAAATTATTGGGATATTTCACTGTATAATCCCCCATGTGGGTCCATGATTATTAATTTATCTAGAGTACATCACCACCTATAATCCAAAATCAATTGGAAGATTAAACATCTCTGATTTGAAGAACCACATGTGGGTTTTCATAGCTTATATTTCATCATTTTTCATTAGGAATAATCCATTAAAATAGAAAACTATATCCACACCATAAAAAATGGTAAATATTGACTAGTTTTTCTAGATTGATGTTTGGATCATCCTTTTTCTTAGTTGTTAGTAGTTAATCCTCCTTATCTTCTATTGTGAGCTTCATATGGGCAGTATGTCTTGTATAATCATAGGTGATGTAAAAATGTATTTTTACTCGAATGAATTGTTAATTTTTTATAAGTATCTTATTACATTCAATAATAGTATCTTCATTTTTTATATCATTAGCCTCAACTATCGGTATCTTCTATTTGGGGTCCACAAATTCTTTTTATTTGAAATCACGCATATCAATGTGTTCCTTAGTGGGTGTAGAATCAGTTTCACCATCATCCAATAAAGAATAATTTTTTTAATAATAAATTTAAACACAATATAGAGTGATGTTTTATTGATTTGAAACCCTCTAGGCCATTTCTTTGTGAAATTATAGTGTTTGGGGAATTCTAGGAGATAATAGTTGCTTAATTCAGGAGTATTCTAAAAATCCAGTATTTCAAAACTGTTCATCATCGAACAATTGAACATAATGGTGGATCATCAAACATTGGTTCACCAAAAGGGGGCCCACTGAACAGTGGAACAAAATGGTGGACCACTGAATAGTGGTTGATCGAGCGATAACTCACCAACTGAGGCTTCACCGAATGGTGTCAACGAATAGTGGATCACCGAAAAGTGACACTGAATGGTGGATCCACTTGCAGTGTCTCACTGAATGGTGACATCAAACACCGACTCACTAATCCAAGACACCATAGAATAGTGACAACAAATAGTGGACCACTGAACATTGTCTCACCATGAGTTTTCACACCAAACGGTGAAATCGTGACTCACCCAATGATGATTAACTTTCGAAAGTTTTCTAAAATACATGTTTTCCAAAGTTTCTATCATATTTTCTAGGTTCACCCCTCTTACGTTTTAATTGATGTAAATAGAATTTATAGATTTTTTTTGTAGTTTCCCAAGGTGTTCCAATGGATATTATTATATCACTAGTATCATTATTATCCAGGGACATTGAAATAATCCTACCACATAGTTTGGGGGCATGATCATAATTTACTGGCCTTCAAACCATTTCATGTTATATTGATATAGGATATAGATTTTTATATGGATGATGTCGTACATTTTCTTTTCCTATAGTGTGAAAAGAAGTTTTATTTCCTATCGAGTTGTGCACCAATTTTGTGGCCCCCTTGTCCAGGTTTTCGTGAAGTTTTCTGCTACACGCACACCCCCTGTTTTGGAATATGTAGGAGTTTTGGTCACATGTTGTTCCATGTAGGTATTTACATTTTCTATCTTAAATTTTGTATCATGTAGGTTTGGTGTACTCCTGTCTCCCTATAAATATAGAAAAAACATTTTTAAATAAGTTAATAAAAATAAATAAATGAATATTGTTGGAGGGAGATGACGATGATCACATTGTTTTATATGTTTTCCATGATCCATGTCGTGTGTCATGTCAGATATGTTCTTATGAAAATCATGTCCATTGGTGGTTTCTTCTTGTGATTCCATTACGATTTATACTTATTATTGTGTTGAAATGTTTGTAAACATAAAACCAGATTAACCATGTATATCTAGTTAAATAATGTTGATGCCCCAGGATTAGATTTGTGATGTGATCACCCATGAATTATGAATGTATATTTAATGAATAGTGTGGATAAAATCTAAATAAGATCGACAATATTTTGTGTGGTAGTGTAATGTTTATAGTTTATATTGGTTTCTTCACTTTTTGGGATCTTGTATTGTGGTGTTATGGTTGGGGGGTTTGGTTTTGTTTATGGTTTTGTACCAGTAGTGTGATGGTATCTCAGTTTGAGATATTGATTGACTGTGGAATCGATGGACTCATTACGTAGTGTGACCGCTTCTAGGAAATGGTTGGGCTATGGGGCTATAGGTTCTTTTGTGTTATGATTCATGTTTATGGGTATGATGGGTGTGGTGTTGTTATGTAGTGTGGATTTTGGGTTAGGTGTTTAGAATATAAATTAGGCTAGATAACATTGAAGAATGATGTTGGTAATTTCCTAATAGAAATGGGTGTAAATGGTCAGGAGAAACAAGGATGTTTTCTTATTGTGTACTTTTTCATGGAAATTGTTTACAGAATTTTAGTCTTCTACGAAAGGTTATAGATTTTGTTCTTATTAGTATATTGGGTTGGGATGGGATAAATAAATGAAAAAATGGATAAATGTATAATGACAATTGGATACATGATTTGGCTGGTGGTATACATATACCTACAAATGTGATCATCGTTCATTGTTATACGTGCGTGTAGTGGTTAGGGCAAAGGTTGTCTGTGTGGGGTGGTTTTAATTTTTTGGATACCCATAGGTTGGGATTAGTGTCTGTATACCTATATGTATAAAATTGAAGTACCTTGTGTTTTCTATATGGTCCTCGCCCGTGTTGAGCACTATATTCCAAATATCCTAATTGATGTGAGGGAGGGTGGCTTTCCAAACATCCTAGTGAAAGGATGAATGGTTAGTTATTGTCTAATTATTACTCCCACTAATAGGTATTTATCACCCATGAATATTGGGGTTGGATGTGATGACATATGTATTGTTACTGGATCTATGATACTAGTTTTTTGAGAGGTGGTTTTTCTCCATGGGTTTTGCAGGATGATACCCATGTGTTTTAGGGTATGGTGTGGTAGGTGTGATGCCCATGTGTCTACATTCATGGCTGTGCTATAGGAGCTTCCTAGGTTACTGTGGGAAGGATGTGTGGTTTGTGGATCATGTGTGTATAGGTTTTTTGTGATAGTGGGGCTTGATGAAGATGTAGATGCGTAAAGATTTTCTAGTTAACTAGTGGGATGTGGTGCAGGGTACCCCAAAGTTGATGTGATTATTATATTACATTTCATTAATGTTGTAATTTAGTAAGAATTACTTGGTTATTTGGGGTGGATAGTATAACTTTGTAGGTGATTTTTTGTTTATGTTGTTTTCTCACATGAGCATTAGTATGCTTCTCCCACTTTTGAATGAGTGAAATTGGTTTTTCTCTACTAGGTTTTCAAGTATTCTCGCCCCATATTCATAAAACAATTTTCAGGTATCTTGAGATATTATGTGGACCATGCAGAATCATATTAGATCAAAAATTGGGGATGGTTTTCATGTCGCTTCTTAGTTTTATTTTGGTAATTACCTTGGATTTTGTGTTGTATTATATGTAGTTTTACATTAACTATACACGTCGGATGGATTTTTGATTATATATATATATATATATATGTCTGTGTATTGGAATTATTTGAGGTTGTTAAATCTTATCTCCCCATCTTGGAACATATTAAAAGGGTAATGTGTCCCATTTTTTGGATATTTTTATACCCTTGGTGCTGGTCTCCACCCCAGGGCCTATTGTAGGCGATAATTGAGGGTCATTATCTTTAGCATCCCATGAAAATAAAGAATAATACATTTGAATATTTATTAATATTTAATGAGTTAAATGTTATTTTTAATTTAAAGGGGATGCTATGTCCAATAGTGTACCAAATACACAACAACGGGTTTCTCTGAAATCTTATGTTGCACACAACGTTGGGTCATACTGAAAATAATACTATATTATTATTTTAAATGGTTTTTAATGCCTAGCTATTTTATTTACTAGAATGAACAGACCTAACTACATTATGATTATACATTTTTGTTAAATGTTTTAACATTCATCCAATAAAATTTAGAGGCTTAAAATGAGAATGAATCTAATTTTAAGCATAATTTACTTAAAAAGGTCTATTTTCCGAATTTTGATGGTGAACCTTCTTTAAATCTGGTTTTGGTCACTTTTATATGATATTTTTGAAAAAAAAAATTATTCTTTAGAACCGGGACATCAATCTTTACTTTTGCAGAAATTTGGGTATTTTTATGATAATGTTCATTTCTTAATGAATATTGTCAAATACTGCAATTTTATTTCAAACTACCTTTTGATATAATTTATTTATATGGTTAGATTAATTTTTTAAATTATTTTTAATGATTAATTAGATTATGTCTTTTCCATTTAATCTAATGCCTGTCATCTTAAGTAATTTTACATTGAAATTCGAAATAAACAAATGTCAATCTTTTGATTGTTATTATTTCATAAAGACATGTTTTTTTGTTTTAACAATGGGAATTAAATTTAAAGTAATTAATGCAACATCCATGTCTTTAATTTGGTAAAATAGACATCATTTTTGAATTAGGAGTATCAAATATTTCATAGGAGAATTTTTTCGTATTTTTCTGAAAAACTTCAATTGTTGATGAATAGTGAAAACACATAGTAGTCGTTAAAAAACAGACTTTTTCATTTAAATTTAATTTTACCGCTTCTATGAATTTAATTTCAAAAATCCGACATACATTGTAGTTATTAGAAAGTAAAATTTGATTCAATAAGTTAAAAATAAATTTTGGTGAATAGTGTCTTTTGATTTTTATTTATCGTGGTCAAAGGCAAATAGGGTAATTCAAGATAAAAAGAATATTATAATAATATATATTTATCTCAACACATGTCCTAACGTTATTGGAGGAGTAATGGCCTTCCAAGACAATCCATGGGTGGGACGTTTGGCCATTGAATGTGTAAGAACCTGTATTGTTTTTATGTATGTTTTTCTTTTTCATGTGTTTTTTAGAAAAAGAGGAGTTTCTGGATAATTTTTAAGTACACGCCGTGTACTCGGTTACAACGGGTAGCTATGTGCTCGCCGTGTCACAGCCATGCATAGGGCCATGTGGGGTGACCTAAAGACCGCCTAATGTGGAGGCCGGAAAACGAAAGTACGCACCGTGTACATCAAAAGTACACGTCGTCTACCTTATTTTTTTAATTAAAGGGATCGGGGTCGCGTCTGATAGACATGACACAAATCTTCTTGACCTAGTTCATCTAGGAGCGTCTGTATAGCCATGATTCATATATGATCCCTTGAGTCATTGTATTTTCATTGAATCAACTACCTTCTATTGCGTTGGGTTCGCCACGGTAAGATCTTCCTTCTTCTAGAGGTTCGATTCATGATTCTTCATTTTTTTCAAGTTATCCTTAGTTAAATGTTCTAGACTCCTTTATAGTTATATGTCATTCTGAATGCCTAATATTCATTTATATCGATCTCACAACACTGAGGTAGGTGTTTTGTGCGTTTCTGTAGAAATCCATTGAGTTATATGTGCAAAAGTGCCCAGTACACATGGAAGGGGTATTGCGTGGTGATAGTTGTATCCCTATTAATTTCCTACTAAGCCTTTTGTTCTTGAGTAGATGTATTTTGGTTGTAAATAGGATTACATACCTTACAATGTATGGGTATTCCCATGTTCTCATGCTTTTTACCATTTATTCTAGCTTTGTTTGGTTGGTAGTTGTTTCTTATTCCCATGCCTAGTATTGTAGGATGGAGTGTTTTTATCTGACATGTTTTTTTGATGTAGACTATTTAGCCAAGTAGTTCATGAGGTTTAAATTGGCCAATATGCATTATTGTGCTCGATTTACTTACACCGATCCATGAGAGACTGGTGTAGTACACCGTCGGGAGAGTGGATGTTGAAGGCTTCTCTAGAGTGTCCTTTTACTATTACAATGTGAGACCATAGGGGGAATTGATGTAAGTGCATCCTCAGAGTTTAGGTAGTTCCTTAACGTGGTCTACAGGGATAATGGGATGTTTTGTGCTTCCCTGAAGTGACTATTAGTTACAGATACGAGACTAGAGAGGGAATTTATAGTGACTACTTCCTCAGAGAGTCTATGGTTAAGTTGAACCAGAGGGGTTATGTTGTGTGTACTTCCTGGAGGTTTTCTTGTGTTTGTTTGGTTAAACTAGAGGGGTTATGCTGTGTGTACATCCTAGAGGGTAACTTGTGTTATTTTGGTAGAACCAGAGGGGTTAGGATGAGAGTACTCTACAAAGGGTTATCTTATAGATTAGCTGCTTACTTAAGATATGAAATGTAATGAAATTTAACTATTTGAATGTTTGTTATTGAGTACATCCTAGTATACTACTTCTTATTGATATTTTCCTACTGTATATATTCACTAACTACTAGGTGTAGATCTTTTAGTGGATTCCTACTGGGATTAGTCTCACACCATGTTTGGGTCATGCTCTTGGGCCTAAACAGATTATATTGCTGGATGTATAGATAAGGGAAAGCGCCCTTCTACATCTGGTAGTTGATTGCTGAGTAACTGGAGAGCATTTGTCAAAGTAGAAAATTGAGATGTTGTTGGGTTTATCTGTTTTCTTTTGTACTTGGATTATTTTGGTATACTAGCATTTTGACATGTTTAAATGCTTTCATAGATATATATATCATGCATCATTTATATATGTTCTCCTGTTGTTTCTTATATTCAGGTTTTTGATGTTAAATATTGTATGGTATTATTACTAATTTCGCTATTGTATATCTATTTTACTTACAATTTGTTACTCTACCAATGAGGGCGTAGTTTCCCCACTACACACCCACGGACCTTGCAGCTAGTCAGCAGCATCTTGCATTCTGGGAAAGGCGCATGTGGCCATGTGACCAATCGGGTACGGGGTGCCTCTGGGTGGCTTCTGAAACCGGGATGTTACAAAGTGGTATCAAGGGAATTATTTTCTTTTTGACATACTGTTTGGGGACTATATCCAGGGATAAAAAGTAATAGTTGCTTGGTAATAAGATATTTCCAAAAGTAGCTAACCTGTGTACCTGGAAATATCAATCTACCACGTTTATTGTAAATTTTTGGGTTTTGAACTTTTAAAATTGACTTGATTTCACCATTGGGTGATTTCATGTTTTGTGATGTTTTCGTCGATGTTATTGAGGTTGTATTACTATTGAAACCTAATAAGATGAGGGTATTCCATCTCATGCATCATAGAGGAACTTTCTAGAAATCACATGTTATGAATTATTGTCATTCCATTGAGGGTGCATTAGCAATTGCATGTTGTCGTGATAGATGTTTTGTTAGATATGAATTCTTATGTGATAGATTCCGTGATATAATACATGCTATTTGATAGGGTACTGAATTGTTTAAAGTCTTGTTTGAATGAATGCCAAACTTTGGTTCTATTAGTGTTATGGGCCCTGATGATTTGTAATTTTGTGGATCCTTGACTTATTTTCCATGTATATGTCATGTATAAGATTCCAATATTTGATTCGTGGGGAGTATGGGCTCTCACAGATCAAAATTTGGCACTTTAATATTCGTTTCAGAATTTTTCTTGGTTCTGAAGTGTTCAGAGGCTTACTATCCGGAAAAACTTAGAATACACGGAATGTAATGTTAATTACAAGCCATGTGTCCTTTTGTTCATGAAGGAACTATTTTTTCTTAAGTATATTTCATGTGCTATATGTACATGTCATGTAGTCTCTAACCGTGTCTCAGACTTTGGGTGCAGGGACATGGGGTTTGGAAATCCTTGGTATGGCACGCCGTGTACCGAATGTACACGCCGTGTTGCAGAACCCTGTAATCGGCTGTGTCACTAACAACACAGGTCATTTGAGTCTTTTCTAATACACTACATGTCAGCCTAGAACCTGTCTTGTAGTGTAACCCAAGTATCTAGTCGTGTAATGAGAAACACGGGTCGGTTAAACCTTCTTGTACACGTCCTGTCTAGCATAAACATGTCGTGTTGTTTCAGCCATGTTTCCACTCGTGTAACTAACAACATGGGATGATGAAAACTAAGAAGTAAACGCCATGTCAATGTTGAACATGCTGTGTAGTGTGAACTGTGTATCTGGTATTGTCACTAACAATAAGGGTCAGTGAAGCTCGTTTAGTACATGCCATGTGTGGCATGAACATGCTATGTAGTCTTGTCCTATGAGAGCCATGTGGCTTAGCTGTGTAGAATAACTCAGGTAGGGGAAGATGATTCAAGTATACACTATGTGTTATGACAACATTCCATTTGTGTGGGGTGTTACACGACCAGTTTTGGAAAAAGTACATGACCATGGGAAGGCTTAATGGAACACGCCAAGTAGGCATTATAGAAGCTATGTATCCATGTTTTGAAAAAATAGGAGTCCTCTATTTCTATTGTTCCCTTATTTTACTTCTAAGTTTCAGTCCCTATTAATCTTGATCTAAGGTGTTTGCATGACCTTGCAGAGTCATGCCACCAAGATTTCCTCCGGTTGTACGCCAGTTTCAATCCAGTGATCAGACACTAGACATGGCTGATCAAGGACTACAAGTTGATCCTCCATTTGTACCTATCATGGAAATAGTTGTCTTTTCGAACCCAGGTGCTGACTCACAGTTCAGAGATGGATTTTTGATATTCATGAAAACATTCCAAGGAGTACCGCATCCTGTTTCATATATGGCAGATTTGATGTGGGTTTTCCCATATAGAATCCTCCCACTTCTCTAGGGATGGAGGTCCTCTGGCTGTAGAGACAGGGTTAGAAGGCATGTTTTCTATCTTCTACATCTTGAGACACCTACAAGAGGAAGGAAAATCTCGCTACATATATGATATTGAATTCTGCCAAGACGTGGTGGGATGTGGTCTTAGAGGCGGGATGCCATCAAGTTATGGCTTGCGATGAGTTCTACCATTCCTTCTATGACTAATTATATCCAGAGACCTTTATGGGAAATATAGCCTAAGAGTTCATAAGTCCAGATTAGTGTACTATTTTTGTTATGAAGAATTCTTCTTGCTTTACAGTGCTGCAGTGCTACACAGAAATCCTAGGAGGTGATGAGTTATTCATGGAAAGAATGTTTTTGGAGAGTTTTTGGCATGAAATCAGATCTCATGTGAACATCTTTAGGCTGACATCCATCACTTCTATAATCATCCAGGCACTGCTCATGGAGAAAAATCTGAGGGATTCCAGAGTTGTGATCAAGGGCAGCTCGATATCTGGAGTTAGAATCTTTCCTACCGACAACCAAAATCATCGCAGGGAGTCTTCGCGCAGAGATCCTAGAAGCCGAGAGGCATCTTCTGGTAGCCAGGTGGTATGCTACTAGTGCAATAATAGATGGCATACAAGGCCAAATTTGTAATGTCCTGGTTCCGGAAGCCACCCAGAGGCTCCCTATGCCCGGTTGGTCACATGGTCTCAAACGCATTTCCCAAAACGCCAAAGGACACTGAATAGTTGTGAGGGACATGGGTGTGATTATGGGGAGAAAATTCCCTCATTGGCAGAGTACACATCGGAAGTAAACAACACAAAATAGTAGAAGTAGTAAATATCCAACAACAGGAAACAACAAAAGACTGATAAAGAAACAACTACAGCAAAAATATATATAAATGATGCATGATACATATATGTCTAGGAAAACAACCAACCAAGTAACAATGAAGAATACATTAATAAACCAATGTACAAAAGAAAAACAGATGAGAAACTCCTCAGCATTGCAAGCCTTGGCTTGGTCCCATTCTCTCCAGCTCCAATGAAATCCAGTACCTGATGTCAAAGGGTGATTTCCCAGGTCTATACCTACAGTAATATAATCTGTTTGCACCCAAAAGCATGACCCAATCACGGTGCGGGACTAAATCCTAGAAGGCATCCACCTGAAGATATGTGCCTAATAGTCAGTGAGTATATGGCAGGTAAAAGTACTGAAGTAGTATGAAGGAAGCACTAAGCAGTAAACAATCCACAGTTTAAGCATTCAAAACACCACACAGCATGCAACAGCAAACAGATAACACAATAGGTAACCCTCTGGGAAGTACCCATAGCCAATCCCCTATAGTCCTACCTATCATGTACAAGAATCCCTCTCATCTTCACACACAGTCTCACCCATTTGGTTCATCTAAAGTACAGAATCTCTGAGGAAACACTCACATTAAATCTCCCATATAGTCTCGTATCGTACTAAAGGTGCTATGGGAAAGCACTCAACGTCAATTCCCCTTGTGGCCCACATCGACGAACTACATAAACTATGGGGAAGCACTCACCATCAATTCCCCATGCGGCCTCGCATCGTATAATTATAAAGTCACTCTGGAGAATCCCTCAACGCCAATTATTCCTATAGTCTATACACATGGTTCTCACAGCCCTGAGTAAGTCAAGAATTCATAGCATCACGTAACGGCCAAAGAAAACCATAAGAACTACTTGTATAGCATTATACATCATAAAAAATATTATAGAAATTTTCACACTATCCTATAATACAAGGTACATATTATAAACAACAACCAACAGGGAAATCGGACCTAATGGTCGAAACAAGAAAAAAATGCATGGAAAATGAATCCAAAGCACAAAAAAATTCCTTATTAATAAACAATAACCTCTACTCAAGAATACAAGAAAGGAATGTAAACAATAATGATAAAATGGTAAACACACAATACCCCATTCAAGGGTATTGTGAAAATTTTCACATAAAACTCAATGTATTTCTAAAGAAAGTCACAAACCACCTACCTCAGGTTTAGGAGATAAATATACTTGTACCTAGAATCTCTAATCCCCTTAGAACATTGTAGATCAATGAAAACGACTAAAATGTTCGGCCCACAATAACATGGAAAAGAGGAGGAATCATGAAACGAGGTTCCAGAATAATATAGAACTCGCCGATACAATTGCAACTCAATCAATGGTGTTCGAATAAGAGTAAATATGAAGGCTCGGGGGCTCGTCGAAGATCTGTGGCTGCTTGATATTCTCGGATGAACGAGACCCAAAAGAAGATGGTTTTGTCCGCCGGGCACAACCCCAATGCATTTAAACAAAAAATATAGGGCGTGTACTTTCCTTTTCCATACTCTGCTTTAGTCGGCCTCCACATCACCTCACATGACCATGTGTGTGGCCATGAAACAGCCAGCAAACGGCCTCCTATGGTAATGAAGTACTAGGCATGTACATATAAAGTACACAACCTGTACTTATGAAGTACACAATGTGTACTTCAAAAATATCCAGAAACTCCCGTTTCAAAAAAATTCTCGAAAAAGGGAAAAAATACCTGAAAAGAAGATCTGGGTTTTTAAAAACTTCACCCCTTAAAAAATTCATCCCTGAATTTCCCTAGCACGACGTATAAAAAGAAACCCCAAATTGTTATGGCCACTGAGCTTGTACATCGGCATCCCTCTCCCATGTATCATCATGTACCCGCCCTTGCTGCACAATACTCGTACCAAAGGGACAGACTGGCCATGAAGAACCTCTGTACAACGGTCCACAATCTGTATAAGGTTCTCCTCAAATGATGCATACAATTTGAGCTCAACCTATTTAGGTTAAAAGGGATGAGACGGTTCTGAAAAGTAACGTCGGATATGAGAGACATGAAAATTATCATGCATAGCTTAGTACCTCTGAGGTAAATGAAACTGATAAGAAACTAAACCAACTCACTCCAACACCTCAAACAGCCCGACATACTTCCGTGAAAGATTACCCTATCTTCTAATCCTCTTGTGTCCCGACCTCAGTGTGACACGCATGAAAATCGGATCCCTGACATCGAAAACCTGAGGTCATCACCGTTGATCAGCATATGACTTCTAACAAGACTGTGTTGTAGCCATCCTCTTCCAAATCAACTCTATCTGGTATGTGGTCTCCTAAAAAAGACGAGGTCCCGCAAAGATTCCTCTCCAGCCTCCAGCCAACATAATGGTGATCACCATAGCCTACCGTATAAAGCCTTATAAGTTTCCATCTGAATAGTTTCTTGAAAACTATTGTTTTAGGAAAACTCTACAATAGGAATATTCTTCTTCCAAGAGCCTCTGAAATCCAGGATTCCTGCTCGGAGCATGTCATCAATCACCTGAATCGTACGCTCGGACTGGCCATCTGTCTGGGGGTGGTATGATGTACTCAAAAGTACCTATGTACCCAAAGACTTATGGAGCCCCTGCCAAACACGAGAAGTAAAATGATTATCCCTGTCTAAAACAATGAAGTGTGGAACTCCATGAAGACGTACGATCTCTCGGATGTACAACCATCCCAGCTCATCAACATTGAAGGTCTCCTTGATCGACAAGAAGTGAGAATCCATTTTAAGTATGTCAATGACAACCCATCCTGCATCATTCCCTCTAAGAGACATTGGTAAACCAGTCACGATTTCCATCACGAAATCATTCCACTTCCACTCGGGAATGGGTAACTTCTGTAAAATCCATGCTAGTCGCTGATACTCTGCCTTCACCAGCTGACAAGTGGAACACCTGATGATAAAACCAATAAAATATCTCTTCATACCTATCCACCAATACAGACAATGTAGATCATGATACATCTTGGTGACACCAAAATTAACTGCTCAAACGGATGAATGAATGTTCCGCATAAACTCCTCGTGTATATCTGCTAGCACCCATACGCGTCCTTGGAAACACAATATCTCATCGTTTCCTATGGTCCAATCAAGAATATGATCCTATCCTGACACATATTCCCATAGGATAAGGCCTTTAAAATCTAATAGATTACTCATTCGTACTTGATCAAGAAGGGTATAGGTAACAACTAAATAAGATAGAAAAGGCTGCCTCTATCTATCGTGCACCTCCAAATGCATCTTAGAGAATTGATCCATAAGATACCACTCACTTTTGGACTCCCAAACTGACTATATCTGAGTCCTCATACTCAACGCATCATCCACTGTGTTTCCCTTCCTAGGTGTATAGGCAGTCTCATAGTCAATGGACTATAGGTACTAAACCCACCTACGATATCTCATGTTTAGATCACGCTGAGTGAAGATGTACATGAGACTCTAGTGGTCAATGAAAACCACAAAGTGCTCTCCCAGAAGATAATCTCTCCAATATCGTAGGGAATTAACAAGAGATTCCAACTCCAGATCGTGCATTAGATAATTTCTCTCATGTGGCCTATACTGCGGAGACCTATACGCAATGACTCTATCTTCCTACATAAGAGCAGTTTCTAGCCCGATACATAATGCATCACAATAAATAGTATATATATTTCCTAGATCTAGAAAGAATATTATTGTTGCTAAATTCAACCTCCCTTTCAGCTCCTGAAAGGCTGACTCACAAGAATCTAACCATAAGAACATCACACCCATCTTAGTTAGACCTGTCAGTGGTGCTCCTAAGTGTGAAAAGTCCCGTATGAAATGTATGTAGTATCCAGCCAGCCATGGAAAACTCAACACCTCAAATATGTTCTTCAGCTTCCTCCAGGAAACAAATGCTCTCACTTTCTCTATGTCTACTGACACTCCTGTCTCTGAGATATAATGACCCAAGAAGTGAATCTAGTTCATCAAAAATTGGCATTTTGAGAGCTTAACATATAACTGATGCTCCCTCAGTGTACTCAAAATGATCTCAAGTGGGTTAGCATTGTCGTGTCGAGTGTGAGTGTACACCAATATATCATCCACAAAAAAAACCACAAAGGAATCTAGGTATAGAGGGAACACTTGGTTCCTTAGTGCCATGAAAACTGTAGTCTCATTCGTGAGACTGAACAACATAAACATATACTCGTATAGACGATACCTGCTCTGGAAGGATGTGATCGGTGTATCAGATGTTTTATCACACAAATGATGATAACCAAACCTCAAATAAATCTTCGAGATTAACTGGTCTCTTTGAAGCTAATCAATGATATCATCAATCCTAGGCAAGGGATATATGTTCTTGACCGTAAACTAGTTAATCTTCCGATAATCCACACAAATCCTAAGGGTATTGTTTTCCTTCTTCGCAAACAGGATAGGGGAACCCCAAGGAGAAGTACTGGGTCTGATTAAAAACCCTTGGCCTGCTACTCTTCCATCTATTTCTAGAGCTCCTGCAACTCTGGTGTAGCAATCCTATAAAGAGTAATGGACATCGGTGCCGCCCCTGGAACATGGTCAATAGAAAATTCTACATCATGATCTAGAGGCATACCTGAAAAGTCCACACAAAAGATGTCCCTGAAACAATACACCACTGGAGGAAATACAAACTGTGATGTCCACTGGTCTTCCAGATAAAGACTAGCAATCTGGGCTGAAACTGCCCCCATCCCATGATGTTCTGGACCTGCTCTGCTGACCTGGACATCCCAATCGCCCTTATGAGGAAAAGATCCACCCTCTGGTGATATGAAACTCACCCTGTGGAGATGATTGTCGACGACTACCTTGAAGGGAACTAGCCAGTCTATTCCGAGAATGACATCATAGCCGGTCATCTATAGGACATAAAGATCCCAAAGGAAGTGACACCCACCAACCTCATGAGGGAACTCCTTGCAATGGTGTATGGTAGATGTTCTTGTCTGTAAAAGAGTGTCTAGTGTCAAAACATCAGTTGAAGAAATGATATATATCCCATGGCTATCCACAACAATGACAGATATGAAGCTATGCGTAGAACCAGTATCGAAAAGGGCTGAAGATAAAACCGACGCAACTAGAATCATACCTTGAACTGTAGATAGATAGCGATCCTTCTCCTGATGGGTCTGCTCCACTACAAAAGTCTGGCCAACACCGCAGCCCTACAAACCTACCTAACTACACTAAGCTAATCCAACTTGCTTTCACTGGTGGTCTTGTGATTGACCACGGTGTCCGTGACCTCCACCTCGGCCTGAACGGCCGGAAGAACTGTCGTTCCCAGACTGGTGGGAAACTGGTAGAGTTGCTCTTGTACGAGGATTCATCTATGAACCTCGGTCACCAACTTCTGGTGAGAATACCTCAAATAAACGCTGAAGGTATCCCAATTTTCCCCATGACTGGAACTCCACCAGGTCTCTCAGGCACTGTGACATCATATACCCACTTCTCCTGCACTGGTAGCACACCACCTGTCTACCAGAAGATGCTTTCCACCTACTCAGATCTCCCTGTGTAGTCTCTCTGCAGTGCTTCTGGCTATCAGCTAGCATAGCACTAACTCTAGATGTGCAGCCTCTATAGCTCAAAACCACGGTTTCCCTCGGATTCTGTTCTGTGATTAGTGTCAGGTTGACGATGGAAGTTATAGAAGTCAACCTGAAGATATTCACCTAAGAGAGGATGTCCTGTCTGAGGCCATCCTCAAACTTCCTTACTAGTAATAACCCATCTCCTCCAAGGAAGGGTGTGAAATTCTGAAGATCGGTGAAGTAAGATGTGTACTCCATAACCAATAGGGCACCCTTCTCAAGGCTCATAAACTCCCAGGATCGGTCGGCCCTCAAGGTATATGGATATAAGTAGTCATAGAAGATGCGCTGGAACTCCTCCCAAGCCACAACCTGCTGATGACCTTCCCTTTAGATCACATACCACCAACTCTAGGAAGAATCTCATAGCATATAGGTAGAAAGCTTGAGTCTCCTCTCTGGAGGAGTCTCCAGATTCTCGAAGATCTTCAGTAGGGCTTCGGGCCATGACCCTACAACCTGAGGTCCTCATTCCCCTGAGAAAGTGGGAGGATGCTACATCTGGAGGACCTGCATCAAATCAGCCATCGATGAGGCAGGAGGCGATGCTTCATGAAAAGTCGGCATCATACTCATGAAGCCTTCAATAAACTGTGCATCAGCACCGGTAATAGGTATAACTACTAGTGCGAAGACTGGCACAACAAAAGGATCTGTAGGTGGTCCTTGATCATCCATGTATGTGATGGTTCCAGGCGCAGAGGAAGCACGAGGGTGGATGGGCCCACTTGGCATTTTTTTCATTAGCAATGATCAATCCAGGATCAATACAATGATAAACGACAGTCTCCACAGATCGATTCACATAAATAGACAAAGAAGAAGAACGGTCTCGGAACCACAAAAGCGGATCGTCACAGGTTGATAATAATTAATTTAATTAATTGACAAGAAGTGCCTTTTGGGTGTTCTTTCTTCATTGATATTATTTATCATGTTCTGATGTGATTCATCATTGCGTCGCAAAAGCCATGTGTAGACATACCCTAACAGTTATCCACACGTGCACCTCATATATCTGGACATCGCCAATAGAGGCTCTGGGTGCTATTAGGGAGAAACCTTTTCTTGCATTGTCTGCCTTAGATCATCTTGATCCGATGGAAATGGATCTCTCTCGGTCTTAAGAGCGTTCTTATAGGAAGAGGTTCTTTCATCCTTGAATGAATTCTCTAGAATATTTGTGCACAATGAATAGAGAAAAGTGTTCGGGTTGTGAGGATATTTATAATCGAGATTTAGGCTATAGAGTTATGAAAATAAATAAACATGTTATTCATTTTATTTATTTCATTAACTCTTATTGAGAACCCAATGTCGAATTATTAATTACATGACATTCACCAATGCTGATTATAATAAATATCATTTAATAATACAATATTATATCCTTAAAATCTCGACTAGAAAAACTACATAGTGTGTATTTTTTAATACACTGTGTGTATTGGTTTTTCATAAAACCACATGGCATGTAATCATTAATACAAGACATGTACTTGTTTTACATTTCCTTTCCAAAATAAAAACTACACGGTGTGTAATCATTAATACATGGCGTGTACTTGTTTTCATTTTATTTTTCCTCCATCATTAAAACTATTTAAGATTTCCTGAGTAATTATTAAACCACGTACAAGAATAATCATTATTATTCAACAGATACTTGGATACACTTAGTGTGTCACCATCTAGGCCTCTTTCTCATTGGAATTAGGTGGGCTTGCCTAAAGTCCAATATTACTTTCTAGCAACAGGTCAAGGAACCCAAGAGAAAGAAGTTGATGCCGTATTGACGTGTCACCTCATACGAATGCTTACTGGGTAATTTAATCACTTTGTCTCAATATCTCATCAAGTAGGTTTCATGGGAGTGTCATAAACATATATGCTTGATCTATCATTCATTGACTTACAGAAATAAACTCGTCGTTACACCATGGTCATGGAATTTGGTTGAAAGTTATATTTCAATCAAATGGACAGAGATATATATATCCATTAATATATTAGGTACAAATCCTTTCTTGACTTATCCATTAACAACATATCCTTCATGACGCAGCCAACATACCCAAATTCCCACCAATTGTCTACGAGACAGTTATCGTCAGCAATTCTATGTGTGCGAGTCATGACATGAGTTAATGATAATTTGTCAGTCTAAGGACCATTAAACATGCTCGTAGATAGCAATATCTGGTGACACCAAGACATGTGGATTTACTACTGGCGGGTCTGTTCTCATAATCTCCAATCATGGAGATTACCTAGTGCAAACTCCATGAGATAGAGTCTCTTCTTCTTGCAAGTACTCACACATGACAGTTTGTTTACTATGTTTCCTATCATATTATGTCATCCAACCATAGAACTTCATTTAATAATATTATTATAGAATTTCCCGGTTCTCATCATAGCATGGATCTTCCTTGACCTTATTAATGCAACAAATATTCCAGTACATTATTATATTCCAGCCATGAGAAACATTGAACAATATAAAATAAGTGTACATGCATGAAATCAAATTAAAAAATAGTTGGTTCTCAGGACACTAAACCTTACAGTCTGGTGTCTGGTCACCACCTGGAAACTGGCATAAAACTGGAGGATGTCTTGGTGGCCTGACTCTGAAATGTCAAGCGCACACATTATATCAGGATTATCAAGGACTGAAAACAAGGAGTGTGATTAGAGAACAAGTGGAAGAAAACATTCATGTTTTACAAAACATGACTACATGGCGTGTCCACTACCTACACTGCGTGTTTACTGAAGTCATTCACATGGGCCTGTACTTAAACCTAAACATGTCCTATAACACCCTAAACACGCAGTGTGTTCTCAAAACAGACTGTGTGTACTTGAATCCTCTTCTCCTGCCCAGGTCCTTCCACATGGTTAATCCACATGGATCTCCTAAGATAAGAATACACAGTGTATTCAAGGTATACATGGCGTGTACTGGACAAGCTTCACCAGACCCGTGTTGTTAGGGACACGGTCAGACACACGGCTCAAACTACATGGTGTGTTCCTGATAGACATGTCGTGTATGTGAAAGGATAACACCGACCCATGCATTTCGTGACACGGCTTGGTACCTGGGTCAGACTGCAAGGTGTGTTCAAGGGCGACACGTCGTGTATAAGAAGAGACTCCACTAAGCCGTGTTGTTAGCTGCACGACCGAGATCATAGGAGTACACTACACGGTGTGCACAACTGGTACACGGTGTGTTCCCATAATATTTTCCCTATCCCGTGTCTCTACCCACATGGCATGTCAGACAGTTAGAGATTACACAACATGTACATAAGGTACACGGTGCGTACTAATGAAAAAATAGTTTCTTCTAGAATAGAAGAGCACATGTCATGTAGTCATAACTACACGACATGTATTCTAGGTTTTTCTAGACAGTAAGCCTTAGAAAATAATCTAGAGCCCAAAAAACACTGAAAGTGCCAAATTTCGATCTTGTGAAGGCACATTATCCCTGGGAAACAATTTTTGGCTTCTCAAAAATGTTATAAACAAGGTAAAAAAGTCAATGGTCCACCAAATTCTGTTTCATGAGGGCCCATTACACTTCAAGAACCAGAGTATGGTGTTGATTCAAACAAAAACTTACACAATCAATGCTCTAATATGAAGAAGATATTTTTATCAAGGAATATATCACAACAAAATGAATATTCTACACAAAATCAATCACAACAACATGAAATTGCTAATGCACCCTAGATGGCATGAAAAGAATGCAAGAAATGTGATTTCTAGAAAGTGACTATAAGATGCATGAGATTGCATACCCTCATCACATCGGGTTGCGATAGAAATAGAACCTCAATAACATCAACGGCAATCACCCAAATCATGTGAATCACCCTATGGTGAAAATAAAATCAATTGTAAAATTGAAAAACCATAAAAATTGAAATAATGAGGTTGATTGGATTTTCCCCATGCATGAGTTAGCTACTCCCGGACACAACTTATTATGAAGTACATTTTCCATTCTATCCCTAGGTATAGGCTTCAAATAGTAAATCAAGAGAAAATGATTCCACTAATAACACATTGTAACGTCCCAGTTCTGGAAGCCACCCAGAGGTGCCCCATGCCTAGTTGGTCACATGGCCTCAAGTGCATTTCCAAGAATTACAGAGGCTTCTGAATAGCAGTGATGGCCTTGGGTGTGATGATGGGGAAACTATGCCATCATCGGTATAGTACACAACAGAAGTAACCAACACAAAATAGCAGAAGTATTAAATATCCAACAACAGGAAATAGCGGAAGACTGGTAATGAAACAACTGGAGAAAATATATATATAAATGATTCATGATACATGTATGTATAAGAAAACTGCCAAACATGTAACAATGCTGAATAAAGTACTAAACCAAAGTACAAAAGAAAAACATATGATAAACTCCTCAGCATCACAAGCCTCGTCGTGGTCCCATGCTCTCCCGCGCCAAAGCAATCAAGTACATGAAGTCGAAGTGTGCTTTCCCTTGTCTATATCGGCTGCAATATAGTCTGTTTGGGCCCAAAAGTAAGACCCAAACATTGTGTGAGACTAAATCCCATTAAGCAACCACCCGACGATCTGTGCCTAACAGTCAGTGAGTATGTGGTAGGTAAAAGTGCAGAAGTAGTAACAATGACTCACTAAGCAGTAAACAATCCATACTTTAAGCATTCAAAACACCACACAGCATGCAACAACAAACAGGTAACACAACAGGTAACCCTCTGGGAAGTACCCACAACATATCCCATCTGGTCCTACCTATCAAATACCAGAACCCTCTGGGTAGCACACACAATCCCACCCCTCTACTTCAGCTAAAGTATATACTCTCTGAGAAAGCACTCACTGTCAATTCCCCCTATAGTCTCGTATCATAATAAAGGCTCTCTGGGGAAGCACTCAACATAAATTCTAACTTGTGGCCTGATTGGAGGAACTACATACACTCTGGGGAAGCACTTAACATCAATTCCCCTTATGGTCTCGCATCATATAAATATAAAGACACTCCGGAGAAGCCCTCAAAGTTAATTCTCTCTATAGTCTATACACTAGGTTCTCATAGCCCTGAGTAAGTCAAGCATTCAAAGCATCACGTAACGGCCAATTTAAACCTCAATAACTACTTGGATAGCATTCTACAACATAAAAGCATATTAGAGCTACAATCACACAATATTATAATACTAGGCATGGATAGTAAACAACAGCCTACATGAAAATAGGACCCAAATGTCAAAACAAGAAAAAAATGAATGGGAAATACATCCAAAGAACAACAAAAATTCCCTATTCACAAAAAAACCTCTACTCAGGCATAAAATCAATGAAGGTAAACAATAGTTCTAAAACGGTAAATGCGCAATACCCCGTTCAATCGTATTGAACAAATTTGCATATAAAACTCAATTACTTTCTACAGAAAAGAACAACCCACATACCTCGGGGTTAGGAGATCAATATACATGATCCATGAATCTTGAACCTCCTTAGAACGCCGTAGATCTATGAAAATGCCTAAAACATTCAACCCATGATAACATGGAAAATAGGAGGAATCACGAAACGAGGTTCCAGCTGAAGAGAGAACTAACTGATGTGATTCCAACGCAATAAACAATGTTCAAATCAGAGGATGGATGAAGGCTCAGGGGATCATCGAAGATCTGCGACTGCTTGGCGCTCTCAGATGAACGGGACCCAAAAGAAGATGGTTCTCTCTGTCAAACGCTAACCCGATGCATTTAACGAAAAAATACATGGTGTGTACTTTTGAAGTACACTGCGTGTACTTTTGCGGTACACAGCGTGTACTTTCCTCTTCCATAATCCTCTTTAGGTGACCTCTATGTCCCCTCACACGATCGTGAGTGTGGCCATGATAGGGCTAGCACACGACCTCCTATGGAAATGAAGTACACGACATGTACTTTTAATGTAGATGACGTGTACTTAAAAATTTTCTAGAAACCTCTCTTTTCTCAAAAGCTCCCAAAAAAGGAAATACATACTTGAAAAGAAGATACAGGTTCTTATAACATTACCCAATATACATAGTGGAGTGCTGATATTATGCCAGGATGGGTCATCTTTAGATCTTCTGTCATATCTTCTCAACAACAGCTGGTGACAGGGGTTCTTCTATGACTCCCCGTTCAGGAGCAACACCACAAGTTTCTCATTAGTCAGGGAACTAGATTTCTTTGTGCTGTTATGGCCGAGGTGGAGGTCGCGGCCATGGTAGTCAGTCTCCAGGACTTCTTCGACAACAGGGTGGATCAGCTCAGAGTTGTCAGGCAGGGTCACAGGGCCGCGATACAGGATAGACTTTTGTAGTAGAGTAGGCCCATCAGGAGAATGATATTGGACCATCTATATTTTGAAGTACCATTCTAGTTGACTCAATTTTAGTTTCTGCTCTTTTTGATAAAGGGGATTCTAATAGATTTATATCTAATGCAGTCCTGGAGAGCCTCTGGCTCTGTATCATTTCTTCTGTCGATATCTTGATGCTAGAAACTCTATTGGGGACTATAATAGATATTGTATGATAGTTAAAGTAGTAACCTCTTGAGGTTGGTGGGTGTCACCTCTTATGGGACCTCTATGTCTTGTAGATGATAGGATATGACTTCGTTCTTGGAATGGACTGGTTAGTTCCGTTCTAGGCTATTATTAATTTCTATCGCCTCAAGGTATGTTTTACATCACCAATGGGCAGATCTTTTCTTCAAAAGGTCAAATGGGATGTCCAAGCGAGCAGAGCGGGACCCGAGCATCATCGGTTAGGAGGAGTTACAACCCATATTGCTAGACTATATCTGGATGACTAAGGGACTTCACAGATGGACTTTCCATTAGTGGGGGATTGTTTTTGGGATTTCATTCCAGAGGGAATTTTAGGTTTGCCTCTATGCTTGAAAGGAGGACTTTTCTATTGTGCTTACGCTAGGAGGGGTACTAGTGTCCATTATTTTATATAGGAGGGATAAAACAGAGTTGCAGGATCTCAAGAATAAATTGGATGATTTTTAAGAAAAGGGTTGCATCTGACATAGTACATCTCATGGGGGTTTTCCTGTCCTGTTTAAGAAGAAGGTGAATGGTAACCTTAGACATTGTGTGTATTTCCAGAAGTTGAACTAGTTTATGGTAAAGAACTGATATCCCCTACCGAGGATTGATGACCTCTTTGATCGGCTTCAGGGAGCCCAAGTGTTCTCGAAGATTTATTTGAGGTCCATTTACCATCAGTTCTGCGTTAGACCATCAGATATACCTGGTACATCCTTATAGAGAAGGATTGGTCTAAAACAGTATGTGGTTATGTTGTTCAGGTCTCACGAATGATCCTGTAGTCTACATGGAATTTATGAACCAAGTGCTCTATCCATTCTTGGATTCATTCATGGTAGTCTACATGGACAATATCATGGCTTAATATCACACTCGACATGACCATGCCACACATCTTGAGATCGTTTTGAGTAATTTAAGAGAGCATCAATTATATGATAAGCTCTAAAAATGCCACTTTTGGATGGACAAAATTCACTTCTTAGGAAATGTTGTCTTAGAGACCTGAGTATCAGTAGACCCATAGAAAGTGAGAGAAGTAGTTTACTGGGAGCAGTTAAAAACATCTTTGAGGTATAGAGTTTTCTATGGCTGGATGGATACTATAGACGTTTCATAAAAGACTTTTCACACTTAGCAGCACCACTAACAGGCTTGACTAAGAAAGGTGTAATGTTATTGTGGTTATATTTTTGTGAGTTTTCCATTCAAGAGATGAATGTATGGATGTATTCATACCCTATACTAGTATTTCCAGATCCAGGAAGGAGCTATACTATCTACTCTAATTATTCATGTATCAGGATGGGAGATGTGCTTATGCAGGGGAAGCGGTCATTGCATACAGGCCTCGACAGTTGAGGCAACTTGAGAGGAACTACCCGACACCTGATCTAGAGTTGGCTACTATTGTTCAAGATTTATATTGTTTGAGACACCATCTTCTGGGAGAGCATTTTTTGGTTTTCACCAACCACCAGACTCTCAAGTATATCTTCACTCAGTATGATCTGAATTTGAGATATCGAAGGTGGGTTGAGTACCTTCAGTCATTTGACATTGAACATACCTATACACTTGGGAAAGGAAACACAATATTTGATGCGTTGAGCTGGAGGACTCAGATACATGATGTTCTAGAGGCCAGCAGTGAGTGGAAGCTTGTGGCTCTATTCAATGAGATGCATTTGGAGGTGCACAACAGATAGGGGAAAACATTTCATTCTTCTGTACCAGTTACCTCTAATCTTATTGATCGATTGTGAATGAGGAATCAATTAGATTTTGAAGTCCTAGTTCTACGGGAGTGTGTGTCAGGAGAAGACCATATTCCTAGATCAACCATAGGTGAGGATGAGACCTTTCATTTTCATGGGCACGTATGGGTGTCATCATACATACGCAAGAATCTGATGTGGGAATTTCATTCCACAGTTTGGGAAAATCATAATGGAGTCACAAAGTTGTATTATGATCTACTCTATCGGTATTGGTGTCCATGTATGAAGAGAGATGTTCCTTGTTTTATAATGAGGTGTTCCACCTATCAGAAGGTGAAGGCAGAACATCAGTGACCAGCATGGCTTTTGCAGGAATTACCCATTCCTATGTGGATGTAGAATGATGTCATGATGGATTTTGTGAAAATTGTTCCAAGGTCTACTCTATGTAATGATGAATTTTGGGTTGTCATTGACAGACTCACGATGGTTTCCCACTTCTTAGCGATCAAGGAGAACTTCAGTGTTGATGAGTTGGGAAGACTGTACATATGAGATATTTTTCATTTACATGGAGTTCCACACTCAAATATTTCAGATACGGATGCACGTTTGACTTCTAGGGTCTAGAAGAAGCTTCAGAAGGCCTTGGGTACCCATGTACTTTTGGGTACAGCATACCATCCCCAGATAGATGTCCAGTTCAAGTGAACTATTCCGGTACTTGGGGACATGCATCGATCATGTGTCCTATATTTTGGAGGTTCTTGGGTGAAGTATATACCTCTTGTGGAGTTTTCCTACAATAATAGTTTCCAAACAACTATTCAAATGACACCTTATAAGGGGTTGTACAGTAGTCCATTCCGATCACCATTAAGTTGGATAGAGGTACGAGAGGTAGTTATGTGGGGACCCGATATTGTCCAGGAGACCACAGAACAGATAGAGTTGATTCGGAAGAGGATGGATACTTGACAGTCGCAAAAGAAGTCTTACGCAGATCGATGGAGAAGACCTCTAGAGTTCGAGGTCAGGGATCAGGTTTTTCTACACGTCACAACGAGGTTGGGATAGAGGATGATTAGGAGAAAGGGAAAGCCTTCACTGAGGTATGTTAGGCTATTTGAGATGTTGGAGAGAGTTGGTTCAGTTGCCTATCAGTTGTAGTTATCTTAGATGTACCAATATATGCAAGACGTCTTCCTTGTTTCTCAGCTTCAACGTTACTTCATCGACCCATATAATGTTTTTAAACCCGAGGAGGTTGAGATAGTGATGAACACCTCGTTCGAGGAGTATCCAATCCCTATTTTTGATCAAAGTACGAAGGTTCTCCATGGTTGTTATGTTCCTCTACTATGAGTCCTATGGTAGGACGGGCGAGTAAATGACCAGACATCGAAGAGTGAGGCCGATGTACGGTCGCATTGGCCAGAGCTGTTCGGGGATTCTTCTTCTACACCGCCTTGATATGGAAATTTAGGGAATATTTATTTAATGGGGGAAGTTTTTAAGAAATTGGATCTTCTATTTAGGTATATTTTTCTTTTTCTAGTGTTTTTGAGAAAAAGAGGAGTTTCTGGAAATTTTTGATGTACATGTCGTGGAATTTATAAGAACATGTCGTGTACTCAGTTACTGCTAGTAGTCGTGTGATGGCGATGTCACGGTCCTACACACGGCCATGTGGGGTGACCTAGAGACCGCCTAAAGTAGAGACTAGAAAAGGAAAGTACACACTGTGTACTTCAAAAGTACACGCCACGTACATTCCTTTTTTCATTAAACAAACCGGGTTCATGTCTGATTGATAGAACACATCTCTTCTCACCCTAGTTTATCATGGAGCATCTATACGGCTTTGATTCTTCTCCAAGCCCCCGATTTGTCATCCGTTATCTGATTCAACCATCCTTGTTTGCATTGTGTTCTCCACGGTAAGATCTTCCTGCTTCAACAACTTCTTTCCTCATTCCTCCTCTTTGTCATGTTATCCTAGGTTGAATGTTTTAGACGTTTTTGTAGATCTACAGTGTTCTAAGGCAATTAAAGGCCTATGATTCAAGTGTATCAATATCACAATGCCAAGTTAAGTGGTTTCTTCCTATCTATAGAATGTTTTTGAGTTATATGTGCCAGTGTACCTAGTACCCATGAACGAGGTATTGCGTGTTTACAATTTTACCCATGTTATCTACCTACAATTCCTTGTGTTCTTGAGTAGGGGATTGTTGATTGTAAATGGGGATATTTACCTTGTAATGGATGTGTTTTCAAATGTTTTTAGGCCATGGACCGTTTGGTCTAGATTTTCCTGATAGGCTAATGTCTGTTTTTCCCATGCCTAGTACTGTAGGATGGAGTGTTTTTATCTGAATGTTGTTTTGTTTTAGACTATTTATCCTAGTATTTCTTAACGTTTACTTTCTCGGTTATGCATGGTTGTTCTCGATTGACTTATATAGTGAAATTAGAACCTAGTGTAGTAGACTATAGATATAATGGACGTTGAGGGTTTCTCCAGAGTGTCTGTTTACTATTACGATGCAAGAACGTTGGGTGAATTGAAGTAATTGCTTCCTCAGAGTGTCTGTAGTTCCTTGATGCGGGCCACATGGGGAATGAGACTTTCAGTTCTTCCACTAAGAAACTTTTAGTTACTGATACAATACTAGAGATGGAATTGATAGTGGGTGCTTCCTCAGAGAGTCTATTCATAAGCTCAACCAAAGGGGATAGACTATGTGGACTTCTTAGAGGGTTTTTGTGTTTATTTCATTGAACCAGAGGGGTTAGGTTGTGTGTACTTCCCAAAGGGTTGCTTTTGTAGTTTTGGATGAACTAGAGGGGTTAGGCTAAGAATACACCTCGGATTGTTACCTGCTTGATTGGATTCCTACTTGAGATATGAAATTGAATGCAATTTAACTTTTGGAATGTTTGATGCTGAGTACTTCTTGGTTTACTGCTTACTATTTCATTTTTCATGCTATATATTTTAATGGACTATTAGGCACCAAAATATTCATGGTTACCTACTGGGATTCGTCTCACCCCATTTTTGGGTCATTATTTTCGGATCAAACAGATTATATTAATTTTGGTATAGATAAAGGAAAGCACCCTTCAACTATAGGTACTTGATTATAAAGGAGATGGAGTGCATGGGACCAAGATGAGGCTTGCGATGCTGCTAGAGTTTATTTGTTTTCTTTTATACTCAAATTACTTCTGTATTCTAGCATTATGACTTTTTTGGCTGCTTTATCATACATATATATCATGAATCATTTAAATATGTGCTCTTGTTGTTTCTTATATTCAGTTTCCACTGATTAATGCTACATGGAATTACTATTGCTTCCACTATTGTATATCAGTTTTACTTCTGATGTGCTACTCTGCAAATGAGGGCATAGTTTCTCCATTACCACACCCACGACCCTCGCAACTAATCAGCAGCCTATGGAATTCCGGAAAATGTGATTCAGTCCATGTTACCAACCGGGTACCGGGCGCCTCTGGGTGGCTTCCAGAACTGGGACATTAGAGAAAGCCACATGGGTAAGATAACACTATTAGTATGTTTTATTTAAAGTAAAAATAAATATATCGTAAACATGTATGGTTTTTCTAAAACAATTTTACTGTGGGGTTATATAATTGGTATATTTGACTATAACTATTAATTAGAAAGATAAAATGATTTCCTACATCATGGAATTTGTCTTATAATTGTTATACATCAAATAAATACAATTATTTATGAAACAATAATGATGCAATCTTTATATCACTAATTTATACTTTAAATAAATAAGATTATATTTATTAAAATAATATCGAAAACCTTCCCAATACTTATTGGATGATTTTATTTAGAATATGAGTCCTCTTATCATAGAATTTAATGATTTTGGACCTTTTGAAACCGATGATATGTTTATTATAAAATAATATTTTCAAACTTCCATAAAGATCCCATCCTCCCCCTTATAAAAGGACACCACTTCTAACACATTCCTCACACTACTCAAGCCCCTTGTCTCATCCAAAAAATGCCGAAATAAGATCCCCATATCCCTATATTCCTCTTAGAAAACCTTCCTTAGGCAGAAGGCACTTCATGTAAACATTTTTGTTCAAACCAAATGGAGATACCCAATTTAAAGGTAATGTCTCCTCTAAAGTTCTTATATTTTATTTTATTTCTCAGACAACATAACTCTTTTTTATTCCATTTTTTATAAAAAGACCTATATCCTCAATATAATAGATTGTTTTTATTATAATTATCAGAACAACACATCCACACACCTCCAAATAATGGGTAATTAACATATTGTTTCTGTTTTTGGTGAACTACAGCCTCACGAAATGTTGATGGTTCAAATATGGTCAACTGCCTCGCATGGTGGCCATTATGATGGAACTATATTTATATATGATATATATTATTTTAATTTTTTTCTTTATTCTTCTCTATTTTTCATTTATAGCATACCATTATAGATTCCATAATTTGTAAACGCGATAATTTCATTTGAGGAAGTGTGGACTACCACCCTCTCAAAAGTGATATGACTCGTTCATGCCTTATGTGAGACTTATAAAGGATGGAGTAAATGAAACTATATATTATATTATATTGGAATTATAATATACCGAAGTATCATTATGTTTTCATACCATTAAACTATGAAATAGAAATTAAAGTAGCATTCATGCGTACGTACGACTTACCATCTCCATGAATGGTGCTTTACATTTGTTATCTCCAAATATTATGTTCTATTATAAATACATATATAATAGATTTATATGATATTGTTGATATCTAAATCATTAATATCAATCTAGACATAATGGAATTTTGACCATATAAACATCTTGTAATTATAAGAAATTTGTTTTGACTTAAGTACCAAATATTGACCAAATGACCATTATTAACTTAAATGATTATATAATATTTATAACATGGTAATATGTGATATAAAAGGAATAATAGAATTTAAAATGGTCCTTAAACCAGTAGAATTAACTTAAGATTATTATTCAGAATATTAAAGAATGAATGTGTCAAGTTGGACAGGAGGAAAGGGAGTTCGTATCAATCCACTTTTGTAGTGGAATATTTTGATTTATACATGACATACTTTTATACTGTGTATAAACCCCTTTGACATTTCATTTCATTCTAATGGAATATTTTTTCTACATAGCATTTTACTAAAGGACAACAGAATTGTTTTTAATGTTTACAGCGATAATGACCTATCAACCAACGTAATCATTAGTTGGCTTACTCTATAAGACATACTTTTATTAAAAAGGAAAACAAATCCCTTATTTTGTTTTTGGGTGTTTAGGTATTGGAAATGGTTTTTTAAATTTTATTTATTATTTTAATATATTTAAATTATTTCTTGTGATTTAAAATTAAATGTTATTAGTAAAATGTTTATTTTTAGCAAAATTTTATGTGTTATGGTTTCATAATGTTGGAAATTTGATAGGTGGTTCCGTGATAAACCATTATGGGTGTTTAAGTTATAACCTCCAATGCATTGTGTTTGGATGTCGGTCTTATGGCTATTCCATTAAGTGATATGTGTGGAAGTCGACCGTATGGTTATTCCATTTACAAATGTTTATGCCCCATGTTACCTTTACATGTTAGGTGTGATTTCTATTGGTTTTATGGTTATATTTTGATTACAAAAGGGTTATAAGTGATATTTTATTCATTAAAGTGCATTTACAACTCCATAAAGGTGAAAAGTATTACTTAGGATAATGTATTCCTGATTTACTTGATGTTTTGAAAAACTAAATGATTTCTTTTTTTTGTATCCCTTACTGAGATTTTTATGCTCATCCCAAGTTTTTTGAAATGTTTTTCAAAAGGTAAAAAGATGAATAGTTTAAATTATGGGATAAAGAAAAATTCTTGTATTCTAAAATATGGAACAAGACATGATTCTTTTTTTACAAGAGTTTTTATTTTATGAAAAATGGATACTGAGTAGATGTGTCTACATTATAATATTTGAGATGTAATGTAATAATTATGTCCTAATTCAATTAAACTCTACACCAAAAAATATTCTCAATGTGAATTAATAAAATAATTCAATATTATGTAATGATTAAGGACAGGGCCTTATAGTTTGTATCATAGAGAAGTTTAGACAACTTTTGGGGTGAGAATATTGTTAAATTAATTTATATTAAGATTTAAATGATATATAATTTACAGATTACCATATTTCTACTCCTACGATATTTCATTGGTGAAGATATTTTTTAATAGAGGAAACAAGGCAGTTGTTCAGTGAAGGAATACAGTGGGAAATTAACTTCCAAATAAGCATCCTTAGATGGTCATAATCAGAATTCCACAGTATGTTCCTGTGATAGATTAGTTGACTCCGGTGAGAAATGGTGGTTGTATTTATAGGTGATATTTTTGTATATGCTTAAAGTAAAGAGGAAAAAGAAATTAATTTTAGGTTTGTATTTAAAACCTTAAAATAAAAGAAACTGTTTGATAAATTTAGCAATTGTGAGTTTTGGTTACAAAAAAATTCTTTCCTTGGTCACATTGTTTAATAAAATGGAATAATTGTTGATCCTCCTAAAACAAAAGTTATTGAAGAATGGTCAAAACCCACAAATATAACCAAGATCCATAGTTTTCTTGGTTTGGTAGGTTATTACAGAAGGTTTGTAGATAATTTACCAAGGTTATATAGTCCAGTGAAAAAGTTAACTCGAAATGGTGTTAAGTTAATTTGTAGAAAAGAAGGTGATGAATGTTTTCAGAAATTGATAAGTAGATTTTGGAATGCTCATTTTATGGAATTACCTTCCAGAGATGGTGAATTTTTTATCTATTGTGATGCTTAGTTGAATGAACTTTGTTGTGTCCTAATGGAGAATGATCTGGTAATTTCATATGCTTCACGTCAATTAAAACTCAATGAGTTATGTTACTCTACACATGATTTGAAATTTGGTGCTATTGTTTTTTCTTTCCAAATTTGTAGGCATCATCTGTATGGAGTAAAATGTAAAATATATACTAAAAAAAATGAAGAATATATTCTCTAAAAAATAATTGATCATGAGACAAAAGGATATGGATAGAATTAATCAAGGATTATGATTTCAAGATCCATTACCATCTAGGAAAGTAAAATAAAGTCACTGATTCTTTGAGTCGAAAAAGTAATTCTACATAAACTATGATATGTATGGAATGACATCCATTGGTTTTTGAATTGATAAACTTCAGAATAAATGTTTTTGGTTCCAGAAATTCTTTGGTTTCGTTTCACGAGTCCTGGAAATCATATCTCTTAGAAAAAATTATGCTAGTGCAGAAGGAAGATAGTGAGTTGAATGAATATGTAGAGTTGGTACAGAAGGATAAGTCCCCTAAATTTAATGTTGATAATGATTGTTCTTTGAGGTTTGGGAAGTAATTATGTTCCCTGTGATTCACAGTTGAACAAAATATTATTATGTGAAATCATAGTTCTCTATTTTTAGTTCATCCTAGTAGTACTAAGAAATATATAGATATTCGGGAGTGTTACTGGTGGGATGGAATGGAAAAGAGATATTGCAGATTTTACTATGAAGTGTTTGACTTCCCAACATGTTAAAGAAGAGTGAGAGTTACCAAAAGGGATGCTTCAGTCTTTACCGGTGCCAGAGTGGAAATGGTTAAAATATATCCATGTACTTCATTGTGTTATTACAAAACACATCTCAAAGTAATAATGAAATCTGTGTTTTTTTGATCGATTGACTAAATCTTCTCATTTCGTTCTTTTTCAATATACATTTTCTCTAGATCGACATTCTCGATTTTATGTTAAATAGATAGTTAGTTTACAAGTAGTTCCCCTATCTATTGTTTATGATCATGATCCCATGTTTACTTATATCTTTTGGAAAGGCCATCAGAAGTCTTTTGGTATGAAAATCAATTTTAGTACAACTTTTCATCTGCAATCAGATGGGTAGTCAGAATGAACATTTCAGACCTTGGAAGATATGATACCTACTTGTTCAATGGATTACCAGGGATTTTGGGACCAACATATTTCTTTGGTTAAATTTTATTATAATAACAGTTTTCCTTATAGTATAAAAATGACTCCATTTGAAGCATTTTATGGGAAGCAGTGTCAAACTCTTGCGTTTTGGGATGAAGTAGGTGAAAGGAAGTTGATGGGACCAGAATTGGTAGAAGAGATGGAAAAATAGTTCCGTTGATTCAGAAGCACGTGAGAACAGCTTAGAGCAGGAAGAAAAGTTTTGCGGATAACCTAAAGAAGGATTTTTTTTGAAGTGGGTGATCATGTCTTTCTCAAATTTTCTCCATGGAAAAGTGTGATGCGTTTTGGAAACAAGGGAATGTTGAGTCCAAGGTTCATTGGATCTTATTAAATACTAGATAATGTTAGATCAGTTGTTTATAGAGTGGCTTCACCTCGATTATTATTCGAGGTACATAATGTTTTTCATATTTCCATGTTGAGAAAATAGATTCCAGATCAATATCATGTATTGAGCCTAGTGGTAGTTTAGTTGGAAGAAAATCTCTCATAGGATGAATAGCCAGTCCAGATTCTTAACTGATGTGGGCAAGTGCTGAGGAATAAGGTAATTTTTTAGTTTAAGGTTTCTGGAAAACCATATGGTTGAATATGAAATGTGTAAATATAAAAATTCTATGAGGGATAAATACCTCCACTTATTTGATAAGTGAATATAAATTTCGAGGACGCAATTAAAAAAGAGTTTATGGATGTAACATCCCAAGTAAATAAAGAATAACACATTTGAATATTTATTAATATATTGTTAATTAAATATTAATTTTAATTTAAATGGGATGCTATGTTCAATAGAGTACCTGATACTCAACAATATTTTTCAATGAAATCTTATGTTGCACACCATGTTGGGTCATACTAAAAAATAGTAATATAAGATTATTTTAAATAGAAGTTAAAGCCTAGCCATTGTATAGGTGGAAATGAACATAACAAACTTCAACATTATTATACATATTTGTTAAATGTTTTTACATTCATCCAATAAAATATATCAGCTTAAAATGTGAGTGAATCTAATATTTAGCATAACATTGATTAAAAGGTCGATTGACTATCTTTTGATGGAAAACCATCTTTAAATCAAGTTTGGGTCATTTTTATATGTTGTTTTTTTTATAAAATTAAATTCTTCATTAGAATCAGGACATCAAAATTTTCTTTTGATGAAATGTTGGTATTTTTCTTATAATTTTAATTTTTTTAATGAATAGTGTAAAATACTGCATTTTAATTCAAAAATGCCTATTAATTTAATTTATTAATATGGTTAGGTTACCATTCTAATTAGGTTTAATGTTTAATTATACTATATTTTTACAATTTAAACAAAATTTTGGTCATTGGAAGTAATTTCACTTTGAAATTGTACATAAACAACTGTCAATATTTTGATAATTATTATTTCTTTAAAACACGCGTTTTGTTTTGAAAACGATAATTAAATTTAAATTAATTAATTAAATATCTATGTTTTTAATTTTTTGAAATATGAATCATTTTTTAATTAATAATATAAAATACAGCTTAGGCTAATTTTTTGTTATTTTTTTGAAAAACATCAATTATGGATGAATAGTGAAAACACTTACTAGTAGTTAAAAAACCGACATTTTCATTTAAATAAAAATGTACCCTCTCTGTGAATTTAATTTTGAAGATAAAAAATAAATGGTTGTTAATATTATGTAAAATTTTTTACAATAAGATGAAATTAATTTTTTTATAGTAAATTGTGACTTTTATTTACCGCGGTTAAAGGTAAATAGGGTAATTCATGGTATAAAGAAAATTATAATGATATATAATTACCTTAACACTTGTCCTAACCATATTGGATGGTTAATGGCTGACGAAGAAAATCCTTGGGTGAGAATTTTTTTCTTTAAAAGCCATTTGGTTAAGATAATGATAATAATAACTTTTAATAACTGTAAAAATAAAAATATCATAAACATGTATTATATTTCTAAAACAATTTTATTGTGGGGTTATATAATTGATATAATTGACTTAAATTATTAATTAGAAATTTAAAAATATATCATACCTAATGGTATTTTTTTTTATAATTTTTAGACATAAAATAAATATAATTATTTATGATACAATAATGATGCAGTGTTTACCTAAATAATGAATGATTTAAATAAATAAGATTATATATATATTACAAAAATATAAAAAACCATTCCAATTATTATTGGTTGATTTTATTTATAATATTAGTCCTCTTATATTTGACTTTAATGAGTTTTGGACCTTTTGAAACTAATGATAAGTTAATAATAAAATAATAGTTTCACACTTCCCTAAAGAGACCCTCCTCCCCCTTATAAAAGGACACCACTTCTAACCCATTATTCACACCTCTCAAACACCTTGGCTAGTCCAAAATCTGCCTAAATATTCTCCCCACATTCATATCTTCCTCATAAGAAGCCTTAACTTATGCAGAGGGCATGTTATGTAATCATTTTTATTCAAACCAAAGGGAGAAACACGATTTAAATGTAATATATCCTCTTAAGTTTTCTTATTTTCATTTACTTCTCCAACCCCCTAAAATATTTTTATTACATTATATTATAATAAAACAGTATCCTCAATATAATTGGTTGTTTTAATGAGATGAATTCGAACTACACATCCACAAACCTCTATCTAATGGTTAAAGAACATACTGTTTTTGTTGACGATGAACTACTGCCTCACGAAATGATGATTGTTCATATATCTACAACTGTCTCAAATGGTGGCCATTATGATGGAACTGTATTTATATATGATATATATTATTTTTATGTTTTCATTATGCTTATTTTTTCATTTATAGAATACTTTATGGTTTCCATAATCAGTATATGCGATAATTTCCTTTGAGGATGTGCGGACTACCAACCCCTCACAGTGATATGACTCATTCATGCATTATGTTGGATGTATAAAGAATGGAGTTAAGGAAATTATATATTATATTATAATTGAATTATAATATGCCTATATATCATTATTTTTTTATTCAATTAAAATATGAAATCGAAATTAAAGTATCGTTCATGCATACATATGACTTACAGTCTCCATGAACGGTGCATTACATTTATTATCTCCAACTATTATGTACTATTCTAAAAACAAATATAATGAATTTATATGATATATATGATATCTAAATCATGAATTTCATTCTGTAGATAATGGAATTTTGACCAAATGAACAACTTGTAATTATAAGAAGTTCATTTTGACTGAAGTACCCAATATCGACCAAACGACCATTATTAACGTAAATGATTACATAATATTTATAACACGGTAATATGTTATATAAAAGGAATAATAAACACGAAAAATGATCTTAAGAAAGTATAAATTAACATCATTTTATTATCCAGGAGATTAAAGAATGAATGAGTCATGTCGGACACAAGGTAAGGGACTTCGTCTCCATCTCCATTCATTGAGGGATATTTTGATATATACATGGATTTCGTTAATATGGTGTATAAACCCCTTTTGAATTTTCATTTCAATCCAAGCGAAATATATATATATATATATATCATTTTATTAAACAACTACAGAAATGTTTTTAATATTTGCGGCGACAATTACCTCTCCTCCGACATAATCGTTAATTGGTTTCCTCTATAAGAATTACTTTCTGTAAAAAGGAAAAGAAATGCCTTATTCTATTTTTGGGTGTTTTGGTATTGAAAATGGATTTTTTTTGTTTGAATATCTTGAAATTATTTCATTTGAATGAAAATGAAGTTTTTTAGTGAAATTTATAATGTTGAAATATTTTATGTGTTTTGGTTTTATAATGGTAGTGGAAAATTTGACTGGTGGTTAAGTGAAAAACCAAATGACGGGTGGTCCCATGAGACATTTTTTTAGTGTTTTTTTATGAAAAAAATCGATACTGAGTAGAAGTGTCTACTTTATAATATTTGAGATTTAATGTAATAATTATGATCTATTTCTCTAAAAATATATACCTAAAAAATCCACAATGTGAATTAATATCTTAATTCAATATTATGTAATGTTTTCAGTCGGGGCCTTATATTATATCTTGTTTATCATATGGAAGGAATTCCCCGAAATCATGTTATCCTTTCCACCATCATGATGAATGTGGGTTGTGACTGAATGGTATCAGAGGGATGTTATGATATAGGAATGAGCATCGAGTTAGTCACAGTGAAGAATTCATGGGTTGGTAGGGAAACAATGTTAGGTGATCTGGTAGTGTCACACAAGATAGGGAAGACTGGATAGGACACATGATTTTAGGTCTCCCCGTGATAAGATACAAGGGCACTGAACATACCGAAAAACTATGTGACGATATGCTAATTGTGGGGAAGAGAAACAATGAAATTTACTTTCAAAATGATGACTTGTGTTCTCATATGACATTGTAGTTTCATGAAAATTTAAATAATAATTCATTTAAAATGAACCCTAAATAAATTTTATACAAGTCATGCCTAGGAGTTCTTGGATTCCTGCAATCTATGGAACCTGATCATCATCCACGAGTGTTTTAGGTTGTGGAGGAAATTTAGGCCAATCTGGACGATCAGAATAGGTTTGATCCAATAGAGGAGTATTACCAGTGGAAGAAGTTTCTTCATTCCTTCTAGCGGCAGACTCTTGGAATGTTTGAGGGATGTTTTTTGGACATTGGGATGGAGAGATGGCATGAGGATTTTGTGATCAATTTCATCTTGATCTAGGATCTAACAGAGTACTAGTTTACTCTATTAGTGAGATATATGAGTGCAGAAGTGCATCAGTGGTGGATGATATACCTTGGGAGGGGAAGGAGACCAATGTTTTAGTGAAAGACATTGAGAAGGAGTTTCGGGAAGAATTCCATTATTCGACAATGAACACTGGGATGAGATAAAAGATACTATCCATCTATCAGGGATGTATTTTGGTGATGGAATTAGGATAATGTTCAAGGATCCCCAACATTTTTCTCTAGATCACATTCTGGATGAGGAGTCATAGGTGAGGTGCATAGAAGAGGAACGCTTCCCTACCCTTCAAAATGAGGTAACTCCCTTCACCATACCAACAAACATAGAGGTTCATAAGAAAGATTATGCAGTTAAATGGATGAAATCATGGAGAGGTCTTCTGTGAGAGGGAAGTTATAGGAGCTCTTCTAAGGGGAAAGCCATCAGAATCATGTCCCTGTTTTCAGGGCCTTCTAGGTTTATCATAGTGTGGAGCCTACCACAACAGTTTTATTTCCGAACCTATGGTCCTTGCCCTTTTTTCACAGGCCTAGGGATGAGATGTCTTTATGGTGGGGGATGTGGGATCCTCCAGGGACAGTTCCCAACTATATTTCATTATGTGGGATGTGGGATTGTTTATTTCCCCCTTAGTATTATTTTCTATCCAGGCCTTTCCTACAACTGGGATGGCTGACCTCTACTCCACCCAGGATGGATGGTGGAGGGGGAAGCAGACCTCAGGGTGCTCATAAGGGACTTTGACCATGGTGTGGTCATGGAGGTGGTTGGCAGAAGAGATGAATATAATCTTGATGTCTTTAATTTCACATCGAGGATGGAATAGTTTCAAAGGGGCCATAGATAGTTCAAGGTATGTCCAATTTATTCACCACTATTTCTTGTGCATGGTTTGAATAGAGATATTTGAAAAACATCATTTCACATACTCTAGCCCATACATTGGGATGAGAAATAGATATAATTTTCATAACCCTAGTGTTGAGTACATCAGTCAAGGAGTCAGACTATATATTTTGATGTTTTCTGGGGATATAGACTAATGTTGGGGAAACATCAGTACAATGAGGATATCTTCTTATTACAGCTGAATCCATATGATGTCATCTATAGCATCGTCTATTTTTTTTTCAATCCATGATATTGTTGTATTCTTTTGTAGAAGATTCATATTTTCAAATGTTAATGGATAACGTGTAGTTTTCATTGGAAAATGGAGCTAATTGGTGTTGATCAGGTGCATGGAGCCTCTTATTTATTTTTCAGCTGAGCAATCAATGGGATCGATGGACATTGAGACTATGGGGGATCCCATGGTTATTTAGGAGTTATTGTTTGTTCTTACCATGGTGGTTTTGAATCTACGCCTTGACATGATGTTTAGTTTTGGTTAGACATGAATCCTGGTACTTCAGTGATTTCGATGAATCCTTATCGAATTCTACCTTATGAGATGTTGGATATACAGGTCCATATTGATGATCTAATTTTTAAAGGTTTTATCTGGCCCAGTGTGTCGTTGTGGGGTGCTCCAGTATTGTTTTTAAAGAATAAAGTTGGTGTTATGTTGATATGTATAGAAAATTGGAGGTTGAATTAGGTAACAGTCATGAAAGGTAACCCTCTCCCAAGGATACATGACATTTTCCACTAGATATGGGGATCAAGTAATTTTTCCATGATTTATCTTCTATCTAGATATTACTAGTTGAGTGTTAAGTAGGTTTACATCATGAACACTACATTCAAGAACAGTTTTGTGAAATTAAAGTTCATCGTTATGTCATTTGTTGTCATGAACTCTATAGCCATGTTTGTGGGGCTCATGAACTCTGTATTTAGTAAGCTCTTTGTATGGTTTTTCATCATATTCATTTATGAAATTCAGATAAACTCAAGGTTAGAGGAGGAGCATACTGAGTATCTTAAGACTATCCTTGATATCCTTTTTTATCATAATCTCTACAAAATGTTTTCCATGTTCTCATTTTAGACACCGCATATCTACATCCTTAGGCATGTAGTGACTTATCAAGGAGTAGTAGTGGATCTGTCGAAGGATGAGACATTCGTTTCTTAGGAAGCACCCAAGAATGTGTCAGAGGTTTGTATTTTTCTCAGACTAAAAGGATTTTATTAGAGATTCATACCTGAATTATCATGGGTATCATCCCAATTGATGACTCAAACAAGAAATTAAAAAATCCTTTGGGTGGAGTTAGCAGTGTGGAGAAGCTTTCACCTATCAGAAAGGAATATTGTTCAGTGCACGAGTTCTCAGGATTCCAGAGGAAGGTGTGATGTTATAGGTTCTCTAGTATGCTTTCAATTTTGACTTGGTTTGTGTTCTGATTCAGAAATTGGGATTAATATCCCATGGCTCTTGGATGTTACATACGCATGACTATAGATATTCCACACATGATCTGGAACATGCAGCGGTCATGATTTCATATATGTTGTGCTGGAATTACCTCATTGAGGAGCACTTTTTGGTCTTCACATCTCACAATATCTTGAGGTATATATATGTTTCCAATGAGATCTAAAATTTTGATAGTAGTGTTGGGTGGGTTTTCTCTATTATTATGTTTTTTATATATCCTACACCATAAGAATGGGGAATGTAGAAGTCGATTATTTGAGCATGCAGCCGTAGAAGGAAGTTTTTCCGGAATCCATATATGATTGGTGAGAAATATAGGTGTTGGATACATTTCACATATATGTGGGAATTTAGAGTGGTAGAGAATGATTTTTTAGACGAACGTATAGTTTTTTATGAGGGTGAAGTTGGAGGAGTCTCACTGAGGAGACTCTGAGGCAATGTTGATTTGCAATCGCATTGACCATGGTGATGCTCTGGAGGGATTGTCTGAGGATGTTAAGAATCGTATGATGTTCTATGAGAAGCTATTTTTCCAATTGCAGTAAACAATAATTTTTTTCGTGAATTTCATAGATCACCCATAGTGGTACACCTAGATGTTTTTATGATGTACCTAGGATTGATGGTGCAATTCTGGTGTCCCGAAATTAATATGAATATGCTAGAGTTTATTAAATGTCCTTGGTGTTCCAACAAATGACGGATGAGAACCTTGTTACCAATGCTTTTTTGTAGCCCTTATATTTACGTATGTGGAAGTGGGATGCCATCTTGATGGATTTTTTCACAGTATTACACATGGCGTAGGGAGTATGTGATGAAATCTTAGTAGTACTGTATTGGTTAAAAAATTGAGCTCACTTATTAGTGATTAAGGAGTCGAGAAATGTGAATTACATAGTGCAATCGCATGTGGATGAGGTGGTAAAGCTATATGGATTTTCAAGGTCAATTATCATGGATTAGGACACATTTTTACGTCATGAGTTTGTAGGGGATTACAACATGCCATTGGCACTCAATTACACCTCATCAATTCCTACCACCAATAGACCGATGAAAAAATAAAGTGTATTATCCAGATATTAGAGGAAATGTGGGTGAATGTGATCTAGAAATTAGTGGGTCCTAGATATGTCATTTTCCATTGGTTGATTTCTCTTAAAATAATACATATCACTCTTCAACATTCATGGCTTTATTCGAAGCATTATAATGAAGACTATGTCATTCTCCATTCTTCTGAATGGAAATTAGGGAGGTGGCTATCCATGTTCTATACGTGGTGAAGAGTACAAACTATATGATTAAGCTTTTCCATGAGAGGATGAAAGAAGCAACTGACCCAAAAAAAATTTATGTCGATCACATGAGAAGGCCGTTGGAGTTCAAGTATGGGGACTATGTATTCATGAATGTTTCCCCGCAATGTGGGAAGTGGGGGACTTACAGAGTGTGTATGATTTTCCCATGATCATCATCCATTTCCATGTGTTCGAATGAGTTGATGAGGTTTCATATGAACGGGAATTTCCACCAATGTTGGGGAGTATACACGTTGACTTTCATGTCTCCCTGCTTCATCGGTATCATCATGATGAATCCCATGTCATTGATTTGGTAGAGTTGGATATCAAAGATGTTGAAACATTCATGGAATGTATAGTGGAGATCTTGGATAATAAAGAGAAGGTACTTCATGGGTGACAGATTCCCTTGGATTGTTTTTTGTGGTTGCATGGTGGCCAGGAGTATAGTACATGGGAGTGAAAGGCGTAGATTCTTCCCCAATAAATGAATTTATTTTGAGTTATGATTGTCTGACTAGTTTTGATGTGACACATGACCTTGTTTTCAATGGGATTAGTTGTTTCCTTGTTCTATAATGATTGAAGAGTCTCAAAACATTTTAAGGGGAGGACCTGACCCCTATTCAATACACATTAATGCGAATTTGAAAAAAACTGTGCGGGAGATTTAGAGCCACCCAAAGCGGATAATATATTTAAATAGATGAAGGCATTTCCCTAATCCATTTGTATAGACAGTGCAAATTTTTGTTTTGTGTGGTTTTTTGGGGCATTATATGTTAATGAGGTGTTCTTGGATTACATGGTTATCACTAAAACGTTCAAACAATGAAAGGTGGTTTGTCCTTAAGATGTATCATATGGGGTGGTTGTTCATAACGATCCTCTGTCTTGGTTTAGTTTTGAATTATTGAGGATGAGAAAAATTTAATAGGTATCTGATGTAATCAACCAGACCCCTCAATCCCATTATTTTGTGAAACTATAATGTTTGAGTAATTTTGGCAGGTATAACTGACATAATTCATGAGTTTTTCAAAAATACAGTTTTTTCGAACGGTTCATCACCGAACGGTGACACCTAATAGTGGCTCACAAAATAGTGGCACACCAAATGGTGCCTCACCCAATGGTGGAAAACAAAATTATGACAACCAATGGGGGCTCACTGAGTGTTGTCTCCCTTAATAGTGACACCAAATGGTGAGACTGAATGGTGGCTCCCCAAAAGGGAGCTCACCAAACAGTGGCACCAAATGGTGGCTCACCGAACGGGGGCTCACCAAATGGTGGCTCATTGAGAAGTGTCTCATTGCACAATGACATCGAATGGTGGATCACTGAGTGGTGTCTCACTGAGTGGTGACGCACTAAATGGAGACACTGTGACTCACCCAATGGTGAGTCACATCCAAAAGCATTACAAATTTAGAGTTTTCCCCATTTTCTCCATGAATTCCCAGTTTCTCTCATCTTACATTTTAATAGAAGTAAATAGAGTTTAAATACTTTTTTGGGAGTTTCTAATAGCTTTTTAAAGAATATTAATTATATCATTAATATACTAATTATATATATAATTTTAAATAATATAACCATGTGGTATTATCTATGATATGATATTAACGTCCTTGAATCAATTTCTCGTTATATTGATATAGGATCAGGTTTTTCTATCGCTGAGGTCCTCTCTTCTAATTTCTATTGATGCATAGAGAAAACATCATCTCAGACAGTTTTTGTTCCTATGATATGGCCCCCTTGTCCAGTTTTCATTAGAGATTGTTGCAACTCATGCACCCCTATTTGGGAACAATATGGTGTTTTGGTCTCCTGTTGTTCCAGGTAGGGATTTTCTTAATCTCTCTTTAATTGTGTATAATGCGAGGGGGTGTACTCTTGACACCTTGTGAAAAAATCTAAAACTGTTGTAAATATGAATATAATAATGAACAAATGATGTGTAGTGATAGAAAGATGATGATAATCCCTTTTATTTATATGATATCCTTGGTCCATCTCTTGAATCATGTGGTTTTTTTCTTCTGAAATTCATGGACAGTGGTGGTCTTTGAATGTGCACACATGATGCATTATACATATGGCTATGCTGCAATGACTATAAACATAATATATGATTGACCACATATGTCTTCTAAAATAAAATGGATTTCATGTGATAAAACTTTGGTTTTAATCACCCATGAATAATGAAGGTAGAATAAAAGAATTGTGTGGATAAAATCTAATTACTCTCTGCTTGATTTGGTGTGGATGTATGCTATGTATAGTTTTTTGGGTTTTGTTCCCTGTGTGGTTTTTTTATTGTGGTTCTATAACTAGGGGTGAGACTATCTGTTTGGGGTGTTACTATTGGTCTAATGGTGTCTCAATTTGTGAGATTGATTAATTGTCGAATTAGGGGAATTTTTTTGTACTGCGATAGCTTACGGGCAGGGGTTAAGAAGAAGGGTTGTTGGTTTGCACTTTTTTATCATTTCATGTTTATTAGGGTAATGGGTGTGGTGTTGTTGTGTAGTGGGATGATAATTTTTTTGTGAGACGATGAAATAGCTGGGATAAATTTCAATAATTATTTTTTCAATGTCGAAATGTGAATAGGTGTTAAACGGGGAAAAATGAAGGGGAATATTTACTCTGTGTTCTGATATGGAACGTTTTTAATTGTTTTTATCCTTTTGAGAAAGGTTCTAGGTGTTGTTCATTTCAATTACTTAGGTACGGATAAGAAAAATAAATAAATAAATTGATAAATACAGAATGAAAATTGGTTAAATGAATTGGATGTAGTATAATTCTACTAATTTAAGTGACCATCATTTGTTGTTATACGTGCATGTATGGGTAGTAGCAAATGTGGTTTGTGTGGGATGGTTTCTTGTTGGGAAACCCATAGGTTGGGATGAGTTTTTTTTACATATATTAATAATCATTTAGTTCCTTCTGATTTCTATACCCACCCCACCTATCTTGAGAACTATGTGACAAACACCCTCATTCCTATGTGGGAGGGTGTATTTACCAATATATCAGTGGAGGATGGATGGATGGTTCTTAGATCTTCCCTGGTTCCTCTTCAATGAATTTACCACAAATCACTCTTAGGGTAGGAAGTAATTTCCTGATGTTTGTTACCAGGTCTACTCTACTAGTTATGTGAGACATGGTTTGTTTCCCAGGTGCCGTTAGGATGAGCCCCAGCTATTTTGGCACGGGTGTGGTACCTTTGAAGACGTATGTGTCTATGGGTAGGATTGTGGTTTTGTAGTGGACTACGTGTGTATATACAAGATTTTTGTGGTTGGTGGCCTGAGTTTTTGTGGGTGGTTTTTGAACATGGGGCTTTTGGAAGATTAAGATGTGTAAAGAAGTTCCACTTAACCACTGGGTAGTGGTTGGGTACCCAAATGTCGATGTTATTACTATATAACATTACATGAATTTCATTATTTGGTGATAATGACACTATTATTTTAGGGGGAGATTATACCCTGTAATCTGCTTCCATGTTTATTATTTTTTTACATGGGAATTAGAATGCTTCTCCCACTTATGGATGAGTGACTTTGGTTTTTCTCTACTGAGTATACTTGTATACACACCATACATACATTAAATTGTTTTCAGGTTTCTATGGAGATTATTTATAATATGCTAAACCATAATATTTCAGATGATGGATATGGTGGTTGTTTCACTACAGAGTTTTATTTTTTCACTTCCCTTGGTGGTTTCTTTTTATTTTCTGAAGATTTACTTTAATCCAGAATATGGTATAGATATTGGAAACATTCTATATATTCTTCTTGGAGTTTTTTTAGATTGGTACATCCTATCTCCCAATCATGGTTACTATGAAAAGGATAATTCCTCTCATTTTTGTGTGATTTATATTCCATTTGTGTTGTTCTCTAACCTGGGTCCTATTGGAGGTGAGACTTGGGGGGTCATTATCTATATTTCCTCTTGAGGAAGGATGGACTTGACATATTTCTATCCCTTACATCATTTGATGATTGGGGTCATGACTTATTCACAATTTAGTTTGAATAAAATAAAATGAATACATACTGTATGATAAAATTTTAACTCGTGGTATTGGTTTAGATTCAATTAATTTTTTATTGGTAAGTTCCTATAAAAGTGGGTTCCTATAGGATGGAGGCAGATAGTCTTAATCCTCGAATATCATAGAAAATTCCACCAATTGGGTGGTGTTTTCCATTTTTGATTATAGATCTTCTTATTTTTAGGGTATGGGAATATAAAGATGATCCACACATTGATTCTAGAATTCATCCAATTATTGTTGATATATTGAATGTAACTCATTGGAGATTTCATTCTCATTCGCTTCCTTAGGTAAAATAAGTGGAATATCATTTCATTTAGGTTTAAATTTATGTTCATTTTCATAATATGATGAATGGAAATATGAATAAATCAAATCCATTTCTCCTTTGATAATGTGAAACTTTTCATCAATAACTTGAATATCAATAATGAGTTTGTGATTTACCACTTCCTCCTCAAAATCAACTGGGTCAAATTCTTCAAAAATGATTGGAGGGAATGAGGAGAACTCTTCTTGTGTCTTGTCCACCTCATGATAGAATTCTGTTATGTATTCCTAGAATTCACATAGCTCCCTATAAAATCCTTCAACCACTAGTTGCCTAATAGTCTCCAGGAGATCATGGATGGGATCCTTGAATTACTCTTCTCTATTTATTTTGTTTTGGGATTCACTGATATATCTATCCAATAATGTGATGTCATCATCTACATACTAGGGTCATTTAGCTACTAGTTCTTAGACCTATGATTAATTTTTTCATGAATAGAGTCAATGATCATTATAAAACATCACTGTTATATTATTTATGTTTTTTATAAAAGAAATGAATTTTATATAAAATTTTTTATTGAAAATTATGAGAAAGGTTTTGACTGTCTCCCTAGAAACATTGTTAGTTTTGACACACACCTATAATGGGTTGTGGTAGAAGCTATTAAATTTATCCTAAGGGTATAATATCAGTGATTATAAAAAATTAGTCTCCAATGAGTAGGGTATTAATAATTTTTTCACTAGTGTGGTAGTAAATAAATATTAAAATAATCATATTGATGTTATTTAGAAAACAAGAGTAGTTTATGTTTGGGGAAATTATAAAGTGGGAGAAGTGAATGTTTTCCTCCTAGGGTTATACCTTTTGTGACATCATTATTGTTATTTAGAAAAATGAATACATTAGTTTTGAAATAAAATAATTAAATTAATTGAGTATAATTTGTTTCTTTAATTCAACATTGATTTATATTTATCATTGTGTAGTAGTTTTAATTTTTTCACATTGAATTATTCATGAAATACCAAATATATTATTGATTTTCCCTAAATAAAAAATTAGACTATCTTAATTTCTTAACTTGTTTTAGAAATCACTAAAACACTCCATTACATGATTTTTTTAAATATCAACCATTTGTATTATCATGATAAATAAATAAAATATGAGTATAATAAATATTTAAATCAAAATAAATTAAATATTTTAAGAATAAATTAAAAACCATTAATTGAAATTAAAATTCATAAATTATTTAAATCGAGAACCATTAATTTAAAATAAAAAAATTTATTTTATATATACCAATTTCAAAACAAAAAACATCAAAAAATGGTATCCCCCAGTCCCGAATATATATCATAATTGATTCTACCCCATCATACAAGAAGGGGTCATGGAATATAAAAAATATGGAGTTGTGGGGCAGGGGATAACGAGAAAAGGATAAAGAATGTAGAATGACTTAATTTATTTTAAGTGGGTAGTGAATTAATTAATTGTTTATTTTATCTTTTCTTTCGGTTACAGGATGTTTTAGAATGGTCTATTTCACCTACTTTTACAAGTGAGGAGCGATATTATTGGATCTAATATTGTTCCTTCTAACGTTTTCACATGATAAATACATAAATATCCTAATTAAAAAGGTGTCCTCATTAAAGTTGTTCATTTCATTCTTAGACATTTTTTCTAAAAATTTAATATTTACCCATCATGTGTATAGAATATTATGTTCGTTTCCACTGATAATTTATTTTACCCAAGAAGACTCTTCATATTCAACATCTCTTATTACCCATGAATTATTTACCTTGAATAAGTGAAATTAAATCATACAATACCTCATCAATGTTGTTCATATATGTCTTGTGTACATACTATACAAATTTCAACCTAATAATTTATTCATATAGATAGTTATGTCTGTTATACTCTGAGAATTAATTCTACCCATGCAGACTCTTCATAGTCCAAATCTATGGGATCCTATGCATTAATGTCCTTAAAAACGTCATATTCATGTGTATACACCATGAACCAAGTTCATAAAGGTATAGTATGTTTTAACTCAAATTTAATCTTAGTTGGTCTGTCAATATAGGAGATATGGTCTAGAAATATAAAATCATTTGATTATTTCATAGAGTTAGTGGACCAACTTGTGAGTTTGTTTTGGGATTCAAAATGGATGAGTAGGCAGTATGTCTAGAAGAATGAAACAAATCCCCAAGAACAAAATGATAAAATAATAATTTTTCGATTTTTATCATTAAAAAAATGTTCTGTATTAAAGGAAAAAATAAAACATTTAATATATAAAATAGTAATTTTTTCTAATAAAGCTAGAAAATACCACTAAAATCATAAAAATGTGATAATTTATCTAAAATTATCTCTTTTGGGGTATTAAAAACACTGAATCTCTATAAATTATTTTTGAAAATATATCTCAATCAATTTTGTTGTCCAAGGATATACAGTTATTCATTCTTCAATATACTGATAGAACTGTGATAGATTATACATAAAATTTTCCTAATATGTTGAAGCTCTCATTTAAGATAGTACAAACTGATGTGATAAAGTCTCTATGTTTCAAGTTGGTACATTGATATGATAGTCATACTATGGTTTACATGGAGAATCTTCCTTATTGTACATATATTCTAGATAGAGTGTTCATAGTTGAAATGGACATGGCGGGAAAGTTAGTGTTGATGATAGTTTCTTCTTCTCCTAGTGTAATTTTGTTTTTTCTTCAAAGGGGAAGAGGAACCACGGTGATTCTCAAAGTGTCTATTAGTAGAAGTATTTTTCTAAATCTCATATAGATAGTAAAAAAGGCCAACTGATTTTCAACTTGAGTGGAAGGCCTATGCATTTAAGTAAGTTTTCACTGAGGAACATATGATATATGGCTCATGTGGACACATGGGTAACATGAAGAAGTTATTCCATGTTTATCCAAAACCAAGTAGTGGAATAGGACCATCAACACCTCTTAGAACTATAGTTCTATTAGATGACTCACATATAATGTGGTTCAAGTCCATGCATAAAATATTATGCTACATCACATAATCGAAGAGTCTATAGAGGAATGTGATATGGGTCCAGTGACCATGAGAGGTACCATCTCAATAAAATCATCATTAGTGACTTTATTATTTTATATTGGTTCTTCTCAATCATTTATTTCAACCTTTATTGAAATATCCAACATTCACATATTATTCTTTTATATTATGTGATGGATTTTACTTCTCCACTTAGAACATAGAGAGAGAAGGGTATCGATACCCCCTCTTGTGCTTTCTCTCTATCCTATGAAATTCTTTATCATATTTTTCTGGTTCATCACACGAATCAACATGATGTAATATTTAGGGTGGATGGGATCACATCCAATAAAGCCTATATTGAATGTTATCTTTGACTGGACTCCTTTAAAGCCCAAATTGGGTGTTACAATCATTTAAGGGGAATGTGACCGTAGGTCGAGTAGAGATGGCCCATTTTTTCTAGTGTTGGGTAAATGTATATCAGTGTTTTCTTTTGATGTGGTATGATATTCTTAATGTAGTGACCTAAACCCAATTTTCCATGAGATTCCCAACATTTGTCTTTTTGACTTCTCTATTTTTTCACTTGTGATGGATATAGAGTCTTCTATCCATTTTGGTTCAGGGTACATAAGTAGTATATACCACTTTTAATCACTTGAAACTATCTAAAATTAAAGAGTTGAATAATTCATTGGATGATATTCTATGGAATGTTTTTATGCGATCAAGTGTGTCACAGTGGGAGACATGAGTTCCCGTTGATAAGAAGGATGATGGATCCATTCACCTTTGTACTGATAATCAAAAACACAACTGGGTCACGGTGAAGAACACGTATCTGTTTCCACAAATTGATGATTTGTTTGACTATATGAGAGGTGAAAATTGTTTCTCAAATCATTAAATTAAACATGGTTACCATCAGTTAATGAAAAAAGAACCTTAAATTCAAAAAACCTCATTTTTGATATGTTATGGACATTATGTGTAATTTTTCAGTACATTTTTGTAACCAATTATTCTATAGTATTTATGGATTTAATTAACATGATTCTCCATTATTATCTTCATAGTTTCATGGTATTATTTTTCTAATTAAATCCATGTTTAATATATATTTGAGGAAGATCAAGTGTTTTATCTGAGATCAATACTAGATATATTGAGAAATCACTATGTTTTTACCATATTTTGAAATGTTTTCTTTTATTTAGGTAAGTGGGACATGTGGTGTCGGATCGTGGTATTTTAGTTATCCCAAAAATGTGAATGATTTCATGACATGGGAACAACCAAATTTATTTTTTTGTGATTCGGGGCTTCTTGGGGTATTTTGGGTATTATTGTCATTTTGTAAAATACTTCAAGAAGTTGGATTCTATATTGAATACACTAACTCCAGAGGGAGGGATGTAAACATGGGATGAACGATTTGGGAATATTTTAGTTTTGCTAAAACATCTTATCACTACTGTGATGGTGTCGACTCTTCTCGTGGCTAGGAAGGACTATGAGGTCCATTATGATTCATTGAGTTTATTTCAGGGATGCATTCATAAGAAAGGTGATCATGACGTTGCTTATGGATCTTGTCAGCTTAGGCCATAGGAAATGTAATAACGTACCATTGATCTTGAATGTGCAGTTTTGATTCATATACCTAATAGTTGGTAATGATACTATTTATGAGAAAATTTTTCCATGTTTTCATAAAAATATATCTAGATTATATATTATGCAAAAATAACTTCATCACTAAAAGTGGAGTACCAAAAAACATTCGACATTAAAATAACATACACCCTAGGGAATGATAATGTTATTTTAGGTGCTTTGAGCAAGAAAAAACCAACCCATACCATTTAATATTAATTATAATTATAGAAATTGAGTGTTATTTTCTAATAATTCAATATTTTTTTTAGGAATCAGCGACTGAGGCTTCTCTGGCCAATATTCAGTTGACATCGAATCTTCAAAGGTTTATTCTTTAGGAAAAATATCTCTATGATGAGTTCCACATTAGTTGAGAGTTTCTTTATGATGGGGATATTTTTTACCCTATCAATATTTATGTAGGGATTTATATTCAATTTGAATATATTTTTTTGGTTGTTAGCTGTAAGGGATGTTTTGATTCTTGGTTTCCAAAATTCTCAGTGGGAAATGTACCATGGAAACAAAATGATGTTATAATAAATGAAATGTATATTTTGGTTGATTGGTATTAATTGAGGAATTGCTAAATTTTCCTCTCATTATTATATTTTCCCACAAGTCAGAGTTGATCACCAAAAATGATATGGTTTTATTCATATGCTTTAAGTGCATACTTGGATGTGGGATGATATATCAATGGACTTCATGGTGGGGTATCTAAACACCTAAAAATGATGAATGTGATTTGGGTTATGATCAGTCAAATGACTAAATAGGCTCACATTATACTCATTTCTGCTACAAACAATGTTGATGAGTAAGTTAGTCTCTCTGTGAATGTTATTGTTCTTTTATATGTATTATTTTCTACTAAAGTCTCTTATGGAGATCGTCAGTTCACTTCCCATTGTTAGAGAGGCCTTCATTAAGAAATGAGAGATTAGTTCTATCTGATTATGATATATCATCCATATTAAAATTTCAAGAAAGAAAGAGTTATATATATTCTTTAGTATTTTCTTCTTTATTTTGTTCTTGATTTTGGTGGGAATCTGGATGGCCATTTGGGACTGGTTGAGTTTTTATATAATAATTACTGTTACCAGTACAAGATCTAAATGAATCATTTTTATTCTTTTTATTCCTTACCTTATAGATGTATTCTTTGTTGGATAGAGATCTGTGAATGTTACATGGTTCTGATGAGAATGGTTATGGAGTTGAAACAATTATTTAGTTGATTAATTAGATAAAGATAATGGAATAGAAGTTGTATAAATGTTATAATGATCAAAATCCTAAACCAATGGAGTTTTTAGTCAGTGTCCACATGTTCATGAATGTTTCCCACATTATGGATCATCAGCGACTTGGTTGGAAAGGGAAACATCCTCCTCACTTTGTGGGATTTTTTGATGGTTATATCTAGTGGGGACAAAGGATTATTCTATAAAACAGCCACCATATCGAGAATTGATACGTAAAATTTTTTATGTGATGAAGATCCATAAATATCTATCTGTTCAATCCAATTTTTTTACACGGATTGATCAGGATGTTTAACCTGATTTATCTATGACTAGACGTCCGATTAGGATAATTGATTTGGAAACAATGGTACTTTATGAGTGTATGTTAATTGTGTTTCAAGTTATATTGAATCCTTGTTCTGATTTTCATGACTTATGGGAGAGGGAGGCACTTATGAGTGAGCAGTGACCTCATTTTTTTCTGGGAAGCTTCATTATAGGATTTATGGGGACATAATTTTTCTATATTATGAAGATTATATCTTAATCGTTCTATATTTAGGTATTCATAATCCTTTATTTTAATATTGATTTTGGAGTGATTAATTTAAGGGTGATTTTGATGATAATATTGTAAATATTGACTATTTATGGGTTTTGCATGTTTAGCACATGGTATTCCCAAACCATGTTCCACGCAAAAGAAATTCATGCATAACGAAAAGTGGGGATTTTCATGGTTAGTGCACAATTTGAAAAAATATGAACCCACATAGGATAAAGAATAAACCCCCATTAAAAAGTGAGAACGATTATGGTTCATGGATTTTCTAACAGTTTGAGATTGTATATGAAACCATGCATAATAGTGATAATTATTCTAAAAATTATTTTAAAAATATTTTAAGACTTTTTTACTATTCCCAACTGATTTTTTAGATGCATTACAATTTCTTCTTCCAAGATAGATCCTAAGAGGTGATTTTTTCCATCAACATCCTTCTAAATGTTACTTTATCATGGAGAACTATTTTCAATCTCTACCAAGTTAGTATTCCCCTTTTCTTTCTCCTACTCTCTCTCACCTTTCCTCACTAGGAATTTGAGAATCTATTTGTTGTTATGGAACTCAATCCTCCTTATTAGAGATATTGGATCTAGGATTTATTTTTGGATCCTTGATGATGATGATATCAAAAGTGTTCTTCCATTAAGGTAGTGGGTTTTTGAGATCATGTGATCCCAAGGTAGGACATTCCGTTATGATGAATAATTTGACGAACTATAAATCTCATGATTGAAGTAAAATTGTTTTATTTAAATTCAACTACGTGATAAATTTATTTAAATTGGATTGATAATGACCAGATTCCATATAATTATGGGATTTAGATATGATTTTATAAGAAATTTATAAACAATACCAATTAAATATAATTGAGGTGAAATTTTTTAATTGATGGAATTTTGTGAAATTTAAATTTTTTGGATTTAAATTTTGAAATTGATTTGGTGAAATTGATTTCAATTTGTTATCTTAAAAAATGGCTAAGAATTATTTTGATAGAAACACAATAATTTTTTTTTTAAATACAATAATTTGATTAAAACCAAGTTTAGCATTTTAAATGTAAAATTAGAATATTTGATATAGGAGAATGGGATGAATTTTATTTTAAATATCCTTAAAATAAATTTCCCATCATTGATTTCCATTAGATCACATGAATTCCAATGTAGTTAGTGAGTTATTTTGTAAATCAATAAATGATTTAAAATACTAGTAGTTAACAAATGTAACATGGCACGTCCATAATGGGATGTGGACACATCTCTCTAGTCAGTATTGGGGAGGGCATGCGTAAATATATTTATGTGAAAACTATTGAGTGTGAGGAGTCCTATATCATGGAGCTAATATAAATTTTAGAATACGAACATGTGGGTCACTTGTGTTTATTTGAATCATATATATGTATAACATTGTTTGTAAACTATTTTCTATGACTTCCGAATTTATATAAACTATATTGTAAAAAATGTTTGTTAAGCTAAAATTTTAATTTATTTTCCTTCATTTAAATTTAAAAGTATGATTTGTTTTAAATAATGGTATTGAAATTAGATTTCTATTTTTTTAAAATGGAATATTTATTTATTTAGTTATGTTTTGGAATATTGATATTGAATCCTTCATGAGAATAAAATGGGATTCTAACTCACACCAAATATGTGACTTTAGGTGTTTCTAAATTATCTCCTTATAGGTTCAAGAAAGGGTAAAGATATAATTGGAGGTGGCTCTATGTGTTGATCATTGGGATAGAAGAGTTTCATCTAGTGGTTCCTAGGTAGGTATTGGGTTTTATCAAACATTTTTGTATTAATTTTGGCTGTTAATGAATGAATTACGTATGTTATAGGTATCCCTATAGTGATTAATTTGTATGAATATTGACTTTATTATCTTTATTCAAGATTTTTTTTTGTAAAATACATTCCCATAATATTTTGAATGATTATTGGTGCCATTATCCAATATGTGGGGATTATGAAATCAATTCGAGAAAATTTTGGAATCATCTCAATTATCCAGATACTAGGGTACCCTGGAATGTTTGTGACACCAGAGATTACACATCACCTTCTTGAATCATAATATCCATCTAATGAAAATAAAATCATTTCATTATACATGTAATCACAGTTCCCACCATGCAATTTAACAAAGTTAACAATTTGAATTGCAGCTGTGTATTAAAATATGATAACTTAATGATTAATAATGATAATTGAATGTTGTTTCATTATTGATAGAATATTTCTTCAAGGAATCTTAATTTATAACTCTCTAATGCGGGTGAATTGTAATTTTAAAACATTCAAGTATCCATAGATGATATCAAATAGTATAACGGTTTCGAATAAAATAAATTTATCTAAGATTGAGGATGTGAAAAGTGTATATACACCCATATCATTAGGGTCATAATCTATGGAAAATAGTGGTCAAACAAGAATGGCCTCTCTGTATTAGACATTTTTAGGTAAAATACATTGATGTGTGGGGAATTTGATCTAATAATTCCTTTCTATGTACAGTTATATAGTTGATTATAAAAAATTATTTGTCATACTATTCGTGAGAAAAATTTGATTTTTCTCTACACTTATAAAAAACTCAAATTCCATTCTTTCAATACTATTGGTGGGTTTTAACAAATTAATCACATATTGGAAATCATGTCCATACATTATTCCCTATAGACAAAATATTATTACATTGATTATTATATATTATATAATTATCTTAATTTCCAATGAATATAGTCTTCTTTAGGAACTCCATTTATATTAGAACGATATTTCATAATTTATAATTTGAATTAATTTTCTGAGAAAACAATTCCATTCAATAACATGGAATTTAAAAATTGATTTAATGAATAATATATCTCTTGGTAAAATTTACAATGTCTATAGAATTTATCTCTAAACTAGTATAGTGTTCATCATACCAAAATCATAATCCTCCTCTTTTAATATATGAATTTTTAACATCCTTTACATTTCAGTTCCCTGATAAATGAAATGAATTTTTATATAATACCACACCAATAAATCTCCATTACATGAATTTATACCATATTCCCAAGATTTATTTAAAATTAATAGAAAACATTGGGTTGTATATACCTTATGAAGATAGACCAATATGAGGAAATTTTTATTTTCATAAATTCCCAAAGAGATATAGATATTCTTTAAGAACATTGACCAGTTATTATCAATGAATGGAAGTGTTTTCCAATTGAATAATATAGTTTTTTATATCATGAAGTGGCCATCATAATTTCACCATGTTGTGGATTAGAATGTTACTCTATATGGGTGGAATTATTTTTTATTACTAGGGTCAACAACCAAAATATGGTTTTTATCCAATTTTTATCAAACCAAAATCATTAAAATTTTTATGTGGAACATATAAACATTGTCTATAAGTGTTGATGAAGGTAATTTTACTCATTTTCATGTCGTATTTTTATATTTAATGACACATAATTATATCATGACATTTCAAAAAATACTATTCTTATTAATTTTTCTATTTTTTAACAAACCGTTTTCTACTTTTTCCTATTTCTTTTAATTACATAACCTATGAAAACATTTTTCATGTTTGTTATCCATAGGACCACATTTTTTCCTTACCATACACATTGGGAAACAGACTAGAAGTGAGTGTACAAACACTATCATTGTAGAGACAATGACCTTTATATCATATCTATATAACAAAATATAAGTAAAATATTAATCATTTTATTGATATCAACAAGAATGGTACAAAATAATAATTTTACATTGGATGGAAATTTTTTTGTATAATTAAATAAACCTACACCATAGTTGGTATAATAAATCAAATTATAAAATTTCATGAATAGAAATAGATTAAAAACTCAATGGTAGTCCCATTAATTCTTTCTTCTATCCCTTTACATATATGTTATCCAAAAAAAATATATCATATATGGTTCCATTTCATTTTCCAATTTCCCTAACCATGAGATCTCCTTGATCATCAATATTCTCTTATAGGTTTTGATTAATAAAACCATGCATGACATGACTAATTCATCCTTAAAATGGTTTTATAGTTATAATAGGTGTATTTCATCATAATAATGAATTCAAATCAAAGAAAAAATATCAAATACAAAGTTATTGTGTGTGAAGAAGGCTACCAAAAGCCTCTAAAATAGCTACATTGGAATTATACTCAAAATTATGGTCTTGAGGAATAGTAATGAAGGGTTATCCACAAGGATAACAAATATAACATAATAGAACCATTTCATATAGGCTAGTAAAAGCTACAATTTCTTTATATCCCATCATCACGCTAGACTAGGATGTAAGATATCAAAATCCATTGCAATCACATGTCAATACTTAAGTCTATCATTTTTTTTATGCTCCCCATATTATACCAAAAGGTCCTCAAACTCCACTAATAATATAATGAGTATGAATTTTTGGTCTTCTCATATCATTCCTAAAACTTTTCAATAGTCATTAATATGACATGTTGTTAATATTCTCCCTCTAATAGGTAGTCATACAATGAAGGTACACATTTCATTGAGTGGAAGAAAAATATATCCAAATATAATATTCAATAACATAATTGTATCATTTCTTACACACAAACATATATGAGATCGTGATCATGACGTAATAATGATTTATGCCATCGTGAGTACCAAATAAAATTGCCAAGTGGATATAACATCCATAAATGGTATTGGGAATGAAACTTCAATCTAATCGATGAGTTAATACAAAATTACTCAAATTATTTACTCCAGAACCATATAAAAAATCCACAAAATGCATTTTGTACATGTGGTGGATGACTATAATCGCTTCTGTATTATCAAATTATAGTCATTGAAAAGAAACAAAATGCATTCCATGTCAAAAGGTGTTTATATAGATTCATATACCTTTTAGAGTACATCCATAGTGGTAGTTCTAACATACATCAATAGAGAGAATATAATTTGATTGAATCCACTGTTGATTCAAGAACATTTCATTAGTTCATCATCAAATATAATTTATAACCATGAATCAATTAAAATAACATCATTACAATGTTAATTTTACATAAGAACATAGGTCAATGTTGATCATTAAGAATAGTATTGTCTCAGGTTGGACAGTTTATGATAAAATACCATAAATAAACATTTGGTCATGATAGATTTAACTGTAGTCAATGGTAATACATTCACTCGATGAATCGTCCCTCGATCTACCAATGCATAATCATCCGTATGTTATCCATTTATAATTATGGACACTAAATTATACTTCCCTAAATAATACTCCATCATGAAAATTATTATGAAGAATTTATTTAATCAAAATACATATAATATGGCTTTATTTTATGTTTTATTTAGGATATGTCTTGATTGGTCGTCAATGAGCTTTATAGTTCAGTGTTCATTGACGAGATGACTAAAACATAATTTCTTCCACATATAAATCATATATAAATCATTGATCCATGAAAATATCTCATGGAGGATGTGTAATTTTGGGTCTATCGTTAGATAACATAAAATTCTATCATTAATGGACTGGTGTGACATTGAAAAACAATGAATTGATAAATGTGATATATCAACATAGGTATGCGATGAACAAAGTATAACTTTTTTGGTTCTATATTATGTAATTAAATGGGAAAAACAAAGTGGAAATAAATCACATGGGTTTTAATTAATACACACATGACTAGGATCCACTATCAAACTAGTGGCCCAGACCGACAAGAGAATTGAACCACCAGTTGTTGGGTTAATGGCCCCTGGTATATTAGTTTGTAAGGAAGAAAAACGTGGGTTCCTCCAACACTATTGTATGGATGGTGGAACATAATCATTTATCTAATGGGTTCAACAGTTTGATATAGATTTATAGTAACCCCACCCCTAGCTAAATGGTGGAATTCTTCTTCCACCATTAATCACCACCTCATCTATAAAATATAGACATTAAATATCATTCATCATATAAATAGAATATAACCTATTAAAACCCATAAAAGTGAAAATATATAATTTAGGGATTTAAACAATAAAAACCTACTCATACATAGATTTTTTTTGGAAGTAATCATTTCCCCCCTCTAATTAATTCTCTACATCCAATAGTAATGTAAATATTTCTTCTAAAATAAAGTAGTTCATAAAACCTACTCATGTTCCTCTAAATCTGAATCCTCTACCAGAATATATCATGATTTTATTGAATTTGTATATAAAGTAAAAATTTTCACCATTGGAAATTCATTCTCTCGTAATTATCATAGCGCATCCAAGGTAATATACATCATTATCCAATTCAATATCCTAATAGAAAATAATGTCCCTATGAACATAATGTTACATCCCATGATGAAAATTTAAAAAACATCAAGTACTCCATCTTTGTGGGGAAGAAAATCCATATAGAATAAAATAATTTTATTGTTCGTGGTTATCTCAAATGGTCCAACATAACACATCATTATCTTCCCTTTCATTACCAAACATTGGTTTCCTAATTGAGTAGTCACTCTAAAAAATATTGTCACCGATATAAACTAAAATGTTTTCCTACTTTGATATTTATAAGACATATACATTCTTTAATATGTGATAAACATCTTCTAAACCAATTGTATGGCCTCAAAGCTATCTGTTTCAATATTGGGCCTGAAAAAATTTTCCTCACCAACCTAATGCTAACAAATCACTAAATTAAATTTCCAACTATAAATAGTTTATAATGGTATAAAAAACAAAATCCAACAATGTTTCACTATCAACGAACATAATTATTTTTGGAGTTTATCCAAATATACTCTAAAATACAAAATTATCCATATAATTTCAATCAGTTTATCAATCCTTCAGTTTAACATTCAATCTATATAGGGATTTCACATTATGATCAATTTTAGTCAAATCCTTATGTACCAATAAAATAATTTCTGACAACCAAACCAAATACAAGCCTCTAAATTTGATGAATTTCTCAAGGGAACTCCATTTAAGAAAAAAACACTTAGAAACATATCAATTTAATGTCTTCCCTAGAATCATTCTTATCATATTAGAATTAATTGATCATCCTTAATATGGTTAACTAGAATAAACTATCATCATTATTATTCAACAATGCCATTCATAAACCAATGACATAGTTATTTATGAAATACTCATAGTATAAAGCATTATTTAGATGTGTCTAGGGGAAACCATAGGGATTTTATTTCATAGATTGTGTCTTATAGTAGGTATGCACTTGTGAAATGAATCTAGAAATTTTTAATTTTTCATTGACTATCAAACACACCAGATAAAGTCACGGAATATCTCAATCATTCTAGGATATACCTGTAACATAGTGAAACGAAAGTGTCTCATCATCTCTAATATGACTTTATTTGGGATTAAAACACTCTCAAAATAATGGATCAAATAAAATTATTTAAATATAAACCAAGTGTTATGTCACCACATGTTAGTTGTTTACACATAACATCACAATCTAGAGAATATTCATGAATATCATTCACTTGATCTAATAAATAATATGTGATCACAAATGGGGAACATGTCATCGTCTCCTTGTACACTATTGGATCCATCATCGAATAACCAAAAAATATAATAAGGGGCCACTAATACATTAAAATCCACTCATTATTATGCTAATTAGCCTACATGTTATGGTTTTGAGAATATTAATTATTTTTTATCCTATCCATTGTGTATAAAACCTCAATTTGTACCATATAAGTTAACTCTACCCAGTGTCTCTTCCACAAAATAGGATCTATCTGTTTGAATTTATAACAATGGATCATTCTGGCCATGTAAGAAATAATTATCTCTCTAAATGAATACTATAATTACATAATAAAATCATTAACCCTGGATTCCAAATAAATATTTTGCGTAGGAATTTTTTTGTCATGGGGATTAATCTTATTTGACCCATAAAATGATACATTATCCCTTTTAATTAATAATTCCCCAAAAACCATGTTATTCATAGAAACACATGTAATACTCCAAGATAGTCTTATTATAAATCAACACTAGAGATGTAGTCATCCTATATTTATTTTAATGAAATATATCCTCACACATATGTAATTCCAGAACCTTTACACATTTCTTAATTATATTAAACATGATTATTGATACACCCGCGATTTCATATATAAAAATATGAAATTAAAGTAGTAAACCAAGAATCCTACTGATCTAAATGAAATTATTGGTAAATTTCTATGACATCCACACTTTAAATTTCTATGTGTCTACTAATATTCATATTCCATAAAGAAATATTTCAATTTTATTTTACATCATGAATACTAAAGCGTCTCATTGAAAGTTTGGTATAAATATTATGTGCTCATATGGTTCAAAATTATATCATTATATGAAAGGAATTGAACTATGGGGTTAGGAGTAACAAAGGATGCATCCAAAGAACACCATAATGAATGTGCCATGATATGGTTGGTAGATCTGGTTCATTAGATACATGAAAACTTTTGTTGAATTAGACAGTCTAAACCACATCAATATATAATCATATTGGACATAACAACTCTTAAAATATATTATAGGGATATCAAACCATATAATATGAAAAATATGATATCCTAGTGGAATATTAATATGGAGGAACATTAAGAATCCACAAAAATGATCAAATAGATAATTTATCAATAAATTTTTTTATCAATTCCTATTGGAACTATAATTCAAAATTCAGAATTCTCTATATATTAAATGACTGTGGTAGAACATCTTCTGGAAAAAATATTTTGAATCCATAATAATATATAAATATATATATTTCATTACCATAATAATATAATTACTCAAATTATACATTTTTCTATTTCAATGTTACCACTTCCAATGTGATAAGAGTATTTCAAAATAATAGGTGCATTGGGCATGAGATAAATATGGGAAAAATCCTTCATAAGAGGGAATAAGTTTGAATTCATTTGTAAATATGTTTTGATAGAGGCCCACAACAGTAGAAAAATACATGGGAGGTATTATTGATATGTTTTAAAGACACATGATTTCAATCTATCCATATTCATCCCATTCTAGATCATGTCTATGAAAACTCAACCATCTCCAAACTCCCACTCACTGAACATCATGAACGTCTCTCCCATGGGAAATAAAAATGATACTCGTCCCTATAAATCTTGGATCTATATATTATAACACCATATTTACATAGAATGTAATTAAATACCATCATCTCATGAACCATGACATCAACATATTCCCATACTGGGAAATAACTATAAGTAACTCTTGGAATTGTTGGAGACACTCTAAATTATTCCCCAATGGAGAATCAATGGAATTTAGGTCAAAAGATAAAATTGATGGTAAATGAATTCCATCAATAAAATTTGTTCATAATGATTAATGGGATGGAATTAAATAAAAAATAATTAGAAATAATTGAAGACATAGGAAAAATAAATTTAATAAAAAAATGATTTCTCACCATCATATTTTGTATTTTGATCCATTAATTATAATCATCTCACCTCAGCACTGGGACCATATCCATAATAAATGTGAGTATTCTGAGTCATTGTCATTTGGTATTTCTATAAATTTACCAATATTGTAACATGGTTACCTTACTAACTCTTCCTCTATTCTACATGATATACTGACCACATATCTCCAGAATAAAATTTTTGGATGTATCTCAACTTCCCATAATATCATCACATACTATGAGGTGCTGAAATGAATATGTGAAAGTGGACCATCAATCCATATATAGATAACTATAAAAATAATGTAGATGGGGTTCCTGAATCTCTTATTTTATTCCCCTATTTTCCACTACTCAGCCTAATCCATCTCCCATTCATATTTCATCAGATATAAGTAATGATCATTGAAATTGAATAAATTGATTATCACCTTCACATTAAAGGATGGAATAAATATAGTCATCAGGTCATCATTGAATCCCATATATAGTCTCATAGCTAGAAGGAACTGTCATAATTAGTCTATGGATAAAATATGTTCAATGGGAAAATCTGCTCTGGATAATGGAATTTTCAAAAAAAAAATATCCTTCTATGTCTCATTCCTATCAAAGTGGGTAATAAAATAGAGTAGATCCATGAAACATAAACCAAATAATTATAGCTTCTTTGATATCCTCTATTCAATATGAACTATTGTCCTCTGTCAAGAATTTCAATGATGGTAAAAATTCCATAAAGACATGATCTTTAAAGGACCTTATTGGAGACCCTAAAAACTGTAAACCTCTCTCAACGAGTCCCCTATATTTCATGGAGGATCTATATAACATGAAATCCCTCATATTCATATTTCATAACATAGGTGACCAAATTTATTTCAATAATACCCCTATAAATAATGATCCAGTCCCTTTAATACTATTATTCACTAGATCCCATAAGGATATTGAGCGTTTGGAGTATAAATTTTTATTGTTTCGAAACATGGACTTTGAATCCCATTAAACCAAGGTAGGAAGAATTGGAATGTATTTCATTAAAGATGGGTGTAAACCCTTGGTCCTTAATCTGACCACCCATGTGTGGTTTTTAAAATATTATTGATTAATAGGAAGAGGTATAGGGATTATATCTATAGTGTTATTTTCCTATACCACATTACATAGTGGTCCCATAATTCTCCATAAATTTAATATATTCTAAATTTTGAATGGAAATTTTGGACACATAAATAAATTGATACATATCCAAATCATTCTATGAGATGAAAAAAATTGTTCTCATATAATGACATCAAAATTCCATGGAATATCCCTCATATCACTGCCAATGGTTATTCATACCGATAAGTTAGTAAGTATAATATATTTGAAAAACACAATATAATTATTGAGATCAAAATATTGTTACCAAAAATAGATAAATGAAATAATTGTGGAATAAAATTACATCACTCATAAACAATATTTCCCTATAAAATATTAATAGTGAAAGTAAAGTTATTATGGTAAATAACTATTATATACCACTCAAAAGTAATATATATGATATATAGTCCTTCCACCTAATAATTAATCATGAATGCAATCAAATCTCAAAATACTATTTGAAAAAAATATCAATGGCATCCCTATGGTCCACTACATATGAGATGCTTAAGAACATGTTAGCTCTATGACCCATGTCCCAAACATCCAAACTAATTTCTAACTTATTACATGTTATTTAAAACAACATAATTTGTTTTACTCTAATTGTATTTTTAATTCTCCAAGACATACCATAGATCTGATGTAGGGAACCTGAAGTTCCCCTTTGTGAATCCCCCTTTTCATGAGGTTGTTGACTAGTAGTGGGTTTATAAACACCATCACTAACGATATTAATCCATCACAAGAATCTCACTAAAAAATAAAAATGAAATATTAAAAAACCAATTGATATTTTATTGGAATAAAAACATCATAAATTAGTATCTGATTGGTCATATATAATATGAGTAATGAAAATGTATTATTGTGGGTAAATCCAATATGATGTAATAATTATGATAAATATGAAAAAATAATGAAACCATAGTGTTAGTCCTCGAAATTATATCCTTGTACAATTCCATCTAAATTATACACACAAATATTTCTATCATCGTTTTACTTTACCTTGAATGGATCCCTAATCATGATGTGAAAATAGACATCAATATAATTTTTTGGGGTTTGAGTAATAAAACCCAATAAGACGCCATTAAAATTTCCATAACACGTATTCTCATGTATAATAGGATTGTGTTATAATTAAAATTATTTCTAATTAAAGGATTAAAATCAAATTCTGAGTGTTTTTATATGAACCAATTCACCACAAATCCTAACAAAATCATATTTGTCTTAGTTATATAAATCATATTCATAAATACATAGAGTCTTGGATTTTTGTGTGACCAATATATATCCTCAAGCAGTCTCGTAGAATATACTCCAGTTCATGAAAACTTATATTCAAAACATATCTCCATCATGTATTGGGCTATAATCTATTAAAACATATGTTTTTCAAAATTCAAGAACAATGGTCATTGTATCTAGTAATTTCCCATGGTATTCAACAACAATATCATGTATCACTATTCAATTCTATCTTATACACAACATTCTATCACTCCCATTTCCAATTTGATGGTGAGTTTTTGTCATCATTATCCATCATGCTTACTCCCCCCCCCCCTAACTGGTAATCATAGAACGGTGGACCACCAATCATAGAATACTAGAAAAATAAAACAAATGGAAATATAATATAAACAAGACTAATATTTCAATATATAAAAATATAATGAAGAAAAGTATCTAGAGTCTTAACATCTATTTTCACCTTGATATCCTCAGATGTTAAACTTGGTCTAGTATGATATAAAACCCACACTTCTTTAATCAATCATAACAAAATATTCTCATGGGATATAATTACATAGAAATTTGATCATTTCCAATAAATATGATATTATTATTAATAAAAAATAATAATATCATGTATAAAGGATATATAAGGAAAAAATTAAAAGGAACATCCTACATCAAGATTGTTGATGATGTACTACAATATTTTTCAATGTTTCAAACACATGACCATGTTTAACACACATGGAAAATTGTATTTAAATATATTTAGTACAAGAGTGGGTCTTGTTTAATCAATTAAAATATTTAGAAAGGATATTAGAATATATTATATGTCATATGTTGAAGATCAATACAAATGTCGGTCATAGATTCCATCAGTACAACTGATTTTGATATATGTTGAAGCTGAGTGTATAGTGAACCATATATTTCATATATAGTTATTAAATTTTAATCGATAAGTATTCATTCATAACATTATGATTGAACGAAAATTATATGGGTTTTTTTTCATTAAAAAATTATATTCATAAAAACCATTACCATCGGTTATCAACATCATATCCCAATAAGTAATTCATATCTAGCACCTCTCATATAAATATGTTTATAAAAATTGTTCCTCGTAACATAGGGAAGGTATCTATAAGAAACTGTGTGCTCTAATAGATGGTAAGCATAAGGTGGCAAGTCATGAAATATCTATTACGTATTATATGGGAATAAGTAAATGAGAACAGAAGCCTAAAATTAGAAGACATGCCAATTATATCAAATATCATAATTTTACATAATGAATTAAATCATTACATTTAATAATAGTTGAATGAAAAATTAATTAATGGGAATGATTAATGACTGAATAATAATAACAAAATGTGTACGTTTATGGCATACACATAATTATATAATATGATTTCCTTATTCAAGGCTAATAATGATGATAATATTAATGGATTGAGTTTACTCCATCATCCAGCATTTCATTAAATAGGGTTCAATCCCAATACTATAATAGTGTCTAGAGTCCCTTACTAAAAAATAAACACTCCACATTATAGATTTATTTTATTTATTAGATATCATATTTTTCAAATAAATAGTTATACAAAATAAATATATGACAACTATCACATTATTAAAATCTTATTAATGTATATTGAAAGATAAAAAAATTCATCACTTCATAACCTATGGAAAGGAAATGATATTCGAAAACAATTCATCGAACCATCATATCATAACCCATCAATATAAAACATGGATCATAATGGTTTAATCATAACATAATTAACCCCTGGGTAATAAATGTGTTTTAATGATATGTCATTAAATCATCATCAGAATCGATTGAATGATTGGAATCGGATGAGATCATTTGACCATATCACCAGTAAATAATTTTTAATGTCAATTCATGTTTTCATATAAAAAAAATTCTGTTAAAAATTCATTGTATCATTTCCTGTATGAAATAAAAATTTTACATTCAAAACAATAATATATTATATTATATTGTCACAGACTTTATGGAAAACACTTCTTGTGTTATCATGAGTACCAGAAATTCCTTTCATATAACGCATTTTGAAACAAATTTTTCATTATCATTTTCAAAAATAAGTCATAAGTACCATGTTATAAAGAAAAATTCAAATTAAAACATTTTTTATTTTTTTTCATACACATATCCTATGGTTTTACCCCATAGTAATATTTTTTTACCCTTAACCAGTATGACAATGTTATAATATTTTTATGAATAATTACGACAAAAATATATTAGGAATAATTATAAAACATGGAATAAATGATTATAAATAGTTATTGCATTTTATCAAATTCAATTCATTGATATGGAAATTTTAATTTAAATTCATTCATTCAAAACAAAAAGAATCTATATATTCTAGAAAAACATTTCTGCTCTTATATAAAATTTTATTATACCAAAATTCAATATATATTCGATTCTAATGACATTATTTAAATTTTTCCTAATAAAAAATTAATAAGTTTACATTTAGAATCACGTTAAAAATATGTATCTCTATAAATTAATGAAATTAAAATATTTTTTTCAATAGAAATTATTATATATCTGTATTCATTGAAAAATAAACCATTTTCAATAATTCACACAAATTCACTCTACGAAATTTCTTACCTAATGATTTAAATAATTATTTTATTATTTTCAAATAATTTTTCAATAATTTGGTGATTTCTTTATTTTATCACTAAAATATATTTTAATTATTATTTTCTAGCTATTTATAATTAATATAAAAACATTAAAAATTAATATTTCATTATCAATATAATTTATTTATCAGACACATAAATATTTTTATAAATATTTTCAATATTATTATACAATCAATTTTAATGGATGTGTTATAATGGTTTACTTCAATTTTTTCGGACAAGAATTTGGGATTTTTGTATCATAAGGTATCATTGAATTTACGTTTAATTATGTATTTTCCTAACCTAAGGACTGCTTCACCCATGCCGCAAGCTTGTGGGTCACATGGCCTCATGTTCACCTCCTCATATGTTATAGGCTACCAAAATGTAGTGAACGTGTAAAGGTATTAAAGCGGGGAGACTATACCACTTTCTATTTTATATATCAAATATCAAGGAATATTCATAATTATAATATAGAATATGATGCAATACCCCTAATGTAACAACATTAACATGCATATAAATTCAAATAATTCATGTTCTGTTTTCAAACATAATTCATGGGGAAATACCACTCCTATGTTCATTTTTAATGATCAATTAAATTTAAAATATTATTATCAATAATAAGAATAATTAATGGAATGTAACTACTAGATATCATAACCCATTTCATTGGATTCAACATATTCCTTTAAAGTAGGTAAACTGACATGCTTATTCTATTCCCCTAGATTAACACATTTAGTTCAATAAGACATTGAAATAAATTCATAGATATCAAGGTATCAATTAAGAGGATTCATGGTCATTAGGGAACAATACTAAATGGGAAATTCCATTAATAATCTTGGAGAAACACATAAGGGGTTCTTGGGATCATTAAACATATATAAAATTAAGGAATATTCAATTCAATTTATATTTATATATCTGCCAAGCAAATTCATAGATAAGTACATCTATAATAAGGGATGATTAAACTTTGAAAAACAAAAGGGTGTCCATTAATGTGGTAAATCTCCTATATTCTAATAAAAAAGAGTCAGTATAAATTAATTAAGGTGAAACAGTCAATAAGATATGATGAATCAACTTTAAAGGGGATGATCAACAAATGCTTGTTAGTGGCACAATGACCTAATTACAAAACAACAATGCATGATGGAAAATTAAAATGAACACAAACCATATGGCCGAAGATTAAACCCCACATGATACAGACCTCATATTTGATGTAGGATGCAAATAATTTGTGATACATACCAAATCACTATGAAAAATGGAAAACAGGATCACACCTATATATTGTAACATATCAAAACCAAAACTGATATTGGAGGTAAGAGTTTGGTTGGCATTAACGTAATGAATCTAATTCTTCCAAATAATTGAGGAATTGGTACTATATATGGGTGATAGGGATGAACCCAGTTATATGGAAGAGGAATCCCATGATGTTGAAGAACTAGGTGAGATGATGGAGGAAGGAGAGAAAAAGGAAAAGGGGTTTTAATATTAAATAGGTGAAAATAGTCATTTGACCAAAACATTTGGAGGGATTATTTAGCATGAATTATTTCACACCAAGCAAAAAACAATGTAGATCCAAATTTTCCTGCATACTAGTAGTATTGTACGATCATGTGTCTCAGGTAACACGATTGAAGACAATTTATCCGACCTATAAGAGCCCCTATCTGCAACCACATGGTTTCATAAAAACAATGTGGGCTAGGTGCCATTATTTTCCCAAAACATGTATCCCAATATGTTGACAAATATATTAGAACTCTAGGATCTTAACAAGCATGAGATACTTTTGGAACATTCCATTGGTCACAATGAATTTTTCCCATTATTAAGAGAAATATTCATATTAAAAAACAAATGATCCCAACCTTCATAAAAATATGGGTCGTGACAACATAACATATTTAATGCATCGTGTGCTAAAGATAACCCTTTGATATTAAAGAAGTGTTTTTAGAGAATAAATCTTTCCACTAATCTCGTATATCAGCTTCTAGCACAAATTTTCCATCATGTACTTCGTTTTTCTACCCTAGCACTCATACCATGGAAGGATACCATCCTCAGAGTGTCTTCATGCTCTGATCAACAACTTGTAGGGGATAAAAACCGATGGGGGAATATATATCCAATTCATCCCCTTCTATTTATAATATATGAAATGGGTCAAGATAGTATATATGAAGCTGATATACATGTTATACATCAGTATTGACCGGTATCTCTAAAGAAGTTCCAATTGATAAGTCACTGGTCTGATCTCCTTCACAACCTTGAAGGTTATAACAATCCTTGGTGAGAGCTTAAACTACATCCAAATAGGTCTATAAACTAGGATGGGTAGGAGTCACAAAAAAACCAGATACCTGACATTGAACTTGATAGGTTTATTGTCTCTATCATTATATGAAATCTGTCTAGATTGAGCTATCAATATGCACATTATGATCACATTGAACTGATTTATATTCTCTATATTGGGACTTTGTCAAAGGGTAGCTACTACACCAACCTAGAACTTTCATAGTGGTGAGGGGAATAGAATACCTTATAAGGCTTCATAAGGATCCATCTTTTTTATATCATGAAATATATTATTATAAGAAAACTCAGTGAGGGGATTCTGTTTTTCCCAAAAACCCCCATTTTCAAGAATGCATTCTTGGAAAATGTCCTCTAGAACCTAAATATTACTCTATATATTTCGATCGGTCTACAGGTAATAGGTTGTTATAAGAAGAACCTATATAACCATGTCCTTATGTAAACCCATCTAGAACTATGATATAAAATGATCATCTCTATCATAAATGATAGATTGAGGATCCCAATAAAGTCATACACCTTCCCAAATGTGTAGACTTCATAGTTCATCTTCTAACATGTTATCTCACACATGAAATATGTGTTCAATTTTTCGCAGACCATTAAAGAAAATGTTGACTGTAACTTTTCCACGATGTGATCTAGTTAGACTAGTCTCTTTGTTCATCGAAATATAATCTCATCTTCACTCAGGAAGGGAAAATGGTTGTAGTATCCATAAAAATTATTGATGTGACTCCATAAGCAAATATCATGTGGTAAGCTGACTGATGAATCCATTAATCTCATGTTTCATACTAGGGCCCCAATACTAAAATTTTTGTTCTCAATACATTTTGGTGAAATCGGGGTGAATTGAACATGTTGAGGCATGAAATTCAGGCATTAACATCTCTCTTATTTATTTTGGGACCCATACAAATCCATAGAACAATAAGGTATCACCCGAATACTAGGTATAAGCTAAATACATATCATCAATTGACATTATTTGACATTAGTAAAATTCCCCCATGAACAAATAGATTTCTCATTCTCACCCTTTCTAGAAGAGAATAAGTCACTGCTAATTCTTCAGGGATGGTATGACCGTGGAACTCTTGAACCGCAACATGCATCTCTGAAAAAAATACATAACATTTTATTCACCAATGGATTCTTGAACAACCTATGTCTTAATATTCTGTCTCAGATAATCGAAGAATGAATTTATTTTAGATCTGTGTTGGCAATATTGAAATCAAACAACTGTAGTTACTAAACCCACATTCATTGCCTGATATTCATACCCTATTGTGTGTGGATGTACTTAAGGATTTGTTGAATACTGTACACCATGAAACTCTCTCTTGGAAGATTTTGTCGGTAACAATATGATGCATTCACAGTAGTAGGAATCAGGATATTGCGCATTGGATATTTTTTATTGGTAGGCCTCAACAAAAGAGACACATATTCAATGACTCACTCATACTACATCAGGATAACACTAATACTAATACCAAATATGTTATATTATACCACATAGATTCTTCCATGATCTAGTAGAATACATGTCAATGTTTACGTTAAATGAAACTTCCACTCTTTAAGAGTTGATTCAAAAATATGTATCCATATTAATTTCACACCATTCATTTCCAAGACGGTAAGTGTCTCTACATGGTGTGAAAAATCTTGGATCATGTATCCTTAGTAATCATAAATCCCCTAGAAACATCCAATCTGAATGAAAATCTTTTGATACTACAGGGAAACTTTATCTCTATGATTTTATTAGTCTAATGAAACTTTATCCATAAGGGGCCTTTACTAAAATTATCATAGTACTAATTCTCCCTCATTATGTTCAGCATGATTTGAAGATGGGTTTCATGATTGTTTGTTGAGAATGAACAGACCATGATATCTTCAACAAAGACTACCACATAAGAATCCATATACTAGTGGGAAAATCTATTCCAAATATCATTAAACACCATTGGTGTGTTCGTGAGTCCAAAAGGCATGACCAAGTACTTGTATACACCATAACTGTCATGACCCCCCACCCTTTAAAGTTACCCCTCTGAGGATAGCACTACTTAAAGGGAGATAATGACCCCAGTTTCCCGCATCCAGTAGGACCCATGATGGGGACTAGCACCAATGGTATACAATCTCACCAAATTGGAGTTATTTAGCTCATTATGAAAACTATATTATGACATAAGATGGTTTACCCAAAAAACAATATATATATATAAGAAGAAAATTCCATCTAACATAAATGTTTACAAAACTATTAGAATCTCAATAAAGAATCCAAATTAAGTACCAAAAGTAAGCTAAATCAATGAAAAAGAAAATATCCCAATTCCTAAGTTAGTAATGCAAAGCACGTCCATGTAATCCTCCTAGATGTCTAAGAATTGTTTTATATATGTAGGGTGAGCATAAAAGTAAACAAAATATTAAATACCTAAGTCTATCATACACAAGTGAAATGGACATTATTAATTAATCTTTGAGAAAATAGTATATCCATATAGCACCTAAAAGGCATTCTAGCCATCCCACCCTCAATAAGGCACACAAACCAAGTAATGAAAATCTTGTAAAGTAATATAGTAACCATGTTGATGATTGGGTAACCCACACCATTAGCCACATGTTTAACAGTGGATTCCAAAAAAACATCCTCATGCACCCAATTATTCTAAAAAACCATGTCATATCTCGTCCGCACAAACCTGGGCCCCACAACCAGACCACATCCCATCATATAGACCATAAGCCACATCACATCCCTCCCATAGATAGCTTGGCCACAAAAAAAATCACATCCCTCCCATAGACACATGATCAATAAACCCCATCACATCTTTATCATAGACACATGGGCTATAAACCACATCACATCCCAATCAAAGACACATGGGACCCAAGCCACACCTCCTCATGTAGACACATGGTAAAGCGTAAGACATATCATCCAAAAGCCACATGGGAAAGAACAAATCACCCGTACACACTTGACCTTATCAAACAAAAACCTTTTAAATTAATCTTGGGATATCACCACATGGGAGAGGGATTAGGGAAGACCGGTTGGCCATCCATCCATCCTACCATCGAGATGTTTGGGAAAGACACCATCCACATGATGATGGGGCTATTCGACATGTATTACTGAACCGAGGTGGGTTCTAATATAAATCATAGGGGTGAATACATGTATATAAATATATGGTACCAAAAAAACATACCCAATCTATGGGTTCTCAAAAAACAACCATTTCAAAACACTTTAATCTTTGTTTATACCTATAAATTTACAATACCACACATCATGCCACCACCTCCTTTCTATTTCCAACCAACTTAAATAATCCATTACTATTCTTTATTCAAAACTCAATTATTCATTCTGTTAACCCTACCAAACAATGCATGTTCCAAAATATATTAACCAATTATTTATTCATTAATTAAACTATTTTCTAGAAAACTAATAAGTACAACACACAATATGAATCATAGAAACACAACAACACATAGACTGAACACAACCACCATTAGAAACCCTTCTCAAACATTCCAAAATCAATCAACCCATCAACATGATATTCCATTAATATTTCATGTTGATTTCTATTATACAATTTTATACACCACACCACCCAATCCAACCGACAACACATACTTGTGATTCAAAAATTTAACATAGTTCAAACCATAGGTTATCCACATATCAAAACATCTAAAATTCACATTCCATTTATCCCACACACATATACAATATTATCCCACAAAAAAATAATCCCACATTTCAAATCAAAACACATTTCTACATATGATGAGTCATCCCTTATTTAATTAAACATGTTAAATCATGGGGTTTCATAGAAACTGTGTAATTGTGGGGCGTCCATTTATTATCCAATTGTACGTGATTTAAAACGTTCCATATGCAAGTGTTCAAAAGGAATAAGCCAACATGATAAATGTTTCATGTGAAACCAAGGACCACCAACTGCCATAATATTTAGTACTATGTTTATACCATATAGTAAAATTCATTATAATAACATCAAATCCAGAACACAAAATGAACATTGGACCCCTCTAGCCCTTTCAATTAATTTACCTAGTTTTTATATTTGATTGGTGTGGAACAACTATGATATGAAGGAAAAAAATTAGATATCTATCACATGATGAAAAATCAATGTGAAATAAAGGAAGACCCTACCATGGAGAAGCTTTACAAATCATCTACGCACCGTTGGGTGAAGAAGAATCCCCGAATGTTTCAACCACACTAATAGAAATGATAATCAACCTATTGCAAACTATATGATTATAAAAGTAATACACAAACAAATAACTAACTCCAAATAATACCATGACAGTGAATCCTAGAGAAAGAACAAGCGGAATCATATGAGAAATAAGAGAAAACTCACCAATGATTGATCACAGATCGATAATGGACAACCACCATTATTGATAGGTAATCGATGGAGGTGTAGCACTTGATGGACTCCTTGGGGAACCTATGGATTTTCTGGAATGAGAGGAAAATAAATCTACATTTGAACGAGTAATGGTATGAATGAAAAGAAATTTTAAAATAGCACATGATCGGGGTATTTCATGAAATTTAATACCCTTTAACATCATGTAATACATGGGGTTGGGATTCCGCTAAAAACATATCACCTATCAATTTTATTTTATTCATTAAACCTAAAAAAATTACACGTCGTGAAGCCTTCATGAAAATATGTGATGAAGATTTTCATATCCTGTAACATGATTAAATGACGTGTAATCACCCTACATCCATCCTTGAGAAAACTTACCTCCCAAAATTAAACATGTGCATCCAGAAAACACTTCAATCCTCCAAATCCAGAAATACAATAGACTTGGAGGTCACAAGAAAATACATTAGATACTGATCCAATGATTGTATCCCTTGAGGACCTAAAACCAAGACTAGAATAAATAGGGGTCCAAATAACCACCTCACAATATACCTAACAATGATCATGATATGCATGAAACACTGCTAACAACCAAAAACATTAATGTTCAATGATAAACCACCATGTGTTTAAAAGATATATTTGAAAACCCCACATCTAAGAACACCTCCTCCAATTGTTGTAACACAATGACGATAAGTCACACCTCACAAGCACCCAAACCACATTATCTGAACATTGAAAGCATGGAATTATGTCATTCATGATATGATACTATCCACTATAGGCATCACTGACTCACCAACACATTTTTGATCTTATTTTAGTAAAGGTGTCTCAGTTTGAAATTAGGTATTTCCCTTTTCACATGATAAAACATTATAACATGTTTCACAAAACACATCTCAGACCACGGGAATCCAACCCATATAATATAATTTTTTTATTTCATTACATTAGTAAAAAACAATCCAAAACTCAAAATAACTCTAGCTTCTAGGAATATATCTAAATTTTATACTCCCAAGTACTCTCATCAAGGATACAATTACTCCACAACTTGCGATCCAAATGAATAGTCCATTCATGACTCACCATCTACCAACGATCCTAGATCTCTACCATCATCACTATATATGAAGTGAAATCATCGATATCAAACTCTCCCTAGTGAAGGACATGGTAATCATTGTGAAGATACCGACAATGTTGAGAGATATGGAAATGTCATGGATCCTCACCAACAACAGTGGAAATTCCAACTGGTATACCAACTCACCAACTCACCGCCACACTTCAAAGGGTCTAACAAACCAAAGAGAAAGCTTACACCCTCTCCCAAACCTCCTCTACCCATGTTAATGTGAATCCATTAGAAATACATATCCTCCAACCTTGAACTCTTAGGGACCCTTCGGCAATCGAAAAAAAAATCATCCATTCTTCTACTGCCTTCAACCAGTATTGAATGATCAGAACTTTCTCTATTATTCTCTACACTACCTCGGGGCCAAGAGAATCGGCCTCCCCAAGCTCCTTATAGAATAATGGAGAACGACACAATATCTAAAAAAATTATCAAATGGAGGCACACCAACAGATGGTTGATATATGTTATTATAAGAAAACTCTACCAAGGATAACTATTTCACCAAATATCCTCCAAAGTCATAAACACATGTTTCATCACATCTTCTATCATATGGATATTCTATTCTATTTAGCTATCTGACTAAGTGTGAAAAGCAGTGTAGAGCCGTAACTGGGATCCAAAAACATAATGTAATCCCCTTAGAATAGTGAAGTAAACTGCACATCCTGATCAGAGACAAAGTTACCCAGAACTCCATGAAACCACACCAACCCATCCACATACCTATTAGACTAATCATCTACTTTCCCTGACTCTTTAATACTTGAAAAGTGGGATAATTTCATCAATCAATTCACTATCACCTAGATAGAATCGTAATCTTCCTAAGCCTTGGGTAACCCTGTGATTAAATCAATTGATATGTTGTCCCACTTCCACTTGGGGAAATCTAAGGGCTATAGAAACCCAATGGAAACACGGTGCTCTACATTCACCATCATTCCAACTAAGCACCTTACCACAAACTATGCCACTTCATGTTTCATCTTGGTCAACAAAAACATTTTCATCAAGCCATGCTAAATCATAGAAAATCAGGGGTGTATAGCTGATGGTGCCCAATTAAACACATGAAGAACCCCATTATGCACCACTACTGTAACAAGAAACATGCCACAATACAAAATCTTGGTCCAACCACACTCCAACCGTCCCTATAAAGCGTCACCAGGTCCATCACAATTGCAAAACACATCTACCTTTGATTCTCCCCATTAAGACTCCCCCAACAATTGGATGAGATAATAATTTGATGCCATCTAGAAACGTCCTCTACCACCTTACACTTTGCTTATATGTGAAAGGCTGCCAACTCTTCCAACACTTTCCATCAATCATCATACTCCAGAACAATATCCTTCTGCAACATCATGCTGAATTAATTGGCCTTGACATTTCTCTTTCTATAGATGTATGAGATATCAAAATCATATCCATGAAGAAACTATGTCCACCAACACTACCTAAATTTCATTTCTCACTGGGGAAAGATATACCTAAAACTCTTATGATTCATAAAGACTAAAAAGTTCTCATGGATCATGCAATGCTACAAAAAATAAACACATAAAAACTACTAACAACTCCAGATTGTGGGTGGAATAGTTACATTCATTGGAAAATAACATCTAAGAACCATAAGATATTAAATTTCATTGCTACATCTTGAAACATCCCATGCCCAGAAATGAAGCATCATAAAACACATAAAACATCACCCATTCCTCTAGAAACTTGTGCACTTGATATCTATCCAACATCCTATTCAGATAGCGGAACACCAGCGACAAATCATCCTTCTAAAAAATATCGATCCTTCCTAGTTAGAGATTTCAATGAAGATGAAACCCGGGAGAAATCATGTGAAAGATTCTAATAATAATGAGAGTCTAAGAAAACTGCTAACCTCTTCCCCATCCATGGGTGCTGCCTAATAAACAACTACATCATCATTTTTGGGATCCACTGCCACACCCTGTAGTGAAACTATATGCCTATGGAAATGCACCTCTGATGATCAGAACATACACTTGATGAACATTCAATAGATCCAAAAACAAAAAAGAAAATGGAATAGAGTCTGGGTATTCTCATCACGTTCCTCTGATGAGTTTTTGTAGATGAAGTTTTTAATGATAAACATGGAAATGAACCGGTACAAAACTTCATGGAAAACGTAATTTTTAACCCCCAAGAACATGGATATTATCTTTGTAACACTGAATGACATTACTACGCACTCGATGATCCCATATCAGAACCTGAAATAAGTGTTTAGGATATCTCCCTCCTTCACCCTTATTTTATGGTATCTAAAATGTATATTTATCAAAGGAAACTAACATTTACCCCTCAACTTGTCAAAATTATAGTTTATCCTAAGAAGAGGGTAATAGTTCTTGACCATCACATGATTCACCCTCTGTTTGTGTATGGAACCCCTTAGACCAGAATCCTACATAATTTCAAGCCACACTAGAGAACCCCACATAGACACATTATGGCGGATAAATCCCTTCCTCAGTGGGTTATCTATATGAATACTCAACCCCTTCAACCTAGAATGTTCCATCCAATTCGGATCCATCAAAATCAGAGAGGCACCATAGTAGAGGTCCATCCCAAACTCAACATCACATTGAGGGGGTACTGACAGAACATACATGGGAAAATAATCTATGAACTCTCCCAAAAACTCTTTGAACCTCCAACATCCAAACATATACTAATTCCACAAATAGCTTATCCAACCGGGAAACAATTTTCTCTATTCACCAAAAACCCACCTGATATCTTCTCTCTAAAATTAAAACCACCCACCGAACATCCATATATTAATTCATGGCTATCCTCTAGAAGAATTACATAATAGAATGCATGGAATACAACCATGTGATGTCAATAATGACATCATATGGGGGCATATATACCAATATAAGATCCTCAGAAGACTTATGAAGACCTATTGTTACTCTACAACATTGTCATGGATCAAACATTATGGATTGGCCTTCAATTAAATTACTCAACAACAAGGGCACAAGGAACCTCCTGATGTCTTGTCCATGATAATTTTCTAGATTAGGAGCAATAATGGATTTCGAAACACCCGAATCAAACATGGAAAATGAAATGGTTCTAAAATAATAATAAAACCTCTAGTGATCTTTGGGATGGCTGGAATTGCTTCCTCTACGACGTGAAAGTCATCATGCCTAGATCATATTCCCCTCTACTGATGACCACCTCCAGGACCACACATAAGACCTAGTACCTAAGGGATATCCTATGGTCAACCCTTACCTGCTCCATCTCTCATCGTTGGATCATAATCTTATTTTCCCTACTGCTAAAATGACTGAGTAGAAAATTGTTTCAATGGTTGGCACTGAACCGATACACCTCCACCATACTGATCTCAAACAGCCGCTAGAAACTGATTTTGAAGATGGACACAGACTCCACAGAAGAAACACCTAATCCCCAAGCCCAAAGAAAAAGAACAAGGACTCTATATTAGAATAGGAAGATTTTGGGTTTGACTCCCTACTGGTAAAAACCTGAACGGTCCTTGTGCTTGAGAGTTTCCACAAGTAACCCTACCTCTCAAAGAACTATAATGGCTCTCCTCAAGTGGAAATCCTCCTCATGAGGGAATATTCTCCATCACCTCCTCCATCCTCTAGACATCTAGATATTTTGGAAAAGTAAATTTAGTAACAATATAATGGATCAATCGTTGGAGGACCTCATTTTGATGTATCACAAGAGACTCCTTATCTTGAAAGAGATCTAGGGAAAATAGTGTAGATTATTGTGTCCCTACATTTCATACATTGTAACACCCCAATAATTTATGATATATATTCTTTTTAATTTCTTTCATATCTTCTATTGTACACTACACCAAGATTATCTTGCGACATACGCAACACCGTATTAGCGTGTAGTATACGCAACACTATTATTGGATCGTGTTACACACTTTTTCAAGTTTTTTTTGTAGTAGTTATTCTATGAAACATTTATTGTGTATATATACATATATATTAAATGTATAAATGAAATATTTTTGGATTATATTATACACAACAATGAATTAATCATGCACTACACACAACCCAGTCATGGCTTGTTTTACACGCAATCACGACCTTCCATGATAGTGTGTGTTGTACGCAATACTGAGTTTCACTAAACAATGATATGTTCTTGGAATATTATATAAAATAGCCATTATGAATTGTAATACCCACTTTTTGAAATTTTATAAATTTTATCTTCCAAAATGGACTTCATTTTTGGATTCATAATATCGAAATTATCCTGGGGTAAAATTTTGTAATTTTTCTGAAAACATTCAATTTTTGTTGAATAGTGAAAACACTGAGTTACTGGTTAAAACCGAATTTTTTTAAATAATAATTTATTTTATTTAAATTTATTTTATGTAAAAATAGATACATAAGTCTTATTTAAGTTAAATTTAATTCATTGGAGTCATTTTATAATAATTTTAGATATATAAAACTTTTATTTAACTTTTCACCGTCTTTCACCCACCTCCTAGGAGCATTTGCAATTGTACATAAAACTTAATTTTACCACATCTGTGAGTTGAATTTCGAAAATACGAGAGGCACGGTTAATATCATGGAGTAAAATGTGGTTCTATATGATAAAAATAATTTTTGTGAATAGTAACGTTTTACTTTTATTTACCACGTTTAAAAGTAAATAGGGCAATTAAGGGTAAAATTGATATTATTATTACCTAAAAAGGTACTAATTCTATTGGATAAGTGTAATTTGACCATAAAAACCTTAGGAATAAAATATTACCCTTTAGTTCCACTTGGATTAGATTAGGACTCTTATTATAATTTTATTTAAAGAAGTGTTAAAATAGTTAAAATCAATGTTTAATAACTAAAACATTTTTAATATAGGGTTATACATAAGATAAATTTGACTATAAATATTAATTAGAAAAAAAAATATTACCTATATAATCGGTTTTTATTTATAATTATTATAGAATAAATTATTTAAATTATTTATGACACAATGATGATGCATTAATTACCTTATTAATGAAATATTAACATAAGTGATGTTATAAATAACCAAATAAATGTAATTTGATACTTTATATGAGTTCCAATAATTTACTAGGATCATGTGACATGTTAGTATTTATTTATGTAATTTATTTCGAACTAATCATGATGTTATGATTTTCACAAAAATCAATTACTAAATAGTGTCCAAATTGACATAAAATAGTTTTTAAAACAAATATTATATTATTAATTGTTATTCAATTTTGTAAAATCTAATGTTCAGAAAAATGACTTAGCTAAGGTTATATATATATTAATAATGATCCACTTGGGATTTGTTTGGCTTGTTATAGTAACTTTATTAATCATATAGTGTAAGAAAACAAGAAGGCATGGTAGATGTTTAATTATTTAACATAGAGTTAAAACTAAATTATAAGGATAAAATAGTAACCTAAATTTGCCTAAAACAAAATGGTTGAGAGGATTTTGACCCATCGCCACTTTAGCTTCTATATAAATCAATTTTGAGATATTATAAATAGAATTTGACATCATTATAAAATAAAATTGTATGTTTTTTCTAAGGCGCCCCACTCCTCCTTTATAAAAGGGAACCTCCTCCCTCTCATTATTACACAATGTTGAGCCTTCGTACTGGGCCAAAACCTTCCAATTTCACTTATCAACTTCCCTAGAAACATTATAGAGGATCTGGTCTCCTCAAAAGACCAACTCTAGTGCCTTAAGAGAATGAATAAAATAGGTGTGTAGAAGAAGATGTCATCTCTTCTACCGATTCATTCATGTTTTATTTCTTCTTCAACTTCTTCATCATTAGTTGTTTCATTAAAAAGTAATAACCTAAGTATCAATAATATACTGATATATTATTATAAATATTAAACAACCCCATTTCACCTTTTATCCATCCCACGGAAAACGAAATCACCGCGTGTACGTACGTACGGAATATCGTCTCCACGCCGTGGTGAAATCTGTTTTTCCACCACCACCATACTTGGATGGGTATAATGGTGTAAAGAATAACAATATATGGTTATTATAACATCATAATAATTCTGAGATATTATATCATCCACTAAAATTCCATTTAATTATTATTGGAACGATATCATCGCTCGTGCGTACGTACGGATTACCGTCTCCATGACACGATGAGATTCATTCTCCATGTTAACCATTCGAGAATGATTATAAAGTATATGTAATGAATAATAATAAAATATATGAAATAATAAAGCTAATGTATTTATGTGTATATATATATATATGTCTTCTACTTTCTTCCATTCAAGTCAATTAGGAAAGGAAAACACCATTAATGCGTACGTACGGCCTACAGTCTACATGAATGGTGTATTTCATTTCATTTATCTATCTTATATATTTATATATATATATATACTGAATATATATGATATATAAATCATGATTTACATTATGGAAGTAATTAAATTTTGATATATGTAATAATAATTTCAAGAACAGCGAGTCCAAACACGTACGATAAATAAAACGATTTTACCCAAAACTCTTCTTTAACATGGAATTTAAAAAAGGACGGGTAATATAATGTCATATGTGAACCATATATGATATCATAACAATAAATATGATTATCTAATAACTAAATGACATTATTTAAATCATTATACAGGAGGTTCGGATACGTACGAATCATATCAGACCTATGGTAAGGGATACTTATTCAAATCCCATTCTTATCCGAGATTGTTTATTCGAAAGTATCTACTAGGGTTATGTTTATCATCAATGTCCATATGTTCTCAAAAACCTTTCATAAAATGTTTAATTTTAATCTATTTATATTTAAAGACATTTTTACCCTTTTTTTACTTTTACGACATCGTAAGTAATGAATCTTTCTTTTGTTTACCATATGATGTACTTTTTGACTTTTCAGAAAAAAGTACGTACAAAACGTTTTTTTAACTTATATCGCATGAACGGATTTTTACGGTTTCATAATGCCTTTTTTTCAGGATTTATACTCTACAATATTTCATGGTTATTTTCAATAATATCATTTTCTTTTAAAATTGTCTAGAATTTTGTGAAAAAAATGATTATTAAGAAGAAAGGATATTTTCTTCAAGAATTAATTTCAAGTGTTTTATCGAAACCATTTTCCATATAAGAGGACATTATTTCATATGTGTATGTTTCAAGTATAATATATCTATGATTTACATGGTTTCAATTTTCTTATGATGAATTTATATCCATTTGTTTTATATGGATTATGTTATGATGTGACAATATTTATGAAACCCATTTTTATTCTTTGGGTTATGATAAATGATTTATATTTAGGTTGTGGCACAAGTAAGAATGATTTAATTATGAGATGGGTGGGACCTATATGTCCCTTCAATTAATTGGGTAAAGATTTATATCTCATGTGATAAACATGGCTGGAATGGTAAGTTAATCTAGTTCAGTGATACAAGATTGGAACGAGGAGTGAACTCGATTCCGAAAGGGACTTTGTCCACTAAGATGATCTTGGCAGAATTTCCATGGATACTATGGAAATCATATCATGTTCTTAATGGTCTTCCCCAATTACATGTTTTATTACCATTCTAATTTATCATTATTGATGTTCCATTATGATATATGCCTTACATACTGCCATGTTTTATGTCATTGCTCATGATTTTGATGTTTAAATATTATGTTCATGTATTTAAGTTCAAATTTATATGGTTTATTTTATTTTATCCAAACTTACCATTACTGAGAATTTGATCTCACCATTGATATTTTTTCCTTTCCCCAGGATATAAAGAAAATTTTTAGGTAAGAAAAAAAAGAGAAGATCTCTATGGGAGACTTTGAAGATCATTCCCCATGATTAAAAGATTATGATCCGATTTTCCAAAGACACTAAACTATTTAGGTCCTTGTGTGTTGGTTTTGGTTATGTATTACGTATTCAACAAAATTAATTTAATGTCTGTGTACGTCAAGCTTTGGGTCTCTACAGTTGGTAAAAGTGGAATGGTTTAGTCAACATTTAGAAACTATGATTCGAAAATATTAGTGAGATCCATAGAGATATTTCTATGGTATGTCTAGGGATGTCCCTAAGTTTTAGTATAAGTATAGGTTATATTCCTAGAATTACGGTAACTATATTAGAATTAAAGCTAAGATGTTAGATATTTGAGGTACTCCCCCTTTATTATGTTGTTTTCCCTATCATGATTTTTCCCTCTCACACTATTCTTTTTAGGTTTTAGACGATGGTTGGAACCCGAAGAAACTGTGTTGATCAATGTAATGGACAATGAAATGATTGTCCTCTAGAACAATCCAATGTTATGGGAGATGGGGTGAGAAATCATATTGTTATACTTACACTATCTATGAATCATTATGTACTTCCAAATAAGTAGAGACGGGAGAAATATTATATTGGGTCCTTCATGAGGCATCGTCCACCTTCTTTCAGTGGGTCTTCCAATCCACTTGTTGCTGAACAATGGATTTGTACCATTGAAAAGATATTTTCCATACTTCGATGTTCGGAACATGAAAAGGTCATTATGGCTATTTACCTTTTAGAAGCTAAAGTAGACTATTGGTGGACTCTAATTAAGAATTCAAGGCCCCAAGGTTAAATTGAATCCATGGAATGGGATGAGTTCAAGTACTTATTTTTCAATAAGTACTTCCCTCTTATTCTTCAACCTAAGATTGAAAAGGAGTTCCTTGAGATTAAGAAAAAGGATGATGAATCTATTAGTATATATGAGGATAATTTTACAAGGCCTGAAATGTATGCATCTGGCACTATCATTCAACCTGAATGTAACGTTGATCGATTCTTATGTGGCTAAAAACCATGTCTTCGAAGGGCATTAGCTATAATAGACTTCAGTATCTATGAAGAAATTTTTTGTTGATCTATCAAGGTAGAAAGGGATGTTCATGTTGCATATCCATATCATGATTTTGAAAAGAAACTAAAGATGGATTTCAAGGAGAAATCTCTGAATAATGGTGAAAAGAAGATGGATGTTTCTTTATGCTCAAATTTCGGAAAGAATCATGGTGGAGATTGCCTAAAAGGTACTAATTTTTTTTAACTATCAAAAATAAGGTAATTGAGTAGTTCAGTGTTGAAGTAATGGTAAAAAGGTAACTAATGATTTGAATATAGAAAATACTATAGAGAACGCTCCACCAACACTACAATGCTACAAGTGCAAGGAAATGGGGCATTATACAAATCAATGCCCTAATACAATGGTTAATGATGATCGACGTGAGAAACCTCTTAAGGAAAAGGATAAACAAAAGTCACATGCGATCACTATTTGTGATTTTGAGTATGACAATAATGTTGTGTAATGATTCAGTGTTTATGTAATGGGATTTCAAAATAGAATAATGGAATCTCATTTACGGTATCATGGAATTTGGGAATATCTATTTATTGGCTTTCAATAATTATATGGTACTGGTAATCATGAAAAGTGATTGAAATATGTTAGGAAAGTAGATGATATGCACATAATGAAGGGATAAGTGGAAAATGTAATTTTTCTTAGTATTCATGAGCTTATGACTAATATATGGACAAAGTGATATCATCGTTTGAGTGTATAGAAATTTTGGGATTTCGTAATGTGGAAAGAGTTAACTTTTGACAACATTTATCATTCCACTATGGTTCAATGGGTATTTTGTTTCAAGAGAATGAATGATTAAGGTATTCACATGTTTGGAATGTGACCAACAAGACATATCTTATGATATGTGGGGATAAATGATGGTATTTACAAGCTTGGTAGATGACCTCTCTATCAATCTTTTTCCTTATACTATGTGTTTGGGTAAGCCTATAGATTGGAATAGAATATGTTAAACATAAGATATTATTGTTCAAGGCTAGAAAATTTTGATATTATTTTTGGAATTTATAATAGTATAGTTTTAGAAAAAGGACAACCCATAGAATGGTCAACTACCTGTCGCTTCAGACAAGGATGCGGGAATCGAACCCACAACTGAAGTACGACATGACTTTATCACATACCACTGGCCTATAGGAAGTCCATAGTCAGTAGAAACTAGTTTTATTTTATTAAGAGATTTTATAGATGATGTATAAGACCATTTTAGCAACCATATACGATTAATCTCAGTATATATGGACTTATGTATATTTAATAAATTGTGATAAACATTTTGCGATAGAAACAGATGGAATGACCTATCATTCTATCGCATGATCTTCTAACACTTCAAGAATTACGAATTAAACTTCATTTCTTTTAGAGATGATGTGGAAATTGTTCAAGGCATGAACAACAATCAGATTGTACCAAAATCAAGTAAGTATTTATTTTAATTCAAAAATTTCTCAACATTAGGGAAATGATGTTGAGAAGTAAAAATGTTGTCCTAGTACCCTCATATCCAATGAATCAGATGGTACCTTAGATCATCTCAAATTAATGGATTTGTGATTGTTCTCTTTTTCATAGCCATGTTCTCTACCACTCTCTATCAAAACATGATGGTTATCTTTCTCTCCTATATTCATATTTTCTCCTATATTCTCTTATGTGGAAACCTAGTGATGAGATACTTTGGGTATTCGTTATGATTATAATTCTCTTTTTAAACTGATGATTTAGTATTCCTTTTTATGATGTGAGTTTCTATAAAATAAAAATTCAAGTAGAAAACCATTTATAACACCGACGAATTTAGAGGGAGAAATTCATTTTAAGGGGGGTAGAATGTAACACCCTGATATTTTATGATATATATTGTTTTTAATTTATTTCATATATTCTGTTTTACGCTTCACCAAGATAATCTTGCACTATAAGCAACAATGTATTATCTTGTAGTATATGTAACAATATTCTTGGATCATGTTACACACAATTTCAAGTTTGTTTGATAGTAGTTATTCTATGCAACATTGAGTATATATAAATATATATTCAATGTATAAATAAAATATGGTTGGATTATATTTTACACAACAACAAAGGAATCTTTCAGTACACGCAACCCTAACTTGGTATTCGTTACACGCAATCACGACCTTCCATGATAGTTTGTGTTGTATGCAATACTGAGTTTCACTAATCAATGATATGTTATTAAAATATTATATAAACTAGCCGTTATGAATAGTAATACCCACTTTTTTAAATTTTATAAATTTTATCATTCAAAATAGACTTCAATTTTTGATTCAGAATATCGAAATTTGCCTAAGGTGAAATTTTCATATTTTTCTGAATACTTTCAATTTTTGATGAATAGTGAAAAAACTAGTTATTGGTTAAAAGTGAATTTTTATTTAAATAATCATTAATTTTATTTGAATTTATTTTAGGTCAATATATAAACATAATACTTATATATGTTCAATGTAATTCATTAGTGTCATTATATAATAATTTTATATATATAAAAAATTTATTAAACATTTCACCTCCTTTTACCCACCTCTTTGGAGCATTTTCAATTTTACATAAAACAGAATTTTACCATTTCTATGAGTTGAATTTAAAAAATTTGATAGACACGGTTAAAATCAAGGAGTAAAATGTGTTTCAATAAGATAAAAATAATTTTTCGCGAATAGTAACTTTTTACTTTTATTTACCACGGTTAAAAGTAAATAGGGTAATAAAGGGTAAAAATTTTATTATTATTACCCAAACACATGTCCTAATTCTATTGGATAAGTTTAAATAGACCATAAACAACCTTAGGAATACAATAACACCCTTTAGGTCCACTTGGATTTGATTATTACACTTATTATTATTTTATTTATAGAAGAGTTAAAAGAGTTAAAATAATTGTTTAATAACTAAATCATTTTTAATATATGGTTATACATAAGTTAAATTCAACTATAAATATTAATTAGAAAGATAAAGATATTTCATACATAATGTTATTTTTTTTATAATTGTGATGAATTAAATAATTTAATTTATTTAAGAAAAAATGATGATGCAGTAATTACCTTATTAATGAAATATTAACATAATTGATGTTATAAATGCCCAAATAAATGTAATTTGAGACTTTTTATGAGTTCCACAAATTTTATAGGTTAATATGACATGTTAGTATTTATTTAAATAATTGTTTTTGAACTAATCATGCTGTTATGATTTTCAATGAATACCAATTATCAAATTGTCCGAATTGACATAAAATAGTTTTGAATAAAAATATTATATTATTAATTGTTATTATATTCATAAAAATATAAGGTTCGGCCAAATTAATTATATAAGGTTATATATATTAATAATAAACCACTTGGGGTTCGTTTGGCTTTTTATTGTATGTTTATTAACCATATATTGTAAGAAAATAAGAATACACGGTAAAAGATATATTAATTAACTTAGAGTTAAATCTAAATGTTATGGATAAAATATTAACCTAAACATTGTATAAAACCTATCAGCTGAGAAGAATTTGACCCATACCAACTTTAGAATATAAATAAATTAATTTGGAGAAATTATAAACTGAATATGACTTTATTATAAAATAATATTTTATGTCTTTCCTACGGTGCCCCTCTCCTCCCTTATAAAAGGGAACATCCTCCCTCTTCTCTTTACACAATTTTGATCCTTCAAGATCAGAAAAACACTACCAATTTCACTTATAAACTTCCTTATGAACATTATATATGTTCTGGTCCCCTCAAAATAACAACTCTAGTGCCTTAAGAGAATGCTTAAAATAGGTGTGTCGAAGAAGTGGTAATCTCTTCTACTGATTCATTCATGTTTTCTTTCTTCTTCAACATAATCTTCTTTAGATTTTTAGTTATAAAATAATAAAATCAGTCTCACTTATATACTGATATGTTATTATAAATACGAAACAACCCCATTTCACCTTCTATCCATCCTATGGAAAATGAAATCACTGCGCGTGTGTACATACATAATATGGTGTCCAAGCCGTGGGGAAATCTTTTTTTCCATAACCACCTTACTTGGATGGGTATAATGGTGTAAAGAATAACTATATATGGTTATTAAAACTTTATACTGATTCTGTGATATTATATCATCCCCACCAATTCCATTCAATTATTATGGGAATGATGTCATCGCTCGTGTGTACGTACGGATTTCCATCTCCACGATGCGATGCGATTCATTCTCCATGTTAACCATTTGAGAATGATTATAAATTATATATAATGAATAATACTGAAATATATGACATGATTAAGGTACTGGATTTATGTATATATATATTTCATCTAATTACTTCCATTAAAGTCAATTAGGAAAAGAAAACAGTGTTAATGTGTACGTACGGCCTACCGTCTCCATGAACGGTGCATTTCATTTCAGTTACCTATCTATTATATATATATATACTGAATTTATATGATATATAAATCATGATTTAAATTATGGATGTAATTAAATCATGATATAAGTAATAATAATATCAAGAACAACAAGTCCAAACACGTATGATAAATAATACGATTTGACCCAAAATGCTACTTTAACATGGAATTTACAAAATAACGGGTAATATAAATTCATAAGTGAACCATTTATGGTATCATAACAATAAATATGATTCTTTAATACGTAAATGACATTATGTAAATCATTATACAGGTGGTTTGGATTTGTATGCATCATATCAGACCTAAGGTAAGGGATAATTATTCCAATCTCATTCTAATCTGAGATTGTATATTCATAATTATTTATTGGGGTTATGTTTATCATCCATATCCATATGTTCTCAAAATGTTTTCAAAAAATGTTTAATTTTCTTCCATGTATGTTTAAAATCATTTTTACCCTTTTTTTACTTTTACCACATCGTATGGAGGGAATATTTATTTTCATTACCATACGAGGAGCTTTTTGACTTTTTCCGGCAACAGTACGAGGAGAATGTTTATTTAACTTATACAGCATGAAAATATTTTTACAGTTTCATAATGCCTTATTTTGATGAATTTTACTCTACACGATTTCATGGATATTTTCAATATAATACTTTTCTTTTAAAATTGTATGGCATTTTGTGAAACGAAAATTATTTTTATGAATAGATGATATTTTCCTCATGAATTATTTCCAAGTGTTTTATCAAAACCATTTTCCATATAAGATGACATTATTTCATATGTGTATGTTTCATGTATAATATCTCTATGATGTACATGGTTTCAATTTTCTTATGATGTGATGATATCCATTTGTTTTATATAGATTATGATATGATGGGATGATGTTTATAAAACCGATTTTTATTCATTGGGTTATGAAGAATGATTTATATTTATGTTGTGGCACAAGTAAGAATGATTTCATTATGATATGGGTGGGACCTATATCTCCATCCAATTCATTGGGTAAAGATTTATATCTCATTAGATAGATATGGCTAGAATGGTATGTTAATCCAGTTCAGTGATACAGGACTGGAATGAGGAGTGAACTCGAATTAGAAAGGGACTTCGTCCACTAAAATGGACTTTTCAGTAATGCATTGGCTACTATTAAAATCATATCATGTGATTAACGGTTTTCCATAATTACATTTTTTATTCCCATGCTATTTTATCATGATTGATGTTCCATTATTATCTATTCCTTATGTACTACGCTTTTTTTATGTCATTGCTCAAGATTTTGATGTTTAAATATTATGTTCATGTTGTTAAGATCAAATGTATATGGTTTGTTTTATTTTCTCCATAACTACCCTTAAAAATCATTTGAGATTAGTATTTATTTTTTTTATTTTCTCTAGGATATAAATAATGGTTTTAAGTAAGAAAACAAAAAGTGGAAGATCTTTATAAGAGATGTTGAATATCTTTCACCATGATTAAAAGATTATGTTCTGAGTTTCCAAAGGCGCTAATCTATTACGGTCCTTGTGTGTTGGTTCTTGTTATGTATTAATTATTCCGAAAAAGTAATGCAATGTCCATGTACGTCAAGCTTTGGGTCTCTACATACGTTACATTTACATTATATTAATGATAAACAACACAAAAAATTACACAAAGGGGATCCAATGGTATAGTGACTTGGGAAAACTAAGACCATACATAAAATTTATATAACAAAGAATACATATTTATTTAATTCCTTCCCCATTAGCTACTTATCATCCCTTGAATACTCCTTAGTACAGGTAGTCACATGAAGATATACATCAATAAGAGCTGAGCTAAAACCCAAATAATAGGAAAGATAATTACATGAAATAATTTAACATGGGGTGAGCATAATCATAACATCATTTATATAATAACATGGAATGTGGAAATGAAGAAAAATAAATCATCATTTCGTACTGGTAAACTATAATAGATTGTTGTGAACAAATCTAGTATCATGTTCATACATCATTTCACTTTATCTCGTGATTTTACTAACATTTTCCAATGCATTAGAGCACTGCATGATCCTAAGTGAAACCATCACATCATAACATTCATATTGTGCTATATAATTCTAGGTCCACCTGTCACATAAAAACATTCATATTTCACTATATAATTCTGGCCACACCCTTCACTTCATAAAATTTAAATTATCATGAATTACACATTGAAAATAATTCAATAATGAACAAAAATAACAAATTTTAGGGTATGGTTTTCATCTCAAAAAAAATACATCAATAAGCACTGGATTACTAAAACAATGAGAGAATAACATACTTGATACAAGTACCACCAACCATGAGAGAGAAGTAAATGGTGTTTTTTTAAAAGAAGGGTTCTTTTAGAAAACATTTTTTTGACATAAATTATTGTGGATAACATATATATCCTAGAAAAGTTATGTTAATTATAAATAAACGATTTTTAAGGAGTAACCATACCGAAAATGGAGTTGATGATAGAGAACCTGAAGAAAGAATGTTGTGTTCATGAATTCCCCTTACCATGTATATGAACACTTTATTCACATCAATGTCAAATATAATGACTTTTTATTAATTAATTATAAATTACATACCCTTTTAAACATGAATATGGTATATTACGATTTCATTATATTTTTATCGGTCTTTTTATGAGACATAGTGTTTAAATTCATTATTATGGAGTTTTCTTTGTCTTAGTTTTCATGAACATTTCACTTATGCATATAAATGAAGGTTCGTGTAGAACATGGATGAACATCCAAACCCGATATTACAAGTTATTAATGATAATATAAGAGTTTAATTTATATTTTCATGAATTATTTTATATACCATGTGCATTAATTGTAACGCCCCGACCCCAGTTACCAAGAGTCGGTGCATTATTACATAACATTGGCATGATCACAAGAAAGATCAAATATCGAAAGACCGATTGGTTTAGTAGCCTTGGAAACACTAGATATATTCATAAGTTTTACATTACATCATAAAATGAAAAACTAATACAACAACATAATTTTTCCACAATCCACACTATTAACCCCTCATAAAATCCCTGCAGGTCATTCATAACTTACTTCTTCACATCCTGGGAAAAATAAAACATAGAAAAGGGGTGAGCTCAAATGCCCAGTAAGGATAACAATATTGCGGAAACTTTCATAAATAAGAATAAAAATTTAAGGCAATGTATAACTAAAACAAAAGCCTTTTAGATATGAACTTTCAACATGGTATGGCATAAATAAAATGAAATAATTCCATTTACTTATTCACATGGATATTCTACTAATCGAATAATCACATGCAAAAATCAATAACCACTTTCATAATGTTGGAATGCATAATGCCAGACTATCATAACCACATAGCCAAGGCCTCGTGCCAAGACTACAAATAAGATTTTGTCAAGGCCTTGTGCCAAGACACTAGTTTGTCTCATTAGACCTACCGATGCATCGAGGAGCTATAGCGGGCTCCACCCGTCACTTATTAAGTCCAATGCATTCCCATATGAAAAGGTTTAAACATAACATAAACATTCGTATTAAAACTAGCATACGAAATGTCAATAATTTCACCATAAACTATGAATGGTATAAAAATAGCACATCCATAGTCAAACATATCACAAAACCTTCAATACAATATAGAAGTTTTGTATCATAATAAATCAACTTCAAATAATCTTAAAATCCATCAAAGGATGTTGACGTAGATGAAATCAAAATTCTTTTTAAAGAAATATCTCCTTTTATTTTGAAATCATTTAAGATCCATATAAAATAAAACATTTTCTTTGAAAATATTCGTATAAGCTTGTAAGGAAAGCTCTGAAGATTTTATAAGGGCGTAAAATAACCGCACCCGCCGTATAAGTTAAAAAAAACATTCTTACCTCAATTCTGTCGAAAAGGTTAAAAAGGACCTTGTTTTGAAAACGACGGAAAGATTCCTTTATAAACCTCTTATAAAAATTCAAAAAAGGGTATAAATGACTTTAACCCATATTCTTGTAAATAGTAAAAAAATTTTGAAATACATTTTTAAGAAACATGGATGTGGATGATAAAGATATCCCAGTAGATTATTACGTATAAACAACCTCGGATAATGAAGAGATTGTGAAATAACCCTTAACTTGTACTTTTCCTTGGTTGGGGTAGTTTAACCTCCTGTATAATGGTGAAATAGTTGTTATTAAATTATACACGAATCATATATAATAATATGATATCATATATGATCTTTTAACATTGATTTGTTAATAATATCTTAGAATTATCGTCGTTTCGGGAGTTAACTTACTCATTTTCTTTTATATGTTTTGTTACATAAGACATGGTTGTTGTATCTTATTCATATCCAGAATGATATCTAGTCCTTAAACATCATTTTTAAATCATCAAATGATAATTATACTTGAATGGATACGATGGATAATGAATCTCATTGCGTTCGTGGAGACGGTAGTCCGTACGTACGCACGAGCGACAATATCATTCTTTTGATATTAAAATAATATATAAATGGATGGTATATCATATATACAGAATCATTAACATGTTATATTTATTATTTACATGAGTTACACATCATTATTATACCCATCCAAATAATATTATATTGAATAACAATTACACCACGACGTGGAGACGGTAAGCCGTACGTACGCACGTATGGTGTCATGTTATTCAAAGGGTGGATAGAATACTGAATATGGTTGTACCATATTTATAATAACATCACTGTATATGTGAGATACTGGAGTTATTATTTTAGAATGGTAAGAACAAAGGAAGAAGAAGTGGAAGAAGAAATGAACTTGGAGAAGGGTGGTGAAATCATTACCTCTTCTTCGGGTTCTTCGTTTCGATTTGATCAAAAGGGCTCCTTAGGTTGGATTTCTGATCAAACTAAGGCCTCTATGTTGTATTGAGGGATGTTGGGAGAGTATTAGGGCAGAGTTTTTCCGAACCAAAAGGCTTTGAAGGTGTGAAGAAATGATAAGGAGGAGTGCCCTTTTATAAGAGGGGTGAGGGGCACCTTTGGAAAAGTTAGAAATATTAATTTATAATAAATTCATATTCGTTTTCTAAAGGCTCCAAAGTTTATTATTCAAAGGTTAAGGTGGGGCTAGGTCGAAAACCACTCAACCAATAGAATTTAGACAGGTTTGGGTACTTATATTAACCTTATCGTTAAGTATTAACTCTAAGTTAATTAGTTTCACTTTTACAATGTCTCTTTGTATTTTTATATAATATGGTTAATAAACTTACTATATACATCCAAGAGACCCCCAAGTGGTCCATTAATGATGAACCTATAATGATATAAGTCTCTTGGCCGAACCTTAGATTTTTAGGAATTTAATATCAATTAATAATATAATATTTGTTTTAAGAACTCTTTTAGGTCAATTTTGACACTATTCAATAGTTGATTTTTGTGAAACTCCTAACAGATTGATTACTTCGAACAAAGTCAATTAATTCAATTCTCATATATCATATTATCCTAGAAAATTATTTTAATTCATTAAAAGTTTCATATTATATTTATTTGGGTATTCATAATATCAATTATTTTAATTTTTCACTATTATAGTAATTACTTCATCATCATTGTGTCATAAATAAAATAAATTATTTAATGTCTAAAAATTATAAATAAAATATCATTATGTAGGAAATAGTTTTAGCTTTCTAATGAATATTTATAATCTAAAATCCAACATATATAACCCTATGTAACAATTGTTTTTCTAAAAGATATATGCTTGTGTCATTTTTGTATTCATTTTAACTTAATTAAAATAAAGTGTCATTATCACTTACAAGTGGATCCATGGGGTCCCAAAATCGACCCAAAGATGCCCATGGTCGACCATGTATCAACCAATAGGGTTAAGACACGTTTTAGGGTAATTTAGTATTATTATAATATTATTTTTAACCCTTATTTACCGGATTTACCCTTAACCATGGTAAATAAAATATTTACCGCAGTAATTATTCAAAATGTCTAAAAATAAAAGTTACCTATTTACATAATTTGAACATCCGGATTCCAAATATGGAATCCATTTCTCAAAATTCAAAACACATAAGTGGCAGAAATTAATTTAAAATTAATTCCCGCTGTCAAAACAAAAAGAGTGTTTTTAAAAGATAATAACTATCAAAAGATTGTCACTTGTTTATGTTCGGTTTAATTGTAAAATTATGTCCAATGACCAACATTATATTAAATGGTAAAAATATATTCTAAATATACTTTAAAACCACTCAAATTCACAATTTATCACTATTAATTATTTTGATTAAAAAAGTTGTTTTTAATAAAAATTTAGTAATTTTCACTATTCATCAAAATATGAAAGTTATCCGAAAAGTACCAAAATTTCTCCTTAGGCTAAATTTGATATTCCGAATCCAAAAATGAAGTCCATTTTGAAATATAAAATATATATAACTTCAAAAAGTAGGTATTACTATTCATAACGGCTAGTTTGATTGGTTATGGTGTGTTAAAATCTCAAGGTTGCGTACAACACATGGTACTGTATTATTCAAAGAAAGCGTACCGTGGAAGATTGGGACGTTTCATTTTAAATTTTTGATGTCCCCATTTAGTCAAAAAGTTTAAAATATTGTATTTAAAAAGGGTTCACTATTAAAAGTTGATAAAAGTGCAATACTGAAAATGAGTTTGTTCTTGCATTATATCTAAGAAACTCTTAATATGGATTCTAAAATTATAAGGATTATATAAAGTTTAAAATTTAGATAATATTATTCATAACCTATTTTGAATGTCTTTTTTTGTAAGTCATGGTGTGATTGAACTCAGTGTTGCGTGTAGTGCAAGTTATTGAATTATTTTGAAGAAATAACACACTATGAAATCTTGGGGTGTTACATTCTCCCCTCCTTCAATAAATTGCGTCCTCGCAATTTGAAATTGTTCTTCGAAAATAAAAGGTTGAAAATAAAAAAATATCTTTGTGGGAAAACCCACATCGGAAATTGGGTTACTAAAATTTATTCTTAATATGAGGAAAAGAGAAATGAAAGGGTCACCACCAAATTATGATCTCGATTAGGAGAACATTGGTGGCAATTAGAGACATATAATTGGAGGGAAAACGTAAATATTTATAGGTAGCGATTGAGGTCATCAATCACAAACAAGTATAAAATTTAGGTCCTTAAACTCATCAATCTATGATGATTTGAAATACCATCGGTTCAACAAAACATAGGGTATTAGGATAACACATTTTTGACGTTTCAAAATATCTTAGTTGAAATCCCACATCGAAAAATGAATTAATGAGGCCTCTATTTAAAATAAAGAGTCGAAAGTATGAAGATTACCGAAAATAACACATACTAGGGTTCCATGTAGGAAAATATGGATATGGAAGAAAAATCTAACCATCAATTATCTGATGGAGAGTGGTAGAGAACATGGCTATGAAAAGGCCAACAATCCCAAAGCCATAAATTAGTGATGATTTAAGGTACCATCTAGGAAAACATTTTTGTTCTATGTTTCTTTTATTAATGTTGGGGAATTTATTTATGAGATTGGCTAAGATCATAAGGAGATATACTTACTTTATAATTAGAGTTCTATCCATTAATAAATTTCTACCACAGACTCATCTTTCACTCTAAAAGATAATAGAATGTAAAAAAAATTCTATTTACACTATTCGTATAGGGTTCCAAAATAAATGAATTTATAATTCATCTACAAGATCTTTTAATAAAAACTACATTATTTAATCCAGGACATCTCGTGGTCCAGTGGTAGGTGATACACCCTTGTCGCCCTTCGGTTGCGGGTTCAAGTCTCGCAGCCTTGCCGGACGCGACAGATTGCCGCCCGACCTCCGGGTTGTCCTTTTATGGAAATCCAAAATAATCCAAACTAGAACTATCCAAAATACTTCTGTCTAAACTCACAGTCCAACATTTATAAGGAAGGTAAACATAATATAGATCCTTTTTACCCCGTAATAGAATATGAATACCTTCATCATGTATTACCATATTCCTTATTGATTACATTCATGCTCCCTTATTCCATATAGAATGCTGGATATACTTCATTAATCCAAAAACGTTTTAAACCCCAACAATGATGGAATATACAAATCATTAATCAGCTTCAAGGTAGTCAATAATATCCAATATAATTTATCCAAACCAATCACCTATTATTCCAAAATCACTACCTCAGTATCAGAACTATATTATGATTTATCATTCTCTCAACCATATATTTTCCAAAAATTATCCTTCTATTGAGTCACTTTTCTTTGTTCCACACAATCTCAAGTCCTTAATGAAATATTACTGCAGTACAATCCTTATATACTCCATAATTATTATAACAAGTACATTGTTGATATAACACTCAATTGACATAATCAACATAAGAACTCTAATCATTCCTCTTCATCTGTGGTAGTATCATAACCTGATTATTATCCAATAGCATCATTTGCGTCATAGTCTGATGACTGGGACATAGGTTCGCGTAGTGTCCAAACTCCTTGCAAATGAAGCATTGTACATTTGAAACCATTTTCTTACCCTTGCAGTCATGTACTTTGTGCCCTTTTCCTCCACACTTATAACAAACTCCCATTCCTTTCAGGCAAGTTCCAGGGTGTTTCTTTCCACAGTTACCACATATGGGAAAATTATTCTTTTCCCTCTTCCCTTTATCCATCATTCTCTCTTCTATCCTTTTCTTCTCTTGATTCCCTTCAAAGCCATAGGACTCATTAATCTCTTTACTTATCTTATCAATACATGATATTATTTCTTCATATGATGATAATACATGGGAGACTATTTCTCTTATAAATTCTAGCTTAATACCATGAAAGATATGATCCTTCCTTCTCTTTGGATCATGTGCATTTCCGGAGTTCTCATTCCTTCTACTGGGCGCCATTTCTAAACAATGGCATAAACTAGATCAGTTTATGAATCAAAATACATAATCCCATACTTATAAAACACTTAACATAAATTGAACTATTTATGGATATAATCCATAATCATAAGAATGTTTTCTTTAAGGAAGTATATACTCATAAACCCTTAAAAATGATTTGTAAAGAAAATGAGAGTTATCCTAAGCATATCCCCCGGGAGTGTCGTAACCAAGAGTGCAGTAAGGCCCGTTGTCGTGCACCAGTTCCCGTTCGAGTCTAGCTCAAAGCGGTGTTTTCGGGTTTTACCCCTAGGTACATCTGTGCCAGAGCCGCCTCTACCTGCTCGTATCCAGACAGGGATGTATTGCTCGGAAAACTCACAAAATCTCTACAATACCAAAATTCTAGGAAGTTCATCTATACTAATCCTCAAAGTTCATCATAGGTCTACGTGCTCTAATCAGAATTTATCTAAATCTAGCTTCCAAGGTTTGTACTAAACTTCCTCTGATACCAACTATAACGCCTCGACCCCAGTTACCCAGAGTCGGTGCATTATTACATAACATTGGCATGATCACAAGAAAGATCAAATATCGAAAGACCGATTGGTTTAGTAGCCTTGGAAACACTAGATATATTCATAAGTTTTACATTACATCATAAAATGAAAAACTACTACAACAACATAATGTTTCCACAATCCACACTATTAACCCCTCATAAAATCCCTGCAGGTCATTCATAACTTACTTCTTCACATCCTGGGAAAAATAAAACATAGAAAAGGGGTGAGCCCAAATGCCCAGTAAGGATAACAATATAGCGGAAACTTTCATAAATAAGAATAAACATTTAAGGCAATGTATAACTAAAACAAAAGCCTTTTAAATATGAACTTTCAACATGCTATGGCATAAATAAAATGAAATAATGCCATTTACTTATTCACATGGATATTCTACTAATCGAATAATCACATGCAAAAATCAATAACCACTTTCATAATGTTGGAATGCATAATGCCAGACTATCATAACCACATAGCCAAGGCCTCGTGCCAAGACTACAAATAAGATTTTGTCAAGGCCTTGTGCCAAGACACTAGTTTGTCTCATGAGACCTACCGATGCATCGAGGAGCTATAGCGGGCTCCACCCGTCACTTATTAAGTCCAATGCATTCCCATATGAAAAGGTTTAAACATAACATAAACATTCGTATTAAAACTAGCATACGAAATGTCAATAATTTCACCATAAACTATGAATGGTATAAAAATAGCACATCCACAGTCAAACATATCACAAAACCTTAAATACAATATAGAAGTTTTGTATCATAATAAATCAACTTCAAATAATCTTAAAATCCATCAAAGGATGTTGATGTAGATGAAATCAAATTTTTTTTTAAAGAAATATCTCCTTTTATTTTGAAATCATTTAAGATCCATATAAAATAAAACATTTTCTTTGAAAATATTCTTATAAGCTTGTAAGGAAAGCTCTGAAGATTTTATAACGGCGTAAAATAACCGCACCCGCCGTATAAGTTAAAAAAAACATTCTTACCTCAATTCTGTCGAAAAGGTTAAAAAGGACCTTGTTTTGAAAACGACGAAAATATTCCTTTATAAACCTATTATAAAAAGTCAAAAAGGGGTATAAATGACTTTAACCCATATTCTTGTAAATAGTAAAAATGTTTTGAAATACATTTTTAAGAAACATGGATGTGGATGATAAAGATATCCCAGTAGATTATTACGTATAAACAACCTCGGATAATGAAGAGATTTTGAAATAACCCTTACCTTGTACTTTTCCTTGGTTGGGGTAGGTTAACCTCCTGTATAATGGTGAAATAGTTGTTATTAAATTATACAAGAATCATATATAATAATATGATATCATATATGATCTTTTAACATTGATTTGTTAATAATATCTTAGAATTATCGTCGTTTCGGGAGTTAACTTACTCATTTTCTTTTATATGTTTTGTTACATAAGCCATGGTTGTTGTATCTTATTCATATCCAGAATGATATCTAGTCCTTAAACATCATTTTTAAATCATCAAATGATAATTATACTTGAATGGATACGATGGATAATGAATCTCATCGCGTTCGTGGAGACGGTAGTCCGTACGTACGCACGAGCGACAATATCATTCTTTTGATATTAAAATAATATATAAATGGATGTTATATCATATATACAGAATCATTAACATGTTATATTTATTATTTACATGAGTTACACATCATTATTATACCCATCCAAATAATATTATATTGAATAACAATTACACCACGACGTGGAGACGGTAAGCCGTACGTACGCACGTATGGTGACATGTTATTCAAAGGGTGGATAGAATACTGAATATGGTTGTACCATATTTATAATAAAATCACAGTATATGTGAGATACTGGAGTTATTATTTTAGAATGGTAAGAACAAAGGAAGAAGAAGTGGAAGAAGAAATGAACTTGGAGAAGGGTGGTGAAATCATTACCTCTTCTTCGGGTTCTTCCTTTTGATTTGATCAAAAGGGCTCCTTAGGTTGGCTTTCTGATCAAACTAAGGCCTCTAGGTTGTATTGAGGGATGTTGGGAGAGTATTTGGGCAGAGTTTGGCCGAACCAAAAGGCTTTGAAGGTGTGAAGAAATGATAAGTAAGAGTGCCCTTTTATAAGAGGGGTGAGGGGCACCTTTGGAAAAGTTAGAAATATTAATTTATAATAAATTCATATTCGGTTTCTAAAGGCTCCAAAGTTGATTATTCAAAGGTTAAGGTGGGGCTAGGTCGAAAACCACTCAACCAATAGAATTTAGACAGGTTTGGGTACTTATATTAACCTTATCTTTAAGTATTAACTCTAAGTTAATTAGTTTCACTTTTACAATGTCTCTTTGTATTTTTATATAATATTGTTAATAAACTTACTATATACATCCAAGCGACCCTCAAGTGGTTCATTAATGATGAACCTATAATGATATAAGTCTCTTGACCGAACCTTAGATTTTTAGGAATTTAATATCAATTAATAATATAATATTTGTTTTAAGAACTCTTTTATGTCAATTTTGACACTATTCAATAGTTGATTTTTTTGAAACTCCTAACAGATTTATTACTTCGAACAAAGTCAATTAAATCAATCCTAATATATCATAGTATCCTAGAAAATTAGTTTAATTCATTAAAAGTTTCATATTATATTTATTTGGGTATTCATAATATCAATTATTTTAATTTTTCACTATTATAGTAATTACTGCATCATCATTGTGTCATAAATAAAATAAATTATTTAATGTCTAAAAATTATAAATAAAATATCATTATGTAGGAAATAGTTTTATCTTTCTAATTAATATTTATAATCTAAAATCCAACATATATAACCCTATGTAAAAATTGTTTTTATAAAAGATATATGCTTGTGTCATTTTTGTATTCATTTTAACTTAATTAAAATAAAGTGTCATTATCACTTACAAGTGGATCCATGGGGTCCCAAAATCGACCCAAAGATGCCCATGGTCGACCATGTATCAACCAATAGGGTTAAGACACGTTTTAGGGTAATTTAGTATTATTATAATATTATTTGTTAACCCTTATTTACCGGATTTACCCTTAACCATGGTAAATAAAATATTTACCGCAGTAATTATTCAAAATGTCTAAAAATAAAAGTTACCTATTTACATAATTTGAACATCCTGATTCCAAATATGGAATCCATTTCTCAAAATTCAAAACACAGAAGTGGCAGAAATTAATTTAAAATTAATTCCCGCTGTAAAAACAAAAAGCGTGTTTTTAAAAGATAATAACTATCAAAAGATTGTCACTTGTTTATGTTCGGTTTAATTGTAAAATTATGTCCAATGACCAACATTATATTAAATGGTAAATATATATTCTAAATATACTTTTAAACCACTTAAATTCACAATTTATCACTATTAATTATTTTGATTAAAAAAGTTGTTTTTAATTAAAATTTAGTAATTTTCACTATTCATCAAAATATGAAAGTTATCCGAAAAGTACCAAAATTTCACCTTAGGCTAAATTCGATATTCCGAATCAAAAAATGAAGTCCATTTTGAAATATAAAATATATATAACTTCAAAAAGTAGGTATTACTATTCATAACGGCTAGTTTGATTGGTTATGGTGTGTTAAAATCTCAAGGTTGCGTACAACACATGCTACTGTATTATTCAAAGAAAGCGTACCGTGGAAGATTGGGACGTTTCATTTTAAATTTTTGATGTCCCCATTTAGTCAGAAAGTTTAAAATATTGTATTTAAAAAGGGTTCACTTTTAAAAGTTGATAAAAGTGCAATACTGAAAATGAGTTTGTTCTTGCATTATATCTAAGAAACTCTTAATATGGATTCTAAAATTATAAGGATTATATAAAGTTTAAAATTTAGATAATATTATTCATAACCTATTTTGAATGTCTTTTTTTGTAAGTCATGGTGTGATTGAACTCAGTGTTGCGTGTAGTGCAAGTTATTGAATTATTTTGAAGAAATAACACACTATGAAATCTTGGGGTGTTACATTAATAATTAGTTAAATTTTAATAAAGATCACTTTAGGATAATTTGGTCAGTTTTTACACCACGATGAACATATTTCTTATTGTCATTTAGAATTATGGAGAAAATTTGTTTCCATAACATTTATGACGTTAAAAAATATATTATAAAATCTGTTTTTCCTTCATTTATTAGACTTATTTATATCCTTGAAGGAGTTGATGGAAAATGGTAGTGCATCTCCCCTTATGTAGGTAAATTAACACACCACAAGCAATAATGTCATTTTTGTAATCATAGAGAGAGAGAGAGAGAAGGATATAGAGTATTATAATGACTACTCTTCCATTAACATGATATAATACCAGTATTACAATCATACTAGAGTTATCAATACGTTTGGATAATAGAGGTTGACTATTAGATAAGAAAAGAAATGAAATTTGAATTAAAATCGAACGAAAAGGGTGAGAAAATACCTATTGAATATATCTTCATTGAGGGCCACATTAGGGAACTAATTTTGGTGTTTTCTCTATCCAGGGGCTATTGGACGTGGGGGGGGGGGCTTGGTATGTGATTTTGGTAGAACATGGACAAGGCTTGAAGCATGAGAGGTGTGATGATATGAGGGTATGAGGGGTGGTATTTATAGGGGAGAGGAGGAGAGATTTCATAATATTTTAATTTTTTGTTTATTATTTTTCTATATGACAAGAAATATTGATGATTTCCAAAACAATACTAGTAATATGGAAATGTGAGCTCTAGAGTTTGGTTCATACATCACTATTGATGTCAGGAATAGTGGATTTAAATTATAATGTATTTATGCAAAAAATTAATGTATTTTACATTCAGTTAAAAATCATGTATTTCAGAAAAATATCAATAATTAACCCTAAAAATATTTCAACATATAGAATCCAAATAAACTCCATTTTATGAAAATAATTTCCTAAATATGATTAATTTAATTTTTAATGAAAATCATTATTAACATTAAGGATACAAATTTTATAATTCAAACTACTTTTCTAACCCATTGATAAATTTACTAAGGTATCATAAAATTATAATATAATCACAGTAAATATATATAATATTTTATGAATAAATTTCATGAATATAAATTTTCTTTTAATTTATTAAATTAATCATTAAATTTTCTTTTATTACCAAAATACCAACACTATTACTTAGTAAGTCCATATATCCACTTTTAGGATGGATAAATTCTATTTATATCATCTGTGGAAAGGTTCCTATTCACTTGGAAAATTTACTATTCATAAGGACCAAATTACTATTAATAAGGGTATGATAATATTAACTAAAAATTATGTTAGTCCTATCGGAATCCGAACATCATACTTATCGCAACCATGTATGTCATATTTTTGAAATTTAAATCACAGAAGTGGAAGAATTATGTTTAAAGGTCACATTAAGTTAATTTAAGTATGACATGGCATTGTGTTTCCTAATGTGATTTTATGTGATTAAGACAATACTACAATAATGAATAAATTACATTGATAAAAGGTTATGTAATTAAAATCATCCCCCCTTTTAATATTTTGTCCTCAAAATTTGAATTTTCATAGACAAGTGAGAGTATTTATCCTTCAACACATCCTCTAGTCCACAGGTTGCTACATCATACATATGCTTTCTGAACATCACATTAACAATGTGGGTTGTCGTTTTGGCATAGAACCTTATCTCTCTAGTATAAAAACATTATTGGATGCTCCTCATATGATAGATCATCTTCTAGTTGTATCTACTCTGAGTTCAGTACATGTAAGGGATCGGGTATGTACTTCCCCAAGGGTGATACGTTAAACAAATCATGAACATGAGCCATATTTAGTGGAATTTCATGCTGATAGGCCAAGGATCATATGCGTTCAAGGATTAAAAAGGGGTCAATGTACCTTTGGAATAGCTTCCATTTCATTACAAACTAAATGAATCTCTTCCATTGTGATTTTTGAATGAAGGATTTATCTCCAACATTGAACTCCAAGTCCCTTCAATGGTTGTCGGCATATCTATTTTATAACTCTGAGTAGCTTGGATTTTTTTTGGATGACTCGAACATTCTCTATCAACTCCTGCACAAGATCAGGTCCATGTAGATTTCATTCTCTAACTTCACCCCAACAGGTTGGAGTTCTACATCACTTTCTATATATAGCTTCATATGGATCCATCTGAATTCTTGAGTGGAAGTTACTATTGTATGAGAACTCAACCAATGGGAGATGATGATCTCCTCTACCATTGAATTTTAAAGAGATTTCTCTTATCTTATTTTCAAGTGTCTGAATATTCCTTTCAGATTGGACATCATTTTGTGTGATAGGCTATGCTAAAATTTAATTCAATACCCAAATCATGTTGGCAACTCATCCAGATGTTTGATGTGATCCTTGGATCCCGATTAAAGACAATCAGGATTTGAACCCCATGAAGCCTTAAAAATTCCATCACATTTATCTTTGAATTTTTTTAAGGGATAGATATTCTTGAATATATATATAGTTTCAATGTCATGGTGAGTCGGTCAACCACATTCCATATCCCAATATTTCCTTTGGACATCATAGGGAGACCTGTGAAAAAATCCATAGTTAAATTCTCCAATTTACACATTGTTATAGGTAATGGATTCATAAATACTTTAGACTTTGATCTCTCTACTTTATCTTTCTGACATATAAATAATGTTGAGACATATTCATATTGTCCCAGAATAATGATTCATGGATATCATGGTACATCATGGCGCTACAAATATGGATAGAGAAAGGTGATCTTTGAATATTATCAAATAGATCCTTATTTATCATAGGTGACTAAGTTATACAAAAAAATATTTGAAACCCAATAATATTATGATCTTCGATATAAAACTCTGGAATTTTTTCATCAGTCACTACATTCTCCCTTTTTGTAGCCCCATATCATCCCTTTGTGCTCCCTTAATATTCCCTTTGATAGATTATAATGAAATAATTTTGGAGAGGTCGGATCTAATATGTGATGGTCTAATTTCCAAATCTATCCTTTGAATATCCATGAACATAGTGTCGTTCTCAATAAACAACATAGATTGAGTAACATGTTCTTTTCAACTAAGAGCATAAGAAAACGTGTTCGCTTTTCCATGATGATTGTGAATAAAACAATCATAGTATTTCATTATCTCTTAACATCTCATTCGAAGTATAATAATGTCTTTTTGTGTGAATATATACTTTAGACTATTTTGGGAGGTTTATATGTCACACTTCATACTATATAGGTAGTTCCATAAGAATTTCATAGAAAAATAATTCATTCTAGCTCTATATCATGGGTCAGGTTGTTCTGATTCTAGATCATCAACGACATGGAGATGTATGATATCACATTATAATTTTACATTAGTACACAACCCAAGCCATTCAATGAAGCATCACTTTATATCACAAATCATTCCCCAATACATGATAATGTGATTGTAGGAGAAGTTATTAGCCTTCTATTTAGCTCCTTGAAGTTTCCCTCACATTCTTCCATCCAAAAATACATTGCGGCTTACCTTGTTAAGTTAGTTATAATTCATGAAAATATTGAGAAATTTTCAAAACATATGTCGTTAGTACCCAACTAATCCAAGAAAACAAAGGATATATATGACACTAGACTCTATGGGCTAGTCCTTAGTCACCATTTTTTGAAAGGTCCATAGAAATTCCCTCACTTGGGATCACATGTCCCATAAAGGTTACTTTTATCATACAACATCCACAATTTCTAAAAATTTTTAACATATCATTTCTAAATGTTTCCACCAAATGTCTTATATGTTTCTTTGTATTCCTCCATTATCTTAGAGTAGATGATAATATCAACGATTAAAACATACACAATTTTTTCAAGGTAATGTCTGAGGACAATATTCATTAAATCCATGAATATTATAAGGCAATTATAAATTCATATGGTAATCATGAGAAACTCATAATGGCCATACCTTGTATATAATATAGTCTTTTGAATATCCTCCTTCATCACCTTTAGCTGATGATATCCAGAATGAAGATCCACATTTGATATGTACTGAGATACTTGTATCTGATCGAAAAATATTTCAATCCATGTGATAAGAAGCTTTTTAACTATGGTGATCTAGTTGAGTTCCTTATAATCAATACACAACCGCATTGATACATCCTTATTCTTCACAAAGAGCACTGGTGGACCCTAAGGTGATGCAGTGGGGCATACAAACCATTTGTTCAAATTTTGTTGCAGATTCTTCTTTAACTTCTCTAATTTGATTGTATTCATCCTATAGCGACACTTTGATATAGTAGTAGCTAAAGGGTTGAGTTTATAGAGATGTATACATCACAATTTGGGGGAAGTTCGTGTAACCCTTCTGTAAATACACCATTGTATTCCTTCATTATAGAATTTTCTTCTAGGTTGACACTTTCCTTTGACTCTACAATTTGATATGTATCTTCATCGGGAATTGAGAGCCACTCCGTTGAAGGATTTTTCAAAGGATATTCATGATCATCCTTGCATTTTTATAGGAGTATGGGATTTTTTGGAATATGAAATGATACTTCTATTTCTCAATAGTTTATATGTTCTCTATATAATTAGAGACAATCCATTCCCATTATGTAATTTAATTCCACCAAGGGATATATTATGGGATTCATTGGATGAATCTACCCTCATACAAAAACAATATATGATTCCAACACATTTGATAGAATTATTTCACTACTTAGTGTTTTTACAGATATCTCTACATCAAGGCTCCAGGGCTTCGATTCTATAGTTTTATCGAACTTGCAATAAATAATGGAATGCATAGAACCATAATTAAATAATTATATTTTAATTCATGAGTGAATAAGAATTTTACAATGTAATACTTCATTGTATTGATCAACATTAGTAGTAGTGATGTCATTAACATTCCCTTTTTCTATTGGAATTGGTGGATGTTGATGCTGATTACCCTCGAGGGCTCAAGGTTTATATCAATTGCATGCATAGTTCCATTTATCCCTTTAGTTGTACCATTGAAACATGGGTTGTGCTTTCCATTTTTTAGAAACATTATCCTGCCATATCATGTATTTTTTAAATTTAGGATCTTGTTGAGCTTCTCCATCAGATTTGAAATTGTTTTTCATCCATTTGAGGAAAATCCCTATGATGCTTTCTCCCACATTTTGGGCCTGTGGGTGGTTGATTTTTCTTCCCTCCTTTGTCATTAGATCCTCCCACTTGAAATTCCACCTTTGGTTTTTTATCACCATACCCAAGAGACCATTCTCTAAACACCATCTTCAGTTTGAGATCACATCGATCAACTTCTTCACAATTATCAATGTTTCTAATTTTAATAGATTTTCAATGGTGTGGTTCTATCCCATTAAATAATATAACTATTTATCTATCATTATTGATTACAAAACCAAAATCGAAACTTTCAATCCTTTTGAAATTTTCGTTTTAGGCTATGACATATTCTCATTCAATTTTCATGAGCTCAATGAATTGACTCTTTATGTTTTTATGAAGAGTTCTTGGGGAGTACTTGTTAATAAACACAATCTTAATGTCTTACCATTCAATATCTTCAATATTTCCACCCATCTTGGTGTTTCTATTCAAATTCCACCATTGATCAGTATCTCCATATAGATGATAACTAGACAGAGTCACCATCTTAATCTCAGAATAATGAAACACATAAAATATATTCTCCATGGAGTATAACCACTGCTCCGCACTAATGTATAAGAAGATCCACAAAATGTCGGCGGTTGTGGCCGCATAAAACACTCTATAGCCAATTGATACCTCTTAGGATAAGGAGGAAATCACAACTTATTTAGGATATTTTTCATAACTTGAGAAACCTTATTAAGAATGAGCATGATGTTTTGGACTCCACATCCCAAAATATTGGGGATGTCGTTCGGTAAACTGTTGCATTGGCCCTCGCATGGGTTGTTGACATAGTTTATACTGGTTCCCACTATTTTCTAAACCATAAAAGTATGGAAGAAAACATTTTTCAATGAATCCTGAATAAATAACATATTAATTTGTTCAATTTAATGTAAAATCATATCTTATGGGATCCCTATGTTTAGAAAATCATTTCGTGTGCATATTTATAAATAGTATCATGCTTGATGTTTTATCTAGGGTTCACTAATCGTAATTTCCAAATTAAATTAAATAGGCCTATGATACCAAATATAGAGAACCTATATTTCTTAAATTACAATTACATAATTTTAATTATTAAAAATATAAAATCATTACACAATGAGGATCCAATTTTTTAGTGTCTTGGGTATAATATTACCATACATAAAATTTACAACATAATGTATAAATATATATTTAATTCCTTCTTCATTACCATCTTATCAGAACATGTGTAATCCTTAGTACATGTAGACACCTGATGATATACATGAAAAAGGGGTGAGCTAAAATCTCAACAATACGAATGATAAGAACATGAAACAATGTAACATGTGGTGAGAATAAAAAAACAAATTATATAATATCATGGAATGTGGGAACGAATAATAAGTAAACATCATGACTTAGTTGTTTACTATCACTAAGAGATGTGAACAAAGCTAGTATCACGTTCAAGAATGATTTCACTTTAACTCCTGAAATTCAACTCTTTACCCAATTCATTGGATCACTATATAATTCTGGGAATATTTGTCACATAAAAACATTCATATTACGTTATATAATTCCCACACACTCGTCACATCAAAACTTTTACTTTATCATTCATGCCCCTAAGAACATATATTAACCATAAAAAACAATTACCAGGGAATGGAATGGGTTTCATCAAATTATAATACATTCATATACATTGGGTTCTTAAAATATTTAGGGAATAACATCCTTGATACAAGAACCATCAACCTTAAGTGACATGTAAAATGATTATTTTTGAAAAAATAGTTCTATTTGAATTGTGTTTGAAATAAAATCGTGAATAAAAATTTCATATCCCCGAAAATGTTTGGTAATGATAAAAATGATATTTATTGAGTTACCATAATGAAAATGGGGTGAAATAGGGAGAACATGAAGAAAGATAGTAGGGTTTGAGAATTCCTCGTACCTTGTCTATGAATGCTTTATTCACATGAATGTCCTTTATAATGGAATCATTTTAATTAATTGTCAATTATTAAATCTTTTATTCATTAATATGAATCATTATAATTACATTAATTTCATTTATGGGACTTTTGATGAGTTAGAGAGTTTATATTCACTATTCGGGAATTTCCTTTTTCTTAGTTTTCATGATATGTTCACTTGTACCCATGAATTAAATTTCATGTAGAACATCGATTAACAGAATAAAATGATATTAGATTCTATTAATGATATTAAAATAGTTTAAATTCATTTTTAATGAATTATTTTTTATAACATGTGGATAAATATTTAGTTAAATTGTAATGATGATCATTTGAGGTTAATATTGGTGGTTTTTTATCACAAGGAACATGTTATGTTTAATAATTTAGTATTATGAAGAAAATATGTTTCTAGAATATAAAAGGAGTAAAAAAATCATATTCAACTTTCTTTCAACTATTTAATGGTCTCATTGGATTCCGTGAAATAGTTTAAGGAAACTGGAAGTGCATCGCCTGCGATATAGGTAATATAACACATCACATGCAACGATTCAATTTTTTTTAAAAAAATAGAGAGTGGGAGGAGTATAATGACTAATATTCCATTAACATGATATATTAATAGTATATCAATCATACTGGAGTTATAATTACATTAGGATAAGATAATTTGAGGATAAGTGACGAAAACAATTGAAATTTGATTTAAAATTGAAAGTAATGACATATTAATTACATCTTCAATATATCTTCTTTGAGAGCCTCATTAGGGAAGAGGTTTTGGTCTTTCAATCATACCAAGGTCTTGAAGAAATTGGTAGGGGATTTGGATGAGAATTGGTAAGGACATGACCATGTATTGGATTTTGAGATGTGTGAATAAATGAGGGTACGAGGGGTTGTTTTTATTGTGGAGGGGAGGAGGGTTTTCATAATATATTAATCAAATTTTTTATTATTCTTCCATAAAAAAATAAATAGTAATGATAACATGACCAATAATAGTAAAAGGTGAATGTGAGTTCAAGATGTGGGTTCTTACATCACATGTGATGACTGGAATTGTGGATTTAAATTATAATGTATTAATATATTATATTAATGTATTTTTATTTTTAGCAAAAATTCAAGAATATATGCAAAATATCAAAAAATCACCATAACCATTCTTTGATGTGTAGATTCCAAAAAATATCTCCATTTTATAAAATAATTTTATAAGTATGATTAATGTAGTTTTTAATTAAATCAAAATTTACTTGAATAATATGGATTTTAATTTTAATACTTCTTTTCTAACATTTTAAAAATTAATTGAGGTCTCATAAAATTATCATATTCTCATAATACATCAATATCATAGTTTATGAATAAATTTTATTAAAATAAACTTTATTTTATATTATATAATTAATCATTAAATATTCATGTCTCACAATAACACAAACAATATAATATAATTATATTGTACTTCCACTTATAGGATGGATAAAATTTTTATACTATCAGTGGTAAGGTTCCTATTCACACAGCTGATTAACTATTCAAAAGGTCCATATTACTATTCATATGGGTAACATTACTATACATAATGGTATATTATAGTTCACCAAATTTATGATTTCCCTATCGGACTACAAACATCATACTAATCACAAACGTGTATCTCAGATTTTTAAAATTCAAATCAAATAAGTGGGAAAAATGATAAAAGGTCACATAGTAATTCATTTAAACATGATGTGGCATTGTTTTTCCTAAGGTAATTTTATGTGATTAAGTATTTTATAAAATAATGGAGAAATTTCCTTGATAATGGTTTGGGTAATTACAGTGATCCTTAAACTAGATCCCATTCTTTAGTACTGACATACTCCCCTACTAGAGGGATAATAACTCGTAGTACTTCTCATCCTTCACATCTGATCAAATGAATTCTTCTTGGAATGACTTCCGAAAATTGAACCACAAAATTTCATTCTTCATACTCTCCCTTAAGTATAGTTTCCACCACTTACAAGCATCTCCTCTTACCTGACTGACCACTAATAGAACCAAGTACACTGTCAGGGCCTAGATCAAGAGAAAGGTAATGTTAAACTCCCCAACCAAGCTCTCTATCTCCAAGTTTGAAAGACAAACTTCGTACATTCCCAAATCCTTTTTCTAGATATTAATTTACATTCGTTTCCACTAATCATCCTCCTCTATGTGATCAACCCTCTGTCGATCAACCAGATTATCAATCTTCGCCTCAACCATCTGATCCACATGTAGCCAATGATATGTTCCATAGCTTAAAGGTAAACAAGGAATTCTGAATCCTAAATTGTATAAAAGATTATGAAGGTTTGATTTCAACTAATTTTGATCTAATTTATTTTCATTCATTTGAAATTTCTAGAAAACACCCAATTTAGACCAGAACATGTGTTAGTATGATGTATATACAATTCTTATGGTCTATACGTTTCAATTGGTGTAGCCTCACAGGATAGTTTTGTAGGCTTAGAATACTTGCATAAGATCACAGGGTCTCTAAAATCATGAATCATAGCTAGTTTACCAAGCCTATGTCCTGAACCAATTTCTGCTGACACTATTCCCATACCAACCCACACTATCGTCACTATTCCTAACTCGAAAATCCATACTATATTTCAACCATAACCTCTAATACCATTCTATCATAACCACCTATCTCAAATGATACAACACCATGGATGGAAATGAAGAAGTGTGAGATAATGAAACCAAATTACCTCCTACACTATGCCATGGGATGGTGATTAACAACAAGACATGTCATGCTGGAAAATCCACAATGATGGTGCTTCCTGGAGCCTCACCAACTGAAGGCCCAATGACCCAGGGCTCAATAGATTATGCATGGGTATTGTCTTCATTACCCCGGCACAAGCCATTATATAGTATTCATTCCTATTGTCATAAGGCTTCACCAAAAATGAGGCAGAGTATCAAGATCTCATTACTGGCCTCAAGCTGGCCATCGAGATTGTTGTTCCCCATTTTCATGTGAAAGGGGACTCTGAACTAGTCATCAAGTATATCATCTGTGACTATGTCATCATAAATTCAAAGATTGTACCATTTTGGAAACACACTCTCTAGGTGATGGTCTAGTTCCCATTTCATCTAGAGATTACTCATGTCCCTAGATCCCAGATTGGTCTAGCTAATGCCTTGGCCTGTCATTATTCATCACATGTAGATCCTGAACATTATGAACTAATTATCCACATGGAACACCAGATATTCATTGATCCTATCACTCCAAATAATGGGGACAGTCCGTAGGTAAGCCACCATACCACCGGCACCTCCACGTCACGACCCACATGTCCCCTAGATGTATTGATAGATGTGACTCCTGACTAGAGAACCTCCTTTTTGGTGTTCCTCTAAATAAGTAATCTTCCAGACGATCGGGATGAGTTTGAGCGAATTCGACGTCATGCGTTACAGTTTACCCTACAAGATGGTCTTTATCGTTAGCAGATCCTCTACATGTGGAGTTAGATGTGGTTCTCCTCTGTTGCATTCAAGTATTTTCGATTTACCATGTCATGCAAGAGGTTCATGTCGGTTCATGTGGAGTTCATCATAAAGGTTGAAACTATGTAACTAGATCCAGAGACTAGGGTATTTTTGGACCTCTATGATCCATGAATACATCGATTTCTCCAAAAGGTTCTATCAGTTCTAAATTCATGTCAACTTTCTGCATCGGATGCCAGAGACTCTCCACACTACCGGGTAATTTTGGCCATTTTCGGTTTAGGGAGTTGATGTTGTGGGACCATATCCACCGGCGATGGCTCGCCAGTGTTGGTTCGTCTTGACCGATATAGATTTCATCTCCAATTGGGTAATGGAAATTATGCTCAAGGAGGTCAAGTCATGTTCCACCATTGGGATTGTGAGGTCCAACATCATCTAATTATTTGGAGTCCCTCAAGTCATCCTCACCGATAATGGCATAAACATCCGGGCAGTTGAGCTGGAGAAACTTTACGCTATGTAAAACATCAATTCTAACCATACCTCCCACTACCACGACAAAGAAAATGAGCAAATTGAGGCAATCAACAAAAACCATCTCTATCATTTTACCGAATATGGTTAGTTAGAATGAGAAGAGTTGGCCTGAAAAGATCCCCAACACCCTCTGGGAATATCGGACGATGGCTCGTAATTCCACCCAGGTGACTCCATATTCCCTAGTGTTTGGAATGGACATCATCCTACCCATAGATATTTAATTTCACTCATTGTGAATTGTTGTCTATTATTAGAAAGTTATAGATACTCTAGCTGAAATTCGCCTGGCTAAGTTGGTAGCTCTTGATGAGTATAGGCTTCGTGCCAAACACAACCTGATAATGTATCAGCATATTATAGATAGAGCATTCAACAAGCATGTTTTTCTCTGCTCATTCTTACAAGGAGACATGGTATTTTCCCTGAGGACACCAATGATACATGGAAGGAAACCACCCATGTTGGATCCCAAATGGGAAGGACCTTATATAATTCACAAGGTTTACTCTAATGGCGCATAGTCCTTGGTCACCATGGATGGTTAGCATGTAACTCCTCCCACCAATGCCAAGTTCCTAATGAAATAATTTTCCTAAGTATGTAGGTCCTATATGAACTTATAATATTTGATCCTACATGACACTAAAATGTTCTATCCTACATGACCTTAAACTGTTCGGTCCTACATGAACTTAAATTGTTCGGTCCTACATGACGTTAAACTATTTAGACATACATGACCTCAAACTGTTCGGTCCTACATGACATTAAACTGTCGGGTCCTACTTGACCTTAAACTGTAAAATGTACCACTTAACGTTAAACTATATGTTTTCCCACATGACATTAAAATGTATAATGTTTCACATGACGCTAAATTATATGTCTTCCCACATGAAGTTAAACTGTATATTGTGTCACGTGACATTAAACTATATGTTGTCCGTGATGACATTAAACTCCACACCGTCTCACATTACATTAAAATGTACATTGTCACGCATGATGTTAAACTGTATGCCACCCCACATTACGTTAAAGTCTATGTCGTCTTGAAATATGTAAAGTTGTGTGTCATGTTGTAAGACGTTAAACCGCAATAACTAAGTATGGATTTATTCCCAATCTTATTGGATACGTAGGAATGCTCAGATGCTTCGTCTTGAGTCTAACACCCAGTTTCTCTTTGACAATCCCCCTAAGTATAGATCTCTTGGAGGATCCCATAAGGTGTCGTGTAGGATTCTTTGGCCCCACTCATGTCAGGATTATAATGATTGCAACATGTGTCGTACCTCGTTCTTCTCACCTCCCACATCCATGCTGCACAATTCTAAACTACATGGCCTTCAGAACTACAAATGGCTGGATTCCCATCCTTATGGGATACGTAGGAACACTTTAGAATTTCGTCCATAGGCCCATCCCCATGCTTCGAGACCTTCCATTGGGTCTAAACACATGGTGTGGTGTAGTATTTTTCCCTCATTCATGACAAGTTCATCATGACTTTTCCATGTATCCCTCCCCCTGAAGATCTCCACCCCTTCTACTATCCATCTTGACTTTATATAGCATGTGCACATTTATGCTTCACGAAATACATGTACTTGTGAATCCATTATATTTCAGATCCAAAGAAACCCCCGAATGGCATGGATGATTGGCCCAAGGGATCTCATACTATTACGAGCCAAAGACCTTGATGGTTTCGAACAACAAATTGATACAAGTCCCGCATTGTGAATATGTCCAGTAGATGATGCTCATTTGTTGTTCCCATTTCCTGTAACACGATTTGGATACTATGTCTTGAATAAGGTCAACAACAATCCTTTCTCATTGTCACCACCCCCATATGTCCCAAACATTGAGTGTAGTGGTTCATTTTTTCCCTTTGTTTCATCAAGCTTCGGTCTACCTTGGGCAAGAGTGACATTCTAGCTTTTGGTCCCTAATATAATGGGGAGGGCCTAGTCTTACTCCATGTTTCCCACACCGTTCAATTATCATGTGGGCTGAGGAGCCATGAAAAGGAATTTCCCGCAACAGAGGCCATATGACTACAGTTGGTTGGGATGCCCAGCCTCAGGTCCCTCAACCCTTTCATCCCTGTGGACCAAGTTCTCATATAGGATTGTGTGGTGTGTTATGGAATCACATCCTCACTCACAATGGGCTCTTTTTTCAGGCCATACATATCCCCTTGAGACATCCCTCATACATTTATTATATGTTTCGTGAGCCCAGGCCCTGCCATGATTCTCAAGTCGCATCATTGGGGTTTCCATCATCGTCTATATCCAAAGGGACTCATAAATTTCATTGCTTCTCGGACCAAGGGCTCTCCTACCAACACGGTCCAATTTCCTTTATGGTGTCGAACAAAAAATTGATTCAAGTACCATGTGGCGAATATGTTCAACAGTCGATGCTCAATTGTCTTCCCCCAAATCCTGGTCACGCAAATATGGATAATGTGTTACCAACATGGTCAAAAATTATCCTCTATCATCGTTTCCGCATTGGTGTTTTCAACAGAAACAATGATTCTCCATCTTTGATCAGCTATCCAACTAGGCATCTATAGTCGGATCCCTATGACCTTATACTAAGAGCACCATCGTACTTGTTGCATGATGATAAACTATACTAAAATCTATCTCCTAGAACTATGTATGGATTGATTTCCATCCCCATCAGATTCGTAGGACCACCCGAACATATAGTCTTCAGGTCCAGCATCATCTCTTATAATCCTCCAAATCATTCTGGCAACATGGCCTGATTCCTTCCATTGGAGAGGTACGCGGTGTGGTATGGACTCATGTCCTCATTCATGTAAGGTTTGTAACATCCATTTGACATAACTCTCTCTCTTGATCTCCCTTCGCTCCTTAACCCTAAACGCAACCTTTTTGAGTCAAATAATCTTAAGTTGGGTCCCTAGACCTTCTTTCATGATTCTCCAATGTGTCTTGGAGTACTCTGGTTCAGAACATTGAGTGTCGAATTCCACCTGTACATGCTTTCACCCATTTTTCAAACTTCATGTTCCCCTTCATTTGGGGTTTCATTATCTTTGACATCTGAAGGGACCCCCAACTGGCATGGATTCTCATCCCAAGGGATCACCTACCTTTACGAGCCAACATCCTCGTGGGTTTCGAACAACAAGTTGAAACTAGTCCCGCATTGCAAATATGGTCAGCGGTTGACGCTCATTTTTATTCCCATTTTAGGTGACATGGTATGGATGTTGTGTTTTGAACATTTTCAATAGTTATCCTCCATTATTATGCCAACCCCATCAAGCCATAAATGCCGATTACATGATTCACATCATTTTCCACCCCATCATGTCTAGGTCGAATTTCAACACTCTTTGTAGTATCCCTCAGTGCGCATTTTCACATTGGGAGGACAAAGACATAGTAATACACAAATTGGGGTTCCACAACGACATCCACTTTACGTATATCCCATCTGTTACAAATACCTATTCTGCCATTTTTTCCCACACCGAGTTTGACTCACGTGGGCTAAGGGGCCATATCAAGGTATGCTCTCACTTGGAAGATTTTAACTTCTTCATTGTCTGAGCTCTAAGTCATTAAACTAATATCTCCATTACTTCATTTTCATGAACTACATCTAGTTTGATTTCCCTTCTCATGGGATATATAAGAGAACCTGAACATTTTTTCTTTGGGATCAACTAAAATTTCACCAATTATCACTTTGGTACATCTTTTTAGGCCCCGACCGATATTGGATTGCATGGTCTGGCATGCGTGGACTTATGTCTTCATTTACTTCAGGATTAAAAGAGCTACACCATGTACTTCCCTTCTGATAGATAGTCTCTCCTTCCCCATATTCTCTAACCACTACTATCCCCAAGTCTTAAGGATTCATTCCTGGAATCTCACGTGTTGTGATGTGGACCTTGTCCTCATACACGTCATGTGTTCTCTATCAAGCCATGTACATCCCCCATGAACCTCATATCTTCTGTATATGTCTGAGCCATATGACATTAAACTAGGTTTCCTTGTCATACATGACATTAAACTATTTCTTCTGTACTGTATGACAATGAAATGCATGAATGGTCCTATCACATGACCTTAAACAGTGATATTATCATCCTATGAACACGATGAAAAATGGATCTACATCATGGTGTCCTCACTCGAGGGGAAATCATGTTTGGTATCTGTCACCCACCATACAATATATCAATGCATGTATACGACTTGATTCATTTGGCAGCACCTGGACTCTCCATCCAAGGTGTATCACTTCACATAAAAAAACACATTCATCCTAAAGAAATAACAAGATCTATCAAATGCAGTTTCTTTTGGATCGAGGACCAGACCCGCATGAATTTGTTATCACTGGCGTTGGTATCTTACAATTCCACCTTCAGAACTACATATTTCTTGATCACCATCCTCGTGGTTTATGTAGGAATTCCTCAGTAATTTGCGATGGGCCTAGCCCAACTTTCACTTTTGGTCTCTAAACCTAGAAGTTTCACGAGGAGCACATTTTGGTGATACAATGTCCTATGGTCCTCAATAAAGTTGGGTATCAGTAATTACTTCACCATGTGTCTCCCTCTACCAGTTATTCATGGTCTGAGCTCTATGATCATAATCTAAGACAAGTCCATGTCCATTCCTCAAGACATTAAACTGCACAACATCTTCCCAAACTACATACAGCTTGATTCTCATCCTCATGGGATACATCGGAATGCCTAGACATCTTGTCTCTGGGTCTAGCCCCATGAATCAAAAAACATGCCTCCTATCTTTAGCCCCTTGGCCTAAAATAGTTTTGGAGCATGCGGTGTAAAGGTTAACTATTGGGTCCTCATCCACGTCAGGTTTGGCAATAGACGGACTGTGTTCCTCCCATGTCTTTTCCCAACATGGTCTAAGTTAAATGACCCTAAACTAAGATCTCCCTGTGTGAACTCGACATCAAGTTTCGATACTACATCTCCTTATGAACAGTCCATTAAATCAACCCCCCCCCTCCCTTAAAGGCCCATCCTATGACCTAAAGCTGGTAGAGTGCAACCTTATGACCCTTGTCCTTATAATGGCACTCGACTCCCCCAATCTAATAAATCTTACTGTCATACTCAGATATTCTTTCACGAAGAGCCCGATGTTTGGAATTTTCAATGGGACATTCATCTCATTCAATGTCCAAGAATCATGAGACATTTATTTGGCTCCTAATACTATTCCACATCTGAATGGACCCCACTTTACGGCCTGGTCTCATGCCACATTGTCTTACCTACCATCTTGGGAAAACATCCATGAGGAACTTGGATGACATTTGAGATAGGTCCCATGTTTTGAAGATGGTCAGAGGTCAAACCTTTTTTGTATATCCATGTTCTAGGCTAATGCAATATGGATACAGTGTTTCGAACATGGTCAAAAATTATCCCTTATCGTCACACAGTCATTGTTGTGGGCCAGATATCAAGCATCATGATCCACCTTTTTTCACTTTCGTAGGATTAAGTGGAATTCCAAAAAACTCGAAATTACCCCTTCACACATCAAGGTGTGTTAAGTATGCAGGTCAGTATTATTGGGATGTCATTCAGCTAGTGTCCCATCTCCCATAACACGTGACTTCTTGTGCTCAGAATGTACCTTCACTACTCCTTGTTTCCCACATCGAGTTGGAATCACGTGGGTAGGATGTGTACTAGTGCATCCATGCCACACATGCCTTCCATCATCTCACATGATGTTAAAATACGCTCTCAGAACAATGTGTGGATTCATTCCCATCCTCTAGGGATATGTGGAATATTGTGGACTTCTTATGTCCTCATTCATGTTGGTTTTTTGGCTACCATGTCATGTGCTCCCTTCCTAGGATCTTCCCTTTCATTCCACATCCTATCATATGATGTTAAAATCCATGATCCCACATGTCCTTGATGAATTCCAATAAAATGTGGCACTACCCTGAACAAGTTCAAGATGCCCCATGTTTGTCATGGGATGCACCAGATCCCTTTCCATAGAGAATTTCCCCTATCAGTGTTGGCCTCCAGCCAAATCATGCCTAAGAACTACATTTGTCATGATTCTCATCCTTATGGGAAACATACTGATGCCCAGGAATTAAACCTTGGACCCAGCCCCAGGGTCATTGACCCTTTTGGGCCATCGAGCCTGATCCTGGTCTAAGCAGTATGACTGTTAAACTATTTTCATTTTCCTCGCCGTTCGACGTTTAAACTACACATCTATCATCATTATTTGTATGATGTAAAACTATTGGGAATTATTGATTTTCGAAAAAGTGTCCCTGCTTAGAATTTTGATTGATCCCTGATTAGACAGATACACCCACCTAATGTGTTTCCACCACGGTGGTGTGATTTCAAGAGTGTTGGAATCCATTATAACAACTCATCACTCCACGCTCCACACTTTTCATGCCATTTATTTGGACCCTCCTCCTCTTTCACATCTAAAAGAACCCTCTAACAGTATGTATGCTCGAAATATGGCTCACCTATTATCCTAGGACAAAACACTGGAAGACTAATGGGGAGCATTTTGAGTCAGGCCTAGTGTTTTGAACAAGGTCAATGGTCGGCCCTCAATTTTTATCTCCATTTTTAGGCTAACTCAATAAGGATACTGTTTTTCAAACACAGTCAATAGTTATCCTTCATTTTCATGACTCCCCCACAATTTTTTGAATCTTGGGTATTTTGATTTAAACATTCCACTACCCTATTTTCGAAGTTATTCCAAACTCCCCTGGTGTTACCCCCCTCACAAAATAGATCACATTGGGAATAAGACACATTGATTGTTCTAAGATCTTCATTCTCCAATCATTCCTCCCTCTTTCTTCCCACAAATATGGATTGGTTGTTCAACCCCCAGATGCCCAAAGAATGGTTTTCAATCATATATTCGGATTGAATGATAAGGTGGTCATCCCATTTTTCTCGTATCGGGCTCAACCCACGTGAGCATATGGACTGATTTCTTGATGTTACATGAATGAAACATAAATGAAATGGACCAAAAATGAATAACAGGACTCATTAATGAATCTTGTATAAATTATCAATGCATCAATGCACGTTCACAATTTACATACATCACAGTACCTAAGGATCGACCCCTCCCATGGATGGATTGACCCCCTCAAAGGAGCATTGCAGCTCCGCCACCCAATAGCTTGGGGAATCCAGGGTTTGCTGTCGCGTGTTTAGTTCCTGCTCTTCCTCAGTAGCAGTGGGGAGCAGTTCATCACCCGCGATCCAGGCCCGCTCCACATTGGCTCGGATGATGGTCATCCCCTCGGAGACTTTCCCCATGCGCTCTTAGGCCATCGCCAGTTGGGCCTTCATCCGCTATATAATCTCCGATTGCGTGTTGTGTAAAGGAGAATGCTCATCTACCCAGATGGGCAGCCACTTAATCAAATTTTCAGCTTCCTCAAGTCACTTGATGTTCACTGCTTTTCTCCACTTCCAACCCACATTGAGACTGAGATCATATTCGTGGATCTTCTCTGCCATTAGATCTTGGACGGGCAAGTGGGGATGCTGGGAATTCACTCCCCCCACGCATAGTCACATAGTCGCGAAAGAAGTGTCTCCAACTGGTCTATGCATTGTTCCAATGGGGTGTCATCGATAAAGCGCTTGACCAACTTCCTCGACCGGCGATGAACTACTATTCTATACTCTTCATCATAGGTCATCTCATCATAGTCTGCGGGGTTGGTAGGCTCATATACATGGAACGCCCCTAAGAACACATATGTAGGGTCTGCATATGGTGTATGGTTTGGTATGGAAGAACCCATGTTGTCTGATCAATTTTAATCAACGAATCCTACCTCAATAATCTCTAGCTCTTCCAAGATAACGTTCCCACCAGTGATCAGGAGTACCGCAGGTTTTCCAGTTTGGGTGTCTACTTCCAGAACCACCATCATTCCCCTTGGAATGGCACCACCGGGTGTACCAGCCATCCTTTCCAAGGAAGCCCATGACATTTGAAGAACTATGCATACCAAGAAGTGTACAGATGTCAGATAACATGATGAAGGGGTGGAAGACATGAATTCTGTATTGGGGACATACATGGATCAAATTTTTGGTCTCTATTTTAGGGTTGTTTCCATTGGGACCCTAATGCGTGGCCCTCCATATATTGTTGGGTAGTATGAAAACTCCGAAGGAACCACCTCTGTTGTCCTGGCCCCACTAGATGTAGTAATCATCATAGCCATGGGTGTATATCCTGAAGGCCAAGCATCTACATCTACTGAGGGATGAGAACATGTAATTCATATGAGACACTCCGATGCAATTAAAATTCTATTGAGGGGACCAAAGTAACCCAGAAGCGGATCTCGAAGATGGGACTTAGGGTTTTACCTCGAGAACCTATGCAAACTCTTCATGTTCTAGGTCTGAATCGCCGAATTCACCCTCCTCCAAAGGGCTCCCTCTATCGGCCTCTTCCCCCTATGTGGATTTTTCCAATTACTCAAGCAAAGGGAAGAACTCCCCCAGTTCATCATCTGAAAACTGTGAAGGAGCCATATGATCCAGTAACACATTTAACTAATCTGTCATTGGACTCAGAGAACCACAGGATTGAAAAATGTCCTCCAACATTGCTATGTATTGCTCTGCCTCCACCTAGGATATTACAAAGCTGGCCCTAACAGGGCAGATTCCATGAAAATCTAGTCCATGATGGTTCAGGTGATTCCACATCCTGGATGGGTGGATGAATTTCTGGTTGACATTGATGATTTCCCATGCATCTCAGAATATTGTGTTCTCTATCATGTTTATAAGGTGTAACCACTTACCTAGAGTGGGGGTGGATATCCTGTGAAATCCCCTTGGTGGACTCCCCTCTGGATGACTCAGCTTCTCTGGGATAACCGGGTTCAATGTTGCCACATGATAGGTTACTACCTACCCTTCTACTGGTGAGGGACTCACTGCAACTATATCCCCGCCACCAATATATATCCTCTCATCCATCCTGCCACAGCCTCAGGGTTGGGGAGGCACCACATCGTTGGCTCAAATAGTTGGTCGCTTCTACGTCTCCCCAGGGTAGTCTGCATCTCAACATTTGGCATTCTCCTTCACCAGTCCAAAGACAGCGGTGGGCAGAGGAATCTCATTCTGCATCTTCACATAATATGTTGTGAACCTGAGCCACATCTTCCTCATCACGCATGGGTGGCCCATGTAGCACACTCCCATGTAGACCTATGGGGTCAGCCGTGGAATGCACAAAAATTTCCATGAAAATCATTGCAGGGTGTACGGCTCACATAGGGACTCACGATCCACTCGCATCACCTGGGCTCCTCCCCAAAATGGTATGAGTTTGGACCAATGCTCTTCCATTCCCCAACCGTCATCAGTGATCATGCCTATTGGCAATGGGAATGAGTGGAAATTTAACTCTTCTACCTTCCAGATCTAGTTCAGTACCGCCTGCATGGTCAACATGGCCAGAATGTTCCCCAAAAAATTAATAATTGATGGGAAGATGTTTGATCCTGGAGGGGAGATGGAGTTCAAATATTCATTGACCTCTGTGACGTGTGCCACTATCCACCCATACAGGAAGTGAAATGACCAGAATATTCTATGTCACTTTTTCCTCTCGCTGATAGGGCACAACTTCTTGTATAGCTATGCGAGCATCAGGATCCTGAGGTTGACCTATCCTCTTGTCGCCAGCATGGATTGCATAATGAACGTTCCTGTTCGCACGTCCATGTTCCTTTTTCCCACCGGTGGGATCTAATGGTAGATGAGAACTGCAATGAATGATTCCATCCTAAATACTAGTTCCTACTCATTGCTGATGCTAAATCCCCAAATAATCCACAACATATCCTCCAAGAGCCTCTGGTACGAGTGATCCTTGCCTCACTGTGCCCCCATCAGGAATGTGAAAGTCCTCATAGGGAACTGTCTATTTTCCAATAAGTTCAAGAACTTCATAAACCACTGTTTGATGTTGATGTCCCTCAATGAAAACTTGTCCAATTCTTACACTAGGTTCATCAATGCAATCACCCACAGTTGAATTTTCTCTGGATCCTACCATGCACCCATAATAGGGAGAAACTCATCATAAATCACCCCCAATATTACGACCCCCAAGATGTGATCCAGTTCCCATAAAAAGATTTTGATCTCTCAATGGTGTAAATGTAAGGTATTGGTGCTCGATAACCATATGCCCAGTAACTCTGGCATCATCTACTTTCACTGATAGATAGAGAATTGGGAGGCACAATCTTCCTCGTACAAGCCCACTCTTCTCCGCTCTACCTCAAATTCCTCGCACGAGACACCAACCCAATAAGCACAGGCGCAGTCTTCTATGAAGTTTACACCCTAGAGTATATCCCACTCTTCATACCACCCCGTTCTTAAGTTCCTCAAGGCTACATTCAAGATAGTATGGTATATCATGGGAGATTTCTCTGGCCACAGATCCTTCCAATTAATTTTCTTCAAATGATAGTACAGACTGTCTGCGTTGACCGACATGAATTCCTCCCAGGCATGGCCATCAGTATCCCTGAACCATTGACACTAACACAACGTGCTCATGAACCAGTAAGCTATCTCATACCTACACTATTTGGAGATTAATACATTATACCGTGGGCCAGATCCATACAGGGGAAACCACTTGAACATTGGGTAATCCTTCCGGTTCTCCTACACGAGTGCCACCAGCGAGGGTGGTCATAATGGCTTTGCACTAACTCCTATATTACCAAGATATTCCCCATATTCTACCTCTGGGAATCATCCTCAAGGAACCCTTGACAGCCTCTTGGTGATCCATTCAGTTTTTGAGGTTTGGATGTTTTTGGTTTTGGTTCGCATAGCTCATTCACGGAGTTTAATCATGGAGTTCATTAACAAATATTGTTCGTGGAGCCCTGCCCTGACCTTTAGATGCATGATGCATAGTGCACCATTGTGAAGTGAAATACTTTTTGTGCACCAAAAAGTAGAAGGCCCGATTCACATAGAGAAATCACAAAGTACACAGAGCATCGTGAATTGATACTGCTATGTTCCAAAATGCAGAGGTGAGAAAGGACCAAAGAGAGGGCATCCCCCCTATTTATAGGAGATGACCCCTTGGGTATCACAGCTTCTCTGAACACAATAATAATCCTGGCATGCTCAGCTTACACACCACCCCTCTACCTCGTTAGCCTCCTTCACAAGCCCTATTTGAGATTGACTAAGGAATTTTGATGTTTGACACTTAGAAATTGACCCTTGGTTTTTCCTCAGCTCAAAGTCATGGGGGGGGATTTTTTTGGGCCAAAATTTAGGAAGAGGAGAAGAAAACATGAGGCCCTTGGGACGGCCTCCAGAATCATGCTTGTGGATCCCCATATTACAGAGGCCGGAACAACCCCCCCCCCCCCCCCACGAAGCCTCTGAGGAGCAAGGAGGCAGGAGGCTCTATGAACCAGTTTGATGTTTTTGAAGCCTCTGTGGAGAAAGGAGGTGGGAGGCATCACAGTTATGATAATATGCTATGTCTTCCCACACCATTCAAGTTCTGCATCACGATGCATATTACCTATAAATACCGGTCGATACTAGGTCCCAAAGGATGGATCCTCTGACCTTTCTCCTTCTTATCTCTCAAATCACGATGAAATATCCACTCTACAAACCATGAATTTTTCAAGGTACTTTAGCATCACAAAGTGCCTCTCCCTTTTCTTGAATTCAACCTCTCTTCAAAGAGGGATGCCCTTCACGGAGCCCATAGGCCTTTATGAAGGAAGGGTATCCCCAAGGGGACTCGGGTCTTCATAGAGAACATATGCTTCGTTAAATATCATCCATGCACATGTGACCCACCTTCTAAGGTAGGTTCACCACGTTTCTCAATGCTACACATCGTAGGGAACCCTTACTTCATAAATCACTACTCCACGAATTCCACTTCACTTCACGATGCACCTTCCAAATGAACCTATACCTTACTCCTAGGCTAGGACACTTCACATTGCAAAGCATACCCCTTCACGAAGCCCCTCCACTACATGGTGTAGCAGAGCTTCATGAGGCTTCTACCTATAAACCCCTTTGCTCAGAAAATCCTTTTCATGTGTGACCCACTATGTTTTCACAATGTTATTTCAATGTCCCTTGGGTGGTGCTTCATGTTGCCTTCCATAGACATGTTCTTCTTCACATAGGCACGCTAATGTCAATTGCTTCTTCTCTTAGCCCCACTAATGTGGGCCCCTCATTGGATCACTCCACAACACTCCCAAACCACGCCATTTCTAGTGGATTCCCTTCACTAAGGGTTAAAGCGTACCAGTTATGTATGTTCAAGGGGTGTGGAGGGAACCCACATAATCTGAGCTTCAAGACGTTAAAATTCCATGTACCATCGTCCTAAGCACATGACATTAATCTATGACATCGCCATGTGCATCGTATGTGTAGTGCCCCATCTTTCACATTTTCTGTGCCCGTTAATCTATACGGGAGTGAGATCTTACTCACATGGAATGAGATCCTCTTCACTACAGCAGCACCTATCCATGGGGAAGGGAAACCACCTTGGTGTAGGCCCCTAGGCCTTTATGCAGGTGGTAGCACCCCTGCTCTTCCTCTCTTCTTCCGAGCCAAATCCCTCTCCCATTGGGATACGTCACTCATCGGCCTCCATTCTAGAGTAGGTCCCAATATCCATCTCATTGGGCTGATAATAATGAGTATGCTCATATTTCTTCATTGGGACGCTAACCACAGGTAAGCCCCAGTCCATTTCCCTTAGATTCACCTTTCACGACGTGATCATCAGGTCCATGTTGCCTCTTGTTTCTCACACCGAGCATGAATCATGTGGCATTAGAGTAATCACCGATTATGAAATCCTATTTGGGAAGCATTGATCATAAGCCCCAAAACCCATCCTGGACTACATGTACTTTGATCCTTGCCAAGGAAAGCTACACAGTAAGCCTCCCTGGGGTGAAAGCCCTTCCCCCATTCCGAACTATACGGACATTGATCCTTTCCAAATAAGGGTATATTTGAAGCCTCCCAGAGGCTCAAATAAAAACAACCATTGGTCCCGACCACTTCATAGCAATTAGAAAAACCATTTCGAAATGAGCCTTCTTTGATCCTTACCAAGGTGGGGTATGGAGGATGCCTGCCTGAGGTTCAATCCCAACAACCATTGGTCTTCACCACATCAAGTCAGTTCACCAAACTGTTATGAAATACATGGACATTGATACATGCTAAGACAGGGTGCATAGTATGCCTCCCGGAGGTTCAATCCCAATATTCATTGTCCCCAAACACTTCAAGTTGGTTCACAAAACCATTCCAAACTAGGAAGACATTGATCCTCACCATGTAAGGGTACGTAAGAAGCCTCCCCGAGGTCCAAGACCAATAAAAATTGGTACGGATCCCTTCAAATCGGTTCACTAAACCATTCTAAACTATGTGTAAATTGTTCCTTGCTATGGAAGGGAATATAGGAAGCCTATCTGAGGTTCATGTCCAACAACAATTGGTCCCGACCACTTCACATCGGTTCACCAAGCCGCATCCTAAACTATGTGGACTTTTATCCTTGGTAAGGAAAGGTACGTAGGAAGCCTCCCTAAGGTGCAAGACCTTCCCCCTTTCCAAAATATGATGACTATGATCTTTTTCAAGGTTGGGTATGTAGGAAGCCTCCCTTAGATACAATCCCAACACCTACTAATCACGACCACTTCACATCAGTTCACCAAACCACATCCTGAACTATGTGGGCTTTGATACCAATCTCTTAGACAAGGTGCATAAGAAGTCTCCATGTGGTTCATCCCCATCCAGTAGTAATCCATTGAAATCCCTTACCAAATGGTAAGCCATTGTTGTCCATTCCGTTGGGACCCATATCTCTGGTCTGTCCCAGTGGCTTCAGACCATCCTCTGTCTGCTAACCATGCGTAAGCCCCAGTATATCCTAGAGTCATTGTCTTATGAGCACACCCCAATTCAATGCCCCATTCAGAACTACATGGAATTTGATCCTTTCTATGGAAAGGTACATAGGAAGCGTCCTAGAGGTTCAATCCCAACACCCATCTGTCCCGACCACATCATTTCGGTTCACCCCGTCCTGTATGAAGTTAAACTAAATGCCCCAATCCGTTGTAATCCATCGTACCCTAAACAACAGGAATTCATTTTGTTTCCCAATATGTAGTTAGTCATTGTGTCTCTCAAACAATATCAAGACATTGTGTTCTCTGGTCATCAATAATTTATTGTATTCTCATTTCTGGGACCCATATCATTGGTCAATCCAAGTGGCGTTAAACCATTCCAGGCTGCTGACCAGTTATAAGACCCCTACATACTATTAGGATGTTCTCATTTGCATAAAACCCTTTTAAATTTCCTCACCATGAACAACATGGACTTTGAATCCCTACCTCGAGGATACATAGGAAGTCTCTTCGAGGCTCAAGCCCAACATCACCGTCATCCGCACGACGATTCCATCTCATTCCACATTCACTTCGCGTAATCATCTGTATCCATCTAGATCCGTACCGAGGACACCACATCCCAGTAAGATCATGACACCCACTCTCTCACTGCCCCTGGAAGAAATCAAGTAGCTAACCATGAGTTAGCCACAACATCGGTGTTCCCTCAGGGGATTACACCTTTCTGATCCACTGTTGTCAGTGTTCCAATCAGTCTGTTCAATCTCCGCTAGACATTAAACTCATGGAATACCCCGTGTTAAACATGGGAAGATGAGGAAAAACTCATAGACATTCCCATAGAATATAATTCCTCACATTTGATGTGTCATTCCTTGGGATTCTTCACCCTTGAGAAGTCCTATAATAAGGGGATGAAACCCAGACGCACCAGTGTTGCAGCATCAAGAAATGCCAGTGATGTCTAACGTGACTACTCCCCTGACCGAAGCTTCTTGCCCTCACATGACTCTTTGGAATGACCTGAAAGAATTAACATAACTAACTAGAATCCATGAAGACGTGGCACTGAGAAGAGTTTCATGAACAACGTTTTAATCTATGAGGCAGACCCGGACTAGGAAAAGAGTACCAAGGAGGAATCTATGGAAGGAGGAATCAACATCCCATCATAGCATTTTGATTTAGGAGAAGATCTCTCTAAATAAGATATGGATTCTGCATGCCTTTGGAAAGCAGGAATGTGGGGCAACAGCTGTGCATCCTCCCTCCCAAAACAGATAGATGCATGCACCCTGAAAAAAGCATAAAAAATAGTCATGCATGTGTTTTATCACAGTAAAAGGTTTATATTACCTATAATTTTATGATTATCGGCATGAATCCTCTTGATGTCATTTACATGATGGATTGGATATTCTCTAATAAATACTAAATTTATATTTATATTTCATGGGTCTCTTTTATGGTTCCTGAAGATGTTTGTTGTGTCTTTCATGGAGAATTGGACCTGAGATCTAATAGAGTAAGAGAATCTTATCCATTTTATGTAAATTTGATATATTGAATTTATTTTTAACTATAGTGGGAATCTTTGAGTAGTGTACTCCCTGTATTTTTAATCAAGTTTCTTAATGTTTTTCTTTCTATCGACTATGGTTTTCATTCAATTACAGAGGTATTGTTTTATAGTGATTTAGTACCTTGTACTTAACTAGTATTTATTTTTTGTTACCACTTGAAAGTAGTTGAACTAAAAGTGTTTAAGACTCATTTGGATGAAATATTATAGAATGGATTTATACAACTGAGTCTGTCACATGGGATGGGGCCTCTTCTATTTCCTAAGATAGTTGGTTGGGCCCTACCCCTATGTGTGCATTAATGAAATCTCAATAATGTTATAGTTATGAGAAATTACCTACTTTCTAACATTGATGATCTATTTGACTGGTTCCATGAGGTGTAGTGGTTTTTGAATATTTTTCATCGATCTGGTTATCACCAGTTTAGAGTAATGGAATCTAGGATTTTCAAAACATCCATTCAACGAAGGTATGACCAAAATGAGTATCTTGTCATTAAATTTGTTCAAAACAACGATCATATAGTATTTTTTGTATTTCTTGAAAACAATTTTAAAAGGGTATCATGAAACATTATGAGTTGTCTTTGGGAAAAACATCATATTTTACTCAATGTTTGAGGAGGTTCATATGCATCTTTTGGGAGTGGTTCTGGAATTATTGATAAATCAGTGACCTTATTCCAATCATTGGAAATGTAATTTCATAATTAAGAAAGTGATTTTCTTGGGAAACATGGTCATGAAACATGGTATTTCAGTTGATCCTAATAAGGATAAATATTTCATGACATAGGTAAGACCACATATTTTTTCATGATTTAGATCTTATAAGAATTTTTTGATATTATAATTGGTTAATACTAGATTTCTCAAAGATGGACTATTTAATGACTTATTTTAACTTGAAAGGGGGTAATAATTTATTTTGGTGAGAAATTTCATTGTTCTTTTACAGATCAGAATATAATATTGATTTTTTTCAGTGTTTAATTTTCCATAGGACATGGTAGGGTTATGTGGTATTTCGTGATGCATCTATTTTGGGTTTGGGTTGTGGTCTAATACAGGGTGATCAGGCCATTACCTATGGATCTCAGTAGCTTATGAAATATGATAGAAATTATCTAACCCATACTCCTGAACTTGAATCTATGATAACAACACATAATAGTTGGTGGTATTACAGTCCCATGAAAAAAATTTCATATTTTTTGACAACAATTGATTTACCAATATATTCTCTAAACAGATTTGAATCTCTATTGGAGGCATCATGTGGATTACCTTTGATATATTTTTTAATATATTTAAAATACAATTTGAAATGGTTATATCATTACTACTACAATGAAAATGAATCCTCAGTCCCATGATGTGAATGAATACATAGAAGAGTGGAACATGGTGGATCTTTTAGGAATGATTCGTATTATAGCTCGAGAAATAGTGGATGAGGTTATCATAGAAATTGTTTAGTTAAAATATTATCCTATTGATATTTTTCATCTAGAATAGAAAATTATGATGAGTTCCATGGCCTTTAGAACTCACTTTTTGGCGGGGATATTGTTGTTGATGGGTTATTATCCACGAAGGGTATCTTATGTTTCTATAACCGATACATTGTACCATTGATTATGAGAAAATATATGATGGGGGATTTTAATAATTCTTAGTGGGATGTGTACCCAGTCATCATAAATATGATATATGACAAGAAATGATGATTATGGTTGCTGGGTATGAGAGAATACATAACTAAATATTTCTCGTGTTACTATACATGCTAATCGGTTGAGACGGAGAACCAGATATCTTTGTTTTTTCTTTATTTAGGTTCAGTGATTAGTGGGATGTTTTTAGAAATACCCAAGGACATTTTTTTGGTTGATGTGTACCATATAAAGAAGAAAATGTTTTGGGTTTTTATGGATATGTTTACCAAATCAGACCCCCCTATACTAATTCATGATGATACCATTGTTTTAGATATGGTATGTATTTATGTGTGAGATATTTTTTGTTTTTATAGAATTATTTATGCTAAATAGTGTAATAGGGGTTCCAAATTTACTTCTACCTTTTTTATAGGGCTATAGAATGAAATAGGATATGTTGTACATTTTAGTACAACATACCATATATATATGGGTGTCCAAACCGTGTGGTATATATAGATTATTGAGTAAATGGATCCGGTCTGCATCCTATATTTTGGTGGAGGCTGGGATGACCATTTAGGACTGGTTGATTTTTCTTCTAAAAGTAGTTACAAGTTTGTAATTAGAATGGATCCTTTTGAGGGATTCTCTACATAAAAACTTGGAAAGAACATAGTTTAAGACATAATGATTCCATGGATGGTCTTGTCATGCTTAACTTATATCTACTTGGTACACCATGAGAAATCCATTGGATTTCATTAGATGTGCCCTTAGGGCTGTTTATTTTTACTCATGAGTGACACATGTTCCATATGGGAGAAACTATGGATGATCTCATTGGATATTTGGATACGCCATACCTTAGGTGATACTCAATCATAAATGTGTTATACTAGATATAGAAAAATATTTTACCATTTCATGAGTGATATGTGAGATGTTGTTATGTGTCGCCGTGGATAGACTCGGCCATATTTTTTATATTCAGGGCTCTCATTGTGACCGTTGGTATTCCATTATGGGTTGACATACATCGTTATACGATTACATTACATTATTTTCCATATTTTTTTCAGGGAATAGTTATATTTCGTTATAATCTTTATATTATTATGATTTCAATATGAGATAATTTTAATGAAGTTATAGAGATGTTGCTTCAAAGACATTGCATAATCCTAAAGGTCATTCCTCTTCTATTTCATAATATATGATTGGATTTTTGTAACTTATTACCTCTGTAGGATACCTTGGTTTAGTCATCCATCTTATGATAAAGTATGTATAATTGGTAAAGTATCTATTTAAGAAATAAAAACATTGTGTAATTTCTTTTAATTATTTCATTGAATTTTCTGAAGTTGAAACAATATTCATTGTATTGGGAACAAATTGGATTGTTCTAGAAATCAATTGTTGTAGACTATTTGGATTATGTCTCACTCCCAGATCAGCCCACCTTTGCACTCTAGTACCCAAGAAGATCATCATGTTTGTTGCTGTACATTTTAATTAATCATACAATTCTATGTACATGAGAGCTGGGGAGAACATGGCTGAACTATTACATTGTATTCTCTTGGAGATGTCTCATTACTTTTAAATTATTGTACGACCAATTGAACATCTTTCTTTTATATTATAGAATCACATAGACATGAATGCTTTCTATTGTTATTGGATTTGGCCATTTACTTTTATTTAGTCATTGTATTTATCTTATAATTTTTCCAATTATAATTAATGATTCCACTGTTTTTTATTTGTTTACACTTGATCTATTACTCTACAGCTCTGTCTATGTTAGAATATTCTCTCTACTATATCACCATCAGACCCTTACAATTAGTCATCATCATCTGGCATACGAGGATGCATGCTTAAGGCCTTCTCATCACTATTCTGGGTAGCAGTTTAATGTGTGTAATGACTCATATTTCCCATGTATTGTTTTTCGAATATTTTATGGATTATTTTTTAGAATAGGCCATGGTAGAACATGAAATGATGCAGCCTTGTGTGCCTATAATACAAGTATGAAATATATAAAATATATTAAACAACATGTTTCTATAGAATTATTAAAATAGTATAATAATATCTAAATCGGTTCCATGATTAGAAATTTGAGGGAACTATTGAATTCATAATTCTGGTTTTACCTATGGGGTGACATAGGATTTTTTGGCACGACCCGCTTATGGAAAAGGCATTAGGGGTACAGAATTAATAAAATAATTATATTAATTATTTTATTTTATTTCCATTTGTGAAATTATAGGATGTTAATTATGTAAACTATTAGGACTGAATTCAAGGGCTATCTGCATAACCCAAGAGACATTTTAGTGTTTTTTGATATAGAATTAGAGGTTCTCTCTCATACGAACAATAATCTGATAATTGATTGAAGATCAGTTCGAAATATGATTCAAAACTCACCAAAAACTATAATAAAAGATATTTAATCATCAATGAGTTAACTATATCAATGTAGTACATTTTTTGATTTTTCATTCCTTTATATTTGGAGATTTCTATAATAAACACTAATCAATTGACCAATGGATTAATTCACAAATTGTGCGTATTGTAGGATGAGTCATTTTAATGGATTATAACTGGAAATATTATTTGTGATACTTCAATTTTCAACTTTCTTCTAATAGTGAAGGATTGATTCCAATATGAACATTAGTTTCGGTTCAATCTTTATGTTAATTGTTTTTCATTTCTCCCCCTTTTCTTTGTTCTTCACGGTTGTTCTACATTTGGAACGTGGATTAACATTTATAGGTAGATCAATCATTGTTACCCAATTTTTTGGATCTATGATTTGATATTATATATATTAAATCATTACAAGATGCTAGTGGCGGGATGATAGAATAGGTGGATGATTTGATGGTCAAGGGAACCTAATTTCTTGTTGTTCAACATGAAATGATGAATAGATATCGATGGTGTTTTCCGAATGGATTTGAATCCAGAAATTGGTTTTAATAAATAATGAGACTCAAAAATGGTGTTTTATTTGTTTTTTTCATGTAAAAGCATAATATTTATGGTAGGATGTGTGGGAATAATGGGGAAGCATGATCTAGGAATCTTGAAATATCCTCACTACATGGTTTGTAACTTGGATCAACATGTCGGCTGGTCCCCTATTATTTGTGTCTTGGTTTCTGGAAGGAAATAAGCATCAAATGTTGTGTGAAACTGTCACACATAGTGTGAACCCTCATATATGGATGGTTTTTACAGCATACATTACAATGAAACATGTCATATTACAAGGGCACGGTGACATTGTCTACTCCCACACAGACATGGCTTGGCCTAGTATACATGGGCATACCTGTGTACCAGTACACTGGTATAGTACATTGCTATATCACACAATGTGTATTATTACATTGACATTGACATGGTACACAGGTCATTCACATAGGTAGGAATGAGGTTGAAGGGAAATTGTGTGTACTCCTTCTACATGTCGTCTACTCCTAATTACATATCTTGGATCCCTTGTATGATGTATCATGGAAATGTTTTTTTGGGTCCATTCCCTATATCCATTACCCAAGAGCTTATATATAATATATACTACAAATAATTCAATGATCCCTTATACATTAATTCATTGTAATATTTGTTGGAATCCTTTTGACATTCCCAGAGTGAGATCATGTGTTAATCTTAGTTCTTTAGGTGGAGTTATTAGTATAGTCATGACCAATACTACATGAGTGTTTAGGCTATGATTAAAAGGTTAATCAAGATTTATTTTTGGTTACACCTCATGGACATGGGAGTGGTCATAATATGTGTACCTTATCTCTTCATAATTTAAATTTTTACTTCCTATGGATAGACCTAGCAATATGTTCTTCTATTAAAGACATCATTAGAGTTATCCAACTCTAGAGTCTTTTCTCCTGGATGATTTCATTGTCAATCCTCAGAGCTGGAATCCTAGGAGGGCATTACGATTTTAAAAAAATATTATATTTTTTGTCATTATAATGTATATCAAGATAATATTTTTATATGATCTATATACATATACATAAGTAGATAGAAAATATATTTTTTATTAGTTGTGGTTTAAGGGTTTGAAACTAGGTATTGTTATACTCAGTCATACACATGATTGGTCTAAATGTGTCGTGTCTTGTGAAGATCATCAAACATTTGACATATTCCTAGATTGTCCATGAACAGATGGTGATTAATGAGATCAGACCTAGAAAGGTGTTTTCCTATGGTATATCGATATAATTCAGCATTAATTCTTCCTGGTTGGATTTTTTTCCAAACCATTTGTGGTGGGATTATATTTGGAAGTGTATAATTTTACTTACTTCTTCCTATACTCTAGTTGTGGTATTTATATGTACGAATTCATGGGGTTTCAGTTGTTTTCCGATTTTATCATTCTAATGTTTTAGAGATGTGTTCATTTGTATAGGTAAATAGGATATGACCTCCCATGTTAGTGATATTCCTACTCAGTGATACACGCTTGCCCCTTTCGTATTCGAGGTGGGTTTGGGAAATCGCAAAACAGGCTTCATTTGGATGGGATGTATCATAGTGGTATCTGGGATAGTCGGTTCTAACATAGGACTAGATTATATGAGATTTATTTGGGGAAACCATTTGAAGTGTTTTGAGATTTTAATTAATTTTATGTACTCTACTGTTGGTGTAGAATAAGACATCACCATACACTCAGACTCTGAAAAACAAGTTTTAGACCGATAAGGGAAAATATTGGTTACTGATAAAACAATAGTGCTTGTGTAATATATGAATGATTTGTGGTTTCCATGGCCTTATTTAGATAGATATCTATTTATACTCATTGATCATGGAAAATCTTGATTACTTTATGATTTCTCGGTGGTGTATGTCGGGTCGGATTGAGAATTAGGATAACAAGGATGATACCTTCACTGATGTAGTAAAACAATGGGTCTAGTGTTGAGAAAGTGTTGTTTTCAGTAATACATAATTTTTTTTATTTCAGAGGGGGAGATTGTTGATAACAATACTCTATCTCTATGATGATTTTGATGCTCAAAAATACCCTTAATTGTTTTCTAATAATTTTATTTTAAGTACATTTCAAGAATTTATTATTCATTATATTTTTATTTCTGGATTAAATATTTATGTTCTTGAACAATGAGATTTAATTGCTAAATTATTCACATTAGCGTGTTCTAGAAACACTGTTCATGATTTACATATTCGGGAATTGCTTATGCATGTTCTGAAATCATTTTTCATACCTTACATGAAGAAACGTAGCATAAGGTTTGAATGTGCTGTATACTTTTTGAGTTATTAGAAAAGTATGGTTAATCAACTATATTTTATCAAAAAAGTATGGAAGAGGAACCCTACATCAGGAAGGAACCCTATGAGTGGGATATTGAAAATTATGGTTCATCAACCTTACTTTTATGACCAACCTTACATTTTATCAAAAATATGGATCATGTAACATACGTTTGGAAGTTTTTAAAAGTATGGATCATTTATCATACATTAGAATGTTGAAAAGAAAAGTATCATTCATCTACCCTATGTTTGTAGTCACCCTTACGTTTGAAGGATGAAACACCAACCATACGTTTGTATTCAACCTTACATTTGAAAGATGCATGTTATACAGTTCAACCTTACGATTGGCATCAGAGAATTAAAAATGTTATTATTATGCAATGGTCTGCAAGCGGATTATTAGGATGATTTCATTCTGAATTAAAATCTGATTTTTAAAGTGCGTATTTGACTGATACAAAGCCTTTTAATCTACGATTCAAAGGATCAATTTAAAAGGATTTTTTTGTGCTGAATCATCAGGGAAGTTACGACTGCTCTGTTATTTTGAATTTTTTAATATCACGAGTCAAAAGGCGACATTTTTTGATCTAAATTTGTCGGAGAAGTGATCATTTTTATTATATATATATAGATGTGAAATTTATATAGAGAATATATACAAGATTTCTGAACAACAATGACTAATATAAAAAATGATAAAAATAGAGACTATCAAGAACAGAACTATGGTTATTACGAAAAGCGACAAATATCTGTTTATTAAAGATAATGAATCATGATAGAAGATTCACTCATTCGACATCGAAGATCTACTGTGAATCTATTGATGCTGAAGTTGAGAATTATATTTCTATATTTACTACAACATGATCGACTTAGAATGAATCTTCATGAAAGATTATTATTTCTGAAGGTGACAATCCATCTACTGTCAATTGCATTATATTGAAATTGTGAAGAACAATAGGAAAGTATTTTTAAAGTAAAAATATCATTCTTTTTATTCATGAGTGACCATCTTCTCTTACTAAGCTGTGAAGGTTCTGTGATTGAACCAGAATGCTTTGTTTTTCCTTAGATTGTAAAGGTGTCAACTGCCTATACTCAGTTGTAGAGCGATCTGTTGACAAGAGGACCAGATAGTAAAAATCACCAATCTCGTGGAGTATAGTGTTGGTGGAGTTGACTAGGTGTTGGAGTTGGTGTCCTAGAACCAACTAATATGTAATTTATTCATTAATAAATGCCTTATCACATCTTGATTGTTCCTCTTCCTGACAATGCATGTGATAATTTCCTAAGGAAAGTTGTTGCATTAATGGGTCATAGCAGATCCCTACTATGACGAGAACCTTGAAGTTCCATAACATAGTTCTTGAATATATGTTCAGTGGCCAGATGATATTATTTGAGGGACTCAAGTAATATAGGTCATTATGGGTGAGGACTCATAAAACATTGAGGCACCTTCTCATGGTGTGTGCCCTTGGTAATATCCACGAGGATATTATGAGAACGAGACCCACCAGTAGGAAATCCACATTTCATAGTGTCATTGGATGTTCCTATCTGCGGACGTGCGTATTGGTCCTTGGACTTTAAGATTACTATTCATGGGTATTACAACTCACGCACTTTGATATATTGAAAAAAACTGTGATGACACACTGTTCGCAACGATGTAGGATACAATAGGTGCGTCATGAGTAATACTGCATTAATAGATAATGAGAGAAATGATTTGGAACTTTTGTTCCATAACAGATGTAGATATCTCATTCCCTTTAATGGAATTTATATGGCCTAAATAAATCCATGTCCATGGTAAGGTATGAGAGAGTTCGATTCCGGGAAGTCAAAGAAAGAATAATCGAGCACATGGGTTGATGGAACTAGCATGAAACCCGCTTGATTAGAGATATCAAGACAAATGGATTATATTACAGGGTAAGTGTTCGTAGGAGGTAACACATCAATGCGGAATTAACATCATTCTATATGGGTGCCATGGCATGTTGCAAGACGCCAGCCTTGGACTTTAGGCAGGCTCCGCCTAATGCCACTGAGAAAGAGTCCTAGAGGGTCACACACTAAGTGTGTCCATGTATCTCAGTTATATATTAATTTAACAAGTTGAATAAATATTATTCCTGATTATAGTTTAATAATTATTCAAGGATATCTGATCGCCTTTATTTCGACACTAGTTTTTCGATAGAATATATTCTGGGCGAAATAATATATATTTATTAGCGAGTAATGCAGTTACATTTATTTAAGAAATAAATACCCATTACTCAAGGTCTAATAAATGTGGTGGAGGAAATAAATAAAATAGAAAAAATAAAAGTACACACCATTTATATTTATATATACGCACCGTGTAGTATTTTTTGGGACTGATGAGAAAATATTATTTATTTAATTATATTATATTAAATGTAATACGTTGGACACATGTCAAGTAATAATGATGGTCAACTGTCATTATTAATACATGGGGTATTACTTAGAATTAAATTAAATTATTAAATGCTTATGGGAAATTAATTCATTTTAATATTCTATGTATTATAAATCCCAATTACATTATTCTCAAGAGGGTTCACCATTTTTTGGTTGTGCACAACGGATTTGGAAACACTCTCAAGCCAAGAGAGAATTCCCTTTCCACCAAGAACGCTTTCAAGTTAAGAAAGAATGATCTTCCACCGGATCAAGGTGATCGAAGATGGACATCGCAAGTGAAGGTTCTTCCATGCTAGCACCCGGAGTTCCCTTCGGTGATTTTTGGAGATTCGTGGAGGACGTGTGGATCACTACTAGGGGAATCATGCACTTGGATTCTACGACGCAACGACAGATCACATGATCATGACCGGAGGCATCAACGATGAAATAATTCCATTGATGCAATTCTTATGAATTAATTAAATTAATTATAAACAACATATGATGATCATACCTCAAGGGTTCCAGGACTCTTCTTTTCTTTTCGTTCTTTGTTTTATTCCGTTGATTCAGTGTTTTATATCGTGACGAATCTCGAATTGAATGTTGTCTAATGTTAAAATTAATGTTGGGAAAACCCACCAATGCACTTCCGCTATGCCCAGAACCTACAAGTGGTATCATAGGGGTCATATGGTTGATTATAATTATTTAGTTTGTCGTTGGTGATTTAGGAATTTAATAATTTAGTTAATTTAATTTATGTTTAATCGTTCTGGAAATCTGAATATCGAGATCTGTTCCTCCTACCTCTTTTCTCGTTCACCTCATTGAAACGGCTTTTTCTTATAATTTTGATTAAAATAAAATAGAGGAACTCTTCTATAGGAGCCAAATGTTTCTGTTCGTACAACACCAGAATACATGACGTGTATTCGGAAGTACATGTCGTGTAGTCTAAGTTCAATGCATTTACTGATCCATAAAATCAGGCAGTGTATTGGATTCTTTCTAAGAATTTAAGACACCATGTGTTTACCAGAAACAGGTGGCACACGGTTTCCGGATTACACGCCATGTGGTCCAATGAACACAGTGTGTGGTCCCTTAGGGTTAGGGTTAGGCCGTGTACCCCGTACACGGCTTTCCCGACTTGAAACCGTGTAACGCAGATACTACATGCAGTGTGTCCAAAAGAACATTCCATGTACTCTTAAAATATCCGATGTACATTTACACACCCTGTCCCCAGGTGTGTACTTCAGATGGACGATGATGAAAAGTACATGCTATGTAGTCAGAACTACACGCTGTTTACTCACCCAAATTACGCAGATTTATTAAAATTTATTATAATATTATACAAAACCTTGAGACGTGTACCATGGTGCATGCATAAATCTGAGGCACAACACATGATAGGTGTTATATATATGTGTGTTTAATTTAACATCTGTGTAGATAAATGGGAATTCACCGAGTTTCCTCCAAGGTACAAGTTACGTACAATGATAATTTTAAAGTAATTTATTTGTATAAAATTATGATGGATGAGAATCTCAAGGAAGTTCAAAAAAGGGTTTAAGATAAAAGGATTGATTAATTAAAGATATTTAATTGATTCGAGCGTGATTTATCTTAAACAAGAATGATTAAAGAATTGAATGCTAGTTTTATTTAAGCGTAAATATCGTTGCATGTATAGATGATCATGAGCTAGACTGAGACCTTTGTATGTGAATGGTTTCTTTAATTTATTTATTTAAATTAATGTTTTTGGCCTGTGAGGCATCTCCTTATTAATATGTAGTGCATATGCACCCAAGGAATCTTTTATGTAAAAACCCATTTTACCCCTCACCTGCATGTGAGAAAAATTCATATGTAATAGATGGAGCTCCCAAGCTAGTGGAGGTGACCCAAGTCAAGAGCCAAGGTGTAACCAATCAAAGGAGATAAAAAGGTGGATAGGTGGTAAGCTGTAAACACTAACCCGAGAGGTTCAGGGTGTTTCTCCCCTAGGTCTTGGGTTAGTTTATCAACCGCTAGATAAACTAACCAATAGAACAAAGCTCATGATCATACCATTAATTTTATTTCTATCAGTTGCATGGTTTTTTTATTGTGGTTGTTTTGTCATGATCACACAATTAATGAATTAAACGAGCATCCAAGATGGAACTAAAATAAAAACTGGCTTATACGTAAATATTATCTTAGACGTGGTTAATCACTTAAGTATATCCCACTTAATATTAACAAGCATGTAATCAAATATAATAAAATCGAAATTTACGTATAAGGATGCAATCCCTCAAAAGAAATATTATGTTCATATTGCCTTCCATAATCTTGGTTAGAATCGAACCATATTTCAAAATTCTTGACCAACCCTATTTGGGGTTCATTCAATTATCGGGGAATTATAATTCAAGGTTTTGGGTTGACATGACTTGGTTCACATCACGACTTGACTACCACAACAGGACATGGTGTGACCAAGAGGCAAAGGTTGAGGAAATCCAAAATAAAAGGATTTCGAGATTGGGGAGTCCACTCACCGGATCAAGGACCTGCGACTTAATGCATTCGGAATTTGGAATGCCTACATAAATCTGTTCATGTTTCCTGATCAACCCTAGTTGGGGTAATGCAAAGGGAAATATGGATCCTTGCCACTAGAATATTCAGGCAACATAATATTCTGATGTCAATGGTGAGGGCTATTGGATTTCGATAAAATAGTTGGAGACTAATGAGTATTAATTTATTTATTTGTCTTAGTTTTGTAATAAAGTAATAAACCTTTGCACATCTTAATTTGTAGAAACGACATGATAATGAATTCAGACATACCATTGTGAACCATACTCGAGAAGGAAAACCTTCTCACCAGCACCAATTTCTATGATTGGCAGAGGCATTTACACGTCATCCTTCGCCACCAAAGGAAATTGTATGTGCGGGAAGAGCCTATTTCAATTGTGTCTGGGAATGAGGGCAGTGATAAGGAATTATATCTCTGTATGAAATGCATGGATGATGCCACATATTTCCAGTGTTTCATGCTATCACCCACGACTAATGAGCTCTTGAAAAAACATGAAAACATGGACGCGTATAGCATGATGTCTCAACTTAAGGATCTCTACCAAGAGAAGGTGAGATAGGAGAGGTATGAGATCTCCAATGCTTTGTTCACCATGAATCATGGAGAGTCGTCGCCATATGGGCCTCATGAATTCAATCTTATTGGCTACATTGAATTCCTAGATATCTTAGGGATTAAATTCCCAGATGAGTTGCGTACAGATCTCATCCTATCATCACTTCCCAAGACATTCTCTAGCTTCATTGAAATCTATAATATGAGAAGCAATGAGAAGAGTATATCAGATCTTCTGACCTTGATTCACCAGGTATATAAGGACATGGGGCATGACAAACCCACGGTCCTTATAGTGAACATGAAAAAGAAGGACAAGGCAAAGGGGCCAATGACTTATAAACGGTCTGAAGCCCCCAAGCATCGTCCCTCCAAGAAGGGGAAGATCCAGAGGTAGGGCAAGGAACTGGAGGTGGTGTGTTTTTCATGTGGCAAGTAGGGCCACATGTAGAGGAACTGCACCTAGAAGCATGGGGATGCTAAAGGTGCGTTCGTTATCCAGTGCAATCTTTTTATTTCTACACATTGGGTATTAGATACAGCTTTTTGGGCTCACATATGTATTCGAATACAGCAACCAAGTATATTTATAAATATTGCAAGAGGAGAGGTGGATCATTGAGATGCCAATTGCTCAAGGCTGGCTGTGTTGGATATTGGTGACTATCACCTCTCATTGCCAACTGGAACATGATTTTGGTTTTACAAAACAGTTATTTTGTGCCTAGTTTTACCAAGAAAAACATTTATGTATCTAGTTTGAATATAGATGGATTTTTTTCAATGATTGGAAATAAGGGTTGTCTCTTTTATAAGAACAACGTATATTAGGGTATGGCACATTTTAATAAGGTTTTTTATGTATTAAATTACGAAAACCAAGTGTTTGAAATTGATAATGAAACAAACTCAAATGACTCATACATCACCCAGTTGTAGCATCACCGCCTTGGACATGTAAATGAGAAGCGCTTCAAAAATATCTATCAAGAGGAATATTTAGACTCTGCTGAGCTAAATCCACTTGATAGATGTCACTCGTGTTTACAAGGAAAAATGACAAAGCCTCCTTTTTATGGACATGGTGAAAGGGCCACATAGCTTCTAGAATTGGTACACACGGATGTGTGTGGACCATTTCAAGTAGAAGCTAGAGGTGGATATTCTGACTTCATTACTTTTAGTGATGATTTGAGTAGATATGGATATGTCTACTTAATGACGTATTACATAGAGTCCTTAGAGAAATTTAAGGAATTCAAGAATGAAGTAGAGATTCATCTTGGTAAGAAGATAATGAATCATCGATCAGATCGAGGTGGAGAATATCTGAACCAAGAGTTCATTGATCTTCTACTGGTGTCTAAGATTCTATCTCAGCTCACTCCTCCTTATACACTACAGTGGAATGGTGTTAGTGAAAGGAGGAACCACACCTTATTGGACATGGTGAGGTCTATGATGAGTCATGCAGATCTTCTATTATCCTTTTGGGGATATGCATTACAAACTGCAGCAATTACATTAAACCGAGTACCAACTAAAGTGGAAAATAGAATTCCCTCTGATCTATGGAATGGAAAAAAACCCATTTTTTCACACCAATGTGTATGGGGATGTGAGGAATTTGTTAAGCCTCCTCAGGCAACAAACTATCACCCCGGGGCACGAAGTGTATCTTTATAGGATATCCCAAGGAAACGATCGAATATTACCTATATAACCCTCAAGACAAGAAAGCGACTGTCGCTAGACAAGCCGTCTTTCTTGAGAGGGAGCTCATCCTCAAGAAGGATAGTGGGAGAAATATTGACTTTGACAAAGTTGATGATCAATATACACATGAGTTGGTAAAGGAAGAAGTTCCACAGGTTCCCGTGGAAGAGGTTCCAGAAACACAAGTACTGCATAGGAGCCCAGGAGAGGTAACGGAACCAGAGAGATTTGGTTTCCTATTCACCGAGGATGGTGAATCATTATTGTTGGAAAATGAAGAGCCTCCCTCATACAAGGAAGTAGCAGAAAGCTCAGAAGCTTCAAGATGGCTAGAAGCTATGAATTCTGAGATGGAATCCGTGTATTAGAACCAAGTTTGGGTTCTGGTCGATGAGCCAGTTGATGTAAAAACTGTTGTATGCAAATGGGTATTCAAGAGAAATCAGGGCTTGGAAAGTCAAGTGGGAACCTGTAAAGCAGGGCTAGTGGATAAAGGATTCAGACATCGTCAAGGAATTGACTATGATGAAACCTTCTCTCCAGTTGCCATGTTTAAATACATAAGAATAATAATTTCCATAACAGCTTACCATGACTATGAGATTTGGATGATGGATGTCAAAACAACATTCTTTAATCGGAGCTGTCAGGATGATGTCTATATGACACAACCAGAAGGGATTGTGACACCAGGTGAAGCCAAACAGGATTGCAAGTTGCAGAAATCCATTTATGGATTGAATCAAGCATCGAGGTCATGGAACATTTGATTTGATGAAGCCGTCAAGGAATTTGGTTTCATTAAGAACGAATGTGAGCCATGTATTTATAAGAGGTTTATTGGGAATGCGGTCATTATCCTAGTAATATATGTTGATGACATATTGCTTATTGGAAATGACGTACCCGCCTTATAGTCAGTTAAGGACTGGTTGAACAAATGCTTCTCCATGAATGATTTAGGGGAAGCACCCTACATTCTAGGGACCAAGATCATTTGTGATAGATCCAAGAGGTTTCTTGGACTATGTCAGGGTACATACATTGACAAGATACTAAAGAGATTTAGTATTAAACAATACAAGAGAGGATTGGTTCGAAGGTCACATGGCTTACATCTTTTTAAGAAAATGTGTCCTCAGACACAACAAGAAAAAGATAGGATGAGAAAGATCCCATATGCCTCAGCTATAGGATCCATTATGTATTCCATGTTATGTACCAAGATTGATGTTTCTTTTGCAATGTGCATGGTAGGCAGATATCAAGAAGATCAAGGGGAACAACATTGGACTGCTGTTAAAACTATCCTTTAGTATCTGAGAAGAATTATGGATATGTTCCTGGTGTATGGAGGAGACGAGGAGTTTGTCATCAGAGTGTATGTTGATGCTGGTTTTCAGACAAATCAGAATGATCTGAAGTCTCAATTTGGATATGTTTTCTGTGTCAATGGAGGAGGTGTGCGCTGGAAGAGTTCAAAGCAGCCAGTTGTCACTGATTCTATAGTGGAGTCCAAATATATATCGGCTTTTGATGTATCCAAGGAAGCCATCTAGATTAGGAATTTTTTCCAGGAGATTGATTTGGTTCCTAGTAGTAAAGATCTCATTACATTGTATTGTGATAATACTTCAGCGGTGGCTCTTGTGAAAGAACCAAGGTCACATCAATGGACAAAGCATATACTCCGGAAGTATCACCTCTGGAGCGATTTCTACCAAAGGGGTGAAGTTGTAGTGAGTAGAGAGTCCATAGAAGAGAACGTGTTGGACCGCATGACTAAAGGCATATCTCAGCTGATGCATGAATATCATGTGAGAGCAAGCAGGTTAAAAGTTGTTAGCAGTTGGCATTAGTCTAAGTGGGAGTCTGTTGGAGTTGGTGGCCTAGAACCAACTAATGTGTACTTTATTCTTTAATAAAAGTCTTATCACATCTTTATTGTTCTTTTATGTGAAAATTCATGTGATAATTTCCTAAGGACAGTTGTTGCATTAAAGGGTCATAGCAGATCCCTACTATGATGAGAACCCAGAAGTGACATAACACTTTTCATGAATATATTTTTTATGGCCGGATGATAATATATTAGGGACACCAATAATACAGGTCATTAGGGGTGAGGACTCATAAAACTATGAGGAACCTTCTCATGGTGTGCGCCCTTGGTAATATCTAGGAGGATATTATGAGAACGAGACCCGCGAGTAGAAAATCCACATTTCATAGTGTCATTGGATGTTCCTATTTGTGGATGTGTGTATTGGTCCTTAGACTTTATGATTATTATTAATGGGTATTACAACTCACACAATTAGATGTATTGAAGAAAACTCTGAAAAAACACTGTTCGCAGCGAGGTAGGATACATTGGGGGCGTCACGAGTAATACTGCATTAATAGATAATTCGAGAAAGGATTTGTCCCTTCTCTTCCATAACAGAAGTAGATATCTCATTCCCTTTGATGGAATTGATATATCCTAATTAAATCAATGGCCATGGTAAGGTATGGGAGAGTTCGATTCTAGGAAGTCAAAGAAAGATTAATCGAGCACATGGGTTGATGGCACTAGCATGCAACCCGCTTGATTAGAGATATCGAGACAAAGGGATTATATTACACGATAAGTGTTCGTAGGAGGTGACACATCATTGCGGTGTTATCTTCTTTCTCTATGGGTTCTTTGGTGTGTTTCTAGATGCTAACCTTGGAATTTAGGAAGGATCTTCCTAATTCCACTAAGAAATAGGCCTAGAGGGTCACACACTAAGTGTGTCCATGTATCTCAGTTAAATATTAGCTTAACAAGTTGAATAAAGATTTTTCCCGATTGTGGTTTAATAATTATTCAAAGATGTCTGATCACATTTCTTTTGACAATAGTTGATCGAGAGAATATATTGTGGGTGAAATAATATATATTTATTAGCGAGTAATGCAGTTACATTTATTTATGAAAAAAATAGCCATTACTCATGGTCTAATAAATGTGGTGGAGGAAATAAATAAAACTGAAAAAATAAATGTACAAGCCGTGTATATTTATATATACTTGCCGTGTAGTTTTTTTACGGGATTCGTTAGAAAATATTATTTATTTAATTAAATGATATTAAATGTAATCTGTTGGACACATGTCAAGTAATAATGATGGTCAACTGCCATTATTAAGACATGGGGTATTACTAAGAATTAAATGAAATGATTAAATGATTATGGGAAATTAATTCATTTTATTATTCTAAGTATTATAAATCCCAATTACATTATTCTCAATAGGGATAGATAATTTTTGGTTGTGCACAATGAATTTGGAAACAATCTCAAACCAAGAGAGAATTCAATTTCCACCATGAACGCTTTCAAGTTACGAAAGAAAGATCTTCCACCAGATCAAGGAAATCGAAGAAGGACATCACACGCGAAGGTTCTTCCATGCTCGCAACCGGAGTTCCCTTCGGCGACGTTCGGTGATATGTGGTGCACGTGTGGATTACCGCTAGAGGAATCCTACACGTGGATTCTACGCCGCAATGACAGATCACAGGTTTGTAACTGGTGGCATCAACGAAGAAAGAATTCCATCGAGGTAATTTTTATGAATTATTTAATTTAATTATAATCAACATATGATGATCCAACCTCAAGGGTCCGAGGACTCTTCTTTTCTTTTCGTTCTTCGTTATATTCCGAGGATTCGGCGTTTTATATCGTGATGAATCTTGGATTTAACGTTGTTTAACATTAAAATTAATGTTGGGAAAACCCACCAATGTGCATCCGCTGCGCCCGAAACCTACAATAGGGGCCTTCTATTCCCTGAACAACTATACATCGTGTTTCCCTACTATTTAAATTTCCAATGGGTTAATCCATCTGATTAAAGTAAAGGGTCATAGCATGATATAGAGAAGTATTTTTAAAAGACAAAATTCCCCCCCTCTTGTGTATATTTGTAATATCCCAATTAGAAAATTATTATCAAAGGTGGAGCTTTCCGATATAGTCTTAACATGTTGAAAGTGATTAAGGATTATACATAGAGAAAGATGACTGATACAAGAGAAGGAATGTCTATGGTCATAGCACCATACTTTAATTGAGAAAATTATGGATGCTGGAAATTAGGAATGATTATATACTTGAAAATCCATCGATACAGAGTATATTCTTAGATTCTGACTCCATATGCAATACCAGAGAAACCTGAAACATGGAGTTCAGCCACTGAAGAAAAATAAGATATGTACTCGAAGGTAATTAATTCAATTATATGTGGTCTATGCACTGATGAATTTAATAGAGTATCTCAATGCACGACAACATATGAGATTTGGAAAACTATTGATGTTGCTTATGAAGGAACTGACAATGTCATGCAAATGAGATATGCTACTGCTAAGCTTAAATTTGATACATTCATAATGTTTCAAGGTGAATGAATTACTCAAATGAATGGAAGATTGACTAAAATTGTCAGCAATATAATAACCTTGTTAGAACCAACCAAACAAGATAATCAAGATTTAAAATTACTGAGAGTACTACCTACTAAATGGGATGGAATATCTGCTGCATTTAGAAATTTAACAACTGTCAAAGACTTAACCATGAGCGAGTTGATTCGATCATTTCTGATGTATGAAGTTGAGATTCAAGATGAAGAAAATGAGCAACAAGTTCTGATCAAGGGTGAAGACACTGCCTTAAAAGTGTTATCTCAATAGAAAACAAAAAATCTAAAAAATTGAAGTAAAGCTGAAATCAAAAAGTTATGATTCATCAAATTCTAATATAGAACTGGATCAACATTCCATAAAGTTCAGTAAATACTTAATAAAGTAGAACGATTTCATAAAAATATTCAAAATGAATGAATAGGAAGTCAGATGTTATGATAGTAAGAAGATGGGTCATATCAGACCGGACTATCCACAGTTAAAAGAATAAAAGAAGAAGAAGTTCTTCAAAAGGAATGATTATGATCAAAAGGAAAAGATTGCAATGAAAGCTACATGGAGTGTGTCTGAAGACTCCAACAACTCTTTAGAATTAGACATAGAGAAGGAAGAAGTAAATCTGAAATCCAACATGTGCTTTATAGTAGAAACAGAGGAGGAAGTAGGTCACAGAAGCAAAATGACCATATTGTTTATGGATAGTGGTTTCTCAAGGCATATGAGTGGAAGCTCATCGAATTTCTCTTCACTCACTAAAAATTATGGTGGAATGTCACTTTTGGTCACAATTCCAAAGGGAAAATAATTGTCATTAGAACAGTTGGAGACCTGGAAGCCGTCTTAAACAATAGAGTACTTTATGTACAAGGATTGAAACACAATATGATAAGTATCTCTCAACTATGTGAAGATGGTTATGCTATTGATTTTTTCTAAAAATTGGGGTTCTATTTTTAAAAATAATCTAGTTAAATTTAGAGCACCGAGAACTGACAATGTGTATACCCTTGATTTAAATTCTTGGTGTAAACTACTAGTAAACTGGTTATCTACTAAGATAAATGAATCCTAGATCTGGCATATATGACATGGACATTTCAATATATATGCTTTACATAAATTATCCATGAAACAACTAGTTTTTGATTTACCTATTCTCAAGTTTGAAAGTGATAGATGTTGTGATGCACGTCAAATTTGAAAACAACACAAATCATCTTTCAAATCTGTTAACAAAATTTCTACACAAAACCCTATAGAACTTATCTATATGGATTTGTTTGGACCTTAATGTGTAGAAAACATGGCTGGTAAACTCTATGTATATTTTTTCGTTGATGACTATTCTAGATTTAAATGGATTTTCTATTTAAAATTTAAAAATGATGATTTTACATTTTTTTAATTTTTTTGATAGCTGTTAAAAATGATAAAGGATTTTAAATAATTTCATTAAGAAGTGATCAATGTGGATAATTTGAGAATCTGGAATTCAATTACTTTTGCTCATATATGGGTATTAAAGACACCTTCTCTGCACCAAGAGCACCTCAACAAAATGGAATTGTTGAGAGAAGAAATATGACTATTCACGAAATGTCTATGACTATGATAAAGGAATACAGTCTTCCTATATATTTTGGGCAGAAGCTATAAGTACAGCCTGATATATGATGAATAGAGTTTTAATTAGACCAATTTTGAAAAATAGACACTATGAACTCTGGAATAACATAAAACCTAAAGTAAATTACATTAATGTTTTTGAATACAAGGTTTACACCTTAAACACCAAATACAATATTGGTAAGTTTGATCCAAAACCTAATGATGGAATTTTAATAAGATGATCTACTACATCCAAAGCTTTTATAGTTTTTAATAAAAAATCAAGGATTGTTGAAGAATTACTTCATGTGAAATTTGATGAATCTGATCCCTTTGAGAAAAGGACAGATATAATATATGAGCATGGTGATAATGATAACATGAGATGTGAGAACATAAAATATGATTTTAAAAAAGATATAAATGAAATTCAGTCTAGTCCAAAAGGACATGACACTAAAGAACCAATAAGTGTACTACCTTGACATTCAAGGACCCTAAAAAATCACCCTTTTGAAGCTGTGATAGGAGACTTAGATATAGGAATAAAAACTATAAATAACATAGGGAGTCTTGTTGAGTTTTTTTACATTATATCCCAATTAGAACCCAAGTCTATAGAAGAAGCTTTAGATGATGAAATTTGGTTGATAACAATGCAAGAAGAATTAAACTAGTTCAAGAGAAATGAAGTTTGAAAATTAGTTGAGAGACAACAGAATTATCCAGTGATTGAAACCAAATGGGTTTTCAAAAATAAACAAGATGATAAAAGAATAATAAATAGAAATAAATCTATACTAGTAGCCAAAGGATATAATGAGGAAGAATATATATATTATGATGATACATTTGCACCCGTTTATAGATGATAATCTATTATAATCTTCTTAGCATATGCATCTCATATAAACATTAAATTATTTCTAATGGATGTTAAGTCAACCTTTTGAAATGTTTATTTAATGGAGGATGATTATGTTGAGCAACCTCATGGTTTTAAAAAATCACAAAAACCATATTCTGTTTTTAAAATTACTAATGCTCTTTATGGCCTTAAACAAGCACCTATTGCTTGGTATGAAAGTTAAAGCTCTTTTCTTTTGAAAAATGATTTTAATGATGGAATGGAAGATCCAAAAATATTTAAGAAATATATAAATTTTAAAATTTTATGGGTTCAAATTTATGTTTATGATTTAATTTTTGGATCAACTAATAAACCTCTTTGTCATCAGTATTCAAATCAAATGAAAAAATGAATTTGAAATGAGTATGATGGGAGAATTAAATTTATTTCTAGAAATTCAAATTTATCAAAAATATTTTGGAAATGTTTTAAATAAAAAAAATACATTACTAAATTACAAATGAAATTTGGAAATGAAAACATCATGACATATATAACTCCTATGTGTACTGACATAAAAAATGATTTGGATGAAACATGAAAATCATTTGACAACAAGTTATATAGAGGTATTATTGGTAGTTTAATATTTTTTACTGCAAGTAGGTCAGATATAATGTATTCAGTATGTTATTGGGAAATATTTCAATCAAATCCTAATGAATCCTATTTAACTGTTGTTAAAAGAATTTTTAGATATTTAAACGGAACTATTTTCGAATCAATTCTTTATCCCAAAACGTCATATTTTAATTTAATTTCGTTTCAGATGCAGAATATGGATGTTGTAGATTTGATTGGAAAATCACTTTAGTTATTTCTCACTTTTTAGGAAAATCCTTAGTGTTGTGGTCAATTATGAAACAACACTCTGTTGACCTGTCAACAGCTGAGGCAGAATATCTATCTGCTGGCAGTTGCTGTGCACAAGTGATGTGAATTAAAACCACTCTTATGGATTTTGAACTATGTTTTAATAGTATTCCTATTTTATGTGATAATAATAGTGCTATAAATATTTCAAAAATCATTTTAATAATTATAGGAATAAGAATATTGATATCAGACATCATTTTCTAAGATACCATGTTCTTAAAAAGGATATATTCTTAGAATTAGTATGTACTGGAATTCAATTAGATGATATTTCTACCAAACCCTTTCCCACAGCAAGATTCGATTTTACTATGGGGGATCTAGGTTTATTTAATTTTAAATAAAGTTTTAGTTTATTATTCTTCTTCTCTTTCTTTTAATACTGTTTAAAATAAATTTGTTATTTGTTTTTCAAACAGAATAAGTTTTTTATTAGCGAGATCAATTTTATTCATTTTTTAAATCTATGTAATAATTATTGATGACACATGAATCATGGATATCAAAAACCTTTAGAATTATGAATCATTTCATTTCTACCAAAAACCCTTTTGAACCCGCAGTGCTTTACCAATATTTGTCTATTCGAACCTGAAACTTTGAAACCCTAATATTATTTCGAACCATCATATATTTTTCGACAGAAATGGCCAGGACCATGAGAAATGATGAGGCTGAGACCAGCACTTCCAAGAGACAGCGCTCCGATGGAAGGAAAAATTTGCAAGGAAAGGTCATAAATCTGGAATGGTTATATCAGATGATCCTTTTACTGATGTTGTCTCTTGTGTTTCAAAAACATGAACATACATTTAATAAGGATTTTACGGAGTTTCTAAATGAGGTATAACATCTTTATTTCTTTTAATTTTTTCAGTTTATTTTGGGGGATGATAAGTATAGTATGGTAGCTAAGATTGTTGATTGAGATGTTTCGATATCCTCTAAAAAGATTGGCCAGATTCTGAACTTCCCTCATTCAGGGGTCTATCATTTTAATTTGATTAATATAGGAGATTCAATACATAATACTGAAAATATTATGTATTTTCTTTTTGGTTCTACATATATAAGAAAGCTGTTCATAAAGGACTTGGAGCGGGATCAGAAAATCCTAGTGATGTTTGTGCAAACAGGGATTTCCCCGATGATGTATGAGATATAGAAAAACTTGTATGCAGACATGTATATAATGTATCTTTTGATGAGTGATATAAGACTTAATTTTCTTAGGTACATGGTAAGTTACCTTCATTATGTTTTAAAATATAAGCACACATGAATTTTTATATGTTTGGTCAATTCATAATAAAAATTTTGTTCAAAAAGGATATGGTGAGGCTGGTGGAACGACGAGTTAGATGTCATCATAGTAACACTTTTGGTGTTGCGACCCTTAGAATGATTGGTTAGTTCTGGTGCACATTGAAAGGAAAACTTTTTCCAGTAGGATCTGAAGAAGAGGAAGAGAGTTCTCAGCCTCAGTCTGATATGTCCAAAGAGGGATAGGCAAAATCAAGAGTGAGCACTGCTGTAAGAAGAATATGATTTAAAACTGAAGAAGATCAAGATGAATGTAGCCAGGAGGGACTTTAGATTCAAAGGAAAAGAAATCCTAATGCTCATGAGGAACATGATTCACATGTTATAACATCAAGAGATTTACTCACTTACAGTTTTGTCAAAGAAGAATCTTTTGAGAAGCCACAAGAAGAGGATACTACTCAAATTAAAGTAACTCTTCATGTACAATCTGAAATTGAAAAAGAATCTGAAACTGAGACTCAGGAGCGGGCTGTGGTTGTAACTGAAATTGAACCTAAAATTATATTTGAAGCTGAAGTAACAATTGAAAAGGAAAAGGAGGTAGAGCCTGGTGAAGAAGTTTCCATTCCTCAAGAATATTATGAATATATCATTTTAGAAAATATAGTGGAAGAAATGATTACTGATGATCATGATGAGAATGTTTCTGAAGTTTATACAGATGTAATTCATGAGGATATTTCTGTGGAAGAGTCTAGAAAAGTCCCAAAGGAAAAGTCTGTGAACCATCTAGTTTGATAGGAAGCGAAAGAAAAATCTGATGCATACACTTTTCCATTAATACTGATGCATCACATTGAAGCTGAGAATGAGAATCCTGCACATGGTGCCTCTAATTCAATGAATAATGTAGTAGAAGAGCTGTACAGAAAGTTGTCTAATTTGGAATCTGGAAATGTTATTCTCTGGAGATTCTTAGAGAAAGAACATCTAAAATTTCAAAGACTTAACGGAAGTACAATTTCAAGGCATGAAGTTGAAACTTAAAAAAACGATGTTGACAGAAGTATCCAAGATTAGATCAGAAATTTTGATGGAGTCAAATTTGTCAGAGTTTAAATACTACATGGAGACACAGTTTTCATCTGTTATGACTGGTTAAGCTAGTGGATTAGGTACTTCACCTGAATTGATAAGAATATTTCAGGATATGACAGTAGTAATGAGAAATATGAATGATATATTTCATTAATTGCAATGTAATATTGCTCCAATATATGTTTCATTAGATAATCCGAGATTTTTGGTTGACCAGTTGACCTCCAGTGATCCAACTATTAGAACTATGCAGACTCTGTTCACATAGAAGTTTACTCTGTTTACGGATAATTAAGAGAGACTTAATGAGTTTTTCAGAGTAAATATGATAGATGATATTCATATGACTCAGGAGAATATAGATTTTATTATCAAGTTGGGAGATGGAATGATGTGAAGGCTAAGGGAGTAGTTGACAGAAATCAAGGTCATTGTTCAGAGGATATAGACCATATATCATACCATACCACACCTTGATTCCTGAGCATATCATAATTGAGCATGTTACATTTTATTTTAACACATTTTTATTTCATAATATATTTGTGTGTTTTTATTTTTATTATTATATTTGTTCAAATATTCCAGTAATCCACGTTCGATTATTGACAAATGGTTAATAATTGAATTTACTTTAGTTCACTACTATATTAAAATGTGTTCTATTCCATAATCTATAATTCTTTTTGATATAAAAAAAGGGGAGAAATTTGGATAAAAACATTTTATTTTAACTATTTCTCATTGTACTGTAAATGTATTTTTATATACACTTTATTGGGGGAGAAATATGGATAAATATAAAAAAAATCAAACTTTTTATTTTTATTTAAGGAGAGATGATTTTTATTTTTCTTTTCTACAAAGGGAGAGAAATATTAAGTGTAATATTAACCCTTTATGGAGGAGAAATTAAGTTAAATATAATATTTTATTTATCTTTTAAAAATTCAAAACTATATGTAATTAATTATTTAAGTTAATTTCATTTATTATTTTATGGTTTTTTTGGTCCTCAAAAGGAGGAGATTGTTGAGAAAGTGTTTTTTTCAAAAATACATAATAATTTTTTTAAAGGAGGAGATTATTGAGAACATTACTCTATCTCTATGATGATTTTAATGCTCACAAATACACTTAATTTTTTTCTAATGATTTTATTTTAAGAATATTTCGTGAATTTATTATTCATTATATTTTTTTTTCTGGAAAAAATATTTAACTTCTTGAAAAAAGCGGTTTAATTGAAAAAATATTCTCATTATCATGTTCTGGAAACACTGTTCATGCTTTACATATTTCAGAATTGCTTAAGTGTCTTCTGGAATAATTTTTCAGACCATACGTGGAGAAACGTAGTGTAAGGATGGAATGCGGTGCATAATTTATGAGTTATGTGAAATTTATGGTTTATCAACCATACGTTATTGGAAAATTATGGAAGAGGAACCCTATGGTAGGAAGGAAGCCTATGTATGGTATATTGAAAGGTATGGTTCATCAACCTTACTTTTGGGAACAACCGTACTTTTCATCCAAATTATTGATCATGTACCTTTCGTTTGGAAGCTTTTAAAAGTATGGATCATTTATCCTACATTTGAAAGTTGAAATGAAAATTATGGTTCACCAACTGTACATTTTTAGTCAACCTTACGTTTGAATGATGCAACATCAACTGTACGTTTGTATTCAACGTTACGTTTGAATGATGTATGCTATACAGTTCAACCTTACATTTGGCGTCGTAGAATTAAAGACGATATTATTATGCAAAGGCATGTAAGTAGATTATTAGGCTAATTACATTATGGATTATAAACTGATTTTTAAAGCACGTATTTGACTGATTCAAATCCGTTTTATCTACGATTCAAAGGATCAATCTAAAAGGAGCATTTTATGTCGAATCTTTAGGAATGTTACGACTGCACTATTATTTTTAATTTTTGAATATCGCGAGTAAGAAGGTGAATTTTTTGGATCTAAATTTGTAAGATAAGTGATCGTTGTTATTATATATATATATATATGATATTTACACAGAGAATATATACATGATTTTCCGAACGACAATGAAGAATTAAAAAAGTAGAAAAACAGATACTATCAAGAACACATATATGATGATTACGAAGAGCGACAAAGCACTATTTATTGAAGAAGAAGAATCATGATAGATTATTCACTCATCTGACATCGAATATCTACTGTGAATATAATAATTCAGAATTTTCAAATTATATTTCAATATCTACTACAACCGGATCGAGTCAGAATGAATTTTCTTGAAAGATCATTATTTCTGAAGGCGACGATCCATATACTATCAATTGAATTATATTTCAATTTTGAAGAACAAAAAGTATGTATTTTAAAAGTAAAAATATATTTCTTTTTATTGTTCAGTGACAGACTTCTTGTACTATGTTCTGTAGATTCTGTGTCTGAACTATAAGGCTCTTTTTTTTCTTTGGATTGTAAAGGTGTCAACTGCCTGTACTCAGTTGTGGAACAGTCTATTGACAAGAGGACCAGATAGTGAAAATCAGTAAGCTCATGGAGTAGTGTGTTGGTGGAGTGGACCAAGGGCCTTCTGTTCCCCGGACCACTCTACATCATGTGTCCCTCCTATTTAAATTTCCGCTGCATTAATCCCACTGATTATCAATAATGGGAAGAGAACGATCTCGAGAATAATTTCTAAAAGACACAATTCACCCCCCCCCCCCTCTTTTGTATATTTGGTATATCCTAATCCAACAACTAGTTCTTGGGGTAATACCTCTTGGTGGTTCATTAGTTATACTCCCAGCTGTAGAGAATAACAAGGAAACAAGAGTGCAATCATTTATGGTTCCTTGGATGAGTTCACATAACATTTTTTTAGTGGAAGATGCCACTCATGAATAGCTGTTTGAGGAATGGCTTGAGGTAGAGACCCATGTATTCTATCTCGTCAGGATACTAGTATAATAGATTGTGTTCCACAAGGAAACCTTCTAAATGGCTTGACCATACGATGGTGTGGGTTAGTGACATATTTTTATGATGAAGTGACTTTATGATGATCGTTGTTTCGCTGCGTTTTTTGGGGTTATCTCTAACCTACAATGATGAGGGATGTACATATCCAGGATCTTTTTTATCTCAAGTAGGGTAGAGTGACATTCTAATTATATTCGATGAGGTTTAATTACATCTCTATTTACTTGAATGATATGGTTTGTGATAAGTTCTTCTGGGATCATACATTCAAGAGAGGTTTGTGTAGAGATATAAAAGATAGTTTTATCCCCTAATTAATTCTTACCTATGTTGGGGTGCAAGAGATAGTTTTAATGGTTGGGAGTTAATTAGATGAGAAGATATATTCAATTGTACCTAGTATTGGGAAATAAAGAGTATATACATTAGCAATAGGGATCCAACATCATTAACTAGGAACTAGATGTATGAGACATTTTAGGTGTAGGACCCAGGATATAAGGTTCTTAATTTAAGGATCATATTGTTGGTATAGTCTAAATATATTCTGGTAGTGATAATCATATGATGGCATGGTTCATGAAGATTTATATAATCCAACTACTAGTATAAAAGATAGAGAATCTATAGATGGGATACTAAGGTAGGGTTTTCCGTACCTGAAGGAAGGTATTCTAGGCTCTAGAGGTGGAAGATGATATTTGAGAGCATCAAGAGGTTTTTTGTGATTTGATTTTTCACCACCATAAAACCTATGTGGCCCACACCTAGAACCAGGAGATAGCGGAAGGGGGATGTGATAACTATAGGTGGCTGATGATTATGACCCTAATGTTATAGAAATGATACAATGGGAGATATGTTCCATTTTTACCTTAGATTTAGTAATTAAAGACTAAAGGATCTATTCCATCCATTTTTACCATTGATTTTCTTCAGGAAAAAGAGCTTCTTGTGGAGCCCCTTGTTTGAACCTAGGAATTGAAGAATCCTACTCATCTGACTCAGTAATCACATACATTTTTCAATAGTGTAACATAAATAATAGAGTTGATAGTTTCTATTCTGATCTACTTACTGTATTGATGAGGCTTTATGAAACCTTTTTAGGTATGGAATGATTATCCATAGTCTAAGTCTATATATAATGTTTTAGGTAGAGGATGTGGTTTTTCGATAGTAAAGAAATCTAGCTCTCCTATGTCGGTGGAATGTAAACCCATGTAGCAAAGTAAGTAATTATAAATATGAGGGTGCATCATATTACAAACCATTGGATATAATGTCGTTCGGTGTAGTGGATGTTATGATTTCCTAGTTTCACATAGTGGTGCTAGAATATGATGGCCTCTTTTCTGAGTATGTTCCAGGTTTACCTCTCCATCTAGAGATAGATTTATGAATTGATCAACACATCGAGATGAAAATAATATCATCATTAGAAAATTAGATGGCTCTCATAGATATTGGTGAGGTGAGGGTGTAGTTAGTGTACTTACAGAGGTAATTATTTTTTATACCTAGTATTTAACCATGGGAAGCCCCATTTTTTCAAGGAGTGTGAGATCATGAGGTTATGTGTGAAATACCGCGACATTAACCCAATGTCCATGAAGAACAAGAATACACTACCATGAATCAATTACCTCTTTGATCTATTGAGTGGGGTGCGATTTTTATACAAGGATGACCTCAGGTCAGGCTATTACTATTTTCCAGTATGTGGAAAGGATATATCAAAGACAACATTCATATGTTTATACCATCACTATGAGTATTTGTTGATTCCCATTGTCATGATGAACTCCCAAATATTGTTTAAGGGAATCATGCACCAGATTTTTCATGATTTTTAGACCAGTTCATGTTATTCTTCAACAATTATATCCTTGGGTACACTAAATCTAGGTAGGAACATGTGAGACACTTGAGGATGGTTTTGGAAGTACTTTGGGGACAACAATTTTAAGAGAATTTCTCAATGTTTCAGTTCTATATTCAGGAAGTCTGCCTTCTGAGACAAGATATCTCATTAAATGTACTTCTAGTAAACTTGGACAAGCTCAAGGTTGTGTTACACATGGAGCTTCCATAGAGCATGATAGTTTTTTGGAGCTTCTATGGATTGGTAGGAAAATATGATAGATTAATACCGGACTCATAGGATTTTTTCGGCCCTCTTCTAAGGTGATGGGTCACCCCATCTTTGATTTATTCTTTTCCTTTCCTTATTTATGATTTTCAACATATTTCTAATTTTATCATTTTTTCTTGAGGATCATCCTCTAATTTTATATAGGGCTCACTTATATGGGGTTTCCCACACTATTCATTTCATCTTCCCATCATCAATTTTTTCTATGGATGACCACAGCTACTCAAACCCCCTTCGGACTTCATGTTCCCCTAAACCCATCTAGGATGGAGTTGGGGTGTTAGTTAAAAGTGTTTTTGGTTATATATTTATGATGTACATAGGTTTCCATGAACTTCTATAATTTTATTGATATTTCTATTCCTACTACAGTTTTTCTGCTCTATAAAAGATGTCATTCTTCCGAGACCTCATTCGTTCAACCCTATGATGGCCATTTATACCATGTAACCTTTCCCAAAATGATCTGATTTGATGGAGTCGATGTGGTTATAGGATATGTGGTTCATCATTCATAATGGATCCAGATACGTTTTGGGTTAATACTATCTTGGGATGTTAGTTTATTGTCTACTATATATTATTTTGGTTTCTTCTAAATGAAATATGTAGAGACCCAAATCATGACATACATAGACATTACATTACTTTTTCGGAATACTGAATACATGAAAAAAACAGACACCCACAGTCTATATTAGGTTAGTGTCTTTGGAAACTCGGAACATAATCTTAAATTAAGGTGAAAGATCATCAAAATATCCCATAAAGATCTTCCCCTTTTTTCGTACCTAAAACCTTTCTTTATATCATGGGGAAAAGAAAACATAAAATGGGTGAGCTCAAATGCTCAGTAAGGGTAAGCATGGTGAAACAAAAAAAATACATAAAATAAGTGATCGTAAAAACATAAACATAAAACATCAAAATCTTGAGCAATGACATAAATCTTGGCAGTACATAAGGAATAGATCACAAAGGAACATTAATCATGAAAAATGGCATGGGAATAAAACATGTAACTGTGAAAACCCATTAAGAACATGTTATGATTTCCATAGTAGCCAAGGCATTGATGCCAAGACCATCATAGTGGGAAAAGTCCATTACTGAACCGAGTTTACTTAATGATCCATCCATGATTATCTCACGAGATATAAATCATTACCCAATTCATTAGAGGGAGATATAGGTCCCTCCCATCTCACAATAAAACCATTCTTATGTTATCCACAAAATCAGAAATCATACATCATAGCATAACCCATGTTATAAAAATGGGATTCTTAAACATCATGTCGTCATAACATAGTCTATATACAATAATGGACTTCATAAAAATATTTCCATCATAACATAATCAATTCAATGTAATAATAGTGATAAAAACAGAACCCTATGTTATCTTAGATGGAAAATAATTTTGATAAAACACTTGAACTCCATTCCTGAGGAAAATAACCTTTCTTTATAAAAATCAATTTTCTTTTCTCAATATGTTAAAAAATTTTAAACTAAAGTAATTTAATTGAAAATAAACATTAAAACTTGTAATGTAATCTTCATGGAAATAATTTTCTATGAAATCATAAAAATCTTTTCATGACATATAGGTTAAAAAACATTCTTCTTGTACTTTGGCCGTAAAAGTCAAAAACAATCTCGTACTAAAAAGACCAAATATTCCATTCCTATATTTTACTAAAAATTTACCAATAGGTTAAATTTGATTTAAAAACTTTTAGTAGGATATAAATAATATTATATATTGAGTAAACATGGATGTGGATTATTTATATGCCCTAGTAAATACCGAAGTATAAACAATCTCGGATAAAAATTTAGATTATGAGATTTTCACATACCCTATGTCCAATTTCATCTGTACACGTCCGAGACTCATGTATAGTGGGTTTAAACATATTATTAACTTTTAAAATAACCATAATAATATTTATGATATCATATATGAATCACATACAACTTTATATTACCCGTTAATTTGTCAAGTCCATGTTAAAGTAGTGTTTTGGGTAAAATTGTTTCATTTATCATCCGTGTTATGACTTGTAATAAATCATATGATTACATAGATCATTATTACTTACTTATAGAATTTTAAAAATGATTAATATATATTCAGAATATAATATATCAATAAATGGAATGAAATACACCATTCATGGAGATGGTAGGCCGCACGTACACATGAACACTATTTTCCTTTCTTTATTGACAAGAATGGAAGTAAGTAGATGAAATATATATATATATATACATAAATAAAGTAGAATTATTATGTCATATATTTCATTATTATACACTGTATACTTTATAATCTTTCTTGAATAGTGAACATGAATAATGAATCCTATCGCGTCATGGAGACAGTAATCTGTACGCACGCACGAGCGATGATATCATTCAAATAATTATTGAATGGTATTAAAGTTGATGATATAATAACTCATAATTAGTATCATGTTATAAAAACCATATATAGTTATTATTTACACAATTATACCAATCCATGTAAGGTGGTGGTGGAAAACAGATTACACCACGACGTGGATATATAATTCTATACGTACGCATGTACGATGGTTTCATTTTCCATAGTATTGATAGAAGGTGAAATGGGGTTGTTTCATATTTATAATAACATATAAGTATATTATTGATACATATGTTACTACTTTATAATTAAACAAATTAATAAGTGGATGTAGAAGAATAAATATATTTGAACGAATTGGTATAGGATAGTACCCCTTCCTCAACGCGCCTCTTCTTAACTTATTCTTAGGTCACAATAGTAGGTCATTGAATAATACCAGAACTTCTAGTAGGTTTATAGGGAAGTGGAGAAGAGAAATGGACAGGATTTGGCTAAGATTGAAGCCCAAAATGTTGTTAAGAGGAGAGGGAGGAGGATCCCTTTTATAAGGGAGGAGGGGGGCTCTTTTGGAAACATCTAAAATATTAATTTATAACAAACTCAGACCCCACATAAAACCTCCACAAATGACTGAATTCGAATATGAGATGATATAGTGTTGTAATATCATCAACCAATAAAATTTAGACATGTTGGGAATTTATTTTAAACCTTATCATCTTGATTTATCCTTATTTAATCCGTTTTATTTTATTTTTGGAAATAATATTCTAAATTTTAAATTGTTATAAATAATTACTTATCTATTTTGAATTGTCCATAATTGGTTAATTAATGACATTTTCGACCATAAAAATGTCAATTTATAATATTTAATTTTTTTTGTGTTATTTAAACAATTTAATAATTTTTAATTTTTATAAAATAACAATAGTGTGTATTTTGAAACTATTCATTTATTTTAATTTTAAAAAAATCTACACAGAGGATATAGCCAAAATAAATATTTAATAGATTCATAAATAGTCATATGTATCTAGAAAATCCTTGGAGCACATTAAATAGTTCATATAATATTTATTTTAATATTTTTAAAACCATTTATTTGATATTTTATTCAATAATATAATTTCTACATTACTACTATGTCATCATTAATGATAATTGTTTAATCCCTAAAAATTTTAAATAAATTTACATTATGTAGATAATTTTATTATTTTTCTGGAGACTATTTATGTTCGATGTTTCATGATTTTTATCACCACATTAATATTATTTCACTTATATGATATAAGAGAGTGAGATGTTGTCACTTTCTTTGGTTTTAATAATAATTACATCATTTTCCTGGTCAAAAGTCAATTAAATGAATCTATTCTGACCCCTAGGTGATATGGGTCGACTTTTATTCATCCAATAGAATTTTTCCAGGTGTTATGGTAATTTTATAATCTTATTTTTACCCTTATTTACCCTATTTATCTTTAAGTGTAGTAAATAAAAATTTCCGTAGTTACTATTCACAATATCAAAAAAATTAAAGTAATCTATTAACATCATTTGGACCCACTGAATTAAAATATGAAATCCATTTTTCATAATTCAAAACATATAAGATGTAGTAATTAATATAAAATTAATCTCGTTGTTAAGAAAACATGTTTTACAAGTTATTACATTGCCAAAGAATGAAATGTTTTTACCTATGAATTCAATAAAAAATTAATGATAATGACTTAAATTATATTAAATCATAAAAATATATTTTATTTATACTTTAAAACAGTTAAATTTTATAATTCAACCATATAAATTATCATGATGAACAAGGTTGTTTATAAGAAAAATTTAGCGTATTTTTATTATTCATAAAAATATGAAAGTTAAAGGAAAAATATAAAAAATTTATCCAATGTAAATTTTGAAATAATTATCGTAATTAATAAGTTTATTTTGTCTAATTGAACTAATAAATGTGTCAAAAACTAGATTTAAGTTGGGTGCACCATCAAAAGGCGACAAAACTGCATTTTTTAAAAAATACTTATATTACCTGAAAAAATTATTTTGTTCTCATACCATGTTCTAGAATATATTTAAGATGAATTATTATGTAATAAAATTCAAAATTTAGTTAATTATAATCATAACGGCAAGTTCATAACCATATATCGTTGTTTAGTGAACCTCTGTATTGCGTAGAACACACACTGTCGAGGAAGGTTGCTCTTGCATGTAATGCAAGCCATGTTTGGGTTGCATGTAGGGCAGGCTTCCTTTGGTGTTGCTTATAACATATTAAAATATAGTTCAATTATACATTGATCAAAATCTATACTTGGAGTTCTGTAAAATGAATCTCATTTAAAAGAACATGAAATTGTGTGCAACACAAGCCAAGAATAGAGTTGTGTATACTACATGCTAATAAGGATTTACATATACCATAAGATAATCTTAGTGAAACGTACATACAAATAAATAAATGAAATTAAAAGGAATACTTATCATAAAATCATCGGGTGTTACATTCAACCCCCCTTAAAATGAATTTCACCCTCAAAATTCATCAGTGTTATAAATGGTATACTATTTGAATGTTTCTTTCATAGAAACCCACAACGTAAAAATAAATAACAAAACTTAATTTTAAAAACTAAAGTATGAAACATAGCAGTCACCCAAATTAACTCATCACTGGGTTTCCACATAGGATAACATAGGTGAAAATATGGATATTGAAGATAAATCGTATCATCAAGTTCTGATGGAGAGTGGTAGAGAACATTGGTATGAAAATGCCAACAATCTCAAAGCCATAAATTTGTGTTGATCTAAGGTACCATCTGATTCATCATTTATGAGGGTACTAAGAAAACATTTTGTGTTTTCAAGATCATTTCTCTAAATCTAATAAAAAAAATCATAAGGATAAATACATACTTGATTTCAGTGTAATATCAACGGTGGTCATTCCATGAACAATTTCCACTTTATATCTTATTTAAAGAAATAATGTAGAATTTGACATTCGTGACGTGTGAGAAGATCATCCAATTGAATTATAGGTCATCGCATGTGTCTCAAACATAAGGTTAGAAAAAGTTATTAAATATACATAAGTCCATCTATGGGGATATTAATCGTATTTGGATCCAAAAATCGACTTATACACCAGATATCATACCACTTAAGAAAATAAAACTAATTTTACAAACCAGGGACTTTCTATAGGCTAGTGGTTGGCGATAAAGGCATGTAACACATTTGTTGTGGGTTTGATCCCTGCATCCTCGTCCAACGTGACGGGTTGTCGCCCGTCCTATGGGTTGTCCTTTTTTTTAAACTATACTTTCCTAATATCAAAAAGTTCTAGCCATAAACAATACTATCTGATATCCAACTTAACCCATTACCATCTTTAGGCTTATCCAAAATACTTGTGTCCAAACTCACAGTATATAAAAAAAGATTGATAAAGAGGTCATCTACCAAGCATGTAAATAACATCATTTATCCCCCATATATCATAAGATATATCTTGTTGGTCACATTCCAAACATGTGAATACCTTAATCATATATTTTCCTGATACATGAATTACCATAGAACCGTAGTGAAAACATGAATGCTATCAAAATATAATTATTTCCACTTAAAAAAATCCTAAAATTTCTATATACTCAAACCATTATGTCGCTTTGTCCATATATCAGTCATGAGCTCATTAATACTATCAAACATATTACTTTCTTCTTATCCATTCATTATGTTCATACCATCTTATTTCCAAAATAATTTCAATCACTTTTCATGGTTACCGGTACCATATAATTACTGAATACCACAATAAACCAATACATATATATTCCAAAATTCCACAATACTATAAATGAGATTCCAAAACACCAATTTGGAATATCGTTGCATAATCACTTAACCATTTCACACCTTCGTTTTCATATTCAACATCTCCAATAGTGATCTCTTGTGACATCCCTATGTCCTATTCCTTAAGAGGTAGTTGATATCAATCATGATTAACCCTTGGATTAGGGCATTGGTTAGCATAATTCCCCATTTCCATGCACTTGTAGCATAAAAGTGTTGGTGGTGCGTTCCTTGTAGTCGTTTCTCTATTCACATCATTAGCTACCTTTTTTCCCTTACTTCGACACTCAGCTGCACGAAGACCTTCTTTTCCACACGTAAAAAATTTTGTAGTCCGTTTAAGAAAATATCCACTGTTCTTCTTTCCACGCATTGATCATAAAAAAAAATTCTTCTTCTTTTCACTATTGTTTTGATATTTTCCCTTGAACTCTATATTTCGTTTCTTGTCAAAACCATTATATGGATTTGTAACACCAACATCCAATTCTACCCTGATAGCACAACACACAATTACTTAATAGCTAATGTAGTCTCTTATAGATAACTCCCTTCGAAGACTTGGTTTTAAGCCACTGAAGAATCAACCAACTTTACTGTATGGTTGGATGATAAGGCCAGATGCATACCTAACATTCCTTGTAAATTTCACTTCGTAAATACCAAAAAATTCATCATCCTTTTTATTAAGATCAAGTAACTCCTTTTCCATCTTTGTTCAAAGAATACAAGGTAAGTACTTATTGAAAAACAAGTTCTTGAACTCATCCCATTCCATGGATTCAATTTCATCTTGGGGCCTTTTATTCTTAATTAGGGTCCACCCCTTGTCAGCTTCACCTTCTAAATTGTAAACAACCAAACTGAATTTTTCATAATAAGAACAGTGATGTATATAAAATATCTTTTCAATGGTACTGATCCATTATTCAAAAATGAGTTTATCGAAAGACCCATTGAATGAAGGTAGACGTTGCCTCATGAAGGACTCAATAGAATATTGTTCCCTTATCTGCTCATTTGGAAGTCTAGAATGATTCATAGCTTCGTTAACTATAGAAAAAATACTTTTCACTCCATATCCAATTACATTCATTTGTTCAGGAGAAAAATCATTAAATTGTCCATTACATTGATCAACACGGTTCCTTCGGGTTCCAGCCATCGTCTAAAACCCCAATAAAATATTGTGAGAGGCAAAAATCATGCTAGGAAAACAACATAATAATGGGGGAATATCTAACATCTTCGTTTTAATTCTAAGATAGTTACCGTAATTCTAGGACTATAACCTATAATTATACATAACCTTTGGGACATCCTTAGACGTACCTTAGAAATATATCTAGGAATATAACTAACATTTTTGCATACTAGTTTCCAATGGTTAACTAAACCTTCACTATGATACTTACTATAAAGACACGAAGCATGACATACATAGAAATTACATTACTTTTGCAGAATACTTAATACTAGACAAAAACAGACTCCCAAAGACCGTATTAGATCAGTGTCTTTCAAAACTTGGAAAATATTCTACTAATCATGGTGAAATATCTTCAACATCTCCCATAATGATCTTCCCCTTTTGTTTTACTACCTAAAAACTTTCGTTATATCATGGGGAAAATAAAACATATAAAAGGTGAGCTAAAATTCTAAGAAAGGGTAATCATGGAGAAATAAATATCCATAAATATTTGAACGTAAAAACATTAACATAAAACAAAAAAATCTTGAGCAATAACATAAATCTTGGCAGTAAATAAGGCATAGATCATAAAGAAACATTAATCATGATAAAATTGCATAGGAATAAAACATGTAATCATGGAAAACCATTCAGTACATGTTATGATTTCCATAGTAGCCATGGCATTGCTACCAAGACCATCATAGTGGACAAAGTCCATTACTGAACCGGTTTTACTTGATGTTCCAACCATGTTTATCTAATGAGAAAAAAATCATAACCCAATGCATTGGAGGGAGATATAGGTCCCACCCATCTCATAATGAAACCATTCTTATGTGTTCCACAAAATAAAAAATCATACATCATAGAAAAACCCATGTAATAAAAATGGGATTCTTAAACATCATGCCATCATAACATAATCCATATATGATAAAGGACTTCATAAAAATAATTCCATCATAACATAATCAAATTAATGTAATAATAGGGATAGAAATAGAACCCTATATTATCTTAGATGGAAAATAATTTTGATAAAACACTTGAACTCAATTCCTGAGGAAAATATCCTTTCTTCATCAAAAACATTTTTCCTTTACCAATATGTTATTCAACTTTAAACTAAAAGATTTTAATAGAAAATAAAATTGCAAATTTGTAATGGAAGCTTCATGGAAATAATTTTCTATGAAAACATAGAAATCTATTCATGCCATATAAGTTAAAAAAACATTCTTCTCGTACTTTGGATGGAAAAGTCAAAAAATATCTCATACTGAAAATGACAAAAGATTCCTTTCATATATTTTAATAAAAATTCACAAATAGGTAAATTTTTAATTAAAAAATTTAGGGGGATAGAAGTAATATAACATATTTAGGAAACATGGATTTGGACGATAAATATTCCCTAATAAATACCAAAGTATAAAAAATATCAGATAAAAATTGAGATTGTAAGATTTTCAATTTCCTTATGTCCAATTTCGTCTATATGTTTCTATGACTCATGTATATTGGGTTTAAACATATTATTAACTTGTAACAAAACCATAATAATATTAATGATATCATATATGATTCACTTACCACTTTATATTACCCGTTCATTTGTCAATTCAATGTCAAAGCAGCGTTTTTAGTAAAATCGTATCATTTATCATCTGTGTTTTGGCTTGTAATTATTTTTATGATTACATAGATCATTCATACTTACTTCTAGAATTTAAAAGATGATTTATATATTTTCAGAATATAATATATCAATAAATGGATTAAAATACACCATTCAAGGAGACGGTATGTCGTACGTAAGCATGATTGCTGTTTTACTTTCTTTATTGACTTGAATGGAAGTATATAGATGACATATATATATATATAAATAAATCCAGTAACATTATTAGGTCATATATTTCATTATTATTCAATATATAATTTATAATCATTTTTGAATTGATAACATGAAAAATAAATCCCACCACGTCGTGGAGACTGTAATCTGTACGTACGCACGAGCGATGACATCGTTCCCATAATTATGGAATGGTATTGTAGTGAATGATAGAATATCTCCGAATTAGTATCATGTTTTAAAAACCATATATAGTATTTATTTACACCATTATACCCATCCATGTATGGTGGTGGTAGAAAACATATTACCCCATGACGTGGAGACGGTATTCCGTACATACGCACGCCTGATGATTAAATTTTCTATAGGATGGATAGAAAGGAAAATGAAGTTGTTTCATATTTATAATAACATATCAGTATATGAGTGACACTTATGTTATTACTTTATAATAAAACAAAAAATTAAGTGGAAGTAGAAGAAGAAATACATTTAAAATAATCTGTAATGGATATTACCTCTTCCTCGACGCGCCTCTTCTTAACATCCTCTTAGGGCACTAAAGTCGGTCTTTGAAGATGAAAAGAACCTCTAGTATGTTTCTAGTGAAGTGGAGAAGCAAAATGGACCGGTTTTTTCCAATATTTAAGGCTCAACATATTGTGAAGATGAGAGGGAGGAGGTTCCCTTTTATAATGGAGGAGAGGGGCTCTTTTGGAAACCTCTATAATGTTAAATTATAATAAACTCCAAACCCACATAAAAACCTCAAAAACATTGAACCACTTTTAAGATGAGATGTGATAGGATTTTAATCTCATCAACCAATAAAATTTAGTCATTTTGGGATTTTATTTTAAACCTTATCAACTTGATTTATCCTCATTTAATACATTTATTTTTATTTTTGGTAATAATATTCTAAATTTTAAATTATTATAAATAATTACTTATGTGTTGTGAATTTTCCGTAATTAGATACATTATTAAATTTTCATCAATATAAATTTCAATTTATAATTTTTTAATATTTTTTTATTTTTAAACAATTTAATAGTATGTTATTTTTATAAAATAACAATAGTGTTAATTTTGACACTAATCATTTATTTTAATTTAAAAAAAATACACACAAAAGATTTTTTCAAAACAAAATATTTAATAAATTAATAACATGTCATATTTGTCTTTAAAATTCGTGTATCACATTAAATAGTTCGTATAATATTTATTTTAATATTTTTAAAAACATTTATTTGATATTTCAATCAATAATTTAATTTCTAAATAACTATTGTGCAATCATTAATGATAATTATTTAATCCCTTAAAATTCTGAATAAATTCACATGATGTAGATAATTCTATTATATTTCAAGAGACTATTTATGTTCAATTTTTTATGATGTATAGCACCAAATTAAAATTATTACACTTATAAGATATAAGAGAGTGACATGTTGTCATTTTCATTGGTTTTAATAATAATTAGATCTTTTTCATGGTCAAAAGACAATTAAATGAATCTATTACGACCCTTAGGTTATATGGGTCGACTTTAATTCATCCAATAGAATTTTGTCAGGTGTTATGGTTATTTTATAATCTTATTTTTAGCCTTATTTACCAAAATTACCTTTAACTATAATAATAAAAATTACCATAGTTACTATTAACAGTATCATAAAAATAAATGTAACATATTAACATCATTTGGACCCAAATAATTCAAATATGAAATCCATTTTTCAAAATTCCAAACAAAGAAGTTGCAGTAATTAATTTAAAAATAATCCTGTTGTTAAGAAAACAGGTTTTATTAGTTCAAACATTACCAAAGATTGAAATGTTTTTATCTATGTATTCAATGTAAAATTAATGGTAATTACATACATTATATTAAAGGGTAAAAATATTTTTTATTTATACTTTAAAACCATTGTATTTTATAATTTATCCATATAAATTATCTTGATGAAAAAAGTTTTTTTTAAAAGAATTTATCATATTTTTACTATTCATCAAAATATGAAAGTTAACAGAAAAATATAAAAAATTTATCCAAAGTAAATTTTTATATACTTATTGAAATGAATAATTTTATTTTGTCTAATTAAAATTATAGACCTGTCAAAAACTACATTTACAGTGGGTGCGCCATCAAAAGGCAGCAAAACTGCATTCTTTTAAAAAATACTAATTTTACCTGAAAAATTTATTTTGTTCTCATACCATGTTCTAGAATATGTCTAAGATGAATTATTTTGTAATAAAATTAAAAATGTAGTTAATACTATTCATAATATCACGTTAATAACAATATATCATTGTTTAGTGAAACTCAGTATTGCATAGAACACACACTATCGAAGAAGGTCTCTCTTTCGTGTAATGCAAGCCAAGTCGTGGATACGTGTATGGAAAGCATCCTTTGGTGTAGCGTTTAACATACTCAAAATATATTTCGGTTATACATTGATCAAAATCTATACATGGAGTTGTGTAAAATGAATTTTATTCAAAAGAACTTGAAATTGTGAAAAACACAAGCCTGGAATAGTGTCGCGTATACTACAAGCTAATATGGTGTTGCGTATAGCGCAAGCTAATCTTGGTGATGCGTACAAAAAAATACATAAACAAAATTTAAAAGAATACTTCTTCTAAAATCACAGGGTGTTACAAAATTAGTGATGGTTTTTTGTGATTCTCTACATGATATATTTTTATTTTATGATTGTTCAATGTTGATATCAATTTGGGTTTCCATTTTCAGTGAAGTTCTTTTCTGGGTGGCGTCATACATCGATGTTAATGGTGAAAAAAATGTGATGCAGCAGAGTCATGGGTTTCCTATTATGGTTGTTGTGTTTGAATGATCTCTAGTAGGGTTATCGCTGGTGAAGAGGTAATATAAGGGGTCATGGTTCATCTTATCACACCCCTCATTATACAGTGAACCGAGATTATGGTGTAATGTCCCGGTTCCGGAAGCCACCCATGGGCACCCAATACCTGGTTGGTCACATGGCCTCAAGCTCATTTCCCCAAACGCCAGAGGCTACTGACTAGCAGCGAGGGCATTGGGTGTGATAGTGGGGAAATTATGCCCTCATTGGAAGAGTACACAGCGGAATAAAAATAAACATGAAATAGCGAAAGCAATAATAACCAAAAATATAAAAAGTAGATGACTAAATCAACAAAATAGATCACATAAGTACATATGAAATGATGCATGATACATAACTAGGAAAGCAGCCAAACAAGTTAAAATGCTGGAAAACACTACAATACCAAAAAAAGTACAAATGAAAATAAAAAATATCCTCAGCGTTGCAAGACAAAGCTTGGTCCCATGTTCCAATAATCCAAGTAATCATGTATCGGAAGTCGAAGGGCACTTTACCTTGTCTATAAATAAAACAACATAGTATGTTTGGGCCCAAAAACATGACCCAAGCAGGGTGTGCGACTAAATCTCAGTAGGCATTCACCAAAAGATATGTGCCTAACAGTCAGCGAGTATATGGTTGGTAAATGTACAATATGCAGTAAACAGAAACAGCAAATAATATGGAGTAAACAACTAACAAATAGGAAACCCTCTGGGAAGTACTTGCGTCCATCCCCTCTGGTCCTATCCAAGATGTACCACAACCCTATGGGCAGTGCACTCAGCCTAACCCCTTTGGCTTGGTCATACAAATTTATCAGACTCTCTGGGGAAGCGCACTTGGTCAATCCCCCTTATAGTCTAGGTTAGTCAGGTACTCTCTATGGAATATCACGCGGTCTAACCCTCTTAGCCCCAAGGTCTAGAGACTCTCTGAGGAAGTTATCTTGGTCAATTCCTCTTATATCCTTATGTATACCACAAGCTCTCCGAGGAAGCTCACTTGGCCAATTCCTCCCCTAGCCTGGGAAGGTTCTTAAAGAGATTCAAACAAGGTAAGACTCTCTGAGGAGGCTCACTCGGTCTACCCTCTTGTAGTCTATAAAATCCAACACTCTCTTGGAGTTCACTCGGTCCATCACATGTAGTCAATAATATCTAAGACTCTCTTGGAAGCTCACTCGACCTATCCATTGTAGTCTATAGCACTAGGTTCTCTCAGCCCTGTGCAAGTCAATGCATAATAATTCTATAAGGCCCAAGTACACCTATAGATCTACTTGGCTAACCAAAGTACACCTATATAGCTACATAGAATAATAATTTACAAGGCAACAAGCATGTCATGAGCTTCACTTCATCCTATAACCACAACACATGAAAACTGGCGTAGCAGCCGAAGGAAAAAAAGACCAAAAGGTCATTACCATAACAAATAAAGGGGAAAATCTTCCAAACACAACAAAATATGCTTTAAAATGGTCAATTTACCTCTACACAAGCATAAAAGCAAGGCTGGAAAACAACAAGGGGAAAAATGTAAACATGAAATACCCCGTTCATGAGTATTGGTGGAATTTCTGAATAAAAATCAATGACTTTTAACGGTAAGGCACAAACAACCTACCTTGATCCTAATAGATCGATATACATGAACTGTGACTACTGATTATCCCTAGAATGACGTAGATCTGAGAAAACGCACAAAACGTTCACCCATAGATAACTTGAGAAGGAGGAAGAATTGGAAAACAGGGCTCAAGAAGAAGGGAGAACACACCACTGCACTTCCAATGCAATCGGCAGAGCTCGAGTCGGAGAACTGATGGAGGCTCGGGAAGCCAGAGAAGTTTTGTGGCGATACGACAACTCTTAGTCGATCCAAACCTAGAAGAAGATGTTTATGACTTTGAGGCGCGACCCTGGTCCGTTAAATGAAAAAAAAAGTACAAGGTGTGTATTTTTAAATTACACGGCGTGTAGTGGGTTTTTCTGTACTCCGCCAAAATTGGTCCCCACATCACCCCTACACATCGTCTTTGTGGTTCGGACATGGCCATGACACGGTTTCGAGCGGGAAAAGAGTACACGGCGTGTACTCAGAATGTACACAGTATGTACTTCAAAAATTTTCAGAAACCTTATTTTTCCCAAAAACTCATGAAAAAGGAAAACATTCTTGAAATGAAGATCTGGGTTCTTAAAAACATCCCCCCTTAAATAAATTCATCACCGAATTTCCCTAGAGGGGCGTAAAAGAAGAAACCTCGAACAACTCTGGCCACTACGATCAAACCTCAGCCTCCCTCTCCCAAGTCTCATCTTGTACTCGCCCGTGCTGCCATAGCACTCGTACCAGAGGAACATACCGTCCTCGGATAAACTTCTTAATACTATCAACAATCTAGATATGATGCTCCTAAAACCATTCATCCTCTTAAATCTCAACCTCCTCGGGCTGAAAGACATGAGATGAGTCTGAAAATTAATGTCGGAGCTAAGAGATGTGGAAGACGTCGTGCATAGCCCGGTACCTCTGAGGTAGTTGCAAATGATAGGAAACTGGCCCAACTCTCTCCAACCCCTCAAACAGCCTGGCATACCATGGTGAAAACTTAACCTGTCTCTGAATCCTCTTGTGTCCGAACCTCGGTGCGACACGGAGAAAAACCTAATCTCCGACCTCAAATTCTAGAGGTCATGTCTGTTGATCAGCATAAGACTTCTGCTGAGACTGTGCTATAGCCATCCGCTTTCGAATCAGATCTATCTGCTCTGAAGTCTCCTGAACAAGACGAGGTCCCAGCAATGCTGCCTCTCCTACCTCCAGCTAGCATAAGGGTGATCGGCATGGTCTACCATACAGAGCCTCGTATGGTGCCATCTGAATATTCTCTTTAAAACTGTTATTTTAGGGAAACCTCACCAGAGGTATATGCCTCTCCCAAGAACTTCCGAATTCTAGAATATAATCTCGGGGAATATCCTCAGGCACCTGGATCGTGCGCTCGGACTGGAAATCAGCCTGGGGATGGTATGTTGTACTAAAAAGTACATGTGTACCCAAAGTCTTCTTAAATTCATGCCATAACTGAGAGGTAAAGAATGTATCACTATCTGAAACAATGGAGTGTGGAACTCCATGTAGACGTATAATATCTCTGATCTATAGTAGTCCCAGATCATCAACACTGAATGTCTCCTTAATCGGAATAAATTGAGCTACCTTCGTAAGCATGTCGACGACAACCTAGACATCATCACTTCCCCAAGGTTACCTCGGTAACACGGTCACAAAGTCCATCGCGCCATCATTCCACTTACACTCTAGAATGGGTTACTGCTGTAAAATCACTGCTAGTCGATGATGCTCAGATTTCATCTGCTGACAAGTAGAAAATCTCATGACAAAACCAGAAACATCTATCTTCATACCTGGCCACCAGTACTGGCAATGAAGATCCCGATACATCTTGGTGATGCCATGATGAACTGTCCAAACTGCGGAATGAAAATACCGAATCAGCTCCTCGCATATCTCTGTCGGCACCCATATGTGTACCTGGAAATGAAAGACCTCATCCTTGCCCTCTGTCCATCCAGGAAGAGGGTCCCATCCTGACACACTCTCCCATAGGTCCAAGGCCTCTGAGTCTGATAACTGCCTTATTCATACCCGATCAAGAAGTGTAGAGGTAACAACCACAGATGAGAGGAAGGTTTGTCCCTTCCTGTCGTGCACCTCCCAGTGCATCTTAGAAAATAGATCCTAAGCTGCCACTCACTGCTGGCCTCCTGAACATCCTGAATCTATGTTCTCCTGCTCAACGCATCAGCCACTGCATTTCCCTTTCCCGACATATATGCGAGCTCAAAGATACTCGACCCACTTACGTTATATCAGATTCAGATCGCGCTGAGTGAATATATACTTGAGACTCTTGTGGTCGGTGAAAACCACAAAGTGTTCTCCCAAATGATAGTGTCTCCAACAGCGCAAGGCATAAAAAATGTTGCCAACTACAGATCGTTCGTTGGGTAGTTCCTCTCATGTGACTTCAACTGCCGAGACCTGTACGCAACGACTTCATCTCCCTGCATAAGCACAGCTCCTAGCCCGATACCTGAAGCATCACAGTAAACAGTATACCCCTTTCTCGGCTCTGGAAAGACTAGTATCGGTGCTGACATCAACCTCCTTTTCAGCTCTTGAATGGTGGACTCACAAAAATCTGACCATAAAAACATTCCCTCCTTCTTGGTCAAACCTATCAACGGTGCTGCTAGGTGTGAGAAGTGCGAAAGGAAACTTCTGTAGTATCCATCCAGCCCTATAAAACTCTTCACCTCAAGGAAATTCTTTGGGTGCTCCCAAAAAACTACAGCTCTCACTTTCTCTAGGTCCACTGACACTCCTGTCTCCGAGATAACATGACCTAGAAAGTGAATCTGATCCTTCCAAAAGTGGCACTTCGAGAGTTTAGCATAATGGTGATGCTCTCTCAGTGTACTCAGAATGATATCAAGCTGTGTGGCATGGTCGTGTCGAGTTTGATAGTACACCAAGATATCTTCCATGAAGGCCACGACAAAGGAGTCCAAGTACAGATGGAAATCTCAGTTAAACAGTGCCATGAAGACTGCAGGCACGTTTGTGAGACCAAACGGCATGAATGTATACTCGAAAAGACCATACATACTCCTAAAAGCTATCAGAGGTATATATGATCGTCTAACACGCAACTAATGATAACCGGACCTCAAATCGATCTTCCAGAACACCCTGGATCCTTCAAGCTAATCAAAGAGGTCATCAATCCTTGGAAAAAGATATCAGTTATTTACCATCAAATAGTTCAGCTTCCGATATTCCACAAAAGGCCAAAGGGTGCCGTCTTCCTTCTTCCCAAACAGGACAGGTGAACCCCAAGGTGAAGTACTGGGTCAGATGAAACCCTTTGCTGGAAACTCCTCCAACTTCTTCTTGAGCTCCTAAAACTCAGGTGTAGCCATCCTCTTAGGAGGAATGGAAACCAGTGTCGCTCCTAGAACGATCTCAATCGAGAAGTCTACCTCATGCTCTAGAGGTAACCTTGAAAAGTACTCTAGTAAGAAATCCCTAAAATGATCCAACACTAGAGGATAGTCGAACTGTGAAGTCCCCTGGTCATCCAGATAAAGATTGGAAATCTGGGTGTAACTTTCCCTAGCCCGTGATGCTTGGGTCCATCTCTACCCGCGCGGACATCCCACTCACCTATATGATGGAAGGATCCGCCCTCTGGTGATACAAAACCCACCCTGTGACAATAGAAATCGACGATTTCTAGGAAGGGAACCAACTAGTCCATACCGAGAATGACGTCATAACCTGTTATCTCTAGGACATAGAGGTCCCATAAGAAATGATACCCCACAACATCAAGAGGGCACTCTCTGCATTGATGTACTCTAGATTTCCTCATTACCAAAGGCGTTTACAGAGTCAACAATTCGTCAGACAAAAAGATACAGAGCCCAAGGCTCTCCATGATAGTAACAGAGATAAAGCTATGGGAAGCAACAATATTGAAAAGAGCTGAGGATAAAACTGAGGCTACTAAGATCGTACCTCGAACAACAGAAGGGCCGGGATCCTGCTCTTGATAGGTCTTCTCCACGGTGAAAGACTGGCCTGGACCGCGACCATGCACCCCTGGCTGACCATTCTAAGCTAATCCACCCTGCTGTCGCATATGACCTGGTGATTGAACACCAAGGCCGCGACCTCAACCTCGGCCCAAACGGCCGAAAGAACTCCAGTTCCCAGACTAGTGGGAAACTGGTGAAACATCTCCAGAACGCGTGGTCATAGAGGAACCCCTACCTCCAGATGAAGGTGACAAGATGTGACAGAAACACTGAAGATGGAGCATCTTGCCCAAGACCAGCACTCCCTCAGATCCATCTGGCACTGAGTCCTATTATGCCCACTCCTACCGCACTGGTAGCATACAACCTCTCTGCCACAAGAAACATCTCGTGAACCCTGATATCCTCGAGAAGAGTCTTTGCAACACATTCTACTATTCGTAGGAGGAACACCCGCCCTGGATATCAAACTGTACTGGCTCACTGCTCTTAAATCCCTCAGATTGCGCTCAGTGATCAACGATTGGTTGACGATGGATGATATATAAGACAACTGGAAGATATTCACCTGGGAACGGATCTCCTGCCTTAGTCTGTCCTCACACTTCCTAGCAAGGAACAACTCGTCGCTAGCTGGGATCAGTGTGAAACAATGTATGTAGGTGAAACAAGACGAGTATTTCATAACAGAAAGAGTACCCTGCTGCAGACTCAAAAACTCTCGGGCTCGATCGGCCCTTAGGGTCTCCAGATAGAAGTAGTCATATAAGGTTTGTCGAAACTAATCCCAAGACATATCCTTCTGACGCCATGACCGTGAGATCACCTCCAACCACCTCTTGGCAGTGTCCCGGAGCATATAGGTAGCCATATTTACCCTTTTCTCTGGAGGGATCTCTGGGTTCCCAAAGATGGTCAGTGTGGCCTCTATCCAAAACTCTCAGGTCTGGAGTCCTCCATCCCCTGAAAAAGTAGGAGGATGCTACTACTGGAAAACCCTCATCAACTCATCCATCAACAGGGAAAAAGGCGGCACTCCATAAAAGGTCTGCATCATCCTTAGGATGTCCTCCCTGAACAGCATAGCGGCTCCCGTGATGGGTTTAACTGAAGATGCCAAGGCTGGAACAACAGGAAGACCTGCAGGAGGTCCCTGATCGGCCATATCTGTTGTTTGATCACCATCTAGCAACATACGTACAACCAGAGGATGTCTCGGAGGAATTTCTATGAAAGATCATAAGCACACCTTTCATCAGGATTAACAAGACTAAAAACAAAGGATTACAAGATGGGGACATGGGGAAAAACTATCATGTATTTTAAAACATGACTACACAACGTGTATAAAAACTACACGGCGTGTCTTCTTAGGCCATAAACATGGGCATGTATTCCTGCACTACTAGTTGTGTAACACCCAAAACATCACAGCATATTGTCCTCATACACAGTGTGTACTTGGAATCTAAACCCCTTCCCGAGTTTCCTTACACGGATAACCCACACTGTCCAAACTAGCCGGAGACGTTTCACGCCTGTATGACGTCTCTCGGTCGAAAAAAACCTAGAAGAGGACATTTATAACGATGAGGCACGACCCCGGTCCGTTTAGTGAAAAAAATAAAAGTAAACGATGTGTATTTTTAAAGTACATGACAAGTAGCGGGTTTTTCCGTACTCCGCCTAAATCGGCCTCCACGTCAACCCTGCACACCGTGTGTGTGGTCCGGACATGGCCAGCACAAGGTCTTGAGCGGGAAAAGAGTACACGGTGTGTACTCAGAAATTATACGGTGTGTACTTAAAAAATTTCCAGAAACCATATTTTCCCCAAAAACACTAGAAAAAGGAAAACATGCCTGAAACGAAGATTCGGGTTCTTACAAACGTCCCGATTCCGGAAACCACCAAGAGGCACCCTATACCCGGTTGGTCACATGTCCTCAAGCACATTTCCCCAAATTCCAGAGGCTGCCGACTAGCAGTGAAGGCCTTGGGTGTGATAGTGGGGAAACTATTCCCTCATTGGTAGAGTACACAGTAGAAGAAAAATAAACATGTAATAGTGGAAGCAATAATAACCAACAATATAAACAGCGGAAGACTAAATCAACATACTGAAGGACATATGTTTATATGAAATGATGCATGATGAATAACTAGGAAAGTAGTCAAACAAGTCACAATGATGGAAAAAACAACATTACCAAAACATGTACAAAAGAAAATAATAGAGCTCCTCAGCATTGCAAGAAAATTCTTGGTCCCATGCTCCCCTGATCCAAGAAATCAAGTACCAATTGTCGAAGGGAGATTGCCCGTGTCTATACATGCAACAACATAGTCTGGTTGGGCCCAAAAACATGACCCAAACAGGGTGTGGGACTAAATAACAGTAGGCATTCACCCGAAGATCTATGCCTAATAGTCACTGAGTATATGACAGGTAAATGTACAATATGCAGTAAACAGGAACAGAAAATAATAGGCAGTAACAGTAAGTAGTAAAGAAGAATGATACAACAATAATCAAACCACAACCAACAATAGCAATGAAGCAACCAACTAACAAATAGGAAACCCTCTCGTCCTATCCAAGAAGTACCACAACCCTCTGGGCAGTTCACTAAGCCTAACCCCGCTGGCTTTGTCATAAAAATTTATCAGACTCTCTGGGGAGGCGCACTCGGTAAATTCCCCTTATAGTCTAGGGTAGTGAGGCACTCTCTGAGGAAGATCACGTGGTATAAACCCCTTATCCCCAAGGTCTAGAGACTCTCTAAGGAATATATGTCGGTCAATTCCTCCTATAGCCTCAGGTATACCACATGCTCTCTGAGGAACCCCACTCGGTCAATTCCTCCTCTAGCTTGGGACGGTTTTTGAAGAGATTCAAACTAGGTAAGACTCTCTATGGAAGCTCACACGGTCTAACCTCCTGTATTCCAGAAAATCCAAGACTCTTTGGGAGCTCACTCGATCCATCCCCTGTAGTCTATAATATCTAAGACTCATAGGGAAGGTCACTCGGTCTATCCCTTATAGTTTATAGCACCAGGTTCCCTCAGCCTTGTGCCACTCAGTGCATAATAATGCTATAAGGCCCAAGTACACCTATAGAGATACATGGATAACCAAAGTACACCTATATAGATACATAGCTAAAAATTCTACAAGTCAACAAGCATTTCATGAGCTTCACTTAATCCTTTAACCACATTGCATGAAAACAGGCGTAGCAGCCAGAGGCAAGCGAGACCCAAAGGTCATAAACAGAACAAAGAAATGGAAAAAACATACTAGCACAACAACATATCCTCTAACATGGTCAATTTACCTCTACACAAGCATACAAACAAGGAAGGAAAACAAAAGGGCAAAAATATAAACACATAATACCACATTCATGGCTATTGGTGGAATTGGCACATAAAACTCAAAGACTTTGAATTGTTAGGCCCAAACCACCTACCTCAATCCTAGGAGATTGATATACTTGAACCACAACGATTGTTTCTTCCTATAAAATCGTAGATATGAGAAAATACATAAAAGTTTAAACCTTATAAAACATGATAAGGAGGAAGATTTGGAAAACAAGGCTCAAGTAGAAGGGAGAACTCATCGCTGCGCATCCAACGCAATCGACATAGCTCGAATCGGAGAACAGATGGAGGCTTGGGAAGCCAGAGAAGTTTTGCGGCCATATGGAATCTCTCGGTCGAACCAGACCTTGAAGAAGACATTTATGACAATGAGACGAGACCCCGGTCCATTTAGTGAAAAATAAGAAAAGTACATGGCTTGTATTTTTAAAGTACACGGCGTGTAGTGGGTTTTTTCGTACTCCCCCAAAATCGGCCTCCACGTCACCTATACACATCGTGTGTGTGGTCCGGACACGGCCAACACAAGGTTTCGAGTAGGAAAAGAGTACACGGCATGTATTTCAAAAATTTCCAGAATCATTTTCTTTCCAAAAACCCTAGAAAAAGGAAAACATGCCAGAAACGAAGATCCGGGTTCTTACAAACGTCCCGGTTCTGGAAGCCACACAGAGGCGCCCCGTACCTAGTTGGTCACATGGCCTCAAGCGCATTTCCCCAAATTCCAGATACTGCCGACTAGTAGTGATGTCCTTAGGTGTGATAGTGGGGAAACTATGCCCTCATTGTCAGAGTACACATCGGAAGAAAAATAAACATGCAATAGCGGAAGAAATAATAACCAAAAAAATAAACAACAGAAGACTAAATCAATAAACTGGAGCACATATGTATATATGAAATTATTCATGATACATAACATGGAATTCAACCAAAAATTTCACAATGATGGAAAACACTAGAGTACCAAAACATGTACAAAAGAAAATAAAACATCTCCTCAGCATCTCAAGCCAAAGCTTGGTCCCATTCTCCCCTACTCCAAGAAATCAAGTAACGAAAGTTGAAGGGCACATGCATGTGTCTATAGCTTCAACAACATAGTCTTTTTGGGCCCAAAAACATGACCCAAACAGGGTGTGAGACTAAATCTCAGTAGGATTTCACCCGAAGATATATGCCTAACAGTCAGTGAGTATATTGAAGGTAAATGTACCGTATGCAGTAAAGAGGAACAACAAACAATAGGCAGTAATAGTAAGCAGTAAAGCAGAATGATAAAATAGTAATTAAACCACAACCAAAAACATCAGTGAGGCAAACAACTAACAAATAGGAAACCCTCTTGGAAGTACTCACAGCCATCCCCTCTGGTCCTATCCACGAATTACCACAACCCTCTGGGAAGTGCACTCAGCCTAAACTCTCTCGCTTTGTCATACGAATTTATCAAAATATCTAGGGAAGCACACTTGGTAAATTCCACTTATAGTCTTGGGTAGTCAGGGACTATCTTAGGAAGATCACGTGGTCTAACCATCTTATCCCCATGGTCTAGAGGCTCTCTGAGGAAGTTATCTCGATCAATTCCTCCTATAGAGACGGGTATACCACATGATTTCTGAGGAAGCTCACTCGGTCAATTCCTCCTCTAGCATGGGAAGGTTCTTAAAGAGATTCAAACAAGGTAAGACTCTCTGAGGAAGCTCACTCGGTCTACCCTCCTGTATTCTAGAAAAACTGATACTCTTTGGAGCTCACTCGGTCCATCCCATGTAGTCTATAATATCTAAGACTCTCTGGGAAGCTCACTCGGTCTATCCCTTATACTCTATTGCACCAGATTATTTCAGACCTATGCCAGTCAGTGCATAATAATGCTATAAGGTCCAAATACACCTATAGAGCTACCTGTATAACCAAATTACACCTATAGAGATACTTAGCTAAACATTCTACATGGAAACAAACATGTCATGAGCTTCACTTCAACCTATAACCACAAGGCATGAAAACAGACATAATAGCCAAAGGAAAATGAGACCCAATGAACATAAACAGAACAAATCAAGGGAAAAAAGATCTACACACTACCAAATATCCTCTAACATGGTAAATTCACCTCTACACAAGCATAAAAGCATGGCAGGAAAACAACAAGGGAAAAGGTAAACACGCAATACCCCGTTCACTGGTATTAGTGGAATTAGCGCATAAAACTCAAAGACATTGAATGGTAAGGTACAAACCACCTACATAGATCATAGGAGATTGATATACTTGAACCTGGATGACTCATTCTCCCTATAATGTCGTAGATATGAGAAAACGCACAAAACATTCAACTTTAGATAACTTTAGAATGATGGTGAACTGGAAAACAAGGCTCAAGCACAAGGGAGAACTCACCGCTGCGCTTCCAACGCAATCAACAGAGCCGAAATCTGAGAACAGATGGAGGCTCGGGTAGCCGGAGAAGTTTCACCACTGTACGAAATCTCTCGGTCAGACCAGAACTAGAAAAAGACATTTATGACGATGAGGTGTGACCCCTGTATATTTAGTGAAAAAAATAAAAGTACCCGATGTGTATTTTTAAAGTACATGGCGTGTAGTGGGTTTTTTCTCACTCCGCCAAAATCGGCCTCCACATCACCCCTACACACCATGTGTGTGGTCTCGACATGGACAACACACGGTTTTGAGCGGGAAAAGAGTACTCAAAGTGTACATAGAAAGTACACGGTGTGTACTTCAAAAATTTCCAGAAACATTATTTTTCCCAACAACTCCAGAAAAAGGAAAACATAAATGAAATGAAGATCTGGGTTCTTACAGATGGGATATGTGGTTATATTTCATTTTGATTCTCATATTTGGGATAGTGGTTTTGATATATAATTTTTGTACTATATCATCTATGTGGTGGTTTAGTGGTATCTTGTGGATTATGGGGCTCCCACTCAACTTTAAATTAGGTTTTTTAAAATTCAAAAAATAATGATTTGGTTGACTCATCGAGGATATCATATCCCTTATCATATATGATCAGAAAGGGGAAACCATTCATTTGGATAGAGAGGTTCCATAAAGATTTTCTGCTATTGAAGAATATTTTGACATGTTCCCCAATAATTATAGTGTAAAAGGGGGTGTCACATAAATTGTGTTATGTGATGCATCAGGTTAAGGTCTTCATTTTTTATAGATGGACAAGAGGGTAGTGATTTCAAATGGTTCTTTTCAGTTGATACCACATCAGAAGAAATATGTGACCCACATTAATGAGTTAGTAGAAGTAGACTTCACACTAATGTTATGGTGATACTACATTATGGGAGATAATTTCATCATCTATTCTGATCACAAGATCCTCGTGTTCATATTAAATTATAATGCTCCTAAGTTGAGATAGAGTTGATATATAGAGTTTCTCCAAAATTATGTCATTTAAATTATCTATACTCCTGGGAAGGGGAATGTGTTAGAGGACTCTCTGAGTAATAGATCATGTTCCCAGTTGGTGGACACGAGGTAAAAGTAGTTTGCCTCATTACAATTTTCCTATTCTAATGGAGAGGGAACAACTTTTCCCAAGTTTATGGTTTCCACCCTCCACTCATATAGTGATTCATGGGGGAACAACATGGGGATGTCGACTGTAAGACCCTACATACCCAAACCTCCACTTGATATTCTCTTGATGGATTTAATGAATGTGGGTAGGATTTGTTTTTATTCAATGGATGCATGATATATATATTGAAATTATGGCATAAGGTTTTAAAAGAGCATCATACATCTTATTTGGATCTATATCTAGGCTTTTCTATGATGTACCAAGACCTACATTATTGGTTTTAGTGGACAAATATTAAGAATGGATTTTCCATATTTTTATCTTGATTCCTTAAATTTTGAATAGTGATGGTTGAGCACCAAGTTCAAACTTGTTTAGCTCCACCCAATGAGGTGCTAGAGATGAAGTGTTAAGGGATATTCACAGACTTTATGTTAGTATTATCATGTACGTCTATGTGTCATGATACAATATGGGTGACTACAGACCAACTCACCTAGTCAAGCCACATCTTAGCTATTCTCTAGTGGAATTAAATTGTGATCTTGGGATGTATCTACATTCATGAGATAGTCCTAATCCATGGGGTTCCATCGAAGATCTATTTTGACCATGATGCTGGGTTCACATTCCAGACGTGTGAGGGATTATAGGAGTTTTTTGGGAGATTATTACATTTAGTAATGCGTTTAATCCCAAACGTGATGTCTATATTAGTTGAACAATTTATGTTCTAAAGGAAATGTTGTTATATTTTCTGTTGTCCACTTTCCATTGTCAGGAGGATCACCTACTTGCAGTGTAGTTTTCATACTACAACAATTATGATTACACTATATTTATAGAACCATTCGAGTATTTTCATAGGAAACCCAATAGGTCATCATTTTTCAGGATATACCTAGAATATTTTGAACTCATGGTCCTAGAGTTAGAGCATGAAACCACCAATAATGTGAAATATATATACGATTAAATGATGGATAAAAAGATTCATCAGATGTCTAATGTATGAAAATAATCGAGTTTGTTGGAGTTTGTGGCTGATACCATGTGTTCTTAAAGGTTTTTTCTCATCATGGATTGTTGATATTTGGTCAGGGAAGCATGTTATCTAGGAGATTAATTGGCCCTTTATAATAACTATTTTGATTTGGTGTTATGGAATATTGTTTATATATACCTTAATAGTTATACATGGTACATGACATCATCCAAAGTTTGCAAATATAGAGTCATGCATACGAAACATCACACGTCATCAACTAGGGAATGGTGGACAACAAATATGGTGTTAACATTACAGATATAGAAGTAGATTTTAAGGACCAGTAAGAGTGGATCCTTCATTAGAGACTGATTCCCTTAGTGTGTTTCTGGGGGCATCATGGGAATCATTATGAGATCACATGGGATATATAGGCAAAATTCATCCTCAGTAATCACATCTCATGGTGTAAACACATGTACTGGATTTTTTGTATGTATATGCCCATGGTGGAGATAATGTAATGACTCAGATTCTCCATGTGTTATATTTTGTATATTTTATGTTTTATTTTTTAGACTACATGCTAAGATATAATGTGATTTGCAGAATATGTGTCCTCAGAATAAATAATTGAAGTACATTAAATATATTTAGTAGACCACTCATTAAATTTTTATCAAAAACATGAATAACCACTAAATAGTTTCTTCGATGATAACAATGATGGTATCATTGACTTCAAAATTCATATTTTACTGTAGGTGTGACATACATTTTCTTTTAATGGTCCATTTGTTGTAAATTCATTACAGACATGGATTGAATAAAATAATTGAATATATTATTTGATTTTCATTATGTTTATGTGGGTACTCGAAAGTCATTTTTATACTATTATGATGAAATAATATGAATTTCCATAGAATTCAAGAGTTGTTGGAGACTGTATTGGAGGATCTCTCCCAAGAAAATGAAATCAGATGATATATCTACAATCTATAGGTAATACGACTTAGGATATCTCCAAAAATAATGAATAAGACTCATCATTTTCCGTTTTATGATCCAGCTCGAGGTAATACGTTGTATGATTGGGTTTATTTAACTATGTATGGTTATTATAATGAATGTGAATCAATCTACCCATAGATTGATTCAAGGATCGTGTGTATTGTAGGATGGGTTAATTTTTTGTATTTTACTAAGGTAATTTCATTCTGATATTTTATTCTCCCTTGGAATACTAATAGTGATGGATCGAGGACAATATAAAATCTTTCTGAGGTTCATTCCTCATGTTTTTGGTAGTGTATTTAATCTTTTTTCGTTTCTTCATCACAAATGCTCTTTGTTTGGACTATGATTTCACATCCAATGAGAAATATATCATTAAAAAATGATTTCATGATTCATTGATTTGATATCATAGATATAGTATCATCATGACACAAAGTTGGTGTGATGAAGAAAGTAGTAGTGAATTGGACGGTTTTAGATATCCGATTTTGCGTTCATCACCACACATCATAAAATTGATTTTGATGGTGTTTTATGAAATTATTGGAGGCAAAAAAGTGTTGTTAATCGATTAAAGGGATAAAATGATGTGGTTAAATCATTTTTATGAGAGGTACATAGCCGCATCGACGACCACATGCAAAGAAACATGCAATCTATATATCAGAATCTTAAAATTTCAATAATAACGGATATTTATCTTGGATCCATAGGTCATGTGTGCCAATCTTAGTAGAGTATCGTATTTTGCGGAGGAGATAACTACTACATGTAATGTACATCCCCCCAATGGCTCAACATGTACCTATGAGTGTACATAAGCATGGGGTGGAGTACACAAGAACTAGTATTTAATGAACTCCCTCATAGGCATGGCTTGGTCTAGTGTACATGATAATACCCATGTACTGGTACACGAGAATAGTTCATGGGAAAATGAATTTTCTTCTATTGTTACAAAAACACTAATTATAGACACATGTTGTTCACATGAGTAGAAAATTGGGTCTAAGAGACATAGTGTGTACCTATACTACACATAATGTACATCTAATAAAAAATCATGGAGACTTTTTCCTCCATATCATTGTCATGTCTTGATATGGTGAGTACCCCATTTCATTTCCTTGAGGGTAATTAAAGAATCACCTCCTACTCATGGGACATCAATCCCTTTTGCATGAATTGATTGATAGAGTTGATGGAATCCTTCCATGAGGCCTATAGTGAGAGACTCTATTATTCTCCATGCCCATGGTGGTATTCTTGATATTATTGTGACCAACACTATAAGGGTTCTAATCTTCTAATTAGTAGGATTATCCCAATTGAGTTATTAGTATATCCCATTTCCTTGGGGTGATCTTTTTTTGTGTATCATATATATTCGAACATTCATTTTTCACTTAATATTTCAATACCAGATGAGATTTAACTCTCTGACGGACATCATTTGATTTATCATACTCCAGATTATGATCTTTCAGAAAAGAACTTTGCAGAACATTTTTTTTGAAATTATATTCAAGTATTCCTCTTGTGTCTTATTATTTAGACATGTTTCTTTGTTTAATATACCTATATACTATTATTATATGTTATTTAGATATTTACTAATGTAGTGATGTCTATATTATTTTTGTGTATGATTTTTAGTTTCTAGGTGTCTCTCTATGTGTTGTTATATTCACCTTCCCATAGGATTTTCCTGCACGTGTCTTGTGTTGTGAAGAAGATCAACTTTTAATGGGTTCCTTGATAAAAAGGGACTGGACTATGCATAGTGAGATCAGACAGACCTAAGTTTGATCTGGTGGTATATTAATATCAGTTCCTAGTATTATGTTTAGTTTGGGATTGTTGTTATAAACTTTGTGGTGGGATTATATTTTTTCCTATTTACACTCCTTTCCATCCTACCATACTTTGGTTGTGGGATTTAGATGCATGAATGCATGGTTGTCTATCTGTTTTAACATTGTATAATTATATTGGATTATTTAATTTTTCATGTGTATAGGTACATTAGATAAGGACTCATGTGTTAGTGATATTCCTAGAGGCATTAATCACCATCCCTTGGAATATTGGATGCGGTCTGGGGGAGTCATGGCATGTGCCCTATTGGGAAATGTCACGACTTGTCAGTCAAGCTAGGATGTTACAATGTAGATGGTAAAAAAAATATATAATAATTTATTATATTGAGTTTGTAAATATTCTAAGTCATTCCCTTCGATAGTCCATACCCATGGGTGTAGTCCTGGGGACACTAACAATGTTTTAGATTGATCATTTATTGAATTCTCCACTAACCCATTTTGGGTATATTTTTACCAGGTGTCTCTTTTTAACTACCACATCAAAATTATAAAAACTAAATAGGTTTTTATTTTCTTCGAATTCATGCCAAATTTTCCTTAACCAAAATATTGTTCAATTTTTCACTATTCAAAATTTATGTATTACAATTAATTTCATCACTCCTGATATTATCAGAATATGTGGATGATATTAATATTTAGACAAATAAGTTCAATTAAATTTATTAGGTGTATGGAAAAAATTATTTTATTGAAATATATTCACCACATAAAATGAAACTACTGGTCAATATATACTTTGTCCCAAAAATGTGAATTGATTAAGAACAGAACCAACTTATGGATTAGTTAGACATTAAATATTAATATTTTATAATAGAAGTCAAAAAATATATATTAAAATAAAAAAAATAAATTTCATTTCATTATATAACTTTTCAAATTGATATTACATTCCCCAGATAATTATAATAAGTTGTGTCATATAGAATATGGGGATTTTGTCTAATTTCAGTTTAAAATCCCTTAAATTATGTCCAAAATTCCACTAACATACATTAACATCACTTATAACAACCAAAAATATCATAATAACATAACTAATTGCATTAATCATATAAAATATTATTTAGTATCCTCATATATAAATATTCTCTCTATGAATTATAGTATGGTGTGTTTAGTATTTTCCATTATCGTGTGATCAGATTTTGATTGAATTTACCAGATCCATTGTAATTGTGTATATAATATTTATTCATTTAATTTACATTATTACCATGTCATTATAGTCACTAAAAGGGATGGGTGAGAATAAAATATGAAGTTTCATATTCTATTTATGATTGTGTTATTTTTTATCATTTAATAAAAAACTGATAAGAATATTGTTTAAGAGATTCTTCACATTTGAATGGTATTTTCTGGAATAAAAAATTATGTATTTTATTAAAATATATAATAACGAAAATGAATAATTATTTAAAATTTTATAACAAATTATATGATTAAATTCATTCCCATAGAAATTTTTGATATAAATTCATCGTATAGTTCAACTGGGTGGTTAAACTAACAGAGACATGAACACATCCTGATTTAATAAATGATTATGAGGTTGTTTAGTTATAATATCATTATAATAGAAGAATAATTATCATATATTGTATTTATTTTTGGAATATATTATAAATATAATGAGGGATAAGATAATATAACAGATATGAAAATATTACATAATATAAATAAATGATTTCTGTCATTATATACTTGTTTAAAAAGGGTAATTTTATAAAAATGTTTATTATTAATATAAATAACAAGAAACTAAGCTTTTCATAAAAATAATTAATAGAGAAACAATATTAATATTTATACCATTGCTCCATTTTTAATTCTAACAACGAATAATGGTAATGAAAAAATGGAAAACATCATTTTATTGAGGTGATATCCCACAGGTATGCATGGATGGTGATTTAATTATTCATATAAGAGAAGAAAGGAATAAGATGTATTATTAATAAAAAAAATTAACAATATTTTATATATCAAATTTAATTTCCTTTTTAGACTTATATAACTTCCATTATATGAGGTTGAGGACAATTTAACATGTTTCATCAAGGATTTGATATTCTACATATATACAAGAATCAAGTTTTCATGTTTAAGAAAGACGAGGGGAATGATTTTTAAAAAATACTACTATAATATACTTACAACTTGTATATAATAATTTTTTACCATAATGATACAATAATAATAGATTTATAAATTTAAAATAGAATCAAATTAAAATAAAAAAAAACGGGTTTCACAGTCTGACCAGAATGACATTTCTATGGAGGATGCATATGAAATGGGGTAGTTAGTCTAAGATCCTATAACCAAACTCTAGTTGAATAAATTGATGGTTTTATATGAAAAAATAATTTTGGGATTGGTATTGAAGCGGTTGAGAGGGTACACATTTAAAAGTGTACATAATGTTTTTTTTTTGAATGGAGATATATTTTTATAATGGGATGATACAGTCCAAGAAGCTGGATCTAGAATATAGAAATACACTATTATTGAGGTGTAAATTTCATGAAATATTCTAATATTTAACTTCAGACATTTTAAAAAAATCATTAAAATTATCTAGCATTGTGTTATCCAAATATATAATTTAATCTTCTACATATGTAATAGGATTTTAACTTAGTAATTTACCTATAATGACTAAAAATAAAAATTTTATATTTACAATATTTTCACCTACTGATCCCAATATGGAAACCCATTCCATAACATTAAATGATGTATGTTTATATATGATAATATAAATATAGAAAATAAATATAGAATTGAAACATGATTAGAGAAATATGTTATATTTGTTTTAAATTTTGACGTATAGGATAATAGATTTATCATAATAATAAAAAATATATAATGATTAATATAAAATAACTATTTTTTCATGTTATTTTTATTTTTAGTTATTTTTATTTCAAACATCCTTGAGATTTTAAGAAGGTTTTTTTTACAAAAAATAATATATTTCAATGTAAAAATAAATAAAAATCTTTTAATTAATATCCCAAATCCTACTCATAAGATATTAACTCTATGATTAAATAAAAATTATAATTTTATTTTGATAATATGAAATTTTAACATTTTAAAAATTATCATATAAATACACTCATGTATATATTGTAGTTACTGTATCTTTTATTTGATAGTATTGGAAATGGTGTTTACCGATAATAGTAGTTAATCGATTATTACATTAAATATTTCAATAATTATTCCCTCCAATATTTTTGTGTCAACCTAAACTCTTATTGTTGTATTTTCTGTCTATATATATAATTATAGTCAAAATAGAAAATAATTTATTGAAGGTTTGATGAAAATGATTAATTTTTCTTGATTTTAGTGATTGTTTTATTGTAAAAATATAAAGGAATATAAAAATAAAAATCATAACAATTACATAAAATAGAATGTGGAAACATTAACTGAATTCCAAATTTTTCGCACAAAATTAGTTTTTAAATTTCAACTTAGTTATATTAATAATAGTGTTTTTCTTATATAAAGTGCCCTCATAATAAAATCATATTCTACTCTATAGTTAATAATCATAATTTGGGTATGTGATAAAACATTATAATCATTTTTTATGAACAGAAATCTCAATAAGGGAAACATAATTAATGAAATCCAATAATCTATTTTAAAATTCATTAATTCTCATAGAAATTTTTACCCGTATATTAATTATCATGGTTCAAATTTCTATATCATTACAAGAAAAATTAACATAAAATTCAATATTTTTTCACAAAACACTTCATAATAATCAATAAATCCTAATTCATAATCATTAGAGTTTCATATAAAGAATAAAAACTCTTGAAAACATATAAAATATATTATTTTTACCTTTAACTAGTGAATATACATTCAATTAAACATATTTTCATTAGCTTACATTGTAAAATAAAAATGATTCCAAGAAAAATATACTAAAATATTTAAAAATTAAAGATTTAATATTTATACACCTCTTATAATTATTCATACATGAACTCATAAAATTGAATAACCTACTTGTTTAATTTAATCATGTATTCACTGATGAATATAATCACTTAATAATGAAATTATGATCTATATAAAGAAAATCCATCATCTTGAAAAATATAAAAGTACCATAAAAAATATAAACAATAAGAATGTATTTATTTATATATTGAAATATGATAAATTATTTTATTTATCACATAGTTTGATAAATATACTAGGATCCAAATTAAATGACAATATAAATACATTTTATTAGGAAAATCAAAAAACAATTTACCCAATTAACTAGAAATAATAATTAATTTTTAAGATCATTAAAATGTGTATTGGATGATTCTAAACTAATATTTTTCATGAAGTTGTTGAATTTTATATATTCATATATTTTGAAAAATATTCCTTCCATAATTTTGATAATATTTCCAAAATAACCCAATCAGAATTTTTTTAAAATTATTTATTTATAACCATCACAAAAAAATTAGAGAAATTGTTAAAATGAAATTCAAAATTAATTATTTTAAATTAATAACTTGCATGAATAATTTAAATGAACATTTGTGTTGATGTAAAATGTATAAAAAACATTAAAATTGTTTAAATAAGGATTCAATGAAAAATCCATAATCTATGTTCAGAATCATAATATATATACATTGAAGGGTGAATAATAATTAAATTTTAAATATCTAATTGATATAGATAAATTTATTTCTATATAACCTTATTATTATACCTTATATTTAATTATTTATGATTCATTATAAACTAATTAAAAAAATTACCTTTCGGTCGTATGTTTTATAGACATTTGGTTAATATTTAAAAACCAATGATGGGTTCTTAAGGATAGAAATGTGGTTAATTATTACATATAATAATTAATATTTATAATATAATAATTTTAATGTTTATAAATAAAATATGGTTTTCTATAAATATATGTCTCTTTTTTTAAAGAAAACTAATTACATTGATTTATATATGTTGTGGTCAAAACATACGCATGAATGAAGATGTCATTTTCAATGGAAAAAGTGTGTAATAAGATAAGTAATATCTTATATTTATTTAATATAACTTAATTCTTTAAAATATTAAATGGAAATTAAATCATTCATAATAAATAGACTATTGATGTTCATATTAAATATAAAACACATCACTTCTTGAAGGTTTTAGTCCAAATGTAGTAGGAGAAATATTTTCATTTTTTATTTGTGAAAACATTATATGAAAAATGGATATAACATAATTAGAGTAAAATATTTTAATATTTAAGACACTAATGTTAGAATTGTGTTATGTTTAAATATCTTTTTATGTGGATATAATATGTAATAAAGTAGATACAATTGAATAATAATTATTCCTTCTCATTTAAAAATACTCATTTGATTACAACAAAAAATAATCATATAATTGAATTTTGGTTATAAATAAAAAATTGCGAGGTTGAAATGGATGGTTTGGAAGGTATTTATGAAATATATTATCCTATTAGAGAGACAAAATAATGTTAATAAGTGATGAGAGTATGTGATTCTTTTTATGTGATGGTTGTTTCACTCCTCTAATTTTTCTACAAATTATAACTGTATAATATTTTAATAATGGGATGTTGGTAAAAATATTTTAATGTTGTGAATATATGACTATATGGTTTGATAAAATATTAATGTATATCATTCTGTAGTTTATTTGTTTGAATTTATTGTATAATATTATATTCAATTGAAAAAATTTACAATTTTCTTCGGAGAATGTTTTTCCACGATTACTACTAATTATGATAAAAAATTAAATTTAATTCAAAAATAATTTTGAACAACAAAATATAAATTATGTAATAAATTTTCTAGAGTAATGTTTTATAATGAAGTGAAATGTGTTTTTATATAAGTGAAAAATTCAAGTAAAATAATTTTTCATCACAAAATATATTCAAACCCTACAATAACACCCTCATTTTTAGCATCCAACAGTTACTATGATTCATCATAATGAAAAATGGGAGGTGGAAAGCATCCATATATATCTGAGAATATAAAAATAAAATCAATATCATTCCAAACTAGGTACATCATGTTTTCATCTTTCACTTTACCTTTTACATTCACTATGATTGATGTTTAGTTTTCGTCGTTGACATATAGTTTGGTATGATTTTGACTCTTTAACTTCACCTTGATTAGAATGTGATCTGAATTTTATGGTAGTCACAAACCTTACTCCTCTTTCCATTCATCTATAACATGTTCTTTAAGTTTATATTATTAATTGGCATGATTAGTTTATTTTTTCCAGAGAAAATTTAGAATTAGTTTCATGCATTAAATTGAAATTTAATGTAACCTAAATGTTTTCCTTAGGAATAATAGTCATATATATGTTTTTTCAATATATTCATCAATGAGATAGTTCTATATGTTATTATCCCTTGCAATATCAGCATCATAAGTCATCAATTTTTTGTTCTCTAGTAAATATTTAAACTCTTGTAATTTTCTACAGAAAAAAATTTCCATTATTTGATATATTTTGGGTAAAAAAGAATTAATTTGATACACTCATATTGGGTTAGGATCCAACATTTTTTAACCACAAAATGCTGTGATATATTTGGGAATCGGATTATAAATTTGGATACCCATTTTCTTATTGTTCATATCTATGATCAAATACATAAAACATTGAAAAAGTTAAAAGAATAAAGTATAACATAAATAATATAATAAAATAGAGATGACATGGATAATGAATTATCATAATTTTGTAAATTATGATTTAATCTATTCATTAAAACGATTCCAAAAATTTTGTGTCTTTATGGGTGTGTTTTAACCAAAAGTGACATTTTTAGTAGTATTTCTTGTAATTTATTTTTTTATATTTGTTTGAGTAGTGTTATACAGATATAACATATAATGAATCCAATAATAATTTAATTCATTAATAGAGATAGTTTCAATATTCAGAATCAAAACCCATGAAAATTCAAAAATTATAATTTCATGAATAAATAAAATAAAATTATTAAATTAGTAAAATATCGATCAATTCAATCTATTAAGATAATTGCTACCACAACCAATAACAACAAAATGATGAAAATATTATCTAAAGAATCAATAAATTATAAAAGAAAATTATTTACAATGATGAAAAGAATTGTAGTGTTAATTATTAATGAAATGGAATTTTATTGATACATATTAATTTTATCATATGAATTGTTATCTGACCATAAGTAAATATGATGATTGCAGAATATAATTTTTGGTGAAAATGTTATAATTATATCAAATTTTTAAATATTTAAATGAAACTGGTTATTGAAGACAGAAAGATTAATGATTCCCTCAACTTGTTGAGTCATGAATATTAAATATCATTTTTCTGAACATGGTAGGGAGGTAGTGTCACAATTGTTATTTGGTGACCATTCCCATGTATATAATTAATAACTGAGTCTTGAAAAAAATTAACCATTGGATAAGTTCGTGGTAGTGGAGATCACCACTAAGACAATGATATCTCATCCACCTCATGAAGTTACAACCATTGACCTCCATACAAATTTTCTGTTTATTGGTGTAAAAAGGTGTTATGTTTCATTAAACTAATACCATAATGTTGTAATTTAATTTCTTGAATTGAAATTTTAATTTTCTCAATCGTATTAATAGTCATATTTGGAGTAATAAAATATTCATGAAAATAAAATTAATTTTAAAAATTTATTATTCAATATAGATAAAATAGTATTTTCATAAAATAAATATTCAGTTATTATAAAGTGTAATATTTTGTATATTGATTATTAACATGAAATAACTTTTTTGAAAAATTTTTATTTACATATAAATGTTAATAAAATTTTACCGTGACTGGAGAAATTTTTATGAGTTTAAAATTTGAGTCTCATAACGTTTGTTAAATAATGAGATATTATTTAATACATACAATTCATATATATAAAAATTTATATTTTAAAAAAAAATTCATCATATGTAAATTATGTTATGATTAATTTTAGATATTTTTATAAAATAATTTTATTTTAAATGAATAGTAATAATGCATTTTTCTGTATTTGTAGGATTTATGAATTCATATATACCTATATATATAAATTTATTTATTTAATAAAGATTTTTGAAATAAATATATATTATAAAATTCTAAAAACCTGATATATAAAAAATATTTTTATTTTTAATGGACTTTAATTAATTTTAAATCTTAATAAATATTTTCTGAAGGAAAAAATAGATATTGATATTTATTTAGTTTATTTTTCTGGAAAATAAATTTCTAACTATAAATAAAATATTAAAAAACTATTTTTGATACAAATGATTATAAAATAATAACGTGCGACTCAATTGTCTAAAATGATGATCATTAATCCTAGGGAAGCCACTTGTTTTCATTTTCCACAACTAAAAAATCCATGATCAACATATTGAATCTTTTAAACAATTCATCCTCTTTAGAATTAATTCACTCCCATAATTTAATAACATTTCCATAAATTCAATAGTATATGAATTTATGGTCAGTTTTACTCCCATTCATTCCATCCTATGGTACCTAATGTAATTATTGTTCCATCATTATGTTTTAGGAAGAAAGTATTCGTGTTATGATAATTCTCTACATCAAATTTTCCATTAAAATATATCATTGTGGAATATTTTGTATATGGTGGATTATAATCATTTTTATACCGTTTTATTATACAGTTACATTCAAAATAAAGTTTTATCAATATGGGACGTTTCTCCCCTACCATTATACAATTTCCGTTTTCCACATTTTATCCCATCTTGCAACATGGTCAACTTTATAAATTTCATTAATTCACCCAAAACATTTTTTATAGTAAACACTAAAACCAATTCGTTATCCAAGGGTATTCATATATTTTAAAATAATTATTTATTTTTATATCAACATTTATGAAAAAATATTCCTTTGTATCGATTAAAAATTATTTACCGATCATGTTTATGGGAACATATATACACAATGACTTTATTGGAATCCCATTATTTATTCAATTAACGTTATAAATTACATTATATGTTATGTTAAACGTGGATCACAAGAATTAATACATTTTTAAAGACATCCCTCATAGTGCTTCAATTCATTGGGTAAATAACTAATCACTAATGCCGACATATTTTACTATACCATATTGAATAACATTGATGATTATTAATTATGACTCCTTGGAAATAAACATAGGGGATTATGATTAGAAATGTTTAAATTATATTTGGTTTCCCCTTATATATGTAATGATTCAGGATCATTATATTATGATATTCATATTCTTCTTATGAACATGTATTATTGTTAAAACCAATTGTGACATGATTAATGTATCTTCATTTATTCACTTTCATGACTTTATTCTCAACCATTTCTTTTTAGGAATACCCTTGTATATGAGAAGTAGTAAATGTAACATATGATGAACATATGAAGAATCCATTGATGTGAATTAAAATACTCTCTATGTTATTCATATATTTCATTTCTAATTTCAATTAATCTAAACGATAATATCTATTATGTTTTATGATGTTTTGTACAATGAAATGAATGTTTCATGTATAAAATATTGGGATATATTTGTCAGTATATGGTAAAAATTTATTTATTAAATGAAATAATTTTTTAAAAAAGTATTATCAACCATATGGATAAGTGAACATAAATCTAATATTCCAAGAATTATTCTGAGAAATTATGATAATGGTTTTAATAAAATTAAATCCCATATTTTATATAATAAGTGGGTAAATATTTTTATAATACCATCTTGAATAACCGTATTGATTATTAATTTGGTCTTCTTTGTAATAGACATTTGTTATATCATTATGAATGTAATAATTTTATATGGTAGCCCCATTTCTAGGTAATGATTCCAAATAATTATATTATGATATTCCTTGGGTTATTATGAACATGTGGTATTGTTATAACCCATTGTGACATGACACATGTCTTTTTGTTTATTCCCTAAACTAACATTTTGCTCACCCATTATTTTAAGCAATATCCTAGTGATATGACAAGGTGTAAAAGTAACAAAGGATCAACATATTAATAATTCATTCATCTGCATTAAAATATTGTGTATGTTATTCGTATATTTCTTTTCTGAGGTCAAATAATCTTAACCTTAATAGATGATATGTGTTTTATTGGGTTATATCATGTAATGAATTTGATATGAACAATTGTTTTTGGATATAATAGTTGATATAAGATAAAAATATATTTATTTATGGAAAATAATTTTATAAAATAGCAGTGATAGCCTTAGGGATAATTTTAAATAAATGAAATATTCCAAGAATTCTTGTGAGCTATCATGTAAGTGGTTTCAATGAATTGAAATCCCAGTTTGGATTCTATATGTGGATGAAAATGTTTCCTAGTTTTTTGTAGGGGTAAAAACATAGAAAGTATTAATTGGTATTTGAATAGATTATCACTTGGGGAAATAAAATGGTATTTCCTATTAATATGGTTTGATCATCCATAATGACCTTTAAAGAAAAAACATAGACTTGATTTCATCATGAGTCAATGACCATATTCTTTTTGTAGAAAAATTAACCACTTATATTTTTTTAAATGTATTACCTATATTTCAAATATATTTTTTGTACTACATTTTTATACATATAATGTGACACCTTTATATTGTAATATAGCTCTATGGTTGATAATGTATACATAAAACAATTATGATTTTAATCAAAATGAGATGTATTATTAAAATATTAAACTTTAATAATTGCCAATATAACATAGCCAATATAAATTATTTTATGAATAAGAATAAAATTATTATGAAAAATATCCATTATATTTTTAAATAATTTTAGTGTATTTATTACTGAATTATAATAACAGAAAAAATTTCAATAAATTAATTGTATATTTCATAAAAATTAAAATATTTGTATTATTGTGATAAAATTGTAAATATAATTTCTTGAATGTTTTAATAGTTTTTAATAATAATATTTTTTTTGAAATTACAATATTAAAATTCACTTTGGTTAATGTTTTGTGATTTCTCTTAAAAAATATTTGTTTTTAAGTGAATAGTAAAAAATATCGATTAATGTGAAGTAGTAATTTCATTCTAAATAATTATATAATTTTGTATTTCTTTATAATTATTCATCTAATTTTAAAATAAAATATTTTTTATTTCTTATCATATTATCCAATGATTCTGATTTAAATCATATATAATCGATATTTTTTATATGCTTATTTTAAGGCTTTAAGCTATATTTTCCAGAAAACTCTTTTATGAAGCACAATGATAAACCATTTTAATAAAATAAAATGACCACTACTAAGGAATTATATAAATAAAATTAATAGGTTTTATATCTATAAATTTTAATTTAAATTTGTTTAATTTTAATTACAGGTTATAGTGTCAATAAATGATCCTCTATTAGTAAATAATGGCTTTCCTGAAAACTCGTCACTCAACAACATTTGGAAGGTTATTGATTAAATTAAACTATTCTAATCCACTATATTGAATTTGATAAAATAGATATTATATTTATAATCAACATAATTAATATTATTTATTATGGTAAATATTTTTTCATTCATAACTAATTGTAAAAACAATAAAATCTAGTTTCTATGGTAAAAATATAAAATTATAAAGGTGAGTTATATTATAAGTAAATTAAATAAATAGAATAATACAGCATTATTTTTTGAATGATGGAGCTACAAACCATCATGGTCAACCACACACAAAATTATTTATCAATATTCATGTAGTTGGCTTGATAGTGACTTCCTAATAGTGAATATGTTTTTTATTTATAGAAATGGCACTCCACTGTAATTATAAATGGGCTCCCATCACTCCATTATTCATTCATATAAAAACATTTGATGAACCAAAGATGTAAATAAAATATCCCAAACATCCTTAGACACATTTAAAAAAAATTAACCATAAAATCCATCTTTATTTTCATTAATAAAGATAGTATATAGGCTCCTTTAAGAGAAGTAAATCATATTCACGAAGAAAATCCTTTTACATATTTTTTCCACCATAAATTATGTTATAATAATTCCAATATAATAACATAATTATATATTATATATTATTATGTAATTATGTTGACGAAATAATATTAACCAATATCCTTCTCCACCAATTGGAAAATGAATGAATCATTAATTTGCATGGATAACTACTTTCTAAAAAACTAATGTACTTAAGGTTACATCATTAAGAAATCATGCATGATCATAATGATATATTTTATTTATATATATCTATATTAATCAGGAAATTTATGTATGGTAGTTAAATATAACATATCATCTTCTTTTATAAATTACCATTCATTGAAAAATGAAAACATCTTTTCTATGTATGGTGGACAACCACCTCCTGAAGTGATGTGATTTTTTATTAACTCACCACAAGACCGTTATATGTTCGTTTATTTAAAGAACTAATATATTATTTATAAATATATTATATTTATTTAATAATTATAATATACTTAATTTTTTCCATTAAGATGTTTTAAAAATAAAAATGTTATGTATGGGTACATACGACCTACCATCTCATTGATAGTAATATATATTATTTTTTATAACCATTGATAATTGATGTTTTTAATAATATATTTGATATATAATAATTATAATTTTATCATGATTTTATTTTTGATTTTATGGAACCTTGACCACTTGGACAACCGTCAACACACCGATCTCCTTTTCCAAATATGAATTAATGATCTTAAAAAATTAAAATGTGGATATAACTAAAAATGCATTTACTTTTAAAAATACTATAATTGATTTCAATAGTTTATTTAATATTTATTGAAACAAAATTATCTTCTTGAGAAAAAATAAATTTATATATGTTTATTATAATAGAGATGAAAGGAAAATATGAAAAAATATTGACTCAAGATAAGGGTTTCATCTCAAAAAAACCTCATCAAGACACATGTTCTTTGAGGTCAATATTTTCATTTAAATGGTTTATATACATCCCTATTACATATTATATTATGAATCTATCATATATAATGATATTTTATGTTAAAATTAAGTTAATTAATTCATTGGATTTATTATTAAAAAGTTACAATAGTTTTAAGTGCTTACTTATCAATCTCAAATTAATGGATAACTTTTAAGCAGGAATATTCATTATATTAAATTATTTTATCATTGTTGAGTTAACAAAAAAAAATATTATTTCCAAAATTGGTTCATGAAATTTTTATGTAATCTAATATGTTCATTATATTTGATACTTAAAAATATAGGGAAAAATTGGTTCATAAAATATGATGCTATTACTTTTTTTATTCTTAAACATTCAATTTCCATATCCATATTGGCTGAAAATATTTTAATTTTTTAACATCATATAGACTATATAATAAGAAAAAATAAAACCAAAATTTAAATTTTCCCTAGTTTTTTGTATGAAGTATAATTTTAATTTTCAAAATTAGTTACTTTATAACTTTTTTATGGCATAATGAGTGGAATTATTTTACTAGTAGGCAATATATGTAATTAAACATTATAATGAAAAATCAATTAATTGATTCATCATTTAAAAACATGGTTCTAATTAAATAAACTATTTAATAAATTATTTATAAATTTTTTAGATTGTTAAAATTTTATTTCAAAGGGAAATGAGTAGTTTCCATCATAAATAATACATATAATGTTTTTATGAAAAATTAATTGGAAAATACAACCTTATATTTTATGGATTACATGAAAATTATTTTTATATTTATATCACATATATACATAGTTTAATATAATATTTTTTAGATAATATATCCCTTATTTTAATCCCTCAAATTCCTTCCATGTTATATTTAATTTGGTTATTGTAACATCATGAGTTTTAAGAATGATGCAGTCTGTTAGATAACATACATGTTATACCACATTGGGCATAAAAAAACAACTAACTATATTTTAATAAATGTTACATTATAACAATGCTTTTAGAATGGAAGTAAAGATCCTTATTAATTTAACTATAAAACTATGGTTTTCACACGTATATATAATTAATCATTTGTGTATAATAAATTATTAATAAATGTAATTTTTTTATAAATAAAAGGAAATGTTTTACTGAAAATCTATTTAAAAGTTAATAAGTGTTTTCATTCAACTAAAATAATTAATTAATCCTAATAGATTATATTATTGATTATATATATATGTAATATATTGATACTAATTTGGAAAATTCATCATATTTGTTTTTTATAAATTATATACAAAAAAAATTCAATTTTAAGGAAAAAAGTAACATTTTTCGAATTATGCAATTTTACTACATTTTACATGAAACAACATTTTACATATAGTCGTTAACACTTTTATAAGTCCGATTTGAAAAAAATAAACTTATTATTTGGATTAATAACATCAAACTATACTTATTTTTATGTTTTTTTATTTTTCTGATAAAATTCAAATTTTTATGAATAGTAAAAAATACTTTGTTTAAATAAAAAAATTATTTTTCATCTAATATATTTGTATGGATATATTATACTTCTAATTAGTTTAAAATTATATTTCTATTATTATTTTATCAGTTAATCAAATGTATGTAATTTTAATAAATTTTAAATAAGGATTTAACATAAAAACTTTTTAAGGTTTTGAAAATTTTTTCTTCAAAACCAGATTTTCATGATCCGTCAACGGGATTAACACTACATTAATGATTGAAATTAATTGAATTGAAATTTCAAAAAAGGAAAAACATTAATGTATTCATTAAGAAAAATTTGGTACAATATGATCAAAATAACTTTTAGTGAAGATTAACTATAATATTTTATTTACCATGGTTAAAGGTAAATAGGGTAATTAAAGGGAAAAATAATATTATATTAATTGTAAATAATCCTTACATTTGTGATAATTTAATTGTATGTGTGGGTGATTTTAAAAACCTACCATTTTATGAAATTATAAATCTATGACAGACTTGGTAAATAAAATTTCATTTATTATATTTTATTTAAATATATGTTAAAAATGCCATACTCGTATTTTTAATTTGTAGACCAATTTTAGAGTGGGGTTAGATAAGTGATATCTTATTTTATGAAATGTACATAGATATATAATAATACATGTTATATCATGATAATGCATTTATAATTTTAAGACATTAAATATTTAAATATAATTATGACATAATGATGATACAATAAAAGATTGTTTAAAGAAAAAAAACAAATAAATGATATTAATAATATTAAAATACATATAAATTGAAATATTTTACATCATCCAAAAAATTTATGGATTCATTTGACATTTTACTGATAATTTTTTGTTATATTTTTAAAGGAGTCATGTTCTTATGATTTCATCGAAACCATTTTAATAAAAAGTGTAATGATTGACATAATTTATAACATATAATATAAAATTTCTAAAAAATTAAAATTTGGCATACATTTTGGGATATTTCTGAAAATTTAATTAATAAATAGTTCATTGGTATTTTTACATATTATGGTAATTATTTTAACTCTCAAATTGTAAATTATTTAATAAAATAGTAAGAGTGAAAAGGGTTAAAACATAAATAAAAGGATTAAATAATACACAAAAGATTTATAATTTTTATTGGATGAGCTTATTTCAACTCAAACTCTTATAATATTCTAAATATGTCAACTTAGATTGTCTCGACCCGTCCCCCGGGGACCGTTCCATGACTACCCCAAGCTCGCCTCGTAAATTCCAGGGGCTGGCGACTAGCGCCAAAGCCATAAACCTGCTAGTGGGAGGCATTTTCCTAGATACATGTACGCACACAAATTACCAACCAAGTCACAACTCAAAAAGGAAAACAACATACCACTGAATAAACTGTGTGTAAGTACAGCTGAATGAAAGTGAGCTAGAATACAAGCCCAAGAAAAATTACTCAAAACCGTAAAGTAAGAAAACTGCTCTGATGGCCATCTACATTAAAATATACCTAATCATGAGAGAAGTGAAGATACAGGAAGCCTACATAGTATTTCTTGTCAAGCCAGTCTTATAGGGCTCTGCCTGGTCCAAGGCCACCATGTCCATTATCGTAGCTTCTGTCTGTCCCATCTTCTAGAGAACCCTCATTGAAACGTTAGTCTTCTACATCAGACACAACACCAACAGAAGAATCTCGTTCAGGGGTGAGTAACATAGTACTCAGTAGGGAACCCAAAACTAGAAGAAATAACACACAAGAATTCCTCAATCTAATGTTAGAGACATAATACAACTCATAGTAGGTATATTCTAGCGTTGTATCAACAACATCGTCAGTCACAAACATCAAACTCCTTAGTTGCTAAGGAACTCCTCCTCTATCAAGTACAGTGGACCTTCCAGGTACCACCGAGCCACTTCCCAATAACCATGATCATTTTTGGTACTCATACCTGATGAGTACCATGGGTATGTTGAGTCAAAATAAGCTGATCCCCAGCATGATCCTTTCGGGTCACACAACGCCACTTCCCCCCATGCCAAAATGAGGTACTATTCATGTCAAGTACCATCAGTCTGTCAGGTCACACAGAGTCCCTCCCCACTGAGGACCTAGTAGGTCACATAGATCCTCTTCCCACTGGGTCATTGTCATGCAGTTTTCAGGTCTCACCCAACCATAGGGTTCTGTACATAGTACACTTGGTAGAACCGCTCCTCAAGTCATTTGTTAGTCCTTGATTTCAATAAAATTCACCGCAAGGCATGCCCCATGATACAACTCCTTTATTGGGTACCAACATCACAAACAATCTATCAATCTGATGTGAAATTTAAAAGACACATACATTTTAGTAACTAATGGGCTTGTTGCATGGGGGCCTGGCCGACCCGGTCGGACCGACCTGACCAACCTGGCTCGGGGGGTTCTACATAACCCAATTCATTTAGACAGACTCGACCTGACTTGGTATGGGTCAACTTAAGTCTAGTTGGGCCTAGCCAGTGTGTTAGGCCAAATGGGACTTACTGGACCTAGCCCGGTTTGGCTGAGGATCGAGGCCCCTGGGATTCCCGGCGACATAGTCTAATAAGTTCTTGACCTAAGTGGTGAAGCCCCGACCTACTTGTGCGGTTCCTCCCCGATGGCTTTGTTTGAACCTGTAGGTGCGGGTCTAGCCTTTTAGGGGCTTGACCCGCCAGAAGGGGACCAGCAGTGCGGTGAGGCTGATGTGAGCCCATGGGACATAGCTGCCAACCACATCCCCTCATGTCCGAACGCAGCCGGCCAGGGCGGCCCACACATCCTACGTGACACCCTTATGGCGTCGCGTCCGACTCCTGTCGTAGAAAACGGTTCATGGTGCCTTTTTCCTTTTGGGTGGCTAGGATGTAGAGGACCCACCATGAGGCACCCACCTTGCACACTGGCCTCTTGCACACCGCCATAACTGACGTGTTTTGGCTTCCTAGTCAAGGAAGCCACCGGTGCGGGCCATTGCCTCCACATAGCCAGCAACGCCCGATCCCGCTGCTGCTGCCGGCACCGGCACACCGACAACATCATCAGAAGGTCCACCTAACATGCTTTAGTGGTCCTTTCCATGCACTAATTGGGCCAATGGTCTCTGAGCAAGGATGTCTTTAAAGTGAATTCATCAAATCGGACCTCTTGTCGCTTTGAAAATGAGGAAACCAAGAACACATGAGAGAAGGTACTGGGACCTTGTTCTTGTTGGCCCGAGCCTTCCTTGTTAGAGGTTTTAATAAGGGGGATGCTCAGGGATCTTGGATTTCAATCATACATGCCATGGTTTGATACTTAATAGTCACCCCAAAAGTAAAGTCTCCCTCCCTTTAAAAAATATGATCCACATATCCACTTATTCATGGGTTGATTCGCTTTAGTCATTTTTTATAAAATTAATGGTGATTATCTTTTAAAATGAAAAACCCATTCATACTTGAATTTCATTGTCACATGTTTATCCTCGAGGGGTTAAGACATCAATGTCTTTTCTCGGCTCTGATTTATGAAATGTGTGATGATGAAGATGTAGTTCTTCCGGTGTACATTATTCTTCAATGGGGGTAATTCTGTCAGAGGATCAGTAGAGAATTATCCGAATTTGATATACATATTTCACCAGCATTTCGAACTATAAATAAGAGCATGTCACAATGTTCCCATTATGATGCGACACTACGCCGTTACTCTGTTTCATTTATGAAACATCGTTGTTGTTACACGCCATCAAAGCGTCATTACGTTGTGAGTCGACGAGCCATTTATGAGTCTCATTGAAGCGAATCGTCACCTACCTATCACTACTATGTAATTTCCCTACCACATCTCCATTCTCCACTCAAGGTGGGAATGAAAATAAAATAATATATTTAAAATAAATTATTATTTTCACAAAATGTCCGAAAAATAACTTTTCCCTTATGCCCTTGACGACCGAAGTTATGTAATTTCTAGGATAATCATGTCATTCTAAATTCAATGGTTCCCTCAAATTCTCGATCCGGGTGATGGTTCAAAATTTAGAAAATACATCTCACTCCATTACTAAATGTACGTTAAATAATGTTCAAAATTCCGTTCCGGGCTCTCAAGAAAATGGAATTATGTGTCGGTGAATTTTTTAGTCTTGAAATAATTCCATATAAATAAAAAAAATTACATGGACATTCGAAGATGTTATATTCTCCCCAGCATTGGGATTATTGTCCCTGAAAGACAAAACATAAACCAGAAAAAAAGATGGGGGTATTGAGAATGAATATGAGCCTCCCACTCCCATGTTATCTCTTGGAGACTCTCGTGCTTCCATAAGACGCACACCAGAGGAATCGACCATCTTTATAGGACCTACTAATGTAAATCATCTCTCTCCATTAGAAACTCCACAAACATTGCCGCATCTTCCACATCTAGCTCACCATAGTTGATGACATGCGATGGATAATGCACGTACCTCCTCGGCTGCGACACCTGGAAAACATCATGCACTTGGTGTATCTGTGGGGGGATATCTTGATGGTACACCACATCACCAACTCAACATAGGATCTAAAAAGGTCTGATAAACCTTGGAGATAGCTTGCTTCCCTAGCCAAATATCTACAATCCTCGTCTTGGTGAGACCTGAAGGAACACATGATCTCCCTCCTCGAAATCCAAGTGTCTTTGTATCCTGTTGGCATAAGACTGATGCATTCTCTGTGCTGTCATCATCCACTCATGGTTGATCTGCACCTTCTCGATGGTGGCCCATTCTATCTCTGGACCCATGAGTTCTGACTCCATTGTGTCGGTCCAACATATGGTTTATCAGAAAGCTAGACCATTCATGGCCTCAAACGGTTCCATGAAAATTGTGTATTGATAGATGTTTTTGTATTAAAACTCTACCAAGGATAGGTGGTCCTCCCAACCGTGACCAAAATCAAGGACACAACCATGAAGCCAGTCGACCATGGTCTGTATGGTTTACTCCTTCTAACCATCCGTCTCGGGATAGAAAGATATTCTCATGCGTAGCCGCGTCCTGAACTCCTCCTTTAATCCCTTCCATAACAAGGATGTAATGCAGGAATCACAATCGGATATGATCGATGAAGTAACCCCGTGAAGCTGCAGAATCTCTTGGACGTAGATGTGTTCCAATACATCTATCATTCCCTACATCCAAATGGGTGGGATGTAAGCCGACATGGTCAGTCGGTCAATAACCACAAAAAAGAGTCATGACCTCTAGATGTACGTGGTATCCCCGTCAGGAAGTCCATTGAGATACCATACCATTCAAACTATGGTAATTTGAGTGGTTGATTCAACCCTTCCAAAACCTGGTGCCCATCCTTCACTTGCTGTCATGTGAGGCATCGTGAAACGAACTTGTCCACTTCATTCTTCATCCCTGGCCACCAGTAATAATGTTGTGGGTCTTGGTACATCTTTTCTACTCTATGATGTACAGCCAGAGGGGATGTATGGAACTCCCTCAATATGTCCTCCTAAAACTTCACTGGTACTAAGGTTCACCCTTTGAAACAGATGACCAACTCTCTAACTATTGAAAATCAGTCAGAGGCTCAGCCTGAGGATATCTGAGCACATCGAAAATCGCCAAAAACTTCCCCCTACTATTAATCCTTGTCTTGTTTAATGAGTGGGGGAGTAACTACCATCGAATGGAGGTAAAAGTTTCACCATCATCCACGAGGGATACCTGCATCGCGGCTAACAGCTCTGTTACCTCACTCAGTAGCTGCAACTCGGTCCTCGTGCTGAGCATTTATTCCACCATGTTCACATTTACAATATTATAGACTATCTCAAAATCAATGTCCCGAAGAAACTATATTGATCACATCTATCTTAGGTTAAGGTCCTTTTGGGGGAAGGTACTCCTGGGAATCTTTTGGTTTAGTAAACTGTAAATCGCTTTCCCATCAAGTAGTGCTTCCACATCTTCAACAAAAATTCCATTGCTGTCAACTCCAGGTCATGGGTCACATAGTTCTTCGCATTCTTCCACAACTATCGTGATCCAAAACTGATCACTGTTTTCTCCTGCATTAGGACACAACCTATCATGGTCCCTGCTGCATCGTAGTGAACTACGTACCCAACACCCTCCTTTGGTAGTCTAAAGATGGGGGCAACAAGTAGTATCTACCTCAACTCCTAGAAGCTCTACTAGAATTTCTCCATTCACATGAATTGATGTCCCTTCCATATAAATATCGATAAGGGTTGTTCTACCCTGTAAGATTCTGGAATGAACCTTTGTTAGTAAACAGCTGACCCCAAGAAGCTCTCCACCTCATTCATGAGCTTGGGTGGATCCCAAGCAAGCACCACCTCTATCATAGTTGGATCTACTACAACTCCAGCCTATGATATTTCATGTCCTAGGAAATGGACCTCCCAATTCCAAAAAACACACTTTGATAGCTTACAATAATGTTGGTTCTCTCAGAGTGTATCTAGGTCTAACCGCATGTATACATCATGATCCTCCTCTAACATTGAGTACACCCAGATGTCTTTGATGAAGACCATGATGAACTTGTGATGTTAGGACTAGAATATCTTGTTAATGAGGCTCATGAACACTACTAGGGAATTGGTCACACTAAAAAACATCACCCGAAACTCATAGTGGCCATAACGGCACAAAAAGGATGTCTTTAGTACATCCTCATCCCGTACCCAAAGATGGTGATAGCCTGATCTGAGGTTTATTTTTGAGAACCACTTCACTCCCTTTATCTTTTCTAAGAGGTCATCAATTCTCGGATGTGGGTACTTGTTCTTCATAGTTTTCTAGTTTAGGATCCATAAGTCCAAAAAAAACATCAAAATCCCATATGTATTCTTATCAAAAAGCACAGCGATTGCCCATGGTGAATCAATGGGCCTTAAGAACCGCTTCTCCTACATGTCCTTCAGTTTTACCCTAATAATGTGAAGCCCTATAAGATCCATTCGATATTCCATTTTGTATATCATAACCATCCTGTGGTATCGGTCAATACAATAGAATACCTCTCTTCGAGGAGGTATCCCTATAACCTCATTCAGAAAAACATAGTCATACATGTCCACTATAATAATAAAACTTGTAATCCTCTCGTCCACTATACTATGGGTGTGGGTAGCCAACTAGAGAGTGATGGGTTTCACCCTCTTCCGATATATTTCATCTTGCACATTAAGGGTTTCCATCTCACCGGTGAAGGAAAACATGGTCCCATATTCAAGGACACAAATCACTATATGCCTAAAATATTCTATCTGGGAATGAATAGTGGATAACCAATCAATACCCAAGATGTCATCGCAAGGCCAAGATGCAGCAACTGAGAGATTCTGGCCGAAGCTCTCACCTCCTAGAGTAAGCTCACACTACTAGAACCGGTGTGTAATTTTCCATTCATATCTTGTAGGAGTCTCTATCCATAAGGATCAATCCAACGGCTCCATAGGAATCTTTGAGCTCCAAACAATAGCCATGGAAAGGAAGGAGTGGGTATCAAATGTGTCTATAAGTATTGTATCATGGGTTGAGAAGAAACATATCGCACCTTGGATCATCTCTAGAGTGTCGTGGTCAAAAGCCTCTACAGCTTGAAGTTTTGATCTCCCATAACCGCCTACTCCATGTGTGCAGGGTGGACAACCTTGGGGTGGCGGAAGTAATACCTTGAACCTTCACCCACCACATACTGCTCGCCTAGCTCCCTTTCCATGTCTTCCATCCAATGGACGTCCTTTCTCGAACCGCTTCCGCTGCCTCAGTGTTTCTTCAACCATATACTGATCATATTTACGATGGGTTGGGTAGTCATATGCCATGTTTCCCTACCCGATGCACGCGTATAATTTCACAGCTCCCTAACAACTCCCACCAGAATGGGATCCCTGCACCGCCAACCCTATGTCCTGGGGTCATCCTCTGAAAGACCTAGCCCGCTTGTTCCCATGTTTTTGTTTTATGTTTCCTGCCAAGGACTCTATTGCATGGGGTCTTCTAATAGATCAAGATGCGGGTGCCTTCTCCACCAAGAAACTCTCCATATGAAGGGCTATATCTAGCACCCCACCTGGATAGAGATGCTGAGAGACAAAACTAATTCCATGATCTCCCTCCTGAGTCTGGCTCGGAGGCTCGAGTCTTGAAAAAAGGGTCTCGCGTCATGTTTGTGGGGTAGTGAAAAATCTTCGTGAACCCCACCATGTACTCGGCCACTATCATGTTTCCATACTATTGGTGATGCCACTTCTGAATGTGAAAATAGCACAATGTCGCAAGGAAAAACTCCTCCTAGACAATCAACTCAATGTCAACCCATGTTAGGGTTGTGTGATTATGATTCTAGATGGTCAATCTCCACTATCTCCTTGTCAAGCCCTATAGAAGGATCACCACCAAGATCGCCATCAGGTTATGTGGTCTTCTCGCTAAGTGTAAGACACACGTAACAGTCTCCATCTAGTCCTCAACGACATAAGGATTCATCTCAACCCTAAACCTAGGAGGTCTCTATCTATGAAACTCAGGTAGGGAACTGGGCCTAAAAATGACCTCTACAGGAGTCGCCAATAGTAGATGTTGACAATTGGGTGGTGGTAGCACAGGTGCACCACCTGGTGGGTCTATATCTATAATTGTTCCCTGAACAGACACTGCATATCTAGGAAGGCTATCCTCACGACCTCGTATCGGGATCCTCTTTGGTCGTCCATGTGTAGGAATCCTTAGATAGATCAAGATGTACCACAGTTAGAAGTTTATACCTGGTTAGCTGAATGTTATTCCAAAATAAGGATACAATTATGAAACTAGTGTGATCATGTATTGAGATGGAAAAAGAATTCAAGGTCTTGGTGTATGGATACATTGATCGTCGAACAAAAAATGGGCCCCTTGAATCTAAAATTCATACATGAAACACAAAGCACGATTTCCCAAAAACAAAACATCAGACTCTCGGACATTGTGGGGGAACCAAACACCCTCTAATATAACTTTTGTCAGGCCCCGTCCCAGGGGTCCCGTGACGTGACAACCAAAATCTAGCCTCCAAAAGTATAGGGACAGTTGACTAGGGCCGAAAGAATAAAACTTCAAGTGGGAGGAATTTTCCTAGATGCATGAACACACACAGAGGCCCAATGAATAAAAAATTCACAAAAGGGAATAAGAATACCACTAAATGAACTTAGTGAAAGTACATTAGAAAAACAGTGGGCCAGAATACAAACCCACGAAAATGTACTAAAAACTGTAAAGTATGAAATGTTCTATGATGGAAATATATAGTAACCCCCCATATCGTGAGCATAGTGAAGCTACTGGAAGCTGAAGTAGTAGGTCATGTCCGCCCGGTCCCACTGGACCCCACCTGGTCCTAGGCCACAATGTCTACCATCACAGCATCGGTATGTCTCATATCCTTGAGCACCCCTATAGAAACATCAGACATCTACACAAGACACAACACGTACAGGGGAATAATGTGGATTTGTGAGTAACACAATACTCAGTTTGGACCCCAAAACAAGAAGAAATAATACAAATCAATTCCTCAATGTAAAGCATGAGACACAAGAAAACTCACACGACGTATATTATAGAATAATAATAGTAGCATTGTCTATCACAAATGTCAAAATATGTGGTCGTTGGAGAACTAAACATCTATTAAGTACAGTGGGTCTGCCAGGTCATACAGGGCTACTTCACACTAACCATGCACTACATTGGTACTTGTCCCCGAGAATTATTGTGGGTATGTTGGGCCACAGATAGCCACTCCCCACTATGGGCCTTCCAGGTCACACAGAACTGCTTCCCATCATAGAAGTATTGAGGAACCTGTGCTAACATGTACTAATGGTCTACCGGGTCACATAGAGACGCTCCCTCATGGTCCTAATAGGTCTCACAGAGCCCCTTCCCACTGGGCCATCGTCGAGCTATTTTTAGGTCTCAACCGACCGTAGGGTTCCGTACATAGAGTGCTTTTGAGAACCACACCTCAAGCCATTATTCACTCCTTGGTGTCCATTAAGGTCAACTTAAGAAATGCTAAAAGATCTGTCTCTTCAAAAGGGTCCCAATACCACCAATGGTCTATCATTTGGACATTCACTTTGCAAGATATGAGGGTTTTAGTAACCATGGGACTGATAATGATGGTGTCTGGTTTGACTTGGTTTCATTGACCCAACCAAATTGGATTTGGGGTTCCAAATACCCTGGATCATTTAGAAAAACATGACCTAACCTCTTATGGGTTGAGGCTGGCCTGGTTCGGCCAGGCCCAATGGACCTCACTAGACCCGACCTGATTTGGCTGAGGTTCTACCCTGCCAGGTCACCTGGTCACACGATATAATCTAGCCCTCCCTAAAGGGAAGCAGGTCTAGCCCATCGGTGTGGGTCTTCCTGACAAGCATGTGTCTGGAATGCTAGGTTCTCAGCCTTCTAGCAAGGGGACCTGCCGCACAGTGCAGCCGATGTGGGCTCCTGGGACGTGAAAACTAGTCGCACCGCCTCAGGTCTGAACGCTAACTACAATGGAGGAAAACTACTCTTGCGTGACACCATCCGGGCATTGCATCTGACTCCTACCAAGGCTGATGGATTGTGGTTCCATTAGCTTGTCGAATGACCCAAACATGGGCCAACCCTCCGTGGGGTGCCCACCTGCCGCATCGTCCTCCTACGCACCGCCAAAACTAACATGCCAAGGACTTCTGGTCAACATGGCCCACTGGTGCTAGACACTGCCTCCACGTAGTCGGCAAGGCTAGTTGCCACTCATACTTCTGGTGACGTTATGTCGGTAGAATCGTCATAACGTCCATCGGACATGCTCCAGTGGTCAGTTGCCTGTGCATCTCGCACTAACGGTCTCTCGGCAAGGATAACATTACCAAGAAGCCTTCAAATTGGCCTCGCCACTGCTTTGAGAATGTGGCCACCAAGAACACATGAGAAGTGGTTCTTGGGCCTTGTTCGTGTCATCATGGGCCATCTTCATTAGTGGTATTAACAAGAGGAGGCTTGGGTGGGGGTATTTGTTCAATCATTCATGCCAACATTTAATCCTGAATAATAACCCCAAAAGAAAATTCACCATCCCGTTATAATGCATGATGTGTGGATCATCCTATTCAAGAGTTCATATGCGTTTGTCTTTTTTCAGAAAAGCAATGTGGAAGTACTTTGAAAATGAAAATATCATACTTCATTGAAGATTTTTGTCGTATTTTCTTCCTTGAGGGTTTAAGACGTCGACAACACTTCTCGGCTGTGATCTTCAAAAGGAGGGACAAGAAGATGATGTTCTACCGGCGTTCTTTGTGCTTTAATTTGGTGTTAGTCTGTCAGTGGTTCACTAGAGAATCCTTTAAATTTTAAATCCATATTTCCCCACCGTGTCGAACTATAAATAAGAGCACATCGCATCTTTCCCATTATGATGTGATGCCTCATAGTTATGTTTTTTCATTTATGAAATAGCGTTGCTATTATGTGAAATTGAAGCATCGTTACACTGTGATTTAACAAGACATTGATGAGACTCATTGATGGTCATCATCTTCTCCATGTCGCTGCCTTATTATTTCCCCTTAGCATCATCATATGGCACTCCAAGGTGAGAAATAAAATAAAATAATTTATTTATGTTAGTTTATTATATTTTCGAAAAGTCTAAAAAATAACTTTTCTGCTCGGCCCTTTCATGGCGATGTTAATTCATATCTAAGTGAATAACAATGTTATTAATTAAAAGAGTCTCTCATATTGTTGAGATGAGAGATGGTTCAAAAGGTATAGAATTTTAGTCTCACGGTTACTAAACATACATTAAAAAAGATAAAAATTCCATCCATGGATCTCTGGACCTTGGAATTACATGCCATCGAATTTCGAGGTTTCTAAATAATTCAATATAAAAAAATTACATTGAAATTCTATGACAATATATGGACTCATTTAGAATAATAAATTAATTCATATTAATTTAAAAAAATTAATAATTCCAATACGACCCCATCCCTCTCTTATATAAGGCACTCTTCTTCTATATTTTTTAAACTTGAAAAAACATTTTGTTAAGAATATTCCTACCCAGACCCATTCCTATATTCTATACCAAAAATACGGATTCCTTAATTTGGATAGAACTCCATTCTTAGAGTTTTTATGTTCTTATGAAGGGGAACTATCTCAAAGAAAGATAATTTTTTTATTTAAGCATTTTATATTTATTTTTTCTAACGTGTCCTTAAAATATAATCCATCCTTATTGAAATAATAACTTTATTATAAAAAATATTCTGATATTTTATTAGGTTAATATCATCACTTCAATCCATTTCCATTTCCATTAAATTGGAATGGAATTAATCATTTGGGCATACGTGTGAACGATCACCTTCACGAATTGATCTTATTAATTTTCCATAACCATTTATCCTGTCTTGTTGTAATAATGTAATTAATGTCCATATATTATATTCATGATATATTTTTCATTATAATTTAATAATATATCAATTATTATTTTTTAATTTCCATGTGTATTAAAAAGATAATTTCATTAATGTGTACGTATAAGCTGCCACCTCTACAAAGTGATGTGAATCTTTTTTATTAATGACATCACTTATATGACATATATAAGTATATTTTAATAATTAATATGACATTATTGATTTTATTTATCATTATGGAATGATAAAATCATGTATACCTTCTTTTCATGATGATCAATGAAAAATAAAAAAGGTTACTAATGTGTACATATGATCTACCGTCTATATAATTATAACATTTTTCATTTTTCTTCACATTAATTAATGGTTTTATTTTTATATGTAATTAGTTTTTAAAATTGATAATTACATCTGGATTATTATTCTGAAGATGGTGGAATTATTACCACATTGAAAATTTTCAACATACCTAGTTAATTTTTGAACACAATTACAGAATATAGAAAACACGTCTACCATAAACATAAATAATTAATGATTTTTATAATGTTATAAATAAGTCATAAATGTGAATAAAAAACATGAAAATTGATCTCTTGTATTTTGTGAATATACTAATTTTATTTTTTGGAAATATAAAAATTGTAGGAGATGAATCATAATCAAGGTATGTGTCATCATCTCATTATCCATTCATTGAGGCATATTTTTCTGTTATACAACATATTTTTGATAAGGTATAAAAAACCACTTTGTTTTTAATTTAATTATATAGTATCAAGAGGATTATTTTTTATATGATTTTTTTAAAACTAAAAGATGAATATTTTTATCATATATACCAAAAACATCTTCCCACCCATTATAACCATTATTTTGACATTTTTCTTCATCTACAAGATTAAATGTATTTAAATTATAAAGAAATAATTTATCACATTTATATTAATTTTGATATAAAATATTTTTTTCTAATTTAATTTATTTTTTCATTATTTTAAAATGATTTCTTTTTATTGAAAATGAAATTTTACGAGTGAAATATTTATAATTGTAATATTTTTTGTGTTAGTATTATGTTATAGTACATTGAAATTTGACAAGTGGTTACTTGATAAACCAAATATTGGTGGTTCTATGGTAAAACAATATAGTTGGTTCTATGATAACCTAAGGATGTTTTGTTACATTGTATCATCCAATTAATTGGGTATATAAGTCAATTATATGGTTACACCATTTGTAAGAGTGATATATATGTAAGTTATCAACATGGTAATTCCATTTAAGTATGAATATGTCCCTAGTAAACTTATTGTGTAATATATTCTTTATATGGGTTTTATGGTTCAAAATTAATTAAAAAATGGGTATTAAATGATATTACAATAAATATAGATTATTTATTACATTATAGAGGTGAAAATATTACTTTTTGATAAAGTAATAATGATTTAAATTGTTTTGAAAGGCTAACCGTTTTCTTTATTTATGTCCCTTGCTATGATTTTTTCTGTCATCACATGTTTTAAATGGGGATTCACAAGATTTTAGGGATTATAAATACTAGGATGTGATCAATGGATAAATTTTTATTATTAAACATGGAATAAAACCATGTTTCTTCTTAAATAGATTTTATTTTTTGAGAAAAGGGATATTGAGTAGAAATGTCTACTTTGTAATATTTTAGTTTTTAAGCAATAGATGTGGCCTAATTTGTTAAATATATAAAAATTAAAAAATATTAATTTATTTTTAATTTCAAGATCTTTACTTAACTATAGATTACACAATTTTAACAGTCAAGGTATTATAGTTGGTATTAGAGGAGAGGTTTAGAAAAAATTAAGGGATTTGATTTTATCTTAGTGGAAGTTAATGATCCCTTATAAATAAGAGGGTTACTATAAAATTGATATTTTTCAATGAATATAGTAAATAAGGTTTATTGGATAAAGTCCAAATCAACTGATATTTTAGTGGGTTTATGTTTTATAATATTATAAAAAAAAATATTGTCATTTGAACCCTATAGAGGATTTTTCTTTAAATAATTCATTTCATGTTTATGTCATCATTCATTCCATGAGATTAAGGATTATTTTCCTTGATGTAAGGATAATGAGAATTACAAAAAATATTATCCCTCCTCAATTAATTTATCATCACTATCATCACAAACTCTTCTATAAATGATTTTGAATGCTTTTTGAATAATCTAATCGCATGTAATAAATAGGCTGAGTTATCCCAAACATACTCATTTCTAAAAAGAATTATTTTTCACGGTATCTTTATCATATGAATTCTAGATATCAACTAATACAACTCTTTTGAATTGTGGAATACTATAACTAATGTGAAAGTTTACTTTCTGAATATAGTACACCATGCCGAAAAAAGGAACATTAAGAAGGACCTTAAATTTGGATTCAATGTATGAATTATCATCTTATCTGTAATGTGTGAAACATTATCTTATTGATAATTATGAATCCTAATGATATAATCCAAATATTTTATATTTTATATTGAGGTATTATGAGAATAGTTGGAAATTAATAGTTAATTGATTATGAATAACATTTTAATATTAATAGGTATTCATATAATAGATTTAATAATTATAGTATAGTTAAGGACCAGTAAATGTTTAAAAGTATTAATAATATGTAACCATGATGTTTTTATGTGAAAAGTTTTTATGAGGAAGACATCCTTTTTTGGACATAATTAATGTTTAATAGATAACCTTTAGGGTTCTTATGATCTTTTATTTTTCATGTAATTATTGTTAATTACATATTGGGATTAAAAATTATAGGTATGAGATAAAATTTATTTGTAAAACATGTTATTTTTCCATTTCTTGGAAATTATCATATTTTGAAAATTTTATTTGATTGATATAGTTTTAGAAAATAAGAAAACCATCATGCCCATCAATGATTCGAGAATAAAACCCAAAACTGAAGGGTGGCACAAGTGAATCAACAACCAATTAACTAAGTGAAGTCCCAGGTTTGAATGAGTATTTTTTTTATCTAAATGTGTTAATGGAATAAGATTATGTATATTTTTAGAAAACGTGTTTGTTTGAATGTATTACCTTTGGATTAGGATATGATATGAAGATTAAGTGATTATTGTTATTTTGGAAGATGTTCACTATTTTGGGAATGTTAAATCATCTAGGTAAATTGAATACTATGAGATATTAATTGAGTTTAATTTTTGAATTATATTTTGGATGAATATATGTATTTTAATTTTCCACTCATGGTTATTTACTTTATTTTTTGAAAGGATTAACCTATCTTGGAGAATATGTTATTTGGATAATTAATTTTTTCTATGAGAAACCAACAGTACATGATGTTATTTGGAGATAAAGGATAATATTAATCATGTAAGACTATGTGATGAAATCATTATAAATTTTGGTTTGGAATCTCAGTTTTCATTATTTTGAATAATTATAAGGATTTTCATTTACTCAATGGTCTATGTTGAATATTGTAAATCATTGATTAATATTATAGATTAAAATTATTTTTTCATCATCCAATAGTATATATTTTTGGAGAATTATATTATCTTATCCTAACCATATTGGTTTGGGTTAATGTTTCAAGATAGTACAAATAGATAGTTAATCTTTTCTGATATGTCATTCTCTAGAAGGTCATTCACACATGAAAAATTTATCTTAAATTCTCATCATTTGTAAAAAAAGAAGAATGTATGGTGAAAATTGATTAAAGGGTAAAAATATACTTGTCAAGTAGGTATGTTTTTTTATGTTATTTGTTTGGGATATAAATTAATTTAACAACTCAATGAGAGGGATCTTAAAAAATGTTATTTGTTTACTTTTCTTACTAAGTAATCAATATCCTTTTACCCAATAACAAACAATTTTTTTTGTTGATTGTTATCTTCCTCTTTACTAGATTCTCTATCACTCTCCATTAGAACATTATTGTTATTTTTTACTTTGATATCGATGTTTTCTACATTGAATGCTATTTTTTCTATCTCAGTTGATCATTTTACTTCTCTTTATTTATTTTAATGGTGGAAGTTCTATTTAATCATTTTTCTTATTATTGATTAAAATAATGGTATTTTGAGAAGTCATAACTCAATTCCTGACCCTGAATAAAATTTTTGAAGATGAATATTAAAATATGAGGGTAGGGAGAATTTAAACTTCTATTTTAAAAAAAAGAAACTTTGTTTTCAATAGCGTATATGATACGCCACACTCAGCTCAAACAAACAACTAAATATTGTTATTAAAATTATACTGTTATTACTTAGCCATTAGAATGGCTAGAATAAAAAGTATTAACTAAATTTTGAATAAATGGTTTACACATGTATATATTTTAATTGATTTCAGAACTAATAATTATATAACAATATAAAACGTTTAAAAATCTTAAATGAAAATGTTTTACATAAAAGCTTTTTAAAGGAAAATAAATGTGTTTTATTCAAGTAAATTAATAAAATAATTTTTTTGGATTATAATACTAAATATATATATGTTATTAAAACTATTTTTTAAAATTCATAATTCATATTTTCTATATGTTATATAAGAACAAATTTATTTTTATGGATAAAAAGATTATTTTTCTAAAAATGCACTTTTGTCACCTTTTTATGGATAACCAATTTTAAATCTAGTTGGTGACACTTTTATAAGAATTATATGTGAAAATAAATTTATTTTTTGGATGAGGGACATAAAAAATTTAAATTTATTGATTTATTTGGTACTTTTATGTTAAAATTAATATTTTAATGAATAGTGAAAAATAATACATTTTATTTCAAAATAGCTTTTTCGTCTATTTTATTTATATTATTATATCTTCATCTTATTTTATTAAGGTATATTTAGATTATTATTTTATAATTTAATATAATTTAGGTCATTAAAATCAAATTCAAATTTAAATTTGATATACAAACATCATGACCATTTAAACATTTTTACTTCAAAAAAATGACTTCTCTATCCTTCAATGTGATTACCATCAAATTAATTTTCCACATATATGAATTAAATTATAAAAAAATGATATATATGGTTTTAATCAGTATAGAAGATATTGTACAATAGTATCAAAATAATTTTTTGTGAATAGTATTTTTATTAATATTTTTACCAGGGTTAAAGGTAAATTTAGAAATTATAGGTAAAAATCAAATTATAATTTAAAAATGTTACCCTAAAATAGGTCTTAATTAAATTTGATGTGTGGGTTTAGACCCAAGTAAAACATATGCTGAAATTATAACATTTTTATGCCACATGGGATATAAAATGACATTTATTATTATTCTATTTAATGATATGTCAAAAATGTCATACTCATATTGTAAATAAGTAAAAAAAATTAATATACGGTTATATATGTGATATCATCGAATATAAATAGTACAAAAAATATAATAATATTATGTACATCCGTATAGTTTATTTATATTTTTTAGACATTAAATATTTAAATTTAATTATGACACCATTATGATGCTGTCTAGATTTATTAATGAATGAATCAATTAAATAGTAATAGTAATCTTAAAATAAATATAAATTAAAATATTTTATTCCATACATGAATATTATGGATTCCGTTGACATGTTACTAATATTTTAATGTATTTTTTCAAAGGAATAATTATTTTTCATTTTTTAAAAAGTCATGTAATGAATAGTGTCAAAATTGACCTAATTATTAACATAAAATATAAAATGTTAAATTAAATGATATAAAATTTATAAAATTATAATTTTAAACAATCATGTTCATATAATTCTATAAATTTAACTAATGGCTCATTAATATGAATTAAATTTTTTTATGGTTTTTAATTCTCAAATTGTAAGTTACTTAATTAAAGGGTATGGCTAAAAATGGTTAAAACAAAAAGACAAGGATTAATGAATATTGATTTTTTTTTACTTTTTATTGGATTGATTTATATAAAATAAAATAAGCCTATATTTGAAATAAATCTTTTTTGGACTCATTTGGAATATTAATTGAATTCATATTGACTTAATACTTTTAATAATTCCAGGAGTGTCCCTCCCCTCTCCTATAAAAATTAACTATTATTCTCAATTCTATACACACCATAAAATCTTTTGGGATCTGCCAATATCTACTTGAAACCCTTAATATATTCCCTACCCACATTATTATAATCTTATTTTGGGTAGATCACCCTTCTTAGAGGTGTTATGGTGCTAAAACGTGATCATCCTAATGAAAGGAAATGTTTTTATATAAGTGTCTCTATTTTATTTATCTGTTACCTTTCTTCAAATATCATATATACATGATAAAATAACACATATATTATCGTCAATATATTGAGATGTTATAATGTTTATATCATTACCTCAATCCAGCTATACTTTAATGAAATGGGAATGTAATTAACCATTCATGCCTACATGTGAACTATCACATCCATGAGCTGATCTAATTCATTTTACATAACTTTATCTAAAGATTAGATATAATAACGGAATTAAATTCCATATGTGATAGATGTGACATATTAATCATTATAATATAATAACATATCAATTACATTATTACTTTTCATGGACATAAAAAATGATAATGTTATTCGTGTAATAATGTAACTTATCACCTCCACAAAGCGATGTGACTCATTTTTATTCATTATGTCATTTAGATTATATATAAAAGTATATTTTAGTTACTAATATTATATTAATGATGTTATTTATCATTATGTAATGGTGAAATAAAATTTCCATACTTTTCATAACAATTAATGGAAAATATTAAAGGTTACTCATGCGTACGTATGACCTACTGTCTCTATGACTATAATGTTTTTCATTATTCATAAGAAAAATTAATTTCTTAATATAAAAGTATAATTAATTAAGAAAAAACATCCTTAAATCTAGAATAATATTATGGATATTATGGAATTATGACCACATGGAAAATTAACATCATACCATGTTCATTTATAAACTCAAGTACTGAATATTAACAAAACATCCATTGTGAACATAAATAATTAATAATTGGTATAAAATTCAAAATAAGTGATATAATGGGGATAATAAACATGTAAAAGGTTCTCCAAAATGAATAAATTAACCTAATTTAATTATTCATGAATATAAATAGTATACAAAATGAATCTAACTAAATTTAAGGGACTTCATCGTAATTTATTTTCATTGAGGAGTATTTTGAAGTAATAAACTACCTTATTTTATAAGTTTTAAAAATCATCCCCTATGAATTTTAAATTCATTAAAAGTTATTAATTTATTTATATTATGTGTTTTAAAATTGATAAATGGAGTGTTTATAAAATATACGGTGACAAAAACTTACCCTTCATTATAAACATTATTTATTATTTTCTTTCTTCTATATTCATTACTGTTTTAAATAAAAAAGAAATAACATATTATCTTTTTTAGATATTTTTATATTTATTACAATTTTGATAATGTATTAGTTATTTCAATTTCCTTAATTGATTTTTTATGACTGAAAAATAAATTTTATGAGTGAACTATTGATAATTGAAATCTTTTAGGTGTTATGATTATGTTATGGTACATGTACATTTTATGTGTGGTTCAGTGATAAACCAAATATGTGTGGATCCATGATAAATCAAAGATGAGTGGTTCCATGATAAACCATGTACATTTGGATACATTGTATCTTCAATTTCATTGGGTATGGAAGTCGGTCGTATGGTTATTCCATTTGTATGAGTGATGTGAATGGATGTCAACCGTATGGTTATTCAATTTAAGTATTATTATGCATCGAGTTACCTTTATGTGTTAAATATGATTCCTATGGGATTTATGGTAATAATTTAACTAAAAATATATTATTCAATGAGATTATATTCAATGAATATTATTTAATACATCTTGGGGGTAAAAGGTTTTCTTCACTATAAAGTAATCATGATTTACATGTTTTCACATGGCTTACAGTATTCTTTCTTTATGTCACTTTCTGTGTATTTTTTGTACTTCCCTATTTTAAAAAAAAAATTCATAGGATTTGAGGTTGAATAGAGACAAAAATGTGATCAATGGAAACATTGTGATGATTAAAACTACAAAAAATCATGTTTCTTTTTAAATAGTTTTTGTTTTTTGAAAAAATGCATTGTGAGTAGAAGTGTCTACATTATAATATTTGAGTTGTTATATATAATACGTAGAAAAATTAAATAATTATCCAAACATGAAATGATCAGAAATGTCAGAAAATTTAATTTCTTGATTTCACTTTTTATTATGTAACATTTATGTTTGGGGCCATATAGTTATCATATGAGACTAGATTACGAAACAAATTTCCTTCCATGATTAGTATTCATGTGTGTGCCTTATTATTTACTTCCTATTATGGAATGAATAATCATTAATTTGTACTTATGGGTGAATTATAATAGGCCTATAATGTATTATATAAACTATTAGTTTAATGATATTTGATATAGGAGATGAGTTAGTAAACATATTCTAATATTGGATTTCATCCAAAATTTGATATTGCCTTAGAAGTTATCTTCTATTCCTGGTAATGTAATTTTTATATTCTTTATAAATTTTCTATATTTCTATTATCACTTTATATAATTTTATTTATTTTATGTGCCATTGTGATTAATCTTTTACTTCTTTTTTAGGATATCACATTATACATTTGACTCACAAGGTATTCTTAATTTAATTTTTATTCCATTTATAGTATTATAATGTCATCCCTTTTTTCTTTGTATTACCTAGGTTATCCATTATAGCTAAGGATCTCAATAGTATTTAGGTTCTCATTATGGATTATAGAATGAACAAATTTTATTTTTTTCTCAGTATAATGTATTATGATTCTAGTCATTAAATGGCTCTAAGAATCACTATATAAGGATTTTACTTCATGGATATTAGTTTAGAATTAATAATTACATAATTGAAAAAATTATGGGGATTTTATAATTGTTATTATAGAATAGAAATAAATTTTATCCTAGGGGACTCTAATGTGTGAGCATTTTCAAATCCCTTGCCCTCTAAATATCATATTCTTGATAAAATGGATTCCACTAGGGATGATGGTAAGAGTCCTTCCATGGAGTTGTAACAAACCATGTTTTACTATGATAAGTATCCATTATACCACAATTGTTATAATTTTTGACAAGTATAATGGTTATAAATTCATAGTATAGTAATTTTCATAGATTTTGAGTAGAACACTTTTTTGTAAACCGATGGGATAATTCCAGGAAATGTATAATATAATGGAATTTTGATGATGTATATAGTGAGAGGGTTATATGAAAATTTATTCCAATCATGATTCTCTAAGTGGATGTGTCTCTATAACTGTTTTACTGAGTTGTAATAACATTAAAAGGGGTAATAGTGGAGGAATAAATCACCACCTCATGCATGAAAATGGCCATTGGTTCACAGTTAGGGGGACACTCCTGGGGATATGACCTAGAGAAAAAATTTTGTTTAAAAAATCATTATCATGGACTTTAAAACATTAATATGATAGAGAAAATAATAGGAAACAATAACATACATATCATTGAATATAACCAAGAGGCATGTATGTCTGGATATTATAGTATTAATATTTTATTACTATTAAATATGTAATCCTCTTTTATTTATATTTAAAAATTCACCTATTTTTTTATTTTTACTTAATTGATGGAAATATGTTAAATCATTCAAGAAAATTAATGTAATGAGAAATATAATGATTTATGAATTGAGATTCCCAACCAATTGTTAATACATGTTAGACATCATGTGGCCATAGGAAATTATATATCTAGATATATACTTATCATCAAAAAAATATTTCTTTTCTAAACACACTAAATAAGTTAAATATGGGTTCTCAAGTAAATGATATTAATGAATATAAAATTTGATTTCTTACATGTTACATATTGTATGAGGGACCATGAAAAATTCATTAATTTAATTGGTATAATAATTATATATGGTAAATGATTTATGAAATAATTTTTGAATAGATGTTGTAGAATCCTGTGTTTTTTGACTGGGTGGTATTCTGAGGGAATTTGAGTTTTGGGAAATTAATGGATTTGATTTTTATAAAACAGACCCCAGACTCATATTTTGAGACTTGGAGTGCTTCAATGTGATGTTTTTGGGATTGGGTAAAGGCAACAAATGTTTCCCTAGTGGATTAAGGTGTTTTCTGTGCACCGAACCTAGAAAATACATGTTTTATTGTGTCTGCACTAGGTGGAAGGTTTTTCTTAAATTGTACACCATTATATTGGATGATAGAAGTTGTCTCATGGGCTATGCACAATTTTCCAAACCCTGTTCGAATTCCTCATGGTTAGGGGTTTTGTGGACTACCAAAATAATATTAATCGCATGGTTGGAAAATTGTTTCTAAACCAAGTAGGAAAACCCATGTAGGGTGCCCAGGTTCCCAGTAAAAGGAACATGGATGGTGTACATTTTTCCAAACTTTGCGGCCCACACCGTGCAGATGGCCTATTTTAAATTTTGAATTAATTTAATTGATATTTAAATAAAATAAATTGGAAACATAATTAACCTTTTTCGTCCCTCTTAACTCATGTAACACCCCATTGGGTGTCCTCATTGAGTTTTGTGCAACACACCACATGGATACCTCTCTGATCATAGGTTTCACTAGATTTCCTCCATATCATCACTTTGATTATTATAGTTATGGGCCTTGGCCTCTCGTCAATCCTTTTTTTCAGCCAATGTTTTGTCTCCCATCACCCTATGAGGTGAAAAAAAACCCAAATTTTGAGGGTAACAAGATTTTTGGTAATTTATTTGGTGTTAGGTTGTGGAAAAGGATTCTCAGGACTCCATGGTTCGTATTCCAGAATCTTCCAATGAAGGAGAGGCAGATGGGCTTGTTTCAGTTCATCGTAAATGGTTAGATGTATGATTTTCAATATTTCGGGGTTTTTACACAATTTATATTTGTGTATTTCATATTTTTGTAGTTCGTGTTAGGTTCCATTGTATATGTTGGTCATTTTTGTGGTGTTTGGAGTCCTTGGTAGTTTTTAGAGCATTTGACATCTGTAAGAGGGATTCCACTTATATACATAGGTATTTATATGTATGTATATATATATATATTACATGTACATATTACCACATGGAGAGTGGAATATGTACATTGGATTAAGGGTAATATATATTTCTATTAATGTATGTATGTGCAATTATGGAGCATCTTTTTAAAATTCATCAAATGCTAATGTGTTTGGCTTGGTTCCTGTCAGTTGAGGTAGGATCCATATCCTTGACCCTTTCAATTTATTAATTTCTATTATCATTCATTACATAAGTAGAAGGAGGATGTTTCATATGTGGAATGAATTGAAATTATGATATGAACTTCTTAATTGTTGTAAGTAATTTGTTCATAAAAATAAGTCAGGACATTCTAATAGAACCCATCCAATGGAGGATTGATGTCTTATAAGCAAATAATTATTCATTAGTTGATTATTATGTGTTTGGATTAATTATATTAGTTTCCCTAATCCCGATGATATAGTTTTTTGTAATACCAGTTTAGTATGTGGCATTTAACGGAGTTATGAACTAGATTTTTTCATTATGACCATCTACATAACCATTGATACTTCTATGATTAGTTTTTTACAACATCATTTAAATTTACCTATCATGAACCACCCAAGGGGTTTGTTACTATGATTTCTTATTTAGAGGTAGCTAATTTATAACGAAAGGGAATTATTTTGATTAGTTCAAAGATGGGTTCCCCCCATAGCAAGTCGATAACATGACTAAATGGTTAATATAGAACATGAATAGCTTTTTTGGGGTGGTCTTACCTCCTTAACTAATGTCGTGTTATAATTATATGTCTGAATTGGTTGAATGGATTAAATTTTAACTTCGATAATGAGTGGTAATAGTCATTTGGTTAGTGTGAATTTTTTAATGGTTAATAAAAATACAATGGAAATGTGAGTGGGTAAACAAATGTTACATATATATTATATGTGAATAGTAAAATGGGTGGGTATACTCCTTGGGTTATTTAATTATGAAGTGGGATACTTGTTTGGGTAAACTCATGAGATGTAATTGGTTATGTTTTTGACCAGTGAGTGGGTAATCTTATTGTATGCATTGAATGTAAATGGTTATAAATTAGTGGGTGACTCATATGGATTTTAATGTTAAATGATAAGTAATGGATGAATGATTTTGTAGAGTCCATGGATGGCTCTCCATAGATCATGATTGTAGTAGGGGATTCCTTGGGTTTAGTATTCCCCTGGGTTATGATACCATATGATGCCTATTTCATTACTACCATTTTGATCTAGCATGCTTGGACATCCGTGGGAAATGTATTGTATGAAATGTTCCAAGGACTCAAAAAAGAGAATTTATCTTGTTTCCATCGTGATTATAATGGGACATAATTAGGAGTCCATCTTCTTTGAAACCATGGATCCTACCCTTTGTTGTACGAAACATTGAAATATTGAATGGTCTTGAGAAACATGTTACAATATTTTAATTGGCTTGGATGTGGTCATGTGTGATTATATAGCTCGACTATGAATGTGGAGAATCTTCTGATTATTTGTAATGGTCATGTTTTATGTTTTTATATATTTTTTAGCTTCCTAATTATTATAGCATAAAAATATTCTACATGATTCCTTGGGAGGATATTTTAGAATCACTTATTTTGAAATATTATTCCATGGGAATCTTTTTATTTATTTATTGCTTATTGGTTTAACTACAAAATTCATTTATTATTAATCACTAAATGGATTGGACAAAAAACCGTGGGCATTGTAATAATAAGATTTTAGGTCATACCTTGCTTAACAACCATTAGATCCTAGTTATACCCTATTTTTTACAAGACCATTGTCTATTGATTGTGTTATTTTTCTTATACGGGGGATTTAGGATTATACGATTGATTTGGAACTTTGGATGCTCAGGGAGACTTCTGATGGTCTCTTTATTTACATTCTATAATTGAGTCTTATATTGTACAGAATTTTAAGGCATGTTGTGGGTCCCTCTTTTACCGTATGTATTACCATATAGACTACATGTTTGCATAAAATACCATTGGAAAAATTATATAATCCAATTATGTATCATCTTTTACACTAATGTATAACTATTCTATACTAGATCTACAATTTCAATGTTTTTATAATCTGAAACCCGCTATAATACACTGACTTTGTGGTGTGATCACATCAGTGAACTAACATTACACCCTCACTGCTAGACAATAGACTTTGGTGTGTGGGGATACATGCTTGAGATCATGTGGTGTCCAGTCTAGATATTGGATTATTAGTTAGTCAGGACGAGACATTACAAAGTGGTATCGAAGGATTATTCCTCCATCGTATTATTTTGGGTTGGTAGGCATGGGAATAGTAATGTCTTAATGATTGGTTAATAATCATGCATGGGACTGATCACCCCATGTATAGGAAATGACAAAGTTTCTAGAGTTTGGAATCGTTTTTCCTACCGTTTGATATTTTAGTTGTTTATTATTACTAAACCATTAGTTAATATTGTGTCTTTCATTTCATAATTATTTATGTTGTAATGGTGTTTTACATTACATGAATCATACTTGGATCCTTGGTATTGAAATTACAAGAATGTTCCATGGTATATAGCTAGATTTTATGTTTCCTTTGAATTTGTAATGTGTTCCTTGAGTGTCATCCCATGATTTCATTTTATTTATCATTCACATATATATATATTACATGATTTTAAGTTTAATTTTACCATGTTTTCCATGATTAAGTGATAACATTTCATGAAGCATCAACATTTAGAATGTTTTGATGATTCTAAAGACCCAAGATTGACATACATACACATTGCATTTCATTTGAGGAATACATAGTAAATTACAAAAATATACATTCAAAGACCTTATTAGTTTAGTGTCTTTGGAAACATATAACACAATCCTCTAAAATGGTGAATGATCCTCAACATCTATAATAATGATCATTTCCTTCTGTTTTCCTATATAAAACCTTTCTTTATATCATGTGGAAAAGAAAAAATAAAAAAGGGAGATCTAAAACTCTCAATATGGGTATACATGGAGAATAAACCATAAACATAAGAGTGTAAAATCATGGTCATAGAGTTGAAATATCAAAATAATGAGTCATGAAATAAATTTGGTAGTACTTAAGGCATAGATCATAAGGGAACATTAATGAAAATAAAATAGCATTGGCATGAAACAAGAAGTTATGGAAAACAAATGATCACATAATATGATTACACAGTATCCAAGGAATTGCATCAATGATCATCATAGTGGAAAAAGACCATTACAGAACCGGGTTTACATGCCTTTCCATTCATAAATTAATAAACAATATTTACTTATCATTCTAGCCCTATGTTACTGATCCATATTTACATGTCATTTCAGTATTATCTATCTCATCAGATATAAATTTTTACCCAATTAATTGGATAGTGAGATAAGTCATACCCATATCACAATGAAATCATTATTACATGTTCTAAAAAATATAAATCATTCATCATAGCATATACATAAAATATAATTGGTTTCGTACACATCATTACATAATAATCTATATTAGATATATGGCTTTCATTAAAATAATTCCATCATTGACATAATAAAATGAAATTATTAATAGGGATACATAAAAAATACTTTGTCATCAACGATGGAAAATAATTGTGATAAAACACTTGAACATAATTCATGAGGAAACTATAATTTATTTTTAAAAACATTTTATTTTATCAAAATTCCACAAAATTTTGAAAGAAAATAATTTAGTTGATAATAATCTTGAAATCATATAGAGGATTTTTTTTAAATAATGTGTTCTGATACTATAAAAATACATTAATTTCATATATGTTAAAAAATATTCTCCGTGTACTTTTTCCAAAAATGTAAAAAATTACCTTAAATAAAATAATATAAAAAGATTCATTTAATACCATTTAATATAAATGGACCAAACGGTATAAATAAAATTATAAAAATGTTTATTAATAAAAAGAATATTAAATAAATAGGATACATGTATACTGATAATAAATATAATGCAGTGAATACTTACGTATAAACAATCTTGGATAAAAATTAAACTGGAAAATTAATCCAATACCTTAGGTCTGATTTCTTCTATATGTGTCTAAAACTCTTGTATATTGGGTTTAACAATATTATTAACTTGTAATAGAACCATAATAATATTTATTATATCATATATGAATCAATTATGACATTATATTACATATTTATTTATCAATTCCATGTTAATGCAATATTTTGGGTAATAAACGTTTTATTTAATATACGTGTTTGGAATTTTTATTATTGATCTTATGAAAAAGATAATGATTTACAAACATAAATAATTTTAAACATTATTTATAAATTATAAGTATTCACTATATAAATATATAAATATTATATAGATAAAAGAAATGGAATACACCGTTCATGGAGATTGTAGGTTGTACATATGCAAAAACGATGTTTCTGTTTTCTTATTGAATTGAATGGAAGTAAATGACATATAAATATACATATAATTCCAGTAGAACTATTATGTCATATATTTCATACTTATCTTTTATAAATAATTTACAGTAATTTTGATAGATTAATGTGGATAATAAATCTTCTAGTGTTGTGGAGACGGTAGGCCGCACACACACATGAGAGATGATATCATTCATTATATGGTTTAATGGTATTGAATTGGATGGTATACTAAATATATAGAATAATTATACTATTATAATTATTATTCACATCCATTATAAATATCATTATTCAAATCCTAATTATTTATTATTGAATAACAAATTACACGATGACGTGGAGATGATAAGCTGTGCATACGCATGCATGGTGGTATTGTAATTTGAAGGATATTAAAATGAGGTATAAGGTTGTAACATAATTATAATAACATATAAGAATGTATAAGATACTATATTTATACTTTATTATGTATAAAACATTATAAATGGACGTATAAGAACAAAATAATTTGAATTATATGATGAAACAATTACCTCTTTTCGAGTATCCCCTTTTGATTTGTTCAAATGGCCTCCTGAGGATGGATTTCATCCAATGTTAAGGTTTCAAAGAGTAAGTGAGGTATTATAGGATGGGTATTGGACAATTATTTTCCTAACTAAAAGGATTTGGAATTGTAAGATAATGATATGAAAAAGTATCCTTTTATAGAAGAGGTGAAGGGCACTTTAGGAAGAACTTGAAATATTAATTTATTATAATTTACTTTTTTTATTAAAAATGGTCCAAAACTCAATTAAATAAAATATAATATTATGTTGGTTAGAATACCCATCAAAAAATAATTTGTAGATAGGTTTGGATTATTTTTTTTTATCCTTTTCTCTTTGGTTTAACCCTTAATTAACCCTTTTAAATCTTATAGTGATATCATGTTATTTACACAATGTGGGTTAATTTAATTTCCATATTATGTAAAAATGACCAAAAAAATCCATTCATGACATATTTGGACTTATATTAACCATTTTTAGCAAAATTATATTTTTATTAATTTCATTTCATTTAATATACTCTTTTATATTTAATGTTATGAAATATGTCAACTTAGGTCATTATTCATACATAACTTTTTTACAACTTCATAACAACCTTATTTATTGGAAATAATTATATTTAATTATTCCTAACATCTCAAATTATCCTATAGTATTCATGTGTGACATAATGTTTCCAAATTAAATTTATTTTATTAATTATAATATCATTTATTAGAATTATTTTTTGATAAAGGAATCACATCGCCGTCATTATGTCATAATTAAATTTATTTATTTATTGTCTAAAAATAATAAAAAAATATCATGATGTAGGGAAATTTTTGATTTTCTGATGAATATTTATATTTCAATAGACCATTTATATAACTCTATATAAAAAATGTTTTATTCAGAAGATACATGTTTATGTTATTTTTTAATTTAGATTAAATTACTTATTATTTCTAGTCATTATCAATTCCATGTGGATCCATGGGGTGCTAAAAGAGACCCAAAGTATTCCCATGTTCGGAAATGTGTTATAAAATTTTATCAAGAAATTTTTATGGTAATTTTATATTATTACAATATTAATTTTTACCTTTATTTACCTGATTTACCCTTTAACCATGGTAAATAAAAATAATTACTAAAGTTATTATTCATAATTTTAAAAACTAAAAGGATCCTTTTCAAAAAAAAATTGAACCTTATGATTCCAAATATTAAATCCATTTTTTCCAAATTAAAAAAATATAATTGGAAGAATGAAATTTAAAATTAATTCCCGCTGTGAAAACCCAAATGTGGGAATTTATGTATTAAAAATAATCGAAATATTGACATGTGTTTCTATCCAATTTAAATGTGAATTTACATAAAATGACCAAAATTGGATTAAATTATAATACAATTATCCAATTACAATTTAAAACCAATAAAAAAGACAATCTAACTATATAAATAAAATAGATGAAAAGTTAGTTTTCAATTATAATGTAGTTTTTTCACTATTCATTAAAATACGAATTTCATTATAAAAATAACAAAAATTCATCCAAGTTAAATTTTTATGTCCCTATTAAAAATAATAGGTTTATTATGTCATTTAGAAAAAATAACATTATCAAAAAATGTATTTAGAAAGTGTTCGCCAAAAAAAGGAGGTGAAACTGTATTTTTTAAATGAAAACTTCTTTTATCTGAAAATTTGTTTTATTCTTATATGATACATTGAAAATACAAAAGTTAAATGTTAATGTTATATAAAATTAAAAATTTGGTTAATAGTATTAATAAAATCTAGTTTATATCCCATTAAATTTTAATATTTTAATAATATATCACTGTTTTGTGATACTCAGTATTATGTACAAAGCAAGATATCGAGGAAGGTCGTTGTTGAATATAATGCAAGCCAACAACCATGTTTATATTAAAAGCTAATGTGGTGTTTTTATAGAGAAATATAATACCAGTGTATCATAAAAAACAACACATAAAATAAACTAAAAATAATCAATCTCATAAAATCTAGTGGTGTTCCATTATACCCCTTAATAATAATTTATCCATTGAAATTCATCGGGGTTATAAAAGGTTTACTACATTAATGTTTGGTATAAAAAATCCCACATCATAAAAATGAATACTAAAACTTCATTTTAAAAAGTAATGTTTGAGACATAATGGTTACCCAAAGTAATTCATAGATGGGTTTCCACATCAGAGAACAATGGTGGAAAGTGAAAAAATGTATATATAAGACCAATTTAACTATCATGTTCCAATGGTTAGTGATAGTGAAAATGGTTGGAAAATGATAATAACCAGAAATCCTAAAATCTGTGATGATTTATGTGACCATCTGATTCAATGGATAAGAAGGTATTAAGATAAAAATTTTGGATTTCAAAATCATTTCCCTAAAGTTGATGAATTTTGCATTAGAATAAATACTTACTTGATTTTTGTACAATCTATTAACTGTTTGTGCCCTTGAAAATTTCCACTTCACCTATTATTTAATTAAATGATGTTGAATTATTCATTCTTGAAGTGTTAGTAGATCAAGCGATAGAATGATAGGTCATTACAACAATCTAAACAAAACGTTTAGCACATGTAATCAAATATTTATATGTATGCATATTTTGAGATAACACGATAATATAATAATTTTCAAACAGAAAATAACATATACTATAAATAAATTTAAAAAATTAAATTCCATCCAAATAATTGAAAATATAAAACATTACAAAGAGGTGAACTAAATTGACATAAAATATATCTCATATATCACATAATGTAGTTCATCACATTCCAAACATGTGACTAATTTAATCATGCATTTTCTTGAATCATACAATGAATTACTGCAGTACCTTAATGAAAACATGCATTCGTTCATAATTAACTCTTTCCAAACACAAAAAATACCAACAATTCTATATATTCATACCGGGATATCACTCTGTCCTTGAATCAGTCATGGGGACATTAATACTTTCAATCATCTCATTATCTATTATTCTCCTAATTATGTGCATACCATGTGCTTTCCATAAATATTTCAATCACTTTTCATTTTTACCAATACCATATTCATATAGAGAACCTCAATGGACCAATACATAAATATTAGAATATTTCATAATACTATAAAACGGATTCACAAACACAATTTTGGAATCAAATTACATAAGCACATAATCCTTCCACCACTTAATTGGCATACTCAACATCACTAATAGTGATCGTATGTGATTTTCCTTTTTCTGGGGATATATGATGTTATTGGAATTTATAATCATCTATAACCCTTGGATTAGAGAATTCATTACCATAATGACTCATTTAATTGCACTAGTAACCCTGATTTGTTAAAGGTGCACTCTTTGGAGATTTCTAGTTATTCTTATTACTTCTGTAGTCAAATGATCGATGAGCATATTTCACACACTTAAAATATTTATTTTTCCCCTTAAGAAAATTTCCACTATGTGTCCTTCAACACATTGAGAATAAAGAAAATCTAATATTCTTTTCCCTGTAATTTTTTATTTTCCATTTAATTATGTCCTTATTTTCATAACATTACCATGATATTGATGAGAAACTGATATCTTTCTTTTTGAAAGAAGAATATGAGGAAGGTATATACTGAAAGACATGTTCTTGATCTCTCCCCAATCTGTGGAGTTAATTTTATCTTTTTGCCTCATATTCTTGATAATGTTCCACCATGGATTCTCTTTACCTTCCATCCAATAAGTTCAAAACTAATCTTTTTCATGTTCTGAACAATTACAAATGAAAAATATATTTTCAAAGATAAAAATCCATTTCATTGCACCTAATTTATCAATCTTTCCTCTAAAATAAGACGAATGTTTCCTTAAGAATGATTCAAGAGAACTTTTCCCCCCATAGGTCATTTGTCTGCGGAATAGAATTTATGCTCTATAAAAAATATTCATTATATGAAATCCCATGTCATTTTGTTCATTAGGATGAAAATAATTGAATTTCCCATCACATCCAACATTAATGTGATATATTTTGGTTTGAACTATTTTCTACAACCCAAAATGAATAATTTGAGGGGAAAGAATCATACTAGGAAAACAACATAATCCAGGGTGAGTACTTTCAATCTCTAACCTATTAGATTTAATACGAGGTTATTCATGATCGTTATCATAATTATAGGATTGTATCCTATAGTAATAATTACCCTTAGGGACATACCAATATATACCATATAAATATCTCTAGGGATCTCACTAACCTTTTCACATACTAATTTCCAAATGTTATCCTAACCATCACTCTGATAACAATCGTAATGACCCGAGCATGATGTACATAGAAATTATATTTCATTTAAATAATTCTTAATAAATTAACAAAATATATCCCCAATGTCTGTATTAGTTCAATGTATTCGGAATCATGTGACGTAATATTCTAACTTGGTGAAAAGTCTTCAACATCTCCCACAATGATCTTCCCAATTTGGTTTTCCTACCTAAAACATTCCATTAGATCATGGGAAAAAGAAAACATAAAAATAGGTTTTCTAAAATTCTTAGTAAGGGATAACTTTTAGAACTTACCATAAAACGAATAATTTAAAAACATTTACATAATGTTTAATTATCAAAATAAAGGGTAATGAAATAAATAATGGCAATACGTAAGGATAATATCATAATAGAACATCTCCTATGAAAAAATATCATTGGTTAAAAACATGGTATTATAGGAAAAATAATCACATAATATTATTTCAATAGTAGCAAATGGATTTCATCCAAGACCATCATAGTGTAAAATTTCAATTACTGAACTAGGTTTATTTTTCATTAAATCCATGTATCACTGAACTAGATTTACATGTTGTTCAAGCCCACTATTACTAAACAGGATTTACATTCCATTCCATTAATGTATATCTAATGATATATAAATCCTTAACCACTTCATTGGGAGGATGTATATATCCCATCCATCTCATAATGAAGTCATTCATACATGTTCCACAAAAACATAAATCATTTATCACAGAATATCACATGAAATAAACTGGGATTCTTAAATATCATTGAAACATAATCTATAAAAAATAAATGGATTTCATAAAACGTATTCCATCATAAATAAAATAAATTTAATGTAATAATAGGGATATAAACATAACCCTTTTAATTTTATAGGTAAAATTATTTTGATAAAACACTAGAACGTAATTCCAGAGGAAAATATTCTTTCTTTTACAAAACAAAATTATTTTCTCAAAATTTCACTAAATTTTAATAGAAAATAATGTAGTTGAATTTAATATTGAAATCGTGTATTGGAAACATCAAAGAAATAAGGTGTCATGAAGCCGTAAAAATCCTTTCATTCTATATAATTTAAAAAAACAATCTCCTCATACTTTTTCCAGAAATGTATAAAAGTACATCAAATCATATAACAACAAAAGATTACTTTAATGCCATTTAATAAAAATTAAACAAAGTGTAATATTAACATTAAAATATTTAATATGAATATAAACAATAATACACAATTAATAAACATGTTTGTGTATGATTAATATACCCTTGTGAGTACTTACGTATAAACAATCTCTAATAAAAATGTGTTTAAAAAATTATCCCTTACCTAAGGTGTGATTTAATCCATATATATCTTAAAATAGTGTATATTGTGTATAAATATATTATTAACATATAATATAAAACTAATAATATTTTTGATATCATATATGATTCACTTATGGCTTTTTATTACCCAATTATTTGTTAATACCATGTTAAAGAAACGTTTTGTGTAATTATCATTTTGTTTACCGAATGTGTTTTGACTTGTTATTATTATAAATATTATGTAGATCTTAATTTATTTACTTATAGAATGTAAATTATTCTTTATATATCATAAATAGTGAGAATATAAATATATATAATAGATAGATAAATGAAATGGAATACACCGTTCATGGAGATGATAGGTCGTACGCATGCATGATTGTTGTTTCCGTTTCCTTATTGAATTGAATGAAATAAAGTAAATGAAATATATATATATATACAGTGAAATTATTATTTCATATATTTCCTGATTATTTATAATATATACTTTATAATCATTCTTTAATGTTTAATGTGGACAATAAATCTCATCATGAAGTGGAGACGGTAGGTCTGACGTACAAACGAGCAACGATATCATTAACTTAATGGTAAATTGGTATAGAATTGGATGGTATATTAATTTTAAAAAGTAATTATAATTTTATATTCATTACTTACATCAATTAAAATCATCATTATACACATCCAAATTATGTATATTTGAATAAAAAATGACACGACACCCTAGAGATGGTAATCCGTACGTATGCAGACTTGGTTATATTGTCATTCATATGATTGATAAAAGGAAGAATAATCTGTTACCATAATTATAATAACATTTAAGTATATATAAGATACAATATATATTAATTTATTATGTATAGAACAAAAAAATAAGATGTATAAGAATGAAAATAAATTTTGAAAAATATGATAAAACAATTACAACTTTTTCGAGTATCCCATTTTATTTTCACAAATGGTCTCCCTAGGATGGATTTATTACAAATTTAATGATTATAAGAGGAAATTAGGGAATCTAGGAAGATTATAGGGTAGATATTTTCTGAACTAGAGGCTTTGAAAGTGTGGACTTAAGAGAGGAATAGGTTCCCTTTTATAGATGAGGTGATGGGAACTTTAGTAATGTGTTGAAATATTCATTTAATATGAATTCAATTTAGATATAAAATTGTCCAAAACTCATTTAATTATTATATATGAATATTTTGGTTCGAATAACAATCATCCAATAAATTTTAGATATGTTTTAATTATTTTGTTATACTAATTTTTTTAGTTAATCCCTTATTTTTTCCTTTTTAATATTATAGTGATATCATGTTATTTACATATTTTGGGTTAATGTAATTACCATATAACGTACAATTATCCAGAAAAATTCTATTTTGACATATTTTTACTAATATTAACCATTTGGATGAATATTATATTTCTAGAAAGTTAATATGATTTAATAAACAATTTTATATTTTAAGTTACAAATTATGTCAATTGTGGTAACTATTCATATGTGAATTTTTTATAAATTCATAACAACATGATTTATTCGAAAAATAAAACTGAATCTACAATAAAATGTCATATTCACCTAGAAAATTATTTTATGGTATAATATATGTCAAATAATTTTAATTTTAATATTTATGATATCATTTATTTGAACAATTTATTAATGAAGTTATAATTGCATCGTCATTGTGACATAATTAAATTTATTAATTTATTACCTAAATATTATAAAAATAATATGATATAATAAATTTTTTTATCCTTCTGATGAATATTTATATTCTATTATATCACATTTATAACCCTATATAATTTTTTTTATTAAGAATATACTTGTTTATGTTACTTTTCTCTATACAATAAATTACTTATTATAACACGTCTTTATCACTACCAAGTGGCTCCATTAGGTCCTAAAATATAATATATGGTGCTCATGGTTGGAAATATTACATAAAATATGATTAAGGAAAGTGTTATGATAGTTTTATTTTATTATAAAATTATTTTTTTCCCATTATTTATTGGATTTACCTTTTAACCATTGTAAATAACAATAATTATTAAAATATTGTTCATAATTTCAAAAAATGAAATGTACCTATCCACACTATTTGTACCTTATTATTATAAATATGTAATCCATTTTTCCAATTTCTAAAAATATAATTAGATGAAATTAATTTAAAATTAATTCATGTTGTCAAAACCAATAAGCGAGTTTCAAGAAGTAAAAATGATCATAAGATTTACATGTGTTTAAGCTAAACATAAATGCGAAATTACATCCAAGGAAAAAAATTATACTAACTGATAAAATTTAGTCCAATTAGACGTTTAAAAAATATTTAAAAAGATAATATAACTATATAAAAAATTAGATGAAAAGGTAGTTTTGAATTAAAATGCAGTATTTATAACTATTCATTAAAATATAAATTTCCTAAGAAAAAATAACATAATTTTATCCAAGGTAAATTTTGATGTCTCTATTCCATATAAGAAGTTTATTATGTAATATAAAACATAATACCTTGTCAAAAACAATTTTTAAGAAACGCTTCTCCATCATAAGATGACAAAACATTAGTTTTCTGAAAAAAAACATATATCAGAAAAATTGGATCTGTTCTTATATCATCTATAGAATATAAATAATATGAATGTTTACGTTACATAACATTAAAAATGTAGTTTACCATATTAAAAAGGTCTAGTTTATATCTCATTAAATGGTACTATTTTAATAATATATTTTTGTTTAATGAAACTCGGTATTACAGACAACGCAAGCTAGCAAGGAAGGACATTGTTGTGTGTAACAGAAGCTAATAATAGTGATCCATATACTGCAATCTAATACATGGTGTAAAATTTCACAAGGTAATATCAGTGTAACATAACATAATACATTAATTATTATTAAATATAATCTATCTTATAAAATCTATATGTATTATAATTATATGCAATACTTTTGTGTTATAGCTTGATTTTTCTATTAAAAATTATAATCACATTATATATATTTTTTCTATGTAAGTCATTGCATGGGATATAATTTATTGGTTTCATTTTTTAATGGAGGTCATTTTTAGGTTAATGGGGTATGAGAGCTTTATAATTTGGAAAATGTATCCCATGTATTTGAAATATTCAAACAAGTGATTGTAATGTTTAAAATGTTAAGGTGGATTGGTTGCGATCCGGGGGATCCAATTTTCAAAATATGAAGTGTATGGGAGAATTATGAATTGGGAAATGGGATCTACCATTGAATGAAAGGTGATGATGCATTTTTAAATGGTGTAATTTTAATGATGTGCATATTTATATGTAATCAGTTGGTGAACCTTTAAAATGATCAACAGACCCAGGTAGGTCATTTGGGGTTTTTTATGGGATTACCCTATATTTGTGTTTTGTAGATTTTAATGTTAACTCTTATTTTTGGGTTACATTATAAATAACCCATTTCTGTTTAATTGGACCCTCATTGGTGACCATATCAGTTAAATGGAATTTATATGACTAATTTCCTAATAATGGAGGAGTTTCAAATAGTGTTTAATGTTCAAAGAATATGTTTGATAAAATTAGAAAGATCAATCCGTTGGTGCGTTGGTTAAAATTAGAAGCCTATTGTTTCATTTTAAATTTTTTACATGATGATTTGAATTAAATATTTTATTGTTTTAAATATTTAGATGCAATTTGATGAAATTATTTTGAAATAGAACCATCACTGGTTTCATTTTTTTAAACCCTCGTGTAAGGGTAGTTTAAATTATTCATGTGTAACAGATTCGAATAGATACAATGTGGAGAGGTTAAAAAATGAGACAGTTTTCCTGTGGATTTTCATTAGTAAAAATGAGGCAGTGAACAGTTCATAGAAGAGTTTGACCACCATAATGGAATGAGTGGTGATATGCAGAATGCATGGGGAAATGGTTCATGAGAGATACAAAGTACGTAGTGAATGCAGTTTCATATCAAAGAATTGGTAAATATCATATTTGAAGACAATGTAGACATATTTTATTATATAATGATTGATAATACCATTGTTATGTAAGAAGAGATAATTTTATTATATTAATTCATTGCTATTGGAATTCGGCTATGTCCGACCAAGGATCGCACATAAGAAATATTTCAGAAGGGTTTTTTGTAGTCTTCCAAGGGAATATAGGTCCATGTAAGAGATTTTGTATGTGGATTAATAACTTGGTCTATGTAGATAATGTATTATATGAATAAAGAGAGGTGATATGCAGAGAATGGTGGTACACAAAGGTAGGAGGTACATGAAAGATAGTTTCTGGATGAGAAGTTAGTTCATGGTGATGAAGCAGTACATAAGAGTAATCATGAAGGTCGTATGTCAATGTTGTTTGTAATGATAGTATGCAGTCGAAGTTAGTAAAGGCATTACATAGAGGTGGTATACAGAGCACAACATAATTCATCGGAAGAAGGTTAGTTCACAGAGGACAAGTTCACAAATGATCAGTACACGAAAAAGTTGATTACATCTATATGGGGTAATAATACTTCAACATAGAATCTATATAGAACTAAGGATAAAATTTTAAATTCCATCTCATTAAAGTGATAATATTGTTGATAAACTGAGTTCACATTCTTCCCAATAAAGAGAAAAAAGATGAGTCAATATAAGTTATCTAAGGGACATGATGTGTTATCCCAAAAACATTGTAATGGTAGTGTGTAGGAAAAATAGTCACAGTGCTAATCTTTTCTTCTCGACAACTAGTAAATATTAGTGGAAATGGGTATGAATGAAAACATGTCAGCATATTCTTTTTATATGTATTCATTAGTGGTGAACAAAGTCAAATTGTCTTGTCTTCAAATTAAACTTTATTGTTTGTATTTTTTCACTTTCTCATCAGAAAATTTTAACAAGTTATTATCAAAATTGGGAAAAGATCAATCTTTTTTAAATGAAAATATGACATCCTGATTAACCCCTCCCCTCTCATGGTGTTCTGGGGTCCTTCAAGTTGTATTAGAGTGTAATGTTTTTTTGTGTTAATTTTTTCCTTCATTTTGACCTAGGGGAATACATTGAATGTCAGGGGAGTCCCACTATATTTTGGAAACAACATTCATATCTATAAGAATAGTATGAGATATCATCTATGATCTAATTTAATGGAATTCATGTTTTCCAATACACAAGGAATACATGTCACTGATCCAATGGTTATGTCTAAGAATGATATAGACATGAAAATTCTTGATGATGATGCCAAAGCACATAATTCCATCAGTACTATTCTCTCTAATAAGTAATAATTAAATGGTGATTAGTTTTACATCCATAATGATTTTTTGTGAAAAAACTGGTGAATATTTATAAATGTTAAAAAATTATAAGCAGAAAAAATATATGTTATTTACAATATGTTTTATGATATAAAGATACATCCTGAAAGAAATGTGGAAACCTTTTTAAATCGAATTACTGATGTTGTTGGAGAAATAAGAGTATATGTGAAATAAATCAAAAAAAATTATATTATGAAGAAAATATTCACATGAATTGAAACTTTGTACAATGAAAATGATTCATACCTTTAGGAATCAGATATTTGGTATGTTTCTATGGATGATATGCTCAGTATCTTGTTGGACTATCTGATTAGAGTCAATCTAGAAGATGCAACGACACAAGTAATCTTGGAAATGGAATTCAATGATTTGGACAAACATGAAAATTTAAGAGATAGTATTGAGGAATATAATGATGAAAACAAAATTATTTCCTTCATTATAAACATATTCAATAAGGAAAAAGATAAATTTTATTTAATGTCTACTCTGGATTGTTTTTGTTATGAAAAATTTGGGAACATTGCCTCTCATTGGGCAATAAAGTTCAATGATGTGGAAAGAGAAGATCAATAAATCTAGATGCCTCTAAAAAAAGTTTTTCAAAAAGGGAGATTTCAAGTATGGTATGAAAAAATATAGAATGTATTTTGTATTTGAAGAAGAAGATAATGATAGTGAATTAATTGAGGAAGAAAAAGCTGAGTTCAAATCTGGAACCCATGCATCATTGATGGATACAACTGAAAAATAAAAACCATCAGTAGATGGAGCTATAAATAATCATTTAACAATTTATTTATATCGCAATTTGAACCAGAAGGATTATTTTTCTATGTTTTATAATCAATTAAATAGATGAAAAAACTGGAATGAAATTGTTGAAGAGTAAACATAATATGATAATATACAGGAAGCTAAAATTGATCACCTTGAGATAGTAGTAAAAGAACAATTAACATATTTTGAAAGATAATATGATATAGTTGAACTAAAGCTAATATTTGAAGAAAAATATAATGTCAGTAATGACCATAAATATACACATGAGGATAATTCAAAAACTGTTGAGGTACATGAATAAGAAGTTGTTACTCATAGGAGTAATCTTTAATGTGAAACTAGCCCAAAAGAAACAAATATGAAGATTCAGTTAGGAAAACTCTCAAATGTTGAGCTGCTAGAGAAAGTTAATAATGTTTCTGACGGAGTTAAAAATTATCTAAATGATCATAGAGTATAATGCATGGGAAACATAGGAATTGGTTTTAATTCCAATTCATCAAATATTGCAAGTAAATGTGCCAAAATAATGTCAAGAAAAATTTATGGCATATCACAAAGACACCTAAAGTCCTAAAAAAAGTCTCAAAACATAATGAATGGGGGAATAAAAACTATTCTCTTATTTCCCATGATGATATGAATTAAATCTATCCTTCTAGAAAAGTTAACGTGAAGGGAAATATATTTAAAAAGGAATTTACACTTGTGAAATATCAATTTTTTGGCTCACTAGGACATACCATGTCATACTATGTAAAGGAAATGATATATTTGAATGGGGAAGACCTAGGAAGTAAATAATGTATAATGGATTAATTTCATAATTCTTAAATAGAAAACTTTTTATTTGGATATTGTTTTTCCATTTTCTAAAATTAGCCAAAAAATTTATAGATTGTAGGGAGAATAATGACAGGAAAATTTATAGAGAAAAAAGATAGAAGTTAATACTCACCTAAAAGACAATGTTTCTCTTGCAAATATTTTTCCCTACAATAAAATTAATATGAGTATGAAGAAGCTATTAACAAGGATGATAGACTTGAAAGAGAATCATTATACTTCATTGAATTTAATATTTCATGGAAGGAAAATAAGATAGTTAAAAAAACCAAAATTGAAAAAGTAGATCCCAATTCAACCAAGAACAGCATCACTTGGATAATTGATAATGGAATATCAACGCATATAATATTAAATATAGAAATATTAATGAATAAAAATAAAAAAATATATAGAATAGTGATATTCAGTAATGATTGTTCTTTTGAGATCAACGGTTGTGGCGGTACTGAACTAATTAAATGTGAGATGAAGAAGATCAATGTACACTACATGGATGGGTTGTATTACTATATCCAAAGTGGGATCCAATTTTATGACTCAGGACTTAAGATGAATGCAAATAAAAATTGGTGCCCTATAGAAGGAAGAAAATAAAATTCTTTTATGAGAGGTTGTAGAACATATGTCAACCAATATCAAGATGACAGCAATGATAAAATTTTTTCATGACTGTTTATGTCCTGTAAAACACGTCGAACTAGAGGTTGGTTCACATCAATCAACATGATATGGAAATGATATTTGATTTTATTATTTTCAGGGACATCCCAAACATTAAGAAATAACTATATAAGACTTTCATTTTTTGCATGTGAGGAAACTTAGAGTGTAGTGCATATCATCCAAATAAGAAAGGAGAATCAAATACTCTAGATCTCATTCATACAAATTTATGTGGTCTGAAAAATGTCATCATGAAATATAGTGAAAGGAACTTCATCCTTTTCAGTGATGATTATAGTAAAATTTCATGTTTGATGGTTACATATAGGAAATGATATGTTCTTGATTACATGAAAACTTATCACCAAATAGCAGAGTATGATAATTTATGAACAACCAATGTTATATGGTTTAGCGTTGGAGGGTAATACACATCCATTGAATTTAAAAATTAAATGAAAAACATGGAATAAAACATGAGGTGGAAACATGGATTACTGCATAAGAAATATAGATTTGTTGAGTGATGAATCGATAGGTGAACAGTGTGGCCATAACTGTGCTGATAGAGTGTCATATCCCTTCATAGTATTGGAAATAGGATGTTGAAACTACACATTATATTCAAAACCAAAAAAGGCTTTATATGGTAAATAAAGGAACCCTATGATTTATGTAATGGAATAAGTTCATATTTGAAGTATTTTTATGTTATTAGAAGTAAATTCATTTTCTGAAACAATGAAGGAAATAAAGAAAAGTATGTTGACACTATAGATGATGGAATATTCATCAGATATTCAATTAATAACAAATCCAAAAAAATGTTTCCATAATATTCTTGAATGAATTGTGGAAATAATTGATGGGAATATTTTGGATGAAAAAACCAAAAATATATTAAATAATTATTATACTAATGTGATAGGAGAAGATAATGAATTTTGACATGAAAAAAATATAGAAGATGAGAAAAGAATTAAAAAAATTTAGGATTAGCATCATGAAGATAAATTATATGAAGAATCATAAGATGAAACCAAGGATGAATAATATTCTTCTGAACATGACAAGAGAAATTAAAGAGAATAAATTGGTCGATCCAATAACATTGGGGATTGGAAAACTCCAATGTATACATGGAGAATGAAAAATAGTGAAAATATTCATTCATTTCAATTGTGGAACGATCTTCATTTAATAATACATCAAATGATGAATCAAAGGTCAAGGCCATAAATTAAGAATTGGATTGGATCTATAAAAACCAATCTTTGGATCTAGTTAATGGAATTGAATCCCACAATGTGATTGGAAGTAAGTGTATTTCAAAAAAAATCTGATTATAGAGATGTGATTTGAAACATGGTGGTTGTTGGGGTGTGGCTTAGTGGTAAGCACCCCTTAATTCTACAAGGAAATGGGGGTTCAAAACCCATCAGGTGTAGTACTGTAGCAGTACTGTATCATACTGTAGCAGTAGTTAGACTATAGAAATGGCAGCCACTATTGCGGCGGCAGGTCATTGTAGCAGTGGTAGAGTACAGTAGCAGCGGCTGGTACTGTGCAGTGTTGTTGCAGCAGTGCTACTGTAGCAGTACTATTCACAGAATGGGATTTGGGCCAAACAAATGGGCATACGAGCCTTGTAATGGGATCAATGCCCACTGGGCCTTTAGGAAATGTAATGGGTCTCCCTCTACACAGTTAAAGTGGTCTTTGCTTTCCTTTAATAATAAATGAGGCTTCGGCCCCATCCTTTAAAAAAATTTAGAAACAATGCATGTCTAGTGTGTAACAACTATTCACATAATAAAATTGTTGATGTTGAATAATCATTTAATCTAGTGTCTATACTGATGTAAATCATCATATTTCATTCCATTACAACTCAAAAAGGAAACAATGTGTTTCAATTGGATGTAAATGTAGATTTCTTAAATGGTTTTCTAGATGTAGAATTGTATTTTGAAAATCTAGTGGGATTTCTTCTAGATAATTATGAAATAAATGTTTTTAGATAAAAGAGGTTTCTATATAGTCTGAAATAGGCATCATAGGCCTGGTACTATTTTCTAGATTCTTATCTCAAGAAGTTATAATTTAAAATTAGAGGACTGGATCACAAACCTTATGTAATGAAATTTCGAAAAGGCTATGTTGTGGTTCTAGTATACATATATGATATTTTATTTATAGGAATCTTGTAGGGATTAATGTATGAATTCTCCAATCACGTGAAACCAGAATTTGAAGTGTCTATGATTGGATTAATCACATACCGGTTGGTGTGAAAAGGGTCTCAGATGATAGAGTATAATTATAAACCTTAGGAAACGTATTCCAAGGAGTGAATGGAAAATTTAATTATGCATGAACCCAAACCAATGTAGACTCCTATTGAGGATATAATTAAACATGGATAACATGAGGATGGGACATCTATAGATCCCACAATGTATAATATAATCATTTTAATAATATTTTACTTGACTGCAACATGGCTATATCCTGTCTTTTCAACATTCTCATTGGGATTATTTCAATGTAATCAGAAAAAACAGCATATGGAATTACCGAAAAGAATCATTAGGTATATTCATGAAACATGTGTTTTTGGCTTATGCTTTTTTTAGGAAGAGATATCAAACCATCCCCATTTTATGATGCTGACTGGGATGATAAAGTTTCTGATAAAAAATCCATAACTGGTGGAGAATTCATTATTGGCATGAAATGTATGGGTTTGTTGAGTAAGAAGTAGGAATGTTCTTTTTTAGTACTAATGAAGCTAAGTATATCACTTATATAAATACAAGCACTTAAAAACTATGGGTAATACAACAACTTATTATTATTTTTGATGATGCGAAATAACAAATGGTGATTCACTATGATATTAATATCAAAATTGATCTTACAAAGAATCATGCTCAACATTTTGGTATGAAACGCATTGAAATCATATATCATATCATCAATGAAAAATCTAAACAATTCATGATTAAAATAGATTAAGTAGGAACTACATATCAAGTGGTTTACCAACGGACCAATCCATTTTTAGAACATGTGTTTGAGAATCATATGTTGAACCTCATTTTTCAACCACATCCCAATGCAAGAGGATTTTACGTAGCTTCCCCTATAACTACTTGTATTAATTATTTTAATCTTTTAGTGAATGAGATGCAAGATTATGGGGGAGATACGATCCATGGGTAGTGTGTGTTGAGATATACTATAATAAAATAATGGTATTTTTGTTTATATCCAATAGGGGATAATGGATAAATCCAACATAACTAAGGAGAATAATGTTAATGAAAAAATAGTTTTGTATTATAATAACACTATTGGATATTACTTGGAAATCATTAATGAATTCTTGGACATAAGAATCCAAATAATGTATAACCTCTTTTATTTTACAATGATAATTAATCATGTAGACTTAGAGTGAAGTTGGACAACTGGTTTCTTATGTATAAGGGTTTCATTGTTATTGGTGTGTCATGGAATTTACTTGAAAATTTCAATCAACTACAAAGGGGTAAATTTCTAGAACCAAGTTTGTTCTTTGATATAAATTGTGTAATGTTTCTATTTGTTGTCAATCCAATTTGTTCTGATCAATTAATTTTCAAGGAACATGTTCATCTAATTAATGTTGAATGTAGTATTGAAGGTGACACAATTTCCCAGTGTTTTCCAGACATTAAAGCCTTAAAATAAAGAGTCTATTTTGGGAAATGTATGAGTTTCATAAAAAGAATTGAACCAAAATCCATTTAAATGTATAGGTTTAAAAATAATGGAATATGGTATGTGGAATAGTTTACTATGTGCCATGTTTTACGAATATTTAGTAGAAAAAAACGTGGTTCGAGGTGATGACTTATGGTTTGTGGGAAATGCGCATAGTGCAAGGAAGGCATGAAAGTTCGGGGGATAGCATGTCATTTGTGAAAAGTAGTTGGATATGTTCATGAAAGATACAATTTATGGGATATCTTGTCATTGGATAAAATGATGTGTAGATTAGTTAACTGAATAGTTCGACTGCTACTAATGAATGGGTGGTTGTAAATAGGCTGCATAGGGAAATGTTTTGCTGGAGATTCACATTATGCGGTCAAGGTAGTGCCATATCAATGATTTAGTATATCTCGAATTAGGAGATTATATGGATAATTTTTCTAATATATGGATATATAATCCCATTATTAAGTAAAAATGATTTAATTTCATTAGTTTAATTCATCACTCTAGGAGTTTGGCTTAGTTTGTATGAGGTTCATTTGAAATAATGTTTTATAAAGAGTTTTCTATAGTTCTCAAAGGGAAGACAGGTCCACCTATGAGATTATTTATGCGGTGGAAGAACTTTTTCAATGGTTCTCTTGTAGTACATAGAGAAATTGAGATGGTATGATGAGTATGAAATTATTCAAAGGATGGTGGTACACAAAAGCCGGTTTGGGGACTATAAGTTGGTCCTCAATGAAGAAGTTTTACACAAGATCAGAAGTGAGGGGAGTACGTGAACACAGTTTTACGAAGATTGTATGAGGTCGTAGTTTTTAACAGCTGTATATAGAGGTGGAACAACAATGTGGTATGTGAATAACTTCATCATGTGGAGGAATATGGGAATTTTGTATAGGATAAGGTCAAAAACAAACAATACGCGAAAAATATAATTACATATATAGGGGAAACCATGCCTTAAATTGAGCATCAATCTAAAGAAGATGATGCATGATTTAATGAAACACATTTAAGTTGACTTTAGTGAATATATTCTGAGTTCAGATTAATCCCAATTCAGTGAGGAAGGGGGATTCAACTGACATGATCCAAGGGATGTAATGTGATATTCCTAAACCATTTTAAAGATGTTCGCCTGGCATAGAGTGACTATGTAATTCATGTGCACTCCCCAAGTAGATAATATTAGTGGAATTTGGTATGACCTAAATCCTATCTTCATATTCCCCTTGGACATAGTCATTAGTGGTGAACCATGTAAAATGTTTCTGTATTATTGTATTCATGTGATTGTTTTTTTGTGACCATTCTCATAAGAGAAGATTAACGTGTTCCTAGAAACGCATGAAAAAGGTCAATAATATTGAAAAAAGATGTTCACACACTGATTCCCTCCCCTCTCTTGGTGTTATATGGTTTTATAACAACAAAATTTATCCATAGGCTGATTTTATTTAGTGATGGAATAAATAAAAGGGTCCATTATGCCTATTGAAAATTGTTTTGTATGACACATTGATGGGGTCGATGCTTATTTAATGTAAGGGGATATTATGTGGTATGTAGTACCCTTATAGATTTATTTCTTAAATTTTAATGTGAGATATATGATAATTTGTTTCATTCATGTGTAATTTTTATAATTACAACATTTATTTTTTAAGGAATCTGTGTTCTGATGGAAGGTCATTGAATCTTGACTCATGATATCAGAATGATAATCAATGACTTCTTGGTTCATCATGAAGGACATGCCTCAGGCATGATTTGTTTTCTATGAGGTCATGTGATCCAATTTTTTTCTTCAGCGTTGGATGACTCATTATGACAACATCTGGGTTAACAGTTTTATGAGATGATGTGATTTTGATCTAGTTCTTGCATGGTCCATCTGGTAAAAGATTTCATAGGGAGGACAGACTATGGATAATATATAAGATTTGTCATTTTCTCTTGTAATATTAGGGTATTATGTACTGATAAATGTTGTTCCAGTTGTGTGTTAATTATTATAACTGAAGAGTTGAGTTCAGTGAGACTATTATGACTTGTGTGGATGACTAGGTTATCAGGTTTTCTCCGGAGTACAATGACGTAGGAATTATTTAAATATGTATCTTCCACAATTATATAGGACTACTATGGATGGAGTGTCTTAAAACATAGGTCAGTTTCATTTTTTATATGATACCAAATGATTTGTTGTCGTGGTTGTGGTTCGGGTGAGAATCACACATATGATTGAGGTATTCATGAAAAATCATGCTTATTAAGGGCTAGGTTGATTATTCCTTATTTTGATTTCTAGGATACTCCTATAGTGCGGAGCATTAAAATAGTTCTACTAAATGATTCCTTCCAATTATAAGGAACATAGTAAAGGAATTCCATTAAAATTTCTAATATTGTTTTTAATGCCTTTCACGCTTTCTAGATTTGAATTGAGTCGATTCTTACTCGATATCGTGATATAGTCAGGGTTAGTTGTGTGCACAACACTTTAAATACTATATTATTCTTGGAAGGGTTTCTGTTGTATATTTTTATGATCTTGATTTCCATAGGTGGTATAAGAATCATGGTTTATTTGATAATGAATCAGTATGTTATGCTAATATTATTCAAAAAAGTCAACCAATAGTGGATAAAATATTTCTCCATGGTGTCCACTTCATGGAAAAATTCATAAGAGATGAGAATGTCCCCTCTAAATAATTCATGTTTCATGCACTAAGAGAAAATTTCTCTTATGCCGCACTAATGTTTTAAAAGATTTTGTTCAGTTTTTAGATCCCTTCTTAAGTTGAAAATTAGATACATGTGTTTTGTTTAGGATTGGTTAGTATATTGTGATACAAGAGTTCCCAAGTAGGAATGGCATGGATGGACTCATTGACACTATGAAATTATTCCTGATGTGACCTACAGATTTGACATTGAGATCCGCTAATGATCTTATGTGGATATTTTAGACATGAACCAATATATCACTTATAAATATATAATATGTACTACATAGGGTTAGTTCCATTTACCTTGGTTCGATGAATTTCAGGTTACCCATGACATTTAGTGGGGAATGGAGGTGTGTTTAAAGGGTAAAGATTCCAATGGGTTGGATCTGGGTCAATCCATTGCTTGGACTTAGGTATTGTAGAATAAATAATTTAGTGGTGGTTTGATATGGGAATTTCACCTAAAATTAGGTATCAGCTCAGGTGGACGAGAATTCTATAAATGAAAAATTCCGTTAGATGTGTGACAATTTAGTTTTGATATGTAAACCATCAAATCTTAGCATATTCCAGAATGGTTAGCTGGAGGGGGAATAAAATGATTTCCTTCTTGATGTATGTATATGGTTGGTTATGAAACCATCTTAAAACTATGTTATCAGTCTAAGGAGAGAGTGTTTTATGGTTGGAGATATTTTGAGGAATGTATTAATATCATGTTTTTTAGTCAAAATAGATCCAACTATTCCATTTAAATGAAATAACTTATATGAACTCAAATATAGTCAGGGTCATGTTAATTCAATCAAATGTGAAGTGTAAGTAGAATGATTTGGGGGTCCCCTCATAGAAAAATCCAATGATTCAGGTGTCATGGTATGTAATTGGTTGTTTAATGTTAAGACACATGCTAGAGAGATGTAATTGGATTTTGTTTAAATAGATGATTATGAGATCATGTCTCTAGTTCAATGGGCTCAGTTAAGTTTCACAATAGTTTTTCAGATTTAAATCGAACTTTCAATTGTGTTTTGATGTTTAAATTACATAGGTTTATCAAATGTATTACGGTGTGATGGGGGTTTGGAAACACATCATGACCATTCAAATGAGAATTCATAGTACTTTTATATTAGGTTATGTTTTTTCTAAGGTTACATTGGGATGATATTTTTTATGGTGGTTAGAATGTAGAATCCCATGTCTTTCGATCAGGTGGATTTGTGAGGGAATATTATTTTTTGCAATTATAGGAAAGTCCGGTTTTAAAACCAACCCTCCGAAAGTAATTATTGGAGTTGGATAAATTATAATTGTTATTTTTAGACACCTCTAAATTCATAAGAAGTATCCTCTGGGGAACTGGTTGTTTTGAGAGTGTTAGACCAAGGAATGTTAGGTTTTAAATGTCACTTACTGGGTAAATGGTTTTTCCAAAAATTATCGGCCCATATTAAACAACTGTGTAACCTTTTTAGGTGGATAGAAGATGTTACACATGAATCACATGGATATCCAAACTCTACTCCTTGGACACATAATTATTGATTTTGGGAAGTACGTAACAACTATTCACATCATGTTTGATGCATGATTTCTAAACCGCATGTGAAAAGTCCTATGTGGTGCCCAAGTGCCTAGTAGAAGAGACAAGATTGGGGAAACTTTTTCCAAAATGTGTATCCCAAACTGTGTGAAATGACCTATTATAAAGTTTGAATTAATTTGAAAAACATAAATGGAACTAAAATATAATCCATGTTACCCATAGCCCTTCCCCTTTACTCACATGACACTGTAATAGGGTTCCCATTCGGGCCGCACAAAATGCTCCACCCAGCTGTCTCTCCAATCTCCATTTCTGCGATATTTCATCATAAATTTCCCTATAATTCTTTGTTTTATGGTCCCCCATCCATCCTCCTTACCTTATTTGTTACTTATTTTCGGTCACCTGATCACCTAGTTTTGGGCGTCCCAACCTAGGGCTTGATGTTAATCTAATTTTGTAATTCTTTTAGTGTTAGGTTGTCTGAAATGCTTCTTCAGACTCCTTATTCATATTCTATAATCCACTACTAAATGCAAGGTGGATGAGTTCATTTTGGATTTATTCTAATAGTTTGAGGTTAGGGTTTCATCTTTTCATGGTTGTCGCTCAATAAATATTTTTTTCATTCATATTTTTTGAGTTCCTAGATGTTTCCTTTGAATGTGTTGAATCATTCAACATTGTTTTGGGTTCTTGATAGTTTTTGTATAGCGTTTGATTAATACAGTATGGATTTCACTCATGTTTTTATGTTGGTAAATATATATATATAACTATTTTTTGTATATATTTCCTCATGGATAGGGACATATCTACAATGGATTATTATTTATATATATAATAATCTATTTTCATGAATTTTTTGGAGAAGATTCATCAAATTCATTATGTCCCAAATCCATTCACCATATTCTTCTCTCAAGGATGGATCCAACTCTTTGAACATTTTAACTTCACAATTCATGAAGTAATTCTTTAAATTAGTTGAATTATGATGCTTCTTCGGTGGAATAAGTTGTAATTCATGAATGATCATCACAATTGTGAGAAATTATTTGTTCGTGTAACATAATCATGATTTTATAATAAAATTCCTCCATTAGAGGTGCACTATATTATAGATAAAAATATTGATTTGATGTTTAGTACATGTTTGGATTAATTCATTGTGTATTTCATATTCTTAATGTCATAGTGTGATGTATATAATGCTTTTGGAATGAACTCTTATGGAGTTAGGAATCAAATTTTTCCTTTATGAATGATTGTATAAATAGTTCACCATCTAGGTATAGTTTAATCCCATATCATTTAGATATAAGATTTTTTAGCCTCCCAATGAGTATGTTCTAATCCAATAATAGATAGATGAAGTTGAATTATAACCAAATGGAATTAGTTTCTTTATATCAGGGATGAGTTACTTCCATAGCCTGTTGATTCCCTTACTAAATGGTAATTGTGGCACATGAGCAATTTATTAGAAGATTTCATACCTACTTACTAGAAATAATATTAGCATTTTAAGTTGGAAATGGTGGAATGGATTACATGTAAAATGTTTAAAGGAGTGAGCATAATCATTTTGTTGGTTTGAATTGTTTAATGGGATAATTAAAAAATAATGGATACGTGATTGGGAAAAATATATATATATATATATATTGAATGTGAATTGTAACATTGTTCTTTTATACACTGTGGTTACTTTCATTATGAATTGGTATTCATGAGTGGGTACACTCATGAGATGTAATTGTTTATGTTTTTTATCAATTAATTTGTATAATTATTGAATGAATTGAATATAAATGGTTATTTGTGAGTGGGTAGAATCCTATGGTGTTGTACATTGAATAATATGAAATGGATGAGTTATTATATAGAGGTAATAGATATCTCTCCATGGTTCATTAACTCAGTAGTGGTTTACTTGGGTCCAGTATTCTCTATTGTTATGATTCTTATGATTACTCAAGATTTTCTAATCCTTTGATAAAACATTCAGGGACTGATGTTGGATGTCTCTTGTATGATATTCTTCTTATAATCCATCTAGTGCCTTCAACTAGATTCCATTGATATGGTCATGGGAATCGATAAGGATGACATGGTATTCGACACTTTGGATTCTTCCCATCGTGGTTAGATACCTTGACATTCAACCGGAGCATGAGATATATGATAAATTATGTTATACAGATTATTAATGAATTATTTTGACCTATGTGACTGTATGTCCTGACTGTGGATTTCATGACACTTCTGATTGTACAAAAAGGCCTTGTTTTTTTGTGAATTACATGTAGCTACCTCATTATAGGATCTTGACCATCTTTTACAGGGGTCCTTAAGAGGAAACTTTTAGATTTACTAGTTTAGTAATTATATTCCATGGTAATCATTACATGTATTTACTACTTATTGGTTTACCTACACACTAAAATAATTATATTACCTGAAATGGACTGGGATGGAAACCATTGGTTCCAACATAATGGGATATTATCTTAAACTTTGCGGAGGTATCATTGATGCATGATTAGACCTTCTTGTTTTTACTACCATAGAATATTGATTTTGATGTTTCTCTTGTTTTTATATGTTTGGATTATAAGAATCATATGAATGTCAGGATGCTCATGGAGACCACTTATGGAATATTTAGTTATATTATGTACATGTGTCCTATATTTTAATAAATTGTAATAATGTTGTGTGTTAATATTTTATCTTATATATTTTCATTTGGAATGAAATCTTATATAAACTGGTGTTGGTAAAATATATTTTTTGTGATATTAAATTTATCTTTTACTTCATTATCATTACATTATACTTCATCTGTTGTTTCTTGTTATTTACTAAGTAAAAAACCCAATGTTCTACTCTAACACTAGGGTATAATCTACTCATTGGACTGCCTTTACACCCTCGTTTCTAGTCGGCGTTCTCTAGAGTATGGGGGAAACTATTGTGGTCATGTGGAAACTAGTTTGACTACCAGTTTAGAAGATTGTCGGTCCTGGACATTACAAAAATTATGAGTTTATATAATAGGAAATTATAAAAAAATGATAAGTATAGGGCACCAGTAACTATTCAATATTTAATATGTGGAGAAAATGAAAATCATTGATGTGTAATTATTGATGTTCTTATATTTTCTAGTTTTAGAATCATTTTTTATGTGTTATTATTAGGAAATTTATAAGGATCATTCTGAAGAAGTATTTTGTCAATGATTTGAATGATTACGTTGAATGTTACAATTATCATAGAAACGTTATTTTACTACTGAGTAGATATTTTATACCAAAAAATCATTGAGAGAATGACAATCATTGATATGAACATGATTTTTTGGAAATTTTCATTAATTAACAATTATTGAAACTACAATATAAAATAATATGTATTGATTAATGTGGGGTTTATAATAATATTTGATGAATAATTTTATTATTTTCTTTTTCATAATATATTGCATAATGTTTCATGAATTTTATAAATATGGTTTAAGAAAAATATCATGATTATTATCGAATGAAAACACATCGCATCTGGTAAGGTTGTGGGGCTTGAAATAAAACATAATTTTTGACAATTGTGTAATTCCAAACACTCACCTCTACGATTTAGTATTTAATATGACATTGATTTTACCTGAAATTTTTTTGGGAAAACTATTATCTTCATGTTCTAAAATAAATTAGAAAATCATTTATTGTTTAGTTTTATGGATATTTTTCATGATTAATGATATTTTGGGAAATGATTTAGTTTCTTGAGATATAAATATCACTATCTTATTGAATATAACTAATTATTTGGTAAGATTTCAATTTGATTTGAGATTTATGTTTAAAGGTATGTAATAACTATTGAAATTAAATCATTTATTCAGGTTCAGAATAATTTTGATTATTTTTATTCATTTATGGAATTATTTATATAGAATATTGGAATTCGAGATTAATACGAAGGTGTATGACATTTTAAAATTATTTTACCCTTTAAATAAATTTTTTTATGATTGATAATTTCTATATACAATATTAATATCATTATATCATTGTGTAGAATCATATGATCATGTAAAAAATTATTTTCATGCTTCCAGAATGAAAAATTATTTTCGATTAATCAATGGTTGGAGAAATATTTGAAGATGTAGTGAAAATAAAATAAAATTAAAAACAAATTTCATGTAGTTGTATTTCCTTCTGTTCATAGCCCATCTTGTAAAATTAACACTTGGTTTTTTGGAAAATTATATCAAAATAAAGGTATTATTAATTTGTTATTTATTAATGTTTTTTTCTATATTCAAAAAATAAAACATTATATATTAAATAAAATATCATTATAAAACAATTTTTTCACATCCCAAAATTTTTCACAATATCTAAATCCTACTTATGTTATGATTATCATATTTCATTTTTTCTTTTCATAAACTGAATTTATGATTACCCTTTATACAATGAAGGTTTTCCCAAATAAATTTTATGAATTTCAAACAATTAATTATTGAGAAAAAGATAATGAAGAAATGATGATAATTATATAGTGGTGGATATTGTAACAAAATATTAAATTGAAATAAAATTATGATCTATATTGTTTAAAACACATAACACTGATATGAGAAACATTGTGATGTATTATTAAAATATTTTTATTTAAACATGATTTTAATAACCTTATAATAATAAATGGATGTATAAATAAAAATGAAATTATATTTTAGAATATATATAAATTTTTTACATAATCCAATGGTTTTGAAAAATTAATAATCATATGTACACATACTTCATAAATGTTATTTGAGGGATCAACAAGATGTTTAAATTGAAAAAAATTGCTTGGTTTCTCTGGGTAAATATTATAATGGTATTTAAATATTTAGACATGTAAATTTATAAATTTCTAAATATTTAAAATAAAAATATAAAAAATTCACATAGGTATAATTTTTTTTGTTGGAAAATATATATTTTCATTGAATAATAAGAAAACAATGAATTTTTTAAAACTATTCTTCTATTAATAAATTTTTTAATTTTAAAGTCCCATAATTAAATTAATTTTATATCATAAAAAATAATTATTTTGTAGATATTATTTCATCCATTTTTTCTCATTTAAATCACCAGTATAGATTATTTTTTTAAATTTGGTTTTGGTATAACTTTATTTTAAGGCTTATGAACAATTTTTTTTTCTAAAAAGATATCAATGTAAATAATGGAAGTCGATAATAAATTATTAAAATAACCCATATTTTGGAATTATATAAATTTAATATATTCAAACCATATATTTATAAATATGAATTCAAATTCATTTAGATAAGATTATTGGTCATACAGTTAATAAGAGTTCATCTATTACAGAAAAAATGAATGTTCTTTAAACATTATCTTTAATATTGTAACATCCGGATTCCGGGTGCCACCCAATGGGTACCCCGAACCCAGTTTGCCACGTGACCTCAATAGTATTTCCACATATTCCGAAGGTTGGCGACTAGCATCGAGGGCCCAGGTCTGATAGTGGGGAAACTATGCCCTCATTTGTCAAAGTGTATCGTAGTGGAAATAATAAATCATACAACAATAGCGGAAGCTATAAACCATACACAACTGAATAAACAACTGCAGTAGATATAAACAACTAGTATATAAGTAACGACGAAACAAACTTCAATTCCAAGAAAACATCCAAAACATGTTTCACATCAATATATTACAACAGAATATAGAGTACAACAAAACAAACAAAATAGCTAGCAGCGGCATCGCGAGCCTAGGCTCGGTCCCATCCCCTCATACTCCTCAGAAACAGTCAAGCACATGTATAGGGACTCTTTCCACTATCCACACCTGTAGAAATGTAATCTGTTTGGGCCGAAAAGCATGACCAATACAGGGTGTGAGAAATATATCTCAGTATGCACCCACCAAAGGCTCGTGCCCAACTGTGTGCCAACATGCAACAATGGTGTAAAATATTAAAAGAAATAAGCTAATAAGTACTCAAAAGTAACTAACATAACCTGTTATATTGCCATTTAATTATTCATTTAACAATTTAATTTAGTAACATTATGTGCTCAACAGCACCAAGCCTTCAGTCCAACAAGAACCTTTCCCTTAGGCTAAAATAGTAAAACCACGCCCTCTGGCTTGCCCTCAGGCTATACAAAATCCAACCCATAGGAATTTCCCTCAAGTGTAACAGAAATTTCCCTTCGGCATAGGAAGTGTCACCCTCAGGCATAGAAGACAAGCCCTCATGAACGAATGGTTTCCCTCAGGCGAAATTGTATGTTTCCCTCAGGCTAATATAATCACGCCCTCAGGATATAGAAAAAATCCGCTCTCAGACATAAGTAACCGGGCCATGCCTAACATATAAACAAGCACTTTACATACAATTCCTCTCAAGGAAAAAGTAATGCATAATTTAAACATGGAATACCCTCGGGTATCCTGGCCAAATGACTAAACAAAGGAACACACCCCTAAGGTGGTCCTGGATCCAAGCACTGATCCCAAACCTCATTTTAATATCAAAATTATTTACCTATACAATTATAGGTATTTAAAATAGCAAGGACACATCCAAACGACTCCCCAACATGTGTTCGTGTTAATAAAAATACAAAAAACACACATCACTTGGAAAAACAAACACCAAGCTAGCTACCTTAAACACCAACGAGTGGTATACACGATCGTCGATCCCAGAAATGCACAAAAGAGACGTAGATCTGATTTAGATGATAAACCATTCAAACATAAATAACTTATATATGAGTATGAATTTGTGAGAACTTCTCCAGGAGAAGGGAGAACTCACCCGTGCGGTCCCAACGAGATCATCTGAGGTGAAAACGGATTCCTGACGTGCGCCCAACGGATCTCTGAAGCTCTGGAATCCTCCTTTGGCTCCAAAATGGCCTAAATGGCTCCTCTGCGAAATTAGTAGGCTGCTGCCTGTTTTAAGCCGAAAAAACAAACTACACGGCGTATACTCTCAAGTACACAACGTGTAATTTCCATTTTTAAACTGTTCCTTTGGCAGCTTCCTGCCAGCACGGCACTGTTCAGCTGCCGACAGGACTACATGGCATGTCTTCATGTGTACATTGCGTGTGTTGTCACACAGCTGGCCACTGCCTTACTATTTTCATGTGGACTGACTACACTGCGTGTAAGGGAACACTACACAGCGTGTAGTCGGTTCCCACACCCTTCGTCACCGACATGGCTACACGCCCCGTGTACTCATCCAACACGGCCATAAGTAGACGACGTGTGGTAAAGTACACAGCGTGTACTTCCAAAACGTACTATTTTTCCACATTTTACATATTTTCTCAAAAACCCTTAGGGAAAATAAAATATAAGAAGCTCGTAACTCAGATATAAGAACCGGGTTCTAACAATCTTCCCCCTTATAGAAATTCGTCTCCAAATTTCCCTTCCAAGGGTGGAGAAGATATAGCTCGGTACAGCTCTGGCCACTGAGCTTGTACGTCTGTCTCCCACTCCTAGGTTTCATCCTGCACTCGGCCATGATGTCGTAGCACATGTACGAGAGGAACTGACCAGCCTCGGAAAACCTTCGTGCTCCTGTCAACGATACGAATTGGATGCTCTTCAAAGGACACATCTTCTTCCAGCTCAACATCCTCAGGATGAAAGACATGAGATGGGTCTGAATGATAGCGGTGCAACTGAGATTCGTGGAAGACGTTGTGCATGGCTCGATATCACTGCGGTAACTACAACAGATAGGCAACCAGCCTGAATCTCTCCATAATATCGAATGGCCCCACATACCTTGGTGAATGCTTACCATGTATCCTGATCCGCTTGCGTCCCAGCCCCGGCAAAACACGCAAGAAAACCCGATCCCCGACCACGAACACCAAAGGTCATCTGTGGCGATCAACATAAGACTTCTGAAGAGACTGCGCAGTATCCACCCACTTCTGAATCAACTGGACCTGCACAGATGTCTCCTACATGAGTTGTGGCCCCAGTAAAGCTACCCCACCTGCCTCTAACCAGCACAAAGTTGATCGGCATGGACTACCATATAGAGCCTTGTATGGTGCCATCTCGATAGTCTCCTAGAAACTAATATTATAGGCAAACTTGACTAGAGTTATATGCTTCTCCCAAGAGCCCCCAATGTCTAGAACACAAGCACACAGAATGTCCTCTAGAACCTATATCGTACACTCTGACTGGCGATTTTTCTGAGGGTGGTATGCTATGCTCAGAAGCACCTGTGTATCCAGGGACCTCTGAAAACTCTACTATAAATGAGACATAAAGAGGGCGTCCCTATCTGAAACGATAGAACGAGTGACCCCATGAAGACGTATGATCTCTCGAATATACAGCCTTCTGAGCTCGTCAACCCCGAAGTTCTCCTTGATCAGTAAAAATTGCGCTACCTTCGTGAGTCTGTCTACAACAACCCACATTGAATCATTTCCACGAGGTGTCCTCGACAACCCTTTCACGAAATCCATCGCGACATCATCCCATTTCCACTCCGGAATGGGTAACTGCTGTAACAGCCCATCTAGTCTCTGATGCTCTGCCTTCACCTACTGACAGGTGGAACACCTTGTAACAAAACCAGCTACATCTCTCTTCATACCCAGCCACCAGTACTGATGCCTCAAGTCATGGTACATCTTGGCATCCGCGGGATGAACTACCCAAGATGAGGCATGAAACTCATGCATCATCTCCTCGCGTATATCCCCTGGAACCCACACTCATCCATGGAAATGAAGAACCTCTTTATCGCCTATTGTACAATCAGGATGACGGTCCTCACTTGCCACTGACTCCCGTAGAACTAGGCATTCCGAATCAGATAGTTGTCTCATCCTCACTCTGTCCATGAGGGTAGACTTCACAGCTGACGAGGAAAGATAAGTCTTCCCCTGAATGTCGTTCACCTCTAGATGCATCTCAGAGAACAAGACCATAAGCTTCCACTCACCACTGGCCTCCTCGACTGCCTGTATCTGAGTCTTCCTGCTCAGTGACTCATCTACAACATTATCTTTACCATGTGTATAGAAAAGCTCAAAATAGAAGGACTATAGGTACTCGACCCACCTCCTCTGCCTCGGATTCAAATCACACTGAGTAATGATATACTTGATGCTTTTATGGTTAGTAAAAACAAAAAAATGATCTCCCAAGAGATAATGTCTCAAACAGCGCAACTCATGCACAAAAGCATCCATGTTGAGATCATGCGTCGAGTAATTCCTCTCATTTGGCCTCAACTGCTAAGACCCGTACACAATGACTCGATCAACCTGCATCAACACTACTCCCATCCCAATACCTGATGCGTCACCGTATACTGTATAGCTCTTCCCCTGCTCTGGGAGTATCATGATCGGAGTTGATGTCAAACTTCCCTTCAGGTCCTGAAAGGATGTCTCACAAGCTTCCAACCAAAAGAAATTCACACCCTTATTAGTCAGACTCATCAACAACGCTACTAAGAAGGATAATTCTTGTACATTTGTAGTAACAAGACAGCCCTAAGAAACTCTGTATCTCAAAGACGTTCTTAGGATTCTCCCAGGAAACTACTGCTATCACCTTCTCTAGGTCTACTGCAACTCCTGCCTCTGAGATGATATGACCCAGGAAGTGAATCTGGTCCATCCAAAAGTGGCACATTGAGAGAATAGCATATATCTTGTGCTCTCTCAGTGTACTCAATACGATCTAAAGATGGTTGGCATGGTCGTGTCGAGTGTGAGAGTACACCAATATGTCGTCCACAAATATTACCACAAAATAATCAAGATACGGATGGAACACACGATTCATCAGAGCCATGAAAACTATTGGCATGTTCGTGAGTCCGAACGGCATAACCAAGTACTCATACAGATCATATCTGCTCCGAAAAGCTGTAAGAGGTATATCTGATGGTCTCACACGCAGCTGATGATATCCTGACCTCAGGTAAATCTTCGTGAACACTCATGATCCATGAAGATGATCAAAAATATCATCTATCCTCGGAAAAGGATATCAGTTCTTAACTGTCAACAGGTTCAGCTTCAGATAATCCACGTAAAGTCTTAGGGTATCATCCGCCTTCTTCACAAAAAGGACCGGAGAACCCCATAGAGAAGTACTGGGTCAGATAAAACCCTTTGCTTGTAACTCCTCTAACTGCCTCCTGAGCTCCTGCAACTCAGGTGTAGCCATCCTATAAGGAGGAATGGACACCTGTGCTGCCCGTGACACAAGATCGATAGAAAAATACACCTCACACTCTAGCGGTATACCCGAAAATTCATCCAGAAAGACATCACTGAAACGATCAACAATTGGTGGAAAATATGTCTGACAAGTCCTTTGATCATCCAGGTATAAACTCGTAATCTTGGCTATGACTCCACCTCGCCCATGATGGTCTGGTCCAGCTTGACTCGCCTGAACATCCCATTCACCCTTTTATAGAAACTCTCAACCCTCTGGTGACATGAAACGCACCATGCAACGATAGCAGTCTACAAAGGCTCGGAAGGGAACCAACCAGTCCATTCCGCGAATGAAGTCATAGCTAGACATCTCTAAGACATAGAGGTCCCATAAAAAATGTCACACTACAACCTCAAGGAGGACCTCATTTCACTAATACACACCAGCCTTTCTAGTCCCCAACGGAGTGTCTACTGTCATAACATCGGATGTAAACAAAACACCGAAACCAAGGCTCTCCTCAATGGGCACAAATATGAAACTATTTGTATCACCCATATCGAAAAGTACTGAAGATAAAACAGAAGCTACTAGAATAGTACCTCTTACTGTAGAAGGTCTGGGATCCTGCTCATGTTGGGTCTGATACACTGCATAAGCCTACCCAGTGCCATGACCCTGTGACCCAGCCAGGCTAACCTGAGCTGTCATGACCTATTGCATCTGTGATCCTGGTGTCTGGCTACCACAACCACAACCACCATCTGTGCATGCACACCCTGACGTATTCCAGTTCCATGACTGGTAAGAAGCCACTGGTCCTGCTCCCATATGCAGTGTCTGTACAAAACCCCTCTCACTAGTCACTACAAGAAATGCCCTGCAAAAGTGATGCAGATGACCCATCATGCCGCAAGCTTGGCACTCCACCAGGTCTCGTGGACACTGCGGTCTCTTGTGCCCCTCTCTACCACACTGGTAGCACTTGATCGGGCCACTTAAAGCAACTGCCTGGCTGGTACTGCCACCCTGAGAGAAGTCCATATTTATCATCCTCTTTCCATTAGAAATATTAATAGTAATTAGTGCTGAACCACCCTGGACAACACCACAAGCTTCCCATAGGTTCCTCTATGTGATCAGTGCCTGGTTCACAATAGCATGTACTTAAGGAATCCTGAAAACATTCACCTATGCTCAGATGTCATAACGAAGACCATCCTAAAAAGGATTATCTCTCAACGTCTCATCGCCCACTAGAAAGGGTGAAAAAATATGAAGATTGGTGAAACGATCATAATTTTTCATCACCAACATAGTTCCTTACTGCAGATTCATGAACTCTCGAGATCTATCTGCCCTTAGCATCTCTGGAAAGAAGATGTCATAAAAGACTGCTTGAAAATCATCCCACGCCATGTCTATGTGATTCTCTGACTGGGTGGTAACATCCCACCATCTCTTGGCGGAATCACACAACATATATGTCGCAAGATTGACCCTCCGCCCTAGAGGCATCTCAAGATGCTCAAAAATAGTCTACATCGATCCTAGCCAAGACTCTGCAACCTGTGGTCCGCCATCCCCTAAAATTGTAGCTGGATGCTGCTGCTAGAGGATACGTGTCAGCTCGTCCATAGATGTAGCAGCCTACGGTGGTCCCTGAAAGGTCAGCATGAACTGCATAAAGCCCTCACAGAACTTCACCTCCGCGCTTGTGTCTGGTATAGCAGCTGGCGCCGCATCTTTCTATACCAGAGGATCCACTATTATTTCATGGCCAACTATCTCCAGAGTATAGTCGTCGTCGCTCTCCTGGTGAAAACCTCATGGACGTCTAGGTGGCATGACACTACAAGGTCAAAAGCACGCCTTAGATTCCACATTTACCAGACTGTAAGTGAAGGAACCATTAAGGGAACAAGAGGAAGAAGGCATTTCAATATTTGTAAAACAAGACTACATGGCATGTACAATGACTAGACAGCATGTACTTGACTTCCCTTCCCCTACCCGGGTCCTTACACACGGCTAAGCCACACAGATCTCGTTGAAAAAAACTACATGGTTTGTATATTATCTACACGGCGTGTCTAGTTTTATTTTCCAACTACCCGTGTTGTCTGTGACATGCCCGACTACCCGGATTGACACTACATGGCGTGTTACACCTGCACACGACATGTAAACCACCCCATCTCCCAACCACATGGCTAAGTTCACACTGTCTCTCCTCGAAAAAAACTGAACGACGTGTCCCACAGGTACACGATGTCTTCAAGGAGAGGTGACATCGACCCGTGTTGTTAGTTACACGGCCGAGTCCCCAGGTCACACTACATGGCATGTTCATCATTGACACGGAGTGTTCTTTACATGTATTCACCGGCCCATGTTGTTTGTTAAACGGCTGGACTCTAGGTCAACACTACACGGAGTGTATATAAGGTACACGATGTGTCTTACCCATGCATTCCCTACCCCGTGTCATTGCCCACATGGTTTGTGACACGGGAATAGACTACACGGCGTGTACTTAAAAAGCATACTTTTCATCCCGATCAGAAGAACATACACAACCTTTATAAAGTACTACATGACATGTATACTGGTTTTCCAGATAGTATTCCTCAAAACAGCCCCGAAACCCAGAAATACTGAAAAACAACACCTAAGTGTCAAATTCCTACCCATGAGGGCCCATACTCCCCACGAATCAAAGATTGAAATCTTATCTGTGTTATAACAAAAAAACAGCTAATGATACACCAAATTCTGGTCAATGGGGGCCTATACTCCCCAAAAACCGAAGTTTGGCGTCAATTCTATAAACAGGCTTACCCAAGAAGATACCATATCACAATGTAGGTATCTATCAAGAAGATATCATAACAACATGCTTTTCTAGCACAACAACTATCACAACAACATGAATTTTCTAATCCACTTACATGGCATGGAAACTAAGCATGGCATGTGATTTCTTGCATGTGCCTATATGATGTATGAGATGGAATACCCTCATCTCATCGGGTTGTAAATAAACAGATCCCATAGACAAAATATAACAGCACAATCTCAAGTGTGTCACCCAACAGTGAAAACATATCAACTGTAAAATTTTCAAAATCAAAAGAATTGCAAAAATACGAGGTAGACTAACTTTTTCCTATACATGGGTTAGATACGCCCGGGCACATCATATTACCAACTACAGTTTGTTCTATCCCTGACTAAGGCTCCAAACATTAATTCTATGAAAATAACCCCTCGGATACCACATTGTAACGTCCTGATTCCAGGTTCCATTCAATGTGTGCCCCAAACCTGGTTTGCCACGTGACCTCAAGCACTATTCCCCAAACGCCAGAGGCTGCCGACTAGCAGTGAGGGCCCGGGTCTGATAGAGGGGAAACTATGCCCTCATTTGTCAAACTGTAGCGCAGCGTAAATAATAAATCATACAAAAATAGCGGAAGCTGTAAACCATACACAACTGAATAAACAACTGCATTAGATATAAGCAACCAGTATATAAGTAACGATGGAATATTCTTCAATTCCAAGAAAACATCCAGAACATGTTTCACATCAATACAGTTCAACATAATACATAGTACAGAAAAACAAGAAAAACATCTGGCAGTGGAATGACGAGCCTAGACTCGGTCCCATGACCTCCAACTCTTTAGCAACAGTCAAGCACCTGTATACGGATTCTTTAACTTATCCACACCTTCTGAAACTTAATCTATTTGGGGCGAAAAGCATGACCCAAACAAGCTGTGAGAAATTTATCTCAGTAGGCACCCAACAATGGACCGTTCCCAACTGTGTTCCAACATGCAACAATAGTGTACAGAATTAAAAGCGATAAACTAAGAAGTACTCAAAAGTAAATAACCTAACCAGTTATATTGCCATTTAATTATTCATTTAACCATTTAATTTAGTATCATTCTGTGCTCAATAGCACCAAGCCCTCAGGCCAACCAGAACCTTTACCTTAGGATAAAATAGTAAAACCACGCCCTCAAGATTTCTATTAGGCTATACAAAATCCAACGTGCAGGCATTACCCTCAGGCGTAACAGAAATTTCCCTTAGGTATAAGAAGTGTCTCCCTCAGGCACAGAAGTCAAGCCCTCGGGCATGAAAGGTTGCCCTCAGGAAAAATAGTATGTTTCCCTCAGGCAAATACCATCACGCCCTCAAGCTATAGTAAAACACCACCCTCAGGCATTAGTGACCAGGCCATGCCCAACATATAAACATGCACTTTGCATACAATTACTCTCAAGTCAATAGTAATGCATAATTTAAACATGGAATACCCTCGGGTATCCTAGACAAATGGTTAAACAGAGGAACGCACCCCTGGGGTGGTCCTGTATCGAAGCACTGATCCTAAATAGAATTTTAATATCACAATTAATTACTTATACAATTCTAGGTATTTAAAATAGCACGGCCTCAGCCACACGACACCCCAGCATGGGTTCGTGGTACTAAAAATACATAAAACACACAGCAGTTGAAAAAAACAAACACCAAGCCACCTACCTTAAACACCAACGAGTGGTATACACGATCGCCGATCCCAAAAATTCCCAAAAACTGCATAAATCTGACATAGATGATAAAACATTAAAAGTTAAATTACTTAAAAACGAGGAATAATTGGTGAGAACTACTCTAGGAGAAGGGAGAACTCACCTGTGTGGTCCCAACGAGATCGTCCGAGGCGAAAAAGGATTCCCGACGTGCGCCCAGCGGATATCTGAAGCTCTGAACTCCTCCTTTGGATCCAAAACGGCTCAGGTGCCTACTCTGCCAAATGAGGAGGCTACTTCATGTTTCAAGACAAAAAGACAAACTACACTCCGTGTACTCTCAAGTACACAGTGTGTACTTTCCATTTTTTAAATTGTTCCTCTGGAGGCTTCCCGCCAGTGTGTCATTGTTCACCCGCCGACATGACTACACGACTTGTCTTCGTGAGTACATGGCATGTGTTGTTGCACAGCTGGCCACCGCCTTACTGTTTTCCTGCCGACTGACTACACGGCGTGTAAGGGAACACTACATGACATGTAGTCAGTTCCCACACCCGTCGTCACCGACATGGCTACACGCCCTATGTACTCATCCCATACGAACAAAAGTACACGACCTGTAGAAAAGTACACGCCGTGTACTTCCAAAACTTAGAAATTTTCCCCATTTTCCATATTTTTTGAAAATCACTTATAGAAAAGAGAAAAGAACAAGCCCATACCTCAAATATAAAAACTGGGTTCTTAAAAACATGTTTTATGAAATTATTTTTTTATATAGAATATTTAAATTTAATTATGTGGATTAAATGTATTAGAGATATCATATCATAGAATTTAATATTTCTTAATATTATAACATAATTCTTTGTCCAAATTTATATTAAAAACATTAATAAAATTCATACTGTGAAAAAAAAATTAAACTGGTAAATGTCTGTAATTCTAGATGTAAATTAATTTTAAATTTTAAAACTTGTTTCTTTAATAAGGGTTTAGGTTTTTATAGGTAATTTTACCCCCCAAACCCGTTATTTTTCAATTTTGGAGAAACATTGATGAAGGGTGAATTCTCATTGAGGAATATTCTTGGGTATTTAAAAAACCAAAATCCACTGCAATAATAAATGAGCACCTCTAACCCTCATTTAATCACACATATGGAAATATTAGGTAGAACATTCCATTATATAACCTTTGACCATAATCCTTAGAAACAGTCTATATCATATGGGCTTCCCAAAAGATCATCCTTGGTGACCTTAATCAGATATCCAAATGAGGTCCACTAAGTTATGATAATCATATTCATAAGGATCCATTTTTCAACATTATCCACATTAAATTATCTAATAATATTCATTCATAATAAATCAATTACCTATTTAATGATTATATTATTTTTATATTTTTTTAATAATATTTATCCATCACTTCTTCTATCTAATCACGAACGAAACAATCCTTTATGTGTAGAATATACTACAGCCTCACAAACTACTATAATTCATTTTCCATTATCACCATTAATGGGTGCTCATATTGTGGGATTAATTATTTTTACATTACATTCTTGAATTATTAATCATTATTGGAAGTTGAAATATCATATACTTCTTTAAATTACTATCCATTGATAAATAATTACATCATTTGTTTTTATATTAGACTACCACCTCACCAAGGATGTGAATTATTTTTATTACCAAATCACATGGATTAGAAATTTAGGTGTACATAAATAAATAAAATTATAATTATGAAATAATTATCATTTTCTAAAGACAATATAATTGTTACATTATTTCAATTATGATCATAGAAATTTGGAAATGATACACAATCTTATGTAGGGACAACCATCACAATGATTATAACAAATATCATTTTTAACCATATGTCAATGTTTGTTATAAAATTATAATTTATTTACAAAAAAATATTATTATTTAAGGATTATAATTCTTTTTATGATGTAATGGTGTTCCCTTTGACATATTTTAACTCACGGATTCCATTTTGAGATTAATAAACTAGCTTCTTTAATAAACCATAGTTGAACATAAATGAATAAGAAATAAAATATGTCATTAATATAAATAAATAAATTTATTATTTATATGAAATTAAACCTATAAAATGATATTAATAAAATTTAATTTATAAAAATTTATTATATATTAGATAAAAGAAATATGTGGCAATGTCCAGACTCAAGGTAAGGGTTATTTCGTAGAACATCTTTCTTTGAGACAGTAGATCGTTAATGAAACAAATTTCTATTTAATGGTGTATATACTTAAATTTTTCATATTATATATTGAATCATTACCAATTATTTATATTTTTTGTTACTATTTATTTACATCAATTATGGATTTTATGATTCAAATGATACAAAACAAAAAAAGGTTTATGTTTCAATAGAATTTTAATTAACTAGATTGTCATTGAATTTTCATAATAAAAAATTATTTCAAAATTTAATAATAAAAACATTTCCTATCAATTTCTTATAGTTATTCCGGAAATTATAATTAAATACTTCTATATTCTCCTATTTTTAAATAAATTAATTTCAAAAAAAATTAAACAATATTACATTATTTCCCTCTTAGGATGCAATATAATTGTCTACCAAATCCATGCTTGATTAAAATAATTTGGAATAATTTTTTAACATTATCAAAAAAAATTATTAACTAAATATATATCGATTATTTACTTTCTACAAAATGGTGTATATGGAACAAATTTCCTTTTTGAACTACATTACACATTAAACTGTTTACTACAATGTAAAATTAGTTCTTTTTTATCTTATAATGCATGTATGGAACTACCCATCATCTTAACGAATAAATTCGTTGATGTTTCCTTTATCACAATCCATCACACTTTTCTAATAATTTTTGTTATATAATATTTTAGAAAAATTATTTACATTGAATAAGTTATTTCTATGTAAATGGTTAACTTTATCAAAAAATATTCCTTTAAATATTTTAATGGCATTTAACTAAATGAATATAACCATTACCATTATAGATTGCATTAAAATTATGTTTACATGTCATTTAAATATATACATGCCTTAATGTCCCTTAATTTTATGGTGTAATACATTACTTATGTCCGTCTATTAGATGAATTTGTTTTAAAATTCACTTTTTTAATTTATGAGACAATATTATGAAACCCATTTCATTCCATTGTGAATTTATATATTTATGAATTATTATTGATTTATTTTTGTTGAATAAATAAAAATAATGATATTATAATGAGTTCACTGATATATTTCACTAATGGATTTGGTAAGGAATTATTATACCGAGACATCATTTATGAGATTCTGGAGTAAACCTAATCCATCATGGTAATTTTTCCACCATGGTATATTTTCTAGGATTTTTTCCATGACTAAATTTTTTTCATGTTGTTTGTTGTTTCCATGTTTCGTATGATAATATGATCCTACAATACCATGTACATAATGTTTTTCTCTTCTATTAGTACTCATTATCCTAAAATTATAGGATTTGATTTACTACATTTGAATCACATGTTATTCTTCATTATCATATTTATTCCCTCATAGGTCTTTTTAGGCCACCCCATCTATCTATTTATTCGTCATCATATCCCATGTATTTCATGAGATCAGTTGGATTTAGGAGCTCACTGTGGATAAAATATAAAATAGTTTCATATTAATATCACTTTTTTGTATGATGAATATAGACCTCCCAATACACAAGGCATCACAACCATTAAGAACTCAATAATATTGTTTTCTTTAAAAATATAAAATTTCAATTTATAAAAAGATGGGGTCCCTTTATGTAGAAATATACCTTGGAATTATGTAGAATATAAGGAGAAGTCGTTCAGTGGTAGAAAATGAATATTAAAATAAAAACAAGAGTTGATATTATCTATATATATAATGATAATTTCAGGATAATATTTCTCAATATATATTCTACATGTTTGATGAGAAAAAAATTTAGAAAGATTTATTCAAGCTAAAGTAGATAGAATATGTATTTTTGTCGAGTTTGGAAATATACTATTGGGAACATGATCAATACACATCATTATTTCTTATAGAACCTATGGGAATGAATTGTTGGATATTTTGAGGACTAATACCCAATAATATTAGGAATATACTAATTGAAACTATATAAGCATTGAGGATATATAATGGAGTAAATTTATTATTGAAATGTTTTTTAATGATATTTAGTATTAAATCTGGATAATTGAAAAGAAAATAGAAATTGTCACAATCTAAATATGTAATTTTGGTCATAGATAATAATGAAATAAATTATAATAGTCCATGACTAAAAACATGAAAATAAGCATTAATGGAATATATTCCATGAATATATAATGTTCAACATTTGCGGTACATATGGTCATATAGTTCAAAACAATTATACTGGGGTGAAGCCTTAATATATCAATGAAAATGATGAAATAATATGATGTAATCATATATTGAATACTAGTTATGCATGTGTTTTAATCATGAGAAAATTTTATTTAAATTGACGAGAAATATGATAATGCAGGTTCGAAACCATCAACTATGGAATAATATAATTGCAAAAGGATATGATTTTCAAATAAGAATGAATAAATTTTAGGCAATAAAATATTATTTCTTAGGTGCACTCAATGTTTTTTCAATACTAGGTAGTAATTTGTGTTAATCTAGTTATAAACATTCCATTATCTCAGCCTTGTTTCAAATAAATAAAGAATAAAACAAAAATCATCAAAAAGTAGAGTTATAAAAAAACTGCTATTAAAATTATATAAGAATCAAATATTTATATATACTCTAGTATACACTCTAATATTTAAAATCTCATATAAATTAATATTTCCATTGCCATAGTGAAATTTGACACCATATTTGGGATTGGATGGATGTTATAGTATAATGGAATGTTCAACAGTCAATGCAATGAAAATTTTACTTTTCTAGGATATAAAATATAGAGTTATCATAAAAGGATATTTATTCAAAACCAACCTAAATACAAAATAATACTATATAATATTATATATGATAATTATTGGTGATCAAAATTATGAAATAGAATTTCTAAATAAATAAAGTGACTCAATTTTCTCGGAATAAATTGATGTAGATCCTATATAGTTACCTAGTTCATCCCCGAAAAGAGGTGTAATATTATCCATTTAAGTCAAACACGAATCCATGAAGATATAATAAATACCACATATATCGTCGTAATAAAATTAAAAGGAATTACATAAAAATTATCAAGATAATTTAGAGAAATATTTTATTCATCCATGTGTTTCCCTTTATGAAACACATTTTCTCTCTATAAAAGAAATTCATGGATCAATGAGTTTACACATTTATTTTTTTGAACATAATTGCATGAAAGAGAGGTAAGAAAATATTTATATAAGGATTTAAGAATTTTTTTACCATGGTTTTTATTCTAAATTCTTTTCCAATATATAACACTAAATGGTATATCATCATTTAAGGGTAAATAGGTAATATATAATAAAAAAATTAATATAAATAATATAGTTGAATTATGATTTTTCTATTATTCAATTTATATTGAATAATAATCCTTACATTTTTATGGATTTGATGAGTAAAGTATAAAATTTTTACCATCATTTATATGTAGTGGTCTTTATTGGGGATATTAATATATAATAAACATTAATGAGGAGAATAAGGATACTGTAACGGTCATATTAGATAGTAAAAGGATGGATATGTTGAATGGTAAAGAGTGTAATATTCTTTTCCAGTAACAATATGTTGAATTATTTTGGAGCATCATTAACAATGAATGGATATATTTTCATCCTAAAAAGAGTATGGCCAAAGGGTAGTGGACACACCCTACTAATGTGACCAATAATGATATATTACTTTGTGTATCATGATACTATATTTGTAATGTGAAATACATTCCATCAAATTATAATCCACCAAATTAGTTAAGTAAAAGTTTATTTATGTTTATATATATAAATAAATCTGAATTAATATTACTATAATTATGAAAGAGTATGTTAAAGGGAACCTTGATAGCATTACCATCAAATAGGGAGAGATTAGTAAATTATTGTGATATGTGGAAAAAAATATTTGGTTCTGTAATCCTGAAAAATAAAAAAGTTGTTTATCATAAAACAGTATAACTAAAGACTCAGGAATAAAACTATCATACTCATGACTCGATTTATATTTAGTAATATTTTCATTGAAGACATAGAGAATATATTTTTGTTGGAAAACTGTCTTATATACCCGTAACAATAATTTTTGATGTTTTTATTAACATATAATGATCTCAAAAAGCCTTAGACATGAATGGAAGTGCTAATAAAGGACTATGATATCCCGGTTCACTACTATAATGGAATGGTGATAAGGTAGTTATTTATATTTGAAGAAAAAACACGATACTATATCAATGGATTGGATTGAGAAATACCCTATCATTATTTATGTGTAATGAATACATTTTGAAATGATAGTGGTATGAATCACATAAAACATTGACTAAATATTTTTTGAACCATCTATTCAGGATATTATCAATAATGCACCACATGATGATTTGGATAATCAAAATAAATTAGAAGAAGTAAATGTTGGGGGATAATGAATTCAATATATATGAATATTGTTTAATATAGTTTAGTACTACACATTATGTCCATTAATCTACTGAGATAATAAATCAAATATTTTTTAATACATAAATAATATTTTTCATTATCCTTTGTTGATGAAAAATGATTTCTTTTAATATTCCTGAGAACATTTGGTGGGAAAACATGATGAAGGATATACCAAACTATATCACAATGTGATTTTTCTCTCATAATCTAAAAGTAGAGAGGTAGATTCCAAATGGACTGATATAATCACTTTTTATAACCTCATTTTGTTGTTTGAACCTAACCGTAGACATTTTCACTAATCCACTTAAGAGATATAAGTGTTATTGGTAAATATGGTATGCAGTGGAATGACTCACCAACACTATAAAATCATAAAAAATAATGAATATTTCACATAAGAAAACCATTAAATGATATATCTAATGGAACATACAAGGCCCCAGGGTTTATAACATTCAATTTTCTATCATTTTTAATTAATAATAGTATCAAAATTCTTGGTAATTCTTCATTGTGATTTTAATACTGAATTGAATATCATTATATATTATCACCCCAAACTAATGGATAACCTAGAAAGAATATGTAGATATTTAATGATATTTTATGCGCCCCCTATTATGAATTTGATTATGGATGGGATCAAAATATACCATTAGTGTAGTTCTCTTATAAAAATTGTTTCCACCCGATTACTCAAAATGTCTCCATCTGAATCTCTATATGGTAAGCAATGTAAAACATCAATATGTATGGATATAGTTAGCAAATAAATTTGCATTTTATGATCTGTTAATTATATTAAAGAAATGTTTCAATCCACTAAAAAATAATAATGTTGCTATGTGTCATTAGAATATAGTTTATGACAGACATTAATGGGATAATGAGTTTGATATTACAGACAAAATTTTTATTTTAATATCACGATGAAAGATATTAGTGAGGATTGGAATTAATGGAAAGCAAAATACTAGGTACATTGGTCCCTTTGAGATCCAATATTGAATAAGAGAATGAAATACCAAGCATCAATTCCACAAAAAAAATGTTTCAACATCATGATGTGTTCTATGTCTCACACATAAGATTGTATATAGTTGATCCCACACATGTAGTAAATACAGAGGTAGTACTGACTATTTTTTTTTCAGAAGAACTTTTGAGGAGAAAGTGGGAAACCAAAATGAAATCAACGACATAAACACAACCCTTCCTCCACATCAAAGATCATCACGACCAAATACAATCCAATTCAAAAGCAAGGAAAGGCCTCACCCTCACAATAATTAAAATTTGTATAGCGTCCACCATCCCATCATTGCTTGTCTAGTGTGTAAACACATTTATTATACATTGAAAACATTCGTTGTTTTTTATATATGAATATATTTTTTAATCAATTTAATCCCATTTTTATGAACCAGTGATGAGGAACCATCAGTATTATTCACACATGCCCAATACCAAGACATGCTTCAAAAGGAAATGCTAAAATGAAATCAAATATGGGCTAGTTTTTTGTTAGGGGAGATCACCACATGATCAATGTTTTTGGAGAAACCACATTAAATAGCCACGATGAGAAACCTTATCCTAAAGGAATATTGTGGGGTAATAAGTGTTTACGTTTCCACACCATAGTATAATAAATGTTTTATTTCATTTTCACCAATGAAATAGTTATACTTTGAATATCATTTCGGTTTTTTTGGTAATTTAAATATGGAAAATAGAATTATTTGATAATTTGATTTTCGCACCAAAATAAAATAGTATTTTTTTGAAAATAAATATTTCTTTAAATTAAATATAGGTACTCTACACAAAATTTATATTCAAGAACAATCCTTTTAGAAAAATATTTTTTTTGAGATTCAAATGGGAATGTAATTTTATAATGGATGAAGATATTATTATGTTTCAGAAATTTTAATATATCATAAAAATATTGTATTATAATAAATTATGAGATTATATTTTCAATTACATATTCACATATTTCTAAAATTAGTTAGATAAAATAATTATTATCTTTTAAATCATAATTTTTGAGGTTGTTTATGGTGAATTTTTTATAATTCTCATAAAAATCTATATTTAAAAAAAATTATTACAATTTAGTGTTTTAAGCATGTTTTATTACATCATATATATGTAATAATTATGTAATAATAAATTAAATAGATTAATCTAATAAAAATATTTTATATTATTAAAATTATTAATTATAATTCATGGAAATCATTTTTTAAAATGAAAATTGAATTCGTAATGTCAAATTTTAAAAATATGATATTAAAAAAATATTTTGTTAAAAATCGACCATTACATTACCAATGTAATATTAAAAAAATCATTTAATTTAAAATATATTAAAATAATTTAAAAAACATCAAATAAATGAAACCATCGGGAAGAACCATGGTCAAGACGATAATTTCATTATTTTCATAAATATTAATGTCCATGTCCTATATTTAGAATTTACTAAATAATTCCTCAAATTATAATAGAAATACCCACCTTTCTCTCATTCATATCCTCTATAAGTCGACAATACTTGATTTTTTTTCATTTTATATTCTATAGTGTCCCTCCATGTTGTCTAAATGTCCTCATGTAACAATCATTGTGTTTTAGGAAGTTGAATTTTATGCTATGTGAATAGTAATCATATTTTTTCATTCAAGTAATTATTTTGATGGTTTTAAAAATGATATATTATCAAATTTATAAACCATTTCGATTTTACGATTAATTCCATAATTATATTTTATTTAAGGTTGAATTGAATCACATCCCATTATTTAATTTAATAAATCCACATTTTATACCATCATGCTTTCAAATTATTATATTGAATTTATCTATTTCACAAAAAAAATAATTATAATTTGAATACCCATAATCCTTCATAATCCATGGTTATTAATGTTGATTTAATAATATTTTATTAATTCAGGGATTTATATATATATGAAACACTCGTTTTATTTCTATTGGTTAAAAATAATGTAATATAAGTGCATTTACGTGGTTATAATTGAATATATTTTATATAAAATTTATTTCATATTCTATAATGATCATTGATGAAATGTTTATTTAATATATATTTTGATTAATTGTTTTAGAACATAGGAAGGGATCACACTTATACTGCTCAAATGAATTGGGTAATGATATAAATCTATATAGATTTTCGTATTATGATTCCTTTTTGAATAAAGATTATAATTATTATGTATGACAATAATGTGATAAAAAACTGTGATACTCTTTGGAATATCAAAATTTTATATTTTATACACATTTACATATTATGGTTAACGTTATTTATATTATTATAATGATGATGTTCTTATGATCATGACCAATTGTAATTCCCTGTGGCCAAATAGTAAATAAATCCATTATATATTCCCTTATCTGACTCTATGCTTCCCATTTTATTTTGGAGTATGTCCCAATGATATGATATTTATTAAAATTAAAAAAGTATCTATATATTAAAAAAATACATTCAAGTAGTTTATAATATTTTTTATGATATTTGGGTACTATTTAACAAATTTAAAACAAATAAAATCTTAAAATTAATTGTGTGTTATTAAGGGTTAAGTTATTTAATGGGAGTTGTATGTATAAAAAGGATAGATTTCATAGTATTTTAATCCATCATGTAACTAGTTTATAATTTTTTTATTAAAATACCAATCATATTACTATTGGTGTATTGTTGGTAATAAGAGCCTTGTTTGAACCCACATGATAAGTAATGACATTAGAGTTCAATAATTGAGACCTACGACAAAAGGAATGAAAACAAAATAACTAGTCTAAAAATATAAAAACATGAATTATTTGAGATGAATAGAACGGTTTATTAATAATTAGGGTTTTTTTATTAATTTATTAGAAAATTGATGACTGTATATGAGTAATTTTAATATTTGGATCTCTATGGGACCCTTCTCAACTAACTCAAACTATAAACTAATGAGACCCCATTACTATATCATTTAATTGAACCCATCAATTAGAAATGTACCCAAAACCATGTTGAAAAATAAATTAAGGGAAAACCCTTTTCTCATTGTAAAAAATTTAATTTTGATCATACATAATAATATACGCTCCGAAACTAGGTCATTAGTAAATCTAAAATGTATGGGAGATATAAAATAAATTGTAATACTTTGAATATTTATATTATAAATAAATATAAAATTAATGGTTATTTTATTAATAAATTCCCTTGAAATTAAAATACATAAAAAAATTCCACCATCTCATTCTACTCATGGGAGGTTAAATAAGAAAAATTAAATCAAACCAATGGAACTATGTATAGAAAATCCATTTACATCATGGATCATTTTATAGTCATCAGTTCAGTTGTATTTTCTGTATATCATCAGTTGTACATTCCATATTTTAATATCAAATCAACCTTATATATGGTTTTGTCTCCCATTCCAATCTAACCAAAATTATCATATCATATCTGTAATGGAATGTATGTATGAACTATATAATACGACTCATATATATATATACAACTTTGTATCATTTGGGAGAGAACTTTTGTGGGTTGATGAATATGTATATCATCATTTAAATGGATATAATTGTTATATATGAAATTGTATCTTTCGTTAGTAACAAATGTATCACCTACATTACCTGTTCCTTCTTGAATTAAAATTTTCATTAGTTGTATCCCATCTTATCTACCTCAATATCATTCATAGTATCAACAGAAGAATCATTTCAAAAGAATGTGAACTACATATATATAAATTTTTAGATTTTTGAAATAGTAATGATGTAAAAATATGGATCTATGAATTATACAATGAAAAAAATTTATCTATAATTCCTTATGTTTTCACTCCATTGGTGTAGCATTATACTCCCATAAAAAACTAGATCATGAATCTATTGAATAAAATGAAATCACTTACATGAATCCTATTCATTTATTTTTCATTTTCCTTTACATTATCCACCATAGTGTTATACAACATCATATATTTCAAGCTTTCAGGTAGTGTTCATCATTTTTCATAATAACACATCATTAAAATTAAATCATTGTCTCATATATGTCATCCATATGACTACATCTGGCCTTTATGAAAATCATTTTACTATGATAAAGAACATTGATTTATTTATCATCATCGGGTTCCCATGACATTGTAAAAATCCCATGTCATATGACATTACCTTGGTTTTGTCTTCATCATATATCCCTGAATCATAACTATGCCTATCCCATTTTATATTGGGGAACTATATCTCTTATTACATATCCTCTCATCACTTAGTTGTTTTTATAGGAATACAACCCTTTTTGATGCCATATACTTCCAATTCATATATGAAGTTGCACATACCAACATGAAACAAAATCATTTTGGTATGTAGAAATATTTCTCGAGTGATTTTAAATCCTACAAAAAACAATTATAGGGCCTAACTCTATATAATGATTAATAATGGGGCATAAATACATTTTCAGGTTGTATGTGGGATATAGGACTCATAACATCATGTAGTAATGACACCCCAGTAAAAATAAATTCCACAATGTATCATAATAAACTCTCATGAATATTGTGAAATAACTCAACATATAATTCTTAAACATTATATATTTGGATGGATTTATATCTGTTGTTCATAGTAAAATGAACCGTGATTAACATATATTGATATTATATCATTTTATATGAATATTCATCACATTAAAAAAATCATGCCTTAAGACCATGATAGGTATGTGCCTTTAGAAACATGGAGACATAATCCTCAAACATATTGAAAGATCTTTAACATATCCATTAATTATTTTTCCTTATTAGTGATCCTACATGATAATGTTCTTCAAAACCAGAGGATAAGAAACATAAGTAATCGGTGAGCTCATTTTCTCATTAAATGTAATAAATAGATATTTGTAAGCATAAACTTGGAATTACTATAGGAGAACACGATCCTTACATTAGAAGATAATTGCCTCTATATAAATGATCTTAATTATGAATCCTAGCATAAATACATGCTATTCATAATAAATGAAACAAAATTATGTTAAATAATCATAAATCAATCATAAACCATATGATCCTATCGTATTAGTGTGTATCCAAAATAGATATAGAAAACCATTTCATATTTTAAGAGTGACTACCAAGACCATCAACAAATTGGATTAGAAAAAACCAGTTTTCCCGTTTTGGATAGGGACACATAGGTTTCCTATAGAAGATTTGGATGGACACATTTCCTAAAGTGGATCAGGACACACCTTTTTCCTATTTTGGAATATGACAGACCTATTTCTCATTTGGCCACGACACACAGGTTTCCCATTTTGGATGATTTCATGTGTATTTCCCATTGTTAATAAATATTTTTGAATTATTTACCATCATTTTATCATGATATATATATCGTTAACCAATTAATTGGAGGGATATATATGTCCCACCCATATCATAATGAAATAATAAATATTTATTAAACTATATCATTAAAACTCATCACATTATAACCCATGAAATGAAATGGGTTTTAAAAACATGAAATTATATCATAAATATAAAAATATATATTTTTCATAATCATTTCATTGAAACATAATCTATGAAATGATGATAGTTTTTAAGTATATATCCCTTGAATAAGAAACATGTTTCATAAACATGTAACCTGGGATAGATAAACATTTTTCATAGACATAGAACACATGAAATAGAAAACTTATTCATAAATTTCATTTCATAAATACATAAACCAATCACAAAATAATATTAATGAAACTCTTAGATCAAATCCAAGTTACAAATTTGTAACAACAATAGATGTCATCTTAGATGAAACAAAATTTTTGGGAAATATTTTTACATTATTTATTGAATAATGATTATTTATTATTTGAGAAATAATTTTTAAATCCTACGAAATAATCAAAACCATTTCCTTATAAAATAACCTTAACTTATATAAAGGAATATTTAAATAAATATAAATTTATTTTTTCTTGAAAATTATAAATAAATATTGCAGGAATTATGAAAATAATTTTCCATGAACACTTATAAAATAATAAACAATATTTTTGATAAAATTTTAAATCGAACATAATCTAAAAACATATAATTGTTTCATGAAAATAATTTAATAACTTTTCAAATTTTTTTTATTTTTTAAAACCTTCATAGAAAACATGGTTTTGAAATAACATAGATTTCGGACCGAAGAAATAGATAAAATAGAATTTTCTTAAAAACATTCTTAATTATTTATGTACAAATTTCTTGGAAATTGTAACAATAAAAAAAGATATCATAAATAGAAATAGGTTAAAAACGTCATGAGGGTTCAAGGGTTATGGATCATAACATTTAATTTATGTATGCAAAATCATAAACAATCCCGATAAATGATGATATTGTAGAAATACACTGTTACAATTTGTTAACATTGAATCATAATCCACATGAAAGAATTAAATTAAATTAATAATAAAATATAATGAAAATATATATATTCATCATATTATATTTCAATTTTCAGTACATAAACCCCAAATAAAACTATAGTTTCATAATATCGCATGTATCTCCAATAATGAAAATTGAGTCAAAAATACTCTACTAATTTCATATCTTTTGAATCATAAACCTAATAAAATAAAGTTCATCAGATTGATATATAAATAAATATTAATTAAATACATGTATCATAAAATTCATTAATGGTATGTATATACACCAAAAAAATTAGTGAAGAATAAGGCATAAATCTCATAGAAATAATAGTGAGACAAGAAAACCCTTACTATGTGAGTAACTTTAGAATCATAATCCCTATGATATAATAACATAAAATAAATGTTTTAATATCATTAAACAAAAGAAATTAATTTTATAACATTTTATAGGTTATTATATAGACCACAAAAAGAATCGAGTTGTTAATATGGGATGTTTGTCAAAGAAAAAAAAAGTGATCTTAATTTCAGTACCTTAAGTATTGAATGTCATAAAACATGTTAAAAAATCATGTATAATAAATATAATTTTATTATAAATATAAATATTAACACATTATAATGTTTAATAACATATATTATTTTGTTTTTATTTTTCATTAAATGATTATTAACAACTCCATGTTGACGTCATGTTTATGGTAATATTTGCTTTTTTTCTTATATGATTTCGCTTCCTATTCTTAATTATATTACTTATATCCTGATTTAATTATTTAGAGAATTTGAAAAAAGATAAAAATATAATTTATATTCTATATATATGTTTTTATAATTTTCTATAAAATAAATAAATATGAATTAGAATAGACCGTTTTTGGATAAACAATCCCATATGTATGCATGAATGTTGTTTCTGTTTTATTTTCACATTTAAAGAAAGTATGTAAATGATACAAACACAAAAAAACACACTCACACTCACATATATATAAATATATATGGATAATAATTCTTTTATAATTAATTTTTATTTTAAATCATATATTTTAACCAAACCAATATTGAATACATTACATGTAAATTGTGAACGAATGACATCGATTTGAGGAGGCGGTAGTCCACACTTCCACAAGAAAAGTTATCATGTTTACAGAAAATAGAATGCATAATGGTATGTTTTATATGAAAAAATAGCAATCATTAGTACATAATAAATATAATATATATAATATATATAATATAATAATATGTTGTCCATCATTACCTACAATGTGATTTGGTGGAGGAATAATGAACATCACTCTTTTTTGAGGTGGTGGTTCAACGTAAAAAATAATGGTGTTTTCATTTACCCTTAGATGGAAGGGTGTGTATATATAAGTAGAACTTATAGGAAAATTATAAAATAATATATTACGGATACATATGTTATTATGTAATAATGTAATAAGAACATTTGTGGTGTGGATAATTAAAATAAAATAACAGATCATGAGAAAGGATGTTACATATTCTTTGGGTTACTAATATTTATTTGTACCTAAATGGATTACTTAAATAGATTTATTCAAAAATGTAGGATTATTTATTGAATAGAGATATTTGTAGATGATATTTTTAAAAAAATTATTTATCCAAAGTATTATTAAATGTTTGAGGAAGTGACTGGATTATGTTCCCTTTAATAATGGAGGAGTGCCATTCTTTTAAATGAAAAGCTAAAAAATATTGAAAGGTGTATCTTAAATAATGGGAATGAAATTTTTTATAAAATATTATGCAATGTGGTATAGAGTCAAAATATTTCAATATTATTGATTTCGGTAATTTATATACGTTATTTGGACTCTAAATATTAATGATTAACCGTGAAGTAAAATAATTTTGATGTTATTTAATATAATTACTTTTACTTAAATTTAATGTTATATTTGATCAAAAACTAAGTATAAAACATTAAAAATAAAAAACTATTCTTATGAAAAATATGGAATCCATTAATCAAAATTAGTGTCACATAATATTAAAATATTAGTTTAAAATTAATCCTACAAACGTGTCATGATAGTTGGTTTCGAAGAAAAAATGTTCAGAAGTTTGTTGTGTTTTTATTTCAACATTTAATTTAAAATTGTTTCTAATAAAAAAAATTTAAATGATAAAATAATTATCCAATTAAACATAAAACATATTTAAAATCAGTAAATAACTATAGAAATAATATGTACTAAAATGCAGTTTTGAACTAAAATTTAGTATTTTTCACTTTTCGTCAAAATATAAATGATCACAGAAAAATATTAAAAATTCAACCAAAGTAAATTTTTATTATTTTATTTAAAAAATAAGGATTAATTGGTAAAATAAAAATTATAAAATTTTCATAATTTGGATTAAAATGGGTTCCCAATTAAAAGGTTGAGAAATTAACTTTTAAAAAATACATCTTTTTAGTCATAAAATTGGATTTTTTGTTATCTAATAACTATAAATTCTCATGGATTATTATAATAAAAATTTATTGAATATTTAATATATAAATTTTTTAAAAACATTTATCAAATTTTTTTATTTATTTAAATTGTTTTTGTGCATAAAATAATTGTTTACATAGAAAAGTAATTTTTATTATTTAAAAATAGATCATAAATGAATTATTCAGTAATTTTTAAACTAGAGATTCATTTTAAATAAATTTTTAATCCATATTTTTATAAATTAATAAATCTATTACATTTATACCATTATAACATCCATGTTATAATTATTATAATTATTATAATAATAATGTTAATAGTATATTGCAGTTCCGTAAAACTTGGACTTTCATATAATGCAAGCTATTGAGGGGACTCAATATTGTTTTTAACAAAATAAATGAATACTGTATCTTGTACCACAAGTCACTCTATGTATTGCATGTAGTGGAAGATCGACTTGGTGTTTCATAAAGAGTTATAATAACACAGTTCAATGGATAAAGTGAGTGTTGTGTGAAATAAAAAAATATAGAAAATATTATATTAATTCCACAAAAATATTTAACAAAATATTATTGTGTTTTATTCTATCCCTTAAATAATAAATTTCACACCAGATCGTTTTAAGGTTTATCAATGGTCTAATAATTAAAAATTCTTTTCATTAAAACCCTTATCATAAAAATTAATAATAAAACATATTTTAAAAATGTAATGATGGAATATTAATGGTTACGTAATGTATCTCATTAAAGGATTCCATTTAATTGAACATAGCCTGGGATAAAAAAAATTGGACGTGGTGGAAAAGAGTAAATAATTATTTATAGCGGTAAAGATATTTGATCACCAGTAATTTATAGAACAATGAAATGTTAAGGTCCTCAAAAATATTAATTTATAAAAATTTATAATATCATTGAATTCAGAAGAAATGATGGTATTTGGATAAATATTTTTCAATATCATTTTTCACGATTTGAGAAATTCATTTACAACCTGATAACATAAGGAAATATAATTCGATTATTTATTCCACTTCATAATCACAATCATATCATTTTGTTGTGTTTTTAAAAATTTCCAATTCTTATAATACTCAAAAAAATTACGGGGGGTATTTTATCCCTAAAACACTCATAGATCATAATATTCATAGGTATAATGAAAATTAATTCCAGCTACCATTAGTTATTATCCAATAAAAAAGGAAAGAACATGTTATCAAATATACACAAATACTAATATCGATAAATAATACATAAATCTATAAAACCCCAAATTAATATTATCTTAAAAATTTTCCCCAAAAGTTGACTTTAAAACCTTTTAAAATACTAAATAAAAAACATAGAAAGAATGTCACTAAATTATTCATAAATATCATCGTATTGATCCCATAAATATCATAATGTTTCTCTTGTATGTCACATTCCAAATATGTGAACAGCGTTATCATGAATTCTATTGAAAAATAGTTATAACTGTAACTACAAGACATTCTTACTGAAAACATGCTTGTTTCCATATTGAAAATGATACTATATATATTAATAAATTCCAACAAGTTGTAAACATCATCCAAGATAACATATCCCACATTGCTAATAAATCCATTATCGGTTATAAGGTCATAAATAATATCAAATTAACTTTATCCATATCATCATTTCATTATCCATGTAAAATATCATTTCCTCATCCTCAGGAACATCCTACGGATTGACTTATATTATTGTAACCAGTCCACTAAATCAATTTTCTATGTCATCTGTTTTATTTAACACATTCTTGAAAATTTATAATCAACGACTTCTACAAAAAATACATAGATATTTCATTATTCATAAAACATAATAATTGAATTCAAAAACAAATATAATTTAATCATAAAACTTTATTTTTAAACCATTGATCATTATTCATCAATTTATTCATTATTATTTCTTTTCTAAAATGTAAAATATGAATCACGTATTAAGGTTCATCAACCTCATTCTAATTATTATTATTATATTTAAGGAAAAAACAATATGTGATGAACATCTCATATCATTAATATTACATTTTCTGTAAATGAATCATAAACATTATAAACAATAATCATGGACCATCTTGATTGACATCATGAGATTTCTGTATAAGGAATCAATTTTCATCATGCACAAAAATTCCACATCGGAAACATTTAATTTTAACCCAGTACCTTCTAGATCAAATAAATTACTAAATCATAGGGTGTGTAACACTTATCATAGTAGATAACCACATAATAATGATTAATTTTTTATATTTTTCCAAATCATAACATCATTATTTATATCATTAACACATTATGATTATTATTGGAGACAACACTAGGATTATATATAAGAATATTACAGGGTATATCAAAATGAATTTACTATCCTAGATTTTAATGGTTGATTAAACCATTAAATTTATGCAAACAATAGTGAAATAATCTTAATATACATTGATATTGCATAATTGATTTTAACATTCTGATCATTACCAAAAAACATCCCCGGAGACTATATTAGTTTAGTGTCCTCAGAAAATTCTCTACAAAATCTTCTAACATAGAGAAATATTTTCAACATATCCCATAAATATGTTCCCATATATTAATCCTACATAAAACCATCTTTCATACTAGGGGAATGTAAGAAAAGTAAAATTGTAGATTAGATTCTCAGTAAGGGTAAACAAGGTGGATTTGAGAGAATACCATGACAATAATGGTATGATAACATGATACTAACATTATATGATCATATATTGCATATCAATGATCATAATCAATATTCATGCTATTAATACTGATAGTTCATATGAATAGATTCATAATTTTGATAAATCATTATAATTCAATCATGAAGAATAATATCACGTAATATAAGTGTGGAATAAATATAACTATATAAAATAATTTCATGTTTCATTTTTAGCTACCAAGACTATCAACATATTGGATCAGGAAACCACTATTTCCACTTTATGAATAAGGATGAACCTATTTCTAATTTTCTATCAATACATGATGGTTTCCCAATGTGAATCTGGAAAAATGTATTTCCCATTTTTTATTTGGATATAACTATATTCCATTTGGAATCAGGGAAACATATTTCCAATTTTTTATAAAGACACACATGTTTCCCATTTTGGATTAAGAAACACATTTTTCCCATTTTGGATCATGCCCTAAAACTTTTTTCCATCGTTATTTTGGGTAATATAAAGCACTTACCAATTTAATAGAGGGAGAAATAGGTCACACCGATCTTATAATGATATATTAAATATGTGTTCTACTAGATCAAAAATAATCATAAAATCATAACAAAGGGATTGAATTTTTTTTTGATAAACATGAACTCCCAACATACCTTCTAGAAAATAGATAGATTTCATAATAATTTCATCAAAACATAACACAAGAATAGAATATGGCCATATAAGAATATGTCCCATAAATAAGAAACATGATTGATAATGATGTTTCTCTTGAATGTGAAATATTTTTATAAACATATAACTAGTGAATGATAAATGGGTTTCATAAACATAATTCCATCAGTACTTGATCGAAGAAATAATGTACGTGGTAACCTTGTATCAAATCATAGTAAGTAATCTGTAACACCAATTGATGTCATCTTAGATGGAACATAATTTTTGAGAAATATTTAAAAATAATTTAATAATGATAATATCATTTCTTCTATGAGAAAAAATATTGATCCATAAATTTTGTTGAAAACCGTTTACATTAAGAGTAACCACGACAACATATAAATGAGGCTTGAAAAAAAAAATTAAAACCCTTTTCTTTTAAAATCATAAAATATATTAAAAACAACATTTGAAAATTATTTTCCTAGAAAACATATAAAAAATGATTAAAACAATTTTAAAACCATTTTCACTAAAAATAATTTTAAAAGATATATTTTATTATTCAAACAAATTTACAATTTTTAAACAAAATAAATATTTTTAATCCCTTTTAGAAAAAAAATGTTTTGAATGAACCTATAATTCCAACAAAAGGGAGAGATAAATTAATATTTTCATAAAAACACTATTTTATCTAACCTATATACTAAATAGTGAATAATGGTACAAAAAATGAATATATAATGAATAACCAGAGGATAATAAAAATCATTAGATTTATTTAGATATGTATCATAACATTTCAATAATTGAATCATTATAATAAACAATCCTGATAAACGAAGTGATTATAAAAATACATTGTTATAACTTTGGTAACATTGAATCATTATACCCATGAAAGAATAAAATTTTATGTAGCATAAAATATCATAAAAATAATTATTTTCGTGATATAACACGTTATCTGGGAGTATATACACCATATAAAAAATATAGTTGCATTACATGGCATGTATATCTTATAAGTAAAATTGAGATAAAAAGGCTCTAATGGAATAGTCAAATTTGAACTATAAACCACATGAAATAAATATCATAAAATGTATATTTAAATATCCAAAAATTTATTTAAATGAATCATATAATACATTCACAGTCAATATATACACCATAAAAATGATATGAGTATCGAATAATCCATAAGTTTCCCAAACATAAGAGGGGGATGAGAAAACCATTATTACCCAAGTAACATTAGAATTGTGATCCCCATGAAGTAATAAAAACAATTTAATATTTTAATATAATTTAATAATGTAAATAAATTATATAACATGTCATAGGGTAGTATATGAAACACAAAATATAATCGAGTGGTGAATATGGCATGTATCTAATGGAAATGAAAAGGTAGATGAAATTCCATTACATTGAGTCTGAATTTCCTAAAATATGATCAATCCTCTTGTATAATAAATATAATTGTACTATATATCTACAATATAAACATTTTATTAAATTTAATTCCAAATATAATTTTTTTATTACCTGTTAATAAACATCTCCATGTCAATGTTACTTTTTGGGTAATATCTGTTTTGTTTTTAATATATGTTTTGTCCTGTTATTCTCAATATTATAACATATATATATATATATATAATTTTTCTAATATTGTAAATAATGATATTATATAATATATTTTTATTATATATCTATTTATTTTAATCTATCATATATAAAAATATTAAATGAATACTTTATTCATGGAGACAGTAGGCCATACGTATACATGATCTTTGTTTTCATTTTACTATCATATTGAATAAATAATATACATCAAATATATGTATGTATGTATGTATGTATGTATATTATCATTAAATTAGAATTATTATTTCATTTATATCATATATTATCACAAAGCCCACCCCTAAAAAGTTTCATGTGAAGTGTGAACAAATCACATCACTTTGAGGAGGCAGTAGTGCACACTTCCACAAACGAAGTAATCGTATTAAAAAAACAAGAATCCATGAAGTTATATGTTATATAAAAATTCCACAATAATAAATACATCATATACATCATATAAATCACATAAAGAATAGTTTTTCCCTCAAAAAAATTATCCATGAGAGGTGGTAAATGAAAAAAATAACAATATTGATTTGTGGGGAAGAAGTCTGTCATAAACATGAACTATATGTTCATTAATTATTAGATGAAGGTGTGTGTAAGTGTATGTTAAAACAATATATTAAAAACACACAAACATGTATATATATATATATATATATCTGATACTGATGTTATTATATAAAAATTTAATAAGAACATTTGAGGTTGTGGAGACTGAAAATTAAAAAAGGGAGCTTCAGTAAGAATGTTACCTAGTTTTGGTTATCACTTATATGTTTTCACCAAAGTTATTGCATGGTTAATATCATCTTGAATATATTTTTCTTGGATGATGAAACATATTTTGGTAGGTTATTTGTTCATGTTTGGTCAATCAAAAGTGGATTGAGAGGTGTTTGGAAGTGAGGAGGGTGGTTTTGTCCCTTTTATAATGGAGGATGAGTGGCATTCTTATAAATATAAAAAGGTAAACAATATTTGAATGTGCTTATTACTTAATTGGATTCCAATAATTGATAAAAATATAAAAATATGGTTATTGGAAAATAAATATATATTCAATGTATTTTTCACATGTGTATAGGTTATTTTAAATCTTTATATTAATGATTAATCATTAAGAAAACAAATGTTTACTTTAATCAATGTAATTAATTTTCATTAAATTCACTAATATTTTTGGTAAATATATATTTTTTACTTATTATACATTAAAATTTATGTTTATCCCAGGTATGGAATACATTTTTATAAATTATAAACATAGAAAAATTGAATTAATAAATTTAAAATTAATCCTAAGTGTGTTTGAGGATAACGGGTTTTTAAGAGACAATGATTATAAGATTCATATATTTTGTTATAAAAATATAAAGACCAATTGTTTCAAATTAAATATTTTTTATCTCATATAATATTGATCCAATTATTCTTAGAATACTAAAATTTTTACTTATCTATATAAATAATATAATCTTAAATGCACTATTGAACTAAAATTCAGTATTATTTATTATTCATAAAATATATATTCTCATAAAAATCCATAATATTCATAAAATGTAAATTTTTATATCGATGTATCAAAAATTAAGTTCATTTTGTTAACAAAAACTATACGTGTCATCAATTATATTTAAAATGTTTTCTCTATTAAAAAGCATGTAAAAGTACATGAATAAGAGTAAATATTTTTTTTTCAAATAATGTGATTTTTTATTATATTGGACATATAAAATCTATTTACTGAGTATAAAAAATATTGATTGAATATATAATATATATATTTTATTTTAAAAAATCAGAAAAAGTTTTTTTTTAAATATTGAGATGAAATTTCCTTTGTATATAGATAAATATTTTTCATAGAAAACTACTTTCCTTATTTTCAAATTGATATTAAATTCATTTCATATTAATTGGTAAAAAATATTAATTTTAAGTACATTTATAAACCATAGTTCTATAATTTTTCAACATCATTCATATAATGCATTCTAACAGAAACGTGATAATTATAATAATATTTTAATAATAATGTGAATATTACATTTTAGTTTGATTAAACTCAGCCTTTCATGTTATCTATGTTATCAAAGTGACTTAGAATTATGTTTAAGAAAAGAAATATATAGTGTTTCATATACCACAAGATACTCTATGTGTTGTTGGTAGTGCATGAACCACACATTCATGTTTACAAAGTAACAATAACCTATTATACAAGAAACATTTAGTTTTATGTGAATTGGAAAATATCATAAAATATTAAATTATTTTAGAATAAAATATATTTCATCAAAACTCGTGGTGTTAAAATAAGTCATATGTCCATAAAGTTCTTTCTATGTTGATGGACTCTACAGTTCATGTAAGGACTATGTTTCCTTTTTTAGCTAATTCCATCATTCTCCTTTCAATTTATACACTCCAACACATCATGTAAATAACCATTAAATATAAAAATCAAATTCATAAATGTTTAATTAATTTTTTTTTATCTTCAAAAAATATTAATATAATTTTCTAAAACAAAATATTGTATAATTCATTAAAAAATCTACATCATCATCTATTATAATCATTAATATTTCAAATTAATGTAAAATAATATCAATGAAAAATGAACTCATTAAATTCAACAAATAGCTTGTCCCTCTCTATCCATAATTATTAGATGAAGATATATCATATTTACTAAAAGAGATATTGTGTGGAAAATATGAGGAACAAGATCATGGAATATACATTAAAATTCATTGAATTTTAGAAAGTTGGGTAAAAAGTATTTATACAAATATAATGGTGTAGCCATTAACCATTCCTATATGGGAATTGGAAAAATCACTAATGAATTTTCCACATGTCTTCTGATAAAATAATGAGTAAATAATTCTTCATGTATTATAGTTGATCTTGAAAAAAATAATTTCTCATCATCATAAATCAATATGACTTAGAACATAATATGCTTATAATAATATAAATAAGTGATGTTTTGAGGCTGCACTGAATAATACGATCAGTTTTATTTTACTAAGATGTGGTATTAAGATACATGTTTTTGAAGCATCTCCAATCGACTCTAAAATGTATGTTAAATATCAGAATGACATATCACATACATTCGGATTGAAAATATAAATAAATGCATATAAATAACTACTATAGAAACTAGCCTTTAATAGTTATAGAAATGGACTTTATCAGTGCTACAGAAGAATAGACTACATGAGTGAGGTAGAAATCATTGGTATTTTATTAGTTCTTATAAAATAACTACTAACAGAAAATTTTTCAGGAATATTATGAGCGCTTATAAAAAATAATTTTATCAACACTTCTATACACACTGAAAAATGTCCATATTGTATTGTGTTGTAACAATACACCACATCACTAGAAACACACCACATATGAATAAAAACATGTACCTATACAAGATTAAAAGGAATATAAATTTATAACAATATCACATGAAGAAAACCTATATTATATACCATTCATACATTGGATCATACAATTACATAAATACAAATTATTACATACAATAAAAAACATCGATGTCAATTTTTCTCCAGACCCAAATCATGTTATAGCGGAACCAACCACGCCATATAATGGAAAATAACACACTTTTTTTAGAAAAAAAATATCATGTTCTTCATAATATGAGTAAATTAATTAACATAAAATTTTTATTTTATTAAAAATGATATCAATTTTAAATAAAAAGAAGGATTTGATTTCATACCAGTCACATCGTCCGTCAGATTGTGGTGAAACTAATTCCTAATCATAAAAAATTATTTATGAATCATTTTACCACTATATTTAAACAGTTTGAATGCATTTTATTGGTTGTGAGTTTTAAAATTTGTCTTTTACTAAAATTGATGTCAATTTTAAACAAAAACATGCACATAGAGTCATATCAGTCACACTATGGATCAAATTGAGGTGAAACTAATTAATGAATGTCTCAAATCAATTATATATTTTGGTATAAAAGTATTAAAACAATTTGATTGTGTTTTTTTGGTTTTCATTTGGTCAGTTTGTTATTTTTTAACATTGATGTAAATTTTAAATAATGACACACATATAGTGATATTATGCACACCGTCCATCAGATTGAGGTAAAACTGATTCCGAGACATTCAAAATTACATATAGATTATTTTCCAAATGTATCAAAACAATCTGAATTGTTTTTGAAATTTTGAGTATATCACTTTTCTTATTTAATAAAAGGTCAATTTAAACACAAAACTCTGAGTTGCATTATATAGATCACATAATGAATCTGTTTTATCTATTACCAATTCATAAACAACACAAATTATTTATGAATATACACCCTATATAATCAAGAAAATCAAATCATGGTTTCTCAATTTTCGTTGCATTAATCTTTTCAAAGTCATATGTCAATTTTAAACTAATAAAGTTCACATGGTTTCTATTTTATTTTTAAAAAAATTTATTGTCAATTTAAAATTAATACAAATACATAGGGTCATACATATCACATTGTGTTTCAGAATGATTTGTCGTTGATTCATATACGTCCGATATTCTCAAAACAATCTTAATTTTCATTGTTACCTTGATTTCCATTAACATTCATTGTCTAACATCCAACACTAAATCAACATCCATGAAAAACCACATCTTCCCATGATAAATAATCTACCTATATAAGAAAACAATTATTGTATTAGTAATACTAAAAATTATTAAATTAAACATAAATATGAGACAATTAATTAATTCTATGGAAGATTATTTTACTATGAAAACATCAATATTAACTTTGTAATTGTGTGGAGGAATATTTGTTTCCCTTCCTGCAAAGGAGGTGGAGGTAAATTGAAAGAATGTGATAAAAGCAAAAATATATGGGTGAAATGTTTTAAGAGAGTAGAAGAATGAATGTTGGACAAAGAATCTGAACATCAAAAAAATAATCCACTTGTATAATAAAACAATTATTATGTGATAAATACTAAAAAACTCTATACATAAATATGAAAAAAAATACATTAACTCTATATGAAATGATTTTACTATAAACAACCAAGATTACCATTATAATTGAGCAAATGAATCATTGTTTTTATTCAACTGTAGGTAGTGAGGTATCTTGATAGAAAGTACTAAATGAACTATGTTAGGGGTGAAAATGTTTTAAGGGAGTAGAAGAATGAATTGTGCATAGAGTACCCAATAATGAAAAAAGGAATTCAACTTTGAAGAAAAAAATTATTATGGGAATAATACTAAAAATAAATAAATAAAACATAATTATGAAATAATACAATAATTTAATGGACAATGATTTTATTGTTAATATGTCAAGATTACCTGTATAATTTAGTAAAGGAAGTGTCGTTTATATCTCGATAAAGGTAGTGGTAGTATCTTGAAAAAAGGTGATAAATGCACCACTACTGGGTAGAAAATGATTTATGGGAGTAGAAACGTGATTGTCGAACTAATAACCCATAATCGATTAAATGAATCCATCTGTATAAGAAAATTTTTTTATTTTAATAATAATACTAGAAATAAATTAATAATCCATATGAAACAATACATTACTTCTATGTAAAATTATTTTACTATGAAAACGTGAATATTACCTCTGGGATTGAATATAGAAAGTTTCTTTTCATTTCCTAGAAATTGATGGTAGAAAAACATAAATCATCTAAAATAAATGAACACAGTTTAGAATAATAAAAATTAAAACAATGTTTCATTATATAAATTTTCGACAACAGAGGAGAAGTATATCATAACATTACCTTTACATTTTACTAAGGGTTTCATTCATTATAGTTTGTACCTCCATCTTGTAAAATGTACATTGTCTGCAAGTGTAGTCAAAAATTTTATTTCGATTCATTTAATGCAGCAGATAACATATAATATAATGAGGAAAAAATAATATATTTAAAAAACATTTACCTTCACATTGAAACCTCTTGTATTTTGTTGAATGATTTCAATTATTTGGTTCCACTATCGAGAATCCAAATCCTGTTATTATGTTCCCCTCTAATGTGCAGGAAATTAACTACACTATGACCAAATTGAACTTCTTGTGATGACCCAATGAAAGAGTCATCCACAATTTATTTTTCAAGTGACACAACATATGTTTTAGTCTCCAGGACAAAAATTTCACAATTCTTGTATACCATATTAGAGACATAAAATAATTGCATTGATTGGCATCCCAATATGAATGGATCAACTTTTTCACCATCAACACTAAAATTCTCCTTCACAATTCTTGTTTCCTCAACTTTCACTCCATTGATATTGTCGACACATTTTCAATGGAAAAGCCGAACTTAAAATGTTTTATAATACTACTCTTATATATCTATGATTAAATAAAATTACATATTTACAAAAATAGGATGTCTAGCCTTGGAACCATATATGTTAATCTCTTCATACACAAGAGTAACAACACTTATTATAATTATACTAAATTAATTATATTTTTTAAGTAATGCATACCAACTAATTAAAAAACCAGTTTATGATATACAATATTCATTCAGTCCTCTAGCTAGACGATGATGTTTTTTGAAAATTGAATTTATATTTTCATATAAATCCTTAAAAATATGATCTCTAAACTATCCTATAAAATATTTATTATGTGGGTTTGATATCCATCCATTATTAATTGATTAATTAAAATATCTATGAATTTCATTGTGGGATTCAATGTATGAATCAAAATCATAACAATTTTATAATATATAATGATGTGACGGCTCCCTCTCTCTCAATGTAATTATAACAAAATATATTCTTGAAAACATTTTCCCATAGGCCATTCACAATGATGGGACAAGGGGATACCAATTCTTTCAAAATCTTCTATGTAGCCTGAATATAATTCAATAACTTCATCCACAATATAAAATTATTCAATACAACCTTCTGGTCGACTTCGATTCCAGGGATACCCTTTCGAAATGTTCATATATCTTTCAATGGGGTGCATCCATAAGTAATGGATAAGATAAAAAATTTGTACCTAACTGACCAAGTGAACCATTAGGTTGACCATTATGTCAAATAATAATGTTGGGAATTACCTTTATAATTCCCATAATGTGACTACAATATCCCAATTAATGATGGTATACTTCAACAAGTATAAAAGTTTATTCATATGTATTCTAAAAATAATCATATTTTGGTTAATTTATGTTTTTCATTTTGAGGTAGAATGAAAAAAAAGTAAAAATCATTAAATCATGCATTAAACTATGGCAGTTGTGTGATTTTAATCCTTATAATATAAAAGTATTCTTTTACATTACATTATTGGTATTTTATGAATGAACCTATAGAACATTTACACTAGTAAGAAAAAGGAAAAAAATTCATGTTTTCATATTTGGATAGAGATTAATATACTAGTGGAGGAAAATTATGACTTTTACCCTTCACTGGTGCCAACTCTTCCCTTATCCCCATTTCATTCAACACCAACGTAGCCATAATTATATAATTAATTATTACAAAAAAATAGAAAGCTCCCAATAAATTTTTCCAATACCAACTCTCTATATGAATGAATTAAATAAAATGTTTGACATACAAAAAATTATTTTATAGATATTCAATGAAAATTGATCTCTTCTCCAACATTATTTTTGAATGTATTTTCGAAAATGGATTAGAGAAAAAAAATCTATATTTTTAACTCTTTTATATAGTTGTCCGTCTGAACATGGAGATGGTATTAAACCTCATTTTTTATTCCCATCGAATGTTGTCATATATGATATGAATTTATTTCATCAATGTTAATATTTTTTATGACCTAAAAACAATATTTTTGAGAAATGTTTCAACCATTCTGAGTATATGCAGTTTTCACAAATTAGACACCATAATATTCTTTTAATGCAATATCATGATAAATATCAATAAGTTAAGAATCCACATATAATTTGGTACAACATGGAACATAATGTGAATTATTCAATTCTCTAAGAATCATATATTATAATACTTATAGCTCATATAAATTTCAAATATTACGTCAATGGGTCCAAATATACATCAATATCGTTACCAGGTTTCATTGGTCTAGATAAAAGAATAATCAATATAATTTGCTTTCAATTAATGCATAAGTGTTTCCCCATTTCATAATTTAACAACATGACATACCATGCACTATGAATACTAATGTTTATACAAAAAAATTATTTATTCTATCTATAGATAACATAAGATGAATGTTTCATGGCTGACCTCTATGTTCTAGAAACTCATAATCAGTTCTCTTCTACTGAGGAAAATCTGGTGGATGACATAGGTTCCCATATTTAATTTTTTTATCTACATCACATATTAATTGTCCCATGGTTTCCAGACAACAATATAGTCTTCTAAACTATATAATGAATGTAATTTAACATAAATAATTTTAATTACTTGATTAAATTTTCTTGTCTAGATCTATGCCTCAAATAGGGAATTTTATGAATGACTCACATTCTTTATGAAACAATATGAAATCATTTGGACACACATGGTTTTTTGAAGATCATTACATTCGTACATAACATTCATTTAGCATAATATGTTTTTCATGGTAGTTCATATTATTCTTGTTTCATGTCTTTTAGAAGAACATGTGGTTATGTAAAGCTATGTAACTCCATCCCCTTAAATCTTTCAAATTATATAAATTCAATACAATAGAAAATATTATGTATTTAGTTTAACTAAAATTAAACCGTTCGTTGGAATATCTATTTAAATCTTCAAGAAACATTGGAAAATCACCAAGGTCGTCTTCAACTTCAATTTTCATTTCATTAATGTGATCCCCATTATCCTTTACAAATGAATTCATATTAACTGATTCATAATTCGTAGCATCATCTGAGTCGATGTCAACATTCAATTTTCCCCCAATATTATTCCATAATTTTTGTATTTGATCTATTCATTGACAAATTAAATTTTCTTACAAATTTTTTGGTACAATGTTTCATGAATAAAAATAATGTAAACATGGATATATGATTTTAGAGGGGTCTTCTGCAGGCTATATTGCAAATGTTATAAACTCTTCTACTACATCTCCATTTTTTTCAGATGATTATGATGAATCTATTATTGTTCATATCCATCTGATTGCATTCATAAAAGATTAATTTTATATAATATATAACGAAATAAACATAAGTTATTCATTATCAAATTTTAATGTTATAGACAATTCCTATAACATAAACCCAACATTTGATTATTTTAAATAATTTTCGTATGTTGAAGAAAATGGGTAATTGAATTTTATAAAATAATTACTCCACATAAAATCTTTCTTAAATACCTTAAACATATAACAATTCCATATAGTCAACTATGGAGTAATAAGAAATTAAAATACGATAAACAAGAATAATACACTATTATTCATTCAACAAGAAGAAATAAAACATTATTTGAATAACTGATGTAAGAACCTAAGGATTTATTTCAATTAAAAATTACGTTATATAAATATTTGAAAAAATCTCAAGACTCTTGAGATGTCATATAACCACACTAACCCATCAACATGAAAATCTAGTACCTCCAACTGAATCTATAAATTTCATTTACTAATGGATTAAATGAAGAATGGTTTTTCATCAACCAATCATATAGTTTTCTATTTCATTAATATGAGAATAATTTTTTGTAAATTGACAGCGGTGATGCATGAATTGAAAAAATAATTAAGTGATTGGATTAGAAGGTTATAAGAATTATTAAATAAATATACATTAAAAAAATAATGAGTTGATTATAATCATTATATACATAAATTATGGATATATTGAAAGTATTTATTAGTGTGGATGAAATAATATTTTGAGGTCCAATAGATTAACTATGATAATAATTTTATACATTAACAATAACCAATGATTAAATGTTGATGATTAATGAGATGAAATATCTTCTAGTTTATAGGTGACTGATGGAATTCATTTAATATTTATTTCCCAATACACTTATGTGAGGGAAGTATTTTATATATTTCAAAAGAATGATTGAAATCCCATTTTTAAATCCCATGAAAAATGAATAAAATTTTCAAATGTTGTTGATAGAATGTAAATCAATATCATGGAGTGTTGGAGATTCAAAATAGTCTAATCTTTTTTTTATTATAATAATTTTGGACATACGATTTTTATACGTGTCATATAGCTAGGTGTCAAAGGGATTCCATTGAAATCCACATATTATTAGTTAAATAATTACTCAAAATGGGGAGAAATTCATGAAAATATACATTCTAGGGAAAAAATTATGAATGTTTTATAGTGGTGTAATTGGCATAACTAGAAAGTGTTAATCTCAAAATGATATTCTTTTTGTAAATTATTGATTGAGGGGGACTAGGATGATGATGATAAATTACAAGGTATATGTAAGATAGTACATATCATAAAGGTTAAATAGTTTCTATTTTATTATTAAAAAATTATAAAAAATGTTGAATTAATCTATAGAGGGAGAAAAAAACATATTTATGTTTAAATGTGTATAGACATTTGAAGCTGGGTTATTGAGATAAGGTATAACAACGTTGTCAATATATATACTTTCTAAAAAACCATGAAAACCATATATCAAAAACCCATGCTAGTATATGATAGTTTCAAATGGACTTTCTCAACCACCTTGGGATATAAACATGAATTATGTCAAGAAAAACAACATGGTAAGAATGATTTAGCCCAAAAAAACAAATAAAATATGTAGAAGAAAAATTTAAATAAAAACTCCAATGATAAATCCATAAATTTTATTCCCACTCCAACAATGATTATGAGAAAAATGATGATATGAATCAGAAAAATATAAATAAAATCCATTAACATACCTTCAACCCCCACACACACAAAATCCCTAGTTTAAATTTCAAAAACATTACATGTATAAAATACCATTGAAATAATAAAGAACCAGAAATATTTATTGTAGCTATGGGAAATCTATTTGGAAAATATAAGAGAAATAAAATAACCGAATATAATACATGTCACACCATGTGTCACCGTAGAGTACGGAAACAATAAACACTCCCTGAGAGATCAAAAGATGAATCAAATTTCAAAACATAGATGATTAGAATGCCTACCTCACTAGTATACAATAACCAGACCACAAATAATGACATCTTGGAAGAATAATTTAAAAATTAAACAAAAAATACACAAATTAAATCAAAATTTCTACCTCGCTAGGTTGAAGACAATATGAAACCTTCTTCGGGAAACTAACTTCAATCGAACACCTGATGTCGGATGAGATGTTCGAGAGGTAGTCAGCGGTCCAATTTGATGATTGATTCACAGAGGTGGAGGGATAATAGTGGGTGTCTTTTGGGGAAGCTTCTTATATCTCAAAAGGATTGAAAATGATTTGGGGTTTTTAATAATATCACGATACTATTATCACTGTATACAAATAAGCAATAATAAAGCGTACTTTTATTTGTTCTTTTTACATAAGCGCTAATAAAATAACTCCATATCAATGATTTTTTAGCACTGATAAAGGAAATTCTTTATCAATGCTAAAAAAGTGAAAAAATAAATCTTTTTCAGTGCTTAAATTGTTGAGCTGATAAATGATAATTTTATGAGCACTCTTTTTAGTGATGATAGATATGCTTTAATAAGCTCGTATTACTTAAGTGTTGATAAAGGATTTATAATTATATTTATAAACAAAAAATTATTAATATATATATGTACCTAATTATAAAATATATATATATATATATTAAATATATTATTTTTAAATATATATGATATAAATTTATAATTATTTATTTAAAATTATATATTTATGTAATTATACATATATATTTAGTAAATATATATAAATAAAGTAAATATATTCATTTTCAATTATATTTAATATCAAGTTAATAACTATATATATATATATATTTGTAATTATTTATTTAAAATTTTAAAAATAATTTTAAAAATTATCTATTTATTTATAATAATAAATATATAATTGTATAAATATGGTAAATGTAAGTTTATAAATATATATATATTTTATATTTGTTTAGAAATAAATTTTTAACTATATTAATGGATATCTAATTTTATGTGCCTCTATATATGTTAATCATTAGAGATATTGAATATATTAAGAAAAAGTTCAATTTAACAATATTGAAAAAATGGATAAGTTTTATTCCCATGCATTGTATATAAAAAGAATTAATTATCGATATGTGAAATAAATATAACAAATATTTGATATATATATGTTGTTATGAAAAATAAAACTACATTCAATTATATCTTGAGTACTATGCAATTAGTCAATATTTTTAATTCATATTATTTTTTCAATATAAATCATTATTGAATTAACATATGAATATTTAATGTAAAGTACATAAATAATTTGTAATATATTAATCTTATTTATATACATTAATATATATATATATATATTATAATTTAAAAACACTAACTATCATAATTATATAATTAATAAAATGATTCATATTTAAGAACTTATAATAAATTAATTCATTTTTTTCTATAATTATTTAATTAATAAATTTTTATAAATTTTTAATAAATTAATTTTTTTTCATTATTTCACTTTATCTATTCATACAATTATAAAAACTAAGAAAGTAATTATGAAATAAATATTTATGAGTTCTAAAAATAAGGTGCTGATAAAGTGTTCCGCTTTTCAGTACATTCCTTAGCACTACTAAATATTCCATTTATTAGCATTTTTTTATAGTGTTGATAAATATCAGCACTACTAAATGCATGTTTTTTGTTACTAAATAGGGAAATATTGATAGCTCTATCTATGGACATCGGTGGTGTATTATATCAACATCATTATCAGGATGAGATTTCATACAATAATAAATTGTAATAAAGAATAGAAATACATCCATGTGAACAAATATATTGAATGGAAAATAAAATTATTTTTTATTGGGATATTGATTTGAATACATTCTTGGTCAAATTGATTTATAAAATTTCTGGAATGATCAATACCATTTATCAATACATCATAATCTCTCACTGTTGTATGAAGATACACACTGACTATCTTTGAATAGGCCAAATTTTGAGGATGGATAGAATGTGTTCATCCATATGTTATAAAGGGATACAATCATGAAATTTGGGATGAAATGGTTGTAATTTTCTAGAAACACTGGGTGATGTTTGAATCTTGATCGCATCAGACATGTGGTTTGTATATTATCACTCCCACAAAACATATCTCAAGTACATGTAATGTTCAATGTATCCATTTAGCGGGAACACAAACATGATCACTCACATATAATAAATTCATATTTGTTATATTAAGAAAATTATTTTTCTTATAAGGATAAATTGATGATGATCAGCAAAAGTTGGTACTAATTTCTATACAAAAAAGACAAGTAACATAGTTCAAGTTCATTAGTGGAACCATATGTTTATATATGTGACTTGAGAACTATAAGAATAAATGAAATATAATACTCCTCAGAAGATTCACCATTATTTGGAAAATTTTATTTTGAGGATGAAAATAATGGAGGAAAGAATGTAAGGACCTAGAGATATTAAAAATGAAATTTCCATTAAAATTACATAAATATATAAAATATATAATTGAAATATTATACAACTCACATGGACCATATTATAGAACCGATATTATTTTATAATTATACTTTTAATTATTAATCTACAATATAAGGACCCAACCAGAGTTTTGCAGATTTGGTGCCTTATTTCAATACAGTAGCATATAAAAAAGGAATATGCATCCTGATGGGCCGAGTTGTTTAGTATATTTGGAAACAATATTCATACCTAAGTTTAACATTACTACATGAAATGAAAAAAATAACATATATGTTTCATTGGTAACATCATTCACTCTAAGGTTATCCATTCAAGTCAATCATAACATTCCTCTTTACTTCCTAGTAAAAATGAAACATATGAAGGGGTGTTCTCAAATTCCTAGAATGGGTAAAAATTATATCATAAGATAACTTAAAAATTAAGCATGGAGAAAATTTTAAAACACATTACTTTAAAAATATACTTGAACATAATATGGCTTGAATATGAGCTCAATAAATATTTCTATAATAAAATATATTCATGGTTATTTACTAATCTAATAACCCCAAGAACTATAAATTTCTATCATCATAATGCGGTTAATTCATATTCCAGAAATTATGAAACAAACCCTTTCTGCCTCAGCCAAGGAATATAAAAATTATTAAGGCCTCTGCCAATACCATATCTAAAAATGTGCTAGCCCTCAGCCATGTCCATATCTATTTGTCCCGTGAGACCTACCGATGAATCGATGGGTTTTAGCAGACCCCGCTGATCACAGAATTATTCTAATTATTTCCTCATATGCATAGGGATAATCATAAACTACATATAAATTCATATTGAAAAAAACATATGAAACGTAAATAAATTTCACAGAATATAAATAACAAACACTAACCATTCGCAGTAAATTGGTGAATGGTTTTAAGATAGCACATCCAAATTCAAAATAATAATAAACCATACAATTATATGGGTTATGTTATATCAAAAAGATTAATCCCAATAATATAGGAATCATTAGGATTCTTGAAATGGATAATGATACTCTTATAAAATCATCATGTAATTCCTCAGATAAATAATCCTTTTCTTTTAAAAGAATTGTTATTTTGGAAATGTCTTTTCATAAAAACAGAAGTTAATTAAGATAGTATTTTAATAAAAATATTATTTATTTTAAAAAAATGGTTTCTAGAAATATATTATAGAGTTCCCTTTAAAATATTTATGAATTTGGGAAATTTAGAATTAGCCTTGTGTTTTGAAAATAATTTTGAATGTTTTTGTTAAATATGTAACTTCCATGAATGAAAGAAAGATTTTGGTTTGTTAACATTAATATAACATTCAAACATAATATAGGAATTAGATTAAAGAATATTTATTATATTCAGTGGGATAAATAAGGACAAATAGTAACCTGAATGAAAATGGAGGTTTGGGTAAGAAACTCTTTCATTAAGCCTGAAGGTGTTTCTCACTTTACCTTAATGACACGATTAACCAAAATTAGGTTCAAATATTAATGATTCTATAACCTCCAAAATAGTTAATCTATTTTTTATTACCATATTAGGACCATTCATGGACATTTCTGGGTTAAGAGATTCAATTTCATTGATTGGGAGCATTTTCTTCCAAGTTCATAGGATTGGATTACTTATATTCATGTATGGATAAACATGTAAAACGAGAATGGTTGTGAAGAATAGATGTTCTATGTTATTAGTGAACGTCCATAATATTACATGGTTATAAATTTTTTTGTTGTTGTTGGGAGTCAAGATGAATCATTATATAAATTCATATTGACAAGTGTTTGGGTTAATTGGTTGGTTTTTATAACAAGGAACTCATTTTGAATTATAAATTTATATCATGTGTGAAAATTATTACATTGCATTAAATAATCAATAAAACATATATTATATTCTGTCCCAACCATAAAAATTGTTTAATGACCAGAATTAATGATTTTAATAGAAACTGAAAGCATTTCGTCATCGAATGTGATAAATTAACAAAACTTGGATGGTGTTTTCATTTCTAGTATAAAAGAATGGGAAAGTGGAGATGAGGAAGAATTCTTCCGTTATCATAAAAAAATTATATTGAATTTATAATATAGGAGTCATTATAAAATATTTATTAAATGAGGGGGTGGGATGAAAATAAATGAAATGAATTTTAAATAAAATAAAATAAAAGATGCATTTACTTCTTGAAGTAATCTTCCATGAGATCTTTTTAGGGGATATGTTTTGGTATTTTTATGATACCAAGAGATGTTGGACGTGGGGGGGGGGGGGTGGTGGAGCACTGGAAGATATTTTAGCACAATTAATACAAGGGATAGGGATTTAGAGGACTGAACGGAAGAGTGATTGAGGGGGGGGGGGGTATACAGTAGGTGAGGAGTGATTTTTGAATATTTAAATCATTATTTATTTAATTTTCTCAAGAAAAACAATAGTGTTTGAATCATGTGACCAAAAATAGAATTACGTGCATGCGAGTTTGAAACTAGTGGGATTACATCATCCTAACATCACTAATGACCCAATAAGTGTTTTATATTGCATTTATCGTAAATTATCATATTTTACTATTCATCTAAAATTCATATTATTTAGAAAAATCCCAAAAATTCTACCCAACCATTTTTCGATGTCTAGAAATCAAAAGGGAAATTCATTTTTTAAAAATAATTTTCTAAAGATTTTTATTTTAGTTTTAAAATAAAACCCTTATTTATTTGGAAAAAAACATTAAAACTATTACTCATTTTAGAAGACCTTGAAACATTATTCATAGTCCCCTAAAATTTTCTTATAACCATAATAAAATAAAATAAAAAACTATTTTTTCAATTTATTAAAAGAAATTTTTATTTTTATTTATTAAATTTTATTGGCTCGGTTATAACAAGGTGGTGTTTTGTAGAGACTCCGGGTTTCTTGCTTTCAATATTAATTTTATTTTAAAAAACTCAAGGATTCATATTCTCCCTCCTTAATATTATTTCTTCCATGAAATTACTATAATGTTACCTCACAAAAAAAATATTTGGGTAGTTTTTCATCATAATATCCTTAGGATACCATGTTGGATCTTTGATTTTATTATTTTTACAAAGTATCTTTACCAGATGAGTTAGTGAATTCCTCAAAACCAGTTCATTAGTGTCTAGAATTTGGATATACTCTTCATAGTATGATATGTTAGGTTCTAATTATATTCCATTATAAGTGAGGACATGTGTTGGGTATGGCATGTACTTCCTCAATAATGAAACATGGAAGACATTGTCTACATTAGAAATGCAAGGTAGTATATACAATCAATAGGAAATAGATCCAATTCTCTCTAGGATTTAAAAAGGTCTAATGTACCTAGGGCTCTATTTCCCTTTCATCCCAAATCATATAACGCCCTTACATAGAGATACTATCAAGAAATCATGATCTCCCACTTGAAATTCAAAATCCTTCCTTCGATTGTGAGCATAAATATTTTTCCTTACCTGAGCTGCTTTGATATGGGTTTGAATTTTATTTACCTATGTTTTTATCCTCCATAAGCTCTGGGAACACATTCTCCTTTTCTCCATATTCATCCAAACATGTCTGTGTGCGACATCTATTTCCATACAATGCTTTATATGGTTTCATTTCAATACACGAATGGAAACTGCTATTGTTTGAAAACTCCGCTAAAGGTAAATATTAATACCGCATACCTTGAAAGTCATGTCAACATGATATCAACAAGTCCTCTATGATTTGGATCATCCTTTATGATTTACATCTAGATTGTGGGTGGTAAGATGTACTCCATGGAAACTCGGTATCCTAAGCTATCTGAAGACTTTTCCATAATATAAGTGTAAATAATAGATCACGATCAGACATGATTGAGAGAGGTTATCCACGAATTCTCAAAAAAAACATTGATTCAGAGTCATTCTAGTCACTCTAGTGTAAAATCCTCCCTTATAGCGAGGAAATTTGAATATTTCATAAGTTGATCATAAATTACATATATCACATAATTCATTCTCAGAGTATTGGGTCATCCAGTGAAAAAATCCAAGGAGATGTCATCCAATTTTAATTTAGGAATATGTATAGGTTTCATGAATTCCCATAAATGTTGTTTTTCTGCCATTACATGTGGACATACTATACATCTTGATACATAATAAACAATTTCCCATTTCATGTTGTCCCACAAGAAATGTTCAGTCAAATATCTATACATCTCAGTGCATCCAAGATGTATAAAGAAATTTAAACTAAGAGAATCAACCAATGAATCCATTTTTAGCTCTGGTATATCTATAATATAAATCTTATTCCAAAAATTTAGAATTCCATAGTCACAGATGATGTCAGCCAACATCCCATAATTCAGGCCTTATATTTTCATTGGAATATTCTCATCATCAGAGGGTGAAATTTTGATCCTTTAAAACCGAGATGGTCGAGAAAAGAAATTAAAATGTAAATAAGTTTCACCTTATTTTATAATTCCCATTTATATCCACACTAGATCCATCTAAAAAGGATCCTTATCAATCCTCATTTTGTTTAGGAAACCCTGATCCTTCCTACTAAATGCATCATCTACCTTATTTTATTTTCATCGGTGGTAGTGTATGGGATAATAGTAGTCCTTGAGTTGTTTGAGCAATATCCTTTTTCTCAAGAGGATTTTTTTCTATGAGAATATATATTTCATTCTCTTATGATCTATATATATGTCACATTTTTTACCATGGAGATAATGTCTCCATATCTGCAGAACAATGATTACAGCTGCTAACTCAAGATCATGAGTTGGATAGATTTGGCTATGAATTTTTTTATTCCTTAATTCATAGGCAATAACTCTAAGTTTCTTCATAAGGATACACCAATTTCCATTCATGGACGCATCACTATAGATTAGAATACAATCATTCCACAATGGTAGAGTCACAATCAAAGCATTCACTACTCTCCTCTTCAATTCCTCAAAACATTCCTGACATTATTCTTTCCATACGAACGTACCACCATTACATGTATGTTTGGACATTGGGTTGGCTAAATAGGTAAATTTTTTAACTAAATGTCATTAATAACCTACTAAACAAATTAAACTATGTGCCTCAGTTATGTTCATTGGATTAGTCCATTCATTCTAGCCATTTCCTTCACAGTATCAACATATATTCCATAGATAGAGACAATTTGGCCTAGAAAGGATGCTGATTGAAGCCAAAATTCGCACATAGTAAATTTTCCATATGAATTATTTCTTCTATGTTTCTTTATAATTGAGTAGAAGTAATTTTCATTAACTTTGTAGATTTTGTAGTGTTCCAAGATATTATCAACAAATACCACCACAAAGTCATCAATATATTCCATAAAACACTATTAATTTGATCCATGAAGATAAATGGTGAATTAGTCAGTTCAAAAGACATTACTCTAAACTTGTAATTCCCAAACCTGGTTAAAAATGATATCTTTGGAATATCTTCCTTCCACACACACATATTTTAATATCTAGATCGAAGATAAATCTTTGGAAAATACTGGTCTCCATGAAGTTGATCGAATAAATCATCAATGCGAGGTAGGGGATAATAGTTCTTTGTTTTATTAGCATTTATCTCTCTATAGTCAATGCACAGCCACATTGACCTATCATTCTTCTTAATGAATAGAATAGGATCTCCCTATGGAGAATCACTCCGTCGAATAAATCATTTGTCACTCAATTACTGTAGTTGTTTCTTTAGTTCCACTATGTCCTTTGTGGCCATTCAATAATGGGGTTTGATATGGGACTTGAATCAGTAATTATATCAATAAAAAACTCAATTTCCAGCATAGGAGGATGTCCAGGTTATTCCTATGGAAATACATCAACATATTCTTATACAATATACACGTCCTCTATTTGAACATTCTATTCTGCACCCATAGATATTGAATTCCCTTCCTCCCCAATAATTGTATTTAGTAGAGCTATTAGTGATAGATCTAGATGAGAATGAGATGGTGATTTTTCTACTCTAAAGACAATGAGTTCAATGTAATCGTCAAAAAATTGAATAATTATTCTTATTGAAATAAAAATTCACCTCATGGTTATAAATCCAAAACATAATGAGGATTATATCAAACTAAATAACAGAAATCACAATAGAATTAGTAGATAAATTTTGTTTATATGCCATAACAGGGACATCCTGACACAACATTGTTGTATTGATACATACCTTAAATGTTTTTACTTACAACTCCCTTATTTAATAAATTTTTACATATCTAATTTGCAATAAAAACACAGAAGATATGAAAGTATGAAATGATCCATAATAAATTAAATCATTAGGTAAATTTGATAAAAATATTAATGTATATGCCTCCATGTCCTTATAAACTTCAGTATCAGCAGTTCTAATTGCACAAGCTTGCCCTAGTTGCATTATCATTTTCTGAGGAATTTTTCCCTGACGCATTGAAAAATCATTAACATAGGGCCACATTACCATTAAATTATAGAAATTGACATTAATAGCCTGTTTTATTTGTTAACAATGTAACAACCCAAGATTTTATAAGATATATTCTTTTTAATTTCGTTCATATATTATGTTGTATGCTACACCAAGATTATCTTGCGCTATACACAACACCATATTAACTTTCAGTATACACAACACAAATCTTGGATCGTGTTACACACAATTTCAATTTTGTTTGATAGTTGTTATTCTATGCAACATTGAGTGTGTATATATATATATATTCAATGTATTAATGAAATATGGTTGGATTTTGTTATACGCAACAACAAAGGAGCCTTGCACTTCACGCAACCCTGACATGGCTTTCACTACACGCAATCACTACCTTCCTCGAAAGCGTGTGTTGTATGCAATACCGGGTTTCACTAAACAATGATATATGGTTATAATATTATCATGAACTAGCCGTTATGAATAGTATTAACTACATTTTTTTTGTTTTATAACATTATTATTCATCTTATAAATTTTCTAAAAACATTTTATGTGAAAAAAATAATTTTTTTTTTGGTAAAATAAGTATTTTCCAAAAAATTCAGTTTTGCCTCTTTTTGATGGTGAACCCACATTAAATCTAGTTTTTGAAATGTTTATAAGTTCAATTTTAAAAAATAAACTTCTTCTTTTGAATCAGGATATAAAAATTTACATTGGATAATGTTTTGATATTTTTCTGATAACTATCATATTTTAATGAATATTAAAAACATGATATATTTTAATGAAAAATAAATTTTTTCATCGTAATAATTTATATTGTTAAATTATAATATTTAGTGGTTTTAATGTATAAATAGAATATATTTTTACCATTTAATTTAATTTATGTCATTAACATTGATTTTACCTTGAATTCTTAGGTTAATTCAATTCAATCTTTTGCAATGTTTTAACCAAAAACCCGTTTTCTTTCGACAACGAGATTAATTTAAATTTAATTTCTGCAACATTTGTGTATTGAATTTTTTAAAATGGATTCCATATTTGGAATCAGTTGGTCTAAATTATGTTAATAAGATACCTTTTATTTTTGGGCATTATGAATAGTAACTATGGTAAATTTTATTTACCATAGTTAAATGAAAATCGTGTAATTATGGGTAAATATAAGAATATATAATTACCCTAACACCGGAAAAAATTATATTTGATGACTAAAGGATGACCCATATCACCTAAGGTTTGCACTAGATTCCTTTTATGGACTTTGTTCCTTGAAAATAATATAATTATTATTAAAACCAATGAAAGTGACAACATGTCACTCTCTTAAATATTATAAGTATATTAATTTTAATTTAGTGATAAAAATCATGAAACTTAGAAAATGAATAGTCTACAGAAATATAATAAAGGTATCAACATCATATGAATTTATTTATAATTTTTAGGGATTAAATAATTATCATTAAAGGTGATATAATAGTGATGTTGAAATTATTTTATTAAGAGAAATATCAAATAAATATTTTAAAAATATTAAAATAAATATTATATGAACAATATAATGTTCTCCAATCCTTTTCTAGGTAAATATGACATGTTATGAATCTATTAAATATTTTAGTTTGAACATATCTTCTGTATATTGTTTATTTAAATTCAAATAAATGAATAGTGTCAAAATTGACACTATTGTTATTTTATAAAATTAACATATTATAAAATTGTTTAAAAATCAAAAAAATATTTAAAAATTATAAATTTAAATTTATATGGTCTAAAATCTCATAATGTGTCAAAATATGTAAAATTCACAACACATATGTAATTATTTATAATAATTTAAAATTTAGAATATTATTACCACAAATAATATTAAATTGATAAATAAGGATAAATCAAGTTGATAATGTTTAAAATAAATTCCTAACATGTGTAAGTTTTATTTTATGATGATATTACAACCCTATCTAATCTAAACTTCTAATGGAGTCATTTTTGGAGGTTTTTATGTGGGGTTCGAATTTATATTAAACTAATATTTTCTAGGATTCCAAAGGTGTCCCTATCCTCCCTTATAAAAGGGCACATCCTCCCTCTCCTCCTCACACGAATTTGAGCCTTCATTCACGTCCAAAACCTGCCCATTTCACTTTCCCACTTCCTTAGAAACCTACTAGAGGTACTGGTTATCTCAAAAGTCCAACTGCAGTGCCCTAAGAGAAAGTTTAAATGAGGCCCTTCGAGAAAGAGGTAATACCTTCTACCGTTTTCATCCAGTTCCATTCTTCTTCTACTCCCTCTTATTTAGTTGTTTCATGATGAAATAATAACATCAGTATCCCTCATATACTTATATGTTATTATAAATATGAAACAACCTTATTTATCCTTCTATCCATCCTAGGGAAAACAAAATCACCGCACATGTGTACGTATAGAATACCGTCTCCACGCCGTGGTGTAATCTTTTTTTCCACCAACACCATACATGGATGGGTATAATGGGGTAAAGAATAAATATATATGGTTATTATAACATGATACTGATTATGATATATTATACCATCCACTCCAATTCTATTCAATAATTATGGGAACGATATCATCGCTCGTCCCTACGTATGGACTACCATCTCCACGACGCGATGAGATTAATTCTGCATGTTAACCATACATGATTGATAATAAAGATTATATAATGAATAATAATGAAATATATGAAATAATAATTCTACTGGATTTATTTATATATATATATTTATGTCATCTATTTAGTTTCATTCAATTCAATAAGGAAACAAAAACAACGTTCATGCGTACGTATGGCCTACCTTCTCCAAGAACGGTGTATTTCATTCCTTTTATCGATCTATAATATATATGTATATGATGAATATATATTATATATACATGATATTTTACATTATGGAATTATTTAAATCAGGATATAAGTAATAATATCAAGAACTACAAGTCCAAACACATACGATAAATGAAATTATTTTACACAAAACACTGCTTTAACAAGGAATTTACAAAAGAACGGGTAATATAAAGTCATAAGTGAATCATATATGATATCATAACAATTAATATGATTATGTAACAAGTAAATGACATTATTTAAATCATTATACAGGATGTTCAGATCCATACGAAGCATATCGGACCTAAGGTAAGGGATAATTATTCCAATCTCATTCTTATCTGAGTTTGTTTATTCTTAAGTATTTACTGGGGTTATATTTATCATCCACATCCAAGTTTTATAAAAAAAAATCATGTATGTTTAAATTCCATTTTACCAATTATTGCCTTTTTTACTTTTACTACATGATATGTAATGAATCTTTCTTTTGTTTATGTTACGAGGTACATTTCTAACTTTTCCGGCAAAAGTACGAGAAGAATGTTTTTTTAACTTTTACGGCATGAAACGATTATTACGGTTTTATAAATCCTTATTTTAATGGATCTTCCTTCGAAATATTTCATGATTATTTTGAACAAAATATCCTTCTTTTAAAATTGCATGACTTTTTTTGAAATGAAATTGATTTTGAAGAATAAAGGATATTTTCCTCAATAATTCATTTCTAATCTTTTATCAAAACCATTTTCCATATAGGATGAAGTTATTTCATATGTGTATGTTTCAAGTTTATTGTCTATATTATTTATATGGTTTCACTTTTCTTATGATGAAATTTCCATTTGTTTTATATGTATAATGAGATGATGGGATGATGTTTATGAAACCCATTTTATTCATTTGGTTATGGTGAATGTTTTGAGTTTATTTTGTTTCACAAGTAAGAATGATTTCATTATGAGATGGGTGGGACCTATATATCCCTTCAATACATTGGGTAAAGATTTATATCTCATGAGATAGACATGGCTGGACCAGTATGTTAATCCAGATCAGTGTTACAGGACTGAAATGAGGAGTGAACTCGATTCAGAAAGGGACTTTGTCCACTAAGATGTTCTTGGCATCAATTCCTTGGATACTATGGAAATCATGACATGTGCTGAATGGTAGACACAATTACATGTTTTATTCCCATTATATTGTATCATGGTTGATGTTCCGTTATGATATATGCCTTATGTACTTCCACGATTTATGTCTTTGCTCAAGATTTTGATGTTTAAATTTCATGTTCTTGTTTTTGCTTTCAAATGTTTATGGATTGTTTTATGTTCTCTATGTTTTCCCTTAGTGAGCATTTGAGCTCACCCTTTTTATGTTTTATGTTCCCCAGGAAATAAAGAAAGGTTTTAGGTAAGGAAAAAAAAGGGAAGATATTTATGGGAGTTGTTGAAGATCATTCAACATGATTAGAAGTTTATATTCCAAGTTTCCAAAGACACTAAACTATTACGATCCTTGTGTGTCTATTTTTTTTATGTATTAAGTATTCCTCAAAATTAATGTAATGTCCATGTACGTCATGCTTCGGGTCTCTACAGTTGGTATCAGAGGAAACGTTTAGTTATCCTTTGGAAACTAGGATGCGACAACTTTAGTGAGAACCCTAGATATATTTATAAGCTATTTCTATGGATTTTATGAAGGTTAAGTATAAGTATAGGTTATAGTCCTAGAATTACAGTAACGATATTAGTATTAAACCTAAGATGTTAGATGATGAAGGTACTCCCCCCTTTATTATGTTATGTTCCATGTATAATTTTTTCCTCTCACAGAATTATTTTTGTGTTTTAGTCAATGGAGCATACCAGAAGGAATTCAGTTAACATTGAATCCAATGGAAAAAAATTGGTGACTATGAGCAATTTAATTGTGTAATTCCTAGAGAGAAAGATATTTTGATTATGCCGAATCAATCATCGCGATATATGATTAACAAGGTGAAATTTACTGGTATTCCTATTTCATCAAATAAGAGGAAGATAGACTTTTATGCATGTTCGCATGTTGTGGAGAATAAGGAAAGGATGATTGAGATTTATAAAGAAGGGAAGAAAAACCTTTAGTAATACCTCGAATGGAGGTTAAGATGTTATCTGTGTGGAGAAAAGGGTCATAGAGTGACAGACTGTTATGGAGTTCAATGTCTTATTTGTGGAGAACATGGGCATTACCTAACTAAATGACCTGACCAAAGAGGTTACTTCTAAATCAAGGAAGGACTTATTCCATGACAATCATTGAAGAGGATGTATTGATGTTTTTATGTATTGGTATTCAAGAATAATGTTTTTGAGGTACTTTTATGGTGTATTGAAATATTTTTGTATTAGTATATTGTGGTTTTCAGTAATTTTATGGTACCAGAAACCATGGAAAGTGATTGAGATATTTTTGGAAAGAAGATGATATGCCCATAATGATGGGATAATGAGAAGATGAAATGTTTGATAGTATTCATGAGCTCATGACTGATATAAGGACAAAATGATACCATGGTTTGAGTATATCAAAATTTGGGGATTTTGGTATGTGGAAATAGTTAACTTTTGAAAGCATACATGCCTTCAGTATGGTTCAATGGGTATTCATTTTTCCCGAGAATATAAGATAAAGGTATTCACATTTCTGGAATGCGATCAAAAAGATATATATTATGATATATGGGGGATAAATGATGGTATTCACGTGCTTGTAATGTGACATTTGAAGTAATCATTATCTTTATACTATGAGATTGGATAGATGTATTTTGAATAAGCCTAAAGATTGGAATGGATTATGTTGGACATCAGATAGTATTGATTAAGGCTATAACTTTTTTTCGATATTATTTCTGGAATGTTATAATAGTGTAGTTTTAGAAAAAAGGACAACCTTCAGGACGGGCGACAACACGTCGCATTATACACGGCTGTGGGAATCGAACCCACAACTGAAGTGCGATAGGCCTTTATCGCCTACCACTGTCCTACATGAAGTCCATGGTTATTAGAAACAAGTTTTATTTTATTAAGCTGTATGATAGATGAATTATAAGTCCATTTTTGGAATCATATACAATTAACCACACCATAGATGGACTTATGTATATTTGATAATTTTTTTCTAACCATTTGTATGAGACAGAAGGAATGACCGATCATTCTATCACACAATCTGCTAACACTTCATGAATGACAATTTCACCTTCATTTCTTTAAGATATGAAGTGGAAATTGTTCAATTCACGAAAAACAGTGAGATTGTACCAAAATCATATAAGTATTTATTTTAATTCATCAACTTTAGAGAAATGATCTTGAAAATTTTGTCCTAGTGCCCTCATATCCGATGAATCGGAAAGTACCCTAGATCATCACAAATTTATGGCTTTGTGATTGTTGGCTTTTTCATAGCCATGTTCTCTACCATTCTCCATCGGAACTTGATGGTTAGATTTCTCTTCCATATCCATATTTTCACCTATGTTCTCCTATATGGAAACCCAGTGATTAGAAAATTTGGGTAACTATTACGTTTCATACATTAGTTTTTAAATCTATGTTTTGGTATTTCATTTTATGATGTGGGTTTCAATTAAAGAAACTTTCAAGAAAAAAACCATGTATAACCCCGATGAATTTTGAGGGAGAAATTAATTTTAAGGGGGGTAGAATGTAACAACCTAAGATTTTATAAGATATATTCTTTTTAATTTATTTCATATCTTATGTTTTACACTACACCTAGATTATCTTGTGCTATACTCAACACCGTATTATCTTGTAGTATACGCAACACTAATCTTTGATCGTGTTACACACAATTTCAAGTTTGTTTGATAGTTTTTATTCTACGCAACATTGAGTGTGTATGTATATATATATATATATATATATTCAATGTATTAATGAAATATGGTTGGATTTTGTTATACGCACCAACAAAGGACTCTTGCACTACACGCAACCCTGACTTGGCTTTCATTACACGCAATCGCGACCATCCTCGATACAGTGTGTTGTACGCAATACCGGGTTTCACTAAACAACGATATGTGGTTATAATATTATCACGAACTAGACTTTATGAATAGTATTGAATACATTTTTTAATTTTATAACATTATTATTCATCTTATAAATTTATTTATAACATTTTATGTGAAAAAAATAAATTTTTCGGATAAAATAATTATTTTTCAAAAAATGCAGTTTTGCCGCCTTTTGATGGCGCACCCATATTAAATCTTGTTTTTGACATGTTTATAAGTTAAATTTTACCAAATAAACTTCTTATTTTGAATCAGGATATAAAAATTTACATTTCATAAAGTTTTGATATTTTTATGATAACTTTCATATTTTAATGAATAGTAAAAAAGACGCTATATTTTAATTAAAAACAACTTTTTTCATTGTAATAATTTATATGGTTAAATTATAATATTAAATGGTTTTAATGTATAAATAGAATAAATTTTACCATTTAATATAATTTATGTCATTATCATTGAATTTACCTTGAATTCGTAGGTTAAATCAATTCAATCATTTGCAAAGTTTTAACCAAAGACCCGTTTTCTTTGGACAACAGGATTAATTTTAATTTAATTTCTGAAAATTTTGTGTATTGAATTTGAAAAAATGGATTCCATATTTGGAATCTGTGGGTCCAAATTATGTTAATAGCTACTTTATATTTTTGGGTATTATGAATAGTAACTACGGTAAATTTTATTTACCATTGTTAAAGGTAAATCGGGTAATTAAGGGTAAATATAAGATTATAAAATTACCCTAACACCTGCCAAAATTATATTGGATGAATAAAGGATGACACATATCTTCAAATTGTGGGAATAGTTTTATTTTAAGGAATTGTTTCCTTGAAAATAATATAATTATTATTAAAACCAAAGAAAGTGACAACATGTCACTCTCTTAAATCTTATAAGTATATTAATTTTAATTTAGTGATAAACTTTTTGAAACTTAGAACATGAATAGTATCAATAAATCTAATAAAATTATCTACATAATATGAATTTATTTATAATTTTTAAGGATTAAATAATTATCATTAAAGGTCGCATAATAGTGACATTGAAATTATTTTATTAAGAGAAATATCAAATAATTGGTTTTAAAAATATCAAAAATAAATATTATATGAACTATTTAATGTTCTCCACTAATTTTATAGATACATATGACTTGTTATGAATCTATTAAATCTTTTATTTCGAACATATCTTATGTATATTTTTTATTTAAATTCAAATAAATGAATAGTGTCAAAATTGACACTATTGTTATTTTATAAAAATAACATATTATAAAATTGGATAAAAATCAAAAAAATATTGAAAATTATAAATATAAATTTATATGGTCGAAAATTTCATAAAGTGTAAAATTATGGAAAATTCACAACACATATGTAATTATTTATAATAGTTTAAATTTTAGAATATTATTACCAAAAATACAATTAAATTGATAAATAAGGATAAATCAAGTTGATAATGATTAAAATAAATTTCTAACATGTCTAAATTTTATTGAATGATGATATTATAACCCTTATCTCATATAATATTCGAATTTAGTCATTTTTGGAGGTTTTTATGTTTGGGTTGAATTTATATTAAACTAATATTTGTGAGGATTCCAAAGGTTCCCCTCTCCTCACATATAAAAGGGCACCTCCTCCCTCTCCTCCTCACACCAATTTGAGCCTTCATTCTCGGACAAACCCATACCATTTCACTTCCCCAGTTCCATAGAAATTTATTAGAGGTACTGATCTTCTCAAAAGACCAACTCTAGTACCCTAAGAGAAAGTTTAAAGGAGGCACTTCGAGAAAGAGGTAATACCTTCTACCATTTTCTTCAAGTTCCATTCTTCTTCTACTCCATCTTCATTAGTTGTTTCATAATGAAGTAATAACATCAGTATCCCTAATATGCTGATATGTAATTATAAATATGAAACAACCCTATTTCACCTTCTATCCATCCTATGGAAAACAAAATCACCATGCGTGCGTACGTACGGAATAATGTTTCCATGCTGTGGTGTAATCTCTTTTTCCACCAACACCTTACATGGATGGGTATAATGGTGTAAAGAATAAATATATATGGTTATTATAACATGATAATGATTCTGATATATTATACCATCCACTCCAATTATATTCAATAATTATGGGAACGATATCATCGCTCATGCGTGCGTACGGACTACCGTCTCCACGACACGATGAGATACATTCTCCATGTTAACCATATATGAATGATCATAAAATATATATAATGAATAATAATGAAATATATGAAATAATAATGCTACTGGATTTATGTATATATATATATATATTTATGTCATCAATTTAGGTTCATTCAATTCAATAAGGAAACGATAACAGCGTTCATGCGTACATATGGCGTATCGTCTCCATGAATGGTGTATTTCATTCCTTTTATCAATATATAATATATATGTATATGATGAATATATATTATATATAAATTATGTTCTAAATTCTGGAATTATGAAAATAAGGATATAAGTAATTATATCAAGAATGACAAGTCGAAACACATACGATAAATGAAATGATTTTACCCAAAACGGTGCTTTAACAATGAATTTACAAAAGAACGGGTAATATAAAGTCATAAGTGAAACATATATGATATCATAACAATGAATATGATTATTTAATAAGTCAATGACATTATTTAAATCATTATATAGGTGGTTCAGATCGATACGAAGCATATTGGACTAGAGGTAAGGGATAATTATTCCAATCTCATTCTTATCTGAGATTGTTTATTCGTAAGTATTTACTGGGGTTATATTTATCATCTATGTCCAACTTTTATAAAAAAGATTCATGTATTTTTAAAGTCCATTTTACCGATTTTTGACTTTTTGACTTTTACTACATGGTATGTAAGGAATCATTCTTTTGTTTACATTACGAGGTACTTTTTTGAATTTTCCAGCAAAAGTACGAGAAGAATGTTTTTTAACTTATACGGAATGAAAGGATTTTTACGGTTTTAGAAATCTTAATTTTCATGAAGATTCCTCCAAAAGATTTCATGACTATTTTCAACAAAATCTCATTCTTTTAAAATTGCATGACATTTTTTGAAATGAAATTGATTTTGTAGAAGAATGGATATTTTCCTCAATAATTCATTTCAAATGTTTTGTCAAAACCATTTTCCATCTAAGATGTCATTATTTCATATGTGTTTTTTTCTTGTTTAATGTATCTATGATTTACATGGTTTCACATTTATTATGATGAAATGTCCATTTGATTTATATGGACTATGAGATGTTGGGATGATGTTTATTAAACCCTTTATATTCTTTGGGTTATGGTGAATGTTTTAAGTTTATTTTGTGGCACATATAATAATGATTTCATTATGAGATGGGTGGGATCTATATATCCCTCCAATGCATTGGGTAAAGATTTATATCTCATTATATAGTCATGGCTGGAATGGTAAGTTAATTCGGTTCAGTGTTACAAGAATTAAACGAGTAGTGAACTCGATTCAGAAAGGGACTTTGTCCACTAAGATGGTCTTGGCAGCAATGCCTTGGATACTATGGAAATCATGACATTTGCTGAATGGTTTCCACAATTACATGTTTTATTCCCATTATATTTTATCATGGATTATGTTCAATTATGATTTATTCCTTACATACTTCCATGATTTATGTCTTTGCTCAAGATTTTGATGTTTAAATTTCATGTTCAAGTTTTTTCTTTCAAATGCTTATGGATTGTTTTATGTTCTCTATGTTTTCCCTTACTGAGAGTTTGAGCTCACCCTTTTTAGGTTTTATTTTCCCTAGGAAATAAAGAAAGGTTTTCGGTAAGGAAAAAAGGGGAAGATATTTATGGGAGTTGTTGAAGAACTTTCAACATGATTAGAAGTTTATATTCCATGTTTTAAAAGATACTAAACTATTACAATCATTGTGTGTCTATTTTTGTTATGTATTAAGTATTCCCCAAAAGTAATGTAATTTTCATGTACATCAAGCTTTGGGTCTCTAAAAACAATCACAATCACGACGACCTTTATTTCCACAATTGTAGCAAACCTCATTCCTTTTAATTATGCACCAGGGGGTTTCCTTCTACAATTATCACAGAAAGGAAGGTCAAATCTTCCCCTCTTCCCTTTTTCCTTATATCAATTTCTATTTTTTTTGTATCCCTATTTTTCTTTTCATTTTCATTTAAATTAATAATACTTAGAAAATTATTTTTCTTTTTTTATAATAGATGATTCTATATCTTCATATGATGGGAAATTCTGGGAGAGTAGTTTTGTTTGGATGAATGGTATTAAACCATTAAATAATCGACAAATATTTCTCCTAGGATTATTATTGTAGTCCACAACATGTTGTTATATACTTGTGAAGTTAGCTTAATACTTTGAAACATTATCATCCTCTTTTTTCTTCATATTCAGAAACTCCCTTTTCACATCTTCACGTTGTTCATGTGTAAGGTATTTTTTCAGGAAAAAATTCATTAAATCCCACCATTCCATCTCTTCTATTTTTACTCTTCCTTTGTGTTTGGGATCAATGACCACCACTGATCCGCATATCTGAATAAACGATAAACTAGCATTAAAGCATTCTCTCTTTCGTTACATCCCAAAGAAAGTAATATCTTCTCTAGGGAACATTTCCACTACTCAGGTACAAGTGGGTTAGCAGACCCTTTGAAAGATGGATGTTGTTGTCACATAAAATAGTTTAACATATCTCATCAATAGTGTGGATCTGATTTCTCTGTATGAGCTAGTGTTTTATTCATAACCTGATTCAAATATCCTAGTATAGTTATAATCTACTTATCCATAGCCGTATATCCCAAGACAACATCATTATCATGCATAGGAGGGAAACCCCTACATGGGATACACACATTCATGTGGTTTCAATTCCTACCACTTAGATCCATTTCATAATAATGGAGTACACTATATAATGTTATTAATCATAATGTATTATCTCAATGTTGAAAAATACCTAGCATAAATTTAAATCCTATGAATTGTAAATCCCATAACAATAAAAATTGTTTCATTGGGAAAATATTTACATTTAAATCCTTCATAATAGCTTGTAACAAAATTGTGAATTATGCTAAGAATATCCCACAAGAGTGTCAAACTAGGTGTGTAGTAAGGTATATTATCATGTACCATGATACACCAGGTCAAGCCCAAAACACTATCTCAAAATATGAAGACCTAGGTATATCTTTCCAAGAAAAATGTCCACATGTAGTATCAAGAATGAGATTTATATTCTTGAAATATCTACATAGTATATTCATTACAAAAATTATAGGATGTTCTTGTATGGTTATCTTTAATGTCTATCTAAGAGGTTTCTTCCCAATTCTACATTTTCTAAATATATTTTTCCATGTTTTCAACTAAACATTTTTTGATACAAACTGTAAATACCTTACCACAGTTACCTAGAGATGGTGTTTTATTTTAATACATTGGATTATAAACAAATAATATATATCTTAAAAAAACGAGTAGTTTAGTTACTTTGGAAACAATATACATACATAAGTGCAACATTAGAACATGAAAAAAATAATTTATCTTTTGTTGGTAACATACACCACTCTATGATTATCCCTAAAAATAATGATAATATACATCTTCATGTCCTGGAAAAAAATGAAACATCAGAAGGGGTGAGGTCAGATGCTCTGTAAGGGTAAACAATGTAGTATAAGATAAAATAAACAATAGGCTTGTGAAATAATTGAATCCCATGCCAATAAAAATAAACATGTACCTAATATTGTGGGAATATGAGCTTAGTAAATATTACCACAATAAAATATAATCAGGGGTATTATACTAGTCGAATAACCTGATGAACTAAAAATTTCAATCTTCATAATGAGGGAAATTCATATGCCGGATAATCTGAAAAAAACTGTCATAGCCTAGGCCATGACATCTAAAAATAAATAATTCTATGACCAAATCCATATATATAAATGGATAAGGCCTCGACCAAGCCCATATCTATTTTTCTCCCGAGACCTACAAATCCATATAGGGTCGATAGTGGGCCCCCAAAATCACATAATAAGACAAATTAATTCTTCATATGAACTGGTATATTCATAAACAATATATACATTCATATTGTAACTAACATATGAAATAAAAATAAATTTTCTGGAAAATTATGCACAAACAGTAACCTTTCAATGTAAATTGGTAATGTTTTTAAGATAGCACATCCATAGTTAAACTAATCATAAAAAGTTTAATTAAATGTTGTAGATAATATCATAAAACTTAATACCAATAGTACATGATAATCAATAGGAGTGTTGAAATAGATGAATATACTCTAATAAGATCATCAAGTAATTCCTCAGATAAATACTAGTTTACTTCGAAATGAAGAGTTCTTTTGGAAATTTATTTTTATAAAATCAAGAGATAATTTTGAGAGTATTTTTATAATAAAAATCATAAATTAGGGAAACTAATTTTTTCTAAAAACAAATTATAGAATTCCATTTAAAATAGGTATGAAATTGAAAAATTACCAGGAATCGGGTTTGAATTCCGTAATGAATTTTGAAAGATCCATTTAAAACATGTAAATACCATTAAAGAAAGAAGAATAATAGTTTGTAGACATACATATTACATTTAAAAAATTATGAGTATTACATAATAATATTTAAGAAATTAATTGGGATAAAGGGAGGAACAGAGTAACCCGAAATAGAATGGAGGTTCGTGTAGGAAACCCTTACCTAGAGACTAAAGGTGTTACTCACTATATCATAATGACCTAAATAATCAAATTTAGGTTAATAAAATAATTATTTCATAACCTCTTCAATAGTAAAATGATATGGTATAACATTATTAGGTTCATTAATGGTCTTTTCATGGGTTAAGAGATTCAATTTCATTGTTTGGGAGAGTTTTCTTGCTTTGTTTAAATGATTTGATTACTTATATTACTGTATGGATAAACATGAAGAATTAGAATGGTTGTCCAGAATATAAGATGTATGTTATTAGTGAAAAAATATAATATTAAATGATTATAAAATTTCATTCGTTATTGGGACTGATGATGGATCTTTATATAAAACCTTAATGATAATTGTTTGGGATAATTACCTGTTTCTGATCATAACAAACTCATTTTGATTTATAAATTATTATCCTGTTTTAAAAATGATACCATGACCTTAAATAATCTATATTGAATATACTATAGTTTGGTTAAACCATCAATATGGTATCATGACAAGAATTTATGATTTCCATAGAAATTGAAATCTAATCATTCTTGAATGTGATAAATTAACACAACTAATATGGTTTTTTCATTTCTAGAATAAAAGAATGGGAAAGGAGAGACGATGAAGAAATTTTCCTTTATCATACCAAATTTACTGTAAATTTAACATACTAGAGTCAAAATAATATATGGATTAATGATGGTGAAGAAAGAAAATGAAAATAACGGAACATGAAATAATAAAATTGAAATATCGAACATAACACTTGATGTAATCTTCCCTAAGAGACTCTTTATGGGAGGTTTTTTGGTATTTTTATAAGACCAAGGGTTTTTGGATATGGGGGAAGATTGTGGGAGGATATTTGATAAGAATTTTGACAAGGCATAAGGATTGTGATGAGTGAATAGAAGTGGAAGTGAGGGGGGTATATAGTGGAGGAGAGGATTGAATTTGAATATATAATTCATTAATTAATTATTTCCTCATGAAAAGCAATATTGTTTGATTTATGTTACCAAAAATAGTAATAAGTTCAAATGATTTTTAACTTAGTGGGATTATATCATCCTTGCATCAGATATGACCCAATAAATCATATATTTACCATTTACTATAAATTATCATATTTTACAATTCACCCAAAATTCATCTATATAAAAAAAACTAAAAACACACACTAAACATTTATCAGTGTATAAAATTAAAAAATTAAATACATATTTTGGAAAAAAAAAATTAAATATTTTTAATTTATTTTATAAATAAAATCAATATTTATTTGAAAACACAACATATTAACTATAACTCTTATATTTAACAAAATGAAAATTTATTCAAGGTCCAATAAAATTTTCTTATATACATATGATAATAAAATAAATATTTATAATTACATTTTATGAAAATACATTTCTATTTTATATTATTAAATTATTCATATTATTTTAATTAAAATATTTATCATATTGAAAAATACCAGCACATAAACTATGACCATTTTTTAACTTTTGATATGTCTAAATTGTATTTATACATTCCAAAATGAAGTATCAAATTTTTCGTTTATTTTTATTTTCATTACTATTTATATGAGTAACATTACTATTCATAACGGTATGTTACTATTCACAAGGTTGTGTAACTATTCAATAAAAACTATGTTGATTCTCTAAGACTCTTAATATCCCACCAAATGCACCCTTGTATGTCAGTTTTTCAAAATTCAAATCACATAGGTGGTATAATTATGTTTATTGGATTGGTTATAAATAGTGGTGTTTCGTAGACACTCAGTGGTTCATGCATTCAATATTAATTTTTTTTACAGAAACATGGTCAGTTACATACATAATAAAAATTCTTATATTAATTAAAAGTATTATAATTTGAAAAAATATATACATTAGATAACTATAATATGTTAATGTGGACCCGATCGACACATAAGAATACTTATTCTAACCGAAAGATAATATAAGTAATGAAATATAATTTCATAAAATTAAACAACTTATAAAATAGGAAGGAAATATATTTTAATAAATAGTTATAGAAATTTCATATATTTATAGAATACAGTTATCTCGTATCGAATATAAAAATTTGACTATTTAGATAGTAATCCAGCTATTAAAATGTGGATCATATAATATTTGAAAGTTTCATGACATTTTAAAATAATCCTCACTATTCGAAATCTATAATAATATTTAGATATTTAATAATATAGTAATGTGAAATTTTTATTTCATGAAATATGTAAATAAGTATTAAAACAATAATAAAAAAATTGATTATCGCTGTGTAAAACATATTTTTTTATTTCATATAAAAAAATATCATCTCGTGAATTACAATTTATTTTAATAAAATCTATTTGTTGACTAATATAATTAAGCCTAATAATAAAAATGTGATTTTATGGGATCAAATATAATATATTATTGGGTTATAAATAAGAACATAATATTAAATTGTTATTTTTTATAATAAATAAGGATTATATTTATAATTTAAATATGTCATATAAAAAATATCATGATTAAATTGATTTTATATTTAGATTATTATATCAGGATAATTATTAGGTAATGATTATTGGATTTCTCAAAAATTTTGGATATTTTTTAGAATATTGGGAAATAATAAAATATTTTATTTAATGTTAAAAGTTAAATAAATAATTTAATACATGTCAGATGATTTATAAAAAAATTATCTAAAACTCACATTCCAAAATTACTATATTAAGTCACATGAATCATCCCTGAAACTTTTCTTTAGAAGATATAATTATCAAATGAAGATTATAATCAAAAGGCTCATCCACTCCCCATATAAATATATCTGGTAACCACCCCTTCTCCAGATTCAATTTAATCCTTAGATATTACCACAATATTACCCAAATATATCTTAATATCCCTCCACATAATCGTTGAATAAATTTTTTATTAAATTAACCAATACAAAGAAACAACATGTGGACGACTTTGTAGTGACATCTAAATGAGATGGTCACACATTCAACAAATAATTTATTAATCCATTCCATATATATCATCCTTGGTCACTTATTATTCATGGTGGTGTCATAATATTAGTAATTTTAATATTCTAATATTTATATATATATAGAATATCCCCTCCCAGTCTTCTAATATTATAAAAATTAATAAATCATCCATATTATAGTTAGATCATTTTCTTTCTTGGAAATGAGTTTTTGTTTTCACTTATCGCCATTAGTGAAAGTTTAAATTGTCATAATATATATGAAATTACATATAATGGAATATAATTTTCTCTTTCAAATTTTTAATGTCATCATTTCCATAAAATTAATGGAATCAATATATGTTCATCATGGAAGGTAACCTTAATAAATGAACTATCCAACTAGTTATAAAACCTATACACTCTTACCATGATTATTTGGGATTTAATTCCCTTATGTTAATACCATTGAACTTATAGAAATAAATGAACATCTAAAAATACCATATATATAATTATTTAATCATTCCATAAGAATATCCATAATTATCCACATTTCATCTAACCTCATAACGATGAAACTAACTCCATATAAATAAAAATATTAAATTAAGTATTCTATAAAAATAATTCTACATATTCATAATATAATTTTGGTACATAAAATGCAGATGGAGATGGCTCTATGTTAATTAGTTTATTAATATAAATTTAAAATTGCAAATTTGTAATTATTGTGAAGAATGATTCTGGAGGAATTGTAAGGGAACTATTTAGAACCCCCTAATTTCATTGGGTTCATTCCTTTATCACTCTAATACTATTTATCTATATATTTTACATTATCAAATCCTTATAGATTCAATATACATATATAAAAAATATTAAATTATCATATTCACCCTATGTTTGATGGGGATATACATTCCAAAAGACGATTTTATAAATTTATTTAATAAAGTCTATCCTAATTAATGAGAACTTCTCTAACCATTAGTCCACTTATGTAACATTTTTTCATGTTTGCTTCAAATTCATCAATAAAATTAATAAAAATAATACTATTTATATAACCACTAAAGATAACATCATTATAACTACCTGATCTATAACAAATTAAATTCCCATTTTAATGAATAAATTTATTATTAAGTAAGATAGTTACAGAAAATTCTCAAATTAAAATGTCAATATTATATCATTAAAAAATATTGGTTAATAGAAGAATAATATTGTTAACCATCATAACCATTGTAAATATATATGCATTAAAATGAACATCGTTATTACTATATATTAAGGGTTAAGATATAAACTATTTTAAAGGGACCATGGAGGGGATAACCAAAAAATTAAGATAATTCCCATTGAGTCCAATTTATAAGTGATTACAAGGGATTTGTAACAACTAATATTTTCAGATGATCAATCCCAAGATGATATTCAAAAATAAAATCTAGAACTAAAATGATAATACATTACAAATAATCTTTTCAGATCATATCTGAAACAACTTTAGCCAAACCACTGTATAAAATCACTACTATCACACACCTAACCCTTTGAGTGTACACTGGTGTGATTGGAGTTTATGCATCTATACCCCATATATATTAATCTATAAAATTTATTTTTTAATAGATGTAATGGTTTCCTTTATCCGATTTTATATTTAATTTTTAATGATTCTATATTGAGTTTAATTATAATAAATTTTTGATAGTTGCAAATAAAAATTGTATATATGGTAAATATATACACTCAAGTAAGATACACATATGATAATTTCATTAAATATAAAAATAAATAATATTTTAATAAAATATATTTATTAATTATTATTTATATTGAAATTTCTAACAATATAATGTAATGATGTTCAACGTAGTTTCTATAAGGGGAATAATGTTTTTAGTATCTTAAAAACTTTTAGTTTTCATTATGTATGTATTTTTTTATCAAATGAAAAATATTATTGATATGATATTATTTTTATTAAAAAATTAATTTTGTTGAGGTCGTTATATTGAAATATTCCATGGATATTTTGTTAAATTTTTAAAGAGAACCAAATTTTTGGGAATATTAAAAAGGATATAAATTTTGGAATTGTAGCTTAACATCATAACATCCCAAAAAGTTATTCTTATATTATATAATAAGTATCCATGAAAATTATATGTATCTTATTTAATATAATCAATTTAAGATATTATTTTTTAAATTTTAAAACAATATATAGAATCTTACAGAACCGTAATAATATTACAATGTTATAAAATCAATTATTTATTGACATGACTCAAATCCAAAATAATCATGGTATTATATTAATATGATTAGTACACTATATTATATAATATTGGAAACCACTATGTATTTGAAAAACATGTGACTCAATTCGTGAGAATTTTTATGGTATTGATTATTTTGTCATGTATATTCCAAAAATATGTTTAGAAATTAACCAAAAATCCCCCCTCAGTTTCATCAAATACCCACTCATCCTCCCACTTTTATTCACTAAATATCCATTTATTATGAGTTTACCCTCCCTATACCTATCAAATTCCCTCACAATGTGTTCATATTCCCATTAAATGATACTTTCAATCATTTACATGTTCCCACTCAAGTAAATGGATCATCTTATAGCCATTACTATTTATAAAACACTCTCATTTCTAATACTTTTGATTTTCCAATGGTCATGTTGTAATATGTTTTTAAGCATCACATTTAATGACCATATGAACCCCTTCTAATAAAATAATTCATTTTTCTCTCATTGATATATTTTATGAACCTTCATGCCCATATGTTATGCTATGGAAAATATCATGTGATTTTATTAGCCACTATTTTTCATGTTGAAAAATCATTCCCATTTACAATCTATGGTATTCACCAAAATGAATCTATCCATATCTTATTTGGTACATACCTATTTCCTTCTTAATAATGGAATTAAAAGTGATAAATTATGTTCTTATGTTTTATGATATGTATGGAACACAAATTAATTAAGATCATATGAATGTGACTGGTGTACCCATATTTATATTAACTGAAAATTATATTTTCATTTTATTTTCAAATCCTTTTTTGGGTGAGTAGGAACCAAGACATACAAGACATTACCGTATCAAAAAAATAAAAAGCCAGCTAGGACGATGATCGCTATCATTCAAATCTCACAGCCACACCTGGACACTTTTAGTTACAGGTACAAGCTTATCAAGCCTCCACGAGCCACACCCCCAAAATAAACTCAATAAGTCACCACCATCATCATCTTTTTCATACATCATGAGCAGGAATCCATCAAACATTATTGCCACATCTTTAAACAAAAATACAGAAATAATCATCACCCTTTCCATTTTCTAATCAGTAAATCATTGTCGTCCCACATCAAATATCATCAACCTCATATGGATAAACCTCACATACCTTCACACCCTAACAACTATACATGTCACCTCCCTTCGATAGCGAGACACATCACCTAGAACATTGATGTCACCATAGGTCCGAACATCACAAGCCCCGTCATCCCATTCTAATCTACACTCTAGGGTCGAACACCATCAATGAACATCCACAATGAAGAAAAAACAAGAAACAGATCTGTCGTGATAGGTAAAAACAGATCCAAATGAAAGCTAAAATCATTAGAAGGAAACCCACAAACCGATGAATCAAACTAGACCACACATAGAACACCATCGAACAACAAATCCCACATCCCAAAACCACAGAAAATTCCATGATCTGTGTCCAACTCGGAGTAGAGAAGATGGTCTTTAGGTTAGTGAAGGGATTAAAAATGCCTTGGCCTCTGAACAGTAGCAAAGAGATGAGATTGAAACCTGCATCTGAATATAATAACTTGATGATATAGTGTCTCCTAAAATACCCTTGACCACTAGACCACATATCCCCAAAAAACTAAGAATCCATATCTCTAGATCCAACCTGGAGAGGCATCGTGTTACGAGAGTTCCGAGAAGGGTAGAATGATTCGGGGCCTTTGACAGTGGAGGCCATCGACGGAAGCAACAAAACCACCGCCAGAGCATCAAAGAAGAAGACTACTCCTCTAAGGAGGACTCAAATATTACCATGAAAAACCAAATTGTGGAGCCAAAAAACAAAACAGGAAGGTGAGATGGGAAGGAAGGGGGGAGAAGGAGATAAGGTAAGAAGAGAGAACACAGATGAGCCATTGTCCCCAAGTAGAGGGTTTTAGGGGGAAACCCTAGAGGATCCTAGATCAACAGCGAGGGGGGATTATTCTTTCATGATATGACTATTAACTATAATGTTTTAATTTCATTGGGGGGGTGGAATTATTCCTTCTTAATATGAATTTTATCTACCATGTATTAATTTCTTCTTATTTTGAATTGTTTTTTCATTGTTGGTATTTATAGAACAACCATTACTTATACAAATCCCTAGACTATGACATACAATTTTTTAAGAACAATATAATTTAATGGATAATTGTAGAGTTTTTATATAATATATATTAAATACATATTTTCTATTGTTGTTTATTTATTTCCAAATGACTACAGAAAATATGACTCTCGATCTTGTGGGTTTGAATTATGTGTATATTTATGAATTAAATCATTAATTATGGGGTTTTAAAGATATCTTTTGTAATTTTTCTAATTAAAGTGAGGTTTAATTATATTATTCGGTTAGGATCAAGAAAAATTAATAAAATAATTGTGTGTAAAAAAGGACCACACCCCGAAATTATTATAAAGTATTGAGTTTGTTGTTTCCATGAAAATTAACTATCTAGATCCTACAATATATTATTGTTCTATATAAATGTTACCTATTTGTAATTGTAATATCTATTCAATTAATTTCATTTATTTATTTTCCAATGATTATTTCCAATTTTTATCCTTTTAAGGGAAATACCACATGGAAATTGGAATATTTTGGAGGTTTTATGCTCTAGTCATTATTGGAATATGGTTTTCCTAACCTGCATATCCCTCGAGTGGAAACTGTGAAAACCTAGATTGTAAGGGTTTATAAGGTTGGTACCATGTTTGACAAATGGCTCACCTCCATAGGAAAAAATTAGAATATTAGACAATGAGTTCACTAATGGAGGATAGTTTGGGTTCACAATTTGTCTAACAATGTGGCACTTCCAAGCTAACCATTTGCACATAATTTTTTATTTTTGGAAAATAATTTTAAAATCCCAAACCTCTTGGATAAACCCCTGCTCAACCCCCATTCAGTATAAATTTTTTTCATTAGCTATGATGGATCCCATGGAGTGAGTTAATTCCATCCTAACCTTTCTCTTGGTAGATCAATACATGGGTGATCATGTTTAATATGATCCAGTAATATGAACCCTATCTATCTTGTATATTGAAATCTCACCTTTATTCACCCTTATATTTTGATATATTTCAATATATTTTAGGGATCTAAACTCAGGTTAAATGGATCATGATTCTAGTTCAGGTATATTTTTCTATAACACTATCATTCTTCATTGAAAAAATCATGTTGGTGGTGCTAACAATTGATTTTGTTATTAATTTTATTTGGTTATATTTATTATTTCTATATACTTAACTTAATAATTTTTATATATTTTTAAATTACTATTAATTGATTTATGAAAACCCAATTTGATGTGATTTAAAATTTGAATTTAAAATCTCATTGATTTCCATAATATTCTACAAATTACAATAGGATTGTAATTTGGGGATTACATTGAATTATTTGAATTGGAGGAATGATTATAGATATATATTTATAAATGTGGAATAAAATTTAAATGATAAAATCTACTATTGGGTTTTCATTGAAAAGCAAGAAATGATGAAAAAAATTATGGTTTGGTTTTGAAATTAATTTGACATATTGAAACAAGAAATTTTTAAATGTAAGTATAAATTAGGTTTGATATGAAATGAGATTATTTCCACATTTATTATTTATTGAGTGAGAGAATGAGATCATGATTGGTCAATGAATTGTTTGGGAAAATCTTGGTTTTATGTTAATTACCTATAAATGGATTGATTATGATAAAACATAATAAAAAATAGTTTGTCAGATCATGTCACTAATGTGATGTTGATGAGTCCTATTTGGCCAAAGCTAGAGGGATGTCTTTAAACAAATAATACATGATCACTAAAATGAAATTTTGTTAATCCTATAATATGAAATTATCATACTATAAGGTAGATTCAATAATTTCTTATTGAGATTATTTTGATATATATTCCTTCTATTATGAAAATTTTTTACACGTGTATAATTATTTATATGTATTATATTGTATAATAGTGTTAATTTTAATTAGGGTTGAAATTGATTCCATCAATATTAAATGAAATATTGTTTTTTTTTTCAAATATGAAATTGGATTTCAAAGAACTATATTATTAAAAACTGAATTTAGGATTTGTTTTATTTTTAAAGAATAATTTTTTACAATAGTTTATGTGACCGTAGTTGGAGTTTTACGTAAAACCCTATGTTATCCATCCAGTTTTTGTAGATATCCTTTGTCTAGGTTAATGCATAGGGGAATCATTTCTCAGTGGTTATGGATGTTTTTGATCCTTTGGATTTGGAGTGATACTTCATTTCAGATGTTTGAGATTTATATTTCTAGTTTTTAATTAATTTGATGATGTATTATTTTGATTTTTTAATATATATTAGGTTTCATGTCAATTGTTCATTTGGTGTGTTGAACACTATGAGTTGTTTTTTGATGTTATGTTATTTTTTGGAAAATTTGTACCCTTCATTATATTATATTAATGTATGTTCTATTAACCAAAACATGGGGACCAACAACCCACTTTAAGGCTAGTAAAAGTAGTCTTGGGTATCAGGGTACTTGGGTGAACTTGCTGGTTCCAGAGATTGTTGTATCAATGGAATGTTATGAATCATTCCATTATGTTATTATGTAGGTTACATTATCTTGTATGGAGTTAGGAGGTGGTTATGATGGTGTTCCTAGAGATCCCTCGTCGTAACGAGCATTAAATAATTAATATTGGTCCTAGAAAAAAAATGGAAGTATTATTATTATTTATATATAATTTTACCTTATTTTTAATTTCAATATGTAAAAATACAAATATATATATCTTATCTTTTGAAAATAATTTCACTATTTTTCTTGTTTGATTTGTTGATCCGAGTAATATTCTGATGTCAGAAATGTGGTTTGTTAATGTTGTGTATAATCTATCATCTGAGAATACACATGAATTTGAACTTATAGTTATGTTATAATGAACCATAAGGATTGAATCCTCCTATAAAATGGAATCTTGTTGACATTATAATTTATGTTTTCCAAGATATATGATAAGAAACATCACCTAATCTCATTCATTCTCTAGTAATGGAACAACATTTCTATAAATCTTAGAATAAATTCTTGGTGTTCATTATCTAGTAAGTAAATACTCGAAAAAGATCAAATGATCCACATAATTATTAGAATTTATTGATATATATATATATATATATGACTTTTTGAAACACTTGATTCTATTAAGGTGTTGTATTCCACCTCCTAGTTAGAGGGACATATCCGGAGATGATGGAGATCAATGGTGAATGTGAAGAAGCATGTGGGAATAGAGTTGGTAGATATTACTTTTAAATGAATATATCAGTTTTATATAGTTATTAAGGATTATTCCATTTCTATGGTGTTTTCAAAACTCAAGGAGGCTAACAGAACTATGATAGAGTTTGGAAACCGCTTCAAAAAAATGTGAAGATTTCATCTATGATTGTATTAAAGGATGATATTGTGATAATATGGTTTGAAAATTGCTTTCAGTATGATATTCATTATTAGGTTTTATTATTGTAAGAAGATTCTAAGGATGATGACTTGTATTAGTCTTTGAAAGTTGATATTAACCTCGCTAGTATGTTAGCATTGACAGGGGTTCCATTCCCCCCACAAGGAACATCTATTTTTTCCTTTAATGTAAATAAAATGTTTGATGAGTATCATGGTTTATCTTCATAGAATGATTTTTCAAAACATCTTTGAGTAACTAGAAGTCGACCTTTGACATGTTTCAAGGGTAGAAATCATGGTCATTTGAATTGTGTTTGCATTGAGACACCTAATATCTACGGCTACTATGGGAACTCTTGCCACAACTAGAAATTATTAAATATATTATCCTACCCTAATAGTTTTACAATATCATTATCTTATAATTATACTTAGTTGAAATTAGATGATTCATGAACAATGTCATTCCAACCATATGTTTCCAAAAATAAAATTATTTATGTAGTGTATGATTCCTGAGAATATGTAGACACGGGTCCAAAATATGTGAGTGGAAACATCACTATACTGTTATGTTTAGTGACTAATTTTTTTTATACCAGTACATCTCATTCATTTATTTCAACTCATATTTTGTACATTATAAATATTACAATAGATGTTTTATTTTATGTGATGGATACCAGTACAACCCTATGAATAAAGATAGATCAAGGTCCCAATTGAAATATTTTTTTAACTATTTTTGATATTAGGATTAATAGGGATTTTAGGGTTCTCAGTGAAAAACATATTGATTCCATTTTTTTGGATTTATTGTATCATTGATAATATGGGTCAAATTGATTCTTATCTTTAATGAATCTCCTATACAGGACATGATGGGGTGTTCCAATTCAATCATGAAAAGTGGGACCCAATTTCATGTTGATATCAACCATATTACCCAATGTTGGAGAATGTAATTTCAGTGTATTAACATTATAGATATAAATATTTTTTGAGTGTTGATATACCACAAGTTGTTTTAAATTTTCAAAATATTTTTCCATTGGATTTTTCATGGTTTCAATTTGTAAGAGAGTAAGAGATTTATATTGATTTAGTGCATGGTTATAACATGGTAAACCATCTTAGATGAAATATTTGAGGACATATTTGAATGATATATTATCGATTTTATTTTTATACATGACTGTGTCTCCTAGGATAGAACAGATTCGCCTTGCATAAAAAGCTAATGGAACATTTTTCATATGTTGTGATTATCCAAAACTAAACAGATTTATGTTAAATAATAATTATTTGTTCGAATGAATTGGTGTTCAATTTGACCAGTGTAAAAGTACTAATTAGTTCTCAAATATTGATATTTGATATAGTTTTCACTAGTTTAGAATAAATTAATTAGAAATTTAGATAACTGCCTACCTACGAATGTGTGGCCAATATGAATATAATGCCACACAATTTCTTATATTCACTTATCTTAGTGTATTTATGTATTTAATTAATAGTAACTTCCATGAGTAAGTAAATATATTCATGGATGAATTTGGGGATGACATCCTAGTTTACTCTCTATCCAAGGTGGATCAATGGCATCATCAAAGAGTACTATTTGAATTGTTCTGATATCACTAGCATTATGAAAATTTGTCTAAATGTGTCTTCAGGATTCATGAAGTTAATTTCATGTGGCATGTTCTCTAGGAACATGGTATCTTTCTCGATAATGTGAATATGAAATAATTTATGACAAGGGAACAACTATGTCATTTTTTTCAGATTCATAGATTCTTGGTTTTAGAAGGCCAGAATCACTTGTTTGTCAATTCTTTCAGGAATGTGGCTACTCTGATGGATGATCTCACATTTAAAGGAGTATAGTTCACATGGGAAGGTAAATGTTATAGTTATATTATTTTAATGAAAGGTCTTTTTTTACTTCTAAATATGTTTCTACTCTTACAGATGTTGTACAAGGCTATGTGTCCCTCTAAGTCACATTATTATAATATTTAATTTGTGATATTTAATAGGGTGATCAAATGCTACCATATATATCTCAAAACCAAATGCAAAAATATAAGAAATATCTGACCAATAAATTGAAATCACATTGATGATTCATGTACATATGATTTGGCATTTTAATATTTCTATAGAATGGTTTTTCATGTTTTTAACCACAAAATGTTGACATATATCATCTCTAAAAAATTAAATACCCCCAGAGGCATTGGGTGGAGTACCTGGATTATTTTTTTACTTTTCCAATTCCAATAAAACTAAAAAATTGTAAATAATTAATTATTTGTTAATTATAAAAACTCTTATAAAGACCATTAAATAATCATGGGAAGTTTGAACATTACTGATATTTTTTACCCATTTCATATATGAGTTTATAAAATTATGGTTGAGGTTGTATTGTCTCGTTATATATATTACTCTGATTTTCAATATATGATTATTAATGAGATGTGGGTTGATGATGCATTATTTACAATTAGAGAATCTCATTACTGTAAGAAGATCATTTTTGAGTGGTCAGTCCCCAGGGAGGAAAATCTATTTTTATTGAACAAATATGTTTTCATTTAGAAGTGAGAAAAGATATGATGTTTTATTTCCATTATTTCTGATGGTATTCCATCCAATTACCGAAAATTTGTTTTATAACTTACTATTGGCATTTTGGTGGTTATGTTTTTGATGGGTCATATTTTAAAATTATTTCACAATGATATCCTTTTCTAGAGGCCAGGTCTAGGAACTAGAGACCTCTAGGATTGCTTCAACCACATTCAATGAGGAAATGGTTTTTGGATGAAATGTATATAGATATTTTGGTTCTGTTTATGCATACCCATCATAAAACATAATTTGATTTGTGTCATTATTGGTTATCCAACAAAATCATCACACATTATACCAGTCATTGAATCAATCAATGTTAAAGAATTATGAAATACTTTTGTGGAAAATATTGTTCTTTTGTTATCTAATAGATATCCCAATTTTACTTCTATCTTTTGAAGTGGCCTCCAGGAGGCCCTGTGTTCTAAGGTTCATTCGAGTATATTGTACCATCTGTAAATGGTTTAATAGACATAGATGGATTTGTAGATTCACTAAGAAATTATTTATTCCTACATCCTTTATATTTTTTGGATATTGGGATGTTCTTTAGGAATGGTTTATGTGTAACACCCTAGGTAAATAAAGAATATGACATTTCATATTTATCCATATTTGTGAATAAAATATTTAAATGACTTTAAAGGGGATGCTATGCTCGATGTCGTACCCAACACGCAACAACGAGTTTCTTGGGAATCTTACATTGCACTCTAATAATAAAATAATATTATTTTAAATGGTAGTTAACATGTAGCCATTGTAATGGCGGGAATGGATATAAATAACTAAAATATGATTATATATGTTTTTAAATGTTTTTACATTTATCCAATAAAGGATAGAGGCTTAAAATACGGAAACAATTCAATTTTAGGCATATATGCCCTAGTTTTCACTAAAGGTTCACTTATCGCCTTTTGATGGTGAACCGTCATTAAATATAGTTTTTTCACTCTTATAAATTATATTGGACCAAATAAAACTCTTCTTAAGAATCGGGACATCAAAATTTACTTTGTGTAAATTTTTGGTATCTTTCCGATAAAGTTCATTTTTTAATGAATAGTGTAAAATGTTGTATTTAAATTCAAAACCGCTTTTTAATATAATTTATTTATATGATTATATTATCTTTTTAATTGGTTTTAAAGTGAAATTAGAAAATATTTTTACCATAAAATCCAATAGTGGTCGTTGGAATTAATTTCACTTTGAAATCAGACTTAAACTAATGTCAATCTTTTGATACTTATTGTTTTATAAAAACACTCTATTTGCTCTGACAGCGGGAATTAATTATTAAATTAATTAATTTGACTAATATGTTTTTAATTTTGTAAAACGGACTTCATTTTTGAATTCAGAATATCAAATATAGCTTAGGGTGAATTTTTGGGATTTTTCTGAAAAACTTCAATTTTTGATGAATAGTGAAACCACTAAGTGGTACTTATAAAAACTGATTTTCCGTTTAAATGAAATTTTGCCATCGTTGTGTTTTGATTTTCAAAAATCCGACATACATGGTTGTCATTAAGAAGTAAAATGTGGTTCAATGGGATTAAAATAATTTTTTGCTGAATAGTAACTTATTAAGTTTTTAATCGAGATTAGTGGTAATTAGTGTAGTTTAAGGTAAAAATGATATTATAAGAATGTGAAAACACCATGAAACTTGTCATAAAACTATTGTGTGAGTCATGGCAGACCAAGACAAGCCATGGGTCAACTTGGGGACCCCATGGAGACACTTTGGTTGGGAAATGGCATAAATAACTTTTTATTTAATGTAAAAGTAAAAATGACACAAACATAATATGTTTTACGAAAACAATTTTTACATGGGGTTATAAAGATGCGATTTTTGATTATAAATATTCATTGGAAAGATAAAAAGATTTACTACATCATAGTATATGTTTTTGAATTTTTAGACATTAAATAAATTAAATTATTTATGACATAATAATGATACAGCGATGACATCATTATTTGACGATTTAAATAAAATGGAAAGATATTGTAAAATCTATGAACTACACATGTCCAAAACCAATTGGATGAGTGTATTTAGAACCCTTATCACCTTATCCACGAATTCTATCAATGGGGGACCTTTTAAAACCGAAACACATTTTCAAATAAAGTAATATTTCTTTACTTTCCAAAAGTGCCCCTCCTCTCCTCTTATAAAAGGCCCCCACCTCTACCTCATTACACACACTCCTCAAGACTTTGTCTCGGCCAACCCCTTCCCATTTACTCTCTCCACATATCTCTCCTCATCCTAGAGGATTAACTTTGGGAATAAGCCTTTCAAAGGAAGCCTTTAGGCTCAAATCAAAAGGAGTTACACTTTTAAAGGTAATTCATTCTAATGTTCATTTGTTTTATTTTGCTTCTCCAACCCCCTAAACTCTTTTTATTTACTTATTTTGTAACAACACCAGTATCTTCAATACACTAGTATGTTGTTATAAGATTTATTCGAGCTCCACTCTCACACAACTACATCAAATGGTTAATGAACATACGGTTTCCGTGGATGGCGAAATTCTGCCTCCCGAAACGATGATTGTTCAATACACATTTAACACCTTCAAAGGTGGACATTATGATGTCGATATTTTTATATATGATATATAATATGTTTATGTTTTACTTATTCTTATGTATTTTTCATTTGTGTCTTACCTTTATGGATTCCATTATGGGTATACGCGATATCTTCATTTTAGGAAGTGCGGACTACCGCCCCCTCAAAGTGATGTGATTCGTTAATGCCATACGTGGGACGTATAAAGGATGGATTTAATGATGTTATACTAGAATTATTATATACCTCTATATCATTATTATTTCATTACATTAATGTATTAGATAGAAATTAATGTAGCGTTCATGCGTACGTACGGCTCACCGTCTCCATGAACGGTGCATTTCATTTCTTATCCCCAAATGTAATGTACTATTTAAAGTACATGTATATAATGGATATATAGAATGAATGATATATCTAAATGATGAATATAATTCTGGAATTAAAATATACATATCTATCATTTAGTTTTAATTCCATTAATACGACATAGAAATGAATGTAGCGTTCATGCGTACGTACGGCTTACCGTCTCCATGAACGGTGCATTTCATTTATTTCCTCTAAATGATTATGTGATTTTATAAATACATGTATATGCTGGATATATATGATATATATGATATCCAAATCAGGAATGTCATTTTTTGATATAAATAACCTTTGACCACACGAACAACATGTAATTGTAAGAAGTCCACTTTCGACATAAGAACCAAATATCGACAAAACAAACATTATTAACTTAAATGGTTACATAATGTTTATAACATGGAAATAAGTGATATAAAAGGAATAATGAAATTTAAAAATTTTCTTAATCAAGTAGAAATTAACTCATGTTTATTATTCAGGACGTTAAAGAACGATCGAGTCAAGTCGGACCCAAGGTAAGGGATCCTACAACTCTCATTCTTTTTAAGTACACTCTTTTATGTCATTTCTTTTAAGATCATTTTTCTTATGATTGGGATGTTCTTTTATATTACTCATACTGTAATTTTTATGTTCATGTGATGAGAGACCCTATTCTATATCATCAATCCATTTTGGACGTTTTGAGTGGCGCCGTTAGGCTGCCGAATTTTCGTAAGGGATTTTTCATCTCACTTTTATTCCCGTGGGATTTATGCTACATTTTCCAAAAATTCCATTGAGTGGTGTATGTACTGCCCATTATTCTAATCTTTGTGTAATATAATTTCTCTTATGAGTATTTACATCAATGATCTATTGTCCTTATTTCATGGGGTGTATGTTTTGAATGATACCCAAGTCGGTAAGGGAACCTTTCACCCTCCTCTTTTTTAAAAGACTTCTTTTGTTGGGTCTTTTAATGTATATATTGTTATGTTGGGATATGTTCTCATATATCCTTATTGATGTAAATTTTATGTCCAAGTGATGAGATACACTTTTTATCTCTCATCAACTCATTTTTATGTGACACCATTAGGCTGTCAAGGGAACTTCTTAACCCAATTTTGATTTCTTTGGGTTCAACATGTAGTTATTGAATATGGCATCCTTTGAATATGTGTGAATAACCTTTGATTGTTTTACACTTCATATCCACTTATATTGGGTGTATTTATATTTTTCACACATAATTATGAGATTTATTTATCCTTAATTTAAGGATACCTTTTTTATAATGGATTTCATCTCATTTTACATTTCTTTTGAGACTTCATTGTTGTTATGCACCAATTCACTCTTATATGGTGTGTATACTATCCTTTGACATATTATATCACGAATCCTTTTATTCTCATGATATTATAAAGTTCGGATTAAATTTTATTTTGCTATTATTTGTATTCAAGAGTCTCTCATTTTGTTAAAAACTCTTTAACAAAAATATAATTTTAAATGTTTTAAAGATTTATTATTCTAAATATTTATCTTTAATGTCCATGTTTTCAAAATGGATTTCAGTATTTATTTATATGGAAATTAATGTTTTAAAATTATAATTCCATTAAAAGCTTCAAAGTGGTATGGGACACTTTGATTCAAAAATCTCTTTTAAATGGTTTTTGAAAATGGATTGATTAATTCAATATCTGGGAATTATTTATTGTGATTGAAAATGAAATATTGTTATTGAAATGTTTATATTTTCCATATTTTATGTGTAATAATGGTACTTGGACATTTTAACGGGTGGTTACGTTATAAACCATATGACGGGTGGTGCCGTGAATACCAGGACAGGTGGTTACGTTATAACCTCCAATGCATTGGGTATGGAAGTCGGCTGTATGGCTATTCCATTAAGTATGAATGGAAATTGGCTGTATGGCTATTCCATTAAGTGATATGTGTGGAAGTCGACCGTATGGTTATTCCACTTAAGTATGTTTATGTCCCAAGTTACCTTTATATATGTTATGTGTTATTTATATGGGTTTTATGGTAATCCTTTGGTTACAAAAAGGTAATTAATGATACTTTTTTTTCAGTGAAACGTTTTTACTACTTCATGAAGGTTAAGAGTATTACATTGATAAAGTATTCATGGTTTACTTTAGGTTTTGAAAATCTAACAGTTTTCATTCTTTGTGTATCCCTTACTGAGCTTCTTATGCTCATCCCAAGTTTTTGAAATGTTTTTCACAGGACATAGTGTGGAATAGGGTCAAGGATGGGATCAAGGGAAAGTCATGCTACCTAAAACATGGAACTATACATGTTTCTTTTAATGAGTTTTTATTTTATCGAAATTTAGAAGAAGCAACTACTTTGTAATCTTTTGAGATGTAATAGTTGTCCTAATTCTCTAAAACTCTAAACCTGAAAAGATCCTCAATGTGAATTACTCATTTAATTCAATATTAAGTAAGGTTTAAGGCTGGGGCCTTATAGTTGGTATCAAAGGTCAGTTTAGATAACTTTAGAGGTTGGGGTATTCTTTAGGCATAAGTGACATTACCATAATGGTTAGGATTTCAGAAAGAGTCCTAGTTTTAGATAAAGTGAATGAGTAAGTGTATCTTAGTGTTTACCTTCCTCATTAGTACATGATGGTTTTGTTGATATACTCACACTGAAATTTCTATTTTTAGTATGGCTGGATCTCGCAGGAACCAAAGTGACAATTGGTTTGAAGGAACCTTTGGTGGATCTATGATTAAGATACTAGATAAAATGGAGGATTCAATGAGGAAACTCATGGTTGTTCTAAACCAAATATCAAGGAATCATGATCAACCACTTCATCCTTGGTGAGTTCTCTAATGCATCATGTACGAGATGGCCAACCCGGTTTGGAAATTCAGGTAATAATTATTAAGGTAACCATTAGGGTTTATATGATCCTTACTTTTGAGGTAATTATGGGTTACTCTATGATATGGTGGAAAATGAAAGGAATGAGATAAAATTGAGGTTAAAATATGTTATGATTATTTTTGAAGATTTTATCTCATTTTGGGGAATGTTTTAAGAATTATATAGTTTTGGAAAAAGGACAACACGCAGACCGTGTGACTACCCGTCGCGTCGGACAAAGCTGCGGGAATCGAACCCACAACCAAAGTGCGACTGGTATTTTTCGCCTACCACTGGAGTACGTGAAGTCCCTGGTTAGTTTGACTGATTCATTCTAGTTATATGATTTTATGAATTAAGAGTAAGTTGATTTTGGGTTATTTATGAAAATGACTAACCTATCATAGAGGATATGTGATTAGGTTAATTAATTTTCAATACGAGACTTTAGGAGCAACTAATATTGTTTGGAGATAAATGTTACGATTTAACTTGGAAGACTATGTGACTAAATCCATCAAATATTTGGGTTTCAATCTTAGATGGGTTTACTTTGAAGAATTTTATGGACAAATTGTTTATCATATGGTCCTCGTTGAACTTTGGGTTTTGTTGGACAAATTTTGGAGATTAAGAATAGATTTTTTTTATAAAGGGTTATCCTTTTCTGGATTATCTGATCTTGTACTAGCCTTTTTGGTTTTGGTTTTGGTTAAATTCTAATGACATGGGAAGTATATAGTTCTATTTTGTAGATTAGGTGATTCTCTAGAAGTTGATTACAGTACTCTTAATGTGAACAAGTCTTCCTAAATACTCATCTTTTGGAGAAAATATGAATTTGTGTAAGGAATCTAATAAAAGTTGAAGGTAAATATGATAAGTGATTATGTTTCCTTATGAAAAAATTCCTCAATAAAAAGTAACTTAAAACAAAAATGTTGTCTATTAACTTTTCCTACTGGGGAATCGAATACCGTTTAACTCATCACAAGTTTGTGATTTTCTCATGGTTAACTTTCTCCTAAACATGTTTTCTATCACTCTCCATCAGAACATGACCCTGTGTTTTTTCCTCCATGTCCATATTTTCATACTTGGAATCCTAGTATGGGTTAACTCGGGTTACCTTTGTACTTATCTTTCCTTATTTTAAAGTGTTTTTTTACCGACTTTTGTTCCGATGTGGGACTTTCAAGGTTTTTTCCAAGCGCAATCTTAAAATTGCGAGGACGCAATTCCCAAAAGGGGGGAAGGATGTAACACCCCAGGTAAATAATGAATATTCCATTTCATATTTATCCATATTTGTGAATAAAATATTTAAATGACATTAAAGGGGATGCTATGCTCGATGGCGTACCCAACACGCAACAACGAGTTTCTTGGGAATCTTACATTGCACTCTAATAATAAAATAATATTATTTTAAATGGTAGTTAACATGTAGCCTTTGTAATGGCGGGAATAGATAGAAATAACTAAAATATGATTATATATGTTTTTAAATGTTTTTACATTTATCCAATAAAGGATAGAGGCATAAAATACGGAAAGAATTCAATTTTAGGCATATATGCCCTAGTTTTCACTAAAGGTTCACTTATCGCCTTTTGATGGCGAACCGTCATTAAATATAGTTTTGTTCACTCTTATACATTATATTGGACAAATAAAACTCTTCTTAAGAATCAGGACATCAAAATTTACTTTGTGTAAATTTTTGGTATCTTTCCGATAAAGTTCATTTTTTAATGAATAGTGTAAAATGTTGTATTTTAATTCAAAACCGCTTTTTAATATAATTTATTTATATGATTAGATTATCATTTGAATTGGTTTTAAAGTGAAATTAGAAAATATTTTTACCATAAAATCCAATAGTGGTCGTTGGAATTAATTTCACTTTGAAATCAGACATAAACTAATGTCAATCTTTTGATACTTATTGTTTTATAAAAACACGCTATTTGCTCTGACAGCGGGAATTAATTATTAAATTACTTAATTTGACTAAAATGTTTTTAATTTTGTAAAACGGACTTCATTTTTGAATTCAGAATATCAAATATAGCTTAGGGTGAATTTTTGGGATTTTTCTGAAAACCTTCAATTTTTGATGAATAGTGAAACCACTAAGTGGTACTTATAAAAACTGATTTTCCGTTTAAATTAAATTTTTCCATCTTTGTGTTTTGATTTTCAAAAATCCGACATACATGGTTGTCATTAAGAAGTAAAATGTGGTTCAATGGGATTAAAATAATTTTTTGGTGAATAGTAACTTATTAAGTTTTTAATCGCGATTAGTGGTAATTAGTGTAGTTTAAGGTAAAAATGATATTATAAGAATGTGAAAACACCATGACACTTTTCCTACACCTATTGGGTGAGTCATGGACTACCAAGAAAAGCCATGTTTCAACTTGGGGACCCCATGGAGACACTTTGGTTGGGAAATGGCATAAATAACTTTTTATTTAATGTAAAAGTAAAAATGACACAAACATAATATTGTTTATGAAAACAATTATTACATGGGGTTATAAAGATCATATTATTGATTATAAATATTAATTGGAAAGATAAAACGATTTCCTACATCATAGTATTTTTTTTATAATTTTTAGACATTAAATAAATTAAATTATTTATGACATAATAATGATGCAGCGATGACATCATTATTTGACGATTTAAATAAAATGGAAAGATAATGTAAACTCTATGGACTAAACATGTCCAAAACCAATTGTATGAGTTTATTTCGAACCCTTATCACCTTATACACGAATTATATCAATGTGGGACCTTTTAAAACCGAAAGACATTTTCAAATAAAGTAATATTTCTTTACTTTCCAAAAGTGCCCCTCCTCTCCTCTTATAAAAGGCCCCCACCTCTACCTCATTACACACACTCCTCAAGCCTTTGGCTCGGCCAACCCCTGCCCATTTACTCTCTCCACATCCCTCTCCTCATCCTAGAGGATTCCCTTTGGGAAGAACCCTTTCAAAGGAAGCCTTTAGGCTCAAATCAAAAGGAGTTACACTTTTAAAGGTAATTCATTCTCTCATGTTCATTTGTTTTATTTTGCTTCTCCAACCCCCTAAACTATTTTTATTTACTTATTTTGTAACAACACCAGTATCTTAAATATACTAGGATGTTGTTATAATATTTATTCGAGCTACACTCTCACACAACTACATCAAATGGTTAATGAACATACGGTTTCCGTGGATGGCGAAATTCTGCCTCCCGAAACGATGATTGTTCAATACTCATTTAACACCTTCAAAGGTGGCCATTATGATGTCACTATTTTTATATATGATATATAATATTTTTATGTTTTACTTATGCTTCTGTATTTTTCATTTGTGTCTTACCTTTATGGCTTCCATTATAGGTATACGCGATATCTTCATTTTAAGAAGTGCGGACTACCGCCCCCTCAAAGTGATGTGATTCGTTAATGCCATATGTGGGACGTATAAAGGATGGATTTAATGATGTTATACTGGAATTATTATACACCTCTATATAATTATTTTTTATTTCCATTAAATTATGAGATAGAAATGAAAGTAGCGTTCATGCGTACGTACGGCTTACCGTCTCCATGAACGGTGCATTTCATTTCTTATCCCCAAATGTAATGTACTATTTAAAGTACATGTATATAATGGATATATATAATTAATGATATATCTAAATGATGAATATAATTCTGGAATTAAAATATACATACCTATCATTTAGTTTTAATTCCATTAATACGACATAGAAATGAAAGTAGCGTTCATGCGTACGTACGACTTACCGTCTCCATGAACGGTGCATTTCATTTCTTTCCTCTAAATGATTATGTGATTTTATAAATACATGTATATTCTGGATATATATGATATATATGATATCCAAATCAGGAATGTCATTTTTTAATATAAATAACCTTGGACCACACGAACAACATGTAATTGTAAGAAGTCCACTTTCGACATAAGAACCAAATATCGACAAAACAAACATTATTAACTTAAATGGTTACATAATGTTTATAACATGGAAATAATTTATAATAAAGGAATAATGAAATTTAAAAAGGTTATTAATCAAGTATAAATTAACTCAAGTTTATTATTCAGGACGTTAAAGAACGATCGAGTCAAGTCGGACCCAAGGTAAGGGATCCTACAACTCTCTTTCTTTTTAAGTACACTCTTTTATGTCATTTCTTTTAAGATCATTTTTTTATGATTGGGAAGTTCTTTTATATTACTCATTCTGTAATTTTTATGTTCATTTGATGAGAGACCCTATTCTATATCATCAATCCATTTTGGAAGTTTTGAGTGGCGCCGATAGGCTGCCGAATTTTCGTAAGGGATTTTTCATCTCACTTTTATTCCCGTGGTATTTATGCTACATTTTCCACAAATTCCATTGAGTGGTGTATGTACTGCCCATTATTCTAATATTTGTGTAATATACTTTCTCTTATGAGTATTTACATCAATGATCTATTGTCCTTCTTTCATGGGGTGTATGTTTTGAAAGATACCCAAGTCGGTAAGGGAACCTTTCACCCTCCTCTTTTTTAAAAGACCTCTTTTGTTGGGTATTTTAATGTACATATTGTTATGTTGGGATATGTTCTCGTATATCCTTATTGATGTAAATTTTATTTCCAAGTGATGAGATACACTTTTTATCTCTCATCAACTCATTTTGATGTGACACCATTAGGCTGTCAAGGGAACTTCTTAACCCAATTTCGATTTCTTTGGGTTCAACATGTAGTTATTGAATATGGAATCCTTTGAAAATTTGTGAATAACCTTTGATTGTTTTACACTTAATATCCACTTATATTGGGTGTATTTATATTTTTCACACATAATTATGAGATTGATTTATCCTTAATTTAAGGATACCTTCTTTATAATGGATTTCATCTCATTTTACATTTCTTTTGAGACTTCATTGTTGTTATGCACCAATTCACTCTTATATGGTGTGTATACTATCCTTTGACATATTATATCATGAATCCTTTTATTCTCATGATATTATATTGTTCGGATTAAATGTTATTCCGCTATTATTTGTATTCAAGAGTCTCTCATTTTGTTAAAAACTCTTTAACAAAAATATAATTTTAAATGTTTTAAAGATTTATTATTCTAAATCTTTATCTTTAATGTCCATGTTTTCATAATTGATTTCAGTATTTATTTATATGGACATTAATGTTTTAAAATTATAATTCCATTAAAAGCTTCAAAGTGGTGTGGAACACTTTGATTCAAAAATCTCTTTTTAATGGTTTTTGAAAATGGATTGATTAATTCAATATCTGGGAATTATTTATTTTGATTGAAAATGAAATATTGTTATTGAAATGTTTATATATTCCATATTTTATGTGTAATAATGGTACTTGGACATTTTAACAGGTGGTTACGTTATAAACCATATGACGGGTGGTGCCGTGAATACCAAGACAGGTGGTTACGTTATAACCTCCAATGCATTGGGTGTGGAAGTCGGCCGTATGGCTATTCCATTAAGTATGTATGGAAATTGGCCGTATGGCTATTCCATTAAGTGATATGTGTGGATGTCGACCGTATGTTTATTCCACTTAAGTATGTTTATGTCCCAAGTTACCTTTATATATGTTATGTGTTCTTTATATGGGTTTTATGGTAATCCTTTGGTTACAAAAAGTTAATTAATGATACTTTTTTTCAGTGAAAAGTTTTTACTACATCATGAAGGTGAAAAGTATTACATTGATAAAGTATTCATGGTTTACATGATGTTTTGAAAATCTAACAGTTTTCATTCTTTGTGTATCCCTTACTGAGCTTCTTATGCTCATCCCAAGTTTTTGAAATGTTTTTTGTCACGACCCGTCCTCGGGGCCCGTGCCGTGACTACCCCAAGCCGGCCTTCCATAGGCCAGGGGCTGGCGACTAGCACCAAGGCATAAATCCCAACAAAAAGGGAAGACATTGCCTTTGAAAAGTAAACAAGCACTCAGAGTAAGCATTCAGAAAAGTAAACACTAAGTAAAAACTGTACAAGCTCTGCTGAAAGAAAAAGGGGCCGGAAATACAAGCCCAACAGTAAAGTACAACTGAAAGGAAAAACCGCAACTGAAAGCGAAAACTGAAGCGTCGAGCCGTCCTCTGGAAAATCCCACCTGAAGGGTGGGTACAGATAGCCTCCTCTGCTCCTCGGGTCCACCTGACCGCTCCGAGTACGTCCCGCCCAGTGGTCCACCTCCACGTACCGTCCTACTCCGTACGGCTCCACCACGATCACCGTTGTCCGTCACCTGCAACCAACACAACGTAGTGCGGGAAAAGCCTGTGCAGGGGTGAGTATAAGCTACTCAGTAGGGACCCCGAGACCCCCGAAGGTCTCCCGAAATCCACAAAGGATAATACGCAAAGGAAGGATACAATCACGAAGTAACATCTGATACGGCTTAGGTATATGCCCATGCATATACCTAAGTCATCAATTCCCGTTCGGCTCCAACGTCCGAGCCCAAGCACAACCCAGTCCACACAGGAAAGCAAACGTAAACCCACACAAGATGGAACAACACAATCCACAAAGGAGAGTAGACAGTAAATCCACACAGGATAGCTCAACACAATCCACAAAGGAGAGAAACACAAGGATCATTGACTCAGCTCAAACCAGGATTTTCATTATTGAAACCGTATCTGCGGAAGAGCCCCATCTCTGAAGTGTACAGTGGTCCTATCACGACTCCGAGGTACTGCTCACTAACGTAAGACTGCTGAGGTACTCCTCCTGTCGAGTACCGTGGGTCTGCTGCCAACTACCGAGCTCTCCGTCCGCTAAGGGTCTGCTGCCAAATAATGGGCGCTCACCCAAATAGCCTACAGAGGCACTCCTCCAGTCGAGTACCGCGGGTATGCTGCCAACTAACAGGCGCTCTGTCTGCCGTGGGTCTGCCGCCGAATACCGGGCACTTCGTCCACTAGGCTAGTCGACTCACTCTAAGTCGAGTCGGTCGAGCAGTCTTCAGGTCTCAGCCGGCTACACGGTCTCCGTACTCTGTACGCTCATCTCCAGTATCGCAGGTCTGCCGCTACAATCGAGCGCTCCACTACCAAGGATAAGCTGCTACAACCAAGCGCTCTACCGCCCAAGGTAAACAGAAGATTCAGCTCACACAGGTATACTTCTTCAGATGACGATAAAGATGATCACTGATCCATCTAAGTCGTCGGACCCACGAAGGATCGATAGGTACTAACCTCGTAGTGACCCACACAGGATCGGGCCCACACAGGACCGGGCCCACGCAGGACCTGTAGGCACCGGCTCACACAGAACCGCTTAGCGCTGACCCACGTAGGATCGGACCCACACAGGATCGGTAGCACTGATCCACGTAGGATCGCTGAGTGCAGTAGTCGTCGCAGTCCACTGAGGATCTCTGCACAGTCGTCACCGCAGTCCACTGAGGATCTCTGCACAGTCGTCGCCGCAGTCCACTGAGGATCTCTGCACAGTCGTCGCCGCAGTCCACTGAGGATCTCTGCACGGTCGTCGTCGGAGTCCACGGAGGTTCTCTGCACGGTCGTCGTCGGAGTCCACGGAGGATCTCCGCAAAGTCGTCGCCGCAGTCCACTGAGGATCTCTGCACGGTCGTCGTCGGAATCCACGGAGGATCTCTGCATGGTCGTCGTCGGAGTCCACAGAGGATCTCCGCACAGTCATCGCCGCAGTCCACAGAGGATCTCTGCACGGTCTTTGTCGAAGTCCACGAAGGATCTCTGCACAGTCGTCGTCGGAGTCCACGGAAGATCTTCGTACCGTCGTCGCCGCAGTCCACTGAGGATCTCTGCACGGTCGTCGTCGGAGTCCACGGAGGATCTCTGCACGGTCGTCGTCGGAGTCCACGGTGGATCTCCGCACAGTCGTCGCCGCAGTCCACTGAGGGTCTATGCACGGTCGTCGTCGGAGTCCACGGAGGATCTCTGCACAGTCGTTGCCGCAGTCCACTGAGGATCTCTGCACGGTCGTCGCTGTTGAAGAAGCAGTCGCAGCCAGCCTAGGGTTCCCGCACACAGCAGCTCGTTCGGGAGGGTCCGCTCCACGAGCCGAGAGGCTGATACATCAACTGACACAATGTCCGAAGTTTATGTATCCAAAAGTTCCGTATCGGCAACAGGAACTCAACGTCACAGACGGCGCGTCAATCGGACGCCCGGTCTGAGAGTTATTGGATTTTTCGTCCGAGGGGCCCGGTTGGTTTTAAGGAAAAACCAACCCGACCGTACTCCACCTGCGTCCAAACCTCGGGCGGAGTATGCGAAAATATCCGTCTCACATAGAGGAAAACAACGAAAAAGACGGCACGTCAATCGGATGCACGGTCTGTTAGTTATTGGCCTTTCCGTCTCACACCTACCCTGGGAAACTTCCCAGGAGGTCACCCATCCTGATCACTGCTCTAGGCCAAGCACGCTTAACTACGGAGTTTTAACTACGTATGCTCCCGAAAAGGAAGGTGCACCTTGAGTATAGTATACCGAAACGACCGTCTCGATCCAAGGATCGTGTTGCCGCTGACGGCGCGTCGTTCGGAGGCCCGTAGCTCAAGTTACGGGCGTTTGAACGAAAAACCATCCGAAGACGGGGGTCCGGGCCCGGGTCGACCCGGCCCGACCCCCTCGACCCGGTTCGGCCGAGCGGCCGAACGGCCGAGGCACGCGGGGCGCCGCCCCCCGCGGCCAGGTGGTGCCGCGGCCCCCCCGCGTGGGGCCGCGTTGAGTCGGGACGCGACTTCAGCCGCGTCCGAGGGCACCGGACCCGCGCGGTCGCGGGTCCACGGGTGCCGCCGCCGCTCCCGGCTGCCGGCGCCGCCGGCGAGTTCCGCGGGCCACCGGGATCGCTCCGGTGGTCCGATTTTCTTCCCGTCTGCACCGCTGCTCCTCCCAGAACTCATCCTTCACTGCGGAATCATCAAACATCCCTTGCGGCACGTTCCGTCGTCGCCCGTCAAATCCGCAGAAAAAGAAGAACGGCGGAGGGTCGTCGGGACGTGTTCGTTTGGCCCGCACCCTCCGCGTTAGAGATAAACAACCGGGAGAAATTTGTTCAACACATGAACCGACAATTTTAATAAAATAAAATTGTTCAATAGAAACTGGTTCTTTAATTTTTAAAGAACCTTCACAGGAATAAAGAGGGGTATTCCAAATTATAAAATCCCTACCTCGTCGATCATCGCGCACGGGCGTTCTTCGCAGAAAAGCTCGTCGCGGAAGAGAGGGATCGTCGCGTCGTCGCGGGGAGGCGTCGCGTCGTCGCGGAATCCGGTGTTGAATCGGCGAACTCAACGCACCATGAAACAACAGATTTAATTTAATTAATTAAATCCGTGTTTTTGGTTAAGAACCATGAAGGAGATAAAAAGGAAGGTCCGAGACTCTTACCTCAAGCAGCCGATCGAAGATCCGTCGCGGAGGAAGAGACGTCGCAGAAGAACGTTGTCGGCGTTGCGGATCACGGCGTCGCGTCGTCGATTTCCGGGTTCAGCGTTCTTCGCGATCTTCGCGTCCTTCGCGTTCTTCGCGTTCTTCACGAAGGAGGAAGAGGAACAAGGATTCTGTCTCAACCAGTAATCCCCCAAAAGGTTTTGGTTGGTCTTATTTTATTAACATGCCAACACACGAAAACAGGATAAGAAACAATTGAATTAATTCGTTGAATTAATTCAACGAAAGAAACAGCCCATTTAATTTACGAAATAAACCGCCCAATTAAATGGTCTGTTAAGATTTTTAAGAAACGCGTCAGTTGACTTTCATTAAGACGGGTTTTCACGGGTGCGTTTCTTAGCGGAAAGAAACGGCGGGGCTCGTGCGGCCCCACCTCACAAATATCCTACCAAGGGGGTAGGATATTTATGGATAGCATCCTATCCGGTTCAACTCAGTTCAAGCCGCCTTTAAGTGGCCTCAAGTGGCTTCCAAGTGGCTTAAGCAAAATAAAATAATGTTGTCGCAAAATTATTTTATTTCTCAACTTTAAGCCCGAAAATTAAAAACCACACTCGAGAAAACGCAACTCCGGAAGAGGCGTTTCTATGCGAATACCGGCGCTGCGATTTCATCAGTGCCCTCAGAATTCGATTCCGGGCACCGGTTCAAAAGTTAGAAAAACCCGCTCCTCCGTTCACTGAACGTACCCGAGCCAAACTTTGGAAAATTATTCTAGGCACACCGGGCCTCGGAATCAGGTGCCGTCAAAAACTGTGCTCTTGTAAAATTCCAAAGAAAATTAAGAAAAAAAAATTCCCTTGAAATTTACGGGTCTTTACATTACTCCCGCCTCAGGACTTTACGTCCCCGTAAAGATACATCATAAACTAGGGAAACAAAGGTGGGTACTGAGCACGCATCTGAGCCTCCCGCTCCCAAGTGCTCTCCTGGAAGTTCCCGTGCTGCCATCTGATGTGCACAAGATGAATCGATCGCCCACGTAGGACCGCTCCTGTCGATCCTCTATCTCCACTGGGACCTCCGCAAAAGTCACCCCATCATCCACGTCTAGCTCCCCATAGTCAGTGATGTGCGTCGGGTCGTTCACGTATCTCCTCAGCTGGGATACGTGGAAGACGTCGTGCACCCGGTGCAACTGAGGTGGAAGAGCCAGGCGATAAGCCACCTCGCCAATCCTCCGCAAACCACGCCGAGGTGAGACCCGCAAGAAGACGTGGTCGCCATCCTCGAACTCTAGTGGTCTCCGCCTCCTGTCTGCATAAGGCTTCTGTCGGCTCTGAGCTGTAATTATCCACCCCTGGACGACCTGGACCATCTCAGGTCCCACAAGAGCTGCAAGATTTCTTCTTTGTCGATAAGAGAAATCTGGTCCCATCCCATGGATGAACCACATTCTTTACCTAATACAGTCAATCCTAACATGGATGATACTAATCCATTCCAAGGATGACGTCGTAAGGCCTCGACGCTACTACCAAGAGATCCAACCGTTACTCTCGCCTCCAAGGGTTGAGTTACACTGTCAGCATCAGTGTGTGGTAACTGGGTCTCCTCCAATAGATGTCTCACAAGTGAGGGTCAAGTCAACAGCAAAAACTGGAACCTCTTAGTAACATCACGAAAGAGGACAGGGATGAAAATATCACAAAGGTATACGTCTTTTATTATTGAATCTCATAATACAAAGACGCTACACAATAGCCACAAGGAACTAGAAGTACAAAGGATGTATCCACTAGTTCTGCTCCTGTCCATCTGCTCCCAGAGCTCCATGATCGAAGGCCTCGGCTGCCTGAAGCTGAGCTCTCGCATGTTCACCTACTCCCTGTGGTCGGGGCGGACCTCCTGGTGGTGGTGGTGGCAGAGCCTCAAAGCGTCGCCCACCACCTGCTGCTCGGCCAGCTCCTCTGCCTCGTCCGCCTCCTCCCTGCGGACCGCCACGGTCGAACCTCTGCCTCTGCCTGGGAGGTTCTTCACTTAACTGCTGATCAACAGCATGGAGGGTCGGACAGTCACGAGCCATGTGACCAATCCCGCCACAGGAGTAACACTGCCCACTCTCGGCACGCCTGGCTCTGAATCCACCCCGGCTCCCCCGCACAACTGAGCCTGAGTCGTGCAGTCGGCCACCGGTATGTCTGGTCTTCCTGGAACCCTGAGTCATCCGTCGGCTACCTGCTACTGAAGACTCCGCTATCTACCGCCCTGCGGTAGGTCTCGCTGTGGACTCAGCCAGGAAGCTCTCGATCAGGAGGGCTCGCTCTAGCACTCCTGCCTGGGTCGGGATGCTAAGGGAGATCAACGATGCCCTGATATCATGTCTCAATCCCTGCTCGAAGGTCCGGGCCCGGAAGAATGGGTCTCGTACCATGTCTGTCGAGTACCGAGAAAGTTCGGTGAACCTCGCCGCGTACTGGGCGACCGTCACGCTGCCCTGCCGTAGCTGAAGAAGCTCCTGGATGCGCACCGCACGGAGGGTGGCTGGGATGAACTCTGAGCGGAAGAGGCTCTCAAAGTCCGTCCAGATGAGGGAGGCCTCATCGTGTACCTGGAGCATCAGGCTCCACCATCGCCCTGCTGCTGCGTGCAGTAGGCTCGCCGCGAGGATCACCATGAGGTCTGCTGGTGTCCTCACTAGCCTGAAAACTCGGACGACCGCCTCCAGCCAGTCCTTGGCTGCCTGGGGGTCCGACATCCCACGGAACCTGGGTGGTCGCTGGCACTGGAACTCGTGCAGAGCTCCGAGGCGTCGTGAATCGTCAGCTGCCAGTGCTGGAAGCATCGGGGGCTCGGCGGGTAAAGGTACCGCGGGTGCATCTGCGGTCAACGGGCCCTGTACCGAGGCCTCGTCGCTCAGTGGGCTGTCGTCGCGCTCTACTCTAGGAACCCTAGCTGGCTGCTGTCATCGATCCATCCTGAAAAGGAAACAACTGCGCCACGGTCAGAACAGTATATCTGGTGAGCTGACAGAAGTAATCACGAAGAAAACTTGAAACACACATGCAATCAATGTTTTCGTGCATTAAGTCGGAAATCAGAAGTCAGGGTCCTGGTGTATGGATACGTCGGCCGCCGCTCCAACACTGGACTCCCTGGACTGATAACCACACTCAATACGCTAAACACTATTGCTTCACATTGAAGAAAGATCAGAGTCTGCGGTAGAACCGACCACCTCTGATACCAATTTGTCACGACCCGTCCTCGGGGCCCGTGCCGTGACTACCCCAAGCCGGCCTTCCATAGGCCAGGTGCTGGCGACTAGCACCAAGGCATAAATCCCAACAAAAAGGGAAGACATTGCCTTTGAAAATTAAACAAGCACTCAGAGTAAGAATGTGGAAAAGTAAACACTAAGTAAAAACTGTACAAGCTGTGCTGAAAGAAAAAGGGGCCAGAAATACAAGCCCAACAGTAAAGTACAGCTGAAAGGAAAAACAGCAACTGAAAGGGAAAACTGCAGCGTCGAGCCGTCCTCTGGAAAATCCCACCTGAAGGGTGGTTACAGATATCCTCCTCTGCTCCTCGGGTCCACCTGACCGCTCCGAGTACGTCCCGCCCAGTGGTCCACCTCCACGTACCGTCCTGCTCCGTACGCCTCCACCACGATCTGCGCTGTCCGTCGCCTGCAACCAACACAACGTAGTGCGGGCAAAGCCCGTGCAGGGGTGAGAATAAGCTACTCAGTAGGGACCCCGAGACCCCCGAAGGTCTCCCGAAATCCACAAAGGATAATACGCAAAGGAAGGATACAATCACGAAGTAACATCTGACACGGCTTAGGTATATGCCCATACATATACCTAAGTCATCAATTCCCGTTCGACTCCAACGTCCGAGCCCAAGAACAACCCAGTCCACACAGGAAAGCAAACGTAAACCCACACAAGATGGAACAACACAATCCACAAAGGAGAGTAGACAGTAAATCCACACAGGATATCTCAACACAATCCACAAAGGAGAGAAACACAAGGATCATTGACTCAGCTCAAACCAGGATTTTCATTATCGAAACCGTAACTGCGGAAGAGCCCCATCTCTGAAGTGTACAGTGGTCCTATCACGACTCTGAGGTACTGCTCACTAACGTAAGACTGCTGAGGTACTCCTCCTGTCGAGTACCGCGGGTCTGCTGCCAACTACCGAGCGCTCCGTCCGCTAAGGGTCTGCTGCCAAATACCGGGCGCTCACCCAAATAGCCTACAGAGGCACTCCTCCAGTCGATTACCGCGGGTCTGCTGCCAACTAACAGGCGCTCCGTCTGCCATGGGTCTGCCGCCGAATACCGGGCACTCCGTCCACTGGGCTAGTCGACTCACTCCAAGTCAAGTCGGTCGAGCAGTCTTCAGGTCTCAGCCGGCTACACGGTCTCCGTACTCTGTACGCTCGTCTCCAGTATCGCAGGTCTTCCGCTACAACCGAGCGCTCCACTGCCAAGGATAAGCTGCTACAACCAAGTGCTCCACCGCCCAAGTTAAACAGAAGATTCAGCTCACACAGGTATACTTCTTAGGATGACGATAAAGATGATCACTGATCCATCTAAGTCGTCGGACCCACGAAGGATCGATAGGTACTAACCTCGCAGTGACCCACACAGGATCGGGCCCACACAGGACCGGGCCCACGCAGGACCTGTAGGCACTGGCTCACACAGAACCGCTTAGCGTTGACCCACGTAGGATCGGACCCACACAAGATCGGTAGCACTGATCCACGTAGGATCGCTGAGTGCAGTAGTCGTCGCAGTCCACTGAGGATCTATGCACAGTCGTCGCCGCAGTCCACTGAGGATCTATGCACAGTCGTCGCCGCAGTCCACTGAGGATCTCTGCACAGTCGTCACCGCAGTCCACTGAGGATCTCTGCACGGTCGTCGTCGGAGTCCACGGAGGATCTCTGCACGGTCGTCGTCGGAGTCCACGGAGGATCTCCGCACAGTCGTCGCCGCAGTCCACTGAGGATCTCTGCACGGTCGTCGTCGGAATCCACGGAGGATCTCTGCATGGTCGTCGTCGGAGTCCACGGAGGATCTCCGCACAGTCGTCGCCGCAGTCCACTGAGGATCTATGCACGGTCGTCGTCGGAGTCCACAGAGGATCTATGCACGGTCATCGTCGGAGTCCACGGAGGATCTCCGCACCGTCGTCGCCGCAGTCCACTGAGGATCTGTGCACGGTCGTCGTCAGAGTCCACAGAGGATCTCTGCACGGTCGTCGTCGGAGTCCACGGTGGATCTCCGCACAGTCGTCGCCGCAATCCCCTGAGGGTCTCTGCACGGTCGTCGTCGGAGTCCACGGAGGATATCTGCACAGTCGTCGCCGCAGTCCACTGAGGATCTCTGCACGGTCGTCGCTGTCGAAGAAGCAGTCGCAGCCAGCCTAGGGTTCCCGCACACAGCAGCTCGTTCGGGAGGGTCCGCTCCACGAGCCGAGAGGCTGATACATCAACTGACACAAAGTCCGAAGTTTATGTATCCAAAAGTTCCGTATCGACAACAGGAACACAACGTCGCAGACGGCGCATCAATCGGACGCCCGGTCTGAGAGTTATTGGATTTTTCGTCCTAGGGGTCCGGTTGGTTTTAAGGAAAAACCAACCCGACCGTACTCCACCTACGTCCAAACCTCAGGCGGAGTATGCGAAATGATCCGTCTCACTTAGAGGAAAACAACGAAAAAGACGGCACATCAATCGGACGCCCGGTCTGTTAGTTATTGGCCTTTCCGTCTCACACCCACCCTTGGAAACTTCCCCGGAGGTCACCCATCCTGATCACTGCTCTAGGCCAAGCACGCTTAACTACGGAGTTTTAACTACTTAGGCTCCCGAAAAGGAAGGTGCACCTTGAGTATAGTATACCGAAACGACCGTCTCGATCCAAGGATCGTGTTGCCGCTGACGGCGCGTCGTTCGGAGGCCCGTAGCTCAAGTTACGAGCGTTTGAACGAAAAACCGTCCGAAGACGGGGGGTCCGGGCCCGGGTCGACCCGGCCCGACCCCCCCCCCCCCCCAGGAGTCGGCCGAACCGGGTCGACCCGACCCGGTCCGGTCTGGCCGGGGCGCCGCCCGGCCGGTCGGACCGGCCTGGCCCGGTTCGGCAGAGGCACGCGGGGCGCCGCCCCCCGCGGCCAGGTGGTGCCGCGGCCCCCCCGCGTGGGGCCGCGTTGAGTCGGGACGTGACTTCATCCGCGTCCGAGGGCACCGGACCCGCGCGGTCGCGGGTCCGCGGGTGCCGCCGCCGCCGCGCTGAGTCGCGGCGGCGCGCCGGGGCGCCGCCGCTCCCGGCTGCCGGCGACGCCGGCGAGTTCCGCGGGCCCCCGGGATCGCTCCGGTGGTCCGATTTTCTTCCCGCCTGCACCGCTGCTCCTCCCGGAACTCATCCTTCACTGCGGAATCATCAAACATCTGTTGCGGCACGTTCCGTCGTCGCCCGTCAAATCCGCACAAAAAGAAGAACGACGGAGGGTCGTCGGGCCGTGTTCGTTTGGCCCGCACCCTCCGCGTTAGAGATAAACAACCGGGAGAAATTTGTTCAACACATGAACCGCCAATTTTAATAAAATAAAATTGTTCAATAGAAACTGGTTCTTTAATTTTTAAAGAACCTTCACAGGAATAAAGAGGGGTATTCCAAATTATAAAATCCCTACCTCGTTGATCATCGCGCACAGGCGTTCTTCGCGGAAAAGCTCGTCGCGGAAGAGAGGGATCGTCGCGTCGTCGCGGGGAGGCGTCGCGTCGTTGCGGAATCCGGTGTTGAGTCGGCGAACTCAATGCACCATGAAACAACAGATTTAAATTAATTAATTAAATCCATGTTTTTGGTTAAGAACCATGAAGGAGATAAAAAGGAAGGTCCGAGACTCTTACCTCAAGCAGCCGATCGAAGATCCGTCGCGGAGGAAGAGACGTCGCAGAAGAACGTTGTCGGCGTTGCGGATCACGGCGTCGCGTCGTCGATTTCCGGGTTCAGCGTTCTTCGCGTTCTTCGCGTCCTTCGCGTTCTTCGCGTTCTTCACGAAGGAGGAAGAGGAACAAGGATTTTGTCTCAACCAGTAATCCCCCAAAAGGTTTTTGTTGGTCTTATTTTATTAACATGCCAACACACGAAAACAGGATAAGAAACGATTGAATTAATTCGTTGAATTAATTCAACGAAAGAAACAGCCCATTTAATTTACGAAAAAAACCGCCCAATTAAATGGTCTGTTATGATTTTTAAGAAACGCGTCAGTTGACTTTCATTAAGACGGGTTTTCGCGGGTGCGTTTCTTAGAGGAAAGAAATGGCAGGGCTCGTGCGGCCCCACCTCACAAATATCCTACCAAGGGGGTAGGATATTTCTGGATAGCATCCTATCCGGTTCAACTCAGTTCAAGCCGCCTTTAAGTGGCCTCAAGTGGCTTCCATGTGGCTTAAACGAAATAAAATAATGTTGTCGCAAAATTATTTTATTTCTCAACTTTAAGCCCGAAAATTAAAAACCACACTCAAGAAAACGCAACTCCGGAAGAGGTGTTTCTATGCGAATACCGGCGCTGCGATTTCATCGGTGCCCTCAGAATTCGATTCCGGGCACCGGTTCAAAAGTTAGAAAAACCCGCTCGTCCGTTCACTGAACGTACCCGAGCCAAACTTTGGAAAATTATTCTAGGCACACCGGGCCTCGGAATCAGGTGCCGTCAGAAACTGCGCTCTTGTAAAATTCCAAAGAAAATTAAGAAAATAAATTTCCTTGAAATTTATGGGTCTTTACATTTTTCACAGGACATAGCGTGGAATATGGTCAAGGATGGGATCAAGGGAAAGTCATGCTACCTAAAACATGGAACTATACATGTTTCTTTTAAAGAGTTTTTATTTTATGGAAATTTAGAAGAAGTGACTACTTTGTAATCTTTTGAGATGTAATAGTTGTCCTAATTCTCTAAAACTCTAAACCTGAAAAGATCCTCAGTGTGAATTACTCATTTAATTCAATATTAAGTAAGGTTTAAGGATGGGGCCTTATATTATGTTTTCATATTACAATAGTTACTAGACCATGATCACGATGGATTATTTTGAGGAATTGTATGGATTTCCATGGAAATATGTATTTTGATTTCCTAAGAATGGAGATTGTTTCTTAGTTGGAATAAGATTTTTCCCCGACACGAGAGAAAATATTCAATTGATTTCAAAAATTATTTTACGAATGATGATATGGGTTAAGTATAATGTTGATAACCCCCCTATTTCATTGTAATTTTCTGTGTGTGATCATTTGATCTTTGAATGTTTAATCTATGGTGGGTCACCAATGGATTGGGATGAAAGGTTTGACTCCTTATTTTTTGGTAAATTTTTTGTTATTGAGATGGGGGGATAAGTACCTAACAATTTAGAACATTCCCCATATTTTATGTTTATACATAATGTGCTTTATTTATTATAGCATTGATTGTATCTTTCAGACACATCTCATTTTTTGATTTTTGATGATATTGATCATTATGCAGATTTATCTCTGACTAAGTACCCATTAGGGATTTTTTGTCCTAAGAATAATATTATTTTTGGGAGTATGATAAATTTTATTTTTATTCTATAAAATCATTTTTCTAATTCTTATCAGAGATGAGAGAGAGATCAACTGATGAGAGAACAGTTTCCTCATAATTTCGATATGTAAAAATCTCAATAGGATTTATGGGGATAGAAAGTTATTATGGTCTGGATGTTCTAATATAAAATTACATATCATCATGTAAACATTTTCCATTTTTTCCCTTTGGTTGTATCAACTTTGAGAGGTCATTAGGTGGAATTTGTAATATATAGGAGGTTATGTAGGTTATGTGTAGTTGTCATAGTTGTTTTCCAAACCATGCACCCCTCTAGTGTAAATTATACAGAAATATATTGTGAGGGGTTAATGGGTAGGAATAAATTTTGAAATACCTTGTCTCCATGGATGATTACTCGTATTCTTTGTACAATGATCTAGCGTGGGTGCATGATTAGGGCCCACAGTTTTCCTAACCCTGCGTCATGCCCACCTAATCATCCACACATATATTTTTTAATTCGATGAAATTATTTTAAAATCCCAAACCCCCATGATGAAACCCCTATCAAACCCCATTCAACCTAAATCATTTTAAAATTATTTTATGGATCTCAATATGTTATTTTATCTCTCTAAATCATTCTCTTGGTTAATTGAACCATTTTGGATCATGTTTAATCCTCTATATGTATTTGAATCTTATCTCTATGGTCTCTCCTTATCTAACAATGAATCATCCTTAGAATCAGATATATCATCACATATTTGAATGAACAAAACTACATTAAAATTAATCATTATTATAGGATTTCAGTTGATCTTCACCATTATCATTATGTATTAAACAATATCATTTTCGGTGCTGATAATTTATTATATGATTAAAGGTGGTTGGTTCTATATGAAATTGAAATATAATTGAATGATTTTTTTTAATTTTTTTGAAATATTATAGACTAGATTTATGACAATATAATTTACTATGATTCAGAATTTGAATTTAATATGGCATGGTATTTTTGCAGACCGCCTAATTACATTGGAATTGGAATTTGGGGTGTATTTGGAAATTGATGTAATTAATAAATTTTTTTGAGAATTTTTTTAGGAGAACGGATGGAATTTATATAATGAAAACAAATTATTTTTTTTCATGAAATTAGATGAAATAATTAAAAACAGATGTTTTGGACTTGAAAATGATTGGTCATATTGGGACTAGAAATTGGGAAATTTAATTGTAAATGATATTTTATTTAGTTTGACTTTACATTCCATTTATTATTCACTGAAATAGAATATGATAGAAAGGGAAGTTAGTGGGTCCTTTGGGATAATCACTATTGTATGGTGATTCCCTATATCGATATTGATGCTGAAAATTCTAAAATTACATAGTAAGGATGACCTTATTATCGATGGGAAGTTGATAAGTCCAATTCTGAATAATCCTCATGGATATATGTAGAAATATTATCCATGATCACTGATATGAATGTATAAGGATCCTATAACAATAAACTATAATACTATATAGAAGATGACTGCGGTGGATGTTATTATTGTTTTGATATATATACCATTTATTAGGAAACTATTTTAATCATATAGATTTATTTGTATGATTTTTTTATGAAAACAATTTATTTAAAACAATATTGAAATTTCATCCATTAATTTGTAAAGGAAATAATGATTTTTTAAATATTACATTATATAATAAATCATGGTTTTATTTAAAATTGAATTCATTATTTTGTTTACTATTAGAGAATATTTTGATGGGACATTTTCTGAAACCCTACTAAAATTTTTAGCTCACACACTATCTAATCATTCATGACGTAGTATACATCCTTCAACTGAGTATGATAAAATAGAAATATCTACTTTGAGGTGGTGGATGATCTTGAACCTATGGTATTGGAATGACATTAACATTTAGATGTTTTAGTTTTAAATTTCCGTTTATTATGTTCCTTGTTGACGTACTATTATGGATTATATATATATATATATATATTTGGTTTCTTTCACTTTTTAATATTTTAATGTTGAAAATACTGAAATGTATATTTTATCATCCTCTATTTTTAGGAAAATTCATTCCCTCATAAATGTTTTTGGAATCCATGTTCTAGTAACAATCCCATAGAGATTTGGAACCCCCATCATGTCAGGTTAGTGTAAGTTCTTGTATCGGGGTACATGGTTATATGGGTTAGTTCGTGATAAGACTAACCTCAAAATGGGTTTTTTGGTAACTAACTTGATTATAATCAACTATATAACAAAAATCATTACTATAAAACTAGTTTGATAGTCTTTTGGGTTAATATTTTGAAAATTAACATTATTTTTAAAAACCAGTTTATAGGGAACATAAAATGATCATAAAATATTATGTATAGAAATAAATCATGGATAATAGAGATTGAAAACTATGATTACATAGGTAATAAATTTAATTTAATAAATATAGTATCTATTAAATGATTATTATTTCAATTTTATTTGATTATTAGTAGTAAAATTACAGTCCCCAATTTTCCAATTATTATAGAAAAATAAAAAAATTAGACTGTCAGAATGAACAAAAAAATTAATGGGAAATTTAATGATTACAAAAAATATATTTCAAATAAAATGTGTTAAATAAATGGGATATTCATAAAAATTCATTTTACAATAGATAATGTTTTGGATAGAATCTTGAATCCATAAGAACACCCACATCTACCTAGAAAATATGATGTTTATTTTTAGACATTTATACTAAAAGGGTCTCCAATATTGAATGGATCATTTGATCCCTTAATCAATTAAAAATGGATCAACCCAACTAAAATGATCTACTATTTCCATAAATTCACTATGGAAGAGAAGATTTATCTTTCTATTTATCATATTGAGGGAGATGCTAATCATGTGTGGATGTGGATTAAAAATATTAATCTTGAGGATGGGACTGATCTAATTGATTGTAATGGTTATTGAAACTATTTCTTTGTTATATGTTTTCATTGTAATAAATGAGATATCATTTCTATGAATTATTTTCTTCATCATGATGTATAAATAATCCCTCATAGAATATCTGGAAAGATCAGATGAGATTTGTGATATGATTCCTCCATTTTAATTTATCCCAAAAGTAATATTAAAACTTCTATAGTGTGATAAATCTTAATATAAAAATATATTTAGCATTTCAAGGAATTTAAAAAAATTGGGGAATTTTTTTATGTTACATAATATTCAAAAATGAGTGATTTGAATTTGAAGGCTTAAGGGATTGAAATTCGATAATTGAGATTATATCTATAAAATAATGGTTTAAAACTAAAGTTGGTAATAAATTAAGAAATAAATCATTCGAAATGTATCACATGAAAATTAACCATTTCTAAATGTTGATAAGTAACTCGAATAGGTTTAAGAGAGAAGGAAACCTTGCATGAATATAATTTCCAGCGAAACCCACTGACAAGATATAATAATGTAATTATCCCATTAAAATAAAGACTAATAAAAAATGATACAACTATAATGACAAGTTAAACATTGTTAATCAATGAACTAAACCAAGGATTGTTGATGGAAACCAAAAACAATTGTCTACCAAGGTCTTAATAGAATGGGAGTACCTATTCATTCACAACATTTGAGTTATACAATGAAAAAAAATATAGTGACATGTATAATATTTATCATTAAATAATAGATAATATACTCTTTTATATTGGTTTTGTGCATTAATTTCACATTATATATTTATTGTAAAAAAATTCCAACCCCACCAAAAAACATATTAGTGGAGTTATTTGTGAAAAATGAATTTTTGGAAACTATTATATCATAAATTTATATTTTCTCCCATATAAATATTTTCAATTTTAATACCCTATTAATCATTGGTCAAATCCTCTTAGAATAATTTCATGATATTTTTTATATGGAATAAAATTAATTTTGTAGATAGAATATTGATTTTCAAAATGTGGCTATTTCTGCCCCTCCATATTTTGAATCGCCTACTTATTATATACAATTATATGGGTGATTATATATCTTATTTGGTGTCATCATCTTAGTAAATAATATTATTTATTTATGTGAATGTGTGACTAGCTGAAATGATTTAGACAGTTGAGATGATCATACAAAATGACACTCCCACTGTAATGAAATAAAATGATGGGTTTCAAAAAAAATATCTTGGTCTCCATCAAATACATGATGATGAGTGCACAATAATGATTATATACAAGTTTTTGCCAATATTGATTACATTATACTATATTTAAATCGTATAATTATAAGATATTAAGAATAAAATGTATGATAATCTATACAATGGATTATATTTTTAAGTGATTAACTATGGGGTGCACTATTCATATTAATTATGAAGAAGTTTCAGTAAATGAACCTACACATTAATATCGATATGATAAACATGATAAAAATTATAATAAGCATCGGGTTCAACAAATTTAATAAATTTCAGAACAACTATATGGATCCCAGGGCTTCTTTAATGCATATCTGAGGATATGATATTTTCATGTGAATATGAAGAATGAAGATATCACTATAGTAGATTTTCATACACAATATAAGATCTATGAGTTCATAGAGATTCCATTTAGAATAAATAAATATCTATCTATATTCATGGACAATATTAATATAGTCTCTATGGATTAAAAGATATCTTTTTCCTAGTTTTTATAGACAATAATTTTTTATATACTAAAATCAAGGTGGAACATGATGAGAATATTAATTTTATACAAATTACTATGTGAAATTAAATGTTTTATCTGATGCAAATTAGATGATAGTATTTGATAGATAATGTAAAATTTTTTGGTAATTCTATCTCCTAACAAGTTATATCAATCAACCCTTCAAAAATAGATAAAAAACGAAGGATGACATAAACCAAAAACTGTGATGAAAATCCATAGTTTCTTAATAGTTCCAAGGTACTATCATCAAATTATGATAATATTCTCATGACTATCAATCCCTACAACTAATATAAATTTAATTGGAGTGTATTTTTTATGGATTATTGGTTGCGATTATATATATTATGAGTTAAAGAAGTGGTGTATTTTTGCACCATTTCAAACATACCACTCATGTAATGAGGAATTATTGATGTACATTGTTGAATCCAATACTAGTGTGGGATTTTTACTGACGAAAAATAAAATAAAATCGTTATCATATGCCCCTATAGAAAATGATCACTAAAATGAAAAGTCAAAGACATGATCTAAAATTAGAATCTTCATATTGATGATTTGGGAACATTAACTATATGGGGGTATGTGTGAGATATCTATAGATTATAAAACAATCATTTATATATTAAAAAATATTTTTTATCAATGTAAAATAAATATGGGGGGTTCTACATTATCATGGTTTGTGATTTTGAAATCCACTATGATTTTGGGATGTTAAATATTATGGAAAATGCATTGAGTAGAATGAAACTTGAAACATTATCCTTTGAGAGGATTGAATGGGATACAATTATTTAGAAATTAAATAATGTATATTGTAATAATAAAATGATATATATCAAAAAATTTAAAATAACTTCTCAACCATCCATTATTGAGAGGATAAATGAGTCCCAGAATGGTAATGCAGGGATATAGAAAAATGTAGTGAATAAATTTTTGATAAACATATGTAATTATAGAATAATATTGATTGGGACCTAGATATGATTCCCATTAAAATAGAACATATGAGGGAAATTTTATTTTATGTACATATACTCCTTATCTATTCATTTAGGGTGAACTGTAATAATGAAGAATATGATATAAAACTATTGGTTGGATAAAATGATCTTTGATATTTCATAATTTTTATCTTGATTATAGGTAAAATAAAATCTAAAGGTAGTAAAATATAATTATATAGGTTTGATGAAACCATTTAAAAATCCATAATGGATGTGAGAAAAAATAACCATTTATTTTTCCATAGGAATACCCAAGAAAAATAATTGGTATAATGAAATCTTTTTGGTAGTCGATCAACTTAAAATGTTGAAACATATCATTAATAAAAATGATGATGTTTTTCATAGGTAACATAACATGATATAAATAAAATATGTGGTTTGACTGAATGAAGTTGAACATTTCATCAAATATGATAGATTTCTTATCTTTTACTTAATGACATGGTGATGAATTTGGCAAGAGTATGATACATAGATATTTTTTAGTACATATTGTTAAAATCAGACGGATGGTCAGTCTATAAGGATTATTCAAACTCTAGAAATATTATGATATTATGTTAAATGTACATAAATGTTTATAGAGATATGTACATCAGTTGGTGGAGTTATCATCTATATACAATTTATATTATACAATTCTAATGCCACCATATGAGTATCTATATGGGATGACGTGTTCAACTATAATATTCCCAAAAATGATTTTGATATTATGAGATTATGGGGTAAAATCATACCTTGGATATGACATAGAAGACTCAAAAAATTATCTTTCATTTGAAAAAACACAATGTTGATACAAATTCAATGCATACATTCATTTAGGAGGCCTTGGGTTTGAGTTTTGAGATAATAGTTTCCTAATAATATTGCACATGTGGAATGATATTTGGTTTAGGAAGAAGAGAACTCTATGTCATATAAATATCGGGCCGTTGTATATATTGTGTCATGTTAGAGATGTTTCTTATAAACTAGAACATCCACCTAAATATTATAATGTTGTTTCTGATGCTTTCGTCGGGGCGCGCGCGCATCCGTCCGTGGAGGAGGACGCGCGACGCTTTGTTGCCCCGCATTCCCACATTCCAAAGGCGGGCGGCATTCACTCCTTATTCAGGGACGTCTGCTCCTTGATCGAAATGGGATGATGGGATGTCAGTTCTACCTTCTGTGGATTCCTCCTCAGAACTCGTCACCTAGTCCGGGTCTCCCTCCTAGATTTAATACGTAGTTCGTGAAACTCTTCCCAGTGCCATGTTTCCATGGACGCCGGTTAATTACACTACTTCCGTCGGGACATTCCAAAGTGTACGGTCAGGGCAACAACCTTCAGTCGGGGGAGTAGTCACGTTGAGGAATCAGTAGCGTGTCTGGATGCTGGGGAACCTGGCATGTCTGTCTGTTATCCCTGGTCACAGTGCTTCTCGAGGGCGTGGAAGCCCGAGGCATCCCACATCGAGCACATGGAATTTATGTGCCATAGACGCATATCTGAGGTTTTCCTCAGCTTCTCGTGTTTAACACAGGGTATGTCGCGAGTTTAACGTCTAGCGGAGATGGATCAACCCAACCGGAGCATTAGCTAGGATAGATCGGATTGAGGGATTCTCCTTGAAGGGATGTCGATACCGGGGCCAGCCCATGGGCGGCTGTGAAGAAGAGCGTACCGACATGGTCTCACCGGGATATGACGGTCCGGGCGAGAATCAGGATGGGTAATAGGTTGATGAATGGAGTGGAGGGGGAGTGAAATGGGACCATCGTAGGGGCGATGGTGAAGATGGGATTGAACTTTGAATATGCTTCCTACGTATCCCTGTGGCAGGGAATCAATGTCCGCGTAGTTCGGGATGGTGTCGGTAAACCGACGTGATGGTGGACCTTGGCCCGATGAATGTCGTCAGCGAACCAACGTGAAGGTGGACCATGGTCCGATGGGCATCGTCAGCATACCGATGTGAGGGTGTACCTTGGTCCGATGGGCATTGTCAGCGTGCCGACGTGAAGGTGGACCTTGGTCCAATGAGTGGTGGGCTTGAGCCTTTGGAAGAATTCCTATGTACCATGCCTTGACATGGATCAAAGACCCCATAGTTCAAAGGGTTTCATCGGTGAACCGACATGAAAGTAGACCCGTGGGTCCACTAGTGGTGGGATTGAACCTTGGGAAGGTTTCCTGCGTACCATGCCTTGACATGGATCATAGTCCTCGTAGTTCAAAGGATTGATGGAATATAGTTTAACGTCATGCGGGATGATAGTGAACCCTGATGTGAATAAACGACGGGCGGTGGGTGTCGGCGAACCGACGTAAATGAGGGACCATGGTCCGAGGGGAGATGGGCTTGAAAAAGGGGGGCATGGCACACCGACTAAGAGACGGTTTGGGCCAATGATTGTTGGGATTGAACCTCAGGGAGGCTTCCTACGTACCATGCCTTGACACAGATCAAATTCCTCGTAGTTCGGATTGGGGAATGTAGTTTAACGTCATGCGGGATGGGGGTGAACTGACCTGAATGATGTTGGAACGACCGGATGGTGGGTTTGAACCTCGTAGAGGCTTCCTACGTACCATGCCTTGACATGGATCAAAGTCCTCGTTGTTCGGGTTGGTCACAACGGCTTTCCATCGGACTGGAATTGCAGTTTAACGTCGTGATGGACGTATATAGAACTCGACGTGAATTTGATGATGGGTGGGCTTGAACCTTGTGGAGGCTTCCTACATACCATGCCTTGACATGGATCAAAGACCATGTAGTTCAAATGGGGGCTTCGTCGGCGAACCGACGTGAAAGTGGACCTTGGTCCAATGAGTGGTGGGCTTGAACCTCTGGAAGGCTTCCTACGTACCATGCCTTGATATGGATCAAAGACCTCATAGTTCAAGTGGGCTTTTGTCGGCTAACCGGCATGAAAGTGGACCTTGGTCCAATGAGTGGTGGGATTTAACCATTGGAAGGCTTCCTACGTACATGCCTTGACATGGATCAAAGACCTCGTAGTTCAGGTGGGAATGGGTGTGCAGTTTAATGTCATGTGGGAAAAAGGGAGGGGCATACATTTTAACGTCATGCTGGACGAGGGCAAAACTCGACGTGAATGAACGACCGAGAAATGTGGATTGAACCTCATGGAGGCTTCCTACGTACCATGCCTTGACATGGATCAAAGTCCTCGTAGTTCGCTAGGGGGTGGGGGTCAGGGTCGGTGCTCACTCTAAGCCCACGTGAGTCATGCTCGGTGTGAGAAACAAGAGCTTGCAAGGACCTGACGATCACGTCACGAAGGATGTGTCCGTGTGAAGCGAAGAGGGGCTTACGCATTAGGCGGCCCATGGTGATGGGACTTACTCCAGGATGGTGACCCCTGGTGCGACAAAGCGCGGGAAAAATGGACCTTGGTCCAATGATGGGAGGTGCCTCGTTCCCTATCACGCCCTCCACTGACCTTGGTAGTGGGGAAGTACGAAGATGCAGAGGTGCAGCCATCCGTTGGGGAACTAGGTTCGCCCTTCTCCCATGAACATACGCCGCTCTAGTAAGGAGGATATCATCCCTTGTGGATGGGTGATTCCATTCATGTGGAGATGAGTGGTGTAAAGAATGTTTGAGCTGGGGGGACCCTTCGTGAGAGGCATGAGGTCAGGTCACAGTTTAACGTCATGTGTCGAGGACATGGTGCCTGGCATTTTTACATCCTGCAGCTCGGACGAGGTGGGTTCACTCCACACCCCTAGGACATACATAAACGGTACCCTCTGGTCCTTGGGGAAGGGAAGGTACCGGTAAGGACATGGTCAAGGGGGGTTGTGTAACGAACCATCAAGGAGTCCACGTTAGCGTGGCTATGCGAAGAATCAATAGTCGTTAGCGTGCCTATGCAAAGAAGCATTAGGCGAAGCAACGCTACGGGTGGTATTGTCCACGGGACCTTGAAATCACATCGTGCAAACCTAGAGGGTTGCACTAGAAGAGTAATCTCTAAGCATAGGAGTGTGCTTCGCGAAGTGGAGTTCCTTGGCCTTAGCATGGGGCATAGGTGTGAGTGGAAGGTGCTTCGCGAAGTGGAACAGTGTTCGCGGAGCACTGCCTCGCGAAGAAGAGGTGCCTCGCGAAGCAGGGTCCTGCGATGCAGTGTGCTTCGCGAGGTGAAGCGATCCTTCCTTAGCATAGAAATCACTAGTGCATGTTGGGTGTTTTGCGAAGCATAAATGCTCCATGGCTGCCTGGGATCCCTTGGGAATCCCCTTCCTTCACGAATGCCCTTGAGCTTCACGAAGGGCATCCCTCTCGGAAGAGGGGCTCAAAACGAGACAAAGTAGAGGCGTCTCACGAAGTAGAAGTACCTCGCGAAGCTCATCATTCCCGGGGCAAAGAGTGCTTTGCGATTTGGGAGAGGAGAAACCAAAAGGTCAGATTGTCCATCTCGGGACTCAGGGGGAGTCCAGTATTTATAGGCAAGGGGCGACGCGAAGTAGAACTCGCGCGCCGCCTCAAGTGCATCGCGGCGCGCTCACGAACGTAAAATGTTTTCGCAGAGGATTACCGCCTCTAGAGCTTCGTGGTGGCTCGCGAACGTCAAATGCGTTTACGGAGGATTACTACCTCTGGAGCTTCGTGGGGCCGTGATGATAAAGGTCCTTCACAGCAGTCCTTCGCGACGGTGCTTCGCGGCGGTGCTTCGCGAGGCAGCGTGCCAGCCTTATTTTTTGTTCCTCCCTTTCGTGTTATATTTTGGCACCAACAAATGCCCCCCCTCAGACTTGGAGCCGCGGAGGGCGAAGGGTCGATGTCTGAGGGAAAATCGCCAAAAATGTCGGTGGTTCGCGATGCGGCTTTGCGAAGGGTGCCTGCGGTGCTGACCGGGGCCACAGATCCGGATGCGCCGCGATGCTCTGCGCGGGTGAGGCGCGCTGCGATGCTCCGGGGTCGCCGCCTATAAATAGGGAGGTCGACCTATTTTGTCTTCACGTGACTTCCATGTCTTTTTGCGCTCTCGACTTCACGAAGCACTGCATACTCCGCGACAGCCCTCCGTGAATCGAGCTTCGCGGCGAACTGCAGGTCTCCGACTCCGCGTTCGCGCCAAGCAAACCTTTGCTTGTCGGCCTTGGCCAGAATTCGCGGCTTGGTCTCGCGACCGATCTTCGTGATCCGGCTTCGCGATTCAGCGTCGCGGTCGAGCTTTGTGATCCAGCTGAAAAATTTCTTTTCTGAGGGCCAGAGATAAAATGGCCCACCAAGAGGCTTTATTGGGTGGTGCTTGCAGATGCTACTTGTCAGGATGAGATGGCCAACTATCCAGGCCTGGGGGAGATGGTCTGAAGCCACTCGGACCACATTTCTTTGACAGATCTTCTATCAGAGGGTTAGAAGGATTATCTGTAGTGTAAGAAACTTCCATTGTACGGCTTCGGGCTAAGGGATGACGTCTTTATCCCTGAGGTGAGTAGGGACGAACCAGCTTGCTGGTTCATGAGCATACCATGCTAGCACCAATGGTTCAGGGCGGCTGATGGTCACTCACAAGAGAACTTCACACCTGTCACCTCTGACTGTCTCTACAACCATGTGAACGACATTGACGGGAAGCCACTACAGCCGGGGACTTCCCCTCCCCTCTACCGTACCATTCTGAAGGCGGCTTTGCAGGATTCGAAGAAGGGATGGTCCGATGAGTGGGACCTGCGCCAGGGCGACAACTTTACTGATGACTCGGCCTGGGCCTACTGGGTAGGTGCCTCATACGAGGAGTTTGGGGCCGAGCTGAGTAGAGTGGGGTTGTGTGAGGCGGCATGGGCCTCCCAATTCCACATTTACCAACCGAAGCAGCTAATGCCGGAATTACTGAGCAGATGGTCGTCTAGGACCAATACCATTCACCTGCATCATGGGAAGGTGGGAACCAGCGTATGGGATGTCCACCAGATTTCAGGGGTCCCGATCTTGGGGGCCATGTATGACGAATTCCTCCCCGTCATCAGCGCGAGGGAGGATACGGAGAAAATGTCGCGACTGGCGTCAACGCTGATGGCACTCGTCCCTGGAGAGGACAAGGAGGCAGTGAGGGATGTCCATTTTAGGAGATGGTTCAAATGCTTCCTGAATTTCCCAGAGAATCGAGAGTTCCCTCAGAGGCCTCGAACTTCTCCATGGCTGGCCCAACGGGGCAAGGGGCACTCGTATTGGCGGGTCATGGAGGACAGCCAATGAAAGACTTTGGGTTTCAGTGTCAGCACTGAACAACAGTCGATAGTCAGGCTGGCGGCGTTCATCGCCGCTCTCATCTGTGGTTGGATCCTACCGGTGAGAGATACAAACATGGGGGTATAGCCCAGCTCGTTTATCATGGCGTCGATGTTGGCCATGGGGCAGCAGATCAATCTGGGGATTCCGATGCTCACCAAAATGTACAGGATGCTGCGGCATATTAGCGAGGGCAAGAATCCGACAAGGATATGCGGGCCCTTACACCTCCTGTAGGGGTGGATCGCATCGTACATCAGGGGGATTTACGAGTATCTAAACCCCATTTCGCCGCCGGGATCGAACTTCCACCCCTCTATCCTGAACGCAGTCGGGAGCTTCTCGTTCAAACTGGCTGTTCTGATGGTGCTGAATCGGTTGTGGAGGGCGGATGAGATCAACTTTCACCCCTTCCCATTGCCGACGGGGATACTTACTGATGACGGGTGGGTCACGGATGAACATCGGGCGTAGCTCCTGGCCTTTCGAGGTGGAGTTTTGGTGGCACGGATAGATCGTGAGCCACTCTGCGAACCGTACACCCCGCATCGGTTTGAGAGGCAGTTTCGATGCCTCCAGCGGCTGACCCTGTAAGTCTACTGGGAGGTACGTTATGAGGATCACCCATGTGTGATGAGGCAGATGTGGTTCATGTTCACATGGGAAGATGGGAAGATTCGTATTGCATTGCCTCCATCCACCGCTGCATTCGGATTGGTGAGGGAGTATTCCATTAGTTGGGAGGCTGCTTACCCAGGGGAGATGCTGAAGCAACCAACTATCCGGGTTGGTGATGGTGGGCCTCCCCTATCCCGAGGTCGGGGTCGGAGGGCAGCTAGGGCCGCTCGCGGTAGCAGGGCTGCCATGGCGGTGAGACCCGCACCGGCCGAGGGTATGGCAGCAGTGGTGGATCTGGTGATTCCGAAAGAGCAGGTTCATCCGGAGGGGCGGCCACTGAAGGGATTTCGTAGGATATCCACTCAGGCTCCGGGGAAGCGGCTGTGTCATATCGACATGGTAGAGGATGTTGTCTTCCTGGAAACTTGGGACATTTGGGATGTCAACCGGAAATTCCTCAGCCCACCCGAGATATGGGCCCACCTGAATCGCCTCGGGATGGAATTACCAGGCATAGGCCCAGTTCGGGCTGGATTCATGGTGTCTCCGGCGGAGGCAAAACATTACCTGGAGGAGCTGGAGGATTACGTACACTCCAGTGGTGTCCCTCACCCAATGACAGACCGGGTGAGGGTACTGTTGAATCAGACGGTACCCCCATAGTTATCGGCTGCCGATCTGAGGGAGCGCTTCCCCTTACCGGAAGAATCAGAGGACTCATCTCGATAGGATGAGGCTGGAGGAGGGAGCCCGTTAGAGGAGGGTGAGGTCAAAGACAGAGGCTCAAAATCCAATGATTTCACGGAGGCTCTCGAGGTAGCATTCCGAACTTCTTTCCTTACGATTTGTTATTGGGTCACTATGGACTTCTCAACAATGTTTGAGCCATGCAGGAGGAACTTGTTCATAGGCCTCGTTCTCGCTCCTTGGAGGGTGATGATGCGGGACCTTCAGAACCTTCACCTATGGTTGCATCCAGTTCTACGTCTGGTGGGACCAAATCACCCAAGGTGGCTCCTACGGAATCTCCAGACCTTCCTATAGTATATGGTGGGCCTCATCTCGGGGTCCCGTCAGTGCCGGCTCATGAGCAGCGCCATGATGTCGATCTCCGTAAGTCTCTTCTACCGGTCTCCTCATTGTCACATGTAGGCCATGCCATCTAACGTTTATGTCCCTCTCTGTCGTACAGTTCTCCGACTGGCGTTGGCTATTGTGGCAAGACTGGTCGGGATGTCTGGTGGTGTCCCTCCTAGGGGCATGCCGGTGATGGTGGCGATAGTCCCCCCGTCTCCTCAAGCTACGGCGCACATCATCGCTGGAGGGACCACTAGTAGGGTCGTACCCGAAGTCATTGAGGTGGATTCTGAGGAAGAGGATCAACCGGTCGGTCCCAGTCTTGTCACGCCTGCTTCGGCGCCAGGTGTCGTACTGGATTCAACACCAGATGTTGTTCCTGCCAAGGATTTCTTGCAGGCGTACCCCATGTACGAGCCTGCCAATCGCGCAGACTGGGACGAAACAGTCTGCGATGAGGAAGACAGCAGCATAGTCTGCCGCCGGTCGTGGAAGCTGATCACTCTCTTTATCAAGGACACTCCCCAAGCACAATGGCTGGACGAAATGGATAGACTTTTCTCATGGTTGCACGAACTGTGTGCTGGGGGAGTGGATGCCCAACGTCCTCACGCACTCATCCGAGATCTTATGGCTGAGAAGATCCGGGAGCATGATTGTGGGCTCAGCATGTGATGGCAGCGGAGGAAGGTGACCACCATCAAGAAGCCCCAGGAGGCTGAAGACGAGGTTCAACAGATGCAGACCCGAGCAGACGAGCTTTCAGACTCTCTTGATGCACAATCTGAGCTGGTCTCCCAGTTGAAGGCCCAACTGGCAGAGGCATAAGAGCATATGAGGCAGACCTCTGGAGAGATGGCTGTCGTTCAAGCTGGCGTAGAGAGGGCCAAATCCAGGACTGACGAACTGCACCCCGCCGCTGCTGAGGAGGAGCAGGAGCTAAGTCATCGGCACCAAGCCTTGGATGCCCCAAGCCAACAAGTGGCGGAGCTGCAACGCTCTTTTGACGGGGTCAACCCATCCATGGGGGGAGTCGACCCCCGGGTATTGTAACAAACACAAAAACCTTTTATTGGTACTTTCATTCGTCAATTTTTTCTTCTCTGTTTTGAATGCCATAGCGTGCACGATTTCCGCTGTTTGAATCGCCTTGTTACATCCCTACAATGTTTCCGGGACGATCGGCGACAATTCCCCAAGCCCACGTGGGTCGAGCCCGATGTGAGAAACAGGAGATAGTTTCCCTCTCCTCCCACCTAACATAGGAGTGGGGATCATTCTCCGGGAATCCGGGATTCGGATTACCAGTCCGGATTTCTGAAGGATGGGAGAGGCTTGATCGGAGAAGGGATTTTTAGGATAGCCGAATTACCTTTTCTTCAGCGTGCTCTTATGCACGAACGGGGCAGCGCAGGGGGCGCTGAAATCGGTCCAAACATATGACAATGGGAAGTGTGAATCTCGATACCCAAAATCCGAAACACTGTGTGGATGGCGTGACAATAAGGGACAACCGTTAACCTTAGAGGAGAAGTGGTATCCCTACTGCGTTAGCCTGTAATGGGGACAACAAATGATGGTCGATCGTTGACCTTGTTCGAAACACGGGACCATGTCACAAATTTTGTTGATCAATCCTTCGGGACGTTGGCCCAGGATAGTTGGCGGACCATAGGTCAAAAATCCATACTATTAGGGGGTCCTTCCAGACATGACCCGTCTTCCAGAACGTTGGCCCAGGACGGTAGGTGAGACGATGAGGCATGAGACCAGGCCGTTAAGGGGTCCCGTGATACATGAAAGGGGACGAGGGTCCGAATAAGGGGCACACAAATTGTGGAATATGGAGTGATGGTCTGTCCGAACAGAATCCAAAACTTAGGTAGTTACACCACCGTGGTGGGAGTACGCCAGATGAGCGCATCGGTTTGATCATGGATCATCCTTCTTTCAGAGAGGGCCACTCTAGCGAGGGGATATGTCACTTCCCAATGGGATCTCGGGGCATCCTAAACTTGTTCAGGGTAGAATCGCAGCTTAGTGTCATGCGTTGAGGAAACATGGACTCCTGTAGTTTAACTTCATATGATAGGACGTGTAATAAAAGGAAAGATCCCAGGGAGCGTGTGGCGCGGTAGATATGAAACCGACGTGAACGAGGACTTGGAGTCCAAATCATACCACATACCTCCGGAGGAAACTGTTTAGGTCAAGGGACCAAGAGTGAGGATTGGGCTGGGCCCGAAGCAGAGTGATCGGGCATTCCTACGTACCCCATGAGGATGGGAATCAAGCCATATGTAGTTCTGGAAGTGCAGTTTAACGTCATGAGGGATGAGGAACAACCCGACTGTGTTGGTACACATCCTGCCAAAACCACTAAGCCCACGTGAGTCATGCTCGGTGTGGGAAGCAAGCTGTGGTGGTGGGAATTTCCTGACACAGAAAGGGGCAGGTTAGGGAAAAGGGATGCTCGGTGAATATCGGCCCAGTGACACTAACACGATCAGTTAGCGCACCTAGATGCGCGAAGAGAAGGAGCCGAGTATGATGGAATTCCACTTGAACATGGGGAAGTGGAAATTTGTGAATCACGGCACTCGAGATTCAGATCACGATGATGGTGGCGTGACGATGGAGGATAACTGCTGACCATGTTCGCAACACAGCATCCTGTCGCGTTAGCCGGGAATGGAGGCAGACAAATGAGGGTCGATCGTTGACCATGTTCGAAACACGAGACCATGTCACAAATGTTGTCAAATATCCGTAGGGACGTTGGCCCGAAACGATTGGAGGGCCCTTAGGTCCAGCATTCATGAAGAGCCCTTAAGCCTAGTATTCATGTCATCCGAGGGTCCTTTTGGATGTGGAAGAGGATGAGGATCCAAATAGAGAGCTCACGAAGCTTGGTCTTGGGATGAGGGGAATGTCCCTGTGAAAATCCCACACATCGGGATCTTTGCCAAAACACATATGAATATGGCAACAAGAAGTATTAGATAGAGGGATCAGAGTCCTTTCCCTTGGGGAGATCTTAGTTTAGGGTCGTAGAATTCAGACCATGGATAGGAAGAGACATAAGAGGCACACAGTGGAGTAACTCAAACACCTAGCATGAATGGGAATAGGGGGTGTGTGCGGTGCGATGAACAACCTGACGTGAATAAGGAAGTAATCCCATACCACACCACACAACCTCCTTAGGAGAGGTTTTTGGTCAAAGGACCGAAAGCGAAATTTAGGTTGGGCCCACGGGGAAGCGCCCGGGCGCTCCTACGTATCTCATAAGGATGAGAATCAAGCCTCACGTAGTTCTTGATGGGACTTAGACCACAAATGGGTAAAGGGAGAAGGGGAAACCTGGTGTCGAGACCCGACGTGAAGGAGGACCTAAGCCCTACTTACCATGAGTTCTATGGGGAAATGCTCGAGTCGAGGGACCGAACACAAAGGTTAGGCTGGGCCCGCGGGGAAGTGCCTGGGCGCTCTTACGTATCTCATAAGAATGAGAATCAAGCCATACGTAGTTCTAGAGGCGTGACATGTTAAGATACCAGTGCCAAGGAAATAGGGGAGTGTGGGCGTGGCCCTTGCATTAAAAGAAGCGGAATTTGATGAATCTTGTTTGTACTTTAAGGTGAATGGATTTTTTCGTGAAGCGACAGGCCTAGAATAGTAGGTCGTGATGTCTCCACAAGAATCAATCCGTGATGGGCGTTGACAAATGGCATGGCATGTGACCAATACCCAACGTGATGTCCTCTACAACGAGGTTACCACAATGCACTGTCGTTTTTCGTCGTACGGACATGACGATAGTGTCACAGTTTAGGGTCGTATGATAGGACCAAGCATGCATTTTATCGTCATGCAGTGCAGACGTAGAAGAGATGATGCTAGGCGGGAAATTTGCGCAGTGTTATAAAACACAATTGACAGAGACATGATCCTACATAACATTCTACGCCAATCGGAGAGGGAGACCTTAGGCCAAGGGGACTATATAGAGGTAAGAGGTGAGACAGGGGGGAGACTAGTTCCCCAAATGGGTTGGACCCGAAAAGGCGTCTGGGCGGTCCTACATATCCCATTAGGACGGGAATCATGGTGAACATAGTCCCAGATAGATCTTAGTTTATGGTCTTAGAGCTCGGATCATGGGAGCCCTGAAGGACGCCATATTGCAGCTTTCTCCCCCTGACATGCAAAGGTGCACTGAGGGATAGCACCAAAAGTGTCGAGATTCCACCTGGACATGATGGGGTGGAAAATTATGTGAATCATGCAACCAAAATTCGAGGACTGAAGGGTCTGGCATGACGACAAAGGATTACTGCTGACCATGTTCACAGCATAGCATCCTGTCGCGTTAGCCTGAAATGGGGACAAACAAATAAGCCTCGACAGTTGACCGTATTTGCTATGCGGGATTTTATCGATTTGTTGTCCACACCCCTCGGGGGCGTTGGCCCGTAACGGTAGGAGAGCCCTTGGGAATTGTATCCAGGCTGTTATTGGGGGTCCCTTTCTTGTGTGAAAGATAATGGAAACCCGAATGGAGGGCAACACGAAGCTTGACAAGTGGAAGGAACTTGATCAAGTTGAATCTGACACTCTTGGTCCTAGACCAGAGTACTCATAACACATTGGTGAACCACTGCAAGGGGTCAAGAGACTCAACTTGAGGGTAACCATGAGATGGCGGGTTCCTAGGGGAAGTGGGAATGGTACCCAAAACCATGTATCATACATACATATCCCCCTCCTAGCGAGGGATAGACCAAGCCGCCTAGGTGACCAGGAGATCAGGAGATCACCAAGAGGTGGGGCAGGACCCGAATCCTAGACATTCAGGTGGTCCTACGTATCCCATGAGGATGGGAATCAAGTTATACGTAGTTCTGAAGGGTGCCTTTTAATGTCATGCTGGACAAGTAATAGGAGGGATAAATCTCAGAACGGGTGTGTGCGTGGTGTAGCTATTGCAAACCCGACGTGAATGAGGACATAATCACGCACTACGCCACATGGTCCCGTGGTCGGGGTCCCGATTGCAGGACCAGAGAGGCAAATTAGCTGAACTCAAGCTGGACCCAAAGACAGGGGGTCTGGGCATTCCTACGTATCCCATGAGGATGGGAATCAAGCTTAACGTGGCTCCAGATGAGAATCTTAGTTTATGGTCTTAGAGCTCAGACCGTGGATGGTGACAACTCCACGATTATGCACAGATGTCAACCCAATCCCTAAGCCCACGTGAGATAAACTCGGTGTGGGAAACAAGGGGGGGGGGAATATCCTTATCGCATTACTTGGGGCATCCATCAAAGGGGAGTCGGTGGAGAGCCCCGAAGGACACCTTTGGCGCAACGTGTTCCCCCAACGCGCGAACGTTCGTGGAGGAAAATTACCAAGAGTTCTGAGACTCTACTTGGACATGATGAAGTGAATGAGGGTGTGAATCATGTACCCGACATTTTGGGCTTAATGGGTTGGCGTGGCGATAGAGGAAAATTGTTAACCATGGTGGAAACACAGCGTCCATATCGTGTTAGCTTGAGGTGGGAACAACAAACGAGCATCGACCAATGAAATTATTCACAACGCGGGATTTATCAATTTGCTGTCCGAAACCCTCGGGGGCGTTGGCCCGTAACGGTAGGAGAGCCCTTGGGCGTAGTATCCAGGTCGTTCTTGGGGGTCCCTCCGGGCGTGAAAGATGATGAAAGCCCTGATTCAGGGATACACAAAGCCTGGAAAGTGGGTGCGGACATGTCCGAGTAAAGCTTGGCATTCCAGGTAATAAACCAGAGTACTCTTAGGCACATTGGTGAACCTCTGAAAAGGGGTTGACGAAACAACTCAGTAGGGGGAGGTACATGGCGTGGTCATTACAGGTCCGACGTGAATGATTACAAAGTCCAACACCACACCATATAATCCTCTCATGGAGGAAGGATAGGCCAAGGGGCCAAGATGGGATGAGGATTCCCGAGAGATGGGGTGGACCCAAATCTTGGACATTCAAGTGGTCCTATGTATCCCATGAGGATGGGAATCAAGCCACACATAGTTCTCTAGATGTAGTTTAACGTCATACTGGACGAGAAGGGGAGAAATATAACCCTAAATAAGGGAGGTATGCGGTATGGCGAAGAAGCCGACGGGAATGAGGACGTAGTCCCACACCACACCGTACACTCCTATAAGAGAGGACCCGGGTTCTGGCCCAGAAAGGCCAAGGGCCCTGATGGTTAGGCATTGGTCAGGAAGGCCTGACCTGCTTGTAGTTTAACATCGTGCAATGAGGACGAGGGTCGGGGACCCGAGGAGGCCAAGGGGACTGAGGCTGGGCCTCGTAAGGGGAGGCGTACGTCATGGTACATGATCCCGACGTGAATGAGGAAGTAGTCCTACACCACAAAGTACTCCCCGAGTAGGAGGTTGGGTGGAGGGGCCCGAGAAGGCCAGGGGGGCCTAAGGTCAGGCATCAGTCAGGAAGGCCTGACGGGTCTGCAGTTTAACGTCTTACATGAGGACAGGGGTCATGGACCCGAGGAGGCCAAGGGGCCTGAGGCTGGGCCTCATAAGAGGAGGCGTACGGCATGGTACATGATCCATACGTGAATGAGGACGTAGTCCTACACCACACCATACACCCCTATGGGGAATCGGGGTCGTGTGACCGATCGCTAGCACCACCCGGGGGGATGTTTGTCACCTCAGGATGGGGCAGAACGAATCATTGCACTCGATGTCTGGGACATCTCGGGGTGGACCTGAAGATCCAGGACACTGTTGACCATGTTCGAAACACATCGTTCCTATGGTAACCTGATATGGGAGCAACAAATGAGCGTCGACCGCTGACCAAATTCGCAACGCGGGACTTGTATCGGCTTGTTGCTTGAAAACCCTCATGGGCGTTGGCCCGTAACGGTAGGAGAGCCCTTGGGAATTGTATCCAGGCCGTTCTTGGGGGTCCCTCTGTGTGTGAAAAATTATGGAATCCCAGTCAATGAGTGGGTGAAGCATAGCTGTATCCATCCACGAAAGAGGCAAACATCTCCAGGGGGGATGTGCAGCCGGGTCGAGGCTTGCTCGATGTGAGTTGGGGAAAAAGTGTGCACCCCGCCATGTCTTGATCCGAGGGGATGATTTTTGCTTTTGGGCTGGGCCAACGAAAGAAATGTACGGGCGTTCCTACATATCTCATGAGGATGAGAATCAAGCCATACGTAGTTCTTGATGGCCATGCAATTTAGCGTCATGCGGTGAGGACGTGGGAGGATTGAAGAACGGGAGTGGGCACATGGTGTGACCCTTACAATCCTTGTGCGAGCGGGGTTGTATGAGCGGGGCTAAGAAAGCCTACTCCCTGGTACACAAAGATCCTCCAAAGAAACTATTCCCAGGGGGGATAGTGGAAAAGAAAAGCTTGGGTCTTGGATCAGGACGAGGCGTCCGAGCATTCCTACGTATCCCATAATGATGGGAATCAAGCCACACATAGTTCTTGACATGCAGTTTAACGTCATGTAGGACGAGGAGCATCTCATTTGGGGATATGTAAGGTATGTTAAGTAATCCTACGTGAATGAGGACGTAGTCCTACACTATACCATACAATCCCACGAGAGGGTATTTCGGGGAAAAACCAACTTGCGGTTTAACGTCTCGCGGTGAAGGCGGGGGGCCAGCGACCCGAGGAGGCCAAGGGGCCTGAGGCTGAGCCTCGGTCAGAAAGGCCCGACTGGCTTGAAGTTTAACGTCTTGCATTAAGGACGGGGGCCGAGGCCCGAGGAGGCCAAGGGGCCTGAGGATGAGCCTCGGTCAGGAAGGCCTGACTGGCATGCAGTTTAACGTCTTGCAGTAAGGACGGGGGTCGGGGCCCGAGGAGGCCAAGGGGCCTGAGGCTGAGCCTCAGTCAGGAAGGCCTGACTGGCTTGCAGTTTAACGTCTTGCAGTAAGGATGGGGGCCGGGGCCCGAGGAGGCCAAGGGGCCTGAGGCTTAGCCTCAGTCAGGAAGGCCTGGCTGGCTTGCAGTTTAACGTCTTGCAGTAAGGACAGAGATGCATTTTATGGTCGTGCGGGACCATCATGCAGTTTAGGGTCGTGCAGGACCCTTTTCTCCCTAGTCAAAGTATCGCTTGAGGAATTTGGCATTGGTGGGAGGGGTTATACGCTCTCCATCCGTGGTCACCAAGGAGTATTCTCCATTGGGGTAAACCTTATGGATGATATAAGTCCCTTCCCATTTGGGTTCTAATTTGGGAGGTTTCCTACCAGGAATCATTGGCGCTCGAAGGGCCAGTACCAGGTCCCCCTGTAGAAAAGAGCGGAGACGAACCTTCTTGTCGAAGGCCCTCACTATCTTATCCTGATGCCTTTCCAGATTGTGTAGGGCATGAAGTCGGTTCTCGTCCAGTGCTTCTAATTCGGCTAGATGGATCTCGGCTACCTCATCTGATGTCTGGTGATCATAAAATTCAGTGTGTTGCGACGACAGCTAGATCTCAATGGATAGGATGGCCTCAGCTCCATACACCTGGGAATATGGGGTCACCTGGGTAGAGTTGCGAGTCGTCGTCCGGTAAGCCCAGAGGGATTTGGGGAGCTTGTCCGACCAACTTTTCTTGTTCTGACCAACCATATTATGCAGAATGTTAGAGAGGGTCTTTTTGAATGCCTCGATCTGTCCATTCTCCTGCGCGTGGTAGCGGGAGGTATGGTTCGACCGGATGTCGTACTTGGCGTACAATTTCTTCACTTCAGCTGCTCGGAAGTTGGTGCTGTTATCGGTGAGGACGGCGTGAGGTACCCCAAATCGGTGGATAATTTTGGAGCTCACAAAGTCAACGATGGAACGGGCCTTGACCTCTTTGAGCGGAACTGCTTCTGCCCACTTGGAGAAGAAATCTGTAGCAGTTAGGATGAACCTACACTGGCAGGCTGTTGCCGGTGGATACGGTCCCACTACATCAAGTCCCCATACTGCAAATGGCCAAGAGTACTTGGTGGGGTGGAAGGGCTCCAGTGGCCGATGCAAGAAGTTGGCGTGTACTTGGTACGCGTGGCATATCTTGGCATATCCAATACAATCATGGATCATAGAGGGCCAAAAGTACCCCAACCTCTGAATTTGATGGGACAGCTTCGGCCCAGTATGATGGGCGCCACAGGAACCGGCGTGAACCTATTGCATAACCTGAGGTATCTCTACTCCTTGGATGCAACGGAGGAGGACACCATCGAAACTCCGCTTATAAAGGATCTGTTCAAGACTGAGACTGCTCGGGAGGGTAAATTACAGCTCCCGGTGTCAGATTCTCTCGCGCTCGGCCCGGTCGTCCGGGAGGTGACCATTTTGGAGATACTCGACAAAAGGTGATCTCCAGTTGGGAGTGGCTTCAACCACCGCGTCTGACAAACCTGGGACCCCTGACATGGAGGGTCCGGCGGTGAGATGACCTACCTGCAGTCCATCATTGTCCTCTTGGGTGACGGGGGTGATGACTCTATGGTGTGCCACATGTATGATCAAATAATCTTGCTCGGGTTCTGCGAGCGATGCGGCCAAGCCAGCCAGGGCGTCTGCTTGGCCGTTCTGTGACCTTGGGACATGGGTAACCTCTGGTCGAGAAGAGAACTGGGCCATTAGGAGGAGGTTGTACTCCAGTAATGGTGAAAGCTCCGGCTTCCTAACGACGTAGTCGCCATTAACCTATTTGATTACCAGCTCGGAATCTCCCTTCACATGTATATGGGGAACATGGATCTCAAGGGCCAACTCGAGGCCGGTGATGAGAGCCTGGTACTCTGTCTCGTTGTTCATACATCCTCCTGACAACAGGAACGAGTATGGCAGGACGGCTTGCGCTGGGGTAATGAAGACAATACCCAGGCCCACTCTGTTGAGCTTGGGATCGTTGAGCCTCCTACCGGTGGGGCTCTGGGAGGCGCCGTCGAAATGCATTTTCCAACACGGGACAACATGATCGACTGAGAGGATCTTCTCATCCGGGAAATCCATGTCCAGGGATTGATCCGCAGAGGTTGGATGGGAAGCTAAAAAGTCTGCCAACGCATGTCCCTTAATGGCCTTCTGAGGTACGAACCTGATATCAAACTGCTGGAGAATCACTGCCCACCATGCTAGTCGGCCAGTCAGCATGGGGAGGTTCAGGATGTACTTCAGGGGGTCTACCCGGGAGACCAATTGCACCTCATGGTGCTGCAGTTAATGTCACAACTTTTGAACGGTGAAGACGAGCGCAAGGCATCTCTTTTCGATAGAGGAGTATATGACCTCCGTATTGAGAAGCATGCGACTGAGATAGTAGAGACTGTTCTCAGTACCCTGATTATTCTTCTGGGCGAGCAGCGCACCGAGGGATCTCTCCAGGGCGGTCACATAAAGGACCAGCGGCTTTCCAGAGATGGGTGGCATCAAGACCGGAGGTTGAAGCAGAAACTGCTTGATTTCCTCGAAGGCGGTCCGACACTCCTCATCCCATTCGTAGGCGGCACCCTTCTTCATGAGACGGGAAAATGGCTTAAACTTTCCGGCCATATTCATGATGAATCGGCGTATATATGATAAGTGGCCTTGAAGGCCTCGAATATCCCGAATGTTGCTCGAGGGAGGCATTTGGCTGATGGCATTGATCTTCTCCGGGTCGATCTCGATACCTCGGTATCTGACAACAAAGCCCAGAAACTTCCCAAAGGTGACCCCGAAGGCACACTTCAACGGGTTCATCTTTAGGTGATAGGAACAGAGGAAACCAAACACTTTCTCAAGGTCTTTGAGATGGTCCTGACGCTGACATGATTTGACTACGAGGTCATCCACGTAGCATTCCACCAATGTCCAGAGAATCGGCTTGAATATGCGATGTATGGCCCTCTGATAAGTGGGACCTTCATTTTTGAAACCGAACGGCATAACCTGGTAGAAAAAGGTAGCTTGGGGATCCCTGAAGGTAGTGGACTCCTCATCTTCGGGGGCCATTCGGATCTGGTTGTACCCGGAATACCCATACATGAAAGAGAGGGCTTGGAACCCGGCTGTGGCGTCAATCAATAACTCCGTCCCCGGGAGCGGGAATTCATCCTTTGGGTAGTGGTGATTAAGATCCCGGAATTCGATGCAAACTCTGATCTGCCCATTCTTCTTCCTGACTAGCACAATGTTGGCAAGCCACTTGGGGTACTGGACCTCCTTTACGAAGTTGGCTTTGATTAGCTTGTCAACTTCAGCCTCAACCATAGCACCATGAGAAGGGTGCATTTTCCTTGGGGGCTGATTAAACCCACGATGTTTTGCCGGGAGGCCCAGAAGGTGAATGGATACCCGAGGATCTAGCCCTGGCATCTCGTTGTAACTCCAGGAAAACACATCACAGTGCTGTTTGAGGAAGTCTACGTACTACTGCCGCTCCTCGGGGGACATGGCTGCACTGATCAATGTAGGTTTCAGATCTGCCTCGCTACCAAGGTTCACCTGTACCAGTTCATCAACTGTGGTAGAGACGCCTTCTTCAAAGGCGGGGGGAGCATCTTATAGGTCTTCCTCCCCACCTGTAGGGGGACTTCCCGCGACGGAAGATACTTCTGGGCTATCAAAATCCGAGGGGAAACTTTTGTCAGCTTGGGCAGCAGCGGTCATCACATCGGGAGGCTCACTTGCCATTGAGACCATAGTAATGAAGGCATTCGACCTTATCCCATCTGGCCTTCGGCCTAAGGGGCTACGTTTGATGATATCAAAGCAGTGGTGACGTGTCGTCCTGAGTTGGTTAATTCCAGCCCGGTGGAAGAGACACATATGGCGCACCGCCGTTGTCATAAGCTTGATATCCCGGTACCGTAGAGGGGTAGAAGATTTCGGGATGACCTGAGCCTGGTTGACGTAGGAGTACGAGGTGATTTTCCGCCGTCGCTTGGACATGGGAACATGCCTTCCTTGTGTACCCGAAACAACAAAACATTGCCCCATGTCTGGGGTCATGGCCTCCAACCTGTGGATCAGGAGGATGTAGGCATCATCCATGCTTTCCCAGGGATCACTTGAGACCAGGTAGGGTTCATCCTCACTTACTAGGATTTTCTTATCCTTACTTTTGTAATAACCCACATCCAGATAGCGGGCCTCACAAGAACCGAATGGGGATGCATCTCCTTGGATCATGCCTACTCGACCATTGAGCGAGTACTTGAGGCACTGGTGATACGACGAAGGGACTGCTACATGCACATGGAGCCATGTCCTGCCCATCAATGCGTTGTAGGCGGTGTCCTGAGAGACGACCATGAACTCGGTGCTGGCAATTAAGCCACTGAACTGAGTCTTCAGGTGGATCTTGCTGACTGGGGTTTGCTCTTTCCTATCGTACCCCTGGATCTTGAGGTCAGAGGGAGTTAAATCACCTTCAGATAGACCCAGCTTTCGCAACGTCCGGGTCGGAATTAGATTGATTCTGGAACCTGTGTCAACAAGGCAGTGACGGACTTCCACACCATTGAAGTGGCCAGTGATGTACAGCGGGTGAATGTGCCCCTGTATAGGAGGTTCTCATCTTCACCGGAGAATGAGATAACCACCTGACATTCAGAGATTTCAATAGTCTCGGTATGGGAGGATTCTGCAGCTGCTACCTCCGTCTCAAACTGGAGGGGGCTCCTTAGGGCCTCGGCAAGTGCCTCGCGCATTTCGGATGACAGGCGGAGGGACTCAAGGATAGAAAGCCTCACCATAATGCGGGCCAGGTGCTTCCAGACATCATACTTTCGTGCCAAACGCGAACCTCTGCTTACAGGAGGTCGTTCGGAATTTGGAGGCATAGCGAGTCCTGCTGGTTGAACTGGTGATCAGCTAGTACTGGTCACATCTTGCTGCCTACTAGTAGAAGCCTGGAGATTAGTCTCCGGACTAGGACTGGGCAGCGGAGGCTGGCCTGTAGCCGGGCAAGACTAACTGTGATACGAACGAGGCAGCTCCCCCCGATCCAGTAGCACAAACAGTGGTGGAGGTAGAGATGAGGGCGTTAGATGGGGTTGCACGTGCTGAGCTCTGCGCTGAGCCTGCTGCCTGGTCTCAGTAGCATGCATGACATGGCTGAAAGTGCCTGCTGACATACCTCGATGACCGGCGCGGTTGCGATTCTGCTGATGTTGACGTCGGCTGGGAACGTTGGGGAGGTCTGCCTGGTGCTCCCCCTCATCAAGGGTCATATAGGGCTTTACCAGCTCCACGGTGTTAACCGAAGCGTACCCTTGATGTTGCTCGAGGATTCATCCACCGCTGGGAGGATTCTGGGAGGAATCCCCATTTCAGGGGGTATAAAGTCACCGAGAGTGCGGTATGATGACGGCACCGGCTGTGCACGTTGCTTCTTCTTGCGTCGCCACTGCCTGCCCTTTTGGGAAGAGGTCGACTGTGAAGACGATGCAGAGGTACCAGATACTTCTTATAAGGTTACGACTTCTTTAGGCGTGCCCGGATGACACCATGTGCATGGACGACGGTTTTTCGAGCCATTCAATCGTCATATTTCCGGGATCCGAGGATGGGGACCTGCTGCCACTCGCCTTCGCTGTCGCTGCCAATCTCTGATCCTGCAAAGGAAACCGCCACTTGCGCTGGTGTTGGTCCCAACATGACTATGTTGTTGTTGACCTGGTCTTGAATCCAGTCTTTAAACACATAGCATTGCTTGAGGGTGTGCCCCAGAATCCGATGATAAGGGCAGTAGTTGGGGTGATCGGGGAGATTCGCCTCTGTCGGCCTTCTGCACTCGGGCAGGCGCACAATCCCTTTCTCTAGAGCACTTCGGAAGTAGCCAGGGACCTGATTTTCATTGAACGATTAATTCTGGTACCTTCTTTCCGGATAGGAGGCTCTGGGGGCCTGGCCCTGACGAGGGGCCGGAGGGGCCTGCCGAGGAGGCGGCGCCTGATTGTCTCGCCTAGGTGGCGGTGGCGCATTGCGCGGGGGAACCTGTCGGTTCTGAGGCATTCGAAGCTGGGCAGAAGCCTGTGCTTGAGGTGGAGGACCTCTGCGGGGTTGCGGAGGTGGTTCCGCCGACAGTAACTCCAACTTCCTCGGGGCTTCTATTTGGGCCACCGCGGCGGGTTCAGCCCTGGCGGTCCTCTTGGACAGGATCATAGGGGGCAACAAACGTGCCTGACTGGCATGTTGTAGGGCTTCCTCAATGCGTTGAGCCTTATCTGAGAAATCTCCGAACCCTCCATGGTAGTTCTGGCTAATCAGGGAGGGTACCAGCTCTCTCTTGACGTTCCCCACACACATCGTCAGTAGCTTCTCCTGAGTCAGTGGCATATCGAGGGAATACGTAAGTCCCTTCCACCGGGCGATGAAATCTGCAACCCTCTCATCAGGCCTTTGCTTGCATTTGAAGAGGTCTGCAATGATGGTGTTTCGCGTGGTGGAGCTGAACTGGAATAAGAACTTCCAGCGAAGATCCTCCCAACCGGTCACCAATCCGATAGGGAGCTGGTTGTACCAGACGAATTCTGGACCTTCCAATGTCTGTATGAAACATCGGATCTTGGCGGCTTCTTGCTGAGCCGAGGTCCTCAGCATGGGGCCACACCTGGAAGAAAAATGAGCCAAGTGCTGCGGTGCGTCCCCTATCCTGTTAAAAGGAGAGAAAGTGGGGTTCCCAAAACCCGGAGGTGCGGGCATATCATCCACCCACGCGGGATAAGGCTTTCCATCCGGTGGGATCGCCACCTGCCGCGTTTCCAACGCTTCGAGGCGGGCTGTGAGCGCCGCGATAAGATCATTTGGGTGGCGGGGTCCCTGTCTTGATGGGGATCCCTAACCACAAGTGCATTTCCAGGCTCTTCAACACAGTAGATAGCTTCTACCGCTCGTGGATCAACTGGCTGGACGACCTGCGGGGCGACTGGGGGAACCCAGAATGGATTCTTCAGATTGCCCCGTCGCTCGGGGGGATTTGGCGAGACGTATCGCGCCCTCTTACCATACGTTCCGGCTTCTGCCCTGTCTGCGGTAGTAGCATGATCAGGGTTTCCCGGAGGCATCTCACAGGGGGGAAATTATTCCTTCCCCTGCTTTCCCGGCCTGGGATTACCATAGTCGGGTCACTGCTCTGCGGCGCGCTCAGCCAAGAGTTCGTCAACCAGCCTCTTCTGCTCAGCAAGCTGCTGACGTAACGTGGCCTTCTCGGGATCTTCCTCCATTTTCTGCACAGAGGCGGACGGCTCAGAGTTCTTGACTGTTCCGACGTGCTCCTTACCCTTTCCGGTGTTTCGACCGAGTACCAGTGACTCGGTGGGTACGGGGAGGCCTAGCAGGTTCCTCTGCTGATGGGTAACTCTCCCTGATGGGTCCAGCAGTGGCGGTACGCCATCGAGGGGTAAGTCGCCATCAAGGAATTCAAGACCAACTTCCTTGTCCACGACGTCATCCATGTTGACCGCGACCCCTCTTGAGGGCATGTCCTCGATGTCGCATAGCGAATCGGGCTGCCGTCGGATAGGGTCGAAGAGGAGAGCGTCATAGTGTCCCCAACCACGTACTTGCACATGGGGGGTGGCTTCCCTGACGATTTTGCGGAGTGCTTTAAAACACTGAACACATTTTCGTTGAAGGGCGCTCTGGCGGCCTGGCGACTCAGGGTGCTGGGCCACAAGGAGTGCGGCCGCATCGATCAGGCGGAACTGCTCTCCGATTTCTTCGAAGTGATCTCGACTTCTGGGGTACACCTCTCGTTCGTAACGAAGGAAGAAGTGTGTCACCCATAGGGTTCGACAAAATCACCCCACTTCTTCAGAGGTAAGAGACTCCGGTACGCGAAAATTCAGCGCCGCCATCGGCCAGAACTTTTCCGGGAAGTAATACGCTGCGAGAATACTCCAGAAGCTCCTGGGCTCGGACTCAGGGTCTGACCCTGTGTTGCCCCACTCATAAACCGGGGGCGGCTGAGGGACCGGTAGCGGTACCGAGGCGGACCACTGGGATAGTAAGCTCGGCGTTGGAGAATATGACAAGCGAGCTGACTGGCCGCCGAATTCCGGGCCATCCTCCGAAGAGTGAGGTGACCTGGCCACGATGTCACGATACGATGGGCTGATAGCCACAGCTTCCGGAACAGGAGTCGCGGCTACCGACAACAGGTCGTTTCGTCGCTCTACCACCGTTGGCCCCCAAAATAACTCTCTGTGATCTCTTGTAGAGGTAAAGGGCGCTTCTGGTGGCTATGGAGATGATTGCGCGGTCGAGACCTGTAGAATTCCCAAGATTTCTTCCTCCTGGATGTACCTGTGGAGAGAGATGGGAATCTTCTGGACCTCAAATTCCGAGAGAATGAGGCTAACGCATCTGGTTCCTGCCCCGGTCCTTGATACAGAGAAGAGGGGAGAAGGTTCCACCACTAAATCGCATTCCTCTTCAGAGTCGGAGAAGCGGGCAAGTTTGATCTCCACCCGGGCCTTCCCAGGATTCTTCTTGTGGCAGCGACGACCCTCTCTCCTGCCCCGGGGTGGCTCTTCGGGACAAGGTTGATCCCTACTAAGCAGTCTCGGGGTGGTGGTGGCGCCGTGGCGGAGAGGACCCCCACTCGAGATATCCGAGGTGCGAGGGGCACCAGGGAAAATGTCAAAGGGCACATAGGTAGGACCTCCATGAACAACACCCATGTGGGCGGAGCCTCTGTTGGAATCGACAGGAGCATGGGGAGGACCTCCATGGTCGATGCGGGCGGACCGAGGCTGACCATCACTCCTCGAGTTGCTGGGGCGAGGAGGAACTTCACCGGTCACAGAGAGGACATAGGGAGGGTCCCCACATTGGAGAAGGACCGGATGGACGGTTCCTTCAGATCGGCAGTTGGGGAAGGATGATGGACTCCATACCCTGTATAGTGGGCGCAGGAAAGGTTTCCGCGCTGAGCGTCACTGCCGCGGGGCAGCTCTTCCTTCGGGATGGGGGTAGCATGAGGCATACCTCCATGAAGAACTTCGGAGCGGGAAGGCCCATGCTCTGTGGAGTAGTGGTATGGGAAGGACCTCCGTACGGGGTGGCATCACCGCAGGTTAGTTCGCGGCGATCACCACTTGGGCCAGAAACCCGGAGAGTCAACCCAGCCTACCCGTGGGGCGGTTGGGGTCTCGACCCTGGTCGGGTGAAGGAGTGCCCTTGCTCAGTGTATGCAGAGGCTTCATGATGCACGTCAGCGGTGGCTCGAGCCACCGTAGCTGTCGACGTCGAAGCACCTGGGCGAGCGTCCTCAGCCCGAGCCCGGTGCTGACGTCGGGTCAGGTGAGCTGGTGCAGGTGGTGCAGGGACGTAGCCTTCCTGCTCTTCCTGCGGGGCCGGATGGTGGCACTGACACGGCCGGGTGGGTGCTATCTCCTGGAGCCCTTGGGTTGGGACCCTGAGTGGGCTGAGCCGGACGGTGCCCGCCTCTTCAGCGTAAGGCGAGGAGTCGTCAAGGCGTTCCGGGGATAGGCTCCCGAAACGGTTGAATGTTGGGGTGGGGAGCAAGGGCTCCCTGCGCGGCCTGTTTGGCAACGTTGACGGTGGGGCCTAGAAGCCTTTAGGTTCAGGCGGGCCATATCCCGAGATGGGATGACCCCTTCCTCCTCGTACCTGCACACGAGTTTGTTGATCACCCTTCGCTGGATAACCTATGATGGGGAAAGGGGATGAGGGCGCCCCGTATTCCGTGATGTGGCAGACGTCGTGGAGGTAGCGGTGCCATGTGGGGAGGCTATGGCGGTGTTTCCCCTACCCTTGCCTGGGCGAGGAGCGGGCGGTGATCGCGTCTCTGTAACAGCAACCTGGTTCCTGAGAAACGAAGGGATCGACTCATCAGTACTGAGAGGAAAAGGATTGACAGCCAGTGCCCCAGCGTCCTTCCATTCTCCACGTCTGTAAGAAGGATCCACGCCAACATGTTGCGGAACGGAGTGCCCCACATTCTACTGCCCCGACTTCCGGTGAGTTTCACGACAGTCCCGCTATTTGCATGGCGGGACCAGGCACCAGATATCTAGATCTGTTGACATGTCAATCTACTAGTGTCTCGAACGCTACTAATATCCATATTGAGGAGAAGAATTTCACGTCGGGTTCACCATTTCTGTTTCCAACGCTTTCACCGGGGCGCGCGCGCATCCATCTGTGGAGGAGGACACGCGGCGCTTTGTTGCCCCGCATTCCTGCTTTCCAAAGGCGGGCGGCATTCGCTCCGTATTCAGGGATGTCTGCTCCTTGATCGAAATGGTATTATGGGATGTCATTTCTTCCTTCTGTGGATTCCTCCTCAGAACTCGTCACCTAGTCCGGGTCTCCCTCGTAGATTTAATATGTAGTTCGTGAAACTCTTCCCAGTGGCGTGTTTCCAATGGACGCAGGTTAATTACACTGCATCCGTCGGGACATTCCAAAGGGTCCGGTCAGGGCAGCAACCTTCAGTCGGGGGAGTAGTCACGTTGAGGCATCAATAGCATGTCTGGATGCTGGGGAACCTGGCATGTCTGTCTGTTATCCCTGGTCACAGGGCTTCTCGATGTCGTGGAAGCCCGAGGCATCCCACATCAAGCGTGGGGAATTTATGTGCCATAGACGCATATCTGAGGTTTTCCTCAGCTTCCCGTGTTTATCACAGGGTATTCTGCGAGTTTAACGTCTAGCGGAGACGGATCAACCCAACCGGAGTATTAGATAGGATAGATCGGATTGATGGAATCTCCTTGAAGGGATTTCGATACCGGGGCCAGCCCATGGGCGGATGTGAAGAAGAGCGTACCGACATGGTCTCACCGGGATATGACGGTCCGGGCGAGAATCGGGATGGTTGATAGGTTGATGAATGGAGTGGAGGGGGAGTGAAATGGGACCATCGCAGGGGAGATGGTGAAGTTGGGCTTGAACCTTGAAGAGGCTTCCTACGTATCCCTATGGCAGGGAATCAATGTCCGCGTAGTTCGGGATGGTGCCGGTAAACAGACGTGAAGGTGGACCTTGGCCCGGTGAATGTCGTCAGCGAACCAACGTAAAGGTGGACCTCGGTTCGATGGGAATCTTCAGTATACCGACATGAGGGTGGACCTTGGTCCGATGGGCATCGTCAGCGTGCCGACGTGAAGGTGGACCTTGGTCCAATGAGTGGTGGTCTTGAGCCTCTGGAAGGCTTCCTACGTACCATGTCATGACATGGATCAAAGACCCCGTAGTTCAAAGGGTTTCATCGGTGAACCGACGTGAAAGTAGACCCGTGGGTTCACTAGTGGTGGGCTTGAACCTTGGGAAGGTTTCTTGCGTACCATGCCTTGACATGGATCAATTTCCTCATAGTTCAAAGGATTGATGGAATACTGTTTAACGTCATGCGGGACGATAGTGAACCCTGACGTGAATAAACGACGGGCGGTGGGTGTCGGCGAACCGACATAAATGAGGGACCTTGGTCCGATGGGAGATAGGCTTGAAAATGTGGGGCCTCGCACACCGACAAAGAGATGGTTTGGGCCAATGATTGTTGGGATTGAACCTCAGGGAGGCTTCCTACGTACCATGCCTTGACACGAATCAAAGTCCTCGTAGTTCGGATTGGGGAATGCAGTTTAACGTCATGCAGGACGGGTGGTGAACCGACGTGAATGAGGTCGGAACGATCGGATGGTGGGTTTGAACCTCGTAGAGGCTTCCTACGTACCATGCCTTGACATGGATCAAAGTCCTCTTAGTTCGAGTTGGTCACAACGGCTTGCCGTCAGACTGTAATTGCAGTTTAAAATCGTGCTGGATGTAGGTAGAACTCGACGTGAATTGGATGATGGGTGGTCTTGAACCTCGTGGAGGGTTCCTACTTACCATGCCTTGACATGGATCAAAGACCTCATAGTTCAAATGGGGGCTTCGTCGGTGAACCGACGTGAAGGATGACCTTGGTCCAATGAGTGGTGGGCTTGATCCTCTGGAAGGCTTCCTACGTACCATGCCTTGACATGGATCAAAGACCATGTAGTTCAGGTGTGGTTTTGTCGGCGAACCGACGTGAAAGTGGTCCTTGGTCCAATGAGTGGTGGGCTTGAACCTTTGGAAGGCTTCCTACGTACCATGCTTTGACATGGATCAAAGACCTCGTAGTTCAGGTGGGAATGGGTGTGCGGTTTAATGTCATGCGGGGCAAAGGGAGGGGCATACAGTTTAACGTCATGCTGGACGAGGGCGAAACTCGACGTGAATGAACGACCGAGCAATGTGGCTTGAACCTCATGGAGGCTTCCTAAGTACCATGCTTTGACATGGATCAAAGTCCTCGTAGTTCGCTAGGGTGTGGGGGTCAGGGTCGGTGCTCACACTAAGCCCATGTGAGTCATGCTCAGTGTGAGAAACAAAAGGTTGCAAGGACCTGACGATCACGTCGCGAAGGATGCGTCCGTGAGAAGCGAAGAGAGGCTTACGCATTATGCGGCCAATGGTGCTTGGAAATACTCCAGGATGGAGGCCCATGGTGCGACAAAGCGTGGGAAAAATGGACCTTGGTCCAATGATGGGAGGTGCCTCGTTCCCTATCATGCCCTCCACTGACCTTGGTAGTGGGGAAGTACGGAGATGCAGAGGTGAAGCCATCCGTTGGGGAACTGGGGTCGCCATTCTCCCATGAACATGTGCCACTCTATTAAGGAGGATATCATCCCTTGTGGATGGGTGATTCCATTCCTGTGGAGACGAGTGGTGTAAAGAATATTCGAGCTGGGGGGACCCTTCGTGAGAGGCATGAGGTCAGGTAATAGTTTAACGTCATGTGTCGAGGACATGGTGCCTAGCAGTTTAACGTCTGGCATCTCGGACGAGGTGGGTTCACTCCACAGCCCTAGGACTTACATAACTGGTACCCTCTGGTCCGTGGGTAAGGGAAGGTACCAGAAAGGCCAAGGTCAAGGGGGGTTGTGGAACGAACCATCAAGGAGTCCACGTTAGCGTGTCTATGCAAAGAAGCAATAGCCGTTAGCGTGCCTATGCGAAGAAGCATTAGGCGAAGCAACGCTACGGGTGGTATTGTCCACTGGACTTTGAAATCACATCATGCAAACCTAGAGGGTCGCACGGGAAGAGGAATCGCTTAGAAAAATAGTGTACTTCGTGAAGTGGAGTGCCTTGGCCTTAGAATGGGGCATAGGTGTGAGTGGAAGGTGCTTCGCGAAGTGGAACAGTGTTCGCGGAGCACTGCCTCGCGAAGAAGAGGTGCCTCACGAAGCAGGGTCCTGCGAAGCAGTGTGCTTCGCGAGGTGAAGCGATCCTGCCTTAGCATAGGAATCACTAGTGAAGGTTGGGTGTTTCGCGAAGAATAAATGATCCGCGGCTTCCCGGGTTCCCTTGGGAATCCCCTTCCTTCGTGAATGCCCTTGAGCTTCGTGAAGGGCATCCCTCTCGGAAGAGGGGCTCAAAACGAGACAAAGAAGAGGCGTCTCGCGAAGTAGAAGTACCTCGCGGAGCTCATCATTCCCGGGGCAAAGAGTGATTCGCGGTTCGGGAGAGGAGAAACCCAAAGGTCGGATTGTCCGTCTCGGGACTCAGGGGGAGTCCAGTATTTATAGGCAAGGGGCTCCGCGAAGCAGAACTCGCGCGCTGCCTCAAGTGCTTCGTGGCGCGCTCGCGAACGTCAAATGCATTCGCGGAGGATTACCGCCTCTGGAGCTTCACGGCGGCTCGTGAACGTCAAATGCGTTCGTGGAGGATTACCGCCTCTGGAGCATCGTGGGGCCGTGATGATCAAGGTCCTTCGCGGCTGTCCTTCGCGACAGTGCTTCGCGGCGGTGCTTCGCGAGGCAGCGTGCCAGCCTTCTTTTTCGTTCCTCCCTTTCGTGAAATATTTTGGCGCCAAAAAATGTAGATTATTTTTTCAATGTATACATGATGAGAATATATTTAATATAATTATCACATGTATCTAATCTAGTTTTATTACCATTAAAAAAATATTGTTTATTCAAGGAGCAGTCTATGATATGTTTAGATCACATAAACCATGTTATATAATGTAAAAGATCATACCCATGTACTGTAGAAGAACCACATGTTTTTGGAATCATCATGGGAACTGTAGGAGGTGAGCTATAATAACACCTATATCTATTTTAGTTCAGGACATGAAATGTTGATGTGGAAATTTTTTTAGGAAGGAAGAGTGTAATGACCTAATCTATTAAAAAAAATAATTTATTTTCAATGAAGAATTTCCATTGTATGTAATGTAGCTATAAAAAACACAAACACAACATTATTTAATTTTTAATGTTATAAAATATATTTTCTAATATTCAAAATACAGTTAGTAATCATAACGATTGATAATATATATTTTTCATAGTTATCATTAATATAATTTTATATATGTTTTATAAAGAAATATATTAATTATGGCTGAAATAAGCAATGGCCATTACTAGTATGACAATATAATATGAATACCATCTACAAAGAAGCATATGATGATACATATATGTTGTTATTCCTTTTCCCACACAATCCACGGTACAATAAAAATATATCAAATGAATTAATTAATAGGATAAGTCCATGAAAAATGATATTACGACCAAAAATATGTTCACCAAACCACCCCATGAAAGCACGACCTTCAGACACCATTCCCTTAGGGTGTCCACTTGTTCGATAAGTGATTATGTTTGTAGAATTTATTCATATTACTATGTGTATATTTTAATTAATTTTTCATTATATGAAATAAATATTTTTTTAATTTGGTAACTTATTATATAAATTTTTTATCATTATTTTTATTTAGATATCAATAATTAATTAATTGTAATATTGAGAATCATATACCATTAAAGATGATACACTGTCAAAAATTTCAGGAATTCTATAAATTAATTATACATCAATAATATAATTTCGTAAATTATATTTTTTATATAAATGATAATATGATATAATGATATCCAATATAATTTTTATATGGTTAAAAAGGTGTTTGTATCATAAAAACTAGTATGTTTCAGTAAATATAGAATTTTATTCTAATTCCAGTATTATAATATATTTTAAATTATATTGATAAATTAAATATTATTTTTTAATCATCCTGTTAATATTATATAATGGTTATTTTTCAAAAAAATTATATATTGTGTATTTTTTGAGAAACACATCATTACTAGAGAAGTTTATGATCATTATAATGACATTATATTATCCTATAGTGAGATTATAAATTCCTTAATGATTATACATGTTAATAATTATGTTTACCATTTATTATAATGTGTTTTTGATATTATTTTATACAATTTATAATTACTTATTTATTATTAATACACTGTTAATGGAATAGTGGTAAAACACATATCTTCACCTAGAGAAACAAACACCATATGATAACAAACAAATAAATGATAAATAAATGATTCATATTGGAAATATTCTCCCTAAATAACTTTAACAATAGATTGGATACCTAAATTTCTAGATAATCATTTATAAGTACTCCAAAGTGACAATCCATCTTATCACATGTTGAATGTAATCATTTATATCAATTTCAACAATATTGAATCATCTTATTAGTATGATATCCTTTTTCTTAATCAATGAACGCTAATCACAATTAGTCTCCACTAGTTGTAAACATTCTATCATTCTATCAACCTCTTCTTATGTGGAAGTAATCAAAATATCCTCCCCACAATTTTTTCATTTCAATGTGTATGTAGCTCCTGTGTTTTCCCATTTATTATATCCTCTGCACAGATCTCCCTATTTTACCCAATCAAGAAAACCTTTAGGGGATGGAAATGTGAGACATGGCCTTATCTTTATTAGGATATGATGCTTCAATGTTTCACAGATGACAATAAGAATCATATTTCTCTCAAGCCATCTCATGTTGTCAATTTTTTAACAGACGTGGTCTGTATTAGATTTAGTTGATACGAGAAGTCCTTTCATAAATTTCTTATGAACATTTAACACCCCAAAACATGGAAGGTATTATAACTGATCATATTTCTTGAGTATTACATATCTATGTAATATCCCCAACTCACAATATCCTCTGAGAAATAAAAAGGAAATTAAATATCAAAACTATGCCCTAGATAGCCCCTACCATTCAATAGTGATCACCACCTGAGGTGAAAACCCATAGTTTGGAGTAAACCCCATTATCCCATCCCTTAAATTTGGTTTATAATTTTTTTATTTGAAAATTACATCCTATTTATTGGCCTTTTTGCTTCATTCCTTCATCCCACTGGATTGAATTTTGATACCATCTGTGAAAAATCAGGATTAAGGTCACATAATATTCTCCTCCGAACTTTCACATGAACTGCTACCACTAGGTCAGGTTCGCTACTAGGTCGCATTACCATCACATGAGATGAAGGATTTAGTTTGATGCAGTTGTAATCAGAAACATGAACCCCTCAATCACCCTGTATCAGAATAGTCCTCCATAATAAACATTGGATTCACTAGTTCAAGTTTCAAGTGATTGATAATGTCCAAAATCATCAAATCATTCATAGATCGTTCCCAATTATATATGAGATTAGCTGAAATAACCTATTTACACCACGATTGATTAGTTTTATGGGAAATGAAATCATATATCCTAAATATCATTTCAAACACACTAGATTTGATTCCATGATGGAAATATGAAACCTTGTGAACCAGACATATACATGATAAGAAATTAAAATCCTAATATTTTGAGACCACATATTCATTTCACTTAAATTATTCTCTACTAGAAATCCAAATAAACATCATTAGTGGAATTGAACCATCAATTCAACAAGTATACATGGATAAATCAAATGAAACTCAAAGATCATTCAAATTTCATAGTACACAATGTGGGCTACCCAATTTCCATGCATGCATATATTTAGGTATTTCAGAAGGATAGTTGGAGTTTACAAAAGATTACCCAAATCATGATGGCATATAAGGACCCGGCTTTAAAAAATTACATAATAATGCATTAAATGAATAATCCACATTGATGATCTTTTTAGTTTTATTGTTTTAGAGAATTAGGACATAACTTTTACATCTCAATGATTACAAAGAAGACACATCTACTCAGTTTCCATTTTCTCACAAAATAAAAACTCCTCAACAAAAGAGTCAAATCTAGTTCCATGATTTATACAGTAAGACATTTCATTGATCCCATCCGTTACCCAATTCCACTTTATGTCATGTGAAAAATATTTCAAAAACATGGGATGAGCATAAAAACCTCAGTAAGGGATATAAAAATACGGAAAGAAAATAGCAGTCCATGTATACGTAAGAGTCAATGAAATGATACATTACTCATAAAACCGAAGCACTTTAACATACCTCGTGAAATCAGAAGATTTATGAATAACTCATAAAAATTGTAAGACATAAAGGTAAATTGAGGCATTCATAACCTTCTTATGTAGGGAGTAAACCTTATGGTTATGTTCGGAATACCCATCAAATTATATTCCCTAAATCTCTTCAAAGAAATATTAGTGAATGACTCCTTCGCATTACCCAATGCATTGGAGAGCTATCTCGGGCTCACCATCCCTTAGTTTACCAAAGAACCACCCGACATCATAAACACTGCCAAAGAACCATAACTTAATCGTATAACATAAAACATGCATAAAGAAAACATAAAATTTCCACATTTCAATAACAACACATTGATATAATGAAAAAATTATGAAAACCATTTTCAAAACCAAAATAAAGGAAAAGAAAAACATACTATTTGTTTTTCATTTAAAAAAATTATGGCTTGTAGAGGATGTCGAAACACAAATAATGGTCATGATGGCGGAGAAGTCGTTCTCGCCGCATGCGTAAGACAAAAAATCATTCTTTTTGTCATTTAGTAAAACACTTCATGTAAAAATATTACTTTTGAATGAAATTAAAAGTAAAAAGGGTTTATCATAAAACTAATAAAATAAGGTCGTATATACATTGAAGTATGCCTCCATGAAAGGATGTTGAGACGAAGTCCCATACAAAGATGGTATCCTTTGTTAAGGATAAATCAATAACATAATTATGTGTGACAATTATAAATACAACCAATATAACTGGATATTATCTGTAAAACATTAAGAGCTCATCCATACATATTCATAGTACGACATAATCAAGAATTAGAGGTTTAACCAAATAATTGGTATTTGGTTAAGAAGTTCCTTTACAGAAATTCGACAACCTAAAGACTACACTTTAAAATTAAGAAAATGAGTTGATGGGAGAAAATAAAGGGTATCTCACCACTTGGACATAAAATTTACATCAATAAGGATTTATAAGAACATATCTCAACATTTATAATATTTAAATTAAAAGACCTAACAAAAATAAGTCTTTTAAAAAGAGAAGGGTGAAAGGTTCCCTTACCGATTTGGTAACTTATGAAACATAGACCCCATGAAAGAAGGATCATAAAATTTTGATGTAAATTCCCATAATAGAAATTATATTACACAAATATTAGAATAATGGGTATTACATACACCACTCAAAGGATATAGTGACAAATATCCCATGAATCTCACGGGAATTAAAAGTGGGAAAAAACCCCTAACCTCATTGTAATCAATCGAGTCGTATGACCAAAAGATAATTAACGCAATATGAATCACAGAATACCATGAATATAAATAGAATCAATATAATAAATATAAAATGGAAGTACACAATACACCACATGTAATAAATAAGTGGCGAACAATGGAAATCTCACGGAATTAATAGTGAGATAAGAAATCCCCATACCTCAAGTCCATCTTGTCTTGTTCGTTTTGATATTCATGAAGAATAAACATATGTAAATTTATAATTTCATAAGTAATTCCTTTAAATTTTATTATTCAATTAATATCACATATTATCATGTTATAATAATTAGTTAATTATGTGTGTTCATATCATACGTTTTGTCGATGTTCGGTACATGAGTCAACAATGAACTTTTTTGAAGAGAATTGTTCATGTAGTTATAAGTACATCATCTTAGGAATGGTGTTAATGATTTAAATATCATATATATGCATTATATATATATATATTCAATTATACTCAATAATGTATGGAGATAAGAAATAAAATGTTTCGTTCATGGAGACGGTAAGTCGTACATACGCATGAACGCCACATTCATTATTTTGTCATATTAATGGACTTTAAAACTAAATTATAAATAGATATATTATAATTAAAGTATATTATATATGTAATATAGTTAACATAAGTTCATTATTTACATTTTTTATAAATTAAATGTTTGGCATGAACAAGCCACATCACTTGTGGGGGTGGTAGTCCACACTTCCTCATATGAAATTATCGCATCTGTATAACATGTAAAGAATAAAGATATATTTTAAATATAAAATACATAATAATTGAGAGGACATAAATTTAATATATATCATTTATAAATATAGTTTCATCATAATGGCCACCATTAGAGGTTTTTAAATAATATTGACCCATCATCATTTCGTGAGGCAGTAATTCCCCACCCACAGAAACAGTATGTTCTTTAACCATTAGAAGGAGGTGTGTGTATATGTAGGTAGAATCCATATCATAACTGTAGATACCCGTATCTTGACATACATGGACATTACATTACTTTTGCGGAATACTTAGTACATAACAAAAACACACACACAAGGATCGTAATAGTTTAGTGTCTTTGGAAACTCGGACTATAATCTTCTAATCGTGGTGAAAGATCTTCAAAATCTCCCATAAAGATCTTCCTCCTTTTTTTTACCTAAAACCTTTCTTTATATCCTGGGGAAAAGAAAACATAAAAGGGTGAGATCAAATGCTCAGTAAGGGTAAACAAAATAAATATCAATCACATCATATTCATAAGAACATAGCATTTTGGAAATCATAACCTGCAAAAGAGAGCATAATTTCATAATCATGGGATAAATCATGGCAGTGAAAAAGTAATCCCAATAATCATAAATTAAAACATGAAACTTTGTGGCATACACACATAATCATAGAGAATCATTTCTTGTTAGTCAAGACTCATTGCCAAGACTATCTTAGTGGACAAAGTTCCTTTCTGAATCGAGTAACCCTCGTTTCAGTCCTGTTTCACTGAACCGGTATAACCTACCATTCCAGCCATGTCTATCTCATGGGATATAAAATCATTACCCAATGCATTGGAGGGAGATATAGGTCCCACCCATCTTATAATGAATCCTTTCTTATGTGTTCCACATAATCATAAAACATACATCATCGCATAACACATGTAACAAAAATGGGATTCTTGAAACATCATGACATCATAAATCAATTCATATAAGATAAATGAATTCATAAACATAATTCCATCACAACATAGTCAAATCAATGTAAAAATATGGATAGAAACATAACCCTTTATTATCTTAGATGGAAAATAATTTTGATAAAACACTTGAATTGAATTCTTGAGGAAAATATCCTTTCATCTTCAAAATCAATTTCTTTTCACAAAACATCATGCAATTTTAAAAGAAAGAGATTTTATTGAAAATAGTCATGAAATATTTTAGAGTAAGCTTCATGAAAATAAGGCTTTATAAAACAGTAGAAATCCGTTCGTGCCGTATAAGTTAAAAAAAACATTCTTTGTACTTTTGTCGGAAAAGTCAAAAAGTACCTCGTATGAAAAACGACAAAAGATTCCTTTCATACGTATTACTAAAAACTCACCGAAGGGTAAAAATGGATTTAAACAATTTTAGGTGGATGGAAATAATATTACATATTGAGTAAACATGGATGTGGATGATAAAATACACCCCAGTAAATACTTACGAATAAACAATCACGGATAAAAATGAGATTGTGATATTTCCCTTACCTTAGGTCCGACTTGCTTTGTAAGTGTCCGAACCTCCTGTATAATGATTTAAATCATGTTATTGACTTATTACAAAATCATATTAATTGTTATGATATCATATATGGTTCACTTATGACATTATATTACCCGTTCTTTTGTAAATTCCATTTTAAAGAAGCGTTTTGGGTAAAATCGTTTCATTTATCGTAGGTGTTTTGACTTGTTGTTCTTGAAATCATTATTACTTATATCATGATTTACTCACTTCCAGAATATAAAATATTATTTATATATCATATATATTCAGTATATATATATATATATAATAGATAGATAAATGAAATGAAAAACACCGTTCATGGAGACGGTAGTCCGTACGTACGCATGAACGCTGTTTTTCTTTCTTTATTGTCTTGAATGGAAGTAAGTAGATTACATACATATATATATATACATAAATAAAGTATCATTATTATGTCATATATTTCATTAGTACTTATTATATATACTTTATAATCATTCATGAATGGTTAATCATTAAGAATGAATGTCATCGCGTCGTGGAGATGGTATTCCGTACGTACGCAAGAGCGATGATATCATTTCCATAATTATTGAATTGAATTGGAGTGTATTATACAATATATCAGAATCAATATTATGTTGTAATAACTATGTATAGTTATTCTTTACACCATTATACACATCCATGTAAGGTGGTGGTGGAAAATAGATTACACCACGGCGTGGAGACGGTATTCCGTACGTACGCACGCGCGGTGATTTCTTTTTCCTTAGGATGGATAGATGGTGAAATATGGTTGTTTCATACTTATAATAACAAATCAGTATATGAGTGATACTTATGTTATTACTTCATAATGAAACAACCTAATAAGAAGAAATGGAAGAAGAAATAAAGATGAAAGAATTGGTAACGGTAATTACCTCTTCTTTGAAGCGCCTTTTGGAGACCTCCTCTTAGGGAACTAAAATTGGTCTTTGAGGAAGACCAGAACCTCTAGGATGTTGCTAGGGAAGTGGAGAAGAGATTTTGGCCGGGGTTGGCCGAGCTTGAGTGCTCAAATTGGTGTGAGGAGGAGGGGGAGGAGGTGTCCTTTTATAGGGGAGGAGAGGGGCACCCTAGGAATATCTCAAAATATTATTTTATATTAAAGTCAAAATCGGTTTATAATGGTTCCAAAGGGTCTTATTTCGAAGCTAAAGTGGGGATGGGTCGAAAGCCTATCAACCAATAAAATCTAGACAAGTTTAGGATATTATTTTAACCTTATCAATTAGATTTAACTCTAAGTTAATTAATTTAACTTTTACCGTGTCTTTTTGTTTTCTTTCACTATATGGTTAATACACTTACTATAACATGCCAAACGAACCCCAAATTGTTTATTATTAATATATATATCCTTATCTAAGTCATTTGGCCGAACCTTGGATTTTTAGGAATACAATAACAATTAAAAATATAATATTTGATTTAAAAACTATTTTGTGTCAATTTTGACACTATTTGATATATGATTTTTTTGAAAGTCATAACAGAATTAAATGTTCGAACCAAGTTGATTAAATCAACACTAATATATCATAGTTACCTAGAAAATTAGTTGAATTCATAAAAAGTCTCAAATTACATTTATTTTGGTGTTTATATCATCAATTATGTCAATATTTCATTAATAAGATAATTACTGCATCATCGTTGTGTCATAAATAAATTAACTTATTTGACGTCTAAAAATTACAAATAAAATACCATCATGTAGGAAATCTTTTTAGCTTTCTAATGAATGTTTACAATCGAATTTATCTTATGTATAACCCCATATTAAAAATGATTTACTTATTAAACTTTGATTTTAACTATTTTAACCTTTCTTTAAAGAAATTAATAATAAATGTCCTAATCTAATCCAAGTGGGCCTAAATGGTCATATTTTATTCCTAAGTTTGTTTTTGGTCGAATTAAACTTGTCCAATAGAATTAGTACATGTGTTAGGGTAATAGTAATATCATATTTACCCTTAGTTACCCTGTTTACTATTAACCGCGGTAAAAAAAAGTAAAAAGTTACTATTCACCAAAAAATTATTTTCATCTCATTGAACCACATTTTAGTCCTTGATATTAACCGTGTCTCTCGGATTTTCGAAATTCCATTCACAGAAGCGGTAAAATTAAGTTTTATGAAAAATTTAGTTTTTTTAACTACCACTTAGTAGTTTCACTATTCATCAAAAATGGATGTTTTTCAGAATAATGCCAAAATTTCATCCTAAGATATATTTCATATTCCGAATTCAAAAATGAAATCTATTTTACCAAATTCATAACATAGAAGTTGCATTAATTAATTTTATAATTAAATCCCGCTGTTAAAATAAATAGCGTGTCTTTAGGAAACAATATATATCAAAAGATTGACACTTGATTATGTCTGGTTTAAATGTGAAATTACAACCAATGACCAACATTGTATTAAATTGTAAAAATATATTCTAAATATACTTTAAAACCACTCAAATTAATAATTTATCACTATTAATTATTTCGATTAAAAAAGTTGTTTTTAATTATAATTTAGTAATTTTCACTATTCATCAGAATATGAAAGTTATCCGAAAAGTACCAAAATTTCACCTTAAGCTAAATTCGATATTCCGAATCCAAGAATGAAGTTAATTTTGAAAAATAAGATTTACAAAATTTTAAAAAGTGGTTATTACTATTCATAACGGCTACTTTTAATAATATTTTAATAGCACATCGTTGTTTAGTGAAACTCGGTATTGCGTATTACACACGCTATCGAGGAAGGTCGCGATTGCGTGTAATGCATGGAAAGACAAGGATGCGTGTTGTACAAGCTCCTTTTGGTGTAGCGTACAACACAAGACATTAATAAAATTAAAAAGAATATTTTTTTATAAAATCTTGGGCTGTTACATTCTACCCCCCTTAAAATGAATTTCGCCCTCGAAATTCGTCGGGGTTATAAATGGTTTACTATTCGAAAGTTTCTTTAATAGAAACCCACATCGTAAAAAGGAATATCAAAACCAATCTTTAAAAACAAAAGTATGAAACGTAACGGTTACCCAAATAAACCAATCACTGAGTTTCCACATAGGTGAAAATATGGATATGGAAGAGAAATCTAACCATCATGTTCTGATGGAGAGTGGTAGAGAACATGGCTATGGAAAAGCCAGTAATCACAAATCCATAGATTTGTGATGATATAAGGTACCATCTGATTCATCAGGTATAAGATCACTAGGACAACATTTTTGGTTTTCAAGATCATTTCCCCTAAAGTTGAAAATTTGAATTTTAATAAATACTTACTTTATTTTGGTACAATCTCACTGTTGTTCGTGCCTTGAACAATTCCCACTTCATCTCTTAAATAAATGAAGTTGAATTTGTTATTCGTGAAGTGTTAGCAGATCATGTGATAGAATGACGGGTCATTCCATCTGTCTCAAACAAAAGGTTAGCAAAAATTATATGCATAAATCGATCTATAGTGAGATTAATCATATATGGTTCCTAAAATGGACTTATACTTCATATATCATACTGCTTAATATAATAAAACTAGTTTCTACTAAACAGGGACTTCCTGTAGGCCAGTGGTAGGCGATAAAGGCGAGTCGCACTTCGGTTGTGGGTTCGATTCCTACATCCTTGTCCGAAGCGATGGGTTGTCGCCCGTCCTGCAGGTTGTCCTTTTTCTAAAACTACATTACTATAACATCACATAAATAACATCAAAAAAAAGTTCTATACTTAAAAAATACTAACTTATGGTTAACATAAAACATTACAATCTTTAGGCTTATCTAAAATACTTCGGTCCAAGCTCATAGTATAAAGAAAATGATTACTTGAAATGTCGCCAACCAAGCATGTGAATACCATCATTTATCCCCCATATATCTTGTTGGTCACATTCCAATCATGTGAATACTTTAATGATGTATTCTCTTGAAAAATATGAATACCCATTAAACCTTAGTGAAAACATGAATTCTGTCAAAAGTTAACTCTTTCCACATACCAAAATCCAAAAATTCTATATACTCAAACCATGATATAACCTTCTCCTTATATCAGTCATGAGCTCATGAATACTATCAAACATTTTATTTTCTCCTTATCCCTTCATTATGCGCATATCATCTACATTCCAAAAATATCTGAATAACCTTTCATGGATACTGGTAACATTAATCAGACAACAATGTAACAATCCTTACATGTCTCTTTATTCCATAGTGCCATGAGATTACTTATACAACATTACACATGATAAACATGTAATAATTCCACTACATTCTTAAACCATTGACCGAGCTTCAACAATTCTTTCATCTCACATATCATTTGTAGTCTCTTCATCATCATCCACATAAATACTTCCCATACGACCATACTGATTATCTTCATGAGACTTTCCCTTAGGGCATTGGTTTGCATAATGCCCGTACATTCCACATTTAAAACATTTAACCATTGTTGATGTCGTAGCAATACCATTATCCTCATCCATGTTGTTAACTGAACCTTTTCCTTTGCATTTACTTGCTTTGTGTCCTTCTTTTCCACACCCAAAGCATCTTCCAGTTCCTTTGAAACATTCTCCTTGATGCCTCTTCCCACATGATTTACATAGGGGAAATTGAACTTTCTTTCCTCTATGATCATCATGAAACTCCATCTTTCTCTTATTAGCCGAGTCAGGAAACTTACCAAATTTTACTTTATTGATCATATTATGAGATTGCTGATTCGGCATAATAATGATGTTTGGACTTCCAAATCCCATTTCATTATGAAGAATATCATTCCATTGTCCATCATATCCTCCATTATCGTGAATCATCTTGTTTCCAGCCATTTTCTAAAACCCAAAAGAATAGTGTTAGATGAAAAAATCATAATAAAGGGGGAGTAACTTAAATATCTATCATCTTTGGTTTAATCTAATATCGTTACCATAGTTCTAGGACTATATCCTATACGTATACTTATCCTTAGGGGCATCCCTAGACATACCTTAGAAATATCTCTAGGGATCTCACTAACGTTTTCGCATCCTAGTTTCCAAAGGTTGACTAAACCTTTCCTCTGATACCAACTGTAGAGACCCGTATCTTGACATACATGGACATTACATTACTTTTGCGTAATACTTAGTACATAACAAAAACACACACACAAGGATCGTAATAGTTTAGTGTCTTTGGAAACTCGGACTATAATCTTCTAATCGTCGTGAAAGATCTTCAAAATCTCCCATAAAGATCTTCCTCCTTTTTTTTCCTAAAACCGTTCTTTATATCCTGGGGAAAAGAAAACATAAAAGGGTGAGCTCAAATGCTCAGTAAGTGTAAACAAAATAAATATCAATCACATCATATTCATAAGAACATAGCATTTTGGAAATCATAACCTGCAAAAGAGAGCATAATTTCATAATCATGGGATAAATCATGGCAGTGAAAAAGTAATCCCAATAATCATAACTTAAAACATGAAACTTTGTGGCATACACACATAATCATAGAGAATTATTTCTTGTTAGTCAAGACTCATTGCCAAGACTATCTTAGTGGACAAAGTCCCTTTCTGAATCGAGTAACCCTCGTTTCAGTCCTGTTTCACTGAACCGGTATAACCTACCATTCCAGCCATGTCTATCTCATGAGATATAAAATCATTACCCAATGCATTGGAGGGAGATATAGGTCCCACCCATCTTATAATGAATCCTTTCTTATGTGTGCCACATAATCATAAAACATACATCATCGCATAACACATGTAACAAAAATGGGATTCTTGAAACATCATGACATCATAAATCAATTCATATAAGATAAAGGAATTCATAAACATAATTCCATCACAACATAGTCAAATCAATGTAAAAATATGGATAGAAACAGAACCCTTTATTATCTTAGATGGAAAATAATTTTGATAAAACACTTGAATTGAATTCTTGAGGAAAATATCCTTTCTTCTTCAAAATCAATTTCTTTTCACAAAACATCATGCAATTTTAAAAGAAAGAGATTTTATTGAAAATAGTCATGAAATCTTTTAGAGGAAGCTTCATGAAAATAAGGCTTTATAAAATAGTAGAAACCCGTTCGTACCGTATAAGTTAAAAAAAAACATTCTTCGTACTTTTGTCGGAAAAGTCAAAAAGTACCTCGTACGAAAAACGACAAAAGATTCCTTTCATACGTATTACTAAAAACTCACCGAAGGGTAAAAATGGATTTAAACAATTTTAGGTGGATGGAAATAATATTACATATTGAGTAAACATGGATGTGGATGATAAAATACACCCCAGTAAATACTTACGAATACACAATCTCGGATAAAAATGAGATTGTGATATTTCCCTTACCTTAGGTCCGACTTGCTTTGTAAGTGTCCGAACCTCCTGTATAATGATTTAAATCATGTTATTGACTTATTACAGAATCATATTAATTGTTATGATATCATATATGGTTCACTTATGACATTATATTACCCGTTCTTTTGTAAATTCCATGTTAAAGAAGCGTTTTGGGTAAAATCGTTTCATTTATCGTAGGTGTTTTGACTTGTTGTTCTTGACATCATTATTACTTATATCATGATTTACTCACTTCCAGAATATAAAATATTATTTATATATCATATATATTCAGTATATATATATATAATTGATAGATAAATGAAATGAAAAACACCGTTCATGGAGACGGTAGTCCGTACGTACGCATGAACGCTGTTTTTCTTTCTTTATTGTCTTGAATGGAAGTAAGTAGATGACATACATATATATATATACATAAATCCAGTATCATTATTATGTCATATATTTCATTTGTACTTATTATATATACTTTATAATCATTCATGAATGGTTAATCATTAAGAATGAATCTCATCGCGTCGTGGAGACGGTATTCCGTACGTACGCACGAGCGATGATATCATTTCCATAATTATTGAATTGGAGTGGAGTGGATTATACAATATATCAGAATCAATATTATGTTGTAATAACTATTTATAGTTATTCTTTACACCATTATACCCATCCATGTAAGGTGGTGGTGGAAAATAGATTACACCACGGCGTGGAGACGGTATTCCGTACGTACGCACGCACGGTGATTTCTTTTTCCTTAGGATGGATAGATGATGAAATAGGGTTGTTTCATACTTATAATAACATATCAGTATATGAGTGATACTTATGTTATTACTTCATAATGAAATATCCTAAGAAGAAGAAATGGAAGAAGAAATAAAGATGAAAGAATTGGTAACGGTAATTACCTCTTCTTTGAAGCGCCTTTTGGAGACCTCCTCTTAGGGAACTAAAATTGGTCTTTGAGGAAGACCAGAACCTCTAGGATGTTGCTAGGAAAGTGGAGAAGAGATTTTCGCAGGGGTTGGCCGAGCTTGAGTTCTCAAATTGGTGTGAGGAGGAGGGGGAGGAGGTGTCCTTTTATAGGGGAGGAGAGGGGCACCTTAGGAATATCTCAAAATATTATTTTATATTAAAGTCAAAATCGGTTTATAATGGTTCAAAAGGGTCTTATTTCGAAGCTAAAGTGGGGATGGGTCGAAAGCCTATCAACCAATAAAATTTAGACAAGTTTAGGATATTATTTTAACCTTATCAATTAGATTTAACTCTAAGTTAATTAATTTAACTTTTACCGTGTCTTTTTGTTTTCTTTCACTATATGGTTAATACACTTACTATAACATGCCAAACGAACCCCAAATTGTTTATTATTAATATATATATCCTTATCTAAGTCATTTGGCCGAACCTTGGATTTTTAGGAATACAATAACAATTAATAATATAATATTTGATTTAAAAACTATTTTGTGTCAATTTTGACACTATTTGATATCTGATTTTTTTGAAAGTCATAACAGAATTAAATGTTAGAACCAAGTTTATTAAATCAACATTAATATATCATAGTAACCTAGAAAATTAGTGTAATTCATAAAAAGTCTCAAATTACATTTATTTTGGTGTTTATAACATCAATTATGTCAATATTGCATTAATAAGATAATTACTGCATCATCGTTGTGTCATAAATAAATTAAATTATTTGATGTCTAAAAATTACAAATAAAATACCATCATGTAGGGAATCGTTTTAGCTTTCTAATGAATATTTACAATCGAATTTATCTTATGTATAACCCCATATTAAAAATGATTTACTTATTAAACTTTGATTTTAACTATTTTAACCTTTCTTTAAATAAATTAATAATAAATGTCCTAATCTAATCCAAGTGGGCCTAAATGGTCATATTTTATTCCTAAGTTTGTTTTTGGTCGAATTAAACTTGTCCAATAGAATTAGGACATGTGTTAGGGTAATAGTAATATCATATTTACCCTTAGTCACCCTATTTACTATTAACCGCGGTAAAAAAAAGTAAAAAGTTACTATTCACCAAAAAATTATTTTCATCTCATTGAACCACATTTTAGTCCTTGATATTAACCGTGTCTCTCGGATTTTCGAAATTCCATTCACAGAAGCGGCAAAATTAAGTTTTATGAAAAATTTAGTTTTTTTAACTACCACTTAGTAGTTTCACTATTCATCAAAAATTGATGTTTTTCAGAACAATGCCAAAATTTCATCCTAAGCTATATTTCATATTCCGAATTCAAAAATGAAATCTATTTTACCAAATTCATAACATAGAAGTTGCATTAATTAATTTTATAATTAAATCCCGCTGTTAAAATAAATAGCGTGTTTTTAGGAAACAATATATATCAAAAGATTGACACTTGATTATGTCTGGTTTAAATGTGAAATTACAACCAATGACCAACATTGTATTAAATTGTAAAAATATATTCTAAATATACTTTAAAACCACTCAAATTAATAATTTATCACTATTAATTATTTCGATTAAAAAATTTGTTTTTAATTATAATTTAGTAATTTTCACTATTCATCAGAATATGAAAGTTATCCGAAAAGTACCAAAATTTCACCTTAGGCTAAATTCGATATTCCGAATCCAAGAATGAAGTTCATTTTGAAAAATAAGATTTACAGAATTTTAAAAAGTGGTTATTACTATTCATAACGGCTAGTTTTAATAATATTTTAATAGCACATCGTTGTTTAGTGAAACTCGGTATTGCGTATTACACACGCTATCGAGGAAGGTCGCGATTGCGTGTAATGCAAGGCAAGACAAGGATGCGGGTTGTACAAGCTCCTTTTGGTGTAGCGTACAACACAAGACATTAATAAAATTAAAAAGAATATTTTTTTATAAAATCTTGGGCTGTTACAATAACAACATAATATTATATTGATGATAATGGTGTTATTATGAGATAAAATAATTGGAAGATAGTGGGGAGTGAAGAAGGAAAATAAAAGAAAGAAACTCGAGAGAAGACATTTCCTCAAAATCGGGTAACTCTTTTTGATTTGAGCCAAAAGTTCCTTGGAAACGATTCTGCCCAAAGTGAGGCTTCTAGGAGTAAGAGTGGAATGGGGATAGATAATATGATCTGAGGATAGACGATCGAAGGGCTTGAGAGGTGTGGCTAAGGGGGTAGAGGTGGGGGCCTTTTATAAGAGGGAGGATGGTCACTTTTGGAAAGTCTTGAAATGTTACATTATTATAAAATAATTTTCAGATAGTAAAGGTCCAAAAATGATATATTTTGAGGAAATAGTGATATAATTTCTAAATCTATCCATCCGATATGTTTCTGAAAAGTGTATGTCTTATATTATACCTCATCTTTTCATTTTATTTGAATCGTTCATTAATGAGGTAATCACTACCTCGTCATGGTGTCATAAATAATTTTTTTTATTTAATGTCTAAAAAAACCATAATGTAGGAAATCGTCTTGTCATTCCAATTACTATTTATAGTCTATGAGATAATTTATGTAAACAAAAATAAAATTGTTTGTCTTAGGATATATAATCCTTTGTTATATTTCTCTTCTTTTTTAAAAAATAATGTCATAAATGTCACTATCACACCCTTGTGACTCCATGGGAACTCAAGTTTGATAAAAAGCATCCCATGGTCAGCCATGTCTCAAAAAGTATTATTTTTCCACATGTTGGGGTCATTTTATATTGTTATGATATTGTTTTGTTACCCTTAACTACCTGATTACTAATTAATCAAGATAATTAAAGATAATTACGTTCGTTGCTATTCATAATGTCCAAAAACAAAAGATTCTTAATTACATAATTTAGACCTTATGATTCAAAATATGGAATACATTTTACCAAATTCCAGACACAAAAATAGCAGAAATTAATTTAAAAATTATTCACATTGTCACAACTAAAGATGAGTTTTTATGAAGTACACTTTATCAAAAGATTGACTTGTTTTTACATCCAATTGAAATGTGAAATTACTTCCAATGAAAAAAAATTTATTAAGTGAAAAAAAAGTAATTCAATTAAATTTTAAAACCATTTAATAGAAAAATCTATGTATATAATTAAATTAAATGAAAATGCTGTTTTGAAGTAAAATACAGTATTTTCACTATTCATTAAAATTGAACATTTGTCTGAAAAATAGAAAAACATTATCCAATGTAAATTTGATATTACAAATTCATAAATTATATCCATTTTTTCAAATTCAAAACATAGATGTTTCACAAAATAATTTTATAATTAATTCCCGCTGTGAAAACAAATAGCATGTTTTTAAGAAACAATATCTATCAAAAGATTGACACTTGTTTTTGTCAAGTTTCAAAGTGAAAATAATTACAATGACAACCATTGGATTAAATGGTTAAAATATATTTTATGTACATTTTAAACCCAATTATAAATATAATTTTATCATATAAATAAATTAGATTAAATAAGGGTTTTTAATTAAAATACAACATTTTCACTATTCATTTAAAAATGAACTTTTTCAGAAAAATAAAAAAAATTACACAAAGTAAATTCTGATTTCCTGATTCTAAAGAAGGATTATATTTTGTCAAATATAACATATAAAATTGACAAAAAGTAGTTTAAAAAAAGGGTTTTCCATCAAAAGGCAGTTAATATTCCTTTTAAAAAATATTTGAATATTTATGCTTAAAATTTGATTCATTCACATTTTATGCCTCTATCATTTATTAGGTAACTATAAAAATATAAAACAAAAATATATAATCATTTCGTAGTTCGTTATGTTCTTTCCCGTCATTACAAAGGCTAGGCGTTAACTACCATTTAAATTAATATTATTATATTATATGTGTGCAATGTAAGATTTCAAAGAAACTCGTTGTTGCGTATTGGATACTCCATCGAACATAGTATTCCCTTTAGAGTAATATTAACATTTTATTCAAAAATATTAATAAATATAAAAATTTCATATTCTTTATTTACCTGAGATGTTACATCCTTCCCCTTATTGGGAATTATGTCCTCGCTATTTTAAAATTGGTCTCGAGAAACTTCATTGAAAGCCCCATATCAGAAAAGGAGTATATTAAACTATCACATTAAAAGGAATAAAGTATAGTACAAAGGACTCCCGAGACAACAGATACAAGGATTCCATGAAAACATGGATATGGAGGAGAAAAAAAACCATCAAGTTCTGATGGAGTGTGATAGAAAATATGTCTTGGAGAAAGTAAACCACCAGAAAATCACAAACATGTGATGGGATAAACGGTATTTGATTCCCCATTATGAAAAGTTAACGGACAACGTTTTTGTTTTAAGATAATTTTCATTGAGGAATTTACTTATGGGCTTAACTAAATAATAATAAAACATACTTACTTGTCATGTAGACTTTCATCTCTTATTATATTTCTTACACAAACTCTTATTTTCCCCCAAAGATGAATTTTTAGGATGAATTTTTCACAATAAGAGCACTATAATCAACTTCTTGAGAATCGGTTAATCCAAAAAAGATGAACTATAAATTTACCTTGTCTTTAGGCCTTTACCAAAAACAAAATTGTTAGTACAATATCAGATAATACCCAAAAGGATAATCCTTTATAAAATGAAATACTACTCTTAATCTCTAAAATTAAACAAAAAGAACCCAAGGTTCATGAACAACCATTAAATAAAAAGTTATCTATAAATTTCATCAAAGTAATCCAAACTAAGATTGAAACCCAAATCTCATTTGAATTTAATCACATAGTCTTCCAAGGTAAATCTTAACATTTATCTCCAAATAACATCAGTTACTCATAAAGTCTAATACTCAATATTAATTAAGCTAATCACATATCCTCCATGATAGGTTATTCATTTCCCTAGATAAACTAAAATGAACATATTACTTATTCATAAGATCATATAATTAAAAAGAATTATTCATACTAACCAGGGACTTCAAGTAGTCTCATGGTAGGATATAAATACGAGTCGCACTTTGGTTGTCGGTTTGAATCACACAGCTTCGTCCGACACGACGTGTTGTCACACAGTTTTAATGTTATCCCTTTTCAAAAGCTACATAATTTTATAAAATTCCAAAAAAGATATAAATTCATCAAAAATAACCATAACTTATTTTAACCACAAAGGATATCTAATAACTTTTGTTCTGCATCCCAAAATGTCTTAACCAGTAATTACCTCAAATTCAAAGACCATATAAAACAAAGTGGTTCTTTATAACTATATCCACAAAAGAAAATATAATTTTTCGTTGAATAAAATTTTCATATATCAAGCATCAGGGTTACACAAACCATAAAAAGTCTTCTATGGTAATCTCATCATCAAAAGAGCCTAAATACATTGAAGAATTTCACCATCTTAAAATCTACCATAACTCTTGAATCCCTTATAATTTTACTTCTTAATCATTCAAAATTCTTCATGATCCATTAACCATTCCTATCCAACTTATTCTAAAAAACAAAATTCCTAGAAAAAAAATCCTGAATCATATCCTAAGATTTCAATAATAGGAAAACATATGTTCAGAAATAATCAATACCTTTCATTTGTCATTGTCGGTTTCTTCCTCCTCAATTGGAATGGCATTAGTATTGGTAATAAAATATTTGTACTATCCTGGTGATCCAATTTTTGAAACTTCTTCATAGGAAATGTGTTTTCATAATGACAATGCACACTACATTTAAAACATTCAATTGATTCTTCAGAAAGAACTTCATTCCATTTCCTAGAGTCTACTAGATGATTCCTTTTTCCATTGCAGGTTCTTGCTTTATGACCTTTATTTCCACATCTATAGCATCATTCTATCCCTTTGAAACATTTTCCTATGTGTTTATTTCCACATCATTGAAGCATAGGTTTTTGAACATTCATACCCTTATGATTATTACCTGAACATCCGTTGGGATTTGTTTCTCGTATATATGATTCCTTTAAAAATCACTAAGGTTCAGTTGGGAAATCACAACTATAGATAGTTGGTTGAGAATATCCACAAGAGTCATCATTGCAGCTCCCATATCATTCAGTTTCTCATTCAAAAAATCATCGCAGGTTTCTTCACATCCACTGTTACTTTGGTGCATCCTAGACCTAGCCATTTACTAAAACCAAAAGGTTCAGTATGAGTATATTAGTGAAATCATTTTTTAATACTAGGACATAATTATTCATGTTATCTTAAACTCATTAAATTTATCTAAAAATCTGTGACTCTTTTGGAAATCCTAACCATTATGGTAGTTTCACTTGTGCTTAAATAATAACCTTACCTCTAATATTATCTAAACCGACCATTGATACCAACTATAAAGACCTGACATTAAAACAATACATATTCATTAATTAAATGAATAATTCACATTGAGGATCTTTTCAGGTTTAGAGATTTAGAGAATTATGACATAACTATTAAATATCAGTTATTACAAAGTCAAAACATCTACCCAGTTTCCATTTTTTCACAAAATAAAAACTCTTAAACAAAAGATTCATGTCTAGTTCCATGTTTTATGCAGCATGACATTTTCTTGATCCGTTCCTTGACCCTATTCTACTTTATGTCCTGTGAAAAACATTTCAAAAACTAGTGAGGAGCATAAAAAGCTCAGTAAGGGATAAAAATATGGAAAGAAAACATTAGTCCATGTATACATAATAATCAATGAAATCATACTTCACTCATAAAACAGTAGCACTTTAACATGCCTCATAAAATCATAGGATTTATGAATATCTCATAGAAATCATAAGACATAAAGGTTACTTGAGGCATTCATAACATTCTTACATAGGGAGTAACCCTCATGGTTACGTTTGGAATACCCATGAAAGTATATTCCCTAAATCACTTTAGAGAAAACTTAGCGTTTAAATCATTCACATTACCCAATGAATTAGAGAGCTATCTTGGGCTAACCCACTATTATATTATCATGGAACCACCTAACTTCATATACAATGCCCATGAACCATAACATAATCGTACGACATAAAACATGCATAATGGAAACATTACATTTTTACATTTCAATCACAACACATTGATATAATAAAAACATAATGAAAACCATTTTCAATACCAAAATAAATGAAAAGTAAAACATGGTATTTATTTTTCATTTAAAAAATGGTATTTCTTGTAAAGGAAGTTGAAACTCAAATAATGGTCATGGCGGCAGAGAAGTCGTTGTCGCTGCAAACGTAAGACAAAAGAATAATCCTTTGGTCGTTTAGTAAAACAATACTTGTAAAAATATATTATTGAATGAAATTAAAAGTCAAAAGGGTTTATTATACAACTAATAAAATAAGGTCATATATACATTAAAGTATGCCTCAACGAAAGGAGATTGAGACGAAGTCCCATACAAAGACGATATCCTTAGATTAAGGATAAATCAATTACATAATTATGTGTGACACATATAAATACACACAGTATAAGTGTAAATTAAGTGTAAAACAATCAGAGGTCATCCACACATATTCATATTACGACATAATCAAGAATTAGAGGTTTAACCCGAAGAACTGAAATTAGGTTAAGAAGTTCCCTTACAGAAATTCGACATACTAATATCGTCACTTTAAAATTCAGAAAATGAGTTGATGTGAGATAATAAAGGATTTCACATCACTTGGACAAAAAAATTACAGAAATATGGATATATAAGAACATATACCGACATTAAGAAGATGTAAATTAAAAGACCAAACAAAAAGAAGTCTTTTAAAAAGAGGAATGTTAAAGTTCCCCTTACTGATTTGGTAACTTACAAAACATACACCCCATAAATGAAGGACCATAGGATGTTGATGTAAATACAAATAAATGAAATTATATTACAAAAAGATTATAATAATGGGCAGTACATGCACCACTAAAAGGAGATAGTGACAAATATAGAATGAATCTCATGGGAATAAAAAGTGAGATTAAAACCCCTTACCTCATTGTAATCAATCGAGTCGTATGACCAAAAGCTTAAAAACACAATATGAATCACTGAACACCAAGAATATAAATAGAATCAAGATAATATATATAAAATTTCCGTACACAATACACCACATGCAATAAATAAGTGGCGAACAATAAAAATCTCACGGAATTAAAAGTGAGATAAGAAATCCCCTTACCTCAAGTCTGACTTGTCTTGTTTGTTTATTTTTATTCTTGAATAATAAACATAAGTCATTTTATAATTTCTTAATGAAATACTTTAAAGTTTATTATTCAATTCATATAATATATTATCATTTTATAATAATTAGTTTATTATGTGTGTTAATATCATACGATTTGTCGGTGTTCGGAACATGAGTCTACAATGAACATGTTTGAAGATAATTGTCTATATAGTTATAAGTACATCATATTAGGAATGGAATTCATGATTTAAATATCATATATATCAAGTTTATATGTATTTAATAATATTTCATAATGTTTGGAGATATGAAATGAAATGTACCGTTCATGGAGATTGTAAGCCTTACGTACGCATGAACGCTACTTTCATTTTTTTGTCATATTAATGGACTTTAAAACTAAATTAGATATAGATATATTATAATGAAGTATAATATATATGTTATATAGGTAACATAAGTTCATTAATTACTCTCTTTATAAATTCCATGTTTGGCATGAACGAGTCAAATCACTTGAGGGGGCGGTAGTCCACACTTCCTCATAAAGAATTATCACATTTTCACAACATGAAAATCATAAAGGTATATTTTAAATATAAAATACAGAAGAATTGAAATTACATAAATATTAAATATATCATATATAAGTATAGTTCCATCATAATGTCCACCATGAGTGGTGTTAAAAAAATATTGAACAATCATCATTTTGTGAGGCCGTAATTCGCCACCCACAGAAACAATATGTTATTTAAACATTAGATGGAGGTGTGTATAAGTGTAGGTAGAATCCTTATCATAACAACATACTAGTATATTTAAGATACTAGAGTTATTATTGGATGAAATAATAAGAAGATAGTGTTGAGTGAAGAAGGAAAATAATAGAAAGAAACTCGAGAGAATACATTACCTCTAAATCTGGTAACTCTTTTTGATTTGAGCCAAGGCATTCTTGGATAGACACCCTACCAAAGTGAGGATTCTCGGAGTAAGAGAGGGATGTGTCGAGATAATATGATCTGAGGTTAGATGAGCCAAAAAAATTGAGATGTGTGGGTAAGGGGGTAGAGTTGGGGGCCTTTTCTAGGAGGGAGGAGGGTCACTTTTGGAATGTGATGAAATGTTAATTTATTATAAAATGATTTTCGAATTTTAAAGGTCCCACAATGATATATTTTGTGGATAAGGTGATAAAGTTTCTAAATACACCAATATATTAGTTTTATACATGTTTAAGTCTTAGATTTTACCTTATAACTTCATTTTATTTAAATCGTTCATTAATGTGGTAATCACTGCATCATCATGGTGTCATAAATAAATTTATTTATTTAATGACTAAAAATTATAAAAAAAACCATAATGTAGGAAATAATGTTAGCTTTAATATTCCTATTTATATTCTAAGAGATCAAACATTTAAACAAAATTAAATTTTTTTTTACTTAAGATATACAAACCGTTGTTATATTTCTCTTCTTTTTAAAAAAATAATGTCATAAATGTCACTATCAAACCAATGTGACTACATCAGCCCTCAAGTTTGGTAAAAAGATTCTCATGGTCGGCCATGACTCAAAAAAGAGAATTTGGACACATTTTGGGGTCATTTTATATTATTATGATATTATTTTATTACCCTTAACTACCCGATTACTAATAAATCACGTTAATTAAAGATAATTACTGTCGTTACTATTCGTAATGTCCAAAAACAAAAAAGTCTTAATTACATAATTTGGACCTTATGATTCCAAATATGGAATCCATTTTATCAAATTCCAAACACATAAATTGCAGTAATTATTTTATAAATAATTCCCGTTCTCAAAACCAAAGACATGATTTCTAGAAGTAAAATTTATCATAAGATTAACTTGTTTTTACATCAAATTGAAATGTGAAATTAATTCAAATAAAAAATTGTATTAAATGATAAAATCATAATTCAATTTAACTTTAAAAATAATTAATAGGAAAATTTATGTATATAATTAAATTAGATGAAAAAGCAGTTTTGAAGTAAAATGCAGTATTTTTTACTATTCATTCAAAAAGAACATTTGTCAGAAAAATAAAAAAAATTATTCAATGTAAATTTTATATTACAAATTAAAAAATTATATCCATTTTACCAAATTAAAAACATAATATTTTCATTAATTAATTTTATAATTAATTCCCACTATCAAAACAAATAGCATGTTTTTTAGAAACAATATTTATCAAAACATTGACACTTGTTTATGTCCAATTTCAAAGTTAAATTAATGACAATGACCACAATTGGATTAAATGGTAAAAATATATTTTAATTAATCTTTAAAACCAATTAAAAAGATAATCTATCATTATAAATAAATTAGATTAAAAGGAGGTTTTGAATTTAAATACAACATTTTTACTATTAATTTAAAAATGAACTTTATCAGAAAAATAACAAAAAAATTACACAATGTAATTTTTGATATCTTGACTCTAAAGATAGATTATATTTTGACAAATATAAAATATAAAATTGACAAAAATTAGTTTAAAAAGGGGTTTCCATCAAAAGGTGGTTAATCGCCCATTTAAAGAATATTAGAATATTTAGGCATAAAATTGGATTCATTCTCATTTTAAGCCTCTATAATTTATTGGGTAATTGTTAAAATATATAAAAAAGATATATAATCATTTCGTAGTTCGTTCTGTTCATTCCCTCAATTACAATAGCAAGGCGTTAACAACCATTTAAAATAATATTATTATATTATTAGTGTGAAACATAAGATTTCAAAGAAACTCGTTGTTGGATATTGGATATTCCATCAAAAATAGAATTCCCTTTAAAGTAATATTAACATTTTTTCACAAATATTAATTAATATGAAAATGGAATATTCTTTTTTTACCTGGGATGTTACATCCTTCCCCCCTTTTGGGAATTGTGTCCTAATAATTTTAAAATTGGCCTCGGAAACATCATTGAAAGCCCCACATCGGAAAAGGAGTAAATTAAACAATCACATTAAAAGAATGAAAGTAAAATACAAAGGACACCCGAGACAACAGATACTAGGATTCCTTCAGAACATGAATATGGAGGAGAAATCAAACCATCATGTTCTGATGGAGGGTGATAGAAAATATGTCTAGGAGAAAGTTAACCACCATAAAATCACAAAAATGTGATGGGTTAAACAGTATTTGATTCCCCGGTAGGAAAATTTAATAGTCAAAATTTTTGTTTTAAGTTACTTTTCATTGAAGAATTTATTTATAAGATTTACTAAATCATAAGTAAACATACTTATTGTCATGTAGACTTTTATCTCTTACTAGATTTATTACACAAACTCATATTTTCTCCCAAAGATGAGTATTTAGGATGACTTGTTCACATTAAGAGCTCTATAATCAACTTCTTGAGAATCAGTTAAACCACAAAAGATGAAATATACATTTCCCATGTCTTTAGACCTTAACCAAAAACGAAGTTGTTAGTACAAGATCTAATAATCCCCAAAAGGATAATCATTTATAAAAATAAATATTACTCGTAATCTACAAAATTAAACAAAAAGAACCCATGTTTCAAGAAAGACCATTAAATAAAAATCTATCCATAAAATTCTTCAAAGTAATCCAAACAAAGATTGAAACAAAAATATACTAAGTATTTAATCACATAGTCTTCCAAGGTAAATCATAACATTTTTCTCCAAATAACATTAGTTGATCTTAAAGTCTCATACTGAAAAGTAATTAACCTAATCCCATATCCTCCATGATAGGTTATTCATTTACCTAGATAAACCAAACTGAACTTATTTATTCTCCATAAGGTCATCTAAATAAAAATAATTATTCATACTAACGAGGAAATTCACATAGTCCAGCGGTAGGTGATAAATACGAGTCGCAATTTGGTTTTGGGTTCGGTTCCTGCAGCTTGGTTCGACGCGACGGGTTGTCACATGGTTAGCATGTTTTCCCTTTTCAAAAAATACATAATTTTATAACATTCAAAAAAACATATAAATTCATCAAAAATAACCATAACATATTTTAAACACAACGTTTATCTTAGAACGTTCGTTTTACATCCCAAAATGTATTAACTAGTAATTACATCAAATTCAAAGACAATATAAACCAAACTGGTTCTTTATTACTATATCAACAAAAGAAAAGATAATTATTCCTTGAATAAAATTTATATATATAAATCCTCAGGGTTACACATACTATTAAAAGTCTTCTAATGTAATCTCATCATCAAAAGAGCCTTAATAATTTTTAGAATTTCAACATCGTAAAATCTACCATAACCCTGGAATCCCTTATATTTTGAATTTTAACTCATTTAAAATTATTTATGACCCATTAAACATTCCTTTCCAACTTATTCTGAAATGAATCTTTCCTAAAAACAAAATCATGAATCATATCCTAAGATTTCAATAATAGGGAAACTTATGTTAAGAAATAATATGTACCCTTCATCGGACATTTTCAGTTTCTTAATCCTCAATCGGAGTGGCATTAGGTTTTGGTAAATGAATATTTTTACGATCCTAGTGATCACATTCATGAAACTTCTTCGTAGGAAATGTGTTTGCGTAATGACCATGCACACCACATTTAAAACATTCAATTGATTCTTCAGAATGAACTTCTTTCCATTTCCTAGAGTCAACTAGATTCTTTATTTTTCCATGGTAGGTTCTTGCTTTTTTACCTTCATTTCCACCTCTATAGAATCATTATGTCCATTTAAAAAATATTCCTATGTGTATCTTTCCACATCTTTGACACATAGGATTTTGAACATTCCTACCTTTATGATTATTACCTGAACATCCGTAGGGATTTGTTTCTCGCATATATGATTCCTTATAAAAATCATTACTGTTCAGGCTGTCAATCGTGACTCTAGATAGATGGTTAAGAAAATCCACAACAGTTCTCATTGCAGCTCCCACATCATTCAGTTGCTCGTTCAAAAAATCATCACAATTTTCTTAATATCCACTATTACTTTGGTTCCTTCTAAGTCAAGATATTTACTATTACCAAAAAGGTCAGTATGAGTATATCAGTAAAATAATTATTTAATACTAAGAATGAATTATTCATGTTATCTTAAACTCATTCACTTTATCTAAAAACTATGACTCTTTCTGAAATCCTAACCATTATGGTAGTGTCACTTGTGGTTAAAGAAAACCCTAACCTCTAATGTTATCTAAACTGAACTTTGACACCAACTGTAAGGATTTGGCCTTAAAAATTTACATAATCATGAATTAAATTAATAATACACATTGAGGATCTTTTCAGGTTTAAGGATTTAGTGAATTATGACATAAATATTACATCTCAGTGATTACAAAGTAGACACATCTACTCAGTTTCCAATTGTTTCACAAAATAAAAACTCTTGACCAAAAGAGTCATTTCTAGTAACATGTTTTAGGAAGCATGACATTTTCTTGATCCCATCCTTGACCCTATTCCACATTATGTCCAGTGAAAAACATTTCAAAAACTTGGGATGAGCATAAAAAGCTTAGTAAGGGATATAAAAATATGGAAAGAAAATAGTAGTCCATGTATACATAAGAATCAATGAAATCATACATTACTCATAAAACAGAAGCACTTTAAAATACATCATTAAATCATAAGATTTGTGAACAACTCATAGAAATCATAAGACATAAAGGTAAATTGAGGAATTCATAACATACTTATGTAGGTAGTGACCCTCATGGTTATGTTTGGAATACCAATCACAGTATATTCCCAAAATTAGTTCAGAGAAACCTTAGTGTTAAACAATTTCACGTTACCCAATGCATTGGAGGGCTATCTCAGGCTAACCCACCATTAGTTTATCATTGAACCACCCCACTTAATAAAAAATTCCCAAGAACCATAACATAATTGTATCACATAAAACATGCATAAAGGAAACATTACATTTTTACATTTCAATCACAACACATTGATATAATCAAAAAATTTCCAAATCCATTTTCAATACCCAGATAAAAAAAGTAAAACATGTTATTTATTTTTCATTTAAAAAAAATTATTGCTTTTAGAGAAAGCCGAAACTCCAATAATGGTCATGGTGGCCGAGAAGTCGTTGTCACCGCATTTGTAAGACAAAAAAACAATCCTTTTGACGTTTAGTAAAACTCTGCATATAAAAATATTCATTTTGAATGAAATTAAAAGTAAAAAGGGTTTATTATACAACTAATAAAACAAGGTCATATATACACTGAAGTATTCCTCAACGAAAGGATATTGAGACGATGTCCCGTACAAAGATTGTATCCTTAGATTATGGATAAATAAATTACACAATTATGTGTGAAAAATATAAATACACTAAAGATAATTGGATATTAAGTGTAAAACAATCATATTTCATCCACACATATTCATATTATGACATAATCAAGAAGTAGAGGTTTATCCCAAATAATTGAAATTGTCTTAAGAAGTTCCCTTACAGAAATTCGACAACCTAACATCATCACTTTAAAATTCAGAAAATGAGTTGATGAGAGATAATAAAGGTTTTCTCATCACTTGGACATTAAATTTACAGAAATAAGGATATATAAGAACATATCCCAACATTAAGAAGATGCAAATTAAAAGATATAACAAAAAGAAGTCTTTGAAAAAGATGAGTGTGAAAGGTTCCATTACCTATTTGGTAACTTACGAAACATACACCCCATGAAAGCAGAACCATAAAATGTTGATGTAAATACCCATAAATGAAATTATATTACACAAAGATTAGAATAATGGGAAATACATACACAACTCAAAGGAGATGGTGGCAAATATATAATGAATCTCATGGGAATAAAAAGTGAGATAAAAACCACTTACCTCATTGTAATCAATCGAGTCGTGTGACCAAAAGATAATAAACACAATATGAATAAAAAAATGCCATGAATATAAATAAAATAAAGATAATATATTTAAAATTGAAGTACACAATACACCACATGCAATAAATAAGTGGCGAATAATGAAAAATTCACAGAATTAAAAGTGAGATAAGAAATCCCCTTACCTCTACTCCAACATGTCATGTTCATTTCCTTATATTTCTGAATAATAAACATAGGTAAATTTATAATTTCTTAATGAAAAACATTAAATTTTATTATTCAATTCATATACCATATTATCATTTTATATTAATTAGCTAATTATTTGAGTTCATATCATACGTTTTGTCGGTGTTCGGTACATGAGTCTACAATGAACTTGTTTGAAGAGAACTGCCCATGTTGTTATAAGTACATCATCTCCAGAATGGTTTTCATGATTTAAATATCATATATATCAAGTTTATATGTATTTAATAATATTACATAATGTTTGGAGATAAGAAATTAAATGTACCATTCATAGACACTGTAAGTCGTACGTACGCAGGAACGCTACTTTCATTTTATTGTCATATTAATGGACATTAAAAAAAATTAGACATAGATATATTATAATTACAGTATAATATATATGTTATGTAGGTAAAATAAGTTCATTAATTCTTTTATTTATAAATTACATGTTTGGCATGAAGGATTCACATCACTTGAGGTGGCGGTAGTCCCCACTTCCTCATAAGGAATTATCGCATTTCCATAACATGCAAAGCATAAATATACATTTTAAATATAAAATACAGAAGAATTGAGAGTACATAAATATAACATACATAATATATAAATATATTTCTACCATAATGGCTACCATGAGAGGTGTTAAATGAATATTGATCAATCATCGTTTTGTGAGGTCGTAATTCGCCACCCACATAAACAGTATGTTCTTTAACCATTAGATGGAGGTGTGTGTAAGTGTAGGTAGAATCCTTATCATAACAACATCATATTATATTTACTATACTGGAGTTATTATGGGATCAAATAATAAGAACATATTGTTGAGTGAAGAAGGAAAATAATAGAAAGAAACTCGAGTGAAGACATTACCTTTAAATCGGGTAACTCTTTTTGATTTGAGGAAAAGGATTCCTTGGAAAGAATTGTTATGACAACCTTGATTTTATTACAAACTTAAACATGATTTATTACATAAAAAGTCACTTTATACAATAAGAAGATAAAGAGTATTAGTGTATTTGGGGAATAGGATCATTAAATAAAAACTTAAAACATGAAATACAACATCTATGTTGAAAACATCCTTTACATGACCACTACATTCCCTCGTACATAGCATTGAATGGGATAACCTGAGGACATGTATAAAAAAAGGGTGAGCTATAAAGCCCAGTAAGGGAGTAAACATGGAATAACATGAGGAGTACAATACATGTTAGACAATAGGTATATCAATAGAGCGTAAAATAAACATGAACATAAAGGCATGATAAATCATGATAATCATAACATGGAAATGTGGCAACAACACTTAACATGGAATTTGCATGAGCCAAGGCTCATTTCACATAGAGCATGAGTAAATACTCATTTCACATGAATCACTAGTAAACCATAATTTCACTTGAATTATCGTGATTCAACACTCATTGCACATTATGTATCATGATACTATACTTTACCCAATGCATTAGAGATCTATAAGGGCGCACCCTTCTTAAACATTTCATTTCATGCATAAGTGTGCCACATGGATCATAAAACACGGATTCATAAAACATAATCATTTATTCCACGATAAAGGAATGTGGAATTCATACATGAAACATTACAATCAATAAGTAAATGTGCATAATGGTGAATACCCTTGATGGAGAAATGATCATGGTATTCACAACACAATGACATTGGCTTAGAAAATCGGTGCGATTTTGGCAGCGTAACAGCGTGACATAAGAATTCATAAAAAAGGTTTGTGAGATAGAAAGGGGTTCCTAATAATATTTACATATAATTAAAAGTAAGGAGGTCATATATATACATGTCCCAACAATTTTTATGTAATTTAGATTCATTATTCAAAAGCATTGCATGAGCGTAAAAGAGGAGAGAGAAGTTCCTTTCGGAATTTCAGCATAGTAACGAGTGTACATGGGAGGCATTTAATGAGAGAGAAAGGGTCTCCCATCATTAAAACATAAAGAATTTAGTATGAGGGAGGTTTGAAACCATACCCCAATACTCATAATTGAAATTAAATGGGAAAAAACTTAATGAAAAATTGGACAAAAATGAAAAAGGAAGAAAACCCCCTTACAGGGAAGTGTGCTTCCAAAGGCTAGGGAGATGCTTGTGAGAGGATTATTGGGAGATTGGGGCACCTTGGGAGGATTATAGAGAGATTAGGTCAGAGTTTGGACGAACTCAAAAGGTTTTGAGTGAGGAGGAAGTTGGATCATGGGTGGGTTTATATAGGAAAGGTGTTGGAATTCTTTATTATTTAGGTTTGGGACCCCTTATATTAAATTAATCCGAACCACAAACCATCCCTTGGTTTTTTCCCACGGTTTTTGGAAAAGGTAATAGGAAAATAATATTTCATAATTCCATGTTCAGATCTTCTTAAAATATTAAGGTTGCTTATGTCGAGGTGGGTCACACTCCCATGGAAATAAATTTAAAAAGACAAGGTGTTGAATAAGTCTTGAGGGGTCCATTAATGCTTTGAAAAGTAAGTCAAACAAACCCAAAATTACATTATTTTAATGGTAAAACATATATTGGCCGAACATTAAGATTATAGTATTTATTACATCACTATTTGGTAATTATGATGTCATAAAACACATTATATATTTTAACGGTATTTAATTTTTACCGAAAAATTTGACTGTCTTAGAAAATTATGAAAAATTCACCGTTGGATAATTTCGAAATCCTGATTCCAGAAATGATATTTATTTTATCTAAATAATATTATAAATATATTAATTTTCACTTTTAAAATAAAAACTGAAATTTATCCAAAATCACATTATTTTTTAATTAAATAATAACTAAAAACACCATTTGTACTTTAAAAAATATTTACAATGTATCAAAAATGACTAGAAATTATATTCATTATTATATACAAAAATAATTTAAATGAACATATTACTACTTATTTGTTACATAACCCCTTAAAACAGCCACATACGACCTAAGGGTAAGGTGTGCGATGGTGACAGACTCTTGGGGTGGTTCGGATAACATCGCTCGAGTGGTAATTTCAATCAACTTCCACTTTTCCCTTAGACGGTCACGTTCGAGCTTGACATGATGAAACTCAGCTAGGGCTTGGTCAAGGGTGAAACCCAAAGACACCACCTCTTTTCCGATCTCCAACAAATGGGCTTCGTATGGGGAAATTCTACTAGATGAGGCCATCACTTCCTTTGTTTGAGTAAATTGTATTTGTTAAAGTCCTATATTTATACTAATCATGTGATCACTGTTCAACATCTATATTAGCAATAGTCAAAATTCTTCACATAAAATAAAAGAAGTTGACATTTTATATAAACATAGAGAGACATTTAATTAGATCAATAAAGATTTCCATTAATAAAACTTTCGGCCATTACAATATTCCCCCCTTAAGAAATTTCGCCTCCGAAATTTTCTTTTTCCCACACTAAAACAAATGTGGGTAACTCAGCTTCATCATATCCTCCGATTCCCAAGTCACTTCTTCAAACTTGTGGTTTCTCCAAAACACCTTGACGAGGGGCATTGTCTTATTTCGTAGAACTTTTTCTCTACGATCTAAGATCATAACTGGTTGCTCCTCATAAGAAATATCATCTTCCAATTGTACAACCTCAGAAGAGAGTACATGTGAAGGGTCCGGTATATACTTCCTTAAGAGGGATACATGAAATACATCATGTACTTTTTCCATGGCAGGTGGAAGTTCTAGTTCATAGGCCACAGCCTCGACAGGATCAAGAATCTCGAAGGGGCCGATGTACCTTGGACTTAACTTCCATTTCCTTCCAAACCTCATGACCATTACCACAGAGATATGCGTAGAAGCACCATGTCTCCAACATTAAACTCAAGGTCTCATCGACGATTATCTGCATAAATCTTCTGTCGACTCTGGGCTGCCTTGATATACTGCTGAATGGTTTTCACCTTCTCCACCATTTCTTCGACCATTTCTGGTCCAAGCAGCTTACATTCACCGACTTCATCCCAACATGCCGGTGTTTTGCAACTTTTCCCATACATGGCTTCATATGGTGCCATTGTGATGCTCGAGTGGAAAATTTTATTATAAGAGAACTCAACCAGAAGAAGATGTTGATCCCATCCTCCTTTAATGTCCATTGAGCACGCTCTCAACATATCCTCAAGTGTTTATATAGTCTGATCGGATTGGTCATCAGTTTGAGGATGATAGGCTGTACTGAAGTTCAGTTCAGTATTCAGAGCATGTTGAAGACTCTTCCAAAACTTATAGGTGAATCTTGGATCTCGGTGAGACACAATAGATAGTGGTACTCCATGAAACCTTACCACTTCCCTGATATATATCTGTGCTAGTTGATCCATAGAGAAATCTTCCCAAATAGCAATGAAGTGTGCAGTCTTTTTAAGATGATCCACAATAACCCAGATTACATTGTTGCCTTTGGATATCCTTGGAAGTCCGGTGACAAAGTCCATGGTGATGTTATCCCATTTCCACTCTGGTATGGGCAATGACTGCATCATCCCCTTAGACTTCTGCCTCTCTGCCTTCACTTTCTGACACACCAGGCACATTGATGTATATTCAGCGATCTCCTTCTTCATATTATCCCACGAAATGTTTTCTCGGAGATCTTGATACATGTTTGTGCTCCTTGGGTGAATAGAAAATTTTTAACTATGTGCATCATCCAAAAGTTGCTTATTCATCTTCAGACTTGATGGAACACATAGTCTTTTCCCAAATCACACAATTCCTTCTTCATTAATATTAAACTTTGAGGATTTCCCCTTTTTTGATAGCTTACACTTTTTCTTGAATTCCCACATCATCCTTTTGAGCATCCTTTAATATTTCCAAAAGATATGGTTGAGAAATAATTTGTGAAAGGATTGATGATGTTCACTTCTTTATGATTCCCACATCCATATTCATCAATTCTAAGAAGATTAGATCCTTCTCAATTCACATCATTGATAGAATTTTTGGGTCCTTTCTACATAGGGCATCTGCCTCCTTGTTCTCTTTCCCAGGGTGGTAATATATTGAACAGTCATAATCCTTGATGAGCTCTATCCATCTTCTCTGGCGCATATTAAGCTCTTTCTATGTGAATATATATTTAAGACTCTTGTGGTCAGTATATATCTCACATTTCTCTCTATAGAGATAATTCCGCCAGATGTTCAAGGAAAAGATCACAGCCGCCAACTCCAGATCATGCATTGGTTAGTTTCGCTCATGGATTTTCAACGGAATTGAGGCATAGGATATCACTTTATCATTCTGAATCAGAACATAGCCTATGCCTGTCTTTGAAGCATCACTGAATACCACAAAACGTTCCCCACTTGTGGGTGAAGTGAGCATGAGTGCAGTGATAAGCCTCCTTTTCAACTCCCTGAAGATTTCTTCGTATTCATCACTCCAGGTAAACTTTACTCCCTTTCGAGTTAGCTTGGTATGAGGGTTGGATAATCATGAGAAATTTATCACAAATCGTCGATAATATCCAGATAACCCCAAGAATCTATGGATATCTGTTACCCATGTTTGCCTCGGCCAACCTTCAATTGCATCTGTATTGTTGGGATCCACAGATATCCCATTGCTTGTGATGATATTTCCCAAGAATGAAACCTCCTCCAACCAGAACTCACACTTGCTGTACTTTGCATTGAGATTCTCCTTGTGCAAAGTCTCTAGTACAATACTTAAATTCACTTCATGTTCCTTCTTGGTTTTGGAGTATATTACCATATCATCTATAAAGACTACCAAAAATTTGTCGAGATAATCTATAAAGATTCTATTCATTATGTCCATGAATATTGCTAGAGCATTGGTGAGTTCAAAAGGCATCACTATGAATTCATAGTGCCCGTATCTTATACGAAGAGCAGTTTTCGGTACATCTTCCTTCTTCACCCTTACTTGATAATATCCTGACTGAAAATCTACCTTTGAGAAGTATTGTGCTCCAGGAAACTGATCAAACAATTCATCGATTATTGGGAGTGGATACTTGTTCTTTATCGTGATTTTGTTAAGTTCACAATAATCGACGCGAAGCCGCATTGACCCATCCTTTTTCTTGACGAAGAGGACTAGGGCACCCCATGGTGAAGCACATGGGTGTATAAACCCTTTATCCATATTCTCCTGTAGTTGTTTTGTCAGATCTTTAATCTCTATAACAACCATTCTATATGGAGTCTTGGATATTGGTAGCTCCCCAGTTATAAGTTCAATTAATAACTCAACATCTCTTCTTGGAGGAAGACCAGACAGTTCCTTGGGAAACACTTCAGTGAATTACCTCACAATAGGAATTTCTTTGAGGATGATTTCTTCCTTGTACTCAATCATCTGAGCAAGATATGCTTTCTTATAAGGTAGTAATATCCATGCTTGAGATTATGGAGCTCATGGATATTCATCTTCCTCCTGACACTTGTAATGAATCCAGGGTTGATTCTCCATATGGAGTGTCATTTCCCTCTCCCAAAAATTTATGTTGGCTCTATATAAGGAAAGACAATACATGCCAAGAATTTTATCAAATTCCACCAGAGGGAGTATGATGCAGTTTTCCAGGAAATTCCATCCACAAACTATAACAGTGGAGGACTTATATTCATGGGATGCAATGATTTCCCCATTTTCCTTACTCACCGACATCTTTACTTTAATGATTTTTGGTGGTGCTGGTATTGTTCTAATAAACATTCTAGATATAGAAGAATGCATAGAACATGAATCAAAAAGTATGTTCTCTATTCTTGAATGACTAACTAGCATTCATGTCACCACTTCGATGTCGGGGTTCACATCGGCAGAAGCGATGGAAAAAGCTCTTCCTTGCTGACTTGGAGGTTGTTGGTTTTCTCCGAAAACCCTTGGATTAAGGAACTGATTTGAAAAATGACCTGGTTCTTTGAATTTGTAGCATTTAACAACATGTTGAGGTTCGAATGGAGTGTTCCTTTCCTCTATCGCAGCCACGGGTCTTTCTTGTCGATAGTTAACAGTTAGGTGCCCTTCTCTACCACACCTGAAGCATTTTCTCGTCCACTTAAGGAAATTTCCAGGGTTCTTCTTTCCGGACATTCGACAAGTGGGGTTCTGTATCTTCTTAGCACCATTGGATTTAACCATCAGACCACCAGCATTGAAGTCCACCATACGGTTCTTTTCCCCATGACACCACTTTGATTCCCCGATCTCCATTTCAACATTGAGGGCACATCGGACAATTTCATTATAGTTGTCTTAGTCACGGATCGCTAATGATTTCTTCAAGCTAGGCTTCATCCCATTAAAGAAGTGGTCAACCTTGCATTCAGGGGTAACGTCAAAGCCGGAAGCGTATTGTGGAATCCTTGTGAAGTTTACCTCGCACGCTCCAACATATTCTTCATCTTTTTGCTTGAGGTAAATGAAGTCCTTTTCCATCTAAAGTTGGAGGGTGCACAGAAAATATTATTGAAAAACATCTTCCGGAAATCCTTCAATTCCAACTCCTCGATCTCCTCCTCAAGCTTCGTATTTTTGATCAACGTCCACCATTGATCAGATTCACCCTCCATACGATAAGCCACCAGGATGACCACCTCGTGTTCATAACATTGAAGGATGGAGAATATCTTTTCAATGGATTTGATCCATTGTTCAAAAATCGTGGGATCAGATGATCCACTAAAAGTAGGAGGCCTTTGTCTCATGAAGCTCTCAATAGCGACATGTCCTTTCATAGGGGGGGGGGTTGAACGTTCCTGTTGACCCATTTTTCTGTTCAAAACTTTAGTTAACTGAGAGGGAAGCATGACAAAGTTCATGATTCCCGCTCCCATTGGATTTGGCATCTCATTTTTATAGTCATCACACTGATATTCACAACGGTTGTTAGCCCGAGTCCTCCTATTACCTGCCATTAGCTGGAATAAAAGGAATTTTAGGGGTAACACATAAATGGTAATCCAAATAAAAAAGTTGATGACTTATAAATAGACTTTTATTTCCTTAACTCATGAGTTTATAGGCTTCAATCTGTGATTTTCATGATCTTCTTTCTAACATATATTATTAGGGGAATATTTTTAATTCCCTTAATAAGGGTTCATACTAAGATTGTAAATTTATCAAAACATATACCTCGGGAGTGTCATAACCAGGAGTGCAGAAAGGCCCGTTGTCGTTCACCAATTCCCGTTCGTGTCAAGCTCAAAACGGTTTTTTCGGGTTTTACCACTAGGATACATATGTGCCAGAGCCGCCTCTACCTGCTCATATCCAGACATGGATGTATTTTTTTGATAAACCACTAACTTAGTACTTACCAAAACTTAGGGATGTTTTTATTATACCTAGTCTTGTATCTAAGGCTTTATTGGGGTTTCCTAATCCCAAATATAACTAAACCTATCCTCTGATACCAACTATGACAACCCTTATTTTATTACAAACTTAAACATGATTTATTACATAAAAATTCACTTGATACAATAAGAAGATCGAGAGTTTTGGTGTCTTTGGGGCTTAGGATCAGTACATAAAAACAAAAGACATTAAATACAACATCTTTGTTGAAAACATACTTTACATGACCACTACATTCCCTCGTACTTAGCATTGTATGGGATAACCTGAGGACATGGATAAAAAAAGGGTGAGCTATAAAGCCCAGTAAGGGAGTACACATGGAATAACATGAGGAGTACAATACATGTTAGACATTAGGCATACCAATAGAGAATAAAATAAACATGATCATAAAGGCATGATAAAGCATGATAATCATAACATGGAAATGTGGCAACAACACTTCACATGGAATTAGCATGAGCCAAGGCTCATTGCACATAGAGCATGAGTAAATCCTCATTTCACATGAAGCACGAGTAAACCCTCATTGAACTTGAATTAGAATGAGTCATCACTCATTGCACATGATGTATCATGATACTATACTTTACCCAATCCATTAGAGCGCTATAAGGGCACACCTTTCTTAAACATTTCATTTCATGCATAAGTGTACTACATGGATCATAAAACATGGATTCATAAAACATAATCATTTATTACACGATAAAGGAATGTTGAATTCATAAATGAAACTTTAAAATCAATAAGTAAATGTGAATAAAGGTTAATAATCTTGATGAAGAAATGGCCATGGTATTCACTACACAATGACATTGGCTTAGAAAATCGTTGAGATTTCGGCAGCGTAACGACGTGACATAAGAATTCATAAAAAAGGTTGATGAGAGAGAAAGGTGTTACTCATCATATTTACATGTAATGGACAGTAAGGAGGTAATTTACATACATGTCCCAACAATTGTAATGGAATTTAGATTCATGATACAAAGGTATTTCATGAACGTAAAAGAGGAGAGAGAAGTTCCTTTCGGAATTTCAGCATAGTAACGGGTGTACATGGGAGGCATTTAATGAGAGAGAAAGGGTCTCACATTATTAAAACATAATGAGGGTAGTTTGAGGGAGGTGAAAAACCATACCCCAACATTCATAATTGATATTAAAAGGGAAAACAACTTAAATAAAAATTTGACAAAAATGAGAAAGGAAGAAAAAACCCTTAATTGGAAGTGTGCTTCCAAATCATAGAGAGAGGCTTGTGAGAGGCTTCTTGGGAGCTTGGGGAACCTTGGGAGGATTATAAATAGAGTGGGGAAGAGGTTGGATGAACTCCAAATGTTTTGAGTGATGAGGAAGTGGGAGCATGGGTGGGTTTATATAGGAAAGGTGAGGGAATTCTTTATTATTTAGGTTTGGGACCCCTTACATTAAATTAATCCAAACCACAAACCATCCCATGGTTTTTTCCGATGGTTTTTGGAAAAGGGAAGAGGAAAATAATATTTTATAAGGCCATGTTCCTAACTTCTTAAAATATTAACTTTTCTTATGTATAATTGAGTTACACTCCCATGGAAATTAATTTAAAAATACATGGTGTTGAATAAGTCTTGAGGGGTCCATTAATTCTTTGAAATGTATGTTAAACAAACGTAAAATCACACTATTTTAAGGGTAAAACATATATTGGCCGAGAATAAATATAATTTTATTTTATTATATCTCTATTGGGTCATTATGATATCATAAAACACATTATATATTTAAACGGTATTTAATATTTACCCAAAAATTTGACTTTCTCAGAAAATGATGAAAAATTCACCATTGGATAATTTCGAAATCCTTATTCCAGAAATGACATTTATTTTATCTAAATAATTTTCTAAATATGTTAATTTTAACTTTTAAAATAAAAAACGACATTTATCAAAACTTACGGGTTTTGACAGAAATGGATTTCAAACCTTAATAAAAATTTTAATTGCATTCATAAAATTATAAGATCCTTTATATTTAAAAAAAATTAATTTAATAATGATAATAATAATTTATTAAAATATTATTTAATTCAAAAATCCATTAACTTAATAAAATAGATTTCTTAAATAAATAATAACTAAAAACACCATTTGTTCTTTAAAAACTATTTACAATGTATCAAAAATGACTAGAAATTATATTCATTATTATATACAAAATAATGTACATGAACATAATACTAATTATTTGTTAAATAACCTCTTAAAACAGCCGCATAAGACCTAATGGTAAGGTGTGCGATGGTGACAGACTCTTGGGGTGGCTCAGATAACATCGCTTGAGTTGTAATTTTAATCAACTTCCACTTTTCCCATAGATGGTCATGTTCGAGCTTGACATGATGAAGCTCAGCTTGGTCTTTGTCAAGGTTGAAGCCCAAATACTCCACCTCTTTTTCGAGCTCTGACAAATGGGCTTCGTATGGGGAAATTCTACTCGAGGAGGCCATCGCTTCCTTTGTCTGAGTAAATTGTATTTGTTAAAGTCCTACATTTATACTAATCATGTGATCAATGTTCAATGGCTATATTAGAAACAGTCAAAATTCATAACATAAAACCAAAGAGTTTGACATTTCATATAAACATAGAGAGACATTTAATTAGATCAAGAAGGATTTCAATTAATGAAACTTTGGGTTGTTACACTTCTTCACAAAGTGAGACTTCTAGGAGTAATAGAGGGATGTGTAGAGATAATATGATCCGAGGTTAGATGAGACAAAAAATTGAGAAGTGTGGGTAAGGGGGTAGAGGTGGGGGCCTTTTCTAAGAGGGAGGACGGTCACTTTTGGAATGTCTTGAAATGTTACTTTATTATATAATGATTTTCGGATTTTAAAGGTCCCACAATGATATATTTTCTGGATAAGGTGATACGGGTTCAAAATACGCCCATCGAATAGATTTTCTACATGTTTATTTCTTAGATTTTACCTTATATTTTCATTTTATTTAAAATGTTCATTAATGAGGTAATCACTACATCATCACGATGTCATAAATAAATTTATTTATTTAATGGCTAAAAATTATAAAAAAAATACAATGATGTAGTAAAACTTTTTAGCTTTAAAATGACTATTTATATTCTAATAGATAAAATATGTAAAGAAAATTAAATTTTATTTACATTGGATATACATACCTTTTTTATATTTCTCTTCTTTTTTAAAAAATATTGTCATAAATGTCACTATCACACCCATGTGACTCCATGGGCCCTAATGATTGGTAAAAAGAATCCCATGGTTGTACATGACTCAAAGACGAGAATTTGGACACTTTTTGGGGTCATTTAATATTATTATTATATTATTTTATAACCTTTAACTACCTGATTACTAATTAATCACGATAATTAAAGATAATTACTGTCATTACTATTCATAATGTCCAAACACAAAAGAGTATTAATTACATAATTTGGAACTTCTAATTCCAAATATGGAATCCATTTTACCAAATTGAAAACACAGAAATTGTAGTAATTAATTTAAAAATAATTCTCGTTGTCACAACCAAAGATGGGTTTTAAAGAGGTAAAATTTATCAAAATATTGACTTTTTTTACATCCAATTGAAAAGTGAAATTACTTCCAATGAACAACATTATATTAAGTGACAAAAAAATATTTAAATTTAACTTTAAAACTAATTAAAAGGATAATTTAACTATATAATTAAATTTGATGAAAAAACAGTTTTGAAGTAAAATGCAGTATTTTTCACTATTGATTAAAAATGAACATTTGTCAGAAAAATACAAAAAAAATTTATCCAATGTAAATTTGATATTTAAAATTAAAAAATTATATCCATTTTTTCAAATTTAAAAAATAGAAGTTGAAATAATTAATTTTATAATTAATTGACGCTGTCAAAACAAATTGGGTTTTTTAAGAAACAATATCTATCAAAAGATTGACAATTGTTTATGTCCAATTTCAATGTGAGGTTAATTACAATGACCACCATTGGATTAAATGGTAAAAATATATTTCAACTACACTTTAAACCCAATTAAAAAGATAATCTATCCATATAAATAAATTATATTAAAAGGAGGTTTTGAATTAAAAGACATCATTTTCACTATTCATTTAAAAATGAACGTTATCAGAAAATTAACAAAAATTTACACAAAGTAAATTTTTATGTCCTGATTCTAAAGAAGGATTTTATTTTGTCAAATATAACATATAAAATTGACAAAAAGTACTTTGAAAAATGGGTCTCCATCAAAAGGAGGTTAATCGACCTTTTAGAGAATATTTGAATATTTATGCTTGAAATTGGGTTCATTCACGTTTTAAGCCTCTATAATATGTTAGGTAATTATTAAAATATTTAACAAAAATATATAATCATTTCATAGTTCGTTCTGTTCAATCCCACGATTTTAACGGCTAGGCGTTAACTACCATTTTAAATAATATTATTATATTATTAGTGTGTAACGTACGATTTCAAAGAAACTTATTGTTACATATTGGATACACCATCGGACATAGAATTCCCTTTAAAGTAATATTAACATTTTATTCACAAATATTAATAAATATGAAAATTTCATATTCTTTATTTACCTGGGATGTTACATCCTTCCACCCTTTTGGGAATTTCTTCCTCACAATTTTAAAATTGGGCTCAGAAACTTTATTGAAATCCCCACATTGGAAAAGGAGTAAATTAAACTATCACATTAAAAGAATGAATGTAAAGTACAAAGGTCTCAAGAGACAATAGATTCTAGGATTCCATGAAAACATGGGTATGGAGGAGAAAAAAAATCATCATGTTATGATTGAGGGTGATAGAAGATATGTCTTGGAGAAAGTTAACCACCATAAAATAACAAACATGTGATGGGTTAAACAGTATTTGATTCCCAGTAGGAAACGTTAACGGTCAACGTTTTTGTTTTAAGTTACATTTAATTGAATAATGTATTTATGAGCTTAACTAAATCATAAGGAAACATACTTACTTGTCTTGTAGACTTTCATATCTTACTAGTTTTCTTACACAAACTCATATTTTCTCCCAAAGATGAGTATTTAGGATGAATTGCTGACATTAAGAGTGCTATAATCAATATCTTGAGAATCACTTAATCCACAAAATTTGAACTATACATTTCCCATGTCTTTAGACCTTAACCAAAAAACAAAATTGATATTACAAGATCAGATAATCCCCAAATGTATAATCTCTTATAAAAAGAAATACTAATCTTAATCTACAAAATTCAACCAAAAGAACCCAAGGTTCAAGAAATACCATTAAATAAAAAGCTATGAATTAAATTCATCAAAGTAATTCAAACTAACATTGAAACACAAATATCCAAAGGATTTAATCACATAGTCTTCCAAGCTAAATCTTAACATTTATCCCCAAATAACATCAGTTACTCTTAAATTCTCATACTGAAAAGTAATTAACCTAATCACATATCTTACATGATAGGTTAGTCATTTCTCTAAATAAACTAAAATGAACTTATTCCTTATTCATAAGATCATCTAACTAAAAATAATTAGTCATACTAGCCAGGGACTTCACGTAGTCCAATGGTTGGTGATAAATATGATTCACACATTGGTTGTTGGTTCGATTCCCACAGCTTCGTCTGACGTGACATGTTGTCACATTGTTTTCATGTTGTCCCTTTTAATAAACTACATAATTTTATAACATTCCAAAAATGATATAAATTCATTAATAATAACCATAACGTATTTTAACCACAAATGTTATCTGATGACTTTCATTTTGCATCCCAAAATGTATTAACTAGTAATTACCTCAAATTCAAAGATCATATAAACCAAAGTGGTTATTTATAACTATATCCACAAAAGAAAAGATAATTACTCCTTGAATAAAATATTCATATATCAAACATCAGGGTTACACATACTATAAAAATTCTTCCAATGTAATCTCATCATCAATGGAGCTTTAATAATTTTAATAATTTCACCATCATAAAATCTACCATAACTCTTGAATCCCTTATATTTTGACCTCTTACTCATTAAACATTATTCATGATACATTAACCATTCATTTTTAACTTATTCTAAAATACTTCATTCTTACAAAAAAAATCATGAATCATAGCCTAAGATTTCAATAATAGGAAAACATATGTTAAGATATAATATGTACCTTTCATTGGTCATTGTCAGTTTCTTCATCCTCAATCTGAATGTCATTAGGTATTGGTAAATGAATATTTGTACGATCCTGGTGTTCCCATTCCTGAAACATCTTCGTAGTACATGTTTTTTCATAATGACCATGCACACCACATTTGAAACAGTCAATTGATTCTTCACAAAGAACATCATTACATTTCCTAGAGTCATCTAGATGCATCCCTTTTCCATGGAATGTTATTTCTTTATGACCTTCATTTCCACATTTATATCATATTTATTTCCCTTTGAAATATTTTCCTATGTGTTTCTTTCCACATCATGGACACATAGGTTTTTGAACATTCTTAACTTTATGATTATTACCTGAACATCCATAGGGATTTGTTTCTCGCATATATGATGCCTTATAAAAATCACTAAGGTTCAAGAGGTCAATAATGACTCTAGATAGTTGGTTGAGAATTTCCAAAAGAGTTCTCATTGCATCTCCCATATCATTCAGTTGCTCGTTCAAAAAATAATCATAATTTTGTTCACATCCACTATTATTTGGTGCCTACTAGATCAAGCCATTTACTAAAACCAAAAAGGTCAATATGAGTATATCTGTAAAATCATCATTTAATACTATGATGTAATTATTCATGTCATCTTAAACTCATTAACTTTATCTAAAAAAATATGACTCTTTCTGAAATCCTAACCATTATGGTAGTGTCAAATGTGCTTAATAAATACCCTAAACTCTAATGTTATCTAAACCGACCATTGATACCAACTATAAGGACCCGCCCTTAAAACATTACATAATCATGAATTAAATGAATAATTCACATTGAGGATCTTTTTAGGTTTAGAGATTTAGAGAATTAGGACATAACTATTACATCTCAATGATTAAAAAGTGGAGACATCTACTCAGTTTCCATTTTTTCACAAAATAAAAACTCTTGAACAAAAGAGTCATGTCTACTTCCATGTTTTTGGCAGCATGACATTTTCTTGATCCCATCCTTGAACGTATTCCACTTTATGTCCTGTGAAAAACATTTCAAAAACTTGTGATGAGGATAAAAAGCTCAGTAAGGCATATAAAAATATGGAAAGAAAAAACTAGTCCATGTATATATAAGAATCAATGAAATCATACTTTACTCATTAAACAGAATCACTTTAACATAACTCATGAAATCAAATGTTTTAGGAATAAATCATTGAAATCATAATACATAAATGTAACATGAGGCATTCATAACATTCTTACGTAGGGAGTAACCCTCATGGTTACGTTTGGAATACCCATCATAGTATATTCCCTAAATCACTTCAGAAAAACCGTAGCATTTAACTCATTCACGTAAACCAATGCATTGGTGATCTATATCAGGAAAACCCACCATTATTTTATCATGGAACCACCCAACTTCATAAAAAATGCCCAAGAACCATTATATAATCATATCACATAAAACATGCATAAAGGAAACATTACATTTTTACATTTCAATAACAACACATTCATATAATCAAAACATTATCAAAACCATTTTCTATACCAAAATAAACAAAAGTAAACCATGGTATTTATTTTTCATTTAAAAAAATTATGGCTTGTAGAGGAAGCAGAAACTAAAATAATGGTCACGGCGGCCGAGAAGTCGTTGTCGCCGCATAGGTAAGACAAAAAACAATCATTTTTTCATTTAGTAAAACACTACGTGTAAAAGGATTCCTTATGAATGAAATTTAAAGTATAAAGGGTTTATTATACAACTAATAAAAGAAGGTCGTATATACGTTGAAGTATTCCTCAATGAAAGGTGATTGAGACGAAGTCCCGTACAATGACGGTATCCATAGATTAAGGATAAATCAATTAAATAATTATATGTGACAAATATAAATACACAAAATATAAGTGGATATTAAGTGTAAAACAATCAGAGGTCATCCACACATATTCATATTATGACATAATCAAGAAGTAGAGGTTTAACCCAATGAATTGAAATTGAGATAAGAAGTTCCCTTAAAGAAATTTGACAGTCTAACCGTGTCACATTAAAATTTAGAAAATGGGTTGATGAGAGATAATAATGGGTTTCTCATCACTTGGACATTAAATTTATAGAAATAAGGATATATAAGAACATATCACATCATTAAGAAGATTCAAATTAAAATACCTAACAAAACAAAGTCTTCTAAAAAGAGGAGTGTGAAAGGTTCCATTACCGATTTGGTAACATACAAAACATACACCCCATGAAAGAAGAACCATACAATGTTGATGTAAATACCCATAAATGAAATTATATTACAAAAGATTAGAATAATGGGCAGTAAATAAACCACTCAAAGGAGATGGTGATCAATATAGAATGAATCTCATGGGAATAAAAAGAGAGAAAAAAAACCCCATACCTCATTGTAATCAATCGAGTCGTATGAACAAAAGATAATAAACACAATATGGATCATAGAATTATATGAATATAAATAGAATCAAGATAATATTTATCAAATGGAAGTACACAATACACCACATTCCATAAATAAGTGGCGAACAATGATAATATCACAGAATGAAAAGTGAGATAAGAAATTCTCTTACCTCATGTACGACTTGTCTAGTTTGTTACATTATATAGATAAATAATTAAAAAAATTACGTCAATTTATAATTTCATAAGGAAATAATTTAATGTTTTTTATTCAATTCATATAACATATTATCATGTTATAATAATTTGTTAATTATGTGAGTTCATATCATACGTTTTGTCGGTGTTCGGTACATGAATCAACAATGAACTTGTTTGAAGAGAATTGTCCATGTAGTTATAAGTAAATCATCTCTAGATGGATGTTAATGATTTAAATATCCTATATATCATGTTTATATGTATTTAAGAATATTCCATAATGTTTTGAGTTATGAAATGAATTGTACCGTTCATGGAGACGGTAAGCTGTACGTGCGCATGAACACTACTTTCATTTTTTTGTCATATTAATAGGCTTTAAAACTAAATTATAAATAGATATATTATAATTAAATTATAATATATATGTTATATAGGTAACAAAAGTTCATTAATTATGTTCTTTATAAATTTCAGGTTTGGCATTAACGAGTCAAATCACTTGAGGGGGTGGTAGTCCACACTTCATATGGAATTATCGCATTTTCACAACATGAAAAGAATAAAGGTATATTTTAAATATAAAATATAGAAGAATTTAGAAGAAATAAATATAAAATATATCATATATAAATATAGTTCCAGAATAATTGCAACCCTGAGAGGTTTTAAAAGATGATTGAACAATTATTGTTTTGTGAGTCAGTAATTCGACACCCACAGAAACAGTATGTTTTTTAATCATTAGAAGGAGGTGTGTGTAAGTGTAGGTAGAATAATTATCATAACAACATACTAGTATATTGAGGATACTGTTGTTATTATGGGATCCAATAATAATGTGATAGTGGTGAGTTAACAAGGAATATAAAAGAATGAAACTCGAGAGAAGACATTACCTCTAAATCGGGTAACTCTTTTTTATTGGATCCAAAGGCTTCCTTGGAAAGAATTCTACCCAAAGTGAGGCTTCTAGAAGTAAGAGATGGATGTGGAGATATATTATGAGAAGAGGATATATAATCCAAAATCTTGAGAAGTGTGGGTAAGGTGGTAGTGGTGGGGGCCTTTTATAAGAGAGAGGAGGGTCACTTTTGGAATGTTTTGAAATGTTACTTTATTATAAAAGGATTTTCGGATTTTAAAGGTCCCAAAATGATATATTTTGTGGATAAAGTGATAATGGATCGAAATAAACCCATCCAATAGGATTTATAAATGTTCAAGTCTTATATTTTACCTTATCATTCCATTTTATTTAAATCGTTCATTAATGAGGTAATCACTGCATCATCATTGTGTCATAAATAAATTTATTTATTTAATGTCTAAAAATTATAAAAAAAACCATGAAGTAGGAAATATTTTTATCATTAAAATTCCTATTTATAGTCTAAGAGATCAAATATGTACACAAAATTAATTTTTTTTACTTAGGATATACAAACCTTTTTTATATTTCTCTTCTTTTTTAAAAAATAATGTCATAAATGTCACTATCACACCCATGTGACTCCATGGGACCTCATGTTTTGTAGAAAGCATCACATTGTCGGACATGACTCAAACAAGAGGATTTGGACACATGTTGGTTTCATTTTATATTATTATTATATTATTTTATTACCCTTAACTACCTGATTACTAAATAATCATGATATTAAAAGATAATTACTGACATTACTATTCATAATGTCCAAAAAAATAAAAGAGTATTAATTACATAATATGGACCATCTGATTCCAAATAAAGAATACATTACACAAAATTCCAAACACAGAAATTGCAGTAATTAAATTAAAAATAATACCCATTGTCACAACCAAAGATGGGTTTTTAAGAAGTAAAATTTATCAAAATATTGGCCTGTTTTTACATCCAATTGAAAAGTGAGATTACTTCCAATGAACAAAATTGTATTAATTGATAAAATAATAATTCAATTTCACAATAATAATAAATAAAATAACAATTTAACTATATAATTAAATTAGATTAAAAAGCAGTTTTGAAGTAAAATGCATTATTTTTCACTATTCATTAATAATGAACAGTTGTTAGAAAAATACAAAGTATTTATCCAAAGTAAATTTGATAATACAATTTCAAAAATTATATCCATTATAAAAAATTCAAAAAAATTGAAATTTCATTAATTACTTTTATAATTAATTCCCGCTGTCAAAAAAATAGAATGTTTTTAAAAAACATTATCTATCATAATATTGACAGTTGTTTATGTCCAATTTCAAAGTGAAATTAATTACAATGACCACCATTGGATTAAATGGAAAAAATATATTTTAACTTCACATTAAACCCAATTAAAATGATAATCTAACCATATAAATAAATTATATTAAATGGAGGTTTTGAATTAAAATAAAGCATTTTCACTATTCATTTAAAAATGAACATTATCAGAAAAATAACATAAATTTACACAAAGTAAATTTTGATGTAATGATTCTAAATAAGGATTTAATTTTCTAAAATATAACATATAAAATTGACAAAAAGTAGTTTTAAAAAAGCATATGCCATCAAAATGCGGTTAATTTTCCTTTTAAAGAATATTAGAATATATATGATTAAAATTGGATTCATGGGAATTTTAAGCCTTTATCATTTATTGGGTAATTGTTAAATTATTTAACAAACATATATAATCACTTCTTAGTTCATTCCGTTCATTCCTGCCATTACAACGGCTATGTGTTAACTACAATTTAAAATATTATTATTGTATTATTAGTGTGCAACGTAAGATTTCAAAGAAACTCGTTATTGAGTATTGGATAAACCATCGTACATAGAATTCCATTCAAAGAAATATTAAAATTTTATTCACAAATATTAATAAATAAGAAAATGTCATATTTTTTTACCTGGTATGTTACTACATTCCCCTCTTTTGGGAATTGCTTCCTCACGATTTTAAAATTGGGCTCGCAAACATCATTGAAAGCCCCACATCGGAAAAAGAGTAAATTAAACTATCACATTAAAAGAAAGAAAGTAAAGTAAAAATGTCACCTGAGACAACAGATAATATGATTCCATGAAATCATCGATATGGAGGAGAAAACAATCCATTAAGTTCTGATTGAGGGTGATAGAAAATAGGTCAAGGAAAAATTTAACCACCAGAAAATCACAGACATGTGATTTGTTAAACGGTATTTGATTCCCCAGTAGGAAAAGTTAATAGACTAAATTTTTTAAAATTAATTTTCATTGAGGAATTTATTTCTGAGCTGAACTAAATCATAAGGAAACATACATACTTGTCATTTAGACTTTCATCTCTTACTAGATTTCTTACACAAACTCATATTTTGTCCAAAAGATGAGTATTTAGGATGACTTGTTCACATTAAGTGCGCTATAATCAACTTCATGAGAAAAACGTAACCAAAAAAAGTTGAACTATACATTTCCCATGTCTTTAGTGATTAACAAAAAACAAAATTGTTAGTACTAGATCAGATAATCCCCAAAATGATAAGCTTTTATAAAAATAAATACTACTCTTAATCTCCCAAATTCCACAAAAAGAACCCAAGGATCAAGAAAGACCATTAAATAAACAAATATCCATAAAATTCATCAAAATAATCCAAACTAAGATTGAAAAACAAATCTCTTAAGGATTTAATAACATAGTCTTCCAAGGTAAATCTTAACATTTGCCTCCAAATTACATCAGTTACTCTTAAAGTCTCATACTAAAAAGTAATTAACCTAATCACAAATCCTCCATGATAGGTTATTGATTTCCCTAGATAAACCAAAATGACATTATTCCTTATTCATAAGATCATCTAACTAAAAAGAATTAGTCATACTAACCAGGGACTTCACGTAGTCTAGTGGTAGGCTATAAATACGAGTAGCACTTCGGTTGTGCGTTTGATTCCCGCAGCTTCGTCCGACGCGACGGGTTTTCACATGGTTTTCTTGTTGTCCCTTTTCAAAAAATACATTATTTTATAACATTCCAAATAAGATATAAATTCATTAAAAATAACCATAACGTATTTTAACCACAAAGGTTATTTAATAACATTAATTTTTCATCCCAAAATGTATTAACCAGTAATTAGCTCAAATTGAATGATCATATAAACTAAAGTGGTTCTTTATAACTATATCCACAAAAGAAAAGATAATTATTCCTTGAATAAAATTTTCATATATCAAACATCAAGGATACACATACCATAAAAAGTCTTATAATGTAATCTCAGCATCAAAAGAGCCTTAATACTTTTAAGAATTTTACCATCGTAAAATCTACCATAACTATAGAATCCCTTATATTTTGACTTCTTACTCATTCAACAATCTTCATGATCCATTAACCATTCCTTTCCAACTTATTTTGAAGTACATCTTTCCTACAAACAAAATCATGAATCATATCTAAAGATTTCAATAATAAGAAAACATATGTTATGAAATAATCCATATCTTTCATTGGTCATTATCAGTTTCTTCATCCTCAATTGGAATGGAAATAGTATTGGTAAAAGAATATTTGTACGATCCTGGTGATCCCATTCACAAAGCTTCTTTGTAGGAAATGTGTTTGCATAATGACCATGCACACCACATTTAAAACATTCAATATATTCTTCAAAAAAAACTTCTTTCCATTTCCTAGGGTCAACTAGATGCTTCTTTTTTCCATGGCAGGTTCTTGCTTTATGACCTTCATTACCACATCTATTGAATCTTTCTGTCCCTTTGAAACATTTTCCTCTGTTTTTCTTTCCACATCATTGACACATAGTTTTCTGAAAATTCTTACCTTTATGATTATTTCCTTGACATCCGTTGGGATTTTTTTCTCACATATATGATGTCTTATAAAAATCACTAAAGTTTAGAAGGTCAATCATGACTCTAGATAGTTGGTTGAGAATATCCACAAGAGTTCTCATTGCAGCTCCCATATCATTTAGTTGCTCATTCAAAAAATCATCACATTATTCTTTAAATACACTTTTACATTGGTTCCTACTAGATCTAGCCATTTACTAAAACAAAAAAGGTCAGCATGATTATATCAGTAAATCATCATTTAATACTAAGAAATAATTATTCATGTTATCTTAAACTCATTCACATTATCTAACAAACTATGACTCTTTCTGAAATCCTAACCATTATGGTAGTGTCACTTGTGCTTAAAGAATACCTTAACCTCTAATGTTATCTAAACCGAACTTTGATACCAAATATAAGGACCTGGCCTTAAAAAATTACAAAATCATGAATTAAATGAATAATTCACATTGAGGAACTTTTCGTGTTTAGAGATTTAGAGAATTAGACATAACTATTACATCTCAGTGATTACAAAGTAAACACATATACTCATTTTTAATTTTTTTCACAAAATAAAAACTCTTGAACAAAAGAGACATGTATAGTTACATGTTTTAGGAAACATGAAATTTTCATGATCCCATCGTTGACCCCATTCCACTTTTTGTTCTGTGAAAAACATTTCAAAAACATGTGATGAGCATAAAAATCTCAGTAAGGGATATAAAAATATGGAAAGAAAACATTAGTCCATGTATACATAAGAATCAATTAAAGCATACTTTACTCATAAAAAAGAAACAATTTAAAATACCTCATGAAATAATAATATTTATGAATAACTCACAGAAATAATAAGTCATAAAGGTAACTTTAGGCATTCATAACATTCTTGTGTATGGAGTAATCCTCATGGTTACGTTTGGATTAACCATCATAGTATATTCCCTAAATCACTTCTTAGAAACCATAGCATTTACCTCATTCAAGTTACCCAATGCATTGGAGAGCTATCTCGGAATAACCAATCCTTAGTTTATTATGGAACCACTCGACTTCATTAACAATGCCCAAGAACCATAACATAATCGTATAACATAAAAGATGCATAAAGGAAACATTACATTTTTTCAATTAAATCAAAACATATTGATATAATAAAAACATAATCAAAACCATTTTCAATTCCTAAATAAAATAAAAGTAAATCATGGTATTTATTTCTCATTAAAGAAAATTTATGTCTTGTAGAGGAAGCTGAAACTCAAATAATGGTCACGGCGGCCGATAAGTCGTTGTCGCTGCATACGTAAGACAAAAAAATAATCATTTTGTCGTTTAGTAAAATTATAAGTGTAAAAAGATTAATTTTGAATGAAATTAAAAGTCAAAAGGGTTTATTATACAACTAATAAAAGAAGTTTGTATATAAATTGATGTATGCCTCAACGAAAGGATATTGAGATGAAGTCCCGTACAAAAATGGAATCCTTAGATTAAGGATAAATCAATTACATAATTATGAGTGAAAAATATAAATACACCGAATATAAGTGGATATTAAGTGTAAAACAATCAGATTCCATCCACACATATTCATATTAAGACATAATCAAGAAGTAGAGGTTTAACGCAAATAATTGAAATTCGGTTAAGAAGCTCCCTTACAAAAATTTGATAGCCTAACAACGTCACATTAAAATTCATAAAATGAGTTGATGAGAGATAATAAAGGGTTTCTCATCACTTGGAAATTAAATTTACATAAATAAGGATATATAAGAAAATATCCCAACATTAAGAAGATGTAAATTAAATGACCTAACAAAAATAAGTCTTTTAAATAGAGGAGTGTGAAAGGTTCCCTTACCGATTTGGTAACTTACGAAACATACACCCCATGAAATAAGGACCATACAATGTTGATGTAAATACCGATAAATGAAATTATATTACACAAATATTAGAATAAAGGGCCATACATACACCACTAAAAGGAGATAGTGACACATATAGAATGAGTCTCAAAGGAATTAAAAGTGATATAAAAACCCATTACCTCATTGTAATCAGTCAAGTCATATGACAAAAAGATAATAAAAACACTATGAATCACAGAATACCATGAATATAAACAGAATCAAGATAAAATATTTCAAATGGCATTACAAAATACACCACATTCAATAAATACGTGGCTAATAATGAAAATCTCACGGAATTAAAAGTGAGATTAGAAATCCCCTCACCTCAAGTCTGACTTGTCTTGTTCGTTTCTTTATATTCCTGAATAATAAACATAGGTAAATTTATAATTGATTCAGGAAATAATTTAATGTTTATTATTCAATTCATATAACATATTATCATCTTATAATAATTAGTTAATTATGTGAGTTCATATCATACGTTTTGTCGGTGTTCGGTACATGAGTCAACAATGATTTGTTTGAAGATAATTTTCTATGTAGTTATAAGTACATCATCTCCGGAATGGTGTTAATGATTTTAATATCATCTATATAATTTTTATATGTATTTAATAAAATTCCATAATTTTTGTACATAAAAAATGGAATGTACCGTTCATGGGGACGGTAAGCTGTACGTACGCATGAACGCTATTTTTATTTTTTTCATATTAATGGACTTTATATCAAAATTAGACATTAATATATTATAATTACAGTATAATATATATGTTATATAGTTAAAATATGTTAATTAATTGCATTATTTATAAATTCCATGTTTGGGATGAATGAGTCACATCACTTGAGGGGGTGGTAGTCCACACTTCCTCATATGGAATTATCGCATTTCCACAACATGCAAAGCATTAAGGTATATTTTAAATATAAAAAACATAAGAATTTCGAGGAAATAAATATAACATATATCATATATAAATATAGTTCCATCATAATGGTCTCCATGAGAGGTGTTAAAGGAATATTGAATGATCATCGTTTTGTGAGGCAGTAATTCACCACCCACAGAAACAGTAAGTTCTTTAACCATTAGACGGAGGTTTGTGTAAGTATAGGTCGAATCTTTATCATGAAAACATAATAGTATATTTAAGATATTGGTGTTATTATGGGATCAAATAATAAGAATATAGTGGTCAGTGAAGAAGTAAAATAAAAAAAGAAACTTGAGAGAAGACATTACCTCTAAATCGGGTAACTCTTTTTGATTTGAGCCAAAGGCATCCTTGGAATGACTTCTACCCAAAGTGAGGATACTAAGAGTACGAGATGGATGTGGAGATATAATATGAGCAGAGGTTAGATTATCCAATTCCTTTAGAAGTGTGGTTAAGGGGGTAGAGGTGGAGGCCTTTTATAAGAGGGAGGAGGGTCACTTTTGAAATGTCTTGAAATGTAACTTTATTATAAAATGATTTTCGTATTTTAAAGGTCCCACAATGATATATGTTGTGGATAAGGTGATAAGGGTTCTAAATACACCCATAAAATAGGTTTTATACTTGTTTATGTCTTAGATTTGACCTTCGCGTATCATTTTTTAAATCGTACATTAATGAGGTATTCACTACAACATCATGGTGTCATAAATAAATTTATTTATTTAATGTAAAAAAAATATAAAAATAACCATTATGTAAGAAATATGTTTAGCTTTAAAATGAATTTTTATAGTCTAAGATATCATATATGAAAACGAAATTAAAATTGTTTTACATAGGATATAAAATCCTTTGTTATGTTTCTCTTCTTTTTTAAAAAATAATGTCATAAATGTCACTATCACCCCCATGTGACTCCATGGGACCTCAAGTTTGGTAAAAAGATTCCCATGGTCGGCCATGACTCAAAAAAGAGGATTTAGACACATGTTGGGGTCATTTTATATTATTATGATATTATTTTATCACCCTTAACTACCTAATTACTAATTACTCACGATAATTAAAGATAGTTACCATAGTCACTATTCATAATGTCAAAAAAAGAGTCTTAATTACATAATTTAAACATCATAATTCCAAATATGGAATCAATTTTACCAAATTCCAAACTCAGAAATTGCAGTAATTAATTAAAATATAATTCCCGTTGTTACAACCAAAGACAGGTTTTTAAGAAGTAAAATTTATCAAAAGATTGACTTGTTCTTACATCCAATTGAAAAGTTAAATTACTTCCAATGAACAAAAGTGTATTAAGTGATAAAAAAATAATTCAATTTCACTTTAAAAATAATTAAAAGGACAATTTAACTATATAATTAAATTAGATGAAAAAGCATTCTTGAAGAAAAATACAGTATTTTTCACTATTCATTAAAAATGAACATTTGTCAGAAAAATACCAAATATTTATCCAGTTGAAATTTTATATTCTAAATTATAAAATTATGTCCATTTTACCAAATTAAAAACATAGAAGTTTCATTAAATAATTTTATAATTAATTCCCAGTGTCAAAACAAATAGCGTGTTTTTAAGAAATAATATCTATCAGAACATTGCCACTTGTTTATGTCCAATTTCAAAGTGAAATTAATTTCAATGACCACCATTGGATTAAATGGTAAAAATATATTTTAACTAAACTTTAAACCCAATTAAAAACATAATCTATCAACATAAATAAATTATATTAAAAGGAGGTTTTGAATTAAAATACAGCATTTTCACTATTCATTAAAAAATGAACTTTATCGGTAAAAATAAAAAAAATTGCACAAAGTAAATTTTGATGTCCCGATTCTAAATAAGGATTTTATTTTCTCAAATATAAGATATAAAATTGAAAAAAAAAGTTGTTTTAAAAAAATGTTCTCCATCAAGAGGCTGTTAATCGACCTTTTACAAAATATTAGAATATTTATGCTTAAAATTCAATTCATTCTCATTTTAAGCCTCTATAATTTATTGGATAATTGTTAAAATATTTAACAAACATATATAATAATTTTGTAGTTAGTTCGGTTCATTCCCTCCATTACAACGCCTAGGCATTAACTTCCATTTAAAATAATATTATTATATTATTAGTGTGCAACGTAAGATTTCAAATAAACTCGTTGTTGTGTACTGGGTATGTCATCGAACATAGTATTCCCTTTAAATTAATATTAACATTTTATTTAAAAATATTAATAAATATGAAAATGTCATATTCTTTATTTACGAGGGATGTTACATGGCATGATCATATAAATTCATATGAAAATAATATAACCACAGAAAATGATAGAGATTACATACATTTCATTTTCATGGGGAAATAGACATGGACCAAGTCAGAACTTCTTTTGAGGTTAACATAATCATCATATAACATTTTTCAAGCAGAACAAGAATCACACAATCTTGTAATTACCATGTTAAAAAAAAGAATATATGAAAATTTTCAACCATAGTTATTTGATTCTGAAAACGACCCATAAATGTCATATCATGGATAATATAAGCTTTTGGGAACATCGATGTTGAATGTGAAGAATGATTTTTTCCATCATGTAAATCATTAACCTTTAGGATTAATTAGATAACCTTAATTATTTGTAGTACTTCATGGTTTGAGAAGGAAGAATAGAGATTTATTTCATTAAAGGATATGATAGGGGAAAACCACTATCCCACTAACAGTAAGAGTTTGGAGTGGGGGGGGGGGGTCACAATATTTTTTAACTTCAACTATGTCATCAATGACAGTTTTTATAATATTTCATTCTAGGGATAATAATATAATTTATCCTCCATAACATATATTATACAGTCAATTTTTAAAATCAATTCTAAATTAAACTTACTGACATGCACACTAAAAATATTATTATTTAAATATGTTTTGTCATTGTAATTATAAGATACTGATTACCACTCACTTTTGCAAGAAAACATTTAAAAAAATGATGTAATGGTGTGTGGTTTGTGTTGAGTCAATAAGGTTTTCCTTAGGACGTTTTCCATTCCTTCTTATTTGGAAAATCAAAAACACCGTATACTTAAGAAAATCTATATTATACTTCTATATGGAAAATGTCATTCCCAAGGGAAATTCATCCTTATATTATTCTCATTGATAATATCAATATTTTTCTTCAGTATAAAAATGGGATCCATATCTATAAACTCAGAATCATATAATACTTAGATATGAAGCGTTCTTTTTTTTTGATCATGAATTCTCATTACGAATTCCAATGAAGAATTATCATTATGAATTCAAGTGCAGAATTCTCATTACGAATTCTAGTTCTAATTCTCATTACGAATTCCAGTGCATAATTCTCATTACGAATTCCAGTGCATAATTCTGATTAGGAATTCTAGTGCGGAGTTCTAATTATGAATTTGATTGCAGAATTATCATTAAAAATTCCAATAGAGAATTCTCATTACGAATTCTAGTGCAGAATTCTCACTACAAATTCCTGTGCAGAATTATCATTATGAATTCTAGTGCAGAATTCTCATTACGAATTCCAGTCCAGTATTCACATTACGAATTTGAGAGTAGAATTATCATTACGAATTCTAGTGAGAAATTCTCATTTTGAAATCTAGTACAGAATTCTCATTATGAATTCGGGTAGAGAATTATCATTACGAATTCTGGTGTAGAATTTGCATTACGAATTCAGGTGCAGAATTCCCATTACGAATTCTGGAGCAGAATTCCCATTACGAATTCTCATGCAGAATTATCATTAATAATTCTAGAGCAGAATTCTCATTACGAAGTTAGAGCAGAATTCTCATAAGAATTCTACTGTAGAATTCTCATTACAAATTCTAGTGTAGAATTCTCATTACGAATTCTAGACCAGAATTCCCATTAGGAATTATAGTATAGAATTCTCATTACGAATTCTAGAGCAGACTTCTCATTACGAATTCTAGTGCAGAATTCTCATTACGAATTCTAGTGAAGAATTCTCATTAAGAATTCTAGTGCGGAATTGTCATTACGAATTCTAGTGAATAATTTTCATTATGAATTCTAGTGCAGAATTTTAATTACAAATTATAGTGAAGAATTATTATTATAAATTCCTTAGAAAAATAGAATCCGAATATCTCATTATCATAGACTCCGAATTCAATATTGGTTAGACTCCTACATTTTATTTTCTTATATTCCGAACTTCAGTTTTACTTATTCTTACACTTGTTTCATTACAACATGATTTTGTGCTTTCAGTTATTGACTAAACGTTGGTTGAGTGACACGTGTACATGTACCTCCGAAATTCACGGAGAAATATGACCGTTGGAGGAGGGAGCCGACTGTTGGAGCATTTCCTATAAATAGAAGCTCATTTTAAAAGAAGCAAGAACACTTGAGATTTTATAATTTTAGTGATCATAACTTCCTGAAGTGATTTCTAGAGGGAGAGTATCTTATCAACACTTAATGAATCATGTAGAATGATTGAATATCTTGTTCAAAATTTTCTTTGTGTAGACTTTCTTCGTGCAACCCTGATTGTTGCTTATTACAATCGAGGGCTTCCGGGGATAGGATGAAAGAGGTCCCAACACCTTGAAGTTGAGGGATTCCTTACTGAGGAAGACAGAGGTGCTGACTACCTGATAGTTGAGGGCTTGCAGGGATAGCAAGACAGACTCTGATCTTCGTATCGAGGTCTTACCCAGGTGTCGGTAAGACAAACATGCTTGAAATTATAAATCAAGTGACCTCTTATCCCGGGTTGTTGGATACCCTTTTCTTTGGGTTAATAGAGTTATTGTTTGTTACTTGCAGTCTTTACTACATTGTTTTTTCCGCTTCATTTTTTATTGTTAAGGAAAGTATAACTTTCTTATACATCCTTAATAGTACTATGATTTAGTTAGATTCTATACGCTTTAAGGTAGAATCTTAGTTAGTGTAAACTTTTGTTAAGTTTCATTTCCTAAAACACTTTTCCTGAATCAGGAAAGTCTTTAGAACATAGAGGTGTTGTAAATTTTGGTTATCCAAAATTTACGTATGGATATTTTAAAGTATACAATTCACCCCCCCTCTTGTATTTTTATGTCATTGTACTTATTTGATCCTATGTTTGGTATTATAGAGTATATCATACTCATTCATACCATCCTAATAATTGGTATTAGTCGTTGGAAACCTCATTCCCTATACCAATTATGTCACGACCCGTCCTCAGGGCCCGTGCCGTGACTACACGAAGCCCGCCTTCCATAGGCCAGGGGCTGACAACTAGCACCGAAGGCGTAAATCCTGATAACTGGGAAGGCATTTCCTTTATAAAAGGAAACAAGCACCACAGAGTAAGCAAGCGGAAAAAGTAAACACTAAGTACAAGAGAAGTGCTGAAAAGTAAATGGGCCAGAATACAAACCCAAAAGAAAGTACAACTACAACTAAACAAGTACAACAGAAAAGATAACAGCTGGAAGGACGGAAGCGGCTCCTGGGTCATCCTCCTCGGATCCTACCTAAAGGGTAGGTACAGATGGTGCAGCTCCTGGTCTTCCACCACGGATCCTACCTGAAGGGTAGGTACAGATAGCCTTCTCCACGCTCTCGTCTGTCAACCTCCTCCGTGTGTCGTCTCGTCGTGTAGTCCACCTCCAGGTACTAACTCGTCGTGTAGTCCACCTCCGGGTACCGTCCAGTCCTCGAACACTCGGCCTCCGTCAGCACTGCCTGTCGTCTGCAACCAACACAACGAGGTGCGGGCATAGCCCGTGCAGGGGTGAGTATAATGATACTCAGTAGGGATCCCGAGACCCCCAAGGTCTCTCTAAACCAACAAGGATAACCACAAAGAAGATCTCAACAGATAAACTCTTCTTAGGTATATGCCCATACATATACCTAAGTTATCAAGTAACCCATCTCAATCATGAGGAAACACAAGGATTGTGAAATAAATGGATAACCACTACCCAGGTATATGCCCATACATATACCTAAGTTAGCAAGTGACCCATATCAATCATGAGGTAAACACAAGTTCAAAAGTTTCAGCTCAAACCAGGATTTTCATTATCGAAACCGTAACTGCTGAAGAGCTCCGTCTCTAGAGTGTACAGTGGTCCTGTCATGACTCCGAGGTACTGCTCACTAACCTAAGACTGCTGAGGTACTCCTCCTGTCAAGTACCGCGGGTCTGCGGCCAACTACTGGGTGCTCTGTCCGCTAAGGGTCTGTCGCCAAATACCGGGCGCTCCGTCCACTGGGCTAGTCGACTCACTGCAAGTCGAGTCGGTCAAGCAGTCGTCGGGTCTCAGTCGTCTACACGGTCTCCGTACTCCGCACGCTCGTCTCCGGGAGGGTCCTCTCCACGAGCTACTGGTCGATACTCCAAGTATCACAAAGTCCCATGACGAAGTATCTCAAAGGACCGCCTTGTCATAGGGGTCTCAACGCAACAGACAGCGTGTCAAACGGACACCTGGTCTGTGAGTTATTATCCTTTTCATCCCAGGGGCCCGGTTGGTTTCGTAAGCGAACCAACCCGGCCGTATCTCAACAGTAACCTGAACTCTCATAGGGTATACTCATAGGGACCGTTTTTCAACGTGATCACCAACACCGCGGATGGTTCGTCAAACGGACGTCTGGTCTGAAAGATATCATCTTTTTCCGTTCCAGGGGCCTGGTTGGATTTCGGGTACAATCCAACCAAGCTACAACCCAACCACATCCAAAACTCGGGCGGATGATGCCAAAAGTTCCGTATCGTCAATAGGAACGCAACGCAACAGACGACGCATCAATCGGACACCCGGTCTGAATGTTATTGGCTTTTTCGTCCCGGGGCCCGGTTGGTTTTTAAGTCAAAACCAACCGGGCCATACTCCAACTGCGTCCAAACCTCGAGCCGAGTAATCCCAAAAGATCCGTCTCACATAGAGGAATCCACCAAAGTCGACGGCACGTCAATCGGACGTCCGGAGCTCATGATATTAGTGTTTCCGCTCCGAGGGCCCGGTTGGTTTCGTGTACGAACCAACCCGGACGAACCCAATGTATTCCAAAACCTTGAATGTGATATACCGAAACGACTATCTCGATCCAAGGATCGCATTTCCGCTGGCGGCACATCGTTCGGAGGCCCGTAGATCAAGTTACGGGCAAAAGACCAAAAATGTTCCGAAGATGGGGGGTCTGGGACCGGGCCGACCCGGCCCGACCCCCCCTGGGTCGGCCGGGCCGGGTTGACCCGACCCGGATGGCCCCGGTCCGGTCCGGCTTGGGCGCTGCCCGGCCCAGCCGGTCGGACCGGCCTGGTTCGGCTCGGCCGAGCGGCCGAGCGCGGATGCCGTGGGGCGCTACCCCCGCGGGTTGGAGGTGCCGCGGCCCCGCGTGGGGCCACGTTGGAACAGTGGACGTGGCATGTCGTCGCGTCCCGTGCGAGCGAGCCAGACCCGTGCAGCCGCGAGTCCACTGGCCGCCTCCGCCGCGGCTGAACCCATGGCGGCTCTGTCCGGCGGCGCGCCGGGGCGCCGCCGGTAGCTTCCGCAGGCCACCGGAGTTGCTCCTGTGGTCTGTTTTCCTTCCCGCCTGCGCCGTTGTTCCTCCCAGGTTATGTTCTTCACTGCGGGATCATCAAATCGTCCTTGCGTCACGATTTGCCATCGCCCGCCAAATTCGCACAACAACGAAGAATGGCAGAGGGTTGTCGGGCCGTGTTCGTTTGGCCCGCACCCTCCGCATTAGATAAAAACAATGGGAGAATTATTCAACACATGAATACATAACCGAAAACAATTTTAATGAATTAAATTTTTTTTATGAACCGGGTTCATCATTTTGATTGGAAACAAACACGGGAATATAAAACATCCAAATAAAATGCCTACCTCGTCAAGTCATCGCACGCGAGTTCTTCGCGGATTTGATCGCCGTGGAAGGAGGCGATCGTCGCGTCGCGGAAGGCGTCGCGTTGTCGCGGAAGGGCATCGCGGCGTCGCGGAATACGGTCCGTGTCGACGAACACCGAGGTTCAATAACAACAGATTTAATTTTAATAATTAAATCTGTGCGTTGTTAAAAACCACAAAGGAGTTTTAAAAGAAACCTGAGAACTCTTACCTCAAACAGAAGATCGAAAAATTTCGTTGCGGACGAAGGAACGTCGTAGAAGAACGTCGCGAAAGAGGAAATGTCGTCTTCACAGCACATGGCATCGTGTCGTCGATTTCCACGGTTTTGGAGTTCTTCATCGGAGGCCGTTGTTCTTTGCGTTATTCACGTTCTTCGTGTTCTTCGCATTCTTCACGATGAAGGGTAAAGGCACAAGAATTCTGTCAAAAGCCTCCCAACGTGTAATCCTCAATATGTGGCGTTGGTATTATTTTATTACTACGCCAACGGATTTGAAACCGGTTAAGAAACGAAAAAAAATATAAGTAACGACCCATTAATTCGTAGAATTAATTCAACGAAATAAACCACCCAATTAATTCAACGAAAAAAACCGCCCAATTAATTGGAGCGTTAATAAATTAAGAAAACCCGTCAGTTGAATTTCATAATGACCGGTTTTCGCGGGTGCGTTACTTAGCGGAAATGAAACGGCGAGGCTCGTGCGGGCCCCTCCTCACAAATATCCTACCAAGAGGGTAGGATATTTCTGGATAGCACCCTATCCATATCGACTCAGCTTAAGTTTCTTTAAGTGGCTTCAAGTGGCTTCCAAGCGGCTTAAGTGAAATAAAATAAAGTTTGTCGTACAATTTATTTTATTTCTGAACTTTAAGCCCAAAAATTAAAAACCACACCTGAGAAAACGCAAATCCGGAAGAGGCGTTTCTAAGTAATTATCGGCGCTTCGATTCCATCGGTTCCCTCAGAATTCGATTCCAGGCACTGGTTCAAAAGTTAGAAAAACTCGCTCGTCCGTTCATTGAACGTACCCAAGACAAACTTCAGAAAATGATTCCGGGCACACCGGGTCTCAGAATCAGGTGCCGTCAGAAACTACATTTTTGTAAAATTCCAAAGAAAACTAAGAAAATAAATTTTCTTGGAATTTACGGGTCTTTACATTACTCCCACCATAGGGCTTTACGTCCCCGTAAAGCTTCACCACAATCTTAGGGATACAAAGGCGGTACTGAGCACGCATCTGAGCATTTCGCTCCCTTGTGCTCACCTGGAGGTTCCCGTGCTGCCAAAGAAAGTTCACAAGAGGAATCGACCATCCTCCTAAGATCCTCTAATGTCGATCCTCGATCTCCATTGGGACCTCTGCAAAAGTCGCCCCATCATCAACGTCCATCTCCCCATAGTCAATGATATGCGGAGGGTCGAGCACGTATCTCCTCAGTTGAGATACGTGGAAAACGTCGTGAACCTAGTGCTACTGAGGTGGATGGGTCAAGCGGTAAACCACCTCGCCTACCCAGCGGAAGACCTAGAAAGGTCTGTTGAACCTCGGAGATAACTTGCCTCCCTAGCCACATCTCTGTAATCCTCGTCGAGGTGAGACTTGTATAAGGACGTGATGGTCATCCTCGAACTCTAGAGGCCTCCAAGTCATGTCATCATAAGGCTTCTTTCGGCCCTGTGTCGTCCTCATACGCTCTTGGATGACCTGGACCTTCTCTAGTCTCACAAGAGCTGCTATGATTTCTTCTTTGCCGATAAGAGAAATCTGGTCTCATCCCCTGGATGAACCAAATTCGTTGCATAATACAATCAATCCTGACATGAATGATGCATTCATACCATGGATGACGTCGTAAGGCCTTGACGCAACTACCAAGAGATCCAACTGTCACTCTCGCCTCCAAGGGTCGAGTCACACTGTCAGCATCAGTGTGTGGTCACTAGGTCTCCTTCAGTAGAAAACTCGAAAAGTGAGGGTCAAGTCAACAGTATTTACCAGGACCACTCAGTATCAACCAAAAAAAAAGGACAGGAAAGAAAACTTTAAAAAGATAAGTGTCTTTTCATTATTGCAGCTCATACTACAAAGACACAAAGCAACTACAGACAACATCAACAAAACTAGAAGCAACCGGATTAATATCCTCCAGGTCGGAAGCTAGTCCCGCTCCCATCCATCTGCTTCCGGAGCTCCATGTCCATAGGCCTCAGCTGCCTAAAGCTGAGCTCTCCCATGTCCTCCTGTCCTCTGCGGTTGGGGTGGGCCTCCTGGTGGTGGTGGTGGAAATATACCGAAGCGTCGTCCACCTCTATCTTCATGGCTAGCTCCTCTGCCATGGCCGCCTGCTACTTGCGGTCCGCCCTGATCGAACCTCTGCCTCTGCCTCGGAGGTTCTTCATTTAACTGCTGGTCATCTGCATGGAGGGTCGGACAGTCACGTTCCATGTGACCATTTCCACCGCATGAGTAACACTGTCCACTCTCGACACGTCTGGCTCTGACTCCACCCCGGTTTCCCCGCACAACTGAACCTGAGTCGTGCAGTCGGCCATCGGTAGGTCAGGTTCTCTTGGACCTCTACGTCATCTGCCTGCTGCCTGCTGCAGAAGACTCTGCCGCACGCCGGCTAGTGGTGGGTCCTGCTGCTAGAGACTACTCAGTAAAGAAACTCTCCACTAAGATGACTCTCTCCAACACCCATGTCTGCGTCGGAATGATGTGAGAAACAACATAAGATCTAATCTCTCTCCTAAGCCCCTGCTCGAAGGTTCGGGCACCGAAGAATGGGTCTCGTACCATATCTGTGGAGTAGCGCGATAGGTCTGTGAATCTCTCTGAGTACTGCGCCACTGACATGCTACCCTACCGCAGCTGAAGTAGCTCCAGTATACGCACCGCTCGAAGGGTGTATAGTACAAACTCTGCCCGGAACAAGCTCTCGAAGTCTTCCTATACAAGTGTCGCCTCATCATGCATCTGAATCATCAGGCTCCACCATCTGCTTGCTTCTTCCTGAAGAAGGCTGGCAGTATGGATCACCATTAAATCTGCCGCCGTCCCCACTAGCCTGAAGACTCTCACCACAGCCTCCAGTCAATCCTCAGCTACCTGCAGGTCCATCCCTCCCTGGAACCTGGGTGGCCTCGGGCGCTGGAAATCATGCAGTGCACTCAAGCGACGTGCATCCTCTGCTACTGGGGCTGGTGGCATCGGTGGCCCAACAGGTAGTAGTACCGCTGGTGCCTCCGCTGGTGCCTCAACTGGGATAGGGCCCTATACTGAGGCCTCGTCTCTCGGCGGGCTGTCAATACGTACCACTCTCGGGGCTCTAGCTGGTCGTCCACGGGGAGGCATCCTGAAATAAACCACTTGACACGGTCAAAGATTATCCCTGGTGAGCTGACTTGGTTTGAGCTGACAGTTAAATAAAACTTCTGGAAAACACACACGCAATCATTGTTTTCGTGCACAATGTCGGAAATCTATTGTCAGGGTCCTGGTGTATGGATACATCGGCCGCTCGCACCAACACTGGACTCCCTGAACTGAAAACCACACTCGGTACTCTTAACACTATTGCTTCACAGAAAGAAACATCAGAGTTATAAGTTCTGTGGTAGAACCAAACTCCTCTGATACCAATTTGTCACAACCCGTCATCGGGGCCCGTGCCGTGACTACCCCAAGCCTTCCTTCCATAGGCCAGGGGCTGGTGACTAGCACCAAAGGCGTAAATCCCGATAACTGGGAAGGCATTGCCTTTATAAAAGGAAACAAGCACCACAGAGTAAGAAAGCGGAAAAAGTAAACACTAATTACAAGAGAAGTGCTGAAAAGTAAATGGGCCAGAATACAGACCCAAAAGAAAGTACAACTACAACTAAACAAGTATAATAGAAAAGATAACAGCTGGAAGGACGAAACCGGCTCTTGGGTCGTCCTCCTCGGATCCTACCTGAAGGGTAGGTACAGATGGCGCATCTCTTGTTCGTCCACCATGTATCCTACCTGAAGGGTAGGTACAGATAGCCTCCTCCACGCTCTCGTCCGTCAACCTCCTCCGTGTGTTGTCTTGTCGTGTAGTCCACCTCCGGGTACTGACTCGTCGTGTAGTCCACCTCCGGGTACCGTCCAGTCCTCGAACACTCGGCCTCCGTCAGCACTGCCTGTCGTCTGCAACCAATACAACGAGGTGCGGGCAAAGCCCGTGCAGGGGTGAGTATAACGATACTCAGTAGGGACCCTGAGACCCTCAAGGTCTCTCTAAACAAACAAGGACAACCACAATAAAGATATCGACAGATAACCTCTACTTAGGTATATGCCCATACATATACCTAGGTTATCAAGTAACCCATCTCAATCATGAGGAAACACAAGGATTGTGAAATAAATGGATAACCACTACCCAGTTATATGCCCATACATATACCTAAGTTAGCAAGTGACCCATCTCAATCATGAGGTAAACACAAGGTCAAAAGTCTCATCTCAAACCAGGATTTTCATTATCAAAACAGTAACTGCTGAAGAGCTCCGTCTCTGGAGTGTACAGTGGTCCTGTCACGACTCCGAGGTACTGCTCACTAACCTAAGACTACCGAGGTACTCCTCCTGTCGAGTACTGCGGGTCTGTGGCCAACTACCGGGCGCTCCGTCCGCTGAGGGTCTGTCGCCAAATACCGGGCTCTCTCCCTAATAGCGTACAGAGGTACTCCTCTGGTCGAGTACCACGGGTCTGCTTCCAACTACCAGGCGCTACGTCTGCCGTGGGTTTGCCGCCAAATACCAGGCGCTCCGTCCACTGGGCTAGTTGACTCACTCCAAGTCGAGTCGGTCAAGTAGTCGTCATGACTCAGTCATCTACATGGTCTTCGTACTCCGCACGCTCGTCTCCGGGAGGGTCCACTCCACGATCTACTGGTCTATACTCCAAGTATCACAAAGTCCCACAAAGAAATATCTCAAATGACCGCCTCGTCATAGGGGTCTCAATGCAACAGACGACGTGTCAAACGGACACCCGGTCTGTGAGTTATTATCCTTTTCATCCCAGGGGCCCGGTTGGTTTCGTAAGCGAACCAACCCGGCCGTATCTCAACTATACCCCGAAATCTCATTGGTTATACTCATAGGGACCGTTTCTCAACGTGATCACCAACACCGCTGACGGTTAGTCAAACGGACGTCTGGTCTGAAAGATATCATCTTTTTCTGTTCCAGGGGCCTGGTTGGATTTCGCGTAAAATCCAACCTGGCTACAACCCAACCGCATCCAAAACTCGGGCGGAGGATGCCAAAAGTTTTGTATCGTCAACAGCAATGCAACGCAATAGACGGCGCGTCAATCGGACGCCCGATCTAGATGTTATTGGTTTTTTCGTCCCGGGGGCCCGGTTGGTTTTTAAGTCAAAACCAACCCGACCGTACTCCAACTGCGTCCAAACCTCGAGAGGAGTAATCCCTACAGATCTGTCTCTCTTAGAGGAATCCACCAAAGTCGACGGCACGTCAATCGGACGTCCGGAGCTCAAGATATGAGCGTTTCCGCTCCGAGGGCCCGGTTGGTTTCGTGTACGAACCAACCCGGCCGAACCCAAACTATTCTGAAACCTTGAGTGAGATATTACGAAACGACCGTCTCGATCCAAGGATCACGTTGCCACTGACGGCGCGTCGTTCGAAGGCCCGTAGCTCAAGTTACGGGAAAAAGACCAAAAATGGTCCGAAGATGGGGGGTCTGGGCCCGGGTCAACCCGGTCCGGCCAGGGCGCAACCCGGCCGGTCGGACCGGCCTGGCTCGGCTCTGCCGAGCGGCCGAGCGCGGATGCCGCGGGGCGCTGCCCCCGCAGGGTGGAGGTGTCGCGACCCCGCGTGGGGGCGCGCTGGAACAGCAGAAGCGGCATGTCGCTGCGTCCCGTGCGGGGGAGTCAGACCCGCGCGGCCGCCGGTCCGCGGGCCGCCGCCGCGGCGGCTGAAGCCGCGACGGCGCGCCGGCAGGCCGGGGCGCCGCCGGTAGCTTCCGCGGGCCACCGGAGTTGCTCCAGTGGTCCGTTTTCCTTCCCGCCTGCGCCGTTGTTCCTCCCGGGTTCCGTTCTTCACTGCGGCATCATCAAATCTGCCTTGCGTCATGATTTTCCATCGCCTTCCAAATACGCACAACAACGAAGAATGACGGAGGGTTGTCGGGCCGTATTTGTTTGGCCCGCACCCTCCGCGTTAGATAAAAACAACGGGAGAATTATTCAACACATGAATACATAACCGAAAACAATTTTAATGAATTAAAATTGTTTTATGAACCGAGTTCTTCATTTTGAACAGAAACAAACACAGGAATATAAAACATCCAAATAAAATCCCTACCTCGTCAAGTCGTCGCACACGAGTTCTTCGCGGATTTGTTCACCGCGGAAGGAGGCGATCGTCGCGTCGCGGAAGGCGTCGCGTTGTCGCGGAAGGGCGTCGCGTCGTCGCGGAATACGGTGCGCGTCGACAAACTCCTAGTTTCAAGAACAACAGATTTAATTTTAATAATTAAATCCATGAATTGCTAAAAATCACAAAGGAGTTTTAAAAGTATCCCGAGAACTCTTACCTCAAACAGAAGATCGAAAAATTTCATTGCAGACGAAGGAACGTCGCAGAAGAACGTCGCGGAAGAGGAAACGTCGTTGTCGCGGCACACGGCGTCGCGTCGTCGATTTCCGCGGTTTTGGCGTTCTTCGTCGGAGGCCGGCGTTCTTCGCGTTCTTCGTGTTCTTCTCGTTCTTCGCGTTCTTCGCGTTCTTCGCGTTCTTCACGAAGAAGGGTGAAGGCATAAGAATTCTGTCAAAACCCTTCCAACGTGTAATCCTCAAGATGTGGCGTTGGTCTTATTTTATTACTACGCCAACAGATTTAAAACCGGTTAAGAAACGATAAAAAAGATAAGTAACTACCCATTAATTCGTAGAATTAATTCAAATAAATAAACCGCCTAATTAATTCAACGAAAAAAACCGCCCAATTAATTGGTGCGTTAAGAAATTAAGAAAACGCGTCAGTTGACTTTCATAATGATGGATTTTCGCGGGTGCGTTACTTAGCGGAAAAGAAACGGCATGGCTCGTGCAGGCCCCTCCTCACAAATATCCTACCAAGAGGGTAGGATATTTATTGATACCACCCTATCCGCATCGACTCAGCTTAAGCTGCTTTAAGTGACTTCAAGTGGCTTCCAAGAAGCTTAAGTGAAATAAAATAAATTTTGTCGTACAATTTATTTTATTTCTTAACTTGAAGACCAAAAATTAAAAATCACACCCGAGCAAACGCAATTTCGGAAGAGGAGTTTCAAAGCAATTATCGGCGCTGCGATTCAATCGGTGCCCTCAGAATTCGATTCCAAGCACTGGTTCAAAAGTTAGAAAAACCCGCTCGTCCGTTCACTGAACGTACCCGAGCCAAACTTCGGAAAATGTTTCCGGGCACACTGGGCCTCGGAATCAGGTGCCGTCAGAAATTGGGTTCTTGTAAAATTCCAAAGAAAATTAAGAAAAAAAATTCCCTTGGAATTTACGGGTCTTTACATTACTCCCACCACAGGGCTTTACGTCCCCGTAAAGCTTCACCACAAACATAGGGATAAAAAGGCGGTACTGAGCACACATCTGAGTATTTCGCTCCCATGTGATCACCTGGAGGTTCCCGTGCTGCCAAAGAAAGTGCACAAGAGGAATCGACCGTCCTCCTTGGATCCGCTCCTGTCAATCCTCGATCTCCACTGGGACCTCCGCAAAAGTCGCCCCATAATCAACGTCCAGATCCCCATAGTCAATGATATGCAGAGGGTCGAGCACGTATCTCCTCAGTTGAGATACGTGGAAAACGTTGTGCACCTAGTGCAACTGAAATGGATGGGTCAAGCGGTAAACCACCTCGCCTACCCAGCTAAGGACCTAGAAAGGTCCATTGAACCTCGGAGATAACTTGCCTCCTTGGCCACATCTCCGTAAACCTCGTCGAGGTGAGACACATATAAGGACGTGATGGTAATCCTTGAACTCTAGAGGACTCCAAGTCCTATCAGCATAAGGCTTCTGTCGGCCCTGTGCCGTCCTCATCTGCTCTTGGATGACCTGGACATTCTCTAGTCTCACAAGAGCTGCTATGATTTCTTCTTTGCCGATAAGAGAAATCCGGTCTCATCCCCTGGATGAACCACCTTCGTTGCCTAATACAGTCAATCCGGAAATGAATGATGCATTCATGCCATGGATGATGTCGTAAGGCCTCGACGTAACTACCAAGAGATCTGACTGTCACTCTCGCCTCCAAGGTTCGAGACACACTGTCGGCATCAGTGTGTGGTCACTAGGTCTCCTTCAGTAGAAAACTCGAAAAGTGAGGGTCAAGTCAACAGTCTTAACCGGGACCACTCATTATCAACCAAAAAAAAGGATAGGAAAGAAAACTTTACAAAGATAAGTGTCTTTTCATTATTTCAGCTCATAGTTCAAAGACACAAAGAAACTACATACAACATCAACAAAACTAGAAGCAACATGATTAATCGCCTCCAGGTCGGAAGCTAGTCCCGCTCCTGTCCATCTGCTTCAGGAGCTCCATGACCATAGGCCTCAGCTGCCTGAAGCTGAACTCTCCCATGTCCTCTTGTCCCCTGCGGTCTGAGTGGGCCTCCTGGTGGTGGTGGTGGCAATATACCGAAGCATCGTCCACCTCCAGCTGCACGACCAGCTCCTCTTCCATGGCCACCTACTCCTTGCAGTCCGCCCTAATCGAACCTTTTCCTCTGCCTCAGAGGTTCTTCATTTAACTGCTGGTCATCTGCATGGCGGGTTAGACAGTCACGTTCCATGTGACCAATTCTGCTGCAGGAGTAACACTGTCCACTCTCGACACGTCTGGCTCTGACTCCACCCCGGTTTCCCCACACAACTGAACCTGAGTCGTGCAGTTGGCCATCGGTAGGTCTGGTCCTCTTGGACCTCTGCGTCATCTGACTACTGCCTGCTGCAGAAAACTCTGCCGCAAGCCGGCTAGTGGTGAGTCCTGCTGCTGGAGATGGCTCAGCAAGGAAACTCTCCACTAAGAGAGCTCTCTCCAACACCCCTGTCTACGTCGGAATGCTGTGAGAAACAACAGAAGCTCTAATCTCTCACCTGAGCCCCTACTCGAAGGTTCGAGCCCTGAAGAACGGGTCTCGTACCATATCTGTGGAGTAGCGTGAGAGGTCTATGAATCTTGCTGAGTACTGCGCCACAGACATGCTGCCCTGCCGCAGCTGAAGTTGCTCTTGTATACGCACCGCTTGAAGGGTGGCTGGTACAAACTCTGCCCATAAGTGGCTCTCAAAGTCTGCCCATAGATGTGTCACCTCGTCATGCATCTGATGCATCAGGTTCCACCATCTGCCTGCTGCTTCTTGAAGAAGGATGGAAGCAAGGATCACCATGAAATCTGCCGGCGTCCCCACTAGCCTGAAGACTCTCACCACAGCCTCCCGCCAATCCTCAGCTGCCTGCGGGTCCGTCCATCCCTGGAACCTGGGTGGCCTCTAGTGTTGGAACTCATGCAGTGCGCTCAAGCGACGTGCATCCTCTACTGTTGGGGTTGGTGGAATCAGTGGCCCAACGGGTAGTAGTACTGCTGGTGCCTCCGCTGGTGCCTCAACTGGGATAGGGCCCTATACTGAGGCCTCGTCGCTCGGCGGGCTATCAGTACGTACCACTCTCAGGGCTCTAGCTGGTCGTCCATGGGGAGGCATCCTGAAAGAAACAACGTGACATAGTCAAAGATTATCCCTGGTTAGCTGACCTGGTTTGAGCTGACATTTAAAGCAAACTTCTGGAAAACACACACGCAATCAGTGTTTTCGTGCACAAAGTCGGAAATCAGTTGTCAGGGTCCTAGTGTACGGATACGTCGGCCACCCTCACCAACACTGGACTCCCTGAACTGAAAACCACACTTGTTACTCTTAACACTATTGCTTCACAGAAAGAAACATCAGAGTTATAAGTTCTGCGGTAGAACCGAACTCCTCTGATACCAATTTTTCACGACCCGTCATCGGGGCCCGTGCCGTGACTACCCCAAGCCCGCCTACCATAGGACAGGGGGTGGCGACTAGCACCGAAGGCGTAAATCCCGATAACTGGGAAGGCATTGCCTTTATAAAAGGAAACAAGCACCACAGAGTAAGAAAACGAAAAAAGTAAACACTAAGTACAAGAAAATTGATGAAAAGTAAATGGGCCAGAATACAAACCCAAAAGAAAGTACAACTACAACTGAACAAGTACAACATAAAAGATAATATATGGAAGGACAGAAGCGGATCCTGGGTCGTCCTCCTCGGATCATACCTGAAGGGTAGGTACAGATGGCGCATCTCCTGGTCGTCCACCACGGATCCTACCTGAAAGGTAGGTACATATAGACTCCTCAACGCTCTCATCCATAAACCTCCTCTGTGTGTCGTCTCGTCGTGTAGTCCACCTCTGGGTACTGAATCATCGTGTAGTCCACCTCCGGGTACCATCCAGTCCTTGAACACTCGGCCTCCATCAGCACTGCCTATCGTCTGCAACCAATACAACGAGGTGCGGGCATAGCCCGTGCAGGGGTGAGTATAACGATACTCAGTAGGAACCCCAAGACCCTCAAGGTCTCTCTAAAACAACAAGGATAACCACAAAGAAGATCTCAACAGATAACCTCTACTTAGGTATATGCCCATACATATACCTAATTTATCAAGTAACCCATCTCATTCATGAGAAAACACAAGGATTGTGAAATCAACGGATAACCACTACATAGGTATATGCCCATACATATACCTAAGTTCGCAATTGACCCATCTCAATCATGAGGTAAACACAAGGTCAAAATTTTCAGCTCAAACCAGGATTTTCATTATCGAAACCGTAACTGCTGAAGAGCTCCGTCTCTGGAGTGTACAGTGGTCCTGTCACGACTCCGAGGTACTTCTCACTAACCTAAGACTGCTAAGGTACTCCTCCTGTCGAGTACAGCGGGTCTGCGGCCAACTACCGGGCGCTCCGTCCGCTGAGGGTCTGTCGCCAAATACCAGGCGCTCTCCCTAATAGCCTACTGGGGTACTCATCTGGTCGAGTACCGCGAGTCTGCTTCCAACTACTAGGCGCTCCGTCCACCGTGGGTCTGCCGCCAAATACCAGGCGCTCTGTCCACTGGGCTAGTCGACTCACTCCAAGTAGAGTCGGTCAAGCAGTCGTCAGGTCTCAGTCGTCTACACGGTCTCCGTACTCCGCATGCTCGTATCCGGGAGGGTCCGCTCCACGAGCTACTGGTCGATACACCAAGTATCTCAAAGGACCGCCTCGTCATAGGGGTCTCAACGCAATAGACGGCGTGTCAAACGAACACTCGGTCTGTGAGTTATTATCGTTTTCATCCCAGGGGCCCGGTTGGTTTCGTAAGCGATCCAACCCCTCCATATCTGAACTGTACCTCGAACTCTCATAGGGTATAATCATAGGGACCTTTTCTGAACGTGATCACCAACACCGCTGACGGTTCGTCAAACGGACGTCTGGTCTGAAAGATATCATCTTTTTCCGTTCCAGGGGACTGGTTGGATTTCGGGTATAATCCAACTCGGCTACAACCAAACTACATCCAAAACTCGGGCGGAGGATGCCAAAAGTTCTGTATCGTCAACAGGAACGCAACGCAACAGACGGCGCGTCAATCGGACGCCCGGTCTGGAAGTTATTGGATTTTTCGTCCCGGGGGCCCGGTTGGTTTTTAAGTCAAAACCAACCCGGCCGTACTCCAACTACGTCCAAACCTCGAGCGGAGTAAGCCCTAAAGATCCTTTCTCACTTAGAGGAATCCACCAAAGTCGACGGCACGTCAATCGGACGTCCGGAGCTCAAGATATGAGCGTTTCCGCTCCGAGGGCCCGGTTGGTTTCGTGTACGAACCAACCCGGCCGAACACAAAGTATTCCGAAACCTTCAGTGCGATATACCGAAACGACTGTCTCGATCGAAGGATCCTGTTTCCGCTGACGGCGCATCGTTCGGAGGCCCGTAGCTCAAGTTACTGGAAAAATACCGAAAATGGTCCGAAGATGGGGGGTCTGGGCCCGGGCCGACCCAGTTGGACCCGGTCCGGTCCGGCCAGGGCGCGGCCCGGCCGGTCGGACCGGCCTGGCTCGGCTCAGCCGCGCGGCCGAGCGCAGATGTCGCGGGGCGCTGCCCCCACGGGTTGGAGGTGCCGCGGCCCCGCGTGGGGCCGCGCTGGAACAACGGACGTGCCATGTCACCGCATCCCGTGCGGGGCGAGGCAGACCGGCGCGGCCGCGGGTCCGCTGCCCGTCGTCGCCACCGGTAGCTTCCGCGGGCCACCGGTGTTGCTCCGGTGGTCTGTTTTCCTTCCCGCCTGCGCCGTTGTTCCTCCCGGGTTCCGTTCTTCACTGCGGGATCATCAAATCGACCTTGCGTCACGATTTGTCGTCGCCCGCCAAATTCGCACAACAACGAAGAACAGCGGAGGGTTGTCGGGCCATGTTCGTTTGGCTCGCACCCTCCGCGTTAGATAAAAACAATGGGAGAATTATTCAACACATGAATACATAACCAAAAACAATTTTAATGAATTAAAATTGTTTTATGAACTGGGTTCTTCATTTTGAACGGAAACAAACACCGGAATATAAAACATCCAAATAAAATCCCTACCTCGTCAAGTCTTCGCACGCGGGTTCTTTGCGGATTTGATCGCCGCGGAAGGAGGCGATCGTTGCGTCGCGGAAGGCGTCGTGTTGTCGCGGAAGGGCGTCACATCGTCACGGAATACGGTGCGCGTCGACAAACTCCGTGGTTTAAGAACAACAGATTTAATTTTAATAATTAAATCTGTGCGTTGTTAAAAACCACAAAGGAGTTTTAAAAGAAACCCGAGAACTCTTACCTCAAACAGAAGATCGAAAAATTTCTTTGCGGACGAAGGAACATCGCAGAAGAACAACACAGACGAGAAAACGTCGTCGTCGCGACACACGGTGTCGCGTCGTCGATTTCCGCGGTTTTGGCGTTCTTCATCGGAGGCCGGCGTTCTTCGTGTTCTTCGCTTTCTTCGCGTTCTTCTCGAAGAATGGTGAAGGCATAAGAATTCTGTCAAAATCCTCCCAACGTGTAATCCTCAAGATGTGGCGTTGGTCTTATTTTATTACTATTCCAATGGATTTCAAACCGGTTAAGAAACGAAAAAAAGATAAGTAACAACCAATTAATTTGTAGAATTAATTCAATGAAATAAACCAACCAATTAATTCAACGAAGAAAACCACCAAATTAATTGGTGCGTTAAGAAATTAAGAAAACGCGTCACATGACTTTCATAATGACGGGTTTTCGCGGGTGCGTTACTTAGAGAAAAAGAAACGGCAGGGCTCGTGCGGGCCCCTCCTCACAAATATCCTACCAAGAGGGTTGGATATTTCTGGATAGCACCCTATCTGCATCGACTCAGCTTAAGCTGCTTTAAGTGGCTTCAAGTGGCTTCCAAGCGGCTTAAGTGAAATAAAATAAAGTTTGTCGTACAATTTATTTTATTTCTTTACTTTAAGACCAAAAATAAAAAACCACACCCGAGAAAACGCAACTTCGGAAGAGGCGTTTCTAAGAAATTACCGGCGTTGCGATTCCATCCGTGCCCTCAGAATTCGATTCCGAGAACCGGTTCAACTGTTAGAAAACCCCTCTCATCTGTTCACTGAACGTACCCGAGCCAAACTTCAGAAAATGATTCCGGGCACACCGGGCCTCGGAATCAGGTGCCGTCAGAAACTTTGTTCTTGTAAAATTCCAAAGAAAATTAAGAAAAAAAATTTCCATGGAATTTACAGGTCTATAGAAATTATAACAATTGGAATCAGAGAATTTGGTTCAATCTAAATTAATATCATGATTAAATTCAGAAGGAATATTTTTTCTGGATTCATGCTTTTTGGAATATATTTTTCAGAATCAAAGTTTATATTCACTTTTTTCTTAGAGATAAAATTTTTCTTTCATTGAATATTTTCTCTTATTTACAGACTTATACTTCTAACAAGTTTGTGTTATAATGTTTTTCTTCAGGATGGTAGGATTAAATGTTGGTTCTATCGACAACATAAATCCTACTAGTCCACATATCTTTGATGGTAATTATTATGAATATTGGAGGGATTGTATTAAGACTTTCATTATCAATACTGGCATAGATAACCTTGTCATTCTTACTGGAGGATACAAAATTCTTGATATGGATGTAAGTGCCTTTACTAATTAAGAAAATCTTGAATATCAACTCAACTATAAGGTACACAATAATGTTCTTTTTTCAATGACTAGGAACATATATATCCAAATTTCTTCTTGTGAAATAGCTAATAGTATATGGAAGAAACCTGATGTTACCAATTTTGGTACATATAAAGTGATTGAGACTAGAAGAGCCATGCTCAGAGCTGAGTATCGTAGTTTTAATTTTCCTTATGGTGAACAAATTTGTAAGGTGCAATAGAGATTCGTGACTATAGTGAATAACTTACAATCTATGGGAGAGAAAGGTCTAGATGATGATGATATTATTTATAAGATCATTGAAATTATGCCCAATGATTGGGAATCAAAGATAACTTCTATCGATGAAAATAGAAAGGTTACTCAAATTTCTCTTGATGAACTGTTTGGAACTCTTCATCAACATTAGACTAGAATGAAGAGAGATGCTGACAACATAAAGAAGAAGAATTGGAATTGTACTATTTCTTTTACTACAACATCAAATCATATAAAAGCTAAGACTCCTGAAAGAGTTACTAGATCCAAATCTATGAAGGTTATTATTCAATCTGAATCTAGTGAGAATGAAGTCTTCGAAAATGAGTTAGCTAATCTTTCTCGAAGGATGAACAAGATAGCTGGACATAGCAATTTTCAATCAAAGTATAAGAAGAAGGAACAAAAAGATAAGAAAGATTCTTAGGTCACATGCTATGAATGCAAGAGAGCTGGAAACATAATACTCGCTTTCTCTATGCTCAAAAGAAAAGAGAGGCATTCTTAAATGAATGGAAATAAGTATTATAAGCCCAAAGCTATGAATGTTCTGAAAGAAAATGACACCTGGAGTGCTAGTGGTGGTGACTCTTCAGATAAATATTCTGATTATGAATCTTCTGGACAGAACAATTATGGTCTTATAGCCAGACTACCAATTGATAATCATTGCTTTATGGCTATTGTACACAATGCTGAGTCATTGAAAATCATTTCCCTAAATTCTAATGGTAGTAAATATTATAAATTTTTTGATGAATAATCCTCTTCTGATGAAGAATATACTTTTCCTACCTATGAAGAAGTTTCTAGGTTTACTAAACTTTTTGAGATTGAGATCTCAAAACTCCTGAAAATTCGTGATAAAGGAAACTATAGGAATAATATTCTTACTAAGGAAATATCAGACCATTCTAATGATCTTGATAGGAAAAATGATGATTTTGAATGAATTTTAAAAAATCTGGAGGAATTAAGTTCTGAGAAGAACAAACTTTCAAAAGATCTTGAAAACATAATTTTTAAGAAATTTTCTTTCAAGCATAGCTCTAGTTCAAATGTTTTTGAAGATAATAACTTAGTTATCAATCTCAAATATGAATTATATTGCTCAAAGATGTTTTTGTCAAACTTTACCCATGGTAAGGAAAATTTTTATAAAATGTATTCAAAAATCCGACCTCGACGGAATACTTATGGTTTTGGTCACACATGTTCTAAATAGATTTCTAGTAACAACTACTTTGTTCCTCAATGTTCCCCATTTTGCACAAAGTGTCAATGTGGTGGTCACTGGGCAAAAAAAATTTCCTTAATAAACCCAATCATTAGAATTTCATAATGCTTATTTTTCTATGAAGATTCCGGTACCCAAAATTTTACATTCTGAAATTTTCGGATCCATGAAAGTCTTGATTCCGAAAACCTAACTTTTTCTTATATTCAGGAATATAGTGAAAGTACCAAGAAAAATACATGGTAAATTGATAGTGGATGTTCTCACCATTTGAATAGAAGTAAAATATATTTTGAAAATATTATCAAGACTAAAGTAGATATCAATTTTTAATTTATCAGAACAAAAGATCATCTTGCTGAAATTTTCACAAAATCTTTACCCTCTGATAGATTTGAATACATTAAATAGAAGTTAGGAATTCCAAATGTGAAGTAATATTCCTTCATTAACATCTTGTTGAAATATTCTCCTTGCAGTAATAAAATTTTTTTCATAGGGGAAGTACATCTGCTTTTTTGCATACTGAAATTTGATTTTCGTAAAGAGTTTTTCAATTTTTTTGTAATGAGCTTTTAAAATTTTTTTGAAATGAGTTTTTCAAAATTATCTTAATAAAGTTTTCATACTGGAAATTTTTATAATGAAGTTTTCATACTGATAATTTTTGTAATGAAATTTTTATAATGAGAATTTTCATAATTGGAATTTTTGTACTCAAAGCTTTTGCAATAATATTTTTGAATATTTTTTTTGTAGTATGTTTTTCGTACTGAGTTTTTCGTAGTATGTTTTTCATACAGAGTTTTTCATAGTATGTGTTTCATTACCAAATTTTCTTCAAGAAGAATATCACCTTTGACAAATAAACTTCTTATCCAATCTGAAAGGAATGACTTCCTTTCTTATATTTCCATAATCATTTTTATTTGATGGTAGTTTCCTTTTCTTTTAAAATTTATCGGATTCGTTTCTTCATAAAAATGAATGTTTTTTATTAAAACCTCAAAAGATTGGATTCAAGATTTTCTTGTGGGTAAGATTTCAACCATCAGATCAGAAAAGAAAAATTTTCAACTGTTTTATTGGTTTTGGAAGTTCAAATTTCAGCTTCATCACCTATATAAAGGTCACCCCCAATTGTGTCCCACATCGATCTCTATGCTCTCGCATGTTGAAGATCCGCCTCAGTTCTTAAAGGTCGTTCTGAATCTCTAAGAGCCCGTCCATTCTGAATGCCTGTAGAAGCTACTTCTAAAGAAATGTCTACCACGAAGCCAATTTCAAAATGGAATGTGTACAGAGAAAGGATGGTCCATCTGAACTTTTACAAGTACGATTCTATCATCTCTAAGAACAAAAAGTTAAATCGTTGGGATGATGTATGTATATCTAAGACAGGTGTTCAAGATATGGTCTATCCATAGTTACCTGTAGAGGTTTATGAATCCGCAAGCTTTTATGAGGAAGAGGGAAGAGAAAAATTTTCTTTCAAGTCTTATGGGAAGACTTAAAAACTTCACTACACCAAGGAAGAATGCTTGGTTGGGATGGAATATGATGGAGAAGCTGAATTTTGCTCACCCAAACTTCCAGATGTTCATGGAAGTTTTGTTAAGGTGAAGGCCTTGGAGTGTATTGGGCTTGATGATGTAAAGATAGCTAAGATTTCTCACCTTTCTTCTAATAATCAGATCCTTCAGCTATGCGTACAAGGTATATTGGTTATGAGAATGGGTTAAAAAGAAACCATGAAGAAAAGTGATATATATTTCATAGACTACTTGTTAAATCTAAGAATAATCAATCTGATGTGGCATGTTCTTGTGACAGTCAAGAACATCAAGAGGGGAAATTTGATAGCCCAAATCATCATGTACCATTCCTTACTATCAAAGATGATATTCATGTGTCTGGATTCTTTCATAATCGCATGCATGTCAAAGGCTCGGAATTGCAAGGTTATTCTTATTAGTAATGCTACATTGAAAAGGATGAATATGGCCTATTCCAAAGAAACATGAGAGTTTTATAATTATCTAGAGGAAGAGGCTGAAGAAAATCTGGAAAATGTAGAGAATGCTAGGACATTGATGAAGGTTGGTAAGAAGAGAAAATTTAAAGAAGTGGTGACTGAAGACAAGAACCCCAAACCTAAGGAAACCCAATCCGTACCCACCAAGCCGAAAAAACTGAAATCATATATAGATGAGGTGGTTGCTAAATGGAGTGAAGATAAGGAGAAGAGGAAGGAAGGGGAACCTCAGTTCAAACTGGTCCATGTTTAAGCTAAATCATTAAGGGAGAAGACAACTTAATACCTTGAGAAGGTATAAAAAGCGAAGAAGATGAAGAAAAAGATGAATGAAGCTGAGATTGTTCAATCTCTTTTTAGAGACACAAAAGTAGCCTCTCAAAATATTCCTATACCGGAAACCTTTCTGATTGAGCCATTACCAGTGATCCCTGGAAAAAATTACTTCACTCTGGAAAAGTCTAAAGGGAAATAGGTTTTTAAAGAAGTAGAGGAAGATGTTTTTGAAGAAATAGAAGAAGAAGAGGAAGTAGAAGAAGAAGAAGTATAAGAAGGAAGTGGATATTTATATGACTTGATTAAGCAAGTGGAAGAGTATCAGGAGAAGGAAAACCCATCATGAAAATCACCACTCCAAACTTCTTTGACCGAGTCCTCAAAGCTTGTCACTCCGAGAAAGAGAGATGAGAAAGAATGTAAGAAAGATGATGACAAGGAAGAGGAGGAAAATTATTGTCTGAGGAAGAATGAAATGAGAAGCACCTTCTTGAAGAAGGTGCAGAGAGGGAGAAACTAGATGAAGATAACATAGTTCAACTATATGAAAGTGAGGAATAATCTCCTAATGAAGAACTCATTCTGAGTGTTGATAAGGGTTAGAGAGTGCTTATGGACACCCCTACAAAATATATCATAATGAAGAAGCATGTTGGTGGCTCTTTAAAAGAATTTTTGTGGATATTGAAGAAGAACAATCCTAGAGCAAGGTTTCTGATTCGGAATCATCAGCACTGGGTCAAGACATTGATGTTGAGTCTTTGAAAAAATTGGTGGATACAATTCTAATCATCCCACAATAGACTCAAGGTTCCAGATGCTTCAACACAGCGTAAATTAGAAATCAGAATCTTTATCCATGGTCATGGATAAGCATGTGAAGATTTAGGCTGAGCATTGAAATTTTATTATAAATTATGACGTCCACAGAAAATAATGCAGCAAAATCACTCATTGGTCAAAAAATGTTGATGATTCCTTGGCTGAGTTTGATCGTTTTCAGAATGATGTAAGAGATTCCTTTGATAAAGAGGATTCCAAGATTAATAATCACTAGAATAAGATGACCCTGGAGAAAAATTCTCAGAATCAACAAGTAAAGGATCTGAATGGGAAGCTGAAATCAGTTGCTCAATGTAGGAAAGGGGAAAGAGATCTCTGGATTGAGTTCGAAGAAAAGTCTGTAAAGCAGGATGAAATTCTTAAGGCATAGTCTGAGGCTCTAAAGTCTTTAGAAGAAAGGAATAAAGCCTTAGAAAAGCAAACTGAGGAGGACCAGAAAGGCTTGAAGAAGCTGAAAACCTTTTTAATGAAGTTAATACCCAAGGAAAAGGAAGACAAATAGACCAATCGGTTTTTTTGTAATATCTTTTATTGTAAAAATCATTCCAATCGTAAAGAAAAGTTTGGTTTGTTATGTTGTTTGTGTTCCTTTACTAATGTTTCAGGTACTTTATTACTTTTCCATTCCCTCAATTCTTTTTGAAAATGACAAAGGGGGAGAAGGATAAAAGAATTACTCAAATGGGGGAGAAGGAATAATATAAAAATGAGAAGAAAATATTCTATGTAAATAAGAGTTATCCTTATGTAAGGGGGAGCTTATCTAAGGGGGATTTTTCTCATTATTATGTTTTTCAATCTCATGATAATGAAAATTCAATTCTGGAAATCAAGAATACAATCCTTAGAGTTCCAAATCCTAAGGGAGAGTTAGTTGTATTCACCATCATCCATGGAAAAAGGGATATAAGATTTAATTTCAATGTCTAGAAATTTTTTCAAAGTCCTTATATTTTTTTTCGAAAGGTTGTTTGTGATTTCCAAAACGGGGGAGATTGTTGAGTCAATACGGTTTTCCTTATGACTTTGTCCATTCATTCTTGTTTTGAAAAATCACAAACACCTTACAGTTAAAAAAATCTATATTTTACATCTATAAGGAAAATTTCCATCCCATCAGAAATTAATCATTACATTGTTTTCATTGATAATATCTATATTTTTTTATGTATTAAAATCAGATTCATATCTATTTACTCGGAATCATATAATACTTAGATATGAATCATTCTGTTTTCTGATCACGAATTCTCATTACCAATTCTAGTGCAGAATTCTCATTACGAATTCCATTGAAGAATTCTCATTACAAATTCTAGAGAAGAATTCTCATTACGAATTCTAGTGCAGAATTCTCATTACGAATTCGAGTGCAAGATTCTCATTATGAATTCTATTTCATAATTCTCATTACGAATTCAAGTTAATTATTCTCATTACGAATTCTAGTGGATAATTATCAATACAAATTCCAGTGCAGAATTCTCATTACGAATTCCAGTGCAGAATTCTCATTATGAATTCTAGTGAAGAATTCTCATTACGAATTCAAGTACAAAATTCTCTTTACAAATTTGAGTGCATAATTCTCATTACGAATTCTACTGCATAATTCTCATTACAAATTCTAGTGGATAATTCTCATTATGAATTCTAGTGCAGAATTATAAGTATGAAATCTAGTGTAGAATTATCATTATGAATTCTAGTGAAGAATTCTCATTACGAATTCTAGTGCAGAACATGCATTACAATTTATAGAGTAGAATTCCCATTAAGAATTCTAGTCCATAATTATCATTACAAATTCTAGAGAAAAATTATCATTAGAAATATTATATCAGAATAATCATTACGAATTATAGTAAATAATTCTCATTACGAATTCTAGTGAAGAATTCTCATTACGAATTCTAGAGTAGAATTCCCATTAGGAAATCTAGTACAGAATTGTCATTAAAAATTCTAGAGAAGAAATCTCATTATAAATTCTAGTGCAGAATTCCAATTACGAATTCTAGTGCAGAATTCTCAGTACGAATTCTTGAACGGAATTCTCACTACGAATTCTAGTGAATAATTCTCATTATGAATTCTAGTGCAGAATTCTCATTACTAATTATTGTACAAAATTCTCATTACAAATTACCTATAAAAATAGAAATCTGAATATCTCTTTATCATAGAATCCCAATTCCATAATTGTTAGAATCTGAACATTTATTTGATTAAATTATAAGCTTTAGTTTTACTTATTCATACACATGTTTCATTGCAAAACGATGTCGTGCTTTCAGTTATTGACTAACCGTTGGTTGAGTGACACATGTACAAGTCTCATCAAAATTCAAGGAGAAATATGACCATTGGAGGAGGGATCCGACCATTGGAGCTTCGCCTATAAATTTGTGCTCATTTGAAAAGAAGAAAGAACACTTGAGATTTTGGAATTTTGGTGATCAGAACTTGCAGAAGAGATTTCTAGAGAGAGAGGCTCATATCAACTCTCAAAGCATCGTGTAGAATGTTTGAACAACTTGTTCAAACTTTTCCTTGTGTAGACTTGCTTCATACGACTCTAATTGTTGCTGATTACAATCGAGGGCTTCCATGGATAAAAAGACAGATCTTCCAACACTTTGATGTTGAGGGCTTCCTTGCTGAGGAAGACAGAGGTGTCAACTACCTGATAGTTGAGGGCTTGTGGGGATAGCATGATAGACTCCGATCTTTGTATCGAGGTCTTACCCTGGTGAGGGTAAGAGAGACTTTCATGAAAATATAAATCAAGGGACCTCTTATCCAGGGTTGTTGGATACCGTTCACTTTTGGTTAAAACAGTTATTGTTTGTTACTTGTACTTTTAACGAATTTGTTTTTTCCGCTGGATTTTGTATTATTAAGGAAAGTATACCTTTATTATACGTCCTTACTTTTAATCTGATTTAGTTAGATTCTGTATGCTTTAATGTAGAATTTTAGTTGCTATAAACTTTTTTTAAGTTTCATTTCCGGAATAACTTTTCTGGAATCAAGAAAGTCTTTCGAACTTAGAGGTGTTCTAAATTTTGGTTATCCAAAATTTTCTTAGGGATTTTAAGTATAAAATTCACCCCCTTCGTGTATTTGTATCTCATTATAATTATTTAATCCTATGTTTGGTATTATAGAGTATATCATACTCAGTCATACCATCCTAACAATTGGTATCAGAGGTTGGCAACCTCATACCCTGTACCAATTCTAACAGTTTGGATTGCTTTATAAAATAGCTTCCAAAACATATGAATCAATATTAAATAATAAATCCCAGAACATTTGGTATATATATCAATCCATCCTCAATCATCTAATCACGACAAACAATTGATAATGAATTTAATCACCAGGTATTTATCTAATACTCTCTTATTGTGTTCGCAGTCTCTTATAAATAACCTCTCGGGATTTTACAATCTTCAAATGTTGTTAAGGTAACCACTTCTATCCATAATTTTTTCAATTACTACAATTATAATAAGTCTTTTTATTTCCTATTTTTCATTTTATAATTATATTTTACGCATAAATTTTATATTCATTATGATTCTAATTTAATTAGTGAATATATCCCACACTAATTAATCTGTTCCATGAACCATTATTGAAACTTCTTATGGATTCAAAATTTTTTCTTGATTATACATTTCATAAATTTATATTAAGAATATCTACAAAATTTTACACTTATATGTAATCACCTTGATGGAAATAAACATTATCGAATGGGTGCAACCAACTATGTATCCAAAATTATTAAATATTTTGGATTGAAATTGATAAATGATATTAATATTTTGTATGATTGGGGTGCATAAAAAATGTTTATACAAAATATGAGTATGATTGGTGTGTGAGGAATTTAACATCCCTCTAATGCACTGGTTAATATTTTCAGCTTCTATGTTTTCAATTTCTGTTCTTGGGAGGGTATCAAATGAAAACAATGTTATGATTTCTCATTTGTCTTCTTTGACAATTTCATATGATGTGTTATTATATGTTCTTTCAATATTCCTTTGATTCCAATAGTTATCATATTATATCTTACTTTGATCATCAATTTAATAATTCTCACCCATTTTATTTAATCAGTATGTGCCTCTTGACTATCATGTGTTACATTCCATAGGATATATAAATACTTTATTTTAAGGAAACATTGTGTAATTCTTAAATAATATCACTGTATCCCTATTTCATGTAACCATATTATATATATAATTACCCAATTAAACTAGGCCTAATGATCTTTTTGATTTTTAATATGTGTTTCTTTATGAAATAAATCATATACTATGTTTTATAATAGATATGAGTTGTCATAGTAAGGTTTTTAAATGAAAATACTTATTAATTTTTTAATACGAATTTTTTTTTTGGATTTCATAAAACATTGTTTTAAATTTTCATCTATATTATTTTTTTCCCTTATCATCTTGTATATATTCCAATAGACATAATATTTTATACCAATTATTACATATAAATATCTGAATGTTGAAAATATTTAATTCCATCTTCTCATTGAAATAATTTTGAAATATCTTAAAATTTTTATTTCAAGAATGATCATAATGTTGATATCATTATAAATATATTTGTTAATATTATAAAATATGTTTAAAATTTTTTTGTAACACATATTCATGAACTTGTTATGATGAGTACACCTAAATAGCAGTAAAATTTTCAGGGAAATGTTTATTTCTACTAAGATGATATATATGGGATTATAGAGTTTGCATAAGTTGTGACGGGAGTGTATCTACCATGTGATGCTCCAATGATTGTTATCCAAGAATTATTCATTGGATTATTATATGTTATCTCTACATTACTATTTTTCATTGATATAATATTTCATTTAGAAAATTCAATCTTCCATGTGATCATTCATATACCATAAAACATTTGAAATAATTATACTTCTTATGATTCATAGGTAATGATAGTTTTTTCATGTTTACTCCCTTACTATGATTTACATATCACCCATATTATTTATGTATTCTTTAGGTCATTTTATATGGTTTTAAAAACCTAAAAGGATATTGGAACTATTTGTTGATATTATAATAAATAACTCATATTTTAGTCTTATTTTGATGTTTTATATAGCTAATCTTCCAAAGGAACATGTCCATTTGATCATATCGTTTTGTTAAATTTTTATCTATGTTTAAATTATGAAACAACATGTGAAACCTTAATGTGTCACTATAATATTTCCATTAACATAAATAATTTATTTGGAGCCATTTTTTCATTTTAAGGCACTTCTAATTTAAATAAAATTTTAAAGTGGTTTTATTCGATAAATAAAAGATAAAAATAGATAAATGAAATAATTATATAGGCTAAAATCACCCAAAAAATAAATAAAAAAATTATATACATTTATAGAACATATAATATAAATTTATTGACTATCTATAAAGGATAATCTCAAAATATAATCCATATACAAATATTGATCAACTAGTCCCGGTGGTTTTACAATTTTCACACTCCTGTATACACCATTTTGGGTTCCAATAGTAGAAAGTGATGATAAGGTCTGTTGATAACTAATATACCAGGTGAGGATTTTGTAGGCGTATATTATCAGTAAGAAATGTTGTCTAAACCATTCTTCAAAATTTGTGGTAACATTGGTAGTTACATGACTTTTTAACATGATATGAAAAAAAAATTATTTTGAAGTTATAATGGTAATCTAACTTAGGTGGGATTTAATATAATAAATAGTTCCAAAAAAATCATTTGTATTCAAATCAAACAACAATAATATCACACATAAAACTTTATCATCACACCAAACCATCTACCTCCAACTACTACCACTATTAAATGAATCTCAACAAAAAACCTCAATAGACAACCCACAATTGAACTATTGATTCATGCATTCAAAAAATTATATATTTCCTATTTTAGAATATATATTATATTTAACAATATTTAAAATACATTTTAATTTTAAAATATTCCCCAAAATACGGAATATTATATTTTACCTTTTACTCGTTTCATTCAAACACATTTACAAGTAGCTAAATCATTATTAAATTTATATATATTGTAATGATTTAAAAAATTATAAATTTCTGAACCATATCATTATAATTTTTTGAAAAATATATTATATTTATATTATATTAAATAAATAATAAAATTTCACTATAACCCCACCAACTCGCACCAACCACCAAAAAATCACTTTCCAAATCTATTACCCTAGTGAAACCATTGCATAACAAAAACCTATAACCAATGATCCCATAAAATACCTATTTATATTAATAAATAAAAGTCACCACCATAACTGCAATTTCTATAATAAAATTAGAAATCAAAAAAATTGAAATTTGTAAATAATAGCATTGCACTTATAACAACATTTTACCAATAATAATTACAACAATAAAAATCTAAATAGTGATTCGATAACATTTCATCCTATATTTCACCAGTGTTTTCATAAAATTTACCAAATTAGAGAAAAATAGTTTTAAATTGTATTTAAATGTGTACCCAAATATGAATTTTAAATTAAAAATATAAATCACTTTATGGGATTATAACGCATCAGAGATACAATAATCCTACCATATTATAATTTACAATTAAATTAATTATTCGGTAATAGTAACAATGTACCTCAATTAAAGCCACACCAAAATCCTTATCATTGATGTCACCATTTTATAAAATACCCTGGTAGTGAAAATGGTGAAACTAATGAACTATAAAATATAATCCTCCAAATATAATAACCCACAAAAACTAGACTTTCTATAACATTGTGATAACACTCATATCTCAGTCTTATAGATCTATATTAAAGAAATGACATGATATCTACTAAATATCCCTCATATTTCCATATTAAATCCACTAAAGAGAAAGGGAAAATACTAGAATGAAATCTAAAACCCCATGTTGAAAAATCCCCTTCCATCTAATATTTATATATAGTCCACATATCTCATTAATTTAGACTCCTTCAAACAAAATCCAGCACCCAAAAACATGTACTATTATATGAAATGTGATCAGAGTCATTAAATTAGATAACTCTTAGTTCACATTCTCAAGAGTGAATACAAATTGAATAAATGTATATTAGGAACAACTACCCCCCTATATACCTATAAAAAATTTATCCATCATAAAAATATGAGAACATCAATAAAATAATGATATTCATTAAACATTCAAAAATAAAACAATGAATCATAATCTTGTAGAGGATATCTATCTTCTGATAATGACTCCAAAACCAAACACATCCTAGTAGTGGAAAAAGTAGTTTAAACACATTACAAATTTCATTAAAAACACCCCTAATGAAAAAATGAATAAAGAATAATATTATAGAATCATTGTTTACTAATAATACATCCACATATATCACTACAATATTGTATCTTCAAATCACCATGCCCCAATTTGACTTGCTCTAAAAGAATAAAATTCCCATTCATAATAATATCATTATATTATTTAATATCAATGATAAATTATACATATTTTAAATTTTCATCAACATCCATCCCTTCATAGAAATTTTTTTTTAATCATTATAAATATACTGATAAATCTAGGAAACATGGTAGATGTTGCGGATTTTATACAAACATTGAGGATGTGACAATATATGTGCCACCAGAAAATTAAACACCAACTGTTATAGGAATCAAATTTCATACAAATATATTTTTTCGTAATGTATGGATATTCATTTTATCATATAAAAATAAGCACGATGATAATGAATGTTTATTGTATTTTGAGACATTGGAATAAAAAAACTAGTTTATAACTGAACTAAACCATCTCCCACTATGTTCTTCATAAGTACAACCCTTCATATAAATATAATCACTAATACATTCCTTCATAATAAATGTAATGAAATAATAATAAAGGATGACATTAGATTCAACGTAAGTGTACTGAGGATAGATATAAGTAATTATATAAACATGATATGATGAAATGGAATTAAAACATGATATTTAAATTGAATGACCATACTAGACAAAATAATGATCGTAATCATGATTCATGGATAAATTCTTTGACATTAATGAGAAATGAGTCGTAATGAGAATATATGGAAAAAAAATCCATGAGATCATAATATGGGCATGATAAATTAATTTGTGGAATATAAATTAGTATATAATATAATCAGTTAAGAGAAACATCAATACAATGTTGACCAGTAAGGATAAAAATAACAAAACATTTACCTACAAAGGGATTGGAATAAACTGATGTGAACCAACCTTTCAGATTAGATAACACCCTCATCTACCCTATTGATCCTCTATTGGGATAACATCATGTACACCATCTTTTTTTGGATTCAGATAACCAACAGTCTACCCTCTGTTGTTCAAGCTATGGGCAACCTCTCATGCACCCATTGAGACTATAGAAGATTCGATCATAAAAAATGTATTATAGGCATATATGTGTACCACCCATCATATGAGATGTATATTTTTGTTCCAAAATATCATAAAACATTCACCATATTATATCCCATGAAAAGAATATTAGTTTCATAAATGATTTATCATTTTATAAACCATAGTAATTAAATGATTTTAATAAAGAACCTGTATCGGTAATAATTAAAATAAACTATCTAGAGAGAGAATACGTACATTACCATTAGATAATAAATCTTGTAAAATATAATTAATATAAAATAATTTGATCTTTTTTGAATAGAATTCCACAAAAAATTATTAATACATTCTTAAGGAAAATATCCAAGTGATTATGAAATGAAATATGTATATTATAGAAATATCACAGATAATAAGAAACTTTTTTAAAACTAAATAACTCTGAAAACATGTAATAGATGATTTACATAATTGAGTTTTAATGATTGGAGAAAATTTTGTTCATGTAGTGTACGTTAAAATATTGATTCCATTCAAATTTTCTCAAAAATATTAAAAATAAATCATTCATAGAATGAAAATAATTTTCCAATTAAATTATTTTACAATTTTAAAATATTGGTTAATATTTCATTATGGAATCATTGGAGAATAGAAATTTTTTTATTAAAACATTATTCAATAACATGTATAGGGAATAAATTATTTTTGATAACAAATAGAAACAATGTCTATTTTTATTGAAAACATTCTACCAGTGTATAATGTTAATAAAGAAAATATAATTAAAGGATAAAATTAATTTTATAGAACTAACTACATGATAAGAATATTAATTAGGTATCTTAAGGGATGAATAATAAAATTTCATCCTAAAAATAATAATTATAAATAATCCTGATAAATAGTGAGATTATAAATTAAAATTTTACAAGATTGAAAATGATTGTATAGTAACACCTGTGAAATTATAAACCATAGCTAGATATCTATACTAAAAAAATTTATTATGAATCTTAAAATACAATCATGGACAGTATATATTCCACAAAAATGATATATGTGGTTCATATTGAATGTGTTTTAATCAAATAAATGTTAGTTGAAAATCCCCATACATGAATTTGTATCTTTTAAATCATAACCCAATAAAAAAATAAAACTGAATAAAACATTTAATTTCATGAACATAAATAAATTCATGATATAAATTTTAAAATGATATTTATAAAAAATTCATAATAGAAGATATGTCAATAACATATCATATATCTTAATGAAGAAGGTTTGAGAAAAATCCATTTCCTATGGTCTTGAAATTATAAATAAAAGATAGAAATACTATATAATAGTAATAGGATAATTATAGCTCTATTAAAAATCCATACCCATAAGTATCATACTACTTACTTATAACCTTTTCATAAAATTTTTAAATAATTCTTTGTATAAATTCGGTGGTAAAAGCGATACTACGATCATTTTTGTCCATTATTTTTAGTCATTGAACATTGATCAAATATAAATATAACCAATGTATAAATACCAAATACATTCATTATTTACTTATTAAGATTCATACATAAAATATTTACATTGAAAATGAATTTCTTTATTCAAATAGATTGTAACATTTATGTATTAATTTACACAGTTTTCATTTTATCAATGTTTGGAAAAATACATTGGAATATATTAAATCAACTACAAAGAATAGTTTTAATTTCATATATCTATTTTTATTCAATAATTATATCATAATTAACAACCATTTAAAAATAATATGAAAAACATATCACATCGCTTCATGGATGCAGTATTCCAATAAAATGGATGAGTGATATTGTCATTTTCTAAATGATTGAATAGAAAAAAGGTATATGTGATATCATAATTTTATGAAATATAATGAATTGAAAAATATTATATAAATATGTTACTAACATCATTATATCCATCCATTTTTTGTGGTTATGGAGAATGATTTACATCTATTTTCAAGGCTATAGCCCTCTATACATGTGATCTATGGATTTATTTCTAATTTCATGAATGTGGATATTGATATAGTTTATTCCACTAATGTATTAATATCTTAGTATATGAGTGATAATGATATTATTATATATTAATTTTTAATAATAATTTTTAGATGTGGATGTTGAATAAATTAAAATATATAATTAAGAGAAATACATGTTCTTCAGTGAACATCTCAATGTTTATACCTAATGCATTCATAGGATGATTAAAATCCAAAATAATTATCTATAATATTTTTATATGGATGTAATAAAACGATTTTGGAATGGATTACTCAATAAATGTTGATTTGGTAATGTGATGTAGAAAGAATAGTTGATGTCCTTATATAAGTGGGGAAAGGGATCCATATAGAATCTACAAGAAAATTTCCCTAATCAATCCAGATTGATAAAGTCATTCCAAAGAAAAATCACTAAAAATAAATATATATTATAATTTTTAATTTTATAATGTTGAAATATGACTATCTAATTGGATTTAGGTATCATTTATTGGTAATAAAAACCCTAAAATATTTGTTGAACACCTCAATAAACAAGTTTTATCGTTTTTTATGTAATTAATTTATCATATTTAAACTATTCACTAAGTCCAAAAAACTGATCTAGGAATGTTGTATAATATTTAATATTAATATTTCAAATATTAGAAATCATTTTCAAAATTTAATTTACAATAGTGGTATATGTTAATTTTAAAATAATGGTGAAGATGGGATTATAAAATGAGTTTCCGTGATTTTTTTATAAGTGTTTAATTTTATAAAAAAAATTAATTATAATTTATTAAAATTTCCTAACTTTTATTAAAAAATATATAATATATTGAAATTTATTTGTAAGATAATTTTGAAATATAATTTATATCTCTACATTCATTAATTGAGAATTCAATTTTAAATAAAAACAATAATTTCTACTACACAAAAAAATTATTCTTCAGTGAAAATTATTGAAAAAAAACACTATGATATTTCTGAATAGAATTTAATACAACTATAGTTCTATTTTAGAAATATATATTATTAATTTTTATAAAATTAAAAATATTTTCCCATTATAAAATCCAGTTAAATCAGTATTGCGGATTTTTTTTGAAATCTTATAAAGACATTAATTTAATTTATATTTTTTGTTTTTGAAATAGTATTTAATGATTTAAATTATTTCTATATTTATTAATGAAAAATATTCATGGATATTTTAAAACAATAATGTTTCATTAATATAATTATTTTAATACTATGGTTCATTGAAACATGGTATTATGTTTAATGAAAAATATTATAGAAATTATATTTATTTGAAAAAAAAGTTTCGTAAAATCTCTATATGTTACACCAACACCTATAATGTTTATTATAACTCTGGATATATCTTACATTTTGGGCTAAACATGCACAACCATAGTGGTGGTAAACACTCTTGAACTCACGTTCTTAAGACTATAAATCTAGTGTCATCCATCCATTATCAACTTATTTCTTTTGTATTCTTGCATCACCTTTATCCAATCACACACAACACAGAACATATTTATCCCACTAAATAACACATATATATCCTGGGATTCTAATTATTTTTCCTCATCCCTAAAAAATATAGATTGACACATCAATTTATATACTTTTTTGACTCAATCCACTCTAATTCATGAGTTATATCCATTATCATAGGAATATTCACCTATGGGATGGATCATTAACCATAAGAAAATAAATTTATATAACAGTCTAAAAATGTATCATCAAGAGTTAGTATGGTCCAATATATCTTCTAAACCTTGTATAGATGAAAAAAGTGACCACATGTAACTTTGACACTAAACCATGGTGTTATCTTCTATAGACCCATTATGTTAATCAAGGATCAAAATAAGAGATTGGGTTCATTAGTACTAAGGGAGAGGGGGAACACCACTCTATCCCTGTAGCTCAATTCATTAACCTTAGTGGAAATCACTTTATAAAAAACCCCCTAAATATTCTTAAATCTTCAATTAAAATTTTTTACCCGATCAACAACATATCCAATATATGCTCAGCGAAAATCATTGAAGAAATATATTGGGATTTCCTTCTAAAGAAATTATGGAAAATCCCAAAAAAATCCATAAACAACTAGGTACACAATTCTCTATACTAATTTTGAAATGATGAAAACACTATTCATAAATCTATGTTATTGGATGTTTTATTATAAGGCAGAAAATATTTATAATTATAGTCATTCATGTCCAAAAAATAATATAGCCTATTTTAAAACTACATCATCTGTTGGACATCCTCGAATGTAATTACTAGAAATTTCAAATTATATTATTCTTAAATATATATTATGTTAATGCATTCTTATTTAGGAAAAACATTATCTACAAAATTTCTAAAACATTTGTTAAATTTTTTTAATAATGTTTTATAATAATAATACATCTAGTGACTTAGAAAGATATTAATTAATAAAAAATAATTACATTTTGTTGATAACTTATTATATGACTTATAATAAATAAAAGATTCTAATTTTAAAATATTTATTTTATGTAAAATGGAATTGAATAAAAAATATATTAAATTATTGTTATGTAAATATAGGCTAATAAAATATTTAATTAAATATATTAAAACTAATTATATAAGTAAAGGATATTGAAAATTTTACAGAACACAACAAATTCAAAAAGATATTTATCAATAAAAAGATATTTATTTATATTTTAATTTAATAATTAAATTCATATTTAATTATTTACACAGTTTACTTATTTTAAATTAAATTAAATTTTTATTACCATATATCAAATATAATTAAGGGAAATATTTTTTCAGTTTTCAAAAACATTATTCCCTAAATAGTAAGTAACAAATTTTTATAAAATATGGAACATTTAATTTTTACAATTAATACATATACGATTGAAAAAAATTAATTTTTAATTTTTTTTACGAAAAATTCTATTCATTATACAAATTATATGATTAATTTAAAAAATATATGATAAATATATCATGAAAGTAATTAATAAATTCACCAAAATCTATATTTTTTATAATTTTATTAAATAATATGTAAATTAAATTCTATTTCAGTATTCATTAAAAGTGTAATTTTTTATGAGAATATAAAAAATTCATGAATTTTTTTTATTATTGATAACTATTTCATTAATGTATGTTTTAATCCTGAAATCATAGTGTTCTAAAAAATTTATTTAATTATTTTAGTGTAGTTATATTAAAACTAATATATAACTCATGTAGAAATGTTTTTGACTAAATATATTTAAAATGTGATATTAAATCTATTAAATTATATAAATATGATAATTTTAATTTTTTTCATGTTAATTAGATCTAATGACTATTATTTAAAATAGTAAATATAAAAATGTTAAAAAGGAAATAATTTCTGAAAAATCGTTCCTCCCAATGAATGATTTAGTTGTTTCTTGACCAAAACTAACTAATCATATAACAATTTAACAATTTGACCATCTCACCCATGTATATTAGAATTAAATTTTTAAAAGTGACAATAGAGTATAAAAACAATCCCATCACATCTCTTTTATAAAGAGGCCATATAGACCAATACATGTTACAACATTAGCTTCAATCTTAGTCCAAAAAATCTTCTATTTTTATCTAGAAAGGACACTCTCAAAATAAATTAACCCTCTTGAAACCATTTATTAGCTTATTTCCTCTTCTTTCATGGATATTTTATTGAGATTTCTAAATCTCCTAACATTAATGTATCATCCTTAATCATTTAATCAAAATATTCCTCATTGAATCATTTTCAAATCATATTATTATAATTACATATGATTTATTATTATACCATTAGATTATTATATTAATATAAGAAACCTTTTTCACCCTACACATCCTCTTAGAGAATGAAAATAATCCTTTATCAATCATTATATGTACTACCACCACTAGGAAGCGACATGATTAATTGTTTCAGCATCTATAAATGATGATTATATGATATTGATGAAATAAAATATGTTATATAAAAATTTATTATGATAAATTTATGTTGTTTTGTTATCAACCTTAATCCCAACTCATATTCTGATATATGATAATATCAACCATGGTTATGTTTTTATTACCACTTCAATGACGTAACATTTTTTTTATTTAATATACTAATGTTATTCCTTGTATATTCCATTTAAAAAATGATGAAAATAATTAAATTTATAATAATATTATTATTATGACATTTATATTATGATATTAAAACCATATTTCCCCTAAAAATACTTGTCAAATGAATTATGCTATATCCTTATAGGTTCCATTTATTCACATACATGAATAATGCTATAGTATAACATAACAGAAGAATATGATATGATAATTAAAAAAAATACATGATATGAATAATCATTAAAATATATTATTTTCTTTATGGTGTGTGAAAGATCATATTAAGAAAAATAATTATTAGAATAATTTGGATTCATTAAAAATCAATAAACATTCTCATTGGTGATAAATCTTCAGGGATCATAATAAAAAATCATAGTGAATGAAATTATGATAGTATAATTAATCACAATTTACCAATTCACAAACATATTTTTATCTAAAACTCATAAACTATGGGAGAATAATGGATAAAAATATTGTGACTAAAAATTTCATTCCAAAAATTAAGATTACTCACATGTGAAATAATAACATTATATGAAATAACTAATAAAAATATTGAGAATAATTATAATTTATTTTTCTCAAAGTGTATGAATATGAGTAAAATTATGAAATTGATTATTTATATTATTAGTTAATTCATAATTTTTTTGAATCACTTCCATGAAAATTATAATTAAGCATCTGATTTTTTTAACGTGAATCATCTTCCTCTCAATATACAATATTTTATTGCATTTTACTGAATTATGTTTTCAAAATTTTAACTTTTAAAAAAGATTAAATATTATATCAATGTGTATGATGTTTTTTATTGAACTCCATATTTGTGTAGTATTTTCATTTTACATTGTTTTATATAAAAATGGATTTATATTGATTTTATATTCATGAATAGGAATTTTATAACAATAATTATAGTAAATAAACTATTATTCATGTTGTTTCATTTTTCCTCCTTTATTCCATGTGAAAATCCTCCAAGGATGTTATGGCATGTGTTCCACTCTCTATTTTTATTGTATTAAGTTATTATTTATATCTGATGATGTTTTCAATTCCATTCTATTTAAAACATGTATTTATTTTATTAACATGTTTTCCAAAATCCTTCTGTATTTATTTAATATAAATTATATTAATTTGAATGAATTATGGTACACATTAGTATAACCATGGGTTCATTATAAATAAAGAATAATTTTATATTTAATAGTTTATAAAATCCATTTTTTTCAAAGAATTACTTATGTTGTGATATGTTTATTATTTCCATGTAGGAGTGATAATAACATATGATAAAATGTGGTCTTATACCACACACCAGAGAATTATTTAAAAGATTAAATTTGATAAGACTTTTATTTTAATATACATTTAAATATATCATAATACTAGTAAATTATGTTGTTTCTCATGAATAAAATGTATCCTTTTGATAATATTTTCACCATAGAATAATGATTATATTAATTAAAATCATATGATCACATTATTGACGTTTTTTTAAAATATTTTTAAAATTATTTAAAACAATTATATTACCTTATTGATCTCGTGGGGAATTTTGTTCCGAAGGCATCTCATTGAATCTCACATGGTTGTAATTATTATTTTGACAAATTTTGATATGATATCACTATTTGACTCATGTAATTATTTCATATGAAGTTACCCGTAATGAATCTTTTATTAATCAAATAGTTAGCTCTTTATATAACTCCATTCATATTCACTCATTCCACATGACTGTAAGATGGTATTTATATAAAATATATTTATTATGTTGTTTAGAGTTTAATAGTTATGACGAAATTTTCACTATTGTTTTATGAAAAAATGTTTCGGTGGAAAATAATCCTTAAAAATATTTCTCTATTATTCCAATTTATGTACAATGTTCTAGATGGAATTCTTATTTCAAGTGTTACAATAATATTAACTAATTCATATTATGGGGATCAATGGTTAGAATTAGATAAGGGTTTATTTATTTTGGTTATTTGTTTTTTAGAACATTATTGAATCCCAAAGGGTTGTGTCTAAGGTATATTTCTATGTCTAAGATAACATGATGAAGTTTTGGTAATGTCAAAATAGTATTTTCTTCATCAAAATTGAATCTCCTTCATGATAGTGGAAATTTTCTATGGTAGTGGCACTGATGAAAAATGTGTTAATCCCCCAAAAAATGGAAGATAAATTATGAAACTAATATTAAAATTGTTTCACAATGATTGGGAATAAGACTTCATACCTCAACAAATACTTCATGGTGATATGTTTTAATTGAACATATTCTTTGATGAACCATTATAATTAATTTTTATCCTATTATATTTTAAAACATAGGTTTCAAATTAAGAAAAAAATAACACAATTTATATAAGTCCCCAGCCTTAAAGCTTACTTAATATTGAATTAAATGAGTAATTCACATTGAGGATCTTTTCAGGTTTAGAGTTTTAGAGAATTAGGACATAACTATTACATCTCAAAAGATTACAAAGTAGTCGCTTCTACTAAATTTCCATAAAATAAAAACTCTTTAAAAGAAACATGTATAGTTCCATGTTTTAGGTAGCATGACTTTCCCTTGATCCCATCCTTGACCCTATTCCACGCTATGTCCTGTGAAAAACATTTCAAAAACTTGGGATGACCATAAGAAGCTCAGTAAGGGATAGACAAAGAATGAAAACTGTTAGTTTTTCAAAACAACAAGTAAACCATGAATACTTTATCAATGTAATACTTTTCACCTTCATGAAGTAGAAAAAACATTTCACTGAAAAAAAAGTATCATTACTTACCTTTTTGTGACCAAAGGATTACCATAAAACCCATATAAAGAACACATAACATATATAAAGGTAACTTGGGACATAAACATACTTAAGTGGAATAACCATACGGTCGACTTCCACACATATCACTTAATGGAATAGCCATATGGCCAATTTCCATACATACTTAATGGAATAGCCATACGGCCGACTTCCATACCCAATGCATTGGAGGTTATAACGTAACCACCCATCCTGGTATTCACGGCACCACCCGTCATATGGTTTATAACGTAACCACCCGTTAAAATGTCCAAGTACCAATATAAAATCATAAAACATAAAACCAATATAAAGGAATGATAACATTTCCACATTTCAATCACAATATAATAGAATCCTTTATCAAAACCATTTTCAATACCAAAATACATAATAGCGTATATGGTATTTATTTCATTTTAAAAACATATCGGCTTGTTGAGGAAGCCAAAGACCAAATAATACTCGCGGCGGCGGAAAAGGTCGTTGTCACCGCGTATGTTAAAAAAACATTCCTTTTTGTCGTTTAGTAAAACGCTTCATAGAAAAGGATTCCTTTTGTATAAAAGTAAAAGTCAAAGGGGTTTATACACCGTATAAAAGAAAGTTGTGTATAAAACGAAATATGCCTCAATGAAAGGAGATTGAGACGAAGTCCCTTACAAAGACGGTATCCTTGGTTTAAGGATAAATCAATTACATAATTATGTGTGACAAATGAATACACCAAATATAAGTGGATATTAAGTGTAAAATAATCAAAGGTCATTCACACATATTTAAAGGATTACATATTCAATAACAACATGTTGAACCCAAAGAAATCGAAATTGGGTTAAGAAGTTCCCTTGACAGCCTAACGGCGTCACATCAAAATGAGTTGATGAGAGATAAAAAAAGGTTATCTCATCACATGGACATAAAATTTACATCAATAAGGGTATATGAGAACATATCCCAACATAACAATATGTAAATTAAATGACCCAACAAAAGAAGTCTTTTAAAAAAAGGAGGGTGAAAGGATCCCTTACCGACTTGGGTAACTTTTGAAAAGTACACCCCATTGAAGAAGTGTCATAACAATGAATATGTAAATAACCATAAATGGAATTATATTATAATAGGATTTTAATAGTGGGCAGTACATAAACCACTCAATGGAAACTGTGGCAAATGTAGCATAAATCTCACGGGAATAAAAGTGAGATGAAAAATCTCTTACGAAAACTCGGCAGCCTAACGGCGCCACTTAAAACTTCCAAAATGGATTGATGAGAGGAAATAGGGTCTCTCATTACATCAACATAATTTTTACAGAAAGAGGAATATAAAATAACATCCCCCAAAATAACAAATAGGAGCTTAAAAGAAGTTACATAAAGGAGAGTACTTTAAAATAAAGAGAGAGGTTAGATCTCTAACGAAAATTCGACAGCCTATCGGCGCCACTCAAAACTTCCAAAATGGATTGATGAGAGAGAATAGGGTATCTCATCACATGAACATAAAAATTACAGTAAGATTAATATAAAAGAACATCCCAATAACAATAAAGATTAGCTTTAAAATGAATGACATAAAAGTGTGTACTTAAAAAGAAAGAGAGGTGTAGGATCCCTTACCTCATGTCCGACTTGACTCGATCGTTCTTTAATCTCCTGAATAATAAACTTGAGTTAATTTATACTTCTTTAAGAACCTTTTTCAAGTTCATTATTCCTTTTATATCACTTATTACCATGTTATAAACATTATTTAATCATTTAAGTTAATCATGTTTGTTTTGTCGATATTTGGTTCTTAAGTCGAAAGTGGACTTCTTACAATTACATGTTGTTCGTGTGGTCAAAGGTTCTTCATATCCAAAAATGAAATTCCTGATTTGGATATCATATATATCATATATATCCAGCATATACATGTATTTATAAAATCACATAATCATTTAGAGGAAAGAAATGAAATGCACCGTTCGTGGAGACGGTAAGCCGTACATACGCATGAACGCTACTTTCATTTCTATGTCGTATTAATGGAATTAAAACTATATGAGAGGTATGTATATTTTAATTCCAGAATTATATTAATCATTTATATGTATCATACATCATATATATCCATTATATATAAGTACATATAATAGTACAATACATTTGGGGATAAGAAATGAAATGCACCGTTCATGGAGACGGTAAGCCGTACGTACGCATGAACGCTACTTTCATTTCTATCTCATAATTTATTGGAAAGAAATAATAATGATATAGAGGTAAATAATAATTCCAGTATAACATCATATATTATAACATTAAATCCATCCATTATATGTCCCACGTATGGAATTAACGAATCACATCACTTTGAGGGGGCGGTAGTCCGCACTTCCTAAAATGAAGATATCGCGTATACCCATAATGGAAGCCGTAAAGGTAAGACAAAAATGAAAAATAAAGAAGCATAATTAAAACATAAACATATTATATATCATATATTAAAATATTTAAATCATAATGTCCACCTTTGAAGGTGTTAAATGTGTATTGAACAATCATCGTTTCGGGAGGCACAATTTCGCCATCCACGGAAACCGTATGTTCTTTAACCATTTGATGTAGTTGCGTGAGAGTGTAGCTCGAATAAATATTATAACAACATCCTAGTATATTGAATATAATGGTTTTGTTACAAAAGAAATAAATAAAAAGAGTTTAGGGGGTTGGAGAAGCAAAATAAAACAAATGAACATGAGAGAATGAATTACCTTTAAAAGTGTAACTCCTTTGGATTTGAGCATAACGGCTTCCTTTGAAAGGATTCTTCCCAAAAGTAATCCTCTAGGATGAGGAGAGGGATGTGGAGAGAGTAAATGGGCAGGGTTTGGCCGAGCCAAAGGCTTGAGGAGTGTGTGAAATGAGGTAGAGGTGGGGGCCTTTTATTAGAGGAGAGGAGGGGCACTTTTGGAAAGTAAAGAAATATTACTTTATTTGAAAATGTGTTTCGGTTTTAAAAGGACCCACATTGATAGAATTCGTGGATAAGGTGATAAGGTTTAGAAATCCACTCATCCAATTGGTTTTTTACATGTGTAGTTCATAGAGTTTACATTATCTTTCCATTTTATTTAAATCGTCAAATAGTGATGTCATCGCTGCATCATTATTATGTCATAACTAATTTAATTTATTTAATGTCTAAAAATTATAAAAGAACACTATAATATATGAAATCTTTTTATCTTTCCAATTAATATTTATAATCAAAATTTGGACCTGTATAACCCTACTTAATGTTTTGTTTAGTAAAACAACTCATGTTTGTGTCAATTTAATTTTAACATTAAATAAAAATTTAGTTATGTCATTTCCCAACCAAAGTGTCTCAATGGGGTACCCAAGTTGTCCCATGTCATGTCTTGGTCGGCCATGACTCACCCAATAGGTGTAGGACAAGTGTCATGGTGTTTTCACATTCTTATAATATCATTTTTACCTTAAATTACACTAATTACCTGTAATCGCGATTAAGAACTTAATAAGATACTATTCACCAAAAAATTATTATAATCTCATTAAACCACATTTTAATTCTAAATGACAACCATGTATGTTGGATTTTTGAAATTCAAAACACATAAGTGGTAAAATTTCATTTAAACAAAAAAATCAGGTTTTATAAGTACCACTTAGTGGTTTCACTATTCATCAAAAATTGATGTTTTTCAGAAAAATCCCAAAAATTCACCCTAAGATATATTTGATATTCAGAATTAAAAAATGAAGTCGGTTTTAAAAAATTCAAAACATATTAGTCACATTAATTAATTTAATAATTAATTCCCGCTGTCAGAGCAAATAGCGTGTTTTTATAAAACAATAAGTATCAAAAGATTGACACTAGTTTAAGTCTGATTTCAAAGTGAAATTAATTTCAACGACCAGTATTGGATTTAATGGTAAAAATATTTTCTAATTTAACTTTAAAACCAATTCAAAAGATAATCTAATCATATAAATAAATTAGATAAAAAAGAGGTTTTGAATTAAAATACAACATTCTACACTATTCATTAAAAAATGAACTTTATCGGAAAAATACCAAAAAATTACACAAAGTAAAATTTGATGTCCCGATTCTTAATAAGAGATTTATTTGGTCCAAAATAATGTATAAGAGTGATCAAAACTATATTTAATGATAGTTCTCCATTAAAAGGTGATAAGTGATCCTTTAGTGAAATCTAGTGCATATACACCTAAAATTTAATTCTTTCCGTATATTAAGCCTTTAGCTTTTATTGGATAAGTGTAAAAACATTAAAAAACATATACAATCATATTTTAGTTATTTCTATCCATTCCCGCCAATACAACGGCTAGATGTTAACTACAATTTGAAATAATATTATTTTATTATTAGAGTGCAATGTAAGATTCCCAAGAAACTCGTTGTTGCGTGTTGGGTATTCCATCGAGCATAGCGTCCCCTTTAAAGTCATATTAATATTTTATTCACAAATATGGATAAATATGAAAATGTCATATTCATTATTTACATGGGGTGTTACATCCTTCCCCCCTTTTGGGAATTGCGCCCTCGCAATTTTAAAATTGCGCTTGGAAACATCCTTGAAAGTCTCACATCGGAACAAGAGTCGGTAAAACAATCACTTTAAAATACAGAAAGATAAGAACAGAGGTCACCCGAGTTAACCCATACTAGGATTCCAAGTATGAAAATATGGACATGGAGGAAAAAACAAAGGGTCATGTTCTGATGGAGAGTGATAGAAAACATGTTTAGGAGAAAGTTAACAACATGAAAATCACAAACTTGTGATGGGTTAAACGGTATTCGATTCCCCAGTAGGAAAATTTAATAGACAACATTTTTGCTTTAAGTTACTTATTATTGAGGAATTTATTCATAAGGAAACATAATCACTTATCATGTTGACTTTCAACTTTTACTAGATTCCTTAATCAAACTAATATTTTTTCCAAAATATGAGTATTTAGGGAGACTTTCTTGCATTAAGAGTACAATAATCAACTTCTAGAGAATCACCTAATCCACAAAATAGAACTATATACTTCCCATGTCTTTAGACTTTAACCAAAACCAAAAAGGATATTACATGATCAGATAATACAGAAAAGGATAACCCTTTATAAAAAGAAAATCTATTCTTAACCTCCAAAATTTGTCCAACAAAACCCAAAGTTCAATGAGGACCATTCTATAATCAATTTGTCCATAAAACTCTTCAAAGTAAACCAAACTAAGATTGAAACCCAAATATTTGAAGGATTTAGTCACATAGTCTTCCAAGTTAAATCGTAACATTTATCTCCAAACAACATCAGTTGCTCCTAAAGTCTCGTATTGAAATGTAATTAACCTAATAACATATCCTCCATGATAGGTTAATCATTTTCATAAATAACCCAAAATCAACTTACTCTTAATTCATAAAATCATATGACTAGAAAGAATTGGTCAAACTAACCAGGGACTTCATGTAGTCCAGTGGTAGGCGATAAATACCAGTCGCACTTTGGTTGTGGGTTCGATTCCCACAGCTTTGTCCGACGCGACGGGATGTCACATGGTCTGCGTGTTGTCCTTTTTCCAAAACAACATAATTATTAAATAATTCCCCAAAAACAAATAAAATCATCAAAAATGATCATAACATATTTTAACCTCAAGTTTATCTCATGCTCATCATTTTCCAGCATATCATATAATAACCCATAATTACCTCAAAAGTAAGGACCATATAAAATATAATGGTTACCTTTATTATTATTACCTGAACTTCCACATGGATTGGTCATCTCGTACATGATGCATTAATGATCATACCAAGGTTCAAGTTGTTGATCACGACTCCTTGATATTTGGTTTAGAACGACCACGAGTTTCCTCATTGAATCCTCCATTTTATCTAGTATCTTAATCATAGAACCACCACCGTTTCCTTCAAACCTTTTGTCTCTTTGGTGCCTTCTAGATCCATCCATTCACTAAAAATAGAAATGTCAGTGTGAGTATATCAACAAAACCATCATGTACTAATGAGGAAGGTAAACACTAAGATACACTTACTCATTCACTTTATCTAAAACTAGGACTCTTTCTGAAATCCTAACCATTATGGTAATGTCACTTGTGCTTAGAGAATACCCTAACCTCTAAAGTTATCTAAACCGACCTCTGATACCAACTATAAGGCCCCAGCCTTAAAGCTTACTTAATATTGAATTAAATGAGTAATTCACATTGAGGATCTTTTCAGGTTTAGAGTTTTAGAGAATTAGGACATAACTATTGCATCTCAAAAGATTACAAAGTAGTCGCTTCTACTAAATTTCTATAAAATAAAAAGTCTTTAAAAGAAACATGTATAGTTCCATGTTTTAGGTAGCATGAATTTCCCTTAATCCCATCCTTGACCCTATTCCACACTATGTCCTGTGAAAAACATTTCAAAAACTTGGGATGAGCATAAGAAGCTCAGTAAGGGATACACAAAGAATGAAAACTGTTAGTTTTTCAAAACAACAAGTAAACCATGAATACTTTATCAATGTAATACTTTTCACCTTCATGAAGTAGAAAAAACTTTTCACTGAAAAAAAAGTATCATTACATACCTTTTTGTAACTAAGGGATTACCATAAAACCCATATAAAGAACACATAACATATATAAAGGTAACTTGGGACATAAACATACTTAAGTGGAATAACCATACGGTCGACTTCCACACATATCACTTAATGGAATAGCCATACGGCCAATTTCCATACATACTTAATGGAATGGTCATACGGCCGACTTCCATACCCAATGCATTGGAGGTTATAACGTAACCACCCGTCCTGGTATTCACGGCACCACCCTTCATATGGTTTATAACGTAACCACCCGTTAAAATGTCCAAGTACCAATATAAAATCATAAAACATAAAACCAATATAAAGGAATGATAACATTTCCACATTTCAATCACAATATAATAGAATCATTTATCAAAACCATTTTCAATACCAAAATACATAAAAGAGTATATGGTATTTATTTCATTTTAAAAACATATCGGCTTGTTGAGGAAGTCAAAGACCAAATAATACTCGCGGCGGCGGAAAAGGTCGTTGTCACCGCGTATGTTAAAAAAACATTCCTTTTTGTCGTTTAGTAAAACGCTTCAAAGAAAAAATTCCTTTTGTATAAAAGTAAAATTCAAAGGGGTTTATACACCGTATTAAAGAAAGTTGTGTATAAAACGAAATATGCCTCAATGAAAGGAGATTGAGACGAAGTCCCTTACAAAGACGGTATCCTTGGTTTAAGGATAAATCAATTACATAATTATGTGTGACAAATGAATAAACCAAATATAAGTGGATATTAAGTGTAAAATAATCAAAGGTCATTCACACATATTCAAAGGATTACATATTCAATAACAACATGTTGAACCCAAAGAAATCGAAATTATGTTAAGAAGTTCCCTTGACAGCCTAACGGCGTCACATCAAAATGAGTTGATGAGAGATAAAAAAAGGTTATCTCATCACTTGGACATAAAATTTACATCAATAAGGATATATGAGAAAATATCCAAACATAACAATATGTAAATTAAATGACCCAACAAAAGAAGTCTTTTAAAAAAAGGAGGGTGAAAGGTTCCCTTACCGACTTGGGTAACTTTTGAAAAGTACACCCCATTGAAGAAGTGTCATAACAATGAATATGTAAATACCCATAAATGGAATTATATTACAATAGGATTTTAATAGTGGGTAGTACATAAACCACTCAATGGAAATTGTGGCAAATGAAGCATAAATCTCATGGGAATAAAAGTGAGATGAAAAATCTCTTACGAAAACTCGGCAGCCTAACGGCGCCACTTAAAACATCCAAAATGGATTGATGAGAGGAAATAAGGTCTCTCATTACATCAACATAATGTTTACAGAAATATGAATATAAAAGAACATCCCCTAAAATAACAAATAGGAGCTTAAAAGAAGTGACATAAAGTATATTACTTTAAAAGAAAGAGAGAGGTTAGATCTCTTACGAAAATCCGACAGCCTATCGGCGCCACTCAAAACTTCCAAAATGGATTGATGAGAGATAATAGGGTCTCTCATCACATGAAAATAAAAATTACAGTAAGATTAATATAAAATAACATCCCAATAACAATAAATATGAGCTTCAAAATGAATGACATAAAAGAGTGTACTTAAAAAGAAAGAGAGGTGTAGGATCCCTTACCTTGGGTCCGACTTGACTCGATCGTTCTTTAATCTCATGAATAATAAACTTGAGTTAATTTATAATTCCTTAAGAACCTTTTTCAAGTTCATTATTCCTTTTATATCACTTATTACCATGTTATAAACATTATTTAATCATTTAAGTTAATCATGTTTGTTTTGTCGATATTTGGTTCTTAAGTCGAAAGTGGACTTCTTACAATTACATGTTGTTCGTGTGGTAAAAGGTTCTTCATATCCAAAAATGACATTACTGACTTGGATATCATATATATCATATATATCCAGCATATACATGTATTTATAAAATCACATAATCATTTAGAGGAAAGAAATGAAATGCACCGTTCATGGAGACGGTAAGCCGTACGTACGCATGAACGCTGCTTTCATTTCTATGTCGTATTAATGGAATTAAAACTATATGAGAGGTATGTATATTTTAATTCCAGAATTATATTAATCATTTAGATGTATCATACATCATATATATCCATTATATATATGTACATATAATAGTACATTACATTTGGGGATAAGAAATGAAATGCACCGTTCATGGAGACGGTAAGCCGTGCGTACGCATGAATGCTACATTCATTTATATCTCATACTTTAATGGAAATAAATAATAATGATATAGATGTAAATAATAATTCCAGTATAACATCATATATAATAACATTAAATCCATCCATTATACGTCCCACGTATGGCATTAACGAATCACATCACTTTGAGGGGGCGGTAGTCCGCACTTCCTAAAATGAAGATACCGCGTTTACCCATAATGGAAGCCATAAAGGTAAGACACAAATGAAAAATAAATAAGAATAAGTAAAAAATAAACATATTATATATCATATATAAAAATAGTGAAATCATAATGGCCACCTTTGAAAGTGTTAAATGAGTATTGAACAATCATCGTTTCGGGAGGCACAATTTCGCCATCCACGGAAACCGTATGTTCTTTAACCATTTGATGTAGTTGTGTGAGAGTTTAGCTCGAATAAATATTATAAAAACATCCTAGTATATTGAAGATACTGTTGTTGTTACAAAAGAAATAAATAAAAAGAGTTTATGCGGTTGGAGAAGCAAAATAAAACAAATGAACATGAGAGAATGAATTACCTTTAAAAGTGTAACTCCTTTTGATTTGAGCATAAAGGCTTCCTTTGAAAGGCTTATGCCCAAAGGGAATCCTCTAGGATGAGGAGAGGGATGTGGAGAGAGTAAATGGGCAGGGGTTGGCCGAGCCAAAGTCTTGAGGAGTGTGTGAAATGAGGTAGAGGTGGGGGACATTTATAAGAGGAGAGGAGAGGAACTTTTTGAAAGTAAAAAAATATTACTTTATTTGAAAATGTGTTTCGGTTTTAAAAGGTCCCACATTGATAGAATTCGTGGATAAGGTTATAAGGGTTCTAAATCCACTCATCCAATTGGTTTTGGACATGTGTAGTTCATAGATTTTACATTATCATTCCATTTTATTTAAATCGTCAAATAGTGATGTCATCGTTGCATCATTATTATGTCATAAATAATTTAATTTATTTAATGTCTAAAAATTATAAAAAAATACTATAATGTATTAAATATCTTTAAATTTCCAATGACTATTTATAATCAAAATTTGGACCTGTTTAACACTACTTAAAAATTGTTTTAGTAAAACAACTCATGTTTGTGTCAATTTAATTTTAACATTAAATAAAAAGTTAGTTATGTCATTTCCCAACCAAAGTGTCTCCATGGGGTCCCCAAGTTGGCCCATGGCTTGTCTTGGTCGGCCATGACTCACCCAATAGGTGTAGGACAAGTGTCATGGTGTTTTTACATTCTTATAATATCATTTTTACCTTACATTACACTAATTACCTCTAATCGCGATTAAGAACGTAATAAGTTACTATTCACCAAAAAATTATTATAATCTCATTGAAGCACTTTTTACTTCTTAATGACAACCATGTATGTCGGATTTTTGAAATTCAAAACACATAAGTGGTAAAATTTCATTTAAACAAAAAAATCAGCTTTTATAAGTATCACTTAGTGGTTTCACTATTCATCAAAAATTGAAGTTTTTCAGAAAAATCCCAAAAATTCACCCTAAGATATATTTGATATTCCGAATTCAAAAATGAATTCCGTTTTACAAAATTCAAAACATATTAGTCACATTAATTAATTTAATAATTAATTCCCGCTGTCAGAGCAAATAGCGTGTTTTTATAAAACAATAAGTATCAAAAGATTGACACTAGTTTAAGTCTGATTTCAAAGTGAAATTAATTCCAACGACCAGTATTGGATTTAATGGTAAAAATATTTTCTAATTTCAATTTAAAACCAATTCAAAAGATAATATAATCATATAAATAAATTAGATTAAAAAGAGGTTTTGAATTAAAATACAACATTCTACACTATTCATTAAAAAATGAACTTTATCGGAAAAATACCAAAAAATTACACAAAGTAAAATTTGATGTCCCGATTCTTAATAAGAGTTTTATTTGGTCCAAAAGAATGTATAAGAGTGATCAAAACTATATTTAATGACAGTTCTCCATTAAAAGGTGATAAGTGAACCTTTAGTGAAATCTAGGGCATATACCCCTAAAATTTAATTCTTTCCGTATTTTAAGCCTTTAGCATTTATTGGATAAATGTAAAAACATTAAAAAACATATATAATCATATTTTAGTTATTTCAATCCATTTCCGCCAATACAATGGCTACATGTTAACTACCATTTGAAATAATATTATTTTATTATTAGAGTGCAATGTAAGATTCCCAAGAAACTCGTTATTGCGTGTTGGGTATGCCATCGAGTATAGCGTCCCCTTTAAAGTCATATTAATATTTTATTCACAAATATGGATAAATATGAAAATGTCATATTCATTATTTACCTGGGGTGTTACAATTTAATCATTTTTTAACAAAGATAGTTTTAGGATCACTAAGGGAAGGAAATGTGGAAAACAATGTATCATAGGTTGAAATTAAATTGTTAACTAAGATAAAATCATAGTATTGATATTTTATATTCTTATGATTGTATAATCTCATTTTATTTAATGTAGTCTTATTTATTTCAGATTTAGTTGTATGTTAAATGAGGATCTTAAGAATAGATAAATGGTATATATGTCTCTATAAATTACAAAAACCTTTAAATAGATTCATATTTTCTATAAATGTATTATAATATAAATACAAAATTATTATAATTACAAAATTGAAGTCACTCAATCTCCCCTATAATATAATGGATTTCATCTATAAAATTTTTTATAATGAGCCACAATTATTATTATGTACCAAATTGTACTTTTGTTGAATAATAATTAATATTATAAGCATACAAATTATTAAGAGGTGGGATAATATATTTACATAAAATTTCACTATGTATATTCCATAAATATATATAATGTAAATTGAAAATTATACATGGTAAATTGAAATATAGAAAGCTAAAATTATCAGGAACTAATTTGGGTACCCTAGAATTTCAATAACCAGGATTATCTGCACATAGCTTGGAAGGGTGTTATTGATCCACACAGGTTGGCGACAAGAACAAAGAATCATTAAAATATGAAAGTGGGGTCAATTTTTTCAATAAAATTTTAGAAGAAGATAAACCACTCAATATATATAAAAATAATATAGGGGTAACTGTACTAGAAATAAAACAAGTATGAATATCTAATGTAATTTATAAAAGTACATGAAAACATGATAAAACCCATGTCTAAAAAGATACAACACTCAAATCCCAATGATAAATAGCTATGAAAACCTATATGTGGTGTGTAACTCTTCCTAGAACATTGAAAAAGATAACATAAAAACATATGTAGGCATAGGAATGATGTGAGATAAAATCACAGTAGGTTCTTACCAAGGATTCCATAACAGATTCCCACATTTAATTGACCATATAATTCTATAAATTTTATTAATACCGTTTTGAATTTCAAAGAATAATTAAAACTATCCGTGCTTTAAATTTCGAATGATTTAAATAAAATTATCAAATGTCTAAATTACCATTTTATATAACACAATTTATATAAATTCACCAGGAATGTGTAAAATAGTTTATAAACAATGCAATATATATCAAATAGAACAATGAAAAACATCATTATCTTCAAGATTATTTTATAGTTCTAGGATTCAGGATCCTCACACACTCAATTGTTATTATAGAAATATGTGTTTACACACATCCCTCTTATAGTGGTGAATTGGAAATCATGACTACCCTATCAGGGATATTACCTACTACACTAGGTTTTATGTAGTTATAAAGAATTAGAAATATTTACACCCTGATAACTAATTAACTACTTTGGATTTCATGTTATATAATAGAAAACAATTATGGGAAAATTATTATAAATCTATCTAATGTACAATTCAACTCATTCCACATTTCAAATATTATAATTTTGATTTATAAACAAAAAAAAACATTTTTTAATCAATACCTATATTTTTCCAAAAAACACTTATTGGGTTTCTATCAAAACCATTTTAATCCATTCTTCTACCATAGCAATTCAAATAAAATATTTATAAATCAACATCATAATTTAAATTCAATGATTTAAATTCCTCAATTTTTTATCAATTTAAATACCACATAATTATTCAATGGGATTTTTGGGTTTTACAAATATTATATAGAATAAAATCCAAATACATAAATTAAATTGAATTTGGTTTTCCAAAATACATTTAAAATAAAATCAAAGTAATTTAATTTACATACTACTATTTAATTTAAATCATGAAATTTAGAGTTAATCAAATATTTCCAATAAAAACAGAACCACTTACCTTTCTCATTGAAATACAAAGTCAGCAACCACACCAAACAACAAGACTAAAGTAATTGAATATCTTGGAATGAAACCTTAAAATAAGAATAAAAAATATGTATATTAGATACAACATTCCCAATATTATCTAAAAAATCCATATAGGGAATGAAAAATAGATTTAGATATATAATGAATGCTTATCTAAAAAGTCACAATGCCATTGAAACAACATTCAATCGATTAAAGGAATGGACTATAAGGTTTTAAGGGATTAAAAACCCCATAGGTATTGATCTAGGACAAAATCAAGGAATTATGGGGAATAAAAAATAGAAATTCCATCCAAGGTGACTATTTCAAAAAACAACTCTTGATAGTTTACATTATGTGTAACCCAATTACACATCCTGAAATTTAATTATAATTAAATTTATGAAAAACAAAATCATTTTTTTATGAATAGAAAAATAATTATTTTATAATATATTAATTTTTAAACCATGTTACACAGAATGAAAAAACCCTAGGAAACTAAATAACTAGGAGGTTTTATACTGAACATTCCAACAAATCTATTACATCACCATTATCGGTATCTTCCCATTTCCTTCTCAACCCATACGAAACAAAGATAAAGTAAAACCATGATAGTATTTCAATTGTAACTGATATATTGGTAATGAGATATTACAACCTCCCCACTATAAAAAGGTTATATCCCTAAAAATAATGTTAAGATGATAATTTATCGAATAGGTGAGGCCACTACTATGGCACCAGTGCCTCATGCTCCATTGTCTCCAGATAAACTGAACCATGCTACCATAAGACATGAAACGAATTATTTTTCCATCCACTAAGTTCATTGGTATCAAAATCATGTATCCAGTCATGACATTCAGTAATGGATAAATCAGGTTCAAAATCAAGATAACTTCATCCCAAAACAAGTTATGGTATATATAGATACTTTTGTAGAAAATATACATTGAAAATTTTATCTATCGATGTCACCTATGGTGGAATTTCTATATTTTAAACAACTTTGACCTCCTTCTCAAATGCCTAAAAAGTTAGCACATATATTGGAGAAAGTTTCCCTTTCCCCCAAGCCAACGATTTCCTATAATATGAAACATCTCATAACACCTGGTGACCAACTATAAATTTCAATAGTCTAATATGATAATAAATATATGATTTATACTAATTCAATGATGTTAATATTATATGATTAATCAACTCAATCATTATTGTCATATCTTGAATCATGATTGGCCCAACCTAGGAACACTAATCAATCCCAAACCAACACAAAGGTGAAATTATGTTCACAGACTGAAAACTATTTCTATAATAAAACTAAACCAATCCAAGATGGTATACCTAACCTATATCAAAGTTGATAACACATGAACTTATAATATAATCAAATATATATATATATCTCTTTTTATATGGGCATGAAACTAAGATTGTATGTTGTTCTCAAACATAATTTCGATGACATGGAGTGTTGATGGCCTCTCTAAAAGAGAGGAGTGAACTGAGGATACAAGATAGAGACTATATAATAATGGTATCCATGAAAATGAAAAATATTTTTCATGTAGATTTTTCCCAACTCCAAAACATTAGTTATATCATGAATGGGTAAAAATTGGGCTGTTTTTTTCAGTTGATCAATCACATTCCATGTTGAGTTATTCTTTCTCTAGGTACATGTAAACCCAAACCAAAATGTCCTTTGATACCATAACCATCATCCATATATGAAATATAAGTGTCTGAAGATAACATGAAGGTTTCTTGTTCTCATCCATGACCTATTAGAACATACAAAAATGAGAAACAAAATCCACACTGCTCCACCTCGTACCTGTGCACCAGAATCTACACCACATGTCATGTAACATCATCATGGTTCTTGGGTGAAAATGCCACTATGACCTATGGAAAACCCCAATTATGAAATATTTTACCATTAATGGAAAAAAGATAATTAGATATAATTGGATTCCCTCATTGGATAATTTCTATTCAGAAACAATATCCCCACCATAGAGAGAGTATCCAGTGTTATATAATTAACTTCAAAATATCATTCCTGATGAATCATCTCAGTATTAGTAGATGTCAGCTAAAAATTAGAAAATAAACCTCAACACCTAATTTTGATACTATAATATTAAACTATTCAGAGATATTAATAATGATCTATTCTTCTAATGATATTTTTGTAGAATGGGATAGAAGCATCCTTCTCAAAGAATCTGTAATGAGATTCTCTTTCCCCATGTTTTGAGTAACATAAAAGTCAAAAGATAACTTGTATTCTACCCATAACATATATAAAAGAATAAAATATTTTTGAGATAAGATATAATTCATGATCATCTGTGATCAGTACATGGAAATTTTTTCTCTTGATGGTTAATTCCACTAATTATCATTTGTGTGCATCAATGTTATATGTGCAGGGTCATTTGTTCGATAATTCATCTCATGTGTCATATGAGGATTTGATCCATAATCATAGACATGGTCACACTACATATGAATACATACCAATACTAAAGACAATGCAAGATAGAGGACCACATAGCCCTACCTCAACTTTTTGAGAGTCAACACTATCACAGTAGTCAAAGACACTATAAATAATGAAATTTATTTTGACATTTGGCATCCGAATAAAACATTACACCCTTATAATTTTGAGTAGTTATTAAGGACTCTAACTTTGATAAGTCTTTAACGTATCAATTATATTACCCAACAATATCCAAGATGGTCTAGATCGTGAAACCATTTCATGGTTGTTCACATGTCATAATATCCTTTAACAATTCTGGATCAACAAAAATACCATTTTTTATACCACATGAACATATAAGTTGAATTCTTAAATCCCAAAATCACCTTTTTATTTCATGAAATAATGAGGGTGATTTCTCAACAATTCCATAACTACTCACATGTGATTCACATGATCCTCCTCGGATATAGAGTGAGAAATGATTTCATCCCAAAATACTACCAAAATGGTATCATGATACTTCTGTAAAATATATCTCATTAAATCTGAAATGATTATAGGAGCAATGGATAATCCCAAAGGAATTACACAGTACTCATAATGGATGAACCAATACAAAAATTTGTTTTATGAATGTCATGTTATTTTATTCTCAAAAAATCATAGAGACCATGTTTTTACCATGTAATAATTTTATATATATTTACATCTATTTATATATATCTCTTGAAATATGAATTAAGATGGAATGTGATTTCGTGGAACGGTATGTCAAGAATTTATTTTATAAAACCACTAAATATATATTATATTGTGCATGAATGATACTTCAAAGAATATAGGATAACTCCTAAATGGTTGATTTGGTCAGAATTATAATACCTTGTTTTGGTCAAAAGTATAGTTTATAACATAGGTATGACATAAAATAAGTATGCATATGATGCTCAAACCCCTTTAACAAGGTATGCTTGTTTAAGTTGGAAAATTAGTTATTAAATTAGAAAATTTAATCACATAGATCTATAATAGATGTATATATATTCTTTGTAATGAAAAATTTTCCATGGTTTTCCTCATAACATAGATATAATTGGAGAGTGATCACTCCTCTTCATAAGGAAAAACATGAATCTTTGGATCAATGTGAATCAAAGCACAACAAACACATCTGCTTCATTGAGTTGTTGCACATGTATGTTCTTCCCCAAAGATTATTCCAAAACTGAGGAAGGAATCACTATATTTGGGTTTTCATCCATATAATTAAATGATTGAGTATATCATTAATTTTAATTCATTATGAACATAGATTATATCCATTTCATGAGCCTATGTACATCATTTCATTTGTTTAATCAGTGTTCTAACACTGGTTCCCCATTTTTGATTATCATACATGGACAGTTAGCCGATGATAATTAAGTGTTTTTTTTCCCTTATCCAAAAATATATTTTCATTATTCACTAATAAAATCTCCATGGTTCCCAGTTTCATAATATCAACATTACCTGAGCTCAATAGATTATCTAGATTCATGTAATATCAATGAAAAAATGACAAATTAGTGAGAAAATCATAGATCATGAATTGTCATGGTTCAAAGATGCATGATTTGTTGGTTTGAGATCATGAACTTGATCAACTAAACAAAAAACAGCATGCAGAAGTCCCGATGATACCCCCTCACATAATAGTGACTGGTTTTTGGAAAAAGGAGGCCCTGGATCAGGATTTATGGCTATATCTAATTTTCCAACCTTATATACCATCAAACTTGATGTGGATTGACTAGATTTGAAGAACATATAGATCTCTGTAAATCTAGATGTTTAGGTGACAACCCGACTACACCTTATGTACATGATGAACAACATGAAATGTATCCTACCTTAGTGGTTTCACTAGGGATTGGTAAATCATAAGGACAAAATAACATCTATCCCCATCACATGTTGTGCATTCCTTCCTCAGTTGGAAAACCCATGGGATGGGTCTCACAGGTAGGGACTCCGTGTAGGAGAACAAAAAACGGTTAGGCCACACAGGAGAAAACCCATATGGACTGACATGTCATGTACCTATGTATATGTATATAGGGTGCGAGTACATATACACGACTAGTGGACATGGATATTGACCAATTTAATTAGAAAAATACATGTATACTACCTACATAGAGTGTCCCAATACACGGGATGAAGACATGTGCCATCATAGGACATAACTATGCTATAATGCGAGACGACAAACCCTGTGGGTCCCCTATCATTCCATGTACCCCTTGAGATCCTATTAAGAGACATAAAATGTTCTTATGTCCTTCATTTTAACTTGAATTTTTACCCATGAGTATCAAATCTTGATTTCTTTCCACCTAGAAAACAATGGTTCCCTCAGTTTAGGCTTTCGAGATACGATGTGAAATGTTCTGCGTTTGACATGCAGTAGGGTGACACCTGATGATTGCAGCGATCATGGGGAATAACAAATTATTTTAGAGAGTAACCCTCTTGTAGTGTGGGTAATGTCATTACTCAATGATCATTCCATGATACCCTCTAGTAGGGATGGGTTGTAGAGTTCATTGATATTTTGTTCTCATCCTTCACTAGGGATGGGCATTGGTATTCCATGAAGACCATGATCTTGGATTATCCACCAGTAAGGGGTGGATAGTGGTGTTTCCCGAAGACTTTGTTCTGGGATCTCTCTCAAACAAGGCTAGGTTATGTATCCCCTAATGAATTTTTCATGTGTTTCCCTTCTACAGGGCTGTGCAGTGCAGTTCCCTAGTGACTTTCTTGAGTGTTACCCACTAAAAAGATTGGGATGTGAATTTTTTTGGTGACCAATAGAGTAATAAACTCCTATCATATCCGGGCATGGGATCCTTACATTGTGTTTGGGCCCCTCGACTATGAGGAATAGTGATGTTATGTGGTTTTATGTATCTTTATACTCTCAAGGAAGAGAGACGCTTTCCCCATTGAGACATGTTTTGTTAAAGAGACATAAAACCCAAACGGTGAGTCAGTTACTCCCAATGCAACGAGTGTCATGGTGTGGTGATTGTTTCCCTTGGACTATTGGTTTAAAGAGGATGTGAGATATTTATGGTCCACATTGATGATTTTCATTTTAAACTATTGGCTACTTCACTTATTGGGATGATCTGAGAGATGGAGATCCCCTTAATCCCTTGTTTGGGCTTCTTTGACTGAACATATATTTATATCCTTCTTAAATACCCAATCCTTTGACTTGTAAACTCTCATTTAATATGGAGAAAATATGTGTGGGGTATTACATGTGCTTTCCATGATTACCTTCTCATGGTAGGTGAGTATATTATCTTGCTATTTTTAGTTATGGCTCAATTTCTAGTTCATTTACCCATCATTTTATCCCCTTTTTCTTGGAAAACATTAATTTTAATCTCTTATTGGGTTGAGTTGTACTCTTCCATTTTACATTATTCAATAAACCACTTTAATCTTCTATTGAATCTCTTACTCATACCCATTCTACATTTCAGGGAGTTTTATAGGGTATTTATATACTCACCCCTGCATAGGAATTTTCCACAAGTGTCGTTTATTTTGTAGATGGTAGATAAGTCACCCATTAATACAACTGATCATAGGTTTATATGGTTCTTTGATATCACATAGTGGTCATTTCTTGTGATTCACAATCTATGCTCTCTTATATGATTACTTTTCTATTTTTTGGTCAAAATGGGATTGATTTCTAGTTTATGAATGAATTTTTCACTTAATTTTCCTTTAGATGTTCATGGATGTTGGGTTAACATTATCAGTAATGTTTCTCATTTTCTTTTATCCCTCTGCACATTTTCCTTGAGACAGATGTGTGGGTGTGTTTGTAATTTCATATGAAAAGGAATCCATGAGTAGGTTGTTCCTTTGGTGCTTATCTCCACCACCTTGCCTATGGAGATGAGATTGGTGTTGTTTTCAATTGATCACTATCTTATGTCGAGTCATAAAATATGGGTATCAAAGGTGTTTCTATCCATGGTACATTGTTAAGATGTTCCCTAAAAAGTAATTTTTTTTTGTTTTTATGGAACAAATTTCCATTTATCTTTAGTGTTTATCTAAATCCAAGGAGTCCAGTGATGGAAAAAGTTACTAACATATCAATTCATAAGGACCTTGACTACCATCTTATCTATATGACATTATGAGACATTTGTTATGTGGATAAATGGTAACTTCTTCATATGGGATTGATTCTTTAGCATTATTTATATATTAAACCCCCCATGTTTTTTGATATAAAAATATTTGACTGGGATTTTGTGTGCTCATCTTACTTCGGTAATTATTGATAACTATCTAGATACCAGTGCGGAGACAACAATCCCTGATACTAGTGTCAGATCCTGATGATGACCCTATGAGAGACGAATCTTCGGCTCAGGGTCCATCCAATCATCCCCTTCTCATGGATGGTTGGTATAAGAACATTCACCTATTGAGAATTTTATCAACCTAGCAGAGCAGACATAGGACATGTGTAGTCTTATCTCACTCTATGAGATCCATCATCAATGACCACTAATGTTTCCCGACAAGGTATCTCCTTGGGTATTATAGAATTTTCTTGAGTCAGTGGTCCACATATTTATTATTTTTCAAGCCACTATGGATTACTATATGGCTTTAGTAGCCATCCTTTTCGATGATGAATCTATGAATTTGTGGAGTCTATTTTCATAGATGCATGATGAGTTGACACTCTGATGAAGTGTTTTCGTGTGCGCTCTCAAAAATATTTATACTAAATGCAGCACAGTGGCTGACCTAGGTCGTTCTCTTGAGGATCATTTGTGGTTAATAAATCAGTACTTCTAGTACACATATTATAATTCTTTTTGTTGTTTAATATTTTATGAAATAAATTTAATTTAATAAAATAAATGAAATTCATAAATCAGAAGAAACTAAAATTTAATTCTAAATTACCATGCAATGCTAAATATAATGTAATTAGGGATGAAAGGAAGTTCTCCCGAGAAAATATTCATGGAGCACCTTCATTGGCCAGGTTCAAATATTCTTAGTGTACACACTCAATCATATGTGTGCACACCTTATTCTACCCCGGTTGTGAATGATAAGTCTACTTAGAAATCGCCATGCACACCGTCCATCCACCTCCTCGATCGAGGGAAAATGGTTGTAGATTAAGAAGTTAACCTTTAGACAACCACATTGAGGATTACACCCACTATAAATTATGTAACACCCCAAGCTTCCACTGTACATTTCCCTTCGAATAATGTAATAACGTGTGTTGTACGCAACCTCGAGCTCTAACAGACACCACAACTAATTAAACTAGCCGTTGTGAATAGTAATACCTAATTTTTGAAATTTTATAAATTTTATTTATCAAAATGGACTTCATTTTTGGATTCGGAATATTGAAATTAGCCTATGTTGATTTTTTGGTATTTCTCTGAGAACTTCTAATTTTTTATGAATAGTGAAAAATACTTAAAACAACTTTTTTAATAAAAATAATTTATAGTGATAAATTATAATATTTAGTGGTTTTAAAGTATAATTAGAATATATTTTTAGCATTTTATCCAATGGTGGTCATTAGAATTAATTTAACATTTAAATTGGACATAAACAATTGCCAAACTTTTGATATAAATTGTTTCTTAAAAACACGCTATTTGTTGTAACAGCGGGAATTAATAATGAAATTAATTAATACAACTTATATGTTTGGAATTTTGTAAAATAGACATCATTTTTGAATTCGGAATATCAATTATAGCCTAGGGTGAAATTTTGGCCTTATTCTGAAAAACTTCAATTTTTGATGAATAGTGAAACCACTAAGTGGTTGTTAAAAACTGATTTTTCGTTAAAATGAAATATTACCACTTCTGTGATTTGATTTTCAAAAATCCGACATACATGGTTGTCATTAAGAAGTAAAATTTGGTTCAATGAGATTAAAATAATTTTTTGGTGAATAGTAACTTTTAAGTTCTTAATCGCGATTAGAGGTAATTAAGGTAGTTTAAGGTACAAATGATGTTTTAATAATATGAGATGAGCATGACACTTGTCCTACTCCTATTGGATGAGTCATGGCCGACCAAGACAGCCCATGGGTCAACTTGGGGACCCCATGGAGCCACTTTAGTTGGAAAATGAAATTAATATATATTTATTTAATGTTAAAATTAAATTGACACAAACATGAGTTATTTTACTAAAACAGTTTTTAAGTGGGGTTACACAAGTCCAAATTTTGACTATAAATATTCATTAGAAAGCTAAAAAGATTTCCTACATCATAGTATTTTTTTTTATAATTTTTGGACATTAAATAAATTAAATTATTTATGACATCATTATGATGAAGCGATGACCTCATTATTTAACGATTTAAATAAAATGAGAAGATAATGCAAAATCCAAGGCTTACACTTGTCCAAATCCTATTGGATGAGGAGATTTAGAAACCTTATCACCTTAGCCTCGAATTATATAAGTTTGGGACCTTTAGAATCCGAAAAGCATTGTGAAATAATGTAACATTTCAATCTTTCCAAAAGTGCCCCTCCTCTCCTCTTATAAAAGGCCCCCACCTCTACCACCTTATTCACACTTCCAAGCCTTTTGGTTCGGCCAACACCTGCCCAAATACTCTCCCAACTTCTCTCCCTTCATCCTAGAATCTTTACTTTAGTCAGAAATACATCCTAAGGAGTCCTTTTGATCAAATCAAAAGGAAGAACCCGAAGAAGAGGTAACATTTTCATCACTCTCTTTCAAGTTTCTTTCTTCTTCCACCCCCTCTTTGTTTATTATTTAAATTCTAAAATTATAACTCCAGTATCTTCTATATACTGTGATGTTATTATAAATATGGAACAACCATATTCAGTATTCTACCCATCATTTGAATGACATGTCACCATACGTGCGTACGTACGGCTTACCGTCTCCACGTCGTGGTGTAATTGTTATTCATTATATTATTATTTAGATGGGTATAATAATGATATGTAATTCATGTAAATAATAAATATAACATGATAATGATTCTGTATATATGATACACTATCCAATTATATATTATTTTAATATCAAAATAATGATATTGTCGCTCGTGCGTACGTACGGACTACCGTCTCCACGAACGCGATGAGATTCATTCTCCGCCGTATCCATTCAAGTATAATTATCATTTTATGATTTAAAAATAATGTTTAAGGACATGATATCATTCTGGATATGAATAATATACAACCTATCCATGAAAAACAAGACTTACATGACAAAACATATAAAAGAAAACGAGTAAGTTAACACCCAAAACAACGATAAATCTAAGATATTGTTAACAAAGCAATGTTAAAAGATCATATATGATATCATATGAATGTATATGATTCTTGTATAATTTAATAACAATTATTTCACCATTATACAGGAGGTTAACCTACCCCAACCAAGGAAAAGTACAAGGTAAGGGTTTACTTCACAACCTCTTCATTATCCAAGGTTGTTTATACATAATTATCTACTGGGACCTCGTTATCATCCACATCCATGTTTCTTAAAAATGTCTTTCAAAACATTTTTACTATTAAATGGAAAATGGTTTAAAGTCATTTATACCCTTATACATTTTTGAAAGGAATCTTACCGTTGTTTTCCAAACAATGTACTTTTGACCTTTTTGACAAATTTAAGGTAAGAATGTTTTTTTTACTTATACGGCGGGTGCGGCTATTTTCCGCCATTATAACTTCGTCGAAGCTTCCCTAACAAGCTTATAAGAATATTTTCAAAGTAAATTTATTATTTTATAATTATGGGACTTTTAAATAATTTCAAAAAGGATAGATATTTCTCTCAAATAGCTTTGATTTCATCCATGTCAACATCCTTTGATGGGTTTTAAGTTTAATTGAAATTGATTTATGATACAAAACTTCCATTGAACATTTTGTGAAATATTTGACTGTGGATGTGTTATTTTATACCATACATAGTTTATGGAGAAATTGTTGACATTTCGTATGCAAGTTTTAATACGAATATTTATGTTATGTTTAAACCTATTCATATGAGGAATGTATTGGACTTAATATGTGACGGGTGGAGCCCGCTATAGCTCCTCGATGCATCGGTAGGTCTCATGAGACAACTAGAAGTGGAATTGGCCGAGGCCCTTTCCCAATTTGATTTATGGTTTTGGCCGAGGCCTTAATCATTTTAGATGTCTTGGCCGAGGCCTTGACAAAATGTTTCAGAATGTCCGGCATTATACATTCCCTCATTATGAAAGTGGTTATTGATATTGCATGTGATTATTCGGCCAGTAGAATATCCATGTGAAGAAGTGAATGGCATTATCTCATTTTACTTTTGCCATATTATGTTGAATTTCAAGTTTAAAAGGCTTTTGTTTTAGTTATACATTGCCTTAAATGTTAATGTTTATTTATGAAAGCTTCCGCAATATTGTTATCCTTACTGAGCATCTGAGCTCACCCCTTTCAATGTTTTAATATTTTCCAGGATGTGAAGAAGTATTTTATGAATGACCTGCAGGGATAGTCAGAAGAGGATATGAGTGTGGACTATGGAGACTTTGTTATTGTAGTTTTTCACTTTACGATGTAATGTAACGTTTACGAATGTATCTAGTGTTTCCAAGGCTACTAAACTAATCGGTCTTTCGAGACTTGATCTTTTGTGATCATGCCAATGTTACGAAGTAATGCACCGACTCTGGGTAGCTGGGCTCGGGGCGTTACAGTTGGTATCAGAGGCAGTTTAGTACTAACCTTGGAAGCTAGATTTAGATAAACTCTGATTAGAGCACATATCCCGAAGATAGACTTTGAGGATTAGTATAGAAGAACTTCCTAGAATTTTGGTATTGTAGAGATGTTGTGAGTTTTCCAAGCAATACATCCCTGTCTGGATACGACCAGGTAGAGGCGGCTCTGGCACAGATGTACCTAGGGGTAAAACCCGAAAACACCGCTTTGAGCTAGACTCAAACGGGAACTGGTGCACGACAACGGGCCTTGCTGCACTCTTGGTTACGACACTCCCGGGGGATATGCTTAGGATAATTCTCATTTTATTTACAAACCACTATGAAGGGTTATGAGTATATACTTTCTCAAAGAAAACATTTCTTTTTATGATTATGGATTATATCCATAAACAGTTCAATTTATGTTAAGTGTTTTATAAGTATGGAATTATGTATTTTGATTCATAAACTAATCTAGTTTATGCCATTGTTTAGAAATGACGCCTAGTGGAAGGAATGGAAACTGTATCAATGCACGAACTCCGTGTAGGGATTTCCCTCCTGATCAAGATAATTATTGTGGATCTGGAGATACAACTGGTGCTGATCAACTTATTACCATACTGGGACAACTCACTCAGGTTATGAATAATAACCTTACTCGTATGGAGCACCCTGATCCGCAACGTGGAGGATCAATGCTAGATCGTTTCATGAGGGAACAACCACCAACCTTTAATGGGAGTACAAATCCTATAGTAGCTGAGCAATGGATAAATTCCTTAGAGAAAATATTCCATGCCTTGGGGAGTAGTGAAAGGGAGAAGGTTGTCATGGCAGTTTACCGCCTCACTGGAGATGCCAATCAGTGGTGGTCGCTGATTCAAAACACAAAGGAAGATGATGACGTATCGAATATGGAATGGAGGGAGTTCAAAGAGCTTTTCTTAGAAAAATACTTTCCTCGTGACCATCGAGCAGATATGGAAAGGCAATTTCTGAGTCTGAGGCAGAAGGAGGATGAGAATGTCGCAAAGTACGAGGCTAACTTTACAAGGTTAGCAAGGTATGCTGCAGATTACATACGTAACCCAAGGAGTAAGATTGATCGTTTCTTTGATGGGTTAAAACCATTTCTCCATCGAGCTTTGGTATCACAATCCTTCTCATCATACGAAGATATTGTCTCGTGTGCTATCGAGACAGAAAAGGAATTCTCTAAGTCTTATGACAACAAAGTAAAGCAAGAGAAGAAAAGAACGGTGGAACAAGAGACAGATAAAGGGAAAAAGGGAAAGATGGAATTTCCATTATGTGATAATTGTGGGAAGAATCACCCTGGTACTTGCCTAAAAGGAATGGGAGTTTGTTATAAATGTGGAGAAAAGGGTCACCAGGCTCGTGATTGCAAGGGAAAGAAAGAGGCTGTCAAAGTTGAATGCTACAATTGTAGAGAAATGGGTCATTATGCAAATGAATGTCCTAAGCGTCAAGGAAACTTACCTCAGAAAAGGCCAAGGGATCAAGGCCAATCTTATGCTGTGACTACAGTTGAAGCGGAATAACTAATGTATTGGTGCTTTTGGACTCATGGATTATATTCTGGTTTTTAGAATAATGTGATATATATATAAGGATTGTACTGCAGTACTTTTTGATTTCAGTAAGGTTTTAATATGATTAAGGTAATCATATTTTTAGTATGTGACAATAAGAGAAACTTTTCTTTGTTTGGGGAATCTGATGTTACAATTGATTTTGGAATTTAGAGACCTTTTAGAGAAAGTCTGGATGAAGGTATTTTGGATAACTATAAAGGTTGGAGTGGATTAAGTTGAACCATGGATAGTATTGTTTAAGGTTAAAGAATTTCTGAAGATTATTTTTGGAATATTATAATACTATAGTTTTAGGAAAAAGGACAACCTGTAGGGTGGGGAATAACCCGTCGCGTCGGACAAAGCTGCAGGAATCGAACCCACAACCATAGTGCGACAAGCCTTTATTTCCTACCACTAGCCTACAGGAAGTCCCTGGTTATTAAAAAATAGTTTTACTAATCTAAATGGTATGTGTTAATATTTGGAACCTTATACAATTAGGATAAAAAGAATATTTTTTAGTTCCGTTACCATTTGGAGTAAAAGATGGGTTTGTGGCAAAAATTTATTAACGAATGAAAGTATACATAACAAGTATGTAAATTCCATTACGTTCTTAGTAAATCTCCTAAATAAATTCCTCAACATAATAAAAGGTAACTTAAAACAAAAATGTTGTCGGTTAACTTTTCCAACTGGGGATTCAATGACCGCTTAACCAATCACAAGTTTGTGATTTTCTTATGGTTAAACTTTCTCCTAATCCTGTTTTCTATAACTCTTCATCAGACCTTGATGGTTTGTTTCTCCTCCATATCCATATTTTTATATAATCCTAGAATGGGCTATATCGGGTGACCTTTGTAATTATCCTGCTTTCTTTTAATGTTATATATTTATTAACCTTATTTCCGATGTGGGTTTTCCACAAAGGTATTTTCTATTTTAAACGTTTTATTGTCAAAGAAAAATTTCAAATTGCGAGGACGCAATTTATTGAAGGAGGGGAGAATGTAACACCTCAAGCTTCCACTGTACATTTCCCTTCGAATAATGTAATAACGTGTGTTGTACGCAACCTCGAACTCTAACAGACACCACAGCTAATTAAACTAGCCGTTGTGAATAGTAATACCTAATTTTTGAAATTTTATAAATTTTATTTATCAAAATGGACTTCATTTTTGGATTCGGAATATTGAAATTAGCCTATGTTGAATTTTTGGTATTTCTCTGAGAACTTCTAATTTTTTATGAATAGTGAAAAATACTTAAAACAACTTTTTTAATAAAAATAATTTATAGTGATAAATTATAATATTTAGTGGTTTTAAAGTATAATTAGAATATATTTTTAGCATTTTATCCAATGGTGGTCATTAGAATTAATTTAACATTGAAATTGGACATAAACAATTGCCAAACTTTTGATATAAATTGTTTCTTAAAAACACGCTATTTGTTGTAACAGCGGGAATTAATTATGAAATTAATTAATACAACTTATATGTTTGGAATTTTGTAAAATAGACATCATTTTTGAATTTGGAATATCAATTATAGCTTAGGGTTAAATTTTGGCCTTATTCTGAAAAACTTCAATTTTTGATGAATAGTGAAACCACTAAGTGGTTGTTAAAAACTGATTTTTCGTTAAAATGAAATATTACCACTTCTGTGATTTGATTTTCAAAAATCCGACATACATGGTTGTCATTAAGAAGTAAAATGTGGTTCAATGAGATTAAAATAATTTTTTGGTGAATAGTAACTTTTAAGTTCTTAATCGCGATTAGAGGTAATTAAGGTAGTTTAAGGTACAAATGATGTTTTAATAATATGAGATGAGCATGACACTTGTCCTACTCCTATTGGATGAGTAATGGCCGACCAAGACAACCCATGGGTCAACTTGGGGACCCCATGGAGCCACTTTAGTTGGAAAATGACATTAATATATATTTATTTAATGTTAAAATTAAATTGACACAAACATGAGTTATTTTACTAAAAAAGTTTTTAAGTGGGGTTACACAAGTCCAAATTTTGACTATAAATATTCATTAGAAAGCTAAAAAGATTTCCGACATCATAGTAGTTTTTTTATAATTTTTGGACATTAAATAAATTAAATTATTTATGACATCATTATGATGAAGTGATGACCTCAGTATTTAACGATTTAAATAAAATGAGAAGATAATGCAAAATCCAAGGCTTACACTTGTCCAAAGCCTATTGGATGAGGAGATTTAGAAACCTTATCACCTTAGCCTCGAATTATATAAGTTTGGGACCTTTAGAATCCGAAAAGCATTGTGAAATAATGTAACATTTCAATCTTTCCAAAAGTGCCCCTCCTCTCCTCTTATAAAAGGCCCCCACCTCTACCACCTTATTCACACTTCCAAGCCTTTTTGGTTCGGCCAACCCCTGCCCAAATACTCTCCCAACTTCTCTCCCTTCATCCTAGAAGCTTTAATTTAGTCAGAAATACATCCTAAGGAGTCCTTTTGATCAAATCAAAATGAAGAACCCGAAGAAGAGGTAACATTTTCATCACCCTCTTTCAAGTTTCTTTCTTCTTCCACCCCCTCTTTGTTTATTATTTAAATTCTAAAATTATAACTCCAGTATCTTCTATATACTGTGATGTTATTATAAATATGGAACAACCATATTCAGTATTCTACCCATCATTTGAATGACATGTCACCATACGTGCGTACGTACGGCTTACCGTCTCCACGTCGTGGTGTAATTGTTATTCATTATATTATTATTTAGATGGGTATAATAATGATATGTAATTCATGTAAATAAAAAATATAACTTGATAATGATTCTGTATATATGATACACTATCCAATTATATATTATTTTAATATCAAAATAATGATATTGTCGCTCGTGCGTACGTACGGACTACCGTCTCCACGAACGCGATGAGATTCATTCTCCGCCGTATCCATTCAAGTATAATTATCATTTTATGATTTAAAAATAATGTTTAAGGACCTGATATCATTCTGGATATGAATAATATACAACCTATCCATGAAAAACAAGACTTACATGACAAAACATATAAAAGAAAACGAGTAAGTTAACACCCAAAACAACGATAAATCTAAGATATTGTTAACAAAGCAATGTTAAAAGATCATATATGATATCATATGAATGTATATGATTCTTGTATAATTTAATAACAATTATTTCACCATTATACAGGAGGTTATCCTACCCCAAACAAGGAAAAGTACAAGGTAAGGGTTTACTTCACAACCTCTTCATTATCCAAGGTTGTTTATACATAATTATCTACTGGGACCTCGTTATCATCCACATCCATGTTTCTTAAAAATGTCTTTCAAAACATTTTTACTATTAAATGGAAAATGGTTTAAAGTCATTTATACCCTTATACATTTTTGAAAGGAATCTTACCGTTGTTTTCCAAACAATGTACTTTTGACCTTTTTGACAAATTTAAGGTAAGAATGTTTTTTTTACTTATACGGCGGGTGCGGCTATTTTCCGCCATTATAACTTCGTCGAAGCTTCCCTAACAAGCTTATAAGAATATTTTCAAAGTAAATGTATTATTTTATAATTATGGGACTTGTAAATAATTTCAAAAAGGAGAGATATTTCTCTCAAATAGCTTTGATTTCATCCATGTCAACATCCTTTGATGGGTTTTAAGTTTAATTGAAATTGATTTATGATACAAAACTTCCATTGAACATTTTGTGAAATATTTGACTGTGGATGTGTTATTTTATACCATACATAGTTTATGGATAAATTGTTGACATTTCGTATGCAAGTTTTAATACGAATATTTATGTTATGTTTAAACCTATTCATATGAGGAATGTATTGGACTTAATATGTGACGGGTGGAGCCCGCTATAGCTCCTCGATGCATCGGTAGGTCTCATGAGACAACTAGACGTGGAATTGGCCGAGGCCCTTTCCCAATTTGATTTATGGTTTTGGCCGAGGCCTTAATCATTTTAGATGTCTTGGCCGAGGCCTTGACAAAATGTTTCAGAATGTCCGGCATTATACATTCCCTCATTATGAAAGTGGTTATTGATATTGCATGTGATTATTCGGCCAGTAGAATATCCATGTGAAGAAGTGAATGGCATTATCTCATTTTACTTTTTCCATATTATGTTGAAGTTCAAGTTTAAAAGGCTTTTGTTTTAGTTATACATTGCCTTAAATGTTAATGTTTATTTATGAAAGCTTCCGCAATATTGTTATCCTTACTGAGCATCTGAGCTCACCCCTTTCAATGTTTTAAAATTTTCCAGGATGTGAAGAAGTATTTTATGAATGACCTGCAGGGATAGTCAGAAGAGGATATGAGTGTGGACTATGGAGACTTTGTTATTGTAGTTTTTCACTTTATGATGTAATGTAACGTTTACGAATGTATCTATTGTTTCCAAGGCTACTAAACTAATCGGTCTTCCGAGACTTGATCTTTTGTGATCATGCCAATGTTACGAAGTAATGCACCGACTCTGGGTAGCTGGGGTCGGGGCGTTACAAATTATCCTTAGAATTAACTCAAAGAATATAAAAAATATGGTCTTGGGTTCAAGAACCTGAATACTCCATTGGGATATTCCTCTTATTAGTTACACATGATCATGAGTATTATAGTTCACGATGGTAAGATGAGAGGAAGAAAAGAGGGTGAATCGGTGGACACAAAAATAAAAAATGAATGAATATATTAGAAATCTAAATTACTATTGAAAACTAAATTTTTTGAAATGAAATAAAATAAAAAATAAAGGGGGAATATTTGCGGCTGGCCTCCCTCAATGGATATCTCCTCCTTAGTTCCTTGAAGGATTGGATGGGGAATGGGATGCTTTGGGAAAGAGGTGAGGGCCTCCTTTTATAGGCATAATTATACCCCCAAAAGTTTGCACGTTGTAGACCCCATTAATGACCTCTTCACACGTTCCACCCTTCATGAATGTTGTTCATAAGTATCTTGTCCATCCCTCTTCAAAATTCAGCTAATTGGGAAACCGTATGAAGGAGTTATGAATTTTTCATTATCAGTTTCTGTTTCTGGATGAAGCTTTCAGAAAGGTTCCTCCAAAAGTATGTCACTCAATAGCCTCATTAATGTCCTCCAATGTCACGACCCATCCTCGGGGCCCGTGTCGTGACTACCCCAAGCCCGCCTTCCATAGGTCAGGTGCTGGCGACTAGCACCAAGGCGTAAATCCCGGTAAAAAGGGAAGGCATTGCCTTTGTAAAGTAAACAAGCACCACAGAGTACAAGCGGATGAAGTAAACACTAAGTAAAAACTGAATACAACAGTAAGTACAGAATGTAGAAGGGGCCGGAAATACAAGCCCACATGTAAAGTACAACTCGAAAGGGAAAACAACAACTGTAAAGTAAAGCCGCCACGCCGAGCTTTCCTTTGGAAATCCCACCTGAAAGGAGGGTACAGATAGCTCCAGTGATCCTCGGGTCTCGCCGTCCGCTCCGAGCACGTCCCGCCCAGTGGTCCAACTCCAGGTACCGTCCTGCTCTGCAAGCCTCAACCACAATCAACGATGTCCATTGTCTACAACCAACACAACGTAGTACGGGCATAGCCCGTGCAGGGGTGAGTATAAGATACTCAGTAGGGACCCCGAGACCCCTGAAAGTCTCCCAAAAATCCACAAAGGATAAACCACAAAGGAAAGATACAATCACGAAGTAACATCCAACCCTGCTTAGGTATATGACCATACATATACCTAAGTCATCAATTCCAATACGCTCCAACCTCCAAGCCCAAGCACAACTCAGTCCACACATGAAAGTATATGTATTCCACACAGGAAAGAAAACGTAATCCACACAGGATAGCACAACACAATCTATACAGGAAAGCAATAGGATTCAGCTCACACAGGTATACTTCTTCAGAAGATGATAGAGATGATCACTGATCCATCTAAGTCATCAGACCCAAAAAGGATCAATAGGTACTAACCCCCGCAAAGACCCACATAGGATCGGACCCACACAGGATCTGTAGGCACTAGTTCACACAGGACCCCTGAGCGCTGACCCACACAGGATCGGACCCACACATGATCGGTAGCACTGATCCACACAGGATCGCCGAGTTCTGTAGTCGTCGTCGTCGAATCCACTGTGGATCTCTGCACAGTCGTCGTCACAGTCACAGTAGCAGTCGCAGCCAGCTCTAGGGTTCCCACACAGAGCAAGATCGTTCGGGAGGGTCCGCTCCACGAGCCGAGAGGCTGATACATCAACTATCACAAAGTCCAGATTTTATGTATCAAAAAGTTCTGTATCGTCAACGGGAACTCAACGCAACAGACCGCGCGTCAATCGGACGTCCGGTCTGAGAGTTATTGGCTTTTTCGTCCCAGGGGCCTGATTGGTTTTTAAGGAAAAATCAACCCGACCATACTCCACCTGCGTCCAAACCTCGGGCTGAGTATTCCAAAATATCCGTCTCACTAAGAGAAACTCAACAAAGTCGACAGCACGTCAATCGGACGTCCGTAACTCAAGATATGAGTGTTTCCGCTCCGAGGGCCCGGTTGGTTTCGTGTACGAACCAAACCAGACGAACTCAAAGTATTCCAAAACCTTGAGTGCAATATACCGAAATGACCGCCTCAATCCAATGATCGCATCGCTGCTGACGGCGCGTCGTTTGGAGGTCCGTAGCCCGTGCTATGGGCATTTGAACCCAAATAGTCCGATAACGGGGTGTCGGGCCCGGCCTGAGACCCCCCGGTTGGTCCGAACCGGGTAGACCCGCCCCGGACAGGGTCGGCCCGGCCCGGCACCGCCCGGTCCGGCTGGGCGCGGCCCGGACTAGCGCGGACCGGCGCGGCGCGGCCTGGCCCGGCCCGGCCTGGCGGACTGGCCGGGCGCCGGTCCGGCTGGACGCAGCGCGCCCATCGCGCTGCCAGCTCGGCCTTCGGCCGAGCGGTTGAAAAAACGGGGGCGCCTGCCCCCCTTGTGAAACCATGCCCCCCCCTCATTTATGGGGGGCCGTTTTAAGCTGGACGGGGGAATTTAATTCCCCCGGCTTTCCCCTTTTTCCGGCTGGCCCGACCTGGCCGACCTGTTCCTTCTCAACGGGACCGGCAAAGGCCGGTCCCCTTCCGGCTTCCGACACCGGCGGCCCGACAGGCCGCCGGTCACCTTGTTAAAAACGCGGCCCGGAACCGGCCGCGGTCTTTTCCGTCTGGTGCGGTGCGACGGCACCGCGCCCCTCCGCCGTGGCCCCGCACTGGCTGCTGTATTTTCCAGGTATCTCTGATGCGGCACGATGGTGTCGCGTTCTTGTTCTTCATTTCACGGCGCGGCGCGACAGCGCCGCGTATTTTCTTGTCGCAAGGTTCCACATGGTGCGACGACACCTTGTCTCCCGCACCGAACCACAATGAACCAACACGAAAGAAAGGACGAGGGTCGGCCGTGTTCGTGTGGTCCGGCCCCCTCACGTTAATCGTTATCACTTGGTTTTAAACCACAAAGTTCAAATTCGATAACAAATGGTTTTAAACCATGATGATCATTAAGTCGGAATTCTTGAACAACTAAAAATAATTGAAAACAACCCCTACCTCGGTTCAGGAACGGTGTTCGTCAACGACCCGCAGAAGACGAGCGTCGCGGAGGTCGGGCATCGCGGGGAAAGAACGTCGACGTCGCGAAGTGAGGTTTCGAAATCGTTGACGGCGATTTCGTCGCGGAAAACCATCGCGGAAGAGATGTCGCGGAAGAAGAACATTGCGTCGCGGATACGGCGTCGCGGAAGAACGATGTTCTTCGGTGGAGAAGTTCTTCGTTGAAGAACAGTGTTCTTCGCGTTCTTCATCGAGGTTGAAGAAGATGAAGAAAGCTTCCCAATCCTCTCAAGGTTGCAAAATAAACTAACCAAAATAAAATAAGTCCAAGCCTTATTTTATTTACACATCCCAGCCTCTTTGAATTTCAAAGGTTTGAAATTAAGTAACTCATCATAATTAATAACACAAGTTGTAAAATTAATTATAGTGGAGTTATTGGGGAGTTTAAGGGAATTTGAAGAGTTAGGGCCCATGTGGGCCCCACCACACTTAGTCCTCTCGAGGGAGGTTATGTGGATGTGGGTCCCACCTCTAACTCCCTTTGGGAGGAAATAACCAACATAGTTAAAAATAAATTTTGTTCCACAATTTATTTAACTTCTTCTAATTTCCCCAAAAAAAAATTCTCAACTCGCATAAAACGCAACCTCAGAAAAGGTCTCCTTATGAGAATATCGACGTTGCGTGCTCATTGGTGTCCTCAGATTTCAATTCCGAGCACCGGTTCAAAAGATAGAACAACCCGATCGTTCGTTCACTGAACGTACCCGAGCCAAACTTCAGAAAATGATTCCGGGCACACTGGGCCTCAGAATCAGGTGCCGTCAGAAACCGCGCTCTTGTAAAATTACAAAGAAAATTAAGAAAAAATTTCCCTTGAATTTTACGGGTCTTTTCATTACTCCCACCTCAAGGATTTACCTCCCCGTAAAGATACATCAAAACTAGGGTAACAAATGAGGGTACTAAGCACACATTTGAGCCTCCCACTCCCAAGTGCTCTCCTGGAGGTTCCCGTGCTGCCATCTGATGCGCACTAGAGGAATCGACCGTCCACATAGGACCCGCTCCTGTTGATCCTCGATATCCATCGGAACCTCCGTAAAAGTCGTCCCATCGTCAACGTCATGCTCCCCATGGTCAATGATGTGCATCGGTTCGTGCACATATCTCCTCAGCTGAGATACGTGGAAGATGTCGTGCACCCGGTGCAACTGAGGTGGTAGAGACAGGCGATAAGCCACCTCGCCAATCCTGATAAGGACCTAGAATGGACCGATGAGCGCGGGGATAACTTGCCGCCACGACCAAATCTCTGTAAACCACGTCGAGGTGAGACACACAAGAAGACGTGGTCTCCATCCTCGAACTCTAGTGGCCTCCGCCTCCTGTCAGCGTATGACTTCTTCCGGCTCTGAGCTGTCCTCATCCGCTCCTAGATGACCTGGACCTTCTCTGTCGTGGCCTGGAACATCTCTGGTCCCACATGTGCTGACTCTCCAGGGTATGTCCTTCACAAAGGAGATCTGCAAGGTCGGTCGTACAACGCCTCGTATGGTGCCATCCCGATGGTGGAGTGGTAGCTGTTGTTGTACAAAACTCCACCAAGGGTAGGTGGTCCTCCCAGCTACGACCCATGTCGAGGACACATGCGCAGAGCATGTCCTCGAGAGTCTGAATGGTCCTCTCTGTCTGACCATCTGTTTGAGGGTGAAAGGCTGTGCTCAGACGTAGCTGCGTCCCGAACGCCTCCTGCAATCCCTTCTATAGCCGGGAAGTAAAACGAGCATCTCGATCGGAGACGATAGATGATGGCACACCGTGAAGACGAACAATCTCATGAACGTAAACGCATCCCAAGCTCTCCACTGAGCCTTGCTCTCTGATGGGTAAGAAGTGAGCCGACTTGGTGAGTCAGTCGACAATCACCCAGATGGAGTCGTGACCTCTGGAAGTGCGTGGAAGTCCAGTCACGAAGTCCATAGATATACCGTCCCACTTCCACTCAGGGACCTCCTAGGGCTGTACCAAGCCTGCTGGTACCTAGTGATCAGCCTTCACCTGCTGGAAGGTAAGGCATCGAGAAATGAACTCCGCCACAGCCTTCTTCATGCCCGACCACCAGTGCTGTCGTCTGAGATCCTGGTAAATCTTTGCCACTCCAGGATGTAACGCCAAAGGAGATGTGTGAAAATATATCATTACCTCCTCCCATAAAGCGACTGGTACCATGGTACTTCCTCTGAAAAGGATGTCGTTCTATGCTCCAAAGGAAAAACCATCAGGTGCCTGTCTTGAGGATATCTGTGCACGTCGCGTCTCACAGTCAGTGTCTCCACACTGTGCCTCTATGACCCGCTGCAGAAGTGGAGGAGTGACTGTGAGAGACTGAAGGAAGGTTGCTCCATCCCTATCCACGAAGGATATCTGCAAAGAGGCTATCTGCTCCGTCGCCTCCTCAAGTAGCTGAATACTCGTCCTCCTGCTGAGGGTATCGGCTACTACGTTCCCCTTCCCAGGAGTATAGACTATCTCAAAGTCATAGTCCTTGAGGAACTCGAGCCATCGCCGCTGTCTCAGGTTCAGGTCCTTCTGCGAGAAGATGTACCTGAGACTCTGATGATCAGAAAAGACTGTAAAGCGCTCGCCCATCAGATAGTGTCGCCATGTCTTCAGAGAGAAGGCCACTACTGCTAACTCCAGGTCATGGGTAGCGTAGTTCTGCTCATGCAGCCTCAACTGGTGTGATCCATAGGCGATCACTGCCCGCTCCTACATCAGGACACATCCAGGTCCAGTCCCTGATGCATCGCAGTAGACTACGTATCCTACTCCCTCCTCAGGAAACATCAAGATAGGGGCACTGGTCAATCTCTGCCTCAGCTCCTGGAATCTCTGCTGACATTTTTCTGACCACACGAAGGGTTTTCCCTTCTTCGTCAAAGCTGAGAGTGGTGCTGCAACTCTGGAGAAGTCTGGCACGAATCTCCGGTAGTGTCCAGCTAGTCCCATGAAACTCCGCACCTCCGTCACGCCCCTGGGTGGCCCCCAAGCTAACACTGCCTCTATCTTCGCAGGATCCACTGCAACTCCCACCTCAGAGATGTCGTGTCCCAAGAAGTGGACCTCACGTATCCAGTACTGGAACTTCGAGAGCTTACCATAAAGCTGGTGCTCTCGGAGTGTGTCTAGTATAACCCGTAAGTGGTAGGCGTGCTCCTCCTTAGTCGTCGAGTAGATAAAAATATCGTCGATGAAGACCACGACAAATCGATCGAGGTATGGCTGAAAGATCCTGTTCATGAGGGACATGAACACTGCTGGAGAATTGGTTTCACCGAAAGGCATAACCAAGAAATCATAGTGGCCATACCGACATCTGAAGGCCATCTTCTGCACGTCCTCGTCTCTAACTCTGAGCTGATGATAGCCTGGCATGAGGTCTATCTTCGAGAACCACCGTGCTCCCTTGAGCTGATAAAAGAGGTAATCAATCCTCGGTAGCAGATACTTGTTCGTCACTGTCACCTGGTTTAGGCGACGATAGTCAACACAAAGTTTCAAGCTCCCATCCTCCTTCTTGGCGAACAAAATCGGGGAAGCCCAGGGTGAAACACTGGGTCGGATGAACCCCTTTCCCTGAAAGTCCTCCAACTGTACCCGTAGCTCTCGAAGCTCGGTGGGGGCCATCCGATATGCTGGAGTCGATATCCGAGCTGTACCTGGATATAGGTCAATATAAAAGTCTACCTCTCTGCAAGGAGGTAACCCTGGAACGTCGTCGGGAAAAACGTCTGCAAAATGATCCACCACTGCAGGAAAACCAGGACTCTGCACGTCAACTGCTCCTAGGATGAGGCTAGCCAACTGATGAGTGATGGGCTGTCCTCTCCTCTGCGGAATTCCATCATGTGCTGCAAAGGCTCCCTTCTCGCCGGTGAAGGTGAACCTGCTCCCATCGGTGCGTACACATCGCACATTGCTCCTAAAACAGTCAATCTGTCCATGGACCATAGATAACCAATCCATTCCCAAGCTGACGTCGTAAGGCCTCGACGCTTCTACAAGAAGATCCCAGCCAAAGCTCTTTCCTTCTAGAGTAAGCTCACACTGCCGGCACTAGTGCGTAATCGTCGAGTCTGCTCCCGTAGGAGTCTCTAGCCGTAAGGATCAAGCCAATGGCTCTGTCGGAATCTCCGAGCTCCGAACAAGGGCAGCAGCTATGAAAGAGTGACTCTCTCCTGTGTCTATAAGTACTGCAGAAAGTGTGGAATAGACACAGATATTACCTCCAATCATCTCTGGCACGCTGTGGTCATAGGCCTCCACTTCCTGGAGCTGTGCCTGTCTCTGCCCGCCAGATCCCTGTGGTCGGGGTGGACCTCCTGGTGGTGGTGGTGGTAAAGCCTCAAAGCGTCGCCCACCACCTGCTGCTCGGCCAACTCCCCTTCCTCGTCCGCCTCCTCCCTACGGACCGCCACGGTCGACCCTCTACCTCTGGCTCGGTGGTCCCTCAACCGTCTGCTGATCCTCGGCACGGCGGGTCGGGCAGTCACGATCCATGTGGCCCTGCCCACCGCACGAGTAGCACTGTCTGCCTGTCGAAAGACTGGATCCGCGCTGTGTGCCCCGCACTGCTGAGCCAGTGTCCTGAGGTCGTCTGCCTGAGGGTCTAGTCTGCCTGGACCGCTGAGTCATCTGTCGACTGCCTGCTGCAGAAGAATCTGCCACGTGCCGCCCTACGGTGGGTCTCGGTGCTGGTGTAGACTTAGCAAGAAAGCTCTCGATCAAAAGTTCGCGCTCCAGTACTCCCGTCTGAGTCGGTATGCTGAGGGAGATCATCGATGCTCTGATCTCGTGTCTTAATCCCTGCTCGAAGGTCTGGGCCCGAAAGAATGGGTCATGTACCATGTCGGTCGAGTAGCGCGAGAGATCGGTAAATCTTTCCGAGTACTGAGTGACCGTCATGCTGCCCTGCCACAGCTGAAGAAGCTCCTGAATGTGCACCGCACGGAGGGTGGCTGGGACTAACTCCGAGCGGAAGAGACTCTCAAAGTCTGTCCAAAGTAGAGATGCCTAATCGTGCACCTAGAGCATCAAGCTCCACCATCGACCCACTTCTGCGTGCAGTAGGCTCGCAACGAGGATCACCATGAGGTCTACTGGTGTCCTCACTATCCTAAAAACTCGTACGACTACCTCCAGCCAGTCCTAGGCTGCCTGGGGGTCAGTCTCCATGCGGAACCTGGGTGGTCACTGGCGTTGGAACTCATGCAGTGCATTGAGGCGATGTGCATCATCAGCGGCTGGTTCTGGAAGTATCGGTGGCTCGGCGGGTAGTGCTACCGCCGGTGACACTGCTGACAAAGGGCCCTACACCGAGGCCTCGTCGCTCGGTGGGCTGTCGTCATGCTCGACTCTCGGAATCCTAGCTGGATGCCGTCGTGGGGACATCCTGAAAAGGAAACAGGTGCGCCACGATCAGAACAGTATACCTAGTGAGCTGATACAATGTAATCACAAAGAAAACTTGAAACACACACGCAATCAATGTTTTCGTGCATTAAGTCGGAAATCCGAAGTCAGGGTCCTGGTGTACGGATATGTCGGCCGCCGCACCAACACTAGACTCCCTGGACTGATAAGCACACTCAATACGCTAAAAACTATTTCTTCACATAGAAAAGATCAGAGTTCGCGGTAGAAACGAACTCCTCTGATACCAATTTGTCACGACCCGTCCTCGGGGCCCGTGCTGTGACTACCCCAAGCCCGCCTTCCATAGGCCAGGGGTTGGCGACCAGCACCAAGGCGTAAATCTCGGTAAAAAGGGAAGGCATTTCCTTTGTAAAGTAAACAAGCACCACAGAGTACAAGCGGAAGAAGTAAAAACTAAGTAAAAACTGAGTACAACAGTATGTACAGAAAGTAAAAGGGGCCGGAAATACAAGACCAACTGTAAAGTACAAATCGAAAGGTAAAACAACAACTGTAAAGTAAAGCCGCTACGCCGAGCTATCCACTGGAAATCCCACCTGAAGGGAGGGTACAGATAGCTCCACTGCTCCTCGGGTCCCGCCGTCCGCTCCGAGCACATCCCGCCCAGTGGTCCACCTCCACGTACTGTCCTGCTCTGCAAGCCTCAACCACAATCAACGATGTCCGTCGTCTGCAACCAACACAATGTAGTGCGGGCATAGCCCGTGTAGGGGTGAGTATAAGCTACTCAGTAGGGACCACGAGACCCCTGAAGGTCTCCCAAAATCTACAAAGAATAAACCACAAAGGAAATATACAATCACGAAGTAACAACCGACACTGATAAGGTATATGACCATACATATACCTAATTCATCAATTCCAATACGCTCCATCCTCCGAGCCCTAGCACAACTCAGTCCACACAGGAAAGTATACGTATTCCACACTGGAAATAAAACGTAATCCCCACAGGATAGCACAACACAATCCACACAGGAAAGCAATAGGATTCAGCTCACACAGGTATACGTTTTCCGAAGATGATAGAGATGATCTCTGATCCATCTAAGTCGTCGGACCCACAAAGGATCGATAGATACTAACCCCCGCAAAGACCCACACAGGATCAGACCCACACAGTATCTGTAGGCGCTGGTTCACACAGGACCGCTGAGCGCTGACCCACACAGGATCAGACCCACACAGGATCGGTAGCACTGATCCACATAGGATCGCTGAGTGCTGTAGTCGTCATCGTCGAATCCACTGAGGATCTCTGCACAGTCGTCGTCGCAGTCACATTAGCAGTCCCAGCCACCTATAGGGTTCCTGCACACAGCATGCTCATTCGGGAGGGTGTTCTCCACGAGCCGAGAGGCTGATACATCAACTATCACAAAGTCCATAGTTGATTTATCCAAAATTTCCGTATCGTCAACAGGAACTCAACGCAACAGACGGCGTGTCAATCGGACGTTCGGTCTGAGAGTTATTGGCTTTTTCGTCCCAGGGGCCCGGTTGGTTTTTAAGGCAAAACCAACCCGACCGTACTCCACTTGCGTCCAAACCTCAGGTGGAGTATTCCAAAAGATCAGTCTCACTAAGAGAAACTCAACAATGTCGATGACACATCAATCAGACGTCCGTAACTCAAGATATGAGCGTTTCCGCTCCGAGGGCCCGGTTGGTTTTGTGTACGAACCAACCCGTCCGAACTCAAAGTATTCTAAAACCTTGAGTGTGATATACCGAAACGACCATCTCGATCCAAGGATCGCATCGCCGCTGACGGCGCGTCGTTTGGAGGTCCTTAGCCTGTGCTATGGGCATTTGAACCCAAAACGTCCGATAACGGGGTTTCAGGCCCGGCCCGTCCCGGCCCGAGACCCCCCGGTTGGTCCGAATCGGGTCGACCCGCCCCGGACAGGGTCGGCCCGGCCCGGCCCGGCCCGGCCTGGCGGACTGGCCTGGCACCGGTCCGGCTGGACGCAGCGCGCCCAGCGCGTTGCCAGCTCGGCCTTCCGCCGAGCGGTTGGAAAAACGGGGGGGTGCCTGCCCCCCTTGTGAAACTGTGGCCCTCCTCATTTATGGGCAGTCGTTTTAAGCTCGCTGGGGGATTTTAATTCCCCCAGATTTCCCCTTTTTCCAGCCGGCCCGACATGGCCGGCCGGTTCCTTCTCAACGAGACCGGCAAAGGCCGGTCCCCTTCTGGCTTCCGACACCAGCGGCCCGGCTGGCCGCCGGTCAGCTTGTTCCGCCGCGGCCAGGAACCGGCCGCGGCCTTCACCGTCCCGCGCGGTGCGACGGCACCGCGCCCCTCCGCCGCTTCCCTTCACTGGTCGTGGTATTTTCCGGGTATCTCCGACGCGGCGTGACGGCGTCGCGTTCTTGTTCTTCATTTCACGGCGCGGCGTGACGGCACCGCGCATTTTCTTGTCGCAAGGTTCCGCATGGTGCGCCGACACCTTGTCTCCAGCACCGAACAACAAAGAACCAACACGAAAAAAAAGGAGGAGGGTCGGCCGTGTTCGTGCGGTCCGGCCCCCTCACGTTAATCGTTATCACTTGGTTTTAAACCACAAAGTTAAAATTAGATAACAAACTGTTTTAATCCTTGATGATCATCAATTCAGAATTCTCGAACAAATAAAAATAATTGAAAACAACCCCTACCTCGGTTCAGGAACGGTGTTCGTCAACGAGCCGCAGAAGATGAGCGTCGCGGAGGTTGGGCGTCGCGGGGAAAGAACGTCAACGTCACGAAGCGAGGATTCGAAGTCGTTGACGGTGATTTCGTCGCGGAAAACCGTTGCGGAAGAGATGTCGCGGAAGAAGAACGTTGTGTCGCAGATACGGCGTCGCGGAAGAACCGTGTTCTTCGGCGGATAACTTCTTCGTTGAAGAACGGTGTTCTCGGCGTTCTTCGTCGAGGTTGAAGAAGATGAAGAAAGCTTCCCAATCCTCTCAAGGTTGCAAAAGAAACTAACCAAAATAAAATAAGTCCAAGCCTTATTTTATTTACACATCCCAACCTCTTTGAATTTCAAAGGTTTTAAATTAGGTAACTCATCTTAATTAATAACACAAGTTGTCAAATTAATTAGAGTGGAGTTATTGGGGAGTTTAAGGGAAGTTGAAGAGTTAGGGCTCGTGTGGGCCCCACCACACTTAATCCTCTCAAGGGTGGTTTTGTGGATGTGGGTCCTACCTCTAACTCCCTTTGGGAGGAAATAACCAACAATGTTAAAAATAAATTGTGTTCCACAATATATTTAACTTCTTCTAATTTCCCCCAAAACTAATTCTCAACCCGCATAAAACACAACCTCGGAAAAGGTCTCCTTATGCGAATATCGACGCTGTGAGATCATTGGTGTTCTCAGATTTCAATTCCGAGCACCGGTTCAAAAGTAAGAAAAACCCACTCGTTCGTTCACTGAACGTACCCGAGCCAAACTTCAGAAAATGATTCCTGGCACACCGGGCCTCGGAATCAGGTGCCGTCAGAAACCACGCTCTTGTAAAATACAAAGAAAATTAAGAAAAAAATTCCCTTGAATTTTACGATTCTTTACATCCAAAATCCCAATTATTTATTGTAGAGGCATCCCTATCTGTCCTCGTGGTATCCCAGGTGGAAACACATCATTTAGATCTGTGTAGGCCGTGTTTGATGTCTGTTACCTTAGGTGGGTCCACTCTGTCCGCCCAGATAAATTTCAAACTTCAATAAATTTTTAGACCCTTCATATGGCCGAATCAGCTCCTTGTCCAGCAGACAAAGTTGAAGGAAATAAAATATGGATTCTAACAAAATTTGAATTAGAAAATGCGGAAATATAATTTTACAGAAATGACCAAACTACCCTCGACGTAAAAATCGGTCTAAAATCCTGAATTAGGCATTTTTCACATTTGGGCTCAAAATAACACTAAAACCTAAAAACATGACAATTACCGTTTCAATAAATATTTTTTGGGATTATAAACAATGATTTACATTATAAAATATATGAAAATGTGAGCTTCATCACTCCCCCACACATAAACATTACACTCCTGGGCAATCATCTTACATCCAAATCAATTTCCACACAACAACTAAAAATGAGAAAATATCAATGATCTTATCCAAAATATAATTCCATCATGTATCATATACGAAAAAAACCTCTCTTATTTTTATTTCAGTGATTAAAATTTATTTAACCTCATAAATCAATTCATGGACCAATCACAACCTACCTCACATTGAATTTTATGTCACTCTTCACTCAATAGAAATTGAATCAAGAGTTATACTCATACTTGAAAATCGCATGAATCACCATAGGTTTGTGAAAATTCTCATTTCTCCACAGCGTGGAACATGAAAATGAATTTAATCATGAGGGATTTAAATAAAGGTTAAAATGATTCTGTGGCCTAGGGTTGGAGGGAAAATGATTGAAAAATGTTCTAAGCTAGAAAGAGAAGGATAGAATTTTAAGTACAATGCATGATTTAATCAAGGGAAAACAAGGGAAGTTCCCCTCTTAATCACACTTGAAAATGTGAAAAACAACACCACCGTCTTTTTATGACATGGTAGATGAACCAATAAGTGATTATAATGAATGATATCATCTAAGTTATCCTCTCTTTTTTTAAAGCTCTAGAAAGGCACAACTTTTTTTTCTTTTTGTTATTTTTTTCACGGAGGATGAGCTGAAAATTGAATACAATGAATGAATGACAATTCATGACCTTGATTTTTGAGAGGGACATGATTCATAAAATAATGTAAAATGAGGAATTCAAGATCATCACCATTTCTTTTATTTTCTTTTTTTAAAGGAGAAATGGATGAAATAAATAAAGCACAATGAAATGATGACACGTGGCCAATTCTCTTATTATCCACTGCCCAAAGTATTTACACACACCTCACACCACCCATAAATGATACACATCACAAGGAACACACACGAAAGGCCCTTCCTCCACACTCAAACTTGAAATAACCATTCAAAAATACTAAAAGTGCGGGTAGGTATGGAAAAATTTGCATGTAATGTGGCTTCAAACTATAAGGTAATTCATGGCATATAAGTGATTTTTAAGGATAAATTTTAAGGTGGGTCTCAAGATAAAATTTTTCTAGCCAAATAGATTCCTCAATAATTCTAAATACATTCCATGAAATACAATGTTTCGAAAGAGAATTATTCACAAATTCTGGTTCTCACACAAAATTTATGTTTCCCTCAAGAAAGTGTGGGTATTATGAAAAATATAAAAAAGTGGCTAAGAATAACTCACAGGATTGGAAAAATATTTTGAGTCTGTGTTTCATGGTAATGGATTTCAAAAATAAGTCAAACTCAAAAAAATGATTTATAATCTAATTTAAGAAAATTGTTTTCACATCAACAATCATTTAAAATCCATTATTTCAAAAATCATTTCAACTCTTTAAAAATAAATTGATGTGTGAAAAGTGATAATAATATTCAATAAAGCTCAAAAGTCCTATAATTATAATAAAAAGAATGAAAAGAACACAAGATGAACTAAGTAGGTTGACACTCCCCCAAACTTAAATTTAACTACCCATTATTTCAACTCAACAAAATATAAATATAAAGGTAGAAAATCAAAGGGATGAAAAATATACAACCTGACATTATTTTAGAATTGGATTACTTGAGTTAAGCTCTTAGAAGCAGCCACTTTAAGACTACAAGAATGTAATGAATATAAATAAGAAAAATATATATAAAAAGAATGAAAAAAGTAAAAGAAAATAGATAATGTTTGGTTTAGACCCCTAAGCGGGTGCTAGGTTTTTACTGTCCCTTGTCAGGCAGTTTCAGTGGTTTATACCCAATCACAAGTTGGATGTGGTTTATTTGAGATGAACCACCACATATGAGTTTTCCCAATGCCCATGATTAAACACTGAACGTATAGAACCCCAAATAAGATAAGAATGTTCCCAACCCCAGAGAAATAATACAAAAGAAATTTTAGTTTCAAAGTGGGAGGGAATAAAAGATAAGGGTGCTTTTTGTTAACTTCGGTGGTGTCCTCCTCCTTGTGATATTAAAGTTTATATAGAGGAGGTAGTAACACCATCACCAGCTTCTTCGGCTCTTCTTCCTTGATTACCAAAACATTGGTGGTCTCATCATCAATATCCAAGGCCCGATCCATTTGTGCTATATCAGAAATATCTAGAAAGGAGAAGTTAGAAAACAATTCAGTTTGAATAAAATTAAAACATGACGAATCAATAAAGAAATCATCCCTTTCAAGTAAGTCAACTTGGAAATTGATTTCTTCTGATTGGACTACTGGCAACTACATCTCAGTGGGTGCATCGCCTTCTTCATCTTCCAAAGCAAGAGTGAGGTCAAAAGGTACTGATTGTTCAATATCAAGAATGGGAAGATAAGGTTTCATGTTATCTTTGACAAAGTTATTCCATGATTCTTCCAAAAAAATGTTGACCTCTCATTAGTGCATCAGTTGGAATGTGTACTTCTGGGGCCTCCTTGAGCAATGTTTGAGTGCGGGATGATGTGATAAGTTCCTTTAGAAGTTCATTCTAACCTGCCTCAGGTTCTTAACAAAAAATGTGATTGGTGAAATCTCTTCCACCACTCATTCTGGTTCAGGTTCCAGCTCAGGTTCTGGCTCAGGTCAGGTTTTTCCTGGGATGTGCGTACATATTCTGCAATTAATTCTATTTGGCTATCCAGGTTTTTCACCATATCACTAATCCTATAAAATTTATCATCATGTTCATTGTAATCATTTTCTTCCAATTCATATTGGTCAGTCCATGCATAATAATCATAATTTGAATACATCATGAATGCAGAAGATTTTTTTAGTTATTGAAATTTATGACTTTTTTGTTGTTTTTTTGAAATGAAAGGAGAATTATTTACTAAAAGTGAATAAAAATATTTAATTAAAACAACTTTTCTCCCCAGAAATGGCGCCAATTTGATGAATCGTTGTAATGTGCGCTCTCAAAAATATTTATACTAAATGCAGCACATGGGCTGAACAAGGTCGTTCTCTTGAGGAGATTTTGTGGTTAATAAATCACACTTCTAGTCCACCTAATCTAATTATTATTTTTTAAATATTTTATGAAATAAATGTAATTTAATAAAATAAATGAAATTCATAAATCATAAGAAACTAAAATATAATTCTAAATTACCATGAAATGCTAAATAGAATGTAATTAGGGAAGAAAGGAAGTTCTCCCGAGAGAATATTCAGGGAGCACCTTCATTGGCCAGCTTCAAATATTCTTAGTGTACACACTCCATCACACGTGTGAACACCTTATTCTACCCCGGTTGTGAATGAAAAGCCTACTTAGAAATTTCCAACAACACCATCCATCCACCTCCTCAATCGATGGAAAATGGTTGTAGATTGGGAAGATAACCTTTAAACAACCACAGTGAGGATTACACCCTCTATAAATTATGCTTAGAATTAACTCCAAGAATATTAAAAATATTTTCTTTGGTTCAAGAACCTGATTACTCCCTAGGGATATTCCTTTTATTAGTTACTCATGATCATGAGTATTATAGTTCACGATTGTAATATGAGAGGAAGAAAAGAGGGTGAATCGGTGGACACAAAAATAAAAACAATGCATGAATTTATTAGAAATATAAATTACAATTGAAAACTAAAAATAAAAAAAAGAAATAAAATAAAAAGAAAGGGGGAAGATTTGCGGCCGACCTCCCTCAGTGGAGATCTCCTCCTTGGTTCTTGAAGGAATGGATGGGGAATGGGATGCTTTGGGAAGGAGGTGAGGGCCTCCTTTTATAGGTAGAATTCTACCCCAAAAAGATTGCGCGTTTTCGACCCCATTAATGACATCTTCACGCGTTCCACCCTTCATTAATGTTTTTCATAAATATCTTCTCCATCCATCTTCATGTTTCAGCTAATTTGGAAACCGTATGAAGGAGTTATGAATTTTTCATTATGGATTTCTGTTTCTGGACGAAGCTTCTAGGAAGGTTCCTCCAAAAGTATGTCGTTCAATAGCATCTTTAATGACCTCCAAATTCCCCCATATTTATTTTAGAGACGTCACTATCTGTCCTCATGGTATCACATGTGGAAACACATCATTTAGATCTGTGTAGGCCGAGTTTGATGTCCGTTACCTTGGGTGGGTCCACGCTGTCTGCCCGGGAAAATTCCCATATGCAATGAATTTTTAGACCCTTTATATGGCCGAATCATATCCTATTCTAGATGACAAAGTTGAAGGAAATAAAATAAGGATTCTAAAAAAAATTTAATCAGAAAATTCAGAAATATAATTTTACAGAAAGTACCAAAATACCCTTGACGTAAAAATCTGTCTAAAATCCTGAATTATGCATTTTTCACATTTGGGCTCAAAATAACACTAAAACCTAAAAACATGACAATTACCCTTAAAATAACACTTTGTTTTTGAGATTATAAAAAATGATTTACAGTATAAAATATATGAAAATTTGAGCTTCATAACACTCTCAGGGGACGACTTACAATAGTTTTTTCCCAATAAGTTCTTCCCCTCTAGCTCACACCCAATTTCAATCCAGGAGCCTATAAACATAAAATTGGGATGGATGAATGTGGTTGAGTACAAGGTGAGGTTCATAGAAGTTACCTGCAACTCTCTTAACATGATAAAAGAAAAACAACTTCCGAGAACAGAATTTTGAAAGGGAATCTATTGAGATATACATGGTATAATTGTTTCCTTATTAATCACACCTATGTTGGCATTCTGGAGTGGGAACTATTGATAGAGATCATTATATTAGAGGGAAAAAACATAGATGGAGTTGAAAATGGCATCCATAGTACTGATTCATCTACAATTATTAGTGGGTTCTAGTTGATGGGATCTCGATGCAGAAGAATCTATCATGAGAAGGATTCAGAACATGGTTATATAGTGATGGGGAATCATAAATCATAATGGAATCACAGGGAGGTCCAGGGATATTATTTTGATTTGGGAGGTGATAAGGAACGAGACTTCTAGAAAATCCGTGCTGAGAAGCCCTGTCAGATAGTTCATGTACCACCACTGCAGAGGAAAACCCATGATTAGCAGCCTCCCAGTTGTGGATAGGGTGGTCCAGAGAGAGGTTTATCTCATATGGGAGTAGTAAGAGATGAGGTTCGAGGAAGGAGTTATATGTTCATCCCACCACCACATTGAGGTGACCCAAATTAGGCTTAGGGGGCTTGAAGTGGAGTTTGTAGAAACATCTTGCTAGGGATATCATTGATCCAACAGTGCATGAGATGATATGAGGTACAATTTTTGTGTTTTATATTATTTCCTCAGTACTACTAGTCTCATGTACGAACCATTGTTTTATATCAATACTCCTAGTGAGAGAGTTAGAGTACCCATTATGTGAACTATCATGACATATTCAACTTTATGTTTTTATATGGAATGCTTCTTCTGTAACATTAATCTATCAGTAGTGTGAGCTACCATTTGAAGCCGAAAGTTTCAAATGTGACCTTTTGATCCTCATGATGGAACTCTACGAAATCATCTTAGTTTTGGATTTTTTTTCCAGTTACTGGGAAAAAAAATTATTTCCATCCTAGACTAGTCATATGTCTCCACACTAATGGAACGTGACTATCCTTTTATAGTTAACAAGATCTCTTGGGAAGGAATGTGGGTTTAGTTAGTAGGATGTTGCATCCCATCACCCAATAGTTTGTAAGTGTTTACCATTATGAAATAGGCTCTTGAGGCATCTGTATTCCTCCATTTATTAAGTATTATATGGAAGTCTTCCCTGAAGAAGTTCGAGGACAATATCTGATCCAGGAGATGTATATTTTCTTCGAAATTCATTGATGGACATCATTTATTATCATATTCATCATATATTATTGAACCTACGAAGCTCTGAGAGATATTATTGTAGTTGGAGGAACTTCTTAAGAAAGGAATTATTAGACCTTGTGTATCCCCTTTGGGAATCTGGAATGTTGTTCATGAAAAATGAGGATGGGGGATTATGGAATTGCACGGATTATTATTTCCTAAACTGTTACATGTGAAATAAAAATAAACTTTTCCAATAATTGATGGCCTCTTTGAGTTTTTGTGTGGGGTGATATATTTCTTGAATATTTATCTTAGGTCTCGTTATCACCATATTTTGGTTCGTGAGTCTGATATTCTAATGTTGTAATTTCTATTTCACTACAGATAGTTTGACTTCATAGTGATTCTCTTTGGTGGGAAAGGCCCTCTCCATATTTATGGATTTTTTAAACCATGAATTATTGACATACATAGAATTTTTTTTCATTGTCACAATCAATGACATACTTGTCTAGTATTAATTAGAGGAGGAGCATTCATAGAACATAATGATGGGTCTAGATTTTAATTTTAGAGAACCAACCTTATAGAATGTTATAAATGTTCCATTTTTGGATTTATGAAGTTCACACTATAAGGAATGTCATTTCAAAGCATGCATTATGCATAAATAGGTAAATGATCGAAGAAATATGTGCTTTGAAACCACCCATTAATGTGAAGATAGTGCATAGATTTTATTTCCAAGTGGGGTACTATAAGATATTCGCGACAGTCTTCTCCAAAATCACATCCCCTTTGACTGCCCTGATGCGAAAGGGTAACCATTTATCTAGTATGAGTAGTGCCAAAGTATATTTGAGGAGATGAGGTAGAGTCTGAAAAGTTGTCTCATGTTGAGACTAGAAATGGAATAAATTACGTTCAATGTGTAATATGATGCCTTAGTAGATTTTTTTGGACAGTGTGTTGATGTATTGGTAGGTTTTTATCACATTAGTGTTGAGGTAGATGACACACCATGAGTATAACAACACAACTCATGTCCTATAGATGTAAGTTTTAGTCTTTACCCTAAGAGTATATAGACAATATCTTATCAGAGAGTACATTGTGGTTTTCTGATACCACTAGATTCCTATGTATGTCTTCACCAAGAGAGAATTGAATATGAGATATCAACTATGGTTGGAGTTCCTACATGAAAATGATTTGAGAGAGTAAATAATATACAAAAGGTAATCATTTTATATTGTTAACTTTGTATTATGTCCTGTGATTGCTTAAGGAAGGAAGCTTCAGAGAAGTTAGCTTCCCTACAGGTGGCCCGAGTGGAGTGGGAGGGTACAACCTTTCTTCCTTATATGGTGTTGAATCCTTTACTCCTCGAGTGTGAGAGAGAGTCACAGCTGCGAGACAACTGTTGAAAGGTCTTATGTGATCATATACCAATATGTAATGAAATTAATGTATATTTAGAAGGATGGAATCATGCCACCATGATCCAGATATGAATAGCAATTCCACTCATGGTACAGGGGGAGGTGATGTCATAGTTCCACACTTCTCCTCTAGCTATACATCCATGTGAGGGGAATATGTACAGGGAACATCAGAGGTAGTTTTCGTTTTTGGAATGAAACAAATTCCAGCTAATTTCGTCTCTCGATGCATTAGTTGTCATTAGGTTAAAAGTGACCACCATGTCCCGAAAGGATTTTTTATCCTCTTGAGATGCCATATTGAAAGTGGGATGTTTTATCCACGGATTTCATTAAATGGAATCCACACATAGTAAAAATCCCTAACACCATCCAGGTGATTTTTGTTCGACTCATGAAATTGGTGCACTTTCTTTCTAACAAAGAGAATAGATTAGTGGGGTGTTTAGGATTTTTTTACGTATGAGAGAGAATTATCCTTTATGGGTACCCTTAATGACTACATCTGATCTTGATACGTGGTTTATGTCAATATTTTTTAGTGTCCTACAAAAGGAATTTGGGAACAATGTGTGGGAGAGTATACCCTTTCACCCCAAAAATGATAGCTAAATCGATTGTCATCCAAGTGCCAGAGGATAAGATGAGGGATTATGTGTTATACTTATAATAGAGAACGAAGGATCATATATCCTTGGAAGAGTTTTTCTACAATGATTGCTACCCTATACCACCAGCATTTATCCTTCTGTGGTCCTATACAGAAATCCCAATAGGAATCAATTGGGTATGATATAGGATGGTGAGACATCTCCTTTTGGCCTAGAGTAGGTAAAAGTGACAACATAGTAAGTACAAGTTATCCTTGAGTGGATGAAGATAACATAGATTAGAGATAAATCCTTTGAAGACCATCCTTGTAGTCCATTGGAGTTTTACGAGGGTGTTTATTTTTTCTTATGATTCTCCCCATGATGAAGAATATGGTTGCTCAGAATGGGAGGACAGCTATCCATAAGGCTGTTTAGGATGTTTGATATAATGGAAAGTTCCATGTCACACACTTAAGAAAGTATTTTCTATATCCATATTTATTAAAAATGTTTTAATTTTTTTTATAATTATAGAGGATATATAATAGAGAAATATTTACTTATATATTAATTTTTTTCATGTTTTTTGAATGAAATATAATTTTTATTATCCAAAATAGTTACTTCATAACTTTTTTTATGAAATTGGGAAAGGAATTGTTATTAACCTGTATGACATAATAGAATAACTCATCATTATGAAAACTCGATTAATTGAGTCATCCTTTAAGAAAATATATTGTTATAATTCTGTAAAATATTTTATATAACTATTATAATGTTTATAGATTTTTGAAAATGAATTTAAAATGGAAATGGGTAATTTCCATGATAAATATTCCATGTAATATTTTGAATAGATTTTAATTAGAAAATAAAACCTTGGATGTTATGGATTTCCTAAAAATTATTTTTTTATTTCTATCACATATAATCCTTGTTTAATATCACATAGAAAATTTTAGGATAACACATTCGATTTGTTAATCCCTCAATTAAATTCATTATGATTTTTTTATTGGTGGTTCTATGATCCTGGGTTTTAAGACAGAAATATTATGTTCGATTTCATACATGATATGCCACACTAAGATTAAACAAACAACTAAATATTGTGATTGAAATATTACCTTATTAATCTAGCCATTATAATGGTTGGAATGAAATTTATTTAATTAATTAAAAAAATTTGTTTTATACATGTATATAAATAAGATGATTTTATAATTTAATCCAATTTGGTTCATTGAATCAATTATTAATTGAAATTGAATATAAAAACATTGTGAACTTTTGAATGTTTTTCTTTCCAAAACCTGTTATATCGATCTATCAATGGGACTAACATTAAATTATTTTTTTCACTTATGTGGAATGTATTTTAAAAAATAGACAAACATTGTTTTAATCATTATGAAAATATTTTTACAAATGGATCAAAATAGATTTTGGTGAATTGTAACATTAGTTTTTAATTTACCATGTTTAGAGGTAAATAGCGTAAGTAATGTTAAAAATTAAATAATGATCATATAAAATTTCCCGAAAACATGACCTAATTTCATTGTATGCATGTTTATTGACTAAAAAACCATTGGACTAAATTAAAAAATTTTAATTCAACATGCATTATAAAATGGAAAATGTTATATTTTATATACAAATATTATAAAAAAAGTTCATTCTCAAATTTTTAATAAGTGAAACAATCTTAATATTGTGTTATATAATTTATAACATTTAATATAAATAATAAGTAGCTATATAAGATTATTATATACATAATTATAATTTAATTACAATTTTTATGCATTATATATTGAAATTTAGTTATGATACTATTATTATGAAGTAATAGATTTATTAAAGGATGATTATAATAAATGATATTAATAATACTACAATAAATAAAATTGAAATAATTGATTGAATCCACGAATTTTATGGATGAATTTGGAATTTTATTTATATGTTAATGTATTTTTTTAATGAATAATGGTTTCATATTTATAAAAAATTCAGGTAATGAATAGTCTCAAAATTGACATATTTCATAACCTAGACTTTAAAATTTTTATGTAATGATATAGAGTTTATAATAATCTGAAATTCAAAAAAAATTATTGTATTAGTCTGATAATTTTTTAAATTACTCATTAATTAGTATTTTAATATTTTAAGGAAATTAATGTTACTCAATAATTTAAAATTACTTCATAAAATGGTAAGGGTTAATAGTATTAAAACATAATGTTAAGGATTAAATAATATCAAAAATATCTCCAATTTTTATTGGATTGGTTGATTTCATCCCATACTAATACAATATTAAAATTATGTTAACTAAGAACCATATATAATAGAAAATGAATTTATATTAATTTATTAATTTTAATTATTCCTACTGTGCCCCTCCCTTATCGAATAAAAAGAAACTATTCTTCTCTACTACTTAGGAATAATAACCCTTTTTTCCAAATATGTGCCCAAAACCATAAATATATTCTCTCACAATATTATTATGGACTTATGATGGGTTCAAAACCATTTATATGGGTTTTATGGTTTTATGAAATGTTATCATCTGATGAAAAGGCAATGTTTTTATTTAACTATTTATTATTAATTTCTTGGTACACTTCCATAAAATGTCCTCCATACTTGATGAAATTATAATTATAGTATAATTAGAATACTAATATTTTATTATGTTAATATCATCACATAAATCCATCTCCAGTTCCATTAAATGTTAATGGAATTCATCATTCAAGCTTCTGTGTGAACTATCACCCCCAAGAAATGCCCTAATTCATTTTCCATAATAGCATACCATGATAGGTTATAATAATTTAACAAAAGATCATATAATATATTCATGAAATATTAATTATTATAATATAATAATATATAAATTATTTTATTACTTTTCATGAGCATAAAAATGATAACGTCATTCGTGCATACGTGTAAACTATCACCACCACAAAGCGATGTGACTCATTTTTATAAATTAAGTCCTTTGTGATATATATATATATATAAATATTAATACTATTATTAATATTATATTAATGAATTTATTTATCATGATGGATTAATAAAATAATATATACCTTTTTTCCACAATGATCAATAAAAAACAGAAAACAATACTCATGTGCATGTACGACCTACCATGTCATTGATCATAATGATGTTAGTTTTTCATAATTGTAATTAATAGTTTTATTTAAAGGTATACTTAGTTTGTAAAATTGATTATTAATTCATGAATATTATTATAGAGATGATGGACATATGGCTACATGGACAATTTACATCATACAATGTTCATTTTTGAACTTAAGTACCCAATATTGATAAAATGTCTGACATGAATATCAATAACTAATAATTTTTTAGAACATTATTAATAATTTATATAAGGGGAATAATAAAATTGAAAAAGGTTATAAATAAATTAAAAATTATACTAGATTTATTATTCAGTAATATAAAAAGTATGTGATGAATCAGACTTGAGGTAAGGGACTTCCTCTCAATCTCTATTCATTGAGGAATATTTTGAAGTTATACAAAACATTTTTTATATGGTGTAAAATATATCCCATTGAAATATAAATTCATTAAAAGGTTATAACAAAGAATATTTCTTATAAGAATCCTTTTAAAAAAGGAAAAAATGAATATTTTTAATGTATATGGTGACAATAACTTATCCATCGATAAAACATTTATTTGAAATTTGGATTCCTCTACTAGCCTTTATGTTTTTAAATGAAAAAGAAATAAGTAATTTTAATTTTTATGTATATTTTTATTGAAAATGGTTTTTATAATATATTTATAATTTAAATACCTTGATGCAATTTCTTGTAATTTCTAATGTAATTTTGTCAGTTAAATGTAGATAATTGAAATATTTTATGTGAAATGATATTTTTATATACTGGGACAATTTCCAAATGGTTAAATTATAAACCAAATATGGGTGGTTCCATGATAAACTAGAAATAGGTAGTTTCAAGATAAATAAATCATGGGTGGTTAAGTTTTTATATCCAATGCAATGGGTAATGAAGTCGGTCGTATGGCAATTATATTTGTAAGAGTGATTTCTATGATAGTCGACTGTATGGTGATTCTATTTAAGTGTGATTATGTCCAATGTTATCATTATGTGTTAGATATTATTTAATTATATTCTATGGTAATAATTTAGTTAAAAAATTGTAATAAATGATATTATAATCAAATATAATTTTTAATACATCATAGATGTGAATATATTTCTTTATGATAAAGTATTCGTCTTTTAAATGTTTTCATAGGGGTAATAGTTTTCTTTCTTTAGGTCTCTAACAAATATTTTTATGCTAATTATATGTTTTAATATTTTTTTCACAATATTTATGCAATGGTATACTCATTTATGGGTGTAGGGGAAAATGTTTACTATAAAAATGAGTTGATCCCATTTTCCATTATAAATAGTTTTTGTTTTGTGAAAAAAAACATTGAGTAGAAGTGTCTACATTGAAATATTTGAGTGGTTATGAATGAGATATGGTTTAAATATATAATGATATAAAAATTAAATTATACTTATTGTGAATAAATTTAAATTCAAGACTTATCTCGAGATTATGTTTCATATATGGTCAGGGGCTTGAAGTTGTTCTTGGAGGAAAGCTTTAGATAACATTAGAGGTTAAGTATTTATCAAGATGTAAGTTAAAGATCCCATATAACAAAGAGGTTTATTATTATATGAATAATTGTTAAGGATTATAGTAAATTAGTTGTATTGGATGAAGGCCTTTAAAATTTACATATAATTATGTTGATGGATTAGAGTATTATAAGAAAATAATTTATCATTATCTTATATAGGATTCTTCTTTTAATAATTAATTTCATTTTTATGTGATGATTATTTTCATATGATTAAGGTTCATTTTCCATGATGGATTGAATGATATTTTTCACAACCTTCTAATACATCTTCATTGCTTTGATCATCCCTATTATCACAAAATCATGTGCGAATGACTTTGAAAGCATATTTTGATTACAAATCTCATGTATTAAATTATTTGAGTTATGAATAACCTACTCATTTCTAAAATAATTTAATGGGTCATGGTATCGTTCCCATATTATTTTAGGATCATAAATCATCTATATATTTATGAAGGTGAAATACTAGAAGTGGTGTCCCGATTTATATTTCGAATGTAACATAACATGTCTAAAGAGAAATGTATCATCAAGAAGATCGTGACCTTGGAATTCTAGGTATGAATTATCTTATTATCCATAAATTATGAAATGTGATATGATTTAAATTTATTAATCATGGTGATAAAATAAATATCTTTTTTTTGTAATGTGGTATTTAGAAATAAGGTGGTAATTCATAGTTATTGTAAGATGAACAACATTTAAATATTATGATATCTTCATATAAATTATTTAATAGTTATGGTTTACTTAAGGATGTTTAAATACTTATATGTAAAAATACTCATCAAATAATGGGGGTAACATTGATGATAATTTCAATTCTGTAATATGTATCCCCGATGTTTTTAATTAAAAATGTTATTTGAGGAATAATTATTCCTTGTTGATATAATTGCAATGTAATAGATAACCTTAAGGGGTTCTTATGATTTATTATATTTTAGGTGATTAATGGTTAATATACTTTGGGATGAATAAAATGTATGATACAATAATTGGTGTTAAAACATGTTATGGTTATTTTTCATATATTATCTTATATTTTTAATGTTATAATAATGATATAGTTTTATAAAATGGGAAAATGATATGTTGGGTATCAACTCATCACATCTTATAAGGCAATATAAATCAAACCCACAATTGAAGGAAGAAAATGGTGTATCACCTACTGATGGCCTATGTGATGTCCCAGGTTAGTTTGCCTTTTAATTTTTATTCACGTTAGTTGATGTTGTAAGAATAAGATGATTTTTAGAACCCATTTTTTATATAATATATAACCTTTGGATTAGGAAAAGATTTGGTTATTATGTGATTAATGTTTTTTTGGAATACATTAACTATTGGGGAAACATTATATTGTTAAGGTAAATGTAATACAATGATATTTTAATTTTTTATAAATGGATGAATTAATTTTTAGAATAATATAACATTTAACTATTTTACTTATGTTAATTCATGTTATTTACGGAAATGATTAACCTATCTTGAAGAATATGTGATTTTGGTAATTAAAATTTTCTATGATATTTCTAGAGTAAATGATGTTATTTTATGATTAATGATAAAATTTTTCATGGAATACTATCTACTAAAATTGATATGAATCTTGGTTTCAATAATAAATTGGATTATTTTGAGGAATTATATGGATAGTTATTTGTTAAATGGTCTTTGTTGAACAATGGGTATCAATCCAGAATCTTTGAGATAAAAATAGTTTTTCATAATCCAATGGGTTATTATTTTTTAGAATTTTTATCCTAAACATATTGGTTGGGGTTAATTTTTCAATATAGGATAAATATAAAATTAATCTTTTTTGATATTTTATTCTCTAGGAGTTGATCTAGGCGTGAAAAAGTCATCTAAAGTACTCATCATTTGGAGAAAAAAATATGTATATAGTGAAAATTAATTAAAGGATGAATCCATATATGTAATCTAAATATTTTTATTTATGTTCTTAGTGAATGAATTAAATGAATTCCATAACTATATCAAAAGGATCTTAAAAAATGTCAAGAGTTTACCTTTCTTAATAATGAATAAATAAACTTTTAACCAATCACAACCATATGGTCTTGTGATTGTTAACATTCTCATAACCATGGTTAACATCACCCTCCATCAGAACATAGTGTTTATTGTCTGTTCCATATCCATGTTTTTATACATGTCATCCTAGTATGATTTATATCATTTGACCATTTTACCTATTATTCATGTTTAAGAATAGAGGGAGTTTCATTTAATCATTTTTCCAATGATGGATCACGAAAATTGTTTCGTAAAAGTTAAATATTAGTTAGAAAACCTGAATTAAAATTTATAGGACAAAATTTCAAGGGGGGTTATTCTACATCCAATATTTTATGAAAGAACATTATGTTCGATGGTGTACGTGATACACCACACTGATCTCAAACGACCAACTAAATATTAATATTTAAATGTTACCATTAAAACATAGCCATTAGAACAGAGGGAATTAGCAGTATGAAATAAATTATATTACTATGGTTTACACATTTATGTATAATTAATTATATGTTTAACAATTAATTATAAATGAATCTCAATATTTTTTAATAAATAAAAGGAAATTTTTTACTTAAAATGTATTTAAATGTAAATATGTGTATTTTAATATAATAAATGAATAAATAAATATTATTGTATTATATTAATTAACATAAATATATAATATATTCAATCTATGGTTTAAAATTTATTATATTTCTTTTCTAGAAATTATATAAGAAAAATTTCAATTTTACAGATAAAATGAGTATTTTTCTATGAAATGATGATTTCCACCTTTTGTTGGAGTACCCATTTAAAATATATTTTTTAATATTTTGTACGATATATATTACCAAATAAATTTCTCATTTTGAATTGGGAGATTTTAAATTACTTTTTTAAATTTTTTAAAGTTTTTTGATAAAATTAATATTTTCATAAATAGAGAAAATATCGTGTTTTAATTCAAAACATTTTTTTGATTTGATTTATTTATATTGATAGATTATTATTTAATATGGTTTTAATGTATATTTAGATTATTTTTTATAATTTAATTCAATTTAAGTCATTGAAATAAATTTTAATTGATATTGTATTAATAAATTTAGTAAAATAGGATCCAGATAGTTTATGGTGAATAATAACTTTAGTATTTTATTTACCACTATAAAAGTTAAATTGGATAATAAGAAATAAATAAATATTAAAAAATAAATTTATCCAAAAACATGTCATAAATTAATTAGATGATTGGGTGTTGACCAATATAATCATTAGGATGCAATTAGAACCTTTATATGCCATTTGGCTAAGAAAACGACATTTATTATATTTTATTTAATGATATGATAAAAATCCCATACTTATATTTTTATTAAGTAAACAAATTTTAGTTTAGGGTAATACATGTGATAGATTATAATAAAAATAGTTCATATAAATATAAAATATTATCTATAGCATGATAATTTTTTTAAATTTTAGATTTTAAATTTTAAATTTATACATGACAGAAGGTTTATGATGTAACCAAATTATTAAATAAGGAATCAAATAAATCATATTAATAATTATAAAATAAATATAAATTTAAATATTTTATTTAATACATGAAAAATTTAGATGAATTTTACATTTTATTGATAAGTAAATGTAATTTTTTATAGAATAAAATTGTTTTGATTTCTTTTTTAAATTAACTTAATGAAAACTGTCAAAATTCTCAAAATTCATAATATAGTATATAAAATATTTAATTCAATGATATAAAATTTATAAAAAAAATAATATTTTCAAAACATTTACTGGATAATTATTAAAATGTAATTATTGAAACATTCATTGGTACTTTATCATTTTATAGTAAAAATTTAAACCCTCAAATTTTTAATTACTTAATAAAATGGTAAGAGTTAAAATGGCTAAAACATAAATATATGGTATACAGAATATAAAAAACATGTATAAATTGTATTTTATTAATGTATTTAACCACAAATCTTGCAATATTTATAATATTTCAACATGGAAACATTTTAAATAGAAAATGAATTTATATTAATTTAATACTTTTAACAATTCCCAGAGTGCCCCTCTCTTCTCCTATAAAAAATGACTATTATTTTATATTACCTGAAAATATAAAACCTTTGGTTATTCCTTTATATAACAAAAAACACATCCAATATCTCCAAAAAAAATTATTATGGCCTTTGTTTCGGCATAACACTTTTCATATATGTGTGACTATTCTAAGAACGTTATTCATAGAAAGAATGGTATCGTTTTAATTTATGTGTTTCTATTTTTTCTCTTCTTACTAATCCAACAAATATTTAAGATCAATGATGAAATAATATATAAATTATAGTCAATATACTAATAATTTATTATGTTAATATCATCATGTCAACCCAACTCCACTTCAATTAAATTGAATGGAATTAATAATTCGTAAGAACATGTGAACTATCAACTCCATAAACCGATCTAAATCATTTTCCAATGTTTTATCTCATGACTGATTGTAATAATGTAAATAATGTTAGTTTGTGATATTCATGACTTCTTAATCATTATAATATATTAATATTTCAATAAATTTATTACCATACATGTGCATAAAAAATGCTAATGTCTTTTAGGCATACATGTAAACTAGAAACTCCTCGAAGTGATGTGACACTTTTTATTCAATGAAAAATAGAAAATGTTACCCATGCGTATGTATGACATACCATCTCCGTGATTATAATGTTGTTCATTATTCATAAACATAATTAATGGTTTGATTTAAAATTATTATTAATTTATAAATTTTTTAATTTCAAAATTAATATTATTATGTTGATTATAGAATTATGACCATATGAACAATTTATATCATACCATGCTCATTATTGAACTCAAGTACCGAATATTGACAAAACATCTAGCATAAACATAAATAACTAAAAATTGTTATAACATCACAAATAAGTGATATAAATGGAATAATAAACATAATTTTTTAAATAATTTATAAATTATCCTAATTTTATAATTCATGAATACATAAATCTTATGATACGTATGGACTTCCTCTCAATCTCCTTCAACTGAGGCATATTTTAATGTTATACATCACCTTCTTTTATTAGGATTAAAATGATCCAATTTTAATTTTAATGTCATTATGAAGTCAACAAAATTAATATTTTTTATATGAAGTATTTAAAAAAAATAATGTGATTTTTTAACATGTATGTAGACAACAACTTCTCTAAAACTATAACAGTTATTTGATACATGGCTTCCTCTAAAATGATTAATTTATTTAAATAAAAAATAATTCGAATATTAACATTTCTATGTATTTAGATATTTAAAATATTTTTTATAATTTATTAATTATTTCAATAACTTATAATGATTTCAAGTGATTGAAAATGACATTTTATTAGTAAAATGTAGATAATTGTGATATTTTATGTCTTATGATTAGGTTATAATATTTATACATTTGTTGGGTGGCCACATGAAAAAAATATGGGTGGTTCCATATTTTACCAAATATGAGTGGTTCAATGATAATCCAAGTATGGGTGGTCACATTATAACCTCCAAGGCATTGGGTGGGGAAGTTGGGTGTATGGAAGATAACGGTACAGTTATTCCATTTAACAAAGATTATATCCCATGTAACATTTATCTGTTATATTGTATTTTTACGGATTGTTTGTAAAAATTTAATTTAATAATGGGAAATAAATGAATTATATTAAGTGGATATTATTTACTCTTTATTAGAGGTGAATGTTATTACTTTATGATAAATAATTCATGATATTCATGTTTTCACAAGGCTAACAGTTTTCTATATTATGTCCCTTAATGGGATTTGGGTACTCATACCATAATTTAAAATGTTTTTACACAGGATTGAAGAGATAATAGATAGATGTATATGATCAATGGAAAAACATTTATGATTGAAAATGAAAGAAAACCTTCTTTATTTTTAAATAGTTTTTCTGTTGAGACAAAAAGGACAATGAGTATAAGTGTCTAATTTGTAGTATTTGAGTTAAAATTTTTTTATAAGGATTAATTATCTATATCTCTAAACATTAAATTATTTTAAATTTGAATAAATGTAAATTATTTACCTAACACAAGATTTTGTAAAATTTATGGTCGCATACATAGAGTTATGATATTAGAAATGATTATGAAATGAATTTATTTCCATAGGTAGTTATCAGGTTTGTGACTTATGATTGATTTGATTTTGTGTAATTCATAATCATGAACATGTACCGATGGTTTCATTCAGATCGGGAACTAATGCATTATGTAAACCATTAGTTTCTGGATATGTCATTTGTAAGATTATGTTGTAAACCTATTCCAAATAAATTTTCAGAAAAAATCATGTTGTCTTGGAAGTTATCCTATAACGATGTTTATGTTAATTTTATGTTCATTAAAAATTTACAATATTTCCATGATCATTTGATATCATTTTATTTATTCTATTCTCCCATGTGACAACTTTTGGCCTTCTATTTTTTGATATCTTTTTATATCTTTGACTCACAAGCAATTTGTTTTTAAAATATTATTCCATTTTTATTATTTTTATTTCATCCCATTTTTTATTTATTCCCCATGTTATACATTTTATCTAATGATCTCAACAGTATTTGGGTGATTATTATGTATAATAAAAATACTTTTTTTTTATTTTTTTCATATTATGCTGTATTATGATCATAGCCATCCCATGGAATATGACATCACTATTTTGAGGATTTTACTTTATGGATGATTATTTAAAAAATAATTGGATAATATTAATAAAATCTGGGAATTCTAAAATTGTTATTATAGAAAATGATTGATTTCGATTATAAGTAACTCCCATGCATGCCTGTTTGGTAATCAAGGGACATATAACTATTGGATTCACGAGGAAATAGAAGTCACTCGGAATATGGTAAGAGTCTATAGTATGAGGTGTCGACACCCATGATGTACTCTGATTGGTATCTATTATACCCCACTTTTAATAATTCATGAAAACTATAATATTTATAAGTGTATGCTCTAGTAATTTTTATGGATTTCAAGTATAACACTTTTTTCTGAACTGGTGGTCTAATTCTAGGAAATATTTTTCATCTTATAATTTTCATAATGTATAGAGTGAGTGTGTTCCATGAAAATAGATTCTGATCCTAACACTACAAGGGCATGTTGCTCTGGAATATTTTTACATTGTTGTAAGAACCATAATAAGGGATAATATCATAGGTATCAATCATCATCTAGTGCATGAAAATGGCCATTCCTACGCACATAGGTTGAAACTCCAGGGGGATATGTTCTAGAGAATCAAATTATATTTACAAACCATTATTATTTACATTAAAAAACATTTTTAGATAAGAAAATTAACATGAAATTATACAATACATATCCTTGAATAAATCCCAAATACAAGTATCTATAGATATTCTAATTTATATATATTATTACTATTAGATTTAAAATTCATGATTTTTTATATTAATTTTTTCTCATATGTTTTTATTATTATTTTTATTTAATGAAAGGAAATATGAGAATGCATTCCAAAAAAATGTGATGGTAAATATAATGAATTCCCCAATGAGATGCCTAACCAAATGATTACAATTGTTAGACATCATGCGATCTTCGGAAATAAGATATCTAGATATAAATATAAAATCTAAAAATTAATTCATTTCCAAACACATTAAATAATATAAGTATGGAGTCTCATGGATGTTCATGTGTAAATGATTCTAATGAAAATAATATTATATTTCTAACATGTAAAAAATATTATAATATATAGAATAATGAATCTATAAAATTAATTGGTATAATAGTTACATATTATAAAGGATTTCAAAATCAATTTATTAATAGATTTTGTAGAATCTCATTTTTTGGACTAGGGGTTTTCTAAGGGAATTTGACTTTTGGAAATTATTGTGTGTGATGTTTATAAAATAATTCCTCAGAACTAAATTATGAAAGTTGGAGTGATTCAATGTGATGTTTTTGGGATTGGGTAAAGAACCGAGATGATTCCCTAGAGGCTCGAGGTGTTTAATAAAAATTAGAATAAGAAAATTCAGGTTTTAAAGCGACTACACAGGGAATAGAGATTATCTGAAATTGTCTGGCGTTTTGTAGGTCGACAGATGATGTTACACATGCCACTATTGGTTTTCCCAACCATGTTTCTAGCCTATATGGTTAGTCGTTTTGGAAATTAACTAACCACTGTTAATCATCTGGTTGGAACACAGTTTCTAAACCATATAGGATATGTTGTGTGGGTAGCCCAGGTTCCCAAAAGAGGGCGCATGGTTGGAACACATTTTTCCAAACTGTGCGGCCCAAATATTATAGTCTACATATTTTAGAATTTGAAATAAATTAAGTGAAAAAAATGAAAATAAATTAGAAACCTAATTACCTCATTCCACCCCTTCACTCATACTCCATGCCTAGGGGTTATCCTTTTAGTTGTGAATGACGCACCACCCAATACCCTCTTGGATCATCAGTTTCGCTGGATTTTGTCCACAATTTTTCTCTAATTTCTCTATATAAGGTATCCAATCCCTCTACGTTCCTTTTTTTCATCCAAATTTTGGTCTCCTCATCACCTAGTGAGGTGCGACCAATCCTAGGGGTTGAGGGTTACCAAATTTTTGGCCATTCATATGGTGTTAGGTTGTGAAAAAGGATTCTTAACACTAGTTGGATCATATTTTGGAATCCTCTACCGAAGGCGAGGAGTATGTGTTCATTTTGGTTCTCTGCCCATGGGTTTATGTATGGTTTTCATCTGTTCATGATTTTCCATCAAATACTATTTTGGGATTTCATAGTTTAGGAGTTTTTGGTAGTTTCCTTTGAATGTATTGAACCTTTCTATAGTATTTTTTATCCTGGTAGTATTGGTAGATCATTTGACGACCCTGAGAAGGATTCTACTAATATAAATAGGTATGAATATGTATATATGTATATTCTATTTAAATATTACCTCATGGAGATAAGAAAATGTACATTGGATTATGGGTTATATATATATATAAAATAATTTATATATGTGTAGGTTTGGAGAAACTTCATCTAATTTGTCAAGTGTTCAAGGGATTGTTTTTCTTCCTCTATCTAGAAGTAGGATCCCTATCCTTGAAATTTTTAATTTATTAATTCTTAGTTATCTTACTTAAATAATTATAATTATGATGCTTCTTCGGTGTATTGAATCGAAATTATGTAATGAGTTTCTTCATTAAGATAAATGATTTTTTAAGAAAGAAAGTCTTTTTTATAAAAAAAACTCATCCAATGGAGGTGTGTTGTCTTCTGAGAAACAATGTATTGATTAGTTATTTAGTAATTATTTGGATTAATTCTTTGTGATTCAATATGATGGTTGACATAATTTCTTGTCTGGAAATTTTAGGACATGGTGTCTAATGGTGTTAAAAATGGTGTTTTCCTCTATAATTTTCTACCTGACCATTTCAACTTCTATGTTTAGTTTTCCCCTTTTCATGTTAATTTCCCTTGATTCAACCACCTAATGGGTGACATTATATGATTTCCTAGATAGTGGAAGCTAAATTACAATGAAAGAGAATTAGATTAATTAGTCTTCACATTGGTTTCCAATGATGCATGTTGATGCCCAAACTAAATATTTAATATGGATCATTAATATCATGTTAGGATATTTCCTAAATCATTACTAAATTCCATGTTTGAATGAAAACATTGAATTGATTGAATGTATTAAATGAAAATTTGTAAAATGAGTGGGGATACTCATTTGGTTGGTCTAAACATATAATGGTTTAGTTAAACCACAATGGTAATGATTATGGTTAAACTAATGTTATATATGTATATATATTTAATGTGAAGTGTAAAAATTGGAGGGTATAATCTATGGGTTCTTTTATTATGAATTATGATACATGAGTGGTTAAACTCATGAGATGTAGTAGGTCATGTTATTGATCCTTGATTGGGTATTATCATAGTATGAATTGAATATATCTGGTTATATGTGAGTGGGTGACACATATCGTGTTGAACATGAAATGACATGAAATGGATGAATTATTTCATAGTGGCCATGGGAATCTATAAAAGGAAATTAAATTATATAGTATATTCATTTGATTTTGTATTAACCTAGGTCATTATTCCTTGGGGTTCCTCAGGACTTGCTTCCCATTAGATCTGACATACCTGGACTCATGTGGGACATGTATGGTACATCATGTTCCTAGGACTATTACCAGTTCCTTTATAGAGATACCATCATGGTGATCAATGGATTGATGAGGTTTCCTTGGTTGTGATCAACTTGTATCCAACATTTCATGGTCTAATACTTTTACATAAGGCATGGTCTTGAGAAATATGATATTATAGTTTTTATGTCATTATCGGGTTAAATTTTTTTATGTTTGACTATACACCTCGACCGTTTATGTGTTGACTCATCTGATGGTACATATAGGTCATGTTTGATATTTGTTCATTATTTTTAGCTTCCTCATTATAGGCACATAAATATTTTTTCTAGGGGAATCAAGAGGGTATTTTAGAATCCCCAGATTAGAAATATTATTCCATTGGAATCTATAAATGTATATAATTGTTAATAGTTTTCCTACACACTTCCTTAATTATATTTCATGAAATGAATTGAAAAAAAAACCATGGGTTCCTTCTTATTGATATGTTTTGTCAAACCCTACTTGAGAAAAATTACAATCCATGTAGACAGCCTTGTTTTTATGACCATTGACTATTTAATATTTTTTTATTTTACCTAATAGTTAAGATCATATTACTGAGATAAAGCTCATTATTCTCATAGACATCACCTATGTACTTTTTAGTAATATTATTTACATAATTATTGTATTGTACAAAATTGTACGTAATGTTTTGTGTTTTCTTTTGGCTTATGTATAATCATATAACATGAATGTTTGTATAAACAATGATTGGACAAATTTTATATTCAGATGATATTATATTTTTCTTCCACTTCTTCATTGTTGCATTAAATTGCATCCACTATTTCTTTCTATTTTCTATCTGATATACCATTGTGCTTCACTAACATGATGGAATTACCACCATATTAGACTACATGTACACCCTCACTACTAGTTGGTAGCCACTAGTGTATATAGAGACATGTTTGTGGTTATCTGGTGACCGTTCGAGCTACTGGTTTGTTGGTTAGTCTGGACAGAATGTTACAAAGTGGTATTAGAGGATTTTTCAGTATTCATACAATTTTTGGTTGGAAGACAGAAGTCTAGGAATGTGTCAACACTTTGTTTATAGTTGTTCTTAGGACAGGTCACCACAGAAATGGGAATTGACCATGTTCCTAGGTCTTTATTTTTTTCTATTTTTATTGACATAAAAATTGTTTATTATTATTTCACATCTTTTTATAGTGTATTTTCAACTACTTATGGATTTAAGGAGCTATGGTTTTTTTTAATTTCATAAATTATACTTGGCACATTTTTATTAACATTTCATGCATGTTCTATGACATATAGCTACATTTTTGGTTTCTTAATAAATTTTAGTATGTTCCTTGGGTTTTATGCCGTAATTTCATTTAATATATAATGATTTTATAGATAACATGGTTAAATGTTTAATTATAGCATTGTTTCCATTATTTAGTAATAGAATTCTATGATTCCTCTACATTTATATTATTGTTCTAATATTTCATTCTACTATGTTATATCATGTTTTATATGTTACATCATATGATACTACGATACATATATTTTGATGTGTAAATGGTTGCATGGTCAAACATTTATTGGTTTCATTTATGACATGGGAATTTTTACAGATGTAAGGTGTATTGGAGCCTTATAAATTTGAAAAGGTATCCCATGTATTCCAAACATTGTAAAAAGGGTTGATAAAGTTATAAATGTTATGTTGGACGGGTTGCGATCCTTTGGGACAAATTTTCAAATTATGAAGTGTATGAGTGATTTATTATTTTGGGAATGGGAACCCTCAATGAATGTAAATAGATGATGAATTTTAAAATAGTATAATGTGAAAGATAAAAATTATTGATCTGATATCAATTGGTGAACTTTTAAAATACTTATCTAGACCCAAGTAGGTCGTTTAGGGCATGTTTGTATGGGATAACCATCTTGGGGTGTTTTATTACTTTTAAGGTTTAACTAATATTATTGGGTTGCTTTATGAAGAACCCAGGGAGGTTCAATCAGACCATCATAGGTATCCTTACAAGTAAAATGGAATTTATATGATAAATTTATTAATTATGAGAGAATCTCAAAAGTGTTTAATGATTAAATATTAGGTTTTTTATTACATTAATGTTTATTCCCTTGGGGTGTTGGTTATAATCTAGTTCATAGTGTTTTGTTTTAAAATTCTACATGATTTTTTTAATTAAATGTATTATATTTTAATGATTTAGATGTAATTTGATAAAATTATTTTATAATATAACTTGTATTGGTTTCCTTTGTTTAAACCTCAAGTATGGGTAGTTTAAATATATCATGTGGTAGGCCTTAGAACTAATACATGTGTTTTTATACATAGGATGATTCTTTTTAGTTATGTCATAAATGAAAGGTGATCTTTATCCTAATGGAAATTGTTTTGTGTGACCTTATGATGGGGTCAATGCTTAGTTTATGTAATGGGATATACTTTGGTAGGTATCACTCTTATATTTGTATTCTATGAATTATAATGTTAAAATTATGATGTTTTTTTGTCATTTAGTAGTCCTTGTCCCTAGAAGGGATTTTTGTTTTTTAAGGAATCCCTTTTTCGAATGGGAGGTCATTGAATCTTTTCTAGTGATATGAGAATGAGTTTTGAGGAATTCCCAGTTTAATAGGCTGGACATGAATCAGGCATGATCATCAACCAATGATTTCATGTGATCCTCTCTTTTCATTATTGATGGATGACTCGGTAGGTTATCATATGTGTTATTGGTTTTATAATATGGTGTTCCTTTGAGTTATTTTTTTCATGACCCATCTCATATATTATTTAATTGGTAGGAAAATCTATGAATAATACTCATGATGTGTTATTTTATCTTATAATCTCACGTTAGTATGTGATGGTAAATTTGGTTCTTGTTTAATGTTAAATATTATAACAAACTAGTTGTGTTCGGTTAAACCATTGAGACATGGGATGTTCAGTAGGTTCTTAGGTCAACTCTGGAGTACAATGACATGGGCATTAAGGAAATAATCTCACCCCACTATTGTGGATGACTATTTGGGATATTTTGTATTGAAAAAACACATTGGTTTTATTTCGAAATTCATTCTAATTGAATTGATGTTTTGATTATGTGTCATATGATAACACATTCTTTATTGAGGTGTTTATCAACTAGGGTACTTTGGAATGGCTAGTCTGACAATCCCTAATTTCGATGACCCAGAAAATCCTATGGTGGGGTGTATATAATCAGTTATATTAAATTTTTTACTTCTGATCAGAAGAAAAAATGTAAACGAAATTCTCTTAAATTGGAAACGTCAATTTTTGAATTTATTTGAGGATCTCATGTTTTGAATCTGGTTGGTGCTTTCTCGGGATAATGATGTTGATGAGGTTGGATGTGTGAAAACCCCATTAAAAACTAAGTTATTATTTGAAGGGTCACTTTGGTAAGATCTTTAGATCTCAATTTCTTCTTCTAGTATTGGAATCATGGTTCGATTTATCATCGTTAGGTCAATCTCATCTTATCAAAAAGAACACAACTAGTTGGGATTCGACTGTTCCTCCATGGTGTCATCTTTGTGTACACATTCATAGGAGATGAGAAAATCCCTTATATTGATGTCTTCCTGCATTCACTATGTGAGTGTCAATCTTAAGTCTCACTAATGTATTTAATGTTTTACAATTTTTTTTGTATTCCCTATCTATGTTGTACATCAGATGCTTGTTTTTTTTAGGATTAGTTGGTTCCGAATGATACATTATTTTCCATATAGAATACTTTGGATGGTCTATTTGACACCATTAGTTTCATTCTATTGTGACATCCCTGAGTATTCCACACTAGGATCATTTGATGATCTGTTATGGATGTTTTGGCCTTGTACCAACTATCCCTTATATATATGTAGTATGAACTACCTTGGGTTGGGTCAATGTACCCTAGTTCGATGAATTTGGGGCTACCCAAAACGTTTAGTAAGGATAAATGGTGTTTTTAAAGGGTAACGATTCTAGTGGGCTGGAAATGGGTTACACCTTATCTCATATTGAGGCATGATAGTTTAAAATGACAAGTGGTTTTCTGATATGGGAATGTCACCTGAAGTTAAGTATCAACGTCGATGCACAAAAACATGGATAATGAAAAATTCCATTATAGGAGGCACTATAGTTAATTTGTGATATACTATATGTCTAAGAGGTGTGTCTTTGATAATGGTAAGCAGGAGGTTGCTAAACATGTTTTACTTTCTGATGTATGTATTCAATTGGTGGTGAAATAGTCTTAAAACCTTTATTCTAGTTTAATTAGACAGTGGATTAGGGTCGGTGATGTATTTTATGAAAGAATATATGACATGTTTTGTTAGTCGAACAAGATTCAACCATTCCATTTCAATGAGGTCACTGGTTTGTCTTCGGACATAATCGGGTTTAGTTTGATAATGAAATCACATGAGAATCATCTCTGTAACTCTTACTAAGTTCCCTCTTAGGAAATTACAATGGTTGAAGAGTTTTTTTTTAATTAGTTCTTAAATGATAAGACCTGTGTTGAAGATAACTAATGGTTTTTAAGAGAAAATGATGATATCATGTCTCTACTTCAGAGGTATTGGTTAAGTTTCACATTATCAATATAGTTGTAAATTTTGAATTGACTTATTTTTTATTTTTTAAATGACTAAGGAATGTGAAATACATTAAGGTGCACTAAGGGTTTAGAAACAGAACATGATGTAGGAATGATACATCATAAACATTATATATTGGGTGAAAATTTTTCTTCCCCACAACATCTGAGGGATGAGAAGTTCTATGGTGGTGATATTGTATAATCTTATGTTTTTGGACTTGGTGGTTATGAAATTGAATTTGAGTTTTTATAAATTGAGAGACTATCTATTTTCTAAACAAATCCGCAGAATAAAACTATATGACGTGGAGAACTTATATGTGACGTTTTTGGTCGTAGAAAATTTCCTGATATGTTTCCCAAGAAGATTGAGTGGTTTTGGAGTGTCAGGTCTACAAATGCCAGGTTTTAATGGTTTTTCATTAGGCATAAGGTTTGTTTAAAACTATGTGGACCATAACATGAAATGGTGGGACCTTTTATAGGATAATATAATATTCCTCACATGATGCACATGGTTTCTCAATACATGCCTGTAGCCCACCTAGTTTTTGGTTTTTCAGAATTACATTAACACCTTTCACTATACGGTTGGCGAATTGTTATAAAACCCATGTAGGAAAATCCATGTGGGATGCACAACTTCACAGTAAAGGGGACAAGGAAAGAAAACTATTTTCCAAACCATGCATCCCCAAACATTCCAGAATAATATTTATAAAAGTTGAATTAATTTAATTAAAATTAATTGAAAATAAGTTAGGAACATTGTTACCCCATTCCCTCTGCATTCACTTGTGCAGCACCCACAGGGGGTTTTCCATTTCATCTTCCCATGACGCACCACTTGACCTTATCTCTGATCACCGTTGCACTAAATTTTTTATAAATTTCCCTCTAATTATTTGAGTTAAGGATCCCAGTTCTTCTTCCTTCAATTTTTTCAATTTATATTTTGTCTCCCTGTCACAGGGTTAGGTGTGTCTGAACCATGGGTTTGAGGTTAACCAGATTATTGGACTTTCTTCGAGTGATAGGTTGTTTGAAAATCTTCTCAGGAATATTTTTTTGTATTATATCTCCTTTCATAGATGGCATGGTGGATGGGTTTATTTTTGTATTTGGAAAATGGATTGAGGTATGGTTTTATCAATTATAGGATGTCACTAAATTAATATTTTTCCTATTCATAATTATTGAGTTCCAAGAAATATCCATTGAAAGCGCTGAACTTTTCAGAGTTTTTTCAAGTCCCTAGTAGTTTTAGTTTTACATTTAAATACCTATAGACGCCATACAGTCATATATATATATATATATATATTGTTCTGTATATGTATATATATATAAATCATACTTTTATATATAACCTTAGGGTAAGGGAAATATTTAAAAGTGACTAATGGGTGTATATATATATATTTAATAATATATGTCTATGAATGCGTGAATAAGAATCGATAAATTCATGAACTATTGAAACACTTTTTGTGGTTATTCTCTCGAGTTAGGATCCATGTTCTGGAACCCTTTAATTTAAAAAATCATAGAGTAATTATTTAAATAATTTGAAATGTGATTCATCATTAGTGGATTGAAAAGAAATTATGGAATGAGCTACATAATTGTGAAAAATTATTTGTCTGAGAAAAAAAGACATGATTTTATAATAAAACACATCCAATGGAGGTGCACTATGTTCTACAATAACCAATAATGATTATAATTTTTAGCACATGTTACTCTTAATGCTTTTTGGTTTTTGTGTTCTTAATGACATGTTGTGATGTATGGAATGTTTAGGACATGGAATCTAATGAATTTAGGATATTATGTTTTCCTTTATAAATTTATATATAACCACTTCACATTCTATGTGTACTTTTTTACAATTTAATTTAAATTTTCCTTTCATTAACCACATAATGGTTTTGTTCATATGCATTCTTAAATATAAGAAGTTTAATTATAATAAAAGCGAATTAGTTGAATTATATTAGATGTAGGTTTCCTATATAGAATGATGATTCCTGGACTAAATGGTTAATATGAAACATGAATATATCTTTATGAGATGTATTTCATCCTTACCTAATGTCATGTTTGAAAGACATGATTAAATTGGTTTAATGCATAACATGTTACATGGTGAAATCGGTGGAAAAATCATTTGGTTGGTTTTAATTTTTTAAAGGGTTTATTAAACAACAACAGAAATGTGAGTGGGTAATATCTTGCTATATTTATTGGTAATGTGATTTTTAACAATGAATTGTCATAATCCTTGGTTACATTCATAATGAATTGGGATGCATGAGTGGGTAACCTCATGATATTTAATTGGTTATTTTTGTGATCAATGAGTTGGTATAATAATTTTATTAATTGAATGTGAATTATTATATATTAGTGGGTATATAAATATGGTGTTTAACGTTAGATGATATAATTTGGATGGACGATTGTATAGAGTCTATGAATGGATCAACAGGAAACATGAACATGGAAACATACACCATACGATGAGTATGATACTTGGTTTTGGATTATGGAGGATTCCTCAGGCCTAATTACCCCTTCGATCTATCTTTGTTATACTCATGTGGGACATATAAGGTACTACATTCTACTACGAATCCATCTAGTGCCTTTACTGAGAATCCATCGAGATATTCATGTGATACGATGAGGATGCCTTCGAAGTCAATACCTTGGATTCAACCCTTGATGGTTAGATACATTGGCATACAACGCAACCATGAGATATATAACACATTATATTTTACATATTGGAAAAGGTAAATTGTGACATGTGTTATTATATGGCTCAAACATGAATGTTCTAACTCATCTGGTTATATCGCAAGGGCATGTTGTTTATTTGTGAATTATTTACAGCTTCGATATTATATGGGCTTGGCCATATGGTGAAGGGGCCTTGAGTGGCTATTTTTAGTATCACTAGATTATCCATTATATACAACGGGCATATTTAAATGTATTTAATATTTTTTTAGTTTACCTACAAACATCTTAAACTATGATACATGAAATGGATTTGACTGGACATCATGGGTGCTGGAATAATAATATGTTATCTCAGAACCTACATAGATACAAATGGTTCCTATACATGCCTTCTTGTTTTTAGGAAAATAGACTATTGATTATGATGGTTGGCATGTACCTATGTGTTTGGATCACCAGAGTGAATTGGAGTTTAGGATGATCATAGAGACTACCTATGTACTTTTCTATTCTTTTATGAACATGAGTTATATATTATACTAATTTTTAAGGAATGTTGTGTTTTACTGCTTTATCTTATGTTTCATCATCTGAAATCCATGCATGCATAAACTGGTGTCGGCAAAATTCAATATTTAGAAGATATTATATTTTTTTTCTTATTCTTCATGAGTTGTTTTAATTCTTAGTTTGTTTATTTAATTTTACTATATGAAAAAACATTTATCTATAATAACATAATGTTTTATAATCTCCCCACTAGACAACCATTACACCCTCTTTATTTTTCGGTAGGCTATGAGATATAGAGAGACTCTCGTGTGGTCATGTGGGGATCGGTTTGGCTAATAGTTTAGTGGTAAGACCAGAAGAGACATTAAAGAAATGATATGTTTAGATAATATGAAATTAATAAATAATAATGAATATAAGGATCCACAAATAGTTCAATGTTTAATAGTTGGGAGACATTAAATTCATATTTTTCATCTATTTTTGACTTTTAAAATCATGTATTTTATGTGTTCTTATCATGACACTTTTTTTGAACATAATAATGTAGATATTATTAAATAATTTGAATGAATATGTTGAATGTAGAAAATATACTAGAAACATTTTTCATTCTTATGGTCATATTTTGCATGAAAATAGTCTGAGATAATTATAATCATTTTTAAATACATGAATTTTTCTAAATTAATATGAATGTATAAAATATTAAATTTTGATATTAAATAATATTTATAGAAGAATGTAGCGATTATAAACATATTTTATGAATAGTGTTTTTTGTGGGTACATTATATTTTTGGTAATGTTATATGAATTATATAAATTTTGTTTTAGGAAAATATCATCTTTATTATTGAGTAAAAACACATCACATCTTGTAAGGCATTGGGGATCAAAACAACATTTGATATTCAATAAGGGGGAAATTAAAACCACTAGCCTATGTGATTTAGTAGTGAATATTCCATTTTTTTCTTAAAAAAATGTCGACAAAATACTTAGTTCATTTTCAAAAAAATATTAGAAGATCATTTATTTTTATTTTAATTTTAATTCTACATAGTAAATAATATTTATGTAACTAATTTATTATCATGAGGAATATATAATAATAATATTTATCATAATGGATTATTTTGAAATAATACCATTATATTGGTTAGAAATTTATATTTAAGGATATTTGATAAACATTGACATTAAATCCTTCTTCCACTATCAGATAATTCAGGATTACGTTTATAAATTTATGGAATGATTTATTTTCAATATTATATTTAGATATTAATTTAAAGGTTTATTACTTTTTCAAATTATATTATACTAAAAATAAAAATATTTTTTTGGACTTGGTGGTAATGCAATTGAATTTGAGTTTTTATAAATTGAGAGACTATCTATTTTCTAAACAAATCCGCATAATAAAACTATATGACTTGAAGAACTTTTATGTGACGTTTTTGGTCTTAGAAAATTTCCTGATATGTTTCCCAAGACGATTGAGTGGTTTTGGATTGTCAGGTCTATAAATGCCAGGTTTTAATGGTTTTTCATTGGGCATACGGTTTGTCTAAAACTATGTTTACCATAACATGAAATGGTGGGACCTTTTATAGGATAACATAAGATGCCGCACATGATGCACATGGTTTTTCAATACATGCCTATAGCCCACCTAGTTTTTGGTTTTTCAGAATTACATTAACACCTTTCACTATACGGTTGGCGAATTGTTATAAAACCAATGTAGGAAAATCCATGTCGGATGCACAACTTCCCAGTAAAAGGGACAAGGAAAGAACACTATTTTCTAAAGAATGCATCCCCAAACATTCCAGAATAATATTTATAAAAGTTTAATTAATTTATTTAAAATTAATTGAAAATAAGTTAGAAACATTGTTACCCCTTTCCCTCTGCATTCACTCATGCAGCACCCACAGGGGGTTTTCCATTTCATCTTCCCAAGATGCACCACTTGACCCTATCTCTGATCACCGTTCCACTAAATTTTTTAGAAATTTCTCTCCAATTATTTGAGTTAAGGATCCTAGTTCTTCTTCCTTCCATTTTTTCAATTTATATTTTGTCTCCCTGTCACAGGGTTAGGTGTGTCTGAACCATGGGTTTGAGGTTAACCAGATTATTGGTCTTTCTTCGAGTGATAGGTTGTTTGAAAAGCTTCTCAGGAATATTTTTTTGTATTATATCTCCTTTCGTAGATGGCATGGTGTATGTGTTTATTTTTGTATTTGGAAAATGGATTGAGGTATGGTTTAATCCATTATAGGCTGTCACTAAATTAATATTTTTCCTATTCATAATTATTGAGTTCCAAGTAATTTCCATTGAAAGCGCTGAACTTTTCAGAGTTTTTTCAAGTCCCTAGTAGTTTTAGTATTACATTTAAATACCTAGAGACACCATACAGTCATATATATATATATATTGTTCTGTATATGTATATATATATATATAAATCATTCTTTTATATATAACCTTAGGGTAAGGGAAATATTTAAAAGTGACTAATGGGTGTATATATATATTTAATAATATATGTCTGTGAAAGCGTGAATAAGAATCAATAAATTCATGAACTGTTGAAACAATTTTTGTGGTTATTCTCTCGAGTTAGGATCCATGTTCTGGAACCTTTTAATTTAAAAATTCATAGAGTTATTATTTAAATAATTTGAAATGTGATTCATCATTAGTGGATTGAAAAGAATTTATGGAATGAGCTACATAATTGTGAAAAATTATTTGTCTGTGAAAAAAGACATGATTTTATAATAAAACACATCCAATGGAGGTGCACTATGTTCTAAAATAACCAATAATGATTATAATTTTTAGCACATGTTTCTCTTAAAGCTTTGTGGTTTTCGTGTTCTTAATGGCATGTTTTGATGTATGGAATGTTTAGGACATGGAATCTAATGGATTTAGGATATTATGTTTTCCTTTATAAATTTATATATAACCACTTCACATTCTATGTGTACTTTTTTACAATTTAATTTAAATTTTCCTTTCATTAACCACATAATGGTTTTTTTCATATGCATTCTTAAATATAAGAAGTTGAATTATAACAAAAGTGAATTACTTGAATTATATTAGATGTAGGTTGCCTATATAGAATGTTGATTCCCGGACTAAATGGTTAATATGAAACATGAATATATCTTTATGAGATGTATTTCATCCTTACCTAATGTCATGTTTGAAATACATGATTAAATTGGTTTAATGCATAACATGTTAGATGGTGAAATCGGTGGGGAAAATCATTTGGTTGGTTTTAATTTTTTAAAGGGTTTATTAAACAACAACGGAAATGTGAGTGGGTAATATCCTGCTATATTTATTGGTAATGTGATTTTTAACAATGAATTGTCATAATCCTTGGTTACATTCATAGTGAATTGGGATGCATGAGTGGGTAAACTCATGAGATTTAATTGGTTATTTTTCTGATCAATGAATTGGTATAATAATTGTATTAATTGAATGTGAATTGTCATATATTTGTGGGTATATAAATATGGTGTTTAACATTAGATGATATAATTTGGATGGACGATTGTGTAGAGTCCATGTATGGATCAACAGGAAACATGAACATGGAAGCTTACACCATATGATGAGTATGATACTTGGTTTTGGATTATGGAGGATTCCTCAGGCCTAATTACCCCTTCGATCTATCTTTGTTAGACTCATGTGGGACATATAAGGTACTACATTCTACTATGAATCCATCTAGTGCCTTTACTGAGAATCCATCGAGATATTCATGTGATTCGATGAGGATGCCTTCGAAGTCAATACCTTGGATTCAACCCTTCATGGTTAGATACATTGGCATACAACGCATCCATGAGATATATAACACATTATATTTTACATATTGGAAAAGGTAAATTGTGACATGTGTGATTATATGGCTCAAACATGAATGTTCTAACTCATCTGGTTATATCGCAAGGGCATGTTGTTTATTTGTGAATTATTTACAGCTTCCATATTATATGGGCTTGACCATATGGTGAAGGGGCCTTGAGTGGCTATTTTTAGTATCACTAGATTATCCATTATATACAACGGGCATATTTAAATGTATTTAATATTTTTTTAGTTTACCTGCAAACATCTTAAACTATAATACATGAAATGGATTTGGCTAGACATCATGGGGGCTGGCATACTAAGATGTTATCTCAGACCCTACTTAGATACAAATGGTTCCAATACATTCCTTCTTGTTTTTAGGAAAATAGACTATTGATTATGATGTTTGGCATGTACCTATGTGTTTCGATCACCAGAGTGAATTGGAGGTTAGGATGATCATAGAGACTACCAATGGACTTTTCTATTATTTTATGAACATGAGTTATATATTATACTAATTTTTAAGGAATGTTGTGTTTTACTCCTTTATCTTATGTTTCATCATCTGAAATCCATGCATGCATAAACTGGTGTTGGCAAAATTCAATATTTAGAAGATATTATATATTTTTTCTTCTTCTTCATGAGTTGTTTATAATGCTTAGTTTGTTTATTTAATTTTACTATATGAAAAAACATTTATCTATAATAACACGATGTTTTATAATCTCCCCACTGGACAACCATTACACCCTCTTTATTTTTCGGTAGGCTATGACATATAGAGAGACTCTCGTGTAGTCATGTGGTGATCGGTTTGGCTAATAGTTTAGTGGTAAGACAAGAAGAGACATTAAGGAAATGATATGTTTAGATAATAGGAAATTAATAAATAATAATGAATATAAAGATACACAAATAGTTCAATGTTTAATAGTTGGGAGACATTAAAATCATATTTTTCATCTATTTTTGACTTTTAAAATCATGTATTTTATGTGTTATTATCATGACACTTGTTTTTAACATAATAATGTAGATATTATTAAATGATTTGAATGAATATGTTGAATGTAGCAAATATACTAGAAACATTTTTCATTCTTAAGGTCATATTTTGCATGAAAATAGTCTGAGATAATTATAATCATTTTTAAATACATGAATTTTTAGAAATTAATATGAATGTATAAAATATTAAATTTTGATATTAAATAATATTTATAGAAGAATTTAGCGATTATAAACATATTTTATGAATAGTTTTTTTTGTGGGTACATTATATTTTTGGTAATGTTATATGAATTATATAAAATGTTTTAGGAAAATATCATCTTTATTATTGAGTAAAAACACATCACATCTTGTAAGGCCTTGGGGATCAAAACAACATTTGATATTCAATAAGGGGGAAATGAAAACCACTAGCCTATGTGATTTAGTAGTGAATATTCCATTTTTTTCTTATAAAAATGTCGACAAAATACCTAGTTCATTTTCAAAAACATATTAGAAGATCATTTATTTTTATTTTTATTTTAATTTTACATAGTAAATAATATTTAGGTAACTAATTTATTATCTTGAGGAATATTTAATAATAATATTTATCATAATGGATTATTTTGAAATAATACCATTATATTGGTTAGAAATTTATATTTAAGGGTATTTGATAAACATTGACGTTAAATCCTTCTTCCACTATCAGATAATTCAGGATTATGTTTATAAATTTATGGAATGATTTATTTTCAATATTATATTTAGATATTAATTTAAATGTGTATTACTTTTTCAAATTATATAATATAAAAATAAAAATATTTCTTTCGTTAATGGTTATATACAATTTTAATATATTGATATCATAACTTGGAATATTCTATTATAAAAAAAATTTATATTCATAATTCAATAATGAAAAATTAATTTTGAATAAACACTGTTTAGAGAAAAAAATTATTTGGTAGTGAAAATAAAAAATGAGTGAAATTTTAATTTTCATGGAGTTTTATTTACATAAGTTCGTAGTTTATATTGAAAAAGTAACACATAATATTTTGAAAATGAGATATAAATAAAAATATTTTCCATTATTGATTTATTGATAGTTTCTTCTATATTTAAAAAAATTTATTACAATATCTTTTAAATAAATCATCATTCCTAATCATGTATTTCCCATCAAAACAAATTCATCATATTTTGAATCATATTTCTGTTATGACTATCATTTTCTAAATTCCAAATTAATATATTGAAGTTATCATAACACTTTTTACTTTGTAGGTTTTACCAAAAGATATTTAGGAATTTCATACTAATTATTATTGAGAATAACCTGAAATATAAAGGATGAGAATTTTTAAAGAGGTGGATAACATAACTCCCCATAATTTTAAAATAAAACTATGTTTTAAATCATATTCCACCCATATCCTTGATATTAGGCAATCCAAGATGTATTATTAAAATATTATTATGTAAATAGGATATTAATAACCTAGTCATTATAAGTTGATGTATGACTAGGGATTCCCATATATTATAATTTATCTATAATTTTTTTATATAATATAATTTCATTTAACAATTCATAAACATAAATATGCCTATTTTAGTTGTGTCTTTTTGGGATTCAAAGAGCTATTGACTTAAAAAAATGGTTTTGTGAATAAAATTTATATTCACATTTGAAATATTTAGACATGTAATCTTGTAAAATGAAAATTATTTTAAATCAACATATAAGAATGTACATTGGTATAAATATTTAGATTATTTTTGGAAAATATTGAATTCTTTATATAATAGATAAAAATAATGATTTTTTAAAATATCATTCCTTTAATAAATTAGGTAATTTAGAAGCACCATAATTAATATTATTTTAAAGAAAATAGTATTTTTATTACATATATTTTTTCATAAATTTTTTTAAATTTAAATCTCCATAATTATTTATTTTATTATAACATTATTTATAGCCTTAATAACACATTTTTTTGGAATACTATTTTAATGTGCATAGTGGAAATCCGATTTAAATTATTAAATTATCATCACGGATTTTGTTGGAATTGATCATCCAGAGAGTCTCAACATATTCTCCTATATTGCAAATCATCACTGATAGTGTTTCAAATCAGATACTCATAAGAATATAAAAGGAAGCGAATCAGTCGACCTCTCTTCGTTCTCCGAATTCTCGAGCGGTTCATTTTCCCAAATCAAGGAATGAGTCTCGCAGATAATTATCCGCAAAGGAAATATAACACATGTCTGAGCCTTGGATTAATAAATTGTTGAGTGAATGGATTTATGAAAATATTCATTCATTGGCCACATTTCTCTTTGAGAAGGTATGCAACCCTGGAAACAGAATGTTATGATTTTTTGTCTTTTGTCTATTCGGGGTTTCTCAGATTTCAAATGCATTTTACATGGCTAAGGTTTCTTAAATGTTCTTTTCCCCTCTGTAGAGTTTAAAGGAAGATCATGGAGTCCAAGTATAGTGAATTTGAGATCGGGGATATTGAAAATCCATAATTGGATTTTGAACTTTAACTTGAACAAATTTAAGGAAACATGTGACAAATTTTGGGAGACAATTTATGGTTTAAGCTGGGTTATTTGGCCAAATGAGATACTTTTTTACATTACTTCATCAATAGGAGTCCCCGTTAGATTTTATTCGGCTATGGGGAGGGTCAGTTTTAGACATTACACTAGAATATGGGTTGAAATTTACCTCAATTATTCTCTTATTCATAAGGAGAATCTATCCACTCCTCAATATGAGGTATGTTTACACATTGAATATGAAGAAATCCCCCCTTCTATGACTCATGTGGCATAGTGGGTCACTCTATTGAGGTTTGTAGGGCTAGAACCCTCTGCTGAAATTTTGATAATAAAGGCCATGACTCAACTCGTTGTGGAAGGAAACCAAAGAATAAAATTGATCTGCTTGCAGTATTTTTTCCCAAGGAACAAACTGTCATTTCTCTATCATTAGATCTAACCTATCCCCCTCTGTTAGAGACAAAACTGAATCTTAAACCGCAAAAAAAATGTTTTACCCTATTTATAAAACTAAACATGAGGATACTTCCCTCATTTGAGTAAAGGATAGATTGGAGGAAGGCCATGTAACCAAAAAGACATGGGTTGATTTGGTTGATGAATATAATAAGCCTTGTATAATTGGCTCCATTTGAGAAGATATATATAAAGGACTTTTGAATGAACATGATGAGGTGGATTCTATTGAGAGTTAGGCTGAAAAATATGTTTCAGTTCAGGATGAAGTGGATTTCAAATTGTAGCAGGAACGAAATATGGTTGATGCCAAAACTCGGAAAGACTAGTCCAAGAAAATCATAGCTAACTTGGTAAAACATGCTCCCATGATTCCCTCCTATTCATGTTAGTAGACTGTAGATGGGAAAGGGTAGGCGACCCTAACAATATATTCCTACAATGTGTTTCTTCTGTTGAACCAAGTAGCGGTACTAATCCCGTTATAATTTCCCTTCAAAATACAGGTCTACCTGCTCCATCTGAGCAGGGAGATGGGTTTGGAGCTGCTGTCTCTTGCATCAAAATATTTATCCCAATGTATAACTACAGTACCGCCTCAATGGCTTTTTTAGAATCCAAGAAGGGCAGGGAGTCTATAGATATTCCATACCATGTTGTTGATGGAGAAAAGACCCATGTTCATCATGGCAGTACTTCTACTCTTCATCATGTTAAAAAAATCTCTTCTTCTAGACATCAACAAGGTATGAAGGTTCTCAGTACTACTATCACTTATCAATCTAAAGAGGAAATAGATGGCCATTCTTCTCCTTTTGGTAGAGCTTATGTCCAATCCATGGACAAAGTTCACTCAAAACGAAATACTTGCAACTGATTTGATTTTCTTGCCTCCGAAAGCAGTGATGAAGAAGTACAAAAATCTGAACGTACACTCTCTATGAATGAAATGATGGCAGTCAATGATGATGAACTCTTGGATGATGGAGGAGGACCGTGGTTGCTGGAACAAACAGGGAGAAGAGGAAGACCTCCTCGTGGATGAGGTGGGAGACTCTCTCACCACAGTATGAGCACCAGATCACATGTTACATTAGCCCCTCGCCTTATTGTGTTTTGGAATGTTTTGTCTTTGTATGTTTGTATTCCACTTTTTAACTTTCTTTAATAAAGGGGCCCTGGAGCCTCAACCTTTATTAAAAAAATTATAATTTTATCTATTACATGAAAAATGTTTTTCCACAGACATTTTCTTTTTCATGTTTTACATGATGATTTATTATATTGAATATATCAATTTTATGATATTGTTGAAATGTATTACATTTTTAGTATCCAAATAAATAGTAATTTTTTAATATGTTATAATAATATTTTGAAAAAATATATAGTAAAAATATTGAAAAAATAATCTTCTAACATTAGAATAAAATTAAATAGGTAATAATTAGTATTGTTAGAAGTGAATCAATTAAAAATTCTAAATAATTTTTCTGTTGGAATGATTTACATTTTTTATCTATCATAACAACCATGAAATCCATTATTTATCAATTCTGGGGGAACATGGATTGAGAATAAATTCCAGTTATTTAATATTTTTTGGAATTTGAATAAATGAAATAAATTCGCATTTATAAATGAGCACCTCATAACCTCATTTAATAACTCCTATAAAAACATTTATATAACATTCCATTATGAAATATCTCACCACAATCTTTAGAAACATTATATATCCTTTGGAAATCCAAAAGGACCATCCTTGGCGTCTGTACTCTCAAATCAAAATAAGCACCACTACGCTACGATTATCATCTTCACATGGATCCATTTTTTCATATATTCTCCGATTCAACTATGTAATAAAATTCCATCATAATAAATCTAGTACCCCTTTATTAATATATTTTATTATATTTATGGAATAATATTTATCCATATGTTTTTTCTTCTAATCATAAACAAAAAAAACATTTCTATGTACGACATACTTCCGCCTCACAAGTCAATGTATTCTACTTTCTATAATATATAATGGATTCTCATGATAATGGATTTATTTTTTATATATTACATTCAATTAATAGTAATAATTATTAAAATTGAAATATCATGTACCTTCTTACCATACAATCCATTGAAAAAAAATTACATCATTTCTGTGTATATTAGACTACCACCTCACTAAGATATGTGAATTGTTTTTGTTACCGCAACAAATTGAGTATAAATGTATATTTATTTAAAATACAAAAATAATATTTATTTAATAATCTTCAATTTCTAACGATAGGATAACATAATCCTTTAATCCATTTTGATTATTGAAAAGAGTAAATAGTACACTTACTTACGTTGGGCCAACCATCCCAATGATTTTAACATAGTTATTTTTTAAACATGTCTTTAGGTTGGTTATAAAATCAAAATTTATTTATAAAAAATAATTATTATTTTGATGATTATAATTCTAGTAATGATGTTCTGATGTTCCATTTGACCAATTACAACACATTGATGATGTTTTAAAATTTAAAACCAAGCATCTTTTAAAAAGTAAATATGTACATAGTATAATAAGTAATAAAATATGTCATTAAAATAAATAAATAATTTTTTATTATATATAATTAAACCTATAAAATTAATTTAATAAAAAATTTATTTATATAATTTTATTTTATATGAGATATAATACATACATAACAATGTCAGGACTAAGGAAAATTGTTATTTTTTAGAACATGATTCTTCTAAAACACTTGATATTTAATACTACTAATTAATATTTAAAAATTTATTTAAATCCATTTTACAAATTAAATATTGTGTCATTATGAATTATTCATATTTTATGATACAAATAATTTATGTCATTGGAAGATGTTATGATTCCCATGTTACTAAATCATAAATAGATTATGTTTCTATATAATTTTAATTGAATTTTCTTATAATAGAATTTCTAATATAATAATTTATTTTATTATGGTATAATAAAAATATTTCTTATTCCTATCGTCTTGTTATTACTTAAATTAAAAATAAATAAATCATTTTTGTCTAGTTTTAAAAAAACATTATCAAAAAAATTTAAGACATGATTATATTTTTTATCTATTCTATTGAAAAATCATTCTCTTCTATATCATTAATTGATAAAATTATTTTTAAATATTTTTTAAAAATTATCAATAAAATTTATAATTTTAACACTTATCCATGATTTACTTTTTTCAAAATAATTTATGCATAAACATTATTTAGTTTTCAAACACAGTTACATTTTATCCTCTTTTAAACATTGTGACATGGGTTATTTTTCATATTATACTTCATCTAAAGAACCACCAATCACAATAAAAAATCAAATAACTGATTATTCCATTATCATAATCCTTCACACTTTACAAATAATTTTTACTATAAAGTGTTTTAGAATTTTTTTTAATTTTGATGAAATGATTTCCATTTGAAAATAGAAATGTCTTCCTGAAATTTTGTGTTTAATATTTTAAAGACATTTTCTAAAATAAAGATATACAATTTCATTATATATTACATAGAAATAATTTATAAATCAGATTTACAGATACACCTAGTTTAATATACCATAATTTTATGGTTTAATAAATGCCTTGTTTTCATCTCTTTAAGAACCGATACCATATTTTTATGTATGGATTTTTCGTTTTTGATGTTTCTTGAGGAAAATAAGAGAATATGGAAATATAAGGAGTTCATGCTGTGTACTTTTGAGTACAGGTTGTGTACCTCGTTTTCGCAGGTGACTGTGTGCTGAAAGTGTAATGGCCAAGTACATGGCCATGTGGGGTGACCTGGAGAACGCCTAAAGTGGGGGATGAATAAGGAATGTACACACCATGTACCTTTAAAAAACAAGCCATATAATTTTCTTTAATTTGATAAAACGGACCGGGGTCACGTCTAGTCGATTGCGTTGGAATCGCCACGGTGATTTCTTCCTTCTTCTAGAACCTTATCTTTTGATTTCTCCTCTCTCATGGGATGTCTTTGGTTGAACATTTTGGATGTTTTTCTAGATATACAACATTCTAGGTCGATTAAATAGTCGACACCATAGTATATTGATCTCACAATGTCAAGGTATGCTGTTTGTTTGTTTCTATAGTTATTCATTTTATTTTTTCTGCAAATATTCTTAATACCCTAAAATGGTGTATTGTTTACATAGGGATTTAAGACCATTTAATTATTGATATTCCTTGTGCTCTTATGTAGTGGTTGTTTTATTTGAAATAAGGTTATTTTTCATGATATGGATGTGTTTTCCATGTTTGTTTTGGTTATGACCAATTTTTCTAGTTTTTTTTGTTAGGTTGTTTGTTTTCCATGCCTATTGTTGTTAGGATTGAGTGTCTTATCTATTGTTGTAATCTTCTTGTTCCTATTTCAACAGTTGTTCATGAAATCTGTTAGTTGAATAGTTCTTCAGGTTTACATTAGATTTTGAATATCATTGGCCATGATTGACTTAGAAAAGGTTATGGGATCCTGGTGTATTAGATCATAGGGAGAATGGACATTGAGGGATTCTCTAGAGTGTCAGTTCACTTTTACGTCATGAGTCCATAGGGGGGATAAACATTGGTCACCCTCATAGTGTCTATAGTCTCCTTTTTCATGACTATATGGGGAATTTTACATTGAGTGACTAATGAGTGTGTTTATAATTATTGTTATGAGACCAAAGGGGGAATTGACGGTGAATTCTTTCTCAGAAAGTAGTTTTCTAAAGCTGAACCAGAGGGGTTAGACTCTGAGTACATACTAGAGGGTTTCTTGTGATTTTTTAGAATCAGAGGGGATAGTATGTGATAAATTCCAAGAGTTTTACTTTTATTTTTATTAGCTTCTATCTTGATTCATGAAAATGAATGCATTTGAAACAGTAGTATTATTTACTTTTGAGTACTTTCTTGTTTATTACTTCAATTTGATTATTTCCTGCCATATATATTCACTGATTATTAGGAAAATATATTTGGGTGGTTTCCTATTAGGATTTGTCTCACACCCTGTTTGGATCATTTTTTGGGGCCCAAAAAGATTATATTTCTACATTTATAGATAAGTGCCAGCGCCCTTCTATATCAGGAACATGATTGTTGTGGATCTGGATAGCATTGGACCAAGATGAGGTATGTAATGCTACTTGGTTTTATTGGTTTTCTTGGACATTGTATTAGTACTGTATTCAATAATTGTGACTTGTTTATCTGATTTCTAGACAAATGTATCATGCGTCTATTATATATGGGATCTAGTTGTTTATTACTTTCAGTCTTCTGCTATTCACAATTGTATGGTTTTATTAATCCTTCTACTTTTGTTATAAATTTCATTCCACTTCATTACTCTTTCAATGAGGGAATAGTTTTTCCACTATCACACTCAAGGCCCTCTCTACTAGTTGGTAGCCTCTGACATTTGGGGAAATGTGCTTGAGATCATGTGACCGACCGGGTTTGGGGCACCTTTAGGTGGCACCTGGATCTGGGATGTAACAAAGTGGAATAAGTGGAATTATTTTCTTCTTGATTTACTATTTGGAACCTATATCTTGGGATATTAAAGAATAGGTACTTGGTAATAAATTATTCTTGGGAGTAGCTAACCCGTGAATAGTGAAAACCAATTTACGTCGTACATTGTGATTTTTCTTATTTTTAAATTATTACAGTTCATTTGATTTCACCAATGGGTGATTCACATGTGTTGTTCTGTTGTTGTTGATGTTATTAAGGTTCTATTTTTGTTACAACCCGATGAGATGAGGGTATTCCATATCATGAATCATATATGAACTTGATAGAGATCACATGTCATGCATTCTTGCCACACCATTTAAGATGCATTAATGATTTCATGTCGTTTTGATATTTGTTTTTATATATATGAATTCTATTGGGATTGATGTCTTGGTATAATAAATAATAATTTATAGGTTATTGGATTTTGTAAGGTGTCGTTTGAATGAACACCAAAAGTTAATTCTTGAGGTGTCATGGGCCCTCATGGACCAATATTTGGGGGATCGTTGCACTGTTATGCATGTTTATGACATGTATACGAATCCAAACATTGATTCATAGGGTGTGTGAGCCCTCACGGATCAGAATTTAGTACATTAATGTTCTTTTTAGTATTTATATGGTTTCTAGAGTAGTTTATGAGACTCACTATCTAGAAAAACCAAGAATACACAGTGTGTATTGCAGAATACACGCCATGTTTCCTTCTGTTCAGGAAGGAACTATTTTTCTAAAGTACACGCCATGTAGTTTCTATAAATATCAATCGATGTATGGGAAGAGGCACTATGATGGGAAGTTTTTAGTGGGGCACGCCATGTAAACTATGTCCACTTTGTGTATTAGGGGCCATGATTCCATCTGTGTGATTAATGGCACTGGTGTAATATGGATAGTTCGAAAAAATCATGTCTTGAAAAAACACGCCATGAAGAGTAAGATGTGTAACCTGCCATCTGATTAAAAACACAGGTCAGTGAAGTTCAATCTAGTACACATCGTGTTAGGCACAAACACGCCATGTAGTCTTGCTCTAGAAGAACTGTGTGGGTTAAGTTGGTCAAAAGAACTCAGACATGAATAGATGACTCAAGTACATGCCATGTCTTGGGGGAACATTCTATGTGTATGGGGTGTTTCATGACCAAGGTTTAAAGAAGTAAACTTCCATGTGAATGCCTTAGGGAACATTCCATGTAGGAGTTCTACACTCCATGTATCCACCTTTTAGAATTTTTGACTGCTGAATAAATCATTTTCCCTTCTTGTACTTATATGTTTCAGTCCATGTTAATATTGATCTATGCTTGACGTTTGATCATTCAGAGCCATGCCATTGAGATTTCCTCTGTTTGTATTCCAGTTAAATGGCAGTGACCAGACACCATACAAGGAAGATCTGGTACTTCCAGAAGATCCTTCAGTCGTGCCCATCTGGGCACTAGCCATTATCTTGGATATAGGTGTCGATTCACAATTCAGATAGGGCTTCATGAGGATTATGAAGACCATCTAGGGTCACCACCTCATTCCCCATCTGTAGAAGAGCTTACAAAGGTCTTTTATCACCAACATACTCTTTATTTTTTTAAGGGATGAAGGAAATCAGGATGCTGAGTCAGGGTTAGTGGACATTATTTCTATCTTTGAGCATCTGGAGATTCCTCATGAAAGAAGGGTGAAGATCTCTACTTGTATGCATTGGGATTCTTCCAAGAGATTGTGAGATGTGATCTCACAGGCAGGGTGCCAGTAGGGTATGGCTTGGGATGAGTTACAATGTTCCTTCTATGATTACTTCTACCTGGATACTTTAAGGGCCGATAAAACATGACAGTTCATAAGTCTAGAGCAGTCTTCTTCAGTTATGGAGTATTCTCCTCACTTCATAGATTTGCTGTGCTTCACACCCATTCTCGGAGGTGATGAGTTATTCTTTGTGAGGAAGATTGAGCATGTTCTGAGGCATGAAATCCAATCTCAGGTGAACATCTTCAGGTTGACTTCCATCTCCACAATAGTATAACATGTGCTAATCACCGAGTGTAATTTGAGGGAATTTGGAGAAGTGATCTAGGGCGGCCTAAAATCTGGAGGTGGTACCCCTCCTATTAACAACAGGAACTGCTGTAGGGAGTCTCCGCCTAGAGACCCAAAAAAGCGGGGGACTTCTTCTGGTAGCCAAATGGTGTTCTACTAGTGTAGGAAGAGTGGGAATATGAGGTAACATTTCATGAGAGATCTATTGGAGTGAATATATTATGATAATATGGGTCATCTTTACTAGTTCTATTAGTTTTTTCACCAGCTTTTGGTGATTGGGGTTCTATTTCAACACATCGTACTAGAGAATCTCTCCATGTTACTCATCATTCTGTGAACTAGAGTTTTTCCAGCTATTATGGACGATGTAGAGGTCATGGAATTGGCATCTATCCATCAAGCATTCTATTTTAATAGGGTGGATCAACTGAATGTGGTCATATAGGGTCATAGGGCCATGGTACATGTAAGACTTTGGAATTGGAGAACACAATACCATAGCTAGATCCCGAACCCTCCATAGTTCGAGGTGAGATTCTAATTGCCTCAATTTTATCATCTATGATTTTCAATATATGAGATTCCCATTATTACATATTAGTTTCTATTGTGGAGAGCCTTGGGCTAGGTATATTTACGTCTGCTAATGACTTGATGCGGGACACTCCGTTAGGGACAAGAACAGCTAGTGTACGTCAGTGTAAGGAGTGATCTCTTGAGTTTGATGGTTATCAATTCTTATGGGACCTCTATTTACTATATAAGACATGTTATGATGTCATTCTCATGATGGACTGGATAGTTCCCTTCTAGTCTGTTGTCAATTTCTATTGTCATATGGTGAGTTTCACATCACCAGAGGGAAGATCCTTCAAAAATAAGTGTGAATGGGATGTATATTAGAGAATATCGGGACCATTGCATCATGGGTTTGGAGGAATTACATCCCATATGTCAGGTCTATATCTAGATGACTAGGGGACTTCATAGCTGGCCTTTCCCCCCAAGGTGGATTATTACAGGGATATCTTTCCAGTTGAATTTTCAGGTTTACCTCCGGAGTGGGAGGTATACTTTTCTATTGAGCATGTTCCAGGCATGACACTGGTGTCCATTCCTCCTTATAGGTTGGCTGAACCAGAGTCGCAAGAGTTCAAGATTATCTATATGATTTATAGGCTCTAGGTTTCATATGACATAGTACTTCTCCTTGAGGTTATCCTATCTGATTTATGAAGAAGGTGGACAATGCCCTTAGACATTGTGTGGATTATCAGAAGATGAACTAGTTGGCAGTCAAGAACAGATATCTCTTGCCGAGGATTAATGATCTATTTGATCAGCTTTGATGATCCCAAGTGTTCTCGAAGATTGACATGATTTCTGGTTTTCATTAGATGCATTTTAGACCATCTGATATACCTATTACAAACATTTGGAGCTGGTATGGTCTCTATGAGTAAATGGTTATGTCGTTCGGTCTCACGAATGCACCTACAGTTAACATCACACTGATGAACCGAGTGTTCCATCCTTACATTGATTCCTTCATGGTAGTCTTTATGGATGATATCTTCATGTACTCCCAAACTCGTCACAACCCTACTACCCACCTTGAGATCATTATGATTATACTGAAAGAGCATCAGTTATATGATAATCTCTCACAATTCCACTTTTTGATGGACCATATTCACTTCATAAGTCATGTTATCTCAGAGAGAGGAGTATCAGTAGACCCATAGAATGTGAGAGAAATTGTTTCCTAGGAGAATCTAAGAAACTTATTTGAAGTGTATATTTTTCTATGGATAGCTGGTTACTATATTCATTTTATATATGAATTTTCATGCTTAGGAGTTCCACTGACGGGCATGACTAAGAAGGGTGGGATGTACATGTTGACAGATTCTTGTGAGTCTTCCTTTCAGGAGAAGAAATATAGGATGACTTCAGTACTAATACTAGTTTATCTAGAGCCAAACAAGAGCTATATAGATTAATTCTCTACATTACGAATCGAGATGGGAGAAGTTCTTTGGTAGGTGGAAGGAGTCATCACATAGGGGACTCGACAGTTGAGGCCCAATGAGAGAAATTACCCAACGCAAAATCTGGAGTGGGCTATAGTTGTTCATGAGTTAGGTTAATGGAGAAATTATATATTGGGAGATCATTTTTTGGTTATCACCGACCACAAATGTCTCAAGTATATCTTTACTCCTCATTATATGAATTTGAGACAGTAAATGTGGGTTGAGTACCTTCATAATTTTGACATTGAGCTTGCCTATACAGCTGGGAAAGGAAACACAATGGATGATTCGTTGAGTAGGAGGACTGAGATACATGCAGTTCCGGAGGCCAGTAGTGTGTGGAAGCATATGGCTCTATTCTCTGAGATGCATTTGGACGTTCATGATAGACATGGAAATATTTTTATTTGTTATGTATCTATTAAATCTACTCTTCTTGAACAAGTTTGAATGAGGCATCTATAAGATTCTGAAGGCCTAGTCCTATGGGAGGTTGTTTCATGAGAGGACCAAATTTCTAGATGGACAGTAGGTGAGGATGAGATCTTGTGTTTTCAATGGAACATGTGGGTGCTAGAAGACATACACGAGGAGAAAATACTGGAATTTCATTCCCCATTTTGGGCAGTTCATCCTAGCATAACCAATATGTATAGATATCAACACCGTCAGTATTGGTGGCTCAGTATGAAGAGTGATGTTGTTAGTTTTTTGATGAGGTGTTCTATCATTCATTCAGTGAAGGTGGATCATTAGTGACCAACAAGTCTTTAACAGTAGCAACCCATTCCTTAGTAGAAGTATAATGATGTCACAATAGATTTTTTGACGGGTCTACCCAGGTCTCCTCAATGGAATGATTCAGTTTGGGTTGTCATTGAAAGAATCATGAAGGTTTCTCACTTCTTTCCAATCAAGGAGACCTTAATTCTTGATGAGCTAAGAAGGATGCACATCTGAGAGATTTTACATTTACATGGAGTTCCGTACTCCATTGTATCAGAAAGAGATGCTTGTTTTACATCTCAAATCTGGCTGAGACTATAGAGGGCTTTGGGTACACTGGTACTTCTGAGTATATCGTTCCTTTCCAAGGTAGATGTTTAGTCTGCGCATATGATACAGTTTATGGATGACATGCTACAAACACATGTCTTAGATTTTGGTGCTTCTTGGGAGAAGCACATACCCCTTGTTGAGGTTTCCTACAATAATAGTTTTCAAGAATCTATTCAGATGCACCTTATGTGGCTTTGTATGGTAGGCCATGTTGATCACCCTTATGCTAGGTGGTTGCAGGAGAGGCAGTTATTCTAGGACCTCATCATGTCATGGAGCCCACCAAACATATATAGTTGATTATGAAGAGGATTGATACTACACAGTCATGTCAGATGTCTTATGTAGATGTACTGAGACGACCACTAGACATTGAGGTTAGAGATCAGGTTTTCATGTGTGTCACATCGAGGATGGGACACAAGAGGATTTGGGGATAGGGTAATCTTTCACTATGATACATCGGTCTGTTTGAGGTTTTAGAGAGAGTTAGGTTTGTTTCCTATCGGTTGTAGTTACCTCATAGGTACCATACTATGCAAGATTTTTTCCTCGTTTCTCAGATATGGAAATAATTATTTGATACATCTCATACTTTTCAAACTAAGGAGGTTGAGCTGGGGGTGGACACATCATTCATGGAGAATCCTATCTGTATTTTTGTGCGATGTACGAAGGTTCTCCTTGGATGTTCTGTTCCTATGGTATGCGTGCTATAGAATCATATGCGAGTATAGGAAGATACATGGGAATGGGTGGCCGATGTACAATTGTAGGGGTCAGAGCTATTCAAGGATTCTTCTTTTATGCCACCATGCTAGGGAAATTTAGCAATGAATTTATTTATGGGTGAATATTTTAAGAACTAGAACCCTATTTTTAGGTATGGGTCTTTCTTTTCTAGTGATTTTGAGGATGATACTAGATTCTATAAATTCAAGGAGTACACACAGTGTACTTCGGCATACATGTCGTGTAACCGGTTGCTGCGGGTGACCGTGTAATGGCTGAGTACATGGATTTGAGGGGAGACATATAGACTACCTAAATTGGGGGCCGATTAAGGAAAGTATAAACCATGTACCATTCAATAATATTCAACATAATTTTCTTTAAACTGATTTAATGGGCCAGGGTCACGTCTAATAAACAAAAACTTCTTCTGCTAGGATCATCTTTTCATAGAGCAACCAAAGTCGATGAATATTCTATGAGACCCCGACCTGTCGTCCGTTATCTGATTCCACTTCTGTCGATTTTATTAGAATCACCACAATGAGTTATTCCTTCTTCAGGAACCTCATATCTTTATTTCTTCTATCTCGTGAGAAATCATTGGTTGACCGTTTTGGATGTTTTTGTAGATATACTGCATTCTAGGTTGATTCAAGGGCCGACTCCAGAGTATTTCAATATTACTTCGTCGAGGTAGGTGGGTTGTGCCTTTCTTTAGTTAGTCTTTGAATTTTATGTGAAAAAGTTCCCAATAACCTAGAACAAGGTATTGCGTGTTTAGGGATTTTAGACCTTTTAATGCCTACTATGACTTGTGTTCCTGAGTAGTGGTTGTTTGATTGTAAATAGGGTCATTTTCCATGTTTTGGATTTGTATCCCATGTTTGTTATAGTTTTCCCCATTGGGTATTTCTTTTCATGTTATGCTATTTGTTTTCCATGCCTAGTGTTGTTAAGATGGAGTTTCGTATTTTATGATGTTATATTCTTGTTGCTATTTGGGCATGTAGTTATTGAAATTTGTATGATCAGTAGTTCATAAGGATTAAATTTGATGTTGAATATCGTTGTGCATGATTGAATTGCACAGGGCTGTGGGAACCTGGTGTAGTAGACCATTGGTATAATGGTCCCTGAAGGCTTCTCAAGAGTGTATATTTAATTTTACATCGTGAGACCACAGGGGGAATGGAATTTTTGCTTTTTCATAGTTTTTTTAGATCCACTTTGCGAGACCATAGGAGGAATTGGACGTAGAGTGCTTCCTCAGAGTGTATATTGTTACCAATATGAGAACAGAGTGGAAATTGACAGCGAGTGCTTCCTCTGTGAGGCTTTTCAAAATATGAACTAGTGTGGCTAGACTGTGATTTCCTCCCAGAGGGTTTATTGTGATAGTTTGGTTTAAACAGAGGGGATATGATGTGACTACTTCTTATAGGGTTACTTATATTTTGATTAGCTGTTTACATGATAAATGAAAATGAATGCATTAAAAAAGTGTTGGATTGTTTTCTTTTGAGTTCTTCGTTGTTTATTTCATCATTTTGATTATTGCCTGCCATATCTATTCACTAACTATTAGAAATAGATATTTGGGTGGTTGCCTACTGGGATTCATATCACACCCTATTTTGGTCATGATTTTGGGTCCAAATTGGTTTTAATGATTTTGGTATAGATAAGAGCATATGCCCTTCTACATCAGGTACTTGATTGTTGTAGAGTTGGATAGAATGAGACCAAGCTAAGGCCTATGATCCTGCAAATGTTTTTTTGTTTTCTATGTACATTAGATTAGTATTTTATTCCATCAATGAGACTTTTTTAGCTGTTTTCCTAGACATATGTATCATGAATCATTTATATATGTGATCCAGTTGTTTATTACTTTTAGTCTTCAGTTTTTTACTGTTGTACGGTATTATTAATGCTTCCACTTTTTGAATCTGTGTCTTTTCACTACATTAATATGCCAATAAAGGCATAATTTTCACAGTTTCACACCCATGACCCTCACTGCTAGTCGGTATCCTCTAGCATTTGGGGAAAGGCACTTGTGGCAAGTTGACCGACCGGGTACATGGCACCTCTGGGAGGCACCAAGCACCAGGAAGTTACAATCTGTCAATTGATTTTGTTATAAAATTCAATTTTTTTCTTGATATGAGTCAAGGCTAGGAAACCAATTTCAATTCATGGGTATTTCGTAGCTTTATGCCTCCTAATTAAATTTTTTTATGAATAAATAAAAATGAAGATTTTATGATGGGTTCATCCATATATTTCACTAATGGATTTGCTAAGGAATTATTCTCATGAGACATCATTTATGAGATTATGGTGTAAATCTAATCAATTATAAAACATTATACACAATCTGATATTTTCAATGATGGTTTTCATGACAAAAGATTATTTAATATGATTGTTTCTACATTTCCTTTGGTACTATGATCTAATGATCCCATGTACTTAATGTTATTCTCATATGATAGTACCCATTGTCATTTCCTTTTGGGTAATCATAGGTTACATTTGTATTGCATGATATTCTTTCTAATCATATGTATTCCCTCATATTTATTTTTTTTTCTCACACATTTTTTCTAGTTATTACTCATCATATACCATTTATTTCATGAAATCAAATTGATTTAGGAGCTCATAAATTAGAAACATGAAAATAATGTCATCTTAATCTCCAATTTATGTCTTATGAACATATAACTCCAAATTCAAAAAGCCTCACAATAATTGGAAATTAATTAATAGATATTTATGTTTAAAATAAATTAATTATATTTTCAAAAGGATTGGGTCTCTATATATAGAAATATAACATGTAATTGTACCATATAAAAAAAGATGTTGACTAGTGATGAAAACTAAATACTAACCGGAAAACAAGATGGGGCATTGACTATATAGAGTATATTGATTTTAAGAGATTATTTGTCAATATATATTATTCACATTTGAGGAGAACAAGAATCTAGTGGGAATTAATAGAGCTATAGTAGAAGGAATACATATTTCTGGGGAGTTATGAAATATAGTTTAGTGAAGTCAATCAATACAACTCATTATTTCTTATGGATCCTAAAGGAATGGATAATAGGTTATTTTGATGTCTATGACCCCATATGTAATATATCCTATAAATTGAAACTATAAAATACTTGAGAATAATGATTGAAGTAAATTTACTATGGAAATAGTTTTTAATGATATTCTATTTTTAATTGGAATAAATTAAAAAATAAATGTAATCCTAATATCATGGTGTATATTTATCCTAGAAAATAACTAATTAATGTATAATTGTAAATATTTGAAATATATTCAAAGAAACATTCAGAGAACTTATTTCATGGAACTGAAATGTTCTAAAATTGTTCTATGGACGGTCAGATAGCTCAGAACTGTTGTAGTGGGGTGACACCCCAAAATATTAATGAAAATGAAAAGGTAATATGGTGATATCATATATTAAAGATTAGTATTTCATGTGTGTGAATCAAGAGAACATGTGTAATAAATTTACATGTAATATGATAATGTAGGGTGTACACCATTATCCATGACATCCTTTACAGGTGAAATGTTATAGTTTTCAAATAATAATGACAGTTTTAGAGACTCTATATTTTTATTTTTTAGGTACAGTAATTTTTCATTCAATTATAGGAATTACTTTGTTTGAATAATGTTATAAAAAATTCATTATTTCTATCTATTTCAAATGAATAACATATCAATCTAAAATACTATAGAAGTATAATTATCATAAAAACTCTTAGAATAATTATCCAAGACTCAAATAATTTTATAAACTCTCTTATACACTTCAAATATAAAAACCAAATATCAAATAATGTATTCATTTCCATGGTAGAATTTGACACCATATTATGGATTGGATTGATGTTATAGTATAATGGTGTTATCAAATACCGAGGTAATGAATTTATTGTTGTTTGGGATAGGAAATACAGAGTTATTGAATGATATTCAAATCCAACATCATTCTAGAATAACCCTCTATTGTATTTTTTATGAGAATGATTGGTGGCCAAATTGAATAAATATAATTTCTAATTATAGAATGTGACTCATTTTTTGAGAAACAATTGTTTTATATCATAAAGTGTTAAATGAACCACCTCTATAAGGAGTTTTAATGTTATTCATTAAACTAAAAAATCGATTTATTATGATAAAAAATATACCATATATAAGGGAATATGTTCACTTAGAGGAATTAAATAAAATATTAAAGTAATTTAAAGAATGATTTTATTTGGCCATGTATGTCCGCTTTTGGAAGACCTACACAATTTGTAATGGAATTGGATGGATCAATGATGCCCCACATTTATTTTTGAGAACATATTTGGATCATAGTGAAGTAATAATATCTTAAAATAAGGATTTTTTTTGACATTCTAGTTTATTCTAAATTCTATTCCATGATATACCTCTGAAAGGAAAATCATCATTTAAGGGTAAATAAATAATGTATTATAAAATCATCATTCTATAGAAGATATTAGAATTATGATTTTTCTATTATGAATATTATATTGAATAATACACCTTAAATTTTATGGATTTCATGAGTAGATTTACTAAAGTATTCCTTTATATATATATTGTGATCTTTGTTAATTACAGTTACATATACTCTAAAATTCACATGGGTCTTTAGGATCAAATAACAGTCATATTGAAATCAACGAGGAAAGATATGTTGAATGGTAAATTATGTAATTTTCTAGTCCAATAAAAACATGTTGAATTATTTGGTCACATCATGAAAAATGAAGGGATATATGTTGATCCTAAAAAGACTAAGGACATAGGGTAATGGAAAAATCCTAATACTATAATAGATAATCGTAGGTTAGTTGGTATATCATGATAAAATAAAACTCTTGTGAAATAAATTTCATGAAATTTTAATCTAGTAAATAAGTTTAATCCAATGAGTGCTATGTTTATTTAAAAAAAGGTGTGTGAAGAAAGCTTAATTTTATTTGAAAATATTCCAATTAATGGACCTTTTCTAACATAATCCACTAATGAAGATGTATATATAAATTATTCTTATATATACATGATGAATTGGATGTGTAATCATGAAAAATGAAAATGTGGTATCTCATATAACAATATTACTAAAGCCTTGTAAATATAACTATCCTTCTCAAGATCTAGAGGTGATTGTAGTCATATTATCTCAAAACATAGAGACTATATTTGTATTGGAAATATGTTTCATATACACATACAAAATTTTTTAAATGTTTATAATAACATATAATCAGATTAACATGTATTAGAAATGAATGTTAGTTATAATAAATGACAATGATTCCCCTATTTAATACTATCCAAGAATGGTGAATAAGGTCGTTGATGCTCATTGAAGAAAATAACATGACACTATATCAATGATTATTATTGAAAAAACTATATATTTGTTTACTTCTAAAGAATATATTTGGAAATTATAATTATATAGAACACGTACTACATTGAAAAAATAAATTCCAAACCATCTATTCATGAGATAATCAAAGAGTCACAACTAAATGATCTGGAGTATCATAATTAGGTATAAGATGTAAAAATGGGGGATTCCAAAATTCACTATATATGAATACAGATTAATTTAGTTTATTACTACATATCAATTCCATTCATATCATGAGATAATGAAAGAGATATTTGTTAATAAATATATAATATTTATTGTTATCCTTATTTGATACACCAAGATGTGTTGTGATCTACTTGAGAACATTTACTATAAAAACGTGAAAAAGGTTTTCCTTTACTATATCTCAATGTGATTTTTATATAAGCATGTAAATGTATAGAAATAGATTCAAAATAAAATGACACATCCAATGTTGAGGGAATCATTAATTATGTAGAACCTATACATGGAATTTTTTACTAGACCATGGAATACATCTAAAGGATATGGTGCAGTATAGTTTGTGGTGGATCGACTCTCCCTGATTATAAGATCATCACTCATTAAAAAGATTTATGAATTGAAAATAATTCCATGATATATTTAAAATATATTTTTAGGATTCATGGTGTACTAGTTTCAATTGACTATGATTATCATAAACAGATAAATTCAATATTTTGGATAAGTCATCATTGTGATTTTAATACAAAAATTGAAAATCAAAAAATATTACCATCCACAAACTAATGAATAATTTGAAAGGACAATGTATGCATTTGATGAAACTCTATGGGCCTCCTCATTAGAATTTTATTATGTATGAGATCAACATATAGAATTAGTAGAGTTATCATATAACAATAGTTTCCACATTATTATTCACAGTGGATCCATATGAATATTTATATGGTAAATAATGTAAAAATACTGTGTGTCTAGATATAGTCTGTGAATGAAATATACATAATCTAATCTACGAATTATATGACTGATATTTTTAAATTCATATAAAAACATACCAAATATTATAAGTGTTAGTAGAATATATATGATGAAAAACGTCGAAGGGATACCAAGATTGATGTTAGAGACATGTTTTTCATTCAAATATCACCACGAAAGATATCCAGGAGTGTGGGAGTTAATAGAGAGAATATCCCTATTTACACTGGTCTCCTTTAGATACTGTATTGTATATAAGAGATAAAATATCGAGGTTCAATACCACTAATCATGGATCCACATCATGATGCGTTCCATGTAACACACTTAAGAAAGTATATACTTAATCCCACCCATGTACGGAATAATGTGGTTATAAAACTGTTGAATAACCCCACCTATAAAGTGAGGCTAGTGAAGATCTTTTACCTTAGAGATAATATTCAATGAAACATGTAAAATAACAATTTGAATAGTTTTTGGAAGAACCAAAATATATGAGCAGACTGTGTGTAAATAAGAGAAAACAATGAATCAAAATTGAATACTTATATTATCTGTTGAACACATTAGTTGAGATTTAAGTGATTAATTTTATAAAATATTGAGTAATGTAACAAAAAAATGTCTTATTAGTAATTGTTTTTTACTATATAAATGTGTTTGATATGCGAATATACTTTTATATACCATTTATGACCAGTTTTCTGAACTAGTGGGAAGGAATCATCACTACTATTCAAACCAGACCAATCAGAAGTCATTCCTCAATATGTGATTCTCGAATGAATTCAAATAATTGATAAAGTTATTCTAGGTGATATCACCCCATGTTCAATGTTTGTTGAACCACCACATGAAATAACCACCATCACAAACCTTATCCAAAGGGAAAATGTTGGGGGTAATATGTGGTCATGTGTCCATTCTAGAGAATTATAAAAATCTAATTATTATTTACAAATGATGTGGATTATTTTTATTCTTATTTATATTATTAAATTTTGATTAAAAAATAATAATGGGCATTTTATGAATTTGATAATTTAATTTTGGTCCCAAAACAAAATTTTATTTTCAAAAGACAAATAAAGAATTATATTAAACACAGGTACTTTACATAACTATTATATATATGAAATATAATTTTAGAAAAAATTTTATTTATATTTAAAAGAGAATGTAATATTATAATGGATGAATATGTTATTATTTCGTTGAAATTTTAATATATCATATGAAATATTATTATTAAATTAAAAATGAGTTCACATTTAAAATTTTATATTTCCACATTTATAAAATTATTTTGAGAATATAATAATTAAATTTAAAATATTCATGTTGAAATTTGTTTCTAGAGAATTTTTTTGAATTTTCTAAAAAACTACTTTTTTTAATAAAGAGTAAAATTATATTTTTCTATTTTTAGAATGTTTTAATACATGATATATATATATAAACTATTAAAAAATTAATTATTTTGAAAATACTATAAAAAAACTATATTATTAAAATAAAGAATTATAAATCATTGGAATAAATTTTGAGAATGAAAATTTAATTTCCAAAGTCAAAATTATAAAGTATGATATTAAAAAATATATTTTGTGGAAAATAATGCGTTAAATTTTAAATGTAATATTAAAATAATAATATACATTAAATTTTAATAAAATAATATATTTTTTCAGATACATAAAACTGTGGGAAATATCCAGGCTAAAGCGGATGGGTTTTGATTATTGATAACATTAAATTCCATGACTTCTATTTAGAAATTACTGAATAATTTCACCACTTTTAATATATATTACATCCTTTATCCCATTAATATCATCTTCACATCTATAATACTTGATGTTTTCTCTATTTTACCTTTTATATTGTCCCACAAAGAATTCTATATATCATTAAGTATCCATACTGATGTTTTAAGAAGCCAGATTTTATAATAAGTAAATTCTAAATATCCTATTTTTCATTCACGTACATATCTGTTGATTGTTTTCTAATTTAAATATTAAAATATTTTCACACCATTTTTACTTTACTATTAATTTCGTATCAGATTTCTATCAATTGGAGTCTTTCATCCCTGCCTATTATTCCATTTACTCAATCGAAATTTTATACCATCATACTTTAGAATTGTTTTCATCAATTTAGATCTTTTTCATTTAAAATATTATATTATGAATACCCATACCCCTTAATAATCCATGGGTATTAATATATATGTAAAACTATTTTATTTATTCGGGGATTTACATATATGAAACCTGCCATCCCTTTCTATTGGTTAAAAATTATGTAATATTGATATATTTAGGCAGTTGTGTTTGAAAATATCTATCTATGAATTCTATTTTTTATTCACTAAATACCATTGATGAAATTATTTAATAATATATATTTTTTTCACATGAGATATTAAATAGGAAGGGATAAACCATATAGTGAACAAATTAATTATGTAATCTGATAACATGTTTTTTCTGATACATTCTTGAATAATGTTTAGAATTATTATTTATGATACTAATTTTGATAATCCAATGTGATATTTTTTGATTTTCAAAATTATATATTCTATATAAATATATATATTATGATTCATGGTAATTATATTAATATATGTATAATTTTCATATGATCATGAATAGTTTTAATCCCCAATGGTCACATGGTAAATAACTCCATTATAAATTCCCTTGTTTGACTCTATGCCCACCCTTTTATTTTGATGTATGTCCCAATGATATTAGATGTATTAAAATTAACATAGGATGAAAATATTAAGTATACTTACAAGTGGGTTATAATATTGTTTATGTTATTCAAGTACTATGTGTCTAATTAAACACATTTAAACTTTTAAAAGTCATTGTATGTTATTAATAGATCTGAAATGTAATGATATATAAATGTATTAAAAAGGTTGGATTTAATATAATTATTATTATAATTTATTCTATCACATCTTATCTACCTCAATATAATTCACTGTATAACTGGATGATGCTTACCAAAATAAATTTATCTTCATATAGAAAAATGTTCAGTCTTTTAAAATACTAAATATTTAAAAACAATGATCTCTGCATTCTTCTATAGAACAACGAGATATGATTTAGCTCCACTTTAATATGTTTTTACTCAAACAATGTAGCAATAAACTCCAATAAAACAAAAGATACATAATATATTGAATAAAATGTAATAAATCACAAGAATATTCTTCATTCATTTTTCATTATTCATTACATTATCCACCACATTGTAATCCATCATCCTACATCACTATATTTCAGGTATTGCTCATTATTGTTCACAATGACACATCATTGAAAATGAAATCATAGTTTCATATCCATAATCCATATCTATAGTTGGAAATTTTGAATATCATATTACTATAATAAAATAACAATGATTTATTTCTTAACATCGGGTTCCAATGACTTAGTGAAAATCCTAAATCACATCACATTACCTTCACTCTATCTTCATTATCCATCCATGAATCAAAAGTAGGCATATCCCATTATCTATATTGGAACTATATCTACATTGATATATCCTCACATCCTTCATTGTTTTTAGTGGAGTATAACTATAACGACCCATACATTACATACAATGTTATTACTTCAGAATTGAATCACACTTATTACAACATATAACAAAACCAAGAAAGGACCGTATAAGTATAATGTCTTTAGAAACTGGGAAACATAAACAACTGGTTCATAAAGAATCTACTTTGCCTCCCATTTATTTCATCATATCTAGAGTCCCTTTTTGGCATATTCTACTTAATAACCTTCTTCATGACCTGGGGAAATAAAACATACAAAAGGGTGAGCTCAAATGCTCAGTAAGGGTAAACAAAAGAAATATCAATCACATTGTATACATAAGCACATAACTTTTGGAAATCTTAACCTGCAAAAGAGATCATAATTTCATAACATGGGATAAATCATGGCAGTGAAATGTAATCACAATAATCATAACTTAAAACATGAAACTTTGTGGAATACACACATAATCATAGAGAATCATTTCTTGTTAGTCAAGACTCATTGGCAAGACTATCTTAGTGGACAAAGTCCCTTTCTGAACCGAGTCACCCTCGTTTCAGTCATGTTTCACTGAACCGGTATAACCTACCGTTCCAGCCATGTCTATCTCATTAGATATAAAATCATTACCCAATGCATTGGAGGGAGATATAGGTCCCACCCATCTCATAATTATACCATTCATATGTGTGTCACAAAATCATAAATCATACATCATTGCATAACCCATGTAATAAAAATGGGATTTTTAAACAACATGACTTCATAAAACAATTTATATAAGATAAAGGAATTAATAAAAATAATTCCATCAAAACATAATCAAATCAATGTATTAATATGGATAGAAACAAAACCCTATATTATCTTAGATGGAAAATAATTTTGATCAAAACACTTGAACTCCATTCTTGAGGAAAATATCCTTTATACTTCAAAAAAAATTTCCTTTCTTAAAATGTCATACAATTTTAAACTAACAGAATTTGATTAAAAATAAACTTGAAAACTTGTAAAGGAAGCTTCTTGGAAATACTGTTTTAAAAATCCATTCATGCCGAATAAGTTAAAAAAACATTCTTCTCGTACTTTTGTCGGAAAAGTCAAAAAGTACCACGTACGAAAAACGACAAAAAATTCCTTTCATATCTTTGACTAAAAACACAACGAAGGGTAAAATTGGATTTAAATAATTTTAGGTTGATGGAAATAATATTACATATTGAGGAAACATGGATGTTGATGATAAAATACAACCCAGTAAATACTAAAGTATAAACAATCTCGGACAAAAATGAGATTGTGATATTTCCCTTACCTTAGGTCCGTTTTGCTCCGTAAGTGTCCAAACCTCCTGTATAATGATTTAAATAATGTTATTGACTTATTCCAGAATCATACTTATTTTTGTGATATCATATATGGTCATATTCTTAGCTTCTTAGTAGTAATATTTCATTGCTACTTGTTATTCGGGTGTTTATAACTTTTTGTTCTTATGCGTGTTTTGTCGAATAAATTCTTATTCTTATCTCTAGGTTATAGATACCTCATTTCCAGAATGGTATTAGTGTAATATATATCATATTAATTCATTAAATTCATTTATATAATCATTATTAAATGAATATCATGTAGAATGAGTCGCATCACATCGTGGAGACGGTATTCCATACGTACGCACGAGTGGTGATATCATTCCTATGATCGTGGAATTGTATTGGAGTGTATTTATAATATTTCAGAATCAGTATCACATTATAATAGTCATATATAGTCATTATATACACCACTATACCCATCCAAGTAAGGTGGTGGTGGAAAATAGATTACCCCACGGCGTGGAGACGGTATTACGTACTACGCACATGCGATGATTTCTTTTTCTGTAGGATGGATAGATGGTGAAATAGGGTTGTTTCATACATATAATAACATATCAGTATATGAGTGATACTGATGTTATTACTTCATAATGAAACAACTAAAGAAGAAGAAGTGGAAGAAGAAATAAAGATGAAAGAATCGGTAACGGACATTACCTCTTCTTTGAAGTGCTTCTTTGATACCACCTTTTAGGGCAATAAAATTGGTCTTTGAAGAAGACAAGAACCTCTAGGATGTCTCTAGGGAAGTGTAGAGGAGGAATTGGAAGGGTTTGGCTGAGCTTGAAGGCTCAATGTTGTGGGAGGAAGAGGGGGAGGAGGTTCCTTTTTATAAGGGAGGAGAGGGGAACCTTTGGGAAAACTAAAACAATTATTTTATTATAAAGTCAAGTTCGATTTTAAATAGGTCCAAATTGATATATTTATAAGCTAAGGTGGGTATGGGTCGAAATAAACTCATCCAATATAATTTAGACAAGTTTATGTTCCTATTTTAACCTTATCATTTAGATTTAACATTAAGTTAAATAAGTTTACTTTTACCGTGTCTTCGTGTGTTCTTATACTATAAGGTTAATAAACATACTATAAGCAGCCAAACGAACCCAAATTTGTTTATTATTAATATATATAACCTTATCTAAGTCATTTGGCCGAACCTTATATTTTTAGGAATAAAATAACAATTACTAATATAATATTTGTTTTAAAAACTATTTTATGTCAATTTTGACACTATTTAGTAATTGATTTTTGTGAATATCATAATAGAATTATTAGTTCGAACCAAATTAATTAAATCAATACTAACATGTCATATTAACATATAAAATAAGTTTAATTCATAAAATGTCTAAAATTACATTTATTTAGGTGTTTATAACATCAATAATGTCAATATTTCATTAATAAAATAATTAATTCATCATCATTGTGTCATAAATAAATTAAATTATTTAATGTCTAAAAATTACAAATAAAATATCATTATGTAGGAAATATTTTTAGCTTTCTAACGAATATTTATAGTCGAATTTATCTTATGTATAACGTTATATTAAAAATTATTTACTTATTAAACTTTGATTTTAACAATTTTAACCCTTCTTTAAATAAATTAATAATAAATGTCCTAATCTAATCCAAGTGGGCCTAAATGGTCATATATTATTCCTATGTTTGTTTTTGGTCAAATTAAATTTATCCAATAGAATTAAGACATGTGTTAGGGTAATAATAATATCATCTTTACCCTTAATTACCCTATTTACTTTTAACCGTGGTAAAAAAAAGTAAAAAGCTACTATTCACCAAAAAATTATTTTCATCTCATTGAACCACATTTTATTTACTGACATCAACCGCGTCTCTCGGATTTTTGAAATTCCACTCACAGAAGCGGTAAAATTATGTTTTATGAAAAATTCAGTTTTTTAACATCACTTAGTGGTTTCACTATTCATCAAAAATTTAATGTTTTCAGAAAAATACCAAAATTTCACCCTAGGCTAATTTCGATATTCTGAATCCAAAAATGAATTTCATTTTGAAAAATAAAATTTATAAAATTTCAAAAAGTGGTTATTAATATTCATAACGGGTAGTTTTAATAATATTTTAATAGCATATCGTTGTTTAGTGAAACACGGTATTGCGTACGACGCAAGCTATCGAGGAAGGTCGCGATTTCATGTAAAGCAAGCCAAGAAAGTGTTGTGTAGAAAAATATTCCTTTGATGATTTATATAACATAAAATTCTCGGGTGTTACATTCTACCCCCCTTAAAATGAATTTCGCCCACGAAATTCTTCACTTTGTAACAAATAGATGAGGATACCTCTCCCTCATCATATCCTCAAGCTCCCATGTCGCTTCTTCTAATTAGTGGTTCCTCCATAAAACTTTTACCAATCTAGTGGTCTTGTTTCGTAGGAATTTTTTACTACGATCCAGAATCTCTATCGGTTGTTCTTCATAAGAAAGATCTTGCTCCAGCGGTACAACTTCTGAGCTGAGTACATGTGAAGGATCAGGTATGTACATTCTCAGGAGAGATACATGGAACACATCGTGAACTTGAGAGATATTCGGTGGAAGAGCCAATCGGTAAGCTACCATCCCAACATGGTCAAGTATTTCGAAAGGACCGATATATCTAGGGCTCAACTTCAACTTCTTTCCAAATCTCATAACCCTTTTCCAGGGAGATATTCGTAAGAACACTTTATCACCCACTTCAAACTCTAGGTCTTTTCTTCGGTTGTCGGCATAACTTTTCTGTCGACTATGAGCTGCTCTTATGTGTTGTTGAATAGATCTGACATTTTTTGCCATTTCATCAATGAGATCAAGTCCTAATATCTTTCTTTCCCCAACTTCATCCCAGCAAATTGGATTCCTTCATTTCTTTCCATAGAGAGCTTCATAAGGAGCCATCTGAATACTGGAGTGAAAGCTATTATTATAAGAAAATTCCACCAAAGGTAGGTGTTGATCCCAACCACCTTTGAAATCCATAGAGCAAGCTCTCAACATATATTCTAGGGTTTGAATTGTTCTCTCAGACTGACCATCTGTCTGAGGATAATAAGCAGTGCTGAAACTCAACTCTATATCCAGAGTATGCTAAACACTTCTCCAGAACTTCGAGGTAAATCTCGGATCCTGATCGGATATAATAGAAAGTGGTACTCCATGCAATCTTACCACTTCCTTTACATATATCCTTGTAAGATGATCCAGAGAGAAATCCTCTCTAATAGCAATGAAATGTACAGACTTTGTAAGACGATCAACTATGACCCAGATAGCATTATTGCCTTTAGATGTTTTAGGAAGTCCTGTGACAAAGTCCATAGTGTTGTTTTCCCATTTCCATTTGGTTATGGGTAATGGTTGTAACATCCCCTTAGACTTCTATCTCTGAGCTTTAACTTGTTGACAAACCAAGCATCGAGAGACAAATTCAGAAACATCTCTTTTCATTCCATCCCACCAGAAGTACTCTTTCAGGTCCCTATACATATTCGTGCTTCCAGGATGAATAGAGAATGATGAACTATGAGCCTCATCTAGCAACTCCTTATTTAATTTGGGGATGGGAGGAACAAAAACCCGATTCCTAAACTTTATTATCCCATCACAATCATGGTTGAATTCAGGAACGTTTCTCACCTTCTTTTGTAACTCGACATCTTCTTTCTGTTCCTCTTTAATCTTCACATGTATAGATGGTTGAACATTCATTTGAGAAAGATATGATTTTTCCCCTTCCATTATAATTCCAAGATCCATCCTTTGTAAATCCATAAATATTGGATCTTTTGTGATCCTCATCATGGATAAACTAGCATGGTCTTGTCGACTTAATGCATCTTCCACCTTGTTTTCTTTCCTAGGGTGGTAATTGATTGAGAAGTCGTAATCCTTAATCAGCTCCAACCATCTTCTTTGACGCATATTCAGATCCTTTTGTGTGAAAATATACTTTAAACATTTATGATCAGAATAAATATCACACCTTTCACCATAAAGGTAATGCCTCCAAATCTTTAATGCAACGATTACCACAGCTAACTCCAAATCATGTGTTGGGTAATTTTGCTCATGGATTTTCAACTGTCGTGAGGCATAATCTATCACCATATCATTTTTCATAAGAACACACCCCAATCCCTTCTTGGATGCATCACTATAGATCACAAACCTTTCTCCACTACAGGGCAGTGTGACCACAGGTGCACTGGATAACCTTCTTTTCAACTCCTTGAAATTCTCTTCACATTCCTCCGTCCAAACAAACTCAACTCCTTTCCGAGTAAACTTGGTGAGTGGATTAGATAATCGTGAAAAATCTTTCACAAAACGTCGATAATATCCAGCCAAACCAAGAAAACTTCGGATCTCAGTTACTGTTGTTTGTCTCGACCATCTTTCGATAACCTCTGTTTTTGCTGGATCCACAGATATCCCCTCTTTTGAGATTATGTGACCCAAAAATGAAACTTTTTGAAGCCAAAATTCACACTTGGTAAATTTGGCATACAACTTCTCCTTTCTCATGGTCTTCAATATAATTCTCAAGTGATCTTCATGTTCTTCCTTGCTCTTTGAATAGACAAGAATATCGTCTATAAAGACTACCACAAATTGATCAAGATAGTCTCTAAAGACTCTATTCATCAGATCCATGAAGATAGCAGGGGAATTAGTAAGACCAAATGGCATCACTATAAATTCATAGTGTCCATACCTTTTACGGAAAGCCGTCTTTGGTATATCCTCCCTTTTGACCCTTAATTGATGATACCCCGAACGAAGATCAATCTTGGAAAATTATTGAGCTCCTCTTAGTTGGTCAAATAAGTCATCAATGCGTGGGAGAGGATATTTGTTCTTGATAGTTATCTTGTTAAGATCTCGATAATCAATGCCGAGTCTCATTGATCCATCTTTCTTCTTAACAAATAGAACAGGTTCTCCCCAAGGTGACGCACTAGGGCATATGAATCCATTATCAAGATTCTCTTGGAGTTGCTTCTTCAATTCCTGCAACTCAATTGGGTCCATTCTATAAGGTGTCTTTGAAATAGGCCAAGCACCCGGTATGAGTTCTATTGAAAACTCAACTTCACGATTTGGTGGAAGACCCGGTAATTCCTCTGGAAAGACATCATCAAACTCCCTTACAATGGGAATATTCATAATCGAGAGTTTCTCACCAACCATTTGAGATAAATAACCTTCATTTAGTGGAATCAATACCCATAAAATGGACGAAATTTCCACTGGAAGGTTATGTTCATCCTTGCATCGATAGATGATCATAGATTGATCTGGAATATGAAATGTGAATTCCCTTCTTTGGCAATTGATATAAGATCCATGTAGAGAAATCCAATCCATGCCAAGAATCACATCAAATTTCTCTATAGGAAGGACCACAAGATTTACAGGAAGAACTTTCCCACAGACTTCGATTGGAGAAGAATTATAAACTTTTGATGCGACTGTTGTGCCATTAGGTGTTGTCACAGCTAACTCAACATCGAATTGTTGAGGTAATACGGTGATACCCTTAGAAAATTCTCTAGAAATAAAAGAGTGTGTGGATCTAGAATCAAATAAAATGTTTGCTACTTTAGAGTGGATGGTAAGTGTACCTTTCACCACATCGTTATCGTACTCCACATCGCTGATAGAAATTGCATGTGAATTTCCATTGTCTTTAGCCTTAAGAGTTTTTTGACGTCGACCATCATCATCAACCCTTATATTAGGTAATTTATTGGCGTAATGACCCATCTCCTTGAACTTGAAACATTGAAGTGTAGTAGGTTTATTCTGTGTATCCCTTCCTTTGTTTGCATCATTAGACATCTTCTTCACATCATCGCGGCATTCAAATGCCCGATGACCTTCCTTTCCACATATGAAACATTTACTTGTCCCTTTAAGACAACTCCCTCCATGTTTCTTTCCACACTTTGAGCATAAGGGAAAGCTCATCTTCTTTTCAGTGGGCTCTTTAGATTTTACTTTGAATTCCATTTTCCTCTTCTTATCAAACCCATATGACTGATGGGTTACTCCAATCTCCATCTCAACTTTGAGAGCACATCGAACGATTTCCTCGTAGCTATTGAAGTCCCTTATGGCTAATGCCCTTCGAAGACTTGGTTTTAAGCCACTAAAGAATCGATCGATCTTACTCTCAGGTTGGATAATAATACCAAAATCGTACCTTGCAAGTCTTGTAAAATTTTCTTCATAGGTACCAACAGATTCATCATCCTTTTGCTTCAGTTCAAGAAACTCTTTCTTCATCCTTGTTCAGAGAATACGAGGGAAGTACTTATTGAAAAATAAGTTCTTGATCTCGTCCCATTCCATGGACTCAATTTCATCCCTTTGCCTCGTATTCTTAATAAGATTCCACCATTGATCAGCATCTCCTTCCAAACGATACACTGCTAGGATGAATTTATCATGTTCAGAACATTGAAGAACTGAAAATATATTTTCAGTAGTACTAATCCATTGTTCAGCAACTAATGGATCGGTAGACCCGCTGAAAGAAGGTGGACGCTGCCTCATGAAGGATTCAACAGAATGTTGCTCCTTCCTTTGCTCGTTTGGAAGTCCTGCATGATTCATTGCATGAGAAAGTTGTGTGATCATGGCTACATGATTTTGAATTCCAACTCCCATAACATTTGGTTGTTCAGGGGGACAATCATTGCATTGCCCGTCGCATTCCGCATTAACACGATTCTTTCGGGTTCCAGCCATTGACTAAAACCAAGAAGAATAGTGTGAGCAACACTAATTATAATAGGAAAACCACATACTCAAGAATAAAATTTCAAACTTAAGGTCTTATCCTAGGTTATTCATGGCCATTTCTAAAACACTAAGATTGTGTTCTATGCTTAGACTTATCCTTAGGATTCTTACTGATGCTTTCACATCCTAGTTTCCAAAGGTTGACTATACCTTTCCTCTGATACCAACTATAACGACCCATACTTTACATACATTGTTATTACTTCAGAATTGAAGCACACTTAATACAACATATAACAAAACCAAGAAAGGACCGTATTGGTATAGTGTCTTTAGAAACTGGGAAACATAAACAACTGGTTCATAAAGCATTTACTTTGCCTCCCATTTATTTCATCATATCTAGAGTCCCTTTTTGGCATATTCTACTTAATAACCTTCTTCCTGACTTGGGGAAATAAAACATACAAAAGGGTGAGCTCAAATGCTCAGTAAGGGTAAACAAAAGAAATATCAATCACATTGTATACATAAGCACATAACTTTTGGAAATCATAACCTGCAAAAGAGATCATAATTTCATAACATGGGATAAATCATGGCAGTGAAATGTAATCACAATAATCATAACATAAAACATAAAACATTGTGGCATACACACATAATCATAGAGAATCATTTCTTGTTAGTCAAGAATCATTTACAAGAATATCTTAGTGGACAAAGTCCCTTTCTGAACCGAGTCACCCTCGTTTCAGTCCTGTTTCATTGAACCGGTATAACCTACCGTTCCAGCCATGTCTATCTCATGAGATATAAAATCTTTACCCAATGCATTGGTGGGAGATATAGGTCCCACCCAACTCATAATTATACCATTCATATGTGCGTCACAAAATCATAAATCATACATCATTGCATAACCCATGTAATAAAAATGGGATTTTTAAACAACATGAAATCATAAAAAAATTCATATAAGATAAAGGAATTACTAAAAATAATTCCATCACAACATAATCAAATCAATTTATTAATAGGGATAGAAATATAACCCTATATTATCTTAGATGGAAAATAATTTTGATAAAACACTTGAACTCCATTCTTGAGGAAAATATCCTTTCTACTTCAAAAAAATTTTCCTTTCTTAACATGTCATACAATTTTAAACTAAAAGAAGATGATTAAAAATAAATGTGAAAACTTTTAAAGGAAGCTTCTTGGATATAATGTTTTAAAAATCCATTCATGCCTAATAAGTTAAAAAAACATTCTTCTCGTACTTATGTCGGAAAAGTCAAAAAGTACCACGTACGAAAAACGACAAAAGATTCCTTTCATATATTTTACTAAAAACTCACTGAAGGGTAAAATTTGATTTAAATAATTGTATGTGGATGGAAATAATATTACATATTGAGGAAACATGGATGTGGATGATAAAATAAAACCCAGTAAATACTAAAGTATAAACAATCTCGGATAAAAATCAGATTGTGATATTTCCCTTACCTTAGGTCCGTTTTGTTTCGTAAGTGTCTGAACCTCCTATATAATGATTTAAATAATGTTATTGACTTATTCAAGAATCATACTTATTTTTATGATATCATATATGGTCATATTCTTAGCTTCTTAGTATTAATATTTCATTGCTACTTGTTATTCGGGTGTTTATAACTTTTTGTTCTTATGCGTGTTTTGTCGAATAAATTCTTATTCTTATAATTAGGTTATAGATAACACATTTCCAGAATGGTATTAGTGTAATATATATCATATTAATTCATTAAATTCATTTATATAATCATTATGAAATGAAGATCATGTAGAACGAGTCGCATCACATCGTGGAGACGGTATTCCGTACGTACGCACGAGTGATGATATCGTTCCTATGATCGTGGAATTGTATTGGAGTGTATGTATACTATTTCAGAATCAGTATCACTTTATAATAGTCATATATAGTCATTATATACACCACTATACCCATCCAAGTAAGGTGGTTGTAGAAAATAGATTACACCACGGTGTGGAGACGGTATTCCGTACGTACGCACGCACGGTGATTTCTTTTTCCGTAGGATGGATAGATGGTGAAATAGGGTTGTTTCATACTTATAATAACATATCGGTATATTAGTGATACTGATGTTATTACTTCATAATGAAACAACTAATTAAGAAGAAGTGGAAGAAGAAATAAAGATTAAAGAATCGGTAACGGACATTACCTCTTCTTTGAAGTGCTTCTTTGAGACCTCATTTTAGGGCACTAAAATGGGTCTTTGAAGAAGACCAGAACCTCTAGTATGTATCTAGGGAAGTGGAGAGGATGAATTGGTAGGGTTTGGACGATCTTGAAGACTCAAAGTAGTGTGAGGAAGAGGGGGAGGAGGTGCCCTTTTATAAGGGAGGAGAGGGGCACTTTTGGGAAAACTAAACATATTATTTATTATAAAGTATTGTTCGGTTTTAAATAGCTCTAAATTGATATATTTCGAAGCTAAGGTGGGGATGGGTCTAAATACTCTCATAAAATAGAATTGAGACAAGGTTAGGTTCCTATTTTAACCTTATCATTTAGATTTAACATTAAGTTAAATAAGTTTACTTTTACCATGTCTTCTTGTGTTCTTATACTATAAGGTTAATAAACATACTATAAGCAGCCAAAAGAACCCCAATTTGTTTATTATGAAAATATATAACCTTATATAAGTCATTTGGCCGAACCTTAGATTTTTAGGAATAAAATAACAATTACTAATATAATATTTGTTTTAAAAACTATTTTATGTCAATTTCGACACTATTTAGTAATTGATTTTTGTCAAAATCATAACAGAATTATTAGTTCCAACAAAGTTAATTAAATCAATAATAACATGTCATATTAACCTAGAAAATTAGTTTAATTCATAAAAAGAATAAAATTACATTTATTTTGGTGTTTATAACGTCAATTATGTCAATATTTCATTAATAAAATAATTACTGCATCATCATTGTGTCATAAATAAATTAAATTATTTAATGTCTAAAAATTACAAATAAAATATAATTATGTAGGAAATCTTTTTATCTTTCTAATTAATATTTATATTCTAATATATCTTATTTATAACCTTATATTAAAAATTATTTACTTATTAAACTTTGATTTTAACTATTTTAACCCTTCTTTAAATAAATTAATAATAAATGTCCTAATCTAATCCAAGTGGGCCTAAATGGTCATCTTTTATTCCTAAGTTTGTTTTTTGTCAAATTACACTTATCCAATAGAATTAGGACATGTGTTAGGGTAATAATAATATCATCTTTACCCTTAATTACCCTATTTACTTTTAACCGTGGGAAAAAAGTATAAAGTTACTATTCACCAAAAAAATTATTTTCATCTCATTGAACCACATTTTACTTACTGACATCAACCGTGTCTCTCAGATTTTTGAAATTCCACTCACAAAAGCGGTAAAATTATGTTTTATGAAAAATTCAGTTTTTTAACTACCACTTAGTGGTTTCACTATTCATCAAAAATTGAAAGTTTTTAGAAAAATACCAAAATTTCACCCTAGGCTAATTTCGATATTCCGAATCCAAAAATGAAGTCCATTTTGAAAAATAAAATTTATAAAATTTCGAAAAGTGGTTATTACTATTCATAACGGCTAGTTTTAATAATATTTTAATAGCATGTCGTTGTTTAGTGAAACTCGGTATTGCGTATGACGCAAGCTATCGGGGAAGGTCACGATTTCGTGTAAAGCAAGACAAGCAAGTGTTGTGTAGAAAAATATTCCTTTGATGATTTATATAACAAAAAATTCTCGGGTGTTACAATAAATATTTTTACGATGGGGATGCCTTGTCATGTATGAATATGCCCATAATAACATGAAACGAAATCATTTTCCAAAGTTGAAATAGTATTCGAGTGCTAAAAAATCACACATAAAAATATTTCTAGGACTAAATGTAAATTAAACTAGGAAATGTGTTTAAATAATAGTTTCATGTGTTATTTGGGTCATAAGACATCTACCATAATGTGGTACTAACATACCCATATGACTCTATCCATATATATATCCTCAAAAAAATACCACGAGCAGTGTTGGACTACTCAACCAGAGATCATCGAGAATTATTCATATGAATGGATTTTCATGTGGTGTTCATTGTATAATGAACTAGGATTAAAATACATTTTAATTATTAAATTTTATATGTACATTCATCACATTATAAAAATAAATTATGAAGGACCATAGTAGCTTAATGTCTTTAGAAACATCAAATCATAAAATTCTAACATGGTGACAGATATTAAACATCTCCCATAATTATATTCCCAATTAGTGATCTTACATAAAACCTTTATTCACAATCAAGGGAAAATAATTATAATAAATGGGTGATCTTATATGCTCATTAAAGGAAACTAGTGGGGATTAGTAAGCGTAAACTCTACCTAAGCGTATTAGAACATGATCTTAACATTAGAAGATCATTCACTACATATTAAATATCATTATAAATAATCAAGGAATAAATATAGGCATTTCATAAGAAATTAATAATAATAGTGATAAACAATAATAAATCAATCATAAACCATATTAATATTTCATAATAGTGTGGAACCATTACAGCTATAAAACCCCATTTCATGTGTTGTAGTTGATTACTAAGACTATCAATAAATGTGATGAAAAAAACTTATTTCCAATTTTTGGATGAAGACACACATAATTACTATATTGGTTCAGGGCACACCATTTTCCCATAGTGAATCAAGTCACATCTATTTCCCATTTTTGATTATGGCACACATGTTTCCCATTTTGGAACCATACATGGCTATTTCCAATTTGGGAGTAGGACACTCCAGTTTCCCATATTGGATCAGGACATGCATATTCCCCATTATTATTAAAAATATTTGACTTGTTTCCCATCATTATCTCATGACATATAAATCACTGACAAATTTTATGGAAATAAGTATATTCCCCTCCAATATTTTAATAAAATCATAAATATGTATGCCACTGTATAATAAGAATTGATCATATCATTACCCATGAAATGTAATTGGTATCACATAGATGTAATTATATAATAAACTCTATCAAATAAAAAATGATTCATAATCATTTTATTAATATTTAATCTGTGAAATGAAGTTGTTTCATAATCATATAACTCATCAGGGAAAAATTAATTTCATACATATAACTTGTAATGGAGAAACAAGTGTCATAAAAATAGAATTCATGAAAGGGAAATGGGTTTCATAAAAATAATTTGATTCACAAATAAACCCTTATATTATATAATATTAATTAAACACATGGATTAAATCATAGTCTAGAATGAGTTACAACAACGCTTATCCTCTAAAATGAAACATATTTTTTAGAAATATATTAAATAATTTTTTGAGGAAAATATACTTTCATCTTTAAGAAATAATTTATTAAATACTAAAATATTTAAAAATAATTTTCCATTGAAAATAACCTTATCATATATAATTTTTTATATAAATTATTCTGATAACCATTTTCCTTGAAAATTTCAAAAGAAGCTTATAAAAAATATAAAACCAATTTCCTTGAAAAATTATAAAAAAGGTAATAAAAAATTCTGAAAACTTATTTATCTGAAAATAACTATAAAAAGTATTATTAATTAATGGAAATATTTTAATTTGTTTTTAATTATAGTAATATTTTGAAAACATTTTTAGACAACATTATTCTTAAATAGCACAGTTTTCTAATTGAAGAGATAGATAAAGTAGAATTTTCCTAACATACCTTTCATAATTATATAAGTAACAATTGATAAGGAATAATGACAATAAATGATGATTTCATTAATTAACATAGTCCAATAAACATCATGAGGGTTTTTTCTATATAGATCGTAATATTTCATCATTGCAAGAATAATTATAAACAATCCGGATGAATGGTGAGATTGTAGAAATATACTATTACCATTTTGTTTACATTAACTCATAAAAACCATGAATGAATAAAATTACAAGAGTATGAAAATATAATTTCAATAATTATATTAATGGTATAAAATTTCAAAATTCAATATATACACCCATATAAAATATAGGGTCCAAACATTGTACAAATAAAAAAGAAGGCAAATTGAGGCAAAATTACATTACTGATTTCATAACTTTTGAACCACAAACCCCATGAAATGACTATAATCAAATTTTTTTTAAGATAAATATATAATTATGTACATGGATCATATAACACATTCTTGTGATTTATACACACCACAAAAATGATATTTTTGGTGAACAATGTATTAGTCTCATAGAAATAATAGTGAGATGAGAAAACCCTTACTACGTGAGTGACTTTATAATCATGATACCCAAGAGAGAATAACATAAATTTAATGTTTTAATATAATTAAATAAAAAAATTTAATTATATAAAATGTTATAGGGTATTATATACACGACAAAAAAACTCAAGTTGTAAATATGGATTGTGTTTCATGGAAATAAAACATTGGATTAATTTTTGTAACCTTATTTATTGACTTCATCATACTTGTGAAAAACAATATTTATAAAATATATAAGTTTATTATAAATCTATAAATTAAATATAATATTATATTAAAAAATATATATTATTTATTGTGATATTTTATTAATGTTTTATTAACAACTCAATTCTAATATTACCTTTTGGGAAATATCTTTTTTCTTTTGGGTATATGTTTTTTCATGTTATTCTTGATACTCTTACTCATAACATGATTTAATTATTTAGATAATGTGACACATGATATAAATATAATATAAATTCATTATATATAATTTTATAATTATCTATTAAATATAGACATATGAAATGGGAAACATCATCCATAGTGATGGTATGTCGTATGTACACATAAATGTATCTTCCATTATATATATTTAATATTATTCCTATATAATTATTATGTAACATAAATCATAAATTTTTTCTATTTCTTACCTTAATAAATTCCATTTAAATAATAAACCAATGACATCTCATTGATGAGGTGGAAGTACACTAATAAACAAAACAATTTACCTTATTTACACCAAATGGAAATCATAATGGTATGTGTTATAAGAAAATTAAATAATAATAACTACATAATAAATATCATATACAAAATATTTTAATAGAGTGCTCATTATAATAGCCAAGCATGAGATGTGGTAAAGGCAAAATGAACAACATTGTTTCCAGAGGTGGTATTTCTTCTTACATAAGAATCGTGTCTTTGTTCACTCGTAGATGGTAGTGTCTGTAAATGTAAATAGATCCCCCCAAAGAAACAAATATCAGTATATTATGGATAAATATTTTTTAGAAAATAATTTAATAATAATATTTTTTTATGGTGGATAGTAATAGTAAAATAAAAGATCTTGAGGAATAATGTTGCATCTTCTTTGAGCAGCTCCACTTTATTTACACCTAAGGGATTACTTCATTAGACTGATCCCAAAAGATCAGATTATAAGATGAATATTGATATTTTTTAAGGATATTTGTGATGTTTTTTTCCAAGACAATGTTTATTGATAGGTTTGATGTAGGTAGTGGTTTGAGTGCCCTTTTATAATTGAGTAGTGTCATTCTTGTAAATAAAAAAGGTAAACAATATTTATAAGTATATATTACATCATGGGAATCCAATATTTTATAAAATTTTACAAATATGGTCATTGTCTAATTATTGGCTAAACATTTCGTTTGGAAATGTCTGTAAGGCATTTGACCACTTAAGATTATGTTTTATTCATTATGTAAACAGATTTTTAAATTAATAAATTTAAATATTTTTAATTAATTTTATTGATATATTTTATAAAAAAACATCAACATATTAAAATTTATAAAAAATTATCATTATAAATATAGAATCCATTTTTCCAAATTATAATCATATAATTTGATGAAATTAGTTTAAAATTAATATCGAGACATGTCATTACAACGGGTTTATAAGGGAAAATGTCTAAAAGGGTTCTATGTTTTAATATAACATTTTAGTGTAAAATTGATACCAAAATAACTAAATTGGATTAAATTATATAAAATTTATCCAATTATAATAAACCCAATTAAAACATTACATAATTATATAAATAATTTTCAGTAAAATGCCAGATTAAACTAAAATTGAGTATTATTTAGTACTCATGAAAATAATAAAGATCTTGGAAATGTATAAAAAATTCACCAAATGTCAATTTTGATATTTTTATTTCATTATTAATGTTTAATTAGTCAAAAAAAATTAAATTTTTATAAATTAGATTAAAAATGGATTCTATATTAAAAGGCATTAAAAATACCTTTTAGAATAATACATCTTCTTATTCATAAAATTGGATTTATTTATATCTAATTCCTATAGAATCTATTGGACGATTAACAAAAATAATTTAAATATGTAATATATAAATTTTATTGAAAACAATCATCAATTGTTTTTTAAAATTTATTGTTGAGATAAACTTGTGTATTTACATAGGGAAATTGAATACCTATAAATGTATTTTAATTATTTTAAAATAGTTATTACATTCATTTATAACTAATTGATAACAAAAGGATTAATTTTATAGTGTAAACTATAGTTTTATAAATTAGTCAATATCATTAATATCTATGATTCTAACATCATTGTAACAATTATCTTAATATTTTAATAATATCATAAATAGTATATTGTAGTTCGATAAATATTGGTCATGCATGTAACACAAGATATTGATGAGACTGAGTATTTCATGTTACAATAGTCAAGATTAGTGTTGTGTATACAACATGATACCCTATTTGTTGCATGTCGGGAAACATAAACTTGGTGTTTTATCCAAAGCAATGATAACATGGTGCACAATATATACTGAGTTATGCTTGAAATGAAAAAAAAAATTATTTATATATGAAAAAAATATGTCACATAAACTTGGGTTGTTACATTCTACCAACCCAAAAATTTAACTCATCCCAAAATTGTTTATGGGTTATGAATAGTTTAATGCATGAAATTTCTTATCATAGAATCCCACATCGTAAAAATTAATAGTAAAATATAATTTAAAAAGTAAATGTTGGAACATTATTAGTTACCAATGTAACTCATTAAAGGTTTCCACGTAGGATAACATAGGTTGTGGTGAATACTGTACATAGACGAAATGCATAAAAAATTAATGATGGGGTCACATATCATTTATCACCAGTAAGTTACTGATCAATGGATTGTTAATTTCCTAAATACTATAAATCTATAATGATTCATAGGGCCATCAGTTATAAAAAAATAATGGGATTAGGATAAAAAGAATCAATATCATTTTCGATGATTTGAGTATTTTTTACGGCATGATAATTTATGAAAATATAATTATTTAATTTTATTCAACTGTATAAGCACAATCTAACTATTTGAATATTTGTTGACCAATTTACACATCAACTCTTATAATTCAAAAAATAATGTGAAACTTTTGTCCTTATATCACAAAAAGATCATTTGTTTTATTAGAATAATTATAAGTCATTCCATTTTCTTTAGTTATCATCACATCAAAATGGTAATAACTTGTTATCCAATATGAAAAAATCATCATATGGAGAATTAATACATAAATCTATAAAACCACATCAAAATCATAACATAAAACATTTCATAAATGGTTATCTATGTGACCCTTCTAAATTTTTAATTAAGAAAAATTATAAATATTTTAACCAAATTTCTAAAAAAACACAGCATTGATCCCCCATTTATTATAATGTAGCACTTAGTTGTCATATTCCAAACATATGAATACCTATATAATATATTCTCCAAAAACAAATTAGTAAACATAATTACAATTCATCATTATTGATAACATAGGTTTTTTCATATTCAAATGGTTGCTAAATATATTCCTTAAATCAATGTAGTTGTAATCTTCATCCAAGATAACATAGACCTCATTGACAATAAATCCATTATTAGTTATGATTCCATAAATACTATCAAAATTACTATTTTCATATCATAATTTCTTTATCCATATAACATATCATTTTTTCATCTTCAAGAAATTGATTATGCTTACATTATCTTAATATAACATTTCCATTAAATCAATTATTGTGGTCATTTTTATCATTTCACACACTCTTGAAAATACATAAAGAAAAACAACTATAAAAATCATTATGTAATTCATATATCATTTAACATTATAAATAAGGTTTCAATTCATATACAATTAAATCATCCAACTTTATTCTTAAACAATTACCCATGACTCATCAAATTAATCCTTAATACATATTTCATTGATTATAAATTAATAATCACATTTGGAGGTTCCTCAAACTCTATCGAATCGTGGTTCAAATGTTTAATTTCAATAATACCGGATGAAAACCCCATACCATTCAAATTTTATTTTCTAACTCTTTATCTTCAGTATTATAACCAAGAATTGTGGACATTCAAGCTTCAATTCAACATATGTCCCCATAAGAACTAAATTTTCATCATTACCATACACTCCACATATTGAAACATTAAATGTTAACCCAACTCCATTTTGTTCAAACAATTTACTATAAATAGAAATCATAAGGTGGGGAAAAATTATCATATAGGAGAACCACATAGTAATTATAAATTATATATAAGATTCTAAACCGCGACACCTATAATTAAATAAATGAATAATTTAGCTTATCCATAGATACATCCCTTGGATTATACTAAAAAATATTCCAATAGAGATCATTATGGTTTTCTAATATAATTTTCTAATGGATGAACAAACAATTAAATCAAAACCAAATATAGTTACCTTGTAATAAAATACATGGACATTACTTAATTTTTTTTGATTATTTCAAAAATTAAAAAAAATACCAGATATTATAATAGTTTAGTCTCTTTGGGAACTTGTAAAAATAATATTTTAATTGGGAGAATGATTTTAGACATATCCCTTAAATATCTTCCCCATAGTGATCATACATCAAACCATTATTCATAACCTGGGGAATAAAAGCATTATAAATGGGTATATTAAATGCTTGCTAAGGGTAAAACTGAGGTATATATAAGAATGACATGAGAATAATGGTATAATAAAATGAACATAACATTAAAAGATAATATCATATATATCAACCATCAAAATCATTATTCATGGAATAAATATTTGTAGTTTATAAGACATGAATCATAATTGTGATAGATCATCATAAATCAATGATGAACTATAAAATATTATCATATAAGTGTGGACTAATTATAACTATAGGAAACCATTTCTTGTGTCATGGTTAACTACCAAGACCATAAATGTAGGGGATCAGGGAACACTTGTTTACCCTTTCTCGATCAGGACACACCTATTTCATATAGTTGATTAGTAGATTTCGGTTTCCCAGAGTGTATTAGGGCACATGTTGTTTACATTTTGGAACATGACACACATGATTCCCATTATATATTAGGACACAACTATTTCCCATTTTGAATCAAGACACACATGTTTCTAATTTTGGAGTAGGACACGCCTATTTCCAATTGTGGATCAAGATCATAAAATTTTCCTCATCATTATCTCATAAGATATAAATCATTAACTATATGGACATAGAAATTATCATTGTCTTCAGAGTATAATGAGTCATTACTAGGCCTTAAGCAACATCCACAAAATGCCAAAGGCAAGCAATAAATGCTGAGGGGTTTCAAATACATGTGGGGGACGATTTACCATTTAAGAAATAAAACAATTAATCAACCAACCATAAAAAAACATTTACTATATGCTGAATCAATGAATGAAAGACAACCCAACAATTTCATGTATCTCAAAACCACATCAATGTAAGAAAAAATAGAATATTAATGATATATCAATGTACACATCAGATAAACTACAAAAGACTCTCAAAATAACTCAAGACTCCATTTTCCACAAGATCTAAGATCCACAATCTCTAAACCGCCCAAAAATCATGAGGTAGTGCAAAACACGCGTGAAACAGTACCTTTTTCCTTGTCCTAGAAGATATCATCTGCAAAAGAACCCATGTTCCATGAAATGGGTTAGTATAAATCTCAGTAGATTTTCCCCAATGACTTCCCTACTCACGCCACTAGGATATAGGAGTTAAAAAAAATTATATAAATCTATTTATATAAAAAAATTTCTCAAAAATAGTTTATAACTAAATTTAAACAGGTTTCCAAAACCATTCATTACCAAAAGCATACAAGTGAAACTGAAACCAAATTTCCAAGCAATATATTTTTCCAGAAAATTAAATAAATAATATTTATAATCATTTAACAATATCAATTTCTTGGAAAACCCAAATATTCCCAAAACCCTTGAAACCATCCATTCATGCTATTTTCTGATAGTACCATACTCATGAGATGTTTCTCGTCGATCAATGAAGTCGTCACCAGGTAATTTTTTCCCATGTTCCATTAACCTCTTGGCACTAAGCACAATGTAATATTTCAACCTAGCCTCGAATATGCAATATGAAATTTATATCCCTTGGGCCATTTAACATTTGTCACTGTGAACAATGTCATATTTCAACCATGCCCCAAAAATGAAATATGAACTCACACACCAATATTCCTAAGGATCATGCCAAAAAAATATTCAATAAAAACACCCTTTTATTGAAACCCAATCCCATAAAGGTCATTTATATACTAAAATATTTCAATAAAACAATTTTATTATCTAAAACCAAATTTTCATCAAACAATTAACAAATTTTAGAAAATCAATAATTTAAAATCATCCTTTTAAATTCAAGAGGATAAATGACATTACAGAACAATTTACCAACATTTCACAATTTCACAAAAACCATAAATCATGAAAAAAGAATATATATTACATGATTTTCACAATCCCATCAAATTAAACTAATTTGAAACTAATACTATAAATTATATTAAGAGGAGTTAATAGAGAAGCCTCTTTCATCGAAGGTTTTGACAAAACATGACAACAAACGAAGAAAGCACAAGAAGGCGGGTTGATTCTCTAAGAACGACATTAGTTATCCTATCAAAGCAAGATAATAAAACAAAATTAAATTATTTTCCATCAAAAAAACGTTGATCTACCCACTATAGGTTCATATCTCAGAAATAAAGGATATCAGAGAAGTAGATCTAAGCATATGTTAGAAAACGTGAAAAATCATGACTGAATGGTGACATACCTCAAGAATCGGATCCATCTTTCTAGAAAGTAGTAATGATATCTACCTATATCAGGAAAAACACAATATTTAGCCATAAATGAGGTTAACAAACTTATATCTATCCAATAGATTTGTAGATCTATGAAAATGAGAAGGAGAGAATGAGGGGTTTGTGGAAAACAGAAAAGAACCACGAAGATCGGCACTTATCCCGAGAATCAGGCTTGAAATCCCATAGGCAATGCTCTAGGTTGGCTAAACCTCACGTGGGGTGGGTTCTCCAGCCTTATAAGCAATTTAATCTCGATATATGGGAGTTTTGAATAAAAAACGATATATATATAGAAAAAATGAGTATGCTTCTAGAAAATAAGATCTAGATTTGACCAATGTGCAAGGTTCAACCACACGGTTTGGGCCAATGGTGTATGGATAATTTGACCTTCATTTAGGTCCCAAAACATCATATGAAACCCCAAACACTACCATCCTTCACCATTAAACTTTTTATGGAAAAAACTTTTTTATGGAAACATCCCACTTTTTGAAAACACCCCAGTCTATGGAAACAACCCACTTTATGGAAGCCCCTCAATTTATGGAAACAACCCACTTTATGGAGACATCCAACATTATGGAAACTGTGGGAACTACATTCTCCACACTAATGGTATTTATATCCATCAAAAGTAGAAAACTCTAGATGTCTTAAAAGAGTTCGGGCCACTACTCTTTCATTTCCTTCTCATGTTCCCAAGTCTCTTCCTAAATCTGACCATTTTCCATAAACCCTGCACTAGGCCGATGCTTTTACAATGAATGACTTTATCTATTATATCCATGATCTGCACTAGGATTTGTACCACAGATGTATCCAGTTCTTGGTCAATGTGATTTCATCTGATCACATGATTTGGATTAGGGTGATACTTTTTCAACTGGGATACATGGAACACATTATGCACCGTCTTAAACCATGGTAGTAATGCAAACCGATATTCCACCTCTTCAAACCATTCCAGTATCTAAAAAGGTCTATTGAATAAATTATAAAACATTCCCTACATCTGGAAACGATGATGTCCCAGGCTTGGAGAGATCCTCAAGAAGACATGATCACCCATAGTGAATGACAACGATCTTCGGTGGTGATATGCAAAAGATTTATAACAACTCTGATCCATATCCTTCTTCTTTCTAATCAACTGGATCTTCTCCATTGTTTCTTTGAAAAGGATAGTCCCAACTAGTAATGTTTTTCCTATTTTCACCAAGCGTAGTGGAGAATGACATGGATGGCAATACAATGCTTCAAACAGATCCATGTGTATCGAGGCTTGATAGTTTTAATTGTATGATAACTCTAGTAAGGGTATATGCTCCTCCCAGAAACCACCAAAATCCTTTACACAAGCTCGCAACCTGTCGTCCAATAATTGTATCATCTAATCATATTTTCCATGCATATGAGAATGATACGCAGTGCTCATATTTAAATGAGTCCCAAGGGATTGTTGTTAGGATTTCTTGAAATGAGCCGTCAACCCCATATCTCTATCTGAGACTATTGACACTGGTACACCATTCCTTTTTACCACCTCTCACATATAGATTTTTGAAAGATCCTCCACCTTATGAGTTTTAAAATTTTGGATGAAATGGGCTGACATGTTTATAAGATCCACTATAACTCAAATGGCATCGTGCTTCCAGGCCGTTCATGGAATACCTCTATCAAAATTCATTGCTATCAGATCCCATTTCCACACTAGGATGAGAAAAGATTGTAACATACGAGCTAGTCTCTGATTCTCAGCTTTATCCTTCTTTCAAGTTATGCACCACAAGAAGAACTCGACCACCTTCCTTTTAATGACACTGCACCAAAACTATGCCTTCAATGCCTTTTACATCTTCTGTGAACCTGGACGTAAAACACATCTTGAATACTTGTAATAATTAATGATTTGTTTCTAAAAAAACATAGGTACAACCATCTGATCTTTGAAATAAAAAACTTAACCCCCATCAGGATTCCAGCCCTCAATGGTCTCCCAACCATTGAGTATTGAACATACAACACGGCATTCTGCATCAGATATTTGTGCATCAATGATCACATTTACTAAATCTAAAACAAACATATCTGAAAAGAAAACTACAACATCACCATGGTCCTCACATTACGCATTCATATTGGCTATCGACATCATCAACAACCATTCATATGAATCTTCTTTCACCAACTGGGCATATGAATTTCCACTCAATGATTCCACCATCGAATCTCATTTCCATGGTGTGTACATCAATTCAATTTCAAACATTTTTATATAATCCATCCATATTCTTTTCTTCAGATTCAAATCTTGATATGAGAAAATGTGTTTCAAGATTTATTAATCTGTAAACTCTTTAAATTTCCCGCCAAATAGATAATGTATCCATGTTTTCAAATTGTGAAATATAGTAGATAACTGAAAATCATGTGTAGGGAAATTCTTATCATGCACCCTCAATTTACTTGAACCATAAGCAACCACATGATCTCTTTTCATGAGAACATAGTCCAACCCTAATCCTGAAGCATCTCAATACCCCATATACCGCAATCCAGATTCTCGAATGATCATGATTGTTGCTGATGTAAGCTAAACATTCAATTACTGGAAATAAATCGGACATTCCTCTATCAACTAGAATGGAAAATTATTCTTTTTATGAGCATTAATTAGTGATGTTAGTCATTATATATCAAACATAATGTGTTTGTAGTAACTTTCTAGACCATGAAAACTTCATATGTCGAAAACATTCTTCGGTGGTTCCCAAAAGACAACAACTTCTATATATTCAAGATCAATATAAACACCTTTCTCAGAAATGACATGGACAAGAAAATGTACTTCCTATAACCAAAAAGCACACATTGATAAATTGGAATACAAATTATGATCTCTCAAGAGCTGTAATGCTATTTTTAGGAGAACTTCATGGTAAGACCATGTCTTTGAATAGACCAATATGTATTCCAAAAACACCAAAACAAAAGAATCCTGATATTGTATAAATATCTGATTCATTAATGCCATGGTGACTGTTGGTGTATTCATTAGACCGAAATGCATGACGATATATTCATTGTGGCCACATCTACTTTTGAATGTTGTCTTTGGAATATCATATTTTCTATCTCTCAATTGGTGATATCATGAATGTGAGTAAATTTCGGAGAACCACTGTTTTCCCCTTAATTGATCGAATTGATAGTCAATATGTGGAAGTGGATATATGTTCTTCATCATAACTTTTTTATGCTTTTGATAATCAATACACTGCTAAAGAGTTAAATCTTCCTTTTTCGCAAACAAAAATGGTGCTACCCACAGAGACGTATATGGTCGAATGAAACCATTTAATTATAGATTATCTAACTGCAATTTTAACTCCTATAACTCTATTAGTGCCAAACTATAAGATGAAAGGGAAATAGGACTTGTCCCGGAAGGAGATCAATTGTAAACTCCACTTCCCTGAGAGAGAGTAACCCATTGTAAAGACAGTTGGAAATCGATCCACAATAGCTGGAAAACTATTTTACTTGATCTCTTTCATTGATTCCAAAGTCAGTGCTCCCAACTAGTTTGAAATTTTTCCCACCATTGGTGCCAACAAGATATTTTCAGCCTTAATTATAGTACTCTATCCTCTAAAGATATTTTTGGTGTCGTCCTCAGTCATGAATGTAATTGTCATCCTATTATAGTTGATTTGAACATTGAAAGATGTTAGAAAATACAAAACCAATATTACATTAAAAACATCCATATCCATCATCAAGAAGTCATATTTCATCTCTGATCACTCCATAGGTGTAGGACACACTCGACACACAAAGTCTTGACATTCCGTTTCCCTATGAATAGTTCGTAGTCTTGTAATTGATGGCATCATTTCATGTTTGAATCCAAGTGAATAGGTTACCTACTTAATCTTCATCTTTGTATTATAGTTCTCATATCCTCTAGTGAAGTCAAACGTATTTCATCCACTAGGATTTTCAACAGTGACAAATACAGTAAACGACGTATCAAGTTGCAGTCCCAACCCAATTGTTTGAGCAGCCTAAGTGATGTTTTGGACGAACTAGTGGTTCACATGTGGTTCAGATGCAACAAAATTCCCAAAAACCTCTTTTGACTAGTTTGTACAATGCCTACCAGATTGTATTTCTAAACAGAAAACACCCTCTGATATTCTCACCCTCCAGCAACTGTTAGATTAGAATTTCAAATTATATCACATTAACCATCACAAAATTGTTTTCCAAAACATCGTTTTCCCATATTCTACCATTTTTTAAAACACATCACATGCTTTTGGAAATTAAACCATTTTCAAATTACAATAAGCATTTTCTTTTTGAAAATCTTTTATTTAAAATAATATTCCATACTATTTTAAAAATTAACACCTTTTGCATAACATGAGTCATTCCTCAAAATGATGTATGCACGCCTAGTGGGATGTCATTCCTCTAAAATGCATGTCATTTTCATCTCATTGGATAAACCATGACAATTTTATTTCTAAATACTAGAAGTCTCTTTAAACAATTATTTGCCCAACTCCAAGGTAACATGAAGTTAAACACAAAAGGGTTAGATACGTCCTTTTAGTTCATACATTTCATGTTTTGATAATCCTACTCCTTTCAAAGATTCCTACCGAAGGAATTGAAAAAAGTTATTTCATCTCCACAACTAAGAAAATAGATGACTAATTGTTAGGAAATGACCGAACAAGCTGATACCATTATTAATGACCTGCCAATTATCATTTTAATGAGATTATAATGAGTCATTGCTAGGCCTTTAGCGACATCCCCAAGACACGAAACTCTAGAAATAAATGTTGAAGGGTTTCAAATACATGTGGGGGATGATTGAACCTTTATGAAATAAACAAATAAAAACCAAAAATAACAAAACATTCAATATATGTTGAATGAATGAATGAAATACTAATCAACAACTTCATGTATCTCATAACCACATCAAAGTAAGAATAAACAGAAGAATAACCAAGTATCAATGTACATAACGGATAAACAACACAAGACTCTCCAACGTCCTCCAAACATAGTGATCCACACAATACAAGCTCAAAAATCTATGAACAGACCAAACATCATGAGGTACTTCTAAAAATGTTTGAAACACTACTATTTTCCTTGTCTCAGAATATAGCATCTTCCAAAGCACCAAATTTCCAAAGCATGGGTGAGTATAAAACTCCGTAGGTTTTTCCCAATAAATTCTCTACTCATGCCATTAGGATAAATGAGTTAGAAAAAATTATATAAAACAGTATCTGTAAATAGTTTTTATCAATAATAGTTTATAAATAAAAATAAACACGTTTTTAAAACCATTCATCTACATAAGAAAACAAGTTCACTGAAAAAAAACATTCCTAGGAAGATATTTTTTCAGAAAAATAACTAAACAAACATTAAAATCATTTCACAATATCCCTTTCTTGGCATACCAAATATTTGCAAAAACCCATGGAACCAACCATTTATGATAAATTATGACGGTTCCTTACTCATGAGTTGGTTCTCCTCTATCTACCATGTCGTCACCAGGTAACTGTTTCCCATTTTCCATTAACCCTTTGGCACTGAGCATAAGGTCATATTTCAACGAAGCCCCATATATGAAATATGATATTTGTATCCCATGTGACATTAAGCCTTTGGCTCTAAGCATAAGGTTATATTTCAACCAAGCCCCTGAAATTCAATATGAACCCACACACCAATATTCCCAAGGATCATGTCAAATACCTTTTCAATAAAAACACACTTTTTATTCAAACATAATTCCATCAAGATCATTGGAATACCAAACCATATATATAAAATACCATTTTTACTGAAAACATAATTTTCATCAAATAATATATAAAATCAAGAAAATCAATAATTTAAAATTCTCATTTTAAATTCAAGAGGTTAAATGACTATACAGAACAATTTATGACAATTTCACAATTTCAATAAAAACATAAATATTCACTAAAAGAAGAATTATTCCATGATTTTCCCAATAAATCCCATTAAAATAAAATAATATGAATCTAATACAATAAATTCTAGTAATAGGAGTTGAGAGAGAATCCTCCTACCTCGATGGGTTTGACAAAACTCGACAACAGATGAAGAATGCACAAGAAGGGGGGTCGATTCTCCAAGAACGACCTTAGTTCTCTTATCATAGCAAGATAACAACTCAAAATTGAATTATATGGCATTTAAAAATGTATATATACCCACTATGGGTTCATATAGGAGAAATAAATGAGATATGTGAAATCGATCTAAGCAGATCTGAGAAAACATGATGAATCAGGAAGGAATTGTGGCATACCTCAAGAATAAGATCATGATTCCAAGAAAAAAGATTATATATCTTATTATATCAATAATGACACCATAGTTGGCCTCAATCAATTTAATAAACTTATATCTTCCCACATAAGGTGTAGATTTAAGAAAATGAGAAGGAGAGATGGAGGATTTTGCAGAAAATGGAAAAGAACCAAGATGATCGTCACTTGCCCCCAAAATTGGGCTTGAAATAACCATGGGAAGGATCTAGGATGGCTACAACTCATGTGGGGAGGGTTTTCCAGACTTTTAGGGATATTAATCTCGAAATTGGGGGTATGTTTAATCCACGACAAAATATATTGATTGAAAACAAGTCATCTCTTAGAAAATAAGATCTAGATTTGACCACTATGCATAGTTTGACTACATAGTTTGGGCCAACCGTGTTTGGATCATGTGGCATTCCTTTTGATCCCAACCCACAATATAAAACCCTCAAACCCTCCCATTGTTGACCATTACCCTTTTTATGGAAACAAATATTTTTATTGAAACATCCCACATTATGGAAACACCCCACTTTATGGAAACAATCCACTTTATGAAAACACCCCACTTTATGGAAAAAACCCACATTATTGAAATAACCAACATTATCGAAACACCCGATGTTATGGAAACTATCAATATCATAGAGACTCTATATTATATAAAAACACTCTATTTTATGGAAGCACTCTATTTTATAGAAACTCTGTATATTATGGAAAGCCAATCAAAGAAACACTATTTAAATAAACATGAGAAAAGCAGCTATGTACCCGAAACTGGGGGTACTAGATTACCAAATTCATTATAGGAAGATATATTTCACACCAATATCATACAAAAATATTTGATATGATTCAACTAGATAGTTAACATTCATCAAATCATTACCCATTAAAGGAAATGGGAGTTATAAAAATGTAATCATATCATAACTCATGGACAAGAGACATGTTACACGATCAGTTAATCAAAACCAAACCCCTAAAAAAAGAGAGATTCATAATAATATATCACCTAATATAGAAACATGTTTCATAAATAATAATTCCATGAATGAGAAAAATATTTTATAAACAAATAACCAGTGAAAGAGAAATAGGTTTCATAAACATCATTATATACATACATTAACTAGTAAAACAAATAATTATAGTGGGACACTTGCATCACATCATAGTAAGGCAATAGTAACACCAATAGATGTAATATTAGAAGGAATATAATTCTGGATAATCTGTGCAAAATAATTTCTTGGGGAAAACATCCTTTCATCATTGTGATATACTTTTTAAACTATAATTTTGTTTAAAACAATTTCCACCAAAAATAACAATGAAAATTTATAAATCAATATTTAAAACATATTTTAAACCTATTTCGTTGAAATTATTTAGTAATCATGAAACATTATTGAAAAAAAATACTCAAAAACTATAAAATAATATTTAAAACATTTTTAATTCATTTATTAATAAACATTCATAAAACATACAATGAATTATTTAAAAAAAAGTTAACACATTTTTAAATAAAATATTTATAAAACTTTTTTGAAAACATGTTTTTGAATGAAAATATATTTCCAACTAAATATAATTATAAACAAAAATTTTCTTAAAAAACTCTCTTAACTATCATAAGTACCAAAGATTGAAAATATGGTACGAATACATCAATATAGAATGAATTACATGAGGAGAATAAAATTTATTGGAGTAATGTAGATTAATATCATAATACTTCATCAATGTATGTGTGTTAATTAACAATCCCCACAAACAAAGAGATCGTAGAAATACATTATTACAACTTTTGTAAAATTGAATCATAATACCCATAAAAAAATCCAAATGATTAAAATTTAATTAAAAAAATAATTTTTATGATATAACATGATAAAGGGTATCATATAAATCCACATAAAAATATTGTTTCATAACATGGAATGTATCTCAAATAAGAAAATTGAGACAATATTGATTTAATGATTTGATAAAATTTGATATATAAACCCCATAAAATAAATATCATAAAATAGATATGTATATAACCATAAATTTATGTACATGAATAATATAATACATTCATGGTCTGTATATACACCACAAAAAAATATATGAGTGCTGAATAAGAAATAAGATTCTTAGAAATAATATTGAGATGAGAAAACCCTTACTACATGAGTAACATTAGAATCGCGATCCCATTAATGAATAAAATCAATTTAAGATTTTAATATAATTCAAAAATGCAAATTACTGATATAAAATTTCATACGGTAGTATAAAATCCATAAAAAATAGTCAACTGGTGAATATAGCATGCATCTCACAGAAATAAAAAGGGAGATGAAATTAATTTACATTAATTATTGACATTCATCATACATGTTAAATCCACATTTATAATAAATATGTGTTTACTATATATATAATAGTAAATCATATTATTATATATAATACAAAATATCATTTGTTTAAGACTTTTTATTAGCAGTTTATTAACAAATCAATGTTAATGTAACTTTTTGGGTTTTATCATCTTTATTTTTCATATGTGTTTTTTTGTTATTCCCAGTCCTCTTATTTAGATCCGTACATAATTATTTCAAGAATATAACGATTGATATAATTTCTTATATATTCCATTTATATGTATTTATAAATATATATGACATATAAAAATATGAAATGGAATACACCGTTTGTGGAGACAGTTGGTTGTATGTACACATGATCATTGTTTATCTATTATTGTCATATTGAAAGAAAGAATACAAATTAAATATTTATACATATATATATATATATATATTATTACTAATGTATAATTATTATGTCAAATATATTCTATAATTTAACAAAACACATCTATAATAAATTACCTGTGAAGGGACAACGTATCACATCTATTTCAGGAACCAATAGTCCATACTTCCACAAATGATGTTATTATATTTACAAGAAAGGAAATCATGAAGTTCTGTGTTATAAAAAATTTTCACTATGATAAAAACATCATAAATATCCTATAAAAAATATCAAAATATTTTTTCCATCATAATGAACATCCATGAGAGGTGGAAAATGAAAAAAAATAACAACATTGTTCTTTGGGGAAGTAGTTCACCATACAAAAGAATGGTATGTTCATTAACCATTTGATGAATGTGTGTATAAGTGTAGGAAAAACATTAGATTAAAAATATTTAAATATATTTAGGATACCTAGGATATTATATAATAATTTTATAATAATATTTTAGGCTGTGGATATGGAAAATAAAACATAGGATCTCGAGGAGGGGTGTTACCTCTTCTTTGGGTAACTCCTCTTGGTTTTCACCATAGGGACTACATGGTCGACTATCATCACAAATGTTTGTTTCTATGATGTTATAGGGTTTTTGGAAGAATATTTTAGTATTTTATGGCTGATAAAAAGGTTCTATAGTGGTGTGAGGAAGTGAGGAGGGTGGTGAGTGCCCATTTATTATGGAGGGGAAGTGGAATTATTGTTAATATAAAATGATAAATGTTATTTGGTGGTCTCTCGTACATCATGGGAATACTATAACTGATAAAACAATAAAAAGTATTATTTTTAGATATATTTCCATACAATATATTTGTTACTTTTGAATATTGTATTTGGGATCTTCATATTCAGTTTTAATCCTTAAAAAAACTAAACTCTAACTTAATCACTGTAATTAATTTTAATTACCTTCACTAAATGTTTTGGTAAACATATAATTTTACCTTATTATTCATTATAAAATATTTTTAATCCATGTTTGGAATCCATTTTTCTAAATTAATATCAAAGAAATTGCAAAACATAATTTAACATTAATCTTGCGGAGAAGACATGATAACAGGTTTTCGAGTGAAAATGCTCACAAGTTTGATATGTTTTTATATGTAAATAAATTGTAAAAGTTTATAAAATTAACAAAATTTTTTATATGTTTTGGCATCTATCTAATTATTATTAAAAAAACATCTACAAACGTTATTTATCTTTATAAATAAATTGGTTGAAAATGAAAGTCTGACAAAAAATTTTGAATTATTCATTATTCAGAAAAATATGAATATTCTCATAAAAATAAAAAATATTCATCCAAAATAAAATTTGATATTTATATTTTAAAATTTTTTTTTTCTAAAATAAATTTGTCAATGTGTAAAAAATTAGTTTTAAAATGTATTCTCTATTGAATGGATGAAAAATTATCCTTTATAAAAATAAATCTATTTATTCATAAAATTGGATAAATTATTATATTATTCCTTCAAAATCTATTCAATGAGTATAAACAATATTGATTGAATATATAATATTTAAATTTTATTTAAATAATCCTCAAAATTGGGGTTTTTAATTTATTGAGATGAAATTATATTTTTATGTAGAAAAATAGTTTTCATAGAAATATAATTTCATTATTTTCATATATTTATTTAATTCATTTTTATCAAATTGAGAACAAAAGGATTCATTTTATATAAATTTTAAAACTATAGTTTTATAATTTATTAATATCATTCATATATTAGATTCTAACTAAAATGTAATAATTATAATAATATTTTTATAATAATGTGAATTGTATATTGTAGTTCGATAAAATTCAGTCTTTCAGGTAATATAAGTTTTCATAGGGACTCATTATTTTTTTACAGAAGTCAATAATAGAGTTCCATATACCACAAGAAACCCTATGTGTTGTGTGTAGTGCACGTTCAAGATGGTCTTACTTACAATGTAATAATAACTTGGTGTGCAATAATAATTCAATGTTCTGTAAATTTAAAAATATCAAAAATATTAAATAAATTAAAAAGGTATATATTTCACCAAAACTCGTGGTGTTACACAAAATCAGATATCCATAAAGGAATATCCATGTAAATAGATCTCGTGGTTGATTTAAGGGCCTTGTTTGATTTTTTATTAAACCACTTTATTCCCCTTCCCATTTATACACCCTTACATATCATGTAAACCACCACCAAATACCAACATCAAAATTATATTCATATAATATTAATTTTTTCATCTTAAATAAAAAATAAAAGAATTTTATGAATGTTTCATATAATTTAATCATCCATAGTACATCATTATCAATTATAATCATTAATATTTTCAATTATTCAAAATAAATCTATATATAATGAAATCATCAAATGGTAGACATAACCCGACATTCTCCATCCATAATAGGCGTATGATGATTTATCATATTCATTGAGAGAACTCTTGGGTGGAAAACATGAAGAAGAAGATAAAGTAATATACATTAAATTTTGAGGCATGTGATCATGTTATATAAAAAGTATTCATAAGAATAATATGATGTAGGTATTAACCATGAATACATAATAATATAAAAAAATCACTATTTTTTCACAAAACATCAGATGAAATATAGAGGAATAATTATATATGAATATAGTTGATCTTCATACAAATAATAATCATGCCATTTCAAATCAATATGTCTTCTAACATTAACTACTGAGAATGATATATATTAGGGAAGTAGTGAGGCTGAATGGAACACCCCAAAGGATTTTATCTAACATTGATCTAGTAAGAAGATCCATGTTTTAGAAGAGTCTCCATTATTATATAATTTTTTTTACTAGTCTTATTTGTGACTTATCACACACATTCTCAATGAAAATAATAATAAACTATCCATCTAAATGTGTACATTTATATTATATTATCTATGGATGTAAATGGTGTATTATATAATGATTTTTATTTCGTTGAGATTTAATACAATAATAGATTGAATTAACTAATGGAATTTCATCAATATGATCCACTATATTGAAGGGAAAATAAAAAGAATATCTGTTGGGGGAATATTTCAATACATTTTATTAGGTTAAAAATTTATTTCTAAAATGGTAGAAAATGTCAATACCTTTAATAAACAAATCAGAATATCTCAATATTGTAGAACAAGAAAAAATGATAATATTTAGAAAGAACTCATTTTGAAGATATAAAGAATGTTTTCATCGCTATGTCTTAAAGGGATATAGTCATGATATTTTGGATGAATTGATGGTAATTTCAATGAAATACTAGGCCATATTAGATTCTTGATCACATTAGACATTTGGTCTATATACATACACTCTCATAAACCATATCTCAATTACATTGAATGATCAATTTATCACAATAGAGGAAATACATATATGATCACTCACATGTAATAAATTTATATTTGGTATATCGTGAAAATTATTTAGTTTGTAATGATAAATTGACAAATATCATAATATGTAGGGATACATTTTTGTGCAATAAGACTATACACCAAAATAAAGTTTATTTGTGGAACCATTTGTATGTGGATGTGACTTGGAAACTATAATAATAAATTAAATAGAAATATTCTCAAATGTTTCACCTTTTTTTTCAAAATAACATTTTTAGGATTAAAATACAATAAGTCGATAGAATTTAAAGACCTTGAATTTTTGTAAATGTAATTTCCATTAAATTTACATAAATATATGAAATATATAATTGAAATATTATATAATTCACATGAAAACATGATATAACCAATATTGTTTTATAGTTATATTTTAAATGGTTAATTTACATAATAAAATTATTAATATTATCTAAATTATTTATAATTTGGAAAAGTAGAAATGTAGAAAACTATAATATGAAGATTTTGGATCTGATACATACATAAGAATAATTATTCGCACAAAAACATAATATTTATAATGAAGTTTAAATTTTACAAATGATAATTTTTATAACAGTTTGAAGGAATTTATTTTCAGGAAAAATTATTGAAATATCATATATTTATAGAATGTAGGCATCTAATATAGAATATTAAACTCAATCATTGGGAATAGTAATCTTGACTTTGAAAAATTTATCATATAATTTGTGATGGTAACCAGAATTTATAAAGTAATCATCATTACTTGAAATGTATTACTATATTTATATAATTAATAAAATTGAAATATGATATAATTATATCACAAAAATTGTAAATAAATATTATAAATATACTAAAAAATTATTTATATTTTTGTAGTTTTCTTTTGCTTTTTCATATGAATTGATATAATAATATTCTGAAATAAAATTTATTTTCATAAATCTATTTGTTTAGAATAATTATGTTTCATTTTAATAATAATTTAATTTTATGTGATCATAAATAATATATTGTATGACTGAAAAAATAATCTCTATATTAAATTAGTATTTTTTTAAATCACAAAGGATTTATTAATAATATAAATTAATCATATAAATTTAATTATTTTGATGAAATATATTTATTTTTATATTTTTCATGTTGAATAATAGTTATGTAAAGTTTATCAGATTTCTCGAAAATTGATTTGTTTTTTTAGAATAGTGAAGAGAAAAAAAATTGTACATAACCTTATAAGATAAATACATGATTTATTACATTTTAGATTATGTATAAGAACATTACCTCAAAATCACATGAAAAAATAATTTATTCAGTATAATGATTCCTTGAAATATATAGTAATTTGAAAAAATAAAATTTGAGGAATATTATATTCGAAAGACCCATCTCCTACCCATATAAATACATCCCCTCATGACCTCTTCTCCACATTCAATTTTGGATTTTTATATGACCACTATAGTATTCAAACATACCTTAATCTTCATCACCATAATCCAAGAATCTAATTTTTAATAAATTTAAAAATAACATGTAACAATGTGTGAAATAATATGTTGTTACATCCAGAAGAGAAGGAAACAATTTCAGAAAAGAAATCATTAATCCATTCCATATATTGACTCATAGGTCCCTTATTATCATTATTGGGGTCACAATATTGATAATTTTAATGTTGTAAATTGATTTTATTCCTATATTATATCCCATTATAGTCTTCAAATATTCTACAAATAAAAAAATCATTTATATTATGGTCACTTCACTAGCTCTGTTGAATAAAATTTTTGTTTTTCACTTATCACCTTTAACGGAGGTTTTAATTTTCTAAATACAGATGACATTTCCTATATAAGTATATATTATATTTTCCAAATTTTATAATTTGATTTTCCCCTAATATTAATGGAATCAAAATGTGTTCATCATGGTTGGTAACCTTTATAAATTAAATAACTAACCAGTTATAAAACTTATACACTCTAACCTTGATTAATTGTGAATTATATCACTTATTCCAATATCATTGACCATATTGAAACAAATTATCTTCTACAAATACCATTTATATAATTATTTATCTATTCCATAAGAATATCCATAACTATCCACAAGTTATCAGACCTCGTAAACATAAAACTAGCACTATTTTAATATAAAGATTAGAATATTTTAATTAATGAATTAATTCTAAATATACATAATATATTATTGTTACAAAAAAATTAGATGGGAATTTTTATATGTTAATTAGTTTATGAATGTAATTTTAATATTCAAAAATTGAAATAATTGTGAGGAATGATTATCGGTAAATTATAAGGGAACTTTTGAAAACACCCTCATTTTATTGGGTTCATCTATTTATCACTCTAATTCCACTTATCTCTATATTTGACATTATAAAATTCTAATCAATTCAATATATGTATCAAACATATAGAACCATCTTATTCACCCTATATTTAATTTTCAAATACATTCTTTAAAATTATTTTATTATTTTTTTGTTAAAATATATAATAATTAATGATGACATTTATACCCATTAATCCACTAATGTTAAAATATTTTCATTTTTGTTTCATATTCATTAATATATTGAATAAATTAATATTATCAATAAAACCACTAAAAATAACGTTATTATAAACAAACAATATGGAAAAAATGATATTCCCCCTTTAAAGAATAAATTTATTTTTATGTAATGAAGGTATAGAAATTTCATGAATTAATTTGGTTATTTTATGCCATTAATAAATGTAGTTTTAAAAATTATAATATTCTTAACTATCAATACAATATTAAATATAGATGTTAAAAAATGACGATTATTAATACTATATATATTAAGTGTTATGGTATAAACTATTTGATAGAGACACTGGTGGAAATAACCTCAACAAGTAGGATAGATCCCATAGAATCACTTTTATTATAGTTTCCAAGGGAGTTTTCATAACGTTTATTTTCCATTAATCAATACCATGATGATATTAATGAACATAATCTCAAAAACTAAATTTATACATTATGTTTATTGTTTTCTATATCATATCCAAAACAAATTTAGACAAACCACTGTAAGAAATCACAACTATCCCACACCTTATACATTGAGTGTACACTAGTGTGATAGGGGTTTATGTATCTATAACCAATCTATAATAATTGGTATGATTTATTTTTAAATTTATTTAATAGTAATGTTTATCATGTTTTATTGTTTCATTATAATGATTGTATAATGATATTGATTACAATTAGATTTTAATACAATGAAATGAAAATTGAATGTTTAATAAATATATCCTCTCAATTAAATAAATGTTCTGATCCTTTCATTATTCATTTAAATAAATATTATTTTAATAAAAAAATTATGAAATAATATTTACATAAATATTGATAATAATACAATGTAATGTCGTCCAATGTAATTTTTATAATGGTCAGACTGTTTTCAGTACCTTACAAACTTGTAGTTTTCATTAAATAATTAATATTTATTTAAATATGAGTTATCTAATAGTCATGATATTATTTGTATAAAATAATATTCATTCTTGAAATCATCACATAGAATATATCCAAATGATATTTTATCTATATTTCATAAAAGAATCATTGTTTGGGGAATATTAAAAATGATATAAATATATGACTACTACTATGACATCCTAAACCAAAAAATGTTTGTTATAAATTATATAAGGAGTATCCATGAAATATAATTATTTTCACTCTTTTAAATAATCAATTTATGATGACATTTTATCAATTTTAAAACCATTAATGTTATCATCAAAAAACTATATGATATTATAATGTTTTAAAATAAATTATTTATTGAAAAGACTCACATCCACAACACCAATGTTATTATAAAAATATGATTTGTCCATCATATTATAAAATATTGAAATCCTCAATTAATTGGAAAAACTAGGGAGACAAACTATGTGAAGGTTTTGGGTATTTATTGTTTTATCATTTATATTACAAATATATATTCATACATTAACGATGAATTCCAACATCTATTTCATGAAACACCCAAACATCCTCCAAAAGGTATTCAATCATCAAGAATTATGTATGATGTTACCCTCCTTATCCCTATTCATATCCGTCACTATGTGTTCAAAGTCCCCATAGAAGATACTCTCAATAATTTTGAACTTCTCTATCATGGTAACGGCTCATCTCAAATCAGTTCTTATTTATAAGAGACACTTTTTTCTAAGCATTTTGATTTACCATTTGTTTTGTTTTAATATATTTTTAAGCTTCAATTTTATTAACAATAATATTTCTTTCAGGTGAAATAATTCTATTAAATATAATTAACACCTTTTGTGAACCTTTATTTTCATCTATTATGATGGTTAAATTATCCTGTGATTTTGTAGGCTAATTTTGTTTCTTTTTTAATATGTATTCCCATTTATAATGGATGAAATTCACTCAAATGAAGTTATCTGTATATTATTTAAAACATCCATAATTTTGTTCCACCCTCCTTAATCCTAGTATTGACAGTGATAAAGGATTTTCTTATGTTGTGTGATATTTGTGGCACATAGATAATAAACATACTATAAATGTGACAGGTGTATGGATCATTATATTGTTGTCTAATGTGATGTGTAATATTTTAATTTCATGAGATCCCATGTATTGTGGATGGGTTATTATCCAAATCACAAAATGCAATGATGTATCTATATGTTACCTTGAATTATTCTTTTCATGTCGTGTTTTATAATTTTTCAATATTATTATATTTTTTGGATTCTATCATCTAATATCTTGAATCAGTGCTAATGGTTTCAACTCTAAACCATATTATACCACCTTGGTATGTCTCTTAGCTTTCCTGTACTAATTTCATCATGTTTTGAATTTACTTCTCCAAATTTTATATTTTTATCCAAACCTTTTCTTATATAAATACTCATGCTATCAAATGTGATATTTTAGGAACAATATAATTTATGTGAGTATTGTGGTGGATGTAAAAAATATCAACATATTCATATCTTCTTTTATTGTTTTTTTAATTCTGATTAACAAATAAAAATTTAACTCTCTCTATTTTGTGTTTGTATTATTTATATATTTATTAATTAAATTATTATATATGTTATGTTTAAGATATTGGATGTCATTGTTGACATCAGATAGAAGTTTAGATATTTTTATCAGTTACAATCATGAACAATTATTAAATTCTTCATAGTTAAAAAACATTGGAAAACATTACTACAATATGATAACGTGTATAGTATGTTTTTTGCAAACAAAAAAATATAAATAAAAATCCAATAATATTATATGGGTTTAAAATAATTTTACATAATAGTAATTGTGACATTAATTTAATTATTTTTTGATATTTCATGACCCATGAATGTTTCCCTTTTTGTTTGATCATTTTATGTGGTGTGTGACATGGAATTTGGTAAATATAGTAGGTTTAGTGGAATATTCATGGTTGGAATGTGCTCTTCCCAAATAACCATTCCCTCCTGTAAAAACTATGAAACTCTAGATAGTAAGGGTTGTTATTGATGGTTCATGGTATGAAAAGTTATGTACCCGTATAGGAATAATATTACATATTAGACAGTGATTCAAAGTTAGGTGGACAGTTAGGGACGACAGTCTTTATAAATATGTGGCCCTACCCATCAAACCTTGTGCACAAAATTTTTTATTTTTAAAATATATTTTTAGAATATTGAACCTATCAGATAAACCTCTACTAAACCCATATTTGAACAAAATTGGTTTCCTTGGATATGAATTCTCCCAAGGAGTGATTTTATTCCATATAAACCCTTCTCTATGAATACTGATGAATTGGAGATAATTTTTAATATCATTAATTTATATGAACCTTATCCATATTATATATTTAGGCCTCTCCATCCATCCACTAGATAATTTTATATATCAATATTGTTTTCATATAAATAATGGGTTAATGGACCACCATTTCTAGTTTAGTCTATCTTTCCCTATCTCTATCATTCATCATTGGAAAATATTTTTTTAGGTGTTGAAAATTGATTTTGTGATTAATGTTAAGTGGTTATGTTTGGGATTTCCATATAATTAATTCACTGATTTTCATTAATTTATTTGAAATTACTTCCTATTGATTAATGAAAAACCAATTTGAGGTGATTCAGAATAAGAAATTTAAATTTTCATTTTTTTAATATTTTCTAAGCTGTAATTGGATTGTTATTTGGGGAATATTTCTAAATTAATAGAAATATTGGAATTATTAAAGAAAATAGTTTTAGAAAAATTCTACAAAATTATAATGTTAAAACACTATTTTTGGGTTTCATTTAAATGGCATGAAATGATGAAAATACATTTTTTGGTTTTGAAATTCATTTGTCATATTGACACAAGAAATTGGGAAATTATGTAATAAATGATCTTTCATATGAAATAAGATTTTTAACATATTTATTATTGATGGAGTGAGAGCATGAAATCATGTTTAGTTAGAATCTAATTTTGGAAAATCCTTATAGTATATTGATTTCCTATAAATGGATTGATTTTCAAAACGTTTACCAAAACATAGTTTTTCAAATCATATCATTAATGGGATGTTAATGGGTTCAATTTTTCATTATAATATTGTATATGTATACATATATTAGTTATGATCAATGTTATTAGATTATGAGACTCCTATAATAATAAATTATCATACAATAAGATAAATTACATTTATTCTTTTTGTGACTATTTTGATATAGATTCAATAATGTATGAACATTTTTTATCTTGTATATTGATTTATATATATGATTTTATATAATGTTTTTATTTATTCCATGATTGAAATGTTTTCCATTAAATTGAAATGAAAGTTAGTTTTTTTTAAAAAAAATTCTTTTCCATGATACTTTTTATTAAATCCCTAATGCATAATTTGGATTATTATAAAAAAATATTTTTTTTTTCTATAACATTTTGAGACCCCAGGGTGATTTTTAACGCAAAACATACAATTTCCTTTGAGTGTTTGAAGATTTCATTCATCTTGGTCTATAAAAAAGTGAATCAGATTATAAAGGATATTGATTCTCATGATCCATTTTGCTTGGAATGATGTTTTCTTTACGATTCTTGAGTTTTATCATCATAATTGTTGAATAATATGTTGATCTATTTATTTATCCTTTTTAATATATATTTTTGTCTTATATATTTTCCATTTATTGTGTTGATCAATCTTACTTTTTTGTTTTATGTTGTGTTGTTTTATGGAAGATGTGTACCCTCCATTATCTTGTATGATTCCATGTACTAGTCAAAAAAACATGGGGTTTAGAAACACCCTTCATGAAAAGTAAGAGTAAACACGTGTATTAAGAAACTATGGTATATAGGATGGTTCATGACAATGTGGAATTAATGGCAGGTCCATAATCAATAATTTATTTAATTATCCAGTTTAGAGTATCCTATAGGGACATTGCTTGTGGTTACTAGTAAGTTCCTAGACATTTCTCATCAAACAAGCATAACATATAAATGGGTTGTCATAGAAAGTCATATTGAAGAATAATTTTTTTTTTAAAATTCTCTAATTTTACCTTCTTTTTATTTTTATAAGATTAATACCCAAATATTATTATCTTATCTAATTGTAATTACTTCCCAATTTCCCTTATCAAATTTATTGATCTGAGTAATATCATGATGTCATAAATGTTGTTTGCTGATATTGTGAATACAATTTCCACTAATAAGACCGAAGTATAGTCCCCATGAGGAAAATCATCTTGAACCATAATTACTGAATCCTAATATTCACTATAATCATATTGAAATTATAATTCATGTTGTCCATGATCCTTTATAGGCACATACAATAACTCTCGATGAGGATAAAATTGTCAAACCATAGAATCGTGAATCTCATAATCATGATTAAAAATTACATATCTAGAAACCACATAATTTCAATGGAACTATCGATCCTCATAATGATAGGGATTGGTTGATAAATATATATTTTCTATTGACTTTTGATAAATGTTTCATTCAATTATGCTGACGTGTTCCACCTTCAAGTAAGAAGTAACTATCAAGAGATTATGTGAATCAACGGTGAATGTGATGAATCATGAGGGAAATGAGTGGACATAAATTGTGATTATTTTATTAGGTCAGCTCTATCTCATGTATATGGTTCTTTCCACATATATGGTGTTTTCAAAACTCGAGCAGGATGATAGGACTATGATGGAGTAAGTGAACGGCTTCGCCGAAAATGCTCATTTTTTCACCTAAGATTGTATCCTATGAGGTAATGAAGAATATATGGTTTTATAAGGGTATTCATGATGATAACCATACTTCTATTTTCTTATTATAGATATCTATTATGGGTGATTTACTATATAGGGGTTTGGAAGTTGATATTATCCTTTCAAGTATGTTCTGGTTGACAAAGGGTTCAATTCTCATCCAATGGCACATATGTGTGTTCCTTTAAAGTAAATAAGATGTGTGACGAATATCATGGAGTATCATAATACTTGCATTTTTCAAAAAAGACATTAGTTCAAGGATGTCGACCTTTCACATTCTTCTATGGTAGAAAGCATAGGCATTCAAAATCTATTTGAATTGAGGAACCTAATATATGCGGCTCCTATAGGACCTCTCCTCAAAATCATAAATTAATATATATTTTTTATTTACCTCATTGTTATTTAAAGTTATCATCAAAAATATGTACTAAGATAAAATTATATGATTCATGAACAAAGGTATTCCAACCATATGAATCGAAAAATAAACATCTTCTGGTAGAACATGAGATTCCACAGGAAGAAGATTTGGTTCCAATAAAATTGAGTGGAACCATCATTGTGGCATCATGTTTAATGACAAATTTATTTGGTACTAGTGCATATTATTCATTTGTATCGACTAATATTGTTGACCTGATATATATTACAGTGGATATATTATCTTAGTTTATGGATACTAATACACCCATCATAATTAAGATAGATTAGTGTAACCATTGTTCATTTTTTTTATCTATTTCTGAATCTGTTCTTTATAGTGATTTTATTGTTCTCGGTGAAAAACACATTGATGCCATTTTCAGGACATTTTTTCATTTCATGGAATGCTCGAATTGAATTTTATCTTCAATGGGTCTCTATTACTCCCCCTGATGGTATGTGTCATAACATTAAAGGATTGTTGGACCCAATGTTGTCCGGGGCTCAACCATCATATGTTCCATTAGATAATATAATATTAGAGTATTCTTTTTCTCTACATACATAGTTTTTTAGTGATGATCTATATCCAATTGTTTTCATTTTCATAAAAGTTTCATTTTTATTTCTCTAGGTTTCCACCAGTAAGAGAGGTAGATATTTATATTGATTTAGTGTCTGGTGTTCAACTAGTATCCTTACCTTTTTAGGATTTAGAACTGACCAAAAAGAAATGGTTTAGAACACTATTGAATGATCTTTTATTGAATGTGATTATATATCGAAGTGTGTCTCCAATGATGGAACCTATTTTCCTTGAATAAAAAGAGGATGGAACACTTTGCCTATGTGGTGATTACCAAATACGCAACCGAGTAATATTAAAATAAATGTATTTGTTGCCACAATTTGAATTTCTATTTGAAAAATATAAAGGTAATAAGTGGTTATAAAATATTGATCTTCGATTTTGTAATAACATTTTATGATTAAATGAAATGAATATTTTGACAACTCCTTCCCAACAGAGTTGTGGCCATTATGAATGTTATCCATGGTATTTTTTCTATTCAATTATCTCGTAGTATATATGTATTTAATGAATATGATATTACATGATTATCTTGATATGTTCCAAGATAAATTAGTGATTTAAATCCAAGTATCACATCTACCCATGGTGGATGAAAGGCGTTATCAATGAGTACTTTTGGAATTGTTCATATATCATTGACATTATGAAAATCTATGAAAATTTTTATTCTGGATTTAGATAGTGATGTTCTAAGTGAATGTGGTCTTGGAACATGGTATCTCCGTTAATCATGGGAATGTGAAATCTCTTATGACATTGGTACAAGTAATTAATGATTTCATGATTCATATAATCTTTGTTTTATTGGGGGACTATCACATAATTTTTATGTATTTCATGAATATGGCTTCTTTGATAATTACAGTCACTTGGAAAGTGGATAATTTCCCTTGGGATGATAATTTATTGAGTAATATCACTTTTTAAAAGGTATTTTGACTACAACATTATATTTTACTCATATAGAGGGAGGGGATGTCTTTTGGCCCTCAAAGAAACATTTGGACCCTATTGGGTTTACATTATTATATAGGGTGATCAAATGGTAGCATATGAATATCAGCACCATATGACTCTATATAAAAACAATCAGAGATAGGAAATTTATCTAACATCAAAGATGCATGTACATAATTTTTTTCAGTGTTACATTTTTTGAGAATGGTTTATGATTTTTTATCCACTAAATCATTACTAATATATTCTATAAAAATATTTGAATACCCACAAGAGGAATTGGGTGGAGTACATGTAGTATTTTTTACTTATTCATTTCTAATAAAATTGTAAAAGTAAATGTATTCATTGATTCATTAAGTATAAAACTGATGATCAAGGCCATGAAATAATCATCAGATGATTGGAAGATGATGTATCATTTTTAACCATTTCATATAAGAGTTAAGAAATTTTTATTTTGGTCATATTGGATAGATCTCTATTGAAATCCAGTATTATATATATGATTTTTCATGAGAATTAGGTAGATAATAAATAATTGAGAAATACAATCACTCATTATGGTAAGGAGATAATTGGTGATTGTTAATTCTCATTGGATGGAATTCTATGTTTATGGAACCAAAATGTTTTATATTTACCATTCAGAAAATTTCTGATGGTGTATTCATATACATAATAATGGGTTTTAAATTGAGGGACCAAAAATAGTTTTTATTACATATCATAGATATTTTTGTGGATATGTATTAGATGATGAATTTTTTACATTACTTCACACTGTTATCCTTTTGCATAGGTCATGTCTGATCACTAGAGTCCTTTGGGTTTCCTTCAACCACTTCGAATTATAAAATGGATGTATTCTGAGATATATGGTATTTTGTTTGGGTTCCCACATACCCATCATAAATATAAGGTGATGTGATTTTTGATTGGTTGTCCAACCAAACCAGTGCACATTATACCCATTCATGTAATAAACATAGTTTAGGAGTAATGAAATCCCTATGTGAAAGAGATTTTTCATTTATCCTCTAATATATATCCATGTTTTACTTCTCTATTTGAATATTCCTCAAAGATTCCATGTGTTAAAGGGTTCACTTGTGTTCATCATACCATCTATAAATAGATGTCTATATAGAGAGGGATATATAGATTCTTGAAGAAAAGATTCTTACCTACCTCCAAACTTGTGGTCAATAATGGGATGTTCATTTGTGATTCTTTGAGTTTTCTTATTAAAATGGCTATCATTCAGTATTTATGATGGATCGCTGTTATTAATTTTAATTAATTCCTATCTTTTGTTAGCTGAAGATTGGTGATAGTTTTTTAGTTTTAATGAGTTTGTCCAACATATGAGAGAAAATATTCAATGGATTAGAAAAATAATGTTGACAGTGAGGATTTGGTTTAATTCTAATGTTTTTCATCCTCATAGAACATTGTATTATTTTTGTGGCTGATCTTTTGATCCAAACGGTTTCAACTATGTGGTGTCACCAAAATCATTGGAGTCAAGGTAAGCATTCTACTCACATTTTGGGATATTTTTGGTTATTCAGATGGTGGGGAATATACATAACCATTTAGAGTATTCACCGTAGTTTTCATTTATACATAATCTGGTCTAATTAACAAATAATTGAAAGAATATTTTCGAACAATATCATTTATAGAGTTGGGAGGATCTTGATCGTAATCAAACCATATATGTGACGAAGTATCAATTATGGATTTTTTATTTAAGATATTCTTCATCGTGAGATGAAGATACATTTGATCTATGTTTTAATGATTAATTGTTTTAAAAAAAATTATATATGGGAGGGAGATGCACTAATGAAATAGTATTGGCCTCATCTTTTGATATGGAGACATCACGATATTATTTTTGGGGGAAAACGTTATTATGATGGGGATGGTGTAACATAATATTACTTGACATAAAGTATTCAACGACCGTTATTTTTTTTGAATTTGGTTTAATCATTTTTATAAGTTCATAGGGAGGAATTTGTAAAATATAGTGGGTTTCTGGGCTATATACAGCTATAACATTATTTTCCTAAACCATACACCCCTGCATTGTAAACAATGAAAACATACATTATGAGTGTTCCGATTATTGTAATTAATTTTGAAAAACAATTTACACTTAGGATAAATTGTTCACCTTGGATAGTGATTCTAGAGGGGGTGCATGATTTGGGCCCACATTTGGTCTAACCATGTGGCATTCCCACATAATTGGGAACAAATACATTTTTAATTCTTTAAAATTATATTAAAATTTTAAACCCAATAGATAATCCTATAAGGACCTGACATTAAAACATTACATAATATTGAATTAAATTAATAATTCACATTAAGGATATTTTCAGGTTTATAGATTTAGAGAATTAGTTCATAACATATACATTACAACTTTAGTATTACTTTTAGACACATTTAATAAGTATCTATTATTTTCAAAAAAATCAAAACTCTATGAAAGAGTCAGGTCTAGGTCCATGTTTTAGACCAAAATACATTTCCATGATATCATCTTTGACCCTATTCCACTTTATGTCCTGTGAAAAAAACATCAAAAATGTGTGATGAGGATAAAACGCTCAGTAAGGGATACACAAATAAGGAAAACTGTTAGTTTTTCAAAACAATAAGTAAACCATGAATACATTATCATATGTAATAAATTTCACATTTATGAAGTAGTAAATACTCTTCACTGAATAAAAGATAATTGCTTGCCATTTTGTAACCAAAAGATTACCATATATCCCATATAGAAAACACATAACATATAAAAGTAACTTGGGACACAAACATACATAAATGGAATAACCATATGGATGAATTCCATACATATCATTAAATGGAATAGCCATAAGACTTACTTCCATACCCATTGCATTGGAGGTTATAACATAAACTCCCAAACCGGTTTTCATGGAACCACCCGTCATTTGGTTTATCACGTAACCACCCATCAAATGTCCATGTACCATTATAAAATCATAACACATTCATAAAATATAAAGGAAAGAAAACATTTCCGAATTTCAATCACAATATATTCACATATCAAATCTATTATTAAAACCATTTCAAATACCAAAATACATAAAAGAGTATATGGTATTTATTTTCCTTTAAAAACATTATGGATTTTTAAGTAATCCAAAGATCAAATAATACTCTCGGTGGTGGAAAGGTCATTTTCACCGCATACGTTAAAAAGAAACATACTTTTTGTCGTATAGTAAAATGCTTCATAGTGAAAATATTCCTTTTGAATAAATTTAAAAGTAAAAGGGGTTTATACACCATATAGAAGAATGTTGTGTATAAAAAAATTTTCCTCAATGAAAGGATATTGAGGCAAAGTCCCTTACCTAGTGTCTGACTTGACTCTATCATTCTTTAATCACCTTTAAATTGGGTAACTCTACTTGGTTTGAACCAAAAGTTTTTCTAGAAGAGATTTCTGTCGAAGGTAGGGATTCTAGGGTTAAGAGAGGGATATGGAGATATAATTTGAGCAGGTTTTGGATGATCCAATGGCTTTAGAAGTGTGGGTAAGGGGGTAGAGGTGGGGGGCCTTTGATAAGAGGGAGGGGGGTTACTTTTGGAAAGTCTTGAAATATTACTTTATTATAAAATGATTTTTTGAATTTGAAAGGTCCCACCATGATATATTTCGTGAATAAGGTGATAATGGATCGAAATCCACACATAAAATAGGTTTTTGACAAGTGTAAGTCATACATTTTAGCTTATATTTTCATTATATTTAAATCGTTCATTAATGAGGTAATAACTGCATTATCAGAGTGTCATAAATACATTTATTTATTTAATGTCAAAAAATTATAAAAAAATTAACATGATGTAGGAAATCTTTTTATATTTCCAATTAATATTTATAGTCTAAAAGATCATTAATATAAACAAAAATAATTTTTTTTACTTAGGTGATACATACATTGGTTATATTTTCATTTCATTAAAAAAATATAATAAAAGGTGACTATCACACTAAATTAATTCAATGGGGTCCCAAAGATGGCACAAGGCATCCCATGGTTTCCCATTACTCAAAAAAAGGATTTGGATAGATTTTGGGGTCATTTGATATTATTATGATTTTATTTGATTACCCTTAACTACACGATTAATAATTAATCACATTAATTAAAGAGAATTCTCATCATTACAATTCATAATGTCCAAAAATAGAAGAGTCATTATTGTATAATTAGGACCATCTGATTCGAAATATAGAACCCATTTTACCAAATTTCAAACATATAAATTGATGTAATTATTTTAAAAATAATTCCCGTTGTCAAAACAAATAGTCTATTTTTAAGAAACAATACCAATCAAAATAATGAAACTTGTTTATCTCCAATTTCAAAGTGAAACTAATTCCAATGAAAACCATTGAATTAAATGGTAAAAATATATTCTAATTACACTTTAAAACCAATTAAAATGACAATCAATCCATATAAATAAATTAGATTAAATGGTGGTTTTGAATTAAAATACAACATCTTTCACTATTCATGTAAAAAAGTAATTTATTGGAAGAAATGAAAAAAATTACACGGAGTAAATTTTGAGGTACCAATTCTAAAGAAGGATTTTATTTGGTCCAATAGAATTTATAAGAGTTTCCAAAACGATATTTACATAGGGTTCTCCCTCAAAAGGAGATAAATCGACCATTTAGTAAATATTAGTGTATTTATGCCTAAAATTGAAATCTTTTCTTATTTTAAGCCTTTGTCTTTTATTGGATAAATGTAAAAACATTTTTCAAAAATAAATAATCATATTTTATATATTTCTATTCATTCCCGCTAATACAATTTCTAGGCATTAACTACTATTTAAAATAATATAATTATATTATTAGTGTGCAACGTAAGATTTCAAAGAAACCCGTTGTTGCGTATCGGGTACGCCATCGAACATAACAACCAATTAAAGTAAAAATAATATTTAGTAAAAAGATATTAATAAATATGAATATGTCTTATTATTTATTTACCTGGGATGTTACATCCTTCCCCCCTTTTGGAAATTGTGTCTTTGCAATTTTATTCACTTATCAAATAAGTGGGGGTATTTATCCCACATATCATTTTCAAATTCCCACATTGCCGCTTCAACCATATGGTGTTTCCAAAAAACCTTACCTGGTGATTTACCATATTCAGCAACACTTTCTCTCTTCAGTGAAAATTTTGGACTGGTTGTTCCTTATAAGAGAGATTTTCTTCCAGCTGAACTACCTCTAGGCTCATAACATGGGATGGATCTGGCATATACATTCTCAACATTGAAACATGAAAACAATTGTGTACATGGGATAAACCTGGAGTTAAAGACACTCTATACACAATTTATCCAAATTTCTCTAGGATTTATTAAGGTCTAATGAACCTCAGACAGAACATCCCCTTCTTACCAAAACATATGACACTTTTCCATGGAAAAACTTTGAGAAATCCACGACCACCTACCTCAAAAGAATGATCCTTCCACCGGTTGTCTAATTACATTTATGCCTACTCTAAGATGTTCTCATGTGCTTATAAATCAGCTGAACATTTTCTACCAACTCTTCTACTAAATATGGTCCCATTAACGTTTTTTCACCCACTTTATCCCAAAAAGCTGGAGTTTGACACCACTCCCATATAATTCCTCAAATAGGGCCATCTGTATACTAGAATGAAAACTATTATTATATGAAAAATCAACCAATGAAATATGTTGGTAGCACCATTCCTGATAATCCATCGAAAAAGCACATATCATATCCTCCAAAGTCTGAATTGTTCATTCAAATTGCACATCTGATTGAGGATGAAAAGTTGTACTAAAATTTAGTACCCAACGAATTCTAAAAGTCTTTCCAAAAGATAGAAGTGATCCTTGGATCACGATCAGATACAATGGATAGTTGAACTCCATGTATCCTGACTATCTCATTAAGATACAAACGAGAAAGTTTATCTAGGGAAAAAGTATCTCGTATAACAAGGAAATGTGCAGATTTAGTCAAACGATCAACAATAACCTATATTATGTTATTACCACGAGGTGTCTTTGGTAATCCCACAACAATGTCCATGGATATATTATCCCATTTCCACTTGGGCACAGGTAATGGGTGAAGCATCTCATTTTGTAACTACCGCTTTGCATTAATTTTCTGACAAGTCAAACACTTCCCAGTAAAGTCAGCAATATCTTTTTTCATTCCATTCCACCAGTAATACTCCCAAAGATCTCTGTACATCTTAGTTCTGTAAGCATGAACCGAAAACTGGAAACTATGTGCCTCACATAACAACTAATTCTTCAACTATGAATCAAAAGGCACACATAATCTCTTCGCAAACTTCAAAACACAATCATTATCATCATTAAATTCATGAAACTTACCCTTATGAACCAACTCATCCTTTTTCTGCAACTCACTGTCATCCTTCTACACTTGCTTAATTTTATCTGATAGGAATGATCTCACTGACACCTGAATCAAAACAGAATAACTTCTTTCACAAAAAACTTCTATCCCAGAGTTCATCAAATCGAAAACCAAAGGATCTTGTTTCAAACGTATCATGGTTAATGATGCATTACTTTTTCGACTAAAATCATCAGCCGCTTTATTTTCTTTTCACGGATGGTAATGAATTATACAATAATAATTCTTGATAAATTTCAGCCATCTCCTCTGTCTCATGATCAATTATTTCTGAGTGAATATATATTTTAAAATTTTTTGATTGGTATATATTTCACACTTTACTCCATAAAAATGATGCATCCAAATTTTTAAAGAAAAAACAACAATAGCTAATTACAAATCATTTGTAGGGTAATTTAACTCATGAGTTTTAAACTAACGTGAAGCATAAGAAATTACCTGATCATTCTTCATAAGGAGACAAATAAGTCCTTTATATGAAGTATCACTGTAGATAACAAACTCACCATTTCTAGAAGGAAGTGCCAAAACTAGAGCATTCACCAATCTTATTTCCAATTCCTGAAAAGATTCTTCACTTGTTTTTGTCAAGATGAACTTAACACCTTTTCGAGTTATCTTAGTCATTGAACAAGATAACCACGTATCATTCTCAACAAACCTCCGATAATAACCTGCCAAACAAAGAAATCTATGGATCTCAGTGTTATTTGTAGGTCTTCTCCATTCTTCAGAACTTTTATTTTTACATGATCAACAGTTATTCCATTTTTTGAAACAATGTGACCAAGGAAAGAAATTTTTTGTAACCAAAACTCACACTTTCTGAATTTTCCATTCATTTTCATTTCATTTAAGATTTTCAGATAACCCTAAAATGACTTTCATATTCCCCTTTAATTTTGGAAAAAAACAAAATATCATCAATGAACACTTCAAAAAACTTATCCAAAAACTCCTGGAAAATTCTATTGATTAGATACATGAATACAGCAGGTGCATTGGCTAACCCAAAAGGTATAACTAAAAATTCATAATGGCCATATCTTGTATGAAATTCGGTCTTCGGAATATCTGATTCCTTTACCTTCAACTGATGGTACCCCGATCTCAAGACAATATTTGAAAAATATTGACCTCCCTGAAGATGATCGAACAAATATGCGATATGAGGAAAATGATATTTGTTCTTAAAAGTGATGTCATTCATGGATCACTAATCAATGACAAGTCTCATTGAAACATCTTTCTTTTTAAGAAATAAGACAGAAGCACCCCATGATGTTGTGCTAGGTCGAATGAAACCTTTATATAATAACTCTTGTTATTGTTTCATTAACTCTAAATGTTCAAATTGAAGCATTCGATAAGGGGGTTTTGAAATTGGCTTACAATCAAGAACTAACTCAACAATAAACTCGGCATCCCGGTCATGTATAATACCAGGAAAATCATCATGAAAAAACATCAAGATAATCATTTACCACTAGAACATCATTAATCTGAATAGTTCAATTGTTTTCAACAATATTAGAAAGGTAACATTCATTTCCTTCATTTAATAGTTTCTCATCTTCCTGATATGTAATCAAAATCAAGGGTACATTCTTGTACACATATTGAAAATCATTCTGAAAAGAAACCTCTTTATCTATTCAGTAAATCTTAACATGATAAATAGAAAACCAATCCCTACCCAAAATAACATTAAACTGTACTAGAGGAAAAACAATAAGGTTTTCAGTTAAATTCTTTCCACACATAAGGATTGGAAGGTTCTTATGATTTATTTTTGTATCAAAATTTCCATCGGATGTTTTTAAAATAAGTTTAGGATTAATATCTTGAGATGGAATTCCCAGGTTACTAGAAATCTTCTCAGAAATGGATGAATGTGTAGACCCTGAATCAAATAACACATTGGCATAATTTGAACAAACAAAAAGTGTACCTAATACTACTTCATTCGATGGCCCACCATCTACCGAGGTTATAACAGCCCGAGATTTTATGAAAAATATTCTTTCACTAATGTCTTGTGTTGTACGCTACACCAAAAGGAGATTTCACAACACGCATCCCTGACTTGCCTTGCATTACATGCAATCGCAACCTTCCTCGATAGCGTGTGTAGTACGTAATACTGAGTTTCACGAAACAATGATATTCTATTAAAATATTATTAAAACTAGCCGTTATGAATAGTAATAACCATTTTTTTAATTTTAGAAATTTTAGCTCTCAAAATGAACTTCATTTTTGGATTCGGAGTATCGAATTTAGCCTAAGGTGAAATTTTGGTACTTTTCGGATAACTTTCATATTCTGATGAATATTGAAAATTACTAAATTATAATTAAAAACAACTTTTTTAATCGAAATAATTAATAGTGATAAATCATTAATTTGAGTGGTTTTAAAGTATATTTAGAATATATTTTTACAATTTAATACAATGTTGGTCATTGGATGTAATTTCACATTTAAACTAGACATAAACAAGTGTCAATCTTTTGATAGATATTGTTTCTTAAAAACACGCTATTTGTTTTAACAGCGGGATTTAATTATAAAATTAATTAATGCAACTTTTATGTTATGAATTTGGTAAAATAGACTTCATTTTGGAATTCGGAATATGAAATATAGCTTGGGATGAAATTTTGGCATTGTTCTGAAAAACATCAATTTTTGATGAATAGTGAAACTACTAAGTGGTAGGTTAAAAAACTGAATTTTGCATAAAACTTAATTTTACCGCTTCTGTGAATGGAATTTCGAAAATCCGAGAGACAAGGTTAATATCAAGGACTAAAATGTGGTTCAATGAGATGAAAATAATTTTTTGGTGAATAGTAACTTTTTACTTTTTTTTACCGCGGTTAATAGTAAATAGGGTAACTAAGGGTAAATATGATATTAATATTACCCTAACACATGTCCTAATTCTATTGGACAAGTGTAATTCGACCAAAAACAAACTTAGGAATAATATATGACCATTTAGGCCCACTTGGATTAGATTAGGACATTTATTATTAATTTATTTAAAGAAGGGTTAAAATAGTTAAAATCAATGTTTAATAAGTAAATCATTTTTAATATGGGGTTATACATAAGATAAATTCGACTATAAATATTCATTAGAAAGATAAAAAGATTTCCTACATAATGGTATTTTATTTATAATTTTTAGACATTAAATAATTTAATTTATTTATGACACAACGATGATGCAGTAATTATCTTATTAATGAAATATTCACATAATTGATGTTATAAACACCAAAATAAATGTAATTTGAGATTTTTTATGAATTCCACTAATTTTCTAGGATACTATGATATATTAATGTTGATTTAATCAACTTGTTTAGAACATTTAATTCTGTTATGACTTTCAAAAAAATCATATATCAAATAGTGTCAAAATTGACACAAAATAGTTTTTAAATCAAATATTATATTATTAATTGTTATTTTATTCCTAAAAATCTAAGGTTCGGCCAAATGACTTAGATAAGGATATATATATTAATAATAAACAATTTGGGGTTCGTTTGGCATGTTATAGTAAGTGTATTAACCATATAGTGAAAGAAAACAAAAAGACACGGTAAAAGTTAAATTATTTAACTTAGAGTTAAATCTAATTGATTAGGTTTAAAATAAGATCTAAACATGTCTAAATTTGATTTGTTGATGATATTACAACCCTATCTCATCTAATCTTCGAATATGAGTCATTTTTGGAGGTTTTTAAGTGGAGTTAGATTTATTATAAATTAATATTTTTAAGAATTCCTAAGGTGCCCCTCTCCTCCCTTATAAAAGGGCACCTCCTCCCCCTTCCTCCTCACACCAATTTTAGCATTCAAGCTCGGCCAACCCCTGCCATTTTCACCTCTCCACTTCCCTAGCAACATTCTAGAGGTTATGGTCTTCCTAAAAGACCAATTTTAGTGCCCTAAGAGGAGGTCTCAAAGAGGCGCTTCAAAGAAGAGGTAATTACCGTTACCAATTCTTTCATCTTTATTTCTTCTTCCACTTCTTCTTATTAGGTTGTTTCATTATGAAGTAATAACATCAGTATCACTCATATAATGATATGTTATTATAAGTATGAAACAACCCTATTTCACCATCTATCCATCCTACGGAAAAAGAAATCACCGCGCGTGCGTACGTACGGAATACCGTCTCCACGCCGTGGTGTAATCTATTTTCCGCCACCACCTTAAATGGATGGGTATAATGGTGTAATGAGTAACTATATATGATTATTATAAAGTGATATTGATACATAAATAGTATACAAACACTTCAACACAATTCCACGACCATGGGAACGATATCATCGCTCGTGCGTACGTACGGACTACCGTCTCCACGACGCGATGAGATTCATTCTCAATGATTATCCATTCATGAATGATTATAAAGTATATATAATAAGTACTAATGAAATATATGACATAATAATGATACTGGATTTATGTATATTTATATGTATGTCATCTAATTCCATTCAATTCAATAAGGAAACAGAAACAGCGTTCATGCGTACGTACGGACTACCGTCTCCATGAACGGTGTATTTCATTCCATTATCAATATATTATATATATATGTATATTCTGAATATATATTATATATAAATCATGTTTTACATTCTGGATATAAGTAATCATGATCCAAGTAATCATATTAACAATTACAAGTTAAAAAGACGAACGACAAATAAGACGATTTTACCCAAAATGCTACTTTAACATGAATTTACAAAAGACCGGGTAATATAAAGCCATAAGAGAACCATATATGATATCATAACAATGAATATGATTCTGTAATAAGTCAATAACATTATTTAAATCATTATACAGGAGGTTCGGAAACGTACAAAGCAAGTCGGACCTAAGCTAAGGGATAAATTTTCAATCTCATTTTTATCCGAGATTGCTTATACTTAAGTATTTACTGGGGTTACGTTTAACATCCATGACCATGTTTTCTAAAAATGTTTTTATAAAATGTTTACCATTCTTCCATGAATGTTTAAAGTCATTTTTACCCTTTATTGACTTTTTACCACATTGTATGAATGGAATCTTTCCTTTGGTTACCATATAAGGTACTTTTTGACTTTTCCGAAAAAAGTACGAGGAGAATGTTATTTTTAACTTATACTGCGTGAAAGGATTTTTACGGTTTCATAACACCTCATTTTAAAGAAGCTTCCTCTACAAGATTTCATGATTATTTTCAACAAAACCCTTATCTTTTAAAATTGCATGGAATTTTGTGAAAAGAAAATGATTTTAAAGAAGAAAGTATATTTTCCTCAAGAATTCATTTCGAGTGTTTTTATCAAAACTATTTTCCATCTAAGATGACATTATTTGATATGTATGTTTCAAGTAAAATGTCTCTATGATTTAAATGGTTTCAATATTCTTATGATTGAATGATATCAATTGTTTATGGATTATGATGGCATGATGTTTAAGATTCCCATTTTTATTACATGGGTTATGCAATGATGTATGATTTATGATTTTGTGGCACACATAAGAATGGTATCATTATGAGATGGGTGGGACCTATATCTCCCTCCAATGCATTGGGTAAAGATTTTATATCTCATGAGATAGACATGGCTGAAATGGTAGGTTATACCGGTTCAGTGAAACAGGACTGAAACGAGGGTTACTCGATTCAGAAAGGGACTTTGTCCACTAAGATAGTCCTGGCAATGAGTCTTGACTAACAAGAAATGATTTTCTATGATTATGTGTGTATGCCACAAAGTTTCATGTTTTAAGTTATGATTATTGGGATTACATTTCACTTCTATGATTTATCCCATGTTATGATATTATGAGCTGTTTTGAAGGTTAAGATTTCCAAAAGCTATGTTCTTATATGATATGATTGATATTTCTTTTGTTTACCCTTACTGAGCATTTGAGCTCACCCTTTTATGTTTTCTTTTCCCCAGGAGATAAAGAAAGGTTTTAGGTATTAAAAAAAAAGAAGATCTTTATGGGAGATGTTGAAGATCTTTCACCACGATTAGAAGATTACGTTCCGAGTTTCCAAAGACACTAAACTATTACGATCCTTGTGTGTTTGTATTTTTGTTATGTACTAAGTATTCCGCAAATGTAATGTAATGTCCATGTACGTCAGGATACGGGTCTCTACAGTTGGTATTAGAGGAAAGGTTTAGTCAACCTTTGGAAACTAGGACGCGAAAACGTTAGTGAGATCCCTAGAGATATTTCTAAGGTATGTCTAGGGATGTCCCTAAGGATAAGTATACGTATAGGATATATTTCTAGAACTACGGTAACGATCTTAGAATTTAACCTAAAATGTTAGATATTGAAGGTACTCCCCCTTTATTATGTTGTTTTCCCTAGCATGATTTTTTCCTCTCACACTATTCTTTTTGGGTTTTAGAAAATGGCTGGAAACAAGGTGATTCACGATAATGGAGGATATGCTGGACAATGGAATGATATTTTTCATGAGCAACCAAATGAAATGGGATTTGGAAGTCCAAAAATCATTATTATGCCGAATCAGCAATCTCATAATATGATCAATAAAGTAAAATTTGGTAAGTTTCCTGACTCGGCTAATAAGAGAAAGACGGAGTTTCATGATGATCATAGAGGAAAGAAAGTTCAATTTCCCCTATGTATATCATGTGGGAAGAGGCATCAAGGAGAATGTTTCAAAGGAACTGGAGGATGCTTTGGGTGTGGAAAAGAAGGACACAAAGCAAGTAAGTGCAAAGAAAAAGGTTCAGTTAACACCATGGATGAGGATAATGGTATTGCTACGACATCAACAATGGTTAAATGTTTTAAATGTGGAATGTACGGGCATTATGCAAACCAATGCCCTAAGGGAAAGTCTCATGAAGATAATCAGTATGGTCGTATAGGAAGTATTTATGTTGATGATGATGAAGAGACTACAAATGATATGTGAGATGAAGGAATTGTTGAAGCTCAGTCAATGGTTTAAGAATGTAGTGGAATGATGACATGTTTATCATGTGTAATGTTGTATAATTAATCTCATGGTACTATGGAATAAAGAGACATCTAAGGATTGTTACACTGTTGTCCTTCCTTGAGTTTTGAAAGTGTATAATTAATGGTACAAGTATCCATGAAAGGTTATTCAGATATTTTTGGAATGTAGATGATATGCGCATAATGAAGGGATAAAGAGCAAATGAAATGTTTGACAGTATTCATGAGCTCATGATTGATATAAGGACTAAGTGATATCATGGTTTGAGTATATATAATTTTGAGGATATTTGTAGGTGGAAAGTGTTAACTTTTAACTGCATTCATGTTTTCACTAAGGTATTCAAGAGAATACATGATTAAGGACTTTGAATGTTTGGAATGTGACCAACAAAATATATCTTATGATATATGGGGATCAATGATGGTATTAAATCTCTGGTAATCGTTTTCACTATGTTATGAGAGTGGACTGCAGTATTATGGATAAGCCTAAAGATTGAAATGGATTATGTTGGACATAAGTGAGTATTGTTTAAGGATAGAAGTTTTTTTTCGATATTATTGATGGGATGTTATAGTAATGTTGTTTTAGAAAAAGGACAACCTGCAGGACGGGCGACAGACCATCGCTTCGGACAAGGCTGTAGGAATCAAACCCACAACCGAAGTGCGACTGGCATTTATCGCCTACCACTGGCCTACATTAAGTCCATGTTTAGTAGAAACTAGTTTTATTATATTAAGCAGTATGATATATGAAGTATAAGTCCATTTTAGGAACCATATGTGATTAATCTCACTATAGATCGACTTATGTATATAATTTTTGCTAACCTTTTGTTTGAGACAGATGGAATGAACAGTCATTCTATCACATGATCTGCTAACACTTCACGAATAACAAATTCAACTTCATTTATTTAAGAGATGAAGTGGAAATTGTTAAAGGCACGAACAACAGTGAGATTGTACCAAAATAAAGTAAGTATTTATTCTAATTCAAATTCTTTAACTTTAGGGAAATGATCTTGGAAACCAAAAATGTTGTCCTAGTTCTCTTATACCTGATGAATCAGATGGTACCTTAGATCGTCACAAATTTATGGATTTGTGATTACTGGCTTTTCCATAGCCATGTTCTCTACCACTCTCCATCAGAACATGATGGTTAGATTTCTCTTCCATATCCATATTTTCACCTATGTGGAAACCCAGTGATTAGTTTATTTGGGTAATCGTTACATTACATACTTTAGTTTTTAAATCCAAGTTTTGGTAATCTTTTTTACGATGTGGGTTTCTGTTAAAGAAACTTTCGAATAGTAAACCATTTATAACCCCGACGAATTTCGAGGGCGAAATTCATTTTAAGGGGGGTAGAATGTAATTGCCCGAGATTTGATGAAAAATATTCTTTCACTAATGTCTTGTGTTGTACGCTACACCAAAAGGAGATTTCACAACATGCATCCTTGACTTGACTTGCATTACACGCAATCGCAACCTTCATCGATAGCGTGTGTAGTACGTAATACTGAGTTTCACGAAACAATGATATGCTATTAAAATATTATTAAAACTAGCCGTTATGAATAGTAATAACCATGTTTTTAATTTTAGAAATTTTAGCTCTCAAAATGAACTTCATTTTTGGATTCGGAGTATCGAATTTAGCCTAAGGTGAAATTTTGGTACTTTTCGGATAACTTTCATATTCTGATGAATATTGAAAATTACTAAATTATAATTAAAAACAACTTTTTTAATCGAAATAATTAATAGTGATAAATCATTAATTTGAGTGGTTTTAAAGTATATTTAGAATATATTTTTACAATTTAATTCAATGTTGGTCATTGGATGTAGTTTCACATTTAAACTAGACATAAACAAGTGTCAATCTTTTGATAGATATTGTTTCTTAAAAACACGCTATTTGTTTTAACAGCGGGATTTAATTATAAAATTAATTAATGCAACTTTTATGTTATGAATTTGGTAAAATAGACTTCATTTTTGAATTCGGAATATGAAATATAGCTTGGGATGAAATTTTGGCATTGTTCTGAAAAACATCAATTTTTTATGAATAGTGAAACTACTAAGTGGTAGGTTAAAAAACTGAATTTTGCATAAAACTAAATTTTACCGCTTCTGTGAATGGAATTTCGAAAATCCGAGAGACACGGTTAATATAAAGGACTAAAATGTGGTTCAATGAGATGAAAATAATTTTTTGGTGAATAGTAACTTTTTACTTTTTTTTACCGCGGTTAATAGTAAATAGGGTAACTAAGGGTAAATATGATATTAATATTACCCTAACACATGTCCTAATTCTATTGGACAAGTGTAATTCGACCAAAAACAAACTTAGGAATAAAATATGACCATTTAGGCCCACTTGGATTAGATTAGGACATTTATTATTAATTTATTTAAAGAAGGGTTAAAATAGTTAAAATCAATGTTTAATAAGTAAATCATTTTTAATATGGGGTTATACATAAGATAAATTCGACTATAAATATTCATTAGAAATCTAAAAAGATTTCCTACATAATGGTATTTTATTTATAATTTTTAGACATTAAATAATTTAATTTATTTATGACACAACGATGATGCAGTAATTATCTTATTAATGAAATATTGACATAATTGATGTTATAAACACCAAAATAAATGTAATTTGAGATTTTTTATAAATTCCACTAATTTTCTAGGTTACTATGATATATTAATGTTGATTTAATCAACTTGGTTCGAACATTTAATTCTGTTATGACTTTCACAAAAATCATATATCAAATAGTGTCAAAATTGACACAAAATAGTTTTTAAATCAAATATTATATTATTAATTGTTATTTTATTCCTAAAAATCTAAGGTTCGGCCAAATGACTTAGATAAGGATATATATATTAATAATAAACAATTTGGGGTTCGTTTGGCATGTTATAGTAAGTGTATTAACCATATAGTGAAAGAAAACAAAAAGACACGGTAAAAGTTAAATTATTTAACTTAGAGTTAAATCTAATTGATAAGGTTTAAAATAAGATCTAAACATGTCTAAATTTGACTGGATGATGAGATTACAACCCTATCTCATCTAATCTTCGAATATGAGTCATTTTTGGAGGTTTTTAAGTGGAGTTAGATTTATTATAAATTAATATTTTTAAGAATTCCTAAGGTTCCCCTCTCCTCCCTTATAAAAGGGCACCTCCTCCCCCTTCCTCCTCACACCAATTTGAGCATTCAAGCTCGGCCAACCCCTGCCATTTTCACCTCTCCACTTCCATAGCAACATTCTAGTGGTTCTGGTCTTCCTCAAAGACCAATTTTAGTGCCCTAAGAGGAGGTCTCAAAGAGGCGCTTCAAAGAAGAGGTAATTACCGTTACCAATTCTTTCATCTTTATTTCTTCTTCCACTTCTTCTTATTAGGTTGTTTCATTATGAAGTAATAACATCAGTATCACTCATATACTGATATGTTATTATAAGTATGAAACAACCCTATTTCACCATCTATCCATCCTACGGAAAAAGAAATCACCGCGCGTGCGTACGTACGGAATACCGTCTCCACGCCGTGGTGTAATCTATTTTCCGCCACCACCTTAAATGGATGGGTATAATGGTTTAATGAGTAACTATATATGATTATAATAAAGTGATATTGATACATAAATAGTATACAAACACTTCAACACAATTCCACGACCATGGGAACGATATCATCGCTCGTGCGTACGTACGGACTACCGTCTCCACGACGCGATGAGATTCATTCTCAATGATTATCCATTCATGAATGATTATAAAGTATATATAATAAGTACTAATGAAATATATGACATAATAATGATACTGGATTTATGTATATTTATATGTATGTCATCTAATTCCATTCAATTCAATAAGGAAACAGAAACAGCGTTCATGCGTACGTACGGACTACCGTCTCCATGAACGGTGTATTTCATTCCATTATCAATATATTATATATATATGTATATTCTGAATATATATTATATATAAATCATGTTTTACATTCTGGATATAAGTAATCATGATCCAAGTAATCATATTAACAATTACAAGTTAAAAAGACGAACAACAAATAAGACGATTTTACCCAAAATGCTACTTTAACATGAATTTACAAAAGACCGGGTAATATAAAGCCATAAGAGAACCATATATGATATCATAACAATGAATATGATTCTGTAATAAGTCAATAACATTATTTAAATCATTATACAGGAGGTTCGGAAACGTACAAAGCAAGTCAGACCTAAGCTAAGGGATAAATTTTCAATCTCATTTTTATCCGAGATTGCTTATACTTAAGTATTTACTGGGGTTACGTTTAACATCCATGACCATGTTTTCTAAAAATGTTTTTATAAAATGTTTACCATTCTTCCATGAATGTTTAAAGTCATTTTTACCCTTTATTGACTTTTTACCACATTGTATGAATGGAATCTTTCCTTTGGTTACCATATAAGGTACTTTTTGACTTTTCCGAAAAAAGTACGAGGAGAATGTTATTTTTAACTTATACTGCGTGAAAGGATTTTTACGGTTTCATAACACCTCATTTTAAAGAAGCTTCCTCTACAAGATTTCATGATTATTTTCAACAAAACCCTTATCTTTTAAAATTGCATGGAATTTTGTGAAAAGAAAATGATTTTAAAGAAGAAAGTATATTTTCCTCAAGAATTCATTTCGAGTGTTTTTATCAAAACTATTTTCCATCTAAGATGACATTATTTGATATGTATGTTTCAAGTAAAATGTCTCTATGATTTAAATGGTTTCAATATTCTTATGATTGAATGATATCAATTGTTTATGGATTATGATGGCATGATGTTTAAGATTCCCATTTTTATTACATGGGTTATGCAATGATGTATGATTTATGATTTTGTGGCACACATAAGAATGGTATCATTATGAGATGGGTGGGACCTATATCTCCCTCCAATGCATTGGGTAAAGATTTTATATCTCATGAGATAGACATGGCTGAAATGGTAGGTTATACCGGTTCAGTGAAACAGGACTGAAACGAGGGTTACTCGATTCAGAAAGGGACTTTGTCCACTAAGATAGTCCTGGCAATGAGTCTTGACTAACAAGAAATGATTTTCTATGATTATGTGTGTATGCCACAAAGTTTCATGTTTTAAGTTATGATTATTGGGATTACATTTCACTTCTATGATTTATCCCATGTTATGATATTATGAGCTCTTTTGAAGGTTAAGATTTCCAAAAGCTATGTTCTTATATGATATGATTGATATTTCTTTTGTTTACCCTTACTGAGCATTTGAGCTCACCCTTTTATGTTTTCTTTTCCCCAGGAGATAAAGAAAGGTTTTAGGTATTAAAAAAAAAGAAGATCTTTATGGGAGATGTTGAAGATCTTTCACCACGATTAGAAGATTACGTTCCGAGTTTCCAAAGACACTAAACTATTACGATCCTTGTGTGTTTGTATTTTTGTTATGTACTAAGTATTCCGCAAATGTAATATAATGTCCATGTACGTCAGGATACGGGTCTCTACAGAGGTAGTTGCAAAGAATTTCACCTCCCCTTTATTCATGTATTACGGCTACTTTCACTCAGTTGAGTTCTTTGTTATACTCTCATTTTCATAATGGCCCATTTCATTACACTTAAAACATCTTACCGCTGGCTTTTCGTTGCCTACTCGATCATTTTCATTACAGTTACGAGAAATATGACAAGACTTACCACACTGGAAGAACATTCCAAACTTGGATAATATATCTCTAGGATTCATTTTACCGCACTACTCCTAGGATGGATATTTGGTTTTATTTCCTCTAGGCTTCTTTCATGAATTCTTTCCCTTTTCCTTCCAACTGGACCAATTATTCTGTTGTTTGGAAATAAACACCAGATCATCCGCAAATTCCATTTCCACCTTCTCCGCACATCGAACACATTTTTCATAAATTTTGAAATCACAAGAAGTAAAAGACCTTCGATACTTTGGATTTATCCCTGGGTAAAAAACGGTTGATTTTAATATCAGTATCTCGTATGAATTTTGGGCATACCTTTCCAGTCGAGTGAACTTTTCTTCATAAGCTTCCACTGAGTCATCCTCCAACCTCAATTCTAGGAATTGTTTTTCCATCCAATGATGATCCACCTTAGGAAAATATTTCTCAAGAAACATACCTTTGAATTCATCCCATTCAATACCATCAATCTACTAACTATTCGTGATATTTTTCACTAGCGACCACCACTGATCAGCTACACCTTCAAAACGGTAAACAATGAGACTATCTATTTGATGTTCTGAAGACCCCATGACATCAAAAATATTCTCCAGTTCTTTAATCCACCCTTATGCTAGCACAGGGTCTGATGATCCTCTGAATGAAGGGGGATGCAGCCTCATGAAATGCTATACTACTGACATGTTCCTCTATGGTTGATCTGGTTATTCTCGTGTATGGATAACACCACCATTTATAGCCTGAGAAAATTGTTCCATCACTGCAACAAACTATTCAGCTCCGAATCTGACCGTCTCAGGTAGCTGATTTGGAAGGTTGTTTTCCTCCTGATGTCTTCCCAACATATTTGCACTATTTCCTCTATGGAAAACCATTATGAACATAGAAATATCTTAGGAGAAAAAATGGTAATCTTTAAATTCTATATCATTTCAATAATACCATAAATTAATTTATGGGCATGAACTTAACAATACCCTAACTCCTAAAGTTGTCTAAACAAACCTTTGATACCAACTATAAGGTCTCGGCCTTAATACATTATATAATCTTGAATTAAATGAATAATTAACTTTGAGGATCTTTTCAGGTTTATATCTTTAGAGATTTAGTTCATAACATACACATAAAAAATTTAATATTAAATGTAGACACATCTACTCAGTATCTTTTTTTTTCAAAAAATTTAAAACTCTTTGAAAGAGTCATGGCTAGTTCCTTCTTTTAGACAACAAGACTTTCCCATGATCCCATATTTGACCCTATTTCTCTTTATGTCCTATCAAAAACATTTCAAAAACGTTGGATGAGCAGAAAAATATCAATAAAGGATAAACAAAGAAGGAAAACTGTTAGCTTTTCAAAACAACATGTAAACAATGAATACAATATCATAAGTAATAATTTTCATCTTTATGAAGTAGTAAATACTCTTCACTGAATAAAAGATAATTGCTTACCCTTTTGTAACCAAAATATTAGCATAATACCCATATAAAGAATACATAACATATAAAGGTAACTTGGTACATAAACATACTTAAATGGAATAACCATATGGTCGACTTCCACACGTATCACTAAATGGAATATCCATATAACTAACATCCATACCCAATGCATTGATGTTTATAACGTAACCACCCCTCCTGGTTTTCACAGCACCACCCGTCATTTTTTTATCATGTAACGACCCATCTAATTTCTATGTACCATTATAAAATCGTAACACATACAAAACTCTTAAGGAAAGAAAACATTTCCACATTTCAATCACAATATATTGACATATCAATTCCATTATAAAAACAATTTCCAATAAAAAAATACATAAAAGAGTATATGGTATTTATTTTCCTTTTAAAGACACTACGGCTTGTTAACGAAGCCAAAGATCAAATAATACTCATGGTGGCGGAAAGGCCATTGTCACCGTGTACGTTAAAAAGAAAATTCTTTTTGTCATTTAGTGAAACTCTTCATAGAGAAAATATTCCTTTGGAATAGAAGTAAAAGTAAAAGGGGTTTATACACAGTATAAAAGAATGTTGAGTATAAAAAAAATATGGCTCTATGAAAGGAGATTGATATGAACTCCCTTACCTCGTGTCCGACTGGACTTGATCATTCATTAATCTCCATTAAATCGGGTAACTCCCCATAGTTTGAACCAAACGTGTTTCTTAAAGATATTTCTGCCTAAGGTAAGGCTTCTAAGATGAAGATAGGGATGTGGCGAGATAATATGGGCAGGGGTCGGATGAGCAATTTTTTGAGAGGTGTGGGTAAGGGGGTAGAGTTGGGGGACTTTTATAAGTGGGAGGATGTTTACTTTTGGAATTTCTTGAAATGTATCTTTATTATAAAATTAATTTTGTATTTTGAAAGATCCCACAATGATATATTTCCAGGATAAGGTGATAAGGGTTTTAAATCCACCCATCCAATAGGTTTTAGACAAGTGTATGTCTTATATTTTACCATATTTGTTCATATTATTTAAAACATTCATTAATGAGTTAATCACTGCATCATCATGGTTTCATAAATAAATTTATTTATTTAATGTGTAAAAATAAAAAAAATTAAATGATGTAGGAAATATTTTAATCTTTTCAATGAATATTTATAGCTTAAGAGTTCATTTATATAACAAATTTTCTTTTACTTAGGTGATACATACTTTAGTTATATTTTCCTTTATTTAAAAATAATATAATAAAAGATCACTATCACACTAATGTGATTCCATGGGGTCCCAATGTTGTCAAAATGCATCCCATGGTCGGCCATGACTCAGAAATTGGATTTGGACACAAGTTGGGGTCATTTTATATTATTATGATATAATTTTATTACCCTTAACTACCCGATTACTAATTAATCACGAAAAATAATGATAATTTCCCCTATTACTATTCATAATGTCAAAAACAAAAGAGTATTAATTAACTAATTTGGGCCTTCTAATTCCAAATATTGGATCAATTTTACCAAATTCCAAAAACAGAAATTGCAGTAATTAATTTAAAAATAATTATTGTTGTAAAAAAAATAACGTCTTTTTAAGAAACAATATCTATTAAAATATTGACTCTTGTTTATGTCCAATTTAATGTGAAACTAATTACAATGACCACCATTGGATTAAATGGGAAAAATATATTCTAATTACCATTTAAAACCAATTAAAAACATAATCTAACAATATAATTAAATTAGATTAAAAGGAGTGTTTGAATTAAAATACAACACCTTTCACTAATCATTAAAAAAGTACTTTATCGGAAAAATTAAAAAAAATTACACAAAGTAAATTTTGATGTCCCAACTCTAAAGAAGGATTTTATTAGGCCCAATAGAATGTATAATAGTGACCAAAAGTATATTTATATAGGGTTCTCCATCAAATGGCGATAAATCGATCTTTTTGTTAATATTAGAGTATTTATGCCTAAAATTGATTTTTTTTTCTTATTTGAAGCCGTTATCCTTTATTGGATAAATGTAAAAACACATAACAAACATATATATTAATATTTTAGTTATTTATATTCATTCCCGCCAATACAAAGGGTAGGAGTTAACTACTATTTAAAATAATCTTATTATATTATTAGTGTGCAACGTAAGATTTCAATGAAACCCGTTGTTGCGTATCAGGTACTCCATCGAACATAGCAACCCCTTAAAGTAAAATTAATATTTAATTCAAAAATATTAATAAATATGAATATGTATTATTCTTTATTTACCTAGTATGTTACATCCTTCCCCCCTTTTGGGAATTGTGTCCTCGCAATTTTATTCAATTATCAAATAAGTGGGGGTATTTATCTCTAATACAATTCTCAAATTCCTATGCTTCCTCTACAACCATATGGTTTTTCCAAAAAAAACCATTACCTGGGGAAATACCTTATTCTGCAACACTTGCTCTCTTCGGTCTGGAATCTGAACTAGTTGTTCCTCATAAGATAGATTCACTTCCAACTGAACGACCTCTGGGCTGAAAACATGGGATGGATCTGGCATATACTTTCTCAACATTAAAACATAAAAAACATTGTGTACCTAGGAAAAACATGGAGGTAAAGCCACTCTATAAACAATTGATCCAATATTCTCTTGGATTTCATTAGGTCCAATGAACCTCGAACTGGTCTTTCCCTTATTACCAAAACACATCACACATTTCTATGGAGAAACATTTATAAAAACATGATCACGTACCTCAAAAGAAAGATCCTTCATCCGGAAATCTGTATAACTTTTCTGGCTGCTCTGAGCTGTTCTCATGTGCTTCTGTATCAGCTGAACTTTTTATATCAACGCATCTACCAACTCTGGTCCCATAAACTTATTTTCACCCACTTCATTCCAAAATGATGGAGTTCGACACCACTTCCCATATAATTCCTCAAATGATTCCATATGTATACTAGAATGAAAACTCATATTATAAGAAAACTCAGAAAATCAAATATGTTGGTCCCAACATCCCTGATAATCCATCGAACAAGCATGTAGAATATCCTCCAATGTCTGAATTTTTCATTCTTACTGCCCATTTGACTATGGATGAAAAGTTGTACTAAAATTTAACTCAGTACCCAACGACTTCTGAAAGACATTCCAAAATTTAGAAGTGAAACTGAGATCATGATCAAATACAATGGAGAGTGGAACTCCATGTAACTTTACTATCTCTTTATGATAAAAATGAGAAAGTTGATATAGGGAAAATGTATCCCGTATAGAAAGAAAATGAGTAGATTTAGTCAATCATTCAACAATAACCCAGATTGCATTATTACCTCGAGGTGTCTTCACTAATCCCACAATTAAGTCCATGGATATATACTCCCATTTCCACTCTGGCACTGGTAATGGCTGAAGCACCCCTTTTGGTAACTTCCCCTCTGCTTTAACTTGATGACAAGTCAAACACTTCATAGTAAAATCAGAAATATCTCTTTTCATTCCATCCCACCAGTAATACTTTAGAAGATCTATGTACATCTTAGTACTGCCATGATGGACCGAAAACGGGGAACTATGAGCCTAGCATAACAACTCATTATTCAACTGTGAGTCACAAGGCACACATAATCTATTCAAAATCCTCAAAACACAATCATTATCAATGTTATATTCAAGGAACATAGCCTTGTGAAGAAACTCTACCTTTTTCTTCAACTCATTGTCTTCCTTCGGCACTTGCATAATTCATTCTGGTAGAGATGATATAACTGACACCTGAAACAAAACAAAAGAACTTACAGTACCAAAAACATCTATGCCAAAGTTCATCAAATCAAAAACCAAAGGTTCTCATTCGAAACGTAGCATGATTAATGAAGCATTAATTTTTCGACTCAAATTATCAGCCACATTATTTAATTTTTCTGGATGGTAATTAATTATACAATCATAATATTTTATTAATTCCATCCATCTCATCTGTCTCTTGTTCAATTCATTCGGAGTGAATATATACTTCCAACCTTTGTGATTGTTATATATTTCACACTTTACTCCATACAAATGATGCCTCTAAATTTTTAAAGCAAAAACAACAACAGCTAATTCCAAATCATGTGTAGGGTAATTTAACTCATGAGTTTTCAACTGATGTGAAGCATAAGAAATTAATTAATCATTCTACATAAGGACACAACCAAGTCCTTTCAATGAAGAATCACTGTTGATAAAAAACACACCATTCCAGGGAGGATGTGCCAAAACTGGAGCATTCACCAATCTTCTCTTCAATTCCTGAAAACAATCATCACATTCATTTTTCCAGATGAACATAACACCTTTTCGAGTTAACTTAGTCATTGGACTAGATAAAAATGAATAATTATCAAAAAACCTATGGTAATAACCTGAAAAACCAAGAAAACTGTGGATCTCAGTTATATTTTTAGGTCATTTCCATTTTTCAACATCTTTTTTTAAAGGATCAAAAATTATCCCATTATGTGAAACAATGTGACCATGGAATAAAATTAGTTGTAACCAAAAATCACACTTGCTGAATTTTCCATATAGTTTTTTTCTATTATGGATTGAAAGATAACCCTAAAATGACTTTTAGGTTCCTCATTACTTTTGTAAAAAACCAAAATATCATCAATGAAAACAACCACAAACTTATCCATGAACTCATGGAAAATTCTTTTCATTATATCCATGAATACTGGAGGTGCATTGGTTAACCCAAAAGGTATAGTTACATATTCATAATGGACATATCTTGAATGAAACACGGGCTTCAAAATATCTGCTTCTTTTGCCTTCAACTGATGGTACCCTGATCTCAATTCGATCATTGAAAAATATTGAGCTCCCTGGAGCTTATCAAACAAATAAGCGATACGAGGTAAATGATAATTTTTCTTAACAGTGATGTTATTTAATGCTCTATAATCATTGAAAAGTCTCATTGAACCATCATTATTTATAACAAATAAGACAAGAGCACCCCACGGTGATGTGATAGGTCGAATGAAACCTTTATATAATAACTCTTGTAACTGATTCGTTAACTATAAAATTTCAACTTGAGCCATTCGATAAGGGGGTTTTAAAATTGGCATAGAATCAGGTACTAACTCAACAGTAAATTCAACTTCCCGATCATGTATAATACCAACCAACTAATCACGAAAAACATCAGGATACTCATTTACCACTGGAAAATCATTAATCTGAATAGTTCCTTTGTTTTCAAAAAATACGCGCACGGTAACATTCATTTCCTTCATTAACTATTTTCTCATATTCCTGATATGTTGTCAAAAGAAAGTTTTCATTCATGTACACAAATCGAAAATCATTCTGAAAATAAACCTTTTTAGATGTGTAGTCAATCGTAGCATGATAAACTAAAAGCCAATCCATGCCCAAAATAACATCAAACTGTACTAGAGGAAAAACAATAAGGTTTTCAAGTAGATTCTTTCCACACATAAGGACAATAATTTTATTATGATTGATTTTTGTCTCAAGATTTCCTCTGGGTATTTTTACCATATGTTTAGGATTCATATCTTGAGATGGAATTCCCAATTTACTAGAAAACTTATCATAAATGAATGAATGTGTAGACCCTAAATCAAACAAAAAATTTCCATAATATGAACAAACAAACAATGTATCTGATACTACTTTATTAGATGGCCCAAAATATGCTGAAGTAGTTGTAAACGATTTAACCACCCCTTTCTGCTTGTATTCTGGCTGCTTTCCCTCAGTTGAGTTCTTCGTTATACACTCATTTTCATAGTATCCCATTTCATTACACCTAAAACATCTTACCACTGGATTTTCATTGTCTTCTTGATCATTTTTCTTTACAGTTACGAGAAATATGACCAGACTTACCACTCTAGAAGCACTTTCCATATATGGATAAATATTCTCCAGGATTCATTTTACCATTCTTCTCACAGGATGGATATTTGGTTTTCTTACCTCTAGGATTATTTGATGAATTCTTTCCCATTTCCTGCCAACTGGACCTCTTATTCTGTTGTTTGGGAAAGAACACCTGGTAATCAGAAAACTCCATTTCCACCTTCTCCACACATCGAAAAAGTTTTTAATTACTTCTAAACTCACGAGAAGCTATAGACCTTCGATACTTTGGCATTAATCGAGAGTAAAAATGGTTGATTTAACTATCAAGATCTCGTATAAAATTTGGAGCATACCTTGCCAGTTGAGTGAACTTTGCTTCATAAACTTCCACTGAGTTATCATGGTACCTCAATTCTAGGAATTTCTTTTCCATCCCAAGATGAACCACGTTAGAAAAATATTTCTCAATAAACATACCTTTGAATTCATCCCAGTCATGATCATAAATCTCCTCACTATCCCTGATATTTTTCACCACTGACCACCACTAACAAGCTTCAACTTCAAAACAGTAAATAGTGATACTAACCTTTTTATGTTCTTAACACCACATGACATCAAAAATATTCTCCAGTGCTTTAATCCACCCTTCTTCTAGAACAGGGTATGATGATCATATGAATGATGGGGGATGTTGCCTCATTATATGTTCCACTACTGACATGTTTCTGTGTGGTTGATTTGGATATTCTCATGTATGGATACCATCACCATTTATAGCCTGAGTTAACAGTACCATCACTACAACAAACTATGCAGTTCTGATTCTGACCGTCTCAGGATGAGAATTTGGAAGGTTGTTTTCCTCCTGATGTCATCCCAACATAGCTTCCATGTTTATTCTACAGAATACCATTCTGAACATAAAAATATCTTAGGTGAAAAACCAAGGTAATCTATAAATTCTATATCATTTCAATCATACCATAAATTAATTTATGGATATGAATTTAACAATATCCTAACTCCCAATGTTGTCTAAACTGACTATTGATACCAACTATAAGGACCCAGCTTAAAAAATTAAATAATCTTGAATTAAATGAATAATTCCAATTGAGGATATTTTCAGGTTTAGAGCTTTACAGAATTAGTTCATAACATATACAAAAAACTTTAATATTACATGTAGACACACCTACTCAGTATCTATTTTTTCAAAAAAATTAATTCTCTTTGAAGGATCCATGTCTAGTTCTATGTTTTAGATAGAAAGACTTTTCATTGGTCCCATTTTTACTCTATTCTACTTTATGTCCTATGAAAAACATTTCAAAAACTATGGATGAGCATAAAAAGCTCAGTAAGGGATACACAAAGAAGAAAAAATGGTAGTTTTTCATAACAACAAGTAAACCATGAATAATTTATAATAAGTAAGAATTTTCACCTTTATGAAGTAGTAAATACTCTTCCCTGAATAAAAGATAATTTCTTACTGTTTTGTAACCAAAAGGCTTCTATAAAACCCATATAATGAACAGATAACATATAAAGGTAACTTGGGACATAAACATACTTAAATGGAAAAACCATACGGTCGACTTCAACACATATCACTAAATAGAATAGCCATACGACTGACTTTCATACCCAATTAATTGGAAGTTATAATATAACCACCTGTCCTAGTTTTCACAGCACCACTCGTCATATGGGTTATTATGTAACCCCCCATCAAATGTCCAAGTACCATTATAAAATCATAACACATACAAAAAATATAATGGAAAGAAAACATTTCCACATTTCAATCACAATATATTGACATATCAAATATATTTTAAAAGTAAATTTTCAATAGAAAAATACATAAAAAAATATATGGTATTTATTATCCTTTTAAAAATAATACGGCTTGTTAAAGATTCCAAAGATCAAATAATACTCGTGGCGGCGGAAAGGTCATTGTAACCGCGTACGTTAAAAAGAAAATACTTTTTGTCGTTTAGTAAAACATTTCGTAGAGAAAAGATTCATTTTGAATAAAAGTAAAAGTAAAAGGGGTTTATAAACCATATATAAGAAAGTTGTTTATAAAACAAAATATTTCTCAAGAATATGATATTGAGATGAAGTCCCTTACCTTGTTTCTGACTTGACTCGATCGTGCTTTAATCTTTTTTAAATCGGGTAACTCCCCTTGGTTTGAACCAAAAGGGTTTTTAAAGAGATTTCTGCCTAAGGTAAGGCTTCTAGGATGAAGAGTGGTATGAGGAGAGATAATATGAGGAGTGGTTGGATGAGGCAATTACTTGAGAGTTTTGGGTAAGGGGGTAGAGGTAGGGGCCTTTTATAAGAGGGAGGAGGGTTTCATTTGGAATGTCTTGAAATGTTACTTAATTATAAAATGATTTTCGTAATGTTAAAGGTCCCACATTGATATATTTCAAGGATAAGGTGATAACAGTTCGATATCCACCCATCCAATATGTTTTAGTCAAGTTTAAGTCTTAGATTTTACATTAACTTTTAATTTTATTTAAAACATTCATTAATGTGGTAATCACTTTATCATCATGGTTTCATAAATAAATTTATTTATTTAATGCTTAAAAATTAAAAATAACCATTATGTAGGAAATTAATTTATCATTCCAATGATTATTTATAGTTTAAGAGATCATTTATATTATCAATAATAAAATTGTTTTACTTAGGTGACACATACTTTGGTTATATTTTCCATTATTTAAAAATAATATAATAAAAGGTCACTATCATACTAAAGTGATTCCATGGTGTCCCAAAGTTGGCACAAGGAATCCCATGGTCGGCCATGTTTCAAAAAAAAATATTTGGACACATGTGGGGGTCATTTAATATAATTGTGAAATTATTTTATGACCCTTAACTACCTGCTTACTAATTAATCATGATAATTAAATATATTTGTTCTCGTTACTATTCCTAATGTCAAAACACAAAAGAGTCTTAATTACATAATTTGGACCTTTTGATTCCAAATATGGAACCCATTTTACCAAATTCCAACCACATAAATTGATTTAATTAATTTAAAAATTATTCTCATTGTCAAAACAAATAGCGTGTTTTTATGAAAATATATCTTTCAAAAGATTGAAACTTGTTTATATCCAGTTTCAAAGTGAAACTAATTCCAATGACCACCATTGGATTAAATGGTAAAAATTTATAATAATTACACTTTAAAACCAATTAAAAATCTTATATAACCATATAAATAAATTAGATTAAAAGGAGGCTTTGAATTAAAATACAACATCTTTCACTATTTATTAAAAACTTTACTTTATCGTAAAAATAACAAAAATTTACACAAAGTAAATTTTGATGTACCAATTCGAAAAAAAGGATTTTATTTGGTCCAATATAATGTATGAGTGTGACCAAAACTATATTTAAAGAGGGTTCTCCATCAAAAGGCGATAAATCAACCTTTTAGTGAATATTAGAGTATTTATGCCTAAAATTGATTTCTTTTCTTATTATAAGCCTTTATCTTTTATTGGATAAATTTAAAAACATTTAACAAAAATATACATTCATATTTTAGTTATTTATATTCATTCCCACCAATACAACGGCTAGGCGTTTACTACTATTTAAAATAATATTATTATATTATTAGTGTGCAATGTATGATTTCAAAGAAACCTGTTGTTGCGTATTGGGTACGCCATCAAACATATCATCCCATTAAAGTAAAATTAATATTTAATTCACAAATATTAATAAATATGAATATGTCTTATTAATTATTTACCTAGGATGTTACCGAACCCCATCTCAACCTCATTCAACATAAATATTTTTACTTTTATTTTATTGATCTCATGAACTGATTACTTCAATCCAAACAATTCTCTTTTAGAATTTAATCAAGGTTCATAAAGTTTAATAACTTCTATATATTTCACTCTTATATATATGGTCTCTAACAATATATACTTCAATAATAATTATATTTTGATATTTCATCACATGTTTTATGCATCTAAACTCCATTTAAATTAATATTTATGGAAGGATTTGTTTTTGGAACTTCATCATCAACATTCTATGTTTGGCGATCCCATTGTTGGTGTTTATAATTTATTTAGTGATTAAATGTTGTTGGTTCCATTTGAAATTGACCTATAAATAAATCCTTTACTTTTTTTTGGGTTTTTTTGAAATATTATAATTTATATATGAAAACCCAATTTATAGTGAATCAAAATTAGAATTTAGAATCGCATGGAATTTGGGAAAACCTCCTAATTAAAATTGAATTAGAATTTTAAGTTTATTTTTTTATTTTTTAAATAAATAATTTTAATTACGAAATGTTTCAAGGAAAATAGATTAAATATATATGATGAAAACCAATGATTTTTTTTTGTATTGAAATTTCATAAAATAATGAAAAATACATTTTTCGAATTTGAAACCATTTTTTATATTGAAAATGGAAATTGGGAAATTTAATTTTAAATGAAATTTTATTTAAAATGATATGACTTTAAATTAATTGTTCATTGAATGAGAATATGAGGTAATGTGTAATTATTGGGTCCTTTGGAACTAGCACAACAAGATGATGATTATATATATATATATTATTAATTAAACCTCTAACAAAAACCTTTTTTATATGAATATATTCTCGATGGGGTGTTAATGAGTCCAATTTCACAAAAATCCTAGTGGATGTGTGTGTATATATTAGTCATGATCACTGATATGTGTGAGTATCTTATAAAAAAGAACTATAGTACCTTTGAGATGATGATTGTAGTGATTGTTATTAATTTTTTTTATATATTCCATTAATTTTGAAATTGATTTACACGTGCCTAGTAATTTTATTGAAATAATTTTCTTAAAATTATTTATTTAAAACATGATTGAAATTTTTAACAATATTTTTAAATGAAATAATTTTTTTGTTTCAAATTTGAAATTATATCCCCAGTGATGGTTTTATTTAAAATTGAATGTATAATGTGATTTATTAACGATTAATGTTTTTATGGAATATATTTTGAGAGTACACATGAATATTTAACTCACACACATTCATTTTCATTATGAGTTTTAGTATTTGTTTCATACTAGTTCATAGAAAAGTGAAATAGCCACTTGGAGGTCATGGATGTTCTTGATCCTATTGGATTGGAATAAAGTTTCCTTTGGGTAGTTTGAGTTTTAAATTTTAATTTTATATGTGTATTATTGATACACTATTCTATATTTTGTTATTCATATTTGGATTCATGTACTTTTTAATATTTATGTGTTCATAATACTGACATGTGTTTTTTTATTTCACTATTTTTGATGAAAATTCATTCTCTCTCAAATATTTTTTGATTCCCGATACTAGTTTCCAACACATGGAGATCCAGAACACCCATCATGCCATGTTACTTCCAGCTCATGTGCCTAATAACATTATATTTGTGCTAGTTCATGATAGTAATAACCTCAAAATGGGTTTATTTGGAATTAACTCGGTCAGAATCTACTACATATTAAAATCCTTAATACATATCTATATTGATACAATTTTTGGATATAATTTTCAAAATTAATATTCTTTTAGAAAACCGTTATACAAGGAGAAAAATTTGATAATAAAAATTTATGTTTGAAGAAAAAAATGTTGTTTGAAAACTATGATTTCATACTTAAATAAATAAATTTAATTATTATATTAACTAATAAATTTTTATTGATTATATTTTATTTAATTTTTAGTTATAAAATTATAGTCCCAAATTTTCTATTTATTCTATATAAAATAATAAAATAAGAGGGTATAAGTCAGGAAGCCAATTGCGGGGAAATTTGGTGATTTCCCAAATGAGATTCCAAATATAATGAATTAAATAATTATGATATTTATAAAAAAATATATTCCCAATTAAATAATGTTTTGAATAAAATAATTAATCCATAAGAACACCAACATCCCCCTAATAAAAATATTTTTTTCACTGAGGCCTTAATACAACAATGATATCCAATTTTAAATGGATCATTAGATCCCACAGTCATGGAACAATGGATCAACTCAACTAATATGATCCTCTATGTACATAAATTTTCTATATAAGAGAATTTTATCTTTATATTTATCATATAGAGGGATTAAATAATAAATGGTAGATGATGAATAAAATATTAATCCTAAGGTGGGGATCGATATAATGGAGTGGAATCGTTTCTAGAAAAAAAATTTGACATATATTTTCATTCAAATACCTAAATTTTTTATTGTTATGTTTTATTTTTATCATCATGATTTATGAATAATCCCTCATAGCGTATATTTAGTACATCATATGAGATATGTTATATGATTATTTCATTATTATTGATCACAAAATAAATGTCACCACTTTTTTATTGGGATAATGATAAATATATATATGTCTTTAGTATTTCAATGAATTGAAATCTTTGAGGAAATTTTTTTTGTTCCCATAAAGTCAAAATGGTGTTATGTGAGTCAGACGGATTAGTGGATTGGAAGTAGAAAATAGGATTTACTTCTAGATTTTTTATGATGAAAATTCCAAGTGTTAATAAAATATTTCATCAAACCTTGTAAATGTGTCAGATGAGGAATCACCCAAAATTTATGAATTAGATAGGGAAATGAATTCGGATTGGGATAGATTTAACCTAGTATGTGAATACTTACTAGAGAAACCCACCAACCTGATAGAATAATGGAATTATGCAATAAAAACTTAGTTTAATGTATAATGTTCCAGCTATAATAAATAGTTAATATATGATAGAATTTGAACTATACCAATAGTTTTTATGGTAAAAAAATATATCCTACATGGTCTTGTTGGAATTGAGGTTCTTATTCCATCATAATATTTGAGTTGGATCATAAAAAAATACGGTAAACGGTAAAATATATATCATTAAAAATAGATAATATACTATTTGATTTAGGTTTTATAAATTCATTCAAATAAAATATTTGTATTAAAAATATTCAAACACCATCCCAAAACATAGCAGTTGTGTTATATGTGAAAAATAAACGTGTGGAAATTATTTCATCATAATTTTTATTTTGTCCCATATAATTAATATCAAGATGATTTTCATATTAATCAATTTCAAACTATTTTTATCTAAATTTATTGATAATTTTATATGGAATAAAAATAATTATAAGGATAAAATATTTATTTCCAAAAGATAGATATTTCCTCTTTATTGGGAACTACCCTCATCTATATACAATTATAAGGAATTTGATGAATATATTTTGGTTAAATCGTTTAAATAAATAATATTATTCTATTTTGAGAATGTATGTCTTGATCAGATGCTTCATTCTGTTGAAAAGATCATCCATGATGACGTTACCATGTTATGGAAATGTATTGATGTTTTCTCAAAATATTATTTGGTCTCTCTCCAATCGATGGTTATGAGTTATCAATCATATTTATCTATAATTATTTAATAATTTTGAATAATTCCTATATAAAGGACATTATATAAAAAGGATATTAAGAATATAATGTAGCAGAATCTATATAGAGTAATTTTATGATGATGTGCTTCATTATGGGCTGCACTAATATTCTTAAAAAAGTATTATTGAATGAATTTGTAAATTATTTTTATGATATTGACATAATAATAAAAAACAATAATTATCATCTACCATGAATTAATGAATTGTTAGAGCAACTATATGGATCCTACAGATTCTCTAGGTTGAATCATCTAATGGTATATTATCATGTAAAGGGGAATACTGAGGATAACACTAAGGTTGATTTTCATACTCAGTATAAGATATATGACTTCATAGAGATTCCATTTCGAATAAATAATTATCCATCTATTTTCATAGAAATTATGAATATAGTATCTATCAATTAAAAAGATAATTTTTTGGTAGTATTTATAGAAAATAAATATTATAAACTAAAATCAAGGTGTGACAATAGGAGTATATGAATTTTATACATAAGACCATGTAAATTGGAACGTTTTATGTGGAAATGATTGAATATAGTTTTTGATGGATAGTATAGTATTATAAGGGAATTTTATCTTAAAAAATGGGATATCTATCAACCCTTTTAAAATAAATAATATTGAAAGATGACCGAAACAAGGAAATAAGAGGAAGATATATTGTTTCCATATAAAAGATAAGGACTATCATAAATTTTTGATAAACATATCATGGATTTCAATAACACATACCAAAATAAATTTCAAAGGAGTGTGGAATATCTGGATTTCTGAATGTAGAAATATATATTATGAGTCAATGAAGAGGTGAATTATTTCACCATTTCTCATATAAACCACTATTAAATAAATATTCGTGATAAAAAGTGATGAATACAAAAATAGTGTGGGATTTTTACAAAAGAAATAAAAAATTCATTAACATATGCCTCCTTATAACAAAACTATCAATTAGAATCACTATCCAAAAAATGATCCAAAATGTCCCACAGTAATCATCTCTTTGAATATTTGGGCACATTATCTCTATGGGAGGTCTATGTAAGATATCTATAGAGTATAAAATACTGATGTATATATTAAAATATACTTTAAGAAAAATAAACTAAATAAAGAGGATTTATATTATCCTTTTTTGGGATTTTCAATGCATTACAATCTTGGGATGTCAAACATAGTGTAAAATACACTAAGTATAATGGAAAGTACATATTTATCCTTTATGAGGATAGAATTGGATCCAATTTTTTGGACATGAAAAGATGGATATAGAAATAATAAATGATATATATTAACGTATTATAAAATTACATATCCACTATCGATTCTTGAGAGGATAAATAATTACCATAATAATAATTAGGGTATATAGAAAAATATATTGATTATTTTGGTGATCAACTTTTCTAAGGATGGAGTAATATTTATTGGAACCTTGATATCTGTCCCATAAATAATAAAAATGAATAGATATATTTTGGATAATGCACATATATGGATTCTCTATTCATATCAGAAGAACTTTGATATTGATGAATATAATTTAACACTATTTTTTTTATCACATGAAGTTGTAAATTTCATAGTTTTTATCTTGATTGCTGGTAAACAAACATTGAATGGTCAAAAAAAAATTATATTGGTTTGATGCAACCGATTCAATTTCCAAAATGGAAGTGACCACAAATAACAATTGAATTTTTTCATAAGACACCCAAAGAAAAATAATTGAAATAGTATCATCTTTCTAGTAGTCAATCTATTAAAAATGATGAAAATAATCATTGAAAATAATGACAATTTCTATATTGATGAACATAATATGGTATAAAAAACATATGTGGAAATACTGAATGCAGTAAAACATTGAATTATAAATAATGGAAATATAATATTTCTATTGTGTTTATGGAGAATAATTAAATAAGAATAAGACATAGAGAAATATTTTATTACTTCATTTTATCCTCAGATAAATGATTAGTCTATAAGAATAGTTAAAACTCTAAACATATTTTTATATTGTGTTAAACTAGTATCTCAAGATATTCATATATGGACTTCTTCTGGGGGAGTTTTCATCAAAGAAAAATTCAATTATACCATTATATTAGAACCATATGAGGATATATATTGGATGATGTGTTCAACAAAAATATTCAAGGAGGATTTTAGAGATTACAAGATTAGAAGGCCTAATTATATTAATGTGAATAAATCAAAGGTTCAAAAAATATATTTTTTAAATAAACAAAATTTTGATAGAAATTCAATACAAAAATTCAATGAGGAGGTCATTAATGTGAGCTTTGAGATAATTGATTCTTTATAACATATACATGATGAAAATAAATGTGGTTTTGGAAGAAGACAACTCCATGTCCTAGATATATCATCCCCTATAATATCATATATCCCATTGGAGTGGTTTCCAATCAACAAGAACACCCAAAAAATATTATAAGTATAATATTCCCTCCATGTATATATCATGGGGATTTATTTCATAGACTCCTCACATGTATGTAATCCACATTTATAACCTGTGGAGAATAATTTTTCATTCAATGATCACTCAATGATGTTTTTTGATCATAGATACAATGTTCTATAAAGTAATATAACTTACCAATTAAATGTAATATCGAAGAACCATGTCATTCAGGAACAATATTTAATACTAGAAGAGGTTATGAAAAAAGAACCTGTATATTTTTTAGTTTATGAAATGAAATGTATAAGATGATTTTTTCGGAAGGACTAGTATAATGAATTGAACTATTCAAAAAGAAATTTTATATTAAATAAATAAATTTCAATTTCAATAATGTAGATAGAAAAAATGCATGAACTACATTATTTATTTTTTACTGTTATAAATTATGTATTATAATATTTAAAATATAATTAATATTATTAACCATTGGGAATATAGATATTTTATAGACAAAATTGTGATTATTTTATATTAAGTGTTATAATAAAATATTATTAACATGAATGAATGAAGTAATGTCCTCGACTAGTTTGATGGAATAATTTTATAATAATATATCAGAGAAACCATTGGAGATAGATACATTATGGTATTCATGAACTATACGGGGAGCTCTCATCGGGCACCCTAGGTGAGTCGTCCCTCTTGGAGAAGATGACGACGGCCGGGCGGATCCCTCCCCTCCCGGTGGGGGAGGGATCCTTGAAGTTTTGAACCTTCACAAATCCCTACTTACTAACTCCATTTCCGAAGGCAGCGTTATTTCCTAAAGTACCGGAGATCCTCAATGGTTTTCCGAGCATTCAGATCTCAACATCAGATTTTACGGAATCTTCCGCGCTTCTGAAGCTCACTCTGGTGGCGCGGCTTAGGTAATGTAGACCTTCAGTTGATTCCTTTTTCCACTTCATCTTTGACGCTTGGGATCTTCAAGATAAGGTGACGGTGGGATTGCTCAACAACTACCATATTATGATCCGATTCAACTCATAGGATGATCTAATCAACAACTGGTCAAGGGCTCCTCGATGCTGGAATGGTCTTCGGTTCTTCCTCTCCCGATGGTCGTTTGATTTTCATAGGAAAAGTGAATTGCCTTCCATTTCAATTTTGGTTAGTCTTCCAAATTTGACTTTACCTTTCCAGAATCCATATTTCATCATAATTATTGGTAATGTTATCGGTATGTATTTATGTTCAGAAAGTAGAACAGAGTCGGTTTTCCACCCTGTGAATCCTCGAGTCTGTGTAGAGGTTGATGTGTCTAGATTTCCCTTTGAATTTATTTTTGGATCACAATTAGAGAGGAGTACAGATGTAGAAATTGTGTGGTTTATAAGAGATATCCGAACTATTTCTCGTCATGTGGACGGCTAGGAAATTCCATTGAAGTTTGTTCTCGAGAGCTTGCATCGAAGGTGGGAAGGGGATTAAAAAACAGTTGAAGGTTGGATATCAGAAGGTCCTGGATCCACCAATGATGGAAAAAAAATTCAGGGGAAGAATATGGAAACGTGTGAGGAGGTTGGAACAGGGAAAAGGGAAATAGGAGGAGACCAGAGAGGTGGAGATAGCAAGTTATTGCAACCGGGTGTGGAGAAACATACCAGCAGTGAGGCAATGGAATGCAGTCTAGAGGATGGCATGGGTTTTGGCATGGGCATGGAAATTGTGGCACAACTAAATCCGAAGGTTACAAATGTGTTCAATCGTCTGATGAAGAACCTTGTGAGTCCCTCCATCCTTTCGGGGGGGTGCAGACTCCTCATCTAGGACACCAGTAATCTTGAGAAATTGTTTTGAAGGTCTTGCTGAGTCCGGGGTGAGAGATTAATAACCTATTATGGTTGAGGGAGCTGAAACCAACATGAAGAACCCCTATGGCACCAATATGGATGTTTCGAACATTGACCATGCATATGCTGATTCATCTACTGGAGGCGGGGGGAAGAATCCTTTGAATACAGTAAGGGTTTATCTACCTGGGAGGTCAGTTCGAGGAGCACCAGGAGAAATAGTAGGAGGACAGGTGGGAAGTACTTCTAATCCTTACCTCCTCCTATGAAGACTATATTAGAAAAAAAGAAAATGAATGTGAAGTTGGACAACGAGATTGGGTGTCCACTGAAACCACCCAATCATCTTGAACTCCATTTGTATTTGGTTTTAAGTTCGGAGGATGAGGTGACAGAGAATGTGTTATTTCTCAAGGCCTCAGAAGAAGAAGTGGAAAAGATGATGGGATGAGATATTGTAGTGAATATTAGTGAGGAACAATATATTTGGGTTTAAAAATAGGACACAATCTTTGTTGGAGTTTCAATAATGGGATGATCAGGCTCAAGGAGTATATCAGGTCTGGGATAAACTAACGTCTTCATTTGAAGACTTGATGAGGGGACACCCGCATACTCAGGTAACCGCTATATCCTGTAAATTTTTTAGGGATACAGACTCTTGTAGAGTTATATTGAATTTCAATGATTCCCCTTTACCACTTTTTTGACTGATGCTTCATTTCTCACTTCTCTTTGAGGTGTTTGGAAATGAGGAAGTGTATTTTCTTCAGTTTGTGTGTCTCAAGGTGCATTTGCGTGTTTGTTTTCCTGCATGTTACATGGTTCTTCCTTAGATGAGGGTCATAGCCCAGGGTCTTCACTCTTGTATGGTACTTGGAGCGGATGATATAGAGGGTATGGCTTGGTCATTGGTTCCATGCTAGTGCATCTTTGCGCGAGACTATTTTCCAAGTTCCCATGCTTGGGTGGAGGCATATTAATGATGAGTTGCTGGGAAGAGGCAGGACCAGTATTTTTCTTGGGGTATTTTATGCTGTTTTTTGTGTGGTTGTTTTGTTGTCCTTGGGGTTATCACTTCTCCATTGAAATTCATTTGATAATAAAATAAAAAATAATTTTCAGTCAGATACATTGTGGTATTTTATTTTACTAAACTATCCATCATACAATAAAAAATGATTGAATGAATTATTTAATGGGTTAGTCTAAGAATAATATTATCATGACTCAAAATATGTTCACCGAACAACCCCATGAAAGCACCACATTAAGACACCTTAACATTAGTGTTTCCACTACTTCAATAAGTGATTATGTTTCTAGAACCCATTCATATGATGGAGTAAAAATAATAATGTAAATAGTGATTATATTTTTTCCTTATTATTATTATTATTTATTACTGAATAAATAATTATTTTTATGATAATTTTTTTTGTTATGAATAATAAAAGAAATATATTTTTCAGAATAATATACCATTAATGATGAAAAATGTTCTGAAATCCCATAAATTTTGGAAATAAATTTTATTGTAAGAGAATGTTTTATTAAATTTTATTTTAATATATATATTTGATAATATTATATAATTATATCCAATGTACGTTTTATTTGGTTAATCAATTTGCTTTTATCATAAAAACTATTAAATTTTCAAAAAAATAAGGAATTATTCTTATAATGTCCTTATTCAAATATTTTTTCAAATTTTTTGAAAAATTAAATACTATTTTGGAAATATGCATGTCAATATTATATAAAGGATATATTAATGTATTTTATATATGGTTGAATATTTAAGTAATAATTCATTACTATATAGTTATATGGATTTTATTATGACATTATAGATTCTCAAGGGGTGGTATTAATTCCATAAAGTGTATACGTGATGATAATTATGTTAACCCTCTATAATAATTATTTCAGTATTATTTTACTAAATTAAAATTAAAATTTTTATTGTTAAGAAACATTTAATGAAAAAGTTATAAACCACATAAATTCACCCAGTAAAACAAACACCATAACATAGAAAAAATAATTAAAAAATAACATAATACTATTTCAAATATTCTACCTAAATAATTATAAGGGGTGATTGATTAATGATGTTTATTGATAATCCTTTATACATTATTTAATGTCAATAACCATCTTATGACATGTTTTAATCTAATCCTAATTATTGATCTTACCTTTATTAAATCCTCTTATCAGTATAATATCATTCATCTTATTCCATTCCTGCTACTCATTATTACTATCCAAAAGTATTAATATTTCAATCCTTTGGTAAACCTTCCCTTATGTGGAATTAATCAAAAAAATCATCCTCCACCATTTAATCCTTTTAATGGATAATCAACACTATTTTTTCCATTTATTATGTCCTCCACACCCATCCCCCTATGTTTCCCAATCATGAACACCAAGAAGGGGGTAGACTTTTTAGACTTTTCATTACGGTTAGTAGTACGTTATTTCTCAAAGTTTCAAAGAAAAAATATCAATTTCATATATCTCTCAAGAAATATCCTTTAGTAAATTTTATAAAAGGCCAACTCTATTTTATGATTGGTTGATATGAGTATTCCTTACACCAGTTTTATGAGAAAATCTATCTCCTAGAATAAATATTGGACTTCTGACACTTCATATTTCAAGGGAATTATAGGGTTATGTAATTTCTTCCTTCCACTATATCCTCTATGAAATAAAAAGAAAATTAATAATCTAAATATTCCTTATATAGTCCATTCCCATCAATAATTTTCACTAGTCATGGTAAAAATCATAGGTCAAGAGACATCCACACTATTCCCAACTCATAAAATTGGTTACTATTTTTTTCATTTTTTCCCTATCACTTGCACTTTTGGTTTCATTCCTTCTACCCACCAGTACAAATATTTTAACCTTATTCAAAATATCATGATCAACACCACATGAAATTATCTACTCAAGTTTCTCCTAATGTGCCACCTCATGGTCTGGTACACTACCAGGTCACACAACCTCAACAGGAGATGAAGGATTCAGATTGATAATCATGGAATCAACATCATTAACCCCATCATCCACCCAATATAAGACTATTCTATCATAATCTACATGTGATCCAATAAGTCATGAATCAAGAGATTGATATTTTCTATAATATCTAAATACTTCAAATACCAGGCCTCATAGTATATGATATTATCTGAAATAACCCATTTACACCCTGATTGATCCATTACACAAGTAAAGAAGTCATATTTCCTCAATATTAGTTTATCCACCCCATATTTGGCTCCACAATATAGAGAAGAAACCAGGTGACCCATAAATCTACACTGTGTGAAATTACCAACCTAATATTTGAACACTGCATAATATTTTCACCTATATTATTCTCCATTATTAATCCAAAACTACTCCACCTATGGATTAAAAATATCACCTTCCACACATATAAAAGGATTAATCAAATGAAATATAGATATCATTCTATTATCATAGCAGACAATGGGGTCTATGATGTTTCCTTTCATGAATATAATTAAGATGTTTTGGAAAGGTATTGGGAGATAAAGAAACCTTACCAATATCAGAATTGAATTATTATACAATTTCACATGAAAATCATATATCCCTAAAAAAATAGAGATATCATCTATTTCATTTTTTATGGGTAGTATACTATGACCAAGGAAGATATTCCAATGAGGCAAACAAAATCATAATATGACTTTTCTCAATAAGAATAACAATCGCACAATCATATAATTACCATGATCAAAAAAATGAACCTATGAAAATCATCCACTCAAGTTATTTGATTCTTAAAATGATCTCTCAAGGTCATATCCAATATAAAATTAGATTTTGTTAACTCTAATATTGATAGTGAAAGATTAGGAACACAATCAAGTAAATCGGAAACCTCCAAGATCAATTTGATAGCAATAAACATAAGAAGGATTTATGGGTTTAATAATGGGAGAATAAAGAGATACTATATTACATGAGCGGAAAAGAAAAATTCAACCTCCCCATCCAACAAATAGGATGGGTGTCTCAACATTATTCATCTTTGACTAGGGAATAACAAACTGTTTTTTATATTATTTGATTATTTTATAATAATTTAACTTATCCTCCATAACCTAAATTATAATTTAATGTTTTAAAATCCATTCAAAATTATCCTGACTGAGTTTTACACCAAAATTATTATATTTTAAATAGTTTTTGTCCTTATGTTAATATAATATTGAAAATCAAGTCCATTTTTATGAAAACATTTTCAAAAATGATGTAATGGTATATGGTTATGATTATTTTATATAATATATTCAAAAACATAAGATTCATTATTAATAAGTAATTACCACCACATTCGGTATATATGACCTCCTAAAGTCAAAAATATCTTCACGAAAAACAGTTTATCATTAATTTAATCCCTATGTATTCCTCTAATACAATAAAAATAATTTCCAAATCTCTTATAAGTATCCTATCATGATTTTACAAGATCTAAATGATTGTAATGGACCCACTCCTCTCTATTATTATGTCCATTTATATCATTATAAAAAGGATTTTTATTTTCTATTTTTCTAGTAATATTTCATTTACACACATATCATTTATAGCTATTGTGATACAAATGTAATTAGAGAATATATCCTACAGTCATCAATACCTTAAATGAACCATTATTCAAACTTTTTATACTGGTAAAATTATCTCCTGATTATCCATGTCCTGAATCTGTATTTTAAATACCTACATAATTTTAAAATTAATGTATTCACCATGATAGAGTTGTACATTATTGAATGTGTAAAACCTATATATGTAACTTAAATACCTAAATTATGGGAATAAATTTGATAAATGAGATTAATATTTTTTATTATTAGCATAGAACACAAATGATTATACATTATATAAGTGTGATAGGACTATTAGGAATTTATTTCCCCCCAAATGCATAGATTATTATTTTCATCTCTTAATATTCCATGTATAGTTCATGGGAGGTTATCAAAATACAAATATGTTATGATTTGTCATTGTTTTTCCTTAATAATTTTATTTTATTTATTGTTATATGTTCTTGCAATTTTTCATTTTTACATGATTTGTCATCTTATATCATTTTTAAATGTATTTTTTATGATTTGAAAACATTTTATTCATTAATTATATTCCTATTCACACACATTTATTACTTTCATCATGGTATATGTCAAATTTATTTTAAGGCCACATTGTGTAGATGTCAAATAATATCATTGCATCCCTCTTTAATGTTGCAATATTATTTATCTAATTAACCAAATAATCTAGGCCTTATTATATTTGTAATTAAAAATCTGTTTATCAATATGAAGTAAATATTATACTATGTTTTTTAATCGATACGTTTTGTCATATTTAGGTTATTAAATGAAAAAACCTATTCATTTTTTCTTCAGATGGATTTTTTTATTTCTTGAAATAATGTTTTTAAATGTTCATTTATAATATTATTCACCCATATCATGATGTATTTAATACAATGGACACAATATTCTATATATATTATTTTGTACAAGGATCTGAATTTTGAATATATTTAATTCCTTCTCCTCATTGATATAATTTTTATATCTCTTCTATCTATTGATTTCAATAATGAATGTGTAGTCTGTATCATTCTAACTATAATTTATATGATTATAACCTATGATTGATTTTCTTATTTTTAAGACATATTCATGAACATGTTATGATGGGTAAACCTTAATAGCATTCCAATCGATTCGGAAGTTTTTATTTATACTGAGATGTTATATACCGGAATAAAGTGTACATAAAAGTTATGTGTGGAGTCTATACAATATGTGATGATCCATTCGAGGTTATCCATAAAATAATCTTTGGTTCTTATATTTTATTTCCACATTTCAATAATTCATTGATCAAATTTCTCTTGTAAAAAAGATACAATCCTCTATGTGATCCTTCATATAACTTGGCACATATGAAATTATTATACTTCATATGATTCATATGGTAGGCCTTGTTATCATGTTTATTACTATTATGTGATTCAAATTTCACCCATTTTATTTATTTATTCCATAAGTATTCTTATTTTTATCTAAAAACATCAAAGTATATGGGACATATTTATTATTAAAAAAATAAATAATTCATATTTTAGTTTCATTTTGATTGTTTATATAGCTGTAATTGCAAAATCACTCGTACTATTGATACTTTGGTTGTGTTAAATTGTTATCTATATTTAAATTATGTAATAATAAGTGTTAAATATGTGGGTATCTATTCTATTTCAATTAAAATATGTAATTAATTTAGAGTCATTATCTTATGTTAAGACACTCCAAATTTAAAATTAATTTATTGTTGTTTTATTAGGTAATGAATTGCTAAAAACAATATTAATGAATAATTATATTGGATAAATAACATAAAAATTTAAAGTTCTTATTATATACTTTTATAATAAAAATATTGTAATTTTAATTACTATATGAAAAGGTAATTCTGTTAATATAATCCATAAAAATTAATGTACTATTCCCTATGGTTTTGAAATTGTATAACAACCTCATCGAAAATTTTGGTCTCAAATATTAGACAGTGACTATAAGGTCTGTGGTTATGTAAATCATCAATGGAGGATTATGTAAACTTATGTTAGATGCAAGGAAAGATGTATGAAATGTTTTTCTATATTTCTGGTAGCAGTGGTAGTTAACCATGTATCCCCACTAACACGTCTTTTAAACATGACATGTAGAACCCCAATAATTAGGATGTTATATAGTTAATATAACATAGGTGAAGTGTATTAATAAATTTTTGGAAACCAATATAATAAATATTATGAAAAAGTATACATATTCACATAAAAAACACTAACATCACCTAAAACACATTTTCATTAGACAAAACCACTTACCTATAACTAGTACAATAATTACATGAATCTCAACAAACATAAAATCTAAAGAAGACCCAAAAATATATTACTGATCCATTATTCAAAAATTTATAAAATTCCTAATTTACTTAATACATTCTATTTAAGAGCAACTACAATTCATTTCAAAGGTAAAATATTCCCCAAGACAATTTTTTTAAATTTTACCCTTCACTATTTCATTAAAAACAATTTATCAATATATAATCAATTATAGAATTTATATATACTGAGTTCCTTCAACAAATTATATGTTTTTAAACCATATCATTAGAATTTCATTAATAAAAATTATTTTTCATTTCTATCATATAAAATAAATAATGAAATTACACTAAAACCCTAGAACCTCACAACATCCTCCAAAAAACCACATCCAAATCTATTTCCCTAGGGAAACGATTACATAACAATAACCTATAACCAATAAACCTTGAAAATCCCTCTTCATATTCCATATATAAATGAGTCACTACCATCACTGCACAAGCACCACTAAAATAAAAAATCTAAAAGAGAAATTAATAAATAATATCAATGCACATATAAAAACTTTTTACCATTCATAATAACCATAATATAATTTTATACCAACATTATAGAGGATGTCATCTTCTTTCACCAGTATTTTTATAGAATTTCAAGATATACAGGGGAAACAATTATAGTATATTTACATGGGTATCTAAATAAAAATGGTATATTCAATGTATTAATCGTGTTAAGGGTTTCTAAATCATAAGATCCAAAAAACCCAATCAGAGTATAATTCACAATTAAATGAATTATTTAGTAATAATAAAAATGTACATCAATCAAACACCACACCAAAATCCATGAGATCAATCTCACCTTCACCAGATCTACCCTGATTATGGATATGGTAAAACTAATGAAATATGAAATAGAATCCCTAAAATATAATAACCCTTAAATATGAGACGCTTCACAACACATTCATTATACTCATATCTCTATTATAAATATTACTCTTGAAAATATGACATAGTATCCAAAAAATATATTTTATCATGAAATTCGAAATCAACTACAGTCCAAGGGAAAGGACTAGATAATTGTTTATAGCTCCTCAATATATAATCCTCTTCCATATAATATTTTTGTACAGTCCACCTCTCATCTTCTTTAAGACACATTCTAAAAAACTCCATTACTAAAAAACATGTACTATAGTAGGCAGTGTGATCATGGTCGTTATTTTTGATACGTCCAAGATGATTCTAAATCACAAGAATTAGAAAACATATAATAATTTGATAATATGATAAAAAAATCCCCAATATACCAATCATAAATATATCCACTATAAAAATATGAAAACATCAATAAAATAATATGCTTCTATAAAAAGTAAACTATACAAAAAATCATAATCTCATAAAAGATATATCCCAAATGGTAATGAATCCTCTATGATAAAATATCCTAATATCACAAAACATAATAATTTAAACACATAAAATATTTAATTAATGACACAAAAAATGAAATAACAAAAAAATAATAATATTATTGGAAGTTGGATTACAAATCATGCATCCACATCGGTAACTCCCATTTTGTATGGATATGCTAATGTGTATATCATCACTATGGTAGAATCCTATGTGATTGTACTTTTTAATAGTCATTTGTTTTTAGTTTATTGTGTTTTTATTGTGGGATTTGTTTGTAGATATTAATTGAAATGATTGATTTATTAAGAATTTTTTATCAATTTGATAAATATAGTGGTGATTTTATCATTAGGTAGTTATTTTTGTGATATCCTTGAGATTTTAATTATATTTAATTAAATTAACACCCATGTCACAAGTTCACATTGATTGGAATTACCAATTTTTTAGGATTTAATTCAATCCTTATCATAACATAGGATTATAATAATAATCATATCTTGTTGATGGTAGTCTATTTATTGTTACAATATTCCATGGAAACTAATCGTTAAATAAAACAAGTCAATAATCCATGAAATCTTATGTCTAATATATACAATTTTAAATCAAATTATACTCATAGAGGAAAAGCTCTCAATCACATAACAACCCTAAATTATAACACACCCCAATGATATATTTTCTCACCAAATAAAGTGATTAGTAATCTGTTTAAAATAATTATGATGATAAATTGAAAATTGTAGAAAAATAAAGGAATAAGAAAAGAGTCATGTGTCGAACACACAGAGAAACGATTATTAAAATTAAAAACAGACTTTCGATTGATTGTGGTAGAAAAATAAGGGAAGGCGATTAAACATTATTTAAACTATTTTAAGACCATTAATATTATTTAACATAAGTTTGGATGATTCAGAGAGATTGTGTAGATGGAACTTCCATTAAAAAATAATTACAAAAACAAATACTTACAAGATTACAACAATGAAGAACAAAAATGTAAATGAAAACAAAGAGAAGTGAAAGGGTATCTCATGTGAAAACATGAGTATGGAAGGTCCTCAAAAGACTTTTGTATGGATTTTTTCGTGCTAATGTTTGATCATCCCTTTTGAAATTCCAACCAAATGCAAGGAGAAGAGGGGGTTTTATTTATAGCCCATGGAGGTGGACTGTTTTCATTTCCAATCACCCCTCCACTTTCATTTCCAATTTGGCCATTAATAAATATGAATTCCAAGAATATATCTTCTGAAAAGTTGTATATATTGATGTTTACTATCTTACCTCAAAATAATGTGTCTTTTGGACCTTAAAGGCCAGTGATGTGGCAATTTTACTAAATAGTTATCACCTATCAATTTTTAGAACCACTTTTTTTGAAGGCTGAAATGTGAATGGGGTTTTGAATTGAAATATTCCTTCAAATTCAAATCCAATCTTCATCAACGACAGCCACCTATATACCCTATTTCACACTGAAAAATCCCAACATTATTTAATGACTAGATCATGAGAAATTTCATGAATAGTGTTTGAATAATTATTCGTTTCTAGATTGGTGGGCTGGATTTTAAAGCATCATTTGGGTCCCTTAATATTCGATTTGGGCCTTGAAAGTTTTATACATGTCTCCTTGAATTGTTTTAATATCATTGGAAGAAAATAAATGAATTTTTATGAATGCATTGATCCTAGTAATTCAATCATTATGGATGGACCAATTTCTTCACAGATTCTTTAAGCCTTCTTATGATGAACATATTACCCTTTAAATGAACGAATAGTCTATGGATTCATTCCTATGATATGTACGAAATAGATATAGGAATCCTAAAAATTAAGGGACATGAATTTTGGATAATTGGGGGGAGAATTATAATGAAAATACTAAACTGACTCAATTATACTACTTCTAAAAATGCTGCAAAATTTTATTTAGTATTAAATCATCAATATTTCACAAAAATTATGATCATTTCATATAAAATTAGTTAAGTGAGTATAAAAAAAGTTATGAATAATTTAATAACATCAAATATCCCCTAATTAGTGTTGTGTGTGCCCTAATATGCAACTAATATAAAAACATTACAATATTATTTTCACTCACCAACAAATATTTAAATTTTGTTTTCCCTAATCAGGGGAGGTATAGATAATTTCACTCATCCATATTGAATTCCACTACATGTTGTTATAGAATAAATTTCCCTGAAACAAATCACTTTTCATTCTCAAATTTTGAAATTGAAAATGTGGAAAATCAAAACTAACACCTCTCAAGATGATAAAAGTCATTAACATGGGTTCACTCGATTGACAACCAAAAGTGAAAATAATAGAGTTTTAAAGAGATCTCAGCTTCCATTACATATCCTAAAGTTCATGCGAATCAAGATATACTTTAAAGGGTGTTTCTGTGTCTATGAGATGGTAAGAATTCTGTATTTAAAAGAGTATAAAGACGGGTAAACCATTAAAATTGAAAAAACAATGCACAAATTTTTTGAAATAAAACATGGAAGGAAATGGGAAAAATCACATATTTACAAGGGAACAATTTTTTGAATCATGAAACAAAAGTGGAATAAAATTATAAGGGTATGAGAAGATGGAATATTTATAAGACATAAAACATCTCCAAATGACACACGACTATATATGGAAAGAGTTATTTTTTTTCATTTCTCGAATTTTTAAATTGAAATAGGTCTCAAACTCATCTCTCAACCAGTGTTTGATCTCCTCACGATACTAATTTTAATAGTTATAATAAGATCAATGGTTGATGAAGAGGTATTTTTTACCCACCCAAGACACACCCCATTATTTTTATCATTATTTTGATTTTTCTGATTGTTTTTTTGAACACTATTCAATAAATTTGGAACAATATTTCATAATCTTATATGCATACCCAAAACTCAATGAATGATAACTGAATGACAACCTATCCCCCACACAAAAATGGACGCTTTATTTGAATCATATGATAACACATTAAAAATAAATAAAAGGATACCCAATTTTAAAACCACTCCCCCACAATTAAATTTCAATAAATAATGAACTAAAAATCCATGTAGATATTGGGTGGGATAACTTTTTGAGATTTTAATGTGTCTATCAAAGAAATGATTTTCATATGCTCAAAGGGGATTTAAAAATGAAATTTAATTTATGTTTAATGGGAGTTTATTTTGATATTATAATTTTAATGTGGTTTAGAAAATACCTCTATCATATTAATGCAGAGAAAAGTGGGAAATTAAGCTCGAACGTCCACATACTCACGAATCACAAACGGGAGTGAAAAACACATATTTTGAGAAGATTTCCATATGTGGCATTGGAATGAAAGTAAATAATATTTCTCATATGTGGGGAAAATTATTTTTAAATAAATAATTGAGTATTAATTTTTGTTGGTTTTGAAACAATAATCATTATCCAAATTTATAAAGAAAACACAGAATTTATGAGATGAAACAATGTCGTTTTACTCCCAAAAATGGTTAGACTAAATTTTATAAATTGAATGTGTGTAAACATGAATCATTAATTTTCATATTGTTTTTAAATTTTTATGTTTTTTTTTTAATTTTTTGGGTTTTTTTGTTTTTTAAAAAGACACACCCTTAGAAAAGAGGTATTGTAAATAAAAAAATGTGATGAATAATGTGGTAAAAAACAAAATGATATTGAAGGGGGAAGAATAAGAAATATAGGGAGAGATATATATAGGGAGAAGATGATTTAAAGTGAAAGAGGTATCCATGGTTTGGATTTGGTGGGTTTTCGTCTCCATCCTATGGTGGGTCGGTGGAATTTGTGGATCTGATGGAAGTCGAGGTGGTTTCTACGATGTGTGTCCATTCATGGTGATTATTTAACCTAAGTATATTAACTGTGAATGTCTTCCTGGAAGATGGGTCTTGTACTTGCACTTCACCCAATGGGTAAACATGATAAACAATAAAAGGACCATCCTAAAGATAATTAAGCTTACCTGGGTGAAGATGGAATCGAGAGTAGAAAAGTAATACCATTTTACCTTCTTGGAATATCGTTCTCATGATGTTTTTTTCATGGATTTCCGTATCATTTTCTTTGTAGAATTGGAATTTTTATAAGAATCTAGTCGAAGATCCTCTAATTCAGAAAATTTAAAAAATCTTTCCTCACTAGATTTTTGAAAATCAAAATTACAAGTTTTCAGAGCCCAAAAAGACTTTTGTGGGATTTCAACTAGTAAATGGCATGATTAAAAAAAACTAGCCTAAATGGAGACAACCTAATAAGTATTTTATTGGCATTTTGATAATCTCTATGTGCTTTACCATGTCTATCAGGTTAGTCTTTTCTGTTGGGTATTAGAATTCTCTCAAACTCTCTTTTTTACTTCACTATTAGAAAGTTCAGCCATGACATTTGTTTGGGTATTATTTGTAGATGACGATTTATGTACAACACCATTTTTAAAAAAAATATATTCCATGGTTATATTACAAAAATGGGTACCTAATTCACTAATAAAGGAACATGGAGTTCCAAATTGGTGGAAGATTTATGTTTGTAGGACTCACCAACAGTATGTGAATCATCCATTCAAGTGGTTTTGGCCTCGACCCACTTAGAAACATAATCAAACACAAGAAGAATGTATGATAATGCAATGTAAGGGGGTAATGGCCCCATGAAATCGATTCCCAAAACATTGAAGATCTCACAGAAAATTATTGTATGTTGGGGCAATACATCTTTTTTTGAAATTTTCCCAACATTTTGGAAAGTGGGACATGATTGAATGAACTCATGTAATTCCTTGAAGAGTGAAGGCCAGAAGAATCTATAGTCTTGGTCTTATTGGGAGGTCCTTTGTGGTATAAAATGGAATCCTCTGAGATATGGGTGACAAAATTTGAATATGGAATAATGTTCATTTTCATCAACACATCTCCAAATAATTATGTCAACCCAATTTTTCCAAAGAATATTATATTCCCAAAAAAATATTTTGAATCACTTTTCAACTTAATTTTTTATTCATTAGAAAAAAATTAAGGAAGAAACCAAAAGAAATGTAATTTAAAATTGGGGCTTACCATGTTATTTTTGGAGTGAGAGATGAAAGGTTCTCAGTTTGAAATTCAGGATCAATGATTTCTAAATGAGAATAATAATAAATTCAACTCACGTGGTCCACCCGAAAGTTTTCATTTCCTAGTCTATCATTTATTTCAATGTCAAAATCTTGGAGCATTAGGATCCATCTTATTATTCATGGTTTGGAATCACTTTTTTGAGTATGAACTTGACAACATAATTTTCAGTAAAGATGATGATTTAGGAACCTTTGAGTTACGGCCAGAATTTATCTACGGAAAAATGAATTCTAAAATTTCCTTTTCAGTCACGATGTAGGGATATTGAGTTTCATCCACTGTTTTTGAGGAATAATAGATTACATGATGAATTTTTTTGTCTTATTTGACCTAAAAAATCCCCAAAAGATCTATCAAAAGCATCACACAACAACTCAAAGGGTAAGGACTATACTAGGTGTAGGAATATCATGGAAGATGTAAGAGAAGTTTTGAGATCAACAATGTCTCTCTCAAAAACCACATTGAAATGGAATGTGAAATGATTTTGAATAAAATGAGTGAGTGGGAGGGAAATCCTAACAAATTTATGAATGAATTGCTGATAGAAAATAACATGACCAAGGAATGAATGGATCTCTCAAATAGAAGTAGGTTCAGGAAGTGATTGGATCACATCAATTTTGGAGAGATCAATTTAAATAGCCTATTTTGAAACCATGTTACATAGAACAATCCCATTTGCAACCATGATGTGACATTTTTCTAAATTTAACACAAGGTTTCTCTTGACACACTTTTGAAGGACAAGAGAGAGTGAATTCCAGCTGGATTCAAATTACTCAACACAAATGGTAATGCCATCGAAGAATACCTCCATGAAATGTTCAATGAATATAGAAAATATACTCATCATACACCTCTAGAATGTTACAAGAGCACTGAAAAGGCCAAAAGGCGTTCTCTTATATGCATTTGTTCTAAAGGGGGCATGTGAAAGTAGCCCTTTCTTGGACCTGATGTGTGATTGGGTTTTGAAAGTAGCAGATATATCAATCAAAAATGAAATAGTGGGACTTTCCGGTTAATCGTTCATGCATTTCATCAAGGAATAGAAGAGGGTAGTGATATTTTTGTGTTTTAAATTTCAATTTCCTATAGTTGATTCACACACACCATTTGATATTCACTCGAGTTGTGACTAACTCACCATGTTCATTTGTTACAATAGTTATACCACCCTTCCTAGGTAAAACATTAATTGGGCTAACACATTATTTATCCAAAATTGGGTAGATAATACAATATTTAATAATCATGGGGATCACTTCCCTAACAACCTCAAGTAAGAGTGCATTGAGTCTTCTATTTGTTTGTAAAATTGCATTGGATGATTCCTTAAGATGGATGTGGTGAATGAAAAGGGAACTATTGATTCCTGGTATATCATATATTGTCAAAACTAAGGCCTTTTTGTTTTCCTCTAACACCTAAGCATGTTTGGACTCCTCAGTTTAAGTAAGTGCAGCAGACATAATGACATGATGTGAGTGGTCATGCAAAATCAATGCATATTTCAGGTGTTTTGGAAGAGGTTTTAGATCAGTATCATCTGTCATTTGTGGGTTAGACAACTCAGGAATGAAGTAAGGCCGTTCAGTTGCTTCAGATTCATTTTCCTTAATACTGTCCAAGGTGGATTTGTAACACTCCATGCTTCCATGGTATGCCACACTTTGAATAATGCAATATCAAGCGTTATGTGCAACAATGTGTTCTAACACACCATGACCAGTCAAACTAGCCATTAAGAATAGTTCTAAATACTTTTTGAAATTTTTTATATTTTATTTTACAAAATGGTCTTCACTTTTGGATTCAGAATATCAAAATTAGTATAGGTTGAATTTTTTGATTTTTTCTGAAAACTTTTAATTATTGATGAATTGTAAAAAACACTGCCTTATGGTTTAAAACTGATATTTTATTTATTTAATTATTTATTTAATTTAGATTTATTTTATGTCAAAATATATACATAACACCTATATTTGTTCAATGTAATTCATTGGAGTCATTTTATAATAAGAGTAGATGTGTAAAATTTAATGAACTTTTTAATGTCTTTTACCCACCTACTAGGCACATTAGAAAATTTCAATAAAACGTAATTTTACTGATTATGTGAATTTAATTTTAAAAATATAAGAGACATGGTTGATATGTGTAAGTAAAATTTGATTTAATAAGATGAAAATAATTTTTGGGGAATAGTAACTTTTGACTTTTATTTACGACGGTTAAAAGTAAATAGGGTAATTAAAGGTAAAAATGATATTATTATTACCATAAAACTTGCCCTAATTCTATTGGATTACTGTATTTCTACCAAAATCAACCTTAGAAATAAAATATTACCATTTTTTTCCACTTGGATTAAAATTTTACATTTATTATTATTTGATTTAAAGTAGAGTTAAATGTGTTAACTTCAAGTTTTCATAACTAAAACATTTTAAATATATTGTTTAACATAAGATAAATTTGACTAAAAATATTTATTAGGAATATAAAACTATTTTATAAATAATGGAATTTTATTTTTAATTTTTATACATTATATAATTAAATTTATTTACGTCCCAATGATGATCCAATAATTACCTTATTAATGAAAGGTTAAAATAATTAATATTATAAAGATCCAAATAAATGTAAATTCAGGCTTCTCATGAATTCCACTAATTTTATAGGTTAATAAAACATTTTAGGGTTGATAAAATATTTTATTTTTAAGTGATAATGTTCTTATGAATTTTGCAGAAACAAAATACCAAATAGTGTCAAAATTGAGATAAAAGTGTTTTTAAAACAAATACTATATTATTAATTGATATAATATTACTAAAAATATAAGGTTTTTCCAAAGGAATTTAATATGGTAATGTATTTCAATAATTTACCACTTGGTATTAACTTTTCTTTTATAGTAATTTTATTAATTATTTATTATAATAATACAAGTATATATGGTAAAAGATAAACTATTTATCTAAGAGTTAAATATAAAAGATAAGGTTAATATTTTGAACTAAACCTATCTAAAACCTATTGGTTGAGAGGTTTTTGACCCATACCCACCTTATCTTCTAAATAAATCCTTTGGGGGCCATTATAAACTGAATATGATGGTATAATAAAATAATATTTCATGTTTTTCCTAAAGTGACCCACACCTCTTTTATAAAAGGATACTTCCCCTTCTCTCAAAATCACACCACCAAAGCCATTTGGATCAGCCAAACCCTCCGAAAAAATCCTCCCAAATACCCTTAATTCATCATATATTCCTTCCTTGGATCATAAACTCATCCTAAGGATTCCTTTTGATCAAATCAAAAGGAAGCACCCGAAGAAGCGGTAATAATTTCATCACCACTTTCAAAGTTATCTTCTTCATACACTTCCTATTTTTTGGTTGTTTCCATACCAACATAACAACTCCAATAACTTATACATAATTAGAGGTTATTATAACTATGGTACAATAATATTCATTATTCTATCCATACTATGAATGAAAAAGTCACCATATGTGTGTACGTACACCTTACCGTCTCCACGTCTTGCTGTATTTTGTTCTTCAATAATTCATTATTTGGATGGGTTTAATAATGATGTATAATTGATATATGTAATGAATATAAAATTTTATTGATTCTGTATATATGATATGAAATCAAATTTTATATTAATTCACCATTAATAGAATTATATTGTTGCTCGTGCGTACGTATGGATTACCATCTCCACGAACGCGGTGAGATTCATTTTCCCATCGTAAGAATTCTAAAATATTTTTTATATTATGATTAAAAATAATGTTTAAGAACAGAATATCATTCTAAATATGAACCAAATACATACTATCCATAACAAACATTACTTACTTTACAAATCATATAAATGAAAATGAATTAGTTTACACCGAAAACGATGACACTACTGAAATATTTTTAACAAAGAAATATTAGAAGAATGTATTTGATATCATATTTATGTATGCAGTTATTTTATAATTTAATAAAAATGATTTAACTATTATAAATTATGATAACTCACCCTTGACCAAGGAATAGTTCAAGGTATGGTTTAATCTTACAATGTATTTACTTATCTGAGGTTGTTAAACTTTATGTATCTAATAGGACCACATTATCATCCACATCTGTGTTTCATAAAAATGTATTTAAAAAAATTTATTTATTTACTATACTATGGGTTAAAGTGATTTATACCCTTATTTTACTTTTTATAAAATCTTTTGAAAGGAATCTTTCTATCGTTTTCCAAACAAAGTACTTTATGACAGTTTTGACATATTAAGGGAATATTGTTTTTAACTTATATGGCTGGAGCGTCTATTCTCCACCATTACAATACCATTGAAGCTTCTTTTATAATATTATAATAATATTTTCAAAATGAATGTTTTCTTTTATTATTACGTGACTTTTAAATGATTTCATAATATCTCTCATATAATTTGGATTTCATCAATGTCAACATCCGTTGATAGATTTAACACTTTTTTAAAATTGATTTATTACGATACAATCTTCCATATTGTATTTATGTTTTTGTGATTTGTTTGATTGTGGATGTGTTATTTTTATTCCATTCATGGTTTATGGTGAATGTATTAACATTTCGTATGCTAGTTTTAATACGAATGATTATGTTATATTTCAAATATTTTCATATGAGAAATTCATTGGACTTAGTATGTGATGGGTGGAGCCCTCTATAACTCCTTGATGCATCGGTAGGTCTTTTGAGACAAACTATTGTCTTGTCTCAAGGCCTTAACAAATTCTTATTTGTAGTCTTCGCAGGAGGCCTTGACTATGTGGTTATGATGTCTGACATTATGCTTATTATTATTTAACTAGTTATTGATATTGAAAATGATTATTCTAATAGTAGAATATCCATGTGAAAATGTAAATGGAATTATTTGATTTATCATTTCCATATTATGCTAATTTTTATGTTTAAATGGAATTTTTTAGTCTTATATATTGCATTAGATGTTTATGATTTTTCACGATATTTTCCACTATATTTTTATCCTTACTAGGAATCTAAGCTCACCCCATTATTATGTTTTCTTTTTCTTAGGATTTGATGAAGTAAATTTTTATTAACCGGTAGGGTTAGGACATGGATATTAGTGTGTTCAAAGGGTACACAATGTTCTTTTTCTTTATTTCATGATGTACTATTAAACTTATGTATGTTCTTATTACTTCCGATGATATAAAACTAATCGGTCATTTGAGACTTGATCTCTTTTGATCATGCCAATGTTATGTAATAATGTACTGACTATGGGTAACTGGGGTCGGGGCATTGCAATAGGTATCTGAGAAAGTTTCGTAAAAACCATGGAAACTATATTTAGAAAAACTATGATTATAGAACATTACCCTAAGATAGACTCTAAGGATTTTTATAAAAGAAATTCCTAGAATATTGATAATGTAGTTATTTTGTGTATTTTCCAAGAAATACATCCATGTATAGATACAAGAAGGTAGAGGTGGATCTGGAACAGATGTACGTAGGAGTGAAAACACCAACAAGGAGTTTCTTGATTAACTCGGGATAGCTTGGTACACGACAACGGGTCGTGTTGCCCTATTAGTTATTACACCCCCAAGGGATATGCTTAGGATAATTTCCATTTTCATTAGAAAACATTATGAACTATTTATGAGTAAATAATTCCTAAAAGAATACATTTTTTTATGATTAGGGATTATATGCCTAAATTTTACAATTTATGTTAGTTATTTTACTCGTTTGGAATTATGTATTGTGATTTATAAACTAATCTAATGTATGCAGTTGTATAGAAATGGAACCTAGTGGAATGAATGGAAACTGTATCAGTGCATATACTCCATGTTGGGATTTACCTCATACTCATGATAATTATAGTGGAGTTGTTGATTCAACTGGTGTAGAACAACATATAACCATACCAGGACAAATCACTCATTTTATGAATAACAACCTTACCTGTATGGAGCACCCTGATCCACAACGTGGAGGAACAATGTTAGACCACTTCATGAGAGAACAACAGACAACCTTCAATGGAAGAAAAAATATATTTGTATCTAAGCAGTGGATAAGTTCCTTATAGAAAATATTTCATGCTTTTGGGTGTAGCAAAAGGGAAAAAGATTTCATGGAAGTTTATTGCCTCACAAAAGATGCAGATCAATGGCAGTAATTGATTTAAAATAGAAAGGATGATTATAAAGAACCAAATATATAATGGAGGGAGATTAAAGATATTTTCATACAAAAATACTTTTCTCACGACCATCGAGAATATATGGATAGAATGTTTTTCAGTATGAGGAAAAAGAAGGATGATAATGTCGCAATGAATGTAGATAGATTTACATGGATTGAAAGGCATGTAGTAGATTATATACATAGTACAAGGAGTAATATTGATCGATTCTTTAATGGGTTATAACTATTTCTCCATCGAGCTGTAGTCTTAAGGTTCTTCTTATCGTATGAAGATATTGTCTCATGTCCAGTCAAGATAGAAAATGAATTACCTAAGTTATACACCATTAAAGAAAAGTAGGATAAGAATTGATCTGTTGAACACACTGGAAATGAAAATAAGGGGAAGAAGGGAATATTTTAATTTCCATCCTGTAAAAAAGGTGAGAAGAAGCACCCTGGTAATTTCATCAAGGGAATATGAGTTTGCTACAAGTGTGGTGAAAAAGGCCACCATGCTCGTGATTGCAAGGGAAAGAAAGAGGTTTCCAATTTTGAATGCTACAATTGTAGAGAAATGGGGTATTATGTAAATGAATATCCTAACCCAAAAATAATAAAATCAGAAAATTCCCCTGGAGAAAGGCCAAGATTCTGTGATCACTACTTTTGAGGTTGAAGATCTGAATGATATGGTGGCGGGTAATTTAATGTTTTCCTCAAATTTAGCATATACTTTATTTGATTCTAGATCATTCCATTATTTCATATCTTCCCAATTTTTGATGAAAACTTGATATTTACTATTTGATTTTACAAGGTAGTTTGCAGTCAAAACTCCTAATAGAAGTATCATTGTAATATCGTTTTGTCGATCAGTTCCCATTAGGGAATATAACCATGATTTATCTGTTGATCTCATCATCATACCCACAATTTAATTTGATATAATCTTAAGTGTTGATTAGATTTCAGACCATGCATTGTACGAAGATGTGCGTTAGAATTTTTGATGATGAAGATAAAGAGTACCTTATCTTTAGAGCAGAAACATCACAATTTGATTCATATCTAGATCCACCCCCTATAGCTCAACTAAACTCAATTATTATGGATGAAGAGAGTGAAATAAATCTGGGTGAGGAAAAAATGTTTAAATAGAGGATGTACCTATTGTGCCAGAATATGTTGATGTGATTCCAGAGGATTTACCTAGATATCCTCCAAAATGAGATAATTGAGTCTTCCATTGATTTAATTCATAGTCCAAGGCCCATATAGAAGAACCCATATAGAATGGCTATTTTTGAATTAGTGGAACTAATGAAACAACTAGAGGAAATTATTAATAATATATTTTTTCTCCCTGGTTTTTCTCCATGGGGAGGCCCTTTTATTTTTCATAAAAATAATGATGTATCTATGAGGTTGTGAATTCACTATAGAGAGATCAATGCTATAAAAATAAATAAAAAGTATCTCCTTCCTCACATTGATTATTTATTTGATCAACTTCATGGAGGTCAATATTTTTCAAATATTGACCATCTATTTGGATATCATTAATTGTGTTTGAAGAATTATGATATTCCTAAGACATCATTTTTTACCATATATGGGCATTACGAGTATACAGTGATGCCTTTTGGACTAACTAATGGACCATCAATTTTCATGCCTTTAGTGGATAGAGTTTTCAAGTAATATCATGGTGACATTGTAGTGGTATTTTTTGATGATATCTTGGCTTACTCCAAAATCTATGAATATCATGAAAATCACTTGCGCAATATTCTAATGACTCTTAGAAGAAATGAATTATATGGGAAGTTAAACTATTGTGAATTATGGCTTCAAAATATCTATTTTCTCATTCATATTGTCTTTAAGGATAGAATCAATGTTGATCCTTCAAAGACAATATCAATACAAGAATGTCCAGTACCGACGAGTATAACATAGGTACGTTGTTTTGTTTGATTAGCGGGTTATTATCGGTATTTCGTCCAAGATTTTTCCTAATTGGATAACCCATTAACCAAGTTCCCATGTAATGGGGTTATGTTTGTTTTGGAAAAATATTGTGAATAATGTTTTTATGAACTGAAGAGAAGATTAGTCATTGCTCCTATCTTGGCTCTACCATTGGGGAATGATGGGTTTGTTATTTATAGTGATGCTTCAAAGAAAGGAAATGGTTGTGTATTTATGAAGAATGATAGAGTTATTGCCTTTGCAACACGGAAACTAAAAATTCATGAAAAAAACTATTCTACTCATGATCTTGAGTTAGCATCTATAATGTTTTCCATAATGATAGATATATACCGATCACAATAGTTTGAATTATATTTATCACAAAAAGAACTCAACATGAGTGAAATGTGACTGCTCAAGTTACTCAAGGATTATGATTTTACTGTACACTACCACCCCGGGATGGAAAATACGGTGCCAGATACTTTGAGAAGAAAGGATCATGGAGTTTTGAACCAGATGAATGTGGAATAGGATCATATGTTCATGGATCCAGTAATGATTGATATGGGAATTATCTTGGAAGGTGAAACATCATTACTTTTTCAACTGGTTTCCAATCCATCTTTATTAAAAATGATAAAAATTTCTCAGACTGACGATGACGAGTTTCAAAATAATATTAAAGCTATAAATTATAAGAGATTGATAATATTCATATATGAAGATGAAATTTTGAAATTTGGGAAGGGAATTTGTGTTTCTAATATACCTTATATAAAAAGGGAATTATTTGATAATGCTAAGAGCTCCAATTTCTCTATACACCCTAGTAGCACTACGATGTATTGAGATTTGACGGAACATTTTTGGTATGAAAAAATGAAAAGGGAGGTTTCTGATCATGTGTCAAGATGTATGGTTTTTCAACAAGTTAGGGCTCGAAGACATCATCCTAGAGGTGTCATAAAACCTCATCCTATACCTGAGTGGAAATGGGATAATATTATGATGGACTTTGTCATGGGACTACCAAAGACTCCTAGAAGGAATAATTCAATATGGGTCATTGTTGATCGTCTTACCAATTCAGTACATTATCTTGCTATTAGATAAGATTTACCACTTGAATGTTTTGCAAGAATATATAATAATGATGTTGTATGGTGTCATGAATTACCACTATCGATTGTTTCTGATGGTAATCCCCATTTTACATCAAGATTCTGGGAATGTCTTCATAAAGACCTGGATATTGAATTTCATTTATGAACTACCTAAAACTCTCAAACTGATGGATATTTAGAATTAAATATTCAAACCTTTGAAGACATGTTGAGATATTATTAACTTGAATTTAAAGGTATGTGGGATCAATGTTTATGTCTGGTAGAATTTTCCATATAACAATTGCTTCCATTCAAGTATTCATATGGCACTATATGAAGCGTTATATCGAAAGAGATACCACACACCAACTTGTAGGGATGATGTTGGTGAAAGAAAACTCTTAGGACCAGAACTTGTTGAGGAACCAAAGGAAAAGGTGCAGATTTTCTAAATCTGCATCAATACAGCATAAAGTAGGAAAACGTGATATGCTGAAAACTGAATGATGGATTCATAATTTCACATAGGATATCACGTTTTCATAAAGGTATCTCCATGGTAGGGTGTTATACGATTTACTACGAATGGTAAAATAATTCCCATGTACATCAGACCATTCAAAATACTAGAATGATTTGGAGTATTATCTTACAGTTTTGCAATGCCTCCAAGTCTCTCCAAAGTTCATGATGTGTTCCACGTATCAATTTTAAAGAAAATACATGTCTGACCCAACATCTGTAATCACCTATGATTAAATACAAAAAGAACCTCATATATCTTATTATGAAGATAATTCAAGATTCTGGATACCAGAGATCAAGTTTTTTGAAACCAGACAACTCCTATTGTAGTGTTTCTTTTGAGAAACCATAAAATGGAAGAAGCAATATGGGAACCCGATGATCTAATGATGAAGAACCACCCAAATTTTTTTATTCGTTAATATTCTAGAAATTTTAGGGATGAAATTATTTGAATTATGTGAGAATTTAAAACCCCAATCTTTAACGGTACAATTCTCTTGAAATAATGCAATAGCTTGCATTGTACGGAACATCAAGTTATAACACACTATGCCCAATCAAACAAGATGTTATGAATAATAATTCCGATTTTTTGTAATTTTATACATTTTATTTTTCAAATTGGACTTCACTTTTGGATATGAAATATAAAAATTAACATACTATGAATTTTTATTATTTTTCTGAAAAAATTTAATTTTTGGTGAATAGTGAAAAACCTGCGTTATTGTTCAGAACATATTTTTATTTAAATAAATTTTTATTTTATTTTTTTTTAAATTAGACAGATACATAATACATATATTAGTTTGATGTAATTAATTAGTGACACTTTATAATAATATTAGATGTATAAAATTTTATTGAACTTTTTAACGTCTTTTACCCACTTACTTGGCACATTAGTAAATTTGCATAAAATGAAATTTTAATACTTTTGTGAATTGAATTTCAAAAATACAAGAGACATAGTTGATATCAAAACGTAAAATTTGGTTCAATATCATGAAAATAATTTTTGGTGAATAATAACTTTTGACTTTTATTTAACACATATAAAATAAAATAAGAAAATTAATGGTAAAATGATATTATTATTACCCTAACACATGTACTAATTCTATGGGATAAGTGTATTTCGACCAAAATAATCATTTGGAATAAAATATGATCCTTTTGGTCCATATATATTAGATTAGGATAGTTATTACTTTTTAATATAATGAATAGTAAAGAGTGTTAAAGGAAAGTTGTCATAAATAAAATATTTTTAATATAGGGTTATACATAAGAAAAATTTGACTATAAATATTAATATTAAAGGTAAACACATTTCATACATAATGGAATTTTATTTATAATTTTTAGATATTATATAATTAAATTTATATATGACATAATGATGATGTAGTAATTACCATATTAATGAAAGGTTATAATAATTGATATTATAATGATCCAAAAAATGTAAATTGAGACTTATGAGGAACTACACTAATTTTATTACATAATAAGACAAGTTAGGGTTGATTGAATTTTTTATTTTAAGTGATAAATATCTTATTATTTTCAGAAAAACAAAATACCATATACTGTCAAAATTGACATAAATGAGTTTTTAAAACTAATTAAATATTATCAATTGATATAATATTCTTAAAAATATAAGGACTGACCAAAAGACTTTTATAAGGTTAGATAAATAAATATTGAACCAATTTTGATTCTCTAGGATTTTATGGTATGTTTATTAACTATTTATTATAATAATATAAGAATACATGGTAAAAGATAACTATTTAACAACGATTTAAATCTAAAAGTTAAGGATAATATTGGGACCTAAAACTAACTAAAACATATTGGTTGAGGGTTTTTTAAAATTTTAACACAATATCCTAGAAATTAATCCTTTTAGAGCCATTATAAACCTAATATTATTGTATAATAAAATAATATTTCATGTTATTTCTAAACTGACCATCACCTCTCTTATTAATGTGTACTTCCACTTCTCTCAAAATCACACATCCAAATCCATTTTCCTCAGCCAAAACCAACACAAATATAATCCCAAATACCCTCAATTCAACCTAGAGGTTTTCCTTTGATCATAAATCCATCATATCGAGCCTTTTTGATCATATCAAAATTAATCAATCCGAAGAAGAGGTAATAATTTCATCACATCTTTCAAAGTTATCTTTTTCTTCCACTTCCCAATTCATTGTTGTTTCCATACCAAAAAATAACCCCATTAAATTTTACATAATTAAATGTCATTATAAATATGGTACAACAATTTTCATTATTCTATTCATCCTATGATTTACAAAGTCATCATATGTGCGTACATACGATATACCGTCTCCACAACATGGTGTAGTTTGATATTCAACACTTCATTATTTGGATATGTATAATAATGATGTATAAATGATTTATGTAATAAATATAATATTCCATATTGTATTGAAGGTTTTGAGATATGTTTTATTGTGGATGTGTTATTTTTATATCTTTCGTGGTTTATGGTTAATGTATTAAAATTTCATATGTTAGTATTAATACGAATGTCTACGTTATGTTTCAAATCTTTTAAATGAGGAATGCATTGGATGTAATAAGTGACGGGTGGAGCCCGCTACAGCTCCTCGATGCATCAGTATGTCTCATGAGACAAACTAGTGTCTTGGAAAAGGCCTTTAAATAATCTTATACGTTGTCTTTTCATGAGGCCTTGTCTATGTGGTTATGATGTCTGACAATATGCATTCCATCATTATGAAATTGGCTATTGATATTGAATATGACTATTTGACTAGTAGTGTATCCATGTAAATAAGTAAATGTCATTATTTTATTTATATTTTCCATATTATGATGATGTTTATGTTTAAAATGATTTTTTAGTCTTATTCATTGCCTTAATTGGTTTTGCTTATTTATGATAGTTTCTACTATATTGTTATCCTAACTGGGAATCTGAGCGCACCCCTTTCTTGTGTTTAATTTTTTCCAGGATGTGTAGAAGTAAATTATGTTTAACCTATAGGTATTGGACAAGTACATGATTGTGTTCAAAGGGGACACAATTTTGTTTTTATTTATTTCATGATGTAATAAAAAACTTATGTATGTATATAGTACTTCAAAGGATACTAAACTAATTGATCTTTTGTTACATGATCTCTTAAAAACATGCCAATGTTATATAATAATGTACTGACTCTGGGTAACTGGGTTTGGGGCATTACAAGAGGAATAGAGATCAGTATTGATGGTGGATTCTATAGAGTTTTCTAGATCTTTTAGATTTATGGAATCTCTGAATGTTATGTCCATATAAACATAACCATTTATGACTTGGTTCATCATGGGGAAGATTTCACAAGATACTCTCTTGTTAGAACATGATGAACATGATGTAATGGGGTTCAATTGACTCTCTGAACTTTCCTCAGAACTACAAATTGAGAATGCAGAACGATCCTCAGATGGGTATCTCATGGCTTGGAAAATGTTGAACTTGACTAGTTTGTCACAAAATCTCATGGATAATATTCCTAAATGGACACCAATTTTCGTTCTTGATATTATTATGAATGGTCTTCATATAATTAAGGTAGATTTAAGAAATTTCATCTCACATTCCATGTCAAGGAAAAATAAATCATTAGGAAGATACGATCATTCACATGAACAAGTAGATCCTCGATTTTTCCATCAGGACTAGCAGTGCCTCAATTGGACAATTTATTGAAAACACCTTTTGGATATAAGGGACCTATATTATGGTTGGAGAATATGGATTTCGTATTTACATTAATTTATTCTCCACGTCCTATGAGTTCATCATCAATGTTGGAACTTCCAATTTGGCATGGAACCATAAATGTCCCTGGATCATTGCACTAAATGGGTATGGACTCATTGGTTGAAACATTTTCAAATGTCCTAAGTTGCCTCTTATTGGTACACAACTCATTGAGAAACATGGCATGCTAAAGAGTTTGTTTAATGGAATATAATAGGGGAATTATTAATTCAACATGTCTAAACATGTCGAGCATTTCAGGATCGAGATCGAAGGACTTTATTGGTTTAGAAGAATCGTGAGGAAAAGGAATTGGATTCCTAAGAGGAATGGAATGAGGTGAGGGATTTGTTTTAGATTCGTCTTTATGTTTCATTTTCTTTCTATTTTCTCAGTCAACATTAAAAGGTGTGTTTAAGGACATATCATGAGGCATAGAAATTTTCTATCATAATCAATGTGAAATTACACATAAATTACCCTTGGGGTTGGGAAATGGTTGAGTTTGGATTTGGGAAGAATTTGATGGTTTTTTCAGGCTCAGGTGGGATGCAAGTTGACCAATTTTGTTTCAAAATTTTTGATCCTAGAATGGGTGAAAAAGGAATGATCTTCTACTTCACTTTCCCATGGTTTCATGGAATAAGTGGGTTGTCCTAGATTGGGATTACCATGATTTTGGTTTTTGGGAAAACAATTGTATTGGTTTGGGAATTGGGAAGGATCACTAGGATAGTGGATTCATGGAGGATTATTTTTCGTTTGAGGATGAGGAATTAAAGGATAAGGTTTACAGAAGTTACCACCAACTTGACCATATTGAAATTGGATTGGATTTTGTTGAGGTAACTTAGGGGGATAAGAAATGGGATTACCATATCTCATGTTTGGGTTATATGCAGAAGAGAAGGGCTTAGAGTGGGGTTGGTTGAAGTTTCTATCAAAATGATCCGATTGTTGTTGGTTGATGTTCGGCTAATCTTATGCAGTAATGAGCTCCATTGATCCAAATTAATCAAATGTATTGTCTTGATGTTGTGTATATGTGTACGTTGGATGAGATGAAGACCTATAGATTCCATTGTTTTTATTGGTCTTAGTAATTGAGATTTTGGAGAAGATGAGGATGGGGATTTGGATGTCGCAACTCATTTTCACACAAGACTTATAAGTTCACTCATCCACTCTGTCATCTTTTTTGGCTATATCGACTTACTATCATGGGGTTGTTTGACATGATCATGTACTCGAGTATGGGATTGTTGTGAGTTTTTAGCCATGTTACATGTGAGATATCTTATTGTTGTAGGACATTTATCAACAAGAGAACACCACATGCAACATCAATGAGAGTTCTCTCCATAGCCAATAACCCCTTATAGAAGTATTGGATATAGATTTTGTCATGAATTTGGTGGTGTGGGAAGGATTCAATATTCTTTTTGAACCTCTACTAGTATTCATAGAGTGATTAATTTTGGAATTGGCAAATATCACGTATTTTCTTTTGGAGAGAATCATTTTGAGAAGTATGAAATAATTTCCCTATGAAAAGTCATTTCATGTCATTCCATGAGTTTATGGAACAAGACGGGGGTAGTAGATCCATGACTTAGCACTATCAGGTAGGGAGAAAGTGAATGCTTAGAGTTTTATTTGTTCCTCAGAAACCCCTTGAAGCTTCACGGTAGAGCACCCCACTTGGAACTCTTTAAGGTGGAGATATGGATCCTCATCGGCTAGACCGTGGAAATGAAGAAGAAGTTGAATCAAACCCAATTTGAATTCGAATTAATCCTATATGTTTGGATATTGAATACCAAGAGGTTGGTAATTCATATCAGGGGAAACATGACATTGATGTGTTTGTTCCCTAGGATTGGCCATATCTAGTTCAACTGGTCAGAAAAGGACTAGTTCATGAAATATATTATAATCTCTAATGTTCCTCCTATGTTGGGGAAGGGTTATATCAATTTCAGGGTCAAAAAAATATGAGGGATTGTTTGGGAGGCTACGGGGTATTCATGTACATTATTTATGAAAGAGTAAGTTGGGTTTTTTTTATTTTTCTCGATTATGAATTTTATGAGAAGGTGGGTTTTTCTTTGTGTTTTTTTAATTTATTTATTTTATTATTTTTAAAATGAAGATAAAATATCAACCACTTAATTTCTCCATCCCCAGCATTAGTTCCATTTGAAAGAATGAATGATTTCCACCAATTGATCGTTCTAGTTTCTATTGCTCTACTAATGTGTATAGAAGCACTCAGGTCAAATAATCAGTGATGATACTTTTTAATTGTCAGTTCTTTTAGATGATTGTGTTTTAATTGTGGGGGTTTCTCTAGAGCATAATTGAAAGGATTTACTGATTAATATTTATTTATAAAATTGTTAAATATTGGGGTGATTTCATCATTAGTTATGAAATATTGTGATATCCGTGAGTTTTGTATTATATTGCATTAAATTAACACCCAAATCAGATGTTGACGTTGATTGGAATTCCCAAATGGTAAGGCTTTAATCCAAGCCTTAACAAAACATTGGGTTCTAATCATAATAATATATTATTTATGGTAGTGTATTTATTGTTCAAATAATCCATGGAAACTACTCGTTAAACAAAACCAGTCATTAATCAATGACATGTTATGTAAAATATACTAAATATTAATTCAAAGAATTCTCATCAAGCAAAAACTCTCAATCTCTTAACATAAATAAATTATAAATCACCCTAATGAGATATTTCCTCATCCATTAAAATTATTAGTAATCTGGTAGTAATGATTATGATGAAAAATTAAGAAGGGATGAAAAGGAAAGATATGATAAAATAGTGGTTTATCGAACACAAACACAAACGATAATGAGAATTAAAAAAAGATATTCTATTGAATGAGGATGAAAAGGAAGGTAAAGGGATTTATATCTATTTAAAATATTTTAATACCCATTAATATTATTAAACAAATGTGTGAATGATTCAAATAATATAGGAAGAAGAAACTTGCATTTAAATATAATGACAAAATAAGACCTAGAAGATTACAACAATGAAGAACATAAAAGTAAATAAAAATAAAGAGAGAAGAAAGGGTATCTCAAGTGAAATAATTAATATAGAAGGTCCTTACATGCCTCTTTTATGGATTTGGTCATGCCAATATTTTCTCCTATCTTCTGAAATTACAACAAAATGTAAGGAGAAGAGGGTGTTGTATTTATAGCCCAAGGAGGTGGACTGTTTGCATTCCAAATCAGCCCCTCCACTTGCATCAACAATTATTTCCATCGAGACATCTGAATATATAGATGATATCTTCTTCCATGTTGTATATATTTATGTGTAATGTAATCCCTAAAATGTTGGCGGCCATTGGACTTTTGGAGCCAAATATATGGCTATTTTACTAAACAGTTTGCACCTGTCAATTTTTATCAACACTTTTTTCAAAGGCAGAAATGTTAATGGGATTTTGAATGGGAAGATGCCTTCAAATACAAATTCATTATTCATCAATGTTGGCCACCTATATTTACTATTTCACAATGAAAAATACTAGATTGATTTGAGGATTTCATCATAAGAAATGTCATGAATAGTGTTTGAATTTTAATTCACAACCTGAATGGTGGGATGGACTTCAATGCATCAGTTGGGCCCATTTTTTGATTTGGGCCATGATATTTTTATACATGACACTTTGAATAGTTCCTAGAACATTTGATAAAAATAAAAGAATTTGGATTTATAGATTGATCCTAGTAATTCAGTCTTTATGGATGGTACAATGTTTTTATAAATTCGTTGGGTCTTCGTTAAAGACCATATAACCCATCAAATCAATGAATTGGCCACTAATTCCTTCTAATGATATGTTTTAAATTGAGAGATTAATCATAAAAAACAAGAACCATGAAATTCAGACAATTAAGGTGACATTTATCTAAAAATTAGTAAACTAACTCAATTGGACTACTTCTAAAAATTCTCAAAAATTATATATTGTATAAAAACATTAATATTTCATACAAATTATGCACATTACATATATAATAAGTAAAGAGAGTATATAAGATGTTCTGAATAAGTTAATTACAACATGTATATTCTAAATCAGTGTGCCCCAATTTTGCATGATCATAGAGAATAAAATAGACATATATAATATAATAATCATGTTTCTTATTATCAATGATCAATTCCACATATGTCCCTTTTTCTTCCATATCAATTAGATCATTGAAAAAAATTGGGGAATGATCATAAATAAACCAATGATTTTGGGAAACATGGTAGATGTGTTGGATATTATCCTAATATTAAGGAAGTGACAACATACACGACACCTCAGCAATGCAAACCAACTATTATAAGAAACAAATTCTATACATAGTTAAATTTTCTTAATTGATGGATATTAAATTCATCATATTAAAAAAATGTGATTATAATAAATTTTTATTGTATTTTGAGACTTTTATACAAAAAACTAGTTTGTAATAGAAATTATTCATCTCTCATTGTGTTTTTCATAACTAAATCCCATCGTAGGCATATAATTCATAAAAAATTACATCATAATCAATGTAAATGAAAGATAATAAAGGGTTACTATATATTATTAGTATGTGAACTTAATTGATATATAAATTTTTACTTAACCATGATATAAGAAAAATGTTATGAAAACATGATCTTAACATTTAAAGCACATACTCAGCATAAAAAAGATCATAATCATGAATCATGAAATATATTGGTCATTTATGAGGAATGGATCATAATTAAAATAAATTAAAGTAATCCATGAGATCATAATATTGGAATGAACACTAATTTTTGCAATATACATAAGTAGAAAAAATAAGCAGTTGAGACACCCAAAAATACAATCATAACATATAAAAATTTTACTAACCATTGTTTTCCTACATAGGGATTGGCATAAAATCTTTTGATGGAAATAATTTTGAACAATGGAAGAATCGAATGCAGAACTACTTCCAATCTGTAGGGATTGATTTATTCAAAAAATCTATCCATGGAATATCAACTGGAATTAATAGTGGTGCTTTGTCACAGGCTGAAAGAAGTGAATTGGATGCTGATGATAAAAGGATGAATGATTTACAGGGATCCCTATAAAATAAAATTTATATGACGGTGATGTCATGTAAAACATCAAATGAAATGTGGGAAATGTTTTTGAACATTTCAAAGGGCGACACAATATTCCGAGAAGCAATGCTTCTGGTTCTATGGAACATGTATAAGGATCTCATAATGAATCCCATTTCGACTGTAGATTAATTCTTCGATAGTATAAATATTATTGGCGAAGACATGTAGGGTCTTGGAGAAGATATTGGTGACATAAAGGTTGTGAGACATATCATGAGAAAACATCCACCGTGGTTCAATCTAAAAGTTTCTGTGTTGGAATACAATGTCCTGATAAATATGAAAATAGATATCCTACATAGTACCATTATAGCATATGAAATGAGAAAGGATGATAATGATTCCCTGGAAAATGGAATGTCTATGGAAGTGTCACTCAAAGACATAAAGGATCTCCCTGTTAAAGATAGTCCTGAGGAGGAAAATATGGATGATTTCTGGTTATTTATCTCCTCTAATAAGAAAAGGGGAAAAGGGAAGTTCAAAGGTAAACATCCATTTGCACACTTTCAATGTGGAAAGATTGGTCATTTTGCAGCAAAGTGTCATAAGAGGTTTTATGATGATCATTAAGAAAATATTGAAATCCCGAAAAAATATGTTTTCATAAAATGAGAAAGGGAGGAGATGTACTAAGAGAATGTTCTCCAAAAAGAGGAATATGCTTTCAAAAGAGGATGAATGTTTAGAAGAATCTAAGGAAAACGAGTTGGAGGACTGAAAGGATTATAAAATAGATACATTATTTGAGGTCATTATAAATTCATTGACAAGGTAAGAATGTGACAGTTAAAAAGGATAAATGGAAGGAATAATTGATCTTTTGGTTGAATTAACAGCTTCCCTTGTAGAGGGTGGCAGTTTGAGTTCCAAAACAATGAAAGCTAGCAATGTTGTTCGTGAAGCCAAACTCTTTATGAAACAACATGTAGATGATAATTATGATCTGAATGAAGAAATTGAAAATATGAGGTCTTCAATGCCACAAAACACATAGAAGGTGGTTGATTAGAAACTAAAAATTGAAGAACATAAAATAGAAATTTATATATTGAGTAAAACTAGAAAACATCAAATCCAACGTATCGAACAACTATAAGAGGATGTCGTCTATATGCTACAAACAATGTATGATAAGGAAAAACTACTAACTCTCAGTTTGAAATTAGGATAGAAGATCATACAGGAAATAGATCGGATGCGAAATGAGCATTGTGGTCCATCAGAATAGAAGAAACAGTTAACTATCAATGATAAGGAGGCTATGTAACTTGATCTAAAACCGAAATCTATTATGGTTATGGTCAGACCACATTAACCCACTCCAAGATTGAAGATTGACAAGGGTATAAAGAATAATCAGAAGATTCAATAAATCAAAGGCACAACCAGTGGTTCATTTACACATAAGAATGTACCTCACATAAGATGCTATTGTTTTGGTAAGAATGTAAATTCTCAAAAATCTATATTTCATAGAAAATAGGTACCAAAGGGAACAAAACCATCATAGGTGGTCGTATAGAGCTCAAAATTTCATGTGATCATTTGATGGTAACTGTTTTAAGTTTAATGGACTCGAGCATATGGAATGATATTTTATATCAACAATGTAGGGGAATGCTTTGAGGAATGATGAATAAGATCATAAGAAGCATCCAATGGTATCTTCAGGAGATTTAAAAATTACAAACTGATTATCAGCATTGTAGGTAGAAGATGGATCTCATATACTGAGAAATATCAAGATTATCAATCCATATCAGAGACTTGTGTCACAATGAAAAGGTTAGAGTAGGTAGTGGGTGAAAAAAATTCTATTCAAGGCATCAGATCACATTGGGATATAGATCATTTATAGTGGATGTTGTTCCTAAATAACAAGAAATAAGGATCTATTTATTAGAATTAGGTACGATAAAAAATGTATCGTAAGATTTGGTAATGATGAGTGCATGAAAAATATTTTTTTAGGAAAATAGAAGTTTGGAGGAAAATACATGTGAAAAGAATAAGTCCTAGTTGTTGAAGGGAATAGACACAACTTGCTTAGTGTCCTTCCATTTTTTGACATAGGACATGACATAATTTTTTCCATGAAATTATGTATCATCAAGTAAAAGGATGGTGCTATTATGTTGGAAGGAAAGAATACGAAAGAGAATCTCTTCCTCGGGAGTAGAGAAGAAGATAAATGCTTTCTGTACAAAGATGGGGAAAAAAGTTGTGGCATATGCGTCTTGGCCACGAAAGTGAAGGTTCCTTGGAAGATCTGGTGAAATATGACGCATCTCATAATAACCCTAGATTATCATGTGACTTTACACATCTATTTTATTCCTTCCAACATGGGATGGTCATTAAAAATTTATATATAAAAAAAGAATGAAGTAAACAATATTTCCTGAGTTGGATCATATTGATCAGTGAGACACACAGATGATTGTCCCCTATCTACTGGTCAAATTTCTGGTGCTCTGCTAATGTGTATAGTAGCACTCGGGTCGAATCCTCGATGATGATACTTTGTAATAGTCGTTTGTTTTTAGTTGATTGTATTTTGATTTTGGGGGTTTGTGTGAAGATCCTAATTTAAATGATTGATTAACAATTATTTATTTAAATAATTGATAAATATGGGGGTGAGTTCATTATTAGGGAGTTAAGCATGTCATATCCTTGATCTTTTCTTTATATTTATTTTAAATTAACACCCACTTCACAAGTTGACGTCGATTAGAATTCCTAAGTGTTAAAGCTTTAATCCAAGCCTTAACATAACTAGGATTCTAATATCAATCAGTAATTTTTTATGATAATGTATTTATGGTTCCAATAATCCATGAAAACCAGATGCTAAACAAAATATGTCATTAATCCATCACATATTAAGTCAACCATACACAATGTTAAATTAACGAATACTAATCGATAAAATACTCTCAATCACTTAACATCCCTAAATTTTGACTCACCGCAATGAGATATTTACTCAGAAATTTGGGTGCTTAATATTATATTTATAATAATTATTATGATAAATTAAAAATAGAAGAAAAAGAAAGGTATTAGAAAAGAGTGGTACGTCAAACAGACACACACGAACAATGATGATAATTAAAAACAGATTTTCGATTGAATGTGGAAGAAAAATAATAGAAGGGGATTCAACTAAATTTAAACTATTTTAAGAACATTAATATTAAACTACATATTTTTTATTAGAATAAGAGATATTGAAGAAGCAGTGTGCATTAAAATAGAATTACAAAGAAAGAGACTTAAAAGATTACAAAAAATGACGAACATGAAAGTAAGTAAAAACAACGAGAGGAGGAAAGGTCTCTCAAGTAAAAACACGAGTATAGTGAATCCTCCCAATCCTTTTGAAAGGCTTTGGTCGGGCCAATATGATCTCCTCTCTTCTAAAATCTGAACCCCTTGCATGGAGAGGAGAGGGATGTATTTATAGCCCAAGGAAGTGGACTATTTTTATTCCCAATCTGTCCCTCCACTTGGATCGAGGATTTGGACATCCAGATAGTTGAATCTCGAGATATCTTCTTCTTCAATGTTTTATATAATAATGTTGTCCGACCTCTCTAAAAAATTCTATTCATTTAGACTTACGGAGCCAAAGTTATGTCTGATTGAGTAAACAAAGGTAAACAGTCTATTTCAATCCATGATTTTTCGATGGCCAAAATGTGAATGGATTTTGGAATAGTACGATGCCTTCAAAGCCGAATGATTTCTTCAACAAAGTCAGCCTTCTATATCTCCTATTTCACACTGATAAATCTCAGCTCGATTTGATTACTAGATCAGGAGATATGTCATTAATACAATATTGATTATAATTCTCTTCCAGAATAGTGGGATGGACTTCAAAGCTTCATTTGGGCCCTTTTTCATGGAGTTGGGCCCTGCCATTTTTATCAATTATTCATTTTGATAATCAAGAAAATATTATAATGGTTCATAAAATTTGGCATTATGATATAGAAGAGTAAATCAATCATGATGGCTGGTCCAGTTTCTTCACAAATTCTTTTGGTCATCTTGTGTGGTAATTGTGATCCCTCAAATGGCCGAATTGGCCCATGGTCCATTCTAATGAAATGTTGTATATTGAAGCAGGAATCCTTAAAAAGATGAACCACACAATTTGGATCATCATGATGAGTGTAATATATAATACAGTAAACTGACTAAATTGGACTACTTTTAAAAATGCTCAAAAATAATACTTAGTATTAAAACATTAATATTTCACACAAATTATGCACATTTAATATAAAATAAGTAAACGGAGTATATAATAAGTCATGAAAATATTAATAAAATCAACTACCTCACACTTAGTTTTGTGCATGTCCTCATGTGCAACAAATATAATAACATGAAAAAATCATTTTCACTCACCAAAAAATATTAAAATTTTGTTTTCTTCAATATGGGGAGGTTTAGACTATTTCACTCATCCATTTTGAACTCCACCACATGTTGATACAGAAACAATGTTCCAAAACTAATTCATTTTTCATGCTCAAATTTAGAAATGGAAAATGTGGACACTCAAAACTCACATCTCTCAAGATGATAAAATTCATTTGTGGAGGTTAACTCTTTCACCAACCAAAAGCAAAAATCATAGAGTTTGAAAGATCTCTCAACATACAATACCTATCAAAAGAGCATAAGAATAATGAGGTCTTTTTAAGTGGGTTTTCTAGGTCCATGGTACTGTAGGAATATAATGTACAAGAGAGGGAAAAAGAGGGGTTAAAAACCAACATAGAAAAAGAAATGCACATTTTTAAAATAAAACATGGAATGAAATGAAAACACATATTTACAAGGGAATATTTGTGTGTAGAAAGACACAATAGAGGAAGAAAATTTTAAGGGGATGAGAAGATGAAATATTTACAAACAACAAAACATCTCCCAATAAGAATATAATGAAAGTGTTCTTTTTTTTTTCTTTTCCTTTTTTCATTGTTTTTTCAAAAGATAACCTTGAAACTGATCTCACACTCATATCCCAACCCATGTTTGATCTCTTCATGACACGAATTGTCATAGTTATAGTAAGATCAAATGATGAGGAAGAGTTATTTTTGACCTACCCAAGACACAACCCATTTTTTCAAAAAATTTTATTTTTTATCATCATTTTTTATTTTTTTGAACACTTGTCAATAATATTAACAAAATTACATAAATTTAAGTACATTACATTACCCCAAAACACACAGAATGAGAACCTCTCCCCACACTAAAATGGATTCTTTCCCTCAAGCAGATGATAACTCGTTGAAAATCAATAATAGGGTACCCAAACATTGAAATCCATTCCCCACAGACTTAAATTTCAAAAAATTATGCAGTGAAAATCCATGTTGATATTGGGTGGGAAAATGTATTGGGCTAGTAATGTGTCTATCAAATAAAAGGATTTCATAGGCTATACCAGGGTTTAAAAAGTAGGATTAATGTAAGGGTAATGGGAGGCTATTTGGCTATTGTGATTTCCATGTGGTTCAGAAAATGCCTCTATCGTATTAATGCACACTAAGGTAGGAAATTCAGATCAAAGGTCCAAAAACTCAAGACTCGCAAATCGAGGTGAAAACACAAATTTTGAAAAGATGGCCATAGGTGGCCTTTGCATGAAAGAAAATGTTGTTCCTCATGGTTTGGGAAAACCATTATCCAAATCAAAAATTGACCAATAAAAATTTGATAATTATGACACAAAATTCATTCTTTATCCGATTTTATGATGAAAATAAAACAAAATTTAGATCAAAACATGTCTTTTGACTCCCCAAAATGGTTGGACAAAATTTGAAAATTGGAAGGTGAGTAATCATGACTCTTTTTATTTTTGTATTTTATTTTTGTTATGATGATTTTTTTATTTTGTTTTTGTTTAGGTTTTTTTTTGTTTTTAATACAGATACATCGTCACAAAATAGAAAGTAAAAAATAAAGGTTTTGATAAAAAAGTGGTAAAAATGAAATAGAGAGGAGGAACAAGAAAGAGGTAGAGGGAGGAAGAGATAAAGAGGGAGAGTTAATGGGACATAGGTGCCCCTGTTTTGGATTTGGCGGGTCACCATCTCCATCTAGTGGTTGATCAACTGGAGAAGTTGGGGATCCAGTGGAAGTCGATGATGATCCAGGATTGTGTGTCCTCTCATTGTGATGCTTTACCCTATGTCCATTAACTGTGAATGTCCTTTTGGAATAGGGGTCTTGGAATTGCACTGCACTAGATGCCTAAACATTAGTAATTACAAAAGGACCCTTCCAACGAGAATTAATCTTACTTGGGTGAAGTCGAAATCGTGAATTGAAGAGAATTACCTTTTCCCCTTCATGAAATAACTTTCTCATGATGTTTTTGTCATGGAGTACCTTAGATTTTTCTTTTTATAGATTTCAATTCTCATAGGATTCAAGTCGAAGCTCCTCCAGTTCATACAATTGCAACAATTTCTCTTCATCAAATTTTTCATGATAAAAATTACATGTTTTCACTACCCAAAATGACTTATGTTGGATTTCAACTGGCAGATGACATACTTTATCAAAAACTAGCCAAAAAGGAGACATCCCAATGGGTGTTTTATAGGCAGTTCGATAAGCCCAATTGCTTCACCATGTCGTTCAGGCTAGTCTTTTCTGGTGGGTTTTACAATTCTCTCAAGCACTATTTTCACTTCTCTATTAGAAAATTCAATCATGACATTAGTTTGGGGGTGATATGTAGTTGATGTTTTATGTACAACCCCGTTCTTTTTCAAAAGAGATTCCATGGTTATATTATAAAATTGGGTTCCTAAGTCACTTATTAAGGCATGATGTGTGACAAATCGGTGGAAGATGTGTGTCTTTATGAACACTCTAACAATATCTGAATCATCCTTTCTAGTGGGTTTTTCCTCGACCCACCTAGAAACCTAATCAACTGCAAGAATGATGTATGAGAATCCATTGGAAGGGGGAAATGGTCCCATGAAATCGATATCCCAAACATCGAAGATCTCAAAAAAAATTAAAGGCTTTTGGGGAATTTCATTTCTCATTGAAATTATGACAAACATTTGGCAAGTGGGACATGATTGACATAACTAATGTGAGTACTTGAAGAGCAAATTCTAGAAGAATCCAGAGTCTAGGAAATTTTGAGAGGTCCTTTGTTATCCAAAGTGGCCACCACCAGGCATTGAGTGACAAAATTCTAAGATAGGGTAATGTTCATCTTTATCAACACATCTCCTAATTACCATATCTGACCCAGTTTTCCAATGTTTATTTTCTTACCAAAAATAGTATTTTGAATCACTTTTCAACTTCAATTTTTGTTCTTTTAAATTTTTTTCAGGAAATACTCCAGAAACCATGTAATTTAAAATTGGGGCATACCATGGTAACTTTGGAGTGAGAAATGAAAGGTTCTTAGTGGGGAATTCAGGATCAATGATGTCAGAATGAGAAGAATTAGAAATTCTACTCAAGTGATCAGCCACAGGGTTTTCATTACATGTTCTATCATTTATTTCAATGTCAAAATCTTGTAGCATTAGTATCCATCTTATTAGACTCAGTTTGGAATCACTTTTCTTGAGTAAGAACTTTATAGAAGAATGGTCTATGAAGATGATGATCTTGGCACCTAAGAGATAGGGCCGGAATTTATCTAAGGGAAAAACCACTGCTAAAAGATTCTTTTCAGTGATAGTGTAGTGAGATTGAGTTTCATCAAATATTTTTAAGGCATAATAAATGACATGAGGAAGTTTTTCTCTTCTTTGACCAAGAACATCCCCAACAGCTCTATCAGAAGCATCACACATCATCTCAAAGGGTAAGGACCAATCAGGGGGTTGGATTATCGGGGTTGATGTAAGAGAAGTTTTGAGTTCAATGAAGGATCTCATGCAAACCTCATCGAAATGGAAAGGGATATCATTTTGGAGCAATCGAGTGAGTGGGAGAGAAATTTTACTGATGTTATGGAAGAATATCCAATAAAAACTGGCATGATTGATGAATGAACTGATGTCCCAAATAGAAGTGGGTTCAGGAAGTGATTGGATCAATTCAATTTTGGCAGGATCAACTTCAATACCAGCTTTTGAAACAATTTTCCCTAGAACAATACCATTTTCAAACATGAAGTGAAATTTTTGGAAATTTAAAACAAGGTTACACTTGACACACTTTTGAAGGACTAGAGCGAGTGAATTCAATCAATATTCAAATGACTCACCATAAATAGTGAATTCATACATGAAGACATCCATGCAGTGTTCAATTAATTCAGTAAAGATACTCATTATACATCTCTGGAATGTTTCAAGTGCATTGAAAAGTCCAAAAGGAATTCATTTATATGCATATGTTTCAAAGGGGCATGTGAAAGTAGTCTTTTCGTGGTCCTGATGTGCGATTCAGATTTGGATGTAGATGGTGTATCCATCAAGAAATATATAGTGTGACTCTCCAGCTAATCAATCCAGAATTTGATCAAGGAATGGAAGAGTTTAGTGATCTTTTCTTATTTCAACATTCAATTTCCTATATTCAATGCACACACTCCATTTGATCTTCACTCGAGTTGTGACTACCTCTCCAATTTCATTTGTAACAACAGTTAACCCACCCTTCTTAGATACAACTTGAATTGGACTAAACCATTCACTATTAGAAATTTTGTAGATAATACCATCTTGAAGAAGCTTGGGGATCTCTTCCCTAACTACCTCAAGTATGAGTGGATTGAGTCTTCTTTGTGGTCATCTAATTGGTTTGGATGACTCCTCAAGATTGATGTGATGCATGAAATGGGTAGGATTGATTCCTGGAATGTCATCTAGGGTCAAACATAGGGAATTTTTGTTTTCCTCTAACACCAGAACATATTTGGACTCCTCAGTTTCAGTAAGTGAAGAAGAGATAATGACAGGATAAGAGTGATCATGGAAAATGAATTCATATTTCAGGTGTTCAAGAAGTTGTTTCAGATCAGTCTCATCTTTCATTTGTGGGTTAGAAAACTCCGGAATGGAGGAAGGGACTTCAGTTGTTTTAGATTCATTCTTCTTAATACTTTCCAAGGTGAAGCAGTAGATATTAGAGTTCATGTGGGATTCAAGAGAGTTTTCATGTTCCTCTAGATTTATCGAGTTTATGAATGAGAGTTCCACATCAACTTCACCATTTATGACTTGGTTAACAATGGTGAAAATTTCACAAGATCCTTTGTCATTATAACATGAATAACATGGTGGATTTGAGTTCTATTGACTCATAGATGTGTCCTCAGAATCATGGATTGAGAATGCAGAGTGATCCTCAGATGGTTATCGCATGGCTTGGAAAATGATGAACATGACTAGTTGGTTACTAAATTCCATGGATAAGATGCCTAAATGGACATCAATCTTGGTAATCATTGTCATGAGGAATGGTCTTCCTAGAATTTGGGGACATTTAGAAGAGTTCATCTCACCTTCCATGTCAAGGACATATAAATCAGCAGGGAAGATAATATCATTTTCTCGGACAAGGACATCCTCAATTATACCCTCGGGACTGGCTGTTCTTCGATTGGCTAATTGAATGACAACACCCGTTGGATGTAAGGGACCTCAATCAAGGATGGAGTAGATGGATTCGGGGATGGCATTAATTGAGGCTCCTAGGTCTATGAGTGCATCATCAAAGTTTGAACTTCCAATTTGGCATGGAATCGTAAAGGTTGCTAGGTCCTTGCACTTTATGGGAATAGATGCTGGGTGGAAACATTTTCGAAGGTCCAAAGTTTCCTCTTGTGGGTACACAACTCTTTGAGAAACATGGAATACTTAGGAATATTTCTATGGAATCTAAGAGGGAAATGTTGACTTCAACATGTCTAAACATGTCGAGCATTTCAGGATCAGGTTCAAAGGAATTCCTTGGTTTAAAAACAGCTTGAGGAAAAAGAATTGGATTCCTTAGTGAAATGGAAGGAGGTGAGGGAATGGATTCAGCTTCCATTTCAAATTTCTTTTTCTCTTCATTTTCTAGGTCAACATTTAAATGGTGGTTGGAGGACTTATCATGAGGCATAGAAATTTTCGTTCCCGATCTAAGTGAAATATCACTTACATTACCCCTGGGGTTGGGTAATGGTTGAGCTGGGAGTTGGGAAGAAATGGATGGTTGTTGATAACTAAGGTGGGATGCAAGTTGTCCAATTTGGGTTTCAATGTTATTGAGGCATGAATGGGTGAAGGATGAATGATCTTCCACTATGCATTCCCATGGTTTCTTATAAGAAGAGGCTTGTCCAGAATTGGGATTACCATGATTTTGGTTCTTGGGAAAGCGATTGTATTGGTTTCGAAATTCGGAAGGCTCACTAGGATAATGGAATCGAGTAGGAGGATTGTTCCATTGAGGTTGAGGAATAAAAGGATAATGTTGTTGGAAGTTATCAACACCTTGATCATATTGAAACTGGTTTTGATTTTGAGGAGGGAATTGAGGGGGATGAGATATGGGATTACCATACCTAAGGACTTGGTTATAGGAAGAAGAGAAGGGCTCAAAATGAGGTTGGTTGAAATTTCTAACAATATGACCTGATAGTTGAGGGTTGGTGTTCCACTAAGCATATGCTGCAGTGATCTCCATTGGTCTAGAGGAATCAGATTTATCCTCTTGATGTTGTTGACATGTTTTTATTGGATGCGATGAAGAGTTGCATATTCCAAAGTTTTTGACAGGTCCAAGAATCATTTATTGCGAATAAGATGAGGTTGGGGATTTGGCTACCACAAATAGTTTTCGCACAAGACCTGTAAGTTCACTCATCCACTCTGTCATCTTGTTCGGCTCAATTGATTGATTATCATGGGCTTTTTTGACTTGACCATGTGCTCAACTATGTAATTTTTGTGTGTTTGTATCCATGTTACTTATGAGATCTCTTACTACTACAAGATTTTTATCAACAAGAGCACCACCACTTGCGGCATCAATGAAAGTTCTCTCCATATCCAATAACCCCTCATACAAGTATTGGATCAAGAGTTGTTTAGGGATTTGGTTATTTGATAGGTTTCCAAAATCTTTTTGAACCTCTCCCAGTACTCATGGAGTGATTCACTTGGGAATTGATGTATACCACTTATTTCCTTTAGGATAAAAGCATTACAAGAAGCGGGAAGAATTTCTCTATGAAGAGTCGCTTCATGTCATTCTAGGTTGTTATGGAACCAGGAGGGAGGTAGTAAAGCCATGACATGGCAGTGTCATCTAGGGAGAAAGGGAATGCTCAAAATTTGATTTGTTCCTTAGAAACCCCTTGAGGCTTCATGGTAGTGCACAAAACTTGAAACTCTTTAAGGTGGAGATGTGGATCCTCACCGGCTAGTCCGTGGAAATGAGGGAGAAGATGAATCAAACCAGATTTGAGTTCGAAGTCAGATTCTATGTTTGGATATTGAATACCAATTGGTTGGTAATTCATATCTGGAGAAGTAAGTTCTTTTAGTGTTTGTTCCCTAGGATTGGCCATATCTAATTCAATTGGTTGGAAAAGGACTAGTTCTTGTATTATTTGATTATCTATTATGGTCCTCCTATGTTGGCGAAGTTTTTGCTCAATTTCAAGGTCAAACAAATCTGAGAGATTGTTTGGAAGGCTAAGGGGAATTCCAAGAGATTTTTGAAGAAATAGGAAGATGGGGTTTTCTTTGTATTTTTTTCAGTTTCTGATTTTTATGAGATGACTGGTTATTTTTCATTTTTTTTAATTTTTTTGTTTTTTTTATTTTTTTAATATAACCAGAAACTAAGGAATACTTAAAGAACCATCCCCATAAATGGAGCCATTTGAAACACATTACTGATAGTCACCTATCGACCGGTCAAAGTTCTGGTGCTCTGCTAATGTGTATAGCAGCACTCGGGTCGAATCCTCGGCCATGATACTTTGTAATAGTCGTTTGTTTTTAGTTGATTGTATTTTGATTAGGGGGGTTTGTTTGCAGAACTTAATTGAAATGATTGATTGACTATAATTGATTTCACAAATGGATAAAGATTGTGGTGAGTTCATTATTACGGAGTTATGCTTGTGATATCCATGATCTTTTCTTTATATTGCATTTAAATTAACACCCACTTCACAAGTAGACGTCGATTAGAATTCCTAATTGTAAAAGATTTAATAAAAGCATTAACATAACTAGGATTCAAATCTCAATTAGTACTTGTTTATGGTAGTGTATTTATGGTTCCAATAATCCATGAAACCACATGCTAAACAAAATATTTCGTTAATCCATGACATATTAAGTCCAACATTCACAATATTAAATTAACGAATACTCATCGAGCAAATACTCTCAATCACTTAACATCCCTAAATTTTGATTCACCCCAATGAGATATTTACTCATCCATTTGGGTGTTTAATATTCTGGTTATAATAATTATGATGATAAATTGAGAATAGAAGAAAAATAAAGGGATTAGAAAATAGTGGTACGTCGAACACACACACACACGAAAATTGATTATAATTAAAAACGGATTTTCGATTGAATGAGGAAGAAAAAAAAAGGGAAGGTTATTCAACTAAATTTAAACTATTTTATGAAAATTAATACTAAAATACATAATCTGGATGAGAATAAGAGATATTTATGAAGTAACCTACATTAAAACAAAATTACAATGAAAGAGACTTACAAGATTACAAAAACAAAAACACAAAAGTAAGTGAAAACAAAATGAGGAGGAAAGGTCTCTCAATTAAAAACATGAGTATGGAAGTTCCTCCCAAGAATTTGTCAATGATTTGGTCTATCCAATATGATCTCCTCTTCTCTGAAATGCCAACCCCTGGCATGGAGAGGAGGGGGATGTATTTATAGCCCATGGAAGTGGACTGTTTTCATTCCCAATTTGTCCCTGTACTTGGCTCGATGATTTGGAAATCCATACAGCCAAATATCTCGCTCTATCCTTCAACTTTTAGTATAATAATGTTGGCTGAACTCTCTCAATATTTGGATTCATTTGGACTTAAGGAGCCAAATTTATTTCCGGTTTATTAAATAATGTTAAACTGTCCATTTCAATCCACGCTTTTTCTATGGCCAAATTGTGAATGGATTTTGGAATAGTAATGTTCCTTCAAAGACGAATGATTTCTTCAACAATGTAGGCCTCCTATATCTCATCTTTAACACTGCAAAATGTCAGCTCTATTTGATTAATATATCAGGATATATGTCATTAAAACAATACTAATTTTAATTCCCCGCCAAAATGGTGGGCTGGAGTTCAAATCTTCCTTTGGGCCACTTTTTCTTAGATCTGGGCCCTGAAATTTTTATTCGTGATTATTTTGGATAATAACAAACATATAGTAGAGTTTCATAATATTTGGGCTTCAGGATTTAGACCAGTAACTCAATCATCATGGCTTGTCCAGTTTCTTCACAAATTCTTTGGGTCATCTTGTGTGGTAAATGTGATCCTTCAACTTGAAGAATTGGCCCATGTTCCCTTCTAATGAAATGTTGTATATTGAATAAGGAATCCAAAAAAAGAATAACCACACAATTTGGATCATTAGGGTGATATTTAAAAATAAAATTGTAAACTGACTCAATTGGAATACTTATAAAAATGATCAAAAATTATACTTTGTATTACAACATTAATATTTCACACAAATTATGCACATTTCATATAAAATAAGTAAAGGGAGTAAATAATAATTCATGAAAATATTAATAAAATCAATGTGTATGGGACAATTTCTATGAATGATATCAATGGCAGGAGATATTATGTTATCATCATTGATGAATATAGAAGAATGACAAGGGTTTTAATAATTACCCAAAAGTCTGAAGTGTTATGTTGCATTACAAGATATCTACGAGAATGTTAAAAGATACTTGGTCATACAATCAAGATGATTAAAACTGATAATAAAACATAGATCACAAATAACCAAGAGGATGATTATTTCGAAAATCATGGGATGCGACATCATGTTTCATGATCAAGAACACCATAGTAGAGTGGATAATTTGAGAGAAGAAATAAGATTGTAAATAATATGGCCAAAACAATGCTCATTAAAATGCATCATCCGGATAAATTTTGGAAGGAATCAGTAATGATAGTAGTATACATGTAAAACATAGATTTTCTTTTTCCAAAAGAGTCGAATACTGTATACGAGTTATAGTATGGAATGAAACCATCCTTGAAGTACATTTGAATATTCTGTAGTAAATGTGTCATTCTTAATAAGGAAAAACACAGTAAATTTTAATCCCATGGGGATTAATGGATATTTCATGGAAACTCAAGAAATGAAAATCATATAAATGCTTTAATAAGTGGTTGGGAAAGATAGTTAAAATTCATGATGTAACTATTTTAGAAAAATAACAGAATCATCAGCTAATAAATGATCAAACATAGGAGGATAGAGATGAAGAGATGAGCAGATCGAGAGATGCTCCAGCTCCAGAGGTTGATTTAGGAGAAGACTCTGATGATAAGAACAAATCAGTGTCCTCCAAGATACCATCAAGAAGATATGAAATTGACAGGTAGAACATAATTGGTATTCAGATATCTCCAGTGCATAAAAGAAAGATGAATCCTCTACAAAAATAATCATACTTATCACAAGTAGAGCCTAAATGTTTTCGTGATACAGCTGAAGATGAGAATTGGGCTCTAAAAATGAATGATGTGCATGAACAAATTGAGATGAATACAACATGGGAAATTGTTTCAGGACCCTAAATCAATAATGTCAATGGGATAATATGGGTATTTCGAAAAAATATAAAATAATATGGTGTTTTAATTCAAAACAAATCATGACTCCTGTGAAATGGGTACTACCAGATATAGGGAATAGATGTTGATGAGACATTTTCACTTTCTGTAAGGCTGGATACAATTAGATTATTCTTGGCCATAGTAGTGAAAATAATGATATTGGTTTTCCAGATTAATATCACATTAGAATTTCTGAATAGAATTCTTGAACAATAAGTCGATATTGTGAAAACACATGATTTTCTTCTTCAGGAATATGAGAACAGTTTTTTTCAGCTGAAGAATGACTTATTTGTCTTGAAGTATGTACCAAGAGCATGGAATTCAAGTCTTGATCGTTTTAAAAAGAAACATTATTTCTAGTGTGTTGTAGTATATTATAATATGTATTTCTACAATGGAAGCAGTCAAAGGATGACAATGCTAGTTTATTTTGATGATATAATCATTGGTGGATAAGATGAAGCACAATAAAGACAGTTTTATGAATACATGAAAAGGGGGTTCAAAATGTTAATTATTTGTGAGATAACATTTTTTATTAGTTTAATGGTGACCTAAGGAATGAATGAAAATTTCATATCTCAATAAAAATATGCCAACATTTTTTTGATAAGATTTTGAATTTATAATTCCAAAGAGATGAAGACTGAGAGAGTTAACCAGTTGAAATGGTCATGGGATGATGAAGAGCAGGAGGTTAATATCACATAATATAGGAAAATCATTGGAAGTATGTTGTACCTGACAACAAAAAGTCATGATATTTTTTTCCACATTCTAGGCAGTGAGGTATCTAGGAAATCCGATGGGGAGAGGCATGATTGTAGTAAAATGAATTATTCATTATATCATGGGAACAATAGATTTTAGATGAATATATAATGAAAAATCTTAGCCAGAGTTATTGGGATATATAGATGAATATTGGGAAAGATTAGTAGATGATAGGAAATCAACCTGTGGAGTTCCATTTATCTTGGAGGGTTGTATATTAATTGGTTAAGAAAGAAACAATATCACATTTCATTGAGCACTGCAGAAGTTGAATACATTGTGGCCACTCAATCTTGAACACAAATATTATGGATGAAGAAAAAACTAAAAGATATGTGTATTGAAGAGTAATCACAAATCTTAATACATTGTGATAATTCAAGGGTTATAAATCTTAGAAAAAATTCATTCCCTCACTCACGGAAAAAAATATTGAAATAAAATAAAATTTTATCAAAGAGAAGGTGGAGCAAGGGCTTGTGAAGTCGGAGTATGTGCCTATATAACAAAAAGTTTTAGATATTCGTAAGAAGCCCTAACCCCATGAAGAGTTGAATTTAATTGACTAGATCTATGATTCCATTCGAATCCAAACACTTGAAAAATTGTGGACGTGGGTCCCCCTATCCCTGAGATATCATGTGTCTTTCTCTAATGTGTTGATATGTGTTCTTTACCATGTTGTAGACAACATTGAAGTTATTTTTGGGTTTATTGACAAAGGGAGATAAATTGTGACTATTCTAGGAGGAGAAACGACACGGGGAGAATATGATAGGTGGAGTAGCACGATAGGGGGAGTTGAAGCTGAGCTGAAGGTATGTAAGGAGCTGTAACATAGGTGGAGAATTAAATATGACGATTGTAGAAGTGAACAATCAATGATTAGATATCAGGACAGCTGAGGTCCATGATGAAATCAGTTCATTGGTATTAATTTTGAATCAAAAATTGATGATTAAAAATGAAGTAATTCATTGATTATTTTCTCATTATACTCTTGTATTTTAGGTCAATCATGGATCATATGGGATAGAGTATGTGTTGAGTAAATCCTTGATCTCTATCTTAATCGCGTGAAGAAAATGATGGTTGAAGTTGGAAGAAGTTTTAATGTGGTATGAAAGTGTAAAGTGATTTTTTATAATGGAGCTCCGGAATAAGTAGTCTACAATGAGAAACCATATGGTTTTCATATTCATTATGATGATAAAAGAGTTTTTTGGCTGAAGAAGGCATTATATGCCTTGAATAAATCACCAAGATCATGGTATTCAAGGCATGATCAGTTTTTAAAGAAACTCAGTTTCCAGCATGGTGGAGTTGATTACAATATGTATTACAATAAGGGAATTAGTCATAGGTTGATGGTTCTGGTTTATGATTATTACATAGTTTTTGGTTGATCATATGAAGCACAATACAGACAGTTTTCTGAATTAATGAAAAGGGGGTTCGAAATGTCAATGATTAGTGAGCTAACAATTTTTCATTCATTATAGGTGATTTAAGGATGTAATGAAACTTTCATCTCTAAATATAAGTTTTAAAAAGTGGTTTTGAGAAGATTTGGAATGGATAATTCCAAATAGATAATGATTCTGATTTCAAGCTGGTTGAAATTATCATGGGATAATGAAGGCAAGTCAATTAATATTACAAAATATAGGTAAATCAGTGGAATTATGTTGTACCTAATAGAGACATGGACTGATATTGTATTTCCCACATTCCAGGAAGCGAGTTATTATGAAGTCCCAATGGGTTCCACATGATTATAGTAAAAACAAATCTTCATTATATCAAAGGAATAGTGGATTTTGATTTAATGTATAACGAATAATCTCAGCTAGAGTAATTGGGATTTAGATGCAGATTGGTCTATGTCAAAATATGATATGAAATCAACATCAGGAGGTGACGTTTATCTTCAATGGTTGTGTATTTCTTGGTTATGAAAGAAGAAATATTTCATTTCATGGAGAACTGAAAATGATGAATACATTGTTGCAACTCAATCATTCATGAAGCAATTGTGGATGAAGAAAGAACTTGAAGATATTGGGATTGAAGTGAAATCTCTAATCAGAATACATTGTGATAATTCAAGTGCTATAAATCTCACCAAAAATCATGTCCATCACTCAAGGACAAATAAAATTGAAATCAATTATATCATTTTATCAAGTTAATTGTGGAGAAAGTGATTGTGAAGTTGGTGTATGTTCCAATAGAACAACAAGTTGTAGATATTTTTACAAAGGCCATACCCAAAGAATCATTTGAAAGGAATCGGCTGGCTCTAGAAGTCTAATTGAATCCCCACATATGAAAAAATGTGGAGTGGGGTCCCCTCTCCCTGATGTATGGTGTGTCTTTTCAAATGTGTGGATATTTGTTCATTACCCTAATGCAGATAACCTTGAAGTACCCTTCAGTTTCATTGAAAAAGGGGGAGAATGTGTGAATATTCTAGGGGGAGAAAAGACAGAAGGATAAGTTGTTATGTGGAGCAACGTGATAGGGGGAGTTGAAGCTGAGTTGAAGTTATGTGAGGAGCTGTAACGTAGGGGGAGCATTAAATTTGACGATGCTAGAAGTGGTCAATAAATAATTATATATCACGACAACTATGGTTCATGATGAAAGAAGTTCATTGGTATCAATTTGGTATCAAAAATTGGAGAAAATAAATGAAGTAATTCATTGACGAACGTCACATTATACTATTGTTCCTCATGATGAGAAACGCTCATGTGGGTATAGAGTATATGTTGAGTAAATCCTTGATTGCTATATTAATTGCATGAATCAAATGGTGGATGATGTTGGAAGAAGTTTTAATGAGGCATCAATGTGTGAAGGAATTATTATGAGAAGAGTTGTCAACAAACCCAAAGGAGGAGATTGTTGGGAAAAAATACCTCAAGGAGTCCTCTAATTATGTTTTTGGTATGGTTGTGTTTGTTGAAAAATCCAGATAACTACAAGGGAGTATATTTTGTGTTTGCTGAAGACATGATTTTAAGGTGGCGTAGTATCGTATGTTTTGCCAAATTTTTGGGCCTCAAAAGCGTCTGTTTAATGTTGGAAGAGAAAAAATTTCTTTATAGGAGTGAATTGTTTGATGAAAGATGATGAAATTTGGAAAATTATGAGAACAACATACAATAATGCATGGTCCATGTACCATGTTCTAGGAACGATATGCGGAGCTACGAAAATGATACCCAAGAAGTGCTTCACAAAAACCAAAAAACGGTTCGTAGTGGAAGGTGATGAAACATACAGATGGTTGAATTCGAAGGAGGAGATCAACTGTGTAGGATAAAAGGTGGGATGCAGAGTGCGTATGAAAAATGGTTCGCGGGTGGCTTGTGGTTCTCGGTGGCATGAGTATCAGTATGCCATGCGTCGAATATTCAATAAATAATGATTTAGCAGATTATGAAGATATCTTTTCCAATATAAGAATATATAACCCCACAGATTATGGGGATGATTGAACATCATTAGAAATCATATTTTTCTACATTAATTCAGTGAAGTCCTAATGTTTTTCAGGATGAAGTTGTTTGTGGGGCTTCCTTTCCCACAAAGGAAGCCTCATATGCAGAGGAGGATGTCCGGTACACGGAAGGAGTTTACTCGGTACACGAGATAGGAATATATGGTACACATGAGGGAGAGTTCGTCATGTGGAACGTGGAGGGGGAGATCTGGTATGCGGAAGTGAAGGTTGTCCGCAAATAGAGAATAGTTCACAGACATGAGGGGTTTCACATAGAAGGTTCACGGAATTGGTATGCGGTAGTGGTACACGATCATGAAGGTAGAGTTATTTCATGGAAGATGGGTGTTTGACGATAGTGGGGGTGGTATGCAAAGATGTTTTCTTGTGTACAGAAACTGGTACTTAGTACGTAGGAGGGGACTGTGGTTCACGATTTTCATAGTGATACTTGTGAGAGCTTCATATCAGTTTGTGAAATTATTTTCCGATACCCATAAGTACCTGGGATGGTGGACATTTTCTGCAGGTGAAAACAGAACATCAACAGAGCATCTAACTAAAGTTAACAATGCATGAATTTATGAAAATGAAGGGACCTACAAGTCCATAAACTGTGTTTGACCAACAAGTACATAAACTATGAGTGGTTTTCTATCATGGAGTAGTGAGTGAAATAAGAGGAAGATGACGACCCATTCCAATAGCAGTGCCTCAAAGAATGAGGAATAGGGATTGACCAATGTGAATGTAGTGAGAAGAGCCTAAACCTTATAAATTTTGTGATCCCAGGCATATAAGATCTACCCCAAACATTGTACTCATTTTTGGCAGTGAGCCTTAGTGAAATTGGTACATTGGCATATTGTCATTTTATGCTCATTGGATATAGCGCAGTGAAGATGAACCAAGTAATAATATTTCTTTCCCATTCATGATTTCATATATGATCATATATTTCTACAGGAGGAAGATATAATTGAGTTTTGTCTAAAAATTAATCATGATCCGAATAGGACAATGTTTTATTCTGTTAACCCTTATTTACCCCCCCATGTCCAGGTATTCGACCAAGTGGACCTAGGAGATCTGGACTCGGACATGGTTGAGGAGGTTGTCTATAGAAAAGGGGAAGAGGTGCTGGGCATGGTCAGTTTCATGCTGTAGAGGTAGATGTTCAAATGGGGAACGAGATCGTTTGAGTTATGATCAACGTGTTAAGTACTCTATCTTGAGCATTGTTTGATACAAGAGCTTCCCACTCCTATGTTCCACCCACCCTAGACAATGTTTGCAGACTATAAATAGAGGGGATATTCATACCACTGGTGTTTAGTATGTTATTAGGAGGTCAAACTATTTTTTTTATGTTTTCAAGGGATGTATGTTGGTTTTGGGGGCACATCAGTCTAGTGGGGATCTTTTCTTACTTCAGATGTAGCCATTTGATGTCATTCATGGTATCACGTAGTTATTTTACATTCATTTTTTAATTTAATTCTTTTGAAGGGGATTCATGTTATCAAACATGGATTTCCAATGTGTGGAATTCATTTGAAATAAGGGGTTTTTGATGGGTAGTTGGCGTTCGGAGCCGCTTCATTCCTTGTTGGAAAATCTTTTAGTAGAATTGGTTTATAATGAGATGGTGGGGGTTCGGGGAGTTTATGGGGATTTATTTTATGTTTTATATAAGAAGTTTGTTTACCTAACCCCTTGACGTGACATTGAGTTTGGGATAGACTCACAAACTGGTGATTCCTTGATTTTCATGGCTCTTTATCGAATTTCACCATCTTAGATGTAGGATTTAAGGATTCAGATTGATTATATGATGAATTAGAGATTTATCCAAACCAATGTGTCATTGTGGGGTGCTCTATTATTGTTTGGGAAGAAGGAAGATGGTGGTCTTCGGTAGTGTATAGACTACTGGAGGTTGAATTGGGAAACGGTCCTGAAATGTTAACCTCCCCCAAGGCAAGATGAAAATTTGGACCAACTATGGGGATTATTTCGTCTCTCTAAGATTGATTCATGGTGTTGATATCCCCAACAATTGTTGATAGAGGATTATATCTTAAGGACTAATTTAATGGGCTTGTATGGGCACTTCGAGTTCATTGTGCTTTTTTTTGGGCTACAAATGCACCAGCAGTATTCATAGGACTTATGAACTACATCATTCATGAGTTCCTAGGTAGGTTCCTTATCGTATTCATCCATGAATTTTTGTTCTACTTGATGTTAGAGGAGTATCATACTGAGCATCTCAGGGCTATCATGGAGGTCATTCGATTCCACCAGCTATACCAAAAGTTGTTCAAGTCCATGTTTGGGACATGGGAGGTCCACTTCTTTGGACATCTGGTGTCTCGGTATTGTGTAGGAGTGCACCTCATGAAGGATGACGAAGTTGTTTCTTGGTAAGTACCTAAGAATGTGGAAGTGTATTGAATGTTTCTCAGTATATATGTTTATTACAGTAGATTTTTACACAATTTCTCTCAATCATTCAATCCATTGAAATCATTGGCCCAGATAGACTAGGCCATTATGATGATTGAGAAATTTTAGACACCATTCAGCTATTTGAAATAGAATTTGTTTAGTGCTCCATTTCTCAGGTTTCCAAATGAATTGTTTATGTTTGATGTGTTTTATGATTGGAATCGTCTAGGCTCAGGGTGTGTGTTGATTAAACAATGAGTATTGATAACTTATTATTCTTGGTAGTTACTTCCGCATGAATGTAAATATAGAACCCAGGATCTAGAGATAAAAGAAGTCATATATGTGTTGAAATTGGGGTTGAATTTCATCATTGGGTAGAACATTGTCGTCTTAAAATATCACAAGATATTGAGGTACATGTTTTCTCATTGATATATGAACATTATATAGTATAAGAGGATGGATTTTCTCCAATATTATGACTATGAGATCTCTTACACCTAATGAATGGGTAATTTTATAGCCGATGCCTTGAGCAGGAAGTCAGATAAGGAGGTAGATCAAGAATCAATGGATCCATGAAGGGTGATGGATTAGTTGGATGCCTTTCACATATATGTAGGAATAGATGGAGGTATATGATTTTTGATTTAGTATAAAGTGTAGTAATCTATAATGTAGAAGGAGGATATTTATTATTGGGGGGACTTGTAGGAGGAGGTGATGCATGGTTGCATTGAAAATTGTGATGCTCCAGATGGTTGGTTAGAGGATGGATATAATTGGATGTTGTTCTATGACTAGTTGTTTGTTCCAATGGTGATTGACAAGGGAGTTCTCCATGATTTTCAAAAATCAACAATAGTAATAGACTCCAGTGTTTCCATGATGTGTCATAGCATGGGGTAATAGTATCAGTGTCTCATGATGATGCAGATAGTGGAAATGTTTGTGGAAAGGTGCCTATTGTTCCAGTAGTTGAGGTCTAAGAACGGTGTTCCTCGTTTTTTGTTGAATCCCCTAGATTTCCTAATTGGATGTGGGACAAAATATCAACGGCTTTTATTATAGGATTAACCTGGGATCAGAGTTGATGCGATGTAGTATTTTTAATAGTCCTTTGGCTGAAATAATTGTCTAACTTCATAGAAATTAAAGAGTTCGGTGCAGTGGATGCCATATGACATAGCTATGTGGATGAGGTGGTGCAGATGAATAGAGTTTTGAGATCCATTATCTCATATCAGGATACATGTTTTACCTCATGAGTGTAGTGGGTATTACAGCATGCTTTGGGCACTTAGTTACACCTCATCATTACTATCCACCTTCAGAAAAATGCGTAGACATAGAAGACCATCCATACATTGGAATATATGTTGTGAGCATGAATATTTTATTATGGTTGGTATTGGGTGTCACAGTTTCCCTTCATATTGTTTTCTTACAATAATAGCTATCACTATAACATTGAAATGGTTCTGTTAGAAGCATTATACAGAAGGCCATGTTGTCCACCTTTGTTCTAGATAGAAGTAGGGGTGGTAGTTATTATTATACCCAACGTGGTGAAAATAAAAATTTATAAGCTTCATCTCATTTGTGAGTGGATGGACGTATCACAAGACAAGAATATGTTGTGTGTCGATTATAGGTGGAGGCCCTTGGAGTTTGAGGTTGGGGACCATGTGTCCTTTAAGGATTCCCCTCAACATGGTGATTATAGTTTTGGCTAAGGGAGAAAGATTTCTCATTGATTCATAGGACCCTTCTAGGGGTTGGTCCGGGTTGGCGAGTTTCTATAACAATTGGTGTTGCCTCCATAGATTGAGAGTATCGACGAATTCTTTCATGTCTCCCTTCTTTTCTGGTATCTCCACGATGACTCCATGTCATTTACTTGGGAGAGTTGGATATCATTGATGAAATAATATTTGTGGAGTACCCAGTGGAGGTACAGGAACATCGAGGGATGGTTCTTCATGAATATAACATTCCATTGGTTCAAGTGTTTTGGAGGCATGATGTCATGGAGGGTTGTTCATGGGAGTGATAACACATATGTGTGCCCAGTACCCACAGTTTTTTTTGAGTTTTTCTTGTTTTCATATCTTATTATATAATGATTGAGCCGTGTTTATGATATTTGTTGGTTCCTTGTTATATAATGTAGGACAATGTATTATCATTTCAAAATAGGGAGATCAAATTCATATTCTATAGATTTTAATTGAGATGCAATTAAACCCATGCTGGTTACTTAGTTCCGCCTAGAACCTATATCATCATGACTAAGAGGAATAAATTCCATAATTCCTGTTCTTGTAAAGGTGGTTCATGTATGGGGTATCTTTTGGAAGATTGGGTTAAAAATGTGGGATGATGTGTTCTTGGATGTTGGGGGTTCACATAGGATTTCGAACAACACATGGTGGTTTATCCGTGAGAGGTATCATACATGGTGGTTGTTTATAACCCTCCTTATTTTAGGGTTGGTGTTGATTTCTCAAGGGTGAGAATAGTTTTAAAGGAACCTAATTCAATGGATTAGAACTCCCCAATATATTACAATATTAAAATCCGGTGTTTGGATTGTTCTAGGAAACAATGGAAGCTCATTTCTTGAGTATTCCAAAATTCTAGTTTTTCGTCGGTTGAACCGGTCGGTGACTTCACATTGGTAGGTCAGGGCATCGATAGGTTAGCGATATGATAGGTCATTTCTTTAGTAGGTGAGAGAATTGGTTGTTTGGGCATCAGTAGTTCATGGATTTGGTATGTCAATGCATTGGTAGGTCATGGACTAAGTAGGTTAGGGCCTCAGTAGGTTAGTGTGTCTTTAGTTCAAGGAGTCAGATAGTCGGGCATCGGTGGGTCAAGAATCGGAAGGTAAGGTGTTATTAGGTCTGGCATTAGTAGCTCTAGCATTGATGAATCGTTTTAGTGAGTCAATAATTGGGGAGTAACGACTGTGTATTGCTGTTGGTGGATCACGTCGGGGACTCCCTCTTAGGGTGTCGCCATCAGTGACTCATGTCGGTGAGTCACCTATTGTTGATTCATTACCCAAATTTTCTAATTCATTCCCATTTTCACCCTTCTAACATTTTATTTGACATAAATCATGTTTAAAATGTTGTTTGAGAATCTTTAAAGGAATTTAAAAGAATATTAATTATATATTTAACATCTTAACACTTCATGTGATTTACAATAGTCAAACCACACTATCTCAACCATGATCCAACTTTAATTTCCCATGAAACCATTTCCCTTCTATTGATATTGGATATATCTCTTCTACGATGATATCATATATTCCTAGTTTTTTTTTCACTTGGTGTGCCCAATGCCTTTCTTCCTAGTGGAGTCATGTGTTGTGGCATGGCCTTCAGATCCAGATTTCCATTTTATTCTATCCTGGTACCCTTGTACACATGTGCTTTTGGTGCTAGGATGAGTTTCTAATTGTCTATTCTTTGACATAGGGATTTCATCATCTTTCTTGAAATTGTGTATCATCATGGGTGATTAAAGTCATGGATCATTGAGAATATAGTCGAATCCAAATCCTATCTTGTGGTGTTATGAAGATGAAAAGACCTACTATGATGATATATTTGTCTACTGGGGTAATAAATGTGTCGACACAAATATGATGATTATTAATTTGTGTCTTTATATGTTATATTTGATCAATGATCTCAATTGTGTTGGCAGTGGGCCATATAAAAATCATGGTCATTGGTGGTGTTTATTTTCACACTAGGCCAATGAATACATGTGGTTAAAATTATGTTGGACTATTTAGAACATGATAACATGATGAATCATGTATATCTTGTTAATTAAATGGATTCCCCAGGATTGAACAAGTTCTGTGTTCACCCCTGAATCATCAAGTGGAAATAATGAATGATGGTTGCAAGATATGAATACAACATGATGTTTGGTGAGAATGCGTGCTTTGTATGGTTCTTATCTACCATGTTTTCGTGCCGCCCTTGTGGTGGAATGGTTGGGTGTGTGGTGGTACAGTTGGAATAATACCAACAATGTAATTGAATCTCATGTTATTAGATTGGGGGATTATGGAATTCATGAACATCTTGAACAATGGGTCTACATATGGGATGTGTAATGGTTGTTGGTTATGGTTTGTATTTACAATGGATCTACAACCCAATTGAGGTTTGTTTTTATTGTGTAATTTTCTACTTTTCATACAGTGGGGCTACCAATGATTGTCAGGGAGTGATTATTTTAATGAAGAATACTGTTTCCTCACATGGGCATTTGACCAAGCGTTTCTAGACACTAGTATATTATGAATGGGAGTTAATGTGTATTATTTAACCTTGTCCTTATTTCTCTATTTGGACTTGGCAGTGGTTGGTGTGATTAAATCGTCCTTATAATGTGTGCATTGTTTGGTAGCATCCTGGTTATGGATCAAATCAAAAAAAAATAATGACATAATAAAGATTGAATTGGATTGGGTTGTGAATTATGTTTTTGGCTAGTTGTGGTTATGCATTATAAGTGTCACCAATGGAATATTTTTATGGGCTGGTTGTTGTTCGGAAACCTATAGGTTGGGATGAGTGTTTGATACCTATATTTACATACATGTACTTACTTGTGATTTATTTATGCACCCCACCCCTGATGATAACTACTTACTGAACACCCCCATTGTTATGGGGGGAGGGTGTCCTTCTCCATCATCCTAGTTGAAGGATGGATGAATTATTATTTTCTAATCTCATATCCCACTTCTAGGAATTTTTATCCCAAGATTCTTATGGTAGGTTCTGGTGTGATTGTGAGGACTAGGTGTTAGTGGGAATAGTGTTTTTTACTTGTGTCTTTCGAATAAGAGGTCTTATTCACTCCAAGGTGTCTCAATGATGAGGATGTGGTTTTAAGGACCATGTGTCTGTAGATGGGACTCATTGTGGTTTTAGGAATGGTGTATTCGGGCGGGTGTGGTATGGTTCCTAGGGTTGTAAGGACATGTTGTTAAAATGTGGCTTATGTACGAGCGTGGTAGCATTAAGATGTACACCATTAGGGATGAGCAGTTAACCGGTGGTATAAGGCCCCAACATTAAAAATTAAGAAATCATGGGTTCTTTCATGAATTAACATTAAGGATCTTCTAAGGTCTATAGTTATAGAGAATTAGATCACAAATCATGCATTAAATTCCACATTTAAACAAGGTTGTTACATCAAACATAGTATTCATTTTTTTTCTACCAAAGGAAACTTATTTAAAATAAAACATGTTTTCTTTCAGGACACATCCTCTACACTATCATCAAATCATGTACTTTTCCCGTGACTTATGAATAAAATTTCAAAAACATTGGATGATCATAAATAGCTCCGTAAGGGATAGAAAAATACGGAAAGAAAACATTAGTCTATATATACATAAGAATCAATGAAATCATACTTTACTCATAAAACATAGGCACATTAACATACCTCCTGAAATCATTAGATTTATGAATAACTCATTGAAATTATAAGACATAAAGGTAACAAGAGGCATTCATAATATTATTACATATGGAGTAACCCTCATCATTTCCTTTGGAATACCCATCATAGTATATTACCTAAATCTCTTCAAAGAAACCTTAGTGTTTAACTCCTTCCCATTACCCAATGCATTGGAGAGCTATCTCGGGCTCACCCGCACTTATTTTATCATGGAACCACCTGTCATCAAAAACAAATCCCAAGAACCATAACAAAATCGTATCACATAAACGATGCATAATGGAATAAAAAAATTTCCACATTTCAATAAAAAGATATCAATACAACACATTGATATAATCAAAACATTATCAAAACCATTTTCATCACCAAAATTAAATTAAATTAAAACATGGTATTTAGTTTTATTTTAAAAAAAAGTTAGGGCTTGTAGAGGAAGCCGAAACTGAAATAATGGTCACGGTGGCAGAGATATCATTGTCGCCGCATACGTAATACCAAAACTTCCCCTTTTTTCGTTTAGTAAAACGCTTCATGGAAAAATATTCCTTCCGAATGATATTAAAATTAAAAATATTTTATTATAAAACTAATAAAATAAGGTCGTATATAAATTTTAGTATGCCTCAACGAAATGAGAATGAGACGGTGTCCCTTAAATCATCTCTGACTTATCTTGTTCACTTCTTCATTTTCCTGAATAATAAACTCTGGTCAATTTATTATTGCCTAAGTAATTACTTTAATGTTTACTATTCAATTCATATAACATATTATCAAGTTATAATAATTAGTAAATTATGTGATTTCATATCATACATTTTGCCGATGTTCGGTACAGGAGTCAAAAAAACTAGTTTGAAGTGAATTGACCATGTAGTTCTAATTACATCATATCTGGAATGGTTTTAATGTTTTAAATATATTATATATCCTGTATATATGAATTTAATAATATTGCATAATTTCTAGAGATTATAAATGAAATGTATCATTCATGGTGACGGTAGGTCATACGTACGCATGAACACTACTTTCATTTTTTGTCTTATTAATGGACTTTAAAACAAAATGAGACATAGATATATTATATTTATAGTATTATATATATGTTAAATAGGTAACATAAGAACATTAATTACATTCTTTATAATTTCCAGGTTAGGCCTGAACAAGTCACATCACTTGAGGGGGCGGTAGTCCAAACTCCCTCATATGAAATTATCGCATTATCATAACATGAAAAGCCTAAAGTTATGTTTTAAATATAGAATAAAAAATCATAGAGAAGACATAAATATAATATATATCATATATAAATACAGTGACATCATAATATCCACCATGAATGGTGTTAAAAGAAGATTGAACAATCATCATTTCGTGAGACAGTAATTCGCAACCCATAGAAATAGTATGTCCTTTAACCATTTTACAGAGGTGTGTGTAATTGTAGGTAGAATACTTATAATAAAAACATCCTAGTATATTGAGGATACTGGTGTTATTATGGGATCAAATTATAAGAATATTGTGGTTAGTGGAGAAGGAAAATAAAAGAAAGAAACTTGAGAGAAGACATTTCCTCTAAATCGGGTAACTTCTTTTGACTTGAGGCAATGGCTCCCTTGAAAATAATTCTGTAAAAAGTGAAGCTTCTAGGAGGAAGATAGGGATGTGGAGAGGTAATATGATAAGAGGTTAGATGAACCAAAGGCTTCAGAGGTGTTGTCATAGGGGTAGAGGTGGTTCCTTTAATAAGAGGGAGGGTCACTTTTGTAAAGTCTTGAAATGTTACTTTATTATAAAATAGTGTTGGGATTTTAAAGCTCCAACAATGATATATTTTGAGGAGAAGGTGATAAGGGGTCGATATCCACCCATAAAATAGGTTTTTGACAAGTTTAAGTCTTATAGTTTACCTTATCTTTTCATTTTATTTAAATCGTTCAATAATGAGGTAATCACTGCATCATCAGGGTGTCATAAATAAATTTATTTACATAATGTCTAAAAATTATAAAAAATATACCATGATGTAGTAAATAATTTTAGATTTACAGTGAATATTTATAGTCTAAGAGATCATTTATGTAAAAAAAATTTAAATTGTTTTTCTTAGGTGTTACATTGTTTGGTTATATTTTCCTTTCTTTAAAAAATTAACACGGTAAAAGGTCACTATCACACAAAAGTGATTACATGGGGTCCCTAAGTTGGAACCAGGAATCAAATGGTCAGCCATGACACAACCAAAAAGATTTTGGACACAAGTTGGGGTGATTTTATATTATTATGATATTATCTTATTACCCTTAACTACCTGATTACTAATGAATCATGATAAATAATGATAATTACCGTCGTTACTATTCATAATGTCCAAAAAACAAAAGAGTCTTAATTAAATAATTTGGACGTTATGATTCCAACTATTGAATCCATTTTACCAAATTCCAAACACATAAATTTCAGTAATTAATTTAAAAATAATTCTCATTGTCAAAACAAATAGCTTTTTTTAGAACCATATCTTTCAAAAGATTGACTATTGTTTATGTCCAATTTTAAAGTGAAATTAATTATAATGACCACCATTGGATTCAATAGAAAAAATATATTCTAATTACACATTAAAAAAATTCAAAAAATTTCCTAACCACATATTAAATTAGATGAAAAGGCAGTTTTGAAGTAAATGCAGTATTTTTCACTATTCATTAATAAATGAACATTGTCATAAAAATACAAAAAATTTACCCCAAGTAAATTTTAATGTCCCAATTCTAATTAATTAGTTTATTTTGACAAATAGAGCTTATAAAATTTTTAAAAGTTAGTTTTAAAAATGTTTTTCCATCAAAAGGAGGTAAATCAACCTTTTAAAAATATTAGAGTATTTTATGCCAAATATTGGATTTATTCTCATTTTAAACCCCTAAAACACCATATAATTCATAAATAGACATAGATATGAAAATATATTATTCTTTACTTACTTTTGATGTTATATCCTTCCCCCGTTTATGAAATTGTGTCCCACCATTTATTTACTTATCGAATAAGTTGGGGTATTTATCACTTATTGCATTTTCGGATTCCCATGTTTCCTCTTCAATCATGTGGTTTTTCCACAAAAACATTACATGATGAATCACCTTATTCTGAAAAACATGCTCCCTATGGTAAATTATTGGGATATGTTGTTCCTTGTATGATAGATTCTCTCCCAACTGAACAACCACTAGACTAGAAACATGAGATGGATCTGGCATGTACTTCCATAACATTGAAACATGAAAAACATTTTGTACCTGAGATAAATTCGGAGGTAAAGCCACTAGGTATTGAATTGATCCAACACTCTCCAGAATTTCATAGGGTCTAATAAACCTTGGACTCAACTTTTCATTCTTACATTATCACATCACACTTTTCCGTGGTGAAACATTGAGTAAAACACGATCACCTACCTCAAAAAAGAGATCCTTCCTCCTATTGTCCATATAACTTTTCTTCCTACTCTAAGATGTTCTCATGTGTTTCTGTATCATCTGGACTTTTTCTGCCAATGCTACAACGAATTATAGTCCCATCAACTTCCATTCAACTACATCATCCCAAAAATCTAGAGTTTGACACCGCTTCCCATATAATTCCTCAAATGTTTCCATCTGTATACTAGAATGAAAACTGTTATTATAAGAAAACTCAACCAATGAAATATGATGGCCCCAATATCCCTGATAATCCATCGAACAAGAACGTATCATATCCTCCAATGTATGAATTTTTCATTCTGACTTCCCATCTGATTGAGGTTGAGAAGGTATACTAAAATTTAATTCATTACACAATGACTTATGAAGGCCTTTCCAAATGTTAGAAGTAAACCTGGGATCACGATCAGATCCAATAGAGAGGGGAACTCTGTGTAACTTGACTATCTATTTAAGATTCCGATGAGAAAGTTGATCTAGGGAAAAAGTATCACGTATAGAAAGGAAATGAGTATATTTAGTCATGCGATAAACATTAAATAATATTTCATTATTACCTCAAGGTGTCTTCAGTAATCCCACAATGAAGTCCGTGGACATATTCTCCCATTTACACTCTAGAACTTGTAATGGTTGAAGTATCCATTTTGGTAACAATCACTCTGCCTTAAACTGTTGACAAGTCAAACACTTCCCAGTAAAATCAGCAATATGTCTTTTCATTCCATCCCACCTGTAATACTCCTGCAGATCTATGTACATCTTAGTACTTCTCGGATGAACTATAAATCGAGAACTATGATATTCACATAAAAAGTCTCTATTCACTGGTGAATCACAACGCACACACTATCTCTTCCGAAATTTCAAAACACAATCATTATCAATGTGGAATTCAAGTAACACAACCTTCTCAACCAGCTCTACCTTTTTCTGCAACTCACTAACTTTCTTATGTGCTTACTTATTTCTGTCTGATAGAGAAGATTTCACTAATACCTGAAACAAAAAATAGGAATTTCATGCACCAACAACATCCAATCCAAAATTCATCTAATCCTAAACCAAATTATTATGTTCCAAATGTAACATGGTTAATGAAAAATTACTTTTTTGAATCATGTAATAAGACAATTTATTTATTTTTCATGTGTGGTAGTGAATCATTCAATCACAATCCATGATTAATTCTAGGGATCTCCTCTGTCTCATGTTCAATTGATTCTGTGTGAATATATACAGTAAACCTGTGTGATCCGTATATATTTCACACTTCACACCATACAAATAATTCCTTCTAGTTTCTAAAGTGAAAACAACAACAACTAATTCTAAATCATGTGTTGGGTAATTTATCTCATGAGATTTCAACTGACGTGAAGCATAATCAATTACCTGATCATTCTGTATTAGGATGAAACCTAGTCCTTTCAATGAAGAATCGTTGTAGATAACAAACTTACCATTCCTGGAAGGTAGTTCCAATACTGGATCATTCATCCATCTTTTTATACATTCATGAAAACAATCATCACATTATTTAGTCTAGATAAACATAACACGCTTTCGAGTTAGCTTAGTCAATGGGATGGAGAACAGTGAAAATTTTTATCAAACCTTTGGTAATAGCCTTCTAAACCAAGAAAAATACTATTCTCAGTTACATTTGTGGCTCTTGGCCGTTCTTCAACAACTTTTGTTTTTTCAGGATCAAAAGTTATTCCATCTTTAGAAAGAATGTAACCATGGAAAGAAATTTTTTCCAACCAAAACTCACACTTGCTGAAAATCCCATACAATTTCATTTATTTTAAGGTATGAAAAATAACCCTTAAATGACATTCATGCTCCTATTTATTTTTAGAAAACTACAAAATATAATGAATTAAAATAACCTCAAACATATCCAATAACTCAAGTAAAATTCTATTAATAAGGTGCATGAATACAACATGTGCATTTGTTAACCGAAAAGGCATAACCACAAATTGATAATGGCCATATCATGTACGAAACGTAGTCTTCAGATTATCTGATTCCTTTACCTTTAACTGATGGTACCACGATATCAAGTCAATCTTTGAAAAATACTGAGCTCCCTAGAGTTAATCAAACAAATCATTGATATGAGTCAACGGATATTTGTTCTTAACAGTGATGTTATTCAAGGCTCTATAATAAATGAAAAGTCTCATTTAACCATATTTATTTAACAAATAAGATAGGTGGACACCATGGTGATGTGCTTGGTCGAATGAATCATTTCTCTAGTAAATCATTCAATATCTCCTTAAACTCTAAAAGTTCAATTTGAGCCATTCGATAATGGGGTAATGAAATTGTATTAGCATTAGGAACTAAGTCAACGGTAAATTAAACTTTCTGATCTGGTATTATTCCAGGAAACTCATCAAGAAAAACATCAGGGTACTCATTTACCAATGGCGCATAATTAATCTAAACGGTTCCTTTGTTTTCAACAATATGTGCAAGGTAACATTCATTTCCATATTTTAAAAGTTTCTTGACCTCTTGGTTTGTACCAATAGTAAGGGTTCAATCTTGTACCCAAACTGAAAGTCTTTCTGAAAAGAAACATATTTGGCTATATCTTCAATCATAGCATGGTAAACAGAGAGTGAATCCATACCCAGGATAACATCAAACTCTACTTGAGGTAAAAAAATAAGGTTTTCAAGTATATTCTATACATGAATAAGTATAATAAGATTCTTATAAATTATTTTTGCCTCAACATTTCCCATAGGTGTTTTTACCAGAAGTTCTTGATTCATTTCTTGAGATGGAATTCCAAATTTATTAGAAATTTTTTTAGAGATTAATGAATGTGTAGACCCTGAATCAAAAAACACATTGGGAAAATCGGTAAAAACAAACAAAGTACCTGATACCACTTCATTTAATGGCCCTACATCTGCTGAAGTAGTTGCAAAGGATTTCACCACACCTTTTTTCGTTCAGTCTGACTACCTCCCATCATTCGAGCTCTTTGTCTAACACTCATTTTCATAATGACCCATATCATTCCACTTGAATCATTTCACTAACTGTAAATAAAATTTTGTCTTATCATTACCCTAATCATTTCCAGTGCAATCACGAGCCATATGTCCCATCTTACCACATCAGAAGCACTTTCCAAAATTCAAAAGACATTCCCCGACATCTTTTTTTAACCATATTTATCACAAACAACAAACTTAGTTTTATTACCATCAAAACTTTTTAAAGGATTCTTCCCTTTCTCCTGCCACCTCGATCTCTTCTTATATTGGTTTTCATAGAACACTTGATCATCGAAAAAACCCATTTCCACCTTCTCAGCACATCTAAAAATATTTTCATAACTTTTGAACTCATGAGAAGATAATTCCCTTCGATATTTTTGCTTTAATCCTGAGTAAAAATGATTTATTTTACTAACAAGGTCTCTGATAAAATTTGGAGACTACCTTGCCTATAGAGTGAAATTAATTTCATAAGCAGCCACTAAGTCTTCTAATTGCCTCAATTCCATGAATTATTTTTCCATCCAAAGTCGAAAAGACTTAGAAAAATATTTCTCAAGAAAATACCTTTGAATTCATCCCAGTCAAGAGAAACATTCACATCAGAGTCCCTAAATTTTTTAACCATCGACCACCACTGATCTTCTTCAGTCTCCAAATGGTAAATAGCAAGACTAACCTTTTGATTGTATGAATACTCAAAGACATTGAAAATATTTTCCAGTACATTCATCCACCCTTCAGCTAAAACAGGGTTAGATGATCCTCTGAATGATGGGGGATGTTGCCTCTTGAAATGTTCCAGCACTGACATGTTCCTCTACGGTTGATCTGGAAGATCTCATGCATGGATACCACCAACAATTACCTCTTGAGTCAACTTCACTATTACTACAACAAGCTATTCCATTCCAATTCCGACCATCTCAGGATGTGGATAAGGAAGGTCATTTCCTTCGGTATGCCTTCCTAGCACTGCTTCCATATTTCCTATGTGGAAACCCATTCTGAACAAACATGTCTTATATGAAGTAACAAGGTAATCTTAAAATGCTATATCATTTCAATTTGACTATAATTTGGAAAAAAATATTTTTGGATAATCATTTAATAGAATTTTAACTCATAAGGTTATCTAATCCAACCTCAGATACCAATTATAAGGCCCCAACCTTAAGCATTACTTAATCATCTATTACTTCTAGAATTCACAATGAGGATATTTTCATGTTTAGAGTATTAGAGAATTAGATCATAAATCATGCATTACATTCCATATTAAAAAAATGTGGTTACATCAAAGACAATATTCATTTTTTTTCTACCAAAAAAATATATTTAAATTAAAACATTGAATCTTTCGTGACACTTCCTCGACACTATCATCACATCATTTACTTTTCCATTGACCTGTGAAAAACCTTTCAAAAACATCGGATTATAATAAAAATCGCAGTAAGGGATATTAAAATATTGAAGGAAAACATTAGTCCATGTTTACATAAGAATCAACGAAATCATACTTTACTAATAAAACATAAGCACTTTAGAATACCACATGAAATAATAAGATTTATGAATAACTCATAGAAATAATAATACATAAATGTAACTTGAGTCCTTCATAACATTTTTACGTAGGGAGTAACACTCATGGTTACATTTGGAATACCCATCATAGTATATTCCCTAAATCTCTTCCGAGAAACCTTAGAGTTTAACTCCTTCGCGTTACCCAATGGATTGGAGAGCTATCTCGAGATCACCCGACCATAGTTTATCATGGAACCAACTGACTTCATAAACAATTCGCATGAATCATGACATAATCGTATCACATAAAACATGCATAATGAAACCAAAATATTTCCACATTTCAATCACAAGATAAAAATACAACAAATTGATATAATCACAAAATTATCAAAACCATTTTCAATACCAAAATAAAAGAAAAGTAGAATGTGGTATTTATTTTTCATTTAAAAATGTTATGTATTGTAGAGGAAGACGAAACACAAATAATGGTCACGGTGGTGAAGAAGTCATTGTCACCACATACCTAAGACAAAAACATTCCTTTTTGTCATTTAGTAAAATGATTCATGTAAAAGATTCACTTTTGATGAAATTAAAAGTAATAAGGGTTTATTATACAACTAATAAATGAAGGTCTTATATAAATTGACGTATGACATAATAAAAGGAGATTGAGACGAAGTCCCTTACCTCATGTCCGACTTGTCTTATTCGTTTCTTTATATTCCTGAATTATAATATTTGGTCAATTTATAATTTTTTAATGACATAATGTAAATTTTATTATTAAATTCATATCATATATTATCTTGTTATAATAATTAGTTAGTTATGTGAGTTCATATCATACATTTTTTCGATGTTCAGTACATGAGTCAAAAATAAACTTCTTTAAAGATAATTGTCCATGTAGTTATAATTACATAATCTATGGAATTGTGTTCATGATTTAAATATCATATATATCTATTATATATATATTTAATAATATTTCATAATGTTGGGAGATAGAAAATCCAATGTACCGTTCATGGAGACGGTAGGTCGTACGTACGCATGAACACTACATTCGTTTTTTGTCATATTGATGGACTTTAAAACTAAATGAGACATAGATGTATTATAATTACAGTATAATATATATATTTTGTAGGTAAGATATGTTAATTAATTACATTCTTTATAAATTCCATGTTTGGAATGAATGAGTCACATCACTTGAGGGGGTGGTAGGCCACACTTCCTCGTTTGAAATTGTCGCATTTGCAAAACATGAAAAGAATAAAGGTATGATTTAAATATAAAATACAAAAGCATACACATGAAATAAATATAATATATATCATATATAAACAATGTTACATCAAAATGGACACCATGAAAGGTGTTAAAATAATATTGAACAATCATCGTTTCGTGAGGTAGTAATTCACCACCCACAAAAACAGTATGTTCTTTAACCATTAGACAGAGGTGTGAGTAAGTATAGGTTGAATCCATATCATAACAAAATACTAGTATATTTATGATACCGAGGTTATTATGGTATCAATTAATAAGAATATGGTTGTGTGTGAAGAAGGAAAATAATAGAAAGAAACTCGAGAGGAGACATTACCGCGAAATCAGATAACTTCTTTTGATTTGAGGCAAAGGCTCTCTTGAAAAGAATTATTCCAAAAGTGAGGCTTCTTGGAAGATGATAGTGATTTGGAGAGATAATATGAGTAGAGGTAGGATGAGCTAAGGGTTTGAGAGGTGTGGGTAAGGGGGTATAGGTGGGGTCCATTTATATGACGGAGGAGGGTCAATTTTGGAAAGTCTTGAAATGTTACCTTATTATAAAATGGTTTTTGGATTTTAAAGGTCCTAAAATGATATAATTCCTGGATAATGTGATAAAAGTAAGAAATCAAAACATACTATAGGTCTTAGACAAGTGTTAGAAATAGATTTTTCCTTATATTTTCATTTTATTTAAATCATTCGTTAATGAGGTAATAACTGGATCATCATTGTGTCATATATAAATTTATTTATTTAATGTCTAAAAATTATAAAAAAACACCATGATGTAGGAAAGATGATTAGATTTCCAATTACTATATACAGTATAATATATCATTTATATAAACAAAATTAAAATTTTTTAACTTAGGGGTTACATAGTTTTGTTATATTTTCATTTCATTAAAAAAATAATATGATAAAAGGCCACTATCACACAAAAGTGATTCCATTAGGTCCCTAAGTTGGAACATGGAATTCAATGGTCGGCCATGACACAAAAAAGAGGATTTTGGACACATTTTGGGGACATTTTATATTATTATGATATTATTTTATTAGAACTAACTACTAGATTACTAATTAATAACGATAATTAAAGATAATTACAATCGTTACTATTCATAATGTACAAAAACAAAAGAGTCTTAATTACATAATCTGTAATTTTTTCTTCCAAATATGGAATAAATTTTACCAAATTCCAAACACAAAAAATTCAGTAATTAATTTAATAATAATTCTCGTTGTCAAAACAATTAGCGTGTTTTTAATTACAATATCTATCAAAAGATTCACAATTGTTTATGTCCAATTACAATGTGATATTAATTATAATGACCATAATTGGATTACATGGTAAAATTATATTCTAATTACACATTAAAACCAATTAAAAAGATAATATAACCATATAACTAAATTATATGAAAAAGTTGTATTGAAGTAAAATGCAGTATTTTTCACTATTCATTAAAAAAATGAACATTGTCAGAAAAATACCAAAACATTATCCAAAGTAAATTTCAATTACCCAATTATAATGAATAAGTTTATATTGTTAAATACATCTTATAGAATTGTCAACAGATTTATTTAAAAAAGGTTTTCCATCAAAAGGTGGTAAAACAATCTTTTACAAATATTAGAGTATTCTATGCCTATGATTGGATTTATATTCATTTTAAGCCTCTATAAAACTATGTAATTCATAAATATACATAGATATTAAAATCTATTATTATTTTCATACTTGGGCTGTTACAGGTGAGATTTGGTGTTGGGTTCCCAAATACCGATGTGATTACAATAATAAATTAATTAACTTGTGTTATTTGGTTATCTTTCCTTTGGCGTGTTTTGGGTGGATAATATACCTTGTTAGCTGCTTTGGTTTCTGTTGTTTCTCACAAGGGTGTTTGTATGCCTCTCCCACTTATGCACGAGTGGATTTGGATTTTCTTAATAAGTATTCATTTATCATCACACAATGTATATAAATATATTTTCATGTTTCTTGGGATATTATGTGGACCGTTATAGACTATACTAAATCGAGCTTCGGGATAATAGCTATGCCGCTACATATCTCTTATCTTTTAGTATTTTCATTGGATTTTGTCACTATATTTCTAGAGTGTTTCTTTAAAAATTCTTGTGGGATAGATTTTTTCTTCGTATATATGTATATATATGTATATCATATAGTTGTTTTATGGCTAATAAATCTTGTCTCCCAATATTGGTTAGTGTAAAACTGTAATGCCTCCTTTTTTTGAGATTTTAATACCATTTTCGTTGTTCTTTAACACCAAGAAAACTAGAGGAGGGACTTGAGGGGTAATTATCTCTTTTTCCTCATGATCAATGAATTTCATGACACCTTCTCATATATTCCCCCGTTTTCCTGAAGTAGAGTTGTGATAGTAATTCATGGGCTTCCCAAATAGTAACTTTATTCTATATGTTCGTATATTTTATATTCATTTGGTTCATAGATCATCAAACACTATTCCAATTTCTCCACACAAATGTATCACAGAATGATCTATTTCGTATAATTAAAAAAAATATAAATATAATTAATTATTCATGCCTAAAAAATAGTTTCAGATATGTGGGTTCTCTATCTTACAGTTCACATAATAGTGTGTACATAGTATCAGATTGACCTCGTGAAAACCTAAATCATGTTCCCATATATCCTCCAGGAATGAAATTGTAGGAATATATTTGTTATTTTTTCTAAACGATTTCACAATCGTGAAATATTTTTTATTTTTACATTTTTTCACATTTATCAAAGGAATTTTCATAAACTAGGAATGGATTTCCATATCTTGTTCTTTTTACCCTTTTCAAGTGTGTTAAAAAAAATTCAATCCTGGGGAATCTCCATTTCCCCATGTAATTTTAATGATATATGTAATTCCACACTATGAAATAGAAATTTTTTTCAACTCTATTGTTCATCATAAAAATGATCAACTCTCACTAATTATAGTAGAAAACTCATCCATATTTATTCTCCTTTTATAAATGATTTTCTCTCAATTGAATCGGTATTTCATTATGCATAATAGAGCATCAAAAATAATCTAATAATCTTATTGAATCGTAATACTTTTGAACCCTATATATTTTTTTGTTTTAATCGTCACATGAACTATGTTAAACAAGTAATAAATAAATAATTTAATTCATGAGAAAACCACTCAATAAATAATAAATTATCCTTTACTTCATAGATTTAAAAAATATAAACTCATCCCTGAACTCAAATAATTAAAAATACTCTTTCTTCTACATATATATTCTTCATTATTATCTTCTTCAGATATCTATATGAATTCAAGACCGACATTTCCTTCACAGAGGTTCATAGCATTATCAACACATAATCTATGACTTATAATAAGAATATAGGCCTTAATATTTACCAATATTGGTTAGGTAATCAAAATACTAAATATCAATCCCACCAACACTAGGAGCTATAAATCGATTATTGGGCTCAGTCAAATGACCTAGATTTATCTGATCAGATGGGCATGACATATCTGTAATATTTAAATGAATATGAAAATAATATCACATTATATATCACACATTATACTTCTATAATATCAATATATCAAATTTAAACAATCTTGTGTTCTCAAACATTTTGATCAATGGTACTAATGTTGACACTAGGAAGCACAACCTAAAAAATACCACCATGTTGTTGTTCAATGGATCATGGTGGCTTCGGTCACCCATGAGTGTAATTAATGCTATAATTTGTTTGAAAAATTAGTTATATTCATGTCTATTCTCTTACATATTATGGGTTTGATAATGTTATTCTACTCCCATACATGTTTGAAGTCTCCCTTCAATAATTTGTGGGTGAGAAAGAAACTATATCATGTGGTTTTATATATTTTTAGTGAGGTCAATTAGATATAACAGATAGGAATTTCTAAATATAGTAATCATTACACTGAACATTTAGTTAATTCCAGATAAAAAGTATCATTATATTTCATGGACTTCAACTTCATTTAATCATTTTTTTAAATTATGTGAAATCCTATTTAAATTTTATCATTCGATGTAATAGTTTTCCATAATGGAAATATTTTATATGATGTATATTATTTCTACACTTTTCTCAACTTCATATCCTCTTATAAAAACAAAAATATATTGATCTTTTATTGAAAAAAAAATTAAATTCCATTTTCATTAGGTTCAAAAATCCTCTCATATGATTTTGTCAATACCAATTCTAATTCACCCAGTCAATATTAGAAATACATTCCTCTTTTATCCGCCCTATATGGAAAATAAATATGTAGGCATGTTTTCGGGTTCTCATAAAATCTTATCAAGGTTTACATATAATCATTATAATTATATAATTAGTGAACATTATTTCATAATTGAATGATATCTTATAAATCAAATATATGACAATTTGGGAAAACTAGTGAATGATAAAGGTTATGTAACTATATATCAGTGTTAGCCCAAAGTAATATTTATCTTTGATATAATCCAAAATGACATTCACCTTACTATTTCATGGGATATATAATTTCTTAATATATATTCTACACACATCATAACACATAAAAACATTTTATGCTAATAAATATTACTCCCCATGGAACATAATATAAAAATGATCCATCAAACCTAGTTTAGAAATAATTTTGTATGATCAAGGAAGTGTTTTGAGGGTCATTGAAAGACTTTAGTAATAGTGATACAACCCCTTTAAGAATATACACATTCATCGCCATTGGAAGTGATGAAGTCAATGTTGATCTAATATTCCACACAAATTCAATATATTATTTTTCAGATAATAATCATTACTGGAATAAGGAGGTCATTCAATGATTCACATTGAGAGTGATATGGTCAAGATTTTCCAAAAAAGAAAATTATTCATTCATGAAATAGTTAACATCATGGTATATTTTTCTTCAAAAATCCAATTTAGTTTACTAAAGTGTGGCATGGTTTTCCTCTAAAACCTTTTTCCCCATGAAATAACATGCATCATTATAAGATATATTTTCTTCTTATTATAAATGATTAAAAATAATAATTTATTTCCATTATGTCTAGTTAGTTTTCCAAATATACCTAAAAAATCATGATATTTGATGATATTTCATTATATGATGTTTAGAAAAAATTGGTTATTTTTTAAATCTAATGAATTCTTCTAACTAAATTTGGTATAAAAATTATTCCCTTTTTCAGTAAATTTCTATTATAATAAGAATTAAATTAAAAAATTATCTGATATATTTTAAATAATTAGATCATTCTTCTTTATTACATTATGTAACCTTCCTATAATTTTTTTCATGTATGATTTAGAATAATAGCCCCATTTTCCATGTCATTAAAATATTTTCATCAAATAATTGAATATATTCTGTGAAGAAACAAATTTCAATTTCATTGTAAAAAACATCTAAATTATAAAATGTTCCATTCTTATTATAATTATCTACTTCATTTCATTTGATAATTTAACCCCATTGATATGTGAAAAATAATAAAAAGTTGCATATTATTCCATAAATCAAAGGCTTTATGTAAAAATTTACATCAAAATCAATTAGAACCCTCTAATTTTGTTGTTCCCTAATTAATGACATTTTTATCAATAAATTACATGCTCTTTAGATATTAGCATGCAATGATTTTTCAACCGTAATGTATAAGCTCATTTTTAAAATTCATTGGGCTTATCAAAATAAACACCAATCCATATTCATCCTGAATTTCGGTTATAATATTCACCAAAACATGTGAAGCAAATTCATTAGTGGAATATTGGGAAATAATTTATACCTTCTTTTTTCTAGTCTTTGTATTTTATCTATATGATTTAGATTGAATATTCACTACATTATCAATGTCATATCTAATTATATTCATAGTTTTTTGGATATATGTCATCAAGGATTTGTCTCATTCATTTAATTTTTGTTTTTATCTATTTTTAGATTATTCTCTTCCTACATATTATCATGTTTTTCATTTTCCACCTTTAATGCTTTCATCTAATCAATATCATCATTATCTATCATATTTTAGTTAATTTTTTATTTGTCCCGAATTTTTATTCTTTTCTTCTAGTTGATTTTTTTGATCCGGAAATTGTATATTCTCAGATCATAATTTAGACAAATTATATCTATAATTTTCTTTCTCAACACTGATCATAGAATATTCATGTCTCCTAATATATTAAATGAAGGTTGTATTTTTTTGAACCATTATCTCTTTATTCATACCATACCAATGATATATAATATATTTTTGTAGTCATTAAATTTTGACTATAATTTATCACAAATAAATTTTTTCCATTATATATTTTTCATGATTTTTCATATCATATATTAATGTTTTATTTTCTTAATAATAATTCTAAATTTCATCGGAATGATTTATAAGGAAATTTTTCATAAAATATCCAACTTTAAAAAAGATAAAACACATTAAATGATAATTTCATTAAATTTTCCGATTCATATTCTAATACTTTAATAAATAAAGGACATGAATCTTTTATAATGTTCAAATCATACATTATCCTCATAAAAAAATATAATTGTTTAACTATGCATTCCATTAGAATAATAATTTTCATAGTTTTTAAATCCACTTCCTCTTTAACATTATTTTTAAAATATTGAATGATCTTACATCACATAATTGATATGTGTATTTATTAACTAATCTGGATGTATATCTCCAATATCATATAATGAAGAACTATTTTGATTATATATGTTAGTAAACTTATGAATTAATTTATTTAGAATAAATGATTCTTCTAATATATATCCAAAAGAGATTTTATGGTTTACATTCTTATTTAAAAAAGGTAAAGTATTCATCAACAATCCTATAATTATCAATTAAGTTATAATAAAAGATAGCTCTCCGTATATGTATTTTGGATTTTTTTATCATCACATTCCATTCATATGTATTCATGAGTTTATCCATCATATCCGAGTCATTTTTCCCAAAGACATAGTAATCTATTTATCATTAAAGGATGGAAGGAATTACATTTCTGAAAATATATTCTAAACAAAAGGTTATAGAATTTCAGATCCATATACTAAACTAGGATCCCTTATAAATAATTCAAATTAAATGTAGGGATTAGAATATCGATTATAGACATCCTTACAAAATATAGAATAAATAAAATATTTAAGCATTATGTAAAATAAATTTTCAATTTTAGATATTTTAAAAAAATATTCCTAAAAACATAATATTTAAATTTAATCAATGTGAAATTAATTTTAAAAAATTGAGGGTGTTTTCTAGAATAAAAATTAATAGGAAACCAATATAATTATTGGATCAATATTCATATACCGATATCTAATATGGATGAATTTAAAATTACTATTAAGTTAGAAGATTGATATTTGTGAAATTATTAATATTATAAATACATAATATAAAAAATTATATAAGATTAGTTAATAATTATCTATCATAATAAACTTAACCCACTAATATGATCATATTAATATACCATGCTGAATATGAGTTCACTTTAAAAAATATTTTATAATTGTATAAATATTATGATAATATAGTTTTTAGTTATATACAACCATATAAATCATGAAAATATTATGTTATTCAACATCATCTTTAACCATGTCATAATTCATTAAATACTTCCATAGATTTTAGCAGAACTACCTCAAATGAGCCACATTAGTAGAAATATAAATAAAAAAATACGATGTTACACCCCAATCATAAAAAGATATATTAGATTATTTAATTTTCAATTCTATATGATTATTTATGAAGATATGTGGTTTTAAAAAATTCTGAGTTTTAGTATATTTAGGGCATGTCTCATAGAATACAGTTATTGTTTTCCAAACTATGATCCAAACATTATAATTTATTTGAGTTGTTTAAATAAACAATTTCGAGCATTGGCCTTCCAAATTTTTTAATAAAACCATGAATTTTTTATTTTTCCATGTATAGGGGACATGTTTGGGGATGTTTTTTCCAAAACATGAGTGAAACCCATTCATAGTGGAAAAAATCATTAAAATGTTGTAATTTTTAATTTTTTACTCAATTATTTTACCCAAAAATCATCACTGTCTTCCCATGAGAGATATAAAGGCCCAGTAGTCCTCTCTATTTATTCATTTATATTTTATGGTGAATTCATTGAATTTCAATATAAATATAGATTAATTCACCAATGTAAATATTCAATAGAACATTCATACTTATTTCTATTCTATTTTATATATACCGTTCAATCCCAAACATTGTTTTTTGACCTAGGGTTCCTTATTACTTGGTATTAACACTGGTTTCATGGTTTATTTTTTTCAATATTTTGTCACAATGAATACTTTTTCCATCATGAGTTGGATTATCCATTATGGTTTCATAAGAGATGAAATTCATGTTATGTCATCCTTTTCTTGGGAAACTTATTTTGTAACAAATAGTTAATATTGTTTTAATTGTTTTGTTGTGGTATTTTTGGACTACTAAAAAATAAAGTTTTTTCGAAGAGTAGAATATGAAGTTGATTTCCATGATATTTATAATTCCAAATATCTGTTATATATCACTCAGAGGGGGGGGGGATTTTATCCCTTCTTACATTTTCAAATTATTCATTATCAATTCATCTTATACTACTCTTAAAATAGATTGATAACACATTGCGTCTATATTCTATTCTTAACATGCTATTATAATGAAACATAAAATGAACATCAATATTTAGAAGGTTAAACATTAATTCCTACTACTTTTCTTTCTTGTTAGTCCCACATACAAGGATAATCCATTATATCATAATTTAAATAAAAATATTTACTGGTTTCCCTAAAAAATTAAAAATATTTTTTGAAATATTAAATATATTAACTTGGTTTTTGTAGCTCCCATATATGTGTGAGATCCATATGTGGGGGAGGGGTGAATTAGTGATATTTTTTTATTTTTTTAATTCATTTCTTATTAATTCATCATCTATTGCTTGTTAAATCCATTGTTCACTCTTATTATAACTATCATACTATCTTTAAAAAAATATAAATAACAATTCATAAAAAATATGTATTTATATGATTCGACAAAAATACATACACCTTTCCTTATTTTTTATTCCCCCTAAAATTTATTCTAAATTTTATCATAATTGGAATAAAACTTGTAACTTGTAACTCCCCAATATTAAAACCTATATTTACTTTCATTATAATATTCTGTAATTATTTTATGATTATATAACCAATAATTGTTTTCTCTATGATTATATATATACCCCATAAATAATAATATCTCAGAACATTTAACACATCCACACAAAAGCTGAATCTTATTTTTATTCTTATTACACTTTCTCATTGTCTCTTAATATTCCTCCATGATCTTACTAGATCACACATTTTTAGGGACAATTAATGAGCCTTTTTATCTAACTTATATTGCTCATATTTTATGATCACATGTGTATGAATTGTTACACTATTCAAATAATTATGAGGATATTCATAATTATTTTTTTAAGTAACATCCTAATTTAATATTTTTTATATTCTTCCCATAAATTTTTTGGTAATATTTAATGAAAAGAATGCCTTTTTCAAATTTAACTATGTATTCTTTCATTAATTACTTACTTTAATGATATCTTGTGAACATAATTCTTGGTTCATGACATGTGTAGTTATATCCCATATAATTCTCTATTAAATTTTTATGATTATTCTTAGCTATTATTCATTCATAAATTTTTAGGAATCTAATAGTTTCTAAATATTTCATGATCATGATATTATTCAGGTGTTTACTCCATGTATTTAAGATAATTCAAAACCACATTCATAGTTCTCCATACATGAACCAACTACTAGTAATGGGATCCCATAATAGTCGTACCCAATAATGTAACTACTGTTTCATTTAATACATTGTATTTTTAAAATAAAGTGTGTTTTATATCATATCCTTATCCTAAGAACATTTCATTATTGATTCATAAAAACAATTTTTTTACTCAGGAGATCCTTGTACCGATCACAAGATTCATATCCTTTCATTTATGTAATAATTAAATCCAACAATTTTATTTTTCCTAAAAAACAATTTCTTATTTGATCTCTTATCAGATAAATTAATATTTTAATGATGATATCCATGAAAATTACATGTCATGATTCAATACTATTGAATTATACGTTGAAGGAATGAATCATGTGACAATGTTCATCATCATTTGAATGGTTCAAGTAGATGTGTACTATCTTTCATATGGTTAGGGATCATGTATTATCTATTTCAAAGAGAAAAAAGATCCATGGAATGATTGGAGGTTGTAATTGGAGAGAAAAATAGAATCTTAGATGTGTGAAGAACTGCATGGATTCTGTGAAAATTCAATCTATATATTACACACTCTGATGAATACACAAAGTGTAGTCAGCTGATGTGGAAGAAAGGGTTAAAAAATATATTGATTCCACATCATTTGTCTTAGACCACATGGTGTATGACCTTCTAGTTATCTATATAGAGTTCCAACTATATATGTCGAGATATCCATGATGAATGATATGCTATATACATTGGGAGTACATTGGAATGAGAGGGTACACAATAATTTCGATGTATATTCATATATACATGAAATTACATAATGAACATTGTATTGACCATGAGCACACAATCAGGGCCCTGGTGTATGTTACATGGCGTGTGGGTCCCATACACACCATGTATTGTGACACAGACATTGAAACACAAATAAAGGTTAACATGAATAGGATGATTATTGGAACCACACACCATGTGTACCCCTTACAAGTCACTCACTAACATTTTGAATTTAATCCGCCTTTTGTATCTCATTCATCCAAACATGGATTTTTTCTTTTATTTATAAAATCATGAGTATTGTTTTGAAAAATATTTATATAGAGGCTCTAATATTGAAAAATAATCGAGATTCACCATACAGAAGGAGGGTATTTTACATTTTTTTAAACAAGAAAATGCATCAAGTCATTGGGCACAACATTAAGTCACATTCATCTTTCTTCTAATATAACATTGTTGGAAAACCCATCAAGAATATAATTCCCTTCCTAAAAATTTTGTGTGAAAAAGTAAATCATATTGGATATCCAATCAAGGATGATGATCCATTTACCTATCAGTTTCCTTGACAGTTGGCACTGATTCACCCTTACCGCCAGTATGAGTGCAACTGAATCACACTAAAACCAGATATTATTACAATGATTTTGGAAAATCCATATTAACGGATCTGATAAACTCCAATATTTTAATATCCATGGAAGTAACATGTCTGCTTGGACCATAACAAAACTCCACCACATCATCCCAGGATTCCCAAAAAATCACCCTGAAACCTGATGGTCCCGAATTTCCCAAATAGGCCCCATCTATATAACATTTCATCCATCCATTGAAGTGGGATACCATAGAACCTCCATTATGCAACATATCTTATGGAAGGACCATGCAAACATCACCCACATGAAATTCATGAGAACCCTTACCAAGTTGCTATAGTGGTCGTTGATCAAGGAGCTAGCCATTTGAATGGTCACAATGATGTCTGACAGAGTCATGGCTTCATGAAACCATGCATGGAGATGAAAATTATTATTTAGGACCCTCCAAAGAGAGTGTATGAATTCATCATTGGCAACTCGAAGTAGCACGTTCAGTTTCATGGACTGTTGTACACAAAAAAGGGGAATGCATAATCATTAAAATTGAAATAGAGCTGGGGGAATCAGCTCAAATGTGTTGAGAACTGATTTCCACAGTGAGTAAGTAGTATTAAAGGACAAGAATAAATGGTCAACATACTCGTGATGATGGTGATGGAAAACACATGTCAATCATAGATAAATCTTAATACTCTTAATATTATTTTCCCCAAGAATCATGTTTTGAAAATACTCTCCATATCAATGTAAATCTAGATGGATGTAACCTTTTTTTATTCAGATCACCTATAAACTTGTAATCACACTACATCATGTCCTTATATAAAAATGACAGTCCAACACACCACTCAAATATCCTTACCATTACATCCTGGAATCATGATTAAGGAAATCATAGTCATTAATAATTGATGAAATATCTTATGGAGGGTCCCTAATATGCTAAAGATGCTCCTTGATAGAGAGGCTACGGTCAATACGGTGTTCCTCTATGTTAATTCGCTCAACAAGAATGGTTCCAGTCAAATTGGAATTCCATAACTAAAGTGAAGAGTTTAGATTAACAACCCAACCTGAATGCCTCATTATGTTTAAAAAAAAGTGAAATCTAGTCCGTATAGAAGAGTAAAGATAACTATTCTTCCCTAAAGATGGTCCTGAAAGAATCCTATTTCTTTGAAAATACAGAGAGGCAGATTTCATATAAATTTGGTTCTATAGAATGTTGTCCTGCAACACTAGATTGAAACAACTATAGTTTTTGATGCCCACCCCTCCCTTCCTAATAGGCATACAACATTTTCCCCACTTTGTTGTGATGATTTTCCTTTCCATCAAATTTACACGAAAGATTATGTTCCTCGTCATTGAGTTGGGAGTCTTAATGACTGAGGCCTAAAACATGTACATCATTATAGGATACACAATCTATAAAATAATGACATGTTTGACAAGGAAAACATATTTGTATAATAAATGGAATCCCCCAAAGGGCTATCGTGGGTGTCCTCTACAAATTAAGTGGAACCCCCCAACGGAGTTAGGTGTGGGTTATATACGTTTGGAGTGGATCCCCTGGATAGACTATGGTATGGTTCATCTAACTATGAAAGATAACCCCCTCTCACAAATGGGATTAGGTCCCTTATATATCTACGAAGTAGAAACTCCTTATAATACAAGTGGTTGGTGCATCTAAAAAGATATTTTCCCCTCCACTATTTGTCAAATAGGTAATGTTCAGGTTCTCTACATGGTTAATTATTCAGACATTAAATATGATATGCATCACATATGTACATCATAGTGAGTTAGACTATTAGACATGTTTTAGGATGTCATATGTATATACCATTTTCTAACCATATGGGTTTCCTTTCTGATAATATGTATCTATATTGTTGGGTTTTGATTCCCTTATTCTATGGATTGAGATTAGTAATACTATAGTGTCCTCTAGTTTTACATCTCCATTTTTACTATGTCATATTGAGTATTTATATACTCAGCAATGTATGGGACTTTTTTCATGTTTTGCGATTTATGAAGACAATAGAATAATCAGTGATGATTTTAGACAGGCATAGTGATCCTCGAGTTAATTTAACCCATTTGGTGGTCAGGGAATAGATATCTAGGTCAACGCCTTCTCAACGGCCTTCTATTAATGTATTTGTTTATTTAAGACATATTCTCTAGATTGTTATTTATTTTTCAATATATAATTTTGATTAAACAATCACACTATGTTGTACTCCCAAGATGTTGTTACATTCATTGTGTTTACGTTATAGTTTATTTGATTTTATTATTATTCATCTTCAATTATTCATTGAGATGGTTGGGTCCCTGGATACTATTAATTTAGAAAAAAAACCCATATTTCATAGGCATTCTAGTAAAATATTGATGTCCCCTATATTATGGATGTGGGTTTGGGATCATATCGGCCAAGTGTTCCACCAGCTTTGTTTTCTTTGGTTGGTCGAGTCATTATAATCTGACATTGTATATATTTTGAGTTTATTAGTTAATAATAATAGATTATATGCCATTTACCATTTACAATAATTATTTGTGGGATCAAAACTTATAATACAATACACAAAATATACACCAGTTATGCCTCCCATTCATGGCCAACATTAGGCACCACCATGATTATCACGTTTGAATATAATTTCTATGGTTTCCTACCATGTATATATATGGATAGGATCTCACGCTACGTCCTCCTCAATAATATTTCATAATATGAATGTTCATAATTATTTCAAAAGGTTCACTAAACATATTTGGTACTCCTAAAACATTATTCGACGCAGTATCTTCATCAAACAAGTTCAAGAAAGGTCTCCATATACACATTTGAGAATGTGTGGAAAACTATGCATTCCCATATATTTTATAGTGCAATGTTGAGTGATAGTTTTGGGGATATTCCATTCCAAGGTACTCCATATAAATAGATACGACATTGGTAATCTTGGGGATTGTTTTTCTACTATAGCGAACAGAATCCTATCAGTTGGGTCTTTCCATATGAGAGCATATCATTGACAAATTCAGTCATGTAGTTAAGAAAAACAATCACAACATAGAGACAAGGGATCCTCGAAGATGGGAAATTCTATTCAAGTGATAGGTGAGGCCACATTGAACATTATTTCATAACCTTATGTGTAGAGTATGGTGGGAATATATGGGATGAAAAACCAAGGTAGAGTCTCCTCTATGATCATTGACATCCATGACAAGGTCATGGAAACCCCATGGGAGGTGATGTTATTTGAAGGGTAGGTGTGGAAATGTAAATAGAAGATTATAGTGGTGGAAGTTGTTATGAGCTACTTCCATCACCCCAACTAAATGTCCAATTTGAATATTAGGGGGCTAGTAGTCGAGGTTGGGAGAACCTAGAGGATATGGTGGCCTATAACCTAGAATCTCAAATAAGGATTGTAGTTATGAATATTTTTTTATTACATAACTTCATAAATAAATTTATTCATAGTTTCAAGTCATTATATTATATCCTAACGTGTAGTTCCATAGATGTATCTCCATGTTGATTTGTTAAATAATAATTTCTTCCTTGATGTTCCTACACGGAATCCTTTTTTGATATAACTCGTTTCATGACAGTGTGATCTATCATTTGTTGGGGACAGATTCATGTGGGACCTCATGGTCATCCTGATGACATATTATGACAACATCATTTGTATGTATTTGTTGTCTTGTGTACGACCCTATATTGATTATCACAATAGACGATTAGGATTCCATCGACTAATGTGCTGAGATTTTAATTTTTTGTGACAGATATTTTAATGATGGGGTGAGTGGGACATGTGAGATGGAAGGTGAAAAACATCACTCATTTGTTATATATTTTAAACCATGGAAAATTGGTTCATTATGCATATTGGTTCTTTTCTTCATTAGGATTTATAAGTATATTTTTGATGAGGATGTTCTAGGACTAAAACCCTAAAGATGCTTCAATATACTCTATTTTATATCAGATCATCCATACCATACATTGTTTGTTCAGGGGGATGAAACATGTCCTTTTAGAGAAGGTATTTAAGAGAAATAGTGTGTTACTAGGTGAAGCCTTATTTTTATTCGTCAAAAATGTGTACAGGATCTTGTTTTATTTTTTTGTTTAAAAATTTTCGAATTGGGTCATGATAATGAACAACTAACCAATTATTAGTTGTGATGGAACCTTTGGATAGTGGTGAGGTTTACAATGGTTCCAGATGATTGATATTAGTTCTGAATAATTCTAGTTCTCAATTTTGATATTTATATACTGAGATGAAATTAGAATGATTCTACAGAAACATTGAGTTCCTTATAATGCCTTTTCGTGTAATGATTTCTCCCACTTTGTTTATGGATTTAATAAACTATATAATCTATCAACACATGGACTAATTATGGTTGTCATAATATTTTAAATAATGATTTACAATATATAATAGGGGGATCATACAAATAACACAAGTATTGGCTTAAATATACTCAATTTACATGATGTAAATGGAAATGTCACGATGTTCTAGTTTAGATTTGGGTTGTTTAATTTCTAAAGAAGATTCACTTTTATCCTAATGAAGCAACGAAATAGGTGATGATTGGTGTAGGGATTACTAGGGAGACAAAAAATAGTGTGTAACATGTGTACAGTTTTATTATATTGGGTGGTTTTTACATGAGGGTTTGGAGTAATTATTCATCATTATATCACCTTTTATGACACTTTAATGAAAAGGGAATTCATTTTTCTTTTTTCTCATGTTTTAGAGAGCCTTTTAGGATATGATATTGAGAATGAATAGTGTATGAATTTTAAGACTACTGAAGGATTTTGTGGAGTATGTAAAATATTGTGATGCCTTTGGAGAAGTGATCATTTCTGTGTTAATGCAATGGAAGGTCATAGTCACATATGGGTTGAGGAATTTGAGACTCTATGAGGATAACTCTATGAATTAGGACCAAAAGTTGCTAGAATCATTCGTCACTAGAGAATTTTTTTGAGATAGTTTGTACCAATGGAATGTGTTATATATTAACAGACTCCCTTACAATCATGTAATATTCCAATATGGTAGAGGAGGCATCTGAGTTGTTGGATTCTTTTTAGATAACCACGGGGAAGGATAGATGTTCTCTTATCTTTAGTCTATAATGTTTAATACTTTTATTATACATGGTTTGAGGGAGGATATGTTGGGATACATTGACTGTGAGTTCCTATGTGACTAGATAACCTCAGTATACTTGACATATATAATTTTGATGGTGTATATCACATCATCCTTTTGATTGATAGAAAATTTTTTTAGAAACACTCTGAGTAGATATGATGGAGGAGATTCAAAATTCTCTATTTTTTTAACATATATATGTATTAACGATATACTAGTACCATTATAAATAGTTTTTTTTCACCTAAAATAAGTAGATAATTGTTGTGTTTTCCACTCATGGTATCACATGTATGTAAGGGAAGGATATTCAGTAGGTTCTACCAGTTTTTTTGCAGCCTCATGACATCCTGAACTGAAAATGGAAATAAATATCTATTGAAATTGTGACATGGAATCCATGGGTAGTTATAGGACATGATGAAAACTATGTGATTTATTACCGACATTCCCTAAAAACTCACTTCCTTGATATCATGGATTAGTGTTTGGTTATGATTTTGAGGCAGTTTTACAAATTAGAGATTGTCCCCTCATCATGGGGTGGCCTTGATGATTTTCTATGACCTTGTTGTGTGGTTCACATCAGGTATGTGGGGAGGTATGAATGAGTTATTTAGGACCCAATTGAGTATTAGTAAAATGTTTCACCACCAAATGTATTTTCATCTAAGAGAACTATATAGTTTTTGGGTGATATGTTTATGTTTTTCTTGTTAGACTTCATCTAGATCTAAGTCTATCAAAAATATTTGGTAATTTTTTCTTTTAAATTTATTTATCATTATCATATCATTATGGAATCATTTGAGGACCTATAACGGATACCCTACATGTCACCCATCTTTTTTACGATTATATTTTAGGAATATCATTCTATGATAGAGATGGTCTGAGAGATGGTGGAGACGGTCAATGTTATTTAGGAGAGGAAGAGTAAAACCTAGAGCAAGAAAAAATCTTATGTAGATTAATGTAATAGGTATTTGGTGTTAGATAATAGTGAAAATGTTCTCCATAGTTTCTCTAAACATATATTATTATAGGGATTTTAATGGGGAGGAATGATATCTGTGATTTTTATCAGGATGTTCAATATCCTATAGTGGTGTTCTGAGGATTCAATCCACATATCATTACCACCATAGTTGTAATGGATAAATGATGTTATCAATGTGTCATTTTAGAGATGATTGATGCATGATCCTACAAATGTTATTGAATTAGGAAAGATTAAAATTGATTATGAATCCATTGACATAGAGTACCAGGTGGAGTTTTAGTATCAGTATTACCAGATATTTCATGGATAGATAATTCCCTTGGTCTATGTATCTTGGAAGCACAGGATCATATAAGATAGATATTGGGAGTGGGGGAACCATATGGATTCAATTTATCCCCACCATTATCTTATTCTTTGTATTATTGATTAAAAACATTGATGTAGTGAATAATCAAGAGTCATTTTTTCCCTTCAATGATTTGATATAAATCAGGAAATATTATTGGATATAGTTGCATAGATGATGCATGATGTTGAACCCTGGGGAGCCTAACATTAATTTTATAAAAGTATTAATGATATTAATATAAAACATGCATTGTTTTTTATAAAAAAAATAATGAATCAAAAAACAGTTTGAAATAGAATATAGGAGGCCATGGTAGATTATAGAGCCTGATTTTTTCCTATGTGTCGACAAATGTTGTTCAATGTTGAATGTTCAGTTGAGGAAGTCACTAGAAGGTTTATTAAAATATCAATACATAAATTATATAATTGTGTAATTAAAATATATTATTAATAATGCATTAGATAAATCATTTTTAAAATTCTTCTCTCTAGTGATATAAAACTTTTGAGAATTGAGAGGATCTATGATAGCCTTGATCAACAAATCAATATCGACCAACTATTGATATTTGGATAGAGGGGGAATGGAAAAAATTATATACAATAAGTCATCATTGTCATTGGAAAATAAATTATTCATCAATGATTGAACAATAATTCAGTTATAGATAATTAATTGTGGTTTGAACCCTTGATTAAATTTTTGATCATTTATTTTATCAATCGTCTATTGATATTTCATTTATCTATCGTTTTCATGATCCCAATTTTTGTAAATTAAACTTTTGATTTAATTTTACCTTCTATACCATGAATTCATGCCTCTTAATACCTTATTATGTGATATTTGTACAATGATAAAATCTCCATTATTCAGGTTCAATTTCCCACCAATTATTTATTATTTCCATCTGTTGACCACATAGTAATTAGAATACTACTACCATCATTATTTGAGCATGAACGACCCCTTGATTTGTAGTTAATGTGTGAAAAATGATTAAACAATAGAGGATTTAAGGTTTTTCTGATGAATTTTGGGATCAAGGATCTCAATAGGTGATGGTAAGAGCATGGTTTATGGTTAGAGTAGTGGTGAGGTGTTTGAGTGGGCATAATCAGGCCATCAATGAATGATTTGTAATGGGAATCCCTAGATCCTAGACCCCATGTGTGATTAAAGGTGGAAACACATCGATATCATTGTTCCTTAACATGTGAATATTTCCATGTATTATGTTACAATCAAATAAAACATCATATTCTGCGACAAACACATTTTTGTAGTTACCCAACTATCATGTATAGAATTACAATATAATGATAAGGATCAATTTTCATGTGGCTTGGCCAAAATCGCATGTGGATGGGACAACATATCATGAGGATGAGCCCACATGTTGTGTTACCCTTCTTGGGGTATGATTATTTATACTAGCTTCCCATTCCCATGGCCTTTGTAAGAGGAAACACCTTGTAATATGAGAGTACATAACCATGGCATAGTAAAATAGAACATCCTGGTACAAGGAAAACTGCACAAAAATGCTTGATGAACAATGGAATGAGATGGAACACATGGGTGTGGACCATGTGGTCATGGAATACATTGTGGGCCTCATACAGAGTATGGATAGGGACATGTCCACTGAGATGTATCCATAGAAGAACACAAAAAGACAAAAATTGGTACCACATGAATCATAGTAACCTTACATTACATGTATATAATTTTTTAGGAACATAAAACCTCTATACCCCCATTCATAGTATTTGTATGTTGGCATGTGAGTAGACTAATATGAGTGGATTTTCATGTGTAACATTTTTTTATCATTCAGTTTTAATTATATATATGACATTGAATATAATGATAATGAAACTCTTCTTGGTTAAGATTAAAAATTCAAGTGGTAGGACAAGAAAACTAGAGATATTTCGTCGTTGGATACTCCCCTATTGTATGAGGGTGGAAATCCCCCAAACTCCTTGCACAATTTTTAGTGGAACATACTCTAAAAGTTTAGGGGTCCATTCTCATACTTCTGAGTGGAACCCCCTGATGTACTAGTACGTGGGTCCTACCCCTACTGATTGGAACCCCATAAAAGAATATAGAATGGGTACTCATCCAATAGAATGGAACCACCTGATGCACTAGGTTGAGGATCTGTTTCTTACACTATGGAACCCCCATCCAAATGGGAATTTTCATGGGTATTCTAACAACTCATTGGAATCCCTCGAAATTGATGTAATATGTATTGATTCCATTATTATTAAACCAAATTGAACCCCCTTAGAATAATGAGTCACGAGTCAGCTGCATGGATATTTTTTTGGCATAAGCATTATGGGAAAGAGGAGAGGTGTGCTTCCTCAAAACTAATTACCTATTCAAACACAAAGGATTCTATGTAATATATATGGTTTTCTTTGAGCTTCTTGGTAGAATCCATGACCTGGGATAAGCCGTGATATGGTTATCCCATTTCCATCTCATTTGGAATTTTTATAAGAGTACACACACACAGATATATACACACACACTTACATATTTGTTGGGTTTCAATTCCCTCTCATGTAGGGATGCATTGACTCATTCGATTATGTATTCTATTGACCCGTCTTCATGTTTTTTGGGTATCCAACTATTGATTTATATAGTTTCCTTTGTATGGTATTTTTCTTTCACAAATCATGTATTATACATACATCATATATATTATAGGGAATATAAAAACATTCTAGGAATACATGGGTGAATTGACCATGTCTTTTGGTTGGGGAATAGAGATATGGATATAGCCACTCTCAGATAATTTCTATTCTAGTTGTTTTTAGGTTGGGATAACATTTAATGGTGGGCATGTATTTTTTAATTTAAAATTTTTATTATATTTTCATTGTTTTTTTTATTTCCTAGAGGTTGTAATGTGAGTAGTTTTTACTCATGATTTTACTGTATTTTATTATTATTTATCATCTCTTCAATATAGAGATAGTTGGGTAAGATAATAGATATAAATTAGGGAAGGATCACCCATTTTAGTTATTCATTTTCATCACATGTTTCTATATCATTGCCTATGGAGTATGGGTTTGGGTTGTGGTGTCCCAATCATCCATCAGCCAAGAGGGCCCTATTGTGTTGGATCATTAGAGTTCAACATCAAATATATCCTAGGTTGAGTGGTTGATATTAATTGATCCATATCCATCATCCTTCACATATAAAACTGAATTAGTGAGGGATCAACACATACAATAATCCACATAACCCCTCACCAACTTGTAATCACCTAAAAATTACAAATCAGTCACCTCCTTGTGTACATAATGTGATCATTACTGGTGAAATAATGTCCGAAAATGGAATAACTTGTAGTGTAGATCAAACTATAATGACTGATGATATTAATACATGGATATTAAATATTTTGATATGAATATTCATTATATTTCACAAACTAATTCCTTGGGACTGTAAGTGATTTTTGAATTTTTAAATATTGAACAGAAACTTCTATTTTTGTTAAAGATCATTAATGGTTCCCACAATGATATTCCCCTTTAGTAACCTTACCTAAACAATTAATTATAACCTATATAAAATGAATATAAGAAAGGGTGTTCTCATATTCATTATAAGGGTAATAAAAGTAAATAACATAAGCTTATGGGAATATTAAAATGAAGATAACTATTGAAAATTATAACATATATGTCAAAGATCATGATATTGAGTTATGGAATAAATCATGGTTGTTCATAAAGAAATTAATTATAATGAGAATTATTCATGGGACAATAACAGAAGTCATCAAAATATGTCATTGAAAAAAGAGTTGAAAATAATTTTTATTTTAGTCAAGGCTCAATTTAAAGACCACCATAGAACACAAAATCCATTACTGAACTGAGTTCACTACGTTTTCCAACCCTATATTAATGAAATAGGTTTAAATCCCATAAGAGATTAATATGACCGAAACTGTAACACATCACCTAATATACTTGTCGATCTCACGAGTTAAAGACATTACATAATTCTTTGTATATATATTGGTACCAATGGTCTCAAAATGAAAACAATACATATTTGTTCCACATTTCAATAAATCATTAATAATATTAAACCCTAAGAATAAAAATGGGTTCCATAAAAAATTCAGTATAATATAATTCATGGAAATAAAATGGACTTCATTAAAATAATTCAATTATAAACATGCACTATTATAAAAAATATAAAACATATAATAAAATAAAATCCCCAGTAAAAACCCAACTAACAAAAAATATAATGTTCTGATATGGAAAATTATTTTGAAATAACACTTGATATAATTCTTAGTAATATATCTGTCTCTTTCTGAAATCGTATTTCTATATCCATAAATAAAAAATAATAACATATTATTTAAAAATAACAATAAATTACTGAAATGTAAGCTTCAAGACATTATGGAATCCAGAAAGCCAAAAAATATTTTGATGTTATATAATATAGAAAAAATATTTTTTTTAATTTTGAAAAAAAGACTCATAGAATATTATTTGAATAATGATTGAATAATTCCTTTCAAACAGTATTGTAAAAATTAACATATCCATAAAAATGAATTTATAATTTTTTAGAATAAAACTAATTTTATCATAGATTTAATTTTTAGGAATAATGCACATGGATGATAAATATTCACAAATATATAATATCATATAAAAAATCCTGAACAATAATGAGATCATTAAATTAACTCTTACCTCAGGTCTGATTTCCATCATATGTATCTGAACATACTATAAAAATATTTAATGAATGATATCAGTTTTTTAAAAAATGGATATTCATAATTATGATATCATATAATATCATTCAATAATATCTTATAACACATTATTCAATAAAACTTGGTTATTACCCTTCTTTAGGGTGTTAATTGTTTCATTTTTATATTTTTTTTTCATATATTTATTGGTTATTGAGTATAAGATATTATTAATTCATATAAAAAATGATGTTAAGGTAATATATATATATATATTATATTTATTCATTATATACATTTATATAATAATTATTTAATTGTGATTATGGAAAATGAATCACATCTCATCGTGGAGACAGTAGGATATATGTACACCTGAATGATAATATAATTTCCATAATGTAGAAAGGTGGAGGAAGTGGGTGGTATATTATTTTTTTAATAATAAATTATATTTTATTATAATCATATATATATATATATATATATATATATATATTATTTCAAATACTAATCTCATCACAGAAATATACCGATGAAAAATATATTACACCGCGACGTGGAGATTGTAAGTCATACATATATGGATGTTTTGATTTTTCTTATTATAGGATGGATAAAAGGTGGAATATGGTTGTATAATATTCAAAAATATATATATATATATATTATACTATATTTATTACATTATGATGGACAAAACACACGAATATGAAGTATAATAACAAATAAACAATGAAAAGTTAGTAATGAGGATTACATCTTCTTTGGTGATCATCCTTTACATATATTGATAGGGACACAAGGGTTAAACCTTTTTTATGGAACGAAAATATAGAATGTGTATTGGTATGTTTATATGTGAAATTTTAATGTTATGTTTGATATTTATTGGTTAATGTGATGTGAATAAATGAGGAAGGATGTTTCTTTTTATAATTTAGATGTGGGGCCCATTTAAAATTTATCAAATTATTAAATTATGATAATTTTATTATCAACATTAAATTAAAAAAAATGAGAATGAAATGGATGATAATAAAATGGTATTTTTAATATCAACAAAAAATATATTTTATATTAGTTTTCGTATTATTTTAAACCTTTCCATTTTGACTAACCCTTATTTAACTTATTGTAGCATTAAAATATGGTAACAATTTTTCAAATATTAATAGTTATTATTTTTTACTTATGAAATAAGAATTGGAAATTGAATTAAATATTTATAAAATTATACACCATAGAATAATTATTTTATATTATTAAAAATGATTACTTATTTTTTAATAATTTAAGAAAATATAATTTGGATACAATATCGTTACGGTCAATTTTCACACTCTACATTATGTTGTTTGTTAAAAATATTAATATAAAAAGATAACATAAAAAATATATTTTTTGCATCCTTATGATTTCAGGGTAAACAATAAATTTCTTTTATCATCTTAATTATCTCAAATTATATTAATTATAACAAATTTTTTAAGAATTATTTGATATTTCCTTTAAAAAAAATATTTATTCTGCATCGTGTATGATTTTAATGTGATTATTTATTCACTAAAAATTAATAAATAAATTACCACGATGTAGATAACTATTTTATATTTAAAATTAACATTTATTTTTGAATAAATATCATGGTTAATAATATATAAATAAAGATATAATATTTTAAACATTAAAGTGAAAACATAGATTTTTTAAAAAATAAATATTATAAATAGAAAAATATATACCATGATTCCTAGAAAGTAAAAAATAAATATATGTCATGAAAATATTTTTATTAATTTTAATATAAGATTTTACATTCTTTCGTAACATACCTTTCTCCCATTATAGACACATATGGGATATTTAAGAAAAAGAAAGTGTTTGTTTGCAACATTCATAAATTTAAATATTAAATAAGACATTGTAATAGAAATGTGTCCATTAATCAACTTATGTTTGATCCATAGGTATTAATGGTATACTAATATTCTTACAATAACAGTTGGGAATGTTTTAGTTTCATTTCATAGTCCATATCATTGTATTTGTATCCTAAATTATACAATAAATCATTTTCATTGGTAGTAAAATTTTCTAAAGATTCTATTCATATTGGCCACAAATAAAAGGTAACAATTATAATAAATTTTGAAATTATGAATTCAAATTTTTATTCCATAAAAAAATATAAAATATTTTTTAGAATTTAAATTAATATAAAACAACAAAAGAAATATGTAATATTGTTCTTTAGAAAACAACCACTTTTTAAACATAAAATTCATTCATATTAATTCAAGTATAAAATATTTTTAGATAACATAATTATTTTATATAAAATATATATGAACTAATTAAAATTTAAATATATAATGAAACATAATATTACATTTGTGATTATATTAAATGAGAATACAATTTCAATAACAAATTAGAAATTTTACTATTACATGAAAATATTAAGTGTTATCAGAAAATTATTGGAAATTAATTTAAGGTACGTTTTTCATGGAGAAATTAAAATTAAAATTTATATAAATTATATAAATTAATATTTAACCAAAAAAATTAACTAATGATTTTTAATGATAACATCTTTGTGAAGATTAAAGTTGCTTTACAAAAATATTATGTAACCTTTTCCTATGCACATAATAATATATTTTTATTGAGTTGTAAATTTATATTTATGTCATAAATTAATTATTCATTTATATTCCCTTGAATATATAGATTTGTTTATAATATAAATATAACATTTCTTTGTTCATCCATCCAATGATTTTAAAAAAATCAATTTATTTAATGATCAATTTCATAAAAAACATGGGTGATTACATTCTACCTCCCAAAATATGAATTTAAACATAATTATTTTTCACAAAGGTATCCAAAACTAAGGATTATTATTCCTTGTTATATCGACTAGTTTCCATTTTTTTTAATTGGGGGTTTTACTATGAAAAAATAAAAATTTGTGTGGTCTTATTTCGTATAAAATTTTCATTATTATTTAGAATCTCTATCAGTTTCTCATCATAGTAAATATCAATATCCCATAGTACGACCTATGATTTTAGTACATGTGTAGTATTAGGTTCAAAATAATTACGAGATATACAAAAAAACATCATGTACATGAAATAGATTATGTCGATGCCCCAACCAATTATACACCATTCTGATATGAACAACAACACTACAAAATTTAGTCCTTTAAATTTGAAAATAAACATCATAAATAAATTTTGGGTATTTGAATATAATTTTTTGGGAAACAAAATACACAAATAGGGTTAATAAAACATCCTATTAACCACAGAGAAGGGGAAATAAGAATGTTACAAAAAAAATTTGGATTTGAATTAAGATTACCATAGTGGGAAATGGATGCCATGAAATTGTTGAGAAGTCTAAATATCATGTTATGATGGATAATGATTGAGAACATGTTCGCTATATTATCAATGACCAAAACACCATATACCATATAGATTTAAAAAATATCATGGATATCATCAGAAATGATGATACTATGATAAAATTTTATTTCAAAATACATTTGAAATATATACTTACTTGATTTCAATTCATAAGTAAAATTCCTACAACATTTCTTATCATGTGAAATGAAACATAAATTATTACTCCAGAAGAACTAGAGATTCATAATCACTATAACGAGATGATATATTACTCCATTCTTCTCAAGCTATCATTATAGTAAAATTGAGATCATAGGAGAACCAATATGAATAAAACTTCATATGGATAATTAATAAATTAATATATAGAATTTTTTCAAAAAAAAACATAAAAAATATATGGTTTCCTTTATTAATCATCCAAAAGATTTAAATCCAAAAAATTTGAAAGATTTCCACCATATTTCCAAATTCTAATTATCATTTATTCTCCAAATATATTAACGTAGCTGTTAATTGTAACATAATAAAAATGTGTGGACCATTATCATGTATTCCCTTGAAATATGGTAATATCATGAATTACTATAAAAAAATAGTGAAAAAATTCACACATTAAAAAATTACCCCTTTCCTCATAACATAAATTCATAAATTTCATAAATAAATTTCAAGATATCCTAAAACACATTATCTTTATATTTCTAATCAGTTTCGTGGTCATTTATAGTATATTATTTATTTTATCACAATCAAATACCTGTGTTTCTCATTATCCCAACAATGTGATCATATTAGGCGTTATCCTTCACTTCTAATATTACCTTACCACCTCAATAACTTTTCATGATTACTAATGAGACTAAAAAAACTCATTCATACAAGTATAAATCATGTGAGCCAATCCATGGAAGAATCATTCTTCCATAATCACATAAACACAATTATACAACATTCTTATTAAATTTTAAAATACTATATCATTCTACAACTTTTTTTATTACTCAATATCAGTGATAGTGATTACATGATATTTACCATAGTATTTATCTTAATGTGTTTGATGTCATCGATCATCACAATTCTCTCTATGGTTTTAGAATTATTAAGAAAAATTAACATTTTAAATTTATATAAAGCATCGATGTGTGTGAGGATCATTTTATGACGCCTTTTCTATATTCTCATCATTAGCTATCATTTTCCCATAACATCATCAACTAATTTCATGATAAAATTCTTCCCCACACTTAAAAACATTACTAGAACTATTTTTATTGTTTCCTTCACGTTTGAAAACAAAGATTTATCATAAAGGAATGATTGTATTCTTTTAAGCATGGTTTTTAAATTTACTATTAAACTCCATATTTATTTTTTTATCAAAAAATTGAGTTTGATAAAACAATCTAACATCCATTTAAACCATGATTGAAAATTTAGAGATTTATTTGTATCTATAAAAGTCCATTATGTCTAATACCCATTAGAGACTTGGATTTAAGCAAATGAATAATCGATCAATCTTACTTTTAGGTTGCTTGATAACTCTTGATGTATACATAAGAAAACCTATAATATGTTCTTCATAGGTAATAACAGATTGATCATTATTTTGATTAGGCTCAAGAAAATACTAATCCATATCCATTTGAATAATACATGTAATGTTATTATTGAATCATTTATTTTTAAACTCAAACAATTCAATGGATTCAATTTTATCTTCTTGCCTCATATTCTTGATAAGATTCCACCATTGATCTAATTAAACACCTAAAAAACAGACATTAAAAATGAAATTGACATGTTTTAAACATTAGGTAACTAAAAATACCTTTTCAGTGGAACTAATCCAATTCTTTGCCACTAGTGGAGTGGAATACTAACTGAAATAATGTGGATGTTATTTGATGAAGTTATCAATTGAATGGTGTTCGTTTCTTAGTTTATTTTTAATTAGATCAAAAATCATATCATGATAATTTTTTCTGATAAAAGAAATATGATTTTGAATTCCATACCACTTAAAATTCAGTTTCAGATGACGAAAACCATTGCATTTCCATTAAAATTCAATATTAATGTGGTTTCTTTAGGTTCTAGTAATTGACTAAAATAGAATGTATAGTGTGATTAACAATATGTATCATGGGAAAACATGATAATCAATGGAAATTACTTTCATTCTATATCATCTTGAGTTTATTTGAACTTTATATATCATAGTTAATAATACTCTACGATTATAACCTATACTTTGAATTACCCATTGGGATATTTCTAATGTCTTTTTCATTTTTTCCAAAGGATGAGAAGTCTATTTCTTAGGTCCCAACTATAACCGTCCATTTGTTTCATAAATTGATTTTACATAATGATTAATGAATATTCATTACATTACACATAGACATACATAGAGACCATAATTGTTTTGTGACTTTAGAATCACGGAAGACAATGCTATTGTCTTATTAAATGACTTCAATGTTTCCCTGAAAGATCATTCCCTTTAGTACATTAACCAAATATGTTTTTAATGAAATATGGAAAATTATCATAGGAAATGTTACACTCAGATTCTCAGTTGGGGTAATCTATCAAAAATAACATAAAAATAATGGAATAATAAAATCAAAATAAATTTGTAAAATAATATCATACATATCAATGATCGTGATATTTACTTATGGAATAAATAATGGATGTTTATAATATATGAATTATAAATAATTTTATTCATTGGAGTGAAAAATATGACATGAAATTGAGACATACAAATAATCAGAAAAAATCATTTTTATATTTTTCAAGGATCACTACCAAGACCATCGTAGTTGAAAAATTACCGTACTAAATTGATTTCACTCCTCATTTAGTCCTTTTACCATCTAACTAGTTTATTTCCTATAGAATTTTAGTATCAATGAGTTGAGATTAAATCCCATTATAGTCATGTCTATCTCATGAGATATAAATATTTACCAAATTCATTTGAGGGTTATATAGGTACCACCAATCACATAGTAAATACCATACATATGTGTGACACGGTAACATAAATAATTATCAATATCATAAGAATATATAATATCAAATATAATTTTATTATAAATAAAATGTTTTTGAATGATCCCTTAGAATAATTTGTGAGGAAAATATCATTTCTAATTTGAAAATATAAATTTTTATAGATTAAAAAATAATGTGGGATAAAATTAATTTTTAATAGATCCCTGAAAGAATGTAATTTAAGATTCCATACATTAATGCATCATGTAAGTGGAAAATTAAATTCATTCCCTATATGATAAAAACATTCCTTTAGGACTTTTTCTAGAAATGTACCAAAGAACCGCATTTCAAAAACATCAAAAAAATTCAATTCAAACAATTTAGTAAAAAATATAAGATATTAAAAATTATGTTAAACCATATTAGAATAATAGTAAAATTATTTCTGTTTATTTAAACCTATAGATGGATGAAAAATATTCCCCAATAGATAAGGATATACAATCCTAAATAATAATTTAATGGTGAAATTAAGCCTTATCATAGGTCTTAGTTTCTTCATATGTATCTAAACATATGGTATAATGGTTTAAATAATTTTATTAATTTATTCCAGAAAGATATTCATATTTATTATGTAATATAATATTTAATCATATCATCTAATATTCCATTTGTTAATTGTATTCCGTTATTTCACATCTTTTGGATTTTTACCACTTTATTTTATTATACAAGTTTTGTAATTTATGTATAGTTTTCTATTCATAGGATATACTTCCTCCATATCCAAAATTATATTAAGGTATTATATATCATATTTATTCATTATTTATATTTATATAATAATTTTTTTTATTTTGAAAATGGAAAAGTAATCGCATTGTGTCATGGAAACGGTAGGTCGTACGTACTCACGAGTGATTGTGTCAATTTCTTAATGGTGAATGTAGAATGAAGTGGGTGGAATATATTATTAATCAATAAATTATATGTTTTAATTAACATATATTACAATAATTTCCATATTATACCAATCCATGTAATTTAGTGATGAAAAACAGATTACTCCACTACATGATGATGGTAAGTTGTACGTATCCATACGTGGGGATTTTGTTTTCTGTAGGATGGATAATATATGGAATATGATTGTAAAATGAGAATGGTAAAAATTAATAATTTATTTTATAGTTTTATTATTACTTTATATTTAATCAAAACATGACTTGAAATTATAATATTAAAGAAGAATGAATGAATCTGTAAAACTTATAAACTCTTCTTTGGTGAAATTCCATCAGATCTCTTCATAGTGGCAATAGGATAGGTATTTTGAGAAGACCATCACCTATAGAATGTTCCCATGTAATTTTATAAGATAATTTATTATTTTATTGTGTATATTTGTGGCTCAAATTTATGAAAATATTTGAGGGTAGAGGTGGGATTTTATAATTGAGGTGAGAAGCAGTTTTAGAATTTATCAAAGGATTAAATTATAAGAAATTAATTTTCTATAAAAATGAATGAAAATGGCCATTTATTCTTGGATATGGTAACATAAAGTCATAATATTTGATCGAAATATATATTAGACACATTTTTTTATTATTATAAACCATATCATTTTTATTAACCCTTTGTTAACAGAATTTAATTTAGAATTTTTAAAAAACAAACATAATGGTAAAATGTTATCATTTTTACTTATGTGATGTAAACTCAATTATAAATGACTTTGTTTTTATATTTTAGACCATGTTATAATAGTTCTTAATTTCTTAAAATTTGTTATGATTTTTATATAATTCAATAAAATATCAATATTGTAAATTTTGACAAGATTCATAATGTGGATTTTTAAAAATTCCAATATAAAATGTTATTTTTTTAAATAATATTTTATTATATCCCTAAGAGGATAAGTACATATTTAATTATTTATGTGACATTAATTATTCCAAATTTTTGTTTATTTTAATATTTTAATTACATTTCATAAATAATTCCATTAATCAAATAATTACTGCATATGTATTGTGTAAAAACTCATGGTAATTATTTATTCATAAAAAATTATAAATAATTATCCATGAGGTAGATAAATATTTATTTTTAAAAATAATAGCTATGATTGATGATATCCCTTCGATAAATATAAACAAAAATGATATAATATTTATTACATGAATGTAGTGTCATTGATATTTTAATAAATAAAAAATAACGAATAACATATTCTCATCTGTGTTGACCAAAAAGACCAAAATAAATTTACATAATTAATATATATTTATTATGTTTAGTAGGAAAATTTTAATTCATTCATAACCTACCATTTTCCCCATGTGGACACATAAGGGGTATTTGAGATAAGGATACTGACATTTTGTGACTTTGTCGGATTTAAGACTTATATAATTCATTTTCATTTATAATTGTCCATTAAATAACATAATTTGGTTCTATACGTGTTATAGGTAAAATTATCTCTATAAAATAATATTTGAGAATGATTATGGGTCATTTTATAGTCTATATAAATTTTTTTATCTTGAGTAACCAAATCATCTCAATAATGTGATAATAATATTTACCAATGTTACAATTATGGTATTACTAAAATTAAAGTGAAATATTTACAAAATTGGTCATTGTGAATAACAATTGGTCTTCCATTTTGTCAAAATTCGTATCACATAAGTTAAGAATGTTATTTAATAATAAATATGATAAAAATTTATGAATTTAGTTTTTAAATAATTTCCCTATTAATCATAAAATATTTTATAATCAATTCATGTATGAAATACTTTTAAAATACCATAATTAGATTATTTTAAATTTATATGAACTAATTTAAATTTAAAAATAGTCAAAATCTTAATTTGACATTCTAAGTATTTTAAAACAAACTATTGTTTTCAATAAAAATAAAAATTTTCACTATTACTTGAAAAACATAACTGACTTATAAAAAAATATATAATATAATTTTTAGATAACTTTGTCATGGTTAATTAAAAAATGAACTTAATTTTTTAAAATTAATTTTCCAGAAATTTGAAAACAAATCAATATTCTCTCATAAAAATAATTTTCTCAAATATAAACATATGTCTTTTAGAATAAATTGAAATTACAAAAATATTGGGTGGTCATTCTCTAAGAATGTACTAATAAATTCTTATTGAGTATGAAATTTATTTTTATTTAATTAATTAATTACTCAAATAAATTCCCACTAATTTAATGACTACGTTATAATGGAAATATAAAATTTTGGTTTCATCAAACACATGCATTCAAATAAATCAAATTATTTAATGATCCAATTCATAGAAATCATTGGGTTTTATACACAGCCTAGAAACCCCATTCTAGTATTATGGTACATGACATATGTGTGATCCATGATCTTACAAGTTTAGTTTATCTTCCCAACTTGCAACCTTGGGGATGACCGTAATTTTTTTAAAGGCCACAAAATCAAATTCTTTCATTACTTCAATTATTCATATGAATAATATTCCATGGATTCATGATGTAAAAATCATCTTGAAAAATATATTAATATATTTTTCATGGGATCCTATTTTTTCTAGGAGTTTATATCATATAAATTTTCATGCTATAATGGAATTATGCATGTCCATCTTCAACTATTATTCAAATCCACATACTCATGAAATAATTTTCATGTTAAATGTCATAATATAAATCGAGGAAAAATTTTATATTTAATGCATATAATTAAATAATAAATGAATTTTAATTAATACTCTATTTGAATAAAAAAATTCAGTATTGAATTTGGTCAGTGATGGTAATATCACATCAATTATTATTAAAATTAATTAAGAAAATGATTAATTTTATGGACTTGATATATTATTATTCACCCAAAAATGGTTTGGACACATATTGTTAAACTGTACAGAATATATTTCATGTGATTATAAATTATGACTTGTTTGAAAATATTCACATTTAAACATGATAATTTTCAATACAATTAAATAAAATGACATAATGTGATCAAATTACTATTATCCATTAATCACAATTTCAAAAACCAACACGGAATTGCATAATTTGGAAAATAAAACAATGAATCATGAAAATCAATCATTTTAACTTGTATTCAAAATCAATCCATGTCTTTATGTAGTATATGGGGAAATATTTCTCTCAATTGCTGAATTTAAAAATCAAATGATAATTGCGTTTGCTGCATTTTCTCTTATCACATCATATTATCCACCATTTTAATATTACTTAATGAACACATATAATAGAGGAAAGTTATCACATGGACATTTTTTCCAAGAAACAACACTTAATAAATTCTATGTCTATGTTGTATAAACCTTTGTATAAAATTATATAAAAATATCCAAGGTTGAATATTTTTTACCTAAACTACAATTCATGTGCACTCATGCATATAATTTATTATTTCAAAGAATATTGGTTGTTATTACAATAGTTACATGATAATTTACTCTTTAACAGACACCGTATAATGTTCTAGTGGGAAAACATCATCAGATTTTTCTCATTATAGCATTAATCAATAACCCCCAATTAATTAATATTATTATTAAAATTAGTTAAGCATGAGGAATGAAAAATAAGGATACCTAAACTTCCCATTTTACATTGTAGCTCATAAATTCCACGTTCACTATATAGTGAAGATTTAATAGATTTTTTTCATAAATAATTCCCCATCAATGGTGGAATCCATATTCATTAGTTTATTAAATTTAATAATAATATCAAATATATATAAGTAATAAGGATATTTGATTATATTTACAAGAAATAGAATTTGTATATTGAGTATTGCCTCGTTTTTAACTTTGTCGAATATTCAAGATGATATGCTATAGCCTTATTAGTTCTATTGATATGTTCAATTAATGTTTCATATTTTGTTCGAAATTATATTATGGATGAAATTTCATCTTGAGTACTATTTTTTTCCATTTCCAAATCATCTTTGATTTAACTATATAGGTTTTAAGTATTTGAAAATGTACTTTATGCTATGAAATGTTTTTTTTAAATGAGATATTTCAATTCTTCATTTGTAGATAACATATCATAAATATCTAATTAATCAACCATCACCTTATGAGTCAATTTTTATTTAAAACATCTTAATATTTCATTATTTTATTGTTATTCTCAAAATTTCATTAGTGAATATTTCCTCCAACACTAAATAAGTTTTCATTCTATTTAAAGTGTGTTAAATTTATTTTTATAATATTTCCTCGTATTTCCCATCTTTGTGTCATTGTTCACCACATATTCCAAAAAATTAATTTCATAACATATTATTGTTATTAGTTTATATTTTAGATGATATCATGGTCACATAATTCTCATTCTAAAAAATGGGACTCATTTTTTTAGTAATACTCCCCCTTTATTCGTCGTTAAATCTCTGAAGTGACATGTTATTCCATCATGATTAACATTATGATCATCCATTAAATAAAGTAATGTTAGACATATATCCTGGATCTCTTAGCTGGTTGTAATACAACTCTCCATATTTTATTAATTGAATTTTCATAGATTACGAGTGTTTATTCTTAGGGAAAATAATTAGGATGAGAAATTTTGTTCATCCATTTTTTATGATTTTATAAATTCATTCCATTAGTTCTGATTTCATAAATCTTCCATCTCATATATATATTATCATATAAAAAATACATTTATTTAAATTGATAATGAATAGAAACAACCTCTATCTACAAACTATCCTTCTTAGAACTTATGATGATTAACAATTATGGTCTACTACCATAATGTAGTCCTCTCTAATTTTAAATAACTATTTCTGAGATTTATGGCTCATTGAATATATCCTAGATAAATCATCAACTTTCTTTAAATTTATTCCACATAGATCATTCCCCATATTCTCAAATTTTTCTAGTTTAAATTTTATATTTTTATTTTAATTATCATGCGATGAATCACTGTCTTTATTCTCTTCCCTTTTTGTGAATTTTTCTGGAGAGTTTCATATTTCCATCTAACACATTCATATTCATATTATAATCATTCATTTTTTAAGATTCATTTCATATTTCTTGATATAATAATAATTCTCAATGTTTATTATATCAATATATTTATTTTACATTTTAATTTTCCTTTTTAGATTTATATTGGCATTATCAATATTTTGATGATTCTATTTTAACATATAATCGTGTTAAGTTTGGTAATAACCTTCACTACCATCAAGTGGGTCGTTCAATTTTTGTAATATTCCCATATTAAACATAATAATCATAGAAGAACTTATAATTTCATAAAAACTTAATTCTATTAAAATTTCATTCATTTGACTATTCGTTGTATTTTTCTTCATGGGAATAAAAAACTTCCTTTTATTCATTCAATTAATTTTCTTAGACTTATTATATTATTTATTTGATTCTAGGTCAGTAAAATTCTTATTTATATTGTTATTGGAAAATAATTTTTTTTGGAAAATAAGGATTTTTGTTATTTTTTCTTTTTACATATACTTTCCCTTTGATCCTTATTACAATTAATATCATTATTTGAATGAATTCCACTTCCTCTTTTTCATTTTCAATGACAATTGATTATTATTCATCATCAATTTTATCTTTTTCTCTTATCATTGAATAAAATTTAATATCCTCTTCTATTCATTCTCTATTATATTTTTGTGATTTTATACTTTATAATGTTATTATTATTTTTAATGATTATCTTGTGGTACATATTATCATTCTTCTACAGAAGGGAATTTTTTAATAAAATCAATGTCAGAAAATTATAATTATTTTCATCACAATGGTTGATTCATACATCTTTTCAACTAAATCTATAATGTAACATAAAAACATGTCTAATCATGTAATATATTCATCAATACACTCATCATTAACCACTATGATATCATTAAACTTCCATTTTAAAAACATTACATCAATATCCATAAATTTTATATTTCCAACATTACTACTTTTTAGTTTCCCCCGAATAACCATGTCATTTTAATGTCCTATGAAATCAATTAACAACATTAAGGAAAAATATATCAAGAGAGTATTATGAAAATTTCAATTGGATTCTATGTTCCTCTTTTATGAAAATGATATATGATCAATATGGTCATAGAGTGTAAATAAAATATTTTTCATCTACCACTTCTACACCAAGGTATATTATATAGGTTATCAACCTATCTATCCGAACATTATGTTTCTCACTATAAAATGTGATAAAACCCCAATTGTTGACTAAATTAATTGTATCTATACATATTAGTTTATTTTATCAATTCTGGGTGGTCTTCCCTCTAATAACATTTGTAGTTCTTAGATCAATATTAGATTACTAGGAGTGGGAGTAGGGTAATGATGCCATTTCATCTTTTATAAATTGTTCCTTTACAATTTATCTTTGGTATATAGTAGAATACATGATCCAATATTATTGTATCCTTCCTCCTAACCATGAAAAAATATTTTTATAAAAATATACAAAACACAAAGGCCTATAATTTTTGATATAAATAAATACTCATTATAATGATGGTTAATATCCCCATAATGAATTATAATTTTTTTAAAAAGTTGAAAATAATTAGTTTTTGGTTATATAACCAAATGAAAAAAATATACCATATATTCCAAACACCATTTTGCATTATTGGGTTATACTCCCCAACAAACATCCTCGCATTGTCTAGTAAAACACCCCATTCAAAAACCTCTTCAAAAAATTATGATACACCACAATCACATGGCTCTTTTAATCTTATTACATGAAAATTTATAAAATGATATCAGGATCTTAACATATTAACTTTCTGCATTTCACAATCTCTTGTACATTTTATGAGCTTATAAAACAATAAATTCCTGATCAAATATTTTGATCACCTGTGTACGATCAGTTTCCTAAGGAAAATAGTGTTCAATAAATTATTTCATAACAAGAGTAAGTCACTAACTAACCTAAATGTGTGAAAGTGGTACACACAATATCTTCAATAATATTTTATTCATGAACTATTTGGAACTATTTTAAATCAATGATCCTTCATGAATTCGATATTTCATTTAAATCATATGAACATTATGCATGGTGCTTGATATCTAAAGCAGTAGCACAAATAATTCGGTATTATTATTTTATGTTCTTTATCAAATGATATCCATTCATAATATTTCGAATATTTTACTATTTGACATGTTTTCATATGAATGATATCTAAAATCATTTGACTCTATATATGTGTTGTAATGCATAATTAGAATATTAATTCATTTAAAATGATCCAATATCCATGAACAATGATATCATGTGGTATATCAAAACCATCACATAATTTATTATATGTTGCGATGTCAAATAGTGTGAGAAATTTCTTCACCTCTATTGATGGGATCCATGTGATTTTAATGGCATGAACCTTATATCTTATACCCAAAAGTTAATTATTTCTTTTGTGGGTCTTCTATTTTCTATCATGAGATATAGAAAGCACAATAGTTTATACATCATGATCCAAGGATTTTCTATGTGGTATCTTCTCATAGTATTTCACGTAAGTAAGAGTTGATTTTCAAGATGTCCTTAGTGTGATTGGATATCAAAAAATACATGTCCATTACCTTAAAAAACCATCTTATAGGCTTATTCTTTATATTTTCATTGTATTTAAAATCCATCAACATATATTATTGGTTCAATGTTAAGGAGATATCATGGTCCCATTATCACTTCACTATTTCAAGAAACACCACGATTTATAGACTGGTATTCTTATCATTTATGTGATGTCTTGTTTGATAGATGTTAGATAATAATATGAGATGTGATATATCCTTCATATGATGAAATCTATTAATGATGTAATATTTATGCGATGGAAAGCTATAATCTATATGTTATGAAAATTTCATGTGATCATGTAAATGAATTAAATAATCCATATGACATCACATGGTAAAGTAATGACATACTAATTTTAAATTTCACTCATACATTGAAAGGATTCAAATGTTTTTTCTTTCATATAATAATCAAAATGAATGAAAGATGATGTTGCATGACTCTCTTTGGTTTCATAAAACATGTCTCCATCCATTTATATGATTTGTGAAGATGGTAAATTTTCATTACCATTTCTTATCTTTGAGGTCATCTATATAAACCTAAATAACTAAAAGCCATTTGGAAGAAAATGGTGAATAAAAATAATTGATAACATAGAAAATTCAGATAGAATATTGATCATTATATTTTTTCCAATTTATATAATTTTGGAAAAAATATGTGCATCCACCATATTTATACACTAAACAAAAATACGGTTTATAGGATCACAATAATAGATATTATTTTATTCATTATTTGATCAATTTTCTCAGGGAAACATAACCCACAACACACAACACTAAAAATAAAGTGGTTAGGCTTGAGATGAATGATGCATATCTAGAGAATCCATGTGATCCTTGTGTGAACCTTTTAGGCACCATTAAAACCCATCAGACCATTCAACATAATCACTATCACAAAATCATTTCCGCATGAATGGATTATGGGATGGCTCATATATGGTGATCAATGCTCCTAAATGTGCTACTGAGTTGGGATACATACAGGATTATGGATTCCAAAAAACTTTAAATTCCCCAAATCAAATTCTTTATTCAATGAAATTTGTTATAAAGATAATTTTTCATAACCTTCTTTATTACATAATCAGTATGAAAAATATATGAATTTATTTTTTCATAGAAACCTGTGATTTCATGAAATTTGAATAATTAAAAAGCCCTATTAATATATGAATAATTGATTGTAATTTTCAACACTTCTTGTTCTTATAAACCACCTCAAATATTGTTCAAGTAATATGAAAGTGCATTTTAAATGGTTATTTGTTAAATTTTCATTACTATAATAAAATGTTTCCTGGTATAAACTTCTTTCCCAATTGCATTAATCAATTCGTCATCACTGACATATGCCTTTGAACATAATATCACATCAAAAATATCAGAAGTCATCATCAAAATGAATATTTCAATGTATTATTATATTGTTATTATCCCAGATAAGGTATATACACTTTTTGCGACATTTTTTACAGCATATATGAAGTTTTTGACATTGAAGAATAATTCAAAAACCAACACATTTAAACCTAGAAAATTGTCAAAGAAAAAAATGCCATATTGTGAGATTAAAGCAATCCTTCATTCTTCAACACCTCATCATCAAATATATAAGGAAAAAATTTGAACTAATGTGAGAAATATTCAGAATTTTTTTAAAATTCTAACAATTTCTCCATTGATTCAAAAATTTAAATCTGGTTTTGTTTATCCATTCATGAAATGTGTTTTCTAAAATTACAATTTGGATCATTTAAATTCAATTATATCTTTTAAATGAATTTTTCATCATGATTTTATTTAAAGGGATTTATTTTTGGAAAATAAATGCAGTTTCTTAATGATATGAATGTGATATACACTTTAAATTTCATTTAGTATGTTCTTTTTTATAAATACGTTCATTTAGTCCAATAAGAGACCAAAAAATTTATTTTTTTCAAATGGGAACACCTCTGGAATCATGCCCCTTATATTCTTAAAAACTGTATCGTTGATTACATTTATTTAATGATTCATAATAACGGTGATTATGTATCATATAAATACGTTTGAAAGAAATTGATGCATTAATGATTGAAAAATGAAGGTGGGGATGTTCCATTTTTATAAAATTTATTATATGTATTTCTATGGAATAATTGTCTTATTAACCTCTATATTTGACTCTTTGTAATCATTTGGGGTTTTGGTTAGATGCCCAAGTAAATATAATGTATTGGCTGATAGTCATGATTTAACTAGTGGCGTTGGGAAGGATTCAACATTTATTAGGCTATATAGTACATTTTTAGACAAGTTAGGAAAATGTTTGTTGTCTTTGAGTGTTTATTATTAACTTGTTCAAGTCATGATTAGTTGTTTCGTATTGACATGCCCTAGATTATCCCCCCTAATATCTCGTAGTTTATGAATGTGGTTTTCCATCAAAATACTAATGTCAAAGGTTTTCATTATAAGACGAGTGTGGTCTAAAAATTGAAATTATATTTTTATAAATTCAATATACATGGATTGAAATGTTTTTAATAGGTTGGTTTTATGAAACACACTATGATTTTGTTAATTAATGTATATGTGGTAGATTAATCATGAAATAATATGAATGGTCTTGTTCACATGAATGTATGGTCATAATAAATTATATTTATAGATGATAAGCTGAATAACTCTTTAATAAATGTGTTTTATCTTAAACATTAATATTTCTTCATCTATAAATATTGAAATCATATTGTACTAAAATATAATTTTTTTAAACTTGCGTGAAATATTTATTATTTTAATATGCATTAAAGGAAGGTAGGAAGTGACAATCTAGGAAATTACTCACATACCTATATTATTTTTGGATTCTCTAGTTTATCCTATTTCATGTTAATGTAATAGATTATTATCTAAAATCATAAATGGTATAAGGTTATATTATTGTGGTGATAATGATAAATTACAACAATGATTTGGTTATCATGGTTTCTTTATAATTCAGTATTTATATTTGGTTTTTTTTATATCATCATTAATAGATATCCACTGATTCTCATTATTGTATTTGGTTTCACATATTTTTATGAAAATATAGTTGAGGTCTATTTTATTTAATTGAAATTTCCATTGAAATTATTTTTGTTATATATTATTAATTTGTAAAAGTAATTAACTTTGTTATTCATAGATATAATTGTATCATTTTAGTAGCCTTGGATGATCATGAACACCTCTCAGGTCAGTCATGCTGTGATGCCCTAGACCTGGCTGCCACATAACCTATTCCCCGAGCCCGGTAGGACACATGACCCCTGGTGCATCTCCCCATAAGCTAATGGCTACTAACTAGCAGTGGGAGTTTGAAGGTAAAATTGTGGGGAGAATATACCCTCATTTTATAGTACACATTAAATTAAATAATAATAAACTATAGTGTTAGGAAAATAAAACATAAAGATACAATTAAAAGTAAAATAATAAACTGGTACACCAGAATTATGAATATCCTAATAACATAAAAAAATCCTCAAATGTAGTGTTTGATAAAAACATGTATTATTGGCCAAGTAGTAAAAAAATAAATAGAAACTAAGGAAAATTAATGCTAAAAAAGATTCAAAAGTGAACAAAAGGAAAATATTTCACCATAGGTTCTCGAGCCTAAGCATGATCCTATGCTCCAAATCTCCAACTAAATAGTATGAATTTATTTCCTGAAGAGTGGTGTTTTTCTCTATCAACAATTGTTGTAAAATTGTCTTCTTAGTTGCTAAAGGAGGCCTGAGTAAGGAAAAATATAATCATCTCAGTAGGTGACCCGTAATGGTGCATACGTGTAATCTATGTAAGCATTTTTAAATAAACAATGTGCATAAAATATCAATAAAGTAAAAAAATGAAAAAATTATTAATTAACAACCCACTCTAGTACCTAAAGGACACATAGTTGGTCTACTTCTTCAACTGAATAACGGTGTGTATGAGCAAGTCTTTATATATATATATTTTTTTCACTGGCATGATTAAATCACGTCTCTAGCCCACATATATATATATGTGTGTGTGTGTTTTCACTAGAATAAGGTAAGCATGTCTCTCGTATTTACACATATATCCTAGATGGCACAGGGTAAAAATTCATTCCACCCATGTATACATTGTAACTGGCATTGGGTAAGCATTCCCTCCATCAAAACATATATAGAGGATAAAACTGGCACTGGTTAATCATTCCTATCATCGACACACACACACACACACATATTGACGTTGTATCTTGCATGAGGTTACCATGTGTCTCATACATATACATATTTCATAGCTGTTGTGGGGTGATAATACATCCCAGCAATGTAGATATTATAAAATTAATTAGGTAAGCATTCCACCTATCCATAAATAAATAGTGTTCATAACTGGGAAGAGGTAAGAACACATCTCGTCCATCCACACACACACATATATATATATAAGTGTTGTAACCGAAATGAGGTAATCTTTCCTCTAATCCATGCTAACATATCAATTATATTGTGGGATATGAATTCCTCTCACCAAAACATTTATATCATCGCTCATATGTATTTTAGTGACATGACTATTCATATCATATAACATAAGGAAAACCATCTTAAATTATTTCATTTTAAATGACCATTCCATTTCGTTTAATGCCTTTAGAATAAATCACATCATGGGAAATTTCATTTTATTCCTTCAATCCATTCCATGTAAACCATTTAATTCTAAGGGTCTTATTCATTCCATCTCATCCAACCCACAAGATCATCGAACCAATTTTCCTAACACGAAAAATGCATTTCATGGAATGGTGATAAGGCCAAAGTGTCAAGGAAAACTACTAAAATTTTCATTTGTATAAAAAAAATCAAAAGGATATAAGAATCATTGATACACCTTTTAATAAATCAAATATACTTTTTAAATTTGTCAATTCAATTTAAAACTACGATTAGAGTTACAACACATAATTGATCACATTGGTAAAATGACCTAAAATTTCCAATTTAGTTGGATCAAACATTGGATGTCCATATAGAGAAATATTAATATCTACATGATAATACAAAAACAATTAATCTATATCACAGATATAGTTTCATTTAGACATGATGGAACCAACATGAATAGGAAGCTCAGTGAAGGTCAGCTTATGGAAAAATGAGAATAAATATGAAAGAACCAAAACTAAAATGGAATAATACATGACCACCTACCATAGGTATATAGGTGAATAATTGTTTGATATTGACCTCATATTCAAAGAATATTGGATGGATATGAGTTTCATACTAATGACTAGAATATAGGCTATACGAGCATACAACCAAATAACACAATATATTGAAAAAAGAACATTAACAAGAGTAGGGAAACATGGGAATCATACCACATGCGATCCAACGCCACAAATGGATTGAGGATTGAAACCTAGATGGATCCTCAAGATCAAATCCTATATCAGAGGTAATATTTATCTTAATGAGGTGTAATAGATGCCTTTTTCACTCTTGGGAGGAGAAAATAGAGAAATTTAAACTTCAGTAGAGGGTGGGGAAAGTGGACATTATGCCACATTACTAGGCTCACATGGTTTATGATCAGGGTTATCCACCACGTTCTCAAACCATGTAGTTTGACTATATCCATTATATTTTATTGGTCTCACATCTGTGCTCATAGTCTATATTGTTGCAGAAAAATTGTGTGGTCTCCCAGGTTCCCCTATTGGGAACCACATGATTTTAACAAAGAGTGTGGCCTAGGTTACACAGTTTCATATGACTATGCAAACCAACCTAAAACATAATTTTCTAAAACCTAGGGGTAAAAAAAATCCTTATACACTCCCCGGTCCTTCCTTAGTTAGTCTCATTCCTTTATAATGTTTTAGGAAATGATTTGAAATAAAAAACGAACAATCCATACTTTGGTCAAAATTTTATTCATTACAGTTTTCCCTCCTTTAAGAGAATCATCTGATAATTGGCATTCTTAGGGTTGAGAGGTACTATAATAAAGGTTTTCTATCCATTAATATTATACATCAAATTTATACTCCTACGTTTCAACTTATACATTGTCATGTTCTGTAACACCCATATAAGTAGAAAAGACCTACCTCAGAGTATCTTCATGCTCTGATCAACAATACAAACAAACTTCTTCTAGAATAATGAATACAAATCTATCTCAACTTCATCAGGATAAAATATGATGGATGGGTTTGGATAATATCAGTGATGCTAATATAAATGAAATACATTGTCATGGACCGATATCTATGATGAAGTGTGAAACGATTATCCACTGGTCGAACCACTTCACCACCTCACAGGGTCCATGAAATCTCATTGATATCTTAACCTACTTTCTAATATGTCTATTCTCCATATTCTATGAGAAATTCAAGAAAAATATATATATTATCTCATTCTCAAGATGTATCTAGTATTTATTGGCCTTAGGCTTCTATTTGGATTGAGCTATCAACATGCACATATAGATCTGCTGGACCTAATCTGTATGCTTTGGCATGAGACAAGGCCTGACAATTCATTCTTCCTCATCCTCTATCCATCACAGATGATAATGATAGTTCCTACCAAAATATAATTCATTGACATCCATATCAATGGTATCCTAGATTTTGTTGTTTTAAGAAAACACGAGGAGGGGAATATTTTCCCCCATGAACCCCCAGGGCGAAGAACACATGCACATGGTGTATAATTTCTCATATTGTACTCAAAATTTTTCCATCGGGAAATAGGTTATGGGTTGTGTTAAAAATATCCATGTTACATTGGTCCTTCTGTAAACCCATAAAAAACAATGATATGAAATGAGGATATCATTCTAAAATGATAGTACATATAGCACCGTGAAGGAAAAACACCTCATTTACATGTATCCATCTAATATCATCTACTGAGAAGGTCCATCACACAGGTAAGAAGGAATAAATCATTGTTAGATGATTAATTAAAACCTACACTGCGTCATTTCTATGAGGATATTTGGGTAAAATAGAAACGGAGTCCATTGGAACATCATCCCACTTCTACATAGGAATGGATAGTGGATGGAGAATCCCTACCAGAGACCAATGTTCTTCCTTTACTGGTTGATAAACAGGACATCAATTGATGAAACAATATATCTCGCATTTCATGCTACCCCTAAGATATTTGATTAATAGATCACTATACTTTTTAGTGACACTGAGGTAAATTTACCATGATGAGGCATGGAAATACCTCATCAATTTCTCTCTAATGTCTACAAGGACCCATACATTCCCACAAAACAAAATTGTATAATCCTCATCGAACACCGAATCAGAAAATGTTTCTTCATCTAAAATACATTCCTATAAGACATCCACTTCTGGATAAGATAGACGTATCAACCATAATCATTCCAGAAGAGTAGATATCATGGCTAAGAGTGAGATAAAATTCTGACCATGGTCCTCTTGAACATCAACATGCATCTCTATGAATCATGCCATAAGATTCTATCCATCATTGAATTCCTAAACCACCTGAGTCTATGTATTTTGTGTCATATCATCAGCTACTAAATTCCATTTCCCTATAGTGTATCCATGTTCAAAATTAAAATATTATAGGTACTCGACCCACCTACACTTCCTTGGATTCATATCCCACTATGTAATGATGTATTTGAGGTTCTTGAGGTACGTGAAAACCACCAAATTCTTTCCCAAAAGATAGGGCCTCTAATATCAAAAAGGAAGACAAAAAACAATAGGTTTGTGGTTATGTGTTGGGAAATTCTGAACATGAGACCTCAACTGATGAAAACCATATTCAACCACTCATTCTTCCTGTATTAGAACAAATCCTAGTAACACATGATGTGTCATAGTATATTGTATAATACCAAACCAGGACAAAAAATATTAGTATCAGTGATACATTATGACATACATTCATCACATGGTAGGTGGATTAACAATACTCAGACCATTATAATTTCAAAAACATTTTCTTCATGTCTGTTAGAGGTGCGGAAAGGAATAAGAAATCCTGAATAAAGATTCAGTAATATTTGAAAAGTCCAATGAAACTCTAAATATCAAATACATTTGTAGGATATTCCCAATAAAACAAATACCTCATATTCTGTAGGTCAACATAAACTCATCAATCCAAGGAGATAAGGCCCAAGAGGTGGAATTTTTTGATAGAGAAGTGGAATTTACATTACATAAAATATTGATGATGCTCTCTAAGTGTATTCAAAATGATATCAAGATGGATTGGGGGTCATGTCTAGAGTGTGAATACACAATGAAATCAACTTTTAATACAACCAAAAATGAATCCAGATATGGGTGGAATACACGGTTCCTTAGAGACATGATGAAAGGAAGAGAATTTGTGAGTCTAAATGGAAAAAATTGGAACTCATATAGACCATACATACTCATGGAAGCTATGAGAGGTATGTATAATGTTTGGACATACATCTAATGACCACCTGACCATATATATGTCTTTGAAAAAACCACCTCTCCTATGTCCTGGTCAAAGAGGTATTCCGTTCTAAGAAATTCATACTAATTCTTGGTAGTCAGCTAATTAAACTGATGATCATCCACACAATGGCTAAGGGAACCGCTGGCCATCTTGGAAAAGATGATAGTTGAACCCCATGGATATGTATCGGTAAATATAAAAACATTCTCCTTGATATCATCCAAATGTTTCTTGATCTCCTGTATCTCAATAGGTGCCATCTAATAAGGTGGAATGGTCACAGGTGATGAAACTGGCCCATGATGAATATTAAAATCTACATACTGCAGTGTAGGTATACCCGAGAAGTCGTCCGAAGAAACGCCTCTGAAATGTTGATATATAGGTGGGAAAATAGAAGGTGGTAATCCCCAGTTTCATGAAAATGACTGGAGACTTTTTCCATAACATTACCCATCCTCTGCTGATCAAGAACATCTCTTATAACACTAATATCTCTTCCTCCCTTGTATACACGCATAATGCCCTATGGTTATGCAAACATCACCCTCCATTGATATTAGTTAATACTAGCTACGTAAGAAACTAACTAGTCCATTGCGGTGATTACTTCAAAAAATTCCATTTCAATAATGTATAGGTTCCATTGGAACTAATAATCACATATCTCAATGGGTAATTATGAATGTAGTTTCTTCCATTTGAATGGGAAAATAATGGTGTATCTAGCACCTTGAAGCCATGATAAAATTCTATTTTTAGGAAAAAAAACTCAGTGATTATCTCAGATATAAATGAGTGATACATGCCTCTATCTAAAAAATAAGAAACTTATGTGGAGGGTATTATAAAAGTACCTCATATTGTATGTGTTATAGTTATGTCCCCTTGTGGAATAATATTGACTCCATTTAACAGGACTATACAACAGCCTTGAGACTCAACCAGACTAACCTACGAAGGAGCGATCTAGTGGTGCTAAAAATCATATTCCTAATTACCTCTTCCTCAAATAAAATATTTCCCTGAATGAAATATAATATTCCAGCTTCATGAATTTCAGGGTCATGCTGACCCAACTCCCGATCAAGGAGTAGGTGAAAATCAATGCATGTTATGCATTAGTAGGAATGTACTGGAAAAATGGTAGAGATAGACCATCTTTACCCGGCCTATGCACTCCACTGGATTCCATGTACTCAACCTCATAAAATTTCATGTAACCCCACACTGGTGATAGATAATAGAACAAGCCACTAAAGGATCGTGACCACTAATACTAATGTGAGATTCTTCAAAATGTTGTTTCCACCTAGAATAATACCCAAAGGAATCCTTAGGTGCTGAGCCACCATAGCTTGTAATGTCTTCTTGTCTATGATTTCTCTCTATAAATTGGTATTGGTTAAGGATTTATCATATATTTTTTGACCTTAACTCAGTGACTTGCAACAGGATTTCGTAACACATCCCGTCATCCAATTTCATTGCAGCCATATGATCATAAATTGAAATAGAAAAAATATAAACACTACGCCTGAGATAAATGGGATGAGTAATCCATAACTCACATGGTCCCCTACTAAAAATTCTTAATCTTACATTGATTGAAATATGATTTTTATTATTAAATAATGGGAAAAGTCCCATAAATGAACAAATAAATACATCATTGGGATTTTTAAAATGATGAAACCCAATGGAATTCCATTAGAAAATATATTACATTCAATGGGAAGTGAACCTTAAATATTAAAAATGATTATGGAATCCTCATCACTTCTACCCTGAGAATGTGCATATGTTTCAAAGATGGTTTCCCTCTATGTATGGTGGATATAACACTACAGATTAACTCCATCGATCAACTTCTAATTAGATAAATCCACTCCCATGGTTGGAGAGAAATAATCCCTTTGTAGAGTACACACCAACAGGTCAGACTCCTAATCAATCATGGTTATCTATTGTCCAAACCATTTACACAATATTTTACCAGAGTGTAGTGCTCACACCTCCGCCCTCATGCAATTACTCGAACTGTAAAACGTACTAAATTTAATGATGACTGAACCACTGTAGTGTAAGGCCCCAACCTTAAACATTAAATAATATTTAGTTAATACATGAATTTACATTTAGGACATTTTCATGTAAAGTGTTTTAGAGATTTATGTCATAACTATTACATTACATAAAAAAATTACAACGTAGACACTTCTTCTCTATCCAATTTTTTTCAAAAAAATTTAATTCCTTAAAAAAAGAATTATTTTCATGATAGAAATCATCTTGAATTCTTATTTTTCTTATACCCTTCCTTATATGTTGTGAGAAAACATTTCAAAAACCTGGGAAGAGCATTAAAATATCATAAAGGGTGATAAAAAAACTAATGAAAACATTAGTCCATCAATACATACAAGTCAACGAAGTCGTACTTTTCAATCCTAAAGCATAATCTCTTTAACATAAGTCATTAAATCATAAGATTTATGAATGAAACATAGAAATCATAAATCATAAATATAACTTCTGGCATCCATAACATACTTAAATTGTATCTTTCACAACTATATAGGGAGTTACATTGGGGATACTCATCATGGTATATTCCAAAAATATCTTAAGAGAATCATTAATGTTTACCTCTATTTTGTTACCCAATGCATTAGTGAGTTATCTTGGGCTCCCCCAACCATGGTTTATCATGTAACCACCAGTATACCTAAACAATACCTAAGAACAATAACATATTAATAACACATAAAAATTATAAAAGTAAAGATAAAATTTACATATAACATTATATATCATTTAAAGATATTTAATTGATAAATTTTTTATGAAAAAAATTTTCAATAAAAATATACATAATAATTTAATATGGTATTTAATTTAGTTTTAAAAAAACATTAAAACTTGTTAAGGACGCCAAATATCATATAATGGTTGTGGCGGTGGAAAGGATGTTGTCACCCCCTACATTAAAAAGAAACATTCCCATTATCATCTAGTAAAATGCTTCATAGATGAAGATTAATTTTTAATACAGTTTAATTAAATTAAAATAAAAATTTTATATTTATACACTATTTAAAATAAGGTCATGTATAAACCCAAATATCCCTTAATGAAACAAGATTGACATAAAGTTACATAACTTTTCTCTGAAATGACTTGTTAATTATTTGTCACTCTAAAAAATAAACTTAAATTAATTCTACTTGACTCAGAACCTTTTTCAAGTTCATTATTCCTTTTATATCACTTATTACCTTTCTATAACATTCATATAATTCTTAATGTTCATAGTATTCATTTTCTCGATGCTCGGTACTTGAATCAAAAATGAACATATTAAATAAAAAATTGTCCATGTGGTCAAAATTCTAGTATCTCCATAATCATATTCATGATTTAGATAACATATATTTATTGTATATATTTATTTATAATAGTCCACAACATTTGAATATAATAAATGAAATGAACTGTTCATGGAGATAGTAAGCCATATGTACGAATGAAAGCAGCATTCTTTTCTTTTTCATATATAATAGAATAAAAATTAAATGATAAATAATTATATTATAATTATATTATAATATCATAATATATATATGATACATATGTCATAAATATATATTTTATATGTTTACATGTATGGAATGAATATGTCATATCACTTTGAAGGGGTAGTAGTCTGCATTTCCTCAAATGAAATTATCATATTTACACATTATGGAAAACATAAAGGTATAATTTTAAATAAAAAAACAGGGGAACATAGAAAATATAAATATAATATATAAAATATATAAATATAGTCCCACCATAATGGCCACCATTAGAGGTGGTATGAGAAAATTGAACAACCATCGTTTCTTGTTGCAGTTGTTCACCGTACATAGAAACAATATTTTCATATCCATTATATAAAGTGTGTGTAAGTGTTGTTATAATAATAATAAAAAAATCCTACTATAATGAGGATACTGGTGTGTTCTGTAATAAATGAATAATAATATACTAGAGATTAGAGAAGAAAAATAAAAGAAAATAACATGAGATAAGATGTTACCCCTAAATCGGGTAATTGCATTTAATTTGAGCCAAAATGATTTATTAAATTTCGTTATTCACAAGGTAAGGCTTATTGGAGGAAGGTTTGAATATTGGGAGATTATTTGATCAGTTATTGGATGATATAAGAGGCTTTATCGGTGAGAGTAAATGTGTAGAGGTGATTCCCTTTATAAGAGGGAGGATGGGTACTTTAGGAAGGTATTGAAATATAATTTTATTATTAAATGATTTTTGGTATAAAATGGTCCCAAAGTAATTTATTTCAAATATAAGATTATTTTGGGTCAACAAATGCTCAACAAATAGGTTTTATACAAGACTAGGTCACAAAGTTAACCTTATCTTTTAGCTTTTACAATTGGTTGACTTATTTAACTCTTTCTATTTCTTATTTTATATTCATACTATATGGTTAATATAGTTTCTATATAATTCTAATATAACCTCAACTGATTGATTAATGTAATTTTCATGATTATCTAAGTCAATTGGCCGAATATTAGGTTTCTCTTATTGTTATATCATATAATAAAATAGTATTTTTTTTAAAAACTCATTTATGTCAATTTTATATTATTAATATCATGTCATTTTTCAAATCGTGAAAAGATTACTATTTCGAAAAAATATATTTAAATCCAAGCTAAAAAGACACACTCATCCATAAAATTAATGGATAGAATAAATAGTTTTAAAATAAATTTATTTTAATGTTTATAGTCTCATTTATTTAAATCATTCTATAATAAGGTAATCACTACATCATAATTATTTCATAAATATATTTATTTATTGGATGTCTAAAACCTATTAATAAAATACCATGCTGTAGTAAATCATTTTCAATTTTAAATTTCTATTTATAGTATAAGATATTAATTGTATAACCCCATATAAACTTTTTTAATTAAATATATATGTTTATTCTATATTTTTCATTAAATTGAAATAATTGTTATAAAATGTCATTATCACTAACATATTGATCCATGGGGTCACAGAATCGACCCACAGATTCCCATGGTTGAAAATATCTAATACAATAGGATTAGGATATGTGTTTGGGTAGTTTATTAATATTATAATATTATTCATTAACCTTATTTAACAGATTTACCCACTAACCATGTTCAATAAGATAATTAATGAAGATAGTATTCATAATGTCAAAAAATAAAAGTTAACTGTTTACAAAATTTGGGCCTCATGATTAAAAATATGGAATACAATTTTCCAAAATCAAAACATAGATGTTTTGGAGACTAATTTAAAAATAATTTTTGTTTTCAAATCCCAAATTTTTTTAAAGAATTAAAAACTATCATAATATTGACCTTTGTTTATATCCAATTTCAATGTGAAAGTACTTCCAATGACCAAAATTAGATTAAATTCTTAAAATATAATCTAATCTCACATAAATTATAATTAAATGTATAATTATCTATATAAATAGGTTATATGAGAATGAATTTTTGATTTAAAATGCAATATTTTATGATATTCATTAATAAATGAACATTATCTAAAAAAGACACAAATTTCACAAAATTTAAATTTTTATGTCCCACATATAAAGAATAATTTTATTTTGTCAAATAAAACATATAAAAGTGACCAAACCATATTTATAATGTGTTCACCATCAAATGGTGACAAAACGACCTTTTAAAAATATTAGAGTATTTCATGCTTAAAATAGAATTCATTCTTATTTTAAGCCTCACAATTTTATTAGATAAATGTAAAGACAAATAATATACATGTATAATCATATTGTTGTAATTCATGTTCATTCCCATTAATACAAAGTCTTTTCATTAACTACCATTTAAAACAATAATATTATTATATTATATCTCGGTATAACCCTATGTATTTTTCAATGTATGATTTCAGTGAAACCTGTTATTGGGTGTTGGGTATGCTATCAGACAAAGAATCCCTTTTAATTTAAAAATAATATCTTATTCATAAATATTAAAATAAAATAAAAGGTACTATAAATATCTAGGTCGTTACATGAATTCCCCCCCTTTTGTTAAATGTATCCCTGAAATTCGATTCACTTATCAAATAAGTGGGGGGGGTATTTATCCATCATAGCATTTTCATAATCCCATGTTTCCTCTTCTACCATATTGGTTTTCCAAAAAACCATTAACTAATGAATTACCTTATTCCTCAGCACTTTCTCTCTTTATTCAAGAATTTGGACTGGTTGTTTCTCATAAGGAAAATTATCATCGAACTGAACTACCTCTGGACTCAAAAAATGAGATGGATCCCAAATATACTTCATCGACATTGAAATATGAAAACTTCTTTTACCTGGGAAAATCATGGAGAAAAATCCACTCGATAAGAAACTCATCCATATTTATCCAGGATTTCATTGGGTTTAATGAACCTTAGACTCATCTTTCCCTTCTTTTTAAAATGAATCAATTTTTTTTCATGGAGAAACATTGAGATTGAAATTATCAGCTACCTCGAATGAAAGATCCTTGTTTTGGTTATCTGCACAACTTTTCTACCTACTCTAAGTTGTTCTCAGGTGCTTCAAAATCAACTAAACGTTTTTTACCTGCTCTTATAACAATTCTTGTCCCATTAGCTTCCTTTCACATAATTTATCTCAAAAATCAGGAGTTCGATACCGCATTCCATAAAATGAATGAAATGGTTCCATCTGTATACTATAAAGAATACTATTATTTTAAGAAAACATAACCCAAGAAAGATGTTGGTTCCAAAATCCCTGTTCATCCATCGAAGAAGCACAAAGCATATCTTCTAATTTCTGAATTATTCGTTTTGACTATCCATCTGATTAAGGATGAAAATATATACTAAAATTTAATTTAGAACCCAACTACTTTTGAAGGCCCTACTAAAAGTTAGATTTGATCCTAGGATAACAATCAAATATAATGGAGAGGGGAACTCCATGTAACTGGACTATCTCTTTAATATATAATCGATAAATTTGATCCAGATATAGAGTATCCTGAATAGGATAAAAATGAGAAGATTTAGTCAATCGAACATTAGTAACCCAGATTGCATTACCACATCGAGAAGTATTTGGTTATCCCATTATATAATACATCGACACATTTTCCAATTTCCACTCTGGAATCGGAAAATGACGAGGCATCCATTTTGGTAACTGGTATACTACTTTAACCTATTGAAAATTCAAACATCACAGGGTAAAATCAATAGTATCACTTTTCATTTCATCCCACCAGTAGTACTCCAGGAGATATATATAAATTTTAATAATGCCAAGATGAATTGAAATCAGATAACTATGAGATTCACATGATAAATCTTTCATAAACTATGAATCACAAGGCACGCATAACCTCCTCCTAAATCTCATTACATAATCTTTATCAATGTTAAATTCTTTTAGCCTACCATTCTGAACAAATTATACCTTTTTATGCCACTCACTATATTTTTTTTGTGCATACTTAATAATTTTTGAAAGAGATGATTTTACTACCACATTAAAAAAATAGAGGAATTCCCTGAACCAAAAATTTCCAATAAATATTTCAACAAATCAAAAACCAACGGAACTCAATACAAACTTATCATGGTGAATGTAGCATTACTCTTACAACACCATGCATTAGCCACTGTATTTTCATTTCTTGGATGGGAATGAATTGTGAAATCATAATCTTGAATAATTATAGCAATCTCTACTATCTCATATTAAATTTATTCAGTGTAAATAAATATATATCATATATTATTGATTAATATATATTTCACACTTTGAACTATACAAATGATGCCTCCATAGTTTTAATTGAAAAAAATAGCTAATTCAAAATCATGCGTAGGTAATTTAACTCAGGTGGTTTTAACTGATCTAAATCATAATGAATTACCATATCATTCTGTATAATGACAAAAACAAGTCCTTCCGACGAAGCATCACTATAGATTACAAAATCACCATTTCTGTAAGGTAGTACTAAAACTAGAGCATTCACCAATATTCTTTTCAATTCCTGAAAACATTCATCACATTCTTTTCTCTAGTTGAACTTAACATCATTTGGAAATAAAATTTTATGTGGGATTGATAACCATGAAAAATATTCAACAAACCTCTTGTAAAAACCTACTAAACCATAAAAACTACAATTCTTGGTTATATTTTTTGGAAGTGTCCATACATTAAAAAATATTGTTTCAGCAAGATCAATGGTTATGATGTATTTTGATACAATGTGACCATGGAATGAATTTTTTTGTAACCAAAACACACACTTAAAAAATTTACCATAGAGATTCTTTTCATTTAAGGTTTTCAATACCACCCTTAAATGACTTTCATGCTCCTATTTATTTATAAAATATACCAAAATATCAGCAATAAACGCAAACACAAACTTATCCATGAACTCAATGAAAGTTTTATCCATAACATCCATGAATAGAACAGGTACATTGGATTACCCCAAATTCATAACTAAAAATTAATAATTTCTATATTATGTACAAAACCCGGTCTTCAGAATTTCTTCTTCCTTCACTTTTAACTAAGGGTACCCCAACCTCATGGTAATCTTCACAAAATAATGATCTCTATAGAGTTGATCAAAAAATAATCAATATAAGGGAAATGATAATTTTTTATAACATTTATGTCATTAAAGGATCTATAATAAATGTAAAGTCTCATTTAACCATCATTCTTTTTAAAAAAAATATAGAATCACCCCAGGGTGATGTGCAAGGTTGAATGAAATATTTATCTAATAACTCATTCAATTTCATCTTTAACATTAAATGTTCAAATTTAACCATTCAATATGGGGGTTTTGATCTTTGATTAGCATCAATAACTAAGTAAAATTTATATTCAACATCTCGATCAGGTGTTATCCCATGATACTCATCAGAAAAATCATCAATATATTCATTTACCACTGGAACATCATTAATGTGAATAGTTATTTTTTTTCAACAATTTGTGCAAGGTCAAATTCATTACCATCTTTTACTTGTTTCTCATCTTCCTATTATGATATAAAAATTAATGCTTTATTCTTGTACAAAAAATTAAATTCTTTCATAAAAGAAAAATCTTTAGCTCTGTAGTCAATATTAGCATGATAAATAGAAATCCAGTCAATACTAGAAATAATTCAAAACTATACTAGAGGGAAAAATTACTGTTTGTGGGTATATTTGTTCAGAAAACTAGGACATGAAGGTAATTACAATTTAATTTAATTCATAACATTTCCTCTATGTGTTATTACCAAATGTTCAAGACTTATATCTTGCGATAGAACTCCCAATTTACAGGAAAAGTTTTCACAAATGAATGAATGTGTAGACCCTAAATCAAAACACACATTTCCATAATAGGAATAAACAAAAAAGTGTGTCTTATACTACATTATTTGATGGACCAACATATTCTGAAATAGTTGAAAATGATTTCACCATCCCTTTATGCTTGTAGTCTGGCTATTTTTTTATTGAATCGAGTTATACCAAATATACACAAGAGGGGGGGGGGGGTGAATTGAGTCTTTTAAAATTATTTGCGAAATCGTGTTATGCCCTTTGACTTTAATCAGATGGATTAATGTAGAGGTAATTTAAATAGAAAAGATACATGATATATAGTGGTTCGGGGAATAGAAGGCCCCTAGTCCACTCCAACAACACTCCACTCCATGAGCTTGGTGATTTTCACTATCTGGTCCTCTTATCAACAGACCGTTCCACAAATGAGTACTGGCATTTGAAACCTTTACAATCTAAGTCAAAACAATGTCTTCTAGTTTACTCACAAAACCTACACATCTTAGTATGATAATTCATTCACTCAAGATAAAAAAGAAGTATTTGTCCTTTAAAAGTAATTTCTCGTTGTTCTTCATAATGGAAACAGAATGCAATTGACGGTAGATGGATCATCACCTTTAGAAATAATGATCTTCAAGTAAGAGTCATTCTGAGTCGATCTGGTTGTAGTGGATATAGAAATATAATTCACAACTTCAAAAGTAGTATATTCAAAATATATCTTCAATGAAGAAAGATTAAATCATCTATCTTGATTCTTCCTCTTCAATAAATAGAGCTTTGTCACTCTTCATAATCATCAGATCTATAGATCTTGATAGCCTTTGTGTTTATACTTTTTATATTCGTCATTTTTGTTCAGAAAATATTGTATATTTTTTGTCTGTGTATATATCACACACATATATATATATATATAATAATGACGAGCACTTCTCCTGTAAATTTAGATCCACAAAATCCATCTTCTGACTCGCGATATTTAAACATTTGACTTAACAGAGCATCCGTAACTCCCCTTGAAAGTCTACATGATAAGCTTCATTTAAATTGATCCTTTGAATCGTAGATAAAACAACTTTGAATCAGTCAATTACACGTATTAAAAAAAGATTTTGATCCGGATTAAAATCATCCTAATAAAATTCTTGAAGACCATTGCATAATAATATTGTCTTTAATTATCCTACGCCAAATGAAAGGTTAAACTCTATTGCATGCGCTTGGTAGATCAAATATGTAAGGTTTATGACATGGGTTTGATAAAAAACATGGGGTTGGTCATCTATGCATTTTTTTCAAAATTCAAACGTATGATTAATGATCCATAATTTTATAAGATTCCAAACGTAAGGAACATGATCCATAATTTTGATGAAACATAAGGTCATTTAAAAATGTAAGGTGGATGAACCATACTTTTGAGAAAAAAATGTATCATTTAACACTTACGTATGATTCTTCTCCTATACTTTTCAATATCCCAAATGTAGGGTTCCTTCCTAATGTATGGTTCCTCTTCCATAATTTTCTGATAACGCATGGAATATTAACCATACTTTTCTAATATCTTATAATGTATACACTGCATTCCTTCCTTACTGTATGTCTCTCCTCGTAGGGTATGAACAATGAGTCCAGAAAATGATTAAGCAATTCATGAATATGTAGAGCATGAACAGTGTTTCCAGAACACACTAATGCGAATACATTAGAAATTAAATCTTGTTGTTCAAGAACTTAAATATTTATTCCAAAAATAAAAATATAATGAATAATAAATTTCGAAAATATATGTAAAATGAAATCATTAGAAATCAATTAAGGGTATTTGTGAACATCAAAATCATCATAGAGATAGAGTATTGTTCTCAACAATCTCGTCATTTTTATATAAAAATATTATTTATTGTTGAAAACAACACTTACTCAATAATCTCCCCCTTTTTGATGATCACAAAACCCATAAAATACTAAATGAAATTAATTTCCAAAATTAATTACATATAGTTTGGAATTTTTCAATTGAACATAATTTCTCCCCCTTATAAAAAAAATATAAATACAAAATGTTGTTGTGTTTATCCTCATTTCTCCCCCTTTTGTGATATCAAAAAGAATGATAGGGTATTGAATAGAACACATATTAATGTATTAGAGAACTTATGTAAATTCTATTATTAACTATTTTTCAATAATTGAATGTGGATTACTGTCATATGTAAACAAAGAGATTAAAAAAAATAAAAACACACAAATAAAGAATGAAATAACTTTTCATTAAAAAAAATTACAATTATGATGAACTCAGGAATCAAGGTGTGGTAAGGGTATGAGAAATTTTCTATCTCCTATGAATTACTACCTACATTTCTATCAACTGCTCCATGAGCGTTCTCATCTTTCCATCTCCCAGATTGATAATAATATCTCTATTCCCCGAAGTCATATGAATATCTTCTATCAAATTTAATCTGAAAAACTAATGAAGTATCCCTTCTTTCTTCATAAATAGTGTTAACTTCTCTGTGAACTGAGTCAGCACAGTTCTAATACTTAGTCCACTAGAGGAAAACTGGTCAACCGAAAATCTCTGATTATCTAATAAGACTGATAGTGGAGCACTATTGCATTGAAAATCAGGAAATCTATCATTCATATTGCTCATTGCTGTTGTGATTGCCTAAAATCGTCTGATTAAATCTGGTGAAGTACCTGATTCACTAGCGTCACCAGTCCTGACAAATGAAAACTATGTATCAATATAGTCTTTAAACTCTGAAAGATCTGACGTCATCGCCATTTATGATTTAATCTTGGATACATCTTTCAACAATTTTTTTTAAAAGTTTCAACTTCCATCCTTGAAACTATACTTCATTTAAGTCTCTGAAATATGAACTGTTCGTTCTCTAAGGATCTTTTTAGAGTAAAATTTTCAGATTCAAAACAAAAAAACATTCTATACATATCATCTACATTCTTATTCATTGAATTAGAGGCACCATGTTCTTGATTCTCATCCTCAGCTTCAATGTGATTCAGTGGTACTAATGGAAATGAGTCTGCATCCGATTTTTCTTTTGCTTCCACTTGAGCTGGTTGGTCGACAAACCTTTCCTCATAGACTTTTCTAGAAACTTCCAAAAATAAATCCTCAGGAATTACCTCTGTATGAACTTCAGAAACATTCTCATCATGAACATAATTAATCATTTCTTCCATTGGTTTTTCTAAAAAAAATATATTCTTGATTTTCCTAATGACTGGCCACATCCTCACCAGGCCCTGCCTCCTTTTCTTCTTCAATTGTAACTTCAGTTTTAGATTCAATTTAAGAATTATTTTCTTTTACAATGATAACTAGTTCCTGAGTCTCTGTTACAGTTTCTTCTTGAATTTCATATTTTACAAGATGAGTTACATTAATTTGAGTAGTATCCTCTTCTTTTGGAATTTCAATAACTGATTCTTTGAGAAAACTGTAAGTGGGTAAATCTGTTGATGTTAATACATGTGAACCAAGTTCCTCATGAGCATTAGAATTTCTTTTCCTTTGAATCTGAATTCCCTTCTAACAGACTTTTTTATGAGCTTCTTTAGTTTCAAATCATATTCTTCTTATAGCAGGGATCACTATAGATTAATCTTGTCCCTCCTTGGACTTAACCGATTGAACCTGGACACTTGCTTCTTCTTCTTCAGCTCGTATCAGAAAAAGTATTCCTTTCAATGGGATCCATACGTAACCAATATTTCTCACGGTCCCAATCAAAAAATTATTACTTTGGTGACATCTAACATTGACCTCCACTAGCCTGACCATAAAATTTTTGAACAAATTTTTTTTATGAATCTACCAAACAGATAAATATTCATGCATGCTTCTATTTGAAAAAAAAATGAAGGTACCTTACCATGTACCTAGAAAAATTATGTCTTATATCACTCATCAATAGATAAATTATATATATGTTTGGATACCATATTTTCCTCATCATAGACATCCTTGGTGGAATCCCTATTTTCACAAACATGGCTTGGATTTTCAGATCCGGCTCCATGTCCTTTACCAAATTCTTCATTTTATATGTATAACCAAAAAGAAAAAACCTAATATTTTTAGACTTATGTACTGAATATCTTATATATTTCAAATAAAAATGAATGTCTCCCTCATGAGGGCAGTTCAGTATCGGAACAATCTCCACATAGGATATCGAAACATCTCTATATTCAATCTTAGCTACCATTGTATCCTCATATTCACCCAGACTAAACTGAATAGATTTAAAGAAATAACAAAGTTCTACCTAATATAGAAACTATGTAAAATCTCCATTAAATGTCTTCTAAAGGTTTCGAAACGCAAGAGCATGATTAAGCAAAAGGATGGTCTAATATAACCATTCCAGATCTATGACATTTCATTGCAAAATTTCCCTTCATTTGGAGAGTTGTCTCTTGGTAGTGCTGGTCTGATCCTCATTGGTTCTCTTGGACTTGGCCTTTTTTTTGAAAACTCTCTGATGGATAGAAAAGGGATTAGGGTTTCGAAGGTTCAGTTTTAGATAGACAAGGAGAGGTAAAGCGTCGTGGGTTCAAAAGTGTTTTTGGTAAAAATGAAGCGATTCAGAATTTGAATGGTTTCTAATAGCCTTCATTTTCATGTCATCAATAATTATTACATATATTTTAAAAACAAATAAAATTTTTCGTGTGAGAAAAAAAAATTATTCATTTTGAAAAATAAATAACTAATATATTTTAAACAGTTTTAAAAGAATGAAAAATTATAATGAAATAAAACTTTATTTAAAATTAAATATTCATGGATCCCCCTTAAAAAAATAAAACCTTGCAGTTGAAAGTGGTTTGGTAAAAATACCTGCTAATTGAATTTTAGTGCTTACGAACTCTAAGAATATATCCTTGTTAAGAACATTGTCTCTTATAAAATGATGTCTGATATCAATATGATTAGTCCAAGAATGATTAATAGGGTTTTTTGAAATATTTATAGAACTATTATTATCAAATAAAATAGGTGTACTACTAAAACTTAGTCCAAAATCCATAAGAGTTTTTTTCATCCACAATACTTCTTGCACAACAACTGTCAGTAGATACATATTCTGCCTTGGCTATTGATAAGGAAACTGAGTGTTTTTTCTTACTTGACAATGACACTAAGGATTTTTCAATAATGTGACAAGTACTCGAAGTGTGTTTCCTATATAATCTACAACTTCCAATTTTTGAATCCGAATATCATATAAAATTAAAATCAGATGTTTTGTTATAAAGAATAGATTGAAAAATAGTTCCTTTTAAATATCTAATTTATTTAATAGTATTTAAATTGGTTTCATTAGGATTTTACTGAAATCATGCGCAATGGCATACTAAATAAATTATATCTATCCTTCTAGTAGTAATTTATAGTAAACTACTAATCATACCTCTATATAACTTGTAGTTAAGTGATTTTCTAGTTTCATCCAAATATGGTTTTATATTAGTACACATAAGAGTTTTATATGTCTTGCTGATTTCTAGTCCAAATTTATTTAGTAAATCAGTAAGGTATTTTCATTGATTGAAAACATTTCCAAAATATTTTTGTTAAATTTGATATCCAAAAATGAAATTTAATTTTCACATCATACTCATTTCGGTTTATTTTTTTGCATTAGATTTGAAAACACATGACAAAGAGACTTATTAGTTGATCCAAAAATTACATCATCAACATAAATTTGAACCAATAAAATTTTAGAATTAATAGTTTTCTTAAATAGTGTTGGTTCTTCCATTCCAAAAGTAAAATCATTGTTCAAAAGAAAATAGCTTAGTCTTTCATAATAAGCTCTAGGTGCTTATTTAAGGACATAATGATCTTTAATAAGTTTAAAATTAGAATTTGGTTTCTGTGAATTTTGAAAACCAAGAGGTTACTCAACAAAAACTTCCTCACTTAAATAACCGTTTAAAAAGATAGACTTAACCTCCATCTGAAATAATTTAAAATTCATATGAGATTCATATGATAATTGGACTCTAATGGATTCTAATATAGCTATAGGTGCAAAGGTCTCATCATAATCAATACCTTCTCCTTGATTATATCTTTTATCTATTAGTATTTCTTTATTTCTAGTTATTATTCCTTGATCATATTTATTATTTCTAAAGACCCATTTGGTTCCAATCACTGGATAATTCTATGGTATTTCAACTAATTCCAGAATTTATTTCCTTTGAACTGGTTTAGATTTTCTTGCATTTCTATCAACCAACATTCATCATTTAATGCTTCTTCAATAGACTTGGGTTCTATTTGGGATATAATGGCACAAAACTCAACAATATTACCTATGTTCCTTATAGTTTTTATTCATGTTTCTATTTATCATATTATTGTTTCTAAAGTGTAATTTTTTTGGGTCCTTGACTGTATAGGTAGTACACATAATGGTTCTTCAGTGTCATCTTCTTCTGGACTGGACTGAATTTCATTTATATCTTTTGCAAAATCATCTTTCAAGTTATCAAGGCCTATGTTATAATTAGAATCAAGATCATCTATTTGATCTAAACCATTCTTCAAAGGGATCAGTTTCATCAAATTTCATATGAACTGATTCTTCAACAATACTTAACTTTTTTAAAATACTCTATAAGATTTGGAAGTAGTAGAATATCCTATAAAAATGCCTTTATTAGATTTTGGATCAAACTTACAAAGATTTTATTTGGTGTTTATGGTATAAACCTTTTATCCAAAAACATTAAGGTAATTTAATTTAGGTTTTCTGTTATTCCAGAGTTTATAGGGTATCTTTTTCAAATTTGGTCTTATTAAAACTCTATTCATTATATAGCAGGCTGTACTTATAGCTTCTTCCCAAAATAGGTAGGATGACTATATTGATTTAGTATATTCTATCCATTTACTGAATAGTCTTATTTATTATTTCAATAATTCCATTTTGTTGAGCTGTTCTTGGTGCATAGAAGGTGTGTTTAATACCCGTATTTGAGAAAAAATAATTGAATTCTAGATTCTCAAATTCTACACCATGATCACTTCTTAATGAAATTATTTTAAAACCTTTTTTATTTTAATCATCTTCTCAAAAACATTAAAATAATGTAAAATGTTTATTTGTAAATTTTAAAATGAAAAAACATGTAAATCTAGAATAGTCATCAACTAAAACATATAGATATAGTTTACCATCCATACTTGATACTCTTGAAGTTCTGAACAAATCCATATGGAAATGTTCTAGAGGTTTAGATGTATCAATTTAGTTAACAGATTTGAAGGATTATTTGTGGTATTTTCCAAGTTGACATGAATCAAAAAATCTATCACATTCAATCTTGAGAATAGGTAAATCAAAAATTAATTTTTTCTTGGATAATTTATGTAAATAATATATTTTTCAGTGTCTAAGTATTTTGTGCCAGATCCAGATTTCATTTATCTTAGAAGTTATGCAGTTTACATGTTGATTACACAAGGAATTTTAATCTAGGGTATACACATTGTCAGTTCTAGGTGCTCTAAATTTATGTAGTTTATTTTTGAAAATAGAAATGCAATTGTTAGAAAAATAAAAGCATAAACATCATCACACTGTTGAGAGATACTTATCATACTATGTTTCAATCCTGGTACATAATGTACATTATTGATTTAGACAACTTCAAGATCTCCAACCATTCTAATGACAAGGATCTTAGCTTTGGCATTGTCACCAAATGTGACAAGTCCACCATCTTTTTTAGTAATATTATAGAAATTTGATGAGCTTCCACTCACATGCCTTGAGTAGCCACTGTCCATATACCATATGGTCTTTTTTCTTCTTTTACCTACTTCCTGAAAAGGCATATAAATAGATTTTTTTGGTGCCCATATTCTATTGGGTCTAGTTATGTTAGCTAGCAAATATCTGGGTATCCATACTTCTTTGTTTTTATAAATTCAAAAAAATCAAAAAAATTATTTGAAACAAAATATTTCCTAATAAAACATATTTGTGGTTTTCTTATGAAATAGTTTTTAGAAATATTCCCCCTTGTTCCTCAGTAACTAAAATTTAATCTTTTTTGCTTAAAACAAAACAATTCTTGTACAACTATGGTTTTTCACCTTTACTGCCAATTATGAATCTTTCTTTCTAAATGACATTTTTCCCAATAATTTCATTCAAGGAGTTTTCTCCTTTGGTAAAAATGAGGATAACACATTTATATGTTTCTACTTCTGTTTTCAGTCTTTTTATTTTTTCTTCATGACCTGTATAGTTAATGTTAATTGAAAAATAATTATCAGTTAACTCTTTAAGTTGTTTTATTATTGTATCTCTTTCATCTAAAACAACACTGTGAATGTTCTTTAATGACTTATTCTTCTTAAAAATATAATCATATTTTTCTTCAATAAAGTTGCAGTAGGCTGCAAGTTTTCCATTAGAATAGATTTTTTCAGAACTAGATTATGTGTTAAAAGAGTAGTATGTTTGTACCTCATCTGTTTCTACCATAAAGAACATTTTGGATTTCAGATTTACTTCTTCCTTCTCTGAGTCTAATTCTGAAGACCTACTGGAGTCTTTAGACCCACTCCTTAAATATTTGATTTCTTTCTTGTCGTTTTTCTCATAATAATTATTTTGAATAACTTCTTCTTCTTGTATTCTTTTATCTAAGGACAGTCATCTCTAATATTACCCATATTCTTGCACAAATAACATCTGACTTACTTTTCATCCATTTTGAATGATTTTTCTGAAGCCTTTATTATTTCTGTAGAATTTAATAAACATTCTAGCTAGCTGAACCTTTTGTTTATCAGAATTTAATGAATTAGAAAATTATGATTGCACCTTTAGTTCTTTTTTCTTTATCTTTTTTCTTTTCCCTTGAGATGAAACTTTTAAGGTAGTGTCATCTCTCTTGATCAGAACCTTATGCTTATTTTCTTCGTCTTGCATCTCGCATTCATAAATCATAACTGTTCCAATCAACTCTATCATGGTTTTGTCTTTAACATGTGTTGACTGTATGATTGTAGCAGAGATTCCATTACATTTAGTAGGTAGTACTCTCAGTACATTCAATGATTGATCAGCTTGTTTGGTTGGTTCCCCCAAGACAGTTATATTGTTGACAAATTATGTCAATCTTCCATTCATTAGAGTAATTCGTTCACATTTAAACATTCTGAACGTATCAAATTTAATCTTAGAAGTAGCATATCTTATTTTCCTATCGTTTTCAGTTCCTTCCTAAGAAACAACAATAGTCTGCCACATCTCATTTGTTGTGAGGCATTGAGATACTCCACTGAATTCATCAGGTCCTAGACCACTTATAATTGAATTCATTTCTTTCGAGTTCGTATCATATTCTGCATCAGTGGATGAACTCTAGGATTAAGGTTTCTATGTTATATCATATGGATTCAGAATCATAGAAGATACTCTGAATTCGTGGTTTTTTAGATATATTATTATTCTTGATTTCCAACATCCATAATTTTCTCTATTGAAGTATGATGCTCTAACAATAGACATTCCTTCTCTAGTATCAGCCATCTTACTCTTTGTATAATCCTTAATCACTTTCAGCTTGTAAATTATTTATCATAAACCTCCATATGATACCAATTGTTGGATCCGGTTATAAACAATATACACAAGAGGGGGGGGGGGTTAATTGTGTCATTTACAAATTCTTTGCGAAATCGTGTTTTTCCCTTTGACTTTAATTAAATGGATTAATGCAGTAGAGATTTAGATTGTAGAGTCACACAATGTATAGTGGTTCGGGGAATAGATGACCCCTAGTCCACTCAACCAACACCCTACTCCACAAACTTGGTTATTTTCACTATATGGTCCTCTTGTCCACAGATCGTTCCACAACTGAGTACACGAAGTTGACACCTTTACAATCCAAGGGAAAATAGAGCCTTCTAGTTCACTAACCAAATTTACATAGCATAGTACATGAATCTGGTCACTCAAGAAAAAAATTAGTATTTGTTCTTTGAAAATACTTTCCCGTTGTTCTTCAAAATTAAAATAGAATGCAATTGACAGTAGATGGTTCATCACCTTTAAAAAAATGATCTTCATGTAAGAGTCATTCTGAGTCGATCTGGTTGTAGTAGATATATATATATATATATATAATTTACAAATTCAGCAGCAGTAGATTGAATAGATATTCGATGACGAAAGAGTGATTCTTCTATCGTGATTATTCTTTTTCAATAAACAGATCTTCATTGATCTTCGTAATCCGAAGATCTATAGATCTTGATAGTCTCTATTTTCCTTATTTTTATATTCATCATTATTTATCATGAAATCTTGTATATTTTTTCTCTGTGTATATATCACATCCATATATGAAATAATGAAGAGCACTTCTCCTGAAAATTTAGATCCACAAAAGTCGTCTTCTGACTTGCCATATTTAAACATTTGAATTATCAGAGCAGTCATAACTCCCCATGAAAATCAGAATGAAAATATCCTTTTAAATTGATCATTTGAATTGTAGATAAACCGGATTTGAATCAGTCCAAGACACATATTATAAAATTATTTTGATCCAGCTTAAACTTAGCCTAATAAACCGCTTTTAGACCGTTGCATAATAATATTGTGTTTAATTCTCTGATGCCAAATGTATTTGTAACGCCCCAACCCTAGATACCCAGAGTCGGTGCATTATTACATAACATTGGCATGATCAAAAAGGATCATGTCTCGAAAGACCGATTAGTTTAGTAGTCTTGGAAACAATAGATATATTCATAAGTCTTACAATACATCATAAGGTAAAAAAACTATAACAACATCTTGTCTTCATATTCCCTCATACTATCCCGGCAGGTCATTCATAAATTACTTCTTCATAATCCTGGGAAAAATAAAACATTGAAAGGGGTGAGCTCAGATGCTCAGTAAAGATAACATTATAGCAGAAGCATTCATAGATAAGCATAAACACTTAAGGTAGTTTATAACTAAAACAAAATCCTTTTAAACATGAACTTCAGCATAAAATGGCAAAGATAAAATAAAATAATGCCATTTACTTACTCACATGGATATTCTACTAGTCGAATGATCACATGCAATATCAATAACCACTTTCATAATGATGGAATGCATAATGCCAGACTATCATAACCACATAGCCAAGGCCTCGTGCCCAGACTACAAATAAGATTTTGCCAAGGCCTTGTGCCAAGACACTAGTTTGTCTCATGAGACCTACCGATGCATCGAGAAGCTATAGCGGGCTCCACCCGTCACTTATTAAGTCCAATGCATTCCTCATATGAACAGGTTTAAACATAACATAAACATTCGTATGAAACTATCATACGAAATGTCAATACTTTAACCACAAACTATGAATGGTATAAAAATAACACATCCATAGTCAAACATAACTCATTTGATACATTATGGAAGATTGTATTGTATCACATTATCCTCAATCAAGAATAATTAAGGATGTTGACATAGATGAAAATAATTATCAAAACTATTTGAGAGAAATATCCCCCTTTTTCTTGAAATCATTTAAAAGTCACACTATTTGTCAAGAAGCCATTTAAAAATAGATTTTTGAAATAAAAGTGTCTCATACCACTTTGAAACTTTTTAAAAGGAGTTTTAATTTTAAAACTTTAATTTCCATATAAATAAATCCTTAAAAATATTTTTAAAACATGGACATTAATGAGAACTATTTAGATGAATACGTCTTTAAAACATTTAAAAATGGTATTTTAGTTAGAGATTCTAACCAAAAGAGAGACACTTGAATACAAATAATTGAGGTAATCAAAACATTGTAATATCATGAGAATAAGGAGATTCATGATATACTATGTCAAAGTACATTATATACACCACATAAAAGTGATATGGTGTATAACAACAAAGAAGTCTCAATGGAATTTAAGTTGAGATGAAATATATCATAAAGGCCGTATCCTTTGGTTAAGGATAAATCAACGACATGGTTATGTGTGACAAAAATAAATACACTAAATATGATTGGATATTCAGTGTAAAACAATCAAAGGACATTCACACATAATCTTGTAAAAACAACACCAATGAATTGGATGTTTAACTCAACAAATGGAGAATGAGTTAAAATTACTCTTATCAAATTCATATCGATGAGTTGAGAAAATATCAATGGAGTGATTATGTGTATCAAAAGTAAATCCACAGAAAAGGGGAGTGGAAATTATGACATAAGAAAATTAATAGTGATTCCACACATAATCTCGGAGTAAAATAATCAATGAAGTTTGCGTAAAGCCGAATAAATGGAAATTGGAATAACAAACTCCCTTATTAATTTGGTAACTTAAGAAACATACACCCATGAAATAAGGATCATACATTGATGATGTAAATATACATGAATTAATGTATACTACACAATGAATACAACCATGGGAAGTACACATACACCACATGCAATAATTAAGTGGTGAACAATGGAATTCTCACGAAATTAAGAGTGAGTTAAGAAACCCCTCACTTTGTACATTTTACTTGGTTGATGGTAGGTTAACCTCCTGTATAATGGTGAAATAATTTTTATTAATTATAAAAGAATCATTTACATTAATATGATATCATATATGATCTTTTAACATTTATTTGTTAATAATATCTTAGTATTATTGTCATTTTGGCGGTTAACTTACTCATTTTCCTTTATATGTTTTGTTACGTAAGCCATGTTTGTCATGGATAGGTTGTATATTATTCATATCCAGAATGATATAAAGTCCGTAAACATTATTTTTAAATCATCAAATGATAATTATACATGAGTGGATATGATAGAGAATTAATCTCATCGTGTTCGTAGAAACGGTAATCCGTACGTACGCACGAGCGAAAATATCATTCTTTTGATATTAAAATAATATATAATTGGATGGTATATCATATATACAGAATCATTATCATGTTATATTTATTATTTTCATTAGTTACACATCATTATTATACCCACCCAAATAATAATATATTGAATAACAATTACACCACGACGTGGAGACGGTAAGCCGTACGTACGCACGTATGGTGACATGTTATTCAAAGGGTGAATATAATACTGAGTATGTTTGTACCATATTTATAATAACACCATAGACTATATAAGATACTGGATTTATTATTTTATAATGGTAATAACAAAGAAAGAATAAGTGAAAGAAGAAAGGAACTTGAAAAGGGGTGGTGAAAAAATTACCTCTTCTTCGGGTTCTTCCTTTTGATTTGATCAAAAGGGATTCTTAGGTTGGCTTTCTGATCAAACTAAGGAATATAGGTTGTAGTGAGGGAAGTTGGGAGAGTATTTGGGTAGAGGTTGGACGAACCCAAAGGCTTTTAAGGTGTGAAGAAATGAGAAGGAGGAGTTCCCTTTTATACGAGGGGTGAGGGGAACCTTTGGAAAAGCTAGAAATATTAGTTTATAATAAATTCATATTCGGTTTCTAATGGCTCCAAAGTTGATTATTTAAATGTTAAGGTGGTTATAGGTTGAAAAAAACTCAATAAATAGAATTTAGACAGGTTTGGGTCATTATATTAATCTTATCATTAAGTATTAAATCTAAGTTAATTAGTTTCACTTTTCCAATGTCTCTTTATACATTTATATTATATGGTTAATAAACATACCATATAAATCCAAGATACCCCCAAGTGGTCCATTAATGATGAAAATATAATGATATAAGTCTCTTGGCCGAACCATAGTTTTTTAGGAATTTAATATCAATTAATAATATAATATTTGTTTAAAAAACTCTTTTATGTCAATTTTGACACTATTCAATAATTGGTTTTTGTGAAACTCATAACAGAATGATTACTTCGACCAAAGTTAATTAAATAAATTCTAACATGTCATATTAGCATAGAAAAATATTTTAATTCATTAAAAGTCTCAAATTATATTTATTTGGGTATTTATAATATCAATTATTTTTATTTGTCACAATTATGGTAATTACTGCATCATCATTGTGTCATAAATAAATTAAATTATTTAAAGTCTAAAAATTATAAATAAAATATATTTATGTAGGAAAGCGTATTATCTTTCTAATGAATATTTACAATAGAATTCATCTTATGTATAACCCTATATTAAAAATGTTTTAGTAAATAAACATTGATTTTAACTCTTTTAACTCTTCTTTGAATTAAATAATAATAAATGTCCTAATCTAATCCAAGTGGACCTAAATGATAATATTTTATTCCTAAGGTTTTTTTTAGTCGAGATAAACTTGTCCAATAGAATTATGACATGTGTTTGTGTAATATTAATATCATTTTTACCCTTAATTACCCTATTTACTTTTAACCGTGGTAAATAAAAGTAAAAAGTTACTATTCACCAAAAATTATTTTCATCTAATTGAACCATATTTTACTTCTTGATATTAACCGTGTCTCTCAGATTTTCGAAATTACATTCACAGGAGCGGTAAAATTATGTTTTATGAAAAATTCATTTTTTTAACTACCACTTAGTAGTTTCACTATTCATCAAAAATTGATGTTTTTCAGAACAATGCCAAAATTTCACCCTAAGCTATAATTGATATCCCGAATTCAAAAATGTTGTCTATTTTACAAAATTTCAAACATATATGTTTCATTAATTAATTTTATAATTAATTCCCGCTGTCACAACAAATAGAATGTTTTTAAGAAACAATATATATCAAAAGATTGACAATTGTTTAGGTCTAATTTCAAAGTGAAATTAATTCTAATGAAAACCATTGGATAAAATGGTAAAAATATATTCTAATTATACATTAAAACCACTCAATAATATAATTTATCACTATAAATTATTTTTATTTAAAAAGTTGTTTTTAATTAAAATTTAGTAATTTTCACTATTCATCATAATATAAGTGTTATCCGAAAAGTTCCAAAATATCACCCTAGGATAAATTCAATATTCTGAATCCAAAAATGAAGTCCATTTTGAGAGATAGAATTTATAAAATTTCAAAAAGTAGGTATTACTATTCATAACGGCTATTTTGATTGGTTGTGGTGTGTTTGAATCTCGAAGTTGCGTACAATGCACGTCCATTGCATTATTCAAAGGGAAACGTACCGTGGAAGCTTGGGGAGTTACATTATCCCCTCCTTCAATAAATTGTGTCCTCACAATTTTTAAAATTGTTCTTGGGAATATAATGGAATGTCCCACATCGCAAAAAGAGTCAATAAAACTATCACATTAAAAGAAAGAAAGAGAGGTATAAAGGTCAACCAAGATATCCCAAACTCGGATTCCATGTAGGATAACATGGATATAGATGATAAACTATGTGTCAAGTTCTGATGGAGTGGGATAGAAATAATTATCAGGAGAAAGTTAACAATAAGAAAACCACAAACTTGTGTTGGGACAAACGACCATTAGTCTCCTAGTAGGAAAGTAAATAGACAACATTTTTTTTGTTTTAAGTTACATTCATTTATGATATTGACTAAGAATATAAAGATATATACTTAAATTTTAGGTAGAGTTTCATTCTTTAATGAATTTCCACCACTAACACATTTTTTTTAAATGATGAGTATTCAAGAAGACTTGGTCACACTGGAAGATCTAGAATAAACTTCTATAGAATCACATGATCCATGCAGGATGAACTATACATTTACATTGTCTTTAGAGATTAATCAAAACCAAAATGGTTAGTACAAGATCTAATGATCCCCCAAAAGGATATTCCTTGAGAGAAATAAACACTAATCTTAATTTCCAAAATTAAACCAACAATACCCCAAAGTTAAATAAATACCATTCAATAATCAATTGTCCTTAAAATCCTTCAATATAATCAAAACTAATATTGAAACCCAAAACTTGTTAAGAATGTAGTCTTCCACGTTAAATTGTATCTCCAAATGACATTAATTACTCTTAAAGACAGATAATTAAAAGTAATTAACCTAATCATTTCCATAAATAACCCAAATTATTATAAATCCACACTAAAAACATAGATAAAAATCCACCATTACTCCTCAAATGAAATCCCGTACTATTCTATTTTCATTGGGCATATTGTGTTCACACCAAAGCGAAAAACTTCCAAAATAACATTTATCACTTAATCACCAAATCATTTTCCTATACTAAGGGTATTCATTTGATAAGACATAAGATCCCAAATCAAATTATTATTGATCAATAAAATCATTTAACTAAAAATAATAGTCACACTAACCAGGGACTTCACGTAGTCCAGTGGTATGTGATAAATCTCAATCGCACTTTGTTTGTTGGTTCGATTCTCACATCTTTGTCCGACGAAACGGGTTATCATACGGTCTACATGTTGTCCTTTTTCAAAAACTATATTTTATAACATTACTAAAATGAGATAAATTCCTCAAAATAACCATAACATAATTTAACCACAAATGTTATCTCATACCTTGCATTTTCATCCCAAATTATAATAATTTGTAATTTCCTCAAACCCAATGATCATATAAAACCAAATGGTTATTTATAACTATATACACAAGAGAAAAGATAATTCTTCCATAAATATCATTCTCACATGGGAAACGTTAGGGTTACAAATACAAGAGAAAATTATTCCAAATTAAACCCTTCCACAAGGAGCACTAATAATTTTTAAACATTTCTCCAACCATTTATTTCCACATGGATTCTTCTTTGACCACGAAAATATCCTATAGAATAGGGAATTCACTCGGGTAATGGATAGGTCCCCTAGATTTAAGGAAAATGACCGTAAATGGACTCTTGGGACCATTTTTATCTTCTTCCACAGTACTCTTCATTTTTCTTCGGCAATTCATCACTTTACGTCTTTCCTTCCCACATATAAAGCATTTCATTGTCCCATTGAGACACTTTCCTGGGTGTCTCCTTCCACATTTCCTACATGATGGAAATTGAGGATTTATTTCTCCATGGTCTCCACTATTGGAGCTCTTATCATTCATCACCTTTCTCTTCTTTGTTGAGTCCGGTAATCGGTTAATATATATATTGTTGATCATATTTTTGGAAAATTGATTTGGCATAAAGACAATATCTTTTACGCCTATCAACATTCCATTTTGTTGCTCATTTCCACCACCGTTCCCACCTTGTACATCATTCTCAAAGTCACTATTACTTCCTTGGAATCCAGCCATTGACTAAAACCAGAAAGCATTGTGTGAGTAATAGTAGTCATATAATCATTTAGAGATTAACATGTCACCATATTCTCAATTTGAAACACATTAGGATTAACCAATGTCATTTACTCACATCTTATATATATAATACATCAAATAGGTTTTTAAAGGAAATGTAAATTATCCTAAGCATATCCCCCGGGAGTGTCGTAACCAAGAGTGCAGCAAGGCCTGTTGTCGTGCACCAGTTCTTGTTCGAGTCTAGTTCAAAGAGGTGTTTTCGGGTTTTACCCCTAGGTACATCTGTGCCAGAGCCGCCTCTACCTGCTTGTATCCAGACAGGGATGTATTGCTCGGAAAACTCACAAAATCTCCACAATACCAAAATTCTAGGAAATTCTTCTATACTAATCCTCAAAGTTCATCTTAGGTCTACGTGCTCTTATCTAAGTTTATCTAAATCTAGCTTCCAAGGTTTGTACTAAACTTCCTCTGATACCAACTGTAATGCCCCGACCCTAGATACCTAGAGTCGGTGCATTATTACATAACATTGGCATGATCACAAAGGATCAAGTCTCGAAAGACCAATTAGTTTAGTAGTCTTGGAAACACTAGATATATTCATAAGTATTACAATACATCATAAGGTAAAAAAACTACAACAACATCTTGTCCTCATATCCCCTCATACTATCCCTGCAGGTCATTCATAAATTACTTCATTATAATCCTGGGAAAAATAAAACATTGAAAGGGGTGAGCTCAGAAGCTCAGTAAGGACAACATTATAGCAGAAGCTTTCATAGATAAGCATAAACACTTAAGGTAGTTTATAACTAAAACAAAATCATTTTAATCTTGAACTCCAGCATAAAATGGCAAAGATAAAATAAAATAATGCCATTTACTTACTCACATGGATATTCTACTAGTCGAATGATCACATGCAATATCAATAACCACTTTCATAATGATGGAATGCATAATTCAAGACTATCATAACCACATAGCCAAGGCCTCATGCCAAGACTGCAAACAAGATTTTTCCAAGGCCTTATGCCAAGACACTAGTTTTTCTCATGGGACATACCGATGCATCGAGGAGCTATAGAGGGCTCCACCCGTCACTTATTATGTTCAATGCATTCCTCATATGAACATGTTTAAACATAACATAAACATTCGTATTAAACTAGCATACGAAATGTCAATACTTTAACCACAAACCATGAATGGTATAAAAATAACACATCCATAGTCAAACATAACTAATTCGATACAATATGGAAGATTTTATTGTATCACATTATCCTCAATCAAGAATAATTAAGGATGTTGACATAGATGAAAATAATTATCAAAACTATTTGAGAGAATTATCCCCCTTTTTCTTGAAATCATTTAAAAGTCACACTATTTGTCAAGAAGCCATTTAAAAATAGATTTTTCAAATCAAAGTGTTCCATACCACTTTGAAACTTTTTAAAAGGAGTTTTAATTTTAAAACATTAATGTTCATATAAATAAATCCTTAAAACCATTTTTAAAACATGGACATTAATGAGAATGATTTAGATGAATAAGTCTTTAAAACATTTAAAAATGGTATTTTGGTTAGAGATTCTAACCAAAAGAGAGACACTTGAATAAAAATAATTGAGGTAATCAAAACTTTGTAATATCATGAGAATAAAGGGATTCATGATATACTATGTCAAAGTACATTATATACACCACATAAAAGTGATTTGGTGTATAACAACAATGAAGTCTCAATGGAATTTAAGATGAGATGAAATCTCTCATAAAGGCCGTATCCTTTGGTTAAGGATAAATCAACGACATGGTTATGTGTGACAAATATAAATACACTAAATATGATTGGATATTCATTGTAAAACAATCAAAGGACATTCACACATAATCTTGTAAAAACAACACCAATGAATTGGATGTTTAACTCAACAAATGGAGAATGAGTTAAAATTACTCTTATCAAATTCATATCGATGACTTGAGAAATTATCAATGGAGTGATTATGTTTATCAAAAGTATATACAAAGAAAAGGGGAGTGGGAGTTATGAGATAATCAAATTAATAGTGATTCCACAAATAATCTCGGAGTAAAATAATCAATGAAGTTTGCGTAAAGCAGAATAAATGGAAATTGGAATATCAAATTCCATTATTAATTTGGTAACATACGAAACATACACCCATGAATGAAGGATCATACAATGATGATGTAAATATACATGAATTAATTTATATTACACAATGAATACAACCATGGGAAGTACACATACACCACATGCAATAATTAAGAGGTGAACAATGGAATTCTCACAAAATTAAGAGTGAGTTAAGAAACCCCTTACTTTGTACTTTTTCCTTGGTCGATGGTAGGTTAACCCCCTTTATAATGGTGAAATAATTGTTATTTAATTATACAAGAATCATTTACATTAATATGATATCATATATGATCTTTTAACATTGATTTGTTAATAATATCTTAGTATTATCGTCATTTTGGGTGTTAACTTACTCATTTTCCATTATATGTTTTGTTATGTAAGCCATGTTTGTCATGGATAGGTTGTATCTTATTCATATCCAAAATGATATCAAGTCCGTAAACATTATTTTTAAATCATCAAATGATAATTATACTTGAGTGGATACGATAGAGAATTAATCTCATCGCGTTCGTGGAGACGGTACTCCGTACGTACACACGAGCAACAATATCATTATTTTGATATTAAAATAATATATAATTGGATGGTATATCACATATACAGAATCATTATAATGTTATATTTATTATTTTCATTATTTACACATCATTATTATACCCACCCAAATAATAATATATTGAATAACAATTACACCACGACGTGGAGACGGTAAGCCGTACGTACGCACGTATGGTGACATGTTATTCAAAGGGTAGATAGAATACTGAATATGTTTGTACCATATTTATAATAACACCAAATCATATATAAGATACTGGAGTTATTATTTTAGAATGATAATAACAAAGAAAGAAGAAGTGAAAGAAGAAAGGAACTTTAAAAGGGGTGGTGAAAACATTACCTCTTCTTCGGGTTCTTCCTTTTGATTTGATCAAAAGGTCTCCTTAAGTTGGCCTTCTGATCAAAATAAGGCCTCTATGTTGTAGTGAGGGAAGTTGGGAGAGTATTTGGGCAGATTTTGGCCGAACCAAAAGGCTTTTAAGGTGTGAAGAAATGAGAAGGAGGAGTTCCCTTTTATAAGAGGGGTGTGGGGCACCTTTGGAAAATCTAGAAATATTAGTTTATAATAAATTCATATTCGGTATATAATGGCTCCAAAGTTGATTATTTAAATTTAAAGGTTGGGATAGGTTGCAAACAACTCAATCAATATAATTTAGACAGGTTTGGGGCATTATATTAACCTTATCATTAAGTATTAACTCTAAGTTAATTAGTTTCACTTTTACAATGTCTCTTTAAATTTTTATATTATATGGTTAATAAACTTACCATATACATCCAAGAGACCCCCAAGTGGTCCATTAATGATGAAAATATCATGATATAAGTCTCTTTGCCGAACCTTAGATTTTTAGTAATTTAATATCAATTAATAATATAATATTTTTTTAAAAAACTCTTTTATGTCAATTTTGACACTATTCAATAATTGATTTTTGTGAAACTCATAAAAGAATGATTACTTCAACCAAAATTACTTAAATCAATCTTAACTTGTCATATTAGCCTAGAAAATTATTTTAATTCATTAAAAGTCTCAAATTATATTTATTTGGGTATTTATAATATCAATTATTTTAATTTGTCACAATTATTGTAATTACTGCATCATCATTGTGTCATAAATAAATTAAATTATTTAAAGTCCAAAAATTATAAATAAACTATCATTATGTAGGAAATCTTATTATATTTCTAATGAATATTTACAATCGAATTCATCTTATGTATAACCCTATATTAAAATTTTTTTAGTAAATAAACTTTGATTTTAACTCTTTTAACTCTTCTTTGATTTAAATAAAAATAAATGTCCTAATCTAATCCAAGTAGACATGAATGATAATATTTTATACCTAAGGTTGTTTCTGGTCGAGATACACTTGTCCAATAGAATTAGGACATGTGTTAGGGTGATATTAATATCATTTTTACCCTTAATCACCCTATTTACTTTTAACCGTGGTAAATAAAAGTAATAAGTTACTATTCACCAAAAATAATTGTCATCTCATTGAACCACATTTTACTTCTTGATATTAACCGTGTCTCTCAAATTTTCGAAATTCCATTCACAGAAGTGGTAATATTATTTTTTATGAAAAATTCATTTTTTTAACTACCACTTAGTAGTTTCACTATTCATCAAAAATAGAAGTTTTTCAGAACAATGCCAAACTTTCACCCTAAGCTATAATTGATATCCCGAATTAAAAAATGATGTCTATTTTACAAAATTACAAACATATAAGTTTCATTAATCAATTTTATAATTAATTCCCGCTATCACAACAAATAGCGTGTTTTTAAGAAACAATATATATCAAAAGATTGACAATTGTTTAGGTCTAATTTCAAAGTGAAATTAATTCTAATGAACAACATTGGATAAAATGGTAAAAATATATTCTAATTATACATTAAAACCACTCAATAAAATAATTTATCACTATAAATTATTTTGATTTAAAAAGTTGTTTTTAATTAAAATTTATTAATTTTCACTATTCATCATAATATAAGTGTTATCCGAAAAGTTCCAAATTTTCACCCTAGGATAAATTCAATATTCTGAATCCAAAAATGAAGTCTATTTTGAGAGATAGAATTTATAAAATTTCAAAAAGTTGGTATTACTATTCATAACGGCTAGTTTGATTGGTTGTGGTGTGTTAGAATCTTGAAGTTGCGTACAATGTACGCCATTGTATTATTCGAAGGGAAACGTACCGTGGAAGATTGGGGTGTTACATTATTGCTGAACACTATAGAATGCATAAGGCAGATCACAAATGTAAGGTTACTGATGTAGGGTTGATAACAAATGCAGGGTTTATCATCCATGCTATTTTTTCATCCTTCAAACATATGATAAATGATCCATACTTTTATAAGCTTCCAAACTTAAGGAACATGATCCCTAATTTTTTTGGAAATGTAAGGTTGTTTACAAAAGTAAGGTTAATGAACCATACTTTGGAGAAACAAACAGAATGTTTAAAACTTACGCACAGTTCTTCTCCCATACTTTTCAATATCTAAAATGTAGGGTTCCTTCCTATCATAGGGTTCTTCTTCCATAATTTTCCGATAACGTATGGTTGATTAACCATACATTTATGATATATTATTAAGTATACACCACATTCCATTCTTATGCTACGTTTCACCATGTAGGGTATGAACAGTGATTCCATAACATGCTTAAGCAATTCCCAAATATGTAGAGAATGAAAAGTGTTTCCAGAACATGCTAATGCGAATACATTAGGAATTAAATCTCGTTTTTCAATAATATAAATATTTCTTCCAAAAAAATATAATGAATAATAAATTACTAAAATATACTTAAAATAAAATCATTAGAAAACAATTAAGGGTATTTGTGTGCATTAAAATTATCATATAGATAGAGTATTGTTTTCAACAATCTCCCCCTTTATAAATAAAAATATTATGTAATGTTGAAAACAACACTAGGCCAACATTTTCCACTGTTTTAGTTCTTCTTCGGACAATGATTTTTATATTGACCCATTTCATTACACTGAAAACATTTTAATGACCGTATACCAGATTTTGTATTACCACTACCATGATCTTTTTATGTAAAACTATGAGCCTTGTTTATAGTTTTACTACATTAAACAAAATTTCTGGAATTCAAAAGGCATCCCCTAGTATTCTTTTTTCCAAATTTTTCACAAACATTAAATATTAGTTTCTTACAATCATACATTTTTGAATAGTTCTTCCCCTTATTCAGCCACCTTGACCACTTATTCTGTTGTTCTTCAATGAACACCAGATCATCAAAAAACTCAATTTCCACATTCTACACACATTGAACAAGTTTTTAATAATTTTTTAACTCCCATGAATCTAAAGCCCTTTGATAATTTCATTTTAATACTGAATAAAATGATTGATTTTTCTATCAATATCCCATCTGAAATTTGGAGCATACCATTCCATTATAGTAAATTTTGCTTTATAAGAATCCATTGAGTCATCCTCCTTCCTTAATTCAATGATTTGTTTTCCATCCTATATCGAACCACCTTAGGAAAACATTTATCAATGAATATACCATTGAATTCATCCCATTCAAAAGAATCAATCTCCTCACTATCCCTGGTATTTTTGACCATCAACCACCACTGGATGGCTTCACCTTCAAAATTGTAAATAATATGACTGAAATGTTAATGTTATGACCACCCCATGACATCGAAAATCTTTTCCAGTGCTGTAATCCAACCTTTATCTTGAACAGGGTCAGATGATTCTTTGAATGATGAGAGATGTTTCCTTATGAAATTCTCAACTACTAACATGATCCTTTTTGGATGATCATACTGATCTAGTGGATAGATACCCCCACCATTTATTCCTTGATTCAAATGTGCAATCACATAAAAAAACTATTGAGTTCTCTATTCCGATCATTCTAGGTTGTTTATTTGGTAGGTTGTTTTACTCTTGATGTTGTACCATAATAATTTCCTGGTTTCCTCTATGGAAAACCATTCTACACCCAAAAATATCTTTGGTGAAGCAACATGGTAATCATTAAATTCTATATCATTTATATTTGACCATAGAGCAAAAATAATTTATGGATATTCATTTAACAATATCATATCACTTAAATTTATCTAAACTGACCTCTTATACCAACTGTAAGGTCCCATCCCTAAACATTACATAGTCTTGATTTCTGTCAATAATTAACATTGAGGACATATTCATGTTTAGAGTATTAGATAATTAGGCCAAAACTATTACATTACGTCTCAAAAATATACAATGTAAACGCTTCTTCTCTATCCATCTTTTTTCACAAAAAAAAAACAACTTATAAAAAAGAAGAATTATTTTTGTGAAATAAATCTTCTTGAATTATTATTTTCTATTAACCATATTTATACCCTATGAATAAACATTTCCAAACCAAGGGATAAGTATAAAATGCTTAGTAAGGCTTAAAATACTAGGAAAGAAAACATTAGTCCATCAATACACAAAAATCAATAAAATAATAATTTTAAAAAATAAAGCATTAAAAATTTAACATACCTCATGAAATTATATGATTTATGAATAACAAATAGAAATCATAAATCCTAAAGGAAACTCTTGTAATCCATAACATACTTATATTGTATCATTCACATCTACATAGGGAGTTGCATTTGTAATAACCATCAAGGTATATTCCCAAAATATCATAGTAGAAGCATTAATGATTACCTCTGTTACAATACCTATTGTATTGGTGAGCTATCTCAGGCTCACTCACCCCTGGTTTATCATGGAACCACCCATATATTTAATCAATTCTAAGGAACCATAACATATTAATAAGAGATAAAACTAGCATAAAGGAAAGATAACATTTCCAAATCACTATATATCATTTCAAGATATTGACATAATCCATGATTTATCAATACCATTTCCAATAAAAAAATACATAAAAAGGGTATAAATAATTTATTTTCCATTTAAAAACATTACATATTATTAGGGATGTTAAATATCAACCAATTCTCGCAGCGGCGAAAAGGTCATTGTCAATGCATATTTTAATGGGAAACATTCCCTTTGTCATCTGTTAATACTCTTGAGAGAAAAATATTCCTTTTTAAGACCATTGAATTAAGTTAAAAGAAAAAGGGCATTATTATACATCGTGTAATATAAGGTTGTGTATAAACTAAAATATTCCTCAATGAAAGGAGATTGAGAAGAATTCTATTACCTACTATTTGACTTGTTTTATTCTTTCTTTATATCCCTGAATAATAAGCATAAGTTAATATCAACCTGCATCCGAACATTTTTCAAATTAATTATTCCTTTTATATCAATTAATACTTTTATATAACAATCAAATAATTATTCATGTACATATCGGACATTTTGTCGATGTTCTGTAATTGAGTTAAAAATGAACTTATCATAATTACAATTTGTCCATGTTGTAAAAATTCCATTATATCCAGAATCGTATTTATGATTTAAATATCATATATATCTAGTAGATATGTATTTAAAATTGTCTTTAACATTTTGAAATAATAAATTATATGCACCCTTCATGGTGATGGTAAGCCGTATGTACGCCTGAAAGCTACATTCATTTATTTTTTATATGTAATGGATTGAAAACTAAATGATACAAATGTATATTATAATTCTAATATAATATCATAATTTATATATGTTACATAATATCATTAATGAAATCCTTTAAAAATTCCCATTTATGGGATGGATGAGTCATATCACATTGATGGGGATGTAGTCTACGTATCCTCAAATGAAATTATCGTATTTAGACATTATGGAAAGCATAATGGTATGATTTCAAATAAAAAAAGTAGGAGTATAGAAAAATTATAAATATAATATATATAATATATAATTATACTGACATAATAATGTCCACCATTAAGGGTGGTATGAGAAAATTGAGAAATCATCATTTCATGAGGTAGTAGTTCGTCGTACACAGAAATAGTATGTTCATATCAATTAGATGGATGTGTGTATAAGTGTTGTTTGAATCCCCCCAATAAAAACATACTAGTATATTTTTTATACTATTTTGTTCTGTAATCAATGAATAATTATAGAATAGTGAGTGGAGAGGGAAAATTGAAGAAAATAACTTGAGAGAAGACGTTACCTAAAAATCGAGTAACTCCCTTTGATTTGTGCCAAATAGCATTATTGAATTTCATTCATCCCATGTTATGGATTCTCGGAGGAAGAGAGAGATATTGGGAACTTATTTAATAGAGTTTGGGCGATCATCGAGGCTTGAGAGTTGTGAGTAAATGTGTAGAAGTGATGTCCTTTTATAAAATGGATGAGGGTCACTTTAAGAAGGGATTAAAATATTATTTTATTATAAAATTATTATCAGTTTCTAATAATCCCAAAGTAATTTATTTGACTGATAATACGCTTTTGTCTTGAACACATCTCTTCCAATAGGTTTTAGACATGTATAGGTCACAAATGTAACCTTATATTTTATCTTTTACCCTTGCTTGAGTAATTTAACTCTTACCCTTTTTTCTTATATATTCATACTATGTTTTTAATATAGTTACTGTAAAATTACAATATCACCTCAAGTGGTTCCTTAATGACATGTTCAAAAACAATTATGTCATTTGGATGAATCTTATATTTGTAGGGATATTATAAAATATAATATAATAGTATTTGTTTTAAAAAATCATATGCCTATTTTTATAATATTCATATCGGGACTTTATAGAAATCTAGAACAACATAATAATTTCTAAAAAACATTATTAATTCAAACTAAAAATGTCACAAAAATATATAAAATTCCTTGATGGCATAAAAAGTATTAAAATAAATTTATTTTAATATTTATAGTCTCATTTATTTAAATGATTCATTAATATGGTAATCACTACATCATCATTGTGTCATAAATATATTTATTTATATTATGTTTAAAAACTATAATTAAAATACAATAATATAGTAAATATTTTGTCTTCTTATGATTGTTTATATTTGAAGATATTAATTATATAACCCCATATATATTTTTTAATGAAAGAAACATGTTTATGCTATATTTTTCATTACATTAACATAATTATTATAAAATGTCATTATCACTCACATTTTGATCCACGGGGCCCAAAAATTGACCCAAGGATTAAAATTGTTGATCATATCTAAATATAGATTCCATTTTTCCAGATTCTAAACCCAGAATGTTCATAAATTAATTTAATATTATTTCTTGTTGTCAAAAACAAAAAGCGTGTTTTTATAAAGTACAAACTACCAAAAGATTTACATGTGTTTATGTCCAATTTCAAAGTAAAATTACTTCAAATGACCAAAATTTTATTAAATGGTAATGTTATAATCCAATTAAACTTTAAAACCAATTAAATGTTCAATATAATTATATAAATAGATTAGATAAAAAGGAAGTTCTGAATTGCATTGTGGTTTTTTCACTATTAATTAATAAAATTGAACCCTATCAAAAAAATATGAAAATTTCCTAAAATGATAATTTTGATGTCCAAATTCTAAAATATAATTTCAATTTTTCAAATATAACATATAAAAGTGAAAAACTCTAGATTTAAAAAGGGTTCCCAATAAAATTGTGGAAAATTGACTTTTTAAAAATATTTGAGAATTTAATGTATAAAATTGGATTCATTAATATTTTATGCCTCTAAAATTTATCATATAAATGAAAAGACATTTAAAATACATGTATAATCATAATTTATTTTGTTCTATTCATTACCAGCAATACAATGGATAGGTGCTAAATACAATTTAAAAAAATAATCATAATATATTATTTTTCTGTATAACTCAATGTTGTGTGCAACATATGATTTAAAATAAACCTGTTATGGTGTGTTGAGTACTCAATCGTAAAAATCATATCATTTAATGTGGAAATAATATCTTAAACATAAAAATTAACATAAATGAAAATGTATTATTTTATAAATACCTTGGTGGTTACATGAAGTCTTTAAGGAGACCACCCCCTCTAATTTTCCCAGTCATGTAGGATCCAACGACATTAATTTTTTGATAATTAATGGTGGTATGAATAGAACCCAATGACTATTTGAATTCACTATAACAATTGGTCGATTGAGAAATCTACCAAAAATCATCCACTTATGACCTCCATTAACAATCACATCCAGGTCATTAACTAGAGCCTTCATTATTACCAGTATGTAGTAGATCCAATGATGTGTACCCATCCACACTTGACTCATCATCTCATAGATATTGAAATAGATGGATTTGAAGATAACACAATAAATCTTAGAATCCATTTATTTATGATCTGATCTTTGAAACCAATAAACAATGAATGAATAGGTGATGACATTCCACCACCCCTTTGCTGAATCATGTTTCATGTAAGCAGTTGGATTGACAGTTTTCTCGGAAGGCACCTCTAGGTGTTGTACCATATATAGTATCACTTTGATCTATGACGCCACTGTAAGTGGTCCTCCTTCCCTAGATTATGTCTGATAATGAAACTACTGAATCTCACTTTTCAATTATTCCATGAATGGGGAATGTTGCAATCCTCCTTGAACATTATGAATTATACAAAAGAATCCCTCTCAAAACTTGGTGTCAGTGCCCATAATTGTTATAGACGGAGGAGCCACAAGTTTCTCGATTAGAAGAACAACCGACAGCTCAAAGCCCACCACCCAAGGAATATCATCGTCATTACCTTCAGGGTGCGTGACACACAGAATTTTTGACGGCTCAACGCTATATATCGAAATGAAATTTTCAAAGGAAAATCAATAAATTTAGAATATTAATTTCAATAAATTATTATAGGTACTAAATTACTTTTATAATAATGAAATAACCACTATGCCTGCTTCAAAATCCACAACTAGACGATGGAAGAGGCCATGACAACCTATTGGAATGGGGAAACACCCACTACCCACTACCAATGTCAGGTTCAGGTCATATGTATATATTAGGAAAGTTACTTTTGTATGTTATCAAGATAAAACTCATTTCCAATTTGAAATTCGACTCATTAGATCATTTAAATCATTTATATCACCTAAATACAATGATATGCCATTTTCAAGCCCATAATGGCACAAACACATTATGACCCAAATGATGAAATGCACTTTCATGTCATCTTTCTCTAAATTGTGCTTATCCATGTAATTATTTAATTTTTCAAATTGATCAGCTAGCTAGAATGCCATTTTCTAATCCATATGTGCACTTAAACATTATTATTAATAGAGTGGAATCCAAGAAACTCACACAATAGAGCCATCCAAATATTTTAAGAAGTGTTAGTACAATTACGTATATATAATAAGGTTCATCAAATATGCAACATCTTATTCTTTATACAATGTAAATGTTACATGGAATGATGCATGGAATATCCATGATGTTCCAATTGTGATGCATGTTCTAACACATAACCATCATTTCTTCGGGTCATGTAATTAGTTTAAAATTACAGTATCATAATTTTAATTAACATCAGATAACAGGAGAAGAAAAAAATGGTAAAATGATATCAATAATAAATAGTATAATGAATGATAATATATAATTTAAGAAAACTATGTTGATACACCATACATGGGTTTGTGATGCCAATTCATAGCTTGTGACCATGTCACAGACATCTCCAATTTCTAATATATTACTTTAAAATAGTAAAGATAGAACAAAAAGGCCCTATGATGATACTTTGTGATGTCCCAGACCCGATCTCCACTTTACCAGTGCCCCAATCCCTATTGGACAAGGTCTTATGGTGCATCTCCCCATAATCCAGGTGATGTTGAATATTTGTTGGGGTGAGAAGTTAAAACGGTGGGGAGAATATAACCTCAAGTGAGAGTACATAGTGGATAAAACAGTAATAAACAATATTAGAAGCATATGAAATTATAATGATACAATAATCAACAAAATCATAGATAGGTATAGTGAATGTTTAAATAGCTAAAAAACATAGAAAAATCCTCGTCGTGAGTGTTTCATACAATCATGTATGCATGTAATGCATGTAAAAAAGGAAAAATATGGAAGAATACTTCTAAACTAAGTATGAAAAACAGAAAAAAAGGAAACAACTAATCCATATCATCTGATGCCTCTTCCAGATCCTCTTCCCTTACAGTAAAATTAAATAGTGTGAATCACTAACACAATGAGTGGTGTTTTCCTATATTGATTCCTAAAGGGAAACAATTTTCTTATGGTTCCAAAGGTATCCTGATTAGGCTATGAGATACACATCTTAGAAGGACACCGCCAAGAGTGTCTACATTTAATCCGAGTAGGCATTCATAAATAAACAATCTGCAGATAACAACAAGAAAGTAAAAAAATTACAAAAAAATATTTAACCTCCCACTCAGATTCCAAAAGGACACCTAGAGGGTCTACCTACATCATCTCAATGCTGGTATTTTTGAACAACTCACTATGTATATATATAGGTGTTATCACTGGGAAAAGGTAATAATTCCTCTTGTCTATACATATATATATAGTGGTTTTCATTGGCATGAGGTGATCATACCTTTTTTCCCAAAATATATTTCATAGTTGGTGTGGGGTAAAAAATGCCTCCCACCAATATGGATATTATAACTAGCCTGAGGTAAGTATGCATCCCATCCATACATATATAGTGGTTATAACTAGAATGGGGTAATCATGCCTCTCTTATATTTATATATATAGAGTATGGAACATGCACGAGGAATGAATGCTTCTCATCTATACATACATATCAAATCTGGAATGGGGTAAGAATTCCCCAAATCCATGTATAAATTGTAACTGGAATGGGGTTGGCATTCTCCTCATCCCTACATATATAGAGGTTATAACTGTCATGAGGTAAGCATTCCTCTTGTTCATATATATATATATATATATATTGTAATTTTGATTAGTTAAGAATCCCTCTCGTCTATACATACATATCAAAACTAACATGGGGTATGAATTACTCCCTCCCATTTATTTAATTCATAACTCATAATCATTTCAATTACATTCCAATTCACATCATATACCATAAGACAAACCATCATACCTTATTTCATTTCAATCAAAGAACCCCTGTCATTTAATGTCATTATAATAAATCAAATCATGGTAAATTTTATTTGATCCCTTGATACAATTACATATAAACAATTTCATTTTAAGGGTCCAAGCCATCTCATCCCATCCGACCCACAAGATAAGCCAACCAATTTTCATATCATGGAAATTTAATTTCAAGGCATGGTGTCAAGACTAAAGTGTTAATGTAAAATACTCAAATTACATTTTGGATGATGAAAATATAAAATGGTATAAACAACATTGAGGAAACTTGGTATATATCAAATATACATGGTACAATGTTAAATTCTATATAAAATAAAGTTGAGGTTTACAAACACTACATTTCCACGTTGGAATTTTTTTTAAAATGCCAAATTCAGTTCGATCACCCTTTGAGTGTCCATGGAGAGAATGGGTGATCACAAAACCCATAAACCAAACCCAATTCACCAATATAATGGTATATTGTCATTTATAAAAGAAGGAACCATCAAAATTAATAATCTCAGTGAAGAATGGATTATGGAACAATGAGAATAAAAATAAAATGACCAAATTTCAAATGGAAAACTATGTGACCACTTACCTGAAGGTTATAGACGATGATTCTCTTGATATTTACGTCAGATTCAAATGATATTTGGAAGATATTTGGGCTTCATTCCAATTCCCTAAAAATAGGGCATATAATCTTAAAATAAAATAGCACAATAGATAGAATTAAGTTTAGTAACAAGAGTAGAGTGACAAGAGAGCCTTACCACAAGGGGTCCAATTCCGCTGATAGATTTAGCATCAGACACCAGGTGGATCCTCTATCTTAAATGATAAATTTGAGGAGAACATGAGATAAAAGTGTAGGATAGGGGGATCATTCCATTAGTGGGAAGGTAAATATCAAAAATTATTAATTATGTGTATGGAGGGAGAAAATGGTCAATTTCCCCAAAATTGGGCTCACAAATTTTATGCACGTGGTTTTCCAACCCTTGTGTTTACCATGCGGTATGTCGATGTACACCATATATTTTACTTCATATGGCTATGTGCCTGGTCCTCATAGTCATTGAAAAACCATGAAAAATTGTTGGATCCTTTTTCTTCAGCTGCATGGTTTTCAGAAACTATGCGGCCTAGGTTTCATGATTTCTACTAACCCTGTGGCATAGTCTACATCCCATTTTTTCAGACCTCTAGGCTCTAAAATATCCCTGAACTTTCCTTGGGCCATCCATTGGCTGAAAAAAAAATGGTTTTAATGTTTATGTAAAAAATTCTAATTGAAATATCAAGGATCCAAACGCTCGTTAAAAGCCCGTTTATTACACTTGCGTCAAATAATGCTTCTAGTTTAGTTAAAATCATGGGTTGGTTCCGGGAAAATAATATCCATGCCCTATGTTCTTATAATGTCCTTGGGGCATCTATCTCTATTCCAAATTTTTTATTTTTTTATTTTGGATGCATGACCATTTAAATACATATCGTATTTATCAAGTATGAGATTTATCACCATATATTCATAATGATGAGTCAATTGACATGATTGTGTGAGATGTATCTTTCGTGAATTGAATCTTGTTTTCAAATTTTTTTTCTTTAATTTTTACAATTTTTGAATTTTAAAATTTGTTTTTTGGAATTTATGACATTGATTGAAATAATATATGTATTATAGTGGGTTTTATATGGATCAATTGGGCTAATAATAATGGAGTATGGATTCAGGAAACTATTCACAACCCACAAAACATGATCTTTTGAATTTAGTGTGATTTACATGGTTAGAACATTGTCTTCCAAACCATGTGTCTAATTCTTGTATTGATGTTTTCATTCAATTTTTTTAAATATTCATTCATTTAATGTTGAATGATTTATTTTTTTATTATTTTTATCGGTTTAGAATGACAATTTTTTTAATATATGTTAAGAATTACCAATTGTTTCCCAAAAAGTGAATTCATTGAAAATTGAATCAAATTTGATTACAATTTTAAATTTTTTATTATTTGATGGATTTCTAGTGAATTGGGGATTTATAATTTATTTTTTTCTGGTGAAATGTTATGGATTTGAATTCAATATATTATTATGAAGAATGAGTTTTCATTTGGATGTTTTTATTATACCCGTGGAATTCTTTATGAATGATCTTATAAACATGACTTACTAATATATATATATATATATATATTTAATTTTGTGTGTGTGTGTTACATAACAAGTAAACATGTATCTGTATAATATTCATATGATATATTAGTTAGATTCTTAAATTCTAAAATGAAATTTTTCGTTTTAATTTTTTCATAATGATAATTTATAGAGTGATTTCAATGAGAAGTCCAAAACAATTTATACCCTTAAAATATAGTAGAATGAGTATTATTTTGACGGTTTAAATTAAGGTTTGGGATGTTCTATTTTCTAAAATTTGGATTTGGGATACCATATATTCCATAGAGTTTTTAATGTGGTTCTTTCAATTATTTAATTATAATTTTGATTTTTTATATTTAATTTATGGTTAGTTATTATTAGTGATTTTATAGAACACCCCCCATGTTGATATGGATTTGATTTATGGAGATATAGGTTTTTCATATCACGGTGATCTACTAGTTTATGAATCCTTTTTGTATACTCTTACTTATCTACCTTACATTCAATGAATAGTGGAATTTCCTGGTAAACCTATTCTCTGGATATTGTTCTGAAATTTTTAATTTTTATTTCTCCACTTCTTGATGGAAACCAATTTCATATATGTTAAATAAATTATTATAGGGAATTGAGGATATTTTGATAGAACATATTTTCATATGACTATTTCTATTATAATCCCCTCAATTATTCTAGGAAGACTTTGTTTCCAGTATTGGAAATATACTATTTTTAAAATACCATCTAAGGATTATTCATGTTAAATAATCAGGTCTATATTAATCTAGTATTTGTTTCTTCAATACCTCAAAATTCCAATTGTAATTGATTTTTATAGCCCCTAGAGAGAATCTAGAGAGATATTTTATTATTCTAATCAACATGGTTAGTTGTTTTCTTAAAATCCTAACTATACCATTGATAAATCATTCATACCCCTATATTTTGATATGTATCTTCCTATGTCTATTTTAATAATAGTGTTTTCATAGGGCATAAATTCTTTTCAAATATTGGGGAAATGTGACCTATGAAACAAATCAGTCATAGAAGGAATTGAAAATGAAATTTATTTCAAAACAGTTAATGGGTGAAGTGATATAATAATTGATAAAAAGGTTATGATTTTCAATTAAAATTATTATTGTGATGGTATCATGTTACCTTCAATATTTTTTATACTAGACACATTTAGATGAATTTTATGGTGTGCCTTTTGTATGAAATTGAAGGTAAAAAGTAACCATTTTGAATGGATGCCTAAATGAAATGTTATATCAATGTATGACTGGGTAAAATTCATAGTTTATGTAAAGAAGCCTCCATGAAAATAAATGGAACATGATATTCTACAACATAGGATGCCCCGATTCAATCAGACAATCGTAGAGGTGAATTAATTTCTATTTCATATCATTACAACATATACTTTTTTCCAATATAGCTAAATCTTTTTAACCATGTGTTTAAGTGATCCCAACATTGATGTTATAAAATATATGGAAGATAATTTGTTTTCATTATTGGTAATTGTTTTGAATGGTTGTTTTCTTTTGGATATTATTATTTTTATGGTTGAAGAGGGGTCGTGTTTTTAATGTTATTTCCAATAACATATGGTGGATGTTATCTTTGGGAATCTTTCATTTTTTCTATCAATGATGATAAATTATCAATAATTTTCCAAATATGGTTTCGATACCAACATAGAAGGAACCATTACTATGCCAAAAAAAATATGCATCGTTTTTCCTTTTTTGTTTGTGATTTGGTTTGAAGTGGTTGGTGGAATAAATATATCATTACAAACAACCATGTTAATAGTGGAATAGTAAATATTTTAATATGGGTTATGTGAGGAATTCTCTTAGATGACCTTGAATGTACATGATGTTATCCTTTATTTATGCCAATTATATGTTGTTTGAGTGTTATATAGTTTTATATTTTTGTTAAAAAGAGTGTTTTGATTTTTTAATTATTTTACTTGATGGTTGGATATCCCAAATTATTATATTCTCCTCCATTGATGATATTGGTGGTTATTTTTGGGTTATCCGAATAGAATTTCATTTTTTTTGTGTTAAGTCCTTTAAAATCAATGTCATTGTGGAATACTTCCCTAACCAGTATTTTAATTCACTCATCCTTGCGTTTTGGCAGCCTATAATGATTACTAGTTTTTCATTTCTTATCATCTTAATCAAATTATTTATTTGGTTATTTAATGGGGATAAAATCAATAAGGTGTGTCTAATATTTTAACCACTATTCATGGATATATCATTTATTTATTTTATTTTTTTGGTTTTTTATGTTCAACACACATTAGGATTTCTTTAAAATTTTATTAAAATTAAATCGAATAAATGTCACATTTTTCATTGGAGTGGGTTTGGACACTGTATTTCCATTAAATTATAATCTCTATAAATTTAAAAAATAAATTCACATGTTTTCACATATTTTATCTATCCATGTAACACAAATAAAACATTATTCTTTATGTTTTTTATTATAAGTTTCATGGTTGGTTCACGTCATCCCAAAACATAGTACCAAAAAATTTATAGTTCCAAGGATCATATAATGTTTTAATTTACCATTTCTCCAAATTTTTGTTCATTAAAATCACCCCAATTAATTTTATTTTCCTTCCAATATCCCTAGGGATCCAATAAATAGGATCCACTACACCTAATTGTTGCTTCATTGTATTCATTCAACATTTTGGATTTATTCTTGAAGAATTGTAATATCTTGTATATTCATCATTTCCTTTGTCATATTTTATCTCCTCATTCTATGCCAGTCATGGTCTAGAAACTAGATACTCCATCTAGATTTATTTTTACATATATTTCAATATTTTATTTAATTTACCTTATATTTCATGGGAATCATAGTTAGTCATGTGTTGGAGCTTATATATCATTTAAAAACGTGATGAGTTTCAGGTTAGGTGGTCCTATATATGGAATATTAAATTTTAAATTATTGTTTAATGTGGTTTTAGTTTTTTCCTTTATGTAATTTTATTGATATTTTAAGTATCTAGTATACTTTATTAATATGAGGATCGGTCCCTTTAATTTTTATCAAATTTCCATGTATATACATTAGTTTAATATTCTAAAATACACTTTTGTAAATATATACATAATATTTTTTATTATAATTTTCAGATTAGGTATTTTATATGGGATATTATATATTGAAATATGTTTAATAATTGATTAATTTTGATTTTAAATTTTTCAAGGAAAGTTTTTTATTTTTATTTTATGGTAACTAAAAATATACATCAATAAGGAATATCCTTGACAGATTCTTATAATTAATGAAATGTTTATTATTGAAATAACACACCCCATAAACATAGAATTAATATTTTATAAATCTATTTCATTTTTTACAATTGGTGTATATTTATTGTAGAATGGGTTTATTAACTACATATATTTTATTGATTAAGAATTATCCAATTTCATGTGGTTGTGTCATATGTTCTTACATTGCATGATTTTGAAATTTAATATAAGTATTCTATTTTAATTATTTTTATAAATCACCTCTATTATTGAATAATGGGAACCACTTATTGTCTATGTGAGATATCTACATTTAAATTCTACACAATCCCATGATCATACTCTTAATAAATTGTGTGATATAAATTATAGTTTTCTTATATAATATTCCCCTTAGATAGAAAAAAGAGATTACTATTGAGTTTATGTGAACATGGTTATATATTTCATATTGCCTTTTCTAGATCATTCATCTATAATGTTATTCTGGTCATATATACATTCTGGTTAGAAATATTATGTCAATATTTTTTCTAATGATGAAGTGTATTGTTTAAAAAATTGAAATCATATTGTTCTACCCATATTTATATATATAAATGAAATATTATACATTAGGAAAATTTATATAACAATCCATATAATCCATGATTGATGAATATCTAGGAGATTTATTATTCATGAAATTGAACATACCTAATAACATGAATATGAGAGAATCTACCAATGAAATTGAATAAGAGTCATGGACTGACCGCTTCCAATATAGATTTTGTAAATTTTTTGATTATTAAATATTTTATATTAAAATTTTATGTCCTAATTTACTAGTATAAAAATTTTCCAAAGTAGCATGATATATTTCTTATACTTTTTTGTATTCATGTTCTGAAAGGTGTCGAACTTCTATCAAATTTTTCACTTGATTATATGATTTATTCATTCAAATGTTATGTTGGATTTATAGGGATGCAGTGGACTTATAACTAGATAAATTATGATCTTTATTTGGGAGATGGTTGTGGATAATTAAGATTATTAACATTATTATGAGATATTTTTCATTATTCATTTTAGTATCAAATACTTTGTTTTGTACATTTAATTTATTTTCCATTATATCTCCTCACTAATGCTTCATATCTTGATAAATTTAAAATAATTTATTTTTTTTAATTTCATTATTATAATTCTATTTTATTTTTTGTTCTATTAGATTATGATTATTTATTTTTTTACAATAGAAAAATCATTCCCATTAAAATGTGTTGATTCTAGAGGTTCTTATTGCCGAACATAGAGGATTAGGAATAACTCCCATGTTTGTTATAGATTGGCTTGGATTCCAAATGTAGGTCGCCACATGGTCCAATTCATGATATAGAATATGATAATATACGTTCCTTAGTAAATAAAATATTAATGAATATGGTTTTAAATAATTAATATAACAAAACTACCATTAATATCTTAGATTTAATAAGCATAGTGAAATGCATGACAAATTTATATATTATTATCTCTATTTGTTTTAATGAGATAGAATTCATATTCACCACGTATAATTTTGTTTGCTCCATATATTGGTAGATATTTCTTTCAGCATATTTGTTTTCAATATCTTGTATTTAATAATCAATCTCATGTTATACATTTCTTGTACACTTTATTCTATATTATATAAATGTTATTTTTGTTTATTTTTACAATTTTCAACCATGTATGCACATAAATAATTAAACACCATGTTCCTAGTGTAATTACATAACTAATGGATCTTTAATATTTTTATCTCATTTTTATAATATTTTAGGGAATCCAATTTTAAATTCGAAATTAATATTATCTTTTTTTTCTAAAAATAATTATGAAATTTGTAATGGGTCATTTTTTCTCAAATTAATTGCTTTCATATATGATTGAATTAGGAAAACATTTGTATATTGAATATGATTCCTATTTTATTCATTAAAAATAAAATATCTAGAATTTATTATTTTATATGTTTAATATAAATATCTCATTCATTAATGTGTTTTTATTTAAATTTTACTCATTTCATAAATGTTTTCAATGCTAAAAAAATCCCATTACAAGTCAAAAATTATGAACTCAATTATAAAGATTTTCTACATTTTAATCCCTCTATATACTTTTTTGTAACGTATTATATCATATTATATATAGATGTATATTTTTTCTTTAATATAATCTCATTTATTAATTCCTTCTCACATAACTGTATAAAATTTTAAATAATATTACTGAGTTATTTTAACTAATCTTTTCTTCAAGGTCCATTTTCATTCTAGGAATATTCCTCCACTTTTTTTTAACTCAATTATGTATTATTATAAATAATCATCATTAATATATATTAATATTTTAATAAAAATAATATTATTATTATATTGTAGGATTTAAACAGAAATATTTAAAATTATATAGAATTATAGTTTCCAACTGTTCAAAAGAAAATTTTATATCATCCATCCGATTATTATTTATATAACATTTATTAATTTTCCAAGAATCCTTTATTGGATGTAACATAAAAAATATTATATTAATAGATCCCAAAATGATTCATTTTAAATTTTTTTAAAACTAAAATGGAATGTATTATTTTAATTTATCTATTTTAGTATATTTATTAATATAATATTGACTTTTTTTATATTTTCTTCAGAATAATGGTTTCTCAATCATTTTGAATATTAAATTATATGTTATCTAGTTTTAGATACTAAATTATTCTTCATTATTTTTGTCATAAAAATTTAATTTATTGTAATGGAAAAGGTCATTTGTTTAATATATTAATAGAAAATTAAAGTTTTTCTTCTAAAATTGTTCTTCAGCCTTCCATTTATTCATTAAATAATTCCTCCAAATTGTGGTAAATTAAATAAATATAGTTGTTATTTTCTATCACATCCTTTGTATCTAGTCAGCATTATCTTTATATATGATTTATTATTCGTTTATTGAATTATCGTTATCAATAATCTATATTTATTTCATTTGATTGATGGGTGTTTTACTAGATTCCATACATCAATTGATTGGATAATTATTTTATAAAATTGTATAACATAGTATCAATATGATATTTATACATTATAGATCATTGAATTAAACCATACAATACATCTATTTAGTATCTTTTGGAACCAAATTATTATTATATGGTGAAACTATATTTATTGGTGTAAGTATAAATGTTTTCTTCATAATATAAAATTTTCCAAGGATATAAACCATATTTTCATTCTATGGATATTTATTATTTGAATGATTTTATATGATACTGTTATGTATGGAGGTTGATTTTTTATCTTATGTTTCCATAGAATGAATTAGATTATATTAATATCATCGGAGGTAGTCATATTGGGGAATAATTACTTCATTCGAAAAGTTGTGGGAATAATGTTATTTCTGATAATGTTTCTTATGAATATGATTCTCCCACCTTTAAACATTTCCATTAATTTTAAGATATGTGATATTCTATATTTAATATTCTTTTAAAGTTATATTCCACACTTTTTTCTAATAATATTCCGTATACCATGATTTATGATTTAGGATTTATTTTCATTAAAATAATAACATCTCTTAATTATACCGATATACTCATTTAATATCTTATATGATCCTTGATTCTATCGCTAACTTTTACACTTATTTTGACATCTATGATGACACATTTCTAAGGATTGAAATTCCATTGGTTATAAACAAAAATTATATTCTTACACTGTTAATAATTTATTCTATTGTGGATATTATTTTGTGAGATATCATAATATATAATTATTATTGTGTTATTTATAATGTTGAAATATTTAAATTACATTAATAATACATGTGTTTTACTAGTTAACATGTTTTCTTAATAATTTAAAATACTAAACCTAAATAGACATGGCGATGTAATATAATGAATTTATTTATCATTAACATATTCAATTATATATTTATTTCATGCGTCAATATATTTCATGTTAATTAAGTGCTTATATATCATAAGATATTGCGATAATCTTCGAATATTGTAGGGTACATAAGATAAAGATGATCATAAATTCAAATATATGGACTACCATTTCTGATTATTGAGTTATTATTTAATAATATAGGCTTTGAGATAATTTTAAAATTTTGAAAACCCTAGGTAGTAGTTTTAAGGGATATGAATAAGTGGTTTATAAAAAAATTATGTTCTGGTAAATTAATGAGGTTGAAAATATTTTTAAAATTATATCACTATAAGGATAATAGAATGTGGATGTGGCTTTGGAACTGAAAAATGTATATGTGGTCAACCAGAAATGTATATGACAATTATTAAATAAATCATTAATATGGTGTATGATGAGTGAGTATATGACTAAAAACAAGGATAGACACTCTTATTGGATATGTTATTATTAATAAAAAGTATAATTATTGATCTATTATGAATGACTTTCAAATTTATCTTTATAATTATGTTGATTAAACTAAAATTAAATTAGAATTGTACATACCATGATTTTATAAGTAGATTCATATGGTAAAATGAGATTATCATATGTCAAATACAATGGGGTCACTGGGTATGAAAAATTTAAATTAATATTTAATATTAATATTCTTGTTTTTATACTAATATTTTTTCTTCTATTTTTTTGAACATTGATTATGATATAATTATATGAAATCTATGTATCTATTAAATATTTGACGTATAACTCGATAAGAGATCATAAAAAAATGGTTGATGGTCTTCACATATGTCTGTAATGATTGAAAATGGGAGATTCATAGTCTTACCTAATGTGGTGAGTTTGATATCATCATAGTAATTAAATGTTGATACTCATAGATATTTTCATTAGTTGGTGATATTTATCGATTACATTGTTGTGTATTTTAAATGATATGATTATTATGAGAAACATATAAGTATTAAAATTATGTAGTTTTTTTAATGTAGTGGAATTATATATTATATAATATCTATAAAAATAAACGATATTTTTTAACAATGTTATATTTTTTTTATAAATATTGATGTACATGAGGTTGGGGGATGTATAAATCATAAGAATACAATATTATGAATGTTGAGATAATATATGGTCGATTAATTTTGAGAAATAATAATGTCAGACTACATTGGTAATGTTTTGATAGATAATTTCAACAAGATATTTAAATTCAAGTTCATTGCATTTTTAATAAAGAGCTATATAGATGATGTTGTTAGCGTTTTTGAGAATGATATTAAAGCCATTTTAGGGAGTAAGATATTGTTATTTAAAATATTGATAAATGAGTTCAATATGGTTTAATTTCTTGGAGATTAAAATAAATTGGTGAATGTCTTATTACACTGAACATATGATTATGATGTATACATATTAATGTACATGATGTTATAAATGATTAATTTGGATTGAGGAAATAAAAATAAGGTGTTATAAAAAAAATAGAGTATAGTAGATATTGTATTAAATGATATAACCAAAATGATGAATACAATACAAACACCTATATTCATAAGTGAGTAATAAATTTAATTGTAAGCGAAAATATATTTAAGAGGGAAAAATATATAGTCCGGAGATTGTCGACAATTTATATTTATTATATCATCAAATTATTGTGACACACAAAATAAATAATTGAAATGTATAGCAACATCTTAATGATTATTAATTATTATAATTATCTATTGTTAAAAATTTAATAATTAATTATGATTATTATAACAGATTATATTTAATTGATTAATTTTATTAAATTGATGCCATTGAAATAAACATTTTAATAAAGGTATTTTACCAAAAAAATTATTGAAAATAAAAGTGTATTAGAATTTTATTTGAATTAAAAACTAATATATTAAAACTAATTTATTAGGAAATATATAAAGAATATTATTAATGAAAATTAAAGATAAAAAATTTCACTTTTTAAAGATGAATTTCTTCAATATATATTTTGTTTTCATGTGAAAGATACAAATTTTAATTTTTAACATTTTTCAAAAATAAAAAACTATTTTTGGATTAAGTATGAAAACATAATCAAATAATGTATTTTTTTTATAATATAGTTATTTTTTAGTTAAATTCATAAAATATAATGATTTTGTTAATACAGCTACTTTAATGAAATTAACAAAATACAAGATTGACATAAAATCCATTTAAAATATTTTCCACACAAATATATATTTATAATGTTATACAATTCATCTATAAGAACTCTATAGAATTTTTAAAATTAATAATCAATATTCTTTAAGCATCCATACATGTTAATCAGAAAATGGATTATATTTACATATTTAAAAAATCAATTTCCATTTGTTTTAGAAACAAATCATAAATTATGTTTCTCAAACATCAGTTTTTAATACTAAGGATTTTAAATTTTCACATAAAAAATAAATATGTGAATAATAGGATTATAGATAACTATTGTTGTTACCATAAAAAGATTATTTTCAAATGATTTTTTAAACTAATTTTATTTTATCAACTAAAGTAATATCTTCCAATAAAAATTCAATATAATTTATATATATATATATATATTAATAATTAAATTACCAATTTAATCTTTTATCATGGTAATATAATATTTTAATGATTCAATAGTATATAAAAATAACTTTTAGAATAAAATTTTTCATTGTATTATATAAATTAATTTGGATATAAATTTTTCATTTTTTTACATTGGATTTTACAATATGGGGAATAAATTTAAGATCATGTCCCACAAATCTGGTATTTTTTTATATCTAACATTAATGAATAAAATATATATTAATTACATAAAAACCATTTTGAAAGAAAAAGAAGAAAATGGTAAAATATAAAATATGTGTTAAAAATGGTTTAAAGAGGTTTCAAACATGGGTAAAAATGAGTATTAGAGGATAGATAGACTACATATCAGCCAAAATATATTTGTTTTATTAATGCAAACCATTTACCCTTGAAATGTGGCATTCTATTATTGAGATATAACTATTGTTAACAAAATTATCATTTTTATCACTAATAGATGGGATCGCTTACCACATAACAATGATACATATCACCATTGATGATTTTATGAATATCATGGAAATATTTCCCTAAAATAAAGCTCTTTCATGATATGATAGACCTAGTAATCATAACATATAATTAGTTCATCAATTCTATATAATCAATTAAGAGAACGCCCAGAATTCAAATGTGATGAATAATTAATCCATATACAATTTATTTATAATATTTAAATACCAATACTATCCAAATAACACTAATATACATAACCTTGTATCATTTGTATAATGATGTTATATTATATAAATTTCACATAATTATTTATTCAATTTATTGAATAAATTATAACAAATGAATTTCGATCATGTTTTTATGTAGAAATCATCCATCACAAAGTTGAGTGAATTAATTTCAATCATCACCAATCATATTTAACATAATGAATTTATCAATGAAATTAATTATATATTTATTAATAATTTAGGGAATAAATTTTATACATCTTAATGGTGATACTGAATATAAATTTGCATAGAATATCTGAACACCTTAATTGAATGTATCATGGTTTGTTTATTAATCCTAGTTTACATTTTGAAAATCAATATGACGATAATATTTAGAAAAAACATGAAAGTAAATAAAACCATAAAATTTTGATATCATAATGATATTTTATACGCTTTTAACCAAGATTATTATATAAAAAATATACACTTAATTTTAATGAACAACATCATATAACCAACATATGAAAAACATAAATAATTAATAAATATTAAATGTTAATAAGTTATCTTTATTAAATAAAATATAATATAATTACGATACAATGAATTTGTACACTAATCTTAATTTTATTATTTATGATGAGACTTTAATTCATAGAGAGAATCATGACCTTAGAAAGCAGTATAGATATCAATTTTCATTAACTATAATATAATTAATATCTCACAAATGTTTTTTAATTTTATTATGATTATAATGAAGTTGGACATATTTTGAAAAAAAATTCATGATATCTATTTAATTTCAAAATCCATATCATTTTATAACTTTTTTTATTTATCAGTTCAAAAAATAAATATGTTGTATGGTGTTCGTGAATTTAATTCCTCCCTTTGAGAAATATTATTTACTATTCCACATGTTTTAAGAGAATGGTGTATCTAATACAGCATTTAAATTTTGTATCAAGTTTATAGTAAATTGGATGATATTTAATGATTACTTCCAATTTATTTCTCAATAGGGCTTTCAAATCAACAACTATAATAGTCAAAAGGGTTCACTTTTTAAAATTCCTTTCATTGAGAAATGATTGAATAAGGCACCTAATGTATTATATATAGTTCTTATTCTACATGAATGATTCATTAAAAAATTATATTTATTTCATCCATGGCATTATATGTATAATTTCATACTCTCTCTCAATGAAGGGGTTTTTTGTTTTATTTTCCCTTCAGAATTATAAATTTTTTCAGTCAAATTAATTAAACTAATCTAGAAATTTATCTACATGATTATTAGTTTTTAATCCACTATTATCCGTACAATTTAAATTTTCAATGGGTTATTTTATTTTTCTCCATGGAGGTTTCTTTTTTATATGTATATTTTATTCATTAATGCAATACAACCTCAAAATAATATTTTTTCACTATAATAAATAACATTCATTCATTCAAAATTATTTTTTACACCATGTCTACATTTTCCTTACAATAAAAGATACCCTTTATTTATGGGATCCCTGACATGGATTATGTTCTATAAAACAAATATTTATCACTAGATGTTTTCAAGGTGAATATATAAAAATTATTTTATTATTGTGGTTATAAAAAATTATTTTAAAATGAAGATAATACCATTAATAATTAAGGAATAAAATATCTCATCTTCAACCCCACATTTACTTTATAAATAAATTATTTAATATTGAAGTCCCCATTAATAAATATTGATAAAAAATTAATATTTTATTAATTATAAATATTATATTGATAACTATTTCTACTATTTATTTTTAATGGAAACCATTGATCTGAAAACATATATTTTCTTTATAATTATATGAAAACACTTATTTAATTGTTTTCAACAGGAAATAATTTTCTATAATCGTGATTTTTAGTTCCCATTTTTTGGGTTTTATAATGAAAAATATTTTATATTTATTAATTAAATAACATTTGAAAGGGTTTAAATTAAAAATATGACATTTTCATTATGATTATCAGTGTAAAGATGTACTATTTTCTTGTAATATTCATCATTAACTAATTGATCATTTATTCATATTTACATAATTAAAGAACAATATATCACTATAAAAGAAATTATTCTTCACTTACAATGTGTATACTCACCAACAACTTTGAATATGAATTATTTTTCTTCTAATTTATTTTACATACAGAAAAAATATATTTCATTCTATTAATTTAAGGGTACTCAACTTGATACCACAGATCAATTTGATATGGAAATAAATAATCACAATGTATACTTATAATTCATATAGTTTAAATATTATATACTCTATTAAATGTTATCAACTAGTAATGTTATTTATTATCATTTATTAAGCATTTATATTTAATGTCTAGTTATGTTCATTTAATGATATATATATATATATATATTATATGATTTTATTTCAATGGTTTGGGAAAATAATTCCCTTCCACAACTTCATTATGATATCAGTTGTATTATTTGCAACATTTTGATGAGTGTTTGGGTAGAATATCTCCATCAAGTGCATTGTATTATGAAAAATGTAATGAGATAGTCCAAAACCTATAGGATTAGTTTTTTACAGCTATATTTGAATATATATAATTATCCTAAGAGTATATATAGTTATAATCGTTCAGAATTTCGATGAATCTGTTATTTTACTTATTATCTATAATCCATTTTATGTCTCATTTGAATGATATTATACAATTTTATGTTATTTCATGCCTTATTTTGTGACATATGATCTATTATTTTATTGTATATATTGTAGTATATCCTATTTATAAATGTATTCTGAACTTAAGATCACATCTGATCATTGATGCTTTCTTATTATGTCTGTATTTACTAAGTATATGAACTCAACATTTCAAATGGATCCTTTTCTATAGGTTATTATGGAATGTGATATTAACATGTGTTTCTATAAGTATACTATTTGGGGAATATTTTGTGAAATGTTAATAACTTTTTATGGTTTAATATATTTATTTATAGTGGAAAAATATCCAATAGTTTAAAATTAAAATTAATTTATTAAACAATTTTTTTACAAAATTCTATAAAATAATATAACTAGATGATCATCACCATTTATTAAAAGTAATTATTTTATTAAATTCATAAAATTTAAATGTTAGGTTTTGGTGATAAATATAATGTATTAATAGGTGAATGTTGAGGATCATAATCTAGTAGGATTGAATAAAGATCGTGATATCATTAACAGAATGTAAGATAGGATATAGTCAGGTATTTTGGTATCGAATATATATTAAGAGAGACAGCAAAAATTTATTTATGTGATTGTTTATCAACATTAACATGTTATGTCACATTTAATAAATTTCATATGTTTGTTAGGGGAGAATTTTTATTTTTGGTATAATTATAAAATTGAAGTGTTTTATGCGGTTCCCTCAATAATTTTATAATGATCAAGATTTTTTATTAACGTCATTGATATGGGGAGGTTTTCAAGAAGAATTAATAACAAAACTATAGATGAAAACAATATTTCACCACCAAAAAGATAGACATCACGAATAAATCATCTAGTTTTTTCTTAATTTGAATAGATTATATGTTTAGGACCTCTATTTGTGTTATGGTAATCACATTAAATTAACATATTACACATATAATAGTAGTTATCATCCCACAATCATCATTGAACATATTTTGAATCTCTATGAGTAACAATACTAACACACCTTATATGGTTTTTAAATAGTCAATTCATTACTAATGCAATATAAGCTAGTGTAAGTGATGAAGGATAATTAATTCATGATCGGTGAGGGAATAAATCTTGATCATATTATATAGAAATATTATTCCAAATGATGTCATATACCCTTATTGTTCATATTGAGAGACCACATATTTATGAATGAATTTCCTAGAGTAGGTTTATAGTGGTTTGGTTACAGTATCAACTTAACTCCATGGTTTTTTCATATAGTTCTATTTATTGAAAAGTGTTGGATATTTAGAATACTTCCTATCTATACCCTCATATATGGAAAAGGAGCATGAAATCTTTTTGGTGTCTTGGTGCAGGAAATACATGCATGATAATTCAATCATTATTTAATGTAGAGATATCAGATTCTTGGATATATACATATTTTCATGGTACCTAGTGCTTGTCATGTATCAATAATAGAGTGTCTATCGTGGATGATTAATTCCAATATGATGATTTCTGTGTAAATATTGGAATATCTAGGAGAGCTCTTAAGAGGGAGATATATATATAAATATAGATTAATATTACATAACATAACATTTATGTTTTTATTTTTGTGTAAAATGAGATATATTTTTGGAGGATATAGTGACCTCGATTTATATGGATGTATATTTAGATATTTATATATTCTATTCTCAATTATTCTACAGAGATGTTTCAATGTTATGATACTTGAAGGATCCCCGAACTCTCTGGTTAAATATATTAAATATAATAATCCATTTGAAAAACAAATTTTTGAAATATTATGATTCTTTTTTATAAGGGTATATTTTCATAAATATAATAATGTGGGTGAATCAAGAAAAAATGGAATATTATATTATTGGTATATGGCCTTTTTTTCATTAGACTCAGAATGATAAAAAATAATTAGTGGTTCTGAAAGAATTAAAGAATTAAAGAATTTAGTTAATTTATTAAAACTTTTAAATCAATTTAATATCATGACATAATTACTAACATAGATAAACACAATTATAGAATATTTTCTAGGGCATTCATAAAACCAACAATATATTTCTAGAAAAATGTTAGCAGTTTAATTAACATCATCATTGATGAAATCCAAAGGTATGTGAGGTTCATCAATTAGATTATACTAGACTCATCATCAATATAAATATTATATTATATAACCAATGGATTCATAATATTTATTTTTTAACCAAGGGGTTATCTAATTATATGGAAACTTTCTATTTTTTGGAGATTCTTTCCCTTCAAATTTTTATTTGGACCATACAATATTAATTATCAATTGAGTTTTTTCTATAATTCTGTAATCATTTCCTTGCCAAATTAATAATTTTATAACCCTTGATTAAAATTGTTATGATTGAATTATTCAATTTTATATTGGATTCTATGTTATTGATCTAATATGTCATTCAAGATAACTATGGATTAACTTTTGTTATTTATTATACCTTTATCTATTATTTCATTTGATGCTCAATATTTTCCTGAAATATGCTATATATTTGACATTTAATCCAGTTTGAGATAAAATTTACCCTCATATTTTTTATTAGATTATGATATTTATTAGAAAGGAAAAAGTCTGTCGAAGTTTTAAGGATCTGTTATGTGTTTTAGAAGAATTATTTAGTCTTGAACCCTCAGACGATGATGGAGGTGTTAGAGACACATGGCTCAGATCATATAGGAAAAATGTAATTTTTAGGAAAATGAATGAATGAAAATAATGTCCATTGATATCTACATTGATATTAGAACATTAGATATTGTTTTATGAAATATTTTTGGTGGAATTAGTAAAACAATATATATAAATATAGATGAATTTAATTTCAATGAAAATATAGAATTTAAACCATGTGTTTTAAAATGAATTATTTTGTGTTTTCTACTTTGTGCATATAATAATATATTTATAAATGATTATTTTCTCATGCATCTCTGTTTGGGTATATATTATGTCACCTTGCACGGAAAGATGATTTTTGGTCATGGAGTACCCATATGGGACACATTGTTGTACCACACATCATCTACCATATGAGGTAGACCATATACTTGTATTTCCGAATATCATGTTGGACATTGGGACCCAAATAACATTTTACCATGGGAGAACTCACTTTTTAGACAATGGTACACCTTGTGTACATTTCATGATATTTTATTTATGCCATGTATCTTTATTTTGGAATCGTAATTGTACCATTGAGCAGTATTTCAATAATTGAATACTTTATAAGAGATAATGGTCACCGTTGATATGAAAATATAGATACCATTTTAGGTGGATTGATTAGATTGCTTCTCCGAACATGGATTTATTATTTTATGACGTGACTATTATATATATAATAGTGGTGGAGTTTGAAACCCCTATAAAGGTAAATATAGATAATAATTTTTTTCATAATTCCTTTCTAAATGTAGGATTTGTACCCATATTCTAATCATAATTCATAGGGATTGTATATTTTCATTAAAACTGATAATAAATTATATGAAAATGTGATGTGGGACCACAAACATTTCGATGTTACAAACTCGTTTGTTTATTCTTCCTAAGTAAGGCATGGTTCCCCAATTATATATATAATATAGATTACTTATTTACATCTGACTTAATATCAAGATGAATTCCCAGAATTTTATATAAACACATCTTCTCTACCATGTTTTAATTATTTGAATATTCATATATCTCTTCATTTAGTATAATTTTTTTTGGAAAATAATTTTCAGGGTTTCACTGATCTCCATTTTTATTATGGGTTCAACTGACACTGCTACTCTTTTTCTTTCCTCTATGTAATTCATGGTGATATAATAGAAATGTATATTATCACATCTATATTGTATTTTAGAAGAAATAAAATTTATTATGTATGACACATGATTTTATAACACAACCATTATGGGATGATTGTTGGTGGTTCTTAGATATTCTAGGTGGCATTAATAGTAGGTCATGGTTATTAATTAAGCTTATGAGTTATATCTTTACCCTCATAATATTTCTTATTTAGAATTCATCTATTTCTAGATAGGTATACAAACTATCCTTGGTTTCCTGATATATATTACTATTATTCTACTCCACATATTCATAGATATTATCACATGATTTGTTTCATATAGGGATAGTATAAGATTATATGTCATCAATTATCATGATTTAATTTATGGTGTGTGTTTATAGATACATTATAATAATGAATAACAAGTGTGATACACCTAGTCAACATTAGTGACCAAACCCGACTAAATTTTAGGTCTCATCAGGGTTACCGACATGAATTATAAATTGTAGTGGTGGGGCCATAGTGGGATGGTCCATGATAGTTTTTTATAGCCAATGTGAACCAAAATATCCATATCTAAAGGTCCAATTTCATTAAATTATTTATCTTAAAATTATTTATCATGGTGAATGAATTGAGATGTAGAGTAAAATTTCATGATTTTTGTTGAATGTCATATTTTGAATGATCCTCTAGTATATTCATATATTTAGAGGATATTTTATCAACATGAATAGTATTATAATAAAAATGAATGCAATTATAGTTTTCTATTCCATTATTTGATGGATCCAAAATAAGTTTAAGGAAATTATTATAGTGTTCATGAAGAGAAAACATTCAATATATAATTTCTTACAAGAATGTTAACATTATTAAATTAATTTGGTATAAAAACACCAATAATTGAGTTTTGATATACCTAACACCTATTATTAGAGAAAAAGTTAATGTATCCTATAAGATACTTTCTTTTTTCTAGAATGTATTTCTCTATGTTTTTTGTTTGATCCTTAGTGGGTAATTCTTGTTCCGAGAAAGATATCCATTGATAGATAAAATGACATAATGTTTGGGAATGTTTGATTTTTTGAGTTAGTGGAGTCATATTATGAATGTGTTAAGAATTTCATGCGTTCATAATATGTTGAGATGTTTGATGGGGGTTTAATATTTTTAAATTGAAAATGGGTTGAAAAATTGACTGAAAAACATTTACACGTCTTTTAAATGGACTACATGTCATATAATTGTATTATTTCTTAACAAATAAATCTAAGGTGATAATTTTTTTGATTATTTCATTAATAAAAATTACTCAATGTGTAACCACATTACACATGGTGTATGAAACATCCCTATGCTCATTATTTTTTTGAGAGGGTGGATGAACATTTCATCCCATTAAGATACATCCCCAAGATGCCAAGGGTATGTAACAAATTTTTTTGGCCATCAGGATATGTGTGGGTTGATTCTCTATTTTAGAATAAAAAACAACCCCAAACATTCCAGAACCAAATAAACCACATAAAATGCATGATATCGATGACAGACAGCTGAAAATTTCAATTATCTCAATCAATGTATAACCAAGTACCACAATATAAAACAAAAATATCAAATTACATGGTGAAAGCCTATAACAACAATAATAATCAAATACAACTACTACTACCAAACTCAAACATGTTCAATTCTATAAATCCAATTTACATCCAATATATCATGATGCATTACAATGGATGTGTGATACATTACCTTTGTTCTTGTATTGGTAAAAAAATCTTTAAAAGAACCAATGTTCAAAAGTACATATGAGTACTAAAACATGGTAGGTATTACCAAAATTACTTCCCTACACACCAAACTATGATAGAACATGTTATAATATTTATATAAATATGTTTTCATATGTAAATTTTCAGTTTCTGTTCATAAAAAAATAGAATCAAGTGCCATAGTAAAACTATTTCTTAAAACAACAACAAGTTCCAAGGAAAATATCCAAAAAAATCCCCAAAACTATTTCATATATTCCAACATTGGAATACCCCATTACATTCCACAAATCCATATATCCATACATCTAAACATTCATGGTTCCTTATGATAGATCAAGACACATAATCTATTTCTCGTTGATATATCTTATTTTCACAATGTAATTAAATCACATGTTCTATTACAACATTGGAACTGAGAAAAAGGTATTATTTCAATGAATCCTTGTAATGCAATATGAAAACACACCACCAAGAATGCCTAAAATAGCATTTCTATTCCAAACCCACATATTTCAAAAACAATTTCCGTGAATTTTTTTTTCTAAAAACCATTCCAAATAACCACTTCAATAAACCTATACTTTTATTGAAAATCCATTCTCATGAAATAAAAACCAAAATATCATTTTTAAAATACAAAAGTTAATATTAAATAAAGCATACTATTTCTTGAAAAATATAAATTTCACAAAAACCTACAAACCATCACTAAAAAACTTTCTACCATTCTTTGCACACCAATATCATAATCGATTTCAATACATATAACCAATTTAAAATAGAGCCTTCATATTTGAAAAAGGGAGTTTTGAGTGAAGGAACCTACCATTGAAATTTGGAAGAAATGATCAGTTGAATGAAATAAATCAATGAAATAAGATTAAATGTCCGTAAACCCACCTTCGATATCACCCCTTATCTTCAACCCATCCAAATTAAATCAGATTTGTATTTAATACATTATATTTTTCATAGATTTTGTACATTTATGCATCCAAGAGAGATAAAGATGTATATATAAGTATGAACACCGTGAATGACCATGAAAAATATCTTACAATGAGAAGAAAACATTAAATCACCCATGATAGGCCTCTATAGTTTTTCCAAAATGATGGGGAGATGTTCTCTAAAAGATGAGAGTGATAAATCCCATGTTATGGTCAGTTTTTTGAAAAATTAGGCATTAAAACATTAATAAAACCTAAATACACTTCCTTATGATCTATTTTTTAATCTTACATTGTTTTTGACATTGTTAGGAAATCCATGAATTGACATTGAACCAACCACGACATCAATAATGAAACTCGTATATTTTGCTTGCCCAGTTTTTAAATTGTGCCCCAACCGTGCCAAAGTCAGTAATGTGACATAGTGTGGTGTCTCATATTCATCATAATTGTTTGATAAAACCATGATTCACCCCTGACCCTTCCCTTAATCCCTAATTCATTTTATACTGTTTCCTTTAGTTTTTTCATAGTTTTTAAAAACCATGGATATAACACCCCGAAATTCTAAAGTATAACGTTTTATTCAATATTGTTAGTGAAGCACAATACCATGTGTAAAAAATTAAAATATACTAACCTATAAATTTTAGTATTAAATAAAAAATATATTTTATATATCTTTTAATTCATTAAACAATAAAAAATATCACACTCAAGAGCGGTCTTCCTCGATTGCTTGTGTTACATGTAATACCGAGTGTCACCAAATAAATACATATTATTAAAATATTAATAAATCATATTATTGGATATAAAATTGATATTTTGGTTTTGGTTATTAATATTATTATTGAATTTTTAAAAATTTATGTTTCATAAAAATATAAAATGAATGCATTGGTTATAGTTAATGTTAAATGGAAATAATAACAACTTTGATAAGAAAAGAAATATGATTTTTTATATATCTAAGGGAGTTGTGTCATAATAAATATAATTAATTACAACAAGTTAATTGTCTTAATGAAATATATATTTTATATATATAATAATGTATTTCTTATATTTATCCAATAGGTTTGATAAGAATATGATAAGAACAACCCAAATTTCATAGATAAAAACCGATATTATTATTAAAGAAATTTTACAACCTTTTACTGGAAGACCCATTTCAAATATAAATATTGCAACATTAAATAATTTAATAAATCAAAATAAACTTCATCTATGATAGAGAAACATAAAAAATATGATAGGGTGATTTTGTGATTTTTTTTGGAATCATGTCATTTTAAATGAATATTTATAAATACTAAATTTTGGTTCAAAAATTATGTTTCATTTTATTTAAATTTAACAATAAGTTATAAATTTAATTATATTTAAATTTTAATTAGATAAATTTTTTATCAATTAATCTAATTTAGGTCACTAGAATCAATTTCACTTTTAAATTGATTATAAAAATATATAAAACTTTCAGATGTTTGTTTCGTCAAAAACATGCATTGTCGTCACAGCAGTGGGACTACATTTAAATCAATTTCATCCACTTATATGATTGTAATTTGGAAAATTTTATTCCAATTTTGTATTTATCATGATTTATAAATTTTTATAAGGCCACATATTTATCACAAAAATATTTGTGAAAGGGATTAAAATTTATTACAACAATTAAGGTTAAATTGTGATTAATAATTGACTAAACATTAACATAGGGCCTCAAACGACCTATAAATGAGGTCAAGTGATATTTTATGGCCATATATCGAACCTATAATATATTATCCCTATGGGATCCATTATTACAACACATTTCAATGTAGAAACCATTTATGAAATTTTTTAGACTATTGAATTACTGGTAATCCTTCTCTACTATAAATGTCTTCCACACATCCAATATCCTCACAAACATCAAGCCACTTTTCTCGACCAAGATCTTAAAAAATTTATCATCAAAATACCTCTACTCATCCTAGAATCCTACACATGGATATAAATCAATCCATGGATGAATTTTGGTATTAACCAAATATAGTTACCAGAATAATAGGTAACCATCTTCTTAAGGATTTTTTTTATTTCTATTAAACACTACAAAAACTCTACTAGTTAAATTCATATATAATAATAGTATTAAAAATATTATATTATGTTATTTTACATGTTTTATAACTAAACTTACACACACACCCATCGAATGAGTACCAATCTTACTGTTTCTATGTAAAGAGAACTACCACCTCACGAAAGGATTATTGTTCTTTTATTCAATTACCAACAATCATGGGTTGACATTATGATGGAAAATATATTTTTATATGTTATATATGATATTTATTGTGTATTTAAAAAATTATTTTTTTTATAAAACACATAATTATACATTTTATTTTTTATAAATATTATAAATTCGTTTGGGGAATTGTGGACTACAATCTCCTCGATGTGATATGATTTTTCACACTATAAATTGGATTTATAAATTAAGGTTTTAATTAACCATATGTATCTCTAAAAAATATGATATTAGTTATATAATTAAATTTCAGTAAATATATGATATATATATGTCGCTTTTTCTCAATTACCTATTCACAAAATTAAAATGTGATAACATCGTTTGTGGATGTGTGGACTACCACCTCCATGAATGAAAGTGATTCCTTTTTCATAATAATAATTCATTTTATAAATTCATATATATATATAAGATTAAATAAGTTGATATTTATGACCTAATGATCATTCTGTAAATATATGGGGTTACATACGTTCTTTCTATAATGATCATTTAAAAAGTGGTACGTTGTTCATATGTACATATGGATTTCATCTTCCGTGATTGTATCATTGATTAATTTTTCATAAAAATATTTAAGAAATTATTTTAAAAGTATAATTGATATATACATATTTTAATTACATCATGATTTTTATTATGTAGATGTAATAAAATGACCACATTCAGCATAGTTTACCTACCAATTTTTTTTCCTAACAAGAACTGAATTTGGTCAAAACACATGACATAAATATAATTATTTAAGTAATTGTATAAATCATAATAAAAAGTGAAATAAAATTAATGATATCCAAGAAAATGGTTCCCATGAAAATAAATAATTAAAAAAATTCTGTCATTCTAGAATATACAGACACACAGGACAAATCAGATGCAAGGTAAGGAATATCATCACAATTTACATTCCATTGATAATTATATCTTGTTATTCACATGGTTTCTTTTATATTGTGTATATTGTTATATTTTATAGGATATATAATTAATATCAATAATAAAATGATATTATAACATTCATTTAATTTATTACATAATAAGTCTTATAAATTAAAATTTTTCAAAGTAGTATGCGGAACTATGGAATGTTTAATGATTATTTTCATCTATAATAATTTTACTAATAATTAATTACCATTTGATGAAATTATATGGCCATTTTTTCTATGAAAATATTTATATTCCTCTCATATGGTTAATCATGGCCACTTTCACATATATTCTCCGTCTTCCACACTATATTACTCATGATATTTTATAAAACATTTTTAATAAAAACCGACTTCATTTGTCTATTTAGTCAGAGAACCTATTTTCTTCTAATAAACCATGTTTTATTAAAAAATTTTCAATTTTTTTAAAAGGGTTTTTTTGAATACAATTTTATTCTTTTTGTATTGTACCAAATTTTTGAATGGGGTCATCTTGTATTCTTTATAAAATATCATTTTCTAACCTTTTTATCATGAAAAAGTAATGTTATTTTTTATTAGTATGGAATGTATAGATCTACTCATGGTCATTCCATCAAAGCTTCCATTCCCTTTTGAAAATGTTAATTTTTACTGAAAATAGGTTTGAAATTAGATTTTCAATTAATTTTTTTCTAAAAGTTATTCCAAAAAAATGGTTATTTTCTTCGGGAATGTTTTTTAAATACCTTTTAATAATATTTCCATTCATCAATGTCCAAAATTCATTCTTTTATTCCACTTGGGATAGGTTTTATTCATATAATCCTTAATCTTAATATAGATGTTTAATAATTTATTTGTCCTAGGATAGTAATCAAATTCAAATCCTTGAATCCTTATATTTCTATTAATGTATTCAATTTCATATTGTCATTTTACATTTAATTACAAAAAATTATACATATCATTATTCAAGGATATAATTATTTCATGAATTATATACAATTTTTAATATGGTATTTAATTTTAAAGAAATTTTGTATGCAAATATTTATAAATATATACATTCTACTCCATGTACATGTTTTATATGTCATATAGATAAATAAATTATTCAATATATATGTGAAATTTTCTTGACTGGTATGACATTGGTGTCTCTTGATTATAGATCACCACTCAAATCATTAGTAGTCCCATGGTATGAGTAATTTAGATAGCTTCCTTATATGGGTTTTCAAAAGATATATATTATAATGTCTTGTAATATTTATTGATAATAAACATACCATATTCATAGGAAACACAAAATCTAATAATAAAAATTTCCATCATTTACATTCACTTATTATTCATCCAAGAGATTGCGTGTCAACATATCTGTCTACAAATTTCATTTTTAGTTCATTGATTAAATGTAATGTGTTTTAGTTTCATACTTTTCCATATTTTTTTTATTATCCTACTATTTTAATGGAATATGTTTCTAGTTATGACCATGGTATATTGATTACCCCATACCATTCAGTTTATTGATTAAATGGTACATGTGTTCGGTGATTTATCATGCCATGATTATCATTCTCTTAGATTCGTGGTTAATTCATCTATAATTTGCTAATATTGAGCATTTTATATCAACAATATTCTAATTTCTTTCCTCTTGAATCAATGAAGTGTACAATGAATGATATAAGGGGATGTACAAGTTGAATGTTATTATCCTCAAAGTTATTTATTTATTTAGAAAAATATTATGTTTCATTTAGAATATATATATGTAATTACAGGCCCATGTATGTATCTTGTTTACCATGACTACTAAACTCTTTCTCCTAATGTGTTTAGTTCATTTTACTCATTATCATTTAATTCATAGCTGACATTGGATATGGGCTATTTGGGGACAGCTCCTTATAGTTTGTATCAATTGATGTTTAGTAGATACCTTGGTAACTATATTTAGAAAAAATTATGTTAATGAACAAAACACTATGGTTGAATATGAGGATAACTAATGAAAAAATACTATAATTTTTTTTAATTTATAGTTTATGTGTTTTTACTTGAAATTCATCATATTACTGATAGTAAAAGCTTACAAGGATCTTGCACAGATGTACCTTTGATTATTAGGTCCAACAAGGTGTTATGAGCTTAACTTGTGGTAACTTTGTATATGAACACATACCTTACTATTCATCTGGTATGACAGTACTAATGTATATTCTTAGGATAATCCATGTTTACTTTAGAAAACATTGCGAAGAATGTGAATGGATAGAGATAATGAATGGTCAAGGGTAAACCAATGGTTGTTTATATTTAAAAATGAGGGTTCATGGTTTAAAAGTCCTAAAAATTGTATTATTGATAAACAATATACAATTTAAGGAAATTTGAAAAAATAAAATGGATGATGTATTTATGTATAGATGTTTTATTCGAAAACAATATTTAAAATGATATTTATTATTAACATAATTTCAATAATTTATGTCATTGTTATTTTTGAAACTATACTTATATGGTTTTAGAATAGGGAAAAATAGATCCCATTTGACAACCAATCAAATCAATCATTATCATGTGTCTTGAAATCCTAACTGAAGGACGATATGGGTTTCATGAAAACCAATGACCTACACAATGTGTATGTTAATTTTTCATTATTTTTAGTTAATCAATTTTTGGAATAAATGTTAATACTAAACTAGTAATATCTCTTTTGTAGTTTATAGATTAATTTGTTAATCATAATGGTTTTTGAATATTGTTATGGAAAAATAGATATAATTATTACTCTTTTATTGGACTTATGAACCATTTAATGTTTCCTTCAGTTCTTCATGAAAACAATTCCTTATTAGTATTTTATTTTTGAGAGTGAAGTGATAAATTTGAATTTCATAAAATAACAACCAAATGTTAGTATTGTTCATATGAAATAGAAACATATCAAGTAGAAATATTTCATTATATTTTTTGTTAGTAAAATAATTACCCAACATTATGAAAATGACATCATAATAAAATGTTGTACTAATACCTTATTTTATGTTGAACTGATGGTCTCTTAAATAATAAAATATTTATGGATCGGAGGTCCTCAAAATTATATTTAAAATTCAATTTTTTTTATTGATTCCCTAATTTACTCCCAATAAATATTTATTCCTTTCCTCCAGGTTTTCATCTTCACCTTACACTAATGTTCTCTTACATAGAGACCTTGTATTATGGAAGTCCACATTACCTTTTTACAACCCACTCTCTCCAAACTAAATGACATTGTTATGAAATCTTCTCAGGATTTGGTATTTAAATATAAAAATATATTGTACTAGGAGTGGGTTTAAATTACAGGGACCCAATTTTTTTAATGTGGGGATAATGCAACACAATGAAATTATAATGTACAACTCTGTAATCAATAGTGTTGAGGACACACAACACCATGTGTAATAAAGGAAACATATTAACATGATACATTATAGTCAAAAATAAATATAATATATTATATATCATTTAATCCTTGAGACACATGTTTTGCTTGAATATCAGAAAATATCAACCTTCCTTGATTGCATTCCTTACACACAGGACTGAGTTTAACCAAATAATAATGTATTTTTAAAAATAATATTATTTTATATGATATGATATAACATCTCCATTATGTTATAAGTTATGAATATTATTAACTAACTTATAAAAATTTATGGTTTATATAATTGTAAAATCAATTCATTGGTACCAAATTAATTAGAAATGAAAACAAGAACAAATTAGATATAAAAAGTAATATTAATATTTTTATGATTCCAGAGGATTTTTTTTCTTAATTCAAATAATTAATTTCAATTAGTTAATGTTTTTTATGAAATATATATGTTACAATTTAAATAAAATATTTTTTATATTCATCCATTATATTTGATAAGCACAATATAAGAACAAACCCAATTTCACACATAAAAACCTATATTTTTATAAAGGAAATTTTATAACCACTTACTGGAGAAATAATTTTAAATCTGAATTTTGAACCATTTATTTGAATCATCAATTACTATTTTTTGGTATCTATAGACCCCATATTGTTTGAGGTTTGGTTAGGTTTCTTTGGGGGTTGTTCTAGGTGAATTTCTAATAATTCTGGAGATTTCTGTGTGGGGTCATGGTTTTCACATGGCTTGCACATGATTAGGGAAAATCATTCCCCATGGCCATTATTAGACAATAGGCTATGCCCTCCCAGCACACAGTTTTATCTAACCATGTGAAGAATACCAAGAAACAATGTAGACAATGTTTTCAAGATCTAAAATTTTTATTTAAATTTCCTGAACTTCCCTTTTCAATTCGGGATGGACCTCCTTCGACCCTAATCCATTTCTACATTCCTCAATGCTCCCAAGGATGATTTTTGGTGCCTCTGACCCCACCTAGATGCAATATTAAACTTCATAACTGAACTTTGATCTCAATTCGATTAGTTTCCTCCTCTTATTAACTTCCTCTCAAATTCTCCCTCTTTCTCCATAGTGTTTGATAAATTATTGTTTTGATTATTTAATCTAATAGCCCTTATTTTGATATCATAAACCTATTATTGATTTCTATTTTCATAATCATCATTATTCATAGAGAATACCATATTTGAGTTGGGATTTCTAAGATCTATTGTTTTAAGTTGGTGTTTTTGTTACGATGCCCATTTCATTTAACCTAATTTATTTATTTAAATTTATATTGTATTAATTTAAATATTTTTATTTATTTTTTCATCAAATATCATTGAATCATTTTTATGGAAAAACCCAATTTTGATGAATTGGGTGTCTTGAGTAATGCTTGGTTATCAGAATGGTATTGGAATTTGGTGATATTTAAATTATTTAATTTAAATTTTAGCTTTAATGGTAATTTAATAAATTAAAATTTACATTTTTAATTGATGGAAAATTTATTTTAGGGATTGTTTCTTACAAACACTAATTCAGTAGAATAGGCAGAGTGTGATGACCGACAGAATGGACCATAGGTTTTCACTTTTTTTATTTTTGATAATCCATCATTCAAGGCGTGATGTGGAGCCCTTATAAGTCCTAGAGGCATAGTGACAATTACAAGACCCATAGGTCATAGAGGCAATGAACCAAAAAAGATAGCCTGGAACTACTCCTCCGTATTACATGTCATTATATCTGCACTCCACCTTCACAGGGCGAGTCGACTATCTATCGTGTGCACAACTCCATAGGCTTGGTACCGATGGAAATGTCATAAAATCTCGTTCTTCCAAATCCATTTATCTCTAAATAGGTGATTTCACATGCCCTAAATAATAATTTGGAGCCTTCTCCCTTGTATTATGGCTCATACATTTAAATTTTCATGTGGCCTGAATTCCATGGGGTGACCCAAGGGCTTGAGGTGGCCCTAAGGCGATAAGAAAAAACCAACCCGGTGGCATTGGGTGGCCCAAAATCCTTGATGGACCTGATGACAAAACTAGTAGCCTAGAGGCCAAGATGAATTAACAGTACCCATTTCTACAGTACCAAATAGTTCCTTCTATAGTTCCTTATATAGTACCTCTACAGTACTACTTCAGTACCCAGAAATATGTCTCTACAAGGATTTCATCTCGGGTCTCTTGGATGCACATTCGAAGTACTCACCAACCAGGTTGAGGCTAATGTGTAGGTGGTTTGTGTTGAAAATTACAGAATTGTTTGATTTGGGTTCAATCCTCAATTTTGGTGAAAATTATTTAAATGTATTTAAATAAACCTTGGGGTACCATATTGTTGAAACAAAATTTTTTTATTTAAAAACCAATTATTATTTTTAAGTATAAAATTGGAATGTTTGAAATGAAGAATAGGTTGAATTGCATATTTTTTATAATGTGAATTTCCCATCATATATTTTGAACTTGACACATCCATTCCCTATGTAGTCAGTGAGTTATTTTTTTTATGTCACTTACTCATTCTAAAAAATTATGAAACATCATATCAGCAACACCCATTCCTAAGCAGGTGGGGATGAGACACCTTTTCCTTAGTTTTATAGGAGTGTATGTACATAAATTTCCATTCACATTGTGGGATCCCTACAACCTGTACTATCATCCCTATGTGGTGCACAACCATGTTTCATGATTTTTTTAATTTGGAAGGTATATATATTCCATTATTTTAAACAATTGTTTTGTTCCTTGAGAATTTATACAAACTATTTATATACAGTGTCTATTTAAACAATTATCGACAATTTTTATTTACGAAAAGTTTCCCTTGATTAATGGAAAAATAAATCTTATGAAATTTTTTCCATCAATTAAAATATATATAATGATTTTATAAATGAATTTCCATTTTTTAATCTCAATAGTATTATATTATAAAATATTCTCCATTAATTCCAAAAATGTTTATTTTAAAATCAAATGCACTTATTGGTCAACTTTATATTGGCATCTATTATGGTATATTTGAGAGAAATCCTACTGGTATTTGGATGGAATCATACATGTTCAATCATGTTTTTGTAGATTATCTCCTTCTAGGCTCGACCAAATGAAAAGGATCTCTTAGAGATGGATCCAGATGATGAACATTGGTCTTGGTGAGTTGTTTCATTAGGGACTTTGGGCCGTTTTCACCATTTTAGTACATCATTTGTAGTACGTCTTCAGTTGTTCCAATATAACATAATGTACTTTCCCACCAGTGTCATTTTCCATTGATATTCATACTCCCTTGTATTCATTTCATTCTGCACTGTTAGTGGAAAATCATTCCATGTTTTAGTTTTTATGATGCCAGGTGCTACTAAGAAACCTATGGGGATCAGAAACACCCTGTAGTCTATTTCAAAAACGAAGCAATTATCAGGATACTAGGTTACCCATGTTTTTATGGGAAAAAGTGATATCAAATGTTTGGGTTACATTTTTTCATGAAGTAATTATGCATTGTGATATCATGTCGGGAATTTAGAGGTAGTTGTGATTAATTTTATTGCCATATCTCTCTATAATGAAGCTTAACACCCCATGCGTTGTAAGGGAAATACATCTTGTGGTTTGGTTATAGATGTTTCCTTGATTGGATTTGGATAGATTGAAATCCAAATATTGTATATCCTATCTATTGGGATTAATTTCTATTGTTTATTAGTTTAATCATTTCATAATGTCTTCGTTATTGCCTAATGATGTTTTGTAGCATCATCACTCTATGAAGATGTTCTAATTTGACCCACTAGGAAGCTGCAACTAAACATTACAGAGTGAATCCTATTGGGGATCCGAATCTGATTGAGGTGATTTAGTTCACTATCCATGATCTGGAAAATCCACTACCTCTAGTTCCAGTTCAACCTCCTATTGTGGAACCTCAAAGGGGCCTCATCAATATTAGTTTCAAGAGTTTCTTCTCTAAGAACTTACAGAGTACAAGGGATCAAATGACCCTAAATAGGATAAGGAGTGGTGTATTTGTTTTGAATTCTTATTTGGATTTTTGGACACACCCAAGGAGGTAACAGTAATGTGTCCTACCTTTGTGAAAGTAGGAACTAGAAGTTTATGGTAGGACACTATGGTAATGATGAAGAATCATGAGGGATTAGTGTTGAAAGAAATCAAATTTTTTTTACCGAAAAATTCTTTCTTGATTCAATTCTAGTGACCATGTAAACAATGTTTTTCAGACATGAGTTGGGTGACAAGTCTGTGGAAGAGTATGGAAACTATTTTTCTGAGCTTGGGCACATAACACATGTTATTTTATCAAAGAAGTGGATGAAAGGTCAATGGTTTGAGTTGGGAATTCATCAGGATATTCTTTATCAGGTTTTCTTGAAGGTGTTTCCTTTTAATATCAATGTACTAGAAACATCAATGATGGTCTAGATTGACCTAGCATATATGTAAGTGTTTTTGGGAGTTCCTTTTTATCCTAGTCCAAATGTGAGTTTCTTAATGGGAAAAAGGAAGCATGATAATTCTCATGGTAGTTCGTGATGGAAATTTTTTTCTATACCAAGTGATGTACCAAGAAGAGGTCCTTATTATTTTACCATTGGGGTAGTCCATGGTGTTCTATGATGGTTTTCACAAAGGCACCAATGAATATTGCTCTGGCATGCATTGATGGCACCTATATAGGTCCTTCCATATTTATTCCACTCCATGTAGTGGGAAAAGACAATAAAATACTCATAATAAATTTAGGAAATCAGATTCATCACATGAAAAAGTGTTCCAACCATAGGGACTCGGAACAGAGCTTCATCATACAGTGGAATACTTCTAGAGGAAGCCGAAACAGGTCCAGTGACTGTGAGAGTTAACATCACAATAGCTTATTCATTAATAACTACATTATTGGATATCGATGTATACAATTTTTTAATTTCATCATGTGTTGTTAATCATCTTAATATTTATATGGATCTTTGTCTAGTGAAATGGATATTACTACACACCTTAGTACGGAGAGAGAGCATGGTCTCTATAGTCCCTATTCTGTTTTCCCTCTATCTGATGTTGAGATAGATTGGACCTTTCTGGTTCTCGATATGAAATCATTTGAAAACATCTTCCATATGTATTTTCTCATAGATAATAAAATCATGGATTGATTGCTATCTTCGATGGGTCTCTATTACTACCCCTGGTGGTGTGTCTCTTATGTTTCATGGAGTGTGGGACCCGGGGTCAAACATGGCAGAACCATCTTATATGGAGTATGGGAAAGTAATATCAGCATTTACCTTTGACTTGTATAGGGAATAATTGAGTGGGGAGCTCCCTCCAGTCATCATTGAGTTTCTTGATGTGTTATTTTTCTGACATCTCTAGTTTTTCACATGTTAGAGAGTTTGATTTTTCTATTAATATGATTTATTGTACAAAACCAATATCTATTATTTCAAACCTCATCGAAGAAGATGAATTGAAATATATGTATTCAAAGTTGGATGATCCTCATGAGAAAGGAATTATACCCCGTAACGTGTCACTCTGGGTGGCGCCAATTCTCTTTTCCTAGAAGGATGATGGTTCACTCTACCTTTGCATTAATTACCAAAATCTTAATTGAGTAATGGTAATGAACATGTATCCATTGACATAGATTGATGATATTTTTTATTATTTGAATAGGTTGAAGTGGTTATCAATGATTTATCTTTACTTGGGTTTCCATCATATGAGGATAGGATAATTGGATATTCATAAAAATACATTACTAATCGGTATGGACATTATGATTGCCTTGTTATTCCAATTGGTCTAACCAATACTCTGGATGTTTTTATGGATTTACTGAACATGATAATCTGTTAGTATCTCGATACCATTTTGGTGGTATTTTTGGATTATATCCTTGTGTAATCTATATCCATGTATGATCATGTGCATTATCTGAGAACAGATATATGTTTCCTGAAAAATCACTGACATTATATCATCATTTCAAAGTGTGAATTTCATATTTGGGTAGTGAAGTTATTTAGACATGTGGTGTAGGATCATGGGATTTTAGTTGATACTAAGAAGGTGAGACCGATAATGACATTATAATAAACATGAAATGTCTTCTAGATTTGAAGCTTCATGGGTAAAGCCTGATACAACTCTCAGTTCATGAAGTACTTCTCAACGTTTGATTCCTCGATGACTACTCTTACTTAGAAGAGAGTGATTATTGATTTTATTGATAGATATTAGAGATTTTTTATTTATCTGAAAAATCTTTTGACTGCTTCTCCAGTTTTGACTCTTCTAGTGGTTGGGTAGTGTTATGTGGTCTTTTATGATTCTCCAGGTTCAAGATTGTGTTACATTTCTATACATGCAGACCACATTGTTTCCTATGGATCTCATTAGCTTAGGAAACATGAGAATAATTATCAGAACCCTAACCTTGAACTGGTGGCTATGATTCATTCTCTCAAGAATGGGAGGCACATCTGTTATGGAAAAAGTTTTATTGTGTTCTTAGACCACAAAATCCCGAATTATATATTCTCTCAAAATGATTTTAATTACTACATTAGGGGATATGTGAAATACATTTTTCCTTTTGATATTAACATTTACAATTACCTATATAATGGATGTGTTGTTGTAGATACTTTGAGATGGAATATTTCAACCAAGGCAGTGGACATATATTTGAAGAGTGGAACTTGATGACTCACTTTGCACAGCTGCATATTAGTTTTCAACAGACATGGGCCGGGGATTCTGTGGGCAGTGTTTAGTTGAAATCATATCTCCTTGAAATGATTCTTTAGGGCAAAAAACTGGTGGAAAAATTCTGTAGAATTATAGAATCTATTAATTGTGGGGATACAGTTTCCTAGTGGTCATTCAATATAGTGGGAATTTCATGTTTTGACAGTATTTTTTTGTACCATCTTCAATAAGAAATGATGTGATAGGGGAATAACATTACTCCCAGTGGGTTGTGCACCCTAGAAAAACAACGATGATCCATTCCATTAGGTGGATATTATTGTGGCTATATATGAGGCTAGACATTGATGAGTTTTCCTCTTGTTACTATACATGCCAATAAGTGAAATACGATCAAAAAAATAATCGCGGTTGTTTCAGCCACTTCACATCCGTACATTGAAGCGGGATGAGATATCTATGGAAATTAGGGTCAGGTAGCCATGTACCTAGAGGAAGAATAATGTGACTTGGAGGTGATCAATAGGAGGATGAAATCAGCTCACATTATACCCATTCATGAAATAACCAATTTTAAAGAGATGTGAAGTCCTTACATGAAAGAGATTGTTTGGTTGAAAAAAGTTCTATCTACTATGGTATTTGATAGAGATCCTTGTTTTACTTCTTAAATTTAGAGTTTCCTTCAGGAGGCATTGGGATCTCACATCAGTTTGAGAATGACATACCATCCACAGTCGGATGGCCATATAGAAAGAGATATACAGATTCCTAACGAAATTTTTCTGGATTTCGTTTTTAACAATGAGGGATGATGGGATTATAACTAAGGGTTGGTTGAGTTTTCTTATAATAATACTAACCAATTTGTGATCAGGATGGCTTCTTTTGAGGCCTTTAATGGTCGACCCTATAAATCTCCATTGTGTTGGTTGAAGATCATTGAGATTTCTTGGGTAGGACCGAGCTTCTTCCAAGAGATGAAAATTATTATTCAGTTGATTATTCAGAGAATGTTGATGGCATAAAGGTGATACAATTCTCATATTGATCATCACGAATGACTATTAGGGATATTATTTGGTGACTAGTTGTTATCGAAGGATTCACCCTTATTAGGTCATTGATGGCTTGGAAGGAATGGGATGTTTTGTAATCTTTTTGTTGGAGATTCTGAGGTAGTTAGGTAGGTGGAGATAGTTGTTTACCAGTTAGCACTAGAACAATAGCTGACGTCGATACATAATGTGTATCATGTATCATACCTCTGAAAGTGTTTATCTGATACATATAATGTTTTGTGTTGGTGCGATCCTGAAGTGGAACCTATATTATCTATGACTGAGAGGCTAGTCAGGATAGTTCATTTTGAGACCAAGGTTCTTCAAGAGAGAATAGTAATTTGCGTTCATGTGATATGGAAGAATATTTTTATCTCTAATTAGGTGTGTAAGGGAGTGGAACTAATGATTTAGTAGTGGAAACATCCTTTTATCATAAAGGATTCATTACAGTCTTTCTGGGGGTGGACAGTTTCTATAGTGGGTAGTTTGTAACATCCCATTATTGTTTTTAGGTATTCATAAACCACCCTCTTGTTTTAGCTTCGGTTATGTTTCTTTTTTTGTTATTCTAGGTTTATTTTTCAGAATTTTGGAGGTTACTGGGTAGGGAAATTTTTTATGCATGGCCTACACAAGATTAGGGAAAACCATGTGCTAGGGCCCCGGTAGGACAGTAGGCTATGAATGGAAAACGCATAGTTTTACCTAACTACTCACAACATCATAGGGAACCATGAAGACAGTGATTTCCAAGTCCGCAATTTATTTAAAATTTCCAAATCCCCCAATTTTTTTCTCAGATGGACCTCATTCAACCCTAATCCAATTATCCTTTCCTTTGAGTTCTGAGGGGAGATAATTGGTGCCTCGAACTCTTCCCTGATGAGATCTAAATCATGAGTAATGAACTATGATCTCAATCTAGTATGTTTTCTCCTCTCATTCTCTTCCTCTTTCATTCTCTCGCATTCTTCCTAGGGTTCCTTTGTTTCTGGTATTTATTTTTGGATCAAATACGCCTTTTAAAATCATAAACCTATTTTTGATTCTTTTTTTCATGATCATCATTCTTCATGGTCAAATCATGATTTGGGTTTGGCATTACGGGCCCATCATTTTCGGTAGGTGGTTCTGTTATGATGCGTAATTTTTTTTAACAAAATTTATTTGTTTAAATTTCAATTTATTAAATTTAAAATCAATTTTTTCTATTTTAATCACATGGATTTTGATCCATTTTTTTAAAAAAACCCTACTTTGATGAATTGGGGTTCTTGAAGAAATTTTTCTTCTTAGAGTTGGAATTTGTGAGATTAAAATTGTTTAATTTGAATTTTCACTTTGATAGGAATTGAACCAATAGATGTTTTGATTTTAATTTAGAGAAAAATTTATTTGATGTGTTGTGTGTGAAGACCCCCCAATTTCGGTGAATTGGTGGTTTCTGATGAAAATTTTTGAACTGTTTCTCTTAGTTTCAAACCCTGGTTTTTGGAGGAATTAATTATAAAATTTTGATAGAAACCATAGGGTATCATCTTTATTAAAAGGTGTGTTTTTTATCAAAACCTAGTTATGATTTTTAAGGGGAAAAGTTTCAAATTTTAAATGGTGAATTAGAAGAATTACATATTTATTATAAAGTGAATTTCCCATCATTGATTGTGTTCTTGAGAACATGCATTCCTTATATAGTTAGTGAGTGATTTTGAGTGTAACTTGATCAATCTAAAATGTTCAAAAACATCATATCTATATATTTCATTCCTTAGGTGATGGTGATGAGATCTATTTTCCTTGGTCCTAAAGGGGCATATGAACATACATTTCCATTCATAGTGTTTGATCCCTATAACCTGGATCATTGATCCTTTGTGGTGTGTGAACACATTTCTAGCTTGTTTTTATTTGGAATTTGTTTATATACCATTTTTTACATTGTTTTCATGCCTTGATAATTTATATAATAATTTATAATATAGTTTATATTTAACACATTTGTGAGAATTATTTTTTATGAAATTTATCCTTTGATCAATGAAAAATTCCCTATTTTGAAATGTTCATAATCAATTGAAATATAATACTTTATTTTCAAATAGTATTTCTATATTTTAAACTATGGATCATTATTTGATTAAAATTATCTTTTAATTCCAAACATGTTTTTTTTAATTTGACTGTAATTATTGGTTAAAATCATATTGGTATTTATTATGGAATCTTTGGGTGATGTTTTAATGGGCCTTGGATCACACACTACTTCTTCCTTCATGTGTTTATAGATTATATCCTTATAGGTTTGAGAAAAGGGAAATGATCTCTCGGTGGTGGATCTACTACAGAATGTTTTTCTTGGTGAGTTGTTTTCATTGGGGCTTTGGGTTGTTTTTTTCACTTTTAGTAATTTAGTTGTAGTACATTATTGGTTGTGCCTATTTATCTTCCGGTACTTCACTAATAGTGGAGTCTTACATTTATATGCATATTGTCCCGGTTTTCATTTCATTCATCATTTTTAGTGTCAAAATTATTCTCACATTACGTTTGAATAATGACAGGTTCTTGTTAAAGACCAGTGGATATCAGAAACACCCTTCGAGCTATGATCGGACCAACTCGATTATTGGGGTACCAGGGTACTTGTTTTGTTCTATAAAAAAGTTTCTTAAATAATCCAAAATTAAACATATATTTGAAATAAAAACATAATAATTATGTTAGGAAAATATATTTATATTTTTTAGAAATATATTTTTAATGATTACTTAAAAATACTGAATTTTTGTTCAAAATGACATTCTAATATTTTTTATTTATAAGTTAAATTTTTAAATTCAAGTGGTTTTAATGTATAATTAGGTACTATTTTAAAAATAGATCCAATTTATGTCATTGGAATCAATTTTACTTTGAAATTGATTATAAAAGCACATCAATATTTCAGACATTGCGACTTTAAAAACTAGCATTTTCATTCCTCCTATGATATTAAATTTAAATTTATTTCTACCATATCTATGATTGAAATTCATAAAAATGAAATATATATTATCAATTAGAATAATTTATATTATCTAATAATAGTAGTTTTTTAAGAAAAATTATTTGAGAATGTGATTGAAAATCATTACAATGATTAAAGATAAATTAAGAATAATAAGGGACTAAACCATTACAATAAGGCCCCAAACGTTCTACACAAAGACCCTATAGCTATCTGGTAGACATATATTAACTTTATCTACTTTTTTAAATATTTTTCTACAATTGGAGACTCTTGTAATGTGAAAACGTGTATGGAACTCCATTACCACCAATATTAATAGAGTGATACTCCCCCTATGGTGTAAAATGCATCCTCTCCTCCAACAATGACACACAATCAAGGCACATTGGCTCAACAATGTTCTTCCCAAATATTTTATCAAAGTACCTCCTCTGATTATATATCCCACTAATATTACAGGAATCAATACATGGATTCCTTTTAGTACAAACAATTTGTAGTTCCATGAATAAGTGCTAACACACATCCCTAAAATTTTATGATTTATTTCCATTCTACATTCCCCAAAATCTAATTATTAAATTACTTAAAATAAATGTATAATAAATTTAATAGCAATTTTTTATGATAATTTTTATTCCTAGACAAAAAAAATATTTCCATCTAATTAGAAAGAAACACACTGTTTCAGTGTTCGGTGAACTACCACCTCACGAAGTGTTGATTATACATTTTTCCTTTAACAACATACATTGTTAGCCATTATAATGTGATAATTGATTAAATTTTATTGATATTTTGTATTTTTACTTCATTATTTTATTTATAACACTTACCCTTATAATTTCCATTTTAACAAAATACAATAACATTATTTCCTGAAGTGTGGACAACAACCTCCTCAAAGTGAATGGATTTGTTCATGCTATACATAGAATGTATAAAAGATAGTTTTAATTAATAATATGTTACAAAAAAACATAAATAAAATTTTATTTAAATAATTAATATTTTTAAACATATAATATATGTGTATATATATGTTTATATATTTATCTTTATCACGGTTTCACACACTTAAAAAGTGATAATGTCGTTCAAGGACATGTGGACTACTTCCCCCTTAACAAGATGTTTTTGCATCTACATCAAAAATATATTTTATATAAATATATAATTCTGAAAAACGTAGTATTTATGATATAATGATTACTATAGAATGATATGGGTCCCTTACCTTATTTCCATAATGATCATTGAGAAATTGGAATGTTACTCTTGCGAATGTACAACCTAACATCTCCATGCCTGTAATGTTTATTATTTATTCATAACCATATTTAATGAATTGTTTTAAATGAATAATTTCTGTATAAATATGATCAAAAAATTCAAATATATTGTTCTGTTAAGTTATATAATTTTCACTTTGACCATCATTTTCCTGCCGAAGTTGTTTTAAACACATGAACCAGATTTGGTAAAAACACCCAATGTAAACATAATAGATTAAGTATTTGTATACAACATGGTAAAAAAGAAATAAAATTAATGATGAACAAGATAAATTTTATCATGAATGTAAATAATTAACATAATTTTTTAATTTTTTAATATAATGTCTCATGATACAAATCAGATGAAAGGTAAGGGATTCTCTCTCAATTTACAGTCCATTAAGAATTATTTTTTTTATGTAACATGTTTATTTTATATGGCATATATACTACCCATTTACATTGTATAACTTTAAAATTATTACACTAATTATTTTATAACATTCACGTCAAATTATTCATTAATGCTGATTTTGATTTAAAATGTTTCAAAGTTATATAGAACACTTTGGAATATTTAGAGATTAAATATTACTCTCCAATATATAATGCTATGATTATTGATGTATTATTACTATTTTTATACTCTATAGAACTGATTATTTTAGAATTTTTTTATGAGAACCAAACATCATTTCATTCTTTAGTCAGAGAACATGTTTTCTTCTAAAAAACCTTTTTTATTAAAAAATAATAAAAAAATCCAATTATTTGGTAAATAAATATTTACTCATTTATATATTTAACAATTTTTTCACTGAAATCATCATATTACTTTCCAAATAATGCATTTTTTAACCATTTTACTATGAAAAAGGAATATTATTTTTACCATGTAAAGGTTGTACATGTTTACCCGCCATTATTCCATTGAGTCATTATTTTTATTTTTAAAAGGATAGTTTTTACTAAGAATGAATTTAATATTTATTTTTAAATAATAAAAATATTTTCAAAAAATGTTATATTCCTCATTAATGTTTCTTAATTATTTTTTATAACATTTCATTCATCAATGAAAACAACCCTTTATTTTACTCCATATATGGTATATTGAATTGATATTGTCCTTAGTCTTCATCCAGATGGTTTATAATTGATTTGGAAAAGGATAGTATTTACACTAACTTCCTTGATTCCTTTTAGTACCCTTTAAGTATTAAATTTCCTATAGTCATTTGAAATTTAATTTCCCATAATTATCAATATAATTATTCATGGATACAAATATTTCTAAACCATATACTGTTATTTGTAAATTGTTTACATTGAAATTCAATATATTATTTAAATAAATATTGATAAATTTTTAACTTCTACATTTAATGGAGATTTGACAAGAATTGTTTTAATTTGATTATTTTATATACAATGATTATTTTCGATTGGTATAACTAGGGTGGGTCCTGGTTATAGATAGCCCTTTGATGCATCAGTAGTCTCGTTGGATTAGTCATTTGTGTAGCCACATCAGATGGGGAATACCTAAAATTTTTTAAATCACTTTATTTGTGGTCCTCAATGTAAAGGTACCATGTACCGAGGAAATATGGAATCCAACAATCATTCATTCAAATCATTTAGTATCAGTTATTATTGACCCATGTGATTTTGTGTCAGCATATCTATGGATATATTTAATTTTATTCTCATTGATTATATGGAATTCATTTCCATTTCATACCATTAAATATTTATTTTTTCCTATCTATTTATATGAACTGAATTTTTTTCTAGTTATTACTATTCTATATTGTTTTGCACTTTAAATCAGTTTTTTGATGACATGGTATGTGTGATTAGTTATTTACCAGGCCATGTTTATTAATCTCAAGTATTAATTATTGGTACTACTATAATATACCCATAAATATGTATTGAGATCACCCTTATTATTTTCCCTTTCCCAAGGAATACAAGAGGATTACTATTACATATATGCACATACATACCACATGGATTTTATTATCCTTGTAGTCAATCATATACGTAGGAAAAAAGTATATTATAATTAATGTATTAATTTGAAATATAGTTCTCATGTATGTGGATATTTTACCATCACTAACAAAATATTGGTCCATCAGAACCTGATACCTTTTAAAATTACCAATGTAATTGATAGCAGACATTGTCTCATGGATATTTAGGGTCAGGTCACTAAAATGCACACACTGTGAACCCATTTAAAAGCCCAAAAATCCTCAAAATTTTCTCCAAACACTCTCCAACATCACCGATATACTCTACATACATAAAAATAATAAATAATGGGTCACCTAAATGAAATAGGGGGTAATAAATTCTCCCCTTCATTGGACCATTCATCCATAGAATGTTGAAAACAAACATCTTGTAGAAAGAGTTTTGGCTAATGCTTCGTCATTTATATCTCATATTCCCATGTTTCTTCTTGAATCTAAACATGTTTCCAAAAAAACCCCAGAAAAGACTGATTCATTTTCCATGCACTAATTTGTATTTCCTATCCACATTCTAGATTAGTATATGTAGCAATGAACCTTCTGACTCTAGTTTAACATTATACCATCGAATCACATTAACTAGAGTAGGCTGATACTTTTTAAACTGAAATTCATGGAATACATAAGGCACCATACTAATCCTCGGTGGAAATGAAAACTTATAGTCCACCTCAACAACCAATTCCAATATCATGAAATTGAATATTTATCATGCTTTTATCTTTCACTGCTTCCTAAATACTGAAGTATCACCTATTTACATACAACAATGTGGTGAACCACACGGATTATAATTAAATACATAAAATGGAGACATTTGTATTGAGGCCTGATAACTATTTTTATATGAGAACTCCACTAATGGAATTCGGTCTTCCCATGAACAAAAAAAGGCATTACACAATCTCGTAGCATGACTTCTATCATTTTTATTATCAGCTCATATTTTCTGTCCCTATGGGGATGATACACTATACTCATAGTCAACTAAGTCCCAAGATATTTCTATAAGGATTTCATGAAATGAGATTTAATCCTTAGATATCTATATGTCATTATTTATGAATGTATTCTAATACTCTTTACCACTTATTAGATATATATTATGGAAAATCCACCCACTGTATGAGATAAATTAATTAGAATGAAATAAGATGAATTTGTGAGATTATCTAATAACATTGATTTGAAATCTTGTTTCTGATACATTCTAGAGACACCTGTTACCAAATCTACGTCTACCCACTCTCTGTTCAAAATAGGGATAGGTATATTCTTCAACTTACCTTCTGGTAACCAAGGCTTTTCCTTAAATTTCAAACTAGCTGTGAATTTCAAAAATAAACATTTCCACTAAACTAATTATATTGCTCAACAAAAGAAATATAATTTGATTTCCTTAAATTTCATATGTATTCAAGGATTAATTTCCAATACTGAATGGTGTTAATCATGAATAAGTCATTACTAATAAGCCATAGGTATGACAGTCATATTTATAAATGAAAACACTATACTATCATGATGTTTCCATCCATCATTGGTTTCCAAACAATTGAGTTATGAGCACATCTCCAAACATCCTGAATTATACACCATTTCCCCTTTAACAATTTTTCCCAAATCAGTAACCAAATAAATTGGAATGAAAACCAAAACAACATATCGGTATTCCCATAATATTTACTAGTAATCTATAAACACCATCCAAGGACACTAATATAATGATTTTTTATCCAACCGAGTATAAGATTGTCTAGTAAATTAATTAACCATTAAATTTCCATTACCTCATTTGTAAAACAATTCAATGTGAAAAATATATTAACTATATATTCTTTGTATAGGGATGAAATCACATTGTGATTATAATGATTCGAGATGTTATGATTTTTGAGAAAAATAAATTTCCCACCTATAGAATAATGATATGAGGTTATAATTATTCTCATGGAAACAATTCTATCATTTCATACTCGATTTTACTGTATCATTCATATTTATCAAAGCTATCATATGTGAATCTATTCATGGTCAATTAGGCATGGCATGTCTATAATAACCATTTGTTCCAAGAAAATTGTGCATCTCAAGTTTCAATGGTGGTTTCTAAGATATCACAGCCTAGATATATTTTGGATTCATAGATAAATTTCTTTAATAAATTAGATGGATAAATATTTTACATATTTTATCCAAAAATCAATATTTAATAAATTGGAATTTAGAATTTGAACCCTTGTGATTCCAAAAAATTTATCCAAGTGTTGCTCTGGATTTAACATTATCCACGAATACACCAATATGTCTTCCATAAACACAGCCACGAAATAATCTAGATATATATGAAATATATGATTCATTGATTCCTGAAATATCACTGGTACATTTTTAAGACTGAAAATAATATATACATATTCAAAATTGTCATATATGCTTCATGAATGATGTCTTCAGAAAATCCTCCTTCCGAACTCACAATTACTGATATACATATCGAATTTCAATCTTAGATAACCATTGGGATCCTATTAATTGATCGAACATATCATTAATTCATGGAATTGGATATTTCTTTTTAACGTAACTTGGATATCATTAATATAATCACAAAAAAATTGAATAGTTCCTTCTTCCTTTTCCAAAAATAAAACGGTTGCTACCCATGGAGACATGATAGGCCGAATGAAATCTATTCTTTCCGTATCTTCAAACTACACTATCAATTCCCATAATTCTATTTGTTCTATCTGATATGGAAGAAGGGACATAGGATTTTTCCCCATTAATATATCAATCATAAACATCACACCACATATAGGTGGTAACCCTAAGAAGATATCTGGGAAACCACCAAGATATTGATTGACAAGAAATAGAAAACTAATTTTTTAATCACTTCCATTAATGAAAATATCAACACTTCCCACTTGTTTAAGATTATTCAAAAAACTATATCCAACAATCTCATTGAATCCACTATTACTTTCTAGTTTCTTTGATTGATATACTTGATTCCATCTTCATTCATGGATCTGAATCGTTGGGTATAACAGTTGTTATGATCCATGAACTTCTTCTACCAATCCATATAATGTATAATATCAAATACTTCCATCTCAATCAAATAGAAGTCCCATTTTGTTTTGTCTCCATCAATTGATATAGAACATGGTCTACCCACAAAGTCTTGATAAATTCATTTTCCAATAAGTGTTTGGAGCATTATTATAGTAGGAATCAACTAATGTTTTAAGATCATAAAACTAATATCATGATAAGAAATAATGGATTCAGAATCAACCATATCAAAAAAATACATAAGTGTAGAATTGAAAAGAGTTTTACATTTTTCTATAGATGTTCAAGGATGATCACCTAAAATAAAATGTTCAGCATCATATAATTGATTCATTGATGCACATTGATATCTATTAACCTATTGATATTTCAATACATAAGGAGAAATGATGTTTCAAAAATCACCATGGAAATATATATTCTACTGATGAGATGTATTCATAATCCCTTTCCCTATCTAATCATACCATGACACTAGAAAACAATCCCGAGAACATGACCTTGAAGTGGTATAACAATAGCGCTAAAGATTCATCATCTAATTGAAGTTGGGGCATTCTCTAGGTTGTTTTTTACATTATATATTTATATTTACAACTGAATCACATTGGAGATGTCCCACATTACACTTGGTTCATTAAAGAAGGTCCACTAATACAACTATCTAATATGGATTCATTCTCTTACATCGGAAATATGTGTCCCTCTTCAACTTGTTTAGAGAATAATATTTCCATCTATTTATCACAGGTATCACATTCATCCACCTATATTAGCTCCTATGATATAACTTTTAACCACCATAAATATATTAACCATCTCTATATAATATATTATACATATAACAACAATCTTCGATGAAATCTCATACCTTAGCCCCAATTTAATGATGTGTTACTTTGAGAAATAATTTATAGTAACCTCTGGGGAAGAGTATGCTAAATTCATGAATTTTCCTACATACTCTATGAAAGAATGATTCTCCTAGTTAAATATAAATAATTCAGTAATTATTTTAATTATAAATGCATGATGATAGAATATGTTTTTAAACAATTATTCAAAATCCTCACATGAATGTTCATGGTTTAATTTTTCCTGAGCAGATAAATTCAGTCACAAGCATGAACGATCTTCTTACATGTACATATGCAGCTTGTCTTTAAACTCTGTTTATGGGCCAATGAAATAGAAGACATGATTTTTTATATTCAGCCTCACCCCTAACTACTAGAGTTCAAAATCACCTTGTAAAATGAGTTGATTCTATTTTTTGGTATTGGAATGAATGATCTAATTTCCCTAGCTCAACCCTCATGTTCCATATTCCCACTATCTAAATCACTTGGAGAAAACTCTGAAGCCTTTTTTTGTTTACATGTGGCCCAGTTGAGACAACATTCTCAACAACATCCTCCAGTTGATTAAATTGATGCATGTTGGGTCGCGTTTTCTATAATAACAAAAAACTGTGATTCTAACCCTCTATTAAATGAATGATTATCATTAAAAATTATTCATCATCATTCTATTCGAACAGTGATTTCCCGAAATTTACCTTTTTCCATGATTAATTATTTTTTAAAAAATTACCATGATATTCAGAATCAAACCATTTTGAAACTACCATGACCATGCCGTTTTTCAAATCAATCCTTTAAAAGGAATCATATCATTTAGAAAAATTCAATAATTTTCATCAAATCATTACGCAAAATGGGAAATAAAATCCTAATGGGAATTAATTTCTCTAATAGTATTCATTAATGCACCATTGGTTAAACCCATGATAACAAGATTATAAATCCAATATGTTTCTATAAAACAATTTTATATCCATCTCCTTGATGGCTTGAATTTTAGCATAAAAACGTTAACTACATATTTTTATGATCTTTATTTCACATCCTAAAAATCATACTACTTTCTATGATCTCAATAAAGGAAATATACTTGAATGAATTGAACTCTGTGTCCAAGAAAAATATATAAAACTTATTATCCATAGAAAGAACAAGCTGATACCATCTTCTTCATACATATTTTTTGACCGAACAAAACTGATACAACCCTTAACCTCCCTACCCTCCTCATTGGCTTGAGAAGGAAGTGGAACATTATTTATACCTAAGTGACATCCCCAAGATGCCTGAGGATGGAAATAAATGTCGAATGGATTCAATTAATATGGTGATTGATTCTACCTTTTATAATATGCATCTAAGGAAATCATCCCAAAACCAAATAAACCAAAATTATTTCATGATAATAGTAAAGTCATGTGTTATTGAACTGGGTTAAAATATGAATTTTTTTGAATTTTTTGCTGTTTATCAATGGTTTTTTTAACCATGCTCTGGAATCTTATTCCAAGTGTTGGAACACAAAAAGGTGTCATTTTTAGGACTTGTTTAATTACCTGATAATTTTCATAGGTGTCCTGATGAGTCTTGGGAACATCGATTTCGTAATAGTCCAATTTAATGAACCTGCATGGGCAGTGTATGGTTTTGTTCCAACTCATTCAGTTTAACCTATTAAATGAATTATTTAATTTAATTATATAATATTATAAAAGGGGTTTTAATTATTTATAAGAAGGTTTTAATAATAATAATAATGATTTTTTAATTATTATTATTATGGTTGTTTAATTAAATGAATGTTAAAGAATTAATTAAATGACGATTGAATAAATTAATTTGGATTAAGGGTTTTATCGAAAAACAATTTTATTTAATTGAAGAGTTTCAGAATTATTAAAGAACCATTTAAATTTAAATGGAGGAATGCGCTAATAAAAATGATGTTAATATTATTATTATGGTGTCATTAATTATTATGATGGGTGGATATTTTAATTGCATATTAAAGGATTATATTATTTATGAGAATTTAATGATGATTTTGTGCTTCTCAAAGATACATTTAATAAAATGAGGAGTTTCATATTTAATGAAGCATTGTTATTAAATAGTGTTGTTGGGTTTATCAAAAGTTTGAAAAAAATGATATTTTTCTTATTTTAGTTTTATGAATGTAATGATTATTATTATTATGGAAATTAAATTAGGGGGTATGGGTTGGAGTTTTAATCATATTAATGATATTGTAATAAATCAAGAGTTTCAAAATTAATTTTGAAATTTTTATTAATATAATAATGAATGATGAAGCATTTTTAATTAAATGGGGTGTAAAATTTATATTAATTAATTTTAAGTGGATGTTTAATGAGGAATAATATTGATGGGAAATTAATGTGGCGCTTGGGTATCTCAAAGAAACGCCTAATTAAAATGGTGTTTCATAATTAATAATGATGTGTTTTATTTAATAAGAGGAATTGAATTTTATCTAAGGTTAAATACTAATAAAAATAATAACCCAATTATTATTATTATGGTTTATGAGTGGTTGTTCTTATTAATATGAATAATAATAATAATGGATTTTTTTTGGGGTTACATTTAATTAAATTAAAGGACAATTAGAATTTAATTAATCACTACGAAGTTAATGATTTTATTTAATTAATTTGTGTTGAGATAATTAATTAAATAATTATGATTTAGGCATTATCAAAGAAGGGTAATTTTAAATGGTTATATTAAATAAGGAATAAATATGGAGTTTGGTTTAATTTAATTAAACCATTTTAAATATAGATATCTGGTTGTGAGCAGGTAGTCAAATGGTGTGGGTCAGCTGTGGGGTTATCCAATTTTTTTAAATGATCTACTTTTATTTTATTTTAAATAAAATAAATATTTAATAATAATAATATTTTATTAATTTGATTGAATGATTTATGAGTATTTTTAGAAATAATTGTGAAACATTTATTTAAATGTTAATTAATGAAATAACATTATATTAAATAAAAATAAAAATTGTTATTATAATTATATTACGTATTTTAGTTTATCATGGGTTAAATTGATAATTGGGGGATAGAACATTAGAGTCGCGTACCACCATATTCGAGGAATATCAGAAATTCCCTAGGCCCTTCCTTTGAGGTGTGCTACACCCCCCTCGCTGGCTCCTCTTCATGCAATCAAATCCTCCTGGTGTCTTCTAAAATATTGTCTGTCTCAGTGAGGTGAGTCCATCTGCATTTGTTTTGTGATTCTCATTGGTCGTTTAGCTCCTTCCTCACCCTTTTTTCTCGGCCAAAATCCTATAGTTATGGCTTTATTTGGTTTCCTTGTATCTTCGGTTCTAGGGATGTGCAAGGGGCTTCTCTAGAGTCATTGTACCATATTCTGACATCTTCAAATAATGGAGAGACAGATGGGAACGATTTTTCTTAACCATCAGGTTTTGGGTAAGGTTATATAACTATTTTATTGTTTCACATCATTTAATTAAGGGTTTGATAATTTTGATGTGTCCCCGATACCTAGTTAGAGGTGTGTTGTTACTTACTACGTTTATCTTGAGTACCTGTTTAATATGTTGAATTTCATATATATATTTTCATGATGAGCATGTGAATATATATATATATATATATATATATAAAAGGTGTATGAGCGTATGCGATTATGGACACATTTTGGACTGGTTGCCACCAAGGATATTAATGCATTTCAGATTTAAAATGGTGCCACCATGAGGTGGGGTCCTAAATCATTAACACTTTATATAATAATTATATCTTCTTTAAATAAATTGGGAATGTTATTATCTTTGATTTTTATATGTCGATGCATGACACTTTTGATGTTATTAACTAATGCCACCCACATGAGATAATTGAGGACTTGAACATATGTTGAATTTTAAGCATGTTTTGTTAATTTGGTTAATGTGATATGATTAAATAGTTAAATGATATGAATGGGAAGAATGGGTAATATGGTAATTAATTTTAGATTTAATTATGATTTCATGAGTTGGAATAAAAATTTTGGCTATTACTGATTATTGGGAATATTGAATATTTGAAATGTTCAATATATAAATTGGAAACTAGTAATAATTAATTTATGGATTCATTATTACATGATAAATGGAAAATGGATAAACAATTTATAATTGGTTAAAGAGATAAGATTAAATTAATTAATTGATGAATTAATAAATTTTAATACACTAAATTAAGATTGTGAAGTAATTGTTTGTTACGACTATTGCCAAATGGGTACCTTTTGATGCATGTTAGATTTCTATGCATTATGTTATCTTAAAGGGAGATGTTTTATATTATGAGATGTTGCATGATAGGGTTTCTAAATATATGGGCTTTGTTCAGCATGTTTGGTGATGATTATGACGTGTATGTAAATTGTTAAATTCCTAGACAAATCATTGTTTCAGTGGATGGGTTTAGAATTGTTAAACAATTTGGATAATTAAATGTTTAGTTAAATATTTATTTCGCTTGCTTAGAATAATTAATTTTTAATTAATTATTTACAAATGAGATGTTGAATGGTTAATTAATGGTTGACTTTTGATGGGAAATTTATGTTGTTAGTTAGTTGTTGATTTAATTAACAGATTGGATAAATAAATTTATTATTTATTTATTGGATGGTTTTGGGGGGTTAGACATGGCGTTCTACACCAGTGATAAATCATATAAGTATTATTGATAAATGGGATTTGAGATAGGGAATGTTGCTCCAAATACTCACGTGGTGATAGACATTTTTTTCTATACCCATCATACAATAAAATATTCTTTTATGGGTCAGGGACTAATCCTCCAAATACCCATGGGTGGTGAGACGAAGACTAATGCTCCAAATACTCACGAGGGTGCTAGACAAGATGTTTTGCGGCCATTAATTGACATTGGATTGTGGTTCCAATTGGTTGTACATGAAATGTATTAATTTTTTAATGAAAACTATAGTGACATTATAATTTTTGAAGTGAATATGATAAAGGGTTCATACATATCAATGAATTTAGTGAATCGCTATTAGTGGACAGACCCATGAGTGAATCACTATTTGTTTTAGTTGATGGGTTCAGATATAGTGTATGAAAGATTAAATTGAATAACTTCTAATGAATTATCCAAGCCAAAGAGCAAGCTTGGATTTGGTCTTAACATTGGTTACTTAGATGGAATTTAGAGACATCTATGGTGATTGACTTATACAGGGAATGTCGGGCTAAGTCCAGATCATGGGAATTATGTAGTTTAATGAGGTTTGAATAATTTATAAATGAAAATGATTGTGTTATGAATATTGTCTATGCATGACAAATGTATAATATAGGTTTAGACACCAGCTAAGAGCTGAAGCAGGTACTTGGGTATATAGTTACAGTGTACTGCTTATCTTAATTAAGCATGATTGCACTGTTTAAATTATTTGTTGACAGTCAAGATTTGGTGTAGACTCCGGTGGTCTAGGACTACTGAGATTTATATCTGACACCCTACTCGGGCCACCATTGCACTGGGGTATCCAATTAGATTCTATTTGGTTGTAGGATTGTTCTATTTTCATTTTCTTCGATGATAAGAGAAAAAGACCGAGCAGAAGCTCGGGATGCTCGAGGAAACTGCTATTGGGGCTTGGAGTCATTGTTAATTAATTTTTGTAATGGAATTTTCAGAATGTTGTTTTGTTTATTGTTATCCATTTTTGTATCATTAACATATCATCCATGCATCTGTTGTATAATTTGCATTGTCAATTTATTTGTACCAGATTTATAATATCTACATTCCACTGTATTATCATTTATTGGACTACTTCTGCTATATATTTCCATTGTTTGTTATTTACTATGATATAATGCTGTAAAACTCTGATAAGAGGGTATAGTCTCCCCACTTACTATTCTTAGACCCTCGCTACTAGTCGGCACCATCTGGCATAAGGGGAGATTTTCTTGAGGTCATGTGGTGACCTGTTCATCCACTGGTTCAGGGGTGAGATGGTTTGAGACGTTACAAAGTGGTATCAGAGGGTTTCTATTCTTATGTCTTACTGTTTTGGGGTTGGTAGAAAGGAGACTAGAAATGTGTCAGTTCTTCGGTTAATAGATGTGGTTGGGACTGATCACCCCATGTACTGGTAATGACCAAGTCTCCGGGGATGGGAATTGATGTTTGTACTATTATAGGTTACAATTGATATGATTTCACCTTGATTGACTGGTGTATTTTAAGCAGTTTATTGATTTTATGAATGTTGAAAAAATTAATTTTCTTGTCCTAATTTGGAAAATAAGTTTCATACATGCATCATCTTAGTAACTTAGATATTCACATGTCATGCATCTAACATTCCATTTAGTTGCATTTGTAGGATTCCTGCTAATTTGGATTTTGTTCCTTGGGTACAGTGCCATGTTTTGATCTCCTTTATCATTCCTCTCTAGATAGCATGTTTCAGTGATACATTTAACAAGCTAGAGTGATTATATTCCATAATTCCTTAGTTATTAGCTTGTTTTCATATTGTGCCATAATTTTTTGTTATAGCATGATGTTGTGTTATTTCGTATGCTAACATGCTATTGATATTTTGATAAATTAAAGGTATCTTAAAGTTGAAATGTTAAATGAATTATGATTGTGAAAAATGGAATACAACCTCCTACGATAAGGTGTATGGGCGCCTTATCGATTGGTAGATGGCCACCCCCATGACTAAACCATATAACTATAGTATTATTTGAAAATTGTTATGAATGTAATTCGTTGGATCAATATTGTAATGAACCATTGTGGGGTTGTTTTTCAATTACTCGTATTAAATAAACGAGACCTATGGAGGTCTTCGTTTTGGTAAAAGGAATTTAGATGCAAAATTTCTTGTTTATATTTGAATAATAATTATTGTTATATGATAAAGAGGATCATTGTGATAGCATGTATATTTTTTCATTTGGCGTTGTTTTGAAAACCAAGTGACATGTTGTGTACATGTACCTGTGTGTATGTTAAATTCATTCTAATGTTAAAATGTTGAAATGAAATAATTAAAAATCCTAAAAATAAAAATGGGATTTTGAACATTGTGATTTAAATTTTTTGAGACCAAGGGAGAGGGTCAACGTTTATGATTCGTAAGGTGTTAACCCATGGTAGGTAGTGTCCTTATAATGTTTTATGTCATTAAAGTATGTTAATCCCACTTCTCGGGAGGACATCATGTTATTCCAGTGTTATGGAACGTCGATAGGTCTATGCGATGACTTTTATGATCAATGTTTTACTTGGTGATCATGGTTTAAGGAATGTCCCATGTATGCATTAATGTGTTCTAAAAATACGCACTATTGAGCGGCTGATCTATTGATGAGACTTCAGGGAAAATACTAAGGTGGGTATTGAAGCTTTGATTTTGATAAACGTGTTAGCAGGTGATGCCGAGCTTTTGGAATAGATTTGACTGGTAATGTTTAGACTAATATTCTTAAGGACATTGGTTTTTCTCTAAGTGTTCTCTTCTGAAAACGACAATCATTTCCCTTATCTTGACCTCATCAGGGAGACGCTAAGATGGCATTGTTCTTATGTTGTGCTATGTATTCAATGTTATTGTTCTGATGAGTGGTTGTTATATGGGTAGTAAACGGGATGCATGGATTCTTTTGGCAACAGCTTTATTCGTGTTGGGGCACAATTTTTCTAAATAGCCCTATGATGGATTGACTTGTAAATCTCATTCGAGAACGGGTAAAGAGTTTGTAAGAAATACAGATGGTTTTGGAATAGTTTTAAGGGAACATCATCTGATAAATGGTGAATTTAGATTCTGGGTCCACGACGTCTTTCAAGGGAAACATGAACAATAAATTCTATTGATTGATTGAGAATCAAATGTTTTCGATAATGAGGTCCCTCTAAAATCCAATTATATAAGATCTTCTTCGATATTTAAGCTATAAGGTGAGCATTGAATCTAGTTTTAAAGGCATAGCCATTAGGCTTGTGAAGGGTTACAGGTGTGTTTGGCGTTGGGAACACAACACATCACTTCTAACAAGATTAAATGACCTTGGTAGGTTGGATGTTTTAGTAGTGGTTCCCGATGGCTTCTCAGGGAAGATAAGTTTTAAGGTGGGTATATTTTAATGTCTCGTGTTGTTGAACCAGGATAAAATATGAATGTTCTTGAATTTTTTTCAGGTTATCAACGGGTCGTTTTTTAAACCGAGCTCGGGAATTTTATTCCAAGTGTTGGAACACGTAATGGTGTTGTTTTTGGACTTGCGTAATTACCCGATAATTTTCGCAGGTGTCCCGATGTGTCTCAGGAACACCGATTTTAGAATAGTCCACTTTAATGGATCTGCATGGGCAGTGCACATTAGCAATACAACCCGTTCAGTTTACCCGGTTTAATAAATTGTTTAATGTATTAAAATAATATTATATATGTGTTTTTAATTAATTAAAAGAAGGTTTTAATAATAATAATAATGAAGTTATTGAAATTATTATTATTAATTTGGTTTTATAATTAAATGAATGTTAAAGAATTAATTAAATGATGATTGAAGAAATTAATGTCGATTATGGGTTTATCAAAGAACCATTTTATGTAAATGAAGAGTTTCATAATTATTAATGAACTATTTATTATTAAATGGAGCAATGTGCTAATAAGAATAATGTTATTATTATGATGGTGTCATAAATTATTTTGATGTGTAGATAATTTAATTTCATGTTAAAGGAATTTATTATTTATGATAATTTAATGACGCTTTTGAGCTTCTCAAACAAAAATTTAATAAAATGAGGAGTTTCATATTTAATGAAGCGTTGTTTGTAAATAGTGGTGTGGGGTTTATCAAAATTTTAGAAAATAATAATAATGAGATTAATATTATTTTAGTTTTATGTATGTAATAATAATAATTATTATTGAAATTATATTTGGGGTTATGGTGTAGAGTTTTCATCATATTAATGATAGTGTCATAGATTGGGAGTTTCATAATTAATTATGTAATGTTTATTAACATAATAGTGAATGAAGAAGGTTTTTTAATTAAATGGGTTGTAACATTTATGTTAAAAGATTTTAATTGGATATTTAATGAGGTATAATATTGATGTTAAATTAATGAAGATTTTGGGTATCTCAATGAATCGTCTAATTAAATAAGTTGTTTTTTAATTAATAAAGAAGTGTTTTTATTTAATAACAGGTGTTGGGTTATATCTAAGGTTGAATAATAATAAAAATAATAATGAAAATATTATTATTATGGTTTTATTAGTTATTGTTATTTTTATTATGAATAATAATAACAATGGATTTATTTGGTGTTTTATTTAATTTAATTAAAGGGGAATATGAATTTAATTAATCGCTACGAATCAGAGGTTTTTACTTAATTAATGCATTTTGAGATATTTAATTAAATAATGACGAGTTGGGATTTATCGAATAAGGGTAATTTTAAATGGTTATATTAAATAAGGAATAAATGTGGAGTTGGGTTTAATTTAATTAAACCATTTTAAATATAGATATCGGGTTGTGCACGGGTAGTCAAATGGTGCAGGTCAACTGTATGGTTATTCAGTTTTTAAAATGATTTATTTTTATTTTATTTTAAAAAAATAAATATTTAATAATAATAAAGATATTATTATTATTTTATTAATTTGATTGGATGATTAATGAGGATTTTTAGAATTAATTTTGAGACATTTATTTAAATGCTAGTTAATGAAGTAACAATATATTAAATGAGAATAATAAATGTTATTATTATTATATTAAGTCTATTAGTTTATCATGGGAATAATTGAAAATTGGGGGATAGAACATGAGGGTGGCACACCACCATATTGAAGGAACATAAAAAATGCACCAAGCCTCACCTTTGAGGTGCGCTACACCCCCTCTTCGGCTCTTCATCGTGCGATCGAATCCTCTAAGTGTCTTCTCGAATATTTTCTGTCTCGGTGAGGTGATTCCATATGCATTTGTTTTGTGATTCACATCGGCTGTTTCGATCCTCCCTCAACCAGTTTTCTCGGCCAAAATCCTAAGGTTCGGGATTTATTGGGTTTTCTTGTTTCTTCGGTTCTAGGGATGTGAAATGGCCTCCTCTTGACCCTTTGGACCGTATTCTGGCATCTGTCAACAATGACGAGACAGATGGGTTTGTTTTCGATTTTCCATCAGGTTTTGTGTAAGGTTATATAATTGTGGTATTTGTTTCACATCATTCAATTAATGGTATGATGATTTTTATCAGTCCTCGGTACCTAGTTAGAGATGTGTTGGTACTTACTACTTTGATTCTGAGTACCTGTTTAATATTTTGATTTTTTTTATTTTTTCAGGACGCACGTGTGAATATATATATATATATATATATATATATATATATATATGATGTGTGCGTGAATGCGATTGTGGACCAATTGTGAACTGGGTTCCGCCATGTATATTAAAGCACTTCGGATTTAAAATCGTGCCACCCTGATGTAGGGTTCCAAATTCGTTACACTTTATTTTATAATTTTAGCTTCTTTAAATAAATTGGGAATGTTAGTTTCTTTTATTATGATATGTCGATGCATGACAGTTTTGTTTTTATTCACAGATGTTGCCCACATGAGATAAATGAGGACTTGAACATGTGTTGATTTTAAGCATGTTTTGTTTATTTTCTTAATGTGATAAGATCAAATTGTTAAATGATTCGAATGGGAAGAATGGGTAGTATAGTATTTTATTGTAGAATTAATTATCATGTCATGAGTTGGAAGAAAATATTTGGAAATTTTTGATTATTGAGAATATTGAATATTTGAAATGTTCGAAATATAAATTTGAAATGGGTAATAATTAATGGATGGATTAATTGTCACATGATAAATGTAAAATGGTTAATGAATTAATGATCGGTTAAAAAGATAAGATTTAATTAATTAATTGTTGAATTAATTAATTTGAATGCATTAAATTAAGATTGTGAATTAATTTTTTGTTATGAATTTTGGCAATGGGTACCTTTTGATCCATGTTAGATTTGTATGAATTAAGTTGTCTTGGATGGAGTTGTGTTATATTATGAGATGTTGTGTGATATGGTTTCTAAATATATGGCATTGTTCAGCATGTTTTGTGATGATTTTGACATGCATGTAAATTGTGAAATTCATAGACGAATCACAGTTTGAGTAGACGTGTTCAGACTTGTTAAACAATTTTGATAATTAAATGTTGACGTAATTATTTATTTTTCGTGCAAAGAATAAATAATTTTTAATTAATTATTTACTATTGTGTTTTTGAATGGTTAATTAATGGTTGACTTTTGATGGGAGATTTATGTTGTTAATTATTTGTTGAATTAATTAACAGATTGGATTAATAAATTTACGAATTAATTAATGGATGTTTGTGGGGTGTTATTCAGGGATTTCTACACCAATGATAAACATATCAGTATTACTGATAAATGGGTTGTGAGATAGGGGTTGATCCTCCAAATACTCATGGGGTGCTAGACATGGTATTCTACACCCAGCTTGCAAGAAAATATTTTTTATGGGTCAAGGACTAATGATCTAAATACCCATTGGTTGTGAGACAATAACTAATGATCCAAAAACTCATGATGGTTCTAGAAATGATGTTCTACAACCATTAATTGACATTGGACTAGGGGAGCAATTGGTCGTACATGAAATTAATTAACTATTTAATGAAAACTATTGTGACATTATGATTTGTGAATTGAATATGAGAAAGGGCTCATACATATTAATGAATTGGCTGAATCACTATTAGTGGATGGACCCAGGAGCGAATCACTATTTTTTTAGTAGATGGGATCAAATATAATATATGAAAGATCCAATTGAAAATCTTATGATATATTATCCAAGCCAAAGTGCAGGTTTGGATTTGGTCTTATCATTGATTACTTAGATTTTCATTAGAGACATCAGTGGTGAGTAACTTATACAGAGAATTTCGAGCTTCGCCTAGATCACAGGAATTATGTAGTTTAATGAGGTTTGAATAATTGATAAATGAAAATGATATTGTAATGAATATTATGTATGCATGAAAAATGTATAATACAGGTTCATACACCGGCTGAGAGCTGAAGCAGGTACTTGGGTATATAGGTACAATGTACTGCTTACCTTAATTATGTATGCTTGTACTGTTTAAATTATTTATTGATTGTCAGGATTTGGGGTAGACACATCTGTTCCTGACCTACTGAGATTTATATCTCACACCCTACTCTTTCCGCCATTGCATTGTGGTACCTGAGTATATTCTATTTGGTTTCAGGATTGCGTTGTTTCTATTTACATAGATGATAGGATCAAAGGACCGAGTGGATGATTTGGATGCTCGAGGAGACTGCCCTGGGGTCTTGGAGTCATTGTATATTTTTTTGTAATGTAATGTTCAGAATGCTATTTTGTTTACTGTTATCTATTTTATATCATTATCATATCATGCATTCATCTGTTGTATAATTGGCATTGTCCATTTATTTGTACAAGACTTAAAAAATCTGCCTTCCACTACATTATCATTTGTTTGACTACTTCCGGTTTTTATTTCCATTGTTTGTTATTTACTCTGATATACCATTGTGAAACTCTGATAAGAGTGTATAGTCTCCCCACTAACTATCGTCAGACCTTTGATTCTAGTAAACAGCCTCTGACGTATGGGGATACGTGCTTGAGGTCATGTCGTGACCGGTTCAGCCACCGGTTCAGGGGTGAGCCGGGTCGGGACGTTACAATAACAATGGCAGATAAAATGACATCTCATTTATCCAAATGAAACAAAAATCTGGTATCATAAAGTAAGACAACAATATCAATGTACCCAGTAGAACATTATAACCCCAAATAGACTCAAAGACCACTATAAATCCTAATCCCCAAGAAGCACTTTGTTCCATATCCAATAAAAACGCAATCATGAAAAATTATTTATAAATATAATTGATACTTTACCATTTCACAGGTGATAGTGAACAAAATTTTCAGAAGAACCATTATTCCAAAGCCTGGGAGAGTACAAATACTCATTAGGTTTTACCCAATTGACTTCCCTAATCAGTCCTCTATGATATAGCTTATGAGCACATTTATATAAAATTTTTTATAAAAATAAATTTCTAAATTTAGTTTATAACTAAATATAAACTTGTTCTATATTAAAGATGTTTTATAAATAAAAATTTAATAGAAAAAAACCAAACCATTCTCCAAAACCATTTCATTTATTCCACCAATGGCATGCCCAATTCCAACACACATATACATATATCATGATATCTACACATCCATTAGTCATTATTATATTCGAACACTCAAGAGTGGTTTCTCAGTGGTCTACCAAGCCATCACAAGGTAATTAATTTCTATATTACAATAAATCATTATCATTGAGCATGAGGTCATATTTCATCCAACAATTGGAATGAAATATGAACACACAACACGAAGTATGCCAAAAAAACCATTTCAATATAAAACCACATTAATGTCAAAACCATTTCAATAAATTAAACTATTTAGTGAATCAAAAACCAATAAAAGACTACAATAAAACAATAATTTTATTGAAAACCATTTCACATGAAGATAAATCAGAAAATCCATTTTCAAAATCAACATCCCAAATCCATTTAACATGTATCATTATTAACCATCCCAATTTCACAAAAATCCACAAACCATCACTAATGAATGATTACAAAATAATTTTTATAGAAATTTAATAATAAATATCAATCATGTTAATAAAAAATAATCTATTCATTCATGTTATATATTGAGGAGTTGAGAGTGATAACCCATATATCGACAATTTGGAACAACTGATAAATAACATGAAAAAATTCAATAAAACTGAGTTAAATTTATATGAACCAACTTTTATCTATTACCAAATCATCGACAAAGTATAATATTATAATATTTTCTTTATCCATGATTGATATATCCATATAGGTTGTAGAACCATGATATAGAGAGAGATAGAGAATTAGATCTATGAAAAATCATCAAGAACGACCAAGAATGAGAACTTATAATGAGAATCCAATTTAAAAAATCCATAATCAACCTTCAAATTGATTCTAAATTGATGGGGAGTGGTTTTCCAAAAATTTGGAAGTAAATTCATGAATTAAGGATGTTTTGGGTAAATAATATGAGTCATTAAAACATAAATCCTTCCAAGATCAAATTTCAAAGGACCTTATTTTTTTAGTCACACTAGGTTTTGTCGCATAGTTAAGAAAATTATGAACAAAATATGCTTCATCCACATACTATAGTATAAACATAATATGGATCTCTCACATATTTTGAAAAATGTGCTAATATTTTTACAAATCCCACTGTTAAACAAAACACCGTTTCATAAATCCTTACACATGTTTTGGGAAAACCATATACCACTTATGAACCTTACCTTTCCCCCTAATTAATTGTTTGAGCTTTCAGGTAGTTTTTATATAGATTTCCCAAACCTTATTACAAATGTGAACTTGTTTAAAAGTCCCCATAACCCTACAAAATTTCTCCAATGTCTCCAAAACATCATCCCTTAACATTACATAATTAAAAAACATATAAAAATAGTTCATTGAAATTGTGGGTTCTATAGTTCAAATACCAATCCAACAAGTTAAAAAATTCTTAGTGGACTAAATTTATTATATTTTATTGTATCACCTCTCTTATAAACCCTATGGAATTATCCAAGTGATTTTGGAGTGAAAACCTCAATTTCAGACATACTATTTGTGATACAATTCCATTGATGTTCTTTTGGTTAGGTATATTCCCTATATTATTTATTCTCATATCATAGTTTTGAAATCCAAGGGTTGATTTTCTTGTTGGTTATGACCATGGTCATTTTTTATCATGGAACATTATTGAAATTATCCACCCCTTTTTCTTCATGGGCATTGTCCTTTTGAATTATTTTTGGATCATCGATTAATGGTTGGGTGTCTAAATCATATCCTTACAATTTGAAAATTTTCATGTTCATGAAATAGTGTTATTTTCCTAATGTATAATCCACCCAAAATAATTATATAATGAGTATAGTTATTCCTAGATATAATTTTTTGAAATTGGACATTGATTAAAATTATAAGTACTAATGGGGAGAGAAAATTGTAAAATGACTTGAAGTATTTTTATCAAGACATGTGACTTACTGTTATTTCTTATTAATGAATCCCTAAATTATTGCTTATTTCTTATTGATATAATTTTCAATCAATTGCGAATTATATTATATGTGGAATATTAATGAATAATGGTACTTATCATAATCAAAAATTGAGATATGGGATGTGATATTGTGATATCCAATATATATGATAGGGATTGTGTTTCGTGTTTTAATGTATATATATCATGTTTAGCCTTTATACATTAAAACACATATGGTTTAACATAAATGTTGAATTGGGTTTTCCCAGTCCATGATATAATGTTTCTTGGTATTAGGCTTGAAATGCAGTTATTCATATAGTGAAATGACCTGGATTTTTGTTTTGACTATACTATGGATATATGGTTGTGGTTGGAATGGTCATAAGATCTGATATAAGATATTCTGGTATGGATACTAAGCATCATTCTGTTGTATTCCTGGAATCCATAAATTAATTAATACACCTTATTGTATTATTATCACATAAATTCTTTAGCCTAATGGGTTTTATTAGACAGGGTGGTTTAGAACAAATAATTTATACTCACACTCTATTCAGGTTGAGGTTTTATACCTGAGCAGATTTAATAGATTTAGATTTGGAAATATAAAATGGCATTGCTATTGATTCCTTGTTTACTATTAGGATGGAGTTTTGTGGTGGGACCATCATGGGGGTCATGAACTGTTAGATTGTGCCTTTGAATTTAATATTATAATATTTATGTTGTACTTTTCTTGAATTTCATTTAGTTACATTCTAGCATTTCATTAAAATACTCCTTATTACGTATATGAATAATCACTTGGATTTTATGATTGTCTTTAACACTTCTTATAGTATTATTATTTATTTCTTATTATGAATTGATTCATTAACTATGGACCATAATACCAGGGAATATAGTCTACCCGCAACATTGTACACCCCCGCCTCTAGTCATAAATAATTAGTTTAAGGGGAGGTGTGATGGAGGTCTCATAACCTATCCTTTCTTTCCATGAGAGAGTGAAAAATTGGGTGATATTTAAATGTTGTTTCAAAGCATCTGGTTTTATTTTATTTTTCCTTAATATTTGAGGAATGGTATGAAGTAGAGTATGATGTGTCAGGACAGGGTAATGATATTGTACGTCATATTATATAAATCCTGTATGATGGAAAATTTGATTACCTAAAGACATGATTTTAATTTATGTTCTGTTGTTCTTACAATTGATGTTATTTTTAATTCCCCGACCCCAGTTACCCAGAGTCGGTGCATTATTACATAATATTTCCATGATCACAAAAGAACAAGTCTCGAAAGACAGATTAGTTTAGTAGCCTTGGAAACACTAGATATATATATATATACATTTTTTAATAAATCATAAAGTGAAAAAAAAACTACAACAACATCTTTTCTTCATATCCCCTCATACTATCCTTGCAGGTCATTAATAAAATACTTCTTCACATCCTGTGAAAAATAAAAACATTGAAAGTGGTGAGCTCAGATGCTCAGTAAGGATAACAATATAGCAAAAACATTCATAAATAAACATAAACATTTACGACAATGTATAACTAAAACAAAATCCTTTTGAACATGAGCTTAATAATAATATTCTAAAGATAAAATGAAATAATTCCATTTAATTATTTACATGGATATTCTACTAGTCAAATAATTACATGAAATATCAATAATCACTTTCCTAATAATGGAATTCATAATGTCAGACTATCATAACCACATAGTCAAGGACTTGTACCAAGATTACAAATAAGTTTTTGTCAACGCCTTTTGCGAAGACACTAGTTTGACTCATGAGACCTACCGATGCATCAAGGAGCTATAGTGGGCTTCACCCGTCACTTTCAAAGTCTAATGCATTCCTCATGTAAAAAGGTTTAAACATAACATAATCATCCATATTGAAACTAGCATAAGAAATGTCAACAATTTTTCCATAAAACATGAATGGTATAAAAATAACACATCCACAATCAATAATATCACAAAACCTTCAATTCAATATGAATGTTTTGTATCATAATAAATAAACTTCAGAAAAACATAAAATCTAGTAAAGGATGTTGACATAGATGAAATCAAAACTATTTGAGAAAATATCTCTTTTTTAAATCATTTAAAAGTAACATAATTATAAAACGAAAAATTTACATTGAAAATATTCCTATAAGCTTATATGGGAATCTTTGACGATTTTATAATGGCATAAAATAGCTGCACCCACCGTACAAGTTAAAAAGACATTCTTACCTTAATTATGTCGAAAAGGTTAAAAGGACCCTGTTTGGGAGAAACGGAAATATTCCTTAATAAATATCTTATAAAAGTCAAAAAAGGGTATAAAAAATAGTAATAATGTTTTGAAATGCATTCTTAAGAAACATGGATGTGGATGATAAAGGGGTCCCAGTAGATAATTATAAAAAAAACAAACTCAGATAATATAGAGATTGTGAAATAAACCCCTACCTTGTACTTTTCCTTTGTAGAGGGTAGGTTAACCACCTTTATAATAGTAAAATAATTGTCCTCAAATTATTCAATAATCATATTCATAAATATGATATCATATATGTTCTTTTTATATTTCTTTATTAATAATATTTTAGTGTTATCGGCATTTAGGGTGTTCACTTACTTATTTTCTTTTATATGTTTTGTTACATAAGACATGTTTATTGTCCATAGGTTGTATCTTATTCAGATCCATAATTATATCAAGTACTTAAACATTATTTTTAATCATCAAATGAAAATTAGTCTTGAATGGATACTATGGGGAATTAATCCCATCGCGTTCGTGGAGACGGTAGTCCGTACGTACTTACGAGCGATAATATCATTCTTTTGATATTAAAATAATATATAATTTGATGGTGTATCATATATAAAAAATAATTATCATGTTATATTTATTATTTATAGGAATTACACATCATTATTATAAACATCCAAATAATAATGTATTAAATAACAATTACACCACGACGTGGAGACGGTAAGCCGTACGTACGCACGTATAGTGACGTGTCGTTAAAGGGATGAATAGAAAAATGAAATTGGTTGTAACATATTTATAATAGCATCAAATTATATAGAAGATACTGTATTTATTATTTTAGTATGAAAACAACAATGAAAAATGAAGTGGTAGAAGAAAAGATCTTGAAATAGGTTGTGATATTTTTACCACTTCTTTGGGTTCTCCCTATTGAGTTGATCAAAAGGGCTCCTTAAGATGGATTTCCAACTAAAAAAGACCATTAGGAATAATTGAGGGAATTTTAGAGGATATTTCGGTAGGTGTTGGATAAACTAAAAGGCTTTGAAGGTGTGATATTGCGAGAAGGGGGAGTTCCCTTTTATAAGAGGGGTGAGGGGCACCTTAGGAAAAGCATGAATATTATTTAAAATAAATTCATATTCAATTTCTAACAGCTCCAAAGTGACTTATTTCTAGGATAAGGTGGGGATGGGTCGAAAACCACCCAACCAATAGGTTTTAGACAGGTTTGGGTCACTATATTAACCTGATCATTTAGTTTTAACTCTTAGTTAATTAGTTTCACATTTACCATGTCTCTTAGTATTTTTATATTATAAGGTTAATAAACTTACTATAAACTTTCAACCAAACCCCAAGTGGTTCATTAATGATGCACCGATCATTATAAAAGTCTCTTGGACAAACATTAGATTTTTAGGAATTGAATATCAATTAATAATATAATATTGGTTTTAAAAACTCTTTTTTTGTAAATTTTGAAACTATTTGGTATTTTTTATTTTCGAAATTTATAACAGCATTATTAATTCACAAAAAATCCATCTAACAAACCATAATATGTCATATTAATCTATAAAATTAGTGTAATTCATAAAAAGTCTAAAATTATATTTATTTGGATATTTATAATATTAATATATTAATATTTCATTAATTAGGTAATTACTGCATCACCATTGTGTCATAAAAACATTAAATTATATAATTTCTAAAAATTATAAATAAAATACAATTATGTAGGAAATATTTTTAGATTTCTAATGGATATTTATAATCGAATTTATCTTATATATAACCCAATATTAAAAATGTTTTATTTATTAAACATTGATTTTAAATCTTTTAACTCTTCTTTGAATTAAATAATAATAAATGTCCTAATCTAATCCAAGTGACCGAAGAGATTCATATTTTGTTCCTAAAGTTATTTTGGTCGAATTATACTTATCCAATGGAATTATTACATGTGTTAGGGTAATAATAATATCATTTTTCCCTTAATTACCATATTTACATTTAAGCATGGTAAATTAATGTAAAAAGTTACTATTCACCAAAACAATTATCTAATTCAACCACATTTTACATCTTGATATTAACCATGTCTCTTGAATTTTTGAAATTACACTCACAAAAGTGGTAAAATTATGTTTTATGTAAATTTGAAAATTCTCTTAGGAGGTGGGTAAAAGAGGGTGAAAAGTAGTATAAACTTTTTATATATCTAAAAAATTTATACACTAAATCCAATTAATTACATTGAACTTATATAGGTATTATTTGTCTATTTTGTCCTAAAATATATTTAAATAAAATAAATAATTAATTAAATAAAAATATGGTTTTAATCTATAACTCATTATTTTTCACTATTCATCAAAAATTGAAAGTCTTCAGAAAAATACCAAAAATTCACACTATGATAATTTAGATATTCTGAACCCAAAAATGAATTCAATTTAGAAATATAAAATTTATAAAATTTCAAAACGTGGGTATTACTATTCATAACGGCTTGTTTGAGTGGTTGTGGTGTGTTAGAACTCGAAGTTATGTACAACACACGCTATTGTATTAATCAAAGAGAAATGAACAGTGGAAGCATGGGTTGTAACATTATACTCTCCATCAAATAATTTCTTCCTCGAAATATATAGAATATTACTGCATAAAAAGACTCGGGTGGTTCTTCTTCATTAGTTCCACGGGTTCTCAAGTTGCTTCTTCCATCAGGCATGTATTTTCTCAACAGTGATATGTGGAACACATTGTGATGTTTGGAGAGATTTGGAAGCATTGCAAAATGATAAGCTACGGCCCCAATTTGTTCTAGAATTTCGAAAGGTCCAACGTACCTGAGACTCAATTTTCCCTTCTTACCGAAACTTATAACACCCTTTCATGGTGCCACCTACAAGAAAACATGATCTCCTACCTGAAATTCCAAATCCTTCCTTCTTTTATCGGCATAGCTCTTCTGCCTACTTTGAGCTACTTTGATGTGGGTTTGGATTACCTTCACCTTTGCCAGGGTGTCCTCCACAAGTTCTGGGCCTATGAGTTTTCTTCTACCAACATCATCCCAACAGGATGGTGTGTGACATCTCTCTCCGTATAACACTTCATATTGTGCCTTCTGATTAATTGAATGGAAGCTATTGTTATAGGAAAATTCTACCAAAGGTAAATATTGATCCCACATACCCTGAAAGTCAAGTGGGAAGGATCTCAACATATCTTCTATGGTTTGAATAGTTCTTTCTGATTGTCCATATGTATGGGGGTGGTAATTAGTGCTCAAACGAAGTTCAGTTTCCTGGGATTTCTGAAGACATTTCTAGAATTTTAATGTAAAACTGGGATCATGATTAGAAACAATCAATAGGGTAACTCCATGAAGTATTAAAACTTCATTAATATATAGTCATTATAGACGTTCAAGTTGTAAATCTTCTCTTATGGAAAAAAATGTGTTGACTTGGTAATACGATCAACAATGACCCATATTTCATCGTTCCTTCTTGGATTCTTTGGTAGTCCCTTGAAAAATTCCATCGTAATATTATCCCATTTCCACTCAGGTATGGGAAGAGGTTGCATGAATCATCCAGAATTTTTCCTTCCATATTTCACTATTTGAAAAACCATACATCTTGAAACAAAATCAACAATATCCCTCTTCATTTTGTCCCACCAAAATTGTTCCTTCAAATCTCTATACATTTTGGTCCTCCTAGGGTGTATAGAGAAATTGGAACTATGAGCATCATCCAACAATTCCTTTTATTGATCAGGTATATCAGGAACACAAAGTCTCTTCCCAAATATCTAAATTCCATCTTAATACACAAAGTCACTCAATCTACCAAATTTCATTATTCCATCTTTACTAGATCCATGAAAATATGATCCCTCTCAACTCTGTTCTTGTTCAAAACTCCAAGATCTGTTCTACTCAAAGCATATTCAACCTTATTCTCATTCCCCGGGTGGTAGTGTATCGTTAAATCACAATCCATGAGTAGTTCAATCCATCTCTTTTTCCTCAGGTTAAGTAATTTCAATGAGAAAATATACTTAAAACTATTGTGATCATTATAAATCTCACATTTCTCACCATAGAGATAGTGTCTCCAAATATTCAATGAAAAAATAACAGCTGTTAACTCAAGATCACAAGTATTATTGTTTTTCTCATTAATTTTCAGTTGTCGTGATGCATTGGAATTAACCCTATCATTCTGAATAAGGACACAACCATGTCCTTTCGTCGATGCATCACTATAAATAACAAACCCATCAGTCCCCAATGATAGAGTCAACATATAAGCATTGACTAATCTTTTCGTCAGTTTTTTGAAACATTCTTTAGACTCTTTTGTCCAAACAAATTTAACCCATTTACGTGTGAGCATTGTTAATGGGATAGAACATAGGGAAAAATCTTGGAAGAAATGTCAATAATAACCTACTAAATCAATAAAATTTTGTACCTCAGTTATACTAATCGGTTCTGGCCATTCTTGGATAGCTCTTTTCATAGTAGGATCAACAGAGATTCTATCCTTAGAGACAATATGGCCATGAAAAGAAATCTCCTCAAGCCAAAATTCACACATGCTAAACTTCCCATAAAATTCATGCCTTCTCAGAGTCTTCAATACAATGCTCAAGTGATTCTCATGATCTTATTAGATTTTAGATTATACCAAGATATCATCCATAAATACCACTACAAAGTGTTCAAGATATTCCTTGAAAACTGTGTTCATTAGATCCATGAAAACAGAGGGTGCATTAGTCAACCCAAAAGGCATTACTGTTAACTCGTAATGCCAGTACCTGGTTCAAAATGCAGTCTTCGGAATGTCTTCATTATTCTCATTCAAAAAATGATATCCAGATCGAAGGTCAATTTTTGAAATGTATTGACATCCATGCATTTGGTCAAATAAATCATCAATGTGAGGTAGTGGATACATGTTCTTTATTGTTATAGCATTGATCACCTTATTGTCGATACATAACCTCATAGATCCGTCTTCCTTCTTAACAAAAAGGATATGGGCTCCCCCTGGATAAACACTTGGAAGAATAAATCCCTTATTACTCATTTCCTCTAGTTTTTTCTTTAGTTCCACTAATTCCATAGTGGCCATTCTATAAGGGGTCTTTAATATGGGCCTTGATCCAAGGATTAATCCAATGGAAAACTCAATATCTCTTTCTAGAGGATGTCTAGGTAAATCATCTGGAAACATATCAACATATTCTCTCACAATAAGTACATCCTCTATTTGAACATTCCTTTCCTCACCCACAGTCATTTCATTCTCTTCCTCCCAATAATTGAATTTAGTTGAGGTACTGGGGGTGGATCTAGATAAGAATTAGGTGTTGACGATTCTACTCTAAAGATAATCTGTTCCTTATCATCATCATCAAAAATCGTAACCTCATTATTCTTAGTATAAATCTTCGCATCATGGTCTAAAAGCCAATCCATACTGAGGATTATATCAAAATCAATCATAGGTATGATCATGAGATCAGAAAATAATGAACATTTATATGCTCTAATGGGATCAGATTCACAAAACTCTATTGCGATGATATTTCCTTTAAGAGTTTTAAATGAAAACTCCATTGTTAAATCAAATTAGAAATATCTTATTTTCTTAGAAAATTGGGAAGATAAGAAACAATGCAATGATCCAGAATCAAATAAAGCATTGGATAAACTTGAAGAAACTATTAAATTACCTGCCACCATGTCTTTCGGAGATTCTACCTCAGCAGTTGTGATAGCATAATCTTGTACTTGATCCCTTGGCATTTTCTGAGGTATGATTCCATGAAGCTTAGGACATTTATTTTCATAATTTCCCATCTCCCTGTAATAATAGAATTGAACATTGGTAGCTTCTTTCTTCCCCTTGAAATCATGAGCTTGGTGGCCATTTTCACCAAACTTGTAACAGAATCTCATTCCTTTTAAGCATATACCTGGGTGTGTCTTCGCACTTTTACTGCAGGATGGATATTCAAATTTTCTCTTTTTCCCCTTATTTCCATTTCCAAAGTGATCAGTAGATCTCTTCTTCTCTTGCTTTTCTTTAAAGTCATAAAAAAAGAGAATTATTTTTCTCTTTTGATAGCACATGATACAATATCATAGTACAATGAGAAGGACTGTGAGACTAATGCGTGACAGAGAAATGGTTTTAACACCTTATATAAATGATCAATCTTACTTCTTGGGTTACATATATAATTTGCAGCATGCCTCATAAATTTTCTTTCCATATCTGCTCGATGGTCACAAGGAAAGTATTTTTATAAGAAAATCTCATTAAACTCTCTTCATTGAATATTTGATAGTTAATCATCTTCCTTTGTGTTTTGAACAATGATAACCATTGATCAGCATATCCAGTGAGTCTGTAAACTTCCATGACAACTATTTCTGTTTTGCTACACCCTAAGGCGTGGAATATTTTCTCTAAAGAACTTATACATTGCTCAGCTACCAATGGATTTGAACTCCCATTGAATGTTGGTGGTTTTTTCCTCATGATGAGATCTAACATTGATCCTCCACGTTGTGGATCAGGGTGCTCCATACAGGTAAGGTTATTATTCATAACCTGAGTGAGTATTCCTTGTATGGTGATAAGTTGATCAGCACCGGTTGTATCACTAGCTCCACAATAATTGTCTTGATAAGGAGGGAAGTCCCTACATGGAGTGTGTGTATTGATACAGTTTCCATTCTGTCCACTAGGAGCCATTCTAAACAATGTCATACACTATATTATTTTATGAATCACAATACATAAATCCAAACTTGTAAAATAATTAAAATAAATTGAACAGTTTATGGATATAATCCATAATCATAAAATTGTTTTCTTTGAGGAAGTATATACTAATAAACCCTTCATAATGGTTTTTAAGGAAAATGAGAATTATCCTAAGAATATCCCTCAGTAGTGTCGTAACCAAAAGTGCATCAAGGCCCGTTGTCGTGAACCAGTTCCCATTCGAGTCTAGTTCAAAGCAGTGGTTTCGGGTTTTACCCATAGGTACAACTGTTCCAGAGCCGCATCTACCTGCTCGTATCCAGACATGGATGTATTTCTCAGAAAAAACACAAAATCTCTATAATACCAAAATTTTATGATGTTCTTATATACTAATCCTAAAAAAACATCTTAGTTATATGTTATCCAATCAGAGTTTATCTAAATTTAGCTTCCATGTTTTGTACTAAACTTCATCTGATACCAACTGTAATGCCCCGACCCCAGTTACCCAGAGTCGGTACATTATTTCATAATATTGGCAAGAACACAAGAAGATCTAGTCTCCAAATACCGATTAGTTTAGTAGCCTTGGAACCACTAGATATATTCATAAGTCTTACATTACATCAAAAAGTGAAAAAAACTACAACAAAATCTTGTCTTCATATCCACTCATACCATCCTTGTAGGTCATTTATAAAATACTTCTTCACATCCTAGGAAAAATAAAAACATTGAATGGGGTAAGATCGGATGCTCAGTATGGATAACAATATAGAAAAAATCTTCATAAATAAACATAAACATTTTAGGCAATGTATAACTAAAACAAAAGCCTTTTAAACTTGAACTTCGGCATAATATAGAAAATATAAAAGGAAATAATTCCATTTACTTATTCACATGGATATTCTAGTAGTCAGATAATCACATGCAATATCAATAGCCACTTTCATAATAATGGAATTCATAATGCGAGACCATCATAACCACATAGTCAATTCCTTGTGCCAAGATGACAAATAAGTTTTTGTCAAGGCCTTATTCCAAGATACTTTTTTGTCTCATTAGACCTACCGATGCATCGAGGAGCTATAGTGGGCTCCTCCTATCACTTACTAAGTCCAATGCATTCCTCATATGAAATGGTTTAAACATAACCTAAACATTTGTATTGAAACTAGCATAAAAATGTCAAAATATTATCCAAAAACCATGAATGGTATAAAAATAACACATCCACAATCAAACATGTCACAAAACAATTAGTACAATATAGATGTTTGGTATCATAATAAATCAACTTCAAATAAACTTAAAATCCATCAAAGGATGTTGACATAGATGAAATAGAAACTATTTGAGAGAAATATCTGTTTTTTGGATATAATTTAAAAGTCACATAAAAATAAAAGGAATAATTTACAGTGAAAATATTCTTATAAGAATGTAAGGTATTCTTCGATGATTTTATAATGGCGTAAAATAGCTACATCCATTCTATAAGTTAAAAAGACTTTCTTACCTTAATTCTGTCAAAAATGTTAAAAGTACCTTGTTTGGAAAATGATGGAAAGATTCATTTATAAATATCTTATAAAATTTAAACAAGGTTATAAAAAATAGTAATTGTAATAATGTTTTTAAATACATTTTTATGAAACATGGATGTGGATGATAAAGGGTTCCCAGTAGATAATTACATATAAACAACCTCGTATAATTTAAAGATTGTGAGATGAAACCTTACCTTGTACTTTTCATTGGTCGAGTGTAGTTTAACCTCCTGTATAATAGTTAAATCATTGTTATTAAATTATACAACAATTATATAGATAAATATGATATCATATATGGTCTTTTAATATTGATTTGTTAATAATTTTTTAGTATTATCGTCATTTCGGGAGTTTACTTACTCATTTTCTTTTATATGTATTGTTACATAAGCCATGTTTTTTATCCATTGGTTGTATCCTATTCATATCCAGAATGATATAAATTCCTTAAACATTATTTTTAATCATGAAATGAAAATTAGTCTTGAATGGATACGATGGGGAATGAATTTAATTGGGTTCGTGGAGACGGTAGTTTGTACGTATACACCAGTGACAATATCATTCTTTTGTTATTAAAATAATATATAATTGGATGGTGTATCATATATACATAATCAATATCATGTTATATTTATTATTTACCTGAATTACACATCATTATAATACCCATCCAAATAATAATGAATTGAATAACAATTACACCACGACATGGAGACGGTAAGCCGTACATACGCACGTATGGTTAAATGTCATTCCAGGGATGGATAGAATAATGAATTGTGTTGTAAAATATTTATAATAACCTGAAAATATATAGAGGATACTGGATTTATTATTTTATAATGAAAACAACAAGTAAAAAGGAAGTGGCGGAAAAAAGAACTTGAAAGAGGTGGTGAGATTTTTAAATCTTCTTTGGATTCTTCCATTTGATTTGATCAAAAGGGCTATATAAATTCTCTCTCTGACTAAAAGAAATCATCTATGACGAAGTTAGGTAAGTTGAGAGGATATTTGGCCACGGTTTTTTCGATCCAAAAGGCTTTGAAGGTTTGAAATTGAGAGAAGGGTGAGTGCCCTTTTATAAGAGGGGTGAGGGGCACCTTAGAAAAGCTAGAAATATTATTTTATAATAAATTCATATTAGGTTTCTAATGGCTCCAAAGTGATTTATTTCAAGTATAAGGTGGGGATGGTTCGAACACCACACAACCAATAGGTTTTAGATTGGGTTTTTTCACTATATTAACTTTATATTTTAGTTTTAACTCTTAGTTAATTAGTTTCACATTTACCATGTCTCTTTGTATTTTTATATTATATGTTTAATAAACATAAAATAAACTTAGAAGAGAACCCCCAGTAGTTAATTAATGATACACCTACTATTATATAAGGCTCGTGGATTAACCTTATATTTTTTGGAATTGAATATCAATTAATAATATAAAATTTGTTTTAAAAACACTTTTATGTAAATTTTGACACTATTTGGTATTTAGTTTTTTCTAAATTCATAACTGCATTTTTTACTTCATAAAAAATTAATATAACCAACCCTAATATGTCATATTTATCCAGAAAATTATTTTCATTCATAAAAAGTTTAAAATTGTATTTATTTGGATATTTATAATATCAATTATTTTAGTATTTCATTAATTAGGTAATTACTGCATCACCATTGTGTCATAAATAAATTAAATTATTTAATGTCTAAAAATTATAAATAAAATACCCATATGTATGAAATAATTATATTTATAATTTATATTTATAATCTAATTTATCTTATTTATAACCCTATATTTAAAATGATTTATTAATTAAAATTTGATTTTAATTCTTATAAATCTTCTTTGAATTAAATAATAATAGATGCCCTAATCTAATCGAGGTACACCAAAGAGGTTAATATTTTATTCCTAAGGTTTTTTTTGGTCGAATTATACTTAACCAATAGAATTATGAAATGTTTTAGGGTAATAATAATATCATTTTTAACCTTAATTACACTATTTCCATTTAACCGTGGTAAATGAAAGTAAAAAAGTTACTATTCACCAAAAATTATTTTTTTCTTATTGAACCACATTTTACACCTTGATATTAACCATGAATCTTGGAATTTTGAAATTCCACTCACATAAGTGGTAAAATTAAGTTTTATGTGAATTTGAAAAATCTCATAGGAGGTGGGTAAAAGAAGGTGAAAAGTTCTATAAAATTTTTATATATCTAAAATTATTATAAACCAACTCTAATGAATTAATTTGAACTTATATATGTATTTTGTGTCTATTTTGAACTAAAATCAATTTAAATAAAATAAATAATTATTTAAATAAAAATTATGTTTTAAACTATTACTCTGTGTTTTTCACTATTCATCAAAAATTGAATGTTTTTTGAAAAATACTAAAAAATAAACCTAAGCTAATTTCGATATCCCTATTCAAAAAATGAAGTCCATTTTGAAAGATAAAATTTATAAAATATCAAAAAGTGGGTATTCCAATTCATAACTGTTAGTTTGAGTGGTCGCGGTGTGTTATAACTCGATGTTGCGTACAACACATGCTATTTTATCATTCAAAGAGAAGCGTACTGTGGAAGCTTGCAATGTTACATTATTTCACATTGGTTGATTCCCATGTTGTGTGATGTTGTTGATTTATTGTATATTTTTTTTGAGTTTTGTACAAGAGGATCAATATGGTGTAATTAGAGAATACATGTATCATAATAAGAACATAGGGATATATTGAAAATCATTATTCATAATAGGGGAATATCTATTCTTCCTGTTATATATCGTTTCCTGATAAACTGTGATATGAAATATCTATTTCATTGGATAAATGAAATTATTTTTCATGTAATGATAAAATACATTTAATTCATATATAGAGAGACCAAGAGCTAATGGTTCTCCATTAAAATCACCTGCTGGGGTAGACTTTTTTTCATGTTAGATCACTAACTTGTGTGTTGGTCATGTAGAGAAAATGAATCTTCATCATCATCGACTAGAGTATTTGTACATTGGAAATAACCATGATCATGATGCATCTAAACAAAAATTTCTTGAATTTCTTATGGAGTGGAGGTATGTTAAACTTAAATATAGCTTATTAAAGGTTATTAATTCCATGGAAAGATATATTGTTTGTATGCATCATTGGACGTAAGAGATGACAAGGGTGTTTCATATTCAGTATCTACATGTGTTCACTATGGAGGGGTTACCCAAGGCATTCATGTTCTAGATTAAGTCAGTATGAACAATAATTAAGTATAATGAGACAACAATGTAAATGAGTTTGAAGATTACTGCGTATATAGTTTAATGACCTACCAAGTGTTGTGGGGATATTCTTGAGGAACCTATATAGTGTGTTTAGCTTTCATTAGAGGACATCAAGATGAATCTGTGGATTCATTTATTTCATAAGAACATGAGGAATAATAAATCTTATGAGTAAATTTATATAACATAAGAGTTGTCATTATTGTTGGACCATGTTGAATGTTTAAAAGAACTATAATTTTTTTATTTAGTATTTAATGAGAACTACATGGTGTGAGGTTTCTACGATGGTTTTTGTTGTAAGATCATGTCAAAACTAAAAGTATATCATTTACTATGGAATTATTATGTTATTCATTAGTTACTCATCATAGAATTGACATTGAGAGCGACCCAGATAAACAGTTAGGTGGTTTGAATAGGGCAATATGGGATTTATTCATCTAGTGGAAAGAAGAACCATTATTATAGTTTCTAGTAATGAAATAGTGGGTAACGATGTTACAGATGTGGATACCCATGTCAATATTATATTCTGTTCTAGTGCTATTAGTATGGAATGATTGCCCGCAAGCACCCACAATGTCTTTACTAAATAGGTGAGTGTCGTATCTATAATATACTGGGTAATCATTAGAGGATCGATGAAATATTTCGACAACATACCATTGAAAAAGGATCAGGAAAAGAACACAAATCGAGAAAGAGATCAATTATCCCTCTGTATATAGGTATATTTAGTTCCACATAACATTCCGAATAAAAAAGGGGACATTCTACACCAGTGAATGAGCAATATTATATGGAAAATTATATTTTTTAGGGTAGTAAGTATAGAACATAGGGAATCGGGGAAATCCTGTTTCATGTTTTGGGGAAAAGTTCAGCTATGTGGAAGAAGGGAAGTCGACATTTATAGGTATGATTATTTTATTATCTACCACATCTTCTATTTTGTTTGATACAAGAGAATAACATTATTTTCTATCTTCTCTTTTTGTAAATTGTTTTTGGATTGAATTTTGAGATCATGTACTATCTTTTAACCATTGACACACCATTGGAATGGCTTTCTTAACATATCAAACATTATAAAGATTTTTCTCTATAGATTGGTGGTAACCATTTCATTTTGGAACAGTTCTTACTAAAAATAGTAGAATTCGACTTGATTCATGGTATATATTTTTTAGTTCTATACATGTATCATATATACTACTATAGGACATGATATAAATTTATTTATCTAGAATGAAACATCTATTTTTTTAGGGTTAGTGGGATCTTCCGGCTAGTCGGGTGGGACCAATCTAGTGTAGGTTGGATTGTCTCATGGATCAAGTCCCAAATGTTTTACTACATAATGGTTGAATGAAGAAGGATTATTTTCACCCGAAAATATATAACTTTCTAGATGTTTTACCAATTTTTTATGGATTACCATAGAAGTGAGATATTGAGTTCATGATCGAGTTTGTGTCAGGAGCAGAACAAGTTTCTATCCCACCTTACTGAATAGAACTAGTAGAGCTTCAAGAGTTTAATGTTTAGTTGGACTATCTGGAATGTAAATCCTCCATACACCCGAGTACATCTTAATTGGATTCACTTATTCACATCACCAAAATGTTGATGTTTCTTTGCGTTTATGTGTTTATTATTGGAGGATGAACCAGATAAAGCTGATGAACTTTTATCATATTCCATACATTGAAGATATTTTTATCAGTTGTGATGTGACATGATCTTATAAAATATTAGAATTCATTAATATATATTCTGTTAATGATGATACAATAGGGCATAGTATGGACTGCATTTAGGAGCAGTTATGACTTTTATGAATTCTTAATGATGTCCTTTGGGTTGGCAAATGCACATTAGGTATTCATGCCTTAATTAAGTGGATCTTTCATTATTTTTTGGATCAGTTTGAGGTAGTTGATTTTAGTGATATTTTAGTGTAACCCTAGTCAACAAAATATCACACAAAATATATTGAGAACATATTTATTAAATTTAGATCTAATCAACTCTACACTAATCTAAATAAATTCAATTTTAGAATAAATGAATTGACCTACTTGCGAAATTGCATCACTGAGAAATTAGTGTCACAAAACCTAGACAATGTTTCATTCATGATATCTTGGGAACCAACCAATTACATCTTCAAAATTTCTTGTTTTTGGGTTTATAGGGTTATTACTAGCATTTTATCCAAAATATCTCCCATTTGGCTATGCCAATTTCCATTCTGACTATGAAATGGGTGAAGATCATTTGTCCTTATTCTTATGGAAGTGATTTACAAGATATGTATGGAAGGATGACCACCAAACCTATCCTCACATTGCCTATTGTAGATAAATAATGTACCATATATTTTTTTTATTCGGAGTTGGCATCGAAATAGATATAATGCAGATGTGTCATATGGTTTCTTATGGATCCAGGCAGCTAAGACCTAATTAGAGTAATTACCCACTCATGATATAGAGTTACCAGAAGTGGTATAATCCCGGATATGTTTGATACATTATCTCCTGGGATATAGGTTTTTAGTTTATACGGAATAAATAATTCTCAGGTGAGACATAATCCTTGATAGAGGAGGTGGGTCAAGTATTTGAAGTCTTTTGACAATGAATTAGATTATACACAAGGAAAAATAAATGTCGTTGCTAATGATTTTAGAAGAATAAAATTTATATAAGTAGTAGACATGTATTTTAATGAGTGGTGGATAATCTCCCTTTTTGAAAACATGCATCGTTATGTTTAGGAATCTCAGGGGAAAGTGTCTATGACTTCATCATCTATTATACCCAAGCTTCTAGACTATATTAAGATCGATAATTTTTCTGATCCAGATGTATTATTTATGAGATGACACCATCATGATGGTATATCATTAATGGAATTTATATTCCTTTATATGACTAATTATGGGTACAATAGGGCTTAAGTGTAGAGGTGATGAGGACTTTTCATGATTTTAAATGGGTTTTACATACTAGTTTAGAAATTTTGTATGGTGATCTCTATAGAATGTACTGGTGGTAGGGAATGATGAATGAGGTGGAACGATTCATAGCTACGTGCTTCACTTTTTAGTAGGTGAAAGTCGAGCACCAAATGCCATTTGTGCTTCTGTAGTTCGTAACCAATACTGAATTGAAATTGCATTATTAAATAATGGATTTCTTGACTATGATACCTAGGATTACCCATAAGAGTGGTGATGTATGGGTGGTAGTGGATCGACAAATTATAATAGCCCACTCTTTACCTATCCGAGAAACCATTGTAACTGAAGATCTGGGTAATATTTATGTGCGCCATGTTTTCCAATTGAATGGTTTTCAAAAGCCTATCATTATGGATAGAGATCCTAATTTCACATATCATTTATAGTAGGGTCTTTATAAATCCCCATGGTAACTAGTTTTTTTAACCACAACTTATCATTATTATATCGAATCTCAATCTGAGAGGACTATTCAGGTCTTGAAGGATATGTTACCAACCCATGCATTGAATATATGTGATTCATGTCAACAACCTATAAAATTAATGGAGTTTTAAAATAATAATAACTTCCTATAATTGATACAAATTGAACCTTTTATATTAGTTGTAAGTAATGTTTTTTCCTTCCATCTATTTTGACAAGGGACATGTGAGTCAAAAATTATTGTGCATAGTCTCTTGCAAGAGACATCTGCACTGGTTCAGTTTATCGGACATCTATTGTTGACATTGAATAAATGAAGAAATCATTAGATGACCATCATAGAATACCTATAGAATTCATGGATAGTCATCATCCTTACCTTCATGTGTCACCTGGTATAGGGAAGTGTCGTCTCCAAATGCATGTGAAGCTAGCACATAGGTCAAATAGTCCATTTGAGATAATGGTAAGGGGATTTCATGTGGCATACCATTTATACATTCCATTATGTTATGGTTCGATGCACGATGACATCCATGTGTCTCATATTTAGAGATATCATACAAATCCTTCCCATGTGATTGGAATAGTATACATAAAGCATTGTGATATTTCATCCATTGAGGAGAATCATATACCAGTTGATGGATCGTAGTGACAAATATCTTCGGGGAGTGACTATAACATAGGTTAAGGTGTAGTGAATGCGTAGGAGATTTTAAAAATAGGCATACTAAAGGGAGTCTGAAATGGGAACACAATGTAAATACTTATTTTCTGATACCTCATAGTGATACTAGATATATCTTAGTGATGATCTATTATATGTTGGGTAGGTTGTACAATCCTATGGTTTTTAGGTATGCCTATGTCTATGTTTTTCATTTCAAACATGGTGGAAAAGTCTTATTCAGATATTGATATAATTGTTTGGATATAATTATCGAATATATGAGGAAATATTACTGAATTATATAATGGAGTCTGGGTATTAATTTGTTATGTTTTTGGGTTCATTGGAAGCTGAGTTGCTTTAAAGGGTATTAAATATGTTTAAAAGGAAAATGGGATGAAAAATCAATTACATAAAATTCACATGACATGAATATGGATTGTACATTGTGAACATGTTATAAGAATTTAATAAAATAAATTTTATGAAATGGGGTTTTCTTCGAATTCATTAAAAACAATTACATGTTGTGTACAAATGTTACATATTGTGTAAATGCAAGAACATATATTTTATAATTTCTAACTAGGTGAAATTCATATATTTCATTATAGATTTATCTTATCAACCTTAGGTAATTATCTATGTGACTTTAGAGTGAATAACTCCATTCTTGATATCTTGTTTGTGAGAGAAATACCTAGTATGTTCTTTTGATTTGGTTTCATCCATCTCTTCCTTCTTCTCCATCCATTTCCGTGAAATTCATTGATCGATTTCCTTATTGGTTTTGATATTTATCACTTTTAATCTAGTAACCACATTAAAATCATCTAAATTTTACTCCCCAAGGGTTTTGGACATTGGAGGCTTTGTAGGGACATCAATTAAATGTTGGGGTCATAAATTGTAACCCTATATTATGCTAATTTCTTGGTTTGTTAAATATTATGATTTCTCCGATGTAGAATGTTCCCAAATAAACTTACAAGTTTATGGATTTTTTATATTCTGTCCTCGAGTTTTAATTAGATTCTATAATGGCTAATGGATACCCATGGGGTGATCCAATAATTATTATAATGGAGTCAAAAAATTTATTTATGTATTCTTATAATTACATGTATCCTATGGTGTGTTCATGTTATAGAGTCCCTTCATTGGGTATTATTTTTTATTAGTATAACTTTTACTCATTTTTGAAATAAATTTTTTGTAGAAATTAAAATAATAATTTTATTAACTTTTGATTGAGATATATGATGTAATATTGTGATATCAATTCTATATGGAAGGGATCTTGTTCTATATTTTAATGCTTATATGTTAGGCTGGTCCCTATAATATTCACACCTATATGAGGTAATGATGACATTGAGTTGGCTCGATGTAGTGTATGTTATTATTAATTTAATGATTTAAAATGAAATTATATAATTATTATTGGTCTTTAACCTTGATTGATTTGTTGTGACTATACCATATTTATATAGTGATTGTTGTCATGTTTGTAAGACATACTCATAAATACTATAGAATAATGTTAAATTTATTAATACACTTAGAAATCACTTTATTTCCTAAACATATGATCATACTAGTTTGGTTTGGAAAATGTGGTATAAATATACTATGTTTTAATCACACCCAATAATGGTTGTTGTTTTGCTGTCATTTAGATTTTCTTGGGTGCATGATTTGACAAGGGATAATGTACTTGTTGTTGACTGCTTGTCTGTTTTGGGCTGGCGTTTGGAGATGAGACCGACATGGGGCACCATATCGGGGACATTGAATCATTTAATTTAGTATGTTAGTATTTTTCTTTTAATATTTCTGCATGAAAATAAATAAAACTTCGACATATCATTATAATATTTATTATTATTTATTTGATTATTCTGTTGGATTTTATTTTTGAGGGCCACATTGTTCATAATATAATTATTTTTGTTTTATTATGAATTTACTCATAATATAATTATTATTTTTATGAATTATTTCATTCATTGTGACACATATTACATGGGGTTATATTCACCCCACTATATTGTTCACAACCCAACCAATATTCGAAAGCCTCTAGAATATTGGGAGGCACACTTGAGGTATCATAACCAACCCATTCTGTCCACGTGAGTATGTTCCATATCGGGGGATGTAACATGGTATCTTTTCTAGATGGTTCACTCTAAAATAGAGATGAGAGGAAAAAAATAAATTTAATTTTATTTATATCATGGGTGAAACTAAAATAATATATTACTCATTATCAAAATTGAATGCATCTAATTCATATTAGCCACACATGAACTCTAAATGGGTTTGTTGTAGAGTGCTAAATATCAAATCCATATCATATAATTTTTTGGGAGAATCCTAATTTTACATATATACATAGAGATAGGTTCTATAATTTTTTAGGGTTTTTACATATACATCTGTTTTTCTATTCTAAACTATAATTACAGAATGTTTGTATAAATAAAACCATTACTCTCCATGGTCTATGAACCTTGGGATGATATATATGTGTATTGATAATAATTAATCCTATAGGTTCACAGTAAAAATTGATAATAATTAAACTAATATCTATATAAAATTATTGTCATAAAATAATAATAGTTAACCAAAGTATTATGTCCAACCTCTAGACACTTCAATTACCGTTATAGAATTTGATGAGCTAATGATTTATTTCATGATGGGTTTTCCGATTACCAAAGGAACATAAGTAGAAGTTTTGGATGTTATGAATCATCTAAACCAAATGACTATACATTACTGAAAATGGTGTCATCATTAATCAATGAGCATGGGATGTCAAATTTCAAACAAATCTCCAATTATTACAAAAAAAATCAAGTATTATCAGAAACTATGATAGAAACTCAAAGTGATTTCGATATATGTTCAGTAAAATATTTCAATTTCATTAATAACATCTAATAAAAAATAAATTAAGCCTAAATAAACCATATTACATATATATTTATAATTTTAAGTGGTAGAGGTATCCATAATATTATTATACTTTAAACAGGAGGTTTTAAAAAGATGTAACAATAATTTGATATAAATATTTATAATAAAATTTATGGAGAATGTATTTTTAAAATTAAATTATTATATATTAATATTTAATAAAATAATTATATGTATAAAAATATATTTTAAAAAACATCCCCCTTTTAAAATATGGGTTTTATTTTAATATTGTTAACTACTTATTTTAAATAATTTGTTGGATGTAATTATGACAAAATTATTTATTATCTGTTCAATTATTATTATATGAAATTTAGTTAAAATATTTTAAACCAAGAAAGTAATATTAATATAATTGTTATATGTGTTATGTTGGTTTCAATTAATATTAATTATATCATCTATAAATTTAATAAGATAATTTTATTTTCATACTATTATATGTCGTGATCAAATTTTGTCATGTATTTAAATTTATTTATTTTCAAAAATATTTTTTACCATTCCAAATATTAGATACCATTGAAATACTACTATTTTTCATGGAGTGATACTTTTGTAATATTATATTTATAAATTATGTTATAAAATTATGTTTAATATTTTAAATTATTATTAAACATATATAAAAATTAAATAACACACATTTAAATTTTAAAAATCGTTATATAAGATTATTAACACAAAACAACTATAATATAAATTTTCTATTAAAGGATATTCCAACCCATCATTTCTTTTAAATATATATCTAATTTTCTCATATTTATTAATTAAATTAGATTAAATAATGTATAAATTTATATTTATTTTTATAATAATTTTCAAAATTTGGATCATTTATTTTTAATACTAAAATAATGACCGTTATTAATATTTTTTTCCACATTAATATGTTTTGAAATATTAAATCTATTATGGCTCAGAGATTACTAAATCAATATGGAATATAGAAATAATATATTATTTTTTGAGGAGGTGATCTCATTCCAAAAATTATAACAACATTTTCCTTAATTAACTCATTTAACACATTGACCCCACCTAATCACCATGTGATTCCATTCTTTACCATTACCATATTTTGTTTCCATGGAAAAGAAAAAAATTTCACATTTAAAATGGAGCTCATTTCAACCAATTCTCATATCCGCATAAATTACTAACACTTGTATAACTACATTACTCTCCAAATACCACTTATAATCTATTATAAAGTGTTTTTAAATTAACAATGGTCCCTTCTCAAGATTTAAGAATCTATAAATAATATAAATGGATACTCTCTATCCTATTTCAAATTAAAAAACATACATTGATATAGGAATTATTTATTCAATGTGATTTTTATTTTCTATGGTTTTAATAAACTCTTTTGTTTGAAAATTATTTGATATTATAAATATAATGTATTTTTATCTCAGTAGACCCATTCTATATTCCCATTTTAAAACCCTTCATGCTACCCAAATAAAAACATGGTCTTATAAGTCATATTTTAATAATATAAGAGTGAATATTTACTTCATATTAGGATTAAATTTTTTCATAAAATGTTTTATAATATATAAATAATTTTTAATTATTAAATTATACAATTCTATTAAATTAATTTCATTCTAAAATTCCATTTTTATGTGTATAATGTTGTTTGAATGATTTCTTTATTTTCTATGTCAGATTTTGATTTTGTGAATTTTAAAATCAAATATAATTCATTTATATCTATACATGTGTAATTTTTTATATTCAATTATTTTATTAATGTATTAAACCACAATTCCCTACTCATGCATTATAATGAATTGTTCTTTTACTCTCTTCATGATGTGGAATGTATAGTGATCGTCATATGAAGGGTGCACCCATATAAAACTCTAATATCTTAGAAAAATAATTAACACCTATGTTGGACATATTTTTTATTCAATTATATTGTTTTTTGGGAAACAATTTATACATATTCATCATTTCTTTGTATTTTTTAATTCCTCTATATTCAAAAACCAAGGTAATACAATTTAATGACATCATCGTGCTAATGAAATATGGAATTCTTATGAGTCTCTCATTTTTATATTATAGGTAAAATTTAATCTTATCCCTATATTTTTTATTAATTTTATTCATCCAATTTTTAGATTTATTTTCTTGTGTTATTCCTCGTTATTCACCAACTATGTTCACTTTTTTCTATCTTCATTATTTTTCTCTTATTAGGTCGTATGGTCTCCCATTTAGTTATAAATAATATAAATGGTAAGTCATATACAATGAAATGAACTTGTTTTAAAATAAATAAGTCATCCTTGACTATTGAAAATATATTATATGGATTATTTATGGGAGATCTTTATGATATAATATGGACTATGTATCACTTATATTAGTAGAAAAAATAAATTAGTTAATAATCTTATATCCGTTATAAATTATCTATTTTTCCAAATAATCTTAAAAAATAACCCTAAAAATTCAAAGAAAATAATTCCATTTAATTTTTTATAAAATAAGATATATTTAGTATGTTATGTATGATAGGACATAGTTGTTTTATATTAGTGTTTAGTTTACATTAAACGGTTAGATGTCATTTTTTTAGATAATTTATGTGTTATAAATGCTATCATGATATACTATGTTAAGGATTTTTAGAATATAAAAGTTATTGAATACTATTTTTGTTGAAGTATGATTTTGAATTTTATTTCATCATTAATGTATATTATACATGGTTAATGAAAACCCATAAAATAATTCTATCATAAATTTTTGGTAACATGGATATTGATTTCTTCACATAGAAAAAATCATCAATGTATGTATTCTACTAGGGGTGTACAATTCGAGAATAGATGAACCAATATATAATAACATTAAAAGGAGTGATTGATTTTGATCACATTCTTCAATCATTATGTGCTGTATGGGATTTAAACTACAAAACGACATATAATCACCCATGGGAAATTCACTGTTGATTTCTAATTCTCTATATGAAGCATTCTCAAGGATTAATATATATATGTGTGTGTTTGTTAAAGAACATAGTTTGAGTATAATAATGGATTACCTACATTCATACTTATGAGATAAAGGATTGAATAAGGTTATGATAGTCATATAAACAAATTTCATATCTTAAAATGAAAGGATTCATCAATGAAGAAATATAATTATTGATTTTTAATAATAATTTGATTATTACTTATAATTTCACGGGATATTTTCATAAACATTTGTTCTAATAGTGTATATGGTAATAAAAAAATGAAAATGAATCTATGAGTGGTAAATATCAAGAAAATATTGCTAAGAATATTTTCATCATAAATATTCTTAGTCATCCCTTTGAGGTAGAATTATATCACAATAAAAAATATATTTATAGTCACATAAATATTTTAAATATCATTATATTTTTAAAATATAAAATGGTAAATAAAATTTAGTGGAACCCATATATTGAATGATCAGTACTATAACCACCATATATATATATATAAATTCATCTAATTAACAAGAATATTTTTGATATATTCAATTACATTTCATATTGAACAAACAAACCATGATAAATTTAAAGATAAAATTATCATTTCTAAATACTAGTGTTACAATAGAGTATTAATATTATAGGGTATACATAGATTTAATAAAATAATGAATTACATATAAAAATATATTTAATGGTATCACATTTAATTTATTTAGTATTTTTTAATAAAAATTTTAATTATTATATCCATAATAATATATTTTATAAAAAATTAGAATTTCTATATTTATAAATAATATTATAATTAAGATAATCAACTAACTTTTTGAAATGCATGAATAAAATATAAAATATATTAAGTTAAAATCATTCATTTATTTGTAAATTTTAATGTTATAAATTTATTTACTTATTATTTGTAATTTTTTTTCATAAAATTGATTTCCTTATTATAAAGGCTTATATTAAAATTTAGTTTTACTTAATCTAGGAATTAAATATGAAAAAATTATTTGGAACTATATATAATTACCATTATAAAATTATTTAGTAGGGAAAATATAATTTTTATTGATACTATTTTTTCACCAGTGTAAATATTAGTTACCATTGTAATACAAGACACATTTTTCAAATAATGATTTTTTTTTTAAAAAAAACATTATTTAAACTGATTTATTTTAAAATTCATAATCAAATATTATGTTCAATTTTATATCAAAATAAAAATGATACTCAATTAATTTTTTATTTCAGTTTATATTAATATTCCTTGTTACTTATTAAATTTTTATTTCTACGTAAATTCTTTCTATACATTAACATATTTTATTATAATTGTTAATATTCTTTTATTTAGGAATTTTAATTGATTGATTTAATTCCAAATTTGTATTAAAAAAATATATTTATTCTAAAATATTTATCTGATATATTAACTAAAAACATAATAACAATTTTTTTAATTTAATAAAGATAAATAAATGTATAAATGTGTAAACTGTTTTGGATCAAATTTAAGTCAACCAACATTGCATGAATAAATTATTGATTATATTTTTAAGAAAAATTTTAAATCCCACCTTTCTCACTATTATTTTTTCAAAAAATAGTCTTCTTCCACCTAATCCACAGATGGTTAAATTTTTAACCCGAATATAACATTAATTTCGTTGAAAAATACAATTTATCACATATTACTGTGTCTAAAATCCACAACTTCTCTACACATCTCCAATAAATACATATTATGAAAAAATTTCATCTATACATCCTTTGATAAATCATTAGAAATTATTTTTTATGTCCAAAAATTGTATTTATAAAACATTACGAATATAGCAATAATGGTAAGTGAAACACTTCATCCTTTTTCATTTTTTATCTTCATCTATTGTAAGTAATTCGATCACCATATAATTATTCTTTTATGAGTTACTAGTATATAAATTTAATATCAACATGATACTATGTAGATTAAAAGGTTTATTTCACTTTTAATAACACCATTCCATAATCCATTTTATAAACCCATCATGATACTAATTTATATCCTCATTTTTCACTATATTATTTCATGATATATGGATTTTTTATTTAAATTTCATTATATATTAATTTTTTCATAATCAAAACATTTATATAAAATTATTAATATATTGTTTATTATATATGATTCCCCATCATTAGTGTTCCAATCAAACTGTTTAAGTCATCTATTTTGTTTTCGAACAAATTTTCATGTCTTAAATAATAAATGTCAATATCATCCAAGGGTAACTATATATATGTATTATTATTATTAATGAATATTTTTAGGTCCCCATATTTTATAATCTTGTGTTAAAAAAATAATTTATTATAATATTTTATTGATGTGACACATGTAATGATTTATACATGATGTGTGAAATCGTATAGAGACCTAGTTCCATCATTAATGAATTTATTTATTGAGATGACTTGTTTATGATACATTCATTATTTTCCTTATTAATGTTTTATAATCCTCAAGTATAATTACATATTATTGTTTTATGATACCTCAATGAATTGCGATGAAATTATTTTTTACAAAACAATAATAATAATCATTCATGAAATTATTAATGTGATTTCATTTAAATGTTTTTAGCCACACATTTATGTTATTCCACATGTTGTATTATTTATGTAATGGATCATATTTTCATTTTCATGTTATTATATTATACCACATTACTAACCCATTATGATCAATTAGGTACCACTACAGTAGTTTATCTCTTAATAGTATTTATGCTTACTTCTTTATGGATGCAAATTTTATATGGAAAACATATGAAATATGATGAAAATGGAATGGATAGAATGAAAAAACTCAATGATATTTGAAATTTTATTATATGTACAATTTATTAGGTATATTACCAAAAATTAATTTCATATGTATGTCATAGTATAGTTGAATGAATCTACATTAGTTGAGAAATCAATGGAATTTATTTGGAGATAATGTATCCTCAATTTCGATTACTCTAAAATAAATAAATCAATGTAATGTATGTAATGAATTAATTTTCTATAAATAATATAATTATGGAATTGTTATGTCGATATCACTATAGAGATTCTTTGATTATATCCATATTTTATAACTTCATACTATAGGAATTGTTATAAATGATAATGAAGAGTACTAGTTGTCAACCACATAAAATAGATAATATGAGTAACAAATTATTATATTTACTATATTATTGAAAAAACAATTATCAATAACCATTGAACATGTAATTTTTTTTTCATAAATTAATTATATTTTAAATAAAATCTAATCGGTTAATTTTTAAATACCCCATTTTGTTTCAATAAATTTTTTAATGTGTTTCTATACACGTTTATAGATGGATAAACATGAATCTAGTATAATAAATTATAGTATGATCATGCATAATACTGTAAAAAATAATATCATATGAAATAATAACCTAATAGGCCTATGAATTCGAATTATCAAATTCAACATAAGTATGAACACCTAAAATTCAACATTGTTAACTAGGTAAATATCTTGGGTTTAATATGATTAGTTAAATAATAAATGATTGTTAAAGTAAAATAGGATTTTATATATTTATAATTTGAAGAATAATTACTTATTTTAATTTATGTGGAATATATTATTTTCTACCCCCAAAACATATGTTCCAAAAACTGTATATTTCATTGGTATGAATTTGGGTGGGATATACCATACACTTCTGTTGTTATCTGATCTCATGATGTAATGTTAGGAGACAATGTTTATTTCCAACATCAAACACTATATAGAATTGATTAAATTTATAAGGTGATTCCATTAAATGTAAATAATTTAGTTTCAAAAAAGTGACAAACTATGAACTTCTATGATGATACATATATGTTTGATGGGGAATGTTGGATGGAATTTCAATACATGTTTCCTCATGTTTTTTAACTCACTATTATGAAAACAATATTGGTAGTTTGATTATGATAATGAAACTATAATTTATAGGAATCATACAAAAATTAATAGATATTTAATATATATTATTTCCAATCTATATCAGGATACTGGTGCTATTAGATTGTTTTGTGGGGTGTTATATTGAAAAGGGGAATGTTGTGGGATTAATTAAGTATATTGACCCAAACTAATGTATATAAATTGTATAAATTTTTATATGATTATCCATTACAGAAGATTATGATATTTTCCATAACCATATTGGTTAAGTGTATATATATATAGTAGATGAATATTTATCAAATTAAAAGAATGATCTTCAAAATATCCCACTTAATTTTTTTCATATACTAATCATAATGAATAAATCATATATAACACTATTATTCATATATTTTGGAATGGAGACATAAGAAATAATGATATTTGATGCCTAAATAAGGTATACATAAGACAATTAAATAAAATATAATACATAATAAAAATTGAATCTAAATGGTATGAAACAATTATCACCATATAAGATAACTATAACTAGTAATTCAATTCAATTTAATAAAAAATCATAATGTAATGCCTTATCCACAAAAAATAAAAAACTTTTATGTTTGTGGAATCATCAATAATAAATATTGATCCATGAGAACATATCATATACCCAATAACTTATTATTAGGAATATTAATAAGAATATTAAATCATTTTTTATCCATAGATCACATGAAATACTATCATAATGGTGTAGGTTAACTCAAAATTACATTATAACCATGGTCAAGTAAGTCACTCATGATTATAAAATTGGAAAAATTACCTTATTGAGATGTTTTGACTCCCAATTTGAGTTTTTGTTATCTCGTGAGATATAGTTCATTAACCAAATAATTGGTGGGATATATAACTATAGTTTAACACATCATATAATTAAAATAAAACATATGGGTGCTAAAATATCATAAAACAATCATAATATTATCATATCGTAATTGATGGAAAAGAACTATGTTTTATAAACATTTCTCTATTTAATTATAGAATAATCTATCAAAATTAATTGTTTTACTTAGAGATATCATTTTTCATATTTCTAAACCATAAAAAGAAATATTAATTATATTAATAAAGGATCACAAATTTTTTACTAATAATTAAATCCAATGGACGTTTTGATAGATGAAATTTTTTATTTAATTATAAATTGAATAAATCTTCCTGAAAAATCACTTTCCCTTATGGAATTTATAATATAAAATAGAAATAAATACAAAATAATAAGGAATCATTTTCTTTGAAAAGATTTATAGGAACAAATAAAAGAAGCTTAAATGTATTCAGTGGTCATGAGGGAAGAAAATTGGGTTTATGCCTCAATAGTTTAAGAAATAATTTGGTTCACGGATTTTATTTATTGTACAATGTTTAGAAAAAAAAAATATAAATAATTTATATTTTTAAATGATTCTTATATTAGTACAAAATTTGTTTAAAAAATGTATAAAAATTTTTAAAAATTTTTTTTAATTTATTTCAATAAATAATGATCGATATCATTGAAAAAGTATTTCAGATTATATGGGGAGAGATAAGGTCAACTATTCATAAAAATATACCATGAAAATTCATCATTAAAAATTTGTGAAAAATGAAACATAATCATCATAATTAAAAAAATATAAAAATTAAGAAAAATTATGGGAATATATATAATTAAAATAATAATTTTAACTATATATATTATAATAAAAACCCAAATTAAAATTGGAATTAAACATAAATTTCATATCAATTTAGGTATAAATTAATTTTAATCCCCATGAATGATTACCATGAAATTATAGATTATTTTCATTAAAATATTGAAATTTATTATATAACATGTAATTGAGTTTTAATATATACACCCAAAAATAATATATACGCATAAAAAAACAGATATTTCGAAGGAAAAATTTTAGATGATAAAATCTCACAAATTTTGAAGTATCAAAATAAAAATATCATAAAGGGATGAATGATAGATATCTGTCTAAATACATATAATAGAAAAATTCAATCAAGTAGTGTATATTCACTAAAAAACAAATAAGGGGTGAATATGTCAAATGTATCATAAAATAAATGTTCTATGAGAAACCCTTTCTAAATGTCTCATCTCACTTCATCAATGGTGATGTATTATTTGAACATAGTATATAAATATTTTTAATATATTATTGAACTATATTAAAAATTATCATAAAAATACTAATTAATAATAATATCATATTACTTGTTTATAAATAAATAATTTTTAAAATAAATATTCTTGGTGATAACATCAATTTTTTCAGATATTACTTGGTAATAGGTGTAACACCCCAAGCTTCCATGATACACTTCTCAATCAATAATGCAATAGCTTGCATTGTACGCAAGTTCGAGATTCTAACACATCGCGACCAATCAAAGTAGCAGTTATGAATAGTAATACAAACTTTCTGAAATTATATAAATTTTATATTTCAGAATGGACTTTATTTTTGTATTCGGAATATCAAAATTATCCTAAGTTGAATTTTTTGTAATTTTCTAAGAACTTCCAATTATCTATGAATAGGGAAAATACATAAAAACAACTTTTTTTAATCAAAATAATTTATAGTGATAAATTATAATACTGTGTGTTTTTAATTTATAATTAGAATATATTTTTACCATTTTATCTAATGGTGTTCATTATAATTAATTTCACTTTGAAATTGGACATAAATAATTGTCAATCGTTTGATATATATTGTTTCTTAAAAACACGCTATTTGTTGCGACAGTGGGAATTAATTATAAAATTAATTAATGAAACTTATATGTTTGTAATTTTTTAAAATAGACATCATTTTATAATTCTGAATATCAATTATAGCTTAGGGTGAAATTTTGGCATTGTTCTGAAAAACATCAATTTTTGATGAATAATGAAACCACTAAGTGGTCGTTAAAAAACTGATTTTTTGTTTAAATGAAACATTACCACTTCTATGATTTGATTTTCAAAAATCTGACATACATGGTTTTCATTAGGAAGTAAAATGTGGTTCAATAGGATAAAAATAATTTTTTGGTGAAAAGTAACTTTTAAGTTTAATTAATCGCGATTAAAAGTAATTAGTGAAATTTAAGGTAGAAATGATATTATAAAAATATGAAAACACATTTACACTTGTCCTACCACTATTGGATGAGTCATGGCCGACCACGACAATACATGTGTCAACTTGGGGACCCCATGGAGCCACTTTGGTAGGAAAATGACATTAAATTTTTTTTATTTAATGTTAAAATAAAAATGTCACAAACATGAGTTGTTTTACTAAAAAATATTAAATGGGTTTATACAAGTCATATATTTGACTAAAAATATTCTTAAGAAATCTAAAAAAATTTCCTACATCATGATAATTTTTTTATAATTTTTAGACATTAAATACATTAAATTATTTATGACACCATGATGATGCAGCGATTACCTCATTAATTAACGATTAAAATAAAATAAAAAGATAACGTAAAATCTAATACTTAAACCTGTCAAAAACCTACTATATGAGTATATTTAGAACCCTTATCACCTTTCCCTTGAAATATATAAGTTTGGGACCTTTAAAATCTGATACTCATTATATAATGAAGTAATATTTCATGACTTTTCAAGAGTGCCTCACCTCTCCTCTTATAAAAGGCCCCCACCACTACCACCTTATTCACACCATCAGAGCCTTTTGGCTCGGCCAACCTCTTCCCAAATACTCTCTCAACTTCCCTCTCTTACTCCTAGAAGCCACAATTTTGGCAGAAGTCTTTCCAAGGAAGCCTTTGGATCAAATCAAAAAGAGTTACCCGATTTTAAAGGTAGTGTTTTCACTTGTGTTCTTATGTTTTATTATGCTTCTCCAACACCCTAAACTCCTTTTATTCATTTATTTTATAACAACACCAGTATCCTAAGTATTCTATGATGTTTTTATTATATTCATTTGATTTAAAATTACACACACCTTCATCTAATGGGCATGGAACATACTGTTTCTGTGGGTGGTGAAATACTACCTCACGAAATGATGATTGTTCAATATTCTTTTAACTCCTCTAATGGTGGACATTTTGATGACACTATTTTCATATATGATATATATATTATTTTTATGTTTTCCTTATGCTTATGTATTTCTCATTTATGTCATACTTTATGATTTCTATTATGGGTAAACGCGATAATTTCATTTTAGAAACCGCGGACTACCACCCCCTCAAAGTTATTTGTATCGTTAATGCCATATGTGTGGTGTATAAAGTATGGAGTAAATGGTATTATAAATTATATTATACTTTAATTATAGTATAGCTTTATATAATTATTATTTCATTACATTAAATACGAAATAGTAATGAAAGTAGCGTTCATGCGTACGTACGGCTTACCGTCTCCATTAACGGTGCATTTAATTTCTTATCTCTAAATGTTATGAAATATTATAAATGCATGTATATACCAGATATATATGATATATATGATATCTACATCCTGAATATAATTCTGGATATAATGGATATTTCACCACACTAACAACTTTTAATTATAAGAAGTTTATTTTTGACTCAAGTACCAAAGATCTACAAAATGACCATTATTAATGTAAATAATTACATAATGTTCATAATATGGTAATAAGTGATATAAAAGGAATAATGAACATGAAAAAAGGTCTTAAGAAAATTGAAATTAACTCTATTTTATTATTCAGGAGTTTGAAGAATGGTCGAGTCAAGTCGGACACGAGGTAAGGGAATTTCTTAACCCAATTCCCATTCTTTTGGTTAATCTCTTACTTTCAAATTATGTCATGATATTATTATTTCATATCTTGTATTTTTACTTTCATTATGTGTAATTGTAGTGAATACACATAATAGATCTATTTTATTTAAAAAATGGTCTTTGTAATGACTTCGTCTCAATCTCCTTTCATTGAGGCATATTTGGATTTATACACAACTTTCATTTATACAGTGTATAAACCCCTTTGACTTTTACTTTTATTCAAAAAGAATATTATTATACGAAGCATTTTTACTAAACGACAAAAGGAATATTTTTTCTTACGTATGCGACGACAACGACTTCTCCACCGCCGTGACTATTATTTGAGTTTCGGCTTCTTCTACAAGCCATAACATTTTAAAAAAAATGAAAATTAAATACAAAGTTTTAATTTTTCTTTTATTTTGGTATTGAAAATGGTTTTGAAAGTGTTTTTATTATATCAATGTGTTGTATTGATATCATGTGATTGAAATGTGGAAATGTTATGTTTCCTTTAGGCATGTTTTATGTGATACGATTTTGTTATGGTTTATGATATGTTTAAACCTATTCATATGAGGAATGCATTGGACTTAATAAGTGACAGGTGGAGCCCGCTATAGCTCCTCGATGCATCGACAGGTCTCATGAGACAAACTAGTGTCATGGCATGAGGCCTTGACAAAACCTTATTTGTGGTCTTAGCACGAGGCCTTGGATACGTGGTTATGATAGTCTGGCATTATGAATTCCATCATTATGAAATTGGTTATTGATATTGCATGTGATTATTACACCAGTAGAATATCCATGTGAATAAATAAATGGCATTATCTCATTTTACTTTTTCCATATTATGTTGACGTTCATGTTTAAAAGGATTTTGTTTTAGTTATACATTGCCTTAAATTTTTATGTTTATTTATAAAATCTTTCTCTATATTGTTATACTTACTGAGCATCTAAGCTCGCCCCTTTCAATGTTTTAATATTTTCCAAGATGTGAAGAAGTATTTTATGAATGACCTGCAGTGATTGTCAGAAGAGGAAATGAGTGTGGAATATGGAGACTTTGTTATTGTAGTTTTTCACTTTATGATGTAATGTAACATTTAGGAATGTATCTAGTGTTTCCAAGCCTACTAAACTAATCGGTCTTTAGAGACTTGATCTTTTTTTATCATGCCAATGTTACGAAGTAATGCACCAACTCTGGGTAGCTGGGGTCGGGGAGTTACAGTTGGTATCTGAGGCAGTTTAGTACTAAACTTGGAAGCTAGATTAAATAAACTCAGATTAGAGAACATAGCCCAAAGATATACTTTAAGGATTAGTATAGAAGAACTTCCTAGAATTTTGGTATTATAGAGATTTCGTGAGTCTTAAGAGCAATATATCCCGTATGGATACGAGAAGGTAGAGGAGGCTCTGGCACAGATGTACCTAGGGGTAAAACCCAAAAACACCGCTTTGAGCTAGACTCAAACGGGAACTGGTGAACGACAATGGGCCTTGCTGAACTCTTGGTTAGGACACTCCCGGGGGATATTCTTAGGATAATTCTCATTTTCTTTACAAACCACTATGACGGGTTATGAGTATATACTTCATCAAAGAAAACATTTTTATGATTATGGATTATATCCATAAATAGTTCAATTAATGTTAAGTGTTTTAAAAGTATGGAATTGTGTATTTTAATTCATAAAACTAATCTAGTTTTTGCCATTGTTTAGAAATGGTTCCTAGTGGGAGGAATGGAAACTGTATCAATGCACGCAATCCGTGTAGGGATTTCCCTCCTGCTCAAGATAATTATTGTGGAGCTGGAGAGACAACTGGTGCTGATCAACTTATTGCCATACTGGGACAACTAACTCAGGTTATGAATAATAATATTACTCGTATGGAGCACCCTGATCCACAATGTGGAGGATCAATGTTAGACTGCTTCATGAGGCAACAACTGCCAACATTTAATGGGGGTACAAATCCATTAGTAGCTGAGCAATGGATAAACTCCTTATATTATATATTCCACGCCTTGGGGAGTAACGAAAGGGAGAAGGTTGTCATGGAAGTCTACCGCCTCACTGGAGATGTTGATCAATGGTGGTCGCTGATTGAAAACACAAAAGAAGATGAAGAAGTATTAATTATGGAATGGAGGGAGTTCAAAGAGATTTTCATAGAAAAATAATTTCATCGAGACCATCGAGCAGATATGGAAAGGCAATTTCTGAGTCTGAGACAAAAGGAGGATGAGAATGTCACAAATTATGAGGCCAGCTTTACAAGGTTAGCAAGACAAGCTGCAGATTATATATGTAACCCATGAAGTAAGATCGATCGTTTATTTGATGGGTTAAAACCTTTTCTCCGTCGAGGAGTAGTATCACAATCTTTCTCAACATACGAAGATATAGTATCATGTTCTATAAAGACAGAAATAGAATTCTCTAAATCTTATGACCATAAAGTAAAGCAAGAGAAGAAGAGAATAGTGGAACAAGAGATAGATAAAGGGAAAAATGGAAAGAAGTATTTTCCATTATACAGTAATTTTGGGAAGAATCACCCCAGTACTTGCCTAAAACGAATATGAGTTTGTTATAAATGTGACGAAAAAGGTCACCAGGCTCGTGATTGCAAGGAAAAGAAATAGGCTATCAATGATGAATGATACAATTGTAGGTAAATGGGGCATTATGAAAATGAATGTCCCAAGCGTCAGGAAAACATACCTTAGAAAAGGCCAAGGGATCAAGGACAATATTGTGTTGTTACGATAGTTGAAGTGGAGTAATTAATGTATTGGTCCTTTTGGACTCAAGGATTATATTCTGGTTATAATAATAATGTGATATATATAAGGATTGTACTGTAGTAATTTTTAATTTCATTAAGGTTTTAATATGATTAAGGTAATCATATTTTTAGTATGTGACAATAAAAGAAACTTTACTTTGTTTGGGGAATCTGATGTTACAATTGATTTTGGAATTTTGAGACCTTTTAGAGAAAGTATGGATGGAGGTATTTTAGATAACTATAAAGGTTGGAAAGGATTAAGTTGAACATTGGATAATATTGTTTAATGTTAAAACATTTATGAAGATTATTTTTGAAATATTATAATACTATAGTTTTAGTAAAAGGAAAACCTGCAGGTTGGGGGATAATTCGTCACGTCGGACAAAGCTGCAGGAATCGAACCCACAACCATAGTGTGATAGGCCTTTATTACTTACCACTAGCCTACAGTAAGTCCTTGTTTACTACAAAAAAGTTTTCCTAATCTAAATGATATGTGTTAATATTTGGAACCTTATACAATTATGATAAATAGAATATTTTTGAGTTCTATTACATTTTAGAGTGAAAGATGGGTTTGTGGTAAAAACTTTATTAAAGAATGAATGTCTACATGACCAGTATGTATATTCCCTTACATTCATAGTAAATCTCTTAAATTAATTCATCAACTTTATAAAAGGTAACTTTAAACAAAAACATTGCCAGTTAACTTTTCCAACTGGGGATTCAATGACCGTTTAACCAATCACAAGTTTGTGATTTTCTTGTGGTTAACATTCTCCTAATCCAGTTTTCTACAACTCTCCATCAAAACATGATGGTTTGGTTTTCTTCCATATCAATATTTTCATAGAATCCTAGTATGGTCTATCTCGGGTGACCGTTGTACTTATCTTTCTTTCTTTTAAAGTTGTATTTTTATTAACCTTATTTCTGATGTGGGTTTTCCACAAAGGTATTTTCTATTTTCAAACTTTTATTTTCAAAGAAAAATTTTCAATTGTGAGGACCGAATTTATTGAAGGAGGGGAGAATGTAACACCCCAAACTTCCATGATACGCTTCTCAATCAATAATGCAATACCTTGCATTGTATGCAAGTTCGAGATTATAACACACCGTGACCAATCAAAGTAGCAGTTAAGAATAGTAATACCCCCTTTTTGAAATTATTTAAATTTTATATTTTAAAATGGACTTTATTTTTGTATTCGGAATATCAAAATTAACCTATGTTTAATTTATTGTAATTTTCTGAGAACATCCAATTTTCTATGAATAGAGAAAATACTTAAAAACAACTTTTTTAATAAAAATAATTTATAGTGATAAATTATACTATTTTGTGGTTTAAAGTATAATTAAAATATATTTTTACCATTTTATCTAATGATATTCATTAGAATTAATTTCACTTTGAAATTGGAAATAAACAATTGTCAATCTTTTGATATATATTGTTTCTTAAAAACACGCTATTTGTTTTGACAACAAGAAATAATTATAATATTAATTAATTCAACTTATATGCTTGTAATTTTGTAAAATAGACATCATTTTTGAATTCGTAATATCAATTATAGCTTAGGGTAAAATTTTGGCATTGTTCTGAAAAACTTCAATTTTTGATGAATAGTGAAACCACTAAGTGGTAGTTAAAAAACTTCTTTTTCATTTAAATGAAACATTACCACCTAAGTGATTTGATTTTCAAAAATCATACATACATGGTTGTCATTATGAAGTAAAATTTGGTTCAATAGGATTAAAATAATTTTATGGTGAATAGTAACTTTTAAGTTTAATTAATCGCGATTAAAGGTAATTAGTGAAATTTAAGGTAAAAATGATATTATAAAAATATTAAAATACCTTTACACTTGTCCTACCCCTATTGGATGAGTCATGTATGACAACTAAAATCCATGGGTCAACATGGGGACCCCATGGAGCCACTTTGGTATGAAAATGACATTAAAAACTTTTTATTTAATGTTAAAATAAAAATGTCACAAACATGGGTTGTTTTACTAAAACAATTTTTAAATGGGGGTTATACAAGTCATATATTTGACTATAAATGTTCATTAGAAAGAAAATAATATTTCCTACATCATGATATTTTTTTTAATATTTTTAGACATTAAATAAATTAAACTATTTATGACACCATGATGATGTGGCGATTAACTCATTAATTAACGATTTAAAGAAAATATAAAGATAATGTAAAATATAAGACATAAACCTAAAGAAATTATATTGGATGAGTATATTTCGAACCCTTATAACCTTATCCTCGAAATATATAAGTTTGGGACCTATAAAATCTGAAACTCATTATATAATAAAGTAACAGTTCATGACATTCCAAGAGTGGCCCTCCTCTCCTCTTATAAAAGGCACCCACCACTACCACCTTATTCACACCATCAAAGCCTTTTGGATCGGCCAACCTCTACCCAAATAATCTCTCAACTTCCTTATCTTACTCCTAGAAGCCTCACATTTGGAAAAAGACTTTCCAAGGAAGCCTTTGGATTAAATCAAAAAGAGTTAACCGATTTTAAAGGTAGTATTTTCTCTTCTGTTCTTATGTTTTATTTTGCTTCTCCAACCCCCTAAAATATTTTTATTCATTTCTTTTATAAAAAAACCAGTATCCTAAATATACTAGGATGCTGTTATGATAAGTATTTTATTTACACTTACACACACCTTCGTCTAATGGTTAAAGAACATATTGTTTCTGTGGGTGGCGAAATACTGCCCCACAAAACGATGATTGTTCAACATTCTTTTAACACCTCTAATGGTGGCCATTTTGATGACAATATTTTCATATATGATTTATATATTATGTTAATGTTTTACTTATTCTTCTTTATTTATCATTTTTGGAATACTTTATGATTTTCATTATGGGTAAACGCTATAATTTCATTTTAGGAAGTGCGGACTACCTTCCCCTCAAAGTGATTTGAATCCTTAATGCCATATGTGGGATGTATAAAGGATGGAGTAAATTGTATTATACATTATATTATACTGTAATTATATTATACCTTTATATAATTATAATTTCATTCCATTAAATACGAAATAGAAATGAAAGTAGCGTTCATGCGTACGTACGGCTTACCGTCTCCATGAGCAGTGCAATTCATTTTTTACCTCTAAATGTTATGAAATATTATAAATGCATGTATATAGTGGATATATATGATATATATGATATCTATATCATGAATATAATTCTTTAAATAATGTATATTTCATCACACGAACAACTTGTAAGTATAAGAAGTTTATTTTTGACTCAAGTACGAAAGATCGACAAAATGACCATTATTAACTTAAATAATTACATAATGTTAATAACATGGTAATAAGTGATATAAAAGTAATAATGAACATGAAAAAGGATCCTAAGAAAATAGAAATTTACTCTATTTTATTATTCAGGAGGTTAAAGAACGATCGAGTCTAGTCGGACACGAGGTAAGGGAATTTCACAACCCAATTCCCATTCTTTGGGTTAATCTCTTACTTTCAAATTATGTAATGATATTATTATGTCATATCTTGTATTTGTACTTTATTTATATTTACTTATATTGAATACACATAATAGATCTATTTTATTTTAAAAATGATCTTTGTAAGGACTTCGTCTCAATCTCCTTTCATTGAGGCATATTTGGTTTTATACACAACTTTCATTTATACGGTGTATAAATCCCTTTGACTTTGACTTTTATTCAAAAGGAATCTTGTTATTTGAATAATGTTTACTAAACAAAAAATGGAATGTTTTCTCTTACGTATGCGGCGACAACGATTTCTCTGCCGCGGTGAAAATTATTTGAGTTTCGGCTTTCTCTACAAGGCATAGCTTTTTTAAAAAAATGAAAAATAAATACAAAGTTTTAATTTTCCTTTATTTTGGTATTGAAAATGGTATTGAATGTTTTTTTATTATATCAATGTGTTGTATTGATATCTTGTGATTGAAATGTGGAAATTTTATGTTTCCTTTATGTATGTTTTATGTGATACGATTATGTTATGGTTTATGATATGTCTAAACCTATTAATATGATGAATTCATTGGACTTAATAAGTGACGGGTGGAGCCCTCTATAGCTCCTTGATGCATCGACATGTCTCATGAGACAAACTGGTGTCTTGGAACGAGGCCTTGACAAAATCTTATTTTTGGTCTTGGCACGAGGCCTTGGCTACATGGTTATGATAGTCTGGCATTATGCATTCCATCATTATGAAAGTGGTTATTGATATTGCATGTGATTATTCGACCAGTAGAATATCCATGTGAATAAGTAAATGGCATTATATCATTTTACTTTTTCCATATTATGTTTAAGTTCATGTTTAAAAGTCTTTTGTTTTATTTATACATTGCCTTAAATTTTTATGTTTATTTATAAAAGATTCCACTATATTTTTATCCTTTCTGAGCATCTGAGCTCACCCCTTTCAATGTTTTAATATTTTCTAGAATGTGAAGAAGTATTTTATGAATGACATACAGGGATAGTCGGAAGAGGAAATGAGTGTGGACTATAGAGACTTTTTTATTGTAGTTTTTCACTTTATGATGTAATGTAACATTTAAGAATGTATCTAGTGTTACCAAGGTTACTATACTAATCGGTATTTCGAGACATGATATTTTATGATCATGCAAATGTTACGAAGTAATGCACCGACTCCGGGTAGCTGGGGTCAGGGCGTTACAAAAGGATTTATGTTATTTCACTATATCATTGGATACATAAAATCTATAATCATAATAATGTCATATCATCATCTATATTCACCATATAAACTAGTTTAATTATTCAATTAAATAGTTGATGGAAAATGAATTTATTCATCTTGTTAGATGATAGTGTGTATATATGCATTAGTGATGTTACGAATTTATGTTATTTTCCAAAATAATAACACAAACAATTAAATAAGATTCATATAATCTTTTTTATCTCATAGATATAATATCTATTCACAAATTATATCCTTATAAACTTCCATGAAAATAATTGCTGAAAATAGAATCACATCTCTTCTAGTAGGTGGTTATCTGTACATAGACACGATCAATGTTATCATTTTAAAATTGATAGAAACAAACTAACTTAAGTATGAAAATTTTATTTAATAAGAATAATTTTTCACTAATATAATTTATATAAATACTAAATCCATCCTAAGAAGAAATATTAATGACCGTCTTGTGAAATAGTTAATATAAATAAACGAGGTTGTAGTCCACACATATATATGAGAGATAATTAATTTCTCATAAGATGGAAGATAGGTTGAAATGTGATTGTATTAAAATCATAATAAAATTTTAGTATAAGTATAAACCACAATAAATTATTTAATTGTGAATACTATTTATTTAGGGGAGTTAGAAGAATTAATAAATTTAAATGTTTTGTGTATGATAATTACATTTTAGTTGGTAAACTTATTTTATATCCCCTCTGAATGTACCTTTTAATATCCTTTTATTATGTGGAACCCATCTAAATATACAATGGGATTGTTTAAAATGAAATTGTATATCTTTTGGAAAATTTTGGAGGAATAATGAGGTGAAAATAATAGGGATTATGGTTTCCCTTATATATTTGGCATGAGGTAAAATATTTAATTTTTTAATTGGTTAAAATAAAATAAATTCATTTTCATGTGAATGAAAAAACATGAGGATATAATTTCCATGACATGATATTATATAGATTAAATACATTCAGAAAATAAAATTTTGAGAGGTTTATCTGTTTTTTGATATATTATCATTATTTTATCGCCTTTGTTATAAAATATTTAGCTTAACTGCAGTAATAAATTTTTCAATATTAAGAGACTAAAATTAATTTAATATGGTAAAAATTGGAATATTATTGTAAAAGTGATGGGATTTTTGTTTATTTTAAATCATACAGGTCCTCATTTTTCATTTTTATGATTTCTAATAAAATTTATAAAATATTATCCAATATAAACTGTTATTGAAGTTAATATTAGTATTAAACAATTAATTTGAACTTACACACATCAGAAAAACAATATAATTATAATGTAATATATTTCAAGTACAGTAATACATTATTATTGAATATTTTATTGTTTTTTAAATATAATTCATCAACAGAAATTATTTTTTAAATTATTTTGAATTATTTAAATTGATTTTCTACTACTTTCCAAGGAAGTATGATACTATTGTATAATATTTTTCATTAATTATAAAATAAATTTAAAATTATTACAGATTAAACACCAAAAATGAATTTTATGATGACAAAAAACTCATTTTGGATCCCAACATATTGATACCCCTTTAGATAATGTAATTGAAATATAAAGGAAATTGACTGGCATTTTTAATTTTCATTGCATTAAAGGATATATAGGACATTATCAAAGGAAAAAAGAAACAATGTTTTCATAAATTCAAAACATAGATGAGTAATGATAAATTATCCTTCTAATATAGGTCCATTTTCATCAATGTAAAATTTGAAATCTATTTCACATAAGGTTTGACATCAATTATAATCATTTTACTATTAATGTGGTTATAACTATTTACCATAGTTACATTCAAATTATAATATAATAAATGGTAAGTATATACCAAATTTAAACATCACGAATCTATATAATAATTCAAAATTTAAGATAATTTTATCCCATTTTATAGAAATTAAGTTCATATTAAACATTTAAAATGTTATAAAAAATAAACGTCTATGATTATAAAAAAATTATATATTAGATGTCCATAAAATAACAATATTGTTATTAATAATCATTAAATATATATATATAATCATGATATTTAATTAAAATTATTTTTCATTAGGTATTATTTTATTAAATTAAAATAGAATAACTATATTAACATAATCATCAATTTCTAAAAAATATCATTTATGTAGAAAAGTAATCATATAGCATAAAAAAGAAAATTTTTTATTATTAAGATATTATTTATAATATTTTTCATAAAATTGATCTTATTTTACATCAAAATTTATCACTAAATTGAATGGTTCATTTCAATTTCATTATTTAATCAAATGAAATCATAGTTATAAAAATATTAGAATTAATCATTATTCATAAAATTATAAATGATTTTATAAACATAAAAAATGATACAATAGAATAATATTGAAATTTTAATTTAAAAATTATATTTATTTATTCAAATAAAATTTTTAATTTTCATATAAATTAATTATAATATATGTGCACAAAATATAATAAAACAAATTTTTCAAAAAATAACTATTTGAAGCACGAAATCACTTTATTGTTAATTTAGTATTTATTTATTTATAATTAAATGATCGATATTAATTTTTTCAAACTTTTATACATATTTTTATAATGTTATAATTCATATTTATTTATCCATTGATACATCTTGGTTATAAAAAACACATTTAAATAATAATAATTCTATAGTATATCACAGTTTTTAAACATGGTGTTGTGTTTCAAGATGTTCATTAACACATTAGAGATGAAATTTATTCTTAAATAATGATATTTTAAATTATCATGAAATATATAATTTCACTATGATGGTTTTATTTCTATCAAATAATTCCAAACATTTAAAAATTATTTTCACGCCCACATCCTATAAAGGGATAGTTAAATATTCAATCAAAAGTGAAAGTGAAAAACATATTTTTTAAATATAAATAACATAAAATCTTGTCCTAATATAAGGAAATTAACTGGGTAAAATTATAATATAGATATTAAGTGTTAAAATAACATCCAATGACTAATAGAGTGTGGATTCCACAATATTCATAAGAATGTTATCAAAAAGAAATTCATAAAGCAATGAGGGGTTAAAATAACAACATTTCATTACATATAATAGAAAATAAATACAAATGTCATACAAGTAATGTTTTTCTAATATTGAGGTATTCTTTTATTATCATAATTTAATTTATAAGAAAATATACATAAGTGATTTTATCTATTTCAATTGCAAAGCGACATTCATTTGTTGTTCATCGATCAATTTCCAATTCATTTCTATTTCAAAAATTTGAATATTTTAAATTAATTTCTCATCCTATAGTAATAAAATTAACATTTTGTAGAAAATATCATCTATAAATAAAAAATAAATCACTCCTCCTATGTCTAGATATTGACCAAAACCAAAAAGGTTTCTATAGGTTAATCATTTATGGTCAATATCTTATGAAAATATAAACAATAATTTTCAAAATTAAGACAATAAAACCAAAATATCATTTTAAAACATTATGAAAATATTTAAACACATAATTACACTAAAATAAATCTCATAAATTTCAAATAACAAAAAAAATAAAAAAAATTACAAAATATATAGAAATATCCTTAATTTTAGTCACCATAAAATATACAGTTCCACTAAATTAAACATAACTAACATGGGAATACATTGGTCATAAACTCTCCAAAATCATGATTATAACACCTAACACAATATAAACTAAATGAAATTATATATAGAAAAATTATATGACTATATAAATATTCAGAAAATAATATTCATGAATATAAAATTTAATTCTATAAATTAAAAATGAGTAACACTCCATGATGGATCATTTTTTATCAAATAAATAATTATTTATAAGTTCATGAATACTATTATATTTTCAAAAAACATATTTATAAACCCTAAATAAAAAAATATGATTAATTCCATGATATAAGTCGTGCATTATGTGTCATTATCCATCCTAGATTTTATATTACAATAATACCCAAGCTACCCCTACAATAAACCAAATGGGATTCATGTTCTCTAAGGGTTGGAAACTATCATCTATCATCCTATAAAAAATATATAGAAATTGTTTTTTACAAAGGAAGTATGTTAAAAGAACTAAAATCAATTATTCCAGTCACCCATAAAAGGGAAAAGTATTATAAGAATATAAATATATCTCAATTTAAAAAATTATATAAAATATAAAAATATACATATGTAAAAAGTTTCACTTATTCTGTGAAACATTTTGATCAGAGTTGAAATGGTCTCCATAATTATTGTAGCTCCATAAATTATAAAAACATCCTCCTCAAATAATATCTTACTTTTTATGAGGAACCAATAAAAACATTCTACAAACGTTTAATGTTAATGGTAGGGTGTGAGGGAAACAGGTCTGTAGGGACACAAAAAGGGATCCATATTCACATCTATAATAATTAATCTTTTTATTAATTAATTAGAAATAAAATATTAAATTTATTTTCGTTTACATATTTTCAATCAAAACACAATTGTTTCTCATGTAGATGATTGGTATGTCAAAACAGTATCAGGTAATCATTTAATGTAAATATTTATATAAATGATTTGGAATAAAGTATCCATATATATAACCAATTTCATTTAAATTCATATAAAATATAAATAAGTACCATTTTAATATCATATATATTACATTGGTTACATATTCTCATAACCTCATAATATTCTATCATACAAGAATGCATGAACACATCCCTAAGCCCAGTAAAATAGGACCAATCACTCAAAATATAATTGGGGAAAATCAGGTTGAACTAGTATCAGTTATATTTTTAATCATCACCACATTTTCATGGATATGAATTCATAGAGGGATAGTTCTAAACACATATTAACCACTATTGATCATGTTTAATTTAATCAATATGTAAATAATTATTTAAGTCTTCCGAAAATCATTCATTTCAAAATAACTAGTCATTCACAATTCAATTTCCCAATTTTTAGATAAAATTTCCGTTTAAATTTAAAAAAAAAATGGTTTTCATAAAAAAATTTACATTTCATATGTCTTTCATTCTAGGAAAAATTTCTTATGAATAAAAATTTTATCATTTCACAAAATCAATTTTGATTTAAATACTTTATTTCTCAGAATACAACAGAAAATCTATTTCAGTTTAAATGGGGTATTTTTTCACAAATATAATTATGTTATAAAATAAATCATCAAATCATAACAAATTAGAAATATTTATAAAACCCTGAAATAACAAATTAAAAATAAATCATGAAATTATGGTTTTAATTGAAGGAAAATCCTTATAGAACCTCCTAACAATATTAATGTGGTCCAAATAACACTATAAATGGGAAAACAATCATAAACGAAGGCAACATAGATTATGGAAGCAGGCCTAGAATTTTGATTCATCAAATCATGAATTTTATTCATCAATAAAATGATGATCAATAAATATAATAATGATAGAATAGAATACTAATAGAAATCAGATGATGGGAAATTCAAATACCAAAATGATATATATCACAATCATTGGTGCTTTAATAAAAAAAGATAAGATGATAGAGGGACCAATTTGACCTATTAAAATCCTCTTGGGATAGAGTATTTGAATAATTGGCAAATTTTCCGGACTAGTAGTTAATCCAGTGGGGTTTTTTTTAAAGATTATTAATGGTATTAAAAATATTCACTCATAGTTAAATATATGTGCCACATGATTCTAATAAATAATGAACCATTATTGTGATTTATGATGGGTTGAAAATTGTTTCTGCATGGTTAGTTTAACTATGAAATAACCATGAATGCCCACACTATCTATGTGTGTATGTTTTGTATGGGTGACCTATAGTTTGGGGAAGCATTGTGCCAAATATGGTCCACCCTCTAAACCCTATCAACATGGAACACATTTGGATTGGAAAACCAATATGTTTAACCTTAACAATACTCCAACCATGATCATCACCAAATGAAATATTTTTTTAATCATCCCCTGAAACCAACCAACATAATCCCTAATAATGGTATGATAAAAATAATAGAAAATAAATACCAAGCAGATTGTAATATTATATTGATACCTCCACGACATATATAAAATTCCCCAAAAATATTTTTAAAGGGAATTTCATACAAAATATTTTAGTCCATTTCTCCCCCATCATGGACATAGCTTCCTATGTATCAGTGAAATTACAAACCACAATTCCATATAACATGGACCAATGGTATGTACATCCTATAATGAATCACATTCCTAGAATCCTAAATCCATACATGATTCCCAATCAAATACAATCAAGGCTCAAAATCAATATATTTCTAGAACAAGAAATGTGAAGGTTTAGAAATATATATCTTGAGCTATAATAAATGAAACATTTTTGGGCTCAAGGAAACTAAGGTGGATGTGTTCAACCATGTTATGTATTCCCTACCAATCCAATAATATCCAAATGGTCTAAAAATCTATATATAGGTTTTCCTCATTTCACATGATTTTGGTTACCCAACCGAGGTAATACACAAAGAAAACAATGCCTACAAAAATTGTAATATTAGATGACTAAAGATAGTATAAGATGCATATAATCAATATTATAGATCCTTTATCTGAACAATCAACTTAATTTTGATTTTCATCACTAAGACCAAATTTGGGGAAACCAATGGAGCTTCATTAATTTTTGATGAACTAAGAGGAGATCATCATATCCAGAAATAAAATACCTCAACATGACATATTTTATTTTCAAACTACCATATATTAATCAAGTAAAACTATTCCAATCCTAAATAGCCATTTGGAGCATAATCAATGTCAATACAGCAAGTATGAAGATATTTTTCCTTGATATTAACAGCATATTAATCTATTTATTCAATATATCAAGGATATTCTATGATAGAAAAAACATGTTATCCCATTACCTCTTATTAGACCTTCTGAAAAACAAGCATTAAAATATAGATCCATATTGGACAATATTTCATATAGAATAATGTTTAGTGTGAAAATCACTATCACATAGAGACATCCTAAATACTTGATAATTTTTCTATATCAAATTGAACAAAATAATTCAATTGGTTAGATGAATGATAAATACACAAATCTCATTATTTTTAGTGGTGTAAGTGACATACATATCGAGAATTTGATGTAAATATCATCCCATATCAACGATTCAACATGTAGGTGATAAAGAGAACCGGTTGTTTTTTAACTCTTCTTTGAATTATTACAAAGTTTAATATTGTGAAAAAATGTTATTTACATCTCATCCCATCCATGGTCACCAAAATAATTTCCAAATAGAATAACATATTTGTGGTTCCAAGGATCAACTACCACTATGAATTAATAAACACCCCATCACATCTTTACTAATTTTAAATGGTACAACATATCAATTCATGTAACATCGGCCCCCTCGGTGGGGAAATTCCAATATCTAAATATGCCAATTAAATTACATAACTAAATAATTCAATGTAATTCATCATCAATTTTATCCAATAAATGTATAATAATGTGAATGTTGGAGGTTAATTAATCATTTTTCTGATCAATATTGTCCAAATTATCCTGAACACCCAAATGCAACTATGTAATGATGGAATACAAATTAAACCAATCTAATAAATATTTATTGTCATTGGGTGGACTTTTTCTTCTTAAATAATATATTAAGTAATTCCACTTAAAATTGTTGTATGAAATGTAAAAACCAATGGTCATCATGTACTCTACTAAATGTCTCAGATTAATGATGAAAAATTTGTTTTTGAGAATGTCTAATTCATAATTTTGGTATATGAATATTTTATAAAATTTTTGTTAAAAGTGAAATACCTCCAACCATGAGATAATGAAAAATTGGAGATATCATATCACAATGTGTTATATATTTCATCAGGTATGGCTGATGATTCTTGAACTAAAGACTACGACCTGATCACTATTCATAAGAATGCATCATAATCCTAAACTAGATGAATTAAAAAAATGAAATATAGCCCCACTAATTCAATGAAATAAAGAACATCGGTGTATGTGATAAAATATAATTGAAATTATTAAAATAAATTTGATCATTCAAGTCAAATGTGAACATCACTCCACTATTAGTGAGCATGGTTAAATAATAATGTTGATAATAATTTGAAACACCTACTATAATACCCAAATAAAATTACAAATATTCGAATCTAGAAAACATAATACATTTCATCTAATATCATAACAGAATTTATCTTCATAAGATCATCACAAATACAATGTTTGGGGAACACATGTCCTGATAATTCTCTACTCAAGTCATGAAATAACACTTCGAAAGTATTTTATAAAGTCGTTTAGCTCTTAATATTTCTAGAAATTATCAAAACAATAGGAACATATTCATAATTGGAATTAGATTAATTGATAATTTTATATACAATCACTTCCAAAAATACATCATTTTACACATGGAATTTTTTTAGGTGATGAAATAAAAACTCTATGAGAACATTTCAAAACATAATGGTATAAGGAGATATTAAAAAAATTCATAACTACTCCTAAAGGCAGTTTCATGAATATAAGAATATTTTATTTATAATTTAGGATGACCAAATTCATGATCAACTTATATTATTATTTCACCCCATTAATCAGGATAAAAAAATCATCTTCACATGTGACCAGATGCGTGTTGGTTATCATAACTCGGTTTAGTTTTTAGAAACAGACATAATGGAGAATTATTCAATTAAAAATCTTTTCAAAAATAAGTTGTTCCACCAAAGGGGATACACATTGTTTTATAAATCCATTTACAAATATAACAAACAACATTATATTCCACACTTTTAGTTTCACATGTTCTATATAGTACGAATATATAGAGATTGGTTGGGTAATAGATACAAAACAAATTGATAATATTACATATCTTCAAAGTGGATATCTAAAAAATTTACTATTAAACTAAAAAAAATTGGAGGGCGATCTCCACAAAAAAATCACGCCCTATCTCAAAAGAAAACTATGATAATACCATATTTTTTTAATGGATGGATTGAATTTAATCAAACATGGGGTCCCATTTACAATTTAAAACAACTCATACCCAACAATGTTTAATAATGGATACCCACAATAGATAAAAACATACAGTGTACTTATGATAAATTAGTGAATCCATTTCATGAATGATGTTAAGATCATTCATGTTTAGAGTTTGGAAATATTAATTAAGTTCAATAATTGAACGAAATACAAAAAAAGATGAACAGTTGAAACTAACACTATCTTCATTCCAAGGATAATGTTAATATCAATCATAAAAAAATCCATATATAATAGATTTGAAATTCACTATATTAGTCTATAAGAAACAATTTGATGCACTGGTATAAAATAAATCAATCAGGAAACATGAATATTTAGTGATGATACCTCTCACTATCACTTGAACCACAATAGTATTCTATAAATTCCATTACACTAAATTTATAATAATCATATGGGTTCATATTGTAACACCATTTTTTTATATTTTCACAAATTCTTTAAATTTATTCTATAGCTTACATTATACGGAACATAAACTTTTAATGAAATGTTAAATATAATTTATATTATTATTTACAACTGGCCATTACTAACTAGTTTTTAAACATGAATGATTGAGGTAGAATAAACACATTTCAAAAATTACGTATAACAGTTTTATATAAAGAAATTATATTGACAACAATGTATATATTTTCTAGAAATACATTTTTTAAAAATGAGTTTTCATTTTTATACCGAATAACAGTAAAAAAATTATACATTTATAAAATTAATTTAATAAAATAAATATCATTTTTTAAATCAACATTTGAATATAATGTTGCAGTTATTTTTTTTATTTAGATGAAAATAAAAACTTTTCAATGAATAGAGAGAAATAATGGATTTTATTAAAGATTAAAAATTCAATTATAGAATTTATAAGGATTATTTTTCATTTAAAATGGGATAAAATAAATATTCAAAAAATTATATAAATTATTAATTATATTTATTTCATTGTAATATTTTTCAAATTTAAAATTAATATATAAATATTTTAAATTTTCAACATTATCTTTTGGAAAAATTTCATTCTCATCGAATTTATTGTATTAAAATTTAAATAAATTTTGAAACATTAATTTAGGGAATTTGAGAAAATGAATTAAATTTTTGGAATTGGAATAATTTATTTTATTTACTATGTTAAACCTAATTATTACCATAATTAATTTCAAAAATAGTTCACAAATTAATTACCATTTTTAAGCTAAAAAATGTTTACTTTGAGGTTAAACTAATAATGATAAAGGATTAAAATGTATCAAATCGGGTCCAAACCACATTTTATTGACATATATGGACCGTATAGATTCAGTAATATATAACGGACAATTTTTCAACCTTTTGGCATGTGAAAATGTTTGGTACAAATTTATCTCTTCATAAATTACATGTGTGCCACTCAACTCACATATAAAAGAACACATACTATCCTCTCTTATTCACACAACTAAAACTATTTATATCAACAAAAAAATGATCTTATAAATTCTATAAATTCGTACTACTAACCAAGAATCATTATATTTTACATAAATAAAACTAGATAAATATTTTTAGTGAAAACCCAACATTTATTGTGTGATGAAGAGGTAAAATCACTAAATGATCATTTCATTTTTTTTTCCAAAAACTACTTTAATTATTATTATCCTATAATTATATAATAACCTTAATATATTACATATTATATGTTTTAATTATGTTAATTAAATTTCCAAATTCCATCTCCTCTCTAATAAAATGTTTTATGAATCCAACAATCATCTGTATGACAGAACACCACCGCACACAACGATGTCAATATTTTTCATCACCACCTATCATATATATGTATAATTATTTATTTATTATTTATATATAATAATAATGATATTATTCTTCAACTAGTATCCAGATATCATATTTTTCCTTTTTACTTTATTAATGAACATGAAAATGTTAATTGTGTGTATGGATGACAACATCCTCTCAAAGAGATGTTATTTGATCATTCCTTATATAAAAATTAATAATAGTTGGTTTAATGGAATGATAATATAAATGTGAAATAAAATATTTGTGTAATTTTAAAATATTATTTACTTTTTTTCAATACATCATGAAAAAATATATAATGTATATGCATACATAGGGTCTATCATATCAATGAACTATGTATTTCATTTTCTATCTCTCATTTTTATGTTATAAAATATAAAAATATATAATGAATATATATTTTATTAATATCTTGGATTGAAATATTTGGATTATAGAACTATGATTAATGAAAGAGAACTCAAAATTTCAAATCAAAACGGACAAAAAAATGGTTATTTGTTGTAGCTTCGAATTTACATGGAATTGTTAATCAATGTGTAATAAAAGTAAAAAAGTAAATCATATTTCTATTATATATATATATGGTTCTAAAATATATTAATCAAAAAATCATATTTATTATAGAAGATGTTTTAACCCGTACAGTGGAAGTCGTAACACAAGATATGGAAGTTTCATATAATTTTTTTATTTTATCAAATAAATTTCAATTTTAATATAAATATAGTTTATATGGTTTATATATTTATCCTTAATATAATTTATGATTATTAAACATAAAAATATTGTGATTTACATATCTATTTCTTGATTTCCCATACGAGTAGTTTATAATTTTGTTTTCAAATGACATAAGTGTTTTATGATTCAATATCATTATTTATTAGTATTTTTTATGTTTATTCTTCCTTTGAGGAAATATTTTGAACCATATATCAATTATATCAGGAATTATTTGTCTCTCATGTTAGTTTCATGGGTATATTGTATTTTCCATTACGACCCATAATTGTTTACAGATATATTAAAAAATTTTTTTAAAAAAAAGTCATTTTTTATCTATCTTCTATTTATATCCCATTGTTTCCTTCCAAATATTTGATCCCTAAATTTTTTTTACATATCATATTTTTAAAATATATAAATAATTTATTACAAACATTCCTTCCCATATATTACATTTTACAAAAAAATGGAATCATTATCCCATCTTCTAAACAATTTCCATTTTGATTTTATTGGGAATGTGATAGGAATCATTTATAAAATATGTACAATATAAAGGGTATTATCCTTAATCATTACCAAATTATTATTTCTGAATAATTTAAAATTATATTATATTTTTATTCAAAAATAAATTATATTCAAAAAAATCATATTTTTTTTAAATTTTGAAAACGTGAATTTTATTAATAATATATTTTTATCATGAAATTTTCCAAGAATAATTTCAAGAAAAAAATTTCCTATATTGTGAAATCCAGAGGAGTTAATTCTGATTTACTGGGAATATGAACAACATAAAACATAATTATTATTTATTGAAATATAATATTATTGTGATTATTAGTTTCTTTATGAAAACTAATTCTTTACTATGTGTTATACCATAATAAAATACTTATGAAACCCACATATTTTTTCATATTTTATGTAATGATGAAATTATTGGGTATATATGAATACCATTACATTAAATGGATCTTATATGATGGATTTTTTATTCTCCAATGTCATAGACATGTATGATTTTTATTATCTAATAGTGGTTATGTTATATCCAAAGATAAATGTTACATTAATAAAAAGATAATGGGAGACTATATCTACCTCTAAATTATTAGATACTAATTAATGTTATATGAACTAAAATGTTACACATGAGATTATTTGAAGCCTAAAATTGTGTACACTTGGGGTAATAATAATTCCAAACAGATACATGGGATGTTATCCTAATCCTCAACTGTGTACTCATGTTGTTATACCAAGACTAACATGATATGAATGTCCTGGCGGGTATCCCTGACATATGATTTTTTATAATTATATATATTACAGAAGTCTATGTATTTTTCCATTCTTATGTTCTCATCAATCATGTTTATTTATTCCATTATAATTCAATTTCTATGAACACATATGATTTTTTTCATGAATCATGTTTAGGATCTGTGATATGTATGGTGTAGTATTCATATATCATTATTATATTCTCAAACTCATATGTTCATTTTATAATGACATATCCCTTATATTACCTTACAGTTTTATATATTATCACCCTTATTAGTTTTTTTTCTATATGTTATGATGGAATTTATTATGTATTATATGCCTAAGAATTGTTCTATTTATGATTAAATGGGTAGGATATGACACAACTCACTTATGGACTATTATTTAATTGTAAATGATTTCAAAGGAATTAGATGACCAATATTATATCATGACTAATATGTTAAATAATGAATATACATCTATTAAAATTTAATATTTATGAATGAGAAGATTGGGTCAATACTTTTGTTATCAAATATATGTATCACAATCAATTGGAAAATATGATAACAAACAATTATTGAAAATATTAAGGATAATACTTTGTATATGAAATGTTAAACCTCGAGTTTTTTTGGAAATATATATCTTTAATTAATTTTAATTAACTGATAGCTTGCACTACATGAAAATTTAGGTTTTAAAGAACTACCTAACAATTTTAAAATGTTATTTATAAATTATAATAACAAAATTTTGGAAAATATATTTTCCTTAGATTTATAAAACAAATTCTTGTATATGAATAAAATAAAATTTTTTGCTAATATGAATAGTAAACATGGAAATATTTATCTCCTTGGTATAGGGTAAATTATGTGAAATTAGATTAATAATAATTAATAATGCCCTATTCTTTTAAAATAATTTATATTTGGAATAATTTAATACAAACCTAAACACCTATGGCTCAAAAATGAGTTATTTAATTGACCTAAATACATTAAAATGGCTTACAAATTAACAATGTCAATACAAGTTATAAAATTTCACTCTCTTTGTTTTTAAAATATAATATATTTCCACATATCGAAAAAGTATAATATTATTTTATAAAATAGATTTTTTTATTATAATAAAACTATTTTAATGATTTAAAATCATTTTATGATTTATATATTATATAATTATTTTAAAATATTTTGTTACCCCAGATGAAGTATTTCACCATATAATAAACACTATAATAAATGATTTTAAAAACATAATATATGTTATATAACATGAATGTGCAAATGTAAAACAATTTATTGATCTATATGAATCTTTAGAGATTTATCAATGTATTTTTTTTTCTAATATACCATTTTTATTGATTTATTTTATGTTTAATTAAATAAATATATTAAAATATCCCATAATGAAATTTTATAAAAATAATATTTTACTAATTTATTTAAAAATCATAAAAATTATGATAAAGTTAAACTATATATATTAGTGTAAAATATTTTGCAAATTTTCCGTTGATGTTCTAATTGAATCATAATTTTAAAAATTCTACAAATTAATGTTGAAAATTTTGTTACCATATAAAAAACTAATATAAGTTTTCTACGTGTTAATCCTAATGAAAAGGTTGAAAATTAAGCCAAAACATTTCAAGAATTTATTAGTTAATGGGATTACAACCCTACCCAACATTATATTCAAATTCAGTTCCATTTAGTCAGTTTTAACTTGACAAAAAATTTATTAAAACTAAATCTACAATGATATGTGAAAATGGAACTTCGCGTCAATTATAAAAATGCACATTATCATTCCCATAATTAAAATACATTGAGACTTATATTTCAATCATACATTACCAAATAATCATATAAATTTCTTAAAATCATTCTAGATGTTGTATTATTATTATAAGTCAAAATAATGTTTCCTTAAGTGTATATTTAAATAAGTTCATTCCAAGTAGTGGTGATCAAATTAAAACAATCCCAATTTTGGAATATAATTTAACTAATCTAAATCTGTTATATTTATTATAAAATAGAAATTTCAAAATCAAAAATATTATTATATTTTATTTTGATTATTATGTAACAATTATGAACCATTTTTCAATCAAACTAGAAGTCAATGTATTGCATTTATGTACGTATGACTAACCGAATACATATAGCGATACAATTCATTTCCCACCAAAAATATTTATGGATTAGTATTATTATGGTTTCATATTTAAATATTATATTTAAAACATTGTTATAATTATGTATTGTTAATATAATTTCTATAATATTATCAACTAATCCATTAGGTATCAATAATTTCACTCATGCATACTTATAGACAACCTTTACTATGATGCGATGAAATTAGTTTTTCATTTTTTTTTGACATGGATAGTAAAAAAGATGAATTTAATGAATATATATGAAATATAAGATATAATAAATAATTCTTATGGCTAATTATTATTTAATTTCATTTTATTCCATTATTAGAAAAATATAAACAACATTCAAGCATATAAATGGGATACCGTCTCCAAGAACGATGTAATTATTTTCCTTATATATACATTTGATTAATGATTGTAAACATTAATATATTGAATATATATCATTTTTATTTATATTATTAATATATATCATGTTTTTAACATTATTATTAATAATATTATTGAAAATTTGGATCCATAGTCAATGTATAATACCCATAATTTTTAACTCAATAATGCTGGGAAAACAATCCTATTATCACCATGAATATTAATTTTAAAATAAATTAACTAAAAAATTGGTGATAAGATATTACAAATAAATCATATATTTTATGATAATTACGAATTTGGTTCTTGAATTAATTTATAATAAATCCCTTAATATTTTTCTGGATGTTTGAGCACGAATGAATAATTGAAATATTTGACATATGGGTTTATTTCACAATATCATCATCGTTTGTGATAGTTTATGTTTACGTCTCTATGGGGGAATATTTATATTCTTTCATAACATTCTTTAAAAATGTTTTTAAAATGTTTTTTTATTCTATTACAATATTTAAAAAAATTATTACCTTTTTGACTCATTGAAAAAAGGGAGATTTTTTTCATTTTTCAACAGGGGTTCTCTTTCCTTTTTGGAACAAAATATATGTTACTAAATTTTGGAATTATATATGATTAATTATAATGTTAAAAAAATATGTAAAATTTTTATTAAGTGATGAGTGGGAACAATGTCTCCCACTAATAAACTGGGTAAAGATTTATATCCTATGAGATAAATAAAAATGGAATAGGGAGTGGACAATGTTCAAAAATGAGACTTATCTACTATGATCATCATGGAAGTGAACCATGAATGTTAACATGGTTTTGGGTGTGAACCAATTTGAAGATGATGTATATAGAGATAACTGCAACAACTTAGTAAATTATTTTGTTTGATTACATGTGTTCCACATTTCTTTGTCTTATACCAATGTTATTTTCTAATGGATCGCATACCTTTATGCTTCATGTCTTGTGAACTAGAAATATTTATAAAATTTTAGAATATTAGTATCATTAATATAGATGGAAAAAATATAAATCCTTATTTTCATGTACATATGCCCTTATCCCATGTTATGCTAAAATAATAATTGATATCACCCTTTTCCTCATAATGAGTATATAAGTTCACCATTTTTATATGTTTACAATAACAATTATTTTAAGAAAGGTACTTAGAATGATATTTCAATGAAGGATCCAGTTATTATGAAATAAGTGGGTGATTGATTAGATATTTTATATACCATTTTCATATTATTAAAGCCTCAAATGAAATTATAACTTTACGATCCACAAGAATTTATTTATGGAATATAATTAATATTCAATTAAAACTATGTCATATATTTTTATAAAAATATTGGGTTTCTCTAGTTGGTATCATATGATGGGTTTAGTAATCATTGGATATTTTGACGCAAAAAACATAAGGGAAAATCCTATGTATAACTTATAATCCAACTATTTGGAAAATGATCTTGAATGACATGTTATAAACATAAGTTGTTATTATAAATTGAATCAATATTAAAAATCATATAAATTATTATTCATTATTATGTGGTCTTCTATTATTATTATTAATCCCATATTATTATTATTTTATTCAATGACCAGAATATGAAGGAATCATGGTAATATTAAATGTTATAGACAATGAAATTATTTTATTCAAGAGAAAAAAATGTTGTAGGATCACGAATTCAAAATATTATTTTACGATCACACAAATTTTATAGGCTTTGAATCATGTGGAGTTTTCACATGATATTATGAGGGAACAATATATTATTTATTAATTCATTAGAAAACATTAACCATCATTTACTTTATATAACGATCCACTAGTGGATGAGTGATAGATCAACAACACTGATGAAATATTTTTTATTCATCGATACTTATGACATGAAAAATTTATACCATATATTAATAATTTCTAAGGTGAATCAAATCAATGGAATAATGTTATCAACAATATTAGGCTATAATAATATATTCATTCAATTGGTTTAAATGACTATACAAACATTTTTTTTATTAATTACTTCCCTCGAATTCTATGTATAATCATGGACAAATAATTTATAAAGTTAAATAAAAAAGGATGATGAATCAGTTGATATCTATATGTAAAAAATTTGAAGGCTTCCAAGGAATTAATTTTATTTAAATAATATCCTTGAATGTAGTGTTGAGTGATTATATGGTGGATTAGAACCTCATATCCAGATTTAATGAGCTATTAGAGACTTCAGTTATCTAGAATAAATTGTTTAATGTTCTCTCTTTGCGGAGATGAAGATTAGTGTAATGTATCACTGTCAAGAATATCAGATTAAATGAAAAATGGAATTCAAAAGAAAATTATAAATTCATAATGAAAATAAGTTAGCATTCCCTTTATGGTAGATTAGTGAAAACAAAAAAGGGGGGATTGTATTAAGTGGATTAAATATTTTCCTTTATTAAAATGATTGTAATTGAGATACGGAATTTCGATGGGAAAGGGTGAAGTAAGATAATGATGTGAATAGATGAAAAGAACCACATAATCCACCACAAATGATCTAAATATTATAAATAAAGGAGTATAAGAATTATTCGAATTAGTGCATGAATTTGGTGATTTTTAATATCTGCATCAAAAAAATCATAATACCAAAGATAAATGGAAATCTCAGGTGATCAAAACTAACAAACTATGCAACAAAAATAACATGGTGAATGTTACACATATAATACAGTCTATAAAATAAAATTCCTTATTTTACACTAGATCTACCACCACCCTTATTTCTCAATAATTTTATATGGGTATCACTATATCACCTCCTCAATTAGTTGTTAATTTTTCTATGATAACTCTCATTGCCACAATGGTAGTATCTCATAATTATAGTTATTCTCTAGTTGATGTTTTCGGGAATGAGCATCATGAAAATATTTTAATTCTCCACTTTATTGAATTTGATATTATTTTCACAATATATTCTCTTTTATTATAGTGATCATTTGTTAATTTTTGGTGAGGGGAGACCACATTAAATATTTAGAATGAAAATGTAATCAATTAACAATATAAAGATGAATACATACATTGAAATGATATTTATTACATATTTTGAAAATTGATTCATATACATGATGGTTACTTATATCAGATAGCAAGGGAGAAATTAAAATTAAAGATACACTTATTTTATGTGACATTATTGGTTGTTTTTTATAAATAACTGCCATATCTTCTACTAAATCCTGACGATGTGTTTTCAATTTAACTCATTCTTGGTGTTTATTCTTATTGAAATATTTTTTATTGGATTTACTATATTTAGTTGTAATAATTGATTAAAAAACTCTAAAATAATCATGATTATGGACTTATATGAACTTGTGCTTCACCATGGGGAACTGTTGACGCTCCTTTCCATCACAGAGTCCAATGAATGGCAAAGGGGAATAACTTAAGCACAAGAGGGTCACCCTTTTAAAAAAATCGAAAATTGACAAAGGCGTTAAACAGGAATCCATTTTGAGGGCGTTGCACGACTATCCTGCATGCCACACAGGTCACTTGTGCGCCCCCTAGGGGTCACACAAGTCACTTGCGCGCCGTATTTTGTTTTCTCCCAAGGTGCCCAGTGGCCTATAAATAGCCCATGTGGGCCCCACATTTCAAAGAAGTATTTTACAAAACTCATATTTATGCTATGTTCACCCAAGTCTTTGTCTGATGTCTTCCGAACACTTCTATAGTAATTATTTTCCTAGAATGGAAGCTCTAAAGAAGAATAATAAGCCCTAATGTTTCGTAACTCATCAAAACATGCACTCCTATGTTTCCACCCCTTAGGGGAAATGAGGAAAATTTTGCACCACCTTGCCCTCTCAAAGGAACTTGCGCGCCACTCTTCTTGAAACCTCTATGGATGATACTAAGGGGTTGAGTTCAAAGTCGCCCAAGTATGACCCTATAGATTTTTCACCACCAAATGTGAATCATGTCTCACAATTATACTTGCGCAACCAGGACTTGCATGCCATAAGAATACTTGCGCTCCTCCTTCCTAGTCACCTCCTTTCCTCAAATCCACCTCTCCTCTTCAATGCCAATTATTTCATGGTTCCATTGCTGGTTTCATTATCTGAAAGGAATCTTGTGAGAAACTCTTCCAAAACCTCGTGACTTACAAGATTTATGTCACCACAGTTAGAGTTTTCCAATAACCTCATCCTCTAAAGATGATATGATCTTTTGGTTTGGGCCTCCTTCTCAAGATTAAGCCCTAGTCTCAAGTTCTCTTAACTTGGGCCTCCTTCTAAAGAGTAAGCCCGAGTATCAAGTTCTCCTAACCTGTTCCTCCTTCAATGGAGTAAGCCAGAGTATCGAGTTCTCATAACTTGGGCCTCATTCTTAGGAGTTAGCCCCAGTCTCTAGTTCTCTTAAACTCGGCCTCCTTCTCTAGAGTAATCCCCAGTCTCAAGTTCTTTTAATCTGGGCCTCCTTATCATGAGTAATCACCAAACACAAGTTCTCTTATCCTGGTCCTCCTTCTCAGGAGAATGCCCCAGGATAGAACTCCAAATCTCCATAAAGTACAAATAACATTATGGACCCTGTTCTTAGGCTTCTTTCCTAAGCCCTGATATTCATTTAATTGGGCAGTCATCCATACATAATCCCACATCATTTCTCATAACGGAACCATCATCAAGTTTACTGATACCTCTTGTTTCTCACATCGAGCATGACTCACGTGAGCTTCGAGTGTGTAATTAATCACGACATTTCTTTTTTGGGGACATTAACCATGCATAAACCTCATATTACTTTACCCGAACTACATGTAATTTGATCTTTGGATTAAAATTAAACCATGTAGGAAGTATTAATAAGGTTCAAGACAATAATTCATTAATTATTTTTTGTCCCATATGGCGTTAAACAATATCCTTCTTATCGAACTACATGGATTATTCTTCCTTTTTAACAAGGATACATAGGTAGCCCATCTGCAGGTACGATCCCAACTCTGAAATAATATCTATCTTTCTGAATGAAAAAAACATTAAAGGGCCCCACTGAGTGGATTCAAACCAGTATGGTCATCATAATGACCAATATATTTCTACTAAATTTATTGAAAAATACAATTGACTAAGAATCTCTAAGACATAGGGATGATTCTCCATCAATGAAGAATCTTGAATACATATAAAAGATCCTCTAAATCACATACATATCAATAATTGATTTCTAAATCAAAAGAAAAACTCATTTTCATACTTGGTGAATTAATAAGGGTTCGTGAAAATAACATAAATCTATGAAAGAGTCCCGGAGTAGGCAATAATTCCCCCCAAAAAGGTGTGATGAGACTGACCTCCAATCCTCTCAACCAATGCAAATTCTTAAGCCTCATCAGTCCACAACTAATGAGAAAATACCTTTGGAAATTAGGTCCAAATGGATATAGAATCATTGGATGTTTCCGGTTCTATGAATAAACCCGTTATAAACCGATTAGGAAGTTTGATCCTTAAACTAACAAGGTTATCACCATTTCCAGAATAAAAAAAAATTGTGAACCTGATGTGAATCCATAACCAAGTTAAATGTTGTTTTATTTATTTTTTAGGCCTCTATTAAACTCAATATAAAGGAAAACAAAGCAATAAAACTCAAATGTGTTCATCCCCAAGATGTAGTCTACTAATACCTATCCTGGTTATGTACGCTATATCAAACATGAACTCTTTTCCAAGATCACTCTACAACTCAGAATGGCTTCATTAAAATTCACAGCTTTGAATGTGTTGACCAATACTCTTGTTGGATCCTTGTCTGCTCTGAGGACAACATCACCTATTCAGCATCTTCAATATTGGGTCTCGAATGAATTGGTGTTGGAATACTGTCAACATGGTACCATCCTGACTCTATAGGCCGCTCTACAATCACTATAAGTTAACAACTCACATTCATTGTTCGGACAGTGACGACTAGTGATTAAGAAGAAGGTGGTTCCAACCATCGTTTCCAACAGTTTCGGGTCGTTATCCCTGAAACACAACAGCCAATCCCTCCCATACTACAGGGAGGTGAATGAAGAGGTCACTCAAGGCCTCAGTTCAAGACGATATGAGTGCTTCCGGAGGACTCCCACCAACAATCTCTACCAGACTCGATCGGTAGTACACCCTCAACATGTTGAGGGTATCGTCTCTAGGTGTTTGGCTCAGGTTCCTCAGACCCGAGCACGCAAGATGAACTATCAGAGGAAAATTTCGATCAACAGGGAGCATGTTCTTACATTTTCCCCCTCTGGAGAATTCCATAAATCTAAATTGATGGAAAACAAAGAGAAGGTAAATACACATGCCCATCCTAATTTCACTGCCCAGTAGACTCGTCTGCAGTAACACATCAATCCTGCCATGAAATTCTGGCAGAGTACTATAGACAGGAACATACAACTATTTATAATTCATCAGCCAATTAGTAGGCTCATCTAACTGCATCCTGATATGCTTGCCAATTAAATGTTGTGACCACCTGTAAATAGGCACATACACCTTCTTATACTCATCAATCTAGCCAGCAGTCTCATCTGCATGTTTTGAAATATGTTTGTAAATAAAATTCGGCATAGTACAATCAGCAGGAAGATACACCTACTAGTATTCCTCAATCTACCCAACAGTCTCATTTGGTTGCTTTTGGAGATGTCAATTGGAAGTCTCCAGTGACAAACAGGAGGCAGACGTTTCTTTCTACCCCCGTAGATGAGTACTGTCAGAATTCACTGATAGGAAAAGGAGGACAAGAGCAATAACACACACCTAATCCAAATACGGAATGAACATATATTCCCATTCCAACAGCTGAAGTCACCATGAACATTCTGACAATTGTGAAAGAGTAGAAGGAAATCCCTTCCCATATTCTGGATACCAGTCAGAATATTATAAAAACTTCAACAACATCACAGGGGAAAAACATAAATCTATCCCTATCATGGGAGTGACTCATCAACATGACACTCCAGAGCAGATACACACCTCTGTTTCAGTCTAGGAGGGTCATGGGGCATACTCCGCCATATCATATGGACAACCAAGTCTAGAACATACAACCAATTTAAATGGAGATAATCAGCCTAACCTGACCATATCACATGAACAGGCACATACATCTTCCCATAATAACCACTTTCGTCAACAAGTTGTTTACAAAGTGAGTAAGAAGGCATCCATGAAAAAGATCCATCCAGCATAGTTGAAAAATCAAGAGTTAGTTGTCAATAAGTCCTTTATCAATGTTGTTGTTCTTGAAGCCCTGAGACATTTGTCTATTTCAACCCAAGATTCTACTCTCTCATTTCCAGTTTCTGGAAGTAACAACAATATTTCTGATGGTCTTCATCAGAAACATCCTCATGAAGGATTACGTCATGACCGTTCGGTCAATCTAGAAGAATTATCTTCAGATGAGAGACACGATAAAAATATATGTGGCCAGAAGATCATAGAGAAAGAGGTTTCATCTTTTTCTATAACCCACCATGGTGGTCGTCCCCATGATGATAAATTTAGCTGTGAAAGTCCTCTCTGCAGTAGAAATTCAATTTTTTTGGAAAATTCATCAATGGACAATATAGTAACGAGAAAGCCTTATTATCTTGAAGAAAATTCAAATTTGAATCAATAAATGTCTAACACCTAAACACTAGAAGGTGAAATACTTTCTCAATCAGAAGATAGCCCGAGGTGTAAGTCATTCTCCGAACCACCCCTGGGACATTCATCTTTAAATTTGACAAATTAATTCCCTAACAATCTTGTTGAATCTGATGAAGCAACAAAGAAGAACCAACATTGGATCAATCAATTAGAAGAATCATCATTAAATGACAAAGATGATGTGCATAATATGAGAAAAAAAACTAGAGAAAGGTGAAATACCAGTCATGTTTTAGGCTTTGGCTGACTCTCAGTATGATATTCAAGAAACGTTGACAGAATATTGTATTCATGATATTTTTCTCAACATATGGAAAAAAAAAATTCACTTGAAATAGAAAATATTACTTTATGATGAATATCAAAATCATGTTAAGGTAATAGAAGGGTTGTAATGCCAAGTAGACTTGGCATCTCTCACAGTTTCTCAACATCCAAAGTTTAAAAATTAGTAGAGAGCCCTTCAATGTTCATGCCTTGGTGCATTAAAAAGGATGCTTTAGTTAATTAACTATTCCCCGTCTAATATTCATATCAGGGGATGGGTTGTTCATGGAGAATTGCATTTCACTATGCTCCCCTGTCAAAAAATCACGCCAAAAGTGGTCTCATGCAATGTTATTTCTCATGGCTAGCCACATCTAACTGGTTTTGTGTGTAATCAAAATCATGCTCATGAACAAGCCTCAACTAGTTCTTCCTAATGTCAGGCATATAAAGAACAAGTTGTTTTAATGGCCTGAATCTCTCTAGTTCATTACTTTGTGAAAAGGAAGTGTCAGATTTGTTATGGGAGGTTAAGGTGACTTGGGGTATGTTTGGGTGGACTTTTAAGGGAAACAAAAGTGTTATATCTTTCGAACGGGAGGCACAATGTTTTTCTAAACCATGCGGCCAAACCCTACAAGGTTGGTGTTGGAGGTAGTGGCTAAGGTACGGTTAGCACATGGTTTTTCTAACTGTGTGGCCTTACCGTGTGAGGAGTGTATAACGAGGTAGTAGCGACCACATGGTTAGCGCACGGTTCGTCTAACTGTGCGGGCACTTAAATTGGATCCTAAAATTCGAGATCTTACTCGTTTTGACTCTAAATGGTTCGTTTCATCACATAAGCGGCCATAACTCGGGATTACCCTTCCTTGAAGGTAGGAGAACATCTCCCATGTTTTTTGGATGTGATATGAAGGCTTCTCTTGGCGAATAGAAGCTGGTTTCTTGAGGTATGTGATCGTTCTTGTCTGGTTTCATTGATCTACTTAGATCTAATCCTCCTCTTCTCTCAGTTTTGTAGATCTACTCCCATTATGTGTAGATCTAAGTGTGTGGATGTCAAATATGATGATATTTTGTCTTGATATTTTTATGAGTAGAGATCTAAGGCGGGGTTTTGGAGAATCGACCCAGGTTTCTTGAGCGTTCTTCGACCGTTGTGGTTTCATCAAAAACTTTTGAGGTAAGGGATTTGTTTCTTCTCTTTTTTTATGTGAAACTGTAATGTTAACATGTTTTAACCCACTGGATGACAATGGAATTGACATAATAAATATTTTTGAACCAGATAATGAAATTTTATTGATCTTATGTTATTACCTCTTGTTTTTCTAGATAGTGTGATATCTTTTCTTTCTTAGTTTAGCATTTGTTCTTGATGGGAATCGTTAAAGAATGTAAACCAAGATTAATTGATAATTGTTTGGACATAGATAAAGTGGCATGAAAATGAACCTGGTTCTTGTGGTAATTTTATGTTAATCAAATTGGAGTAGTAAGCATGTTTAATCATTTGTGATATCTTACTGGTTAGGTTACAGATTTTGGAACCAACGGATTATGAATCTGTTAATTGAAGATAGTTTAAATATTTGATTGTTTGATAATTCCTTGAAGGGTTCTAAGTTATCCTCTTGATTGTTAAATGGACAAGAGCCCAATTTATGTGAAGTTTTATTTCATGCTTCTTGTGCTGTGATGTGATCTTGGATGCTTGTTGAGATATGTGGGGGTATAGAGGCCATTTGGTTGTGGTAGAGGATGATACCTAGAGTGGTGAGATGCATCGGTTTATGCATATGGTTGTTGGGGAGGACACCGGGGATGATGAAATGAGATGGATGTGATTGTTGGATGCTTGGTGTTTTTGATTGGTTGATTATCTACTTTACTTTTCCCCACTGCTCAAGGCAGCTGTTCTTGCTTACCCTTCTTCCAAAAGAGGCGAATCCACGCAGGTTATGACACATGCTTTCTGTGATTAGCTTCTCAAGGAAGAATGGGTCTATGATCTTACATTAGGCGGCAATGTCTCGACAGGTAGTACATATACTCACCGTGTTGATCCCCATTTTGTTTGTATCATAGAATGATTTTCTTGAATTCCTGGGAATATGGGAAAGTGTTTCTGTAATGAATGTTTGATTAAATGGTGTTAACCCATGGGGTTAGAGTTCACTAGAACAGAATGATGAGGTTTTAATCTTTTGACAGAATAATTGACAATGGGTGTGAGGCTAATGAAAATTTAATGTGGATATTTTCATGGTTAATTAATGTTTAAATAATTAAATAACTTACATTGGAATTGATAAAAATGGAATGATGTAATCTAATAAAGTTATTTAAATGGATGTATTCTTATAGGACAACTAGTCTTAGAAGTGGTTGCCCAGAGTCCGAGAGACGATAGTTGTAGTTGTGTCTAAGACTAGGTTATGCCCATTGTGTGGTTGTGAGTTATAATATATTATGTACTTTTTGTGTATCTATACTCTATTAAACACTTTCAGTAATGGAAAATGACACCACTGGGATTCTGAGCCCTAGGGGGTGTTTTCCCCAACATTCAGGTGGGAGGATAAATGGATATCTACCCCATCTTGGCCTGATCTCTTTTCTTGTTAGATACTTGTGCAGTCAGGAACAATGGTTAGATTTCAATGTATATATGGGTAGAGGGATGTAATGTCTTGTGTTTATTCACACACATATATTCTAGATATAGTATCCTATGGATTACTATAGGTGTAACCTGTATAGGTTGTCATGACTTGAGGATACTCACTCGATGTTTGGGAAGTAATGGATTGAGGTAAAATACCAGACATATGATACATGTTATGAGAGATGTAGTGGATCCCGGAAACTCCCTGGTTACTTTTGGTTGTGAGGATTGTGTGGTGGTTCGCCCAGGTGTCTGCGGGCATGCCTTTGTGGTGCATGAGGTGCAGATTGTGGGGCTTCGCCCAGGTGTCTGCGGGCATGCCTTTTTGGGGAGATATTCTTAGGACGTGCGACGTTGGGGAGAAGAGGGAAACAAGTGGGGAAGTAGTTGTGGGGTAACCTTGATATTCATTATTATATTCTATACTTTGGTATGAGTTACGTGGTGAGAGTAGCCATGGTAAGGTTGGGAACATAGTATACCTATTTAGGTGACGAGTTAGATCCACTTGTTATTCACTATGCATTAGCATGATTTCATTACTTTAGCACGAGAGGCTTCCGGTAGGATCCTACTGAGTATACTATTATACTCACCCAATGTATATATAAAATATTTTTCAAGTCACTTGGATAGGAGCAGGAGTTATTCGGGCTTGTGGTTGATGGTGTTTTTACTTTCTTTTGTGAACTTGTAGTATTTACCTTTTCAGTTGTAGTACTTTTACTGGATATTACATATGTACACATTGGTATCTTTTATTTTTTCAGTTCTGAGTTGGAGTTGGTTGGTGTCTATCTTATCTCTCTCTTTCACATGTGTTTCATAGAGGGTAATTCCTCCCATTTGTATGTTTATTATTCCCTCAGTGATAGTCACCAACCCGGGGCCTACTGTAGGTGGGACTCGGGGGGCATTATCTCCCTTTTCAAATTCCGACCCAGGAGGGTAACACGTTGTGGGGAGTGTCGTGAAAGAGTGCTATCAGAGGTCTGGTTGAGGGATCAGGTGGAGTTTGGTGGGAAGCACTTGTGATGTGGCATGGGTTGGTAGGGCATCGATGTCATTAATGTTTAGCAAGTGAGGTAACACTAGAGATAATTTAATACATAGGCATTTAGAGACCACTATGATCTGATGTACGGACCTTTAAGTATACAATGGATACTAAACAAGGTGATACTAGTTTCAAAGTAGAGACGTAGGAAACGAACATGCATTATTATTCTTTGTACCTGTGTTTGAATGTGTATACTGTGGGATAGGCTAACCTAAAATGTATAAAAGAAAAAAAAATTAATTAATTAATGTTGAGTCTTCCATATTCTAGGTTTAGGAGCTCTAACAGTTTTTTATTTTAATGGTATGGCTCCAGGTCGACGTCCTCCTCAGGTTTGCACAGAAAATGTCAAGCAGGCTATTCTAGCAGATCGCCGTAGAGTAGAGGTTGACAACGACAAAACATGGAGGGAGACACCCCGAGAGTTTCAGTGCCAGAGTCTGCAGAAGTACGAGGGCTCCATTTCAGATGTAGTCACAGAAGACTGGTTGGAGGAGGTAGAGATATGGTTTAGTTAGGTTGGTCCTCAGAAAGAGCACATGGTTTCCTTTGTTGTGAAGATGCTATGTGGAGAAGTAAGGAAGTGGTGGTTCATGTTCCTCGGGGATCATGGGAAGTCATCAATCTCATGGGAGGAGTTCCAAGACATGTTTAGATTCGAGATCCATTCTTCGACTGCAAAGGAATCCTGTCACCAGGAGCTTCTTACCCTTCAACAGGAGAGCTCTACTGTTCGATAGTTTGGAATCTGTTTTAGGAACCTTTTACGATATGCTTCGAACTTGTTAACAGATGAGGTGGACAGGGTGAGGCGTTTTGAGGAGGCTTTGCATACAGAGATCCAGTTCCAGGTCAACCTATTTATGCTGAAGACATATCTTGAGGTGCTGGTGGGGGCATATGTTGTTGAGAGGACATTTTCCAGGACCGGATCATCATGAGTGTGGAATCATCATTATTCATCACGAAGCGTACCAGTGGTTTGGGGTTCCCGATTTTCAAGGCAGAAGATTTTCCATTCTGCCAGGGTAGGTCTCATCCCTTCACATCTCATTTCTACAGAGGTTGCAACTCTCAGGACTATGTCAAGGGATCAGGTGCTTTTTTTTTCTTATGGTGGTAATTCCATTAGCAGCAGGAGTGCCCGACCATTCAGATTGGTCATCGTGCATCAGGCGCTACGCTCTTGGTTCATCCGTTGAGGCAGTTCCAGCCGAGGCAGTAGAAGCCAGTTGCACCATCTTTAGATCAGGAGAGGGTAGATGGGGCAGGCAGAGGATAGCCCCATGACGCTCCCCTTCCTTAGAGAGAAGAGTCTGGTTGTGGTGGTGGTCGTCATCAAGGTCAGAGAGGCCATGGAGGAGGTCGTGGTATGCTTCATGATCTAGAGTTTCCAGCACCAAACTAGCCAGATGTCATTAGAGGTACCCATTGCATGTTATCTACCTTGGTGTATGCCTTGTCTGATTCAGGAGAGACACACTCCTTCATATCACCTACCCTTGTCCATGCATTGGGACTTGAGGTAGAGAGGCTTCTCGTGCCCTTGGAGTTGACTATGCCAGTTGGAGGTCAAGATGACTTGTTTTAAATATGTAGAGACTATGAGCTAGTGTGAGGGAAACATTAGTCTTGGAGATATTTCCTATATTTACGAATAGTACCATGTGATGTCATCCTTGTCATGGATTGGTTGTATTCAGAGCAAGCTATCATTGATTTCTTCAGGAAGAATGTCATTTTACATAGTGCTAAGGGATAGAAAGTGGTGTTTTTTGGTGAGCAAGATCCTCTAGTGGGTCATAGGTGGGTCCCAAACATATCGTCCATGATAGCTAATATAATATTGTGTTCATCAGAGGGTCAGCTATTGGCCTTTCCTAGGGTCCAAGAGGGGTAACCTGATGTCTTTCTAGAAGAGGTCGTAGCTTTACCCCCTCGATGAGAGATCGAGTTTGGGATCGACCTACTGCCAGGAGCGTCTCCTATTTCTATGTCTCAATATCGGATGGCCTATTCTGAGTTGTGAGAGATACATATAGAGAATGATGGTCTATTATAGTGTGGTTTTGATCGGCTAGGTGTGTCACCATGGGGTGCACCAGTTTTGTTTGTGAAGAAGGCCGATGACAATTTGTAGTTGTGGGTCGATTATCATCATTTAAACAATGTGACAATAAAGAATCACTATCCTCTTCTGTGGATTGATGATTTATTCGATCAACTAAATGGTGCATGTTGGATCTCAAAGAGCGACTTGCAGTTAGGATATCATCAGATGCGTGTGCAGGATGAGGATATTCCGAAGACTTCTTTCCGTTGTCGTCAAGGGCATTATGAGTTCATTGTAATGCTTTTTGGTGTGATGAGTGATCTAGATGTATTCATGGGACTGATGAATTCTATGTTCTGTGAGTTCAGTACAATTAAGTGGTATTTTTCATTGATGACATCCTTTGGTACTTCACATTTGAAGAGGATCATGTCGAGCATCTATGAGCCGTTTTTTGGAGTTCTTCACCAACATCAGCTGTACGAGAAGTTGTCGAAGTGAGAGTTTTGGGATCGGGAAGTCCTTTTCTTAGGGAATGTTGTGTCCCAATAGGGAGTAGTTGTGGATCCATCGCAGATTGAAGCAGTTGTGTCTTGGGTAGCCCCCAAGACAGTGTCATAGGTGCAAAGTGTCCTTGGTCTCATAGTCTGTGATAGGAGGTTCGTAGTCAATTTCGGATAAGTTGCGACCCCTCCAATAGCGTTGACCAGGAAGGATCGCGCATTAATATGGACTGATCAGTTCTAGGTAGCTTTTGAGTATCTAAATGAGAAGTTAGTAAGTGTTCTAGTCCTTTGTCTTCTAGCTGAGGGAGTTCAGTTAGTTTTCTTCGGCAATGCTTCACATCTGGGGTTAGGCTATGTTCTCATGCAGTAGAGGTCGGTTATTTCTTAGGGGTATCTTTAGTTACATCCCCATGAATGCAACTATGCCACCCATGATCTTGATTTTAAAGTCATGGTATTTTATCTGATGTTGTAGAGACATTATCTCATTGGTGAGCACATTTTGGTTTTCACTGATCATAAGAGTTTTAGTTATGTTTTCTCCCAGTGTGACTTGAACTTATGACAGCATCGGTGGATGGAGTTCTTACAGGAATACGACATCGAAAAGTTCTATATACATGGAAAATGGAATGTTGTAGCTGATGTGCTGAGCTGAAAGTCACATAGGTATTGTAATGGCCCAGACCTATCCGACCCATTCCTTTGTCAAAAAGAAGGTCAAGAGGTGTTCTGGAGGGTAAAATGGACTTTTCCCACAGTTTCCAGAATTTTGAAACTACACACCGTGCAGTTTGAGTACACACCGAGTACCCCCTTTCTGGGTATACCCCTGTTACAGAGCCATGTCCTTGGTGTGTGAAATAAATGGATACACGCCATTGTGTCCAGTTCTACACGTCGTGTAGTCCTTCCCCGAGTACGCGTTACCAGTCAATGGTCGTGTACCATGTTAGAGTTGTGTCCTTGCCATGTGAAATAAATGGATACATGATGTGTGTCCTGACTACACGTCGTGTAGTCTTTCCCCGCATATGTGTTCCCCTCAAACCGTGTGTTGACCAGTCAACGGTCGCGGAGCCGTGTTGGAAGCTGCGTGGTGACCTTGTAAAATAACTGAGTACACACCATGTACCATAATGTACACGCCGTGTACTTTTCCTTTTCTCTTCAATAAAAGGAGGGGTCCCCATCCTTTCAATTCACTCCTCTCCTCCCCTTTTCTCTGAGGAGAGCTCTCCCAAGAGACTTGATGGCTCTTTCTTCCATAACTTCTTCGTCCGATCTCTGATTTACGATCTGTCAGCGGCCACGGGATCGTAACGACGAGGTGGAACTTCCGAGCATGGATCCATTGTCTTTCATTTTTCCTTTCCTTTTCGACTTCCACCCGAGGAGGTTTTTCCAGGACATGACAGAAGTGATGGATGCCGACATACTTCTTCAAAAGATGATCCGGGGGAGCGTTGTGATCTGAACATGTTGAGGTAGGGATCTTACCTTCGTCTCACAAATTTTTGCATCATGTAGGGTGGGTATCATCTTGATTTCATGAGGAACAGTTGAACCATTAAATAAAGATAATAACTGGTTAAAGAACGGGGTTGGGAAGTTTGTGATTGTTGTTACTTTATATCTTGTGATATTATGTTGTAAATTGAATGAGTTTCTACCTACTAAAAATCACGGTCGTTGGGGGCCTTTTCTTGCGCAATTAAATGTTTCCCTGTCTTTCTAGACCATTTTTGTGGATGGAACATTGTGGAATGTGGAAATTGGTTAATCACATGAAGTTGGTTGTTTAAAATATGGAACCCTTGTGTGATCACCCCGGTTAAACAAAAACGGAATAATGAACATGTAGATGTTGTCTAGGATACATGGCATGTGCTGGGGGTGTTTTATGGGTTGTTGTGGATAGGGTGAGCAGTGGGGCTGCGGTTGACTTGGTTGTGTGTTGGGGTGAATGCTATGTCGGTGACGGGAAGCAGGGCTGCGATAAATGGTATTAAAGGGAAAATGATGTACGGTGTAGTTGTGGTTATGGTAGTTGGCAGAGGGGTTGAAGGTATGGGTTGAATGTGAACGTACTTTGGGTTGTTAATAATAAATAAAAGTGGAAGAGTTAATGAATGGTGGGGCGTGGTAATGAAACGGAATTAATAATCAATGGGGTTGGTTGTTTGATAAGAATGGCTTGTTTGTATTGCTTGTGTTTTCCTAACCTGATTTGTGGATGGAAGGGATACGTTTTTATGAATGTTTGATGTGGTTGGTTGTGGATAGTTGCCCAGTAGTTAAGGAACTAATAAACTAATTCTACTAAAATGTGAAAACCTAAATGGGGTTGGGGTTGTTTGGTGTGTGCATGATTCGTAGTAGCAGTGCCGAGGCACATGATCAGTATCTCTGTTTAGAAGCATAGTTTGGGATGTGTGGCTGGTATATATATATATCTGTATCTTTGGTGTTTTATCGCACCCCACCCATGTTGAGAACTTAGTGTCGAACACTCCCATTTCTTGGGAGAGGGTGTTTTTTCCTTAGTTACAAGCTCCTTCCGGCTCCGTCTCTCCTAGGTTGTGATGGCTTGAGGTGACCTTACACCTAAGACTCTTCTGGTAGGTTTATATTGGGTTGGCTTTATCCCAAGACTCTTCAGGAAGGTTCTAATGTTTCCCAAGAATCTTCGGGATGAAACCCAGGTGTGTGCGGGTGGGATACGTGGTTGTGAGGCCCAGGTGTGTGCGGGCGGGGAGAGTGTGACAGCATTAGGACGTTTTCCGTTAGGAAGAGTAGTTAATTAAAGGGAAATGGTGTGGGGTACCCAATACTCTTGTTCTTATATACTACCACCTATTGTGATTGTGTTTTTGGTGAGTGTGGCTGGTGAGGTTGGGTGGATATAATTCCATTCTAGGTGTCTTCTGTTGTTCACACGGGACATTAGGATGTCTCCCCACTTGTGCACGAGAGCATTAGGTTTCCCTACTGAGTATACTTGTATGCTTACCCTAAGTTTACTTTTAGGTTTTGAGGAGGATTACCAAGGCCGTGCGGGACCCTACAAGTCAGACAGCTGGAGTTATTGTTGTTGATGTACCTTTGTTATCTTTTGGTATTGTTCTTTGAGCTTTCTTGCACTTGTACCTTGTTATAAATTGTTTAATCATGCATGTGGGATTGGTTTGGGTTTATTTCCATACACGTTTTCTTTTTCCTTTTTGGTGGTTGACTTGTCCTATTTCCTGATCCTAAATAATAAAAAGGGTAATGCCTCCCATATTTGTGAAAACTCATACCCTTAGTGTTAGTCGCCACCCCAGGGCCTACTGGAGGTGGGACTCGGGGGTCATTATCTCCCTTTCACCATTGCCAGCTCAAGAGGGGTATCCTTGGTGGGAGGGGGTCATGACAGAATGGTATCAGAGGCTGATGGTTGAGAGATTAGATGGACTCTGGAGTTAGGCACAATGAGTATTGCATGGGATGGTAGGGTGACAATGTTAGTCAATATTGGTGTGTGACATAGGCCAGGGAATACCGGCTAGGACACAGGATTTTAGGGCCCCCCATGATCCGATGCAAGGACTCTGAGCCTACTGAACGACCAAGTGAGACTACATTGAATGTAGGGTAGAGACCCTTGGTAAGGTACATGCATCATCATGATTGTGTTTTACTTGATTTGGGTGTTCTGGGAAAGAAATTGAAATAAAATGATTAAATAAAACCTTGAGATTTTCCTTACTACTTGGACATAGGAGATCCTTGATTACCGTACAGCTATGGGACCTAGAAGTCATCCCCGGGTGGCTCAAATGGCCGAGGCCTAACAGATTCAGGCGGTCGATCAGCTAAGGATTGACTGAGAGGAAGAAGATAGCCAGTGTCATAAGGCTCTCCATTCTTTCATGCGACAGACCCTCATGAAGTACGAGGGTATTAATTTGGATACAGAGATGGAGGGGTGGCTTGAGGAGATAGGGATCTCTTTTACCTTGATCCGTGCTACGAGGTAGTACTGGGTTCCCCTAGCAGTCAGCCATCTGAGAGGTGTGGCACGACAGTGGTGGACACACTACCTCAGAGAGAGGATAGAAGAAGAGGTTCATTGGGCTGACTTTGAGAAGGAATTATGAGAGGAATTCCTTTCTTCCATGATCAAGGTGGATAAGCGGTAGGATTTACTCTCCCTTTAGCAGGGGAGTATGTCAGTACAAGAGATGGGGATCATGTTTAAGGATCTCCTGCGCTTTGCTCCGGATCTCTTTCCGGATGAGGAGTCTCGGGCGAGCTGTTTGGAGGAGGCGCTTCGTCCTTCTCTCTAGTATGATATCACCCCGTTCACCCTTCTGAGGTACATGGTGGTACAGAAGAAGACACAGGTTGTAGAGAGGATGCACTTGCTAGGAGGTTCACCCCGAGGGGGGGTCCATCCAGGCTCGTCGAAGGGGAAGGCAGTCAGCAGTAGGTCTCCTGCGATGGGACCATCCGGGTTCAGGCCAGTGGGGAGCATGCCCCAGTAGTTCCAGTTCAGATCTTCGAGTCCTAGTCCCTTTTTCATGAGCCCAGGACCGAGGTGTTTTCCCTGTGGAGGTTTCGGGCACGTTCAGGTTCGGTGCCCGACCCGAGCTCAGTACTGTTGAGGTGGGCAGGTTCATCGCCCACCTCAGCAGCACCAGTTTCTAGCGAGGCCCTTCCAGCTGCAGCAGGACCATTCCCCTTCAAGGGAAAACTTTTCTGGAGGAGGCCGACCTCAGGGTGCTCCTCATAGACCTCGAACAGGGCATGGTCGAGGAGGTGGACGACATCAGAGAGGCAGAGGAGCTGGGCGTGGACAGTTGCACGCAGTAGAGTTGACAGCTCCTACAGGACCAGAGGTGGTGTGAGGTACGATTTGTTTGTTCATCACTCTTGTTTCTGCTTTGCTCGATTCGGGTGCTTTGAACTCCATTGTTTCACCTAGTCTAGCCCATGCTTTGGGACTAGACGTAGAGAGACTTTCTGTACCACTGGTACTGAGTACACGAGTTGGAGGCCAGACCAGCGTATCGTGTGTTTACTGGGGATGTGGGCTGACGTTGGGACCACATCGATCTAGTGGGGACCTTCTTCTGTTATAGATGCAGCCATACGATGTCATCCTAGACATTGACTGGTTGTTTTCTGTGGGTTCCGTTACCGACTGCTTCCAGATAATAGTCGTGTTCTCCGACGAGGATGGGCAGCGTTTAGTTTTTGTTTGTGAGAGGAGCTATCAGGTGGGAAGCCAGCGTGTGGAGCCTCTCCTTTCCTTGTTAGGTGGGCTATCAGTGGTTCCAGCTAATACAGAGATGATGGATGTCCCGGAGGATGTTGGGGTGTTCCTTGATGTTTTTCCTAAAGAGGTTGTGAATCTACCCCCCCCCCCCCCCAACGTGACATTGAGTTCGAGATAGACTTACAGCCTGGTGACCGTCTGATTTCGATGGCCCCTTATCGGATGGCACCTTCGGAGTTTCATGAGTTTCGGATTAAGATAGACGATCTGATGGAGAAGGGTTTTGTTCGACCCAGCGTATCACCATGGGGTGCTCCAGTTTTGTTCTTGAAGAAGGAAGATGTTGGTATCAGGCTATGCATAGAATACCGAAGGTTGAAGCAGGTAAAGGTCAAGAACCACTATCCCCTCCCAAGGATAGATGATCTCTTCGACCACCTGTGGGGATCAGGTTGGTTTTACAAGATTGATCTACGATCTGGATATCATCAGCTGAGGGTAAAGGACAGTGACATCTCAAAGACAGCTTTCAGGTGCAGGTATGGGCACTTCGAGTTTGTAGTGATTCCGTTTGGAGTTACGAATGCACCGGCTGTGTTCATGGGACTTATGAACTTTGTCTTCCGGGAGTTTCTGGACCGGTTCGTCATTGTTTTTATCGATGACATCTTGATCTACTCAAGATCAGAGGAGGAGCACGTTGAGTATCTCAAGGCAGTCTTGGGAGTCCTTCGACACCACAATCTTTACGGGAAATTTTCAAAGTGTTTGTTCTTGATGCAAGAAGTACACTTCCTTGGGAACGTGGTGTCTCAGCATGGAGTATCGGTGGACCCGTCGAAGGTGGAGGCAGTTGTTTCTTGGGAATCACCTAAGAGCGTGGAAGAAGTTCGTAGTTTCCTGGGTTTATCAGGTTCCTATCGGAGGTTCGTTTCGGACTTCTCTCGAGTTGCTTCTCCATTGATAGGTTTGACTAGGAAGAACCAGGTCTTCCTATGGAGCGATCAGTGCTAGAAGGCTTTCGACTACCTGAAGGAGAAGTTGGTTAGTGCTCCCGTACTCAGGTTTCCAGAGGATGGGTTTTTGTATGAGGTGTTTTGTTATTCTTCTGGCCTTGGTCTGGGGTATGTGATGATGCAGAATAAGGGAGTGATCTGTTATTGGTATAGGTAGTTACACCCTCACGAGCATAACTATTCCACCCATGACCTAGAGCTTGCAGCATTAGTGTTCACACTGAAGTTTTGGAGACGTTACCTCTTTGGGGATCTCTTTGTGGTCTTCTCAGATCACGAGAGCCTACGTTATATCTATTCCCAGCGTGACCTTAACTTACGGCAGTGGAGATGGGTCGAGTTTCTCCAAAACAATGACTTAGATTTCTCTTACACTGAAGGTAAGGGAAACGTTGTGGCTGATGCCCGGAGCAAGAAGTCGCATGAGGAAGTAGTTTGGGAATCCACTGATGCTTGGAAGGTGATGGGAGAGTTGGCTGCCTTACACTTGGATGCCAGGGTAGAAGGTGTTATAGGATGTTTGTTTTAGATGTCGGTGCAGTCCTCCTTGTTGCAGCATGTGGAAGAGTCCAAGTGGGGGGACTCCGAGGTAGAAGTGATGTGGGATCGTGTCGATCAGGGGAACGCTCCAGAAGGATGGTCAGAGGACAGCCGATATCAAAAGCTTTTCCATGGAAGGTTGTTTGTCCCGGAGACAATGAGTGAGGGAGTTCTCTATGAGTTCCATAGCTCAGCCTTGGAAGTACATCCAAGAGTTTCGAAAATGTACCGAATCCTGAGGGAACAGTTTTGTTGGCTTGGGGTGAAACGGGCAGTGGCGGAGGTTGTGGCTAAATGCCTAGTGTGTCAATAAGTGAAGGCTGAACACCGTGTTCCCAGTGGTTTGTTGAATCCTTTAGATGTCCCCAAGTTGAAGTGTGATGACATTTCAATGGACTTCATCACAGGACTACCCAGAGCTCAGGGTGGTTATGATGTTATCTGGGTAGTGGTGGATCAGCTGAAAAAATCATCTCACTTCGTAGCAATTAAGGAGTTGGGCACGGTGAGTACCCTTGCACAGAGGTACGTAGATGAGGTGGTACATTTCCATGGATTCCCAAAGACTATCGTCTCAAATCAGGATAATCGGTTTACCTCATGAGTCTGGAGGGGATTACAACATGCTTTTGGCACCCAGAAATGCCTTAGCACTACTTTCCACCCCCAGACCGATGGGAAAACGGAGCAGACTATCTAGACGTTGGAGGACATGTTGCGAGCATGCGTTATGGATTTCAGAGGATCATGGATACGAAACATTCCTTTAGTAGAGTTCGCTTACAACAATAGATTCCACTCTACTATTGTCTTGACACCTTTTGAGGGTTTGTATGGAAGGCCATGTTCTTCAACCATTTGTTGGGCAGAGGTTGGTGAGACAGGTGCGCTTGGGCCAGAGGTAGTGCAGAGCACCACCGAGAATTTCTAGCTTGTATGTGAGAGGATGAAAGGGGCTCAAGGACGACAGAAGTATTATTCTGATCGTCGGAGGAGGCCCTTGGAGTTTGAGGTGGGAGATCATGTGTTCTTGAAGGTTTCCCCTCGACGGGGGCAGTGGAGGTTCTGGAAAGGGAGAAATCTCTAACCTAGGTTCGCCGGACCTTTTGAGGTTTTGAGGTGAGTAGGTGAGGTGCAATATCAGCTGGCCCTGCCACCTCAATTGGAGAAAGTTCATGATGTCTTCCATGTCTCCCAGCTTGGTCAGTACTTACACAATGACTCCCACATTATCGACTGGGGGAGTTATATATGGGAGACGACGCGACCTTCGAGGAGCGACCATTCAGGATCGAGGATCGTAAAGAGAAGGTGCTTCGTGGACGAACCATTCCATTGGTTCGTGTGTTGTAGAGGCATGGAGGCCTCGAGGAGAGCACTTGGGAGCAGGAGACCCAGATGCACGCTCAGTACCCGGAGTTGTTTTGACTTTTTTTCCCTTGTTCTTCTGAGCTCTGTGTTGATGTTGTACTCTATACCTTTGATATATGGAATGCATGTCTTTTCAGTTGTGAGACCTTTTGTTTCCTTGTTCCCTGGTAATGAGTAACATGTCCGGATGTGTGGGGAAACGAGGAAAAACCTGATCCTTAATCAAGATGCATTAATGCAGATGTGATTGAATCCGTGTGGGAGAGTTAGTGCCGCCTAAAGCGGATAATATCTCGACATAGGAGAAGGAATTATTCACCAAACCACATGTTCGGGCAGTGTTGGTTGTGTGGTGTTGGGGGTACTGTGAGTTGAAAAATCCTAATATATGAAAGTGGGAAGACCCAATTCTTAATAGAGATACATTAATGAGGATTCCATTGAACTCGTGCAGGCGAGTCAGTGCCGCCTAAAGTGGATAATATCTCAACATAGGAGAAGGAAGTCCTAACACATATGATTAGGGTTGTTGGTTGGGTTTCTGTTATAACGAGAACCCTAATAGGTATCTTGTTGGGTTTCCTCTGGGTTGGTATTTGAATTCTCGGAGACGAGAATGTTTTAAGAGGTATTTGATGTAATGGCCCGGACCTCTCCGGCCCATTCCTTTGTCAAAAAGAAGGTCAAGATGTGTTATGGAGGGTAAAATGGACTTTTCCCACACATTCCAGAATTTTGAAACTACACGCCGTGTAGTTTGAGTACACGCCACGTACCCCCTTTCCGGGTATACCCCGTGTTGCAGAGCCGTGTCCTTGCCGTGTGCAATAAATGGATACACGCCGTGTGTCCAGTTCTACACGTCGTGTAGTCCTTCCCGGCGTACGTGTTACCAGTCAACGGCTGTGTACCATGTTAGAGTCACGTCCTTGTCGTGTGCAATAAATGGATACACGCCGTGTTTCCAGACTACACGCCGTGTAGTCTTTCCCCGCGTATGCATTACCCTCAAACCGTGTGTTGACTAGTCAACGGCCGCGGAGCTGTGTTTGAAGCCGCGTGGAGACCATGTAAAATAACCGAGTACACGCCGTGTACCATAAAGTAAACGCCATGTACTTTTCCTTTTCTCACCTATAAATGGAGGGGTCCCCTCTCCTTTCAATTCACTCCTCTCCTCCCCTTTCCTCTGAGCAGAGCTCTCCCAAGAGACTCAAAGGCTCTTTCTTCCATAACTTCTTCGTCTGATCTCTGATTTACGATCCGTCAGTGGCCACGGGATCCTAATGACGAGACGGAACTTCCGAGCATGGATCCTTTGTCTTTCCTTTGTCCTTTCCTTTTCGACTTTCACCCAAGGAGGTTTTTCCGGGACCCGACAGAAGTGACGGGCACCGACGGACTTCTTCTATGGTTGATCCGTGGGAGCGCTGTGATCAGAACCTTTTGAAGTAGGCATCTTACCATTGTCTCTCTAATTTTTGCATCATGCGGAGTGGGTGTCATCTTGTTTTCAAGAGGAACAATTGAACCATTAAATGAAAATAATAACTAGTTAAAGATCGGGATTGGGAAGTCTGCGATTGCTGTTACTTTATATCTTGTGATATTATGTTTTGAATTGAATGAGTTTCTACCAACTGAAAATCACGATCATTGGGGGCCTTTGCATGTACAATTAAATGTTTCCCTATCTTTATAGACCATTTTTTAGATGGAACTTTGTGGAGTGTGGAAATTGGTTAATCACATAAAGTTGGCTGTTTAAAATCTGGAATCCTTGTGTGATCACCCCGGTTAAACAAAAATGGAATAATGAACATGTGGGTGTTGTATTGGATACGTGGCATGTGATGGGTGAGTTTTGTGGGTTTTTGTGGATAGGGTGAGCAGTGGGGCAGCAGTTGACTTGGTTGTGGGTTGGTTTGAATGCTATGTTGGTGACGGGCAGCGGGGCTGCGATAAATGGTATTAGAGGGAAAATGATGTACGGTGCACTTTTGGTTATGGCAGTTGGCAGCGGGGCTGCAGTTATGGGTCGAATGTGAACGGACTTTGGGTTGTGAATATTAAATAAAAGTGGAAGAGTTAATGAATTTTGGGGTGGGGTAATGAAATGAAATTTGTAATCAATGGGGTTGGATGGTTGATAATAAGGTCTTGGTTGTGTTTCTTGTGTTTTCCCAACTTGATTTGCGGATGGCAGGGATACATTTTTACGAACGTTTGATGTGGTTGGTTATGGATAGTTACCCAGCAGTTAAGGAACTAATAAACTAATTCTGCTGAAACATGAAAACCTAAATGGGGTTGGGGTTTTTTGTTGTATGCATGATTCTTAGTAGCAGTGTCAAGGCACATGCTCAGTTTCTCTGTATAGAATCCATAGCTTGGGATGTGTGGTTGGTATATATGTATATATGTATCTTTTATGTTTTATCGCACCCCACCAATGTTTAGAACATAGTGCCGAACACTCCCATTTCATGGGAGAGGGTATTTTTTCCTTAGACAATAGCTCATTCCTTCTCCTTCTCCCCTAGGTTGTGATGGCTTGAGGAGACCTTACACCTAATACTCTTCGGGTAGGTTTTGATTGGGGTAGCATTAGCCCAAGACTCTTTGGGAAGGTTCTAATGTTTCCTATGAATCTTCGGGATGAGGGCCAGGTGTGTGCCGGTGGGATACATGGTTGTGAGGCCCAGGTGTGTGCGGGCAGGATACGTGGTTGTGAGTCCCAAGTTTGTGCGGGCGGGATACGTGGTTGTGAGGCTCTGGTGTGTGCAGGAGGGATACGTGGTTGTGAGGCCCAGGTGGGTGCGGGCGGGATACGTGGTTGTGAGGCCCAGGTGTGTGTGGGCGGGGAGAGTGTGGCAGCGTCAGGACGTTTTCTGTTAGGAAGAGAAGCTAATTAAAGGGAAATAGTGCTGGGTACCCAATAATTTTTTTCTTATATACTACTACCTGTTGTGATTGTGTTTTTGGTGAGTGTGGCTGGTGAGTTGGGTGGATAGAATTCCGTGCTAGGTTTCTTCTGTTTTTCTCATGGGACATTAGGATGTCTCCCCACTTTTTCACAGAATATTTAGGTTTCCCTACTGAGTATACTTGTATGCTCACCCTACGTTTACTTTCAGGTTTCCAGGAGGACTACTAGGGCCGTGCGGGACCCTACTAGTCGGACAGTTGGAGTTGTTTCTATTGTTGTACCTTTGTTTTCTTTTGGTATTGTACATCGAGATTTCTTGCACTTTTACCTTTTATAAATTGTTTAAACATGCATGTGGGCTTGGTTTGGGTTTATTTCTAAACACTTGTTTTTTTTCTTTTTTGGTGGTTGACTTTTCCTATTTCCCGATCCTAAATAATAAAAAGTGTAATGCCTCCCATATTTCTGAAAACACATACCCTTGGTGCTAGTTTCCACCCCGGGGCCTACGGGAGGTGGGACTCGGGGGTCATTATCTCCCTTTCACCATTGCCAGCTCAGGAGGGGTATCCTTGGTGGGATAGGGTCGTGACAGTGATGTTGTGCATGAATCTGGTGATTCCTGGAGAGTAATGGAAGAATTGTGAGCATTACATCATGATATGGGAGAAGATGGGGGTAGATGATATCTTTTTCATATGATGGTACAGTCATCCCTGATGCAGAATGTGGAAGAGTGCAAGTTGGGAGATCTAGAGGTGGAGGTCTGGAGAGACCGAGTTGTTTGTGGTGAAGCCCCTAATGGTTGTTCGGAGGATGACCAACACAGAATGTTTTATCATGGAAGGAGTTTTGTTCCTTTGACAATGCGTGAGATGGTTCTCTGAGAGTTCCATAGTTTTCCCTTAGTGGTACACCCTGGTGTGACAAAGATGTACTGAGCCTTGAAGAGTCAGTTTTCATGGCCTGGGCTGAAGCGTGCAGTCGTAGAGTTTGTGTCTCGATGTTTAGTCTGCCATAAGGTGAATGATAAACACCATGTTCATAGTGGTCTTCTCCAGCCATTAGATATTCCTCAGTGGAAGTGGTAGGACATCTCAATGGACTTTGTTACTAGTTTACCTCGAGCTTTGAGAGGACATGATGCTATTTCGGTGGTATTGGACTGTTTTGAAAAATCGTCCCACTTCATAGCGATCAAGGAGTCGAGCTTAGTGGATTTTTTGTCAAGGAAATATCTAAAGGAGGTGGTGAGACTTCATGGAGTCCCTAGGATGATCATTTCTGATCAAGATCCTCATTTTACCTCCAGGGTGTGTAGAGGTCTCCAACATTCTTTTGGTTCTCAACTATGCCTTAGCATTACTTTTCATCCTCTAATAAATGGTCAGACAGTGTGAACCATCCAGACTCTTGAAGACATGTTACGCTCTTGTGTTCTTGATTTCATAGGTTCATGGATGAGGCACTTACCCTTGGTGGAGTTATCTTACAATATTAGTTTTCACTCCACCAACGTTATGGCTCCGTTTGAAGCATTTTATGGCCAGCCTTGTCGTTTTCCATTGTGCTGGACTGGGGTCGGAGAGTCAGAAGTTCACATACCAGAACTAGTGTAGAATACAACAATGATGTTTCAGTTGATTCGTGAGTGGATTAAGACAGCGCAGGATAGTCAGAAATCATATGTCGATCAAAGAAAAATACCCTTAGAGTTTAATTTATTGGATCATGTGTTTCTGAAGGTGACTCCCCATCGTGGGAAGTGAAGGTTTAGACATGAAAGTAATCTTTCTCCCTAGTTTGTTGAGCCATTCGAGGAGTTAGCTCGTGTTGGAGTCGTGGCGTATTGAGTATCACTTCCCCCTCATATGAGTCGGATACATTATGTTTTCAATGCATCACATCTCCATCATTATCTTTATGACGACTCTCACATCAACTATTGTGGAGAGATCAATGTTTATGATGATGCAACCTTTGAGGAGTGACCTATGGAGATCCAAGACATCAAGGTGAAGGTGTTGCGTGTGTGTTCTATTCCTTTAGCTCGTGTACTGTGGCGACACGGTGGCTTGGAGGTGAGTACCTAGGATCGTGAGTCACCGATATTTTATCAGTACTGAGAGTTTTTTGATGTTTAACTCTTTTCATGTATCTTTGTAGATGATGTGGTTATGAAACATTCATGTTTATGAGATGGCTCCTTTTGTTGATTTTTGGAATTGCTCTCTTTTGAGAGGTATCTCGAGGGGTGGTTGTTCAGACCCTATTTTGTTTTTTTACTTTAGGTGGGTTTTGGATTCTTGAGGACGAGAATGTTTTTTTAGGTATCTGTTGTAATGTCTCGGATCTCTCCAGACTATTACTTTGTGAAAACGTGGTGTTAGAGGTGTTCTGGGAGGTTAAGGTGACTTTGGGTGAAATTGTGTGGACTCTTAAGGGAAACTAAAGAGCTATATCTTTTACGTGGGAGGCGCACAGTTTGTCTAAACTGTGTGGCCAAACCGTGTGAGGTTGGTGTTGGAGGTAGTGGCTATCGCACGGTTTGTGTACGGTTTGTCTAACCATGCAGCCTAACTATGTGAGGAGGGTTTGACGAGGCAATAGCGACTGCATGGTTAGCGCGGGGTTTATCTAACCATGCGAGCACTTAAATTAGATATTGAAATTGTGGATCTAACTCGTTTTGCCTCTAAACAGTTCGTTTCAGCCCCTAAGAGGCCATAACATGGGATTAACCTTCCATGATGGTAGGAGAACCTATCCCAAGCATTTTTGATGTGATCTGAAGGCTTCTCTTGGAGAATAGAAGCCGATTTCTTGATGTGTGTGATCGTTCTTGTTTGGTTTAATTGATCTACTTAGATATACTCCTCCTCTTCTCTCATTTTCCTAGATCTATTCTCATTATGGGTAGATCTAAGTGCGTGGATGTCAAATATGATGATCTTTGGCCTTGATCTTACTTTGAGGACAGATCTATGGTGGGGTTATGTTGAATCGACCCGTGTTTCATGAGCGTTCTTTGACCGTTGTGGTTTCATCAAAAACCATTGAGGTAGGGGATTCATTGGTTCTCTTTCTTTTTGTGAAACTGTAATGTTAGCATGTTTTATCCCCCTGGATGACAATGGAATTGACATAATAAATATTTTGAACGGGATAATGAAAATTTATTGATCGTATGTTGTTGACTCTTGTTTTGATAGATTGTGTTATATATGTTCTTGCTTTGCGTAGCTATTGTTCTTGATGGAAATCGGCAAAGAACATAAACTGAGATTACTTGATAATTGTATTGACAAATATAAAGAGGCATGATAATGAATTTTGTTCTTGTGGTAATTTGATGTTAATCAAAATGGCATAGTAATCATGTTTAATCATTTGTGATAGCTAACTGGTTAGGTTACCGATTTTGGAACCAATGGATTATAAATCTGCTAATTCAAGATGGTTTAATGACTTGATTGTTTGATAATTTCTTGAAGGGTTCTGAGTTACCCTCTTCATTGTTAAATGGCCAAGAGTACAATTGATGTGATGTTTTATTTCCTGATGCTTGTGTTGTGATGTGATCGGGGATGGTTGTTGTAATATGTTGGGGAATAGAGGCCTTTTGGTTGTGGTAGCGGATTATGCCTAGATTGGAGAGATGCATTGGATTATGCATATGGGTGTTTGAGAGGACACTAGGGATGATGGAATGGGATGGATGTGATTTTTGGATGCTTGGTGTTTTTGAATGGTTGATTATCTGCTTTACTTTTCCCCAATGCTCAAGGTAGCTAGTCTTGCTTACCCTTCTTCCGAAAGAGGCAAAGACACGCGGGGTATGCCAGATGATTTCCGTGTTTAGCTTCTCAAGGGAGAATGGGTCTATGCTCTTTCTATAGGAGGCAAAGACTCGACATGTAGTATATCTACTGAATGTTTTGACCCCCATTGTGTTAGTAGATAGAATGATTTTCTAGAATTCCTGGGAATATGGGAAAGTGTTTCTATAATGAATGTTTGATTAAATGGTGTTAACCCATGGGATTGGAGTTCGGAGAAACATAATGATGAGGTTGTAATATTTTGAAGGAACAATTGACTTTGGTGTGATAATAAAAAAAATTTAATGTGGAGTTGTTCATGGTTAATTAATGTTTAAATCATTAATTAACGTGCAGTGGAATTGATAAAAAGGGAATGAACTAATCTAATATATTTCCTTAAATGTTTGTATTCTTATAGGATACCTAGTCTTAGAAGTGGCAGCCTGGAGTCTGAGACATGTTAGCTACAGTTGTTTCTAATACTAGGTTATGCCCATAGTGTGGTTGTGAGTTATAGTATATTCTTTATTTTTTGTGTTTATTTACGCTACTCCACCTTGTCAGAAAGGGAAACTGACACCTCAGGGATTCTGAGCCATGTGGGGTGTTTTCCCCAACATTCAGCTGGGAGGATAAATGGCTGACTACCCCCTTTGGCCCCACTCTCTTCTCTTGGTATATACTTGGGTCGTTAGGCACAACAGTTAGTTTTCCCCATATATGTGTGTAGAGGGCTGTAATGGCTTGTGGTTATACACACACATATATTCTTGATATTTTATCACATGGACTACTATATGTGTAATGTGTATAGGATGTGATGTCTTGAAGATCCTTACTCAGCATATGGGCTGTAATGGCTTGAGATATAATACCTGACATATCATACATGTTATGCGAGCTTTGGTGGCTCCCGGAAACTACCTGGTTACTTTTGGTTGTGAGGATGGTGTGGTGCTTCACCCAGGTGTCTGCATGCAATCCTGTGTGGTGCATGAGGTTAAGATTGGGGTTCTTCACCCAGGAGTATGTGGGAAAACCTTTTTGGAGAGAGATGCTTAGGATGTGCGACATTGGGAAAAAACAAAAAACTAGTGGGGAAGTAGTAGAAGGGTACCATTGATATTCTTTATTATATGCTATACTCTTGTATGCGTCACACGGTGAGTGTAGCCATGGTGAGGTTGGGAACTTAGTATACCTGTTTAGGTGATGAGTTAGTTTCACTTTTTGTTCATTGGGCTTTAGCAGGCTTTCTTTACTTTTTCACGAGAGGCATTGGGGAGGATCATACTGAGTATACTGTTATACACACCCTACGTATATATAAACTGTTTTTCAGGTCACTAGGAGAAGGTTGTAGATCAAGCAGGGTTCTATTAGCTTGTGGGTGCAAGAGCTGTTCGGGCTTCTGGTTGCTGATCTTTTTACTATCTTTTGGGTACTTGTATTTTTTCACTTTTTAGATGTAGAACTTTTTCATGACATTACATTTGTACACTTGGGTTTCTTTTACTTTTTTAGTTCTGAGTTTGAGTTGGTTGGTGTATATCTTAGATCTCTCTTCCTCATGTGTTCTTTTATAGGGTAATGCCTCCCATTTGTGTGTTTATTATACCCATAGTGCTAGTCTCCAACCCAAGGCCTACTGGAGACGGGACTCAGGGGTCATTATCTCCCTTTTAAAATTACCAACCTAGGATGGATACACTTTGTAGGGAGGGGTTGTGAAATTGTTGAATTACACTTGCATCAAGAAAATGAGAATATCAAATAGGCTTCACATTTAGAGCATGCACATAATCAGATGATAGAAGTGTTAGAGATAATCTAATGGTCATCTGATCTAGGTGATTTGAGTGGATGTCGTATGATGCATCCGGCTAATTTTTGAACTAAAGTCCACAAAATCAAGAGGGCTTTTATGAAAGTTTCAGATATAGTAGCTCAAGATCCACCTCATCTTGCCAGTCTGGGGACTCTTTTAATCCAACCCTCTGGTTCAACCAACATGTTTTGAGGAGTTGAGCCGGAAAAACATGAACAACAACAGTCCACCGGATTGGGGAATTTTTTTAAATTCTCAATCTTATTATCAGCGAAAGTCATTCTTCTCTCGATAAGGGAAGAATCCACAATATGAACACATGCTCGAAATATCAGGATATTCCCTCAAAATTACGGTTCATCAAGAAGTCCCTTAGGGATCAACCAAACCAATGGCAATGTCTCATAAAGGGAATGGAGAAATACAGTACACATATGAAATGACATAAGGGCTCCAATACGTTATGCATTGATAAATGTCATCAATGTTGTTGTCACTAATTCCCCAGAACATGAGGCTCACTCAGTGGAATCAGATGAAGATGTTCATGTTCAAGAAGATATACACACAGAAACGAATGAAGGAGGTGTGTGTACCAGCAGACAGAGGGTTTCCCAGGGGCAAGACATTCATTTGGGTAATTCACTTCCATACTCCAAAAATGCACATTCCATGGAAAATGGAAAAATTCAGGTTATTTTCCGCCGTACCTCTAGAGAAGGCCAATCACTCTCATTAGAGAAAAGTTGCCACAATAAGAAGACGAAATGAAGGAATAAACGAGGTTAAATGTAGAACTACTTAAAGGTTATCTTCCTCATAAGCATGTTGGAGTCAATTAATCAAGAAAATTTGTTACAACTACTGGGATATATCATGAATATCTCCCTTTACATGTACACCCTCACAGGTCTAATCCTATGGGTCATACGCGATAACAACTGGAAATACTACCATCAGTGATAGTACTGGTCACCACACCCATCCAAACTCCAGTTATTTCACTTGTTCAGGTCCAATCTCAACCATATGTTTCTCAAAAAATAATTACTACCATTGATTCATTAACAGATCCGTTGGAATCTATGGAAGGAAAACATGCACAAGTTCAACCAGAAAAGGGAGCATACCCTGAATGGTGGGATGAAATATCTCCCCCATCAAATTTTGTGAATACCACATTCCCAATTTTTAATGGTTCGGGAGATCCAAAACAATACTTAAAACATTTTGTTTCTCATTGTGATCCGTTTATGAAAACACCTAAACCATAAGAAGATGTTATGATCAGGTGTTTTTTTCTGTCATTACATAGACCTGCTATTGTCTAGTATACAATTTTTCAATCTCAGTCAATTACATGGTGGGAAGATCTCCTTCAAAGTCTCCTTCTTCAATTTAGCTCAACGTTTCAAAAGACGACAATTGTTTATCTTACCAATTGTAAGAAAAGGAAAAATTAATGAGTTTCAAATTTCTTTTCTCACCGGATGGGATTAACATATTCCTTAAGTTTAGAACTCCCTCAAAAAGAATGTTTTCCAATATGTGTGGAAAATCTGCGTGATGAATTACGCACACCATTGATCCCTGTGAAATACACAGCAAGGTTTCAAGATCTTACTTCAATTGCTCAGCAGATAGAATATTATATTACAAAGATTAAGGCTAAAAATCGTGTAATTCCATCAGTTCCAGGAATGACTATAGGTAAAGAAGAGACTGCCATAGTTACACTTAAACAATCACCTGTACATGCATCCACTTTAAAACCTTCATCATATCGAAGGGATCCACCTCCCCAGCCTCAATAACAATAGCCTCTTTGTCAAGATGATCAAAGAGATAAAAGGCAGAAATAGATTGAAGATTGAAAAAAATGTTTATTCTTTCCAAAAAGAACAAGTTCTTGGCTACTTCATCTTGGCTCTAGGTAACAATTTGGTTCAGTTGCAAAGGCCCAAAATCCCATACAAGGAATGAGATGAAGACCTCCCCCACTATTTCCTATTTCATCAGATGTTGGGGAATACCATTCAGGAGTGTTTTGTCATCAAAGACGTCATGAAAAAAATGTTTGACTCTGGAAAAATAAAACTGAAAGGTTCTTCATCCCATGTAGCATGTGTCACTGCTACTGATCTAGAGGAAGAAGGTGAATGGAACGAAGTCAAAATTAAAAATTTCCAAACATATGATAATTGGATGGTCACAAAAATGATCCACCGAACTCAAGACATTTTACAAACACAATAGAATCAACCAATTGTGTCTTCTTCTATGAATTCCACAGAAACACCCCCTTCATTAGAAGGAAAATTCTCAATGAAGCAACGTAATTTGAAGAAATAAGAGAAGTCATAAGAAGACGATCTCATGTGAAAGCTTATGTTGTATTTTACTCTGACATATTTCATGCCAACTGCTTCAAAAGCACGGGCACCTCCCCACCAAACGGCACAACCTGAATTGGTTAATCGAGCAGAATATTCATCAGATGAAGAATTGATCTTTGGATCTATTAACGTGATTCATTTAATAGATACTTATGCCAATTCCAGTTTCGATTATGATGATCCTAAGTTCCCTGCAACTAACAGAGGATTTAGAGGGAGAGATAGAGGTCTATGGTACAGGAGAAGACGTGGATTTTCCAGAAGATACAATTTCAATCCTACCCCTTCTAGAACTGTATATGCTGCTTAAACTCGTGGAAATCCCCTCAGAGGTCTTAGTGAGAATAAGAATGTTCTTCTACACATGGTAGATTCATTCCTGACACAATTATTTTGGAAGACCGGTTTGAGGTCACCCCTTCTTCCTCTCAGCAAATAGTTAGACCTACTCAGTCTAATCTCCTAAAGTCTGGATTGTTTCCTACTCCTACCCCGATATGGGATGCATCTACTGCCAAACCATAAACTTCCAAGGCACCAACAAAACCACATTTTCTTGATGGGAAATGCAGACATTTGGACCAAAAGTATGATGTCATGAAACATTTGGCCCATGTAGCGGCCATGTTATCAATTCTGGATTCCTTGAATCTATAAATAGACCTTTGCGAGTTTCTTATTAATGCTTTGTCAAGTCCTCATTATTTCAAAAATAAAATTGTTGCGGCTGAGGTTAGCCATAGAGATAATGATCATGCATAATTCCATACAGTGCAATCTTTTACAGGGGAAGATGAAGATGATGTTGTACATGGACATATCAGACCTTTGTATCTATCTTGCAATGTCAATGATATAGAAATCCGACGAGCTTTCGTTGACAATGGCTCAGGAGCCAATCTCATTACTATTCGTACACTTCATCGATTGGTCCTCACAAAATCTGAGTTATCTCAATCTACTCTGATGTTGTAAGGATACAATGAGAATGAACAAGAACCCTGGGGAAAAATTACACTTAGAATTCAGTTTGGAGACCTTGTATCTAATTCAAATTTCATGGTTGTTCGTGAGGACACAACCATCAAAATTTTTCTTAGAGGACCTTGTCTACATCAACATGTGGTCGTGCCTTCCCCATACCTTCAATGTCTCAAATATTGTATCAGTGGTCAAATTGGGACATTGAATGGTGACAATTCCCCATTCAAAATAGGTGAATCTCAATACATTGAGGTAGAATATTATCACATGGAGGGAAAGGAAAAATCCAGGAAAAAGAAGGTTACCAAAATTAATGCTCCAAGTGGTTTGGAAATGATTCCAGTAAACCCATTCATACAATTGAGTACATATTATGTGTTACCTATCATTCAAATTGAAAGGATATACCTAAATCCAAAAACTCTAATAGAAGCCTCCATAATGTCAGCTACGGGAATCGAGCCAGACAGCATGGGAGAAATTTTGGATTCACCACGTAATGATGAAATAATAGATGGAGATGTCTTAATTTTATCTGCTAAAGTCCAGAAATTCTATACTTCATCAACCAGATAAGGAAAAATTATAGCAATACAAGAGGAAAATAATGATGTAGATTCTCTATCCATCATCCCCTCTCTATCACCCCAGAAAGACCCTTTGTCATCAATAGGTTAGAAATAGCAGGCGCTTCTCTAAGATGTTCAAAAAAATTCTTCTCTTCTTAACATGGATAATCTGATTCGTCATCTACTATGCTAGTTGAATCAGAAGAACTAACATATATTGAAGAAGAATAAGAAGATCTCATAGATTCTCTTCTATCATTTGAAGAGTGTATATCTACCACTGTGGATGAACAAGAGAAATAAATCCGGGTACAAAATAAGATCCACACCCATCTTTTATTAGTGCCACCATGACTCCTAAATAGCAAGAAATGTATACATCATTTCTAAAGAAAAATCGAGATGTATTTTCTTAGAATTATACAAAAATTCCAGGTCTTGATCTCGATGATTCCACTCATCATTTGCGTTTTCCAGAAAAACATCGAGGATTCAAGAAAGCAGTAAGAAGAACACACCCAACTTATTCTTCCATAATTGAAGTTGAAGTTGATAAGATTATCAAGGATTACATAGTCATAGAAGTTCAATAACCCAAATGGTTGGCCAATATTGTCCCTGTGAAAAAGAGGAATGGTCAAATTAGATTTTTCATTGACTTCAGAGATCTTAATGGGCATTTTCCCAAGGGTGATTTCCCAGTTCCAATCAGAAAACTCTTAATTGATGCAACAGCTCGTTACGAAGCTCTTTCCTTCAGGGATGGTTATTCTAGGTACAATCAAATATGAATGGCCCTAGAAGATGAATATTCTATATCCTTCAGAGCTCCTCATGGTGTGTTTTTCTATCGGGTAATGCCCCTTGGCCTGAAGAATACAGGAGCAACATATCAACGTGCCATGCACCATATAATCCAACCCTTTTAGGGAAATTTGGTGAATGTTATGTGGATGATTTAGTGGTTAAATCCATACAATGTTCTAATCACTTGGATTATTTTGAAATCATATTCAACAAACTTTGAAAACACAATTTGAAGATGATCCCCTTGAAATGTGCTTCCGGAGTAACCTCAAGAAAATTTATTGTCTTTGTTGTACACCATCGTGGTATCAATATTAATCCCGAGAAGAAAAAATCAATCCTCGGTGTGTCACCTCCTAGAATTTTGAATGATTTAAAAGGAGATCAAAGAGACCTAGCCTATATTCAGTGATTCATTGGCAATTTTGAAGGTATGTGTTTACCCTTCATCAAATTAATAAAGAATGGAGTCACCTACCAGTTGACTGAAGAATGTCAAGAAGAATTCGATATCCTCAAGAAAAATCTCTTGTATCCACCGATATTAATTCCACCTATTAAAGGAAGACCGCTTATTCATTATGTGACTGCTTTAGAGAGATCATTGGGTGCCTTCCTTTCCCAAAAGAATGATGCTCAGAATGAAAACAGCCATTACTATCTTAGTCGGACTATGCATGAGGCATAGACACAATATTCAAGTATTGAAAAGTTCTACCTATCATTAATCTTTACAGTTCATAAATTGAGACACTACCTGCAACATCATGAGGTCCTATTGGTATCGCGTAATAACCTGCTCAAATTTATCCTTAGTCATCCAATCCTTACAGGATGTCTGGAATGTTTGGCAGTTATTTTGCAGCAGTTTGATATCTACTATGTGTCTCAAAAGGCAATAAAGGTCCAAGAACTGGCCAATTTCCTTGCTGAACACCCATCTATAGAATATACAACATTAAATATTAAACTTCTGGAAGACTATATCATCTCAATTCATGATAATACTCAAACATGAGAAATGTACTTTGATGGTGCCTCCAGAAGTCCGACAGGGAAGAAAATGGAAGATCTTAAATTCAAAAAAGTTGGGTTAGGAATCGTGCTTATTTACCCAAAAAAGGTAGTGCTACCTTATTCCTTCTTGTTGTTAGAAGGTCGTACAAACAATGAAGAAGAATATCAAGCTCTTATTGCAGGCTTGGAATTGGCGCTTCCGGAACTGGTGAATCACTTGAAGGTAAAAGGTTATTCAGAATTGGTAATAAAACAAATAAATGAGTATTATACCAACATAAAGGAAGAGTTAACTCATTTGTGTGATTACGTCAGAGATTTAATGGCGGAATTTCCTTCGCAACCGTCATATTTTCATTTCCTGCGATCAAAAAATTCCCATGCTGATGCAGTGGATAATCTAGACACAACCCTGGAAGATCCAAACCGGGACAAAACAATCATCAGTATTGACCATTTTCGTGTAGTTTCACCTTTTTTTCAAATCATAATAGAGGAAATCAATGGAATCAGCCCCATTTCTGAACCATATGGTCATACTACAGGATGAATGACACTTATCATGGAATACCTTCCTAATGGAACACTCCCACCTGACAGAGACAAGAAAGAACAAGTCCGAAGAAGTGTGGTAAAATTTTCTTTTTATGATAGCCCAGATCACAAAACAAATCTCTACAAGTGAGGTTTTTATTGAATTCTATTCATATGTATTAATGATAAAGAAAAAATGGTTGTATTGAGTGAAGTTCATGCAGGACTTTGTGGTGCCCCCAGTCTGGACATAGACATTCCGGTCAAATTTGAAGTCTTGGATACTTCTGGACTTCAATGATGCAAGATTTTGTGGATTTCACTATGATGATTCATTCTTTCCATGTATGTTCCATCTTTATTTATCAAGCCCCAGATTTTCTTCATATAGTTAAATACTCATGGCCATTTTCCACATGGGGAATGGATGTAGAAGGACCTCATCCTCCAGCTACAACTAAGAAATTTACGTATATTCTAAATGATACTAACTTCTTTTCCAAATGGGAAGAGGCAATACCTCTAAAAAAGTTAGTTCTAAAATTAATGTTCGCTTTGTCAGTTCTTACATCATTACCATATTTGGTGTCCCTCATACCATATTGACGGACAATGGAACCAACTTCTATTCATCATTGGTGATGATGTTGCATCAAGAATACAACATTAAATTCATCCATTCATCTAGGTATCATGAAGCAGCCATAGGAAAAATAGAGTCTTTCAATAAGACTCTTTCAAACATTCTAAAAAAGATGGTAGATAAAGTTAAGAAATCACGGCCTGATAAGCTTTTTCATGCTTTATGGGATTATCGGACCACCACCCGCACTACTACGCAGTCAACTACATATTCATTGGTATATGGAACAAAAGAATTATTTCCCATTGATGTTAAATTACCTTCGCTGAAAGTATCCATTTTTGATCAGTCATCCACATATGAGAAATCTCATAAGTGATTTGATGAATTAGAATGATTAGATGAAAAAGGATTGTGCACCCTGCACAACTTGGCAGTCTATCAAAATCGAATAGAATGACATTTCAATAAAAAAGTTCGTCTTCGTTAATTAAATTATGTAGAATTGGTATTGGTTGTCAGAACTCCATTGATACGAGGAATGAAACCTCTAAATATTGAGACAACATGGGAAGGACCATACTCAATACATAGGGTCTACTCCAATGGAGCTTATTCATTAATCTCAGTGGATGGAGAACTCATTACAACTCCTACAAATGCAAGATTCATGAAGAAGTATTTTGTGTAACACAAATGCACCCTTTTGTCCTTGCTGTAAGACATTAAACTCCGTAGCCTCCTCTATCGACCAACATGACATTAAACTATGTCCCATGCATCATCTAACATGACATTAAACTGTGCATCATCCAACATGACGTTAAACTGGGCATCGTACAACATGACATTAAACAGTGTATCGTTCTGCGTGATGTTAAACTATAAAATAACCCTTATACATCCTACATGATCTTAAACTGTACATGTTAGTCCTACATGTCGTTTAAACTGTGAAAAAGTACCTTAATAAATCCTATGTGACGTTAAACTGTGCACAAGTCTTGCAAGGCGTTAAACTGCACAACAATACATCCTAGAAACATGACACTAAATTGTACATAACCCTTTTTCTTATATGACGTTAAACTATGAATCATTGGGGTTGTTGGTACCTCTTGTTTCTCACACCGAGCATGACTCACGTGAGATTAGAGTAAGCTTCAACCATAACATCCTCTCTGGGCCGCTAACCACGCATAAGTCCCAATGCCATCTTCAGGTTGTTGTACTCAAGTACAACTCGATCACAAATTCATTCTCAATCAAACTATGCGGACATTGATCCTTTCCTTCTAGGATGGGTATGTAGGCAACCTCCCGAGGTTCAAGCCGAAAACCAATATCTTCATGTTAGTTCACCTACATCTCATACGATGTGGATCGATGAAGCCCCCCAAAACCAATATCTGTATTTTGGTTCAACGTTTCCCTTGATATATGACGTTAAACTATACAGTACCCCATTGCCATTTCTGCAAGAAATTAAACTACATATCAATACGTCCTCGCAACATGACGCTAAACTATGCAGCACCGGTCCATGCATATGACTTTAAACTATTCACACTTTTTCCTGTATGACAATAAACTACAGCAGCCTCTAGCACCCTCACTTGAGAGGGAGTCATTATTGACATCGATCTCCAATCATGTAATATTCCAAGGACTAAGTGCATACATGGGAATACCCGAACCTTTAATAATGGGTGCAACCATCATTAATCTAATGTCCCCTTTCATCCTTCACATGTACGAACCAAATATGTACAATGGATATTTCAAGAACTATGTAAGGCTTGATTCCTATCCCTATGGGATAAGTAGGAACATTCGAGTATCCCTCGAATAAACCCTAAAGTCTTTGGGCCTAAGCCCAAACTCTACATTCATTCCCTTGGTTGAAAAGTCCCCCTGCGGCCACATGAATGTGGTATGAAAACCCAGGTCTTTATTCACATCAGGTTTATTACAAAAACAGAATGTTTCTCCCTAATTATGGTCTGAGCTCTAGGACCCTAAACTAATATCTCCTACACTCTCATCCCACATGACGTTAAACTGTATTTCAAGAACTACGTATGACTTTTTTCTCATCCTAATGAGATATGTAGTGAAGTCCAACATCTCTATTCAGAACCCAGCCACATCATGATTATCATCCGAATTGGCCTATGTATCTCCTTCATGAATTTGAAAATACCCATTTTCATGTGACATGCTCTAAAAATTAAATACTTCCAGACCTCCATAACCATTTTCTTGACTTCTGGTCACAAAATTTCTGATACCCAAGAATTATTTGACTGATCATGCAGTACGGGCCCTTAGGTGGCCTTGCATAAATAGTCTACATTATGGACGTGTCTACCAAAAGATGCTATTATTTGACTATGCAGATAATTCCCTTTAGTTTCCCTTCATAATTCAAACCCCCTAATGGGTTTTTCAAATAGTGGTAACTTCATTCTTGTGGGGAAAACCTCTTTTGTCCTTATTGGTCTTAACGACGATATGTAGGGATCCAAAAAAACATCTAGCCTTAACATATTTGTCACATATTCATTTTCATGATCTGAATTTATTCATGTATATGGTTTATATTTCCCTTCCCTTTGTTTTTGTCAGACCTTCTCATGAGTGACATTCATCCAATTCATTGACAATCTTGATTGGGAATATCCTCTCAATATTCATGTAACTCTCTCCATACAGTAGAATCTATGCTTTGGGAAATTTGAATCTCCATAAACTTTAACTGGCTTTGAGAAATAGAAAATTAAAATTTCTAAGAGTTATTTTACCTGACCATGCATCACGTTCCCTTAGGCGGCCTTGCATAAATAGTCTACATAACTGAACTTTCAGCCAAAAGATTCTATTATTTGACTATACAACCAATGACTTTATGTGGCCCTGTATAATTCAACCCCCTAATATGTTTGTCAAATAGTGGTAACTTCACTCTTAGGAAATAATTCCTCTAATACTTTTTAGACCTTTTTTCATATCATTCATCAGATTCAAAATTTCTTAAGTCATAGTTTACATGTTTTCCCCGATACATGATTGTGGTAATATTTTTTCAAACAAATTATCAAGGAATTGTGTTAATATTAATTCATTCTGTCAAATCTATTGGACCTTAAATATTAGACTTTTTATGTCCGACATGAATGACTTTAAACTGCCAACAAGAGAGAGGGTACTAATTAAATTGATAACTTGTAAAAGGAAATATGAACAAAATTCGAGTACCAACTCACTGAAAAAACATTTTGTATGATTTAGGCAATATTTAGTAACAAAAAGATGTAATGTTTTTGGGTTTTTTGTATAATCCAAAAACAAATCAAACTATGCTTACTAGGCCCATTGGATTAGGTAAAAAATAATAATTAAAGTAGATAGCAAGAGAATCAAGGTACAAATTATTGAAGATGAAATGTCTTTTTCATTGATGCACTTGATTAGAAGAACATCCACAGATTGAAGTATCTTCTCTTTTTCAAGAATTACAAGAGGCTTTTAGAAAAACATTCCTTTTGATTTATGGCATCCCGAGATTCATCAGCAGCCACTTGAAGTTCATTCAATTGACCAACTTCACTCTTTTTATCTTGATAGATTTCTTTCTTGGCATCTATTATTGCTTTCATACCATCCATTTGGACTCCATATAATTAATTGTAAAGCTGGTCAAGTTCCCCAGTAATGGCATCTAGCTGTTGCTGAAGGTGAATCTGATGGAAAATGTTCCCCATGATCTTATGCTTTAGCTCCTTCAGCATTGCAGCATGATTTTCCTCACATCGGGACACTGTAGCCTCGAATTCGCCGAAATTCGTCAGCAGCATCGCACTGGTAAGATCATGACAGAACATTTTCTCCTACTCCCTCCTTAATATTACTTGTTTCACCGTGATATAGATCTCTTAATGTACAAAACCGCCAAGTCCCAACATGAAAAAAAAGGATCACAGTCGTGGGATCTTCGAAGAAAGCTCTTCAAGAGGCACTTAAAATATGATATTTCATATATTATGTCATGCCTTGAGACGTGAGAATTGGAGCGCCTTTTTCACCTCTGGGTCTGATTCAGCATCGCAATCACATGGGTGAATATAGTTCGGGATTAATGCTCTTAAGGATGTTCCATGTTCATCTCCTTCCCCCCTGACCCTTGGTACTTCACTTTCTTCTCCCATTTGGACTGAGGCTCAGGCTTCACCACCATATCTAGCAACTGAAGTTGATGAAACTACATTGTCAATTGAAATATTTTGTTAGTTTCAAAGGATAAAAAAAGATGATTAGTTGTCTTGCAAATTATGTACAGCCACAAATATTATCATCTTTTACCCAATGGTATATAAACAGCATGAGAAGGCTCCTCCTTGTATTTCCTAGCTTCAACAGGATTTTTAGGATGTCTTTCAGGAATCTCTCCGGTGTTAAGCTCCATTTGAGATATCATCTCTGTAATAATAGAGTTGTATCTACCCCCTTCAGGCATCGGCAGATCAACAGCTTGCTCATATAGAACTACACATTTCAACCATTCATGGTCAGAGATGTAATAAAAAAATCCTAACAGGATGAAGGATACCACTCACGTCCGAAATCTTCTAAATTACATTGTAATTTAACTTGATCTAAAATTTCATCAAAAGATGCGCTATGTTTCATCATTTCATCTAGTGATATCCCAGATTCCTGGTTAGTATCAACAGTGGGAGCATTTGACATGTCTTCTTGGAGACCATCCTCCTGTGACCACTGACCCTGGATAGCTTCCTTAGATAATATTGTGGAGTCAGTTGCAGTAGTCGCCAAATTTTCTTGTGTAGGTTCATATCTCCTTGCAGCAGAAACATGAGCAGTAATGGAAATAGACGATGGCTCTTCTTTTCTCATCATTTCTTCAAGAGCAGCATGGTCAGCATTAATTTGCGATAGTTCACTAGCACCCTCTGTCGTCTTCAGAGTAGGGTCAATCCTCTCCCTAAAATGGGAAATCTAAGAAGCCCCTACAATCCCAAGACGTATGAGAAATATTTTCATGAGTTAGGATTCATGACTATCTGAAGGACTAACCACTATTAATGAACCATCTAGCTGTGGAATTTTTCCTTTGATGCCATTTCTTTTTTGACTTTTTGTATGTGATGACATTGTCACCTATAAATATAGGTATTGAAGAGTGAAAATCCCTGTCTAACTTCTCATCCATGGCCTGCTGGCCTAGAGATATCTCACCTGGCTCATGAGGAGATCCAATGACTCTAAGAGCAGTGTCGCCAAAGCTGTACTATGGTGAAGGGATCTCAGTAGTTCCTTCCTTAACAAGATGAAGAATGAAGAAATTAATTTCCTTGAGTAACAAATATTTGACTAAAATAAAGTTACTAAGAAAGTAAGGAAAAAAATTATATCTTTAGGAGTGACATAATTATTCCACTCCTTGTCTACTGAAGCACCAATTCCCTCAGTGGTGACACGATCAATCATTTCCTTAACCCTCTTGGTGATAGGAATGGAATCATCAGTGTAATATATGAGCATTTCCAGCTCTCTGATGCAAGCCCTCACTTAATCGGGGTTATCCTCGAAGCGGATATCAGCAGAAGCCCAGAGATCCCCCACTCCGGGGATATATAGTATTTCAGCTAAGTCCATCTAGGAAGTATCAACATCACAATATAAACACCACCATGTTTGGACAGCCTCTAGTCGTAAATTTACAGAATGTGTAGCAGAAGGCCGCAAGGAGGGTCCTACAATATGGGACTTCACAACTTCTTCCCAGTTCCTGCAATCATAGATAATGGATAAGAAAATGAAACACCATTCTATATAAAATAATGGAGACTAAATTTCCCTAATGATATAACTCACCATGATTCGATGTAGTAGGTCTCTTGAATCTTGCAGGAGGATTATATCTGGAATGAGGCCATTTTGACATATGTCATGCCTCATCATCACCATCATGGGAATCCGGTAAATCAGCACTGGGTGAAGAACCCGGTGAATCAGCTGCGGGTGAGGATGATTCACCTTCCATATGAAAGGTTTCCTTCTAGAAACTTCTCTTTTTACTCCCCACCCATGGGACATGAATATTCAATATCCTTGCAGGGTATGATGCTTCCCATTTCTTAGCATACCATTTAGTCAATTGACTCACTGCTCCAGCAACTGGTAAATCGAACACTTCACTGGTCTTCTCCATAGCTGTCCGCAACCATAGTTGTTACGCAACCATTGAATGATGCTCTGACCTGACATTCACAGGAGGGGATACACCAATCTACTACAGACATTTGAATTTGCGTAAAAATCAATATGGAGCATAGGCCTCACATATAATCTCTCCTTCAATTCTGATGGCCAATACACCATCTCTACAAGATATCATATATGGAAACTATTCTAGGCTAGTTGTTCCATCATCAAAAATCCTCCCGGTTGGTGGGATTCTTAAGGAATGAAATGAAATTCAGTGAAACATTCTCAGCCTCACCTTCAGATCATAAGAATTGAGGGACAATATAGAAATTCTAGAAAATGCATGCACCGATGGCCTAAAAGAACTTCTAGGAACTTGTACTTCGCTCTGTACAGCATATGTCATAAAGTGAGTGGAGATCCATCCCCACAAAACATGGAATGGTCCCACTATTCTCAAATGATACATACCCATATAGATATGGAGTATGCTCCTGTGACTCTTGTCCAAAATCGGGGTGGGAAATCCAACCATTTTTCTCTCACCCAACATGGAAGCCACAACGAAGGTCCCTGTCCTGACGCCACCCTTCGAATACCCAACTGGAAGAAGATAAACTTTGAGCCACAAGGCCAAGATGCTCGCCAGATGGTTCATCTCTAGGATTCTTTGATCCCCTTCATACCACCACTTTTTAAACTCTCCTTCTTGCATAGTTGGCCAAAATTTTCCAGGAGCACCCCTCTTCTCTCCTTTGGGGCAGCTGGTAGGACGAGTACAAGTGGGCCCCTTCATCATTCTTCTTGATGAGAAACATTTCCATCCACTCCTCTGGATAGATATCTTTTCTGGAGTGGGTTTTCGTGGTTTTTGGTATTCTTAATCTTGTGGAAATTTTTCAATTACTCATGATCTAGAGTTAGAGTCTTCTCAAAATCATTCCACCTCACCTTCAGAGGGATGAGGTTGTCATACATGTCTCATATTCCCGAACCATAAAATTCTCAAAGTGAGTTAAAAAGGTCCGTCTGGACTCAAGGAACGTGCCGTTTACCCTAGGCGAGGTGTAAACTTTGCGGGCGCGGGCCTGGGGTGGAAAGCGCCACCAGGGGCGTTTTTTTAAATAAGTGGAAAAGTCCATTTACGAGGGTCGGCTCGAATAACATCTGAACGGTGTCTCGGATCGCAAATCTGTGTTCTTCGTTGAATTTAAAAAGGTGCGTTTACCCTAGGGGTGACCTTAACATTGTCTGCGTCGGGGGCGGATTCGGGGGATGTTGTTTTAAATGACGTTTTTTAAATAAAAAAAGAGGAAAAGGAAATATCATTTCCTCTCTCCTCCCTCAACTCCTACATGCGGTGCCGGACGAACCCACCCCACCTCATCCATTTCGTCACCAGATCGAGCCAGAATCGTCTATTTTCTGCGCCGATCGTTAGCAGATCGAGCTTCAGGGAGTCACCAGCATCGATCTGCACCCGAAGCTTCGGCGTTTCGCCCGCGACGTAGGCGGTTTGAGTTTTAAAATCCCGGAACCTGTTTATTTGTTGTTTTCCCTCAAATCGTTATAAGGGTTGTATAGTTCGGGTCCCGAGGATTCCGAAACATGTTTCGGAAAGATTTTGGAGCACCGGGGTGCTCTCGGGGGTCCCCGGAAGTATTCCGGCAGAAATCCCGGATTCCGGCGGCGGCCATGGCGGAATCCGGTGAGGAAGGGCGGCGGTGCAGCGGCGGTGCAGTGGCAGTGCGGCGGTTTCCGGCGACGACGGCAGCGGCGCGGTAGAATCCGGCAGCGGCGCGGTGGTGTCCGGCAAGGCAGACGGTGGTCCAGCCATGTTTTTTCGGGGTTTCTTTAAACCCCCGTATCTTGCAATCCGAGAGTCGGATTCGCGTGCCGTTTGTGGCGACGCGACCCTAACGATGAGGAGAACCTTCCTGTGTGGGTTCGAGGGATTATGTATTCAGGATCGTGGCCCGAGAGGTTGAAATGTTGAATAAATTAATGATATTTTATTATTATTCGACTTCGGGCCATTGTAACTTCCACTCAGAGCGTCCAAATGATGTGCCGTCAGTGGCGTTGAGACCCTGGTGGTAAAACAGACTTTTTGAGGTGGTTTCTGGGTGTTGGGACTGAGAACGGAGTGCAGGCCCCACGAGGCTGGGTTTTGGCATTTGCGGAGAAACTCAGGTTTCGCACCAGGAGTCTGATTTCGGCGGATGATTAGTCGATCTTGTGTGTTTTTCTGAGAGGACCGCAATGGTGCGATCCATTTGATGTGTTTCGAGATCGAGGCGTGGGACCCACCCGGGCTGGCCTTCGGCGAATAGAACCTTTTTCACCAGGAGTCCGTGTCGAACGAGCGAGTACTTGATTCTGCTTGTTTTTTCGAGGTGATCGTCGTGGTATGATCTGCTCAATGGGTTTTAGGATCGTTTTGTGGGCCCCGCACGAGCTAGCTACGGTGAATAGTGCCTTTTTCACCGGTGCTCCATTTCGGGCGAGTAGGCAGCCTATCCTGCGTGTTTTTTCCCGTATATCGCGATGGTGGCCTCGGTTTTGGCCTTGGAGATGCCCAGTGTGGCGTTGTTGCGGGTCGCTCAGGTTAGCGACGTTTTGGACCAGCAGTGGTTGATGGTACTCCCTTGGTTCATTCCCACGAGGGTTTGTGTGGCATCACAACCTTCATATAGGTTTGTGATCCTCTCGATGGGATGTTTAAACTGTTAGAGTTGTGGCGTCCCTCTGGTGGGCCCGAAGCGGGATCCTATAGCATCTTCTCCCTAGATCAGGTTCTTGGTATCGATGTGACTGCTTATTCACGAGCGGTGATCCCCTATCTAGCAGGTTAACCCCGTAGGGATTTTGGAATCCTCAAGAATATGATCCCCTATGCAGTGGGTCATGCTCAGTAGGGTTGTGGCATTGTCGGGTATACGATCCCCTGCTCAGCATCAGGTTTATAGTAGGGTTATGGTATCGTTGGTTACATGATCCCCTACCCAGCACGTGATTTCAGTAGGGTTGAGGCATCGTTGGGTATACGATCCCCTACTCAGCATGTGTTTTATAGTAGGGTTGATGTATCGTTGGTTATATGATCCCCTACATAGTGCTTGGTGTCGGTAGGGTTGCGGTATTATTGGTTATGTGATCCCCTACTCAGCGCGTGATTTCGGTATGGTTACGACATCATCAGTTTGATCCCCTACATCGCGAGTTATACCAAATAGGGTTCCTCTACTGTCGTGACCACCTTTATATTCGCGATGATCCTCTGTCTGAGTGATATGCTTCTGTCGAGCACCGGATCAGGTTTTGGTATCCCCTAGCGGATCCTGGGTGTGATCCCCTATCTGTGAGAACTACGTATGCCAGATTGGGTCGTGGTATCCCCCAGCGGACCTTGGAAGTGATCCATTATATGTGAGCTTCGTATAACAGAGTGGGTTCGGGTTTCTCCTTGCGGACCCTACGAGCGATCCCTTATCTGAGGAGTTTGGTGGTTCTGTTGTTTCAGTGAGCTTTCCTCAGTGATGCCAACCGACAAGCGTGATCTCTCGGATGAGTGTCATATGGGATGACTGTGATCGTTTGATGTACTCTCCTGGTTGTGGATAGTTGCTGGTCATGAGGTCGGTACCACTTGTGGCATTGTGGCGTGAGCTGTGTATATCTGTATTGCTCAAGGTGTATGTATGGGCATACACCTGAGCTGATGTGACAAGTTGTGTTTATCCGAGGATGGTCTCGAGAAGGAGTTTCTATCTGGTCTGGGTTCCCTCTGGCTGGGATGAGCAGACTGTTTCCTTTCTGTTTCTCTCTTTGGTTTTGGGTTTTTGGGGTGCCTACAGAGTATGTTTATACTCACAACTGCAGGGGCTTTGCCTGCACATTTTTGTGTCTTGTGCAGACCACATGCCTTTCGATGGAGTCCCAGGAGGACCCGGAGCAGGCGGAGCTTAGTGAGAATGTTTTACCAGGGTGTTTACCGAAGCTGTGCCAAGGAGCATTCTGGCGGGTGTTTGTGGTCGTGTTCCCCTTCTTCAGAGCAGGTTAGATGCGGTTTGTAGTTTTCTTTTGGTGGGCCCTGTTTTTCCCTTTTGTACTTCTGCTATACTCTGGTTTGGGATAGATGTATGCGTGCATTTACTTTTCAGTTTTATATCTCTTCACTGTTGCATGGAGGTGTTTGTGGGTGTGTGTGTATTGGTACCTTAGGCTATGGCCTCCCATGTGTGTGATAGCCTACTCGACGCTAGTCGCCAGCCCCTGGCCTATTGGAGGCGGGCATTGGGAGTCGCGGCTCGAGCCTTGTTGGGTCGGGTTGTGACCCCAAAATTGGAGCCCCGAGATCTTTTAAACATCCCACATGCTGATGCCTCCTTCTCCATGAGTAATATGGAAATAATTTGTTTTTGGGCTCCAGCAGCTTATTAGATCTAGCACAAAATTATCATTCCAGTAGATATATGTCTGCCCAGCATAGACGACTTCATATATTGCAGTTACATTTAGATCCTCAACAAATTCTGCATAGGTGTTTCGCACCCAGTATGCCCACATCCATGTCAGATTCACACCTCCTCCAAGATGGAAGTCCCAACTCTTTTTCCATCCCTTAGATTGGTCCATCTGAGAATTTCTTAAAATAGAGGTATAGCAATGAGGCTGCAGCTCTAGCTTGTGAGGCTTCATATCTGGAGCACATGGCCTATGATGCATTATGAATCCCTTCTCCACTATTCCAGAATTGAAAATTGATCCTGCAACTAAGAAATTTTCGGAAGAGAAATTGGTGTGTGTTTGAAACCAGGAATGAGGAATATAATTTTTTGACTCTGGAACGTTGAATCCTTGCAGATGACCATGGCCATATAAATGCAAGTAGATTCCCTGTAGGAAATTGGAATGATATTTCTTCAAGTACGTAGACCAATCCAGGAGAGTGATGTCACAGATATCCTAATAATCATGGCCAACGACGCTCTCATATCATCTATTCTCTTTCTTGCCAACTCATCAGGTGATCCAATTATTCTGGAATCCATTGAAACTGCATAAAGATCAAACAGTTAAATTTTAATTAAGTAAATTTATATGAAATATTTGTGAAGAACAAATGGCTAAGTCATTAAGCCACGCAAGTGTTTCCACGCATGTTTTTCCACAAAATTCAAGAACCTTACTAGAGTAGAGCGACACAATGAAAAGTGATCAACTGAGAAAAGAAATATACTTTTGCGTGGAGAGATCAAAGGCTTTTGTGGTAGGATGGTTTGCGTGAATTGATGCCCATATATATATAGGCGATCTTGCAACCGTTCATGCCATAACATGCATGCCATAAACCTGGGCACCTAACACATGCGCGCCACTGAACCCTGGTTTCTCGTTTTCCTCAGAGTTAGATCATCTTTCCTTTTTTTGATCCAACTCTGAGGGGGTTTTTTGTTGATGCACTATTTCATAACAGAGTCCAAAAATGGAAAAGTAGAATAACTTAAGCACATTGGGGGTCACCCTTTCAAGAACATCAAAAATAGACAATGGCATGGACCAAGAATCCATTTTGAGGACGTCACATAAGTATCATGCACGCCACGCATGTCACTTGCGTGCCTCGTATGGGTCGCACATGTCACTTGCATGCCATATTCCTTTTTTTCTCCCAAGGCACCCAGTGGCCTATAAATATCCCCTTTGGGCCCCACATTTCAAAGACAAATTTTCCAAATCTCAAATTTAAGCTCGGGTCGCCCAAGTCTTTTTCTGACGTCTTCTGGACACTTCTAAGGTAATTCTTTACCTATAATTGAAGCTATAAAAAGGCAGAATAAGGACTAAAGTGTTGTAACACATCAATACTTGCACGCCTAAGTGTCCACCCCTTATGGGAAATGAAGAAACTTGTGCACCATTATGCCCTATCATGGGAACTTGCGTGGCACACTTCTGGAAACCTCTTTGGATGATACTAAGGGCTTCAGTTCAATGTCTCCCAAGTATTACCCCATATATTTTTTGTCACCCAAGGTGACTCATGTCATGCAAGTCTACTTGCATGACCAGGACATGCGCGCCAGAACAATACTTTAGTTCCTCATTCCAAGTCACCTCCTTTCCTCAAATCCACCTCTCTTCTTGAAGACATATCCTTCAAAACCCACTTCAATGCCATTTATGGCATGGTTCCTTTGTTGGATTCCTTATTAGAAAAGAATTTTGTAAGAACCTCTCCCAAAACCTTGTGACATATATGCTTTATGTGACCACTATTAGATTTTTCCTATAACCTCATCCTTTAATGATGAGATGATCTTTTGGTTTGGTCCACCTTCTCAGGAGTAAGCCCCAGTCTCAAGTTATCTTAACTTGGGCCTCCTTCTCATGAGTAAGCCCCATATTCATGTTCTCTTTACATGGTCCTCCTTCTCAAGAGTAATCCACAGTCTCAAGTTCTCTTAACCTGGGCATCCCTCCCAGGAGTAAGCCCACCTCTCATGTTCTTTTAACCTGGGACTCATTCTCAATAGTAATCCCCAGTCTCAAGTTCTCTGAACCTAGGCCTTCTTCTCATGAGTACGCCCCAGTCTCAAGTTATCTTAACCTGGGCCTCCTTCTCAGGAGTAATCCCCAGTCTCAAGTTCTATTAACCTCGGACTCCTTCTCAGGAGTAATCCCCATGTTACTACTCCAAATATCCATAAAGTACAAATACCTTTATAGACCCGGTTCTTGGGATTCATTCCTAAGAATTGGTCTTCATTTACTTGGGAAGTCAAACATACGTAAGCCCCACACCATTTCTCATGAATACACCATCATCATGTTTACTGATACATCTTATTTATCACACCGATCATGAATCAGATGTGCTTAGAGTGTGAACGTAATCACGACATTTCTTTTTGGGGCCATTAACTATGAATAAACCCCATATTTCTTTACCTAGACTACGTTGACTTTGATCCATTCCTTAAAAGTAGAGTATATAGGAATCCTTAATAAGGTTCATCCCTATCATTCATTAATTCATTTTCATCCAATATGACATTAAACTATATCATTCTTTTCGAACTACATGGATTTTGATTCCTTTTTAACAACGATACGTAGGTAGCCCATCTGCGGGTATGATCCCAACTATGAAATAATCCATCTCTTTCTAAATGACAATAACCTTCAAGTGCCCCACTGAGTGGCATTAAAACCAGTTTGGTCATCATAATGACCAAGATATTTCTATATAATGTATTGAAGGATACCATTGACTATGAATCTCTAATACATATAGATGATTCTCCATCAATTAGGAACCTCGAATACATATAAAAGATTATATAAATCCCATACATATCAATCGTTTATTGCTCAATCAAAAGTAAAACTCATTTTCATACTTGGTGAGTTAATAAGGATTCATAAACATAACTTAAATCTATGAGAGAGTCCCGGAGTAGGTAATAATTCCCCCCAAAAACGTGTGACGATCTTGACATCCCATCCTCTCGACCAATGCAAATTCTTAAGCCTCATCGGTCAACAACTAATGAGAAAAAACCGTTGGAAAGTATATCCAAATGGATATAGAATCATTGGATGTTTCTGGTTCTATGAATAAACCCATTATAAATTGATTGGAATATTTTAACCATAAACAAACAAGGTCATCCCCATTTCACAAAGAAACAACAACACCAGTTTCATAGTTTTTAGAATAATGATCTGTAAATGAATATTTCAATTGATTATTAGGTGCTTTAAAAAGTCACAATCATGAAAAATTATCCAGTTAATAGTATTGTTGACAAATTGTATCACTTACATGGAGATCAAAACAATTACAATATTGGAATTAATTATAAATATCATCAATTTATAACATTGAATTAGGTTATATCCATGATGGAATTTTGTACGATGTATAGAAACATTGAATTTACAGTGATTGATTTTGATGTTATTAATTTTCCCACTATCATGAAGGAAAAATTGAATTGATTCTTTACAGATTATCCAAAAAAATAATTCGATGTCTTTTTTATGGAATTTGTTTATATTCAATGAGCAACGAATATCATGAAAATCAATTGTGAATTTTTATCAGGACTATGTGGAAGGATAAACATTATGAAAAGGGTACTATATGTGAATTTCATCTAAAAAATGATTCATTTATTCTTCATATAATCTCTTGTGAGGTTATAAATGTAGATCCTTAAATAAATTTTTTTTGTGAAAAATGTCCTATAAAATCTATGGTGACTGATATTCATAATTTTCTTGGGTATGATGGATATTATTGATGTTGTAAGGTCTCTGCTTTTCTTAATGTATGTGTTCTCCTATGTTTTAGTTTATGTCTAGAATAATTATCTAAATAAACGTTTCTCGTGTTCAATATGTTGATGGGGGTGTCTTGGGGGTTCATGACAAGAAAGTTATAGATGAATAAACATTTTGTACCTACTGCACGGTTTGTCCATAGTTAGTGAAAACCATGCAAGGGGAGGGAAAAAATATATGATATGATATTGTTGAAAATTGAATGGTTGTATCATAATTTTTAAACCATAAAGTGGTCCCCAAGTACCAGGTGACCACTTTTCCCTTATAATGTTTCTTACACATGGTTTTCACATGGTATTTCAAACCGTAATGACAAACAGTGCGAAAATTTAAAAGATGAAAATATTGAAAAATTTAAATTTACGGATTTAAGAACCTCACCCATTTACCTTCCCACTTATCCTCCTCTATGCCTTAGTGATGTATCATAGGGACCAAAGACACCAATAGGTGATTCTCATTTGAACTTAAACAACTTCGACTGTTGTTTGTTTTAGATAAAATCTCTTACTGAGTCTAATCACTCGCATGGTTCTCTTTTTGGTTTATGGATTTCATCATTATCTTATCTTCATATGATGCTCTGAAACCCTCATTTTTTCAGTGGCATATAGATTAATGCATCAATGGGTTGTTGAATAAGGATATATGAATATGATTAAGTGTGTTCTCGTAGTCATATTTGAACTAGGTGGTCTACCATGTTTATCCCATTGAGTGTATAAATATTGGTACGTATAAGGTTTTGTTATTATTCCTACATTATTGAATTCCTAGTTATGTTTGGATGATTTTATATAATGGGTGTCTAAATGAAAAATTGATCCCAACCAAATCTGCATGGGGCATGAATGATGATTTGACTAATTTAGTGTCACCAATTAGGTTTTTTGACCTACTCGAACATGGTTACATAAATGTTAGAAGAAAATTAGACATGTAAATAAATAGATCCCATGATAACCACATCGAATTGTTTAATTTTTTGATTAAGAATGTAGAATGGGTAGTTATGTCTAGTGGTGGATAATTACTAAGGTATTGTTTGTATTTCCATGGAAATGGGTTATATGGTATTTATAGGAATGTCCAAAATGGATGAGATTTATATTTGGAATTAATATGGGTGTTAATTCAAGGGAAATTAGGAATTGTTTAAGCGAGCTGACATATGGAAAATTGTGGAACATGTGACAAGGGTCCATTTATGTGAATTCAATGTTTTTCATAATGTGGTAAGGAATGAGAAATGAGAGTTGGACTAAATAGAAATGTTTTGTAAATGGAAAATTGAAAATGGGTTATGGAAGAATGTTGATTCCCTTGTGGATTATTATGAGTTATGATTAGTGTTTTTATTGGTTGTGATATGGTTTATGTTGTTTATCAAAATATATAAGTGTGTGCACATGTCTCGGTGAGATAATTGTCTGAGGATCTTCACATGGATTACATTGGATTATTTCTCTAACCCCACCCAGGAATTCCCATGTTGTGGAGTCCGACTGCTTCTCTATGCCCCCAATGTTTATATTCGATGAACCTAAACGGACTGAGGACCAAGGTAAGTGAGATTTATTTATTTTGAAATATTTATCCATGTTGAAATTGTGATTTTACATATCCCATATGGATTTTTATTTAAATTACAAACCCATAGAAAACCAATTGGAAAGGTAGAATGTAACAAAAAATAAGTGAATGGTTAGAATGAGAAATATGTTCATATATAGTTAAAGGTAATATCATTAACCCACAACACCAATACAATTCATTATTTACTTTTACATTATTTAATAAATTAATGAACTTCTTCATTAATGTTTATATTGTGTAGACACCATTGGTGGTGGCCTATTTAGTTGCACTCATACCCTGCTCAGGATCTCATTGTTTACCAGAATAGATTTTTCAGATGCATTTCAAGAAAAGGGAGAAGGACCTTTTTTCGAGAGTTGATTTGGGCCTAGGATGTACATGGATGAAGTTCCCGACATGTTGTTAGGAATATTTTAAAAAAATTTATTTATATTTCGATTTTTCTCACAATGCAATATTATCAAGACATGACATATTTAATATTGGGAATGGTTTACCAAATTTTAGGATTTAGTTGTTTATGAATGGTCATGTGTTATTACATTTTGATTCCGCAAATTAATTTATTCTTTTATGGTGGTATACTCTGGTAATAAGGTTATAGTCTCCCCATAAGACTTAGTTGAACCTCGAAGTTAGTCAGTAACCTATATCATATTGGGGGTTGCACTTGAGGTCATGTGGAAACACGTTTCAGGGAACTAGTTAATAGACATAGGGCCGGGGGTGTTACAATTTGGTATCAGAGTATTTAATATTGATAAAAATACTATTTACTATTGTATAAGGGATATTAGGATGTTTCTATCCTTGTAAATGAGATAATGCTTGGGGTAGCTAACTTATATATGATGGAAAAACCAAGAGCCTTGGCTGGGAATTATTTTTCATGTTTATTGTTGTAGGATTTGATGATATTTCACTAGGGGTTGATTCAATTGTTGTATGTTGTGATAGTTTTTTGATTAATTTCTTGTGGTCATAATGGAAAAATGGGTTTCATTCATATATCTGTCTAGGAGCATATGTACATAATCGACATGAATCATGGTAAGAACAATCATCTGAAGGATGTTTGTGACGTAATGGGTAAAAGGAATTTGATATTTTTGGATGTGGAATAAAAGGGTGTCTAATGCTGCAAGATACATATGTATTAAGGGATGTGAAACTATAAATATGGATTAAAATATTCTAATTTATTAAAAGGGGTATTATGTGGCTCAGAATGTTTTTTATGTTAGTTGCTATATATGAATAATTTTAATATAGTTTCAAATCTATAGTATGTAACTATTTATGTTAATTTACCAATCCTGATACACGACCTGTGGAAGGAATGGTCTATGGTAGTGTTTGGGTTGTTTGGGATAACCATGGGATATAATTTGGGATGTGAGTGTGATCCTTGGGATAGGTTATGTAAATGATATTGTTTAAGGCCCATGTGGAGAATTCATTTATACAAACATTGGATGAATATTGTTTTCTTTAGAAAAAAATCATGTTTTTAATTTTATAAAAATGAATCTATGAATAGGTGAATTGTTATGGAAAAAAGGATATTTATGATAATTCTCATCTAGTGGTGGGGTAAGAAAATTTTTAGTACTAGAATAATAGAGAAGATATGTTATGTGATAAATTTTCACTTGTAAGAGGATGATGGAGCATGACTCGGGGTGGGTTGCAGAAAATATGATTGAAATGATCAGAGAATTTCTTTTGAAGGACCCTCCGATATTTACTGGATATGGTGGAACTGAGGGTGTAGAAATTTGGATTGAATTTATTTAGATTATTTTGGACCAATTGGAGATTACATTAGAAAATATGGTTAAGAGAGAAACTTATATGATGTGAGGCCATGAGAAATGTTAGTCAGATGTTCTGGTTTAGACCCATCAAGATGATAATATGGGTTGAATGAATTTTAGGATATGTTTCCAGAACAATTTTATCATAAAACAATGAGGTAGGAAAGGGCTGATGAGTTTATGTGGTTGGCCTTGGGATCTATGACATTCATGGAATATGAAAGTCATTACACCGACCTATAACATTTTTTTCTTTATTTGGAGGGAGATGGGGAAGCCACGAAGTGATATTTCCAATGTGCACTAAGGAATGATGTCATGTTGATGTTGAATATAATTCTAATGATGATAGTCGCTGATTTAGTGGATCAATTTCATATATCAGAATGAAATATTAGGGAGGATTTCCAAAGTATACAGCAGGTTTCAGTTGGGAAAACCAATTGTGAATATTATGATAATAGAAATCACTACATCGAATGTTTTCACCAGGACTGTGGTGGAATGGTAAGAATGAAAAATGAACCTCTATCTCAAGTTAGTGAGTGAGTTTGCTTCTATTGTTTGATAATCAGGAAACATATATAATCTGTCTTCTTAGCCACAAGATGATTGTCATTCATGGAACATATTGGTCCATGTGAAAAGGTTAAATTGAGACTACTCGATGATGGGAATGATGTAGGACAATGACTTTTTCCAGATTATATGTATTGGAAGTTACCCTGTATCAAGTAGAAATTTGGAGCTCTCCAAGGAATATTTGTAGGGTTGATAGATGTGGTACTCTCGGGTGAGATCACCCACTATAGAAGGGTAGTTCCATGATAGGTACTCAAAGAGGATCATAAGGTAGATGGATTAGCTCACTCCATATAGTTCATCATACATCAAGAGAGGGAGAAGCTATACCATCTACAGTTTTAGGTACGATCATTATAGCTTACACACTAGTTAGTGTTTTATTTGACACATGATTCACATTTTATTTTAGGTCTTCCTATTTTTTAGTTTTTTGGGGAAAGTAGAACATGTGTGTGGGGTAATTTTGATTGACACTCCATGGAGAGATTAAGATGAAGTTTTTATAAAATGTAAGGGTTGTGTTATTGCGGTTGGTGGGTAAAATTTTCTAAGGAAATTTTTCATTATCCCGATTTCATGTTTTGACCCGATTTTGGGAATGGATTGATCGGAATTATACCAAGGCATTATTAATTGTAACAATTTCAAGGTAAAATCTATGACCCAAGAGGAAGAATCTTTTATTTTTTATAGTTAATGGGTCATTAGAGCAAGCCTTTCAGAGCTAGTTTTCCATTAGTTGGGAGAACTCAAGGCCCAATTGGATTATATTGTGCTTGATGATAGGGGTTTCAATTAGCTAGTATTATCAACCGTTATAGATCAATATTAGGATAGGTTTCTTAAGGAATTTAAGGGGATATAACCAGAGAGTGATGTTCAGTTTATGATCAATTTTCCACTAGGGAATGAACTACCTTGTATTCCTCCATAAAAGATGACACCAGTTGAACACTATGAAATTATGGTTCGACTAGAAGAGTTGAAACATAAGGGGGTTATCCATCCTATTGAAAAACCTTGGGAATCCCTCGTTCTGTTTTCCATGAAATATGGTGGGTCTTTAATGTTATTTATTGATTACAAGAAGATTAATCAGATGATAGTAAATAATTTATATCTTATTCAACGAATTGATTAACGAATTTACCAATTGAGGGGTGATTATGTGTCTTTAAGATCAATTTTAGATTGGGATACAATTTGTGGTGGGTTAGACATTATGATATACCATGAACATCATTACAAAGTAGGTATGAGTTGAATGAGTTTTTAGGGATGTATTTTAGCTTTACCAACTCACCAATTGAATTCTTGGCCTTAATGAACTGATTATTTAACCCATATCTAGATCAGTTCTTGGTTTTATTCAATGAGTACATGTTGGTGTGCTCTATAAATCTTGAAGATCATGAAAATAATAATGACATCAGCATGAGTAAACTACGAGGAAAAAGTATCTACACCAAACAATAAAAATTATGTTTTTGGATGGATAAGGTGAATTTATTGTTCCACATAATTTTTGAGGTAGGTGGGTCAGTGGATCTAGATAAAGTGTTGGTATTGGTGTCATGAGATGAGACCAATAATTATTATGATGTTCTTAATTTTAAAGGATTGGTCGGACATTAATGAAGGATCATTAATGATTTCTCCTAATTGAATTACCCACATTTGGTCTTAACAAATATGGGAGTCATGTTCTAGTGGTATGTGTCAAGAGAGATTCCCATTTAGGAATTGAAGAAGTTATCGATGACCGCACCAATATTGTTCATACCTCAGCCAAGTAATAGGTTTACATTGGTATGTGATACATCTGGTGCCGAGATCGGGGAAGTGTTGATGTAGATTGTTAGGGTCATAATAACTTTTTCATGAAAATTATATCCCATGAAATATATTAAACTACTCGTGATATTGAGTCGGGTTATATGGTTTATGACTTAGTGTGTGTGAGGCATTACCTATTTGAAGTTCTATTCATGTTGGTTACCAACTATAAGAGACTTATGTATATTTTAACTCAATTGGAATTTAATATTTGGATGAGAGTATGGGATTAATATATGTAGTATCCTGACATCCAGCATGTTTAAACACTATAAATGTGGAATAACATTGTGGATTCTCTAATCCAGATGACTCAGAATCATGTAGTTCTGGTATTGGACTCTAGGTGGATAATGATGAATTTTTTTTCTAATATGCCTTTGGAGGTTTAGGATGGGCACGAGGAGATAACCTTGGAGTCAATAGTTGTTTATTAATAACATTTATGCTAGGTTAAGGATGGTTACCATGGGGGTCTTAAGTGTTCTATTATGTAAGAATGTCATAATTTTGGGGGTTCACATTATAGTTGGGCTATGTTTGGTGAAGGTACTGTCAAAGATTGGGTCTATGTAGTTGTACCATGAACATGCAGATAGAGATGATGTGGGAATTACATGCATCGAATTTCGTAGTGAATCTAGTTTTTATTATGATGTATGGTGATCTATATAAGAAATATTGGTGGTCAAGAATAGATAATGATGTTTTTGGTTATGTGGTTGGGTTCCCTACATATCCTTAGGTGATGGTTGATAATCAGTTGTCATGTAGTTTTTTATTTCAAATACCTATTCTAGAGTGGAAGTGGGATGACATAACGATTGATTTTTTAGTGAGACAATCGAGTATGCCTTAGAAGAATGATTAGATTTGGGATGTAGTGACCTCATTGAAAAAGGTGGATATTTTCATTCTAATACAAGATACCATAATTGTTTACTAGTAGAGTGAGTTATACGTTTAAGAGATAGAGTAGTTGCGTGGGGTGACATGCAAGATAATGTTGGATTGTGATCTGTGTTTTAATCCACAGTTTGTGTTAGGACCACATATCGAATTGGGTATTCATTTTTTGTTAGTACACCATTTCATCCACCAATGTATTGGTAGTTAGAGCCTTAATTTCTGGTAATATAGAATATTTTGTGAGATTGTGTTCTAGATTTTGGTTGTTTTTGGAAAAACACTTGTTTAATATTGAATTTTCCTAGGACAACTGTTTTTAGGCAATTATTCAAATGGTATCATTTGAGATGCTCTATGGAGGCCATTTATATCCCTTATATTTTGGTTATATAATAGTGTTTCTGAGTTATTGGGACTGTGTGTTACACAAGAGACTCCAAAAAAGGATTAGTTCATTGAGAAACACATTGTTACTACTCAGTGTATGAAGAAGTTGTACCCAAAATTTGGTATACTATTCCAAATGTCCATTTTATAATAATATATACTCCATCAACCTAATGTGAAAATAAATATTAAAATATAGATTAATAATCAAGAAGTTAAAACTACAAGAACAAGAAAAAAACAACACTCCAATGAAATCACATCTGATATATTATTTCAACGGACTACATGAGTGGTTCCCATTCATCTCTTACCCATCAACACTGAGGAATGATCTAGAATTTTAAAAATGAAACCCCCATGTTATCACACACATGGGTATTTCGCAAAGAACCCATTTAAAAAAATCATGGATATACAAATTTCTCTCCTCCATGTTCAATACATAATTTCTATCCAAAAAGAAATCATACAACTGATAAGTTGATCAATATTTTACTTTTAAACTGAATCCATTTATGATGTTCAAAAATCAGTTCATAGTGTAAAAAAATAAAATTCAATTTTCTAGAAAATAATCAATTATATATTGATTAAGAGGAAAAAAATTAAATAATAGAATATATGAACCTTAATTATGAACCATATTATCCACCACTTGTTGTTCTAAATTAATGAGTCTTTTAGAGGGTCATTTAAATAAAATGTCACAAAAATTTATTTTTTTATTAATTTCAAAGTCCACTAATGTCTTTCAGGAATTTCAATTATAATATTAATACATAATATAAATATAAAAATATTATATATTATATATGTTATATTAATTATATTTATTGAATATAAATATATTATAAATATTGGATCTTAGTAAGGTAATGATGATTAACTTCATTAGTTTCTCTAAAAGAACATGCAACCATTTTATTCTTCTCGATAGGATTATTTGAGAGTTTTATTGAATGAATTTATAAATTAGGATATAATTTACACATTGAAATGATGTTTTATTAATTATTAATTTTTACATTGAATAATTTTTAATATGGTGAATATACATAAATCATGTCTGTGGAGTTGGGACTCTTAACCAGCCCAAATGATTAATGGTATGATCTAGTAAATTTTTTAAAAGAAATTTATTTGTGTTTTGTATGATTTATTTTTTTATAGTGAAAATTTATATCATCATGGTATTTATGATATATTTACTCATGATCATTGTACATGAATTCAAAATATTTAGAAATTTTTTTTGGAAGGATTATTTATGTGAATTATTATTTTTAATTTCCCTACTATGATTGAGTAATTATGTTTATTTCCATTTTGATTCTAGAAAAAATAATTATTTTCGTGGTCATATGGCCAATATTAATTATTGGAACATTATAATTGTGATATGTATCCATAATTTATACATATGCCATAATTATTTCAATTATTATATATGTGTATTATGATTTTCTATGGTTTTATTTTAATAAATCCCATGTAAATTATTTAGTGTAATCAATAATTGAAATAATTTATATAGTTACTCATCAATACAATCAATGTATCTAGACATGAAATCCCAAAAATTATTTACATAGCACAAATATGTTTTGGACGCACAAAGTTCATTAAAATTTATTATCTAACCAAAGATGAATTTTAGAGGTAATCAGTTTCCACATCATGTTAATGGTCTATTAATCAATTGAAAAATGTTTATAAATGATTTTAGATTTTTGAAAATTTATTGAAATCTTTATGATTATTTAATGATAACTTGTACCAAGATATATATTTTGGTTTGGTTTCTGATTGATGTATGGGGTGTCACAATCACATATAAAAGTAATTTTCACTTTTCATTTTTGACGAGCATATTTTAAACGATATTTATGTAATATTTCAAAAAAATTATAATTTTAAAATATATCAATCTATATATGTGTTTTCACATCAATACATTTTTCAGCACAATTCTTTTTTATAGATAATATATATTTAGTAACACATATCATTTCATTAAACTATTTAGTCCCTTGATAATGTTAATTATTTTAATATATATCAATGTAAAATATTAAACATCATGTTGTGTAGATTCTAAAAAAAATTAATATGGAATCAAAATTGAATGACTAGAAATGTATTATAAATTAGAATCATGGTCCTCTACTTGACAACTATCTATTCACCACATTTTCATTCTCTCCACTCATGGTTGTATAAAATCATGTGTCTAGATGATATTTTATAATATTTTGTAAAAAATAATTATAATTTGAATGTTATAATCCATAATTGCTTTAATTCACTCATAATACATTATTTTAGTGGATGGATTATATAATATATATTCTCATTCATCCAATTTTCATGATATTCTTTTTTTCATTAACAAATACAATTATTACCTAGAGAAAATAAATAATATCATGGATGTTGAGAATAATATCATTACACTAGTTAATTATTATTAAGAATATTATTTATAGTTTATGAAATAAATGGAAATCACAACATCTAGTAAAAATGATTTCTATATTTTGATGTAACACAATTTTTTTAATTAAATGACAGTTTAATTTTTTTTTAGTTAAAAGTTGAGGAAAATGATTTTAAAACATGTTAGTGTGTTTTTAAAATAAAAATGACTTTTTTTATTACATAAATAAAAGTTTGTATTCTGTTTGATTGAAGTTTTCATTAAAATAATAATTTTATTGGTATTGATTTTTTATTAAGTAAAATAATAATTCATTATTTTAACACTTCATAATATGAGAAATTTAAATTTAAGTTATTATTTTTTAATATTATCCAAATAGCATAATATTTTCAATATTGTTGATTTATTAAAATTATTAATTTAAATAGTTTCTCTAAATAATAGGAAAAATACTATATCTCAAAAATGACACATCATTATTATATATAAAATTATATGTACAATATTAAATTATCATTGCTTAAATTTTATATAAACTATATTTATTATATAATTGATACCATTTTAAAAAGATTGAATATTGAAAAAATTATTCTAAGAAATTTTATTTTGTATTCACATTGAGATATTTATTCATTTTTTAATGGTGAAATAAGTTAAACATATATTGGAATAGTTATTTAAATATTAGTGTGACTCATTATGAAGTATCAAGATATTATATATTAATTTGATAAATTTATTTCTCAATATTAAAGTGAAGGAATAAAATAATATGTATATTTAAAATTACATTATTTATTTAATATTTGAAACCATCTATTTATTTTTCAGAAAAACGATATTTAGAATATATGTGCTTTTATGGATTAGAGTAATTTGTTCAATCATTATGATGATATTAAGAAATATATCAAGGTACTTATAATTTAATATTATACGTTGAAAGGGGTCCTATCATCACATGCACAATAAGATTAACTCCAGTGAATTACATTTCCCTTTAGGGTATTAGCATTTCTTATTTTCTATAAATTGTAAATTGTGAAAAATATAATTAAATTTACATCATTAAACTATATGAAATCATAAAGAAAAAAATAAGAATATTCTTTGTTTTAATAATTGAAATTTGATGTTCACTGATCTATTTATTAATTATATAATACACTATCATGGTTTATTTGGATGAATATGAATAATTTTACATTATAATTAAGTTATTATAGTGATTATAAATGAAACACAACATTTTTTAAGGGTTTCTTCATGTGTTCTATAATAGATGATTGTCTTTATTAACATTAATATTTTAGGAATTACATATATTGAAATTATCATATAAATTTAGAAATTCAAAAAAAAAAGTTCTGTAAGGATATTTTAATACATGTAATTAGGAAGGTGATACAAATAATATATATGTACAATAATTCATGGTTGTATATAATTTTTTTACATATCATGTTTTAGAATTTCAAAATCCTAAGAGACTACATATGTGAAAATTTTCGATACCTTACATCACAATTGCAATCAAAATTTTATTTGTTTTTATTTATTATTTTGTTTGTATTTAAAATCTCTCAAAATTTTATATTTTCATGATTATTTGTTTATTTTTTGAAAATAATGTGATATAAATACAATATATATTTAATTATAAATATGGTGAATTATGTTGTAAATGATTTAAATTTGGTTTTTTAGTTTATTAATATTTTTATAGTGTCGTTTATGATCTATAAAAAAATATATAATGATTCATTTTTTCCTAACTATTGTTTTAAGGTACAATTTTCATACCGAATACCATATATTTTGAATAATTCATTGTCTACATCAAAAAAACATTCCCTTATTATCATTAAGAAACCATATTTTTCTATATCTAACTCTTAGTCGATAGGGCGAGGTCATATCTTTTTTATTCATATTACAAGTTTATTATAATTTGTTATTCACATGGTTTTTTCATTATCAATCAAATATTCTTCTATTATTTTGGTTATTAAAACTATCATATTCCAATTTTAAAAATATTACAACATTAATAGTCTATATATGAATATTTAAAATGAAAAAAAATACTGAAGTTACATATCTTCTATCCCAAGCATGAATATTATTTATGTAATAAAATTTATAAATGAATTATATTACACCTCATATATAAATAACCCACAGACCATTTATAAAATAAATTACTATGACCTAAATAATAAAATTTCAATGTTCCAGAAAATCTAACATTATTCTATGATCCCTATATTTCGTATAAAATTATTTAATTAATAAAAATGAAATAATAAATAACCACAAATACAATGTGTAGTTTACTTATATTAATATATGAAGCCATTTTGGAGGTCTACAATAATCACATATACAATCCTTGGTGGTTTTTTTATAATTACTCTCATTTTGTAGTTATTCAACTATCAACAGGATAATCATGGCCCTTTTAGTTGATCATGAGAAATAAACCTTTAACGCATGTATTCATTTCACAATCCACCATAAAAAGAAATTTATGATGATAATATAATTAAAATGTTTCCACATCGTTACACAATAATAAAAAAAATATTCTAATTGAATATAATGTATCTTTGAAACCATGAAGGGAGATCATCGCTATCAAATTTAGGAAAAATCAATTTTCTCAAAATTTAATTTATAAAATAATTTCATTGATAATCATTACTTTATTATGTAAAAAATTATTCAATAAATATCCACACATCACCAATATAATAAAACTCTAAATAATAATATTAGGGAAAAAATAGGCCAATTAAATGACCTAACATTAATTTTAGTTCATCAAGTATAATTAATTTTTTCTAGGTCTCATCAATATTTATATTATTTAAAAAATACATGGATACCAAATCTCTATTTCAATCTGCAGGTTACCATGAATATAAATATTTTCAATCATATTAACATTTCAAAATACATAACATCAATTAAGAATATATTAATATCACAATATATGTAATATCCCACTAATTCAAAATGCCTGGAGTTCACAACGAGTCATTACATGTCCTTAAGTGACATACCCAATATGCCAAAGGCTGGAAATAAATGATGGATGGTTTCAATACAAGTGGGTGCAATTTACCCTCTAATAAAAAACTATTCAACCAACCAACCATAACAAAAACATTTTCTATATGATGCATGAAAAAAATAAAGGATAATAAACAATTCCTTGTGTCTCAAAACCACATCAATGTGTAAAACCATGGAAGACCAAACCAGTATCAAAGTAAATAGAGGAGAAACTACTAAATACTCTCAAGATACCACAATACTCCATGCTTCACAATCTCCAAGCTCCACGATCATCAAGAAACCCAAATATCACGAGGTACTGCTTAAAACGTGGGCAATGTTACATTTACACCTGTACCGGAAAATAGCCTATAGAAATACACCAAGGTTCCAATGAAGGGGTGAGTATTAAAATTAGTAATTTTTCTCCAATTACATCGCTACTCATGCAACAATAATAGAAAAGTTCACCACATTTATGTAATACATTTTATATTAAAAAAAATATCAAAATAGTTTATAACCAAATATAACAGGTTTCAAAAAAATCCTTTGTACCCATGTTAAAACAATAACAAATGAATCCAATTTTTAACAGGTTATTTTTGTAGAAAAATAAATATTCAATTCTTAAAAACAAATTCCTATTATCATTTGGAATAACCATCCCATAGTTCACTACACACCAGCACATTCCTGCTTCGTTTGGCAGTTCCATACACATGAGTGGTCTCACATCCAATCACTTTGTGTCCCAATGAAACAAAACCCTAATCTAGTGTAAAGGGCCTTATAACTCAATGGTACTCATTATTTATTTAGGTCCCATTAAGAATAAATTCACAACAACACCATTTATGCCTACCATTTCTATTTCCACAATAATCCATTTCAATAAAATAAAACTTTTATTGAAAACCGAAGCACGACCAATTTCTATGAAACGTTTCATTTAAATAAAACCATAACTTTTATTGAAAACATCCAACCCAATTCGTATTCCAGCCATATATTAAAATACCTCTTTCAAAATACAGATTTTAAAATAAGGAACCAAAAGCACTATACTAAAACACCAAATTTTCCATAATTCACAACCATCACTCAAAATTATTCCAACATGCGTTAAAAAAAAATAAAAAAAAATGAAACATAAAATTTGAAAGCATGAAAATTATTTCTATTATGTGTTGTTGAGAAAGAATCCCCACACCTTGATGGTTTGGAAGAAAACCACAACGAACGAAGAATGCACAAGCAAAACCTGGTCGATTCGCCAAGAACCCTCCATAGTTATATTCTCCAAGAATGATCAATACCAAATATAATCATATTTGGAATCAAAACAAATATATATACCCATAATTGGTGTTGGTATAGGAAACCAAGAGAAGAGGAGATGTATATCAAAGTAGATATATGAAACTGATCAAGATCGAAAAAGAATGATCACATACAACAAAAATTAAGCTTAGATTCACCAAGGGAAGCTTTGGATAGCCTCCAAAATGAATGGGAGAGGTTATTATACCTTCAATAGAGATTAATATAGAGTTATGTCCTCTTATGATCACAAATGGGCCACTTAGCTGTAAAAACATGTGAGATCCACTTTTTTAGGATCACACTTAAACCATCTGCATGGTTAGTTCTCATGGATTGACATACATTGCGATAATTATGCGTTAGATGTTGTATTTGATGTCCCTAGCATGGATTACTCATACATTCTCCTTAACCATGCTCCAAACATAAAAAATCCACTACCTCATGAGGAACAAAAAAACGCATGGTTTGGTTGGACGGTTACAAAAATAGTGTGCCACCCGTACGACTTCCATTTTGCCTCAAAACTACTTCCAAAGTTCTCCAAAATATCACATCCATCATCCTTAAGCATTAAAACATTGAAAATCATCAATTAAGGGTTACATACCAAAAATTAGGGGTACAACATTCTCCCCACCATTGGTCCTTCTTTCATTGAAAAGAAAAAAATATTCATTTCCCTCAAAGAGTTCTGGCCACTCCTATTTCATTTCCTTCTCACATTCCCAATTCACTTTTTGAATCTTACCATGCTGTAATAAAACCTGCGCTAGACTGATACATTCTCAATTAAAGACATTCTATTTCCAATCTATAATCCGTACAAGTATATTTATCAACAAAACATCTTGTTGTATGTCAACATGATCCCATTTGATCTCATGTTCAGGATCAGGCTGATAATTTTTCAACAGAGATACATGGAAGACATTATTCACTGAACTGAACCACGATAGTAATACCAATCGATATTACAAATCCCCAACCCATTCTAGTATCTCAAAAGGGCTATATATTTTGGAGATATCTTTCTCTGCTTCCTAAAATGATAATTTCCAATTCTTATAATGATCCTCAAGAGAACATGATCACTCACCGAAAATGACAATGGCCTTCGACGGTGACTAGCATAAGATTTATGATGAATCTGAACCATCTCCATCCTATTTCTTCTCAACTAGATATTCATAGTTGTTTCTTGGACAAGGCTCTTCTCATGTAGAAAATATGCCTCTGTTACCATCTAACATAGTGTAGAATGACAGGGACACCCATACATTGCTTCAAACAGATCCATATATATCGTGTCCAGATATCTTTTATTGCATGAGAACTCCACCAAGAGAATATGATCCTCCAAATAGCCACCAAAATCCATTACTCTAGCGGGAAACATATATTCCATCATCTGTATCATCCACTCGGATAGCCCATCCATTTGAGGATGATAGATAATTCTCATAGTAAACTGTGTCCCAAGAGCTTCTTGAATGGATTTCCAAAAACAAGATGTAAACCTCAGGTCTCTGTCTAAGACTATTTAAACCGGCACTCTATGCCTCTTTACCAATTCTTGAATATATATTTTTGAATGATCCTCCACCGTATGAGTTTCACGAAAACAGATGGAATGGGCCGACCTGGTAAGACGATCCACTATCACCCATATGTCATCGTGTTTCAGAACCATTCATGGATGAATGAAAACAAAATCCATCACTATCTTCTCCCATTTCCATAATGGTATAGGTAATGACTATAATGTACCTTCTAGTCTTTAATGCTCTAATTTATTCTGCTGACAAGTTAAGCAACGCGAGACAAACTCAACCACTTTCCTTTTCACGCCATTCAAACAAAATTGTTCCTTCAATGCCTGATACATCTTCTGTGAACTTGGATGTACAACACATTTTGAATGGTGGTTAGCATGACAGAGTTGTTCCTGACAAAACATTGGGTCAACCATTTGATTTATAAAGCATAAAAATGAACTCCCATCAATTTTCCATCCCTAATTCGTCCCCCACCATTGATTTTTGAACTTATAAACAGACATTAAGCATCCTATGTTTGTCCCTCTATGGCCATATTTTCCAAATCAGGAGGAAGCATAGCTGAATAAACCACAACATAACCTTTGTCTTTATATTCCACATTCATGTTGGCTAAGACTGACATGAACAAACAATAATCTGATGATTATTTCTCCAACAAAGCATATGACTTATACTCAATGCATCTGTCACCAAATTCTCTTTTCCTAGTTTATACATCTGGTCAAAGTCCAAAATTTGGAGATACTCCATCCATATACTTTCCGCAAGATTTAAATCATGCTTCTAGAAAATGTTATTCAAGCTTTTATGAACTGTATACACTATAAATTTATCAACAATGAGATAATGTCTCCATGTTTTCAATTCATGGATGACTGCAGCTAACTCCAAATGGTGTGTTGGGTAATTCTGCTCATGTAACCTAAACTACCTTGAACCATAAGAAACAACATGGTTTCCTTGCAAGAGAACAAAACCCAACCCTGATCTCGATGCTACAATGCACACCACATACCCCTATCCTGATTTTGGAAAAGTCAAGATAGGTGAAGATGTAAGGTGAACATTCAGCTCCTGGAAAGATTTTGGCATTCCCCTATCCAATGGAATAGAGTATTCTTCTTTGTCAAAGCTGGCATTGGAAAAGCTAGTCTTCAGAAGTCACACAAAAAGCATCGGTAGTAACCATCTATACCTAGAAAACATCGTATCTTAACGAAATTATTCAATGGTTGACATGATATAAAGGCTTATATCATATCAGGATCCACAGAAACTCATTTTTCAGAAAGGACATGGCCAAGAAAACATACTTCTTGTATCCTAAAATCACACATTGATAATTTTGAATACAAATGGTGATCTCTCTATATTTTTAAGATTGTTTCCAAGGCACATCATGGTCTTCCATTGTATTTGAATACACAAAGATGTCGTCGCCAGACACCACAACAAAAGAATACAGATATCGCTGAAATATCATATTCATCAAATCCATAAAGACTATTGGATTGTTTGTTAGACCAAAATGAATTACTACATATTCATAGTGTATATATATACTTCTAAATATTTCTTGGTAATATCCTCCTTCCAAAATCACAATTGGATATATCCAGATGATATTTAAATCTTAGAGAACCACTAAACTCCCATTAATTGATCAAACAGATCATCAATGTGTGGAAGTCAATATCGATTCGTTATCATAACTTTGTTAAGTTTATGAAAAAAACACACAACCTAAGAGTTCCATCGACTTTTTCCATGAACACAACTGGTGCTACCCATGGAGATGTACTTGGACGAATGAATCCCTTGCTTTCCATTTCATCCAATTTAACATTAAATTCTCCTAAATCTATTGGATCTATCCAATAGGATGGAAGGGAAATAGGACTGGTCTAAATAAAAAGATCAATCATAAACATCACATCAGTTATAGGTGGTAAACTAGAGAAGTTATCATGAAATACTTCTATAAATTGATTCAAAGTATAAGAAAAATAATTTTTGGATCTCATCCATTAATGAAAAATTCAACTCTACCAATTGATAAGAGATTTTTCCCACCATTGGTTCCAACATGATCATTTTCTATTTATTTACAATTCTAAATCCTCCGAAGAGATGCTTGATGTTGTCCTCTATTGTGAAACTAATTGTCCTCCTGTAAAAGAAATGAAACCCTAGACACTATCAACCAATCCATTCCTAGGATTACATCATCAAAATGCATGTCCAACATCATGAATTCCCATTTTACCTATGCTTCATCTACAGTTATATCAGATGTTATACAAACAAAGGCTGGACATTCACTTTCACAGAGAGGATATTTCAATTTTAAAAGAGAGGGCATCACATGCAAATTTATACATATCCAGTAAAAAACACTAGAAGAAATGAATATTGTGATACACCAGTATCAAATAGTACATGTACAAGGGTATAATTCCAATGAATCATACCTCTCACTATAGATGGTCTAGCCTGATCAGCGATAATCATCTCCTAAAATCCATAAAATTTATTCACCGTTTCACTGTTCTCCTAGGTTCAATTTTTATATTTCCCTTGTTAAGGAGTCATGGTATTTATGGAATGACCATGGATAACTTTGTTCTGCTGAAAAGGATGATTCTGTTATCCTTGTCCTCTCAAAGCATACAATCCTTGCGACGCTTGAAATGTGTCTGGAGCACATGGCCATGGAGACCTATAATAATAACTCTAATGATGCCCAATCTACTAGTAGTTATAGAATTATTTAGGTTTTTTAATACACTCTCTCTTTATGGGGTCAAGGGCACCACATTGAATGCAACCTTCTTTGCTCGGGGGTTGTGGAGGAAGGTTCACTATTCAAGACATATGGTTCATATTTCCCCTTCTACCATGGAAACAGGTTTTTCTTTTCCTCTTACATTCAATGATTGAGATCCCACCATTACATATGTGTATCGTCATACCTCCTCCCAAAGACCCCGAGATATCAAATTCTTCTATAGTGGATTTTTTCACCATTTTCATATAATCCGTAATATAGAGTACTGCATTCCTTGATCAAATCTCCTACTATACCCATGATTTAAAGATCTGTGCCTTCAAGGATGCACATTCCACAACTTCTGGAGAAAAAAAAACTATATTCTTGAACTAAGTCACATACTCTATGAAAAAGAGACACTCTTTTTTCAGGCTTAATAATTATTTCATTTAATGTACTTTGAACATGTGAGGATAGAATTGTTTGTCGAGAAATTCCTTAAAATCATCCCATATAAGGAATCCCTCAAATTTATCATGCACCTCAAAATCCCACCAATGGTGTTCAAGATCCTAGAGAATATAATTTTATAGTATGACCTTTATCTCTACCAGTGTACTGATGAAATTGATCATATGATTCATCCAACTCGGCCACACATCTACGGTTTTAGGCTCATCATCACCCCAGAATTTAGGCAGATTCTGCATCATGAACTGGATGGTATGGTTCACATGCCTTGGATCATTCCTATAGATCCCCATATCCACTGCTTGAAAATATATTAAAATATTTTGAACTCGCTCTTGTTTCACCCTCGGTTCAGGTGAAACCACATTTTCTGTAGCTTCTTTATATTAATTTCGACAATGCCTACTGGGTTCCATTTTTCAAACCAACAATAAACTCTGTCAATCTCACTCTCTAGAAAATGATGGCTTAGCATTTCAAATTATATCATATCAACTATCACATTATTTTTTTCCAAAAACATCCTTTTGCACTATTCAACCATTTTTTAAAACATTCAGCATTGAAATTAAAACATTTTCAGAATACCATAAGTTTTCCTTTTTTCAAAATCTCTCATTTGAAAAATAATTTCAAACTTTTTTTCAAATATCATCATTTTCACTAAATTAATCATTCCTCAAAATGGTGTATTCGCTCGTAGTGAGAAATCATTCCTCTAAAATTCATGGAATGCCCATCTAATTGGCTCAACACATGATAATGTGATTCCTAAATCCTAGAAGTTTCTCCAAACAATTGTGTACCCAACTCTCTAGTAACATTAAGTTCAACATAAATAGGTTAGTTATGTCCTTTTATGCTATAACTTTCAAGTTCCAACAATCCTACTCCAATATAAAATTTCAACCCAAGGAATAAAAAAGAAAGAGTTTCAATTCCAAGACCTAGAAAACTAATGAATACATGTTATGTAATGACAAAAAAATATGATACTATTTGAACCTCAATAGAAGGACCATACTGATACCATTTGTAATGACCTGATAATTCTCATTGGATTCACTGCACAATGAGTCATTTCATTTCCTTAAGTGACATCCCCAGGATGCCAAAGGATTTAAATAAATACTGAAGGGTTATAATGAAAGTGGGGATGATTTTCCCTTTATGAAAAAAAAACCATTAAACCTACCAACCATAAGAAAAAAAATTTCTATATGATGCATGAAAAAATGAAAGGCAACTAAATAAATTCATGTATCACAAAACCACATCAATGTGTGCCACAATGAAAGACCAAACTAGTATAAAATTAAAAAATGGATAAACTAATAAAGACTATTAAAAGACCACAAGACTCCATTCTCTACAAGATCTAATCACCATGATCATTATACTGCTAAAATGTTACAAGGTAGTTCTAAAAACGTATGAAACATTCCCTTTTCACCTATTTTAGAAAAAAGCATCTGCAAAAGAACCAAAGTGACAAACCAGGGGTGTGTATAAAACTCTCAAGGTTTTACCCAATCACATCCCTACTCACGCCACAATGATAAAAATGTTGGAAATATTTATGTAAAACTTTTTATATAAAACAAATTACAAAAATAGTTTATAACAAAAAATAATGAGTTTCAGAAAAACCATTTTTAACCAAGTGATAAAAAATGAAACCATTTTCTAGAAAGTTATTTTTCAAGAAAAATAATTAATCCAATAGTAAAGAATAATTACTCTTATCATTTGTCATACCCATTCCATAGTTCACCACACACCCACACATGCATGATTAATTTGACAATTCTATAATCATGAGTGATTTTTTATCCAATAACCTTATGTCCCAACGACACATACCCCTGATCTAGGGTTATGTCCCTTGTACCCCAATTGTACTCATACCTTATTAAGGATTCGTTATGCACGAACTCACATGATCACCAGTGGTGCCAAATGTTTCCATTTCCACAATAATCATTTTCAATAAAACCGAACTTTTATTGAAAACCAAAGCACAACCAATTTCAAAGAAACATTTCATTTCAATAAAACCATACATATTATTGAAAACAAAAAATACAATTCTTATTCCATCAATACAATATAATCCACTCATTAAAATCTACATTTTAAAATCAATAACCAAAAGCACTTTACTCAAACACTCAATTTTTCATATTTCACAACCATCACTCAAAATGTTTCCAAAAACTGTTCAACATCAAAATAACAAACTATTATACAACACACGTTAAATTTTAAATCATTCCGATCAATTAATATTAGTGGAGTAGAGAATGAATCCACATACCATAGAGGTTTTGATGAAAACCACAACGAACGAAGAACACACAAGAAAAACAAGGTCGATTATCCAAGAACTCACTATTGATCTATTTTCCTAGCTAGATCAAGAAAAAATATCATCATATTGGGCATCCACACAACTATATATACCTATAAGGGGTGTAGATCTGAGAAATAAATTGAATAAGAGATGTAGATCAAATTAGGTCGAAGAAACTGATCAATAATGAAGAATAATGATCATATACCTCACAAATTCAGCTTCAATTCATTAAGGGATGCCTTCATATCACCTCTAATACACAATGGGGAGGTTCTACTGAATTCAATAGAGAGTAATCATGATTTATGTATGCATACGAGCAAAATGGATCCCCTTAGTGGCATAAATATGTTAGATAAAGTTTTTTAGGATCCCACTTAAACCATCATCATGGTTACTTCGCACATTTTGACAAACCATGCGCTAGTCATTCATTAGGTACTACCTAGGAAGTCCCTTGCATGTATTACAAGCATGGTCTCCTTAAACATGATCCATCCATGCTGGAGACACTTCCTCACAAGGACAAAAAACCCATAGTTTGGACGCAAGGTTAGAGTAAATGTGCGATGCTCATGGGGCTTCCATTTTGCCTCAAAACTACATACAATGATCTCCCAACTCTGCCATACATCATGATTATTCATTATAACCCTGAAAAGCAACATGTAAGGGTTACATACCAGAAACGAGGGGTACTACAATATAGATCTATGATTACATTTTTCAATTTTATCCACCAATGTTATTAGACCATTGACATTGCATCATATGAAATCGTCAATTATTTAAATGTTCACATGATAATGTAGTATATATGTTTATAAATTTATGATCATGGAAACTAACCCATCTCCCATTTTGGGTGAAATTTTAAAGGGATATATACGTTATATGTTTTGATTTGGATCATAGTAAAATTATGAAAACTATTTCATATTCAAAATGAATATGAGAATGTTTTATGACATCATCAACATTGAAATCCCAAGACCATGAATAATCCATGAAACATGTTCACAAAATTTCCACCTTCGACAAAATATAATAAAAAGAAAATCCACCACATTAGAACTACTATATTGATGAGAATATAGTTCTACCAATCATGGGTTTGGTATATCAGTTGACATTATAATTCCTCACAATTAATAGAAAATGACTGTAGATAATAAATGAGATATAATTAAAAATAATAACTCATTTTAAAAAGAAAAATGAAGAATAATTTCATTCAATTTGGGAATTATGTCCAATTCATTGACAAAGTAACTCATATATTTGTGAGTTAATATAGTTATTTATTTATTGGTTAGTCATTGGAAATCTATATTGACACTCATATTATAATGACATGGTATTGTATTCATAAAATAGAATAATTATATGGATGGTGTATTTATCAATGTATTTTTATCATTATCATAAAAAAATAAAATAAATTTTTATTTTATTTTATTTTAATAAATAATTTATATCATTATTAAATAGTTTGATATAATTTTAATTTAAAAAAATATTATAAAGGAAAATTGAATTGATAAGAATACTCAATATTCTAGAATTAAATTTTATTCCAACATTATGATTGAATATTCACACTATTTATTTTCTTGTAAATAATTAAAATATTGATGAATTGATATTGTGTCCACTGTAGGGACACTATCCAATAATTTAAAACATATAACACTTAATGAAACCTATTCGATAAAAAATAGAACAGAAATGGACATTTATATAAATATATATTTTGATATTTTTAAAAATTATTGATCTAGTGTATTTATTGAAGAAATTTTTTTTAAATGTTTAATTTTACCCCTAATTTAAATTTTAGTATTGCATCCTAATTTTTTATATAAAACCTATATCTCTAGAATATTTTGTTTAAAATTATCGACAAATAATTAATTATATATCAAATATATTATTTTTAATATGTATATGAAAATGAAAATATTTTAGACATTAAAATTTGAAAATTTCATTAACTTAAAAATTGATTAATTATGTCATTGAAAAATCATAATTTAAATAAAAAATAAAATTTTAAATATTCTTCACTCACTATTTTCAGTCATTATAATTGCTTTTTATTCAAAAGATGCAAACAAATATGGGTTTATTTATTTTAATTCTCAATTTTTTATTCCAACGTGATTCAAAATATGTATTATATATCCACTGAAATATCATGAATCATTTTATATAAACAGGGAGAAAAATCCAAAAAAATGATTTATAAAAAAATATATGAATCATTGATAAAATATTTTAAAATAACCCCTAACAACATATATTGAAAATATTATAATGATTATAATTTTATCTTTCAAACATGAAATTCAATGATAATCATAATGTACACATCCAAAATATAGGGTTAAAAATTATTGATTATGTTAATTTTTTATATGAATCCAATTATAAATGGATTTGATATTTTATTGTATTAAAATAAAATCTCTAAAAAATTAAATTATATGACCTATACTATATATAATTCTATAGAAATATTTCAAATTATATATTCTTATTGATTAAACATAAACATCCAATTCATCAAAATTATACTTTAATAAACTCATATAATGTCATAAATTTAAATTTTTCATTTATGGGATAAATGTTTTCTATTAATAATTATATATAAGAGGTTATTTCATCAACCAATGGTGAACCATATTTCCCAATCTCATTATCTCCATTTATATCAATGATATTTTATATATAATAAGATATTGATAAAATATATTTTAGACATGGGATTCCTTTTATGTATTAGAGGATTTCCATTTTTGTATCCATTATATGATTTTGGGGGGTTATATTTACAACATATTTATAATATTATGAGAGATATGAGAAAAATATATTGATGAAATATTGCTATATAACATCATGTTGCAAAAAATACAAATAATATTACAGATATAACATACAAAAAATCATAATGATTGAGGTAATTTAATGTTTCATACCAATAAACTCATTAACTACCAATGAATAATATCATGGTATCATATATATATATATGAAAAATAATAAATTAACATTATTATATTTCCCTCACAATACTTTCCCTATGGTATGTCCATTTAATTAATCATTCCAACAATGAATCACTCAATAAATGAAATGATTGTTTAATTAATCTTTGGAATTACAAAAAATATAATTTTATTAATTTTCACAACAAAAAATTCTAAAACTATCACCATTTATAATAATTAATGTTTTAATTAATTTAATATATTTTGAATCCCCTAAGTCAAAAATTTTCTTATAGTCCATGAAAGAAATTAAATATTTTATTATTTCCTTCAGTTACCTCTTTTTATATGAATGGACTCAAAATGGATAATTATTATAATGATGCCACTTTATCAACACGTATATATTATGGGAATTTATCAATAATTAATTTAGTAAATCCATATTTAACCTACATAGAATTTAATTCAACAAAATAACAATCTACTAATAGTAATACAATATCTCAATGCCTAGAAAGAGTATATTAAAATGTGTTATGCTCACTAACTCAAATGGAAAACTATAAAATATTAGCCACATAACCTAGGAATTCATATAATAAATGAATGAATTTCTCCATGATATACAAAATATAACACTAATATCACTATCGATTTGAAAATACTAGAAAAATATCACATCTAAAAATTTTAAACATTATTTGAAAATTATTTTCCTCATATAGTCTGTAATAATACATCAATGTAATAAAATATTAAATAATAAATAAAAATCATTATTTAAATTAACATAGAATAAGGGAGTAAATTCTAAATTATTCATAGGAAAGATATTATCCCACATGTGAATCTAAAGAGAAGACTCATGTTATCAATAATATTGTCCATTTGGATTTAATAATATTGATTCAAAATATCTCAATAATTATATTGAATATTCATTATTTCACTATATAGTTTTGTGAATTTTTTAAAATAAGATCTAAATTTATAGCGACTCCCACTATTCCATTTTAATTAAAAATTTCCCAACTGTATTGTTTATATATTTGATGTCACATTTTAATTCCTCAAAAAGAATAAAAAAATGTTATATACAACAATACGGGACCCATTGTTAATATAATAAATCATTCATAATGGAAATAAATACCCTAATATTTTCATATAATATATTTTGTAATAATTTTGAATTTTTTTGACATGAATCATTATTCAATCTATGAAACAAGATACAAAAATTTCTTTGAAAAAACCTATATTAGGTTCCCAAAATTAATGATATAGGATTACATACATAGATAATGAATATTGTTCCCTATGTATAGTTACATAGATTTAGATAAATTAATGTATATAATATCCTGTATAAGATGTTTGAAAAATTTAATAATGTAATATACCAGTAATATAAATATGTTTCCTAGAATCCTCGAAAAAAATTGAAGACATCAATATCATTATATTCATGGTCTCCTTCCCAAGGATCGATAAAATGTTATTTTCTAAAATGTTTTATTAACCCATCATTAACATGGCATGACTATATACATACATTCAATCATGAAAAGACGAATAAGATTCCAAATAGTTCTATTTTTCATAAAACAATGTATTTTTTGATGATATAGGAAAATATACTCTTAATTACAATTAGTAGATAAAATCGTAAGAAAAAATCGTTGTTATCATAAAAAATATTTTCCATTTTTTAACTGGATAAAATTTTATCAAATGAATTAAATTCATGAAATAAATCATAATATTTGATTCATAATATCCTATGACCTATATAATATGAATATTTCAAATACAAATGGTATGTGAACAATATTTGTATTAAAATTCTATTCTTTTTTATTTATAATGGAAGTAATATTGATTCCATTGTTTTTATAATTAGTGTTGAATTCAATGAATAATCTTAATTGAGCCAACATATATCCAAATAGTCAATTTCTATAGGAATTCTACATTACGATATAGAAAAAAATATCATCCTCCTCTAGAAAAACAAAAAAAAAATTATTAATATTTTCCTTGCATAAAATCATTATTAATGTCTAGAACAAAAAGGCATTTGAAATGAATCACAAATAATTAATTAAAAAATAGGAAATTTGACCTATCTAAAAACTCGAAATTTATGTTAGTTCTTTAAATATTAGAATAAAAATTTATTTCCCACTAATATAATGTCCTACTCATTATACCTAACATTTTACATGATACTAGAACTCTAAAAAGAAATGGAACCCATTTATATATTCCAAATGTAGTTTACATATTGTAATGGGTAATTCATATAATTGATAAGACTATGTTTCAAATATATATATATATATCATCTAGATGAAATATATAATCCTTATACTGAATTTTTTATATTCAGTTAAAAAATATTTCTTGAGAAAATAAAAAATTAAATAACATAAATGTAAGAGGATCATTTCTTAATTGGCCTAAAAATTGATTGAAAACATTCCATTCTCAACACTACTCAAAATGGTTTATACAAAATAATGTGATCATTTCCAATCTATAATGAATAGTAATTACATTATATTTACATGTAGTTTTGGATGACTGCACCATTTTTATTGTTAGGGGTCATACAATTCAACACCAAAAGATTCATAGTATATTGTGGATACCCTAAAGAAATGTGATAATTATATATAAATGTAAAATACATAACAATGAAATGATTCCAAAAAGTAATAAAATATTAAGGGATTTTATTATTATTAATAATGTAATTTAATATTTTTAAATATTACTATAAAAAATTAAATAAAAAACTAGTTAGACCAGTTCTTACCAAACATCGAGAAAAAGAACATGGAAAACATATCATGTAAAAGATTCTAAATCAGATGAAAGACATAATTGTAGTCACTAAATATTTTACATATTTAAAAACTATATATTTATAATACATGACAAGTTTATATATCATCATAAATAATTTTTTTTTATTATGAACGTTATTATATATCCATGAAATTACATAAAATCCAAAATTCTTATTTCCCAGTTGGTTTATTACCAGTTATCTATATAGATAAATAATATTAATTAAGTATAATTATCTATATAATATGATATTAGATATCCTGGAACAAAATTATTATAGGTAACTATGAAAAATACCAACTCACACCTACCTATGGATCCCAAAAAATAATAAAAACTACTCTTTATTCTAGGTTTCCTATTTCAATATAATTAGATATAAATTATTATATACTATTATATTATATTGAAATCGATGGATATCCCATATAATATTTTATGTAGTTTTCTCTCAAAGTAAAATTTTATTAAAAATAGTAGGTCATAATTAATGAAATAATTAGAACACGGCATCTCCTTCCAAAATAAAAATAAATTATGATTCAATCCACAATCTGTCCTTTCAATATGTAATGTGATGAAATAATTATTTTTATGAAATTTCGTTCATCTAGTTCTAGAATACATTAATATATGATCTAATGTTATTATTTTTAATAAATGTTTTTATCTGATATGGGGATTATCCACTATAACACATTATATGTTTTTAGAGAAGAAATTATTATACACTAAATCGAGACTATAAGAGTTCGGGATTTAGTGACATGTATTTTCAATATGAAATAAAATAATGGGATGAAGTAGACTTTAAAATATAATATTTTACATAAATTCAATTAATTTAATATCTATATTAATGTATTTAATCCCATATTTTATATTTTTTATATAGTATTTTATTTAACTGGGAATAAAAATTAATATAAATAAATAATTGAATATGATATAAGGAACACTTTTTAAAATGGAAAAAAATAATCTTATTATGGTAACACTAATCTCAAATAATCCCCAATATATTTTTTATCAATCATTATATAGAACACATGAGTGATTATAATTGTATACTCATAAGTCTTCTTATAAATTTCATTGAAAATGTAGTATAATATTACTGAGGCATTTGTGACTAAAGAATGATTAAATGTTATCCATTATTCAAGGAAATAAAGCATACCATTATAAATAGGGGTCCTTCAAAAAATCCTTCTTAATGAAATGAATATAATAATAATTAAAATATATATAGAATAATACCCCACATTATCTTCTTTAGTGAAATTATAACCCCAACAAGCTAATGAAAGTCATCATGTCACTATCATCCCATCCAAAACTATACATGCAACTATATAAATTAATGTACATACATAATACAAAAGTCACGTAAATTATACAAAAAAAATTATAATAAGTCATTAATCACATTATAATAATATTGTATCAACATATCCCATCATCCACAAAAGATAAATATATAATAAAACTACACTATTTTATGTAGAGAGAGTGGGATATGGGGATATTTGGTTAACTATGTCACATATAACCAACATGATTTATGTAAAACAATATCCAAAAACCAAATAAATTCATCTATAATGATACAAGAATCGTTTAATGAATTATAATATGTAAAAAATTAATAATTGTCATATAAAAAAAGTATATCACAACGTAGGCGGAACATCATATAACAACACAATGAAAAACCGTATATCATTTATAAATTGTCCAACAATGCTAGAAAATTACACCTTTTTACATGAAACAAGATACAATTATTACCATTGTTATATAATCACTCTTGATCTCACTAAACACTCAATGGTATATATTGAATGATTGATGAAACAATTACTAATATAAATATTCTCACTAGTGGGTTTATAGAGAGTTTAGGTTTTTTGTAAGGACCTGTTCAATGTAGAGCCTTCCCTAAAAATCTTCCATAAAAATCACAGAAATGATTTTAGGCAATAATGATGGAAGATAATTCAGTTTCTAAAATGAAATCATATGAAACCATGTATGGATTTAAAAACATATATCAATAAAATCCATTATATGTCCTGCATATGTGACAACATACATCCCCTTCAATATTAAGGTCGTCGTGGAGAATTTTTGGATTCCCAAAATAGGCGATTACACCCTATATGGATTCTTGAATAGACATAAAAACTATAGGACCATATATTTCATGATTTGGTTGTCAATCATTGCATCTAAACCCCAGGAATTATGTTTACAAATTATTATAAGGGTCAATATTTTGCTATTTGAGAATCTATAATGGGATTAATCAAAGATATAAAGTGATTATCTATTCTTTGATGTCATTACCCGTGTATCAATTATAAGATATTTCGAGTAAGGTAAAATTGGGAATCATGAAATCATTCTATAAAGGCTTTGTTTGCATACCTTTTTTTGAATGAGAATTTTGACAGTCAACTATAGGGGGCCCATCTATGAGATTTGTTTGTGTGATGTATGTGTTTGAAAAATACATTGGATCCCATACATGTGTTAGCTTATAAAAAATCCAAAATTTAGGGATCCATCTTTTGGGAATCTCTATTGGACCCTACATGTGGTTCACCATCATAGGGGGCTATCAATGGTCTCCAACGGGGACAATATCTACCAAATTTCTCCCTTGTAATAGTTTTTTTCATAAAAGAACTATTTGGGAAATTGTCCCCATTACATAGTTCATTTTCCTTGTGTAAGGTGGGGACCCAATGGGGAACACAAATACATCAACATAATTTCTAAAGAAAAGGAATCAGTTGAGAACTATTCAATAAATTTGTGATGTATTATAGTTTTGGTTAATAGGCCTTTATACTAAGTGTAATTCATTATTATATTTAACATTATTATGTCATGTGACATTCTATATTAATGAATAATAAATATCTTAGGAAATCCAAATGATTATTCCCCATTCAATCATATGTTTTCACCCTTTTCCTAAAACATATTTTCATTTCATATGATATTAAACATTCTCAAAGACTAAATATTAATTTGATGTCAAATTTCAAGACATTTTATTTATATCTTAATTAAAACATCATGTAATTGAACATTATGGATGGTTTTAAACTACAATGTGTTATACTACAATAAGAATATAAATGGTCCTCCCGAACAACGAGATATTTGAAATCTATTTTTCCAAACATAGGATACCCATATGAGGTACAAACTAAACATCTAAACATATACCCACACTATGTGACATTATTTTTCTCTCTTATATCTCCACCATAAAATATTCCATTATATCTGTTCCAGATTTCATTGAAATATATTCTATATATTCTATATAATATTTCATAAATGTCCCATATTGCATTCTTCGTGAAAACAAAATAGTGTCTCATGTGCATGATCCACACTAATGATTATTAAGAACATTTATCCTAGTTGTCTAAACTACAATACCAAATAAATGTTGGAAAAAGATATAGAGGAATTCCCTTAAGTGTAACACCACGACCTAAACCTCTGAGATCCCTGAGAATGTAGTGTAACCACATATACCCCTCCCCATACACATGTGGATTCCAACTATAATTAAAGGTCTAAGTATGATAGTTGGGAGATTTTACAGTCTATATAATGTTATTTAACATGAATAATATATAAAAAATATGAAATAACCATAAATCATAAGGGTAATGATGTAGAATTATTATGGAACACATGTCATAAAAATAAAATAACCAAATTTATGAAGATATCTATGTTAATGAATGAACATAAATAAACTAATAAATAAACATTTGGTAACTGGAGTCCAATCTAACTCGTTAACATATCCACCAGCCTTTACATAGCTGCACCACCCATTTCCCTTTCCATTCAACTAATATCTCATAAAATATAATGTAGCTTCGAAATTCTTGAGTAGTTAGTCTATACATGACTCAGTAGGACACAACCAATGTTCCCTTACATAATGTACTCTGGTATAATATGTTTATTTCAAAAATAATGGTAAAATAACGAATAGGAATAAACCTATAAAAATTAGACCAAGTGGTTATGGGTTGGAAAACATTCCACAATCCCTCAGTAATACATGCATTCACTCCATGCTAGAAATATAATTTAAGATATCAATAGTGTCCAAACTATTACATATACAGTATCCTCATGGTGTTATAGAGATGACACATAGTGTCATCTATAAATTAAGAGGAATATGTCACTTGAGTCCTGTAGATGATAATATATAGTACCCACGTCGACCAGGTCATCATCATGTGAATGACACATGAAAAATCAATAATACCTCAAGAAAACCCTCATCACAAATACATGAAAATTTCATTCCTCCACCCTATGCCCAGGTCCCATGCCACCCTGATTTTAATAATTCGTACTCACCCACAAAGTAATAATATATCATGATGGTCTACCTATATAATGATTTAATAAGAACCACCAATGAACTAGTAACACACATACATGGTTATAAAACTGGTAGGAATGTCATAATATCGTGAGAATATACCTGAATAATTAACAAGATATGATTAAAATCATAAGTAGAAATAAGATACTCTAATATTACTCATGGATTCAATATTAGAGAGGGTCACACTAGGTACCTACATACCCATGAGTGATCATAATCACTCACAATATGAAAGGAAGAAATGTAATCATCTAAGGGAAACAAATATAAAGTCGATGCTAAGAAATTAAATAACTTCCAACATCATATTTTATTAATTCAACATTGATTTATTCTATGGTTTTTGTCTAATTAACCTATGACCACACACCTTCCAAGAGAACTAACACACTCTAAAGACTCATTTAACCTCCAAATTATAATATTATTTCATATAGAGAAAGATTATGAGAATCAATTCAAATGAAAAACTCATTCCTAACTGATTATAATAATTAATCCCCTTTGTACTTGAGGATTTCTTGAGGTTTAATGTCATCCACTGAGTTGTAGTGTATGATCTACGTCAAAAATTATATTTAATAAATGGTATGTTATGGAGTAAGACCATCAACTATAATATCACAGTATTATAAAATTCCTTGCAGAACAAAAAATATGAGGCTGGGGATCTGTAGTTTTGGGTCCGAGCATCATGATGTAGGATGTTGACACTACATAGCATGGTGAGGGATTTATTATATATGGAATGTTCAAGCTTACATTCACTTTTCTGAATTATTGGAAGTACATTGGGTACATGCTAGGGATTTTCATACTCTAACCTGCATGATATTAACATGAATGAATTCTACAATAGTGACCAAATACCAATATTCTTGTAACAACCATTGAAATAGTATTTTAGTTTCAAGTATTGATTTGAAGGAAAGAGGTAAGAAGCTACCATAAATGATTCAATGAATTGGATTTTATAGCATAAAACAATCTATGTAAAAATCATTACGAATAGAAGGATTTATAATAGAAACAATATACTAGGGAGTAAAATTTACCATTAATATTTCGATTCATACAAAAAATTGTCTTAAAATTTTATTGTTTAAATTCATCAATTACATATTACATTTATATTTAGGATATAAAAGATGAAAATTATTATAGTTATATACAATTCTCTACCTCTAATGACTTCACATCATTTTGAATAATATCATGTGATTTTTTTTTCAAATAACTACGAATAATGAGATTCTATGTGAACCTATCACTTCTATGTATTGTCCTTAATATTCTAATTTTTCACTTAATCGGGACATGTGTAACCATATTAATGAGAATAACTTTCTCTCTTCTTTCAATTATCAACAATGGAATATCCTTCTATGAATTTTCATTATATATATGAATAATTTCGTAATATTTAAAATGCATGGTGTATGGTATAAACCCCAATATTTTCGACTTAAATATCATGAAAGAAGAACAAAATTATATGCCACTACACCAATCCCCTCATATATCTTGGTGGCTCTAATACAATGTGAGAATATTTTTACCAGAATCTAGAAATTCTGGTGACCTAACTGGGGAGTTTCTCTATAAAAATATAATATCCAAAAGTGAAATATAATGGTATCCTTGTATGTTTGGCACAAGATTTCTACCATTATTGAGATGTGATATGTCCATTTTGAATCATCCTCAATCATTCATATATTTCTGGAACTTTTTTGTGGCCAACAACCGATGGCTCATCCTCCTCATGTCATGAGATCAGTAAAAATAATTTTCACTAATAATAGCCTCATAAGGTTCTATCTGAAACAAGTTATGGTTACAATTTTTATATAAAAACTCATCTTATGATAGATGGTCATACCATGAACATCAAATTTCTATTATTCATGTAACATACCATTAGGTTTTCATGTACTTTTGATGTCTCTACGAGGCTTTGTTTTGGAGTAGTGACTGGGGGCTCTATTTGGGTGAAATTTTAAGTAAAACAAAATGGCAATGTCATGTGCACAGTTTGTGCATGGTTTGATAAATCATGTGATCAAACCATTCCAACCTAGCAGCACTGGACAGTGGGATATGCATAGTGTGCGCACTGTTTGGTAAACAGTGCGACTAAACTATGCGGACCACCAACCCTGGACAGTGAGATCTGCACGGTGTGCGCACGGTTTGACAAACCGTGCAGACAAACTATGCGGTCACTTAAATTAGATCCATAAATTGTGGATCTCGGCTGTTTTTCCTCTAAATTCTTCAGGTTTCCTTCTACGTGGCCCTAACACGGGATTTTCTTCTCCTGGGGTCAAATAAGGTTCTCCCTTTGTTCTATAGGCGATCCAAAGGCTCCTCTTGGTGAATCGAAGTGGGATTCTCAAGGCATGTGATCATTCTTCTTATTTCTTGAACGATTTCTTAGATCTACTTATATCTACTTCCCCTCTTCCCTTGATTTCTTATATCTACACCCATTATGGGTATATATCAGTGTGTAAATGCCAAAATGACGAGTTTTGTTATTGGTCTTGCTGGGGTAAGGGATCTAGGATTGGTTTTTGGTGAATCAACCAGGATTCTTGAGTGGTCTTCAATCGTTGTGGTTTTGGTCAAAACCATCAAGGTAGGCAGTTCTCTCAAGACATTTCAAATTGATTATCATTGTAATTTATTTATTTATTTAAATTGTTGATTTAAATTAAATTTCAAAAAATTTCATTCTATTAAACAGATAAAAACTCAATTCCAATGAATTGAGATATTTGAAATGGTTTTGGCATAGAAATTTGTGAAAACCCTACTCCATTGAATTGGGTGTGTTTATAAAAATTGCCCGATTTAATTTGTTTAATTAAAATTGTGGATTTGATGGAAATGATTTCAATTGAGTAGTTGATTTCAATTGTGGAAATAAATCGTGAAATGATGGATTGGGTTTGAATATATTTCAAACTGGTGAAAATGGCTTAAAACGGTTTGATAGAAACCCATTGGTTTTATCTTTCGAAAAAGGAATGTTTTTGAATAAAACATGTTGTGGTTTTAAATGGAATGTAATTGGAACATTGAAATGGAAGAATTTGATTGATCGTATATTAAGCATTCTTAAAATAGTTCACCCATCATGTAGGAGATCATGCAAGACTTAGGACGTTAGTGAGATTTTTTGGATATACTCTACGATACGACAACGTTCTAAAACATACTTGACGCGGATCACATCCATGATGGGTTGGTGATGGGTCTCCTTTGGCCAGTGTCATAGGGACGTTTGTATACACATTTTTCTGAGTGCACATAGAGAGTGCTGAATCCCATAACTGATTAATACTATCGTACCTTTTGGAAGATGATCATGTTGCTCGCCTAAATATTTATATGTGATGTATAAATGTTTTCCAATGCTTTTGAACTGCTTTACATGCCTGCTAATTTTACATATACTATTTTACATAACTGTTTTTATTTAAGACATTGTCTTACAAGTATATCATCATTGTAAAACCTTGCTTGGTGAACTTTCCTTTACTTGAAAATATATAGCATGATTTGTTAAAATATTCTTTCCTATTGACAAACTTGTTAACATTAAAATTTAAAGATTTTCTTTGGATAATCATTATTTGGCCTCTTTTATGGAATCCCTGGTGGTATCCTACTCGGCTTAGGCTCACACCCTATTTTTTCCTTCAGGTGTTTGTAGATTTCCTTCTTCCAGTTTTCTGCAAGGGGAAAGGATCACTTGGAGGTGGATCCTGCTGTTGAGTTTTCAACGTGGTGAGTTGTGTCCATGGGGAATTTGGGCTTGTTTTCCTATTTTATGTACTTGGGATGTAGTACTTTGGGATTTTTGTCCCTCATTACTTTTCTGGTACAATGCTCCCAGTGGAGTTACTTTGTTATGCATACTTCATGTTTTACCCTTGCTTCTGCATCCTTGTGAAAAATTCATTCCCACATGTATGTTGGATGATGCCATGTGCTAGTCGCTGAGCCGTGGTGTTCGGGAATGCCATTCGGGGTATGTCAAGTCTGACTCGGTTATCAGGTTACAAGGGTACCCGGGTTGGTTCTTGACAAATTGTTATCAGAGAGAGAGGTTTGTTTTACATATTGCCATGATGATAGTATGAATTTGAGTTTTTTTGTCAGGACTTAAGATATTGTTGTGATTGAGTGTCTGTCCAGCTCTCACCACAATGAACCAGAAGTCAAAAAATGTTGTTTGGTAAATACAACTTGTGGATTAGTTCTAGTATTTTCACTATTTTGATTTGGATAGAGTGGAATCCAAATCTTCTTTATTCTTTCATTTAAGGGTATTTATCCTTGTTACTCGGTTGGTGTCTTAATCTCTATCTTTTATGGTGTTTTTTTAGCATCATGCCTCTGAAAAGACATGGTAATCAGATCCAAAAAGAGGATGCTAGTGAACCTCAGCAAGCAAGACCTATTGTGGATCCGAGCCTGGTTGAGGTGATTGTTCACACTGTCTAAGCTCTAGGACAGGAACCACCTCCAGTCCCTATTCAGAAGCCAGCTTTAGATACCTAATGTGATTTTCTCTGAAGTCATTCTGAAGAGTTCCTATGCCAGAAGCCACCAGTTTTCAAAGGATCCACTGACCCTCAACATGGTGAGGAATGGTTGAGTAATATTGAATGTCTTTTGGGTTCTTGGAGACACCTGAAGTGATCAAGGTGAAGTGTGCCACCATCGTACTGGAGGGACCAAGTAGGACATGGTGGGACATGATGGTGATGACTGGGAAAACGAGGGTTTGGAGTGGAAAGACAATAGGGTTATTTTCACTGATCAGTTCTATCCAGAATCAATGGTGTTGTCCAAGGATGTGGAGTTTTTCAAGCTTGAGCTGGCCAAAAAAACCGTGACTGAGTACTCAAATATCTTTACTAAATTGGTACAGTTTTCTCCAAAAACTGTATCTAATTAGAGGATGAAGCCTCGACAATTTGAGTTGGGGCTTCGATCTGATATTCGTTCTCAAGTTTTCTGATTGGAGTTGCCCACTAATGTGGATGTGTTGGATAGGGCGATGATGGTTGAGATGGACCTGGCAGGAAAGTCATGCTTGAAGGGAGTTTTTTTCCTTCTTGTGACAGTGGTGGTCCCTTTAAAGGGAAATAGAAGCGCGACATCTCATATGGTAGTTCTCAACATTAGAGCCATTCTAGACATCCGGTTGCACTAGGAGGGGCTTCGTTGACATGGTATCAGTGTGGGAAGCTGCAGCATTCTAAGAGGGTTTGCACTGAGGAACCCAAGGATTGTAGCCCCTGCGGATGTTTGGGGCACTTACAAATATTTTGTCATCACTTATATACTCCACGTAGTGGAACATGATCATCAGCACCTCAAGAAACTGCGGAGCAATCAAATGCTTCACATGCTAAAAGGTTCTAGCCACAGGAATCAGGAAAGAAGCTTCTTCACGTAGTGGAAGTGTCACCAGAGGTTGCTGAAGGAGGTCCTGTGACAGTGAGAGGCACCATCACTATAGCTTCATCCATAGTGACATCAACTTTCAATACTTCTGCATCTCACTCTTTTTTTAACTCATATTGTTTATCTACTTAATCTACCCATTGAACTTTCCTCTTGTGCAATGGATATTACTACACCTCTTAGTACGGTGAGAGATAAGGGTATCCATTGTCCTTCTTGTGTCTTCTTTCTATCAGATGTCGAACATGTTTGGGACTTTTTGGTTCTCATCATGAAATCTTTTGATGTCATATTTGGGATGTATTGGGTCATCGCCAATAAATCCAGGATTGATTGTCACCTTTGACAGGTCTACCTTACTACACCCAATGTTGTGCCTCTTGTTTTTCAAGGATAATGGGACCCTAGGTCAAGCAGAGCTAGACATTCTTATCCAGAGTTGGGGAAAATTATATCAGTGATTGCTTTTGATCTAGAGAAATATTCAGTGAGTGGTGATCTTCCTCCAGTCGTCACTAAGTTTCCATAAATGTTTCCTTCTGTCTTCTATCGTATGCCACTGGTAAGGGAGATCGATTTTTAAATTGATTTAATGCCTGGTACTCAACCGGTTTCTATGCCTTATTACTGAATGGATCCAGCCAAATTAAAATAACTAAAGTCTCAGTTGGAATATCTTCTTGAGAATGGTTTTATACGCCCGAGTGTGTCACCTTGGGCAACACCAGTTCTCTTTGCCAAGAAGGTAGAGGGTTCTCTAGGCATATGTGTTGATTATCGAAAGCTCAATCGAGTTACGATAATGAACAAGTATCAATTACCACGAATTGATGATTGTTTTGACCAATTGAAAGGGGAAAGTGGTTTTCAAAAATTTCTCTTCGGTCTGGTTACCATAAGTTGAGGATAAAGGAATCTGACATTAAGAAAACTTCCATTTGAAGTAGGTATGGCCATTATGAGTACCTTGTCATGCCCTTCAACCTATCAAATTCTCCTTTAGTTTTCATGGCCTTGATGAATCATGTTTTACATGAGTATCTGGATACATTTGTGGTAGTATTTGTGTATGAAATCCTTGTATACTCCATGTTTGAGGAGGATCATGTGCTTTATTTGAGAACAGTTCTGGGACTTTTAAGAAATCACCATCTTTATTCCAAGCTTTCAAAGTGTGATTTATGGATCTGAGATGTGAAATTATTGGGAAATGTGGTGTTAGATCAAGGAATATTAGTTTATCTTAAGAAGGTGAAGGCTGTTATGACTTGGGAACAACCACGAAATGTGTTCGAGTTTCAGATCTTGTTGGGATTAACAGGATATTATCACCGTTTTGTCAAATATTTTTCATAGTTAGCTTCTCCAATGACTGCTCTGACTCGAAAGGGAGTGAGGTTTTCCTGGAATGACAAATGTTAGAGTTTGTTTTTTGAGATAAAGCATATTTTGACTACTATTACAGTGTTAACACTTCCTGAGTCTGGGGAAGGTTATGTGGTCTTCGATGAATCATCGGGTTCAGGTTTGGGATGTGTAATTATGCAAGGTAATCATGTTGTTGCTTATGGATCACATCAACTTAATCGTCATGAGAAGAACTACCCTACCCATGACCATCAATGTGCAGTTGTGATGCATGCACTCAAGTGTTGGCGAGATTACCATTATGGAGAAATGTTTACTGTGTATTCAGACCACAAGAGCTTGAGTTATATCTTCTCTAAAAAAGATTTGAATCTCTGCCAAAGGCGTTCGGTGGAGTACCTACAATCATTCAACTTTGACGTCGCCTAAACCCCATGGAAATGAAATGTAGTTGTAGATGCATTAAGCAGGAAACCCTCATCTCATGCTGTGAATGAATCTTCAAAAGAGTGGAGTTTGATGAATCTTTTTGCTCAGTTGCATATTGGAGTTCAGTGGAAGGGGAATGCAGTTTCTTTAGCTAAGGTTCAGTTTAATTCTTCTCTCCTCGAGTTAATTAATCATGAACCACAACTGGATGATGATTTTTTTGGCAATATGGACTCTCTTTATGGTGGGGAGACTGACATCTTGTGGTCGTTCTCTAAAAAGGGTGTTCTATGTTATCAAAACTGTTACGTTGTGCCGTTATCGGCAAGGAAGGATGTGATGAGGGATTTCCATAACTCTCAGTGGGTTGTTCACCCAGGGACAATGAAGATGTTTTATGATATGTGGCGACAGTTCTGGTGGCTAGGTGTGAGACGAGAAATTTCTGAGTTTGTATCTCGTTTCTATACATGCCAGCAGGTGAAAGCGGAGCACCAGAAACCTTTGGGTTTTCTTCATCCACTTCCAGTCCCTTCATGGAAGTGGGATGAAATATCAATGGAATTTGTGGTGGGGTTACCTCCAACCTAGAGGAAGAAGAATGTGATATGGGTTGTGATCGACAGACTTACCAAATCAGCTCACTTTAAACCTATTCGAGATAAAACCAAAGTTGAGGAGTTGGAAAATATCTATGTTCAATAATTTGTTCTTTTTCACGGAGTTCCATCTACTATAGTCTCTAATAGGGATCCTTGGTTTACTTCTCTCTTTTGGAGAGGCCTTCAGGAGGCACTGGGATCTCAGGTCTGTTTGAGCACAACCTACCATCCACGGTCAAATGGAAAGACAAAGAGAGTTGTTCAGATTCTTGAGGATATGCTCCGCACTTGTGTTCTTTAATTTGGTGGGTCTTGGGATGATCATCTAGGGATAGTTGAGTTTTCTTATAACAATAGTTATCAATCTGTGATCAAAATGGCTCATTTTGAGGCTTTGTATGGTTTTCCTTGTAAATATTTTTTTTGATGGTCGGAGATTGGTGAAATCACTTTGGTAGGATGGTGTTTTGTCCAAGAGGCAATAGCTAATATCTAGTTGATTCGTTAGAGAATATTGACAGCACATAGTCGGTACAAGTCTTATGTTGATTGTCACTGTAAACCATTAGAGTTCTCAGTTGGTGACCAGGTGTTCTTGAATGTTTCTCCACGTTTAGGTCATCGGTATCTTGGGAGGCATGGGAAGCTTACCCCTCATTTTGTGGGACCTTTCGAGGTTGTTGGCCTCATGGGAAAAGTTGTTTACCATCTATATCTACCACCACATCGGACGTCGATACATAACGTGTTCCATGCATCGCAGTTGCGGAAGTACCTCTCCGATCCATCTCATGTTGTGAGCTGGAGTGATCTTGAAGTTGAATGAGATTTATCTGTGATTGAATGACCAGTCAGTATTGTTGATTCTGAGACCAAGGTACTTCATGGGAGAACAATAATTCTGGTTTGTATACTTTGGAAGCATGGTTCAGATTCTCATGATACGTGGGAAAGGGAGGCACTAATGAGAGAGCAGTGGCCTCATATTTTTTACGTGGAGGTTTCTTCATAGGGTTTCTGGGGACAAAACATCATATGGTGGGGAGGTTATTACATCCAATTACGTTTTCAGGTACTTTTGATGTCTCTAAGTGCCTCTTTTTTGGAGTAGTGACTGGGGGTTCGTTTGGGTAAAATTTTAAGTAAAATAAAAATGAAATTGCTTGTGCACGGTCTGCGCACTGTTTGATAAACCGTGCGATCAAACCGTGCCAACCTAGAAGCACTAGACAGCGGGATACGCACGGCGTGCACACGATTTGGTAAACCTTGCAACTAAATCGTGAGGACCCGCAAACCTAGACAGTGAGATCCACACGGTGTGCACAATGTTTGACAAACCGTGTGGACAAACCATGCGGTCATTTAAATTAGATCCTTATATTCTGGATCTCGGCCATTTTGCCTCTAAATGCTTCGTTTTTCCTCCTTACTGGCCCTAACTCGGGATTTTTCTTTTCCTTGGGTCAGATAAGGTTCTCCCTTTTTTCTAGGGGCTATCCAAAGGCTCCTCTTGTGAATCGAAGCAAGATTCTAAAGTCAGGTGATCGTTCTTCTTCTTTCTTGATCGATTTCATTGATCTTCTTAGATATAATGCCCCTATTCCATTGATTTCTTATATCTACGCCCGTTATGGGTAGACCTAAGTGTTTAAATACCAAAATTATGAGTGTTGGTCTTGGTCTTTATAGGGTAAGGGATCTAGGATGGGTTTTTGGAGAATCAAACATGATTCTTGAGTGTTCTTCAACCGTTGTGGTTTTTGTCAAAACCATCGAGGTAGGTGGTTCCGTGCCGACTTGCAAAATGGATTATCATTTTATTTTCTTAATTTATTTCAATTGTTTATTTAAATTCAATTTCTCAAATTTTCTTTCAATTAAATTGATAAAAACTCGATTCCAGTGAATTGAGATATTTGAAATGGTTTTGGCATAGAAATTTAGGAAACCCCAATTCCATTGAATTTGGTGTGTTTATGAAAATGGGCCAATTTAAATTTTGGATTTGATGGAAATGATTTCAATAGATTTGTTGATTTCAATTGTGGAAATAAATTGTGAAATGATGGAATTAGTTTTGAATGGATTTCAAACTAGTGAAAATGGCTTAAAATGTATTGATTGAAACCCATTTGTTTTATCTTGCGAAAAAGGTGTGTTTTTGAATAAAACATATTGTGTTTTTAAACAGAATGGAATTGACACTTTGAAATGGAAGAATGGGATTGAACGTATTTTAATCATTTTTAAAACAGTTCTCCCATCATGTAGGAGTGCATGCAAGCCTTAGGTAGTTATTTAGTTATATGGATACACTCTACGATACGACAACGTTCTAAACCATACTTGTGGTGGGTAACATCCCCGATGGGTTGGTGATGAGTCTCCATTAGCCATTGTCAATAGGATGTGTGTATACACATTTTTCTGAGTTCACATAGAGAGTGTGGAATCCCATAACTGATTAATACTATCGTACCTTTTGGCAGATGATCATGTTGCTCGCCTAAATATTTATATGTGATGTATAAATTTTTTCCAATTCTTTTGAACTGCATTACATGCCTGCTGATTTTACATAAATTGTTTTATGTAACTATATTTATTTAAACCATTTTTTTAAAAGTATTTCATCATTGTAAAACCGTGCTTGGTGAACTTTCCTTTACATGAAATGTATAGCTTGGTTTTTTAAAATATACTTTCCTATTGTGAAATCTGTTTTCATTAAAATTGAATGATTTTATTTGGATAATATTTATTTGGAATCCGTTATGGAATCCCTAATGGTATCCTACTGGGCTTAGGCTCACACCCTACTTTTGCCTTCTTTTTTTGTAGATTTCCTTCTTCTAGGTTCGTGCAAGGGGAATGGATCACATGGAGGTGGATCCAGCTGTTGAGTTTTCAACCTGGTGAGTTGTGTCATTTGAGACTTTGGGTTTTTTTCATGTTTTATGTACATTGGATGTAGTACTTTGGGATTTCTGCGCCTATTTACTTTTATGGTACAATTCTCCCAGTGGAGTTTCTTTGTTATGCATATTGTTTGTTTTACCCTTGATTTTGCGTCCTTGTGGAAAATTCGTTCCCACATGTAAGTTGTACGATGCCAGGTGCTAGTCACCGCCCCGTGGAGATTGGGAACACCCTTCAAGCTATGTCAGGGCCGGCTAGGTTATCAGGTTACCAGGGTACCCGAGCTGGTACGTGAGAATTCATGCTCGAAGCACAATAATAATTATTTGTATATTGTATTTGGATTGTTCGTCTTTCAATGGAAGGTAAACCATTATCAACATCAACTATGTTCCTAAGTCTTTATATAATCCCTATAAGATCACTAGTTAAAACAACATTCTCTAGATGATCAGATTGTCTTGATAAATATGTAAAATCATACAAACTCTTGGACATAGAGCATTCCAATACCATCTACAAAGTGGTTATTTGACCATTAAAATCAGAAATAGTTTTCATCAGATCAAAAACAACCAATACCACATGAAGTCTCCTTTGGGTCTGGAGTAATACCGTCACACTATCATTCATAATATACTACCACATTGACATGGGTTCTGTAAGAGTCCAGAGAAACATACCAGGTTGTTGATACTCATCCGCCACCCTCTGATGTTTTATCCTTAAGATTCAAACCCTCTAATGTCTCTGTTCATCTAACTCCACCAAAAAACTTACCAAAAGTCACAACACATATTCTCTTCTCTAAGATAATCATCCCATCTAGAGGTATGTTTATCCCTTATCAACTCTTTTGTAATGGTTGTACAGTATAATACTCTCTCATTTACCATGATCACATCATCATCATTAAAAGACCAATGACATATTGGATCATGAAAAACTAACTGTTCAATAATCACAATGCTCTTCGAGTATAACTCCTGTCCAAATATTACCCGGCCCACAAGGGAAGATTTGGATACAAGGGGATCATAATCAAAATAACATTGGTTATCTAAATAATCCTTCCTTCAATAGTCCAATGAGCTTATCAATCATCATGCCTCATTGGTTGATGAGTCATAATTATCCTACTCAACTAGCATCTTATTTATAAAAACATATGTAATAATGTTGACTTTAATAGTTGAATATTACATCTCAACGTCAAATGTATTTAGATACTAAAACTATAACATTGTTTTAGGTTCACGCACATATTTTGATAATATAATAGAGTCTCTTATGATCAATGTAAAAAATATCTCTATAAAGATGAAATATCGAAAAAAAATTAGAGTGTGAAACAGAGATACCATATCAAATACATCTGTATTATAATTTCACTCATGGTTCCATGGATAATGAGGCAAACACGATTCTACCTACTCTCTCAATATTAGCAGTACACCTGGTCCAACACCATATGAGTCACTATACACTATATAAACAATCCCAATCGTAGGCAGATCCATTATAGGAGCTGTCCAAAAACATGATAAAAACTAAATGGAATCACCATCAAACTAGTATACACACTGAATCATTACTCTTATCATTTTTAGTGTATTCATGCAATTTCAATGATAGGATATGTGATGAATAAAAAAATGATAATAACTATCCAGACCACTAATTGTTTTGATCTCAATCATGTATTTGGTATATTTTCCTGACATTCTTTCAATAATATTTTTTGGGCCAATAGAAATTACCACTCATACACCTTGTTTCCTATTAAAATAACCTCGTGAATCTGTAATTAAAATATCATAAAATTTTTCTAACATTAATTTTGTTGAATCATATATAGGATTATCTTATGGTGCTATCATTATACACTAGTATATGTTATAATAAGTGGATGCCATAAAAAAAACTGTAAAAATTTACTCTATATATTGGTGGAAGATATTGTTAATATGTTCCATTAACACATATGGAGGGTTTATATTCTGGTATGACATCACCAAGTACTCATAAAATTCATATATACCCCAAAAACCAATCATTAAAATTTATTTTTCTCTAAATCAAAATTGAAGATAGTTCAATAAAATATCTATATTAGAGAACAACCGGAATCCCCATAGTTTATAAAATTATCAATATTCCAAGTAAAATGATATTCATTATTCACCATCAGTGGTTTCATCATTCAATAATCGATTCATAGTTAAATACAAACATCTTTTTTCTTGTTGATAAAAATAGGTAAACACCACTGTGAAGTACCTATATTGAAAAAACCTTCATACTCAATGATTTCCAATAACACCTTGACCTCATTCACCTTACTCAGAACCATGTGATACAAGGGAATATAACAGGATTATGTTCATGATACAATCTTAATTCTAGAATAAAATCCTCTGTCAAAATTCATTCCTAATAAGTCATCAAAAAATATATCCTGATAGGGAAATATTTATGGATGATAAAATTATGTTGTTGTTATTGAGCTTTTTATGATAGAAAAGCTTGTAGTATGTGATGTGATCATCCTGTTATGGATTCTATACAGTATAACTTATCCTTCCCACAATTCCCACTCCATCATCATCATTAAATTCACTCCATTTAGAAATGTGATGGAAAATTCATTATTATATCAGTTTATGTGATATTAGATGTTTTTTTATCATTATCATGTTGATAATCACAATGATGTTCATAATCTCAAATATTATAAATTCCCATCATCTTACAAAACAATAAATAACAATATGACACTACGAGAATTCATGGAGATGAAATAAATTTTCCACAAAATTTTGATTAGGAGTGTCTAGTTGAGAAGACAATTTTTCTGGTCAGCCCAATCTAGTGACTTATTATGAAAAATTAAGGAATATAATGACATAATATCAAATAATGAAGAAAATAGAGTGTTGAAAATAAATAAATCTCCACTAACTATAGATAGACCATATTAACTATATATTGTAGTATGATTACCAACATAAATACATCCAATCTCAGTATTGAAACCCTAGCCATGAGGTCCATCTCTAGTCTGGGTCATATGCTTATAAACCCACACTTACCACTAGTTCATAAATCAAGACTATCACTACCTCTTAGTTTATCCTCTAGTTAAAAATATTTGGAGATGTATAATTCTACAACACTGATGTCACTTACTCTTGGTTGTTTTGAATACCAGACTGGTGTGTCCAAATTTCAATAGTTGAAACACAAAGAATCACATTCACAAGGGATAAAATAGACTGAACTCTATTATAAATTAATTACAATTGTATATTTTCATTCCAATAACATACTCATTCTCCGATTGAATGAGTATATCTCATCATATATAGAAGGTATAACTATTAGATTAGTGATATAGAGTAAAATAATAGCTACTCATCCAACCACCAAAATCCTATCAATGTTCATGCCCATCCCTATAAAACGTTGGGTATGATGAAAGATGAAATCCCCATAACTATTCTCAATGGTCATGTCAATGTCAAATTTCTAAAATATTGGACTTATAAAACTCATCATCAGCTGTGAGTATTGAAAGAAAAGTAGATAAGTAAGGAACAAGTTGCATACTAATATAGTAATGGATCTCTACTCAGTCTCAATGAACTCTTATGTATGGTTGATCCTCATCATTCTAGTAAATAATTCCATGAAAAATAATATCTTGAATTCTTCAGAGGGGGGACCCCCATTTCAATCTAACTGACCCATAACTCCCATCTAATGCTTCGTAGTCCCCTTCAACATGAATGTATTCAGATTCACCATATTATTTGAAGGCCTCTCGATGAGGTAGAGTATTCTCTATTTGGATTCCAACCAGTTATCAACATCGTGATTCCCTCATGTCCTTTGAATGGATGGGGGACTTAGGATTTACAAATACATGACATTGTCCACCATTGAATTTAGTTGATATTGGTATGGAAATACAGGCTACACGACAAGGGAAGGAGTGTGAATGGTCTCTAGGAAACTATTTCAAGATGTCAATCGCACCAATCATGTATGAGGAAAAAGATTCTATAATAGAAGTAACATTAGGAATACATCTAGTCTTTTCTATTATATGGGATAATACAAGGAATTTATAGGAGTGTAATCATCAAACCAAGGTATAACCCTCCTATCAGTGACCCTTATCTCCATCCCTACACATTACTTATAATCACAAATTCTATACTGAAAAAAAATCAATATATTAATAAATTTAGGTAGTGATATATCCAAAAAAGTGGAAACGAACCAGTATATCACTCATTCAATGAAACTACCATGAATAGATAACACAAGTTATATGATATTCATTAAACAACTACTATATAATAGAAATATATTTACATATATATGACATTTGAACCAAGAATCTATATCATGGTGCATACATGAAAACCAAATCTCATAAATATCTTATCATCATAATGTGAATCACATGTGTTTATTTTAATCAATAGTAAAAAATTTACATAATTCCATTTTTCATGGTAACGCATTGGTCCACTATATAGAAACAAATAGAAAGACACATTTTTCTCCTATATGAGTCCCAACTATCAAATCATTAGTATATATTATCCAAAATCAAGGAATAATAATTGATAATTTTTTGAATCCTGATTCTCTAATAACAACATCGTATCAATAAATCCCAAACCACTGTTTTGATCTTGAACACCCTGTAACCTCATGTGAACCTCCCCATATTAAAAAATTATTGTCGACTAAAAATGTGGTATATGTTGGATAATATGTATATTATACCCTCTATATAATATCATAACATATAAACAATATATTATAAATAATTAAAAACCAAAACTCTTCAGAGTAATCATGTGTAATATTTATGTAATAGATGTTATATATTGTTTTTCTACCAATGTATTAAGATGTATAGTGTAGTGAAATCATTCAAGGAAACAAATAAATAATCTATATTCCACAAGAGCACACACTTTCCTATAAACTAATCCATCATCCTTTTCCCATTTTTCCACCATTGGCCCATTTCTGTTAGTAGGATCTCTCATTAAATATAATATTGTATTTAAATCCCAATTAGGGTGTGTATACAAGAATATTTTGTACATTTTCAATTAATACATAATTGATGTCATCATCTGAAACACATGTATACAAATACTGATAGTAAATGTAGAAAAATATTAACATTAAATACCAAAACCAAGAAGTCATGTGCTGACCAAACCACCATTATCCCTCGGACGAATCAACATCAGATTTATACCAGAACGGTTATAAAAGACCTTTTTATTGACCAAAAAACACATATTTCATTCCATCATGGTGTCTTATTGATGATACCAAATTCCATTTGTCAAATAAAAGGACCATGTATCCTAAGTCCTCTAGTTAATAATATCTAGTACCACTATTTACCAAGCTACCACTTATTGAATGGAATGTGGAAAATCAACACTAACAAAATAACCCCATTCACACAAAATCATATCAACCTCCTGTCTCCAACCTATGCTTAGTTCCCTCTTCATTATATTCACAATAACATGAAAAAACAGACTAAGGTAAAATCAATCACGATGGTTTACACATCCTAATTACCAACCACACACTCTAAGTTATTGGAAATATATATATGAGGTCATCACCCAATGGAAGAATGTCGTATAATAATGATTATATAATTAAATATATAAAGACTTGTGATCTTAATCAGAAATGGAAACAGGATAATGTAATACTACATTGGGAATCAATATAAATTTTTTTTCCATGGGATACAAAAATCCCCAAAATGTGATCATAATCAATAAAGACTTAAATTTTTTTAAAAAATTAATTATATAAAGGAAACATTTATAAATATGTGATGAATAATGAATATAACAATCTACATCATGGTTTTCCAAGTCAACATTGAGGTTTTTCAGAGAATTCATCACATGAACCCACATCCGTATAAGAAATAAGAGGAATAAAACATAAAGAAGACACATAGATCATATAATGAATTATGACATGTCTTATTGAGTCAAATGAGGAGAAAAAATAAAATTATAATTTCCAAACCTTCAATAATTCCAAAATAAATCCTTTATGTATTGGAGTACCACTCATCTTATGCCGTAAACAATTGACTTGTCTCGTAGGATAGTGGATACATATTTTATGAAATAAATGAAATTATTATGTTTTAAGAAAAACCTCGTACCACTTTTGGAATAATAAAATTCATTATATTGTAAAATTGGATCTGAGTGTGGCTCCACTATGGAAGGTCACAACTTCATGTTGTAGGAGGTCATTACTATTATGTTGGGTGAGGCATATCAAATCATTGAAACTTACAAAAGTTTAGTAATTCATCTAAATGAAGAGAGGGTAAAATGTTTTCTATAGTGTAGTTTCAGGTCCAACCATGATTGGGGGTTGTAATGTGACATCTGCCTTAATGAACAATGATTGAGGATCTCGTACATAGCCTAATAACACCCTTTTCAATGATTACATTGATTGAAGACTAGAGAACTATAGCTATCATATGTAATATGTAGAAATATATATTAACTCATAATACCATCAAATTCATGCATCATACAATATAAAAGTATATATTAAGACATAAATATGTCAGTATGTAATATTTAGGAAGGGGAATTATTGTTAAGTTGAAAAAAAATTCCGACAGTTTTATATCATAGAATCCATATTTACATTATAATGTGATATTTAGGCCTTATAATATTTCAAGAATAACAAGGATGTACATTGTATATCACCAACATTTTCAAAAAAGAATTACATTAAATTTTAGTATGTTCCTTATTAAGAGGTATTGAACTTCATAATTCAATTCATAGATATATATAAGAACCACTATACTAGGAATAACCCAACTTTAGAACACAAAATTAATTATATGAATACATTATATATATAGTTATTAGTTATGTATCATTACATTAAAACATCCATAATCAATAAGATTATTATGGATGCCAAATGATTTATATTTTTTTCTCATCGATGATTGATAATGAAAAATCATTAGAATGGTGGTAACCTATCCGGTAATGATACATGTGATGGATTCATGAAAATATCATAAATATATAATCTAGTTATATAGTATGAAATTATTCCCCCTATAGTTTTTGATGAGATAAATTTCTTATCATCCTAACCAATGTGCACTCAAAGTGTCACTAGAAAATCCTTAACTGACGACTTCCTTTTGAATGCATTCCCATATAAGATCAAAATGATTTTGGATAAAGTGAATCATGAAAAAATAAAGAGTGATAATTATTTTAATCATATAACCAGGAAATTAGTCCTAAATTCTCTTACAAGTGATAATTGATTAAAATAATCATTTTTATAGCCCCTTTAAAAGATCCAAAAGCTTCACAGAACCCCATAAATCCCTTAAATTGAATCAAAAATTCATGAAATATATTCCCTAATTTCTATGATAATATTTTGAATAAATAAAAACGAAATAATAACTAATATATTAGTTTCACCAATAACATTATATTGATTCTTTGGTCTATAAGTACAACATCGGTGGTACTATCACAACAATGTAGGTAACTTTTGTGCGACACTATGAAATCAAGAAACATTAATTAGATCATTAAAATGGAAATGTGATGAAACATATGATTTCTATTATAACCTCTATCCATTCTAGGATCCCATACAGAAGTAAAGGCCACACTATCCTCCAATAGGTAATTATGGATAATTTGGAGGATAGTTGAATTATCACCATAAATTAATAAATTTATATGGTGGGTCATTGAAATCCTCATCACTTCTAAAATTGACCAAAAATTAGTCTTCATTACCCCTTAGAGGTATTAACAATGCAGTCTTTTTTCATTCTAGCATGGGCTCCCAGATGTTCTCATTATACACTGATAAACATAGTTGTTGGAGAAAATTCTCATTTACACCTTCTCAATAAAGAAAATCACCAATATGTCCATGTGAATTTTTAATATTAAAATAAAATTTCCACTAAAATATATTAAGAATTCATGAATATTTTTGTAGCATTTGTAGTAACATGATATCATATAATAGTTCCAAAAAATGGTGATATACCATGTTATTTATCCCAAATATAATTTTTTGACAAATTATGATGGAAATGGATGAAGTGGGAAAAATAATCATTCCCAATAAATATAATACTTATTTCAAAATTCATATGGAATAAAACCAACAACCATTGAGTAAATTAATGGTTAGAAATATATTTTCTCTCATATCATTGAATTCATCCTATGTATTCTATAAATGAAAATTATAGAAACATTCATCTAACAACAAAAACAAATAAATGAAGGCCTTTATAAATCTTCATAATTTTATAAGATCTCAAAATAATATATAATAATCTTATCATGTGTTAGAAGCTATATCTATAACTTTTTTGGAGCTTCATCACATAACCTAGAAATGAATGAAATACATCAATCTTAACGTATTCCCATTCAATCTGGCCATCACCATTTTCCCCCAAAAATCACTTAATGGAAGGCTTACAATCCTTCTACAAGACACGATCATGATTATATATTCATGAAATTACACAAGAACAATATTTAATCCCTTGACCCAATTTTTTCAATGATTCCTATCATCATATCCTGATGTAAACCAAGATGTGGTATAAAATAAATTCTTTTACCAAGGAATTACATTGGAATATTTTATTGGAATGAAATTGAAATGTACATATTTAAATTTTACCTCATAAATCATGTTTCAATGATTCAATAATATCATGTGAGTCTCATTAGACATCTCCCACCTAATAAGGTCATTGCCTACATTTATTGAATATAATATCCAAATTTTATACATTTAAATTAGAACATTCATAGTTTCATGTACTAAAATATAAATTAGTCATATACAACTATAAATAAAAATGATAATGCTAAATATTAACTAATAAATATATTTATTATACCCATATAGTATTTTTATATCATCGTTATATATAAAGGACAACCATATTTATGGAGGTCCTCTTTGAATTACTGTAATCAACATCATTGGACATCCTCCTCATATCATTTTCAATTGATGTAATACAAATATAAAGATTATGATCAATCATTGGAACATTTATCAATGTTTATTAATTTAATATCATGTTAATAAAATAATTAATTATATTCAATAAGGTGATCCTACTAAAAATTCATAAATCATTAACAATAGAGGTCATCCACAAGGTAACCAAGTCATCTAGTCCAGAGTAAATCGCTATGGAATTTGTTATATTGGTTGTCCTTGAAGACCAATATGAACAAAGAATGAATTCAATCCACTCGATGATGAATAATATAACGACTATGGATATCGACCACAAGGACATGACAATAAATTTCGTCCGAATATTTTTATGCCACCAAGAAAAATAGTTTCCCCCTTTATGATATTACTCTTATAAATCCTTCATAATATGAGGATTTCAATACCATAATGAATAGTTTAATATGATACTAAGTATTTATTGATGATATCCCATAAAATCCAAAGTTGAGTCAATTCTAGTGTTATTAATCTATACCACCTTCTGAAAAAATACCATTCTCTCTAATTTTTCACATTTGAGATAATCATGCACTCGTTGACAACATAATGATATAGTAACCATTGATTTTATGCATTGTAGAGTAATTTCCCTCAGAGGATGATAATAATTTTATTTCTATAGGTGAGAAAATCATTTATGTAAGTATAATAGTAAAATTATGGTCTATAGAAACCACTATGTTCGATATTTTAGATACATTGAAATGGATATATATATATTCTCAAAATCCAAACTTATAGATAACCCTACGATGTATCAATATGAAGAAGTTTTATTATCTTGATTAATCTAACATTGTAAAGGCAATAATCATACTCTATCATCTAATCGATTTCTGATGTTTCTCAGCTTCAAGGAATCCAATGTTTTTAAAATTAATTATTAGTCAAATATTAATGGATGAATAGTTTGATTTCTACATGATAATAGATTAAAATTCCATGACTAACGTATATGTTAGTGGGAATTCTGGGCATGAGAAATTAAAAATTATTATAGTCCCGAGGAAATAATGTCCACTAAAAAGATCTTATATAATTTTATCACCACAACCAATTTCATTATCCCAATATTTACTTATTATTTTTTCTCTATCAATTGAAATCATAAAATATCAAATGATTAGAAATTTTTTAATCCATTATAAAAATTGATATGTTTCCATAAAGGTTATGTAGCAAATAAATTGGATTGAACCTACCTTAAAAAATGTTATTCCCGTTGAAATGTTGATACCCATAATGACGAGTAGTTCATTTTTTATTTTTTGGGGGGTCTAATTTAGTATATTGTCTATGAATTCATAGTTAAAAGATAAGGTATTGATGTTTTATCAACAATATAAATGTAATAATCCCAACTGACATGATTGGTGGAATTTTTACCTCTACTTGTATCATTAAGATCTAAAAATCCTATGTATGTACCAAATATACAAGTATAGGGACAAAATAACACCATACCAGGTATGTGGGGCCAGTTTTTGGTACCACCACCTCCATGCATTATGATTATAATTATCCATATTACGATGACTAGATAGAAGTACCATTCTCATTTCCCCATAGCGTGTGACACATCCTCATTTTTTTGGAGATTTTTGATGTGAAATATTTTGGGGGATCTATCAGGATCAGCATTAATAAATAACACCTATCATAGAATTGATGTTAGAATTTAATTCCTCAAATAGGTTATAAATTAAAATGGAATATAAGGATGTTGATGCTCTGGGTGTATTATAATATTCACTAAAACATAAATATAAATATTTAGAAGGATAAAAATAAATTCATAGATACAATGATGGTATAATATTTGTTCCATGCATTGGATACGTGAATTTTATCAATTTAATCCATAAATGAATCTCAAATCATGATGATGATGCCAAAGAAGATGATTTGTGATCATCATTATGAAATATATACATCATTTGAAAAAATATTATGGTGTGGATTCCCAACACCGTAGAAAAAAAGGTGAAATACAGTAAATACTATAATACTGCATCGTAATAATTATTTAACCGATGATAATGTGAATGTAATTAAAAAATCCAATCCACATCGCAAATATGGTTTGAAACTCCCTATTTTGGAGATGATTCCACAATATGAATCTATTATATTGGAATTAATGTGAATAAAATCTTATATAGATATAACTAATATTAATTATAACCTTACCAAAAAACGTAAAGTTTATATAATTTCCTCTATAAGACCTTCCTCATCCTGAGAAAACTACCAAAAATATAAGTCTAATGTTGGAACATCAATAAATCGACTAGATAATGAAATATATGTATTTAATACTAGTGTATAAAGACTGCCAAGAATTACCAAAAACTAGGATCACATTTTAACGTTCTTATAATTGTAAATATGGACTAGATAATACTATTAATCAATATCTATCACATATAATATGGTGTTAACAATAATCGAACAGTTATTTTACATTGTTATCTTCACTAAAAAATAGTCATAAATGATCTCAGGTCATAATAACGTATTTGGATGCTTGAATTGAATTTATGAATTAAAATGAGTATATATATAACATGAATTAAAATATTTATAATTTGGGTTGAATCCAGTCCCCATTTTCCCATATTTGGGAACCCTTTCTTCCATATCATGTTTTGAATGAGAAAAGTAGAGAAACATATTGAAAAAATCATATCACTCTTTTATCCAAAATAAGATCATAAATAATAAAATAGGATTCTAAGATAATGTTAATTATATATATCTATAGGGGAAAATCAATTTTATTGTATTTAAACAAACCAATTGGGTCGGATACATGTTGGGAAGAACTTCATAAAAAATTATATTACATATTCAGCTCCATGTTGAGGAAAATGATGTTTGGTGATATTTATAATTTAATTAAATATGAGAAATGGGTATGGAATATTTCATTACAAGAAATAATTTGTTGAAATATTCCTAAAACATTCATTAACTATTGGAATATTTTTTGGATTTTTTTCATAGAAATATTTATAATTAGTTTTAGCCACTATTTAGACAACAGAATTACCCAGAAGGATTTTGGGACATTACAATAGTTTCAAAATTATTATTGGAATCAATTTGATGATAAAAGGATAAATGTAATCCAATATTGAAAATTCAATATTGGAGTGTATCTAACAATTAAGAGGAAATTAATATTCTTAAACCAGTTCCTAGATATACATTGAAAAAAAAATCCCAATGATATAATATGGTGACTCAACATTAATATAATCTGTAGTTGAAATATTCTCAATAGGTGGGGAAAAATAATTCAGGACACTCATGTTTTTATGTTAAGGATTGTGTAAAAAATTATTTTTATAAAATAATTCCTTGAGTCAGATCATTTTCACTATTTAGAATTACATTATTATATTTCCAAATTCTAGGAAACCCCAAACGTCCAGACCCAGTGACCATCCTTATTAATTTCTCATGATCTTCATTATTATAAAATATTTATATTTTTCTTTATATTTAATTACACCTTCCATGAGATGGATAATATTGGGATAGTAAAATTTAGAACCCCCCCCCCCAAAATACAATGATTTATGTTTTTGTTATTCCATCGGATATGTAAATAGTATTGGAAAAATTATTATGTTTTTGAAATAAAAAAATGGATGATAAAATTATCCCAAAAATATATCTATTAGTAACATTAAAAAACCACTCAATTATTAAATAAAAAATCTATGTACTTAGTTCCCTTTAAAACTACCAAGATATCCCTTTAAAATCAAATCCTGCTATGTAAAAACACAATATATTCAAAAAATAAAATTTCTGGTTGGATAAACCCATACATATGCCCAATCTAGTCAAACATCTTGATGATTTAATATCATTATCATAAACATGATTATAAATATAAAATTTTATGATACATGAGGACCATACCAAAATATATTATCCACATTGGATAAATAATTCACTAATGTTTTTCCAATTGATATATACCTACTTTAATAATGAATATACATAGAAACTGAAATTCCAAACCAAAAATGATATTGGTGGAGTGAGAGGTCATAGATTACTATGTGTTCATGAAATTTAAGGATTAATTATAATCATGTGTTTATAAAATTATTCATCTATTTAATTATGTGCTACATAAACAATGATAAAATCACCTTATTGAGTAAAATAAGGTAATTTATTAACTCATGAACCATCTAGAGCCCATTCTGTTGCTATCATACATGAAGACCGATTGGATTAAATGTGATAATATACTATAAATTAGAAGTTAATATTTACTTCTAATTATAATTAACATAAAATTAAATGAATATAAATTCTACAAACAGAAATATACTAGTAGAATATGAAAGCTCATTAAATAAGCTTCCTTTCATAGAAAAGCACGATACAAGAAGTGCACTACTATAGTTTATTAGTAACACATCCTAAAATATGTAATTACAATACTAGTTAATATCACAATTCATGATTCAATTTAACTTTATAAATACTTATTCCAAGTAAATTAATAAGTCTTTGGAGCTTCCAATTAAGAAGGTTTTTTCTCAATATATTAATTAATGTTCCCCCAACTATAAAATTTGTGCCGCATGAATTTTTTTAATGGGAATATATTTTTTCAATAAGGTGCTAATATCAATATTAAATCTAATTAATAATAATACATAGAATCCAAATTCTACATTATGTATATTGTGAAACCAATAAAAATGTTACTATTCAAATTACAACACCTATGATACTGAAAATATCACTCATAAATCGACCGATGAATATGGGGAATGATAACATGTTATCTATAATCCAAAATAAGGAATATTTTCCCCATTTGGTAATTTGTTAGTTCATGAAAATTCTATCTATGATATCAATTAATAGGATCCCAATACAATCAAATATTTTTTTGTTTACACCAAGGATACTAGTACATTTCCATAAGAGGAAAGGAAAATCATAAAACTATATGGATCAATATACCTCCAAAAAATCAATATATGAGGGAAGGAACCACAAATATTTAGACCACTAATTTTTGAGAACATGAATTATATTTCCATTAGCACCCAAATGATGTTTATAAGATGAGGATTCTCTATATATTCCCCCTTCCAAATGATACTAGTTGTGGAAGTAAAACCCTTACATATGATAGTTTGGTGTAACTATATTGAAGAGTAATTTACCCAGAATAAATATACAACCAAATTTTGTTTAAGACATATAAATTACTCATTATGATCTTCAAGATAATAAAATACCTCAATGTTATAAATTCAAAATAAATTTTACACAATGTAAAATCACTAATATCTTGCTTTCAACTTGTCTTATACCCCTTAATAAAGTTGATGTTCATAGACAGAACATGTATTATTCCACTATAATGGATTCCCCTATATTTAATTCTATATGATATTGAGGGAACTGAAAATCTACGTATTTGTCATTGGATATAAATTTATCATCCAATTTTGTTATTTGGGGTCTTTATTTAGAGTGTGTCGATGATTGTAGAGACTCCACATTATTAATTGAGAATGATTTCTCCAAAACCAATTACAAACACTAATAGGTTAACCATGGAAAAGTGGAGCTCTCATCACCAATGTTTATAAGTTTTTCCTTACCACTGAAGGGGAAGATATTGATATCAATTATCAAATGAATTATTTTGATGTTATTTTGTAGAATTTTTTCGAAATACATGGACTCAATCTTAATGTAGCTTCCAATTATTTTTTCATTTTAGACATACATCATGTTTACAATTGAGTTTCCAGTAGAAAAAAACATAATAAATAATATATGGTAAATGTCTATATTGATAACCTCATCATATCTGTCATCATTTTATAAGCCTATTTTATGAATAAGTTGAATAAAATTTACTATTTGAGGATAAATAATAAGAAATTTTTTGATTTATTCACTTTTTTAGACATGAAATAGTATTTATTGAATGGTGAATTCATAATATCAATATATAAAACATTTTTAAATTGAAAAAATAATAATTAACAGACACTATATTATTAGTGGACAGTCAAGATATATTGAAATCGTGACGAACCATGGAAATTAATAGGAATCTTCATTCAGAGAAACCCATGATTTTTATTTCCATTAATTAATTTACTTTGTACTAATGAATGTTAGTTCCACATACCAATAGAAAATGATTTAATTTTTAATACACATTTATGGGGTTTAATGTGTAATGATTTTTGGTATAATTAATGGTCCTCACTCAATGATACAATGATATCATCAATAAGAATAACATAATATTGAAATAACTATTTTCACACAACATACTTTTAAATCCCACCTAAATTCAATTTTGGTGTGACACAAAGGAATTAATTATCCAATTTAATATATAATTCAAGAACATATTTCATCTGTGGGATGAATAAAGAAATCATTGAAAATCAATCTATATTAAAAATTAATCATTTCATAGAACTAAGTAGATGATTTTCCAATATTAGTAAACATATTGACTATCTATTTATTATGTTCATAAATATAAAAATTATTAAGATGGGAGTTTAACCGTAATGGTATGATAAATATATATAATCATTCCTAAACATAAATTAGTTTCTGAAGAATCTAATATAGATTATATTTTTTGTATAAGGAGAATGAATCATCTCATATGTTTCAACCATGTAAAAATTACATTACAACCTCCTTTGTCCATTTAAATATGTGTAAGTATAGAAATGTAGCCAGAATATTGGATGAAAATTTGATAATAGATATTTGATACTCTGATAATTATGGGAATTGTTTTGAATAAATCATCACAATGTATATTCTTTAAAAAATATTTATGTATTTAAACAATATCTATTGAATTGAACTATATATGAAATTCATAACAAATATGATATTGAGTGAGGGTATATAATAGATTAATTTCCTACGGTAGTAGTTTTAAAATATGTTCATTACTCATAAATAATTTAGTGTGAATTCTCTAGTAGTCTTCCTAACATCACACCCTACACCAAAGAAAACAATGTAGATTTTATAAATTAGCAGCCATGATTTTTTCACTATTTGTGACAATCTTGGGATATGATTGATATATTTTGGTAACTTTTTGAAGATAATGATAGTATGATGTATAGAATATATTATTATAATATGATTTCTATGATGAAAATTGTATTATCTCTTATAAAACATATTCTACCCTAAACCTTCTAATAATCATCATATTGAACAAAATCATTATTATACAAAACCAATGTAGGCATTGATATATGATTTGTGATTCCAATACATTATTTTAATGACAATATTCACTCATTTAGGTTAGAGACACATATTAATGTTTAATGTTAATTTAAAATTCTGAATTCATCCATTAAACGGCTATTAAAATTAGATACTTTTATAATTACACTATGAGATTTCCTTGTATTGAATACCATGTTCACTGAATTGACATGATAATATGTTTTATAAATTATATGTAATCATATAATATAAATACAATTACGAGATATCCATCTAATCATAAAAAAATGGGTTTCCACCCATTTTATCATCAATTTCTTGATTAGGTATATATTATCAACACAACATTGGAACAAGAAATCTGATATACTTACTAAATGAAAAGATAGCTATATTGATACATCCCATAAACATCTTCATCTAATGAATTATTATTTCTTGAGATATATCCTGTAATGTGCATTTAAAACATTGATAAAAAATCTCCATCCTCTATGAAAACCCTAATTCCATGATAGAAATTTATATATTAGGACTCACTACGGTCTTCAACTAGTGAATTAAAGGATGAGATATCTCTTCCAGTTTATTAAAACTACACATAGATTCATATGGAAAATTAATTTAAATAACTAATTCTAACATATAAATAATAGGCAAGGAAAATCACCATATATATGAAACCATAATTCTTCTAATTCACTATAAAGCATCATTTATTCATGGTACATGTCCCAATAATTCAAAATCATTCATTGTTTTTTCTTATAAAAATTTATCTTATCCATTTTATGAATAAATATTTGAATTCATAAATGAATAAACTTTGTGTAAAATAAGTTATATAATTTACATAATTGTATCGAATATCTTCCCATTAATTTGGAGTGCATCTATTCCCCTCATAGTGTTTATAAAAAAATTATATAACAACAAAATGAAGGGTTATATAAAAAGAAAATATATTTCAAACCTCTTAAAATATTTGCATAAAATTACACTAATTTCAAAAAATTTGAGTTTCAAAGAATATAATAGAGAAAAAAATATAATGAAAATTTCTCTTCCAATAATTACATATTGTAATATTGATATATAGATGCCTTTATAAACAAATTATCTAATATCATTCAAATGATATAGTTGAAAAGGAAAAAATTGCATGATAAAATATTGTATGAATTTTTTGTATTGTTATTCCATAACCTATTCTACTACATACATCACCCCATTCTCACTATTATATAGAAATGAGGATTTCTTAATCATTTAAGTTCAAAATCCCTTACATTTCACTACTATGTGAAGTTAATTTTATGAAGGAAAACATTACCAAAGATGGTTTGATGATTTGGAATGGTGTGCTGAGAAAATGTGGTCCAATATCTATAAAATAGTCATCCCATAGATCAAGGATGGAAGGGAATCTAGTAAGAATGATTTAATTAATTATTTTTACATTAAGGATTAAGGTTTTGAAAAATAACACATAGATAACATGGAATTATAATCTATGTAATTAACAAAAATGTTGAGAACCCTACAACATAAATATGGTCCCCATCAAGATGGCCTACCCACTAATCAAAATTGATTGAAAATATATCATTCTATAAACTAATGAATATTTTATCAATAAATAAATTTTATTATTTGAAATTATAAATACATGTATAAATTTATGTATGAATTTAATTTTCATAGCTTCTACACCATGGTCATGTAACATAAAACTAAACTTAAAGGTCATTTCCATAAAATCAAAATCTTTTTAGAGATGTTTAGCAACATAAGATGTTAAACAATATGATATTTCATTACTATAAAAATGTAAAATTCATTTATAATACTCAATCCCATGTTATTATATATAATTTAAAATGGATTATTTTTATTATATGTAGTTTCTTAAATCAAGGAAAACATAAATGAGAATAGATTTTTATGATATTTTATATGGTTAACATTATTTTGATTCATCATTTTTAATATCATTAGTTAAAGACACACATTCATTATATTTAAATATACAACACAATTGCATCCAGTCATAATCCATCGATCTAATTGTTATGTGTTCATTTTATGTCATTTTATATTATATTAGATCAGTATCCATGTTAGTTACATTAGTTCATCTTCCACTCATTTATCAATCGATATACACAATGATAATATTTCTATAGATATATTTTATGAAATTTGTGTTGAATAAATTATGTGATTTTGATAATATTATGAATCATAAATCACATATCTAGGGAAACTAAAAATATCATACTAAATTATCTACATAGTTTTAATGTTTGATACTTTAATTCAAATTGGGTTTCCCATAACCTGTTAAATAAGAAGACGAATCATTATTATTCTATATTTTAGCTATATCATTAAAAGATATCATATAATTAAATATTTATATAATGAGGAATTATTGGTTTTTATGGTATTACATATACATGAAAATTTATCCTTTATCTGGGAGTGACATAAAAATTCACACTAATTAGTTGGAATTATATCTATATATAATAAAAAAACATATAATTCCTTACATGAATATTTAATAAAAATTCACCCATATTATTGAGATTTATACATTTATCAAATACTATAACCATGCTGTCATTATACTTTTTTTTGTGTTCCTAATATCTGATTAGTATATAAGATCAATATGTTCCATTGTGACAATGAAGTGGTATTCATATTCTGTAATTTCTCTTTACCCTATTTTATGTAATTCCATTCCCATTACTTAATTTTCACTTTAATTGTAAGTGTCATGGTTCTTCTAAGGATGGAGAGAATTTTTTCTAAAAAGTTACATAATGTTTAAGGATTTTTGTATATTTAATTTAAGGGCATCTGAATATAAAGGTGTCATGGATTTTCATGGATCACCCTGAGTTTAGAGAATACCCAAAGTGGTTTGGTTTTTTTAGTAAGAATAACTTTCTTATCAGGAGGTAATTTACACATCATTTCATGAGAGTAACTAGCTTGAAATTTATAACTACCATATCCATTTACACATTTTGTTACATAATTTTAGAAATCATTATCAATCCAATAAAAACAAAGGATCATAAATTCTTGTTTCTTGGGAAAACTATGTATATAATTATAAAATATGCAACCAAAATAAAAAAGAATTTTATTTAAACTCAATAATGAGTATATATATTACTTTGTTATCTTATATATTCATTGGATAACATTTGGAATACATTATTATAGGAATGATAAAAATAATTCGAGTAAGGGAACAAACATATAAATAAATCATATCCCAAGGGTTAGAAGGCATTACATGATGACATAAAAAGGCATAGAAGATAAATAAAATTAAAAAATAATAACATGTTTAAGATGGGATCATGTAATCATAGAATCCTTGGAATGTGAAGACAACATATAATATTTCCTATGCATGGGTAAATTATAACTTCCAAGACAATTTCACATGTCAGACAAAGTCCCATATTGGAATTAGGTTCACTCCATGTCTCAACGTGATGTTTAATGAGACTAAACATTACCCATTGTATTGGTGCGCTATCTAAGAGAACCCATAATAATATGTTCATGAATCTTTGTTCCTCATTAAGAGTCATACGTAAAGAATAAATTTTTGTGTTACCATGGAAATAAATGGGTATTATAATCATGTCATAAGGGAAAAACAATCGGTGTATTATAATTATGTCCATGAATTAATATATTAAATACACACATGTAAATTTTAAATGTAATTTATGATCATACAATGATAAATAAAGTCCAAATAAAGTGGAAACATATAAAAATATTGTTTTTTATTCTTTAGAAATGGGCCACTTTATTTTATGTTAAGGAAAAATAGTTAACAGTCTTATAAATGGATAAGGAATTACTATTTTTATAAAACTAGATATGAAATAAGATAGTTTGTAATGATAGAATAATATATTAAATAAAATAGTGGTGTACTAAAATACAATATATTGTGTACAAGAAAATGGGTAGGAAATAGAGAACATCGCATTAATCTGGCTTGCTTATCATGATGAATCGAGATGGGAACCTTATGAGACATTTATTTCCCCATAAAAAGTGATTAATGGATTTGGATACATCAGTATGGAACATATAAATTGAATATGGATTAATTAATAAATAATAAATAATTATTATGTTGGTGTAAATCGGGAGAAAGCGTAACCCAAATGTAATTTACAGGTTCAGAGAGAAACCCTTACGTTGTGTGAAAAAATGTTATTCACATGTACATAATGTCATTTATAATAAAACTAAATCCTTTATTTAACTAATCCATAATAAATTTAATATTTATTTATTTTATTAATCATTAATTATGTTTATTTATTGAACTTTAGTTGACTTATAGTGTACTATATCATCGTTCTGATGGAGTTTGTTTTGTGAATTTAAGTATCAGTTCCCTTCAGTTTATTTATTGGATTTCTTGTAAAATAAAATAAAAACTCTATGAATGTAATTATATGTGATTTATGCACCTAAAAATTTTAAAATAGTCCAATATATCATTTTTTTAGATATGAGAATTACCCATTAGGGAAAATTAAAATGAAAATTTATTTATTTATTTTTCATCTAATTTGATTAGCACAAACTAGTTTTCTTTTATTGTTTAATATTATACATAATACTTTATATGGAACATTAAATTAGTTTTAATACATGTATTATTATATTTTATCTCTAAAAAATGGGTTTAGGAGAATTATTGAATGCATAATTGAATAATAGAAACTCATCTTCCAAGAAGGCTGTAAATCTTTACCTCAGACATGATCCTTTTATTTTTAGATAATATCGATTGTAGAAGAGAATTGATTATTGATATAATATTAAAAAAATTATATTATACTATATATATGATATTATATTTATAATTTTCCTTTGTATTGGTGATGTGGGGTATGGATAAAGAAATAAATGAAATTAAAATAGAAATACATACAATTTTCCCTCTAAAGTGTCTCCTCGTTGAGAATGTGATTTATGCACTTGGAAATGGTCTTATGGTGATAATTGAAAGAAAAGAACATGAAAAAGTGGTTTTATATTTTATGTGGTTAGAAAATAATAAATATACAAGGATTAGAATGTGTTTTGAGAATATGTAGTGAGGGGTGGTATTTATTGGGAATGGGAGGGGTGTTTTTTGATTATTTTATTCATTTGTTTAGTATTTTTGAAAACGACTACCAATATTGACGATTTATATAACAACATATAGTAAATACAATGTTTTGGTACGATTCAATGGTTTCATACATCATTAATGGCCAAAAAGTCATATTTTTTGCTTAAAATTTAAATACCATAAATTATCGTATTTTACTATACACCAAAAATTAAACTAATTTAGAAATATCCAAAAAAATTAACATTTTCAAATATCTGGATATGTATATTTCAAAAATGGACTTAATTTTATGGAATTATATTTCAATATATCTGAAATATAATTTTTTTTCAAAATCATCCTTTAATCCGAAAATCTCAATTTTAAAATTATAAATACTCTTATGAAACCTTTAAAAATTGTTTATGTATCATAAAATTACCTTATAATCATAAAACATTATAATAATAATTTCTAATTCTATTTTATTAACATTAATTTTTTTTTTAAAATCGGTGTATTGAAAATATTTTTATAATTGAACATCAATGTTTAACAAAAAAATATCTATATTTATTTTATCATTTTTGAAATATTTAATTACTTATAAAATTAGATAAATATATCATATTTTAATTTATAGGTTACATAAACTATATCTATAATTTCGTGAATGATGCTACGATTCTATTGGAAATATTATTAATGATAATGGTAACATTACTATTCCAACAGTGAAGTTACTACTCCATTTGTATTGGTTCTTTATTATGTATAAATACCAATTATTTAATTCATTATTAATTTATAAATATTTTATTATGTGGTATATGAGATTTTATGTTATTTATATTATATGAAATAATTATAATAAGGTCATTTACATTGAACAATGTTTCAGTTGAGACAATTCCCCCCTTATGGAATTACATCCTCCAAATTTCTTTTAACATACTAAGGTGGAAATAGTTGAGGGTACCTTTCCATCATCAATTTTTATAGTTCCAATGTTTCATCATCATACATATGGTTACACCATAGTACCATATCTTGGTGAATAGTAGTTTTTCATATTACATTATCTTTAAGGTCCTACCTCTTCACTGATTTCTCTTCATACGATTCGTCATTCTCCAGTTGTTCCACCTCAATCTTTAATACATGTTAGGGATCTAGTATGTACATATTCAAAAGTGTATCATGGAATAAATTGTGTACATTGGACAAGTTAAGTGGATGTACATGTTTATAAGACACATCTCTAACATGATCATAAATCTCTAAGTGGACGATGTACATGGGACACAACATTCCTTTTTTACCAAATATAATGATTCTCTTACATGGAGATATGTATAAGAAAAACATGTCTCTAACCTCAACTCCATGAATTATAAACCATTATCCGAAACAATATTCTCTCATATTTGGGCCCCATTGATGGGATACATGATGTTTTCATATACTCTACCATTTCTTTGACCATTTCAGGTCATTGAATCTTACGTTCACTAACTCCATCCCATCATTCGGGTGTTCTACAAATTTTCTAAGAAAGAGCTTCATATGAAGCAATTTAGATTCATGAGTGGAAATAATTGTTATTATATAAATCTGAAAGAGATATATGTTGGTCTTAACCTCCATTTAAGTCCATAAAACATTCTATCCACACATTGTCAATTTTTTGAATATTCTACCCAAATTGGCCATTATATTGATGATGATAAATCGTACTGAAGTGAAGCTCAGTGTATAGATATTGATGGATATTTTTTTGAAATTTTATGTGACTCCGGAATTATGAATTAATATAGTAGATAGTGGTACTCCATTAATTCCCTAAATTTATCTGATTTATGTATATGAAAGTTGAATTAATGAGAATTCATCTCTAATTGTGATAAACTGGGTTATCTTTATAAGACTATCTACATCAACCCATATTGAATTATTTCATTTGGATTTCTTTGAATGCTTGGTGACAAAGTCAATCATGAGGTTTTCCCATTTCCATGCTTATATGTGTAATGTTTTTATCGTCCCCTTATCCTTTTACTTTCGTACTTAATATTAAAACATACCATGAACATTGATATATATTTATTACTCACCTTCTTTATATTGTCCCACCAAAAGTGATTGTGGAAATCATGAAACACCATTGTGTTTCTTAGGTGAATTGATATTGTTGAGATATGGGTTTCATTCAGAATCTCAATTTTATATCTATATTGGACGATACACATAGTTGTGACCAAAACACACATCTCCTTCCACAATCCTTCCAATGATTTAATTTTTTTGATAGCTTCCTAATATTTTTAAATTTCCACATCATTTATTTGAGAATGATTTATTTTCCTCATAATAGATTGTTAAAAATTATTTTTGAAATGATTGATGATATTTCTTCCATAATGATCCAAATCTATATCCTATTAAAATTATAAAAAGATTACATCCTTGAGAATTATCATCATTGATAATGTTATATGATCCTTCCAACATTGATTGTCTGGAAAATTATTATATTTACTAGGATGATATTGGATTAAGAGGCTATTATCCTATATGAGATATATTTATCTTCATTGGATCATATTAATATCCTTGTGTATGAATATATATTTTATGCTCTTATGATCAGTATATATCACACAAATCTCCTCATAGGGATTATTCCACCATATTTTTATCATTTAGATAATATCCTCATACTCTAGATCATACATTGGGATTTAATTATTGTTGAGTCAATAAGGATTCCTTATGATTTTACCATTACTTCATGTTTTGAAAATCACAAACACTCTATCTTAATGCAATTTTCTTTTCTCCTATGTTTTATCTTAATTAGGAAAATTTAATTTTCCCAAGGAAAATTTATCATTATCATTTTTTCATTGTTCATATTCTATATATAAAATTCAGTTTCATATCCAAAACCTCGGAATCTTATAAATACTTAGATATAGAGAATTCTGTTTTTAGGATCTGAATTCAGGTTCTTAATTCTTTTGAATTCAGACTCCGAACATTATGAGTTTAGACTCCGGATTCTTCTTAATTCAGACTCCAAACTTTCTGGGTTCAGACCCCGAATTCTTCTTAATTCAGACTTTGAACTTTTTGAGTTGAGACTCTAAAATCTTCTAAATTCAGACTCTAATGATTAAAAATTCAAGCTTTACATTCATACAAATTTAGACACTGAACTTTATAAATTCAAACTCTAAATTACGACGAATCCAGACTCAAAATTCTTATAAATTCAGACTCCAAATTTCATGAAAATTCAGATTCCGGAATTCTATAGAATTTAGGTTCCGAATTCTATTGAAGACAGAATCTGAATATTAATTTATTATAAACATGGATTGGTTTTTTCGTTAGAAGCTGAACTTTTATTTTTTCTTACACTCTGAAAAATGGATTTTGTTAAGAAAACATATTTTTTCATACTTTTGTTATAGTTATAAAACGATGGCATTTGTTCTGTTTCTTACCAACCATTGTTTAAGCGACACGCGTATAGGTCCCTCCGAAATTCAAGGAAAAATATGCCCTTTAGAGGAGGGATCCAACTATTGAAGATGTGCCTATAAATTGAAGCTCATTGGAAAGAGCTCATTACTTTGATGATTGTTTGATAAATATAGATATTACATGCTGAAGTGATTTCTAGAGAGATACTTGCATGCTTAGTGCATAATAAACATCATGTTCATAATTTCTTCGTGGGACTCGGAATGTTACCGAGTACATTCAAGGGCTTCTGGGGATTGGAAGACAGAGGTTCCGACTACCTTGAAGTTCAACGGTTTTTGAGGATAGCAAGACAGACTCTGATATTTGTATCGAGGGATTAACCTTGTATGGGTAATACAAACTTTCGTGAAAGTATAAATCAATTGACCTTTATTAAAAGATGTTGGATACCCTTCTCTTTTAGTTAAAAGATTTATTCTTTTTACTTGTATTGTTTCAAGTTTTCCACTACATTTTGATTGTTAATGATTGTATAACTATCTTATACTTTATTATAGTTATAATCTGATTTGTAAGATTCTATATGCTCCAAGGTAGAATCTTAATATTTCTAAACATTTCATAAGTTTCATTTCCAGAACCACATTTCTGAAATCAAGAATGTTTGTAGAATTTAGAGGTCTTGTAAATTTACAGTGTTTAAAATTGTAAAACATTACCATCTTTAAAATTTTTTAAGGAATTTTTATAAAAGTATACATTTCACTTATCAATTATATATTGAGCATCTACATCATTATTTTTCTCCTAAAATTAGTATCAAATCCTATATCTGAAATACTTATATTCACATATAAGTTTTCTTGCTCATGTTTTGGATGGTTCTATATTTTCCTTGCTTCAGATATTTTTATCCTTGTTTATAAACTTTTATTCCTGAAAAGTTTGTGTGGAAATATTTTCTTTAAGATGGAACGAATGAACGTTGCATTAATTGAAAATATTAATCCTACTAGACCACCTATGTTTGATGAGAATTATTATGAATATTAGAGATATCATATGAAGACTTTTTTTATTAACACTAGAGTGGACAACTCTATTATGCTTATTAAAGATTTCAAGATTCCTGATAAGGAAGTTAGAACTTTTAATAATCATGAAAAGTCAGAATATCAACTAAACTACAAGGTACACAATAAATTGTTGTGTTCCATGACTAGCAATATATATAGCCAGATTTCATCATGTGAAGATGATAAATGTATTTGGATGAAGCTTGAAGTTACTCATTTTTTGAACTTCCAATGTTATTGAAACTAGAATAGCTCTGCTTAAAGCGTAGTACCAAGGTTTCTACTTTCTTTATGGAGAACCTATATGTAAGGTACAAAAGAGATTTATGACTATTTTCGACATCTTACAATCCGTGGGTAAAAATGGTTTGGATGATGAGGTACTTGTAGACAAGATTATATACATCATGCCTAATGAGTGGGAATCTAAGAGGACATCTATATATGAGAATATGAAAGTCTCACAGATCACTCTTGATGAACTTTTTGGAACTCTTCTTCAAAATGAGACTAGAATGAAGAGATATGATGATAATGTTTAGAAGAAGAATGGGAATGGATGTGTTGCTTTTACAATTACATCAAATCATATGAAATCCTATACTCTTGAGAGAGTTACATGATCTATGTAAAAGAAGGTCACTGTTTTTTCTGAATCAAGTGAATGTGAACATTTTGAGAATGTACTAGATAATCTTCCTCGAAGGATGAACAAGATAGTTAGGAAGAATTAATTATCAGTATAGATACAAGAAGAAAGAATGAAAACATAAGAATGACTCTGAAGTCACTTGTAATGAATGCAAGAGAGTTTGATATATAAGTCCAGATTGTCCTATGCTTAAGAGAAAAGATAGAAAGGAATACCATTCAGAAAGGAATATAAATATGTACTACAAATCTAAAGCAAAGAATGTTTTGAAAGATAATGACACTTGGAGATCTAGTGGGGGAGAGTCTTCTAATGAATCCTCAGATTACGAATCTTCTGGACAAAAAATCATGGATTTCTAGACAAGTTTCCTATTGAAAAACATTGTTTAATGGAAAAGGTACACATCACTGAATCCATAACCATTGTATCCTTAAATAATAATTATAGTGATAGTAAATACTATGAATCATCGGATAAGGAATATTATTCTAATGAATATAATACATTACCTACCAATGAAGAAGTTTTTAGTTCTTCTATGCTTCTTGAGAATGAAAATTATAATTTCAAGATAATGCATGATAATGAAAATTCTATAATTTCTATTCTTACTAAGGAAATAACCTACCTTTCTAAAAATCATGATAAGAAAATGATTGATTTTGAATTTATTTCAAAAAACCAAGAGGAAGTTAATTCTGAGAAGGATAAAATTTCTAAGGATCTAGAAAAATTTACTTTATGAAAAATGGTTTTGAGCCTAACTCTAGTGATAAAACTGATGTTTTTGAGAAAAAAACCTATTTATTAGACTAAAGTTAGAAATATTTTCCTTGAGGAAGTGTTTGTCAAAAATTTCCCTACGAATGGAAAATTTTGATAAAATTTTGATAAAATTCGTCCTCTACGGAATAATTCTGTATTTGATTATACTAATTCAAAACCGATTTTTGGTAACAATTATTTTGTTCCTCAAATTCCTCTATTCTGCACTAAGTTCAGTATAGAGTACATTGGGAAAAAAATTCTTTAAACAAAACTCATACATAGTTTTTCATAAATATTATGTTTCTATGAAATTGGGGATACCTAAGATTTTTCTTTCTAAAATTTCCAGATCCAAGAATTTTTGTGTTCCAAAAGTTCAACACTCTTATTTTTAGTAAAATAACAAAAGTACCAAAAACAATACTTGGTATATGGATAATGGATCTTCCTGGCATATGATAGATAACAAAACATTAATTGAACATATTAACAAGACGAAATGAGGGATAATAACATTCAAAGATAATGCTATGGGAGAAATTATTGGTATAGGTAACATTGTTCTTCATGGAAAAAATATGATTTCAAATGTTTTATTTGTTAAGGGTCTTAAGCACAACCTCATTAGAATAATAAAATTATTTGATGAAGTTTACCTTGTGCTTTTAAGGAATGACAATTGATTTGTACACAATTCCAAGGAATAATTTATTCTTTTTTCCCATAGGAAAGATAATGTATACACAGTAAACGTAAGATACTTTAAGAGCCATGATCTACCTTGCCTTAGTGTAATGGAAGATTATTTTTTGGTTGTGAAATATAAGGTCAAGACACTGTAACCATAATATCCTATTCAAACACTCTTTGAAAAGACTAGTTAAAGATATCTGAGAACTTATATTTTATTTTTTTAAAGTTTGTGATCCTAGTCAATATGGCAGGAAACATAAATCATGTTTTAAATAAATCAGTTAACTCTCAACTACAGATGCATTATTGTTAGTGCATATGAATCATTTTTGACCAACAAAAAAAGGAATCATTGGAGTAAAATATTATGTATTTATCCTAGTTGATGATTAAACTAGATTTACATGGGTCGATTTTCTAGAAATGAAATACGAGGCTTTTTCTTATTTAAAATGTTTTAGAGCCCATGTTAAAAATGAGAGAATCCTTCCTCTGATAACTATTCATAGTGATCATGGAGGAGAATTTCAAAAGTCTATTTTTGAAACTTTTTTTAGTTGAAAATTCATTACTCATAACTTCTCAGCACCCAGAACACCTTCACAAAATGGAGTTGTTGAATGAAGAAACAGAATTCATCAATAGATAAAAAGAACTATGTTGAGTGAATATTCAGTAGCCAAAAATTATTGGACTGAAACTGTAAGTATTACTTATTATAATATAATTTGTTTTTTGATTAGACCTTTTAATAATAAAACTCTATTTTAGTTATGGAATGGTAGAAAACCTTGCCTTTCCTACTTCAAGGTATTTGGATACAATGTATTCATTCGTAATAGTATTCATAATCTTCAAAAATTCACACCAAATTATGATGAATTAATTTTCTTAGGCTACTCTACAACTTCTAATGATTATATAGTTTTCAGTAAAAATACTTGTACTATTGAAGAAACAGTACATGTCAAATTTGATGAAAATGATCATTTTTTTTAAACAGCCTCAACCTATATATTTAGATTTGTTTTCAAAAACTGATTATCAACCTTTTTTAGAAGATCCTCCTTATATGGAAAATGTTCAAGAAAATATTTCTAAAGAAGTTACCCCAAAAAACTTCCTACCCTACATTTATGAACAGGTTTTACAAAACCCAAATCTGTTGTTTCTAAAGATTCATCCCAGTGACAGTATCCTTGGTTATGTAAATCAACCTATAAGGACTAGAATTTCCTTATGAAATGAATTTGAGCATCTAGCATTCCTTTCCCAATTAGAACTAAAAATCACTGATGAAGCTTTAAGTGATGATGATTCGATAAAAGCTATGCATGATCAGCTAAATTAATTCGAAAGGAATAAATTTTTGACCTTGGTTGAAAGACCTAAATTAAATTTTGTTATTGGAGTAAAATGGGTCGTCAGAAATTAATGTGATGAAAATAGAATCATAGTAAGAAATAAAGCTAAATTGGTTGTTGAAGGCTATAATCAATAATAAGTAATAGACTAAGATGAAACCTATTCTCTAGTAGGTAGTCTTGAATCTATTTGTATTCAATATTCTATTACGACATTCATGAATTTAAAACTTTTTACAATGGATATTAAATGCTCTTTCCTTAATGGTTTTGAACAAGTGGAAGTTTTAGTTGAACAATTTCCATGTTTTGAGGATTCAAAACATCCTGTACATGTTTACAAACATACCAAAGCATTTTATAGACTAATGAAAGCCCTCGAGCTCGGTATGATAGACATACAATATTTTTTCTTTAAAATAATTATGTTATGGGTATTTATGATCCAAATTATTTTATAAATAAAGATAATAAAAATATTTTGATTGTTCAAATTTATGTTGATGACATTATATTTGGTTCAACACAGAAATCTTTAATTGATTCCTTTGCGGATCTAATAAAATATGAGTTTGAAATGAGTATGATGGGTGAGTTAATATTTTTCCATGGTTTTAAAATATCTCAAAAACCAGAAGGAATGTAAATATTTGAGCATAATATTATTAATGATCTTCTTAAAAAGTATGGATATGAAGACACTAAAATTATAAGTACTCCCATTGGTACCTCAAATTCATTTAATCTTGATGAAACTGGGAAACCAGAAGATCAAACATCTTTTAGAGGTACGATATGAAGTCTCTTTTACTTGATAGATTGTCATCATGACTTAATGTTTTCAGGATTCTTATGTGAAAGATATCAATCCAATCATATGGAATCTCATTAAAGGGAGTGAAAAGGATTTTTTGCTACTTAAAGGGAACAATGGATCTAGGATTCCTTTACACTTCTGGAAATGATTTTGTTTTGAAATGTTTTTCCGTTGCTGACTTTGGAGGATGTAGAATGGATAGAAAAAGTACATCAAGAACATGTCATTTATTTGGAGAATCATTAGTTTTTAGGTCATGAAAAAAAGAAACACTTAGTAGCAGTCTCCACTACTGTAGCTGAATATTTAGAAGCTAAAAGTTGTTGTTCTAAAGTGTTGTGGATGCAACACACACTCACCGACTATGGTATGTTTTTTACCTGTAAAAATATTTTGTGTGATATTTCTAGTGACATTTACTTATATAAAAACCCTGCACATCACTCTCATGAAACATACATAGATATCAGGCATCACTTTCTTTGGGATCACACGAAAAATGGAGATATCATTATTCAATTTATTTTTACTCAAGATGAACATTATGATATTTTCACACAATAATTACCATCCGATAAATTTGAATACATTAAATAGAAGATATCAATGATAATTGTAAGGTGATCATTATTATTAATATCTTGTTAAAATTTATCTCTTTATAGTAACAAACTCTTTTTCATTGGGGGAGAACATTTTCTTGTTAGGTAATCAATTTTTTCATAATGAAGATTTTCTTACACAAAATTTTCGTAATGATGGTTTTCGTACTTAAAATTATCATAATAAATATTTTCATATTTTAAATTTTTTGTATTGAATATTTTCGTACATAAAATTTTCTTAATGAAGATCTTTGTACATAAAATTTTTGTAATGGTGATTTATATATTGAAATTTTTTTTAAATCAAAATTTTCGAAATATAAAGTTCATCATGAAGAATTTTCCTTATTATGAATACTCTTCCTAGTAATCCAAAAGGTATGTTTCCTTTTGTAAATTTTTGTAATCATCTTTTACTTGTTGGTATTTTCATCTATTTTTAAATTTTCATATTCACTTTTTCTTAAATCGAAAAGTTTTTATTAAAAAACCTCAAAGGATATGATTATATCAAAATTTACTTCCTGATATAATCTCAATCGTCAGATCTGATGAGAAGATCTTTCAACACTTGGATTGAGTGTGGAAGTTGAACCATCAACCCAAATGCCTATATCAAGGACGCCCTGATGGTTGTACCACATCGAAACTCAAGCCATCATGTGCTGAAACTCTTATATCCTAGATACTCCCATTCTGAAGTTCTCAGATCATTATTACTTCCGAATGTCTATCGAAGTCTCCTCTCATAATGATATGCGAACTTTCAAAACAATCTCTGAATGGAAGATATACAGAGAAAGGTTTTTGGCACAATTTTATTTTCAAAGTATGATTCTATTATCTCTAATAATATAAAGCTGAATGGGTGGGAAAGTGTTTTCCTTTCAAAACAAAAAACATAGGATTTTGTAATATCAGGATTTGTTAATAGAAATCTATGAGATAGTAATTTTCATCAAGGAATAAGGGAGGAGTAATTTTTCTTTCATGTGTTATAGAAAGACATATTTACTTTCTTACCCTAAGGCTATAAGCTTGGTTGGTATTCTTTATGATGGGGAAGCAGAGTTTTGTTTTTAAAAGCAACATGATGTTCAAGGAAGTTTTTATATTGTGAATGACATGGATTGACCTGGTCTCTCAAAATTTAAGACTCCAAATATTCTTCACCTATCAACAAATTTTCAGATTAATGAATTTTGGGTTCAAGGATTCATCATACCGAGAAACACAGACAAGGATACTTTGAAGAAAACTGATATGTACATTTTGGATTTCTTGGTAAACCTAAGGAAGATAAACATGGTTTAGTATATCTTGGTTATGATTGAGAACATAAATAATGGAAATATAAAGGCTCAGATTATTATGTATTCAGGCATTCTATCAAATAAGATAGTTCAGTGTGAAAATCCTTCAAAATCACTTACTAATCTATGTCACGAAATTGCAAAGTCATGTTGTTGAGTGATGATACTCTGAGATGGATGAAATTTGTATTTTCTACGAATTCCGAAGAATTTTATGATTTGTCTAGGAGGAGGAAAAAGCCTTACCAAAGAAATAGGAGGTGGTTGAGACCTCTAAAAGGGTGGACGGAAGAGGAAGTTGAAGATGTGGAAAACAATGAAAAAACTCCAATGGCTAAGGAAACCCAGTCTACACCACCGAATCCAAAGAAGAAAAATCTTATACTAATAAGGATGTTACTTAATGGAGAGAAAAAATGAAAAATCAGAAATAAGTGGAGCATAAGTTTGGCTAGGACCCTGCTGAAGCAAAATCATTGAGGGAGAAGGCAGCTGAAGAGCTTGACAAGAAACAGAAAAATAAGAAGCATAAGAAGAAGTTGTCTGAGGTTGAGATAGTGAAATCCCTTCAGAAGGATCCTAATAAATCATCTAAGAGTATTATGGTACCAGAATACTTCTTGATATAATCATTAACAAAGTCTCTGGGAATGAAGTTTGTATCTCTAGAAAATTTTCATGAAAAAGCCGTGGAATAAGAAGAAGAATAGCGTGATGATACCAAAATCATGATAAATCTAGTTGAGGGTTTTCCTGAGATGGATTGCCCTTCTGGAATATTATCTTTCTAAACCACTCAAGCAGAGTCTCAAACGTGAAGATGAAGATCACAAGGAGATCAAGAACCTAAAAACCATATTGAAGAAGTTTATGCTGAAAGAGAATGAAGGATATTCTTGTTCAATTATGATATTTTGTGGTTTTCCTTGTTTACATTTTTTAAATTGTAATGAATGTTTCGGTTGCTCATTATATTTTTGGATGTTTAGTACTAATATTTCAGGTACCATATTTTTTTTCCATTCCCTTTAATCCTTTTTTAAAATCACAAAGGTGGAGAATGGAATGTTAAAAAAGAATAAAAATTAAAAGAAGAAATTTACCTAAGTTAGAAGGAGTTCTTCTAAGGGTGAGTTCTTATCCATAAAGATTTTTGTATGCAATAAATTGTTATGCCTCAATCTGGAAATAAAAAATATGATCCTTAGGGTTTCCAAAACCTAAGGGGGAGTTAATCATTTTCATTATTTCCCATGTGTTATTGGAGATAAGATTTATTTTCAATGTCAAGAAAAATATTCCTTAAGTCCTTATATTCATTCTCTTAAGGATGTTTGTGCTTTCCAAAAAGTCGGAGATTGTTGAGACAATAAGGTTTCCTTATGACTTTTCCATTCTTTAATGTTTTTAAAATTTCAAACACTCTATCTTAAGGGAAATTTAATTTCTCTTATGTTTTATCTTAATTAGGAAAATTTTATTTCCTAAAAAGAAAATTTATCCTTACCATTTTTTCATTGTTCATATTCTAAGTATAAAATTCGGTTTTGTATCCAAAACCTCAGACTCTTATAAATTATTAGATATAGAGCATTCTATTTTTAGGATCTGAATTCAGGTTCCGAATTCTTCTAAATTTAGAATCTGAACATTCTGAGTTCACACTCTGAATTCTTCTGAATTCAGACTCGAATCCTCTGAATTCAATCTCTGAACGTTCTAAGTTCAAACTCCAAATTCATCTGAATTCAGACTCTGAACATTCTGAGTTCAGACTACGAATTCTTCTAAATTCAGACTCAAAACATTCTGAGTTTACAATCCGAATTCTTATGAAATCAGACTCCTAACATTATAAATTTAGACTCCAAATTCTTCCAAATTCAGACTCTGACTTTATAAATTTGGACTCTGAATTCTTAATAATCTAGACTCTGAAAGTCATATAAATTCAGACTCTGAATTTCCATGAAATTCAGATTCCAGAATTCTATAGAATACAGGTTCCGAATTATTTTGAAGATAGAATCTAAATCATTATGTATTATAGACACCAAGTGGTTTTTGTGTTAGACTCCAACCATTTATTTATCCTTACACTCTGAAAAATGGATTTGGTTATTCAACCATATTTTTTCTTACACTTGTTATAGTTATAAAATGATGTCATGCTTTTGGGTTATAACCAACCATTGTTCGAGTGAAATGTGTATAGGTCCCTCCGAAATTCAATGAAAAATATGACTATTAGAGTAGGGAGCCGACCGTTGAAGATGATCCTATAAATAGGATCTCATTTGTAAGAGCTCATAACTTTGATGACTATTTGAGAACTCTAGAGATTATATGCTGAAGGGATTTATAGAGAGAGGCTCTCATGTTTATTGTGTAATGAACTTCTTATTTAGAATTTCTTTGTGCGGATATCCAGACAAACTCCAATATTTGTATCGAGGGCTTACCCTTGTGTGGGTACGATAGAATTTATTGAATGAAAAAATCAAGAGACCTTTATCCAAGGTAGTTGGATACCATTATCTTGTGGTTAAAATATTTACTACTTGATATTGTATTGTTTCAAGTTTTCTGTTGCATTTTTGTTATTAAGGAAAGTAAAACTCTCTTATAGTTTCTTACACTTGTACTCTTATTTGTAAGATTTTATACACTCTATGGTAGAATCTTTATCTTCGTAAACATTTCTTATGTTTCATATCCGGAACCACATTTCCGGTATCAAGCATTTTTGTATAACTAAGAGGTCTTGTGAATTTACCCTATTTAACATTGGTAAACATTATCATCTATAGTGTTTTGTAGGAATATTTTTAAAAGTATAAAATTCAACCCACATTTTGTATATTGAGCATCTACATCATTATTTTGATCCTACAATTCTCATGGATCATCATCTTTCATGAAGTATAGAATATAAATTTATAATTAGTAATTAGTATATATCACAATCAAATCATTTTTAAAATCATTGCACCCCATAAAGAGTTTCCCACATTCCAGAGGTGTGAGTAACTATGTAGTGATAAGCCTCTTTGAGCTCTATATATAATTATTCACATTATTGCATCAATACATAATTTACCCCTTTCCGTGGTAACATGGTTAGATGGTTAGAAAATTAGGGGAAATATCTCACAAAACTTTGGTAGTACCATGATATGGAAGGAAAACTACAGATCTCGATTACAAATATTATCATTGGATATTATTCAATTGCCTTTGTTTTAGAGTGGTCGATAGACACCCATTTATTGGATATTACCTTCCCAATGAATGCTAATTAAACTATATACAATTCAAATTTACTATAAATTTAATATTGTTTCTTCCCATTTAATTAATTTGGGAGATTACACAAATAATCATCATGTTTCACCTTGAATTTGGAGATAATCATAATATAATATATCAAGACTATCATAGGTTTGCCGAGGTAATCTCTAAAGACTCTATTAATTAGGTCCATAAAAATTTATAGAGGATTAGTGAGTCTTAATGGAATTGTTATGACCAAAAAATGTACATACCTAGTTCAAAGGGTAGTAGTTGTCATATCTTTTTCTTATACATTAATAGGTGATATCCCACCTAAAAGTACACCATATATAAATACTTGTCCTCTCATAGTTGATTGAAAAAGTCATATATTTTAGGCAAGGGATGCTTGTTGTTTATCATGATTTTTTTTGATGATGATAATCAAAATAGATGTATGATTATCCATCCATATTCTTGATGAATAGGATTATAACACCCAATGAAGAGGTACTAGAGTGTAGAGAACCATTTAACAGATTCTATTGTAACAAATTCATTAGTTATTCTAATTGAATGGTGTCCATTTATTAAAGATTCATCAATGTATGAAGTTCTCATTGAATAATTTCAATTGAGAACTCAATCTCTTGGTTAAGGGGATCATAAAGAAATTTTTTATGGAATACATTATCATTTTCCATAATAATGGGAATGTATTCGATCATGATCTTATTCATTGACTCAATCACTTGAGAATGATATATGTTCTCATAAGGACATTATATTCACAATTAATATCGTTATTCTAAAGGATATTCATTCCCATCCTTACACATATACATGATTGGAACATTCTTTAGGATGTAAAAAAGTGATCACAATTTCCAGGAAATTGATGTTTTATTTTTATAAATATTGGCAGTACATTCTAAATATTGGATAAAACTCCACTAAAATAACTAAAAAATGATTTTATAGGAGGTTTTTCCAATAAACATTAACTAGGGAAGAGTTATATATATTCAATGAAAATAATTTCCCCACTATCTATTATCAAATATAACTCAACCAATATATTTTTAGGTGGTGTTGTAATAGTATACATAACTTTCATTATATTAAATAATTCATAGAACAAGAATCAAATATTATTTTAACATTTTTTTGAATGAATAAACAATGTACATATCACCACGTAATTATCATGTTCCACCTCAAAAGTAGTGATAACATATGCACTTCCATTCTTTAATAGAGGTTGTTGTTGTTTATTTCCTCCAAAGGCTCTTTGATTAGGGAAATATCTATCATAAGGATAATGTTACTTATTATTGAAACTCTACACTATTAAATGACAATTTATATGAATCGATGTATAATAGCCTCATTGTTTATAGTGTCAAAAATCATTAATGATTTAGTAAACTCAGCTATAGTACATTAAATAAGGGATCTACTATCATTTTTGTGTTCATAAAATTTTTATAATCATAACTTCCAATCATTGTAAATTTTTATTCATATGTCCCGATAGACTCTTCATCCATTTTCTTTAGTACAAGGAACTCACTTTCCTTCTTTTTTGGAGAGCAAGGGAAAATATTTATTGAAAACCATTTTCTTCAAATAATACCATTCCATGGAAAAAAAAAATTTCATATAATTTTTTTATTAATTAGTATCCATCATTGATCAGTTTCCCAAAAATAAAGATAGAAACCTATTACGAATTTCACTTTTTCGAAGAATTTAAGGAAAAAAAGAATATATTTTCAATGGAGTTTATCTATTTTTATATAGTGATGGGATCACATGATGTACAAAATATGGGAGACATTTGTATAAATAAAAGGATTCAACTCCCAATTAATCTTTATTTGGATAATGAGGGAATTCCACTTCAATGTAGTTATTATTCATAACTTTAGCCATTTTATCATGTACTATAGTGAAGTTTTGAGCTACTATTCCCATCAGATTTGGAAATTCATTTGGGAAATCGTCACATTTTTTATCACATTGATTTTTGGGAGGGGTTCTATAATTTTGATCTAGTAATTATGAAATTGAATATACAATTAGTGGTTCAGGAATACATAACTAATAATCATATAAAAGTGAAACTTTTATAATATAAGGATAAACCTATAAATGAAAATTATATCCTATCATGTGATTTTATATGATTAAATATTTCATATAAATTGTAAAATAATTATCCCAAATGATCACACTAATGTTCTATAGTCCTGCAATAAAAAAATAACTAGACATTTCAATGATACCAACAATAATGAACGAACACTTTTACACATTTTACAACATAATTTTAAGCAATATTATCAATCAAATACAAAAAAAGGAACATAAAGTACAGTGCCTTTGGGAGACAAGGTATATAATTATTAAACATGAAACCAAAATAAAAATGTCTACAATTTAAACTAAAAAATTAACTCCTAAATTTCTTTTATCTATTAAATATTCTTTTGATATCCTGGGGAATATATGAACAAATATAGGATCTAAGATTTCCATTAAGGGAATAACTATAGGAATAAAGAATATCACATGAGTTAGAAGGCATAACATTATGACATAAAAAGTAATGGGACATGAATAATAATAAGGAATCATAACATCTAGAACATGGGATCATGTATTCATTTAATAGGTTGATTTTTTAAAAAAACATACAGCATGACATATGTTTGAGTCAAGGCTAACTACCAAAACAATTAAACTCAGCTGAAAAAGTCCGATAAAGGAGTCAGGTTCAACTCCAAGTACCAATGTGATGACTTTTGAGGATAAGCCTTACTCAATTCATTGTAGCACTAACTAGGAACACCTATCATAACATGATCATGAATATTTGAGGCAAATTAGAAATCATACATAAGGAATAAACATAAGTGTTACCCATAAAAAGAAATGGGCATCACAATCATGTCATTAGGAGAAAATAATTGAAATATCATAATAAATAATGGATTTAAAACACAAATGGATATCAGTAATCTAAATAAGGTACCTAAAATGATAAATTAAATTCAACTTATTAGAAAACATGTAAAAATAGTGCATAATATACTTCAGAAATTGTCCATAATATTTGGGTTTAATGAAAAAGATTAAGTATGCTATTAAAAGGGGAAATGCATAGTATTCTATATAAAACAAAAAATTATCAAAAATTATTTTATTTATAAAATGATAGATTTTAAAAAATTATTGGTCGATTAAAATAAAGTATTTATTGTACTTTAAAATTAGTAAGAAACATATATGTTCCACTTGATCTGGTCTAGTAGTTGGAATGAATCGATAAGGGGTCCTTGAAAGACATGTATTTTACCATCAATGAAGGATGAGTGGATTTAGGTAAATACTTTTGGAACATAACATGATAATATAGAATAATTATATACGAAACATTAATAATTATATTGGTGTAATTTGGTAGAAATCATGAACTAAAGGTGATTGGTAGGGTTTGAGAGAAACCCTTAACTTATGTCTAAAACTATTCAATAGTTGTACTTAATGTGATTAATATTCAAATTAAATTCATTAATTATTTAATATAAAAACCTTTATATATTTATTATGTTTATTAAAAAAATCAGGCTCATTTTCTTTCAATTGTTTTACTTATAGTGCTTAATTTAATCTTTCTAAGAGCATTTGATTTTTAGATTTAATGATCATCTCCCTTGAATTTAATAATTGGAGTTCATGTAAAATATAATAAACACTATAGAAGTATAAATATATTATTTAAATTCAACTCAATTATTTTCTAAAGAGTAATATGTAACTTTTTTTAGATATGAGGATGAATTATTAGATAAACTGTTAATGAAAAATGGTTGAGTTATTTTTCTAGATTTTTGATGATTATGAACATGTTATGATTTATGATTCAATATGTTGAATTTATATATTTTCCTTAACAATAAATAATTCATAATTCATATATTATATTATGGGTTAACCATAAAACTTGTTTTAAGACCATTCATGAAAGAATAATTGAAAAAACAAAATTCATCATCCACGATGGTGGTAAATCGTCACATCATAAATGATGTTTTCATTTTTAGAACAAAATGAGGGGGGATGAGAATTGATGATGTGTATACTATTAATAAAATAAAATGACATAGAATTTATGATACTGGAGTTATCATGTATTAATGGAACTGATAGTGAAGGAAGTATAAGAAATGAAAATAAATTAAAAGATAAAAAGGGAGAGTTTTACCTCGTGAGGGTCACCTCCTTAAGAACATCCTTACAAAACATAGAAATGGTATCTTGGTGTAACTATAAAGAACATAACATGGGAATTAAGTTTTAGAAATTTATTTGGTATAATATAAGAAAATTACAAGTCTTAGAGGGTATGACAATATGATATGGTGATGACTGGTATTTATATGGGAGGAGATTGGTGGTTCTTGATTATTTTATTAATTTTTTTATTATTTTGTCTCAATAGTATCAAAAGTGAATATTTTTTTTACTATTTATAGTAACTTGTTGATTTTATTTTTATCCATGTGTTTTTTTTTGTTTTTTATGAATCAAAAATTCATATATTTGGCTTAAAATGTTAAATACCAAAAAGTATTGTTTGACTATTTTAGAAAAATCCCAAAACATATCCCAACCCATTTTTTGAAATGTATAATTAAAAAATAAGGTCTAATTTATGAAAATAATTTTCTAAATATGAGAAACATTTTATGGACTCTATTTTTTAATTAGACACATCAATAAATGGATAGGGTGAAGTTTTGGGATTTTATTTTTAACCAAGTGTTTCTTATGTATTTGATGATTCAAAAATTATTATATTTGGATTAAAATGTTAAATAACTAAACTATTGTTTTTATATTTTATAGAAATACTAAAACCTCACCCTATCTAATATTTGATGTGTATAATTAAAAAATAGAGTCAATTTTATGAAAATAATTTTCTAATTATGATAAACATTTTATGTAATTAAAATTAATATTTACATGAAAACTCCCATTTAAAAATAATAGATTATTTTATAACACTTTTAAAAATTAATTAATATACCATTAGATTATATTATAATCATATCACAACAAAATATTAATTTATGAATCTATTTTATGAGAATAAAGTTTTTTATGTCATTAAATTAATTATATTATTGTAAATTATCATTTATGTTTTCAAAAAATATAAATATTCAATTAATAATTATTAAAACATTTAATCACTTATACCATGATATTAATATGTCATATTTCAATTTATAAGTTATATAAAGTTTAATTTTACTTTCATAGGTCAATTTACTCTTCTACTTGATGGATTACTATTATTAAGGGGTGCCTTAAAATTTCAGTGGTTAAGTAACTTTTCTATTGGTATATGATCTTTAATTTCTAAAAATACATCTTATTTCATTCAAACTTGTTTTATAAAATATTTATTATTTTCTCTATCAGCTATTATGTGATATATGATATGTTAAATAATTATACTATGGGAATTTCAATTGATAAATGTTTGGGTTGTTACAAATTGTTCACTAGGCTAGTATCATGAGCTAAGTACACAAGGGGGAAAGATAAAACTCTATTTAAGGACTAAATACTATGTAAGGATACAAATATAATTTTTAATAAAAATAATATGGGTTTTTCATTGAATATTTACCACAAGGATTACCTAAAAAATGGAGTAAAATTTATGTATATATCACATGTATGGATTTAATGACACTGTAGGGATAATATTTCACTCAATTGTTAGTATCCCTCTTACCAATCAACCTATATCTATTAACTTATGATTCTTGGAACCTCCATTTGGTTTGAATCAATTTTTCAGTGTTTTATCATCATCTGTTTCCTTTAAAAATATCTTTGGTTGAGTAATGTTTTCAACTTCTTCATTTCCACGATCGCGATATTGTTTTTTCATTTTTTTTTTCTGATACATAGACTCATGGTAATTTCTCTCATGATTCCTTTCATGATCTATTGGGTGAACAATTTCATGGAGTTGATTATTTTTTTGTTTTGTTCAGGTAGGTGACTTATTGAAATATTTTATTATCACATATATTTTATAAGACTTTTGGTAAATTGTATCAGTTATGAGACATGTAGATTTGTTTTATGGACTCCATTTTCATTATCATGTGCTTCCTTGTTCGTGGATCCCTTTGCATGTCTGTTAAACATTAGTTTTGATGTAGGTGGTTCTATCTATATAATGTATTGGTTAACTTCATTTCTCTATTTATATTATAAATTCTGTTAAACAAAATATAATATTTAACATGTTTGAATTTTTTTTGGGGGAAATAGGTTTTTATAAAAGTGGGTGTTCATATTTTTCGTAATTGAAAATCTATTTTCATGTCATTGTATATAGATTTTTGAAATCATTTTAAAATCTTGGTTTTTTGAGAAGGATTTTTTGAGTTGTATTAGAAAATAGAAAATATGGAAATCATTGTGTATATTGGAGGAAGGTGTAGTAATAGGAATCTTCCACTGCCACATTGTTTGATCCTGTGGATTTTCTCTACTCTATTAGAATTTTGTTCTATATGCTTTTTAGAAATACTGGGGGAATTACATTATAGGGTTTTACTCTAAACTCAAGACATAATTCATACGTCTTGAGGGTTACCCTAGACTATTTTGATCCTTTTTGTGATGTTACCCATAAATTCGCTTGTTCTATTTTGGTTATATTTTGATGGATTGGATTTGAAATTATATGAATAGTTTTTTTTATTGGTAATATCTACATTGGTATTTTTATATGAAATACATTGATATTTTTCACCTTATTTGTTTGGAAATGTGGAATAAGTGAAAAATTAAATATTTTTCAGGATTTTGATAAAAAACATATAAACTATATGTCATGTTATGTTTTCATTTAAGGTTATAATTATTGTATTATTTTACCTATAATTGACATTGAAAACCTTTGTGGGACCTTATTGAACCTTTTATATCACTCCATGTACACCTCTTTGGATATGTGTAGTCTTTGTTATGCCATTGAGTGCCAAGAAAGGAAAGGAAAAATAGTGAGGCGAGATGTTTTCTATAATATGGGTTTAGGGTAGCTTGTGGTGTCATGATTGAAGTTTTTACAAACTATCATTTGGTATATATGGAGTATCTATTTTGGTTTTTTATTTATTGTATATGGACTTATCTCATAGATATTGTGCTACTACCTTTTATGATCTATTAATTATATTGTTTTCATTTTTTATGAAATATATTTATCTCTTTAGATATTTCTCTCTAGTTTATGAATATATTCCATGTTTTCACATTATTTTCGGTGAAATTAGATGATATGGTAGTTAGTTGAGGCTTGGTTTTCATTCACCATATGGTGGGGATTAGGAACGCCCTTTGTGTATTAGTATAATCAGGTTGGGTACAATTATTGAGACGTTATCTATGTCTATTATTTATATTTTCATTCATTAATGTCTACTACCATAACAGTGTTTATAATTATATTATAAAACCTATGTTTCATTATGTGCATGTGAGTAATAAAAATTAGTGTTCATATTTCAATATTAGAATCTTACACTTATGGCATAATAAGGGAATCATCTGACGCCATTCCTATTACATTAAGAAATGAACTATTAAATAAATTCCCTATTCAGTTCTCAGTTTGAAACCCATTTTATTTCACTCATGTTCTGCCAACTCTTATGGATTCTAATTGGTTTTAAAATCATGAATGATTTATAATATATGATTTATTTGCATAGATCCTCATTATATTGATTTAAACTAGAAAACATATTTTTCATTGACACATGAATATAAATTATGAAGTAATGGAAACTATTTCCTGACCTTAACTGGTGAAATAATTTCACATGTCATCATATGACCATAAAGTACATAAGTCATTAGTCTATATAAAATGAAATTATATATCATGAATATATAAATATTGTATATATCATACAGAATTATTTATTATGGTATATGGGAAACAAATTATATCCTTACATGATTTAGAGATCCATGTTTGTATTCCTGGACCTTGTTTTTTGTATTACATATACTTCACTATAACTGAAAATTTATTATTTCCACTAGGCAATGAACCATTTTTTGATTTATTCATTTTTTTTAATTTTAGACCTATATATTTTCTTATTCATATTTTCATTGAATATATTCTAATATTTAGTTTATTAATCATGGGTCAAATAATTTTTTCTTAAAATATTCTATTATATTTTAGTACTTGTTGTGTTTATTCATGTCATGTTAATATATATTTAGCTGTGTATTTATATATCTTATTAATTTTCATATACAATAATAATGTAAAAGATAATGCCTTTCACATTATGAAGCACGATGGAAGTAGTTTTCTGTGAACCACTATTCAATCGATTTCTTATTTCATATGAACATACGATAGTTCACACCCTTGGGTAGATCTACCTTAGAGGCCACTGAAAACACAAAAATTTTCCTATTATTTTAATCTAACTGAGATAAAACTATAAAACTAAATAAATACGCGGTTTTCTGAAAATAAATGAAACATAAAATTATATTATAATAATGTAATGAAATCACAAAATGATGATAGATAGAAATAAATAATGTAAATATTATTAAGAGTTTGTTGTGATTGAAATCATTGTAAAAAAAATCTAATTATTCAATTCAAGGAGGCAATCAAGACATTTCACACATCACCTTCTCAATTGAACTGTGATCAACTCATATAGAGACCTATACCTATAGGGTAATGATATTCATAATGATATATAGGATATCTCTTCACTGACCATCATAATCACAATAATGATCCACCGTATGCATGACATAAAAATTAAAGGGAATGGAAAACGTTAAAAGAGAAAAACAAATAGACAATATAGAAAATGGGGTGACCATACATCATAATAATCTTAACCATCACCTAAAATTCCATAATTGAATAATATTATAACAAATTAAAGAGCAATAAAATCATTCAAATCACTGTTACCTCCCTCAAACAAGCTCCAAGGTTTGTTTTCCATTTTTTTGTACATGTGAATGGAAAATGGTAGGAGAATGACAAAAAATAATAGAAATGGATGAAATTAATAATGAATACTGACAATAATATTTTAATATAAACCCAAAATTATTGAAATTAATGAACAAAAATAGTACTTTAAATTTATAAAAATGGCCACCCCCTTGTTTATAGGCCTTTGAAAATGAATGGAGTCAATCTTCTATAGAGAAATGAGGTCAATATTTTATCTATAAATACGATCCATGAATTTTTCAACATGTTACCTGAAATTTATTACATATTTTGGATAGAAAATATTCATAAATATTGTTATGTTATTGATTATATATAAACCCACAAAATATTAGCTTCATTGTTGAATTTTAGATAGATATATGAATGATTTACAAGGAGACATTTATTATGGCATGGTTACTCATCACGTTCCAATTCATCAACACCCCATGCAATGATGCCCTCAAAAAATGAAGATTATGGAGTATAATACTTTATGAAAATTTTTAAAAAACTCCTTATATATATATCCATTATTAATTTTAGAACTATTTAGCTGGATGTATTTAAGATACAAAATCAAAATTAGAATATTCCCAATCTATTCAATGTTTCTGAGGCCTGGGTTATGATCTGATTTATGGCCTATAAATAATATAATTAACATGGGGACCAAAATAATAAATGTATCCCAATATTTCAATTATCCTAAAAAATTTAATTTCTCAATTTTTAGTATAGTAAATGTTATATCCTAAATAAAAACTAAATATAAAATAGTTAAATCCCAGATATAAGTCCATTTTCATTTATTGAAAAAAAACCACTCAAACCTTAAAATGATCCTATTAGACATAAAATAATACTATGTTGGGTTTATAAAATTTTATTTATAGTATAAAATATGTCAATATTTTAGTTTGATCAATTCCACAGACATACCCATTCCACCCTCAGAAAATCTCCAAATAGCAAGGTAAAAATAATCTTTTTAAAGCATAAATTACAATACAACTCAATTATGATTTCAATGGAAAATATCATACCAATTACATGTATAAAAATTCCTTAAATAAAAAAAATCATAAAAATCAATTCAATTTCATTCTAATCTTAATATTCATGTCTCATATAACTTATAAAAAATATTCTCATTTTCACTGAAGGAATTTTTATTGATATTTTATAATTCCCAAGAATATATATTATTTACATAGGATTTATGTACTCAAAATATATATACCTTACATTGTCACAAATGATTAAATAGTAAAGAATTTACCCTCCGTTGTTATGAGATTAATTGTTGGTAGATTTAAAATATAAAAACATTAGAATTAGGATGAGAAGTCTTAAGTTCTAAAGTGATGTAAATACATGAAGATTTTTTTCTATAAGAATGGTGTTCTCCTCATGTAGCTCAAAAAATTAATAACCTATGAAGACATGTTGATTTAATTATGAATTTAACAATAGTATTTTTAGAATCAATGATAAAATTTGTTCCTCTTTTCAACATTAGCTTGAACATAGATCTATAATTTCTCTTCAGAATCTAATTTTTGATGAAATAGTGTTTCACATTTTGATCATCAATAATTGGCGAAATCATCACTAAACATTGTAATGATATTGGTGATACCCACCAGTAATTCCATAATATGATTTCATCTACCAAAGTTGAAATATAGCTATATATATATATACTTTTTCATTCATTTTAACTCAAACACATTCTTTAGGAAACCTAAATTTATCTTATGTTATCCCTCCTCCACACATTAGTTCCACAATAATAATATATTCTTCTCATATATCTGGTTGTAAAGGTATATATTTCTAGTAATGTGTCTTCCTAAAAAGTTATTTTATGTATACTAAGGGTCTAATATAGTTTTGATGTAAAGGTAGGCCAAAATGAGATTTAAATAAAAAAATGGATTTCAATGTTGTGCCTCAATCAAACAGAAAAAATAAAAGAACCCTAAAAACTATAAAAGCGAAAATAATAAATTTATGTATCAATGAACATATATCATGACTCGCTAGGAAAATTTCAATTTAGGAAGATGAAAAATAGCGTTATAAACCACCCATGTTGGGAAATATTTTCAATTTTTCTAGTACTTGTGCACATGGATTTCACTCTAAATCAATACTAATCGAATGAATGGATTATAAATAAAGGAATAAATAAATTTATTAATAATTTAAATAATGAAACATTCAAATAAAGTAATATACACAAAATGCAATAATTTATTGAATTATAATTGGTATTCGATTCGGTACAAGAATACTAAAAGCTCACCAAATATAAAATGTGAAACATAAAAATTTTTGTAAAATAAAACATGAAAAATTGGAAGCAACCTTGATATTCATAAAAATAGATTGAAATACCCCAAAACTTATTCAATTTACTACCCTCTTGATATTTCAATTTGGTTAAATATTTTCATGCATATTTTTAATTCGACAAACAAAAAATTAAAGGATAGATAATACAAACATTATTTTTGATGTGGTAGACTTGAGAAAGCTCATAGTTGGAACAAAATTTTAAATAAATGAAAGAAATAATAAAAAATTATAAAAATAATGGAAAATAAATAGAAAGGGTAATGGAAATGAATATTTTATGGTTGGACCCACAAGTTGGTGATATGTTTCTACTACCTCTAGTAAGGCTGTTATAGTGCATTATCCCCAATAAATAGTTGGGTGTGGATTATTTTTAAAAACAACCATTATTTTTGTCTTTAATTTTTCATCAACCGGTAAAGGTCATGCAGGATCCATTGAACGATGTAAATTTTTAGCACCACCATTTCAATGTGTTATAACTGAATGATGAGAGAAATATAAAGAATGAGTCCTCTTATTCTTTCGACACCACATTGACGAATCCTTCCAAGGATTGCATGGGTTTATCAAATGAATCAATAATTTAAGGAATGGTAATGGTAGTCACCGTTTAAATATTAATAGGATTGAAACCAATAAAATAAAAATATAATCTTCTCCTTTATTTAAGGTATATTAAATGTCAAATTCTTCAAGCATGGCCATTGGAGACTCGTAATAAATAGGGTAATCATCTTTATCTTCTTCCAATGTTGGAAAGAGGTAGAGATGTACATATTCATCATTTCAAAATATTTGAGGGTCAGATACCCTTTTTTATTCCTAAAATTTTAACTAATGTTATTCGATATCATGTAGTGCTCTCACAGTTGTATCAACTGTCTTGACATCTTCAGGAACCTCTTCAAGTGATGGACAATAAGACATATTTAGATCTTCAATTTTCATATTTAAATATTTTGTGCATTCTTATACCTATAATGTTGTTGTAATAGTAATTTAAATATCCTCATAATGTAATTTTTTTTTAAATTTCATACATAAATCATTAATATTACTAACATTGATCTCCAACGATGATACCATTTTTATTTCTATATAAAAAAACTGAAATTGTTTTCAATCCTGAAGGAATTTTCATCCATGTTAAACATCAATGCCTATTCAATGTTAGAAAATTTAGTACTAGAACATAAATATGGAAAATAATTGTTGTAATCCATGTCTAAAATAAATATTTATAAACAATAAATATATTTTTTTAGTTTTTAAAATTTTATATATTTGTTTCGGAAAAAACACTTTGTGATTGCACTTAACATCCATAGAATCAATGCTAAATTTACGGTCATGTTTGTTATGAACCAATATTCAATTAAATTATTTTTATATAATAATTAATCCTAGTACACAACCAAGGATCAATATCATAATGTGGATATTCATAACCTACATATTTTTCTATCGTAATAATTTTTAACTAAATAATAAAAATCTACGAAACTTAAATAAATATATGGGTTTTGTAAAATTAATGAAATATAAAATAAAAATATAAGAATTAAATGAAATTAAAAAATTTAGTTAGCTATAATGAAAGAAGGAAAATTTATTAGGATATCATGGTGATTGAAATCATTTTCAAAAAAGTATCTCATCGTTCAAATTAATGAGGTGATCAAGACTTGTCACCCCACACCATATCATTTGAAATATAAACACCCTATACAAAGATATATGAATATAGGGTAATGGTATTCCTAAATTCATAGAGGATACCTCTTCACTGGCCATTAATATTTATTCTATGCTCCACCATATGCATGACACAAAAGGTTAAGGGAATATAAAATGGTAAACGAGAAGAAGAATTCAGATGATATTGAAAACTGGGTGACTGCACCCTATAATAACTGTAACCATAAAAAAAATACTAGAAATGTATACAAATATACAAAATTAAATAACTATAAATTCATTAAAATTTACATTACCTCCCTCAAATAGGAACCATCACCTATTCTATATTTGTATTAGAGTTGATAAAGGAAAACCTTTGGAGAAACCAATAAAATAATATAAATTACATAATTGAGGTTCAAAGAATTATAATAAAATTTTAAAAGAAAATTAAAATTATATGATCTCTTTAAATGAAATTCTTTGTTAAATGGCCATTAAAGGCTACCCCCAAGTTTTAAAAGCTTCTATAATTAGATTATACACTAATTTGATGGGAGGTGTCAAATTTTTTCCTCCAAATCATATCACTCCTTGGATGTCACCTAATATCAAGGTCAAAACAAATTTCTCAGAGCATTAATGACAAAAAAACTCAATTATCATATCAGAGGAAACTATAATGCCGCCTACTTGGAATAAAATAAAACAACTCATAAAAAATTATATTAATAAATTCAATTTCATGTGAATCTATATGTGAATATCACACCTACCACCCGGTAAAAATATTTCCCTCATCACTCAAGGATTTTTTGGAGTTTTTCTCATTCCCAAGATCATTTATCATTCCTATAGCATTGATATAACCATTTTCACTCCATCTGATCAAGTAAAAATTTTTGCAATCATTAGGTATTTTCCTTTTGTACTTATTAGGATAATGGTTGTTATATTTAAAATGTGAAGAAAATTATAGTAATATTGAGGAGGGAGAGACTCTGAATTGATTTAATTGTAGGAAAAAAATTTTGATCGATAATGGTGTGCTTATCAATTAGCATTAAAATAAATCACCTCCAAACAAATATTTGTTTATTTAGTAACTTTACATTGGGAATTTTATCATCAATGATAAATTTCATCCGGATTTTCCCCCTAAAATACTTATTTCTTATTAAATTTTTATTTGGAATTTCGCTTCAGAATCATATTTTTTATAAAATGGATAGGATACTTTTGATCTTCATAAAATTGTGAAAATTATTAAAAACATATAAATGATATTCGGGATACCAATATATAATTAATTGACTTCATTTCATCCAACAAGGATCAATAAATATATAAATTCTTATTTTTCATTTCATCTCAAACGCATTCTTCAGGAAGACAAAACACAATCTTTTTTCTCCATCCAACATAATTATGCTCAACAAAAAAACAGAATTTTACTTTTAGATAATGTCGTAATGGTATTAGTTGATTTTAATGTGTATTTATAATAGGGTATTTTATTGATTATATGGTCTTAACAATGCTCAGATGTAATATATGGCCAATATCAGGGTTAAATGCAAAAAGGGATTTCAATTTGGCTCCTCTGTCATACTCAACACATTTCTAGAACTATAACATATTTTAAGAAGTGGAAAACATCAATATCTAGACCACACAACATTTCTAAATCCTCTCATTAAAAATATAATTTAAATATCTTATCAACAAGGCATATTACCCTCTCATGAAGGGAAAGATTTTCTATTTGGAATGTACTAGTGTACATGAGTATCAAAATCAACCAAACATCAACAAATAGAATGATCTAAAAAAATTGGAAAAAATAAATTCATAAATCATTTAAATTAACAATCATTTATGTCGATATATGTTCTAAAAATACCATGATTGTTTTAATTTTCTGATGTATTTCTTTAAGTTCAGGAATCCTAAAATAGACCAAAATAAAAACAACAAAAAATGAGAAATTCAGATCAAGGAAAAATGAAACAAAAATGGATGAAAAAAAGATCCCTATAGAATATTGAAACCCCCCTAACATATTGAATTTCATATCTTGTTTTTATTCCAATTTAGATAAATATTTTTATGCATAATTTGAATCATGAAGATAAAAACTAAATTAATGGATTTACACAACCTACTTTATTTTAAATGTGGAAGGCTTGACTTAATCCCTGAGATTCTGCCACATTAAACCTAAAATAATGAAATTTAAAAAAATGTGAGACTTGAAGAAAAAGATATAAAAATAGGAATGATAAGGAAAAATTCTTGGATTGACCATTAATCGGGTGCTGGGATTTAACTGCCCGTAGTTTCTCAATTTGAGTACATTATTCCCAATTAGAAAGTGGGTGTGGTTTCATTCTTGGAAAACACAATAAATTCTTTATTCCATTGATATTCAACATAAAAAGGTCTTCAAGGAACCCATGGATGAAATATTTCAAATCCTCCACCATTTCAATTTTGTATAACTATAATTATTTGAGAGGGATAAAGAATGAGTCATCTTTTTCCTTATACACAACTCTGATGACTTCATTCAGGGTTTTGATGGTGAATATACTACATAAATAATTTTAATAAGGGGAATGTCTATGAGATATCATTTTTAGGATAATTAAAACAATTAAAATGAATAATATAATATTTTCAATTATTTAGGGAATATGTAATGCCAATTTATTCAATAAAGACTAACAATAACTCAATATCTATAAGGAATTCATCATTAATTTCCTATAATTACAATGATAAGTTGATAGGTACCAATTCATCATTATAAAATATGATCGGATCACTTAACTTTTGTTCTCCTCCAAAATATATTGTATGTTCTTCAAGAAATCATTTTATATTCTCACATCTGTATCAGCTAGACTGATATATCCATGATCCACATGAAACAATGGCCAATGAGAGACGTTTAGAACATTATGTTACTTCATCATGACTTAAAGGGGTTTTTAAACATATAATACAATTGTAATAGAAAGTTTTTTATCATCATATTACCATTTTTTATATTCCATCAACTAAAAACTAACATATTCAACTTCGATAGCCAGTGATGACACCATCTTCCATTCTTTTTTCATGATTTTGAAATTATTTTTAATCACAAAGTAATTTTCTTCAATCATAAAAATCAATGTCTATTACCAAAAATAATATAGATTACTAGCCCATTCATATGAATGATGACTAAAGTAATCTATGACATAAGATGCAATGATACACAACAAAGCCAATTTTACTTTTTGATTTTTCTATTTTATTTTTTTATAAAAATAGGGTATGTATATGCGTGTATCCCCCACATAAACAATGCCAAATTAATAGTACAAATTTTTCATGTGCCACATGTCAATTTAATTCTTATTTTCCTAAGAATGAATCATTGTTCTCAACCCATGGTCAATATTTCAAAGAGGATTCTCACATCAAACATATTTACCTAATATCTCTATTTCAAACTAACTAATATAAATCTATAAAACTTATATGAGGATGGGGTGTTCAGAAAATACATGAAATAATAAATAATAATATAATAATACAATAAAATCTCAAAAATGATTATATATATAATGATAGAAGAAAAATGTTCTTTGGAGTTCGTGGTATTTGGGATGATTTTTTAGAAAGAATCTAATTATTCAATTCAATAAGGTCATCAAGACCTATCACACCTCTCCTTATCATTAGAAATTTCGTCACCCCATATTGAGACCACTGAATATGGGGAAAAAAATATTCCTAAATTCATTTATGAGACCTCCTCACTTACCATGAAAATATATTCCATGCTCTATCATATGCATGACACACAATGTAAAGGGATTAAAAAAGTGTAAATAAGAATAAAAATCGGAAGATATAGAAAATAGGGGAACTGATCCCTAGAATCATTTTAAACATCTCCATAACACACAGAATTTAATATATATATATATATATATATATATATATATGATATTAAATAACATGAAACTCATTAAAATCATTATTCCATCCCTCGGACAAGCTTTTTGGTTAGTTCTATATTTTTCATTGAGTTGTGAATGGAAAACAGTGGTAGAAACACTTAAAATAATATAAATCGAAGAAAGTATGTTTGAAGAAGAAGAGTAATATTTTAATAGAAAACTAAAAATAAAGAAACTAAATATATATTAATCCACTAAAATTGTTCAAAATAGGATACCCCTAACTTCCCAACCCATTTAAAATGACAAGAGACACTCTTTTATAATGTTAGGGGTGACATTTTCTTCTCCCAATCATATCACCAAAATTTTCCGCATGTTACCCCTATTAAATGACATAATTCATGTAGGATTTCATCATTAATGTTTATTTGTTATTGATTTTAATTTGTCCCAAAAAATATCACCTTCATTAGACGTTTTTGGGTAGAGATATGGATGATTTTTTCTGAGACACTTTTTTTGGCCTCGTGAGAATTCATATTTTAATTCTTCAACATTCCATAAAATAATAAAAATAAAAACTATTGACCATGGAATGTTTTACACTATTAATGGTTTACTTTTACTCCTGTTATATTTTATTGACTAATTTGATGTTCATTGGCCTAGATATTTCTTAGATAATAACTCATGATTAGATCATTCCAGATTCGAACACATTATTCAAGGATCGAATTGTGAGATAATTTTAGACCTCCAAAAGTTGGAATGTGCTTTGGATCCAAAATCCTCAAATTTATCTTAATATGTCAGGTATCCTACAAAAACATTTATAATTTTATTTATTGATTAAAATTATATGGCCCAAAATAATGAATGAAAATGAAATGGTAAAATCCCAAAATTAGGGCTTTTATAATTAATCTCAAAATTCAACTAAAAAAATGTGACAATTTTCCATAAATTAATAGTACGGTGGGTTTATGAATAATAAATTATGGAAAAAAAATTAAAATGTTTGACAATTCACTCCCCCATTTTTAGAAATTTCACTCTAGGGAAAGCATCTAATACCATTGATAAACAAACATCTCAAAGCATCAATGAAAATACATATCAATTAGTATATGAAAAAAATAAAATACCTATTACATGGATCAAAATATTCTAAAAGACCGTAAATCATAATAATCCATTCATTTTAATGTTAATCCTTATGTACATGTTGCACCTATGTCTCTAGAAAAAAAACTTATCCCTTGACTCGAGGATTAATTATAGAGTTCCTCACATTCCCAATAACATGTGGGATTTAAATAGGCTTGTTGTAATCCTATTATCTCCACTTACTAGAGTAAAAAAAAATTAATAATGATGTACTTTTCATGGGTTTTTCTGAGGCTATGGGTTGGATAATTTAAAATATAAAAACCTAAGATGTGGAATGAGGTGGGTTAGTCTCTGAAAGGGAAGTAAATGCATGAGAACAATTTTTATCATGAATGGTTTCCTCCTCTATAATCTCAAAAAAGATTCACCTCCAAACACCTATTGATTTATTTAGGATTTTCACATTGGGAATTTTTAAATCAATGTTAAATTTTTTCACTCTTTTCCCTATTTTAGTATTGTTTTAACTTTTATTCAGATTTATAATTTCTATTCAGAATTATATTTTGGTGGAAATGATAGGCTTCTTTCGATCATAAAAAAATTGTGAACACTCCACCCAATATTTTTTTTCATATTTGGGATACCCATCTATCTTTATGTAATATGATTTCATCTATCAAATAATAAATAAATATAAATACATTTTTTTCATTAAATCTCAAACACATTCTATAAAAATGAAAAATAAAACTCATCATCTCCCTCCCCCAAACATGAGTTAAAAAATAATGATGCATTTCCATTCTATTTCAGTCCAAAGGGGATAAATGGCCTATAATTAGGATTCAAAAAAAGTATCTCATGGATTCTAAGGGCTAAATAATGCTTATATGTATTGGTAGGATAAAATGATAGTTAAATTCAAAAATGGATTTATAGAGGTTCCTCAATCATAAAAAATAGTTACCAGGAACACTAAAAACATTAAATAAAGAAAAAACCAAGTTATAGAAAAAAAATATCATGACTCTCGAGAAAAAGATAAATGAAAGATGATTTCAGAAATGTTTATAAACCTCTGGGATTGGAAAAAGATTTACAATTTGGACGGCACTAGTGCACACAATTATCACAGACATTCAAAATTCATCCAATGAAAAATTAAAAAAAGAAAAAAATAAACATTGAAATAATTTAAATACTAAAACATTGATTTCAATATATTTACCATAATATTAAATATCCTTTTAGGTTTAGCGTATATTTTATTCATCTCAACCATCAATAAAATTCATGGAAAATAAATAGAAAAATATGAAAAATTTTAAAAAAATTTATGAAAAGAATTGAATCTTGCCCAATGTTCCTTAAAATATTTTGAAATATTTAGAATCATATTCCATTTAATTCACTATTTTTATTTCAATTTAGGTAAATATTATCAATTAAAATTTTAATTGGGAATAAAACAGAATAAACCAAAGGAAATTGATAACATGGATGGTTTTTGATGTGGATTAATTGAGTTAAGCTCCTAGAATCTACCATATTAAACCTAATATAATTAAATAAAAAAAGTTATAGAAATAAATTTAAATATAAAAGAAAGTGGAAATTATTTTTAATCACAAGTAGGATCTAGTTTTTTAACTCACCTATTAAGGATGTAGAAATGCATTTTTACTAATAAAAAATTGATGTGGTTTCTTTCATTAATAAATGATAACTTGTTTATTTAATTGTTATTCAACATATATATGTATTTTAGGAACATATAGATGAAAAAAATATTTTCATTCCCATTTTAAATGTGGTATAATTGGTATGATTGGGGAAGGATAACATATTGGTTCTATTCTTCTTTAGAGATAACTTTATTGACATTATATAGAGATTGAACTGCTAAATATGTTACCTCTATAATTTTAGGATGGTTAATATCATTAAGAGATTTATTTATATGTTAATTAAAACAATTAGAATAAAAATGGAATCTCCACCATTATTCAATGCATATTGAATGTCAATTTCCTCAGGCAAGACCACTGATGACTTGGTATCAGCAGGTGATTCATCTTTATCTTCTTCTAAAGCAAGAGAGTGGTATATAGATATTTATTATCATTGAAAAATCTGATAAGATCACATAAAATTTGGTATTAAATAAAATCATACCAATATTCTTTGTAATAATTTTCCTCCCCCAATATTGTATTAGTTTTCTTGACATATTCATTAACCTCTTCATACATTGGCTAGAGGGAAATGATGGAATAATCATGCTACATATTCATGTCTTCCTTGGGTTTTAGACATTAAATGATTTTGGAATAAGATTTCTATTATCATCATATTTTATTTTTTCAATTACATGTTTATAACATGAACTTATGGAGCTTTTTAAGAATGTGATGATACCATCTTGGTTTCATTTTCATGAATTTTGAATGTTTTTTCAAACACCAAAGAATTTTGTTTCATATGAAACATCGATGCCTCTACCCTTCTAGAAACTTATATTGTAAGACATGCATACGATAAATCACTAATGTAATAAATGACCTAATGAAGCTATTGTAACACCCTAAGTTTTCACGGTATGCTTCTCTTTGAATAATACATTAGCATTGTTGTACGAAAATTCAAGTTCTAACACACAACACAATCAATCAAACTAGCCTTGATGAATAGTAATATCCACGTTTTGAAATTTTATAAATTTTTTATTTCAAAATGGACTTCATTTTTGGATTCTTAAAATTGAAATTAGCAGAGGGTGAATTTTTTTTATTTTCCTGAAAACATTAAATTTCTGATGAATAGTGAAAAACACCAAGATATAGTTTAAAATCGATTTTTTATATAAATAAATAATTATTTTATTTAAATTTATTCTATGTAAAAATATATAAATAATACCTATATAAGTTCATTTTAATTCATTGGAGTCAGTTTATAATAATTTTAGATATATAAAAATTTATTGAACTTTTCAACGTCTTTTACCCTTCTTCTAGGAGAATTTGTAAATTCACTTAAATCTTAATTTTTCCGCTTCTGTGAGTGGAATTCAAAAAATCAGAGAGACACTATTGATATCAAGGAGTAAAATGTGGATCAATAAGATAAAAAATAATTTTTGGTGAATAGTATCTTTTTACTTTTATTTACCTCGGTTAAAAATAAATAGGGTAATTAAGGGTAAAAATGATATTATTATTACACTAACACATTTCTTAATTGTATTGAATAATTATAATTCGACCAAAACAAAATTAGGAATAAAATATGAATTTCTGGGGACAACTTAAATTATATTAGGTCATTTATTATTATTTAATTCAAAGAAGGGTTAAAAGAGTTAAAATCAAAGTTTAATAACTAAACCATTTTTAATATTGGGTTATACATAATATAAATTCGATTATAAATATTAATTCTAAAGCTACCAATATTTCCTACATAATGGTATTTTATTTAACTTTTTTAGAAATTAAATAATTTAATTTATTTATGACACAATGATGATGTAGTAATTACTTTATTAATGAAATATTAAAATAAAGGATACCATAAATACTCAAATAAATATAATTTGAGACTTATAATGAATTCCAGTAATTTTATAGGTTAATATGATATGTTAGGGTTGATTCAATGAATTATTTTGGAAGTAATAATGCTATTATGAATTTAGAAAAAACTAAATACCAAATAGTTTCAAAATTGACATAAAAAAGTTTTTAAAAGAAATATTATATTATTAATTGGTAGTCAATTCCTAAATATCTAAGGCTAGTCTGAGAGACTTAAATAATGATTTTTGAATCTTTAATGAATCACTTGGGATTCTCTTTGAAGTTTATAGTAATATTATTAAACACATAATATAAAAATATAAAGAGACATGGTAAATATGAAACAAATTAACTAAGAGTTGAAACTAAACTATATGGTTAATATAGTGACCCAAACGTGTCTAAAACCAATTTTGTGGGTGGTTTTTGATCCAGACCCACTTTAGCCTCGAGATAAGTCACTTTGGAGCCATTATGAACAGAATATGATTTTATTATAAAATAATATTTTATGTTTTTTCTAGGGTGCCCCTCACCCATTTTATAAAAAGGTACTCTCCCTTCTCTCTAATTCACACCATCAAAGCCTTTTGGCTAAGCCAAAATATGCATAAATAATATCTAAACTTCGATCAATTAAACCTAGAGGCCTTATTTTCTTCATAAATCCATCCTAAAGAGCCCTTTTGATCAAATCAAAAGGAAGAACCCGAAGAAGAGGTAATGTATTCACCAACCTCTTTCAAGTTCCTTTCTTCTTCCACTTCTTCTTTCATTGTTATTTCCATTGTAAAATAATATATCTGGTATCTTCTATATACATTGATTTTATTATAAATAATTTACAACCATATTAAGTATTATATCCATCCTTTGAATGATGTGTCACCAAATTTTCGTACGTACAACTTACAGTCTCCACGTCGTGGTGTAATTGTAATTCAAAACATTATTATTTGGATGGATATGATAATGGTGCATAATTTAAGAAAATAATAAATATAAAATTATAATTATTCTTTATATATGATATAGCATCCAATTATATATGATTTCAATAAAAAAAGATTGATATTTTTGCACGTGCGTACGTACAGAATACCGTCTCCACTAACGCGATAAGATTAATTCCCCATCGTATCCATTCAAGACTAATTTTCATTTGATGATTTAAAAATAATTTTTAAGGACTTGATATCATTATGGATATGAAAAATATACAACCTATGGATAACAAACACAGCTTATGTAACAAAACATGTAAAACAAAATGAGTAAGTGAACACCTGAAAGGACGATAATACTAAAATATTATTAACAAAGCAATATTAAAAGATCGTATATGATATCATATTTATGTATATGATTCTTGTATAATATAATAACAATTATTTAACTATAATATATGATTTTAACCAACCATTGACCAAGGAAATGTACAAGGTAATGGTTTATTTCACAATCTCTACAATATCTGAGGTTGTTTATATGTAATTATCTATTGGGACCCCTTTATCATCCAAATCCATGTTTCTTAAAAATGTATTTCAATACATTATTAATATTTTATAGACTCTGGGTTAAAGTCATTTATACACGTTTTTTACTTTTATATGATATTTATAAAGGAATATTTCCATTTTTTTCCAAACAAGTTCCATTTAACCTTTTCGACAGAATTAAGGTAAGAATGTATTTTTAACTTATACAGGGAGTACGGATATTTTACGCCGTTATAAAATCATCAAAACTTCCCTTAAAATCTTATAATAATATTTTCAATGTATATTTTTCCTTTTATAATTATGTGAATTTTAAATAATTTCAAAAAAAAAGAGATATTTTTGTCAAAAAGTTTGGATTTCATCTATGTCAACATCCTTTGATGGATTTTATGTTTAATTGAATTTTATTTATTATGATACAAAACATCCATATTGTATTGAAGGTTTTGTGATATTTTTGACTGTGGATGTGATGTTTTTATACCATTCATGGTTTATTAAATTTTTTTGACATTTCGTATGCCAGTTTTGATATGAATGTTTATGTTCTGTTTAAACCTTTTCATATGAGGAATGCATTGGACTTAGTATGTGGTGGATAGAGCCCTCTATAGCTCCTCGATGCATCGTTAGGTCTCCTAAGACAAACTAGTTTCTTGTAACAAGGCCTTGACAAAAACATATTTGTAGTCATGGCACAAGGCCTTGACTATGTGGTTATGATAGCATGGCATTATGCATTCCATTATTATGAATATGGTCATTGGTATTTCATGTGATTATTCAACTAGTAAAATATCCATGTGTATAATGAAATGGAATTATTTAATTTTATATTTTCCATATTATGCTGAATCCCGTGTTTAAAAATGGTTTTGTTTTACTTATACATTATCTTAAATGTTTTTGTTTACTTATTAAATTTTCCGCTATATTGTTATCCTTAATGAGCATCTTAGCTCCCCCCTTTCAATGTTTAATTTTCCCCAGGAGGTGAAGAAGTATTTTATGAATGACCTGTAGGGATAGTATGAGGGGATATAAATACATGATGTTGTTGTTGATTTTTTCACTTTATGATGTAATGTAAAATTTATGAATGTATCGAGTGATTCCAAGGAAACTAAACTAATCAGTCTTTCGAGACTTGATATTTTGTGATCATGCCAATGTAATGTAACAATTCACTGAATCTGGGTAACTAGGGGTGGGGCGTTACATTTGGTATCAGAGGTACAATCCTTTGAAGCCAGATTTAGATAAACTCTGATTAGAGCACATAGCCCAAAGATATGCTATGAGGATTAGTATAGAAGAACTTCAAAGAATTTTGGTATTGTAGAGATTTTGTGAGTTTTCCGAGAAATACATCCATGTCTAGATACGAGTAGGTAGTGGCAGCTCTGGAACAGATGTACCTAGCCGTAAAACCCAAAAACACCACTCTGAGCTAGACTCGAATTGGAACTGATGCACAACGACAGGCCTTGAAGCACTCTTGGTTACGACACTCCTATGGTATATTCTTAGGATAATTCGTCATTTTCTTCACAACCCATTATGAAGGGTTTATGAGTATATACATCCTCCAATAAAATATTTTTTATGATTATGGATTATATCCATAAACTGTTCAATTTATGTTAAGTGTTTTACAAGTTTCGATTTATGTATTGTGATTCATAAACCAATATAGAGTATGACATTGTTTAGAAATGGAACATAGTGGAAGGAATGTAAACCATATCAATGCACACACTCCATGTAGGGATTTCCCTCCTGCTTAAGATAATTACAGTGGAGCTGGTGATGCAACTGGTGCTGATCAGCTAATCACCATACTGCAGCAACTCACTCAGGTTATGAATAATAACCTAACCCGTATGTAGCACCTTGATCCGTAGTGTGGAGGATCAATGTTAGATCTCTTCATGAGGTAGAAGCCACCATCATTCAATAGGGGTAAAAATACACCAGTAGCTGAGAAATGGATAAATTCCTTAGATAAAATATTCCATGCCTTGAGGAGTAGTGAAAGGGAAAAAGTTTTCATGGCAGTTTACCGCCTCACTGGAGATGCTGATCAATGGTGATCATTGATTCAAAACACGAAGGAAGATGATGAAGTATCAAATATGGAATTGAGAGAGTTTAAAGAAGTTTTCATAGAAAAATAATTTCTTCATGACCATTGAGTGGATATGCAAAGACAATTTATGAGTTTGAGGCAAAAGGAGGAGGAAAATGTTGAAAAGTATGAGTCTAACTTTACAAGGTCTTCAAGGAATGCTTCTAATTATATACGTAACCCAAGAAGTAAGATTGATCGTTTCATTGATGGGTTAAAATCGTTTCTCTGTCAAGCATTAGTCTCACAATCCTTCTCGTCGTATGAATATATTGTCTCATGTGCTATCAAGACAGAGAAGGAATTCTCTAATTCTTATGAATTTAAAGAAAAGAAAGAGAATAAGAGATCTGATGATCACTCTGGAAATGGAAACAAGGGGAAGAAGGGAAAATTTGAATATCCATCCTACAGTAAATGTGGTAAGAAACACCCCGGTACTTGCTTCAAGGGAATGGGAGTCTGTTACAAGTGTGGTGAAAAAGGCCACCAATCTCATGATTTCAAGGGGAAGATAGAAGCTACCGATGTTCAATGCTATAATTGTAGGGAGATGGGACATTAGGAAAATGAATGTCCTATGCAACTAGGAAAATTTTCTCCCAAAAGTACAAGGGATCAAGGCCATGCTTATGTTATCACTACTGTTGAGGTAAAGCTCTGAAAGACATGGTGTTAGGTAATTTAATGGTTTCCTTACGTTTAGCCAATGAATTATGTGATTTTGAATCATCACATTGTTTCATATATTCCCAGTTTTCTAAGAAAATTATATATTTCCAATTTGATTTAACAAGAGAGTTGTCAATTAAAAATCGTAAGGGATGTATCATCACAATATTGTTTTTTGAATCTGTTCCCATTAGAGTATATAAATGTCTTTATCTTCTGATCTCATCGTCATAACTATGATTGTGTTTGATATAATCCTCAGTATGGATTGGATTTCGGACCATGATGCGAATATTTATTGTAAGAATAAGGAGGTTGTGATTTTTGATGATGATGATAAGGAACACATTATCATTAGAACAGAATTGTCACCACTTAATTCTTATCTAGATCCACCCCAAGTAGCTCAAGTAAATTCAATTATTGGGGAGGAAGAGAATGAAATGACTGTGGGCGAGGAAATGAATGTTCAAATATGGGATGTACCTATTGTGAGAGAATATGTTATTGTGTTCCCAGAAAATATACCTAGACATCCTCTAGAACGAGAAGTTGAGTTTTCCATTGATTTAATTCCTGGATCAAGGCCCATATCAAAGAACCGTTATAGAATGGAAACTGTGGAATTAGTGGAACTAAAGAAAAAATTAGAGGTATTGAGTAATAAGGGATTTATTCTCCCATGTGTTTCTCCATGGGGAGGCCATGTTCTTTTTGTTAAAAAGAAATATGCATTTATGAGGTTGTGCATTGACTACAGGGAGATCAATGTTATAACAATAAAGAACAATATTTCCCCTACCTTGCATTGATGATATATTCGACCAACATCATAGAGAAAAATACTTTTCAAAGATTGACCTTCAATCTGGATATCATCAGGTGTGTGTGAAGAAGGACAATATTCTGAAGACAACATTTCGAACTATGTATAGGCATTACGAGTTTATAGTAATGACTTTTGGGATGACTAATGCACCCTCTGTTTTTTTGGATCTAATTAATTGAGTTTTCAAGGAATATCTTAATGACATAGTAGTGGTTTTTATTGATGACATCTTGGTATACTCCCAAATCTACGAAGATCATGAAAGTCACTTGTGCATTATATTGAAGACTCTGAAAATACATGAATTATATGGGATGTTTAGCAAGTGTGAATTCTAGATTTAGGAGATTTCTTTTCATGGCCATATTATCTCTAAGGATAGAATCTCCATTGTTCCTTCTATGACAATAGCAATCCAATAGTGGCCAGCACCGACGAGTATAGATGAGTTACGCAATTTTATTGGTTTAGCAGGTTATTATTGACGTTTCGTCTAGAATTTTTCCATGTTGGCTAACCCATTAACAAAGCTCACACGTAAAGGGGATAAATTTTTTTGGAAAAAAGAGTGTGAAAATGTTTCAAAGAACAAATGAAAACATTAGTAAATGCTTCTATATTGAATCTACCATCAGGGAATGATGCGTTTGTTATTTATAGTGATGCATCGAATAAAGGACTTGGTTGTGTCCTTATGCAGAATGATAAGGTTATTTCCTATACATCACGACAGATGAAAATTAATGATCAAAACTGTCCTACTCTGGATCTTGAGTAATCACATGTAATATTTGATTTGAATATTTGGAGACACTATCTCTATGGTGAGAAATGATAGATTTATACTGATCGCAAGAGTTTGAAGTATATTTTCTCACAGAAAGAACTCAACATGAGGTAAAGGGGATGGCTTGAACTAATCAAGGATTATGATTGCACGATACACTACCACCCATGGAAGGAAAATAATGTGGTAGATTCTATGAGCAGAAAGGATAATGGAGTTTTGAAAAAAAAATGAGAGTTTAGAGGGATCCTATTTTCATGGATCTAGTAAAGATAGATATGGGAATCACCATGGAATGTGAAACATCGATACATTTTCAAATTTTTTCCAAACCATATTTACTGGAAAGGATTAAGAGTTCTCAGACCGATGATGAATAATTTCAAAAATAGATTAATGCTCTGAATGATGGGAGATTGAGTGACATTGTGTACGAAGAAGGAATTTTGAAATTTGGGAAGAGACAGTGTGTTCCCAATATACCTGATCTATAAAGGGAGTTGTTGGATGATACTCATAGTTCCAATTTCATTATACACCCTGAGAGAACCAACATGTATAGATTTTTTAAGGAACATTTTTTGTGGGATAACATGAAGAGAAAGATTACTGATTTTGTCTCAAGATGTATTATTTGTCGACAAGTGAATGCTGGAAGGAAATATCCTGGAGGAGTCATGTAACCTCTTCCCATACCTGAGTGGAAATGGGATAATATTACGAAGGGCTTTTTCATGAGGCTACCAAATGCTCCTGAAAGGAACAATGAAATATGGGTCATTATTGATCGTCTTACCAAGTCAGAACATTTTCTTGCTATAATAGAAGAACTAACACTTGAATGTCTAGAAATAGTATATATTAATGATGTTTTGAGACTTCATGGAGTACCCCATATTGATTGTTTCTGATCGTGATCCCAAATTTACTTCAAGATTCTAGAAACGTCTTCAGAAAGCCCTGGATACTGAGCTTCATTTGAGCACTGGATACCACCCCCAAAATGATGGACAATCAAAATGGAAAATTCAAACATTAGAAGACATGTTGAGATCATGATCACTTGACTTTCAGGGTATGTGGGATCAATATTTACCTTTGGTAGAAGTTTCCTATAACAATGGCTTCTATCCAAGTATTCAGATGGCACCATATTAAGAATTATACATAAAGCAATGTCGCGCACTAAGCTATTGGGATGATGTTTTTGAAAGAAAACTCGTAGGCTCGGAACTTGTGGACGAAACAATGGAAATGGTGAAGGTAATCCAAACCCACATCAATTAAGATCAATGTAAAAAGAAGAGCTATGCCGATTAAAGAAGGAAGGATTTGGAATTTTAGGTAGGAGATTATGTTTTCCTGATGGTGTCACTGTGGAAGGGTGTTATACGTTTCAGTAAGAATGTAAAATTGAGTCATAGGTACATCAGAACATTCGAAAATTCTAGAACAAATTGGGGTTGTAGCATATCATTTGGGAATGGTGCCAAATCTCTCCAAAGATCACGATGTGTTCCACGTATCACTATGGAGAAAATACATTCCTGACCCAAAGCATGTTCTCACCTATGAGGAATTAGAACTAGAACCTGATTTTTATTATTGTGAACATCATGTCAAGATTCTTGACACCATAGAACAAGTTTTGAGAAACTGGACAAATTTTTTGTTAAAAGTTCTATGGAGAAACCGTAAGATGGAAGAGGCAACATGGGAAACCGGTTAACTTATGATGAAGTACCACCCAAATCTTTTTATGTAGTAATAATCTAGAAATATCGAGGGTGGAATTATTTGAAAGAGGGGAGAATGTAACACCCCAAGCTTCCACAGTATGTTTCTCTTTGAAAAATTCAGTATGGAGTGTTGAATGCAACTTTGAGTTATAACACACACCATAATCAATCAAACAAGCCGTTATGAATAGTAATACCCAATTTTTTGAATTTTATAAAAAAAAAATTTTCAAAAAGGACTTCATTTTTGGATTTGCAATATCAAAATTAGCTTAGGGTGAATTTTTGGTGTTTTGATTGAAAACTTTCAATTTTTGATGAATAGTAAAAAACACTAACTTATAGTTTAAAACCGAATTTTTATTTAAATAATTATTTATTTTATTTAAATATATTTTAGGTAAAAATAGATACATAATACCTATATAAGTTCAATGTAATTAATTGGATTCAGTTTATAATAATTTTAGATATATAAAAATTTTATTGAACGTTTCACCGTTGTTTACCCATCCCATTGGAGAATTTGAAAATTCACATAAAAAATAATTTTACCTCTTTTGTGAGTGTATTTTTGAAAATCTGAGAAACACGGTTAATATCGTGGAGTAAAATGTGGTTCAATAAGATAAAAATAATTTTTGGTGAATAGTAGCGTTTTATTTTTATTTACCACAGTTAAATTTAAGTAGGGTAATTAACGGTAAAAATGATATTATTATTACATTAACACATGTCCTAATTCTATTGGCTAAGTATAATTCCACAAAAAACAACCCTATCAATAAAATATGAACATCTTTGGACCACTTGGTTTGGATTAGGACATTTATTATTATTTAATTCAAAGAATGGTTAAAAGTGTTAAAATAAAAGTTTATTAACTAAAACATTTTTATTATAAAGTTATACATAAGATAAATTAGATTATAAATATTAATTATAAATATAAAACGATTTACTACATAATTCTATTTTATTTATAATTTTTAAATACTATATAATTTAATTTATTTATGACACAATAATGATATAGTAATTACCTTATTAGTGAAATATTAAAATAATTGATATTATAAATACCCAAATAAATATTATATGAAAATTTAAATTAATTCCAAGAATTTTATTGGTTAATATGACATGTTAGGGTTGGATAAATGAATTAGTTTTGATGTAATAATGATGTTATGAATTTAGAAAAATCAAAATACCAAAGACTGTCAGAATTGGCATAAATACGTTTTTATAACAAATTTTATATTATTAAATGATATTCAATTCATAAAAATCTAAGGATCATACAAGAGACTTATATAATGATAGTTTTATCCTTAATGAATCACTTGGGGATCTCTTGGAGGTTTATAGTATGTTTATTAACTATATAATATAAAAATACAATGAGACATGGGAAACGTGAAACTGATTAACTAAGAGTTAAAAATAAACAATATGGTTATTATAGTGACCCAAACCTATCTAAAACCTATTGGTTGTGTGGTTTTACGACCCATACCAACCTTATCCTAAAACTAAGTCACTTTGGAGCCATTAACACATAATTTGAATTTATTATAAAATAATATTTTACATTTTTCCTAAGGTGCCCCTCAACCATCTTGTAAAAGGGAACTCCAACTTCTCTCTAATTCACATCTTAAAATCCTTTGGGATCGGCCAACCCCTGCCCAAATATTCTCTAAACTTCTCTCACTTCAACCTAAAGGTCTTAGTTTGATCATAAAGCCAACCGATGGATCCCTTTTGATCAAATCGAAAAGAAGAACACGAATAAGAGGTAATGTTTTCACCACCATCTTTCAAGTTTTTTTCTTCTTCCACTTCTTCTTTCATTTCTATTTCCATTGTAAAATAATAACTCCATTATCTTATATATAATTTGATTTTATTATAAATATGGTACAACCATATTCAGTATTCTATCCATCGATTAAATGACATATCACTATACATGCGTACATATGGCTTACCGTCTCCACGTCATGGTGTAATTGTTATTCAAAACATTATTATTTGGATGGATATGATAATGATGTGTAATTAAAATAATAATAACTATAAAATTATAATTATTCTGTATATATGATATACCATCCAATTATATATGATTTTAATTTCAAATGAATGATATTGTCACTCGTGCGTATGTACAGACTACCGTCTCTACGAACTCGATAACATTCATTCCCCATCGTATCTATTAAAGAATAATTTCCATTTGATGATTTATAAATAATTCTTAAAGACATGATATCATTATGGATATGAATAAGATACAACCTATTGATAAAAAACACAGCCTATGTAACAAAACATGTAAAATAAAATGATTAAATAAACACCCAAAATGATGATAATACTAAAATATTATTAACAAAGCAATATTAAATAATCATATATGATATCATATTTATGTATATGATTCTTGTATAATTTAATAAAAATAATTTAACTATTATACAGGAGGTTAACCGACCCTCTACCAAGGGAAAGTACAAGGTAAGGGTTTATTTCACAATCTCTACATTATCTGAGGTTATTTATATGTAATTATCTACTGGGACACCTTTATCATTCACATCTATGTTTTTTTAAATGTTTTTCAAAAAATTCTTACTATTTTATAAGCTATGGGTTATATTCATTTATACCCTAGTTTTACTTTTATATGATATTTATAATGGAATCTTTTTGTCATTTTCCAAACAAGGTCCTTTTATCCTTTTCGACAGAATTAAGGTAAGAATGTCTTTTTTATCTTATACAGTGGGTAAGGCTATTTTATGCCATTATAAAATCATCGAAGCTTCCCTTACATGATTATAATAATATTTTAAAAGTAAATGTTTCCTTTTATAATTATGTGACTTTTAAATGATTTAACAAAATATATTTCTCCCAAATAGTTTTGGTTTCATCAATGTCAACATCCTTTGATGGATTTTATGTTTATTTGAAGTTGATTTGTTATGATACAAAACATCCATATAGTATTGATGGTTTTGTTATATGTTTGACTGCTGATGTGTTTTTTATACCATTCAAGGTTTATGGGTAAATTGTTGACATTTTGTATGCTAGTTTCAATACGAATGTTTATGTTATGTTTAAACCATTTCATATGAGGAATGCATTGGACATAGTAAGTGATGGGTGGAGCCTACTATAGCTCTTCGATGCATTGGTAGGTCTCATGAGACAAACTAGTGTCTTGGCACAAGGCCTTGAAGAAACATATTTTTAGTCTTGGAACAAGGCCTTGACTATGTGAGTATGATAGTCTGGCATTATGCATTCCATTATTATGAAAGTGGTCATTGATATTGCATGTGATTATTCAACAATTAGAATATCCATCTGAATAATTAAATGGAATTATTTCATTTTATCTTTTCCATATTTTGCTGATGCTCATGTTTAAAAAGTCTTCTATTTTAGTTATATATTTAATTAAATGATTATGTTTATTTATGAAAGTTTCTGCAATATTGTTATCCTTACTGAGCATCTGAGATCACGCCTTTCAATGTTTTATTTTTCCCTGGAAGTGAAAAAAATATTTTATGAATGACCTGCAGGGATAATATGAGGGGATATGAAGAAAAGATGTTGTTGTAGTATTTTTTCAATTTATGATGTAATGTATACATTATTAAGTAATCTAGGGATTCCAAGGCTACTAAACTAATCGGTCTTTTGAGACATGATCTTTTTTGATCATGCCAATTTATGTAATAATGCACCGACTCTGTGTAACTGAGTTTGGGGCATTAAAAATATGATACAGAATAATCATTTTGAATAAATTTTCTAATTTTTAAATGAAAAAACATTATCTTAAAGAACTTGTCTTCCCTAGAAATGAAACCAAATTGACTATAGAGGATTACATGAAGAACTATTTTGTTAATTTCTTACATTCATAAGAATTAAGCATAGTGCACAACATTGGGTCGATTTCTCAAGGACGTCACTTCTAATACACATATATTTCTATTATCATTATTTTAAACTAACTCGTATAATACTATAAAACTAACTTAAATAATAGTGGTTTTTTAAAATACATGAAATATAAAAGAATATTATAATAATGAAATTCAAACACAAAATAAATTTAGGTAGACTGAATAAATGATTATTTTACTAGGAGTAAATGTTGATTGAAAATATTCTTCAAAAATAATATCATTTTCCAATTCAACGAGGTGATCAAGAACCATCACCCTTCATCTTCTAATTTGAAATTTCATAACCCCAAATCGAGACCATAGAATATGTGATAATTCTATTAATAAATTCATATAATAGACATATTAACTATCCATAAAAACAATTACAGGTTCTATCATATGCATGACCCCAACTATAAGGGAATGAAAAATGTTAAACATCAACAAAAATTCCAACGATAGAGAAAAGGGGTTTAACAATCACCATAATTATTTTAACCAACGACCAAACACCCAAAATTGAATAAATATATTAGAAAATAAATCAAAATACACTCATTTAAGTCATTATTTCCTACCTTAAACAACTATTGAAGTATGTTCAGAATTTTTATTGGCATTGAGGTGAGAAAATCATCTTAGAAACACATAAAATATTAGAAATGGAAGAAATGAGGTATGAAGAATAAGAATAATATTTTAAAAGGAAACTAAAATTATATAAATTAATGGAATAAAATTACACATTAAATGGAACAGAAAAGGCTACCAAAAAGCTTAAAAACTTTTTAAAATAGAAGAGACGCTATTTTATAGGTTGAGGGGGTGAAATTCATTGCTCCAAATACTATCTCGAAATTATTTTTAATGTTTCCCCATAATAATGATGAAATTTGGGTAGGGATAATATATTAAATTGATTCTATTATTTTTTCTATTTCATCCCTCAACATATCATCTACATTGGAAACTCGTGAAGAGAGATATGTATGATTTTCATCGAGAGATTTAATCTAGCCCTATGACTCTTCATGTTCTAATTCCTCAAGATCCCATAAAAATGACATTTATAATAGAATATTATGGCATTGATTACATAATGAATGTTGTTCCACATATACTTTTATATATCCTTGAATTACTATATATCCATTTGGATTCCCCTATATGAGAATCTTTATTAGATTTTGAACATTTTTGATTAGTGCAATGTTATCGAGGCCTATATTGTTAGCTGATTTTGGGCCTCCAAATGTTGGAACAAGCTTTGAATATAGAAGTAGAAAATGTTTCCCAATCTATTAAAAAATAAAATAACAGAATATTTTAAATATTATATTTAGTGTAGAAAATGTTATGCTTGAAATACAAAATAAAAAATTGAAAATCCCAAAATTAGTCCATTTTTTCAATTAAGCTCAAAATTAACAAAAATCTAAATATGAGACAATTTCCCAAAATTAATAATATTTTGGGTTAATAAATATTTAATTAATGTATAAAATATGATAAAATTATAGCATCACCACTTCCCCACACATCACCATTGCACTCATAGACAATTATTTAAAACATCATTTAAAAAAGAATCACAAGGAATAAATGGAAACATATCTAAAATATCATATCAATAGAAAATATCATACATCCAAAATAGTTGAAAAGTCCATAGATCCTAAAAAATAATAATAATCCATTAAAATTAATGTTAAAACTATTTTTATTGTTGCACCTACCTCCACGAAGAAATATTTCTATCTTCACTAAAGAATAGTTTCTGATGTTTTTCTCATTCCAAGGAACATGTGTGATTTCCAATAACTTGATTTCCTCTATATATGTAATCTTAACAGGGTCAAACATGTGTCATTAATGAGGGATTTTCCATGGGTTATTCTAAGGCTAATATTTGGTAGACATAAAATCTAAAAACATTGGATTCATTATAAGGAGGTTTAAACTCATAAGTGATGTAAAAGAATGAAAACACTTTTTCTTAAGAATGGTGTACTCCACATTCAGCTCGAAATGAAATATCTTAAAAAATAATAGGATTTATTTATTATTTTAAAATAATTAATTTTACAAACAATGAAAAATTTCTTCCCTCGTTCCCCATTTTTACAATTAATTTTGCTTGATTTACAATCTGAATTGTCTTTTTCAGAATAATAAACATTTAAGAGAATGAGAGGAAATGTTCGATCAATAAAAATGTTTAAAATCACAACCAATAATTGTAATTATATTCAGTATTCCCATATGTATTTTCATAATGTTAACAAATCAAAAAAAATCATCAATAAATATAGAAATAAATTATTTTTATTTTATATAAAAAATATTCTCCACAAATCTAAAATACAACCCATCATGCTCCTCCCCACATTTGATTTTAAAAATAATCTTTCATTTTACATATAGATCAAGTAGGGAAGGGATAAATTGATTTAAATGTGGCTTCCTAAATTAGAATTTCATAGATTATGTTGGATTAATAATGGTGTGACGTAAAGGTAGGACAAAATGAGAGTTTAATTCATAAAGGGATTTCAATGTGGCACCTCAAACATACTCAACAAATTCAATGAACTCTAGAAACTTTTAAAAATAGGAATACATAAATGTATAAATAAAAATACATGTTTCAATAATCTAAAGAGTCCTTGAAATGTACTAATTTTTCAAATAATTTTATATCCTCTATTGGTGGGAATGATTTTTCATTTGGACAGTGCTAGTGCACATGAGTTTCACATCAGTAAAACATCACCATGTGAAAATATAAAAAGTAAATAAAACAATCCATTATAAAATAAATTAAAATCATCAAACATTCAAATAAATATTGTTTACAAATATTCAAATATTTTTTGAAATTTTCCAAGTATTCGACTCAACTCAAGAATGATAAGACACACCAAAAATAAAAAGAAACATGCGAAAAAATTATAACATGAAAATATGATATAAATTAGAGAACATAAAATCCTAAAAATTGAGTAACCTCACTCCAGCCTTAATAAAATTACTGCCCTCATTTTCTATCAATTTAGACTAATAATTTCTTGTAAAATTTTAATTGGCTAGAAAAATAAATAAATTATGCAACCTGCTTTATTTATGATGTGGATTCGTTGAGGTAAGATCCTAGATGCTACCACAATAGACATAAAATAAATAAATGAATAAATGTGAAACAAAAAAAGAAAATGAAATGTGAAATAAAATGGGAAATTCTTGGTTTTACCACCAAATGGGTGATAATTTTTTACTCCCACTAGTCAATTAGTTGTAGTTCATTATACCCTAGTAGAAAGTGTGGGTGGTTTCTTTCTAAGAAAAAAACATAAATTCATTATTCCATTATTATAAAAAATTTAATGGTATTTTAGAACCCCATGGTTGAATTAAATCAACTAATACTACATTACATGTGGTGTAATAGGAATGATGGTGGAATGATAAATAATGGGTCCATATCTTCTTCAAACACAACTATAATGACTTTTTCCAGGGTTTTCATGGGTGAATCTCCATCATACATAATTTCTAGAAGGGTAATGTTAGTGATAGTTTTATTTATAATTTAATAAAAATAATTATAATCAATGAAAGAATCATAAATTTTATTTTAAGCATATTGAATATCATTTTCGAGAGAAAAGTCCACAAGAGACTCGATATCAGCAAAGGAATCATCATAATCATCTTCTAAAGATATAGAGAGGTACAGAGGCACTGAATCAACATTTTAAAATATTATAAGATCACAAATATTTTGTTCATAAACAAAATCTATCTAATGTTCTAAAAAAATCGTGTTGCGCTCACAATGTTTTTTCAACTGGCTTATCATCTTTTTTTAACCACCTTTTATAATGTCAAAAGAGAAATTTTTTCATATAAAAGATGAATCTTTTTGATTTGAAAGTTTTATTAAAAATAAAATTTATTTTTAATATTTTATGAATAATTATCATCTTTCATTTTTTTAATTTCATCTATAGAACATTAACTTCATCTACTCTAGTAGCTAGCAATGCTACCATCTTGATTTCATTTCAAGAATTTTGAAATTGTATTAAATCACCATGGAATATTGTTCCATCGGCAGCATCATTGTCTCTCATCTAATATAAAATTAAATATGTTCACATGTGTAAGAAAATAATTAATTTAATCCATGACGTAATGAAATAATGTTACACAATAAATCAATTTTTTTATTTTTTAAATGTTTTTTGTTTTCATTTTTGAAAAATCTATGTGTGAAAGAACATTCCCACCCTATAAATGGGAAAAAAATAATGATAGGGGTTTATATAAACAAATATTATATAAATTTATTATTTTCTTAAGAATATATCATAGTCATAACCCTATGTTTGATCTCTCAATGAGGTCACTCACAATACACATCTTTTTCTATTATCACTATTTTAATTGAACTAATATAAATCTATAAAACAAATATAAAGATGGTATTTCTTTTGAAAATAAATGAAATTTAAAATACTTATATAATTATAAAATTCAATAAATTTTATATAAGATATAAATTATGATGTAAAATTATCTATTAAATTTTTGGTGATTAATAACATTGTTCAAAAATAATCTCATTATTTGAATAAATGAGGATACCAAACCAATAGCACCTCACCTTCTCATTTGAAATGCATTCCCTCAATACCAATACCTATGCATATTGGGTAATGCTCTTATAAAAGATAGATCAGATTCCTCTTCATTAAACATAACAATTTCTTCTACGTTCCATCGTATGCGTAATAGAAAATGTTATGGGTTAGAAAAATGGTAAATGAAAAAAATAATTAGATGATCAAGAAATCAAGGAAAATGCTCGACATATTAATTTTAACCATCCTAAAACTCCCATTATGTAAATATTTGATATGAAATTGAAGCACAATAAAAAAATTCAATTCACGCTTACTTCCCTCAAATAAGAATCCAGATTAGTAATCCATTTTTATTGGTGTTAGGAATGGAAAATGAATATAGAAACACATAAAATTATAGAAATGAAATAAATGAGGTCTAAATAAGAGGATTATTACTCTAAAAGGACACTACAATTTAATAATGTAACGAAATTATATGTTACATTTAATGGAAAACAAGTGATAACCCCATGTTTCAATCCCTTTAAAAATTAGATGAGACTCTCTTTTATTGGGAAAGGGGGCTAAATGTTTTGCTCCAATTTTGATCACTAAGGGTTTCTGAATGTTTCTATAATTTAATGACATAATTTTGAAATGTTTTATTCATTAATGTTTTTATTATTTGTTTGATATTTATGAAAAAAAAATATCATCTTCATTGGCCGTCTTCAGAGAGATATATAGAATATATACTCTAAGACATTTAATTGGGCTAAGTGAGTGTTCATATTCCTATTATTCAACTACGTATGATATAATGAACATGATAAACAGTAGATTATAGGGTAGATTAATTTATTAATTTTGTTTTAAAGATGAATTTTTATATCTATTCTAATTATGATATCAGCTGGACTAGCCCAATCAGAGATACAATCTCATATTTTGAACATTCGATATCTATGCATAGTTTTTGAGGGCCATATTTTCATCTGATTATGGGCCTACAAATTTTGCATTAAGATTTGGTTCCAAAAGAATGAATTTTTTCCCAATATTTTATAAATACTAAAAAATTAATTTTATAATTTTATTCAGTTTAGTACTAGTTATTTCTGAAAGACAGAATAAAAATAAAATAGTTACATCACAAAATTACTCATTTTTTACAATTAATCTCATAATAAAAATAATGCCTAAAAATGATAAAAATTACCCAAAAATTATACATTTTTTAATTTATAAATATTTAATTAATTTATAAAATATTTGAATATGTTAACTTCATCAATGAACAATAAATCCTCAGTCTCAAATTTTTGGGAAAAATGCATAATGTAATGTTTTAGAAAAACATCTCTCCCGCATTTAGGGTTTTTTATTTTTACCATGTAAACAAAAAATTAAATAGGGGTATCTCTTTAACATTTTGTGAAATGATGTGATCACATTTCATTTTTGTGTGATACCTATATATATATATAATTCTATCTACGTATTCGTCCTTATCAAATATCATTAATGTAACACCCCAAGGATTTAAAATATTGATGTCATAAACCACTGAGTCCCTAAAAAACAAATTTTATAATATATTCATTGATCAAAACTTTTCCTATACTATCTTTCTAATTTTGAAAACCTTTCATCCAGAGTTATGATTAGAATGTCATTTAGGGTCTAATAGAACCAACTTCATTTTTTGATAAATTGTAACATACCCTTATGAATAGTAAAATGAATAGTAATATAACACTTATTAATAGTAGATTATACTATTATTATATTTTATTAAGGATCTAACATAATGAAGTCTTGATTATTTTTTCCTTGGGATATAAAATGAGTTATAGTTTTATAATTGATAATTTTTTAATAATGTAAGCTTTTATATAAAAATTAAATTAATAATATACATAAAATTTATTTTAAAAAATGGAGTTCATTTTTGAATTCCACTGGTGGAAAAAATTATAGGGTTAATTTTTTTATTTTTATGAAATTCCTGTATTTTCGATGAATAGTGAAATAATGTAAAATACTGTATATATAATTATCAATTAAATACACACTTTATGACATCATTACTGCTGTAAGAACACTTGGTTCAAGATGACATGATCTTATTTATATTATGGGACCCATGAATCTACCGTATTTTTTGTCATGAAGGAATTAATAAATTAAGGGATAAAATATTCAAAACTCACTCCACTCCTCCACTATTAACCGCCCTCACTCCCTCTTATCTTCAGTCTTCAAAGCCTTTAAACTCCCCAAAAATTATACCCAAATACACTTCTATAGTCACTCCCAACGTCCAAGATCTCTTGGTCATTCCAAAAGACCAAAACACCTTCCCATAAGGGGGTTCTCATCGAGGTTGATTCAGGTCATAAATTCATATTTTATGTCGTTCAATTTCATTCCAAGTTCCATTATGTTGCCATATTCTCTTCATATCCATTGTCCAAATGAGGATGATTAATCCAGTATCTTCAATATACAGAAATTTTATCATGGGAATTAAATAACCATCAACAATATCTTTACTCTCTCTCTATCTCTCTCTATTATTTTATAAACGAAATCACCGTGCATGAGATGCCAATTTAAAACCTTTCTGGACGATGGAGTTTTTTTCATTAATTTATTATTAATTACGGGATATATAACCATTTTTTGGTTTAAACATACAATAATATATGCATTATAACTTAATTAATGTTCATAAAATTTTATACGCACATAACATTAATTCATATGACCATTGTAGTTTTAATAACCAAAACGCCGCTAAAATAATCTTATTGTTTATCATTAATATTTCATCTAATTATTCATCCCCATTAAATGTACAAAAATTAAATAAATGAGAATTAAAAACAATTTATGTTCATAAATAATATGTAAGTTTAATTATAGATATTTACATAGATTCCACATGAACTCCATTACAGAAAAACAAGTAAATGAGTTATGAAAATAAAGAAAACAAACAGTTATTATAAATTATCATTAACTAAATTAATGAAATAAAAAAATTATGATAACACAAATACATGCCCAATAGGTTCTTCAATAAGTTATTAATAAATATAACATCATATTCTTGTACCGTAATTTCAAGAGAGGAACACATTCGATTATAAGGTAAGGGTTTTCCACCCAAACCCCCATTTTCATTTGGGTAAATTTTACTGTATAATTTATTTATTAAAATTAGTATTCTATATAATTTACATTCATAAATTCTTTTTGAGTGTTTTATATATGTTTACCAAAAACAATCCTTCCTTATTTTATGGAGAGTTACCCGTTTAAAAGGATATTTCAAAAATCCTTCCCAATAATCAATCCAGTTACTAAGGAATTCCTCAAATTCTTACCTATTTTCAAGGGAAATATAAAATATATTTTTGGAAATAAATATAATATTAAAATCATTCATTTTATTAGGAAAATACTATCTTACGTCACTTATATTTTTATACAATTATTTTTTCAAAAATAACTCTTCTTTTTAAACTGAAAGAGTATTTATCTCAAGAATTACTCGATGATTTTATAAGAGAATCTTCATCCATTTCAACAAAATTGTTGATTATTATATATTATTGAGATTAATATTTCATGGAATCATCTACCATATTTTATTCAATGGTTTATTGTTAGTTTGGTTGTGGATTTTCTATCTTAAAACCCTTCATCAGTTTATTCTGAATGGTTATTGTTTATGCTTAATGTTCAAGGAATGTTATTTAAATTTCATATATTAGTTTCATTATGAATGTATATGATTTTTTTTGTTTATCCCCATTCAAATTATGAATGCATTAGAGATATTAAGATTTGGTTGGTTCTAGCTATAGCCCTCATTTCATCGATAGGACTCACGAGAAAAACTAGGGTATTGGAATATGGCCATGAAAAAATTATTATTTATGGTCATTCCATGAGGCCTTGATGGTATGGTTATGATGTTATACGTTATGCATTAAATAATTATAAAAATAGTATTGATGTTTCACGTGGTTATAAGACTAGTAGAATATACATTATTTTGGAATTATTTATTCATCTCTTATTCATGACATAATGTGTTCGTGTTTTTTGTTAAAGGAATATGTTTTTAGTTATTCAACATGTAGAATGTTTATGTTATGACATTTTTTTCTATATTTCATACCCATACTAATAATTTTATCTCACTCCTTTCTTATGTATCATTCTATTAGGACATTAAGATTCTTATTATGAATGACATGATGAAATATCCTAGGATTAATATATATTGTCGAAGGAATGTATATGGTGTTTTTCATTTCACGTTGTGATTGTTGAACTTTTGTATGTATCTTGTTTCCAATAGTACTAAACTACTTGGTCCTTCAGGATGAATATTCCTTGATTATATTCCGTTGTAATAAAATAAGGCATTGGCTCTGGCAAACTGGGGTTGGGACGTTACAGTTTGTATGAACAGAAATTTAGTATAAACCCTATGATCAAGATTTAGAAAATGTAGATTAGGGAAAAAAATCTCTGAGATAGTAATTGAGGTTAAATATTAAAGAGAATACAAGTATGTGGGTAATGATAAGATTTTTTATATCTTCTTAGAAAATATATCCATGTCTGAAAGCTACAAGGGTTCGTGCTTCTAGAACAGACTAACAAAGGAGTGAAAAATATGATAATGAGTTTCGAGCATGACTTGAGGTATCTTGGTACACAAAAACTACCCTTACTACGCACCTAGTTTCACACTCGTTTGGGATATGGTTATGATGATTCACATTTTATTTATAAGCTATTATAAAGGTTTTAAATTTAATTTTTTCATCATAAAAAACATGTTTATGATTAAATGGTCAGCTATGAATTGAATTTCAATTTAGGGGATGTATTTTTCTATATTGAGATTATACATTATGATTTATACCCTAATCTATTGCATTCCATTATTTAGAACTGGTGTCCTATGGATGTAATGGAAACTGTATGAACATGCTTGTCCTATGTACGAGTTTACCTATAATTTAATACAATGATGTGGGTTATAGTGTAGTGACAGGTGCTGAGTAACATATAACTATACAGTGACATCTAACTCAGGTTATGAATAATTACCATACCCATATGTAACATCCATATCCACAATCTGGGAGAGCTATGTAAGATTTCTTTATTCGAAAACAGCCTCTATCATTCAATGGGATAACAATCCCATTTGTAGCTGAGAAGTGTATATTCTTTCTAGAGAATATATTTCTCTCTCAGATGTAATGAAAGAGTGAGGACTTTCATGGCATTTTTTAATCTATCGAGAGAGGCGGATCAGTTTTAGTAATTAATCTAAAACACATTGGAGGTGTAAGAAATAAAAAAATGGAATTGAGGTATTTTAAGGAAATCCACCGTGGGAAATATTTCCCCCTCGAATAATGAGTGGATATTGGGAGGAAATTCTTGAATATGAGTTTGAAAGAGGATAAAAATGTTTCCATGTATGAATCCTACATTAAAAGGATGGAAAGTCATGTTATGGACTACAAACGTAATCCATGGAGAAAAATTTATCGATTCATTGATGGTTTAAAACCAATCCAACAAAGGGAACTAGTATCTCAATGTTTCTCATCATATGAATATATAGCATCATGTTATATGAAGATGGAAAATAAATTTTCTATGTCTTATGAATTTAAAGAAAAAAACATAGAATAATAGGGCTTATTAAAACTCTAGAAAAGGGAATACGGAAATCAGGAAGAAATGAAGAGTTGTCCTTCCATCCTATAGATATTATGGTATGAAACACCATAGAACTTTCTTGAAGTGAATCGGAGTCTGTTACAAGAGTGGGGAAAAAGAACAACTATCTGGGGATTATAAGGGAATGAAAGAAACAACAAATATTCAATGATATAATTATAGATAGATGGGACATTATAAAGATGAATTTCATTTTCTTCAGGTAAACATTCCCCAATGATGTCCAAGGGAGAAAGTAAAAGCTTAGGTAGTTACAACTTCAAAGGTTGAAGTTCATAATGAAGTTGTGGTAGGAACATTAATTTTTCCTCAATCATATAAAATTCTTTATTTTATTCTGAATCGTAAGATTCTTTAATATCTTCCCAGTTTTCAATGAAATATAAATATTTTTAATTTGATTTATTAAGGGAGTGGTCAGTAAAATATTTTAAGGGAAGTATACTTTCAACAAATTTGTGTCTGGAAGACACCATTATTGCAACTATAAATGCTTTATCTACTGATTTTATTGTCAAACCCCTGAATAATATTGATATAGTTTATAGTATGGATTGGATTTCAGAACCATGATGTGAAAATTTATCACATGAAGTAGGATGATACAATTTTTGAGGATGATGTGGAATCCCTTATATTTAGGGAATAAACATCACCATATAATGATCAACTAGATCCACCCCCAGAAGCCCTGGTGAATTAAATTATTAGAGAGGAATATAATGAAATAACTATGGCTGAGGAATAGATTGTTCAAATATATAATGTTCATGTTGTTCCATAATTTGTTGATGTCTTTCTAGGGGATTTACCTTGGCATTCAATAGAGTGGGAAATTAAGATTTCTATTGACTTAATTCCGGGTTCCAGGCCCTTATCAAATTCCACATATAGAATGAACCTTGTGGAATTAGAGGAACTAAAGAATCAACTAGATGAATTTTGTGAAAAATGATATATTTTCTGTAATGGTTCTCCACGGGGATCCCATGTTCTTTTCCTAAAGAAGAAAGGTGGGTCTATGAGGTTGTGTATTGACTATAGATAGATCAATCATATAATAATAGAAAACATGTATCCTCTACCTTGCATTAAAGATTTAATTTGTTCTACTTCACGAGGCCCAACATTTTTCGAAGATTTTCCTTCGATCTAGATATCATCGGTTTCTAGTAAGGAAGAAAGAAATTCCAAATACAGAATTTGTAACCTGGTTTGATCATTACGAGTTTATAGTAATGCCTTTTGGAATAACTAATTCACCCTTTATTTTTAGGATCTAAGGAGTTGATGTTTCAAGGAATATCTGGATGACATTGTGGTGATATATATTAATGATATCTTGGTATACTCCAAAATCTATAAAGATAATTAAAATAACACGCACACTATTATAAATAATCTTAGAATAAATTAATTATATGGGAAGTTTAGAAAATTTGAAGTTTGGATTAAATCATATTCCTTTCTTCGCAAAATAGCCCCTAAGGATGGAATATTTGTTGACATAGTGAAGACAGAGACTGTGCAGGAATGGACAACTCCAATGAACATAACTGATGTATGTATTTATATTTGTTCAGTAGGTTATTATCGGCATTTCATTAAAATCTTCTCCCATTTATCCCACTCAATGTCCAATAATTCATGTAAAGGGGGTTAATTTGAATAGAAAGAATAATTTGGGGATTTTTTAAAATAATTGATGATGAGATTAGTGAATTTACCAATCCTAACTCTACAATAGTGGAAGGATGGGTTTGTGATCTATATTGATGCATCAAATAATGTACTTGGTTGTGTCAATATGTGGAATGAGAGAGTTATTACTAATGAATCGTGGCAGTTAAAAATTCATGAAAAAAACAATCCTACTCATGATCTTGAATTAGCAGTGGTAATTTTTACTCAGTTGATATGGAGAAACTACCTCTAGGGAGATTGATGTGAGATATATACATTTCAAAATAGTAGGAAGTATATATTCTCATATAAAGATCATCACCTAAGGAAAAGGAGATGGCTCGAATTTATCATGGGTTAGGATTGTACTATACACTACAACCTAGGAATGAAAAATAAGGTAGCTTATGATTTGAGCAGGAAGTATCATGGAGATCTAAACAAAATGTGGATTAATAAGGTTATTTTATATATGGATCTAGAGAGGATGGATTTGGGGATTATAAAATAATGTGAAACATTACTACTTTTTCTAATGGTTTCCCAACCATCTTTATTACATAAATTAATGCTTCATAGTTTAATGAAGATAATCTTCAAAATAAAATTATTATTGTGAAATGTGTGAATATGGAGACTTTGTGTTGGAATATGATGTTATTTAATTTGAGAAGAGGCACTGTGTTCCAGCTATACATGGGCTAAAATTAGAGCTATTGGATGATTTCCATAGTTAAATATTCTCCATACATCCTAGTTTTACTAATATGTATAAATATTTGAAGGAACATTTCTTGTGGGATAACATCAATAAGGAAATAGCAGATTATGTATCATGTTGTTTAGTCTATCTACATGTGATATCATAATTAAAATTTCCAAAAATAGTCATGCAACCTCTACCTATTCCTACATGGAAATTGGATGAAATCACAATGGATTTTGTCACTAGATTACACAAAACTCTAATAAAGAATGATAAATTGTGGGTAATTGTGGTTCCACATAAAAAATCTACACATTTTCTCTCTATAATAGTGGATTTTCCACTAGCACTTCTAGAGGGACTCTATATCAATGAAGTTGTGATACATCACGGGGAACCCCTCTAAATTTTTTCTGATCTTGAACCATGATTTACAATAAAATTTTATAAGTACCTTCAAAAATATTTTGATACTGAACATCGATTGAGTACTATTTATCACCCTCAAACTGGCGGGAAATGACAGTGGACGATCCCAACCATAGAGTACATGTTGAAATCATATTCTCTTGAATTTAAATGTATATTGGATCAATATATACCTTTAAGGTAGTTTTCATACAATAATAGTTTCCAGGAAAGTATTCGGATGGATCAATATGAAGCATTGTATGGGAAGAGGGACCGTACAACAACACATTGGGATGGAGTTGTTGAAAGGAACCTTATGGGCCTTGAGCTTGTGGATTGAACAATATTGAATGTAAAGACTATTCATGTCCAAATCAAAGAATCTCAATGCAGACAAAGAATCTATACTGATAATCAAAGGAAGGATTTGGAATTTCATGTCAGAGATCACGTTTTCTTAAAAGTATCTCTATGGAAGGGTGTTATAAGATTTGGAAATAAAGGGAAACTGATTCCATAGGAACGTTTGGCATTTTGAAATTCTTCAAATAAATAGAGCTATTTAATATTGTTTGGATATGCTACCTATCATGCCTAAAGTACACATTGTATTTCCTGTCTCATTGTTGTTAAAGTACATGTGAGACCCAACACAAGTCCTCACTTCGGAATGTATAGTGTTAGAACCTGACCTATGATTCTTTGAGGAGCCTATCAAGAATTATGGACACTAAAGAACAAGGGTTGAGTAATTTAATGAATCATCATTTAAAATTAATTAAGAGAAATCATAAACTCTAATATGGAACATGGGAGCCTGTGGATATTATGATGAAGACCTACCCAAATATTTTATAAGGTAACATTCTGTGAATTTTGAGTAAGAAATTTTTTTATGGAGGGAGAATGTATCATCTAAAGGTTTAGAAAATAAATATTGATTTTATGAAAAAACTGAGTCCCTAAAAAACATATTATAATATATCCAATCAATTGAACTTTTCCGCTACTATGTTTTGAATTTCGTAAAACGGTCATCTTGATTTGTGACTAGTAAATGATTTGGAGTCCGATAAAACCACCATAATTTTTGGTTGAATATTAACATACCCTTATATATAGTTATATGCATCTTAATATCACCCTTATTAATATTAAATAATAATATTATTTTATTTTGGTAAGCCTATAATATAATTTCATCTTGATTAATTTTTCAAGGTTATATAAACTAAGAATATTATTTTATTTTGTTAAGCCTATAATATAATTTCATCTTGATTATTTTTTCAAGGTTATATAAAACGAGTTATATTTATAAAATTGATAATTTTTCAATAAAGTATCATTTTATTTAAAAAATAAAATAATAATACTTATACATTTATTTTCAAAAAATGGATATAATTTATGAATTCTACATGTTGAAAAATGATTTGGGAAAATATTTTGTAGTTTTCTGAAATTCATGATTTTTTATGAATAGTGAAATATAGTAAAATATTGTATATAAAATTATAATTAATATACACTATTTATGACATCATGAGTGATGTAAGAAATCTTTTTTCTAACTCACATTAAATTATTACTATTATGTGTCAAATGAATCAACACTATTGGTTGTATTGAGAGAATTAATTAAATATGAAATAAAAATTTCAAAATTCACTCCTCTCATCAACTATAAAAACCCCTATCTTCCTCTCCTATTCACTCCTCTGTTCCTTGAATATCCTCATTTTTGTTCACAAATAACCTTACCTAGACACTCCCCATGTCCTTGAGCTCTTTGTATTTCTAAAATATAAAATCCCTTCCATTAAAGTAGTTCCCAAGGAGGTCGATTCAAGAGGTAAATTACCATTCTATTTCATTCAATTTCATTTCATGTTCCCTTTTATTGTTATCTTCTACTCACATACTAAGTACAAATGACCATGATAACTATAGTATCATCTAAATACTATATCTAAATCATGATAATTGGGGAACCATCATCAATATCCTAACTCTCTCTCCCTCTTTTATTTTATAAATGAAATCTACATTTGAGAGGTTCCAATTTAAATCCTTTGTGGAAGAAGAAGATTCATCCATAAAATTAAACTTCTAAATGGTCACAAAACCATTTCTATAGTTGAACTAGACTATAATATACGTATTATATCCTACATAAATTAATTAACCAATATTTTTACACAATATTAATTCATATGACCAAAGTTGTTCCTAATAATCAAAATAACCCTAAAAAGCTAAATGTTTGTCATTAATATTTCATTTAATTATTCATTATAATTCAATGTAACTATATTATATAAATTAATATTATAACCTATATAATATCATAAATAATTTTTATATTTAATTCTAGATATTTTCATCCACTCCACATGAACTCCATTACTTAAAATAAAGTGAACCGATTATGAAAATAATGAAAACGAACACTTTAGAAGAATAAAATTCAATATTATAAGTTATCGATAAGGACATAAATGATCCAAAAATTATGATAAACTAGATACATGTTCAATAGTTTTTATAATAAGTTAAAAATATGTCTTATTTTATGTTCTCAGAGATTATACTCAAGAGCGGAAAACATTCAGACATTAAGTAAGGGTTTTCCACCAGAAATCCATTTTCATTTGGGTTAATTTCATTATATAATAACCTCAGTAAAATTCTTATGTGTTATTATTTTCTCCTCATAAATTATTTCTATGTGTTCTATATATGTTTAACACCAATAATCCTTCCATATTTTATGGATAGTTACACGTTTTAAAAAGGTATTTCCAAAATCACCCACGATAAACAATCCCGTTCCAAGGGAATTCGGAAAATTCTTACCTATTTTCCAGGGTATTATATAATATGTGTTTGGAATCCATTATATTTATAAAATTACTCACATTATCATAAAAATACTATTCTAATTGACTTATGGTTTTATATAATTATTATTTCTAAAAGAACTATTCTTTTCAAAGTAGAAGAGTATTTATCTCAATAATTACTTGAATATTTTATACGAGTATCTTCATCTACTTCAACATTATTATCGACTCTTAGGTATTATTGGGATTAATATTTCATGGAATCATATACCATATTTAATTTAATGGTTCATGATTTTATTTGGTTGTGAATTTTCTATCTTAAAACCATTCACCGGTTTACTCTAAATGGTTTGTGTTTGTGTTTAATGTTTGGGGAAAGTTATTTGCATTTCATATATTAGTTTTAATAATAATGTATATATTTTTTATGTTTATCCCCATACATATTAGTAATTCATTATAGATATTAAGTGTTGGGTGGGGTAAGCTCTACCCTCTAAACGCATTAGTAGGTTTCATGTGAAAAACTATGGTCTTGGCAAAAGGCCTTGACAAAATGATTATTTATGGTCTAGGCATGACGACTTGATAGTATGATTATGATGTCCCGCATTATAAAATATATAATTCTGAAAATAGTATTGATGGATCTTGTGGATATGTGTCTTGTAGATTTCCCAGGATTATGGCATTATTTATTCATCTCTTATTCATTCTATAATGTGTTCATATTTTTTGTTAAAGGCATATGGTTTTAGTTATTCAACATGCCTAATGTTTTTGTTTTGATATATATTACTATATTTAATACCCTTATAGAGAATTTGATCTCACCCCTATATTATGTTTCATTTTCCCTGGGCATTATTATTTTCATTATGAATGACATCTAGAAATATTCGAGGAGTTATGGATGTTTTTGAAGGGATTTCTATGTTGTTTTTTATTTCAAGATGTAATTTATGATCATATTTTTTGTATCTTTTTTCCATTTATACTAACCTACTCAGTCCTTTAGGATTCATATAACATGATTATATGTCAATGTAATAAAATAAGGCATCAGATATGGGGAACTAGGTTCGGGTCCATACAGTTGGAATCAAAGGATGTTTTTTTAGAAAACATGGATGATAGATTTAGAAAACATAGATTTGGTGTAAAATCACTAAGATATACTTTGAGGATAAACATTCAATAAAGTCCTCTGATTTTGGTAAGGAATTTATTATGTCAATATTTCTATAAAATACATCCATGTCTGAATACTATATTTTTCCTCGTTCTGGGATTGACATACCAAGGTTTGAAAACTATGACAATGAGTTTCATGCTTGAATCAGGGTATCTTGTTAAACGATAATGGGCCTTACTGTGCACCTGGTTTAACACTCCTAGGTATCATGCTTAGGATGATTCACATTTTCATTACAAGCTATTGTGATTTATTTTAATGTCAATTTTTCCTCAATGAAACCATGTTTATGATTAAAAAAAATTCATGGCATAGAATTTCAATTTATGGTCTATATTTTCTACATTTAGATTGTATATTATAATTCATACCATAATATATTCTATGGAATTATTCAGATATGTTTCATAATGGAAGGAATGGGAACTGCATGAACGTTTTCTTCCGATTTAGGGATTTCTCTCTAATGGAAGATAATTATGTTGGATCTGGTGTTGTGACTAGGGTTAAGAAATGTATAATTATATTGGGATAGCTAACTCTAGTTATAAAAAATAATCTAACCCATATTGAATATCTGGATCCACAATGTGGGGTAGCTATGTTATATCCTCTTATGCGACAACAACCTCCATCATTCTATGTGACTATATATCCATTTCAAGCTGTGTAATAGATATGTTCCCTAGAGAACATATTTCAATCATTGGGATGTAACGAAAGAGGTATGGTTGTCAGGGTTGTTTATCATATATCAATATATGTAGATCAGTGGTGTTCGTTAATCCAAAACACCAAGGAGGAGGAAGAAATAAAAGATATAAAATGGTGGGATTTTAAAGAAATGTTGCTAGAAATATACTTCCCCCACGAACATTGAGTGGATATATAGAGGACATTCAAGAATATGATATAGAAGAAGGATAAAAATGTTTCTATGTATGAATCTATCTTTATAAGGCTAGAAAGTCATGATATGGACTATATACATAATCTAAGTTCCAAAATTGATAGATTATTTTATGGTTTAAAGCTATTCCTTTGAAAAGTACTAGTCCCCCAAAGTTTCTCATCATATGAACATATATCCTCAATTTATATCAAGAATGAAAAGGTATTTTATAAGTCTTATGAATTTAAATTAATATAAGAGAACAATATGGCTTTTGAAAACTCTAAAATGGAAATAAAAAATCAGGATGAAGGGGAGAGTTGTCCTTCCATCTTGCTGTAATAATGGGAAGAAACACAAGGGAACCTGACTAAAGGGAAGAGTTGAACTTCAATCATATATTTATTATGCGAAGAAAAATTGTGGAACATTCATATAAGGGAACATGTGTATGTTACATGTTTGGATAAAGGCATCTTATCTCAAACCTTTAAGGGGAAGAAAGAAGCTACAAATGTTCAATGCTATAATTACAGGGAGAAGGGAAATTATTCACAAGAATGTCCTATGAGTCAGGTAAACATTCCCCAAATAAGAACGAGGGAGAAATGAAATCATTATGTAGTCACAACTACGGAGGATGAAGTTCCTAACAAAGTGGTGGTAGGTACTTTAATTGTTTCTTTGAACTCATCCAATGCTTTATTTGTTTCTGGATCTTCACTTTTGTTCCTGTCTTCCAATTTTCCAAAAAAAATTAGCTATTTATAATTTCATTTAATAAGGGAGTGTTCAGTCAAAAATCCTAAGGGAAGTATAATTACAATATTGTTGTGTTTGGAAGTCCCCATTATTTCTTATAAATGTGCTTTTTCTGTAGATTTTATTTTTGTACCCATGATGGACTTTGATACAATCATCGGTGTGGATCAGATTTAGAACAATGATGCAAACATTTGTTTCGTGAAGAAGGAGGTTTCAATTTAAGAAGATGTTGGGGAATCCCTTATCTTTAGGGTAGAAACATCACCATCTGATTATCATCTTGATCCACCCATAGTAGCTTTACTGAATTCAATTATTGGAGAGCAAGGGAATGCAAAAAATATGGGTGAGGAAATGAATTTTCAAATAGAGTATGTTCTTATTGTTCAAGAATATGTTGATGTATTTCCCAGGGATTTAACTGGACATCCTCTAGAGTGGAATTTTAGGGTTTCCATTGACTTAATTCTTGGATCAAGGCCCATATCAAAGACCATTATGTAAGGGAAACTGTGGAATTATTGAAACTGAAGAAAAAAACTAGATGAATTTATAAAAAAAGAATTAATTTTCTATAGTTTTTCTCTATGGGGAGCCCTTGTTCATTTTGTTAAGAAGATAGATGAATATATGAGTTGTGTATTGACTATAGAATTATCAATGATATAACCTTAAAAACAAGTATCCTTTACATAGATTATTTATTTGATCAACTCCCTAGTGCAAAATATTTTTCGAATAATGACCTTAGATCTAAATATCATCAGTTTCTAGTAAAAAAGTAAGACATTCCAAATACTGCATTTCAAAACAGGTATAAGAAATATGAGTTTATAGTAATTCCTTTGGGACTGAATAATTCAACCTATATTTTCATGGATATAAGGAATAAAAATTTCAAGGAATATATAAATGAAATTGTTATATTATTTATTGACGATATGTTGTTATACTCCAAAATATACGAAGACCAAGAAAATCACATGCACACTTTTTTAATGACTCGTAGAAAAATTGAATTATATGGGACGTTTAGAAAGTCTGAATTTGGGATTCAATCGGTTTTCTTTATAGGACACATTGTCTCTAAGGATGGAATATATGTAGATCTTGGGAAGGCAATGGTTTTGAAAGAATGGAAAAATCCAAATAACATTATTGAGGTACTTTGTTTTATTGGTTTAGCTGGTTATTATCGATGTTTCATTTAGAACAACACCCATTAAGAAAACCCAATGACCAAGCTTATATGAAATGGGGTTATATCAATATGGGAAAAATAATGTGAGGACTATTTTGTATAATTGAGGATGAAATTAGTGAATTCACCAATCATAACTCTACCATCGGGGAATAATGGGTTCATGATGTATAGTGAGCCATCAATGAATTGACTTGGTTGTGTCCTTTTGCAGAATGATAGAGTTATTTTCGATGCATCAAGGTAGTTAAATATTTATGAACAAACTATCTTAGTCATGATATGGAGTTAGCAACGGTATCTTTTTATCGTAATATTTGGAGACACAATATCTAGGGTTAATTATGTGAGATATATGTGTATCACATGTTTCTGAAGTATATATTCTTACATAAATAACTCTTCATGTGGAAAAGGTGATTTCTCGAACTACTCAAGGAAAATGATTGTACCATAAAATGTAACCTAGAAATGGAAAATAATGTAGTAGATGCTTTGAACAGGATGTATCATGGTGTTCTCAACATAATGTTGATTGATAACGATCCATTGCACATGGATTTAGCGAGTATGGATATGGGTTTTTTCAAAGAAGGTGAAACATAACTACTTTTTCAAATGTTTTCCTAACCATCATTGTTGGAGAAATTAATGATTCATAGTTTAATGAAGAGAATCTTCAAAATAAAATTGATTTTGTGAAATATGGGAAGAAGGACGACATTTTGTTTGAAGATTATGTTCTGAAATGTGGGAAGAGGAATTGTGCTTTATCAATACGTGAGATAGAAAGGAGTTATTGGATGATTCATACAAAGTCCAAATTTTTTCATAAATCCTGGAAGAACTAATATGTATGTATATATGAAGGAACATTACTTGTGGGATAACATGAAGAGGGAAATGGTGGATTATGTATCAAGATTTCTAGTCTATCAACAATTGAAGTAACAAAGGCAATATCCAAAAGGACTCATGAAACCAAGAACTATTATTACATGTAAATGGGATTACATCACCATGAATGTTTTCACTGGATTACACAAACCTCAAAGTATGAATAATGCATTATGGGTAATCATGAGTCGACTTTCAAAATCTGCACATTTCCTAACAATAAGGGTGGAGTTTCCACTAGAGTGCCCAGAATGAGTCTATATTAATTAAGTTTCTAGACTTAATGGGGAAACTCTCTCATGTTTTTCTAATAGCTCCTCATGAGTTAAATAGAAATACTATAAATTTCTTCAAAGTTATTTGGATACCGAACATCAATAGAGTATTGTATATCACCCTCAAACCGATGGGCAATTAGTGTGGATGATTTATACTATAAATGACATGTTGATATCATGTTCACATGACTTTGATGAAATATGGGATCAATATTTACCTTCAGTGGAGTTTTCCTTCAATAATAGTGTCCATTCACGTATTCAAATGGTACCATATAAAGAATTATATGGGAAGAGATTTCATACACAAACATGTTTGGATGAAGTTATTGAAAGGTAGCTTGTGGGACCATAGATTGTAAAGGAAACAATAGTTAATTTTAAGACTATTCAAGTCGATATCATAGCATCTCAAATGAAACAAAAAAACTATGCTGACAATCTGAAGAAGGATTTGTAACTTCATGTGGGTGATCATGTTTCCTTGAAAGCGTCTCCACAAAAAGGCATAATAAGATATGGAGACAAATGGAAACTGCACACTAAATACATTGGGATTTTCGAAATTTTGTTGACAATTGAAGGTATTACATACTATTTGGTTATGCCTCCTAGCTAGTGAAAAGTCCACAATGTGTTCCATGTCTCATTTCGAAGAAGGTACATTATATACCCAACGCATGTCATAACTTATGATGGTATAGAGTTGGTCCCTAACCTATGTTACTGTGAAGTGCCTCTATGGATTCTAGACACTAAAGAACTAGGGTTGAAGAATCTGATGACTCATTAGGAAAAGATATATCAGAGAAATCATAAAATCGAAGAGGAAACACGGGATCCTGAGGATCTTATGATGATGACCTATGAAAATTGTTTTATTATGTATCATTTTTTGAATTTTGAGGAAGAAATTTTTGAAAGGAGGGGAGAATGTAACACACCATGGTTTTGAAAATAAATATATATTTCCTGAAACACTATGTCCCTAAAAAACAATAAATGTTAAAATATATCCATTAACATCAACTTATCCTCTACTATTTTGGAATTTTGAAAAATGGCCATGTAGAGTTGTGATCAGTATGTCATTTCGAGTCTGATAAAACCAAATTTATTTTTTGGTGACTAGTAACAGACCCATATGAATAGTAATATGAATATTAATATAAACCTTCTTAATAGTAAATCATATTATTATTTTATCTTATAATGTCTATAAGATAATGACATCTTGATTAGTATTTCAAGGTGATATAAAATGTGTTATATTTTAAAAATTGTTAATTTTTGAATAAAATACGATTTAATTAAAATTATTCAAATTATAAAATTATTTTTAAAAAATGGAATTCATTATTGTATTCAACATTTTAAAAAATGGTTAATGTGATTTTTTTGTATTTTTCTGATGTTCTTGTTATTTTGATGAATAATGAAATATGTTAAAATACCGTAAATAAAATTATCAGTTAAATACACTATATATGACATCATGAGTGATGTATGAAAACATGGTTCTAACTCACTTGTACTTATTAATATTATGGTTTCCCTGATTCAACACTATTGGTTGTATTGATATAATTAATTAAAAATGATAGAAATTATCAAAATTCCCTCATCTCATCCACAATAAAACCACCCCTCAATCCCTATACTCTTTACTCCTATATTTATTTAAGATCCTAAAGGTTCTTACCAAATACTCATCCCTATCCACTACCCACGTCTATGATCCTTTGGTCTTGTCAAAAGACCAAAACCCTACCTATAAGGAGGTTCTCAATGTGGTTGATTCATGAGGTAAATTTACATTCTATTTCATTGAATTTCATTTCATGGTCATTTCAATAGTTATATTATCCAATCCTCCTAAGCCCAAATGACCATGATAACTGTAGTATCATCTATACAATATAATTATATAATGTGAATGGAATAACCATCATCAATATCATTACACTCTCTCTCTATTTGTTTTATAAATGAAATCATTATCAGTGAAATGACAATTTAAAATCTTTGTCGACGATAAAGATTCATTAATCAATTTATCCTTTTTTCCGAGGTGTGAAACCATTTTTATATTTTAACTAGAATATAATATATTTATTATAACCGGATTATTATTTAGAAACCAGTATATCTATGAAATATTAATTCATATTAACAATGTAGTTTCTAATTATCAAAATACCTCTAAAAAATATAAATGATGTTCATTAATATTTCATCTAATGATTCATCCTAATTACATGGAACCAAGTGATATAAATGACCATTATAACCTATGTTTGTTCATAAATAATATGTAAATTCCATTCCAAATATTTAAATCCATTCTATAAGAACTCTATTACATAAAAACATGTGAACTGATTATGAAAATAATGAAAACAAAAACTCCGGAACGAAAAGAATTAAATATTATAACATATCAATAAAGATATAAATTAACTCAAAAATTACTATAAAATTTTTAAATGTCTAATATGATCTTAAATATGTTATTAATAATTATAATTTCAGATTTGATGACCATATTTTCATGAGCGGAACACATTTAGACATATGGGAAGGGTTTTCCACCCGAACCACCATTTCAATTGGGTTACTTTTATTGTCTAATTACCTCGATGAAACTATTATTTTTTTACTCCTTCATAAATTATTTATTATTATTCTATATATGTTTACCAACCATAATCCTTCCTTATTTTATGGAGAGAAACACATTTTAAAAATGTATTTAAAAAATCTTTCCTAATAAACAATCTCGTTTCAATGGAATTCCCCAAATTCCTTCTTATATTCAAGGGTACTATATAATCTGTTTGTAGAAACCATTATATTTATAAAATCACACATTTTATTATTAAAATAATAATTTACTTTAATTATGGTTTTATACAATGTTTTTTCCCAAAAGAACTCTTCTTTTAAAATTAAAAGCATATTTATCTCAAGAATGCCTCGAAGATATTGTAAGAGTATCATTATATATTTAAATACTCTTGATGATTTTATGTATTATTCGGATTAATATTTCATTGTATCATATACCATATATAATTTAATGGTTATTTATTAGTTTGTAAGTGGATGTTATATCTTAAAACCATTCACTAATCTACTCTGAATGGTTCGTGTTTATGCTTAATGTTCGGGGAATGTTATTTATATTTCATATATTAGATTCAATATGAAGTTATAAGTTTTTTTGTTCATCCCAATTCATACTAGGAATTAATTGGATATATTATGTGTTGGTTCAGTCCCATTATGTCCCCTCTATGCATTGGTGTCTCTCATGATACAAACTACGATCATGGCACTAGGCCATGAAAAAATGATTATATATGGTCTTGGAATGAGGCCTTTACGGTATGGTTATGATTTCATCCATTATAAATTCCTTCATTATAAAAATAGTAATAATGTTTCAAGTGTTTATTCAACTAGTAGAATACCATTGTTTTTTTGATTATTTATTCTTCACTTATTCCTACCATTATGTGTCCATTTTTTTGTTAATGGAATATGTTTTTTGAATCAACATGGATAATATTTATGTAATGATATCTTCCATTGTATTGTTTACCGTTATTGAGAATTTGATCTCACCAATTTTTTATTTTCCATTTTATTAGGACACAAATATTTTTATTAAGAATGACATGCATTAATAACCCAAGAGTTATGCATGTTGTAGAATTAATTTCTATGTTGTTTTTTATTTTAAGTTGAAATTATAGAAATTTTGTTGTCTATTGTTTCCAATACTATTATACAACTCATTACATCGAGATTGATATTCCTAGCTTATAAACCAATGTAATAAAATAAGACATCAGATCTAGGAATCTGTGGTCGGGTCCTTACAATTAAGAAACATAATTCATTCAAAATTAATGAATTAAATTAATCTATAAAACAAAATGTACATCCTATTTGATAATTATAATTAATGATTTCTCAATTTTATTATATGTTTCTATATTATAACCATATTAATAAAATATTTAATGCAAGTGGGATTAAATATTAAGCATATATTCTCAATTTTACAAAAGAATCCAATTGTTTGACTTCACTATATAACAAATTGTCTTAGTAGTAGATAATTTTATATTGATTAAACTATTTAGTTTCATTTTATTTCTCTCATTATAGGAAAAAATGACCATATTATAAAGGTTTCTTGAAAATTTTATCCTATGAATAATCCTCAGACCCTCTTTACTACCAATACAATATGATAATTTGAATTATCTTCTTGCAAGATCAGGACCAACATTAATGCAAGAAATAACCATTTGTAGAACTATATATTGGGTGAATCCAAAAATACCAATATATAAGGATAAAAATAATATATAATTGATCAAAAAATATTTTACACTTTTTAATAAATAATAAGGGTTCACCATAACCCAATCACGATTACAAAGTTTCTATAATGCATCTTGTATAATTTAACTGATCTTTCATAAAAACCAACACTTTTTACCTAATTTTATTGAATCATTAAAATCCATTTTTTCAATTCATTAGTGTATACTAATAGGTCAACTAGACACCTCAAATATATAATTATTATTAGTGAAAAAACAATTTTACTAATTTCCATCCTTCATCCCTTATTATTAACAACTCTCATCTATACACCCTGAGAAATATTTGTGTTGAATCATTTTATTTATTGAGTAAGATAAGTTTCTTAATAATACCATTCTTGTCCAATTACAAAATGATTCTAATAATTCATGTCAATGTGTACATATCTATAATTTATTGATCAAAACAAATTCAACGCTTTTAACCATTGAAGTATATCTAGGTGGATATATTGATTATTATTAATCATTGGGCATGAGGTTTTACCTAATAGAGTATTCAAATTCCCTCAATGCTGTCTATATTTAAGTTGATGAAAATTCTTTTACTTATAGTTATTAATTCTCTATAAACTATAGAGTTGTTGAAAATTTATGTAAAATATATATCACCATAATCTTGATGTATTGTTGGTCAATTTTATATTATAAACTACTAATGAAATTACAGTTATATTATATCTAACCTTGTACAATAAATTTATTTCTAGAATGTTGTATTTCATAAATTCCATCCTTTGATGGTGACTATGGTACAAATTAAAACACTATAATTTTCTATTCAACACTCTAAGATGTTAAACATAAGTGAATTTTTGTGAATGTTTCATATTAATAAACTCAAACAATTTAATATTGAAATTATAAAACCCATTAAATTTATAATGAAAAATTATAAGATCCTTTTATGGTTTTTAAACTATAATTGGCAGATAAATTAAAATAAGGTACATTTATTTTATTATAACTATTATCTTTTTTACTTCGTAAAAGTATTTAAAAAATATACCAAAATATAAAAACAAGGTGTAATATATTGAACAAATAAAATATGAGAGAGGCTCAATATACCTTTTTCTCAGGTAATAATTAAGTAAATGGTCGGGTTATATCAGTTCACCCTAAAATGGATTTCAATAGTTGGTTGAATAATATTTTTGTGACTAAATCCTTGATGAATATTATTTTATCAATATATATACACAATTCTATATCTATTTGAATCATTAATAATAATTCACGGATATTAATAATGAGCCCAAAATGATTTTATAGACCACAATTCCAAGAAAAGATATCAATTCCACTGTATTTGGCCTTTAAAACCATTGTAATATTTCATTATAAATATATTATCCCCGAATATTTTTATTCCACTAAAACATATTAGTGAAACCCAACATAACAATTACATATCATTATTTCCCAATTAAATTATTTTGTGTTATAATTTTTACAATCCAAAACCCATTGGATCAAGATTATTTGGTAACTATGATATTATTATTTTTATTTTGATATAAAAAATATTAAAATAGAATCATCGTAATAAATATTTACTTATAATTATTTCCTGGACCTATTTGTAAAACCCAAATATTTCATAGTACATTATCACTTTAAAGTAATTCAATAGCTTGTGATACACGCAACACCGAGTTTGAGCGCACCACGACATACCAATCTAGTAGTTCAGAAAGCAGTTAAGAATTGTATGAACATAATTTAGAATAATCCATATAATTTATCATCTATATTACGTTTTTATTAGAGATGATATATTAACAAATTAAATTTTTCAAATAGAAGAAGTATTTTTCAAAAAATAAAATTTTACCACCTATTAATGTAGAACCTTTTTAAATCCAATATTTGACATTATTATATATTAAATTTTATAAAATAATCTTCTTCATTATATATATGAAATAAAAATTTAGTTTCGATAAATGTTTTGGGTTTTTTTGATAACTTTCATATTTTGATGAATATTGAAAGACAATAAATTTTAATTGAAATCAAATTTGTTCATAAAAATAGTATATTGTTTTAAATTATACATTTCAATGGTTTTTAAGTATAATTATATTATATTTTTATCCTTTAATATAATTTAGAACTTTATATGTAATTTCACATTTAAATTGGAGAAAAACTGATATGAATATTTTAATAGTTTTATATTTTTAAAAACCCTCTTTGTGGTTTTGACAAAGTGTATTAAGATTAAATTGATTAATGAATCTTATATGATTATAATTTTGAATATAAGACATCATTTTTGGACTTGGACTATAAAAATTAGGTTAGGTTGAATTTTTTCTTTATTTTTCCGAAAACATTCAATTTTTGAAGAATACTGAAAACACTACGTTATTGTTCAAAACCAAATTTTTATTCAAATAATTATTTATATTATTTAAATAAAATTTAAGTCAAAATAGATATTTAATAACTATCTATGTCCAATATAATTAGTTATAGTCATTTTATAATAACATTAGATGTATAAAAATTTATTGATCTTTTTAACGTCTTTTACCCACCTTTTAGGCACATTTTCGAATTTTTCTGAAATATAATTTTACCACATCTATTAGTTGAATTTAAAAAATCAAAGAGACAAATTTTATCTAAGAAATTAATATGTGGTTCAATAGGATGAAAATAGTTTTGGGTGAAAAGTTACTTTTGAATTTTATTTACATCGATTAAATGTAAATTGGGTAATTAAAGGTAAAAATGATATTATAATTACCCTAACCCATGTACTAATTCTATTGGATAAGTTTTATTTGACCAAAACCAACCTTAGAAATATAATATCATCCTCTTTTATCCCCATGGATTAGATTATGACATTTATTATTATTTTGTCTAAAGAATAGTTAAAAGTGACATTCAATGATTAATAACTAACCAATTTCTAATATAAGGTTATATATAAGATAAATTTGACTATGAATTATCATTAGTAAGCTAATGAGATTTTATACATCATGGTATTTTATTTATAATTTCTTTACATTAAATATTTAAATTTATTTATGACACAATAGTGTTGCAGTAATTTCATTATTAATGAAATATTAAAATAATTGATATTATAAATAGGAAAATAAATGTAAATTGAAACTTTTGATGCATTGAAAGAATTTTACAGGTTAATATTACATTTTAGGGATGAATCATTGAATTTGTTTTTGAGGTAATAATGTCTTTAGGACTTTCACAAAAGCCAAATACTAAATAGTTCCAACATTGAAATAAATGAGTTTTAAAAAAAATACAACATTATTTAAAGATGTAATATTTCTAGAAATATAATATTAGGCCAAGGGACTTATATTTCTTTTTATATTTCATTAATGAACCACTTGTGATTTGTTTGTAGTTTTATAGTATGTTTATTAAACATATAATTTAATAATACAAGGAGACTTGGTAAATGTAAAACTATCTAACCAAGAGTTAAATCTAAAAGAGAAGGTTGATATAGTGACATAAATTTGTCTAAAACCTATTGGTTGATGAATATTTCGACCCATACCCACCTTATCCTAGAAATAAATTTATTTGGAACCATTATATATTTAAAAAGAAAATATAATAAAATAATATTTCTAGTTTTTCCTAAAGTTACATTCACCACTCTTAAAAAAGGGCATTTATCCTTCTCTCAAAATCACTCATTTAAAGCCATTTGGATATTCAAAACCTACTAAAAAATCCGCCCAAATACCCTAAATTCAACCTTGATTCCTTAAATTGATCATAATTGCAACATTAGGTGACCTTTGGATCAAATCAAAAGGAAGCATCTGAAAAAGATGTCATTATTTCATCACCTCTTTCAATGTTCTTTTCTAATTCCACATCCTCTATCTTTGTTGTTTCCATAAGAAAATAATCACTCCAGTAACATCTTCAAAATGTGATATAATTATATATATGGTACAATAATTTTCATTATTCTATCCAACCTATGAACGAAAATGTTAGCATACTTGCGTTCGTTTGACTTACCGTCTCCACGTCGTGATAAAGTTTCTTATTCGACACTTCATTGATTGGATGGGTATAATAATGAGTATAATTGATTTAAATAATAAATATAACATTTTAATGATTCTCTATATATAAAATACCATCCAATTACATATTATTTCACGATCAATATATTGATATTGTCGCTCGTGCGTACATACGACTTTCCGTCTCCACGACGCGATGAGATTCAACATCAACGATCACCATTCTCGAATATATATATATATATATATATATATATTAAGTAAGAGATATAGGAAAAACTTTTCATACTAGAATAATATATATATATATATATAAATATATTTCATTAACATGCTTTCATACAATACGATCAGAGAATAAAAACAACGTTCATGCGTAAGTACGAACTATCTTCTCCCTGAATAGTGATTCCATTTCATATATCCATCTACTATACATGTTTATATTATTAATTTATATGGTATATAAATCCTGTTTTATATTCCTAATTTATTTAAATCATGATCTAAGTGATACAATGAAGAATAACAATTTAAAACACATATGATAAAGAATTTGATTATTACCTGAAATGTTACTTTAACAAGGAAATTTTTGTTAAATTGGTAGTATAAAGTCATAGATTAATCATATATGATATCATAAATATTAATATGGCTCTGTTATAATTTCATAATATACTATGGTCATTATACAAGAGGTTAAATGTACCCATGACTAAAGGAAAGAACAATGTAAGGGTTAAGTCCTCAATATCATTATTATCTGAGATAGTTTATGTGCACTACTATAAATCGAGTCTATACCAAAAATTTATTCCCAAAGATTTAGAAAAACTATTTGAAAAAAGAACCTACACCAACGTTTCTATTAAACTATTGGAATATGCAGTTTTATGTTGGGTTTTCCCAACGTTTTATGAAAACTATTGGGAAAGATAACTATTACCTATGGTTTTAATTAACCATTGGAAAAAATTATACCAAAATTAGAGCTCCCTCCCTCATGAAATTTCATCCCCATGCACTCCTCCCCTCCCCGACCATGACCTCCTCCCAGCCTCCATCTCCTGACCATCACCTCTACCTCCACCTCCCAGTCCCCCTCCCTCTCCTATAGCGACGTTCCCCTTCCCCTCTTGGTTCCTTCTCCGATGACGTCCCACTCCCCTCTCGGCTCCTGGTGACATTCCCCCCTCTCCTCTCATCTCCCTCTATTTGTGACATCCCCCTCCCCTCATTGATCAATCTCATCCTTCTACATCCCCCTCCCCACTCTCTAGTGGCGCGCGAGACCCCCCATGGATGAACACCCCGCAGGATGTTTCACTCTCTCGACTCCCTCTCCTCCCACCTGGGAAAAAATATTGTCGGGGCCGACCCCTACCCTCCAAGATCAAGAGGTAAATCTTTTCCAAATCAATGCATTGGACTGTCCATTTTTTCATTTGTTTTTATAGTCCGAATGGCGAAAAAAAATCATCATTTAATTCTTCACAGGTCTAGCTCAACCATGTAATTTTTTTGTTCATTAAAATGTGAAATTAATGGTGTAGTAGTTCCCATGATGCTTGTAATTGAAATATTTGGATCAAAGACATTGCATGTTATGAGAGGTATAGAAGTAGGGGAATCTATTGGACTGTAAATTGCAAAAAATGTGTTTTTTAAGTTGAGTAGGCATATGGAAATGTGAAAAAATTGGTTTGAATATCAACATAATCTGTTATGAGTGGCCTATTATTAGGAGTATATTCATTATAAAAAATGAATATTTCAGTAGTTTGGTTATTTGTTAAAGATCTTAAATCCAAATATATTGAGAACGAATCATTGTCACTCATTAAAGGGCATAAGAATGAAATTATACAGTTTGGTGTGGTTGTAGGGGGGATAAAATGCCAATGAATTCCACCCAATTGCAGACATAAATAGAAAGAGGTCGGTTGTGATGTATAGTGTTATAAAAATTGCTGAATAGGTATGTAATGAGGCATAGGTCATATTAATAGTTTGGGATGTGTCCCGGTCCATGTCTTTTATAAAATTTAAAATGTGAAAAATAACAAAAAATAACAATAATAAATACAGTAAACTTACAATTCATCAACCTAAAATAATATCGAACAAAATTATCAATTGGGTTGGGCCAGGGTTAGTCTGGTATTGGGTCTGGTCTGTCCTTGTTAGGCCTTTACTAGTTATAGTCCTGCCCTAAACACTACTTGGGCTAGGCCCATTGTATGAAATATGTCTCTTAGACTGTCCAGGTCCATGCCAGACATCTGTACATTTTATACCCCTATTTAGTTTTACAACTAAGTTGTTATGTTATTTTTTTTAACATTCTAGAGTATTTTTGGACTCTAAACATTTATTTATTACATTCATGTTACTTTTAATAGATCTTTTACCTAAATAAACGTTGTGATGTTACATTTTTTCCAATACCCAACACAACAACCACTTTCTATGCAATTATTTTACATTATAACCACTCAACATGATGGTAAGATGGGGTGTTGAGAGTGGTAATGCTTGGATTGATATATATATTAATTTTGTTTGAATTCATTATAGACCAAGTTCACAACTGACCGGAGAACGGTGGATTCTAGCAGGAGAGCTATTTAGGAAACAAGGGAAATCTATGCCCAATTTCAATTTATGATGCATCAGATATTATTCACCATATTTTTCAATCTCAGATCGCGGTGTGACGCGGTGGGGTTCTTGTAGAGTTATGTGCAGAATCTTCAACTCAACTAATGTAGCATAGTTTCATATTCAATAGCTATGTGTACAAGTATGGTGTTTCCAACAATGTGCTATATAAAGAACACAATGAAAAATCAAGAGATTATTAAATGGAACGGTTTCCCCCTTACTTTTATGAACCTGATTTGATCCATGGGGTGGTGTGGTTCTTATATATTTGGTGGTGACATGTATAGTCACAGGATTCAGGCCTGTTTTTGATTAGGTTTTATTTTATTTTTTTATGGCATTGGCCACATAGGTATTTTAATTCTTTCTACGGACGGAGGTAGTGATGTTATCATGTCTAGTTGACGTAGATCCCTTGTATACTATAATACCATGAAGTGTGAGTTTGAGGAAACAATGTAAGATATAGGAGCCTTGGTGTCTTTCATGGGATGGAATTGTTTTTCTAAAACATTGATTGGGAACATCTCTAGAGTATGTTGGAGTCTTGAAATAACCTCAAGTGTCTCCAAGTGTCTCCATACACTGTATCATCCTCGCATGGGTTGGCCACGCACCCAATCCTATCAAACCTTTCCTAGTCTATCCTCTTAGTCACAGAGTCTAGAATCATCTCTAGAGGATTATCCCATGCCTCAATGCACACCTCATCATCCAACTAGACAAAGAGGATTATTCACTTTATGATTTTCCTTGTCACAAAGACACACCATGTCGAACCCATCTACATTATATTCTCAATAATCCGATCATGAACCTCAACAAAATCATGTTTTATAACCCAGCCCCACTAACCAGGTTTCATCCTAAGCTAAATCACTCCATGACTCTTGGAATTATAATGCCAATATGTCCGAAAATACCCAATACCCACACTAGAATCTCATCCTTTATCTCATTAGTAGAGCTCTTGAATCATTAAATTGAGTAAAACCTTTCATAATACATTTTATATACTCATAGGGACCATCCCACTCTAGTAACCTACCAAGATTCCAATCCATCCTCATAAGTATTTCCTTATCAAATGCTAGATGTACAAATGCCATAGCTATCACTACAAGGCCCAATCCTATTAGGAATATTTTAATTGATCTAAATCCTCAACGTTAGTGACATCAATCACATTAAATCCCGTAAATATCAACTGAACCCCACATTCCAAGAATTATTCATGTGGACATGCCCCATAGCAACAGGTTATGAACTAAAACCATAAATAATAATGGCAAGTACATGCATCATTTTTAAATAAATATCTCAACTGTAAACAGAAAAACTAAGAATAATAATACCTCATCCCTTATATCGAATAAAACCAAACTAAGTTGAAACTCATGCCAAATTGATTATATACCATTAATACGATGAATAATTGTTAATTAATAGGAATTTAATATTTCATAGTATCATTTTGAAACATTTATCTGTTTCCCCTTTGCTTGAAAGAACATGATTTGACCCATGGGGCGCTGTGGTAGATATGTGTTGGGTGGTGACAGGTATAGTCACAGGAGACAAGTATGTTTTAGTTTAGTTTTTATTTTATTTTCATTATTTCATTGGTCACATAGATATTTGACTTCTTTTTAGAATAGTTATTTTTTTATTTTATTTTCATTATCGCATTGGTCACTTAGATCTCTTACATATATGAATTCTCCCATATGATTTGTGATGCATCCTGAGATGTTAAAACATACTCAAATTTTATTGTTCTCAAGGTGACTGAAGTTTTATTATTAGAGTTACAAGAAATGAATATACCATTGAAAAGTAATACACCTGCATAATTTGACTCTAAATTGGTAGTTTCCACTACCTAATACCACTTTTAAAAACAACAAATTTAAAATATATATCTTTATCATACCACAATCCCGAATCAAAAGTATGTTTTTATAACATAAGATCAGTTCAAATAATTTGAAGGACAACTACCTATAATTTATTTGGAATCCTAGTCGGATGATGATGCCCCGTGGATGTCGCTGGACCAGGGCAACATGTCGCGGTCACGCCGTAGTCACACCGCTATAATGTTGTGCCTTGGCCCTACTCCAGAACAACACCCAGCGACGGTTCACAGTCCTGTCAGAATTTTATGTATGATACCTAAATAATGTTTTAGATAAATTACCCACCCATAGTTATTGGAGAGAGAGGTGATAGATGGAATGTTTCCCCGCTTCCTCCCGCTTCCTTCGCTCCTGGATGGAAGATGATGTCCCGTAGATGTCTTTGGATCGGGCCAACACGTCTCGGTCACGCTGTGGTCACGCTGCGGTCACGCTGCGGTCACGCTGATATCATGCCACGGTCATGCCACAGTAATTCCATGATTTGGCCCTGATCCAAGATGACACCCCACAGCGGTTCACAGTCCTTTTTGAATTCGATATATGATACCTAGATAAAGTTTTAGGTACATTACCAATACATAGTTAGTGGGGAGGGAGGCGATGACTAGAATGTTTCCCCTCCTCCTCCCACTCCCTTCCCTACTGGCCAGAAGATCCTGCCCTGGTAATGTCGTCGGACCAGGATAGCAGGCCATGGTCATGCTGCGGTCTTTCCTTGGTAATGTCGTGATTTGGCCCTACTTCAGGATGACACCCTGTGGTGGTTGGAAGTCCTGTCGGAATTCAATGTAGATACCTAGAGAGAGTTTTGGATACATTACACACGCATAGTTAATTAGGAGGGAGGCGATGACAGGAATGTTTCCCCACCTCCTCCCGCTCCCTTCGTTCCGGGCCGGAAGATGCTACCTCACGAATGTCGCAGGACCGGGCAAACATGGCACGGTCAGGCCGCGGTAATGCCACGGTCACACCACGGTAATGTTGTGATTTAGCCCTGCTCTAATATGACACCTCATGGATGTTCACAGGCCTGTTGGAATTCAATGTATAATACCAAGATAGAGTTTTAGAAATATTACCCACCTTCCTTCTTGAACCCCGGACAACCCCCCCCCCCCCCCACCCTCCTCCCTGAACCCCGGACATCCCCCCATATAGCCCCCAGATAGCCCCCCAGCATCCTCCCTGGACCCCAGACAGCCCCACAGTTAGCCCACCAGAGAGCCCCCCAACCGTCTTCCCTGGACCCCACATCCCAATCTGAGTTCTCTTCAAGATTCACCCAAAATTCCAACAAAAAAGAGGGGTATGGAGCTTTAGAAGAAAATTAGACAAGAGTGAAAACCCTAATCGAAAAGTGGAAGAAAAGAGAGGATTAGACACACCTGGATCTTCAATCTGCACTTTATAGCTCTCAAAATTCCCAAGTGACGTGTACGAGTCACCCCGCCGCTAACAGAGGCATGGTGTGGCCGGTACCAGTCATACTGTCTCACTTTTATTTGAAATGGACAACATTTAAAATTAAAACAACTACTGACATACAGAAAACCATTTGAACGTATTTATATTGTCTTGATACATTAGAAAAACGATCCATGATTCATTTGTGACATGTATGAGCCAAATCAACATCAATCTGAGGCACAGTGATGCCGATACCACTCAAAGTGTTACACTTTTATTGGAAATGGACAACATTTTAAGTGAAAACAAAACATGGCATCTGGAAAACTAACCAAATGCATTAAAAATATATTGATATTTTCAGAAAACAATCCATGGGTCATTTTTGACATGTATGAGTCGACCCCGCCTCAATCTGAGGCACGTTGTGGCCAGTATCACTCGAAGTTTCTCACTTTTATTTGAAATGGACAACATTTTAAGTGGAAACAACAACTGCGATACAAAAAACTGACCAAAAACATTCGGATTGTTTGGATACATCAACAAAACGATACATGGGCCTTTTTTAATGTGGATGAGTTAACCTCGTCTCAATACGAGGCACAGTGTGGCCGGTACCACTCAATGTGTCTCACTTTTCTTTGAAATGTTCAACATTTTAAGTGAAAATAACAACTAGCATACAGAAAACTGACCAAATGCATTTAGATTTTATTGATATATCAACACAACGATCCATGGGTCATTTTTGACGTGTAAGAGTCAACCACGCCTCATTAATAGGTGCGGTGTGGCCGAAACCACTCAATGTGTCTCATTTTTCTTTGAAATGGACAACATTTTAAGTGAAAACAACAATTGGCATACAGAAAACCAACCTAATGCATTCAAATTATGTTGATACTTTAGAAAAAGGATCCATTGTTCATTTTTTATGTGAAAGAGTCAACCCCGCCTCAATCCAAGGCACGATGTGACCGTTACCACTCAAAGTGTCATTCTTTTGTTTAAAATGGATACTCTTTTAAATAAAAACAACTGGAATACGGATAACTGACCAAACGCATTCATATTGTGCTGATACATTAAGAAAATGATCCATGGGTCACTTTTGAAGTGTATGATAAAACCATTCCTCAGTCTGATGTGCGGTGTGGCAGGCACCACTCAAATTGTCTCTATTTTGTTTCAAAATAACATAATTTTAAGTGAATACACAAACTGACATAGGGAAAACTGACCAAACACATTCATATTCAATTGAGACAATATTAAAATGATCCCTAGGTAATTTTCCTCATGTACGTGTCAAACTCGTCTCAATCTGAGGGCCAGTGTGGCCGGAACCACTCAAACTGTCTAACTATTATTTGAAATGGACAAGATTTTAAGTGAAAACAAAAACTGGCATACAGAAAACTAACCAATGCAATCATATTGTGTTGATTCATTAGTAGAATGGTCAATGGGTCATTTGTGACATGTACGTTTCCACCCCACATCAATCTGAGGAGTTTTGTGGCCGAAACCACTCAAAGTGTCTCTCTTTTGTTTAAAATGGACAACATTTTAAGTAAAAACAACAAATGACATACAAAAAACTGACCAAACACATTCGGATTGTGTTGATAATTTAGGAAAACGATCCATGGGTCATTTATGATGTGTAAGAGTCAACCCTGCCTCAATCCAAGGTACGGTGTTGCCGGCACCACTCCAAGTGTCTCACTATTCTTTGAAATGGACAACATTTTAAGTGAAAACCAAAACTGGCATGCATAAAACCAACCAAATGCTATCAGATTCTGTTTATACTTTAGGAAAATGATCTGTGGGTCATTTATGATGTGTACGAGTCAACCTAGCCTCAATATGAGGCACGGTGTGGGCGATATCACTCGAAGTGTCTCACTTTTATTTGAAATGGACAACATTTTATGTGAAAACAACAACTGGGATACGAAAAACTAACTAAACACATTAGGATTATGTTTATAGTTCAAAAAACTATCCATGGTTCATTTTTGACATGTATGAGTCAACACAGTCTCATTCCGAGGCACAGTGTGGATGGTACCACTCAAAGTGCCTCACTTTTGTTTGAAATGGACAACATTTTATGTTAAGACAACAACTGGCATACGGAAAACCGACCAAATGCATTCGAATTATTTTGGTACCTAAAAAAAATATACATGGGTCATTTTTGACATTTACGATTCAATCATGCCTCAATCCAAGGTGCATTGTGGTCGGCACCACTCAAAGTGTCTCACTTTTCATTGAAATGGACAACATTTTAAGTGAAAACAATAACTGGCATACAGAAAAACAACCAAACGCATTTGGATTATATTTATACTTTATGAAAATGATCCATGGGTCATTTTTGATGTATACGAGTAAAACACACCTCAATCGGAGGCATAGTGTGGCAGGTACCACTAAAAGTGTGTTTCGTTTGTTTAAAATGGATACTCTTTTAAGAAAAAAAAATGACATACGAAAAACTGAACAAACACATTTATATTGTGTTGATACTTTTAGAAACCTATTCAGGGGTCATTTTTGACTTATACGAGTCAACCCTGCCTCAATCCAATGCATGGTGTGGTCGACACCACTCAAAGTGTCTCTCTTTTGTTTCAGGACATAATTTTAAGCGAATACAACAACTGACATATGGAAAACCTACCAAAGGAATTATGATTCTCTTAAAACATTAGGAAAACGATCCATGGGTTATTTGACGTGTATGAGTCAACCCCGCCTCAATCCAAGGGCTTTTTTGTCCTTCACCAGTCATACTATCTAGCTTTTATTGAAAATATACATGATTTTAAGTGAAAACAACAAATGGCATATGGAATCTGACCAAACACATAAAAATTGTGTTGATACTTTAAGAAAATGATCAATGGGTCATTTTTGAAATCTAAGAGTCAACCTCGCCTCAATCTGAGGAGCGATGTGGCAGACAACACTCAATGTGTATCTTTTTTGTCTAAAATGGACAGCATTTTAAGTGAAAACAACAATTGACAAACGAAAATATGACCAAACACATTTGGATTGTGTTGTAACTTTAGGGAAACAATCCATGGGTCATTTAGGAAGTTTACAAGTCAACCCCGCCTCAATCCAAGGTGTGGGGTGGCCGACGCCACTCAAAATGTCTCAATTTTCATTGAAATGGACAACATTTTAAGTGAAAACAACAACTGGAATTCGAAAAACCCACCAAACGCATTCGGATACTATTGATACTTTTGGAAAAGGATCCATAGGACATTTGTGACGTTTTTGAGTCAACCATGCCTTAATCTGAGGCATGGTGTGGACTACACCACTCAAAGTGTCTTTCATTTGTTTAAAATGGATACTCTTTTACGTAAAAACAAATAGCATACGGAAAACGGACCAAACACATTAGTTTTGTGTTGATACATTAGGAAAATGATCCATGGGTCATTGTTTATGTGTATGAGTCAACCCTACCTAAATATGAGGGGCGGTGTGGCCGGCACCACTCGAAGTGTCTCTCATTTGTTTCAAAAGTACATCATTCGAAGTTAATACAACAACTGACATACGGAAAACTAACCAAAGGCATTCAGATTTTACTGAAATTTTAGGAAAACGATCCATGGGTCATATGTGATGTAAAAGAGCCAACCCCGCATCAATCCAAGGGACAGTATGGCTGACACCACTCAAAATGTCTCACTTTTATTTGAAATGGACAGGATTTTAAGTGAAAATAATAACTGGAAAACGGAAAACTGACCAAACACATTTAGATTGTATTGATACTTTATAAAAATGTTCCATTGGTCATATGTGACATGAACGAGTCAAAATATCCTCAATCCGAGGTGTGGTGTGGCTGGCACCACTCAAAGTGTCTCTCTTCTGTTTAAAATGGACAACATTTTAAGTGAAAACAACAACTAACATACAAAAAAACAGACCAAACGCATTCATATTATGTTGATACTTTATGAAAAAAATCCACGGGTCACTTTAAACATGTATGAGTCAACCATGCCCCAATATGAGGTGCGGTGTGGCCGACACCACTTGAAGTGTCTCGCTTTTCTTTGAAATGGACATCATTTTATTTGAAAACACCAACTCGCATACGAAAAATTGATCAAATGCATTCACATTATGTTGATACTTTAGTACAAGGATCCATGGGTCATTTTTGATGTGTATGAGTCAACCCCGCCTTAATATGAGCCACAGTGTGGCCGCTACAACTCAAAGTGTTTACTTTTATAGGAAATGGACATCATTTTAGGTGAAAACAAAAACTAGCATATGAAAAACCGACCAAACGAATTCGGATTATGTTGATTCTTTAGGGAAATGATCCATGGGTAATTAATGACGTGTAAGAGTCAACCTCGCCTCAATCTGAGGCATGGTGTGGCTGAAAACACTCAAAGTGTCTCTCTATTGTTTAAAATGGACATTATTTTAAGTGAAAACAACAACTGACATACGGAAAACCGACCAAATGCATTAAGATTCTGTTGAAACTTTAGGACAATGATCCATAGGTCATATGGGACGTGTATGAGTCAACCCCGCCTCAATCTGAAGTACTGTGTGGCCAACACCACTCAAAGTGTCTCTCTTTTGTTTTAAATGATCCTTATTCTAAGTGAAAAAAAAACAATTGACAAGAAGAAAAACAACCAAACACATTTATATTCTGTAACAAATTTAGGAAAACGATCCATGGGTCATATGTGACATGTACGTGTCAAGCCCTCATCAATCTGAGGAGAGATGTGGCTGACACCACTCAAAGTTTCTCTCTTTTGTTTAAAATGGACATCATTTTAAGTGAAAACAACAACTGACATACGGAAAATAGAGCAAACACATTCGAATTCGGTTGAAACTTTAGGAAAACGATCAATGGGTCATATGTGACATGTACGAGTAAACCTCAGCTCAATCCAAGGCACGGTGTGGTCAGTATCACTCTAACTTTCTCTATTTTGTTTAAAATGGAAATCATTTTATGTAAAAACAACTGGCATACAGAAAACCGACCTAATGTATTCGGATTGTGTTGATACTTTAGCACAACGATCTATGGGTTATATGTGACATGTACGAGTCAAACTCGCCTCAATCTGAGGCATTGTGTGGTCGACACCACTCGAAGTGTCGCATATTTATTTGGAATGGAAAACATTTTAATTTAAAACAACAACTGGTATACAGAAAAATGAACAAATGCATTTAGATTATGTTAATATGTAATGAAAACGATTCATGAGTCATCTGTGACATGTACGAGTCATCCCCGTCTCAATCTGAGCCACAGTATAGCCAGTATCACTCCAAGTGTATGTATTTTGTTTAAAATGGAAATCATTTAAATTAAAAACAACTACTATACCAAAAACCGATGAAACTTATTCAGATTCTGTTGATACATTATTTTGGTGTTATTAGCTTCAAATTTCTGAATTCAATCATGTATGTGTTACAGAAAATGACGTTTTGTCTTTATTATTAATTCTATATAACCCACCATTCTAGACACCCCCACCCCCGTGGAAAGCCCCTCACCCATGGACACCCCCACCCCCTAGGACACCCACAACCCCTTGTAAGTCATATTATATATCATTTATATATAATTCATAATTTTGTATGAAACATAATTTATTTATTATGTGTTATTGATTCACAATCCAGAATTCATTACATAATTCATTCTGCATGTATTCAATAGAGCATTCAATTATGAATTCTGTATTGCATAGGGTAATTGGGTTCATATACATGATTATAATTGTGGTAAATTCTGTGGTTATAATATTGTCCTATTTTTATGTGCTTTTGGGTTCTATAGTAGGTTTTTGTTGCTGTTAAGAGTGTATGCAGGTGTATGTACTTGAGTGTGCAGTGGTTTCGTTGCTCTTAAGAGTGTGTGAAATGGTTTTGTTGCTGTTATGAGTGTGTGCGGTGGTTTTGTAACTGTTAAGAGTGTGTGCAGTGGTTTTGTTGCTGTTAAGAGTGTGTGCAGGTGTATGTACAGTGGAGGAGCAGAGATTTTAGTGGATGGTCTGCTAAATTCCGGTAATACACTATACCAACGATTTACTAAAACAGTTGGTATACTGTTATACATATGTTTACCAACGGTTTTTGTAAACCGTTGGTAAAACATGAAAATTATAATATATCCAATGGCTTTAGAAACCATTGGGAATAATCCTATACACTGCATGTATTTCCAACAGTTTTATAAACCATTGGGAATACTCCTATATACCAACTGTTATTTAAGCCGTTGGGATCCTTTAGGATTACAATGAATTTCCCAATGGTTATACTAAAACTGTTGGTAAAGGGCTATCCCTGCGCCTTACTTTCCAATGGTTTGCCTAATCGTTGGTATATAGTATACCAATGGTTTGGAAGCTTTTACCAAAGGTTTCTAACTGTTGGTAAAGCCTTACTTTCCAATAGTGTTGTAAGTATTTTCTGGGACCTATTTATTATCATTGCCCATGTTTCATTGAATAGCTTTCAAACAGACTCTTTTTAATATACTCTTTTATTAAAACATCATTTTAAATGGTCTAAATAATTATTCTTCTAAAAAATTCTCTTTAAATCCATGTTTCCAAAATGGTTTACAAGGATATATTCATATGAAGATTATTTATTACATGTTATTTCCCTTTAAAAGTTTCAAATTCGTATGTAAAACATTAATTAAAAATGTATTTTAAATGTCTTCCTTTATAAATTGTGTGAGATTTAAATGTTTTCCTGAAAAGGTATATTTCTCACAATGTGTTTTACTAATCATTTTCAATTATGTCAAAATCCTTTTTGAATATTATTCTTCATTGAGGATGAATTATTATAAATACAATCTTAAATATTTTATTGAATTATTTATGATTGGTTTGAATGTGAATGTGGTATTTTTATACCATTCAGGATTTTCGGTTATAGTGTTGCTATTTCATATGCTAGTTTTAACATGAATTTTTTTGTTATGTTTCAACATTTTCATATGGGGAATGCATTGGAATTAGTAAGTGACAGGTGGAACAAACAATAACTACTTGATGCATTGGTAGGTCTCATGTGACAAAGTAGTGTCTCTACACAAGGTATTGAAAAAAAATTATTTTTAGTCTTGGCACAAGGATTTGACTATGTGGTTACGATATCTGCATTATGCATTCCCTAATTATGAAATTAGTCATTACATGTGATTATTCAACTAGTAGAATATCATTGTGCATGTTTATATGGTAATGTTGGAATTTGTTTTTCGTATTGTGTTCAATATTATGTCATAAAAGGATTTTTTATTACACAACTAGCCTTAAAATTTTATAGCTTCTGCTAAATTATTTAAATTTTCTAAGCATTTGAGACCACCCCTGTCTTAGGTTTTATTTTCCCCATATGCAAAGACGTGTATTATGATTTATATGCAGGTTTAAGCTAGAAAAAATAATGTAATTATCCAAGAATTGTTTTATGTTGCTTGTCAATGTGTAATGTAACATTCATGTATGTAACCAATTTTTTCAAGATTGATAATTTGATCAGTCATTCGGGACATGAATTATTGTAATAATTCCAATGTATTTAAATAATACACCGAATTTTGGATTATGTGGTATGGGCGTTAAAGTTGGTATAAGAAAAGGTTTAGTAAAAACCTCGGTAACAAGATTTATAGAAACTCTGATTAGATAACATTACCTTAAAATAAACATTGAGGATTAGTATAGATGAGATTTCTATAATTTTGATAATGTCGAGATTTTGTGATTTTTCTAAGCAATACATACCTATCAGGATACGAGAAGGTAGAGGAGACTCTGTCATAGATATACCTAAGAGTGAAAACATCAATAAAGAATTTATAGCTTGACCCGAGATATCCTGGTACATGACAACGGGCCTTGCATCATTCTTGGTTATGACACTCCCAGGGGATAAGCGTAATATAATTCAATTTCTATTACAAACACCTTTGTAGGATTTATGTGTAAAAACTTCCTTAATGTAAACATTTTTAAGATTATAGATTATATGCATACACTTTTTTATTTATGTTATGTATTTTAAAAGTTTGGAATTATGCATTGTGATTCATAAACTATCCTACTGTATGACATTGTTTAGAAATGTTTCCCAGTAGATGGAATCAGAACTCCAACAATACTCACAATCAAAAGAGTAATAAGGATAATATATTTCATGGAATTTAGCCATAATTTATAAGGGAAATAATCTTCCACGTATTCTAATCATATGAAGAAATAATATCATATGATAATAAGATAAGTAAAAAAAATTTCTAAGTCTAATGGCTTTGAAGGGAAGAAAGAGAAGAAAATGATGGTAGAGGGGAAGATGGATAAAAGGAAGTGGGGAAAGAGAGATTTTCCCAAATTTGAAAACTGTGGAATGAATCACCTGGGTAAATTCTTGAAGTGAATCAGTGTTTTTTATAAGTGTGAAGAAAAAGGACACCAAGTATATGATTTCAAGGGTAAGAAAATGGTTTCAAATGTACAATGCTTTATCAGCAAGGAGTTGTGACAATATACGAATCAATGTCCCAATCATCAGAGTATACCCCAAATACTACTATTGGATAATAATAAAGTTATGATACTACCATAGATGAAGAGGATTGATTAGTGTTCTTATGTTGTTATTAAATAATTGTGTCATTTGAGTATTGTATTAATGATATAAAATTTGTAATATTTATAGAGTATATAAGGATTGTACTGTAGAACTATGTCATTAAGGATTTGAGATTTGGTGGAACCAAGATAATTGACTCAATATAATGTTAAATTTTGAATAATATATATGTTTGAGAAAAAGATAAATGTTAAAATCCTCATTTTGCTGAGGTAATGATTTTGGAAAAAGTGGTAATAGAGTTGGATAATGAATATTTCATATTATTGACTACCATGAAAATAATTAATGATTTGTTTATTACATAATTCTTAGTGATTAAACCTTTTTTGTATTTAACAAGTATATCCAGTATTCTATGTTTTATAGAAGAAATAAGGAAGTACATACCTATTAAAATGTGATTTTCTAGTAATTCAGTTTCTTAGCATGTTTTATGAGAACAAACGATGATGTTATTCACATATAATTTAGGTGACCATCCTTATTAATTATGGACTCTGAGTTTGGAAGGAAGTATTTAGGATAAGTCTAAAGGATAGAATGAATCCAGTTGGACATTAGATACTATTAGATAAGGTAAAAAACATTTCTTATGATTATTTTTGGATTTTTATAAAAAGGACAACCCAGAGGTCGGGTGACAACTCTTCATGTCCGACAAGTCTTTGTGACATGAACTGGAAACATAAGGGTGATAAGGGTGCATCAACATCCACTAGCCTAAATGATGTACAAATTTTTACAATTTACATTACATTAAAATGGTCTGACAAATAAATTATAAATTCATTTTTTTGAACCTTATTAGATTAGTTTTAATAGAATATTTTTGAGTTATATTTCCTTTTGGATAGAAAATAGAGTTTGTGGTAGAAATTAGTTAATGGATGGAACTCTAAATGTCATGTATTTTTTAATTATATGAATAAATTAATTATTAAAAATTAGTTAAAGGATCTCGAAACCAAAAATTTGTAATCCTAATACCTTATGTTTTGTTGAATTGATGATATTTTAAATCATCATAGTTTATGGCTTTGAGGCCTTGAATTTTATAGTTATTATTCAATTGTTTTTGATTGATTACCTCAATCGCTCCCTATAAATAATTTATTTTTTGTTCCAATTATGTGTCTATAAATTCCACAAGTGTTCTCCTATTCGAACCCCTAATTTTGTGTTGACCTTTTCATTTACCTTTCCCTTTTATTAAGACTAAATTTAATTAATCATATTTCATATGTGGATTTTTCACAAAGGTATATTCTATTTTAAACCATTTATTTTCAAATAAATATTTTAAATTTTGAGAAATAAATTTTTTTAAGGAGTGGAGAATGTAACATCCCTTGATTACACAGTACGTTATCTCTTTAATGTAATTCAATAGCTTCTGCAACACGCAACACCGAGTTCAAGTTCACCATGACTAACCAATCTAGCTGTTCAGAAAGAGGTTATGAATAGTATTGTCTACATTTTGAATACTCAATAAAATTTTAACATCCATATTATTTGTTTCTTAGACATAGTATAATAAAAAATTCAAATTTTTAGATAAAAGTATTATTTTTCAAAAAATTAACTTTTACCACCATTTAATGGAAAACAATTTTTAAATCTTATATTTGACACTATAATATATTAAATTTAAATAAATAAACTTTTTCCTTTGATTAGGGACATAAAAATTTTGTTTGGATAATTTTTTGGTGTTTTTCTGATAACATTCATATTTTGATGAATCGTGAAAGTTAATAAAATTTAATTAAAAACAAATTTTTAAATAAAAATAATTTATAGTGTTAAATTATACATATGAATGGTTTTAAAGTATAATTAGATTATATTTTTCTCATTTAAAACAAATTAGGCCATTATTAGTAATTTCACATTTAAATTGGACATAAACACATGTCAATATTATGATAGTTTTTATATTTTGAAAACCTGCTTTATGGTTTTGACAATAGAAATAAATTTTTTATTATTTAATGAAACATCAATGCTTTCAATTTGGTAAAATATAAATCATTTTTTGGACTTGTAATATCAAAATTATCTTAGTTTTAATTTCTTTTCTGAAAACATTCTATATTTGATGAATAGTTAAAACATTGCGTTATTATTTAAAACAAAATTCTTATTTAAATAATTATCTATTTTATTTAAATATATTTTATGAAGAAATAGATACATAATACCAATATACCTCCAATAAAATTCAATGAAGTCATTTTATAATAAGACTATATGTATAAAATTTTATTGAACGTCTTAACGCCATTTACCCACATTCTAGGAACATTTAAAAATTTGTATATAATGTAATTTAACAGCTTCTGTGAATTTTAATTCAAAAATATGAGAGACAGGTTTGAAAAAATAAGTAAAATTTAGTTCAATAGGATGAAAATAATTTTTGGTGAATAGTAACTTTTGAATTTTATTAACAACGGTTAGGATAAATAGGATAATTAAAGGTGAAAATGATATAATAATTAGCCTAACGCATGCCCTAATTCATTTATATAAGTGTTCTTTGACCAATATAAACCTTTGGAATAAATAATTATCCTCTTTTATCCCCTTGGATTAGATTCAGACATTTATTTTTACTTTATTTAAATAAGAGTTAAAAGTGAAATTCAAATTATATTAACTAAAACCCATTTTTATTATAGAGTAATACATAAGATAAATTTCACTATAAATATTCATTAAAATATAAAATTATTTCCGACATAATGATTTTTAATCTATAATTTTTATACATTAAATAATTAAATTTTTTGATGACATAATGTTGATATAGTAATTTCCATATTAATGAATGATTAAAATAATAGATATTATAAATATAAAAATAAATGTAAATTGAGACTTTTGATGAATTACATGAATTTTTTAGGTTAATATGACATGTTAGGGTTTATTCAATGAATTTTTATCTAAGTAATAAAATTTTTAAGACTTTCACAATATCCAAATACAAAAGAGTGTCAAAATTGACTGAAATTTGTTTTCAAAATGAATAATATATTATTAAATGATATAATATTCCAAAAAATTAAGATTTAAACAAGGGACTCATATAAGAATAGATCTGTCATTAATGAACCACTTGAGGTTCTTTTGGAATTTTATATTATGTTTAATAACGATATAACTTAAAAATACAATGAGACATGGTAAATAGTAATCTCTCAAACCAAGAGTTAAATATAAAATAAAAGGTTAATATGGTGAACTAAACACCTCTAAAACCTATTGGTTGAAAATATTTCGACCCATAACCAATTTTTCATCGAAATAAATCCATTTTTAACCATTATAAATAAAAAATGATTTTATAATAAAATAAAATTTAAAACATTCCCTAAAGTGACCCTCACCTCTCTTATAAAATGGTACTTCCCCTTCTCTCAACATCACACCATAAAATATTTTGGATCAGACAAAACCTACTAAAATACCCTCCCAAAAACCCTCCCTGAAACCAAGAGGCCTTATGTTGATCATAAATCCGTCCTATAGCGCCCCTTTTATCAAATCAAAAGGAAGCACCCGATGAAGAGGTAATTATTTCATCACCTCTTTCAAAGTTATTTTCTTCTTCCCCTTCAACTTTATTTGTTGTTTCCATAAAAAAATAATAAATAATGTACCTTATACATACAATGATGTCATTATAAATATGGTACAACCATATTCATTATTCAATACAACATATGAATGAAAAATTCACCATATGTGTGTACGTATGGCTTACAGTTTCCACGTCATGATGAACAATGTTATTCGACACATCATTATTTGGATGGGTATAATAATTAGTTTAATTGATGTAAATAATAAATATAACATGTTAATGATTTTGTACATATAATATACTATCCTATTACATATGATTTCACATTTAATAAAACGAAATTGTCGCTTGTGCGTACTTACGACTTACCGTCTACACGACGCGATGAGATTCCTCTGCAATGATCACCATTCATGAATTTTTATAAACATATATATTTATTAAGTACAAGATATATGAAATAATATTTCTATTGTAATAATTTATATATATATATAGGTAAATATATTTAGATTACTTACATCCATAGTATTCGATAAGAGAACAGAAACAATGTTCATGCATACGTACATACTATCTTCCCCATCAATGATGATTATATTTCATATATCTACCAATTATAAATATTTCTATTCTGAATATGTAAGATATATAAATCATTTTTTATATTCTGTATCTATTTAAATCATGATCTACGTGATATAATCAAGAATAACTAGTTAAAACACATACAATAAAAAATGTGATTATCACATGAAATGTTAATTTAAAATTGTAATTATTATTAAATGGGTATTATAAAGTCATAAATGAATCAAACATGTTATAATAAATATTAATAGGGTTTTTTTTAATTTAATAACATACTATGTTCATTATACAATATGTTTAATTTACCCTTAACTAAAGGAAATAACTAGGTAATGATTAATACCTCAATCTCATTATTATCCAAGGTTGTTTATGTGTATGTATTTATTGGGAAATATTTATTATATATGTCCATGTTTTATAAATGAGTTTTAAAAAGGATTATTTTGAAGATACACTTTAATTAAAACATCATTTTGAATGTTTTAAATATATATTCTTCTAAATCATTCAAATTGATGTCCGTGTTTACAAAATGGGTTTTAGGATTTATTTATATGGAGATGAATGTTATAAATTCGAATTCCTTTCAAAAGAATCAATGTGGTATGAAACACTATGATTCAAAAATTACATTTAAATTTTTTTCCATTATATATTGTTTGACTTTTTAATGTTTTTGTGAAAAATATATATTTCTCTCAAAGTATTTTACTAATCATTTTCAACAATGTCAACATCATTTTTAAATATTATTATTGATTGAGGCAGATTTATTATTAATACAATCTTGAATATTGTATTGAATGAGTTTTGATATTTTTTACTATGAATGTGCTATTTTTATACCATTCATTACTTATGGTAAAAGTATTGACATTTCATATGCTAGTTTTAATACAAATGATTATGTGATGTTCCAAAATTTTATAATGAGAAATGTATTAGATGTAGTAAGTGATAGATGGGGGCGCTATAGGTCATTGATGCATCGATATGTCTAATGAGACAAATTAGTGTCTTGGAAAAAGTCCTTGACAAAAACATTATTTATAGTCTTGGAAGGATGACTTGACTATGTGGTATGATGTCTGACATTCTGCATTTCCTCATTATGAAATTAGTTATTACATGTGATTATTCGACTAGAAGAATATCCATGTGCATGTTTATGTGGTAATGATAGATTTATTTTGTCCATATTAGGTTCACGATTTTGTCTAAAAAGGCATTTTTTTTTACTACACATGTTTCCTTAAACGTTTATAGCTTCCTCTAAATTGTTTACCCTTTCACAGCATCTGATCTCACCCCATTAATAAGTTTTATTTTCCTAGGATTCCATGAAGTGTATTATGATTTATTTGCAGGTTTAAGCTATAATATTTAATGAAATTATGAAAGGATTTTTTTTATGTTGTGTTTCAATGTGTAACGTAACGTTCATGTATGTAATCTTGTTTCTAAGACTGCTATACTGATTAGTCCTTCGGGACTTGATTCCATGTAATCATGTTGATATATTAAAATAATGTACCAGCTCTGAGATTTTGGGGTCAGGCGTTACACTATTCCACATTACATAATTTAAATACAGCACCACATTAAATATGGTGTATATAAATTTTTCATAGTCAATAATTGTTTTTAGCCCTAACTCATAAAAGGTTATCACTATTCTCGTAGAATATATTACACATCATTAATTGGGGTTACATTTTTTTACTATAATCCCAATAATAATTGGTTAGTTTATTATTTACAAAAATAATATGTCGTAATATATGAGGCTCTCAACACAAGTTCAACTAATAAGTTATTCAGATTCTGTTTTTCTTCAACCCTATACCCTATAGATTTCCTATCCCATTATAAAATATTTGATACATTAATCCTAGAAAAAATTTCCATATAAATAATTACATTAATCCTCCAAAAAAACGTTATGTATCACTATGTTGGTTGATGAACCAAAATATTAACAGATGAAATGATAAGACTTTTATAACTATGAATATGTACCATTTTATTGGAAATATTAAAAAGTCATGTGGTTTCTTGTTTTTTATTCTCAATATGGGAAATCATAATGACTAAACATTATAAAACGAAACAACCACAATATTGTGGATTCCACCAAATAGATCTATAAATAGATATTAATAGCATTGTGGGCCTCATTACATCATGAAAAAATGAACAATATACCATTCATTATATATTTGTATAAAAATTTGTGAAATAATAATTAAATAAATATATCATGGTATTTAGGCTATATTGAACATTAGAATCAGATTTCCAAAAATTCCCTTCAATGTTGTTAACAATTTGATTCACTAATATCTCATATCTAAGTGGACCAAAATCATGGTATGATCCATGAATACAAGGAATTGATGAAATCAATTTATATTTTTTGAATGGAAAACATTATTCATTGGGATTTTACATGATCCACCATATTTAGGCCACCTATACTAGTAATGAAAAAATAGTCATGTTGAAACCCGAAAACATATATTTTAGAGAAATAAATTCCCTATAGTGAGGGTATATTTATCTTCATATATGAGATTCCTATATCCATCAATATAAAAAATATAATCTAGAAAAAAAATTGATCCCACCACATCAAACTAATCAACCAATATTATAGTTATCGAATAAATTCCACCATATTTTCCCTAAAAAAACTATACAAATAAGAAATCCTATTTATTTTTATTATTATTAATGAGTTTAAAATTTTATTTTCAATTGTTGATGAATAATAATATTAATTGGATGAATTCATAAAAAGTAATATGTTTTTTAATCAACAATTGATTAGAAAATAATCCATATTTTGGATTCTCAATAACTATACAGTGTTATGAATTGGTTTTTTTATTTGAGGGAATTATCAATGGATTCTAAAATTCTATTAATTTCCTACATTTAGTCATAGAAAATGTGATAAAAGTATCTTGTATTCTTTTTCTATATCTATGTGAATCCACAATAATTTTTCCTTTACATTATAATATATCACATCCATATTTATATAATTAGATATTCCTTGGTCTGGTTGAATTACATAGATGTATAACCGTAAAAAAAGTGATCCCATTAATTTAAAAAATAGTCTAATATCAATTTAACCAAATGGGTATGTTAAGGCCATATCTTCTTTTTATTAGGTCCCTAATCCTTACTTGAGTAACATATTAGATAATTTTAGAAACACATATTAAATAAAAGACTCAATACAAAATCATATACCTTCCCATGTTTATGTATAGTTCCAATACTCGAATTCCATAATATAAATCACTATGAAAACAAGTGAAATGTATATATAAAAAAGAAAAATATATAAAATCATAAATTAAAATGAAAAACGTATAATATAATGGATTACTACCTATATATTTCTTATATTCGATTCTAACAATTCATGTTATTTCCTAGAAAGCATTCAGATATCTTATGGTCTGGTATTTGTACTATGAAACAATGGATTATCAAGGGTTCATCTCATATTCTTTATTTGAGTAGGTACTCCAAAACACTTTCCTCATAGATTTTTTTGTTCCAATATTTTTATCATTCATTTTTTGGGTCCCTCTCTATATAATGATCACTAACCATTCTCACCCACCTCACTAGATGATATGATTATTCCATTGGCCATTGGAATAGGATCTTACTTCTCACATTATTCTTAAATGTAATACCATAGTATAATCATGAGTAGATTATCCACTATATATATTTTAATGAATTTTTTCCAATGCTTTCACTGGGGCATGAATCTATCAATGGGGATACACTGGCTATTACCCTGCTTTCCTGCTTTCCATAGGCATTCATCAACTATTTCTTATTCAGGGAAATCTCCTCCTTGATCGAAATGAGTGGATGAGATGTCAATCTCTCCTTCTCTAGATTCATCCTCATAATTTTTCTCCATGTTTGGGTCTTCCTTATAGATTTTGATGTTGTTCGTGAAACTCTTCCATGATAACATATCTTTACTGATATCGATTAATTAAATTGAATTAATCAGTACATTACTAGGGGTTAAGGTAGTGAAGCAACCTTCGATCATGGGAGTAGTCACATTGGACATCACTGGCATGTCTATATGGTGACACCATGATACATCTAGGTTTTTTCCTCTTATTAGAAGGAATATTGAGGACACGGAATCCTAATGCATACCTCTTCGAGTGCGGGGAATTATATTTCATAGGCATGCCCCATATGTTTTCCTCACCTTCACATGTTTAACACAAGGTATCGATGAGTGTAACATCTATTGGGGATAGAATGGACAGATCAAAACATTGATGGAAGTGGACAATATGGTTACATCCATATGAGGGAGAACCAAGGGGTTTACTATATTGGTGGATCAAAATTTTCAATAAGGATGGATCTGAGATGGTGTGTCCCAAGGGGGAACATATCATACCGTGAAGAATGATGTGGACACCACTGATGGAGGATCAGGGAATGTATATTCCTAGAAAGTGGGACACCATGGATTACCATTGGATGGTATGGAACCTTAGGAAGGTTTTCTACGAACCCTCTGTGGACAACAGGGATCAAAACTGACATAGTTTGAATGGATGGGGAATGGGTTTGTACACGAAGGACGAACGACCCGATGACATGTTGGGGCTTACAAATGGATTGGGGCCCATCTACAAAGGGACACTCTTTGTTGGATGGTTATTTATTGTTTTGGGATTAAGCGTGGTTATATACCCAATGGAATGGCCTGATCTCACAAGGATGTGGCGGCCCGACTAGGAATTAAGATGGATGATGGATGGTTGGATGAAGTGGATGAGGGGAATGGATTGGAACTGAAGTAAAGAAGATAGTGGTATTGGGATTGAACCTCAAGATGCTTCTTACGCATCCTTGTGGTGGGGATTAAAATTATATGTAGTTTGGTGTGGTGATGTGACACCTTAGGGGAGACCTGTGGGAATGGACACATGGATGGTACCCGGATGAAGTATAACCTCCGAGTTAAGGCATGATCTTCTAGAAACACAAAGGGTCTAACGATATACAAGGATGAGATATGGATGATGGAATTAAACCATAGGGAGGTTTCATATGTTTCCCTGTGGAAGGGATTCAATGTCCATATAATTAATTATCGGGCAAGGAATTGGGGTGTACAAAAAAGACAGTGACCTTATGATATGTTGGAGCTTACACATGGTTAGAGGCCTGATAGTTGGTCTGATGCCGCTAAGGGATAGACGTAGTATGTAGGTCCCAGGAAACGAGACACCGAATTTTACTAGATTTTGAGGTTGAACCTCAGTGAGGGTTATAATGTAACATGTACAAGAAAGTGGGATCACAACTCATGTAGTTCGAATAGATTTAAAAGTGCTCCAGGTTGAACCTCAGGAAGGCTTCATATGTACCCTGTCTAGGAACGAAGGATAGAAACCTATGTAGTTTTAATAGGCTTACCATTGATTAGGGGTGACCATCATGGAGGATTCCTACATACATTGTCTAGGATATAGGGATCAAAACCGATGTATTTTGAATAGAGTTACCATTTTTTGGGGTTGAACCTCATGGAGGCTTCCAACATACACTGTCTAGAAGAGAAGGATCTAAACCCACATAGTTTGAATAGGTTTACTAGTTTTCAAGGGTGAACCTTAGAGATTCTTCCAACGTACACTATTTGGGTTACAAGGATCAAAACCCATGTAGTTAGAATAGGTTTACTAGTGTCTAGGGGTGAACCATAGGGTAACCTTCTACGTACCCTGTCTAGGAGAGAGATATAAAAACCCACGTAGTTCGAATAGGTTTTCCATTGTTTGGATTTGAACCTCATAAAGTATTCCTACATACCATATCGAGGAGATAGGGATCAAAACCAACATAGTTTGAATAGGTTTAACAGTTTTTGGGGTAGAACCTTAGGGAGGCTTCCAACGTACCCTTTCAAGGATACATTGATTAAAACCCATGTTGTTAGAATTTTGTTACCATTGTTTGGGGTTGATCGTTGTGGAGGATTCCTACAAACCCTACCTATGAGATTGGGATCAAAACCCACATAGATCAAATTGGTTTACCAGTGTTTGGGGTTGATCCTCCAAGAGGATACCTACATACCTGGTCTAGGAGACAAGGATGCAAACCCATGTAGTTCGAATTGGTATTCCATTTTTGTGATTTAACCTTATGAAGGCTTCATGCGTGCCCTGTCTAAGAGATGTGGTTCAATAACCACGTAGTTCGAAGTGGTTTACCGGTCTTCAGGGTTAATCCTCTGGGAGGCCTCCTTCGTACCCTGTCTAGGAGACATGGATCAAAACCCACTTAGTTAAAAAGCATATAGTTTAAAAATAGTGAGACCAGAAGGGAATATATTTTAATATCACACAAGATGAGGGTGATAAAATTTTATGTGGTTGGGATTGATGTATGGATGGATTGAACCTCAGGGAGGCTTCCTACACACCTTTCCTAGAAGTTGAAAATATCAATTTCAACATAGTTCACTGAGGTAGGAAATGAGGATTACCTAGAGTAGGCATCCCATGGAGGATGCTATGGGGAATGCTTACTCTAATCCCATGAGAGTGTTGCCCGATGTGAGAATTAAAAGGAAGTAAATACCTAATGATCACATCGCTAAAGGTGTTTCAATGAGGAATAGTGTGGGGATTACACATTGTTAGAGACCCATTGAAGGAAAAGGGTCTTTCATATGGTTACTGGCCCAATGAGGAAACATGGTTATGCCCTAAAATGGTGGGCGGATTGTGATAATGCTGAAAGGGAGAGGGATGGGGTATCAGTGGTTCCTATGACCGTCTCTCCCCTGGCCATTGTGCATGGAACAATAGAGGATGAAGATGGATGTTAGGTCTGGAAAGAATGGCTATGATCATACACGAATATGGTTATCCTCTCATGCAGATAGATGTATTTCCATGCAAGGAGGATGTCATTTCATGTGAGGATTATCTCACTCTCGTGGAAACTAGTGTGAGTGAAAAATTTCTAAGGCGGGGAACCCCGTGTATATTTCATGGGGTGAGGATATAGTTAAATTCCATTTTATAGGGACAATGGTTCTTGGAATTTTAACTTCATACAACTCAAACGATGATGTTTCACTCCCAACCATTAGGACATACATAACTGGCACACCTTAAACATTGGTGAAGGGAATGCAAAGATAATGCTATGTGGTGACGGGGTTGGGGAGGGATCTATTATGTGACTCGCATTACAGTAGATATGAGATGAATTAATATTAATTATAGATCCTACATGGAGAAGCATGAAGATATGAAAATCAATATTAAGAACCACCCAAGGTATAATGAAATCATATCGTAGAAACCTAGAGGGTCATATAGAGGAAGAGTTTGTTAAGAAAAGGTGCTCACGGGAATAGACCTTGCAAAGCTCTAATTCTCCAAAAAGTAGATAGATTCTTCAAAGGGGTATGATTCGTGAATTGGAGTTGTTATTCCCAGACATTTAGTTGATATTCTTATAAAGGGTACTTCACAATGTTCGATTTCTTTTGCGGAGTAGGACTTCATGGAGAATGGGTAGCTTGTAATGTGTGGTATTTTTATGCAATTTACTTCATGATGAATAGTGATACCAATATATAATGGGATCCACATGTTCTAGGAAGGTACATCACAAAGCCTGAGTGCTTAGTGAATACCCCAAATCCCATACAGATCTTTATCCCTTGTGATTTCCTATGGGATTCTTGAAGGGAATCCCTGCTTGAAGTGGGGTTGCATATGTGCTAAGAGAATGGTATTTTGAAATGTGAAAATACCATGAAGATCTAATTTTATCAATGTTTCATAGTGAATAATTTTCTATATGATTTGAGATATGAGAAGTATAATGGTCATGGTTTTCACCCTTTGGGTCCTGGGGAAGAATGGTATTTATAGAGGAAAGGTGGCATGAAGCTCTAACAGTATGTTGAGATGCTTCATTCTCTTTTCCATTAGATGAGGATTAGGTCAAGTTCTCCATAAAAATTGATTTGAATACCATCCCCTTTAGGTAATAGAGGCTACCATAATTCCCTAGGTGGAACTCACAAAGGCTTCTATCAATTTCCAAGGAATCGAAGAGGTGATCATGTTCCCTCTGTGACATGAAGCCTTCCATCAATTTCATGATATCAATATAGTCTACCTCCTTTTTCATCTACATAAATCACATATCATGGAACAACATGGCACCAACAGTGTTGATGAGAGTCTTCATGATGGTTCTTGGTGAAGCAGTCCCTTTTGGCAGTGGTGCACTTTTTGTATATTTTTCCAATGCATTCATTTTGGGGCCAACAAATTCTCCCCTCCTTAGAAGTTGAGAGAAGTATATAATATGGGTAAAATAATGAGATTATATAACCAAAATATTTTGGCTATTTGAAAATCAAAACCAAGATGTAGGGTTTCAATGCGAAAAAGTAATGTGTGGGTTGATAATTCCATGAAGCTCACTGCATCCATGGACTCCGCGAAGATTAGAGCTCATCGTCTATAAAAAGGGGAGGATGAACCCTCTTTTTTCATCACATATTTGGTCATATTTAAACTTAAACTCTTGATTTGTGATGTTTTTCATGCTCTGTGACCGCTCTTCCCAAATCAATCAGTCGATGCTCTGCAATGAACAATGAGTCTTCAAACACTATGGTCTAATTCGCTGCAAGTTGTATCTGTGAGAATTGGGGTGGATCTCTGTAACCGGGATATACGATCAAGCACTATGATCAATCTTTATGATCCATAAAAAATATTTTATAAATCCTTAAGATGGAATGTATTATCACTATGCTTCTTGGGGTTTCCATATAGAGGCTTCTTGGAGGAAAAAATAGACTATAGAATGGGTATTGGTGAACTTGTGTGGAGCCATTCAGACCATGAATACCTAGAGGTGCTGTTGTTATAAATCTAGATGAACTAACCTCTATGAAAAAGCCTTCATCTATATGAATTTGGTTTGAAGGATGAGGTTGTCATTCCTGAATCAAGCAGGGATGATCCAACCTATTTGTTCATGGGTACGCCATTCTATCTCTAGTGGTTTAGGGAGGCCGATAGTCATACATGGGATGATCACACACCTTTCATGGATGACTTCATGTACAATCAAGTTTACAATGTTGATGTGAAGGCGTTACAACCAGATGTGGCTCCTCCACAGTACCACACCATTCTCAATGTGGCATTCGGGATCCCAGAGAAGTTGTGGAACGAATATTGGGACATTCACTAGGGCACCAATTTTACGGATGACTGGGAATGGGCTTACTGGGTTTGTGCCATGTATATGGGTTTGTGGCAGAGCTGAGGTGAGTGGGTCTATATGAGGTGGCATGGGCCTCCTCATTCCATATCTACCCACCGAAGAACCTGATGCGAGAGTAGTTGATAAGGTTGTCATCAAGTACTAACAACTTTCATCTTCACTATGGGGAGGTTGGCATTTTCCTCACGGACCATCACAAGATCTAATGGATTCCAATATTTTTGGTGATGTATGCTGAATTACCCCCTGCTGAGAGTAGATTTAAGGACCTACAGAAGATTCTGAGACTTTCAATGGTGTAGATAGACCTAGTGTTGGGTGTGGAAAAGAAATCGGTATAGGACATCCACTTCATGTAGTGGTTTAGGAAGTTCCTGAATTTCTCATTAGATTGGATGTATCCAATGAGGCCACTTAATTTACTGAAGGGTCCCATCACAACAAAGACCATTCACACTGGTTTCTCATGAAGGACATCCAGTGTAAGCCATGGTGGTTGAGTTTCAACATCGAGCAGCAACCAACGGTTAGGTTGGCCACATTCATCTTGGAACTCATCTGTGGATGGATGTTGCCAGTGAGAGATATGAACATGGGTGTATAGATGAGTACATTCATCATGGCTTCTGTGTTGGTGATTGGGGGACATATCAATCTGGGGGGTCCCAGTTATGTCTAGGATGTACAATGTAATTTGGCATATTAGCGATGGGAAGAAGGCACATATAGTGTATGGACCAAACAATATTATTGTGTGGGTGGATAGTAGCACATAGGGGTAATTATGAATATGTGAACAACACTTCTACTCAAGGTCCAAACTTCCAACCATCTATTCTAAATGCAGTGGGTGTTTCCAACCAAGCTCACCCTGCTGATGATGTTGAACCGCATCTGGAGTGTATATGAATTCAACTTATATCCCTTATCATTTTCAATAGTTTTGTTCAACGATGATGGACACATAACTGAGGAACTTTAGTCCTATTTCTTGGCCTTTTGAGATGAAATCCTGGTGGCGCGGGTTGACCGCAAGCCTATCTGCGAGCCGTACACCCTGCACCGCTTTGCGAGGAAGGTCAGGTGCATGTAAAACTTGACCCTATGCATCTACAAGGGACTATTCCATGAGGAACATTCACATGTGATGAGGAAAATATGGCTCATATTGACAAGAGATAAAGGGAAGATGTGGAAAGAGCTATCTCCTCCAACAGTTGTCTATGGGCTAGTGAAAGAGTATGCCAATAGTTGGGAGGAATCCTACCCATGAGAGATGTTAATGAAGAAGAAAATCCATCCTAGTGATGGGGTACCTTTTAAACATCAATGATGGGGCTGGAAAGTGGCATGAATATCCAATGTTGACAGGATTGTAGTAGTTGTGAGGCCAACACTAATCGAGAGGCCAGAGATAATGGCAGATTCGATAGTCCTAGTGGAGAAAAACCATCCACAAGGGAGGTTACTTAGGGGGTTATAAAGGATACCCACTCCTGCACCATGGGAACAACTATTCCATATAGATATACTAGAAGACCTTGCTTTCCTGCAGGATTAAGAGATCAAAGATGTTTAACAAAAATTCCTCAATCCTTCCCATATAAGTAACCAACTCAGAAACCTTGAGATGGATAAGTCGATGATCGGTCATGCCTATGTTGGATTTTTCGTATCTCAAGCAGAAGTGGGTTAATAAATCAATGAGTTAGAGGACATCAAGCACTCTCGGTGTACTTCGCATCCAATGACAGATCGGGTGAAAGTGCAGCTCAATCAAATAGATCCTATGTATAAATCTGTCATTGAATTGAGTGAGGGATTCCCCCTACTAGAGGAATCATATGTTTACTCATTGGGGGATGTTTCTTTCATATGTAGTCTCTTTGAGGAAGGTGAGTTTGTGATCTCGGAGCTGGTAGAGTTCACGGAGGCTTTTGAGGTAAACCCTAAACCATTTCCATGTGATCCTCATTCAGGTCACCTATGCCTTCTCAACATATATTTGATATATACAAGACATCCTCAAATGAAGAACCTCCTCCTTCAGAATATTTGATGCTTCTATGGGATATTAAACCATGGAGACAATGATTACCACATCTAGCTGGCCTACGACACCCAAGGTTCTTCGCATGGAGGCTTCAAATTTCCCAACTATATATGGGGGTCACACCTTGTGATTCCAATGGAAAAAACATATGGGTGATACTATTTATTTTGTCTTTTTATGTCATCATAACAGAATATGTATCTATTTCCCATTGAACCATGCCAATGGAGTATATATATTCTCAAATGTACAATTCTTCAAATGGTGTGGGTCACATTGGAAAGGATGGTCAGGGCCACTAACACTTCCTTTCTCAGCAGAACACATGCATTAGTCGAAGTGGAATCCCATACTGATCAAATCTCAGCACTACTGATTACATTAGGGTCATGAATAAGGTGGAACCTAGTATAATTGTGGTAGAATCAGATGAGGGGAACAATCAGATGACATAAGACCTGACCTACCCGACAGGACACTACAAGAAGATACTGATGTCATATTTATAGAGGCATTGCCAGCATGGGAACCTGCTAACCCTAAGGAGTGTTACAAGAAAACTTATGATGAAGATAGAAAGTTTATATCTATCTAGTAATGGAAATTGATCAAGCGGTTCATCGGGGATTTCACATAATCACTATGGGTAAGCCAAATGATGAGGTCTATTTCCCCGCTATGTGAACTATGCATTAGAGGAGTGGATGGATGACTCCCTCATATTCCCATATGAGGATATATGGAATAGATATTTCAAGTACACGACCATGGCCTTCTTGTTAGGTGGCAGTTAAGGAATTCTTTCAACATCAACAGACTCCATGAGGCTGAGCATGATATATAATTTCTAAGGCTGTAGGAGGATGAGCAGTCCATTTTCCTCGATGCACAATTAGGAATCATATCATGACTGAAGGATGAGCTGGTAGAGGTTGAGGAATAGATGAGGTGGGCATCTAATGATATGTCTATCATTTGAGCTGACAAGGATCGAGCCTAGATCAAGGCTGATGAACTATAATCCATTTCCATCAAGGAAGATAAAGAGCACGACAGGTGAAAACAAGTCCTGGATGATATGAGACAGAGAGTATCAGAGCTGGGATACTCCATTGAAGAAGTCGGCCCATCCATGGGATAGGCCCATCCCTAGGCTTTGTAATCTGTGTGAACTCATAAATTTACTTTCATGATTTTCATGTTTATGTTGGTTGTGTGCATGAGTTCTGTTATCTGTTTTGGATTTTTTCATTTCCATCACATCTGTGGATTATAAAAAGATCAGTCCCTATGCTCACGTGAATTGTGCTCGATTTGAGAAATAAGGGATGACCACATCATTATTTTAATTTAATATGAGAGTTCCAACCCATCTCTTGAAATATGGTGTCTGAACAACCAATACAGGTTTCTAGGAATAAATAGAGAGACCTGACAGGAAAATGAAGTTCTAAAAACATATGAATTAATCATTTCCCAATGTGATCTACTGCATGAGCAGGGTAAATCCAGGGGCATTAGAATCAATATGAATAGAGGGGAGTGTAAAGTGTGAATCACGATACCAAAAACAAGGAACACTATAGAGAAGGCATGAAAATGATGGATAAATGATTATCATGTTAAACACATTGTATCGTTGTTATGTTAACCTGGAATGATTACAAAAACTGAGGGCCAACTGCTCAATAGGTTTGAAACATGGGGACTTACTAGATATTGATGGAGTTGGTGGCCTAGAACCAACTAATTTGTACTTTATTAATTAATAAAAGCCTTATCACATCTTGATTGTTCTTCTGTGTGACAATGTATGTGACAATGTCCTAAGGACAACTGTTGCATTAAAGGGTCATAGCGGATCCCTGTTATGATGAGAACCTGGAAGTTCCATAACACTGTTCTTGAATAAATGTTTTATAGCCGGATGATTTTATTTGAGGGACAAAAATAATACAGGTCAATAGGGGTGAGGACTCATAAAACATTGAGGAACCTTCTCATGGTGTGCTCCCTTGGTAATATCCAGGAGGATATTATGATAACGAGACCCACCAGTAGGAAATCCACATTTCATAGTGTCATTGGATGTTCCTATCTGCGGACGCGGCATTTGGTCCTTAGACTTTAAGATTATTATTAATGGGTATTACAACTCACACACTTAGATGTATTGACTAAAATTCTGACGACACACTGTTCGCAACAAGGTAGGATAGGTTGGGTGCGTCACGATTAATACTGTATTAATAGATTATGCGAGAAAGGATTTGTCCCTTCTATTCCATAATGGAAGTAGATATCTCAAGCCCTTTGATGGAATTGATATAGCTTAAATAAAACCATGGCCAAGGTAAGGTATGGGCGAGTTCAATTCAGGGAAGTCAAAGAATGAATAATCGAGCACATGGGTTGATGGAACTGACATGAAACCCGCTTGATTATAGATATCGAGACAAAGGGATTTTATTACACGGTAAGCGTTCGTATGAGGTGGAACGTCATTGCGGTGGTAACTTCTTTCTCTATGGGTTCCTTGGCATGTTTCAAGATGCTAACCTTGGACTTTATGCAGGCTCTGCCTAATGCCACTAAGAAAAAATCCTAGAGGGTCACACACTATGTGCGTCCACGTATCTCAGTTCAATATTAATTTAACAAGTTAAATAAAGATTATTCCCGACTGTGGATTAATAATTATTTAAGGATTCCTGAACTCATTTATTTAGACACTAGTTATTTGAAAGAATATATTGTGGATGAAATAATATTTATTAGCGAGTGATGCAGTTATATTTATTTAAGAAATAAAAATCCATTACTCGAGGTCTAATAAATATGGTGGAGAAAATGGAATATAAAAGTACACACCATGTATATTAAATATACACGCCATGTAGTTTTATGGAAAACAAGTACACACTGTTTATTAATTATTACACGCTGTGTAGTTTTCCAGTTGGGATTTTGAGGATATAATATTGTTTTATTAAATGATATTTATTGTAATCAGCGTGGGTGAATCTCAAGGAATTTATAATTCGACTTGGGGGTTTTCAATAAGAGTTAATGAAATAAATAAAACGCGTAACACATTTATTTATTTTTATAACTCTATTAACCTCAAACCCAATTATAAATATCCTCACAACCCCAACACTTTGAAGAGCCATTGTTATTGACAACGGATTTGGAAATAATCTCAAGAAAAGAGAGAATTCCCTTTCCACCAAAAACGCCCTCAAGTTACGAGAGCGAGATCATCCACCGGATCAAGGTGGTTGAAGGCAGACATCGCAAGCGAAGGTTCTTCCATGAAAGCACCCGGAGATACCTTTGGTGACGTCCTGAGATATGTGGCACACGTGTGGATCACCGCTAGAGGAATCCTACACATGGATTCTACGACGCAACTATGGATCACTGAATCGTGACTGGACACATCAACAAAGAAAGAATTCCAGCAGAGGTAATTCTTGTCAATTAAGTAATAATTATAATCAACATAAGATGATCCTATCTCAATGGTTCCAGGACTATTCTTTTCTTTTTCGTTCTTCATTCTATTCTGCAGATTCGGCATTTTATATCGTGACGTATCTCAGATTGAACGTTGTTTAACACTAAAATTAAATTTGGTCTATCCCAACAATGCGCTTCCACTGCGCCTGGAACCTACAAGTGGTATCAGAGCGAGGTTATATAATTGATTATAATTATATAGTATTTATTTGATGTTTTATGCATTGAATAATTTATTTTTTTCTATTCAAGTTTAATCGTTCTGGAAATATGAATCTTGATATTTGTTCCTCCTCCCTCGTTTCTTGTTCACCTCAAAGAAATGAATTTTTCTTTTAATTTTGATTAAAATAAAATAGAGGAAATCATCCAGAGAAGCCAAACAATTCTGGTCGTACAACACCAGAATACACGGCGTGTATTCGAAAGTACACACTGTGTAGTCTAGGTTCAATGAATTTACTGATCCACCAAATCAGGCTATGAATTGGAGTATACCTATTTCATTTATGACATCATTTCATGACCAGGAACAAGTGGCACACAGTTTTCTGATTACACGTCGTGTGGTCCAAATTAACACGGCGTGTAGTCCCTTCGGGTTATGGTTGGACCCTGTACCTCATACATGGATTTTCCGGCTAGAAACCGTGTAACACAGAAACTACACGGCGTGTGTCCCACTGTACACGTCGTGTATTCCAAAATATTCTAAATTACATTAACATGTTATGTCCCCTGGCGTGTACTTCGGATGGACAGTGAAGAAAAGTACACACCGTGTAGTCGGAACTACGGGCCGTGTACCCACCCAAATTATGAAGATTTATTAAAACTTATTATTATATTATACAAACCATTGAGATGTGTACCATGGTGCAGGTGTAAAGCTGAGACACAACACGTGAAAAATGTTTTATATATATGTGTTTAATTTAATATCTGTGTAATGGACGGGAATTCAACAGGTTGCCTCCAAGGTACAACTTACGTACAAGGACAATTTTAAATGAACTTATTTTTTTAAAATTATGATGGATGAGAATCTCAAGGAGGTTCATAAATGGGTTTAAGATAAAAGGATTGATTAATTAATGATTATTAATTGATTCGAGCGTGATTTATCTTAAACAAGAACGATTAAATAATTGAATGCCAGTTTTATTTATGCGTAAATATCGCTACATGTATGGATTATCATGAGCTAGACCGAGACCTTTGTATGTGAATGGTTTCTTTTAAATTAATTATTTAAATTAAATTTGTTGGCCTGCGAGACATATCCTCATTAATATGTAGGGCATGCGCGCCCAAAGATTCTGTTATGTAAAACCCCCTTTTTACTCATCACCTACGTGTGAGAATAATGCATATGTAATGGATGGAGCTCCTAATCTAGTGGAGGCGACTCAAGTCAGGAGCCAAGGTGAAACCAATCCAAGGAGATACAAATGTGGACATGTGGAAGGCTGTAAACACAAACCCACAAGGTTCGAGGTGTTTTCCACTAGGTCTTGTGTTAGTTTTTCAACTACTAGATAAATTAACTAATTCAAAAAGCTCATGATCATACCATTTATTTTATTTCGGTCAGTTTCATAGTTTATTTATTGTGGGTGTGTTGTCACGATCACACAATTAATGAATTAAACAAGCATGCAAGATAGAACTAAAATAAAACCGGCTTATACGTAAATATTATCTTAGACATGGTTAATCACTTAAGTATATCACACTTCATATTAATAAGCATCTAATCAAAGATAATAAAATAGAAATTTATGTATAAGGATAAAATCTCTAAAAAGAAATATTAAGTCGGTATATCCTTCCATAATCTTGGTTAGAATCGAACCATAATTCAAAGTTCATGACCGACCCTAGTTGGGGTACTTTCAATTATCGGGGAATTATAATTCATGTTTTTAGGTTAACATGACTTGGTTCACATCAAGGGTTGACTACAACAGCCTGACTTGGTGTGACCAAGAGGCAAAGGTTGACAAAATCGAAAATAAAAGGATTTCATGATTGGGGAGTCCACTCAGCGGATCAAGGAGCAATGAGTTAATGTGGTTGGCATTTGGAATACCTAGCTAAAACCCTTCAAGTTTTTTGACCAACCCTAGTTGGGGTAATGCGAAGGGTAATATGGATCCTTTCTATAAGAATATTCAGGCAATAGAATATTCCAAAGTCAATGGTGAGGGCTATTGGATTTTGATAAAATAGTGGGAGACTAATAAATATTAATTTATTTATTTGTCTCAATTTTTTAACAACGTACCAAACCTTTTCTCATCTTATTTTGTAGAAAAGGAAATAAAATGACTTCAACCATATCATAGGGGACCATACTCAAGAAAGAAAGCCCTCTCACCAGCACCAATTTCCAATAGTGGCAGAGGCGTTTACGCGTTATCCTTCGCCACAAAAGAAAATTGTATGTGCTGGAAGAGCCTATTCCAGTTGCGCCTACGAAATAGGCTAGTGATGAGGAATTATCTCTCTATATGAAACACATGGATGATTCCACAGATTTCTAGTGTTTCATGCTATCAGCCATGTCCAATGAGCTCTTGAAGAAACATTAAAACATGGACGCGTATAGCATGATGTTTCAACCTAAGGATCTCTACCAAGAGAAGTCGAGAAAAGAGAGGTATGAGATCTCCAATGCTTTGTTTACAACTATGCTTGGAGAGTATATGCCATCTAGGCCTCATGTAGTCAAGATTATTGGCTACATTGAACGCCTGGACATCTTAGGGATTAAATTCTTGGATGAGTTGTGTACATATCTTATCCTATCATCACTATCCAAGACCTTCTCTAGCTTCATTGTCAATTATAACATGAGCTTCAATGAAAAGAGTCTATCAGAACTTCTATCCTTGATTCTCTAGGTAGATAAAGACATGGGGCGTGAAAAAACTGTGGTCCTTATGGTGAACAAGAAAATGAAGGACAAGGCAAAGGGGCCAAGGACATATAAACAGTCTAAAGCCCCCGAGCACCATCCCTCCAATAAGGGGATGATCCAGAGGCAGGGCACAGAACGAGAGGCGGTATGTTTTGCCTGTGGAATGTAGGGCCACCAGAAGAGGAAATACACCCAGAAGCATGGGAACTCTAAAGGTGAATTCTTTATCGAGTAAAATTTTATTATTTCTACACATTTGGTATTAGATACATCTTGTGGGGCTCACATATGTATTCAAAGGTAAAAACAAAGTAGATTTAGAAAGATTTCTAGAGGATATGTGGATCTTCGAGCTGCCAATGGTGCAAGGATGGCTACGTTGGCTATTGGCGACTACCATCTCTCATTACCGACTGCCATGATTTTGGTTTTACATAACTGTTATTATGTGCCTAGTGTTACCATAAACATAATTTCAATATCTTGTTTGGATATGAATGGATTTATTTTCATGTTTGGAAATAAGGGTTGTCTCTTTTGTAAGAACAACGTATGTTATGGTATGGCACATTTAAATAATGGTTTGTATGTATTAAATTACGAAAACCTAGTGTTGGAAATCGATAACGAAACAAACCCACATGACTCATACATCACCCAATTGTGGCATCACCGTCTCGGTCATATAAATGAGAAGCGCTTGACAAAACTCCTCCAAGATGGCTATTTAGACTCTACTTAGCTAAAACCACTTGATAGATGTAACGCTTGTTTACAAGGTAACATGACCATACCTCTATTCAGTGGACAGGGTGAAAGGGCCACAGAGATTCTAGGATTGTTACACACGGATGTATGGGGACCATTTCTAGTAGAAGCTAAAGGGGAATATTCTTACTTCATTACTTTTACTGGTGATTTGAGTATATGTGGATTTATCTACTTAATGATGTATAATTCGGAAGCCTTAGAGAAATATAATGACATCAAGAATGAAGTAGAGAATCAGCTTGGTAAGAAGATAAAGAAGTTTCGATCGGATCTATATGGATAATATCTGAACCAAGAGTTCATCGATCATCTACGAGAGTCTGGGATTCTATCTCAGCTCACTCCTCCTTATACACCATAGTGGAATGGTGTTACTGAAAGGAGGAACTGCACCTTGTTGGACATGGTGAGGTCGATGATGAGTGATGCGGATCTTCCATTATCCTTTTGGGGATATGCATTACAAACTGCAGAATACACATTAAACTTAGTAAGACTAAGGTGGAAAATGGAATTCCCTCCGAGTTATGGAATGAAAAGAAACCCATTTTGTCGCATACACGTGCATGGGGATGTGAGACATTTGTTAAGGCCTTCTCAGGCAACAAACTAGAACCCCAAGGCATGATGTGTATCTTTATAGGATATCCTAATGAAATGAAAGGATATTAACTATATAACCCTCAAGAAAAGAAAGTGAATGTCACTATACAATCCATCTTTCTTGAGAGGGAGAACATCCTAAAAAATGAAAATGGTAGAAAGATTGACTTCGATGAAGTTAATGCTCATGATACACAAGAGTTGGTACGGGAACAAGTTCCATAGGTCCCCATGGAAGAGGTTCCAGAAATAGAAGTACTATGTAGGAGCTCAAGAGAGGAATGGGAACCGGAGAGATTTGGTTTCCTAGTCACCGAGGATGGTGAATCATTGTTGTTGGACAATGATGAACCTCTCTCCTACAAGGATGAAGTAAAAAGATCAGAATATTCAATATTTCTAGATGCTATGAATTTTGAGATGGATTCCATGTATCAAAACCATGTTTGGATTTTGGTCGATGAGCCAGTTGATGTAAAGATTGTTGGATGAAAATGGGTGTTCAAGAGAAAGCTGGACATGGAAGGTCATGTTAGCACCTATAAAGCAAAGCTAGTGGCTAAAGGATTCAGATAGCAAATTGGAATGACTGTGATGAAACCTTCTCGCCCGTTTCCATGTTTAAATCCATAAGAATCATACTTTCCATAACAACTTACCATGACTATGAGATTTGGAAAATGGATTTCAAAACAGAATTCCATAATAGGATCCTTTAGGAAGATGTCTATATGACACAACCAGAAGGGTTTGTGACACCGGGTGAAGACAAACGGGTTTTGAAGTTGTAGAAATCCATTTATGGATTAATGCAAGCACCCGGGTCATGGAACATACGATTTGATGAAGCCATAAAGGAATTTGGTTTCATTAAGAACAAATGTGATCCATGTGTTTATCAGCAGTATAATGGGAATGAGGTCGTTATCCTAGTAGTATATGTTGATGACATATTGCTTATTGGAAATGACATACTAGGCTTACAGTCAGTTAAGTACTGGTTGAACAAGTGTTTCTCCATGAAGTACTTGGGAGAAGCAGCCTACATTTTAAGGATAAAGATCATTCGTGATAGATCCAAGAAGCTACTTGAACTAAGTCAGGGTATATACATTGACCAGATACTAAAAAGATTTAGTATGGAACAATCCAAGAGGGGATTGGTTCTAGTGTCACATGGCTTAAATATTTCTAAGAAAATGTGTCCTCATACACAATAAGAGAAAGATAGGATGTGTAAGATACCATATGCTTCGGCTATAGGATCTATAATGTATGCCATGTTATGTACCGAGCTTGATGTTGCCTATGCACCGAGCATGGTAGGTAGATATCAAGCATATCCAGGAGAACAACATTGTTCTGTTGTTAATACTATCCTTATGTATTTGAGAAGAACTAAGGATATGTTCCTGGTATATGGAGGAAACGATGAGCTTGTCATCAGAGGATATGCTGATGCTTGTTTTCAGACAAATCATAATTATCTGAAGTCACAATCTGGATATGTTTTCTATCTCAATGGAGGAGCTGTGAGCTGGGAGAGTTCAAAGCAGCCAGTTGTCGCTGATTCTATAGTGGAGTCCGAGTATATAGCGGCTTTTGATGCATCCAAGGAAGATGTCTGGATTTGGAAATTTTTCTAGGAGCATGATGTGGTTCCTATCAGTAAAGATACCATTACATTATTTTTTGATAATACTGCAGTAGTGGATCTTGCAAAAGAACCAAGGTCACATCAACGGACAAAGCACATACACCAGAAGTATCACCTATTGATGGATTTATATCAGAGGGGTGAAGTTTCAGGGAGAAGAGTGTCCAAGGATGAAAACGTGGTGGACCCCATGACTAAAGGCATATCTCTGCAGAATCATGAATATCATGTGAGAGCTAGCGGGTTAAAGGTTGTTAGCAGTTGTCTCTAGTCCAAGTTGGAGTCTGTTGGAGTTGGTGGCCTAGAACCAACTACTTTATACTTTATTCATTAATAAAATCCTTCTCACATATTGATTGTTCTTCTGCGTGATAATGTATGTGATAATATCATAAGGATAGATGTTGCATTAAAGGTTCAGAGTGGATCCCTACATTGCTGAGAACCCGAAAGTGCCATAACACTGTTCTTGAATAAATGTTCTGTATCCGGATGATATTATTTGAGGGACACAAAGAATAAAGATCATTAGGGGTGAGGACTCATAACACATTGAGGAACCTTCTCATGGAGTGCGCCCTTGGTAATATCTAGGAGGATATTATGAGAACGAGACCCGCTAGTAGGAAATCCACATTTCATAGTGTCATTAGATGTTCCTATCTGCGAACACGTGTTTTGGTCCTTAGTCATTAAGATTATTATTAATGGGTATTATAACTCGCGCACTTAGATGTATTGACGAAAACTGTGATGACACACTATTCGCAGCGAGGTAGGATACATTGGGTACATCACAAGTAATACTGCATTAATAGATAATGCAGGAAAGGATTTGTCCCATATGTTCCATAGTGAAAGTAGATATCTCAGGCCCTTTTACAGAATTGATATAGACTAAATAAATCCATGACCATGGTTAGGAATGGGAACGTTCAATTCTAGGAAGTAAAAAAATGAATAATCGAGCACATGGTTTGATGGCACTGGCATGCAACCCGCTTGATTAGAGATATCGAGACAAAGGGATTGAATAACATGTGTTGCAGTGTTAACTTCATTCTCTATGGGTGCCTTGGCATTTTCCTAGACCATAACCTTGGACGTTAGGCAGGCTCTGTGGTTTAATAATTTTTTAAGGATGCCTGGTCACATTTATTTCGACACTAGTTATTCGTGAGAATATCTTGTGGACGAAATAATATTTATTATAAAGTTATGTAGTTATATTTTTTTAAGAAATAAGTAGCCATTACTCAAGGTCTAATAAATATGGTGGAGAAAAATTGAAAATAAAAGTACACATCGTGTATATTAAATATACATGCTGTGTAGTTTTATGGAAAACAAGTACACGCCATGTATTAATTATTACACACCTTATAGTTTTTTCAGTTGGGATTTTTAGGATATAATATTGTTTTATTAAATGATATTTATTATAATCAGCGTGGGTGCATGTCAAGGAATTAATAATTCCACATGGGGGTTTTCAATAAGAGTTAATGAGATAAATAAAACGTGTAACACGTTTATTTATTGTCATAACTCTATTAACCTCAAACCGGATTATAAATATCCTCACAACCCCAACACTTTGAAGAGCCATTGTTGTGAACAACGGGTTTGGAAATACTCTCAAGCCAGTGGACAATTCCCTTTCCACCATGAATTCCCTCATGTTACGAGAGTGAGATCCTCCACAGGATCAAGGCCATTGAAGGAGACATCACAAGTGAAGGGTCTTTTGCGCTAGCACCTGGAGATCCCTTCGGTGATGTCCAGAGATACGTGGCACACGTGTGGATCACCGCTAGAGGAATACTACACATTGATACTACAACACAACAACAAATCACCGAATCGTGACTGGACACATCAACGAATAAATAATTACAGCAAGGTAATGCTTGTGAATTAATTAATTATTATAACCAATATATGATGATCTTATCTCAATGGTTCTGGGACTCTTCTTTTCTTTTTCATTCTTCGTTCTATTCCGAAGATCATGTGTTTTATTTCGTGATGGATCTCGGATAGAATGTTGTTTAACGCTAAAATTAATGTTGGGCAATCCCACCAACGCACTTTCGCTGCACCCAGAACCTACAGATATGTCATCGAAGGTCTCCCAAAAAGTTTTCCCATGGATGTAAGTAAGCCATTGGCCAAGCATTCATACTATTATGGGGTTCTTTTGGATGTGGAAGAGGATGTGGAACAAAATATTGGGATCTCAAAGTGTGGAGGGTAGAGTGATAGGTTGTTTTAAAGGATTCCAACACTCATGAAATTGCGCCACCATGATGAAAATGCATTAGGTAAGTACATCAGAATGATCAGGGATCATACTCATTTCTTAAAAGGATCCCCCTTGTGAGAACCTAGAGTGGCATGAATTTTTACAAAATGAAAATTGGGAGGATAGAAATGTAGTTTAACATCTTATGATAAGGATAGGGTGACCCATTATGGAAATATGTTGTGTGGTACATATCCTAATGCGAATGATGACAGTAAGTGTCCAGACCACTGTAACACCCGAGACTTTTATGTTATATAAATCATCAAAGGAATCTTTTATCTACAAAACACTTGCTTGCCTTTCTTTACACGAAATCGCGACCTTCCTCGATAGCTTGTGTCGTACGCAATACCGAGTTTCACTAAACAACGATAAGCTATTAAAATATTATTAAAAGTAGCCGTTATGAATAGTAATAACAACTTTTTGAAATTTTATAAATTCTTTTTTCAAAATGGACTTCATTTTTGGATTCAGAATATCGAAAATAGCCTAGGGTGAATTTTTGATATTTTTCTGAAAACTTTCAATTTTTGATAAATAGTGAAACCACTAAGTGGTAGTTAAAAAACTGAATTTTTCATAAAACTTAATTTCACCACTTCTGTGAGTGGAATTTCAAAAATCCGAGAGACACGGTTGATGTCAGTAAGTAAAATGTGGTTCAATGAGATGAAAATATTTTTTTTGGTGAATAGTAACTTTTTACTTTTTTTTACCACGGTTAAAAGTAAATAGGGTAATTAAGGGTAAAGATGATATTATTATTACCATAATACATGTCCTAATTCTATTGGATAAGTTTAATTCAACCAAAAACAAACTTAGGAATAAAATATGACCATTTAGGCCCACTTGGATTAGATTAGGACATTTATTATTAATTTATTTAAAGAAGGGTTAAAATAGTTAAAATCAAAGTTTAATAAGTAAATAATTTTTAATAGAAGGTTATAGATAAGATAAATTAATCTATAAATATTAATTAGAAAGATAAAACTATTTCCTACATAATTATATTTTATTTGTAATTTTTAGACATTAAATAATTTAATTTATTTATGACACAATGATGATGCAGTAATTATTTTATTAATGAAATATTGACATAATAGATGTTATAAACACAAAAATAAATGTAATTTTAGGCTTTTTATGAATTCCACTAATTTTATAGGTTAATATGACATTTTATTTTGGATTTAATTAACTTGGTTCGAACTAATAATTCTTTTATTATTTTCACAAAAATCAATTACTAAATAGTGTCAAAATTGTCATAAAATAGTTTTTAAAACAAATATTATATTAGTAATTGTTATTTTATTCCTAAAAATCTATGGTTCGGAAACATGACATAGATAAGGTTATATATATTAATAATAAACAAATTGGGGTTCGTTTGGCTGCTTATAGTATGTTTATTAACCTTATAGTATAAGAACACAAGAAGACATGGTAAAAGTAAACTTATTTAACTTAATGTTAAATCTAAATGATACGGTTAAAATAGGAACCTAAACTTGTATAAATTCTATTGGATGAAAGGATATCGACAAATCCCCACCTTAGCTTCGAAATATATCAATTTGGAGCTATTTAAAACCAATCTTGACTTTATAATAAAATAATACTTTTAGTTTTCCCAAAGGTGCCCCTCTCCTCCCTTATAAAAGGGCACCTCCTCCCCCTCTTCCTCACACCACATTGAGCCTTCAAGCTCGGCCAACCCCTGCCCATTCCTCCTCTCCACTTCCTTAGAGACATCCTAGAGGTTCTGGTCTTCTTCAAAGACAAATTTTAGTTCCCTAAAAGGTGGTCTCAAAGAAGCACTTCAAAGAAGAGGTAATGTCCGTTACTGATTCTATCATCTTTATTTCTTCGTCCACTTCTTCTTCTTTAGTTGTTTCATTATGATGTAATAACATCAGTATCACTCATATACTGATATGTTATTATAAGTATGAAACAACCCTATTTCACCATCTATCCATCCTACGGAAAAAGAAATCACCGCGCGTGCGTATGTACGGAATACCGTCTCAACGCCGTGGTGTAATCTATTTTCCACCACCACCTTACTTGGATGCGTATAGTGGTGTATATAATGACTATATATTACTAGTATAAAGTGATACTTATTATGAAATAGTATACATACACTCCAATACAATTCCATGATCACAGGAACGATATCATCACCCGTGCGTACGTACGGAATACCGTCTCCACGATGTGATGCAACTCGTTCTACATGATCTTCATTTCATAATTATTATATAAATGAATTGAATGAATTAATATGATATATATTACACTAATACCATTATGAAAATGAGTTATCTATAACCTAAAGATAAGAATAAGAATTTATTCGACAAAACACACATAAGAACAAAAAGTTATAAACACCCGAATTACAAGTATCAATGAAATATTAATACTAGGAAGCTATGAATATGACCATATATGATGTCATAAAAATAAGTATGATTCTGGAATAATTCAATAACATTATTTAAATCATTATACAGGAGTTTCGTACACTTACGAAGAAAAACGGACCTAAGGTAAGGGAAATATCACAATCTCATTTTTATCCGAGATTGTTTATACATTGGTATTTACTGGGGTGTATTTTATCATCCACATCCATGTCTCCTCAATATGTAATATTATTTCCATCAACCTAAAATTGTTTAAATACAAATTTACCATTCGGTGAGTTTTTACTAAATGATAAGAAAGGAATATTTTGTCGCTTTTCATACGAGGTACTTTTTGACTTTTCCGACAAAAGTACGAAGAATGTTTTTTTAACTTATACAGCATGAATGGATTTTTAAAACATTTTTTACATGAAGATTCCTTTACAAGTTTTCAAGTTTATTTTTAATCAACTTATTTTATCTTAGAATTGTATGACATGTTATGAAAGGAAATGTGTTTTTGACGGAGAAATGATATTTTCCTCAAGAATGGAGTTCAAGTGTTTTATCAAAATTATTTTCCATCTAAGATAATAAAGGGTTATGTTTCTATCCATATTATTACATTGATTTGATTATATTGTGATGGAATTATTTTTATCTTATATTAATTGTTTTATGATGTCACGATGTTTAAGATTCCCATTTTTATTACATGGGTTATGCAATGACCTATGGTTTATGATTTTGTGGCACACATAAGAATGGTATAATTATGAGATGGGTGGGACCTATATCTCCCTCCAATTCATTGGGTAAAGTTTTTATATCTCATGGGATAGACATGGCTGGAACGGTAGGTTATACCGGTTCAGTAAAACAGGACTGAAACGAGAGTGACTCGGTTCAGAAAGGGACTTTGTCCACTAAGATAGTCTTGCCAATGAGTCTTGACAAACAAGAAATGATTCTCTATGATTATGTGTGTATGCCACAATGTTTCATGTTTTAAGTTATGATTATTGTGATTACATTTCACTGCCATGATTTATCCCATGTTATGAAATTATGATCTCTTTTGTAGGTTACGATTTCCAAAAGTAATGTGCTTATGTATACAATGTGATTGATATTTCTTTTGTTTACCCTTACTGAGCATTTGAGATCACCCTTTTGTATGTTTTATTTCCCTATGTCAGGAAGAAGGTTATTAAGTAGAATATTCCAAAAAGGGACTCTTGATATGATGAAATAAATGGGAGGCAAAGTAGATGATTTATGAACCAGTTGTTTATGTTTGCCAGTTTCTAAAGACACTATACCTATACGGTCCTTTCTTGGTTTTGTTATATGTTGTAATAAGTGTGCTTCAATTCTGAAGTAATAACAATGTATGTAAAGTATGGGTCGTTATAGATGGTATCAGAGGAAAGGTATAGTCAACCTATGGAAAGTAGGATGTGAAAGCCTTAGTAAGAATCCTAAGGATAAGTCTAAGCATAGAACACAATCTTAGTGTTTTACAAATGGCCATGAATAACCTAGGATAAGACCTTAAGTGTGAAATTTTATTCTTGAGTATGTGTTTTTTCTATTATAATTAGTGTTGCTCACACTATTCTTCTTTGTTTTAGTCAATGGCTGGAACCCGAAGGAATCGTGTTAATGCGAAATGTGACGGGAAATGCAATGATTGTCCCCCTAAACAACCAAATTTTATGGGAGATGGAATTCAAAAATCTTGTAGCCATGCTCACATAACTTTCTCAAGCTATGAATCATGCAGGACTTCCAAACGAGCAAAGGAAGGAGAAACATTCTGTTGAATCCTTCATGAGGCAGCGTCCACCTTCTATCAGCAGGTCTACTGATCCATTAGTTGCTGAATAATGGATTAGTACTACTAAAAAGATATTTTCAGTTCTTCAATGTTCTGAACATGATAAATTCATCCTAGAAGTGTATCGTTTGGAAGGAGATGCTGATCAATGGTGGAATGTTATTAAGAATATGAGGCAAAGGGATGAAATTGAGTCCATGGAATGGGACGAGTTCAAGAACTTATTTTTCAATAAGTACTTCCCTCGTATTCTCCGAACAAAGCTGGAGAGAGAGTTTCTTGAATTGAAGCAAATGGATGATGAATCTGTTGGTACCTATGAAGCAAATTTTACAAGACTTGCAAGGTACGCTTCTGGTATTATTATCCAACCTGAGAGTAAGATCGATTAATTCTTTAGTGGCTTAAAACCAAGTCTTCGAAGGGCATTAGCCATAAGGGACTTCAATAGTTACGAGGTAATCGTTCGATGTGATCTCAAAGTTGAGATGGATATTGGAGTAACCCATCAGTCATATGGGTTTGATAAGAAGAGTAAAATGGAATTCAAAGGAAAATCTAAAGAGCCCACTGAAAAGAAGATGAGCTTTCCCTTATGCTCAAAGTGTGGAAAGAAACATGGATGGAGTTTTCATAAAGGGACAAGTAAATGTTTCAAATGTGTAAAGGAAGGTCATCGGGCATTTGAATGCCACGATGATGGGAAGAAGATGTCTAATGATGCAATCAAATGAAGGGATACACAGAATGAACCTACTACACTTCAATGTTTCAAGTAGAAGGATATGGGTCATTATGCCAATAAATGACCTAATCCAAGGGTTGATGATGATGGTCAACGTCAACAAACTCTTAAGGATAAAGACAAAGGAAAGTCACATGAAATTTCTATCAGCGATGTGGAGTACGATAACGATGTGGTGAAAGGTACACTTACCATCCACTCTAAAGTAGAAAATGTTTTATTTAATTCTGGATCCACCCACTCTTTTATTTCTGAAGAATTTTCTAATGGTATCACCGTATTACCTCAACAATTAGATGTTGAGTTAGCTGTGACAACACCTAATGTCACAACAGTCACATTAAAAGTTTATAATTCTTCTCCGATCGAAGTTTGTGGGAAAGTGCTTCTTGCAAATCTTGTGGTCCTTCCTATAGTGTAATTTGATGTGATTCTTGGCATGGTTTGGCTTTCTCTACATGGATCTCATATCAATTTCCAAAGAAGGGAGGTCACATTTCATATTCCAGATCAATCTATGATCATCTATCGATGCAAGGATGAACATAACCTTCCAGTGGAAATTTCATCCATTTTATGGGTATTGATTCCACTAAATGAAGGTTATTTATCTCAAATGGTTGGTGAGAAACTCACGATTAAGAATATTCCCATTGTACGGGAGTTTGATGATGTCTTTCCTGAGGAATTACCGGGTCTTCCACCAAATCGTGAAGTTGAGTTTTCAATAGAACTCATACCAGGGGATTTTCCTATTTCAAAGACACCTTATAGAATGGCCCCAATTGAGTTGTAGGAATTGAAGAAGCAACACTAAGAGAATCTTGATAAGGGATTCATACACCCTAGTGCATCACCTTGGGGAGCACCTGTTCTATTTGTTAAGAAGAAAGATGGATCAATGAGACTCTGCATTGATTATCGAGAACTTAACAAGATCACTATCAAGAAAAAATATCATATCCCACGCATTGATGACTTATTTGACCAACTACGAGGATATCAATACTTTTCCAATATTGATCTTCGTTCAGGGTATCATCAATTAAGGGTCAAAAGGGAGGATATACCAAAGACATCTTTTCCGTACAAGGTATGGACACTATGAATTTATAGTGATGCCATTTGGTCTTAGTAATGCCCCTACTATCTTCATGGATCTGATGAATAGAGTCTTTAGAGACTATCTTGATCAATTTGTGGTAGTCTTTATAGACGATATTCTTGTCTATTCAAAGAGCAAGGAAGAACATGAAGATCACTTGAGAATTATATTGAAGACCCTCAGAAAGGAGAATCTTTATGCTAAATTTACCAAGTGTGAATTTTGGCTTCAAAAAGTTTCATTTTTGGGTCACATAATCTCAAAAGAGGGGATATATGTGGATCTACCAAAAATAGTGGTTATCGAAAGAGGGTCGAGACCAACAACAGTAACTGAGATCCGAAGTTTTCTTGGTTTGGTTGGATATTATCGACGTTTTGTGAAAGATTTTTCACGATTATCTAATCCACTCACCAAGTTGACTCGGAAAGGAGTTAAGTTTGTTTGGACGGAGGAATGTGAAGAGAATTTCAAGGAGGTGAAAAGAAGGTTATCCAGTGCACCTGTGCTCACACTGCCCTGTAGTGGAGAATGTTTTGTGATCTATAGTGATGCATCCAAGAAGTGATCAGGGTGTGTTCTTATGAAAAATGATATGGTGATAGCATATGCCTCATGATAGTTGAAAATCAATGAGCAAAATTACCCAACACATGATTGGGAGTTAGCTGCGGTAATCTTTGCATTAAAGATTTGGAGGCATTACCTTTATGGTGAAAGGTGTGATATTTATACTGATCATAAAAGTTTAAAGTATATTTTCACATAAAAGGAGCTGAATATGCGTCAAAGAAGATGGTTGGAGCTGATTAAGGATTACGACTTCTCAATCCATTACCACCCTGGGAAAGCAAACAAGGTGGCAGATGCATTAAGTCGACAAGACCATGCTAGTTTATCCATGATGAGGATCACAAAAGATCCAATATTTATGGATTTACAAAGGATGGATCTTGTAATTATAATGGAAGGGGAAAATCTTATCTTTCTCAAATGAATGTTCAACCATCTATACATGTGAAGATTAAAGAGGCACAAAAAGAAGATGTCGAGTTACAAAAGAAGGTGAGAAACGTTCCTGAATTCAACCTTGATTGTGATGGGATAATAAAGTTTAGGAATCGGGTTTGTGTTCCTCCCATCCCCGAATTAAAGAAGGAACTGCTGGATGAGGCTCATAGTTCTTCATTCTCTATTCATCCTGGAAGCACGAAGATGTATAGGGACCTGAAAGAGTACTTCTGGTGGGATGGCATGAAAAGAGATGTTGCTGAATTTGTCTCCCGATGCTTGGTTTTTCAACAAGTTAAAGCTGAGAGATAGAATTCTAAGGGGATGTTACAACCATTACCCATACCTGAATGGAAATGGGAAAGAATCACTATGGACTTTGTCACAGGACATCCTAAAACATCCAAAGGCAATAATGCTATCTGGGTCATAGTTGATCGTCTTACAAAGTCTGTACACTTCATTTCTATTAGAGAGGATTTCTCTCTGGATCAGCTTGCCAGGATATATGTAAAGCAAGTGGTAAGATTGCATGGTGTACCACTTTATATTATATCCGATCGGGTTCCGAGATTTACCTCGATGTTCTGGAGAAGTCTTCAGCATACTCTGGATACTGAGTTGAGTTTCAGCACTGCTTATCATCCTCAAACAGACGGTCAGTCTGAGAGAACAATTCAAACCCTAGAAGATATGTTGAGAGCTTTCTCTATGGATTTCAAAGGTGGTTGGGATCAAAACCTAACTTTGGTGGAATTTTATTATAATAATAGCTTTCACACCAGTATTCACATGGCTCCTTGTGAAGCTCTCTATGGAAAGAAATGCAGGACTCCAACTTGCTGGGATGAAGTTGGGGAAAGAAAGCTATTAGGACCTGATATCGTTGATGAAATGGCAGAAATGGTCAGATCTATTCAACAACACATAAGATTAGCTCAGATTCGACAGAAAAGTTATGCCGACAACCGAAGAAAAGACCTAGAGTTTGAAGTGGGTGATAAAGTGTTCTTACAAATATCTCCTTGGAAGAGGGTTATGAGATTTGCAAAGAAGGGGAAGTTGAGCCCTAGATATATCGGTCCATTCAAAATACTGGATCGTGTTGGGAATGTAGCTTACTGATTGGGGCTTCCACCGAATCTCTCTCAAGTTCACGATATGTTCCATGTATCTCTCCTGAGAAAGTACATACCAGATCCTTCACATGTACTTAGCTCAGAAGTTGTACCGCTGGAGCAAGATTTTTCTTATGAAGAACAACCGATAGAGATTCTGGATCGTAGCGAAAAAGTCCAACGAAACAAGACCACTCGATTGGTGAAAGTTTTATGGAGGAACCACCAATTATAAGAAGCTACATGGGAGCTTGAGGATATGGTGAGGGAGAGGTATCCTCATCTGTTTGTTACAAAGTGACGAATTTCGAGGAAGAAATTTATTTTAAGGGGGGTAGAATGTAACACCCGAGACTTTTATGCTATATAAATCATCAAAGGAATCTTTTTCTACACAAAACTTTCTTGGCTTGCTTTACACGAAATCGCGACCTTCCTCGATAGCTTGTGTCGTACGCAATACCGAGTTTCACTAAACAACGATATGCTATTAAAATATTATTAAAACTAGCCATTATGAATAGTAATAAACATTTTTTGAAATTTTATAAATTTTATTTTTCAAAATGGACTTCATTTTTGGATTCGGAATATCAAAATTAGCCTAGGGTGAAATTTTGGTATTTTTCTGAAAACTTTCAATTTTTGATGAATAATGAAACCACTAAGTGGTAGTTAAAAAACTGAATTTTTCATAAAACTTTATTTTACCGCTTCTGTGAGTGGAATTTCAAAAATCCGAGAGACACGGTTGATGTCAGTAAGTAAAATGTGGTTGAATGAGATGAAAATAATTTTTTTTGGAGAATAGTAAATTTTTACTTTTTTTACCACGGTTAAAAGTAAATAGGGCAATTAAGGGTAAAGATGATATTATTATTACCCTAACACATGTCCTAATTCTATTGGATAAGTGTAATTCGACCAAAAACAAACTTAGGAATAAAATATGACCATTTATGCCCACTTGGATTAGATTAGGACATTTATTATTAATTTATTTAAACAAGGGTTAAAATAGTTAAAATCAAAGTTTAATAAGTAAATAATTTTTAATATAAGGTTATACATAAGATAAATTCGACTATAAATATTAATTAGAAAGATAAAAATATTTCATACATAATGATAATATATTTGTAATTTTTAGACATTAAATAATTTAATTTATTTATGACACAATGATGATGCAGTAATTATTTTATTAATGAAATATTGACATAATTGATGTTATAAACAGAAAAATAAATGTAATTTGAGACTTTTTATGAATTCCACTAATTTTATAGGTTAATATGACATATTATTATTGATTTAATTAACTTGGGTTGAACTAATAATTCTGTTATGATTTTCACAAAAATCAATTACTAAATAGTGTCAAAATTGACATAAAATAGTTTTTTAAAAATATATTATATTAGTAATTGTTACTTTATTCCTAAAAATCTAAGGTTCGGCCAAATGACTTAGATAAGGTTATATGTATTAATAATAAACAAATTGGGGTTCTTTTGTCTGATTATAGTAAGTTTATTAACCTTATAGTATAAGAACACAAGAAGACACGGTAAAAGTAACCTTATTTAACTTAATGTTAAATCTAAATGATAAGGTTCAAATAGGAACCTAAACTTGTCTAAATTCTATTGGATGAGAGTATTTCGACCCATCCCCACATTAGCTTCGAAATATATCAATTTTGAGCTATTTAAACCCTAACTTGACTTTATAATAAAATAATATTTTTAGTTTTCCCAAAGGTGCCCCTATCCTCCCTTATAAAAGGGAACCTCATCCCCCTCTTCCTCGCACCACATTGAGCCTTCAATCTAGGCCAACCCATGCCAATTCCTCTTCTCCACTTCCCTAGATACATCCTAGAGGTTCTGGTCTTCTTCAATGACCCATTTTACTGCCCTAAAAGGAGGTCTCAAAGAAGCACTTCAAAGAAGAGGTAATGTCCATTACCGATTCTTTCATCTTTATTTCTTCTTCCACTTCTTCTTCTTTAGTTGTATCATTATGAAGTAATAACATCAGTATCACTAATATACTGATATTTTATTATAAGTATGAAACAACCCTATTTCACCATCTATCCATCCTACAGAAAAAGAAATCACCGCGCGTGCGTACGTACGGAATACCGTCTCCACGCTGTGGTGTAATCTATTTTCCACCACCACCTTACTTGGATGGGTATAGTGGTGTATATAATGACTATATATGACTATTATAAAGTGATAATGATTCTGAAATAGTATACATACACTCCAATACAATTCCACGATCATAGGAACGATATCATCACTCGTGCGTACGTACAGAATACCGTCTCCACGATGTGATGTGACTCATTCTACATGATCTTCATTTCATTATGATTATATAAATGAATTGAATGAATGAATATGATATATATTACACTAATACCATTCTGGTAATTAGGTATCTATAACCTAAAGATAAGAATAAGAAATTATTCGACAAAACACGCATAAGAACAAAAAGTTATAAACACCCGAATAACAAGTAGAAATGAAATATGACTATTAAGAAGCTAAGAATATGACCATATATGATATCATAAAAATAATTATGATTATGGAATAAGTCAATAACATTATTTAAATCATTATACAGGAGGTTCAGACACTTACGAAGCAAAACGGACCTAAGGTAAGGGAAATATCACAATCTCATTCTTATCCGAGATTGTTTATACTTTGGTATTTACTGGGGTGTATTTTATCATCCGCATCCATGTTTTTTAAATATGTAATATTATTTCCATCAACCTACAATTTTTTAAATCCAAATTTACCATTCAGGTAGTTTTTAGTAAAACATATGAAAGGAATATTTTGTCTCTTTTCGTACGAGGTACTTTTTGACTTTTCCGACAAAAGTACAAAGAATGTATTTTTAACTTATACGGCATGATTGGATTTTTAAAATAATATTTCCAAGAATCTTCCTTTTCAAGTTTTCAAGTTTATTTTTAATCAACTTCTTTTAGTTTAGAATTGTATGACATGTTATGAAAGGAAATGTGTTTTTGAAGAAGAAAGGATATTTTCCTCAAGAATGGAGTACAAGTGTTTTATCAAAATTATTTTCCATCTAAGATAATAAAGGGTTCTGTTTCTATCCCTATTATTACATTGATTTGATTATATTTTGATGGAATTATTTTTATCTTATATTAATTGTTTTATGATGTCACGATGTTTAAGATTCCCATTTTTATTACATGGGTTATGAAATGATGTCTGGTTTATGATTTTGTGGCACACATAAGAATGGTATCATTATGAGATGGGTGGGACCTATATCTCCCTCCAATGCATTGGGTAAAGATTTTATATCTCATGAGATAGACATGGTTGGAACGGTAGGTTATACCGGTTCAGTGAAACAGGACTGAAACAAGGGTGAGTTGGTTCAGAAAGGGACTTTGTCCACTAAGATAGTCTTTCCAATGAGTCTTGACTAACAAGAAATGATTCTCTATGATTATGTGTGTATGCCACAAAGTTTCGTGTTTTAAGTTATGATTATTTTGATTACATTTCACTGCCATGATTTATCCCATGTTATGAAATTATGATCTCTTTTGCAGGTTAAGATTTCCAAAAGTTATGTGCTTATGTATACAATGTGATTGATATTTCTTTTGTTTACCCTTACGGAGAATTTGAGTTCACCAATTTGTATGTTTTATTTCCCCAGGCCAGGAAGAAGGTTATTAAGTAGAATATGCCAAAAAGGGACTCTAGATATGATAAATTAAATGGGAGGCAAAGTAGATGCTTTATGAACCAGTTGTTTATGTTTCCCAGTTTCTAAAGACCCTATACCTATACGGTCATTTCTTGGTTTTTTTATATGTTGTAATAAGTGTGCTTCAATTTTGAAGTAATAACAATGTATGTAAAGTATGGGTCGTTATAACCACACCATGTGTTTTCTGTGGGATCCATTAGACCATATACTGGTGGTGGCCTAACATGTGGCTGGACCCGAGGGAATGTATTAGCACATTCATACGTATCCCATGTGGATGGTAATCAATCCATAAATAGTGATGGTGGACCCATTTAGTTTATCATCATCAGGTAAGACAGGGAGTGAAATGTTGTGCTCCCAAAATTAGGGGAGTATGCGGTGTGTCCATTATAGACCTAACATAAATGTGGACCTATGTAGTCCATACCTCACAATGCAATCCTCAAGGAAATATTAGGGTAAGAGACTGAAGATGGAGAATTTTCTGTCGGTCATGAGACTAAGTGTTCCGTCATTCTTAAATATCCCATGAGGATGGAAATCAAGCCATACATAGTTCCATGGGAAGTTAATAGTTTATGGTCATAGAACCTAGATGAGGTCGGGAAGGGATATGGGAGACACATGGTGCAGTTTTTTGAGATGCAGACGTGAATAATCATCCAAGGGGTCCCCACCACACCACATATATCAGGTAGAGTTCAAACTGCAGGGACTATAAAGGGGGTAGAATTTGAGATACCAAGAGCTGGACCCGAAGAAGAAATGTCCGAGCATTCCTAAATAACCCATTAGAATAAGAATAAATCCACAAATAGTTCTAGAATATGAAAGGGTAGGGTACTAATGACAGGGGAAATACTATCTTTCTGGTTAATCCCATGCACCAAAAGAAATGACATTCAATGGATTTTGTTTGTTCTTTAGGGTGGATTTTTTTGGGAAGAAAAAAACCCAGGACATATAACTCGGGCTTCGCTGTAGTAATCATGCCATATATAGGGCTTGAAAAATGGCATGGTGGATCACTGATACCAATCATGTTGTCCACATGTGTGTGGACACTGCAATGCGGCGTTGTTTTTCATCATGCGACCAGGAATATATTGTCATTGTTTAGTTTAATATGATAGTACCAACACATGGTTCTTAACATTATGCAGAAAAGACGCAATAGTTTAATGTCATTTGAGACCATAAAAAATAGTCTAAAGTCCAATATCTTTGAATCCCACATAAGAACAAGTATCTAAACGGAATGAGAAAAGTGTGATAAAGCATACCTGATGTGAGTGAGGGCATCCATCTGCACCACATCACGTGAAAATCCATTAGAAGGGAACCTCCAAACAAGGGGCAAGAAAATATCAGAGGATATAGGGCTAGACCCAAATACAATGTGTTTGGGAATTCCTACGTATCCCATTAGGATATGAATCAAGCCATATGTAGTTCTGGATTTACAATGCAATTTAATGTTGTGCGACAATGAAAAATGGATATAATAGATTAAATTCATAAAGCTCGTACCATTAAGAATTGAGATGGGAGTCAATACATTCGTAGTTCTGAAGTGCCATGTAGTATAACATCATACAACAAGTATGCGGGGAACGCGAATCTCAAAGAGTAATTTGTATCGCATGGTGAATAATATGACATGGTTGGGGACATAAGACCAAATAAGCTACACCATTCATATCATGTAATGTGTTTGGGACAGAATGGCGGTAAAGGTGATTCACCACACCCATCATATGTGAGACCTTGGGATGCTAAAAATGGTTTGGATAACTGCTGATAATGTTTTCACACAATATCTATCTCATACAACCTGGAATATGGACAAAAAATTGATTTTTGACCGCTGAATATATTTGAAATTCGGGTATTGTGTCAAATTTTCCCCCAAGATCCTCTAGGACATTGACCAAAATGGTAGGTGAGATAAGGTGGAATAATTACAAGCTACTATGGGGTCCTTTTGGATATTAGATATGGAAACTGAAATAGAGGCACATGTGTGGCATTGTGGTACGTGTTTAGTTTAACATCTTGTGGTATGGATGATGGATGAAGGAGGGGTGTCTCGAATGGATGTGCAAGACATGGAAAAAATAGCCCGATGTGAATGAGAATGCAAAGCACATACGAAACTGCCCAATATTAACTAAGATCTTGATCTAGGATTCCGACAATGTCGAGGGAATAGGGGTTGGGAAATAGATGAAACGTCTTGAAGTTCCTACTTATCCCATGTGGATGGGAATCAATCCATACATAGTTATCAAATGTCATGTAGATTAACATTATATTACAAGGATGTAGGAGATCTTAGTTTACGGTCATAGAGCTTATACTATTTTGCAGTTTATCATCATTCAGGATGATGGTGGTAATTTAACATCCCCCAGGATGTCTGTTGGAAGTCTAATGTATTTCATGATGGTAATATAGTTAATCATTCGGAAGGATGAGTGTTGGGTAGTTTTACATCCTTCGGAAAGGACAAATCATGCAGTTTAACATCGTGAGGTGAGGACGGAACAATTTATAGTCATGTGAGATGCCTAATCAAAATAATACTTGAGTAATTATTCATTGGTTGGAGGAGTGATACCCTCACCATTCATAGTAACTAGGGAGTATGCACCATTTGGGTGAACCTTGTGAATGATATATGGTGCGTCTTATTTGTGAACTAGGATTGGTGGCTCCATACCAGGTATCATTTGAATTCTCAGGGCCAACAACATGTCCTCTTGTACGAAAGAGAGTAGGTGACCCTTTTTATTGAATGATCTAGATATCTTGTTCTGATATCATTCCAAATTGGGCAGGGAACATGGAATGTTCTCGTCCAGTGCTTCATGATTATCTAGATAGATTTTGACTAATGTTTCTTGGGCATGCTGACCATAGATGGATGTGTGTGATGAAGTAAATTGAATCTCAATGGGTAGGACTTCCTTTGATCTATACACTATAGAATATGGGGTCACCTAGGTGGATTTTAAAGTTGGTGTCTGATAATCTCAGATCATATTGGAGGGTTTTTCCGGCAAAATCTTCTTGTTTGGTCCAACCATCATCTACAGAATATTAGATATGGTTTAGTATAACACCTCAATTTTCCCATTTTTTGTGTCTGATAGTTAAAGGTATGATTAGAACGATTATTGTACTAGGCATAAAACTTATTTAGTTTGGCTACTCGGAAGTTTTTGTCATTATCGGTGAGGAAGTAATGCAGAATGCCATATTGGTAAATGATCTTGGAACTCACAAACTCAATGATATAACATACTGTGGCTTCCTTGAGAAGAAATACCTCTTCCCACTTGGAAAAATAAATCTATAGAGGTCATGATGAACCTGGACTACTGAGCCATCACCGATGGATATGGTCCCTCCACATCGAGTCCCCAGACTGTAAATCTCCAAGTGTACTTGGTAGTGTTTGGAGGTTATGGCTGCTGATGTAAAAAATAGCTTTGATTTGGCACGCATGGAACCTCACGGAAATATAGATACAGTCACGGATCATGGTGCGCAGAAATTACCCCAATATCTAGATTTTGTGAGAGTGTTTCGTCCCTGTCTAATGATCCCTATAGAAACCAGCATGAACATCCAGCATGACCAGAGAAAACACACCTCCTTGGATGCAAAAGATGAGAATCCAATAAAAACCACATATGTTGAGGATATACTCAATACAGCGACCGCTTTGGAGGGGGAACTACAATGCATTCTGTCGGATTCACTCATGCTCGACTGAAACATCTAAGAGATTATAGTGAAGGATTTATATGATAAATGGGGTTTTCCTGTCTGGAGTCATTTCTAGCACCACGGCAGGGGGACCATGGGGTCCTAATATGGAGGCACCAACAGTTGGGTGGATTAACTATGAGCTATCATTGGATTCTAGAGTAACATGAGCGATGAACCTCTGATAGACCTCATGGATAAACAAATCATATTGATCAAGCTCTTAAAGAGATGCAGCCAGGGTGGCCAAGGAGTTATATCGGCCATTCTGTGAATGAGGGACATGAGTAACATCTTTATGATAAGGGAACATGTCCAACAGCTGATGGGTACGCTCTAACAGTGGTATGACCTATGGCATCCTGACGATGTAGTCACCATTGATCTTCTTGATGACATGTTCAGAGTACCCTTTCTTATGCATGATGGTAATGTCAATCTCGATGGCCAACATGAGACCAATATTGAGATCCTGGTACTCTTCTACATTGTTGTTACATCCTTTTTAAAACATGAATTAATATGGTAAAATAGATTGCACTGGATTGATGAAGATGAAACCTAGGCCCACTATATTGAGTTTGCGGACATTGACTCTTCTATCGGTATGGCTTATAGAAGCTCCATTAAAATTAATTTTCCAATTAAAAATTCCTTGGTTAAAAAGAAGATTTTCTCATCTAGAAAATAAACATCTAGAGACTAGTCCACAGGAGTTGGATGGGAAGCAAGGGCGTATTCCAAAAACTATCATTTGAATTCCTTCTGGGGGAAAACATGATGTAGAACTGTTGAAGGATCACTTCCCACTGAGCTATACGACCTATCAACATGGAACGATTCATAATTTACCTTGCCATATCCACTCAAGAAACTACCTGTATCTCATGGTGCTACAAGTAGTGTCACAATTTCCACACTGTGAATACTATTGTAATGTAGCTCTTCTTAATAGAGGAGTATCTGGTCTCCGCTTCTTAGAGCATACAGCTAAGATACTATAAGTTGTTCTATGTCCCCTCATTGTTCTTTTGGGTGGTAAGGGCACTGAGAGATCATTCCAGAGTTGTCACATAAAGGACCAATTCCCTTATGAAAAATGGGGTAATCAGGACCAGTTGTTGTAATAGGTATAACATGATTTTCTAAAAAGCAGTCTAACACTCTTCATACCATAGATAATCAGAACCTTTCTTCATGATCTGGGAAAATGGATTACACATTCCATCTAAATTTGTGATTAATTGTCATATATAGGCTTTGTGGAATTGAAAGACTGAGATATCCCAAATGTTTCATGGAGGATACATCTGAATGATGGTCTTCATTTTCTCTGGGTAAACCTCAATGCCTCTATATCTGAACATGAAGCTGAGAAACAATTAGAAGGTGACCCCGAAGACACAATAAAATGGGATCATATTTAGGTGGCAGAGACATAGGAAGATGAACACTTTCTCAAGATATTTTAGATGGTCCTAATTTTGGATGTATTTGACCACCAGATCATTCATGTAACATTCCACAAAGGTCCCCAAGATCATCTGGAATATGGTTCATCGAATGATGATAGATATAAAATTCATTATTTATAGTGAATGGAATTACCTGGTAGCAGAATGTACCTTGTGATTCCCTAAAGTTGAAAAAAAAATCCTCCTTAGGGGCCATTGGGATCTAATTATATCTGCAAAACCCATCCATGAAGGAGAGAGCCTAGAACTCTCTGGGGGAATCAATTAATAGTTCTGTCGTCTGAAGTGGAATATTATCCATCGGGTAGTGACTGTTGAGATCTCAAAATTCATTGTAGATCCTGATCTATTTTTTCTTCTTCCAAACTGAAACAATATTTGATTACCATATGAGGTATTGTACTTATTTCAGTAAGTTTTCCTTTATAAGCTTATCAACCTCATCCTCGACCCTGACACTGTGATATGAGTGCATCTATCTAGGAGGTTATTTGAACATGTGATGTTATTCTGTATGACTAAGGTAGTGGACAACGATATGAGGATTAGCCCTGGCATCTTGTCACTACTCTAGGAGAATACATTATGAGGCTAGTTCTGGAAATCCACATGCTATTTTTTCTATTTCATAGGAATATTGGTGAAGATAAATGTTGGTTTCAGATCCATCTCATTATGGAGGGTCAGCTGTACTGATTCATAGACCATGGTAAAGACACCCTCTTCAAAAATTGGACTACCATCCTCCAAATATGTTTATTCATTCAAAAAGGAGGGATCCATTGTAAGATGTTATTCATCTAATTCGATAGATCCTAATGGGAAACTAGCGCCAGCCTGAGCAAAGGTGGACATCGCGTTAGGCTACCCCTGCACTGCAGAAACCATAATGATGAAAGTGGTCGAGCCAATCCCATATAGACATCAACCGAAGGGGCCAGGTTTGATGATATCAAAGCAATAGGGGGGTGTCTTCTTGAAATTTTTTATTCTATACTGGAAAAATAATCATGTATGACATATTACCATTGCCATGTGGTGGACATCCCCATACCATATGGGAGTAGGGGGCTCTGGGATCACTCGAGAATAAATTGTATAAGAATATGATGTGATATTCCGGTGTCCCATATACTTGGGAATGTGGTCCCCCATATTTCCATAGAATGAAAATCATTTCCTCAAGTCCAGGGTCATGGCCTCCAATCGGTGGATCATGAAAATGTAGGCATCATCCAAGTATGTCCATGACACATTTGTGGTTACAGTGTGTTCAATATTTTAGTCCTAAATATTCTTGTCCTTGGTATTTTAGTAGTCGACATCCATGTATAATTATTCACAAGAGGAAAATGGAGAAGGATAACCATAGATTATGCCTACATGACCAATAATAGATTACATAAGGGATTGGTGATATGATGAAGGGACCACCACATGCTGGTGGAGCCATGGCATACACATCAACATCTTGTAAGAGGTACCTTGTGAGGGATCCAAGAACTCGGTCGAAGAAAATAGGACACAAAACTAGGTCTTCAAGTGGATTGTGACCCCTAGTACCTATACCATCCTTCCATAAACATTAATTTTCATGTTAGAGGGACTCTGATCAGCCTCAGATAGCCCATCTTTTGGAGTGTCTGTGACAGGATAATGTTAATACCTGAGCCTACGTCGACAAGATAGTGTCAAACCGCCATGTTGTTGAAATGTCCCATGATGTAAAGTGTGTCTATATTCCCCTGTATTGGATAACATTATCATCTCTTGATAATGAGATAATGGACTGGAATTATTCATTCTCGACTACCTCAACATTGAAGGCTTCTACCTCTACTATCTCCATCTGTAACTACAAGGGGCTACTTAAATCCTCAGTGTGGGATTCACCCATATCCATTGATAGCCAAAAGGATGAATATATAAATATTAGAAGGAATTTTTTCCATATTCTTAAGAATATCATCCATTTCTGCCATGTGTCAATATCTGGTGAAAGGTGGTCTTTTTATGGGAGGAGGAAAGATGGGCACTACTGGTTAAACTGGTATATTTTGGCAGGGACTAGGAATGATCCAATGTGTACTTGCTGAACCGTGTGGAGTGACTACCGATTAAGGGTCAGTTTACTGAGGCCAGTCTACAATAGAATTTGGGTATTTGTAGTGAAATAGTGGTGTATCCACCTATTCGGGAAGTATAAATGGATGTAGATGTGGATCTGGTGATATAAAATGCGAATGTTTTCACATGATGAGCTATGCACTGGGGATGCAGTATGGTTTCAGTGGAACAAAATGCATGGCTAGAATCACTGAATAATGCATTCTAACCACTTACATAAAAATATATCCATCAACGCTAGCATCGGCTGGGGCTGTTAGGATGATCCGTCTGGGGATCTTGTTCTTCGGGAACCATGTAGAGGTTTATGATCTCCACATTTTTAACTGAAGTGTACCTTAGATTGTCACTTAAAGACTCCTCTATCATGGGATGTATTCAGAGGTTCATTCTCTAGCAACTGGGGAATGAAATCACTAAGAGTAATAAATGATGATGGTATCAGTGGGGGACTTCGTTTTTCCTTTCATTATTGATGCTTTCCGTTCTTGGGAGATGAATACTATGATAGTTATTCAAAAGTAGAGGTCATGGGCACCACAACAAATTTTCAATAATTCATTTGATTCAAACATGAATGGATAATACCAAGGGCATGAGAGACTACCCTACAGGCTATGCATTCATTATACTTTTGAGACCCAATGTTTGTTGCCTCTGACCACTCAACATCTAATTCATTGTTGATGTTAGGCTTTACGAACACGGATGCCAACTATGCCGAGGCTGAAGCCAGACTCACTGTGTTGTTATCAACATAATCATAGAGCCAGTATTTAAACACAATTCACTACATGAGGGTGTTCCCCTGGATCCGGTGATATTGGAAGTTATATGGGATATCAGTGAGTTCTGCCTCTTCAAGACTCCAGTATTTTGAAAACCGTAGGAGTCCTTGGTCTATGGAACTTCAGAAATAACTAGGTACATGAGCATAATTTAATGTGTGTGTATTTTTCCTTCAATATATGAAGGTGGATCTACGAGTCTAGACTTAATTGGGGAAAGAGGAGCCCATCGAATTGGTAGAATCTAATTAAATCTCTTGGGTGGTTACAACGCGTTATGCTGGGGATCATACCGATTATGAGGTAGGTTCTACGGGGTAGGAGGCTGCAGTTAAGGAAGTGGCACTCGACAAGGTTATGGAGTTGGATCAACTTGTAATAACTCCAGGTGCCAGGGGGCCTTTATTTTTGCTAATACGGGTGTCTCGGTTTTAGGGGCTCTTCTTGCGGGAACTGCATGAAGAAACAAATGTGCCTTTCTGGCCTTCAGCAAGGCTTCCTCTAGCAACTAGGGGTTTTTAGATAAATCCTAAAATCCACTTGGAAGTCATTATTAATGATATATGGTACCTGTTTAGTTTTGAGCTTCCCCACATATAATGTTAGAAGCTACTCTGGATTTAGCGGCATATTAAGGGAATATGTGTGGCTTTTACACATGGCAAAAAAGTCTCCAACAAAATCATCTGGCCTCTGAATGCATTTGATGTGGTCGTAAATACTCATCATCCAAGTGGTGGATCTTAACTAGTAGAGATATTTTCTAAAAATATTCTCCTATCTGGCTACTGACACAATGGGTACCAAGTTGTACTAGACTAACATGGGTCTTTCCAATGATTATAAGAAACCCCAAAGTTTGGCGGCCTCCTTTTGCGTTGGAGTTCTCATTATGGGTCCACACATTGACATAATGTTGGCTATATGATAAAGAAGATTTCGTGTCCCATTAAAGGGGTAAAATATATGATTTTAGAAATGAGGGGTGCCGACATGTCATCCACCCATGCAGAGTATGGCTTGCAATAAGGTGGGATTGCCACCAATCATGTTTCTAGGGCCTTGAGGTGACAAATGAGTGATGTCACTGGATCATTTTGATGAGGATTCCTATCTTGATGAGGATATATTACAACCAATTTTTTGGAAGGTTCTTCAACATTTTAAGAAGGCCCAACAGCTTTTGGTGTGACCGGTTGGATGAATTGCGGGAATGCTAGGGGAACAACCTGTAGCATGGATATGGGAACCTAGGATGGTTACCGAGGGTTATCTCCAAGATTAGGTAAATTTGGTGATTCATATCGCACCCTCTTTCCATAAACTCTGGCTTCTACCCTATATATATTGGTAAGATGGTCAAGTTCACCAAGAGGAAAATCATCAGGGGGAGGGTGTACATGCCCCTACTGCCCCAATTGAGGATTACCGTAGTGTGGTTTCCATTATGTACAACATTCATCAAGATAGACATAAACTATATTATTATGTTCCGCAAGTTATTGATGAAGCACATCCTTTGTAACACCCCGAGATTTTATGAAAAATATTATTTTAATTTCATTAAAGTCTTTTGTTGTATTCTACAACAAGATTACCTTGCGCTATATGCAACACCGTATTAGCTTGCAGTATACGCAACATTATTCTTGGACCGTGTTACACAGAATTTTGATAATAGTTATTCTACGAAACATTGAGTATATATATATATATATTAAATGTATAAATGAAATATGGTTGGATTCTGTTATACGAAACAACGAAAGATTCATTCACAACACGCAACCCTGACTTGGCTTGCATTACACGCAATCACGACCTTCCTCGATAGCGTGTGTTGTACGCAATACCGGGTTTTAATAAACAATGTTATATTATTATAATATTGTCATGAACTAGCCGTTATGAATAGTATTAACTAAATTTTGAATTTTATAACATTATTATTCATCTTACACATTTCTAGAACATGGTATAAGAACAAAATATTTTTTTCGGGTAAAATAAGTATTTTTCAAAAAATGCAGTTTTGCCGCCTTTGGATGGCGCACCCACTTTAAATCTGGTTTTTGACATGTTTATAAGTTCAGTTTGACAAAATAAAATTCTTATTTGGAATCAAGAAATAAAAATTTACTTTGGATAAAATTTTCATATTATTCTGGTAACTTTCACATTTTAATGAATAATAAAAACACGCTATATTTTAATTAAAAACAACTTTTTTCATCGTATTATCTTATGTGGTTAAATTATAATATTGAATTGTTTTAAAGTATAAATAGAATATATTTTTACCATTTAATATAATGTATTTCATTAGCATTGATTTTACCTTGAATTCGTAAGTTAAATCAATTCAATCTTTTGCAATGTTTTAAACAAAAACCCGTTTTTATTCGACAACGGGATTAATTTTAATTTAATTTTTGAAACTTCTGTGTTTTGAATTTTAAAAAAATGGATTCCATATTTGGAATCAGTGGGTCCAAATTATTTTAATAGGATACTTTTTATTTTTGGGAATTATGAATAGTAACTACGGTAAATTTTATTTACCATAGTTAAAGATAAATCGGGTAATTAAGGGTAAATATAATATTTTAAAATTACCCTAACAAATGTCAAAATTCTATTGTATGACTAAAAAACGACCCATATCACCTAAGGGTCGGATTATATTAATTTAATTAAATTTTTTCAATGAAAATAATTTAATTATTATTAAAACCAAAGAATGTGACAACATGTCACTTTCTTAAATCTTATAAGTATAATAATTTTAATCTAGTGATAAAATTCATGAAACTTCGAACATGAATAGTATACAGAAAGATAATACAATTATCTACATCATAGGAATTTATTTATAATTTTTAGGGATTAAATAATTATCATTTATTATGACAGAAAGATGATGCAGTAATTTTCTTATTAATGAAATATTGACAGAATTGATGTTATAAATGCCCAAATAAATGTAATTTGAGACTTTTTATGACTTACACTAATTTTCTAGGTTACTATGATATATTAGTGTTGATTTAATGAACATGGTTCGAACATATAATTCTGTTATGACTTTCACAAAAATCAAATATCAAATAGTGTCAAAATTGACACAAAATAGTTTTTAAATCAAATATTATATAATTAATTGTTATTTTATTCCAAAAAATATAAGGTTCAGGAAAATGACTTATATAAGGATATATATATTAATAATAAACAATTTGGGGTTCTTTTGGCATGTTATAGTAAGTGTATTAACCATATAGTTAAAGAAAACAAAAATGCACGGTAAAAGTTAAATTATTTAACTTAGAGTTAAATCTAATTGATAAGGTTAAAATAATACCCTAAACTTGTCTAAATCCTATTGGATGATAGTATTTCGACCCATCCCCACTTTAGCTTCGAAATAAGACCCTTTGGAACCATTATTAACCGATTTTGACATTAATATAAAATAATATTTTGAGGTATTCCTAAGGTGCCCCTCTCCTCCCTTATAAAAGGACACCTCCTCCCCCTCCTCCTCACACAAATTTGAGCACTCAAGCTCGGCCAAACCCTGCCATTTTCTCCTCTCCACATCCCTAGAATAATCCTAGAGGTCCTGGTCTTCTTCAAAGACCAATCTTAGTTCCCTAAGTGGAGGATTCAAAGAGGCGTTCCAAAGAAGAGGTAATATCTGTTACCGATCTTTTCAATTTCTTTCTTCTTCAACTTCTTCTTCTTTAGTTGTTTCATGATAAAGTAATAACATAAGTATTAAATACATACTGATATGTTATTATAAATTTGAAACAACCCTAATTCACGTTCTATCCATCCTACGGAAAAATGAAATCACCGCGCGTGCGTACTAACGGAATACCGTCTCCACGATGTGATGCGACTCGTTCTACATGATCATCATTACATGGTAATTATATAAATGAATTGAATTAATAAATATGATATATGTTACACTAATACCATTCTGGATATAAGGTATCTATAACCTTAAAATAAGAATAAGAATTTATTCAGAAAAACACGCATAAGAACAAAAGGAAATAAAGACCCGAGTAACAAGTAACAATGAAATATTACTAACAAGAAGCTAAGAATATGACCATATATGATATCATATCAATATTTATGATTCTGGAATAATTAAATAACACTATTTAAATCATTATACAGGAGGTTCGGACACTTACAAAGCCATTCGGACCTAAGGTAAGGGAAAATATCGCAATCTCATTTTTATCCGAGATTGTTTATTTGTAAGTATTTACTGGGGTGTATTTTATCATCCACATCCATGTTTCATCAATATGTAATATTATTTCCATCCACCTACAATTGTTTAAATCCATTTTTACCCTTCGGTGAGTTTTTAGTAATACGTATTAAAGAAATCTTTTGTCGTTTTTCGTACGAGGTACTTTTTTACTTTTCCGACAAAAGTACGATGAATGTTTTTTTTAACTTATACGGAAAGAATGGATTTTTAAAACATTATTTCCAAGAATCTTCCTTTATAAGTTTTCAAGTTTATTTTTAATCAACTTCTTTTAGTTTATAATTGTATGACATGTTATGAAAAGAAAACTGTTTTTGAAGTAGAAAGGATATTTTCCTCAAGAATAGAGTTCAAATGTTTTATCAAAATTATTTTCCATCTAAGATAATATAGGGTTATCTTTTTATCCCTATTATTACATTTATTTGATTATGTTTTGAGGAAATTATTTTTATAAAGTCATTTACCTTATATGATTTGTTTTATGATGTCATGATGTTTCAAGAATCCCATTTTTGTTACATGTGTTATGCGATGATGTATGATTTATGATTATGTGGCACACATAAGAAAGGATTCATTATAAGATGGGTGGGACCTATATCTCCCTCCAATGCATTGGGTAAAGATTTTATATCTCATGAGATAGACATGGCTGGAATGGTAGGTTATACTGGTTCAGTGAAACAGGACTGAAACGAGGGTTACTAAATTCAGAAAGGGACTTTGTCCACTAAGATAGTATTGGCAATGAGTCTTGACTAACAAGAAATGATTCTCCATGATTATGTGTGAATTCCACAAAGTTTCATGTTTTAAGTTAGGATTATTGTGATTACATTTCACTGCCATGATTTACCCCATGTTATGAAATTATGATCTCTTTTGCAGGTTAAGATTTCCAAAAGTTTTGTGCTTATGTATATGATGTGATTGATATTTCTTTTGTTTTCCCTTAATGAGAATTTGAGCTCACCCTTTTATGTTTTCTTTTCCCCAGGATATAAAGAAAGGTTTTAGGTAAAAAAAAGGAAGATCTTTATGGGAGATTTTGAAGATCTTTCACCACGATTAGAAGATTATATTCCGAGTTTCCAAAGACACTAAACTATTATGATCCTTGTGTGTGTGTTTTTTGTTATGTACTAAGTATTCCGCAAATGTAATGTAATGTCCATGTATGTTAAGCTTCGGGTCTCTAGAATTGGTATCAGAGGCAAAGGAGGTAGGAATGTATCTGATCCTTGGGAACTCTCACATGTGAGCGTTGGACAAAGCATGGATCTCCGCCCAAGGGCTTCGTGAGGAAATGGCTTCCACTGGGGATGGTGGTGTGTCCCGCCCAGGGGGTGTAGCCGCCCATGGAGTTCCCTGATAGGTATCAACTATAGTCCACTGGAAGTAATTCCAGACCGTTATAGTTGGTATCAGAGGAAAGGTTTAGTCAACCTTTGGAAACTAGGATGCGAGAACTTTAGTGAGATCCCTACAGATATTTCTAAGGTATGACTAGGGATGTCCCTAAGGATAAGTATACGTATAGGTTATAGTACTAGAATTACGCTAACGATCATAGAATTAAACCTAAGATGTTAGATATTGAAGGTACTCCCCCTTTATTATGTTGTTTTCCCTAGCATGATTTTTGTCTCTCATACTATTCTTTTTGGGTTTTAGACGATGGCTGGAACCCGAAGGAACAGTGTTGATCAATGCAATGGACAATGCAATTACTGTCCTCCTGAACAAACAAATGTTATGGGATATGGAGTGCAAAATCTTATTGCTATACTTACACAAGCTATGAATCATTCTGGACTTCCAAATGAGCAGATAAGGGAACAATATTCTATTGAGTCCTTCATGAGGCAACGTCCACCTTCTTTCAGTGGGTCTTCTGATCCACTTGTTGCTGAACAATGGATCAGTACCACTGAAAAGATATTTTTAGTTCTTCAATGTTCTGAACATGATAAAGTCATCTTAGCAGTGTACCGTTTGGAAGGTGATGCTGATCAATGGTGGAATCTTATTAAGAATACGAGGCAAAGGGATGAAATTGAGTCCATGGAATGGGATGAGTTCAAGAACTTATTTTTCAGTAAGTACTTCCCCCGTATGCTTCGAACAAAGATGGAGAAGGAGTTTCTTGAACTAAAGCAAAAGGATGATGAATCTGTTGGTATATATGAAGCGAATTTTACAAGACTTGCAAGGTATGCATCTGGAATTATCATCTAACCTGAAAGTAAAGTTGATCGATTTTTCAGTGTCTTAAAACCAAGTCTTCGAAGGGAATTAGCTATAAGAGACTTCAGTAGATATGAAGAAATTGTGCGTTGTGCTATCAAGGTAGAAATGGAAGTTGGTGTTACATATCCATCTCATGGTTTTGACAAGAAACGAAAGATGGAGTTCAAGGAGAAATCTCATAATAATGGTGAAAAGAAGATGAATGTATCCTTATGCACAAAGTGTGGAACGAATCATGGTGGAGATTGTCTTAAAGGGACTAGAAAATGTTTTATGTGTGGAAAAGAAGGTCATCGATCAGCTGAGTGTTGAAGTAATGGAAAAAGGGTTTCTAATGATGTGAATAAAGCAAACACTGCAGAGAATGAACCACCAACACTTCAATGCTTCAAGTGCAAGGAAATGGGGCATTATGCTAATAAATTCCCTAATCCAAGGGTTAGTGATGATCAACATGAGCAACCACTGAAGGCAAAGGACAAAGGGAAGTCACATGCGATCACTATTGGAAATGTTGAATATGACAACGATGTGGTGGAATGATTAAGTGTTTATGTAATGGGATTCCAAAATAATGTTGTATCATTGAGTATTGCAATATTTATTGATGTGATATTCAAAGTGATTGAGATATATTTTGGAAATAAGATGATATGCGCATAATGAAGGGAAAACGAGAAAATGAAATGTTTAACAGTATTCATGAGCTCATGATTGATATAAGGACTAAGTGATATCATGGTTTGAGTATATAGAATTTTGAGGATTTTGGTATGGGGAAAGTGTTATCTTTAAACTGCATTCATGTTTTCACTAAGGTATTCAAGAGAATACATGATTAAGGACTTTGAATGTTTGGAATGTGACCAACAAAACATATCTTATGATATATGGGGATCAACGATGATATTAAATCTCTGGTAATCGTTTTCACTATGTTATGAGAGTGTACTGCAGTATTATGGATAATCCTAAAGATTGAAATGGATTATGTTGGACATAAGTGAGTATTGTTTAAGGATAGAAGTTTTTTTATTCGATATTATTGATGGGATGTTATAGTAATGTAGTTTTAGAAAAAGGACAACCTGCAGGACGGGTGACAACCCATCACGTCGGACAAGGCTGTAGGAATCGAACCCACAACTGAAGTGCGACTGGCCTTTATCGCCTACCACTGGCCTACAGGAAGTCCCTGTTTAGTAGAAACTAGTTTTATTATATTAAGCAGTATGATATATGAAGTATATGTCCATTTTAGGAACAATATATGATTAATCTCACTATAGATCGACTTATGTATATAATTTTTTCTAACCTTTTGTTTGAGACAGATGGAATGACCCGCCATTCTATCACATGATCTTCTAACACTTCACGAATAACAAATTCAACTTCATTTATTTAAGAGATGAAGTGGAAATTGTTCAAGGCACGAACAATAGTGAGATTGTACCAAAATAAAGTAAGTATTTATTCTAATTCAAAGTTTCAACTTTAGGGAAATGATCTTGAAAACCAAAAATGTTGTCCTAGTTCCCTTATATCCGATGAATCAGATGGTACCCTAGATCATCACAAATTTATGGCTTTGTGATTGCTAGCTTTTCCATAGCCATGTTCTCTACCACTCTCCATCAGAACATGATGGTTAGATTTCTCTTCCATATCCATATTTTCACCTATGTGGAAACCAAGTGATTAGTTTATTTGGGTAACCGTTACGTTTCATACTTTTGTTTTTAAAGATAAGTTTTGGTATTCCTTTTTACGATGTGGCTTTCTATCAAAGAAACTTTCAAATAGTAAACCATTTATAACCCCGACGAATTTCGAGGGCGAAATTCATTTTAAGGGGGGTAGAATGTAACACCCCGAGATTTTATGAAAAATATTATTTTAATTTCATTAATGTCTTTTGTTGTATTCTACAACAAGATTACCTTGTGCTATACACAACACCGTATTAGCTTGCAGTATACGCAACACTATTCTTGGACCGTGTTACACACAATTTTGATAATAGTTATTCTACGCAACATTGAGTATATATATATATATATATATATTAAATGTATAAATGAAATATGGTTGGATTCTGTTATACGAAACAACGAAGGATTCTTTCACAACACGCAACCCTGACTTGGCTTGCATTACACGCAATCGCGACCTTCCTCGATAGAGTGTGTTGTACGCAATACCGGGTTTTAATAAACAATGTTATATTATTATAATATTGTCATGAACTAGCCGTTATGAATAGTATTAACTATATTTTGAATTTTATAACATTATTATTCATCTTACACATTTCTAGAACATGGTATAAGAACAAAATTATTTTTTCGGGTAAAATAAGTATTTTTCAAAAAATGCAGTTTTGCCGCCTTTGGATGGCGCACCCACTTTAAATCTGGTTTTGACATGTTTATAAGTTCAATTTGACAAAATAAAATTCGTATTTGGAATAAAGAAATAAAAATTTACTTTGGATAAAATTTTCATATTATTCTGGTAACTTTCACATTTTAATGAATAGTAAAAACACGTTATATTTTAATTAAAAATAACTTTTTTCATCGTAATATCTTCTGTGGTTAAATTATAATATTGAATGGTTTTAAAGTATAAATAGAATATATTTTTACCATTTAATATAATGTATGTCATTAGCATTGATTTTACCTTGAATTCGTAAGTTAAATCAATTCAATCTTTTGCAATGTTTTAAACAAAAACCCGTTTTTATTCGACAACGAGATTAATTTTAATTTAATTTCTGCAACTTCTATGTTTTGAATTTTAAAAAAATGGATTCCATATTTGGAATCAGTGGGTCCAAATTATTTTAATAGGATACTTTTTATTTTTGGGAATTATGAATAGTAACTACGGTAAATTTTATTTACCATTGTTAAAGGTAAATCGGGTAATTAAGGGTAAATATAATATTTTAAAATTACCCTAACAAATGTAAAAATTCTATTGGATGACTAATAGACGACCCATATCACCTAAGGGTCGGATTATATTAATTTAATTAAATTTTGTCAATGAAAATAATTTAATTATTATTAAAACCAAAGAATGTGACAACATGTCACTTTCTTAAATCTTATAAGTATAATAATTTTAATCTAGTGATAAACTTTATGAAACTTCGAACATGAATAGTATCCAGAAAGCTAATACAATTATCTACATCATAGGAATTTATTTAGAATTTTTAGGGATTAAATAATTATCATTTATTATGACAGAAAGATGATGCAGTAATTTTCTTATTAATGAAATATTGAAAGAATTGATGCTATAAATGCCCAAATAAATGTAATTTGAGACTTTTTATGACATAAAATAATTTTATAAGATACTATGATATATTATTGTGGATTTAAGCAACTTTTTTAGAACATATAATTCTGTTATGACTTTCACAAAAATCATATATCAAATAGTGTCAAAATTGACACAAAATAGTTTTTAACTCATATATTATATTATTAATTGTTATTTTATTCCTAAAAATCTAAAGTTCGGCCTAATGACTTAGATAAGGATATATATATTAATAATAAACAATTTGGGGTTCGTTTGGAATGTTATAGTAAGTGTATTAAACATATAGTGAAAGAAAACAAAAAGGCACGGTAAAAGTTAAATTATTTAACTTAGAGTTAAATCTAATTGATAAGGTTACAATAGTACAATAAACTTGTCTAAATCCTATTGGTTGATAGGATTTCGACCCATCCCCACTTTAGCTTCTAAATAAGACCCTTTGGAACCATTATAAACCGATTTTGACATTAATATAAAATAATATTTTGAGGTATTCATAAGGTGCCCCTCTCCTCCCTTATAAAAGGACACCTCCTCCCCCTCCTCCTCACACAAATTTGAGCACTCAATCTCGGCCAACCCCTGCCATTTTCTTTTCTCCACTTCCCTAGAATAATCCTATAGGTCCTGGTCTTCTTCAAAGACCAATCTTAGTTCCCTAAGTGGAGGATTCAAAGAGGCGTTCCAAAGAAGAGGTAATATCTGTTACCGATCTTTTCAATTTCTTTCTTCTTCAAAATATTCTTCTTTAGTTGTTTCATGATAAAGTAATAACATCAGTATTAAATACATACTGATATGTTATTATAAATATGAAACAACCCTAATTCACCTTCTATCTATCCTACGGAAAAATGAAATCACCGCGCGTGCGTATGTACGGAATACCGTCTCCACGATGTGATGCGACTCGTTATACATGATCATCATTACATAGTAATTATATAAATGAATTGAATGAATAAATATGATATATTTTACACTAATACCATTCTGGATATAAGGTATCTATAACCTTAAAAGAGGAATAAGAATTTATTCGGCAAAACACGCACAAGAACAAAAGGCAATAAAGACCCGAGTAACAAGTAACAATGAAATATTACTAACAAGAAGCTAAGAATATGACCATGTATGATATCATATCAATATTTATGATTCTGGAATAAGTCAATAACACTATTTAAATCATTATACAGGAGGTTCGGACACTTACAAAGCAATTTGGACCTAAGGTAAGGGAAATATCGCAATCTCATTTTTATCCGAGATTGTTTATTCGTAAGTATTTACTGGGGTGTATTTTATCATCCACATCCATGTTTCATCAATATGTAATATTATTTCCATCCAACTACAATTGTTTAAATCCATTTTTACCCTTCGGTGAGTTTTTAGTAATATGTATGAAAGGAATCTTTTGTCGTTTTTCGTACGAGGTACTTTTTTACTTTTCCGACAAAAGTACGAAGAATGTTTTTTTAACTTATACGTAAAGAATGGATTTTTAAAACATTATTTCCAAGAATCTTCCTTTATAAGTTTTCAAGTTTATTTTTAATCAACTTATTTTAGTTTACAATTGTATGACATGTTATGAAAAGAAAAGTGTTTTTGAAGTAGAAAGAATATTTTCCTCAAGAATAGAGTTCAAATGTTTTATCAAAATTATTTTCTATCTAAGATAATATAGGGTTATGTTTTTATCCCTATTATTACATTTATTTGATTATGTTTTGACGAAATTGTTTTTATAAAGTCATTTACCTTATATGATTTGTTTTATGATGTCATGATGTTTCAAGAATCCCATTTTTGTTACATGTGTTATGCGATGATGTATGATTTATGATTATGTGGCACACATAAGAAAGGATTCATTATAAGATGGGTGGGACCTATATCTGCCTCCAATGCATTGGGTAAAGATTTTATATCTCATGAGATAGACATGGCTGGAATGGTAGGTTATACCGGTTCAGTGAAACAGGACTGAAACGAGGGTTACTCGATTCAGAAAGGGACTTTGTCCACTAAGATAGTCTTGGAAATGAGTCTTGACTAACAAGAAATGATTCTCTATGATTATGTGTGAATGCCACAAAGTTTCATGTTTTAAGAAAGAAGACCAGGATCCAGCGTGAGCCGGTCCACAGAAATAATAAATAAAAATAAAGAGTCAGGTGTACAAGGGGTTATTACATAGGCGAGTGTACAACACACCACATCTATCTGCATCCACCATTAAAGCATAAAAACCAGGGGTCCTGAAGGACCATATCGTATCAGAATCAATAATAGCCTGTCTTTCCAAAGAATCAGCAACCTGATTGGCCTCCCGATACACGTGAGAAACAACCACCTGTATTTGACTCGAAAGGAGGAGGCACTCAACCCACTGTGGGAGCACACGCCAAGGCACATTACGCATTCTAGTATTCAAATCATGCACTGCAGTCATCGAGTCAGATTCAATCCAAATCCATCTCCAATTATATTGGACAGCATACCTTATAGCATGAATCATCGCCCATAGCTCAGCTTCCAAAGCAGTGCCAATGCCAATGTAATGGTAAAAGAGTCCCTTGACAAACCCACGAAAGGTGCGGAAAACACCTCCACATCCCGATGGGCCCGGCGCACCTGACGCAGCTCCATCAACATTCACCTTGAGGCATGGTGAAATCGGTGGTATCCATCTAATATATTTCAGCATCTGAGGTTTGCAGGGAAGGCCAGAAACTCCAAGAATCCTCAGGGTTTGTAAGTCAGAAATGGTATTATCCATCACACCATCCTAAGTCATTGACGCAGCGTACACATCCCTATGGATGGAGATCATTCCCTTCCGAACAGCATCATTCGCACTGCCAAACACAGCCACATTCCGTGACTCCCACAAGGATGCAATACACGCTGCAATGGCAGCAGTGAGAAGATTACCCAGCTGCTCACTGCATCGCATATGCAGCAGTCCGGACAGCATGTCAACGAGCAGAATTTCTGAGTCAATCGTAACTCCGAATAGCATTCCCAGGTAATTCCAGAGTTTCTGGGCCTGCCTGCACTCCATAAATATGTGTTGCGTGGTGTCCTCCCCAGACCTGCATAAATCACACATGGAAGCCATCTGAAAACCATCTTGCTTCAAATGTTCAGATGTGGGAAGTCTATTCTTCCAAATCCTCCAAAGAAAGAGAAACCGGGCTGGCCGAATGAAGGGAGCCCTGAATTTCATGAGCCATGTTGGGGCATGATCAGTACCGCCACAAGCAAACCTGTAGAACTCCTTGGGGTCAAAATTACCAATCCTGCTAGGAAGCCAGATCAGCCTATCACAATCCATAAAAGCATAATTATTAATTTTGGACAGCATATAGTCAGAGATGTTCAGCTCTTGCAAAGTCTGATCGGATACAAAGACCGAGATGGGCAATGAGGCAGCTTCGGCTGGAACACCCATGGAGTGCAAGGGCTGATCCAGCCACCAGTTATTCCAACAGCTAAGAGTGGAATCTCTACTAACAAGCCATTTAGTATCCTTCATAATCTTTGCATAAGCCTGCTTGAGGGAAGCCCATACCGAGGATTGGAGGTAATATTTATATCCATTCATGAGCCGTTTTGTGAACCTGCTCGACAGAAATTCATCATTAATCTCATTTGATATCAGCCTCCAAGTTAATTTTCCAATCAGACCATCATTAAATGTACGAAGGTCCTTAACCCCAAGTCCTCCCATTTCCACAGGCTTTATGCAGTCTTTCCATTTCACCATGACCAACTTCTTTTCAAACATTGATCATGTCCAAATAAAGTTTCTAACCAGGCATTGAAGCTCCTTAATAAGCCCTCGCGACCATTTATAGATTGAAAAAGAGTAAACACATTTGGATGTAATAACCGAGTTCACAAGACATACCCTTCCAGCCATGGACATAGACTTCCCTTTCCAGCAAGAGAGCTGATTGGTAATACCAGCATAAATGTCTTCCAGATATTGTCGTTTCACCCTTCCCCAGAAAAGAGGCACCCCAAGATATTGAAAGGGAAAATCTCCCCTCTTAACCCCAAGAAATCGGATTATCCTGTTCCTCTTTCCAGCAGAAATTCCATTGCCAACGACAATTGAGGATTTCTCCCAGCTTATGGCCTGTCCAGCCATAGCCTCATAATGATCAAAAAGAACCTTGATATAAGATATCGTTTTCTTTGAAGCTTGTCCCAACAGTAAAATATCATCAGCATAGAGGAGATGGGATGGGGCGTGAACATTAATACCAGCTTTAATCCTCTTATAAATACCCATCTGAGAATGGTCATTGAAGCATCGACTTAGGTAATCCTCCGCAATAGCGAACAAAATACCCGATAGGGGATCACCCTGTCGTACACCCCTTGAGCAAGGAAAGAACCCCCTTGGCACGCCATTAATAAGAATTGACATCCGTGAGGATCCAAGAATGGTATTAATCAGCTTCAGAAATCTGTCCGAAAACCCATGCCTATGAAGGATCTCAGTGAGAAAGCTCCATTTGAGGGTGTCAAAAGCCTTAGAGATATCAATCTTAAGAGCAAAGCTCCCCTCCTTTGTCTTCCGTTTCATGAGATTCACACTCTCTGAGGCCATGAAAAGGAATTGTTGTATGTTCCTTCTAGGGACAAAACCAAATTGGTTTGCTGTAATCAGGCTATCAACAATCCCACTTAACCTGCATATAATGATCTTGCTAATAAGCTTGGGTATTGTATTTCCAAGGGAAACAGGTCCAAAATCTTTAATGTCAAGGGAATTTTCCTTCTTTGGAATAAGGGAAATGAAGCATGAATTCATCCCATGGGGCATGTATGAATGACAGAAGAAATCCCTTATGGAACGCTCAATATCATCCTGCACAATATCCCAGTAAAACATAAAGAATTTATTAGTAAAACCATCTGGACCCGGCGCACTCTCAAGATTAAGAGAGAGAAGAGCAGATCTAATTTCTCCCTTGGAAGGTGGGGCTGTAATAAATTGAATCATATGCTCGTCAATACATGGGCTAATATTGTCCACCAGGCTGGAGGTGCATGGCTGTCCATTATCAGAGTATATTCCATTGAAATAATCAACCACACCTGCAGCAATCTCATTATCATCAGAGTAAATGTGGTTCCCAATTCTGATCACCGTGTTGCAAGCACGCACTTGCCTCGCCTTATGTAGCCTATTAAAAAGCTTAGAATTTCTGTCACCATCTTTAAGCCATTTCACATCCAGCTGATTCCTGACCAGTCTGTCCTTCACCATGAGCAGATCATCCAGCCTATTCCGCGCCAGGATTTCATCCCTGGATAAGATGGGCTGATTTTCATGATCAATATGAATTCTTCCGAGTTCCTCCTCAGCAATTTTAATGTCATCATCAATTTTAGAGAACGATTTCATACTCCATTCCTTAAGAAGCCCTTTCAGGTGCTTTAATTTGACAGCAATTCTATGAAGAGGGCTCCCAATGGGCTCAATCCTCCATGCCTCCAAGACAATTTCCCTGCATCCAGGGGTCACAAGCCAAGCATTATTAAATCGGAAGGGTTTAGGGGCTGACCGCATCCTCTGAAAGTTGACATCCACAATGAGTGGGTTATGATCAGAGTGATACTTGGGGAGAGTAAAGCCAAAGACCCCCTGGACAACATTCTGGTCATCAATTTGTACAAGGCATCTATCAAGTTTGCTGGCCTGCTTCCCTTCCCCTGTGTATCTGCACCATGTGAAGTCAGCTCCAGCAAGAGGGATCTGAAGCAAATTACAGGAATCAATGCACTCAGAAAAGTCATGGGCTGTTGTCCCATGAAAATTAGTACTAGTTTTTTCCCCAGGCATCAAGACGGTGTTAAAATCACCAACAAGCAGCCACCTATGGTCCATCCTTAGAGCAGTAGCTTTAAGGTCTTCCCATAACTCTCTCCTCCTTAAATAAGATGTGGAGGCATAGACAAATGAGACGGAGATATTCTGTCCAGCACTGTTACAGCTAATCAGAATATTCTGGGGCCTGTTAGCAAAAGAATTAATCTGAATACTATCATGTCTCATAACCCATAAGTGATCCATGTTCAGGCTGTGCTGGTTGCTGGATATAAGAGAAAAACCAAGAGAACTCCATTTGAAACCATTCCAGTTGCCATGATTTACCCCATGTTATGAAATTATGATCTCTTTTGCAGGTTAAGATTTCCAAAAGTTATGTGCTTATGTATATGATGTGATTGATATTTCTTTTGTTTACCCTTACTGAGCATTTGAGCTCACCCTTTTATTTTTTCTTTTCCCCAGGATATAAAGAAAGGTTTTAGGTAAAAAAAAGGAAGATCTTTATGGGGGATTTTGAAGATCTTTCACCACGATTAGAAGATTATATTCCGAGTTTCCAAAGACACTAAACTATTACGATCCTTGTGTGTGTGTTTTTTTTTATGTACTAAGTATTCCGCAAAGGTAATGTAATGTCCATTTACGTTAAGCTTTGGGTCTCTACATCCTTTATGGGGTCAAATTCTCTCTATTTAATGATCCAGACAGGTAAGAGGGTTTGATGAATCTACCATGATCTTTACCCTTATTGGGGTTTTGACTTAAGGATAATGATTCAGAGGGTGAAGGAAGACCCAGTAAATTTCTTTGCAGGAGTGTAACCCTGCCCAAAGTATCCAACAGGTGGGCACCACCCCATTAGTTATGTTCTCTTCAAGGAGCTCTAGGTCAGTCTCTTCGTGTGATAGGTCATCCAAGTTAACTGTGACTTTACCTGAATGCGTATCCTCCACATCTCCTGGAAAGTCGAGTTGGTGCCAGGTTGAACTAAAATTAAGCACCAAGTACTTCCCCCAACCATGTATTAAAATATGGGTGGAAACCTCCTTGTTAATTATATGATGCACTTTAAATATCTGGGTGCATCATTGTTGGTGGGTCCGATGGAGACTGAGAGACTCAGAGAGTTGGGTGACATGGAGCGCAGTCTAGTAAACCATGCAGAATTTCTAGCCAACATCTTCAATGTGTTCCTGGGACTTGGGGTTAGCCACCCATCGATGAGGAAGTTGGAAGGGAATCCCCAAGTAGGTTGGGTGAAATAATGTGATTTCCACTTGGGTAGGGGATTCCGGCGTAATGAAGCTCATTTTTACAACTGGATAGAACATATCTAGGAAATGGTCTACTATAAGGATGTCCCACAAGAACAATGGATTAGACTCGGGACACGACCATTGGCTTCCCCATTCATTGATTAGGGGTGTATGAGGGATCGAAAATGGAACTGAAGCAGATAGTCGAGATGGTACACTGGCCAGTGAAGTATATGGAGGGCGAGCTGAAAAGCCCCCACATCTTGGGTTGTCTTCTAAATAATGCAATGACTGATGCACCACATATCTATAAGAAGGACTAGTGGGAACAGCTTCCCGTATAGGGGATGCAGTTACTGGCATCAGTTTATTGTGTCGCTTATCCTCTATTGGTCCCCAGAACATCTCAATGTGGTCTCCAGTTGAGGTAGAAAATGTCCACATTTACTATAGAGAGAATTTTATGACCAGGCCCTAGAAAGAGGAAAAATAATCCTTCTCCTAGATGTATCTTCAAAGGGAGGTGGGGGTCCAAAGAACCTCTATTTTTGGAAGGAAGAGGATTATACCCCTTATTCCTACCCTGAACCCTGACGCAGAGGATTGGGGTGAGGGTTCCCACACCAAATCATACTCTACCTTAGCGTCTGTGATGAAAACTAGTTTTTTGGGGTTTGATACTTCTCAGTACTATTCCATTGGTTGTGGTGACCCGCCTTCCTACCCCTGAATGGTTCATCAGGATAGGGTATGATTTCGACATGAGGAGGACCTTCGAACAAAATGACACCGGGGTAGAGATGATGTCTTCCGGAATGAAATGGGGTGTGAGGATCACCCAATCATATTTCAAAATGAACAAAGAGAGGGCCTCCATGACCATTGGCTGATGCGTGAGGGTGATCTCCGCGGGAAGTGTTAGAGTGAGTAGGACCTCCGCTCGAGATGGTGGGAGCATGGGTGGTACTTCAATGTTTTTCCCTTAGCGATGATGGTACGATGGGGGCCTTCATACCTATCAAATTGAACAAAGTGTAGACCACCACATTGGATGAAAATGAAGTGGGTAGACTTCTGATTCTCTGATTTTTATGATGAGTATGAACTTCTTATTCTCCCATAGAAACTTGGGAAGATCTCCTTGCTGACGATTGACTAGGAAAGGATGATCATCATGTCAATGAACAACATCATGAGTAACAAGTGAAATTCCATCAATCAAAGGTGAGAAATAATCCTTCCTGTTGGATGTCAGCATGGTGGTGAGAGCCTTCACCAAGAATGAATGTGGAAAGGGGAGGATTTATGTACTAGATTTCATTGTCATGGGTTATCCCGCAATGGGTGAAATCAATTCCGTTGGCCAAGAGAGTCATCCCAACCTACCCATGGGGTGGTTGGGACCTCAATCTGTGTTGGGTGTATAAGTTATTCAGTTCAGTATAAACGGGGCACAGATAGTATGCGTTGGTGGTGCCATGAGCAATTGTTGTTGTTGATGATAATGCCCCTCAAAAGTTTCCTCCTCAACTAGCACCCAATGTTGGTGTTGGGTTAACAGGACTAGGGCTAGAGGTGCAGGTGTTTAACTCACCGGCTCCTCAGCCAATGGGACCAATCGGTTGTGATGAAGCGGCATTGTGGGGGCCCTCTGTGGGGACCACTGCGATGGGATCAAAATTGGGCTAGCCCAGACATCCCTTACATAATTGTTATAAAAGAGTTTGTCATCAATCATATTGTAGTAGGCTCTCAAAACATTGTAGGTTGGGGTGGGGGGAAGTGGTTCCCTACGTGGTCCATGGGGGAGACGATGAGGATGAGGCGACGAAACCTCTAGGTCATGACATGCCATATCCCGTGTTTGGATAATTCGTTCTTCCTCATACCATCAAACTAGGTCATCGATCACCCTCCTATGATAGTTTAGATGGTGAGTGATGGAGTGGGTGCCATGTAGCCGTGGATGTGGGAGTCGTCGTGAAATAGATAGATCCATGAGAGAATGTCAAGTTAATTCTACCCTAGTTCTTGCATTGGTGGTTCTGTGGTGATTAGTTTCATGAAATAGTACATTTGTTCCTGCAATGTAGGAAGATTCAACAATTAGAAATGAAATAAGGAATGAAACATTCAGTTCCCCAGTGTCATTCCATCTCACATAATCGGTAAGAAGGATCCACGTTGACAATTTCCCAGACTAGGATACTTAAAGGTCATCTGCCCTGATTTGTAGTAAGTTTAAATCTAGGCCTACAATTTTCTTGGTGGGACCTGGAACCAGATAGCTGGATCAAGTGAAATTCTTATCCATTTATGTCTTGAGTGCTAATAATCTACAAATTTTGAAGATGGTTCACATCAGATTCTCCCTTTCTTTTTCGAACTCTTTTGTTGAGGCACACATATGTCAACGTGGATGTGCCTACTATCTCCCCACATTCCCACTTTCCAAAGGTGGGAATCAACCATATTTTATTAAAGGATTTTTCTCCCTAATAAAAATGGAATATTTAGAATTCAGTATCTCCATTTGTGGATTCCACCTTAGATTTCATTTCATAGTCTGAGTCTCCCTCAAAGAATTAGATGTTGTCCGTGAATCTCTTCACTGCTGCCATATCTTTATGGATACAAATTAAGAAAACTACTTTGGTAAGGACATTCCATGGGGTTATGTCAGGGAAGAAACCTTGGACCCGGGGTGTTGTCATGTTAGACATCATTGACATGTTTGGATGCTGAAACAATGATGCATTTGGGTTTCTTTATCTTATGATAGTGCTTATTTGGGTGTGTGGAATGATATGACATATGAATGTCCCTAAGGTTTTCATTAGGTTCCCATGTTTATCAAAGAGTACAATTCAAGTCTAATGTCAAGATAAGATGGATTGGACTAATTGGAACACTAATGGGAGTGGATCTTATGGGTATATCCTTGGGTGGTAGAACCTAGGGGTTTACGAGATTGGTGGATCAAAAAGTCCAATGGGGATGCATTTAAGATGATGTGTCCCATAGAGGGAAGATATCACACCATGAAGACTGATTTGGCCACCAATGAGGGAGGATCAGGGAAAAGAGCACCCATGAAAGGGGGAAACCATTGTTTACCAATGGAAGTGATTGAACCTTAGAGAGGTTTCTTACATACCCTATGTGGACAACATGGATCAAAACCGATGTAGTTCGAATGGATGATGAATCGAGGTGTACACAAAGAACAATGAACAAGAGACATGTTGGGGAATACACATGGTTATCCAACCATCGCAAGAGGGACACTATTGGATGGATGTTTGTGGATTGTGGGGGTCTTATGTGTGGTTTGGTACCCAAGGGAATGGTGTGATCTCACAAGGATGTGGTGGCCCAGGTAGGAATCAATATGGATGGTGGATGTTTTGATGATGTGGAATAGAGTAATGGGATGAAACTGATGTAAAGACGATGGATATATTGGGATTGAACATCTAGGGGCTTCTTACATATATGTATGGCGGGGTATTAATGTTCACATAGTTTTGTGGGGCGATGGGACTCTTGAGGTGGCGGCCCGTGAGAATGGACGCATGGATGGTACCTGGAGAAATTAGATCCTCTAAGATAAGGGATGATATTTCTAAAACACAAAAAAATTGAATCATATACTAGGAAAAGACATAGATGATGAGATTGAAACTCAGGATGGCTACAGACCCCCATCGCAGGGAATCAGAGTCCACGTAGTTTAGGATGGGTCATGGAATCAAAGTGTACACAAAGGACAACGACCTGAAAACATGCATGGGGTTTCACATGCTTAGTGGTCTGATAGTTGGTCTAACAATCCTATGGGAAGTATCCATGAATTGGGTCCTAGAATAGGGGACACCGAAGTTTACTAGTGTTTGGGTGAACCTTAGGGAGGCTTCATGTATACCCAGTCTATGAGACAGGGATCAAAACCCACATAGTTCAAATAGGTTTACCAGTGTTTAGGGTTGAAACTTAAGGAGGATTCCTACATAACCTGTCTAAGAGAGAGGGATGAAAACTCACATAGTTTGAATAGGTTTACCAATGTTTGGGTTGTACCATAGGGAGTCTTCCTACATAACCTATCTTGAAGACAACGATCAAAACCCATTTAGTTTGAATATATTTACCATTGTTTGGGGTTGAACATTAGGGATGCTTCCAACATACCCTGTTTAGGATATGGGAATCGAACTCCACGTTGTTAGAATATGTTTACCATGTTTTGGATTTGAAACTTAGGGATTCCTCCTTCGTACCCTATCTAGGCGATAGGGATAAAAACCCTTGTATATTGAATAGGATTACAAGTATTGGGGGTTTATCCGCAGGGAGGATTTCTACATACCCTATCTAAGAGACATGGAATAGAACCCACATCGTTATAATAGGTTAACCATTGTTTGGGATTAAACCTATGTGAGTCTTCCTACATACCCTATCTTGGTGATAGGGATCAAAACCGATGTATTTTGAATTGGTTTTCTAGTTAATGGGGATTAACCTAAGGGAGCCTCCCAAACTACCATGACTAAGAGATAGGGATCAATACCCATGATGATTGAATTTTTTTTCCATTGTTTGTGGATGAAACTCTAAGAGGCTTCCTAGGTACCCCCTATAAGATACAGGGATCAAAATTCTCATAGTTTGAATATGTTTACTACTGTTTATGGTTGTACATTTGGGAGGCTTCCAATGCACCTTGTCAATGAGATAGGGATCAAATCCCACATAGTTCTAAGAAGTTCACTAGTGTATGTTGTTGATCCAGGGGGAGGCTTCCAACATACCCTGTCAGTGAGATAGAGATCAAAACCCATGTATTTTGAATAGATTTACCATTGTTTGGGGATAAACCTCAGGGATGCTTCCAATGTAGCCTATCTAGGAGACAAGGATCAACACCCATATTGTTCCAATAGGTTTAACAGTGTTTGGGGTGGAACCTTAGGGAGGATTCCTACATACCCTTTCAAGGAGATAGGGTACAAAACCCATGTTGTTTGAAAACAAAAAAGTTTTACATCCTGTAGGTTGATAAGTTCAAACAGTTTAACATCATGTGAGATTAGAGTGAATCGATGTGAAGTGGTCAAAATTGATGGATGACGGGCTTGTCCCTCTAGGTGGATTCCTATATACCATTCCTATAAGGTGAAAAGATAAATGTCCATATAGTTTTGTGAGGTGGGGAATAGGGATTACACACCAATGGTGGACCATAGAGTATTTTATGGTCAATTATTACACTAATACCATGTGAGTCATTCCCAATGTGAGAAAAAGGATTCAAAAAAGATGGGGCGATCACATCGCAAAGGTTTTTCCAGAAGGAATACAACCAGGATTACACATTGTTAGTATACTAAAGAGGAAATAGGGGCATACAATTGGTTATTGGTCGAAATAGAAAATGTGATATTATTCTAGGATGGAGGCCGGATAGAGATAAATCCCAAAGGTAGAGGGATGGGGTGTTGAAGGTCCATGTGGACATCTTTCCTCTAGTCATTGAACATGGAAGAAGAGATGAGGAGTAAGGATTCTGCCTCTTGAAATAAAGATTATGAGATTAAATCAAGATGCTTTACCTCCCCCATAGATAGATGTTGTTCCATGAAAGGAGGATCTAATTCCATGTGGGAAATATCTCATTCTCGTGGAGACTAGTGGGACGGGAAAATGGCCAATGTTGGGCTCTCTGTTTATATTTCATGGTGAGAGGATACATTTTAACGTCATTTTCTAGGGACTATGGTTCTAGTTAGTTTAACATCATATATCTTAGACGTTGAGGATTCACTCCCCACACACCAGACGTACCAAATCGGATCACTTTAACCCTTTGTGAAGTGATGTGACCGACAATGCCATGTGGAGATGGGGTTGTGGAATGATCCATTGAGGGGCTCACATTAGTGTGGCTAGGAAAATAAGATATACCCATTAGTGTTCCTACAAAAAAAGCAAGATCCTATATAGTGAAATATAATGTGGCTCCCAAGGGAGTTTTAAATCACCTCGTACAAACAAAGAGGATCTTATGAAAGAAAGGTTTGAGAAGAAAAGGGGTTCAAAAGAAGAAACCCTGTGAAGCATTGATAATCCACAAAGTGTAGAGTCTCCATGAAAGGGTATACTTAAAGAAGTGTATTGGTCGATCCCAATAACGGATCATGCACTCTTAAAAGGGGTGCTTCATGAAGATCGAGTTCTTTCGAAGTGTAGGACTTCACATAGAATGCCTGACTTGAAAACTGTGGTATTACAAAGTAATGTACTTTGAGAAGCATTGTGATCATGCATTATAATGGGGTACACATGTGCCATTAAGTTACTTCACAAAGCCTGCTTTCATTATGAAGACTTGATTTCCTTTAGGGATCAATTTCCCTTGTGAATTTTCATGGCCATAGCGAAGGGAATCACTACTTGAAGAGGGGTTTCATATGAGATAAGGGAATGTTATTTTTTATTTCTCAAATACCTTGAAGAGATCATTCACTAAATATTTTATAGAGAATAAGGTACTTCTCAAATTGAGAGATGATAAGAAAAAAGGTCTGGGTATCTGTATATTGGGTCCTAGGGAAGCCACATATTCATAGGTGAAAGGTTCTGCAAATCTATGATAGTTTTTTGCAATGTCCCTTGCTCTTTTCCATTGGATTTGGATTGTGTATAGTTTGATGTAACTGTATAGTCAACTTTCATCTACTCTACGATGCATATTCCTCCATCATTCCATTCGCGATGCACGTAGAGGATATCGTCAATTTCCAAGGAATTGTAGAGGAAAAACTATTCCCTCCACTGTGCGAACTTTCTTTCAATTTATCCAAAATTGTAGAGTCTTATTCCACTATACTCTACAATGATTTCAGAGGGAACCATAGCTTTTCACCAACCGTGACATTGAGGGGCTTCACAAAGGAAAATCTTGAAGCAGCCACTTTTGGCATTGGAGTGCCCTTTTCTTATTTTTCCCATGAACTAATTTTTGTTCTAATAGAGATATATATATTTTTTGGGAACTATATCACCACATTTATGTTACATAGGGTTTATGGGATGATGTTGGATACACAATAAATAAACATAAAATAATTATAGTACCAAGTATATCATGTTTTATGTATAATTTTAATCATCAATTTAGAATGAAAATTATTTAATATATTGGGAAAATAACTCATTTATATTATATATTTATTTTTTATGTGTAAAATCCATTTTGGGTAAGATATTATATAAATCTAGAGTAATAAATAATTAGTAGAGTAATTAAATTAACTCATTAATATTTCATGTGTAATTTTCAATATTTATGTGATTTATAATATAAGAGTTTCTTCTCCAAGAAATATACAAAATAAAAAAATGTAATCTCCCCCTATGTTAATATGGAATCATGAAATATGACATGTAAAAACTTATTAAGGAAAAAAAATCATTTTCTTCATCCCCGTGAATTGTAAAATACTATAGGTCCTCCGTCATAACATCTTAGCTTGAATCAAAATTCATTTTGATAGATATGTTATTTTAAATTTTGAATATCACTAATGATATTATGTAATTTATATACATTTTTCTGATTAATAATTATTCTAAAAATCTAATATATTTTTTATCACTAGATTATATAATTTTACAATGATTGTTACATTTCAAGGCTTCAACACTCTTCCAATCTCACACAATAGAACATGTACTATTCTGATGATATGCATTAGAACTTTTTTAAATTTTTGAAAATTATAATATATATTACAGTACGACATTTTCAAAAATAATACACAAATATTATATTTTTATAAACACCATTAAATATACTTACATTATGGTTCCATTAAAGGGGTTAAAATCTTAAATCTCTTTGTCTTCTGAAATATCATGTTACTCTTGTGAAACTTTAACAGATTCTAGGAGCTCCAAAAATCAATCTATATGATTTCCCATCCATCAAAAGTAAAAATAAAAACATATCCAAGGTATCATCATTATATGGATAGATCTTATCCACACTAACATTTTCCATTTTTAATTATTATTTAACATTAATATGTACCATTAACTAAAATTATAATAACTATATAAAATTTATGTATATGATGTTATCGTCATTAGTAATCATTTTGAACATTATGAATAGCTAAAAATCACAAAATATAGAGTGAAAAATAGTTGAATATTTTTCTCTATGTTAATATATATAGAAAGAATTATTACTTCATTCAAATATCCCATAAATGATTTCTAAATGTTCATTCATAGATGAAAATTTATCATTATCCTTACACAAAATTCAGTAAATATTTTATTCTTCTCAGGGCAATAGTATCCTCCATTATTTGTATTGAATATACTACATTCTTGGGACCTTCTATACTCCCACCCTAGACATTTACTTTTCATCCAACATGAATTTCATTTCATGTTTTCTTATTTCCCGAAAAAACTAGAAATAGATTTTTTTTATTCATGTGTTTAATCAGATATAACATTATTAGTTTGTGTTTAATGTATTCACCATTTTTTTGACATATATCTCTTATAAAATTATTCAGATAGGGTGGATGACTAATATAACTTAATACTAAACCTTAATTTAATCAAATATATCTATGTGGGATAGACTACTTTAATAAACAAGGAATATTTATTAAAGACATCATTTCATTCTATAAATTAATTTATCTTTCGATACCAATTTCTCATTTTTTTATTAAACAAAATAATTTTTAGGAAATATATATAAATATCCACAACTCAACTCCACAAAAACATCATATTATTTCATATACATGTTAGTTAATTAATCCATCACTATAATATTTCATCAAAAATCACTCCCCATTAACTAATTTTCATGGAGAAACAAATAATGTTTGAATGTTTGATTAACATTACTTATATTCACATATTAAATTTTCTTACCATGATACCATATTTAAGGAATTGTGTAAAATATTTCATACTAAAAATTATAGTTTCCCCCTCTTAGGGGATACACCCATTTATTATTCTTCATTGTTTTTAAATAAATTCGTGATTGGAGGATTAATTTATTTTCCTATTATGTTAGACTCGTCAAATAACAATATCATTTTTACTCATGAATTAAAAAAATATTATTAATCAGGAGCAAGTAAAATTGAATATTATTGGGATAGATTCATCCATAATTTGATAAGGATATATAGATGAAATTATTCAACCAAAAAATATTATTTATTCTTGTTTTATCTCATGATGAGACCTTCGTATGACATTATATATATATATATATATTCCATTGGTTATATAGATGTATTTTTTCATTAAAGACATTCATTATAAGGGTAATTCATCATTAAATGATAATAAATATTCTTATTTATCCTCAAATAGTTTCCTATATTATTTAGTTAACTTGGCCGAACCACTATAACTTTTCTCATCATCTATACAAATTGATTATTTTCCTCTAAAACACTTTATCATGTTCAGATAATTTAAATCTCATCACTCTTGAATTTTCATATTACATATATATATTTTAATTCTAAGACTACCTAGTCAATCCTTAGTGGACAAGTTCTATCATCATTCATTGTTCATTATATTCTCTATCAACTCATAGAGACTTTCAGTAGTATTCTACAATTATTATAATCATTCATTCAATATATAGTGATTTTTTATCTCTCACAATTAATGTTTCAATCAAAGATTCTATTCATATTCCACATATAATTTTTAACTTTTTTAGGATTACTCCCTCTTGATTCATTATATATCAAAGCCAATGGAATGATATATATGTAGTTTTATCCATCTATCCCAAATCTTATATAAAACTGGAAATATGTATTGAACTCGTATAAAAAAATTCTATTCATTGATTTGTTGATGGGTTTTTTCTTGATATAAAACAAACGTATGTATATTTAAGTATAATAACATTCATTGATTTTCCATTCGCAACTCAACATGATGTATTCTTATTTTATGGAAAAAATTTACTATATCACATTACATCCTGAAAATATTACATTGGATATTTATTGTCTATTAATTGAAATGTACCAAATCTTATATCACATAAAACATATAAGAATTTTTACGTTATACTAGATTCATTATATATTTAATTGGTCCATATATTGGTTTCCATCTCCCATGATTCCTCCTATATATTACCATTATTCCATAATACTTGAACAAATAACAGAGACTTTCTCCATTGGAAATTTTTACTATGATCCACAATTCGAACATGACTCACCTCAATGTATGCATCCACCACAAGTTTATCATCCTAAAAATTGATCAAATAAGAAGGGTATATATGATAATACTAAAGATATATTAGATTGAAAATATCTTTTATTCCATTGTACCACTATGTATTATCAATTCAGTATTCCATAGATTTGATCCCCTCATAAATATCAATGAACCCCACATAAAATGGTACCAATATTCATTTTTTTTTCATTTAATAGTTATCCAACCGCGAAATCAAATGGGAAAAAACTAAATAACCCACTAAAACCCAATAGGTTGATGAAATTGATAAGAATATAGCTTTTTCATTCTCTATGTCCAAGCTGTATATTTCCAAATCAATAAGCAAGATCAAATGTCTCTTGTAATAAATTCATCCCTAATAACTCTAATTCCCGAACCACAATCAAACATAATAGGTTTATACATGGTATACTATAGATAGAATCATATGGTTATATATGAATAGTTTACTAGTAACTATTGTTGTAATATAAATAAAAAATATTCCCTTTTTTTCTAGTTTCCACCATAATCTAGGACACAAAACCTAAACATATCCTATAACACCTTGTATAGTGTTATCAGATTACATACCTATCTATGGGTGGAAATACATAAATATTAACCACTAGGTACCATATAACTTCTTCCAGTCTTTCCTAAAAAGTGTTTTCAAACAATTATCATGATCTAAAAAGACATTCTACAATACTCAATTATGAAACAATATATCATGAATATATTATACACCAACAGATCAATTGTAAATTCTCTCAAATGAGTGATATGATATTCAAAAATTTTAACTGATCAACTAAATCATAAAGAAAATTAATATTTAGGATAATTTTAATTAGAATTCATTTTTTCAAATTTATTTTCCGAGTTTTGTGATCATGTTGGGTGACCTCCTAGGATCTTTACCAGGGTCTATGAGAGTGAAGGAAAATCATTTTGGAAAGAAAATGTGTTTGGTTTTTGGAACATTATTTAGTCTGATGACATTTCTAGGAATGTGGGTGGGCCACAGTTAGGGGACCATGTTTATATTGGGCAACTAGTGGTGCCTGGTGGGCCAGGACCCGATGACATGTTAAGGCGGGGTGTCTATTGTTTTAATGTGGCTTACCTATTACATTAGTATCAGAGTAAGAACCCATAATTATGTGTGGTTTAACGTACTAGGATGATATATAGTGTGTACAATGACAATTTTGTTATATAAAGGATTTGGGGGGTGTTAAATGTAACAATCTAGAATAGTAATGGTAAACTAACTGAAAATGTTATGACTCATGTCAACACGGTGCACATTTATTTTTAAGAGCTTTCCAAATTATATCTCCATGGTTAAACATAATTTTCCTGGAAAATTTAATAGAATGAGTGACCTCTAATGAGTTATCTCATGGAATGTACGAGTGAAGAAAAATCCCACTAGAAATATCCATTTTTAGATATTGGAGACAATCATTAATTTGATGTCTTATTTGGGCACATGGGTGGGCCTCAGGTAGGGGACCACATGTTGGGGGGGAGAGGGAACTTGTGGTTCCTTCCAGGATAGGATCTGAAGGACATGTTATGGTGGGGTGTCTATAATGTAATTGAGGCCCAATTATTATAGTACTAGTTTTCATTATGCATTATTTTTATAAATACTACTTTATAAAATGAAGATCATGGTAATCAATATTAAAAATTGATAGATCAAAGACAATATTAACGACATTAAAGGGATGTGAATTATTAGTCTACATTTTTTATGAATTTATTCATGTTAAATTAAACCTATTTGAGTGGGTAATTCTTGTTAATATTATATATATTATATTTATTCTTATACAATAAATTTTGTATATAATTGTCCGAACATTGGGTGATTTACTGATTCTAACATAAAATCACACTCTTTACCAATATTGGGAAGAGTTTAATGAGTGGTTTTCTCCAACAGAAATCATTTTGACTTAATGTAAAAAACTATATCCCAACAATCATAACATATAGTATAAAAATATTTCTATTTGTTATGTAAATTTTTTGGATAAATTAGGATGATTTATTTATTTTAGGTCACACTATTTGAATATGAATCCCAATATAAATTTTCAATTCTTTAAATGAGTTTTCTATATAACCTTTTATTGTTCTGGAAATGGACATATGTAATTACCACTTTTTTGGGGCCAAAAAATTATAATGTGTCATAGGTTTCATATGATGTGAATGTTTTTCATCATGTTCATTCATCATACGCATTTAATGAAATGTTATATATTGTCACCATCAAGTCAAGATGATAGATTGATATATATGGTCACTAGAAGAGGTTCTCTATTTCCAGAATTTTCTATATAATCAAAATTTAAATATAATCAACAGATCATCCACTTCATGATAAACTTAAATGATATGTGAATATCCTAGGTAATATTATTCTCATTTTTTTATATGTATAGAATTTCATTGATGATATATGATTCAAAATAACATTTGAAAAATATTATTTTTAGTATATAGGTTATTATTTCTATCATTAAAGTTACTTTTTCATAACTTTTATACATTTTAATTCATAGAATGTTTCATGAATAATTAATTAATTATTTTAATATAAAAAATCCATGTTTTTTATGAACTCCACATCTAATAGAAAATTTAAAACAAGTTCATTATATTTATATATAACTTCCACAACATTAGAATATATTCAATATTTCAAGAATTATAAAAAACACAATACCTTCTAAATAATCCAAGGCCATTAAATCATTTTAAATCTCACTCTAAATTTTCATGGTCTTGGAAAATGTGGCATGAAATAGTGACATGTGTTGTTTTAATCATATTCTTCATCATTTTTATCATTTTTTCCTAATCCGTAGTATTATATTTTAATCTCTCTTTACCAAAAGGAAACATAATACACATTTATAATAAAAATTCATATAGAATTAAAGATAATAACTTTCATCATCTAGTTTATATATAATCTTATGAATATTTATTATTATTTGTATATCAAATACTCATCCTTAAGCTGATTCAAAATTTTCTAAATAAATAAAATCTTTATAACATTCAAACTCTTCCACACTCACTCATATTAATTGGTAATCAATTAATGTCATACATTTAATCATGCTTTTCAATTATGAATTTAATCTAATACTTTCAAAGTAAAACTATAAAATATTATCCCCCTCGATATAATTACATACCCATTTAGAATTACTATATCACAATGTTGGTAATATAAGGATAGTCATATGATATTTAAAAATATTTCTTAATTACATATTACTTTTATAATCATTACTAGGGTCCATTAAATAGCCATTTTTTATTTTAGTCAAAAAATTGAATACATCACTCATGTCGATTTGAAGCTCCTTCAACCAATCTCCCAGGAGTCTCAATCATCAAATATTATATTTAATAATATTCATATATGTATTAATTTAGTAGATATATACTTTACACATTCAGTGTTTTCATCATTCATTAATATTTTTACCACTATCCAACTATCTTGAAATATCTAATCTCTTTCTAAACATTAAATAAAACAATATAATCATATATAAACATTCCGAAATTAATAATATCTCACCAAAAAAACCAATTTTGTCAAATAAATTAATATGTCCATCCATGATATTCATGTGTAAAATAGACAACTCTTTTTAACAAAATATTATTTTCAACAAACATTTTTTATAATAATTCTATCATTAACATAAAACAAATTTATATAAAAAATAATATATATTAAAGGGAAATTCATCCACGATCACATCATAATGATACATCAGATAAAAAATAACTATTTCTTAATCTCTTTTAAGTAAATATATCCCTTCATAATGTATTTCTAGAAAGTCTCATCCTTTAGTGAAAAAATTATTACACTCTTCTTCTGATAACATATAATGAGAGTAATAATCATGAAATAGCATAAATATGTGATATAAAAATTTAGTTGGTGACTACATATATAAAATATAATAATGGATAATTATCATTCACTCAATATTGATTAATATTCTCATTATTATATAATATAATTATCAATTAAAGAATCATTTTGGTGTTGTGAATTTGGAAAATAGTAAATATTAACTACTTGTTCATAATAGTTCTACAACATCTCCAACAAACATTTTATAAAATAGAACCCTTCAAAAAAATATAATAAATAAACCATTTATTAATACCTAGTGGAAAGGAATCATACTACTGGGTGTGATGATATGTTCAGTAAAATTATACATGGGATATATAAATATAAGATGAAAATATTTGTCTGTGATCATTACAATAACATTTGGAACCCATATCATGCATATTATAGATCATAAACATGTGTAATGGAAATATTTATATATCATAAGACATTAATAATTAATTTATGAATGAAAATAATCAAAATAATAATAACATTACTATAATATATATAATTGTGTAATATGCACAATCATTGAAAATCATTTCTTTAGTAAACTATTTTATTTCCAAAATTTTCACAATTGAATGGGTTCAGTCCCAAAATGTTCTTAGTAGTCACAGTTCAATCCCTAGACAATCATAATTTAAATTTTCCATTTTTGAATAGAATTTATTACCTATTCAAATATTTTTTATATCATGACATATCAAAAATCACATAATACATAGGATTGGGAAATAAGACCCACATAATGAAAAATATAAACCATACATATGTGTGGAAGAATTTCATAAACAATTTATTATATCGAAATATATGAAGATAAATTTTTATAATAAACATTTCATTATACAATAACTTATGGGAATGATATATGTTTTATAAAAATTTCATTATTTTGTCATAAATCATAAAAAATTAAATTTTTTCATAAAAAATATATAAATTACATAAAATGTACAAATATTGAATAAAAAACGGTATCCTTAGATCATATCCTCTGTTAATATTGAGTAATATCAAGGGATGTCATTCATTAGAGGAAGTGTTTTTGAATGATCAAATGGAACATTTCATGAGAAAAATAACATTTTCAAACAGAAAATAACATTGATTAGACAAAAATTCCAAAGAACATTTTGAAACTCATTTTATATTAAAATAATATATTAAAATTATAATGAATGCTTTAAAAATATATTTTTCATGATGTTGGAAAATGTTTTTTTTTGACTGACATGTTAAAACCAATATTACATTTTCATTTTTCGTAGAATGAAAAATAGACTTGATTGGAGAATAATACGAAGATTTATTATCAGAATACATGGACATGGAATAAAAATTAATTTTTATTGAAGAAACAAATGAGACTGATTTTCCTTAAAAAATATTTTAAATAAAGATTTCATAAGGAGAGTAAAATTAAATAAAGAAAAGTATTCTATAAAAATGAGAAGGGTATAAAACATTAAGTGATTTTTTATAGGTAGATCATAAAATTTCATTATGGAATCATAATCGTAAAAACTCTCGATAAACAATGAGATTGTAACATAAAAAATTTACCAGAAGGGGAACATTAAAAATCATAATCCTTCTAAAATAATGTCATTATCTAAAAAAATTATATTATTAGAGTATATAAATAAATTATTTAACTCTTCACTTTGGATGTATATAAATCATAGAAGATTAGATAGGTGCATAATATAACATATGTCCCAGAAAAAGAAATTTCAGAGGAAATTCATTATGCACTCGCACATGTCCTTGAATTAACTAAGGCTTCAATCAAATTAAAATAGTGTTTTTTTAGAAACTTTTCTATCTAATAAGGCATAATATAGTAACAATCCAGTGTTGTTGGGATGCTTCAATAATAAGAGTTGTGTATGGATAAATTTTGGGGATTATAGAAAAGATGATCCTCATTCATACATGGTTGGATCCTAAGGATTAGGTTATAATGAAAGAGGATGTCATTAGATTACTTTAGTAAAATCATCTAGTTATACATAAGAGGTAACTATTCCTTGATCTGGATATAGTGACAACCTATATGCATTTGTATTGGCTTTTTAGGATGATATATTTTAATATATTGGTTACAGCCTAATATACTCCAATTAGGATAGTGTCCCTCACTAAAATATCTCATTATTAGGAATGTTTTACTAAATTGGATTGATAAAGATTATGTATCATGATTAATATACCTTATGGTAAAAATTTGTATAATGGCCGATTTATTAAATTCAAATACCCCTACTATCGAACCGATTCCTTCGTGGTATTTCAAATCATGTTTAGATCAATTGTAAGGAAGTGGAAAATTAACATTTTCTGTCAACATTCTATGAATTATAAAATTTAAAAAATTTAACAGCGTATAATTATTTAAACCATTATTGGGAATGAACATGAAATCTTGGATAAAAAATATAAATCACAATTAATTGATTACATGAAATGGAAATAGATTCAACTTTACTTCTTCGGTGATATGGTGTGAATGGAGGTGATAATGAAAAAGGGAATAAATGATATGATGAAAAAAATTACAAAATTATAGTATTAAAATAAAATAATTAATGAGATGTTAAAATATAGATTTTAGGGTTAAGGGAACAAAAGGGATTGAGAGTGGGATGAAAAAAAAATTTATTTTCTCTGGATGCTCTATAAAATTTCTACACAATAAGATATTTATAAGAAAAAAAATACATTCCATATAATTTTATTCATGTTATATAATGTTGACCCATGTAATTATTTGTAGATTTTGAATATATATCTATATCATGCATATCACATCTAAGATTTGAATATTTGACTTATTTCATGTGGTGTATCCCAGATTCATGATGTGTACTATCTTTCAAACTATATATTCAAATAAGATTCTATTTTCAAAGGTTTCATGACATGTAATGTACACTCATGATGTGTAATGGATTCCTTATTTCCAATCATGATGAATTCAGTGACAACTTGATTCACGACATTCAAATGTCTGTAAAACACTACTACAATTCCGGTAATGAGGTTTCATGATGTGTAATATGAAAATTTTACTCTTTTCTATATTTTCTTTTTCAAATACTTGAAGCCTTATTTTTTGAAATGTTAGCACATATCATGTGAGTTACAAAATAAATCAATTTAAATCATTTTCTAAATGAAACAACAAAGTATCTATGATTTAATATTATCAAATTCCCTAATACATGACATATTTCTTATGATCCAGCCAAATGGTCTGAAAAATGATTCAAAAAAGATATGAAAATTTTAAAATAGAAAACTTTTATTATGTAGAGGGAAAAACTAATTTCAAGAAGAAATGTTTAGACTAGAAGTTTCCCAGCATAAAAAATTGTTCAAGACCCACAAAAAAATATTTAAAAAAATTATAGTCATTTAATATCATTCAGTTAACTAATAATTGAATTCAATACCCATTTATAATTTATGTCACAATGAATTTTCTATCGTCACTTATAATAAAATGAAGTTGGATTCATACTGATACACTGAGTATATGCAGTTAATAATAGCCTGTGATTGGTTTTATCATATCCAATTTGTAATAAAAAATATAAATTTATTCATGAGGGATTTAGAAATTGGGTTCTAATAACTCTGAGGTTGTCGTTTGATAGGTAAATACTGAAAATAAAGCTCAAAATGTAAGTAATTATCTTATATGTAATTCATTAATATGTTTAAATGTTATATAAAATTACTAATTCAAGCTAATCAAGTCCACACTCCCAGCAGATCAATATGTATATTTATGTATTTCAAGATAGTGCAAGGGAGGCATCTTGTTCCTTTTTTTTTTGTATTTTTTCTTTTCTAAATTCATTTCTATGCCAAATTATAAATCTATCCACCAACCATATTTGATCTTTCAGGGGATTCATTGGTCTCGAAATGGTGATTTATTAGCTTCCTAACACACAACCAATATAAATGTTTCAACTCTATTTTATATTGAAAAGGAAAACATAGAAGGGAAATTATACTAAGTATAAATTAGTAATAACCAAATAGTATACTATGTAACCCAACAAATATCTATGCGTGAAACATCTCGCGATGTCCGAAAAAATCCCACAGACCTATTAAATGTAATGTCATGTATTACACAAAGTGCAGGGTAGGAAAGAAAGATCATCGTGGAATAGCTTCATCCTAAAATGTCTTTCATGGAAACTATATGTTTAATAATTGAAATATTTGTTGTGGGTATAAGGAAAATGTGTCTCAACAGATATTTACACAATCATTTTTAAGTTTTATTTGATCAATAAATGATTTAATAAGTCTTCAATGCATGTTTTGATATGATTTCATGTCCTAGGTATATCACAATAAATATTATTATAAATAACATGAAATTTTAGAATATGAATCCTTTCATGAATGAGAACTAAAATATAAACTATCAATCACTATGTTTATAAAAAAACTACTATGTCAATTATCTATAATTTTTAAAATGTTGAAATGGAATTAAATTTCAAAGCTCATAAATCATTCGAAAACTCTAAATAGAGAAAAAATATAGATTCTATAAATTCACAAAATAACTTTTTATTTTATTTTAATGGTAATGATGGTTTTTATTTTTAATGAACAATAATAATTTTGAAACATTTCTCCAATATATAAGAGAACATGAAATAAATAAAGTGTATCGAAAGTGAATAAAATGAAAAAAAATACCCACAATTAGAAGGTGATAGTATCCACACATTCCATGGAATAATTTTTCGGATTTATATTGAAAATAAATCATTGTAAAAATAAAATGGTTGTCTGCAAAATTTAAATATGAGGGAATCAAGAGTTCTTTATAAGAAGTGGCATTCCCAAAGAGAACATGGGTTGTCAAATCTAGTTCAACAAAATAATGGGTTAGTAAACAAATCTTACACAAGATGAAACAATAGTTCAAAGGTTTTAGGTATTGATAAAAAGAATAACATGAAATTATAAATTATGATAAGAAAGGGTAACCAATTTTATTTAAATGCAGCAGATATTTATAATAACTCATTTAAAGGGACTCAAAATGAAAACAAAATAGACTAAAGCTAGATGATTCATTCTAAAAAAGTGATGAAATCTAGTTTTTTTTCCGATAAAGCACTAAATGAAATGTCGTCATCCAAATGTATGGTCGAAAATATATCATGTAGTGTTGTTCATTGACATAATTTTTCCTCTAACACCTATATCTACTTATAGAAGTTTCTTCATGCTTATTGGGTCTCTTTCTAGGATTGATGACTTTTGGAGTGGTGTGATCATGAATCATATTTGGAAATAATCGTTTCATAGCTCAAGTTTCTTTTTAATTTTCATGAATATCTAGTGATATTTCATGAGGTTGACATTCCATTTCATCCATGCATTGAGTTACTCATTGCTCAAGAATAGATGGTGGTAATGACCCATAGAAAAGCATAGATGATATAGAGGAGCTAGAAATTATTATTATAAAAGGGAATTCGATGAAAATAATTCCATGTAAAATTGACATAGAAATATTTTCCCATAAATATAAATTATAAAATCAGTTCAAAATGTTGTCATATAGAGATACAAGTATGGAAATTTCCAATCATTGTAAAAAATTCCATAAAAACTATGAGAAAAATGGTTGTCTAATGTTAGTAATAATAACCATAAATATACTTCATCTTCATCCCTCGATATGGTGTTGATGATAACTACATTGATAAATTAGTGGCATTAAAGATAGACAGATTGGTTGGAACATCGATAAAGGGTGTATTTGTGGAGCATGATAGATGTGAAGGGGTAGGTAGATGAGAGGTGTTGATACATAGTGAGGCATTCAATCTAGTAGTTGTATTGAAGAAATGAACCTCGCTATATGTAATTATGGATGGAACCTCATCCTACTAGTCATTTCCATCTCTTTACTCTTACTTAGTGGTAGGGTCATAGATATATGTATTGAGGACGGATGGGCAGTCAGTGGCATTAGAGTGGTGGAAGAGGAGGGGCATGCATGCATTGTTTGTTGCTGGGGGTTTGTTATTGAGGAGGGTTATTTAGGGGTGGTGAAAGAATAATGCTCTGAGATAGGTAGAAGAAAATTGGTAGAAATCTGTTATAGGTTTTCCATGATGCATAACTACATTGCCAAGATATCGGGCTGGGTGGAATGGGTTTGTGGACCAGTAGTTGATGATGTAGTGGTATTGATAGGGATATGGGTGGGTGGTGTAGGATGGATATTAGTTGTTGAAAAATGAGTTGGAACTGAGGATGGTGGTGGGTCTATTATAGGTGGTGGATCTTGTATTCCTAGAGCCTAGTGGTATATATAATACTCCCTCAACAAGAGATTCATATTTTACAGTATCATGAACTCAATGATTCAATGGATCCTAGGGAGGTGTTTTGGAGAGCTTCATTATAAAATACAAGGTTCATTGGCAAGTGAGTGGTGAATTATTTATCCATAAAATTAACTTTGTTTCATTGTGCATGATATTTGTAATAGTAAGCGAACAATGCAGCCATGTTGCTGGTTGTGCTTCCCATGTTGGCTGCCAAGAAGTGTACATATATCAGAATCATGCTCCCATATGAACATGTCCTAGAGAAATGCCCCTTTTCCAATGCTCTGTGAAGAATTTGTAGAGCAGGAAAACACAATTTGGTAGACATCATGATCTTTTATTCATTTTGTATATATGGGTCATGTGAAATCATCTGACAAAAGGCACCTCAAATAAATTCGGGTGGCTCCAACTGAAGTTTCAAAAATACCTTTGATGTAGAGGACTCCTTTTATAAACACCCATGCCAATACCAAACATGGAAAAAGAAAGCTGATATGGTCGTCCACCCAGTTAGAATAAGAGGTTATCTCTGGACACCTAAAACATATACAAAATCTCTAGAAAAAGTTCCATGTGAGTATCCTCTTGTACCTTAATAGTGTAGTCAATATGTAGTGTCTCGAGGAGGTTGAGGATGACATCAAAAATGAACATTCAGGAAATGATACACATTTATAGGGTCTTTTTCATCAACATATGCTTTTCCTATATCCTCGTGTAGTTCACAGGGCGTTTCATGTTGAAGAAGAACATGATTAGGTGAATATGGAGGTTATCATCACAGGATGAATCGTTGGTTCTCAATAAGGATTCAGCCTAGGAAGACTGCGTAGCCCAGGCTGATGTGATCGGTGTAGGGGCACGAAGTTGCATGGGCCCTTGTTTAGGGGTTACTCCGCATTGACTAATGATGAATCCAAAGGTTCTGTCTGGAACGTTTTTTCCATTCCATTAAATAATGATGGTGGTATGTGGATGAAAGTTATGGAGGTGTGATATAATGGTCGTTTGGGAGGTGTAGTCGATATAGGGTAAGGGCTGGGGTGTAGGTTGGTGTTGATCGAATATAGAGGGGTGTGGGTTCATTTGTGATGGATAATGTATGTTAGGAGTTCAGTTGTGTGTGGCTAAGAGTGTAGTAGGGTTTGTGAGGGGTAGAGAGTGAGGGAGGTTGTTTGGATAGCTTTTAGAAGATGGAAGGACAGGGGGGTTGTGAACGTAGGGTTCCCAAATTTTTTATTTTTTAAACCATCCTTGGGTGTTAGTTTATGTATAACCATGTTTCATGTCACGTAGATCTATGTTTTAATAGATTGTTGGCATAAAATGTAATGATCTAATAGGGATACATGTCATTTAATTTTAATATTCCATCCAAATTTTTTACATACCCATTACTACACCTTGTGAGATTTACTAAGGCTATCCTAATATAATCTAGAACATGATGACATAACATGGGGTGCATCCCATTCAGTTATTACTTTAACATTGATATCATGACTCAACTATGGATTAAATATACATTAGGCTGATGACACAACATTCACGAAAGGGTTTGTGAAGGATTCCCATTAATTAACCATTAACCTTGAAGGGTGGGCCAACCTCCCTCATAATTTCAAAGGTCCCATAAGAAAAAACGTTATTGACTATGAAATGGATATAAAATCAATATTTCATCTTACCTAGGATCAATTTCACTAAGGGGAAGAATAAAAGGACCTTATTCTCAAGATTAATTATATGCCTTGAAATGCATTGATTATTCCATTTATTAGTTCATTCATTGTAGATCTTGTAATTTTCATATGAATCCTTCTTATTTTCTTCAAATTTAGCATGATATAGAATTTGAGGGTCAATAGCTATCTTAGAATCAAAATAGATCTTCTTAATTTCCTAGCATGAGGGATTCTGTTGTTCAATTGGGAGATTGCATGTTCTTCCATAGACTAATTATAATGTTGTTTTACCTAGGGTAGTTTTTATCCAGTGCCTTACACACATAGTGCAACATCCATTTTTAAATTCTATTCACATTGAATTGTTTTTATAGGCTTCTCTGTGATTTTCATGATCTCCTTATTTTACATTTCATCTTTCCCACTTGTTTTTTGGGTGGTAGGGAGTTCCTATATTATACCAGATTCCAAATTTTTTAGGTAATCCTATATCAAAATTTTTAGTAAAATGTGTTCTACAATCCCTAATCAGTAATCCTAGAAATCCAAATCTTGAGAACACATCATTTTTTAGGAAATTCATGACTACATGTGTTGTCTTATGTGATGTTTCTTCATCTTATACCAATATTGAGATATAGTCAATGCCAAAAAGGATGTATTACATTCCATATGAAGTTGAAAATTGTCTCATTATGATTATTCCTCATACATCTAATATATCGACATCTATAATTTGGTTTTGATGAATCTCATTCCTTTTACAAATATTACCAGTTCCATGGACCTAATCATAGCTGTGAAAAAATTCCATTGGATCTTGATGTAGTATGGGCTAGAAAATTCCATTTTGTTGAATTTTTTCTACAGTTTTCTTGGGTCCATGATTTCCACCTATCGGTGATGTATGAAACATTTCTATCACATTTTTGATTTCATTATTTGGGAAGCAACGTTGTTATAAGACATTTAAGTAATGCCTGAACATGAGTTGTTTATCCCAATATTAATGTTTTAATTCATGTAAAAATATTTTACATTATTGATATTAGTTTTCAAGGTGTAAAAACCAATGGAAAGATTCATGGAGATATAAAAAACCCTTATTGAACATTAATGCTGAAAAAGGTCTCATTAGAGAAATTTATTTCGATGTCTGTATCATCGTAGTCCTTTATTAGTGACAGTGGAAGTCGGGCTAAATTATTGGTGATCACATTTTCAGTGCCATTAGTGACATTGAAAATAATATCAAATTCTTATTGAAGTGTCATCCATCTTATCTCCCTTGTCCTGGTATCCATTTTGTTTATTAGATACCTTAGGGAACCATGATATTTATTCACACTCACCTTGGATAAGACAAGACATGTATTAAATTTCTTGAAGGCAAAAAAAATGGAAAAATGTTCTTTCTCTGTCATTGTGTAGTTGAATTTTTATCATTTAAATGTTCGGCTGGAATAGTGTATAGTAAAGTATATGTAACAAACACATTATCCTAAACAGTTCCAACAACAATTTCACAGGAGTAAAACATAAATTGAAATGTATTTTAATAGTAAGGTGAAATGATTACTAAGGATACTATTAGGATTCTCTATAATGAATGAAATTCATCCTGACATTATTAGGTGGATTCAGATAGTTCTTATTTTGAAAATAGTTTTATAAAAGGGTGGAAAACTTTAGCAATGTTTTTACAAATATCCATTAGAATCCATTAGGCAACAAAAATATTTTTATACACTTTATTGTTGATGGTTTAGGTAAATCCTTTATGACCATTATCATAGCAACACAATCTTCAATGAATTCTTGGGAAGTTTTATCTCGGTGTATTATAAATCATTGACCCATAAAATGTAATTTTCCTAATTCAATATTAGGGATTTTTCTTCAGAATATCATAAGACTAAATCTAGATTTCTTAATCAGACCTCAAATGAACTTCCATAAAATAAAATGTTTTCTAGGAAAGATTCTAGTAATTTCCTTTCTATATCATTAAAAATATGTGGCATGCACATTTAAAACATTTCTAGATAATTTCACATATAAATTAATATATTCCTATAGGTGAAGGATCGAAATGGAAGTGTGAATATTGTATTTGTTTAAACAACTAGGTCTTCAATTATATTATTGTATCTTAAATATCAATCTCGAAAATAATTGAATTCATCTAATACTATACATTCCAAAATTTTATCCATAAATGGTTCAGGGAAACTTTTTCTTCTTGTTGCTGCATTAAAAATTATATAATCAATGAAAACTATCCATCCGGTGATGGTTCGTGTTTAGATTAATTCATTTTCATTAGTCCACTCCATTATGAATACACGTTTCTTGGGGACTACATCTATCAGGATCACCAATTCTATATCATATATGGAAAATATTATTCCATAATCTAGAAACTTTTGTACTTTTTTAACAACTTATTTCATTATTGGTGAGAGCCTCCATTGAGGATGGAATTTTAGTTTTTCATCTTCTTTATTTATAATCTTCTAGGTGCATACAGTCAGACTATATCATTTTATGTCTTCAACTCCCAATAAAATTGTGTACTTGTGCCTTTTCATTACATTATCAAATATTTATTCATGTTTTTTAGATATTTCAGAGATGATGATTACTGGTAGAGATGTTGATGCTCCTTAGTATGAATACATAAGGTTACTAGGTATAGGGTTGATTTCCAATGTTGGTGGTTGAATATCTAATGGGTTAAATGGTTGGAGTGTATACCTTACATGTTTTCCATTAAAAATTACTTCCTAAAAATAATACTCTTCTTCTATATCTGATATTAACTCACCAATGTCTTCTACTTCAATGTAAATGTATCCATTTCCTTCTACAATAAGAGATATGGAATTACAATAAATGAAATGATCTGATTGTTTAGAAGATTTAACAATTTTGAATAAAAAAATTTAATAACAAAATTTTATGAATATATGTCCTTGATTCACATATACTATATCATTTAATATTGATAAGACTTGACTTACGATAATAATAGGGACATAACCTTCATCTTCAATGTTCAAAACTAGTATATCTATTATAAAGATAATGTTTTCTACTTTTATTATAAAATATTCAAGAATTACTCTGAGATATTTAAATATTTGGTATACAAGATTTATTGATACTTGATTTTTTTAATATCTTGGTGTCCCAACATGCAAAATACACTCATTGGAATTATGTTTATGCATGCTAAAATATTAGAGAGATCTCTTCCAAATTTGTATTCTCAAATAGCATATGGAATCGAAAAATATCTAAGGTATGTTATATTTAGTAAGATTATCTACTAAAAAATATAATATCATTTTTAATTAAATGATATGACACAATGATCTTAAATTTTTCATTTTTTTTAAATAGTAGTTACTTATGTAATGTGTCATACATTTGCATTTGAGAAATGATCTCTATAAAAAGTATGTTATTATGCAGTTGTCTGAATATTTCCTGGAACTTCTCATGTTGTTCCTATTTTCTGCATTGTCTTTATCTTTACAAAAATGTAAGAGGTGGTTAGTATTGTTGACGAGAAATAAAAACTGGTTATTTTTGTTGGTCAGGGGTTTCAGTATATGGGGATGGTGATACTTCTTTAGATAATACTATGGTAGTCTCATTACCTTTTTTTCTTCCACTAGTTATTTCATTGTAGGTTCTTTGATAATTCATTCATTTATTCCACATGGTTGTTTAAATTACAAAATATATCCAAATCCCTATATGAAAACCATATCTTTGTCTATTTTGTATGTCTCTATATTTGTAGGTACAGTACATGGTAATCTGTTAGAAAAACACTTTGAGATCGGACCTATTTAAACATCAACATTGCACAAGACAACTAATTGGTTATGAATCATCGTCTCTAGAGTATTCAATCATTGGTATTATTTTGAAAAAAAGTATCTAGGAGTTTATCCATGTTACATTGGATAGAATCATCATATTACTAAGGTCATGGTTGAGATAGTTGAAACTACTACTGTGTTTTTTGTAGAAAAGGTTATTCCAACAATTATTTTTGAGGTCTTGGTACAAGGTTCCTGGAAAGATACCATGTTGTTCTATAATTATGAAATGGTTCCTGACCACTTCACTATTGATAATAACATTGATTCATCTATAGTGGTTATTGATATGACCTCTAGAGATAATATTACTGTTGTTGTTAGAATGGGGGGTTTTAATTTTTGAAATTGATGTAACTACAATCTGGAGCTTATGGTTCTTTGACACTTTCTTTACTATATTGGTATATATGTGGAATCCACACATCTCACATGACTATATTTCTATTATATGAATAGGATTTGTTGGTTATATGAATGGTAAAATGAATCTATCTTCTTTGTGAGTTCATTTATTTGCGCTCTGAGTCTTGTGTGATCATCACATTAGTGGATTCCATGCTGAGGTGGTCTAGGATCACTTATCCACTAGGAATTATGAGAGACTTCATCTGAAATTTATCATCCGACATTAGGTGTCTCAAAAATCAGTCCTCCATCAGAAGAAACATCCACTAATATTCATGCTGCAGTTTGGATACCTTGATAAAATGACTAGAGCTGAATCCACATGTCTAGTCCTTATTGTGGGCAGTTCGTCGTTGTATCCTAAAATCCTTTCCAAGATTCCCATTTGGTTTATCTATAAGTATAATTTATTTTATGAATTTATTTCTTGAGTTTCAATGTTTAGATTGGTCTAAATAATTTATCCAGGAAATCCTTGGCTATATCTTCCTAGAAAAGATGGACTTAGGGTAATTATTTTAGGGAAAATCCCATGCACATTTTTGTAAATGTAATATAAATACAATGAGTATGATTTCATATGGGTATATTCCATAGTATTGAAATGTATCAAAAACTTCTAGGAAGTTAGAGATGTGCTCATGTGGGTCTTCACTTTGTGGTCCCTTGAACTTCCCTTTGTTTTGGATCATGTAAATGAGTCCAGGATTGATTTAAAAATTATTGGATTTAATGGGAGGATTCACTATTCTTTGGGTGTCACCATAGATTGATAGAAATATATAATCCATATTGGTTTAAACTGTTTTCATCAGGTAATCACTAGGAATCACTTGTTTCATATTTTGAGGGTTTGTTAGGGTTGTGTCCCTCATGGTTGTGTTGATCAACCTTGTTTGATTAGTGGCATGTAGAGAGATATCATTCGATCGAATGATTGAAGGCTAACTATTATTATATATCATGGTTCCTTGAACTAATCAATGTATCTGGGTACATACACAATTCCTCTAGAGAAAATGAGCTTGTGGTATCATGAATGTATGAAAAGAGGAGAAAAAAATGAAATACCTTGTCCTTGCAAGAGATTCGACTGTGTAAAGCACAAATGTATCATAATACCCAACAATGACACAATAATATGACATTCCCACACACATTGTTTAATTTTTTCATGCTTCATTCAGATTAGATTTGTGATTGTTTTCCCAAAATTCAATTTCTACTATGGAATAATATATTGATTGTTTGGGGTAGATCCTGTGAGGATGTAAGTTGGCACTGATAATCAAAATATTAAAACCTTTGGTTGTATGATTCCTTCAGATTTGTTCAGTTTTGGACTAATAAATCAAGAGATATTATGGGTTTCATTAGGAATTATATATGTATTGGGATTAATTTTGGGGATCTTCATAAGGGAACTCTATATTATATCTAGGTAGGATCAAATGGTTTAGGCTACAAAGAAGGTAGATGTCACTAGATGAATTTGGTCAAATCTGATAGTTACACCAAAGAGGTATCTATTCCATGTTTGGGAAATAGTGACAACCTAGATTCAATATGTTTTCCATATAAGGAATAAAATATTTTAGGCAATTGGTTGTAGCCTTATTTACGCAAATCAGGATAGGGTACTTCAGGAAAATACATTGTTATAAGAGATGATTGAATGAATTGGTTTCACAAAGATTATGTTTCCTTATTAAAAATACATAAGGTAACCATATATATAATTGAATATTTATTAAATTCATATACCCATACTCAAGATATCTACCCTTGGTGTCTTAGCCACTCATTATAAGATAGTGTGCAATGTAATGTAAATTTTACATTGTGCTCAACAAGATATGAATTGTCATGTTTAAAACATTAGCAAGTATTCCATGATTTATATCATCAATGGATAAGAACATGAAATAAAGATTAAGAAATTCCAATAAAAATTAATTTCATATATAACATGGAAATGGATGCAACACGAGTTCTTCAATGGTAATGGATGAATGAAGCTGATGATTAATAAATTGAAAGAAGGAAATATAGATAAATAATCCACAATTATTTTTATAAAAAATAATAAAATAGATGAAGTTATTTACATTTTAGGGTTGAGGAAATAATTTTAAGGGAAGGGGAATGAAAAAAAAGAATTTTGTACTCTATAATCTCACAAAAACATATGAAATGTATCTTTATTTATAAGAAATAAATTACAAGATGTTTAATGTGATTCAAATCATGTAAAACTGATCCATTTAATTCTTCACAGAATATGAATATACGATTTTCTCATGTGTATCTCCACTATGATTGGATGATTTTACTAATTTCACCTAATATATCCTAAATTCATGATATGTACCTACATTAGCACTATTTATTCGGAAGGGATTCTGAATTCAAAGGAACCATGATGTTTATTTCCCACTCACAATTTGTAATAGATTCTTAACTTTTAATCTTCCTAACTATAGTCACGACTTTCCTTGTGAAATTCATTAGGATGTGAAACACTACTAAACAACATGTAATAAGGTTTCATGACAGGTAATAATAAAATTATACTATTTTTATTCATTTTATCCTTTGAAACCATAGAATCATTATTTCTGTGAAATTCATCACATAATAAGAGAATTAATGTATATATCAATTAAAATCATTAAATAAATGAATGTAAAAATTATATATGATATAAGCTTATTAATTCAATTAACTTAATTCATGGATTTATTAATATATTTTAAAATATCTTGTATAATAAATTTTATTATTATTATTATTTTGTTACATAACCATAATCATAAATATTACAGCATATATTATTTAATTATGACCTTATATAACACATTAATTATAAATTACTTTTTAAAATTAACCTTTATATAATAAATGAAATATTTATTTTTTTATATTGGATTTTTATTTTATTTCATTTCAATTTAATCCTGGTACCATCATAAAAATAATTTTTAAAAATGATTTCAATATGATAGATATACTATATATGCATTTGGGGTAACCCATAAAACTTCGAGATAGAAAATATGATACACCTTTCATAGAGAATATTGGATGTATGTACGTATTAATATTGTTTCCATTTTATAAATTAATGGAAGATGATGATTTTAAAAAATATATATCCATTAATGAAACATAATAATATATTATTTTAAATATTTAGTAATAATATTTTTTCTTATCACCATAATTTTAAATTATATATGATTAACAAATATCATCTCTTAATGAGGTGATATTTTATTTTACACATGTGTGATTTTATAGTATTCCCAGTGAATGGAATGTAAGAAAGTAAATATGATATTGTAATACATAAAGTGAAATTAATTTTAGAAATCCCTATTTATGATATAAATCCAAAATTATACCAACCTATTAGAGGAAGTGATAGAATTTGAATTATATTTTTTTTAAGCGATAGTCAGCCGTACGTAGGACTGACAGATCATTTTTATTTTGATGAAATAGTAGATATATATAGGTTACACCATCAACATAATTAAATATTAGTATATGGTATCTTAATTTGATATTATATTTTAATTATTATCACATGAATATATCTGATAAGGGAGTATGTTTAAAAAAATATTAGTGGAGAAAATTACCTTCTCTGGGAAAAACTAAATTTGAATCTGTTATTAAATAACATTGGGTTGGACTTTTAGGATTACTATATTCTATAGATCATTTATATGGATTTATTTGATCGATTATTATAGTCTTTGGTCAGTCTAACTGTATTAATAAGGGTTTACATGTGGGGGGGTATTTTTCTTCTTGTAATCAAGGAGGAGTGACCATTTTAAAATACCTATAACTACTCAATAATGTGATCCCATTGTCAACCCATGTTTAAAATAATGAAAATTTATGAAATATATTCTTTAAAATTAATTTAAATTATTAAATTTCATTCATTATACACAATTAATATTTTTTCATTTATTACACTCAATCCCATGTTTGTCCCTGTATAAAGGAGCATGAAGTTTCTTCAATATGTTGAGTTATACACAAGGCCAAGTCTTAACAAGTTACAATTTAATAAAATATTATTTAATATGATAGTAATCACCTAGCCATTGAAATTGGTGAATGAAAAAGATTAACTAAATTATGAATTTATAGTTGACACGTGTTTTGAAAATTAATTAATTCATTGACATATAATTTTAAATTAACATAAAGACAAATTAAATATAATGAATTTTTATTTATGGGATATCATTTTTATGAAAGGAATACAATTTTATATTAATAAACTAATTTAATCAATATTGTTGAAACATAAATTTTAAATTTAAATTTTATATATACAATAAAATATTTTCCAATTCATCCAATATGTATTGGAGACATTAAATAAGATTAAATCCATTTTAATCATAAATTTTGTATTCTTCCTCATAGGTTGTTTTACTACCTTTAATGGAAGATGTGTTTTAAAAATAAATTTTGACCCTTTTTTAAATTGTATTTCAAAAATTAATATTTTTATTTGAAATAATTATATCAAATATTATTTTTGGAATTGTTTTTCTAATAACATTCCTATTTTTAAGAATAGTGACTATAGTAAAGTTTAATTGAAAACTGATATTTTTTGAAATAATTTATAGGGAAAAGTAATATTTTTTATTTTGATTAATGTGTTATTAGATATATAATATTTTGAAAATGATTTTAATATAGGTCCTTGGAATCTATTTCAAATAAATTTTAATATAAAAACATTTCAAACATTTGAACTTTTCTCTTTGAAACCCTATTGTCTCATCCCATCTGTAATATTAATTTTTGACTAATTTTTTCCAAATCTATGATTGGAATTTAGAAACCTTAATTCAATATTTTGACTATCAATAATTTATAACTTCCAGGGAGGGAAAAATATTTTTTGACCAATAATATTATATAATGAAATTTTGAAAAAATTACAATCATTATGATAGAAATTAGTTCAAATAATTGTTAAATATTAATTACAACATTGGTAACCTTTTCATATTGTTAATAATTGCACTTTTACTCCACCATAAAATAGAACTCACAATCCTCAATTATTTAATCCTAAAAATATCCTTTTCTCATCGGAACTCTTCCCAAATAATATCCCAACATCCCTCCTATCATCCATCAATCCTCACCTTGGGAAGGAAGAAAAACAAGGAAGTACATTAATGAAACCAAAGGGAATTACCCAATAAAGAAGTACCATTAGTAAATTAGACCTTTTGTTTTATTTCTTTTTCCACAACATAGATTATTAAAAATAAATTTTTATATAAACACATCAGACCAAAAAACCAACATTCATGTTTATGGAGGACTACTGCATCACAAAATGGTGTCATTTTTTCCATTATCCCACCTCATTGTTAGGAATTATTGATTACATAAATTTGTTTTGTTAGTAATAATATTTATGATTTATTTATTTTTATTTAGTTATTAAATAACTGATATCACATTTCTTCCCAATTTTTGGGATTTAATAACATCATTTGTGGATGTGTAGACTTCCAGCACCTTAAAGAGATGTTATTTATTCATACTTTAAATAGAATTAATTAAATATGGGTACAATAATAATAAAATATTATATAAAATTAATATTTATAATATTCATTAGATTATTGACTATCTTGACACACAACATATCATTTTCCACTTTTCATCTCAAATGTTGGAAAATCGATAATGCTAATCCTGGATGTGTGGACTACCACCTTCTCGAAGAGATGTGATACTTAATTTTCCAAAACCAAATCAGAATAATGATATATATATATATATAATTATATGTAATTAAATTATATTTTTTTGATGATATAACGGTTCTTAGGAAAAAATAAAATTACTAAACTTCTTCATATAATGATTATTGAATAATGGGAAATTTACTCATACATATGTATGGTTGGTTTTCACAATGATCATAACATTGGTTAAACATTAATGAAAATTATTCATTTTTTATTTTAAAAGTGAAATTTTGGTAAAAATTTGATTATTATTTCATGGTTATTATTCTATATATTTTTAAATAATAATATTATTTTCCTCATCTATACTATAAATTTCAGTTTTGGAACATAATCTGAAAATGGAAAAAACGTTCATATTAAACATTAATGATTACATAATTATATATTAATTTTTTATAATTGAAATAAATGTAATAATAAACTTTAAAAATGATATGACGCATGTAAATAATTACTATAAGTTCATTATTTGGGAATACAGTGGGAAATCCTGACAAATCAGAATCAAGGTGATAGACTTCCATCTCTCTTTTTATGTCTGTGGTAGAAATGTCACAAACATCCCTTACTTATTTTTTATGGTGTATCGATTCAATATAATATATATTATCGAATAAATTATTTAATATTAATGTTATTTAAATTATTAGTTTGATGATTAATTCTTTTGGGTTTACCTATTCAGACATTTCCACATTTATAATGGGATTTCTAGTCCCACTTTTATTACTACAAGACTTATGTAATATTCAACAGTTATTTTTGTCCATTGGTGAATATAATTCCCATTAATGTATTATATTATTATTATAATTAAATTTTTGTGGATGTACATATCCATTTGAGCATCTCTCTTTCATGGGATTTACAGTTTTAAAGTTACCAAAGCGGTAATTGGTTTTAGTCAAAATTTTCTTTCATTGAGATTCTTATTTTTTCACACACCAAATTATTAAAGAGGTTTATTTTCATGAACTTTTATATGATATATCATGATACTATATATAATCATTATATTATATATTTTATCAAATTCTATTCCATCATGAGGATTATGATTCAAAGATTTCAATGTGCTATGAGACAGTTTTGATGCTTAAAATTTATTTTTTCAAGAATGTTTTTAAGGTTCATTTAAGTTAATTTTCTATAATAAAACTCAAAGAAACCTTATTGTTACATATCATCCACTAGGGTTATTTATTTTTTATACCATTATCATTCATTTGATTGATGTATTATGATAGTTTCCTATGTATTGTAACAAACCGTTTTCTTATCCATGGGATAATCATGTTACAAAGATATTGAGATAATACCCATTTCCTTTCCATATTGTAATTAAGTTTTAATTGGAATAATGATTGTTTCATTGAGAATTATTCATCTTTTGGTTCCTGAACATCTTAAATAATGGGTCATCCTAGATAGATTCATGTAATCTCATTACAACTTAAAATTGGGAGGCCCTAATGGTGTTGGGAAGTATAGTTACAGCAAAACTTGGTGATACCAAGATAGCACCGAGAAAGTCAGTTATAACTTAACATGTGGCGGACCAAATAGGAATGAGTGAGACCTTATTATATCCTATATTCATTTATTGATTATAATTTTGTATTTTTTCCATATGGTTATTCCAAAAATTAGGATATTAAAATGATATGGAAAGGGTTTTATAAATTCAGTGATTTATGTTACTAAAAATACTTTTAATTTCTTGTTATGAGTTTATAATGCATATAATTATCAAGAGTGATATAACATGGATAATGATTATTTATTTTTAGGGAAATTCCCTTTTCCATGTTTCCATATTTAATGATCAATTTATTAATGGGTTTGAGTTCTTTTATGATTATCTCATGATCTTGGATTATGTCATTATACACTCATGCAATCCTATTCTCATTGATAATCTTCATTTGTTATGAGTATATATTCCAAAATGGATTATTTAATCTCAAAATTATTATTTTTCATTTTCTCTTTTGAAATAACAAAATTAGGGTTAAATAGGAGAAATGTCCTTTTGATAACTTGCCAAATTTTTATGTTGGAGTTTTTACTAATTATAAAAATTCTAACATAAATGGTCATATAGTATGTAAGTGCTCCATGTTTTTTTATAATTTTTAAGGATTGGATTTAAATTTTGGGTAATAATTATCAACATTAAATCCGGGAATATAATGTTTTAGATTTTAGCATAGGAATCAAGAGTGTCGGTTCTGGGTTATTATACCATATTCCTCAAGAATTGATGAATAAAGAATTCAAAGGATCATTTAGTTTATAAAAACCTTCAAAACAACTGTAGTAACATGTTTGAAATGTGTTATTTGCTTAGATTCTGTGTTTTCTAATTTTTTACATTGTAATTTTAGCAAGGTAATTACTTTGTTTTTCTTTTACTTAGTATAATTTTATTTTATAAAAACATTACAATGAACTTTATTATAAAATTTGGAGCACTTATTTGAAATAAAAAATCTATTATTTTATACAAATATCATATTTTTCAAGACAATTAATGGTAACACATGTGTATGTAACACATAAAACTATTTTTAAACCATTACTATATTAATTATTTTTTTAATTTTTTTTAATATTTATGAACAAAAAGAAACATGTCATTATTAAAAAATTTAAATTATTATGATTCCAACTTCTAATTTATGATCTAAAAATTCATATCATAGATATAGAAGAATATATTTTGATATTTAGAACACATACGGGATGAAAAATCAGTCTTCAGAGGATAAATTTCCTATAAGTAATTAATTTTTTATTATCAAAACTCACTATGAAATAGATCTATTTAACCAAATTATATATATATATATATGACCTAATTTTTATTTAAATATTTAAATAAAATGGAGATCTTAAATTATTTAAATGAAAATATAGTTTTTATATAAAATTAAAATTTTTTACGATTCATTGAAATATAAATCATTGAAGAAAATTATGAAAACAATATATCAATGAAAATATTGACATGTAGATTTAAAAAATGACAATCATTTAAAAAAATTAAAAAAAAGTTACTTTTATTAAAACATATTTTTTTGGAAAATAATATTTTTTGAATCATATATTAAATTTACTAAAAAATATGTAAATTTTTCATCAATAAGATTTATTTTCAAAGACATTAAAATTAATATTTAAAATATATTTATTCATATTAATTCAATAATTTTAAATATCTTTAAGATAATTTCATGTTTAATTTTTATTATCAATATTATATCCTATTTCGCTAAAACCTAGTGTTGTGTCTAACCCAATCGTTCAATGAAATTAAATTTGTTAGATGAAAAAAATTTATGAACATTGAGGGTTTTATGTGTTATCCCCAAAAAATTTATTTTTTTGAAGTCTAATACATTAATAATAATGATGATGAATATAATTTCATGTTATCATTCCCATTGGATTTCAAATAGCTTTTGTAAATTGGTTGTTTTCAGAAAAAACATTTACCAGATGAGTAGTCTTATTTCAAAGAACATAATATATACCATTAGAAATATCCATTGGTAATTTCTAATAAGAAATATAATCCTAAAATGGTAATATGTTTTGGGTACATACATGTGTGGGGTCTTGTATGTACTTCATTTAGAGTGATACATAGAACACATCGTGGAATTGAGAGAGTTTCGGCTAAAGAGCCAAGTGATAAAAAATATTCTAAACACGTAAAATAATCTACAATGGAACCGTATACCAAGCATTAGTATCGATTATTAATTTAATAAATCATTTTATTTCATGGATAAATTCATTTAAAATCTTTCTTCCCATATTAAAAATCCAGATCATGTTAACCACTATCAACATTACTTCTCTATCAATTCTAATCTACCATAATATGTTTTCAAAAAGATTTTACTTTCTCATTCATTTCAATAGAATTTTTTGGTCCCATATAATTTCACTATATGTATTCATCCATAAAAGTTGGATTTAAATACATATTTATATAGATGGATTGATAAAGAAAATAATAACTATTCATTGAAAGTTATTGCTTTAGGAAAATTTAACAACAGGAATGTGTTGATTCCAACAACAGTTGAATTCCATAGAATAATATATCAATATAGAATTTTTTAAATGAATTTTTTCTCAAACATACCATCTATATATAGGATGATACAAAATAATGAAACTCAATCATATATGTAGTTATTGATGATAAATTCTCTAGAACATTGAGGTAATCCTAAAATCCTGATCAGATACAATAAAACGATAGAATCTTTGAACCCATACAATTTCATTAACAAATGACCCAAAAAGGTGGTTCAATGAAAAATTATAACATATATTTATTATGTTTTCTTAATTTTTAATGTGATTAAATACATCTCTTATTTTATTTTTCCCTTCAAACATGATGGTGAATCTGATAAAAAACTAGTAGTTTATAAATCACCATTTCCATTTTGATATGTGGAATGATGGTAATACCCATTAAGGATTTTTCCTCCCATCTTTATTATTCTGAAATTTGATGAACTAATTTACATAATATGTGATATATCTCTTTATTCAAAACCATGGGAAATAATATTTTTAATATCTATATGTCCTTCTAAATCTTTGATGAATATAGAATAATAATCTATGGGCATCTTTTAATGGATCCTTGTTCAAATTTGGTATGTACAAAACACATATCCATTTCATGAACTATTTAATTCCTTAATAAAATAGTATAAACTCATGAAAATTTCTCACTTCTTTTATATATCAATATCATCCATATACCCAAATGTTTTCCTCACATGTAATGATAGATGGATAATAATTTAATAATTATAATATTTATCAGATTTCTTCTTTAGTACATGATATAATATTTTTATATCTATAAATATTTCATATTTTTTGTTCCAAATCCAATATATTTGATCTTCATCCTTTATATTCAATGAATTATCCAACTCATTCTCTATTATATGGTGATAATGTGTTAAAAATTCATCATTCATAGTAATTCAAAACCATAATCTACATTAAATATTATACTATTTCTATTAGAATATTTAATTTAAATATTGTTATCAGTATATAGATCCCACCGTACTCTATAAGAATAATTCCCCCACATAATTAATTAAATAAATACCTTACCTAACATTAATTCATGAGTTGGATAATATTTTCCATTAACCAACAATTTTTGTGAGGCATAGTCTATAACCGTATCATTTAAAATCCTATGGTTATATATTTGAAAAAAACATTCCACAAAATAAACATTATATTTTTATATCACAAAAATTATATTAACCAAAATATAATGTATTATATTGCAAATACTTTCACCCATATAATAGTTTATGTGTTGGTAGAAACCCCAAAGCCTTTATTAATGTGATAGGTTTTCCTTTTTATAATGTAATATTTAAAAATATTTTAAATACCCTCTAAAATATGATGAAAATAATTAAAATAACATTTATCAAAAAATGGATGTATGAAATAATAATGTTATCGATTCTACTAAACATATTAAAGGATACTTATTCAATAAAATTACATCATTTTGAACATTATTCCAAAAAACAGCCCCTAAATTCTCATTAATCACATTGAAAACCCATATCATAGTAACTAAAATGTGATTTCAAGTACATTAAACATATTTTCATCCATATGTTTAAAAATATATGATGGTATCCATAATTCTTATGTCTATTTTACATGGAGATATACATGCATCCACAATCAACACAATCTTTTAACATATCATGATTCATAAAACCAAAATACCATTGTGAAAAAAATATAACACATAATACTTAAATTAATTCACATAAATTGCTTAAAATGTTTACTTTAAAAATTTCTTGTAACATATGTCATTCCATTTTCTAGGTTGTAACTACTTGTTTAGGGAATTGACTAAGATAATTCCCTAGTTCCTCACACACAAGTCATTAAATTTCAGGGAATTTATATCTTTTTTAACTCTATTTTCACATAGAAAAAATCTTCCTCTTTATTTTATTTTTTCATGTAGGATTTTCATCCCACCATCATTCAATGTATAACTATGAATCTTTAGTCCTTAATTAATATTACAATCTAAACTATCGTAAAATTCCATATTCTATTTATATAATTTGTTAAATATCTTAATTAATAACACTATATTAATCATATATAACAATATCTAACATGGAATAATCATAATATCTTTATATATACTCTTCATTTAATTTGGTTCATCTTAGTCACTGAAAATCTCATCACAGTCAATGTTAAAATTATTACCCCGACTTTAATCCATTAACTAAAAACTAAAATAATATTTTGAGAGGTAATAATTATATTTAGAAACCACATAATCTTGAAAAATAAATTATAGGATATATAAATCTAGAAACTATCTTATAAATATAGGATATGTTTGGTTTAGAAAATTCCATTAATGGACATTATTTAAATCATTCACGATGGATCAAAAATAATATCTGAATTTCAAAATCATATCCCCTTGGAGTGGTACATGTGGAGAATAATAGGGCTCATTGTCATGCACTATGTGATGATATTGACCAAATCAATGAAAAATTATTTCTATAGTTAACCCTAGGTATACCTATTTGAAATATAAATTTAGAAATAGTAACTAGATTTGGAAATAATTCAATATGAATGACTCACTATATCCTTCCCCAAAAATTTAGAAAATTTTTCAATTTTTTTAATTCTCTATAGACATATCCTTAGAGAATATCTTTTGGATATCATTAACATTTTCTAATCTTGATTACCAATGGTTCAATAAACACTTATTAGATATTAAACTATAGAGAACCCAGATTTACAAACCTATATTTAACATCATAATAGTCGACTATTCATTATATAACATAACGATTAACGCCAGAATCATTTTTTACAATAACTTTTGGACACAAAGAAATATAGAAAACTGGTTAAGAAGAGTTATACGTATTTTCCCACATATATCTTCATGACTAGAACCATTATTTTATTAATAAAACATAAAACCAGTATTTATACCTTGGTAAAAGGGGACATAATAAAGTTTTGTGTCAGATGCACAAAAAGAGTAATTATTGGATATATTACTATAAAATGATCATGAGGCTACGAGAAAATGAAAATAAAATTATGAAACCTTAAATTTCATATAATATAACATTAATATTTGTAATTATATAAATCATGGATGTTTATAGGAAAGAATTCATAATGGAATAAAATAACATATTCCCTAAATGTGTATCATTAGCCTAATATATAGAATTTTGGGTCTAATATAAGCTTAAAAGATCATGTACAAAAAAGTCAAAAACCATTTCCAAAACAATAATAGTGAAATGGGTTCACTCCCCAAAACATCATATTAATAATGGTTTTCTACCAATACTATCATTGTCGAAAGTCTTCCTAACTCAAATGATTTTACTCCCCATTACTGTATTCTACATAACATGACATATCAATATTTTCCCAATTCCTAGGTGGGAGATATAAGTAGACCCAAAATTAATTGAAAATTTTCATTCTATAATATCATAAAACGTATATCATATCAAAATCATGGAAAGGTAATAGTTTTCATAATAATATATTTATATTATAACTTATGTAAAATATATAGGCTTCTTTAAAAATTCATTAAACCACTTAAAGAAATAATAAGAATTCTATCTTGGGATAATATCTTCATACAATCAGGATTAACATCAAAATACATAATCTTAAATGGAAAATTATTTTCGGATGATCGCATACATCATATATTTAGGAAAATCTCACTTTCACATTGAATGTAATTTTTTACGACTAAAATGTTAATACAATTGCAAATATTAATTCTATGAAAATTGTTTTTTTCTTATAAATTATTCGTTAAAATATTATTGGGTCATAACAATATAAAATAATTTTCCTTTAATAGATTTTAAAATAATGATGATTTTTTATTTTTGGTTAAATCCAAATGTGAATTTTTTGTAGATTAATATGATGATTCCATTTAATTAGTTTTGAAAATGAACGGGTAAAAATATTTTCAAAAATAACCAGAGAATAAAAAAAATTATCTAAAACATTCTTGAAAAAATGGACATCTATGAATTTTTTGGACCAATGATGTAAATGATATTTTTTATCGTGAAAAAATATTCTTTTGAAATATTGATCACATAAATATAGTAATATTACAGTGAAACATGGATTCTATATAAATTTCCAATTTACACTAGAATAATTGAGTTTCTTGAGATGTAGATCATAATATATTTTTTGGTTGGAGTGGATACTCAAGAGGGGGGGAATTTAGTTCCAATAAAAATTTCTTTTAGAAGCTATATGATTAACCTCCCCCAATTCAAAACAGCCCAGTCAATTAAGTCAATAGAAATAAAAAATTTTAATTTCTCAACAAGTTTCACTAAGGTTGATTAGTCCTCATTTGAATTACTAAAATCACTAATTCAACTTTTGAAATAGGTTTACTGAATTAATCATATATACATTGTTACCAAAAATAACAATCAAAGGGAATGTAAAAATACTTTTCGATCATTGAAAAATATAAGTAGGGGATTAAATAAAACAGAGAATATGAGGATTTTCACAACGATCTAAACAAGAGGTTCAGTCTCAAGCCAAGACCTAATCCTCTCCACTTTGTGATCACCTGCCACCATGAAGTTTATATTAAAACATGATAAACAATCTGTATCGGGCTTTACAATAGTTTTCACAAACTATCCATGGAACACACCCTCTACCAGTGTTAATTGTGGGAAAGGAAAACAATAAAGACCACACATGTTCTCTTCCACAGTTATACATGGGAAACAAAAATATGTGACATTTTATGTGAGGATATTCAATATCCTCCAGTTCAAGCACAAGATATAGTGTGTTCAATATACTAACACACTTCTCAAAGATGTAAAAGAAAAAAAACAATAGAATAGTTTTGATGAGAAAGAGTTTATAAGGCTCTATGTGTTAGAAGATTATATCTTGACTCCTTTGAATGAGAAATTTTGATGTTCGAGTCAATCTATGGAAGTTGATTCAAAAACAAAGTGTCACAACTCCATGTTCTAGCATTCAGTGTTCTGCTTATGATGTTGATCAAAAGTTGATGAAGCACATAAGGTAGAAGCGAGTTTTTCTCAGAATTATCTTCGTGATGCTTGTGGGTTTAGAGTATTAGTGCTCGATGGTTCTTCTATTATCTAGAATGTATTCTATGTCACACTTCGTATTCCACCCTTATCTTCATCTATGTACATGTCTCTTGTATTTGTCACGCCATGTATATTTCTCTTATATCACTTTTCACATTTTATATTGGAGGTCCGATAATGAGAATGAGTAGATCATCTTCATTCTTTCTCATACCTTGTAATGTCCACGGTATTGTCTCCTGAAACATTTACAATCAACATTAATTAATTTCAGATCATTTATTTTATCAAATATAATTGTTAGGAAAAATATTGAGAAATTAACAGAGTAAGAATTGGTTGACTAGTAATGATATTCTTTCTATAAGTAGGCTTCAATAATAGGTGCACATCAGCAATCTCCAACTGTAACCTTTCATCGGTAGGATTTAGCGGTAACCTCTATCAGTAGGCTAACATCGGCGACCATGTAACGGTAACCTTATCACGGTAACCTTGTTGTGGTAGCCTTGTAGCAGTGACCTTGTAGTGGTATCCTTGTAGTGGTAACCTTGTAATGGTGACCTTGTACTAGTGACCTTTTTAACGGTGACCTCTAGAACAGTGAACTCTGTATCGGTAACCTTATAAAAGTAACCTTGTAACGGTGACCTTTGTAACAGTGACCTCTGTAACGGGGACCTCTGTATCAGTAACCTTGTAACAGTAACCATTGTACTTAGATTAATTTTGCACTGTAAGATTAACAAATCAAGATGGGAGATTGAGAGTATATAAATATTAATCTATTGGAATAAGAAACATTAATGAAACATAATTATCATAGAATGAAGACATGGTTCTCTCGTAAATTAAAACACGATTTGGGATTATCAAAATATGTTTTGGGATTATCAAAATATGATTTGGGATTATCAAAATATGATTTTGGATTATCAAAATATGATTTGGTATTATCAAAATATGATTTGGGATTATCAAAATATGATTTGAGATTTTCAAAATATGATATGGGATTATCCGGAAATATTATTTTGGATTATAAAAACATGATTTGGGATTATCAAAATATTATTTGGGATTATCAAAACAGGTGAGTCCAACAATTTCCCCCTTTTTGATAGTAAAAAATTATGTCATTGAAGCTTTAGATTAAATATTTTTGAATCAAGGTTAAACAAATATGCTAATTTTATCAGTGAAATATATAAAATCACATAAACACGTATCCCCCTTGGGGTAACTAGAATAATTGAAATATAAGAGAAATATTTTATCCCCGTTTGTGATTAACAAAAAGAGTAGATAACAAAAAGAGAGAAAAGATAGTTTTTGAATTAATAAAATAGTAGTAAAAATGGAAAAAAGAATACATCAATCCCTATCAACTAAGATAGTCCACACTCTTTCCAAATCAGATATGCCCATTGGAGCATTGTCTTTGGAAGCTGAGGAAGCTGGTTTTGAAGGTGGAGGGATAGGCCAAGGAATGGCAGTTAGTAGTGTAGGAGGAGCGGCCCTCGAGGCATCAGTATAACTATAGTGATGTAAAGACCCGTAAATTTCAAGGAAATTTTTTTTTCTTAATTTTCTTTGGAATTTTACAAGAGCGCAGCTTCAGACGGCACCTGATTCCGAGGCCCGGTGTGCCCGGAATCAATTTCCGAAGTTTGGCTCGGGTACGTTCAGTGAACGGACGAGCGGGTTTTTCTATCTTTTGAACCGGTGCCCGGAATCGAATTCTGAGGGCACCGATGAAATCGCAGCGCCGGTATTTTCTTAGAAACGCCTCTTCTGGAGTTGCGTTTGCTCAGACGTGGTTTTTAAATTTTGCGGCTTTAAGTCAGAAATAAAATAAAGTTTGTGCGACAACTTTATTTTATTTCACTTAAGCTGCTTGGAAGCCACTTGAAGCCACTTAAAGGCGGCTTGAACTGAGTTGAACAGGATAGGATGCTATCCAGAAATATCCTATCCCCTTGGTAGGATATTTGTGAGGCAGGGCCCGTACGATCCCCGCCGTTTCTTTCGCTAAGTAACGCACCCGCGAAAACCCGTCAAAGTAACTGAAAAGTCAACCGACGCGTTTTCTTTAATTCTTAACAGACCATTTAATTGGGCGGTTTATTTCGTGAATTAAATGGGCTGTTTCGCTCGTTGAATTAATTCAACGAACTGATGGGTCGTTACTTACGCTTTTGCGTTTGTTGGCATGTTTATAAAATAAGACCAACCTAAAAATCCTTTGAAAGGATTTGAGAGGATCCCTGATTCTCCACCCTCCCCGCGAAGAACGCGAAGAACGTGAAGAACACGAAGAACGCGAAGAACGCCGGCGACCGGAATTCGACGACGCACACCGTGATCTGCGACGTCGACGAACGCTACCCGCGACGTTCTTCGGCGACGCCTCTTCTTCCGCGGCCGATCCTCGTTCGGAAATTAAGGTGAGAAACGAATCGTTTATTTCTCCCCTTTTTATAATTCAATATCAACGGATTTAAATTAATCCGTTTGATCTTGATCCGGAGATTGGCGACGCGACGCCGGATACCGTGACGACGCGACGATCTCCTTCATCCGCGACGAGCGATTCCGCGACGACCTCTCAAGGTAAGGGTTGATTTGAAATATTTTGTTTTCCCCGTGTTTATTCTTTTAAAGTAAAGAACATGATCTCCGACAATTTTAAATTATTTAAAATTGTTGTTGATTATTTCCTTTTCCTCCCGTGGTTTATGACTAACGCGGAGGGTGCAGGACTAACGAACAAGACCCGACAACCCTCCGCCGATCTCTTTTGTTGTGCGGATATGGCAGACGACGATGAACCGCGCGACATGGGCGATCTGTTGATCCCACAGTGAAGATCGACCCCCGGGAGGAGCAACGGCGCAGACGGGAGGTGAAACGGGCCACCAGAGCAACTCCGGCAGCCCGCGGAAGGCGGCGGCGGCGCGGGTCGGCGGCGGCGCCCGGCGCGCCGCCGTGGAGGAGTTCTGCCGCGGCTGAAGCCGCGGCGGCGGCGGCCGGTTCCGCGGCCGCGCGGAACCGGGGAGGGACGCGGCGGCCCGGCCGCGTCCGCGTGACAGGCGGCCCCCCCGCGGGGCCGCGTTTCCTTCAAGCTGCGGGTCAAACCCGCGGCGGCGGCTCCTTCGGCCGCGCGGCCGAAGCCGAGCCGGCCGGTCCGGTCGGCCGGGCCGCGCCCAGGCCGGACCGGACCCGGCCTAGCCGGTTCGGGCTGGGTCGGGCCGACCCGGTTCGGCCGACCCAGGGGGGGTTCGGGCCGGGTCGCCCCGGGCCCAGAACCCCGTTTTCGGGCCTTCTTCGGTCTTTCGCCGATATCTTCGGCCTGGGACCCCCGATTGACGAACCGTCAGCGGCTACGCGATCCTTGGATCGAGACGGTCGTTTCGGTATATTATACTCAAGGTTTCGGGAGACTTTGGGTTCGGCCAGGTTGGTTCGTACACGAAACCAACCGGGCCCTCGGAGCGGAAACGCTCATAACTTGAGCTACGGACGTCCGAACGACGTACCGCCAGCTGTGGTAGTTTCCTCTAAGTGAGACGGAACTTTTGGCATACTCCGCCTGAGGATCGGATACAGGCGGAGTACGGTCGGGTTGGTTTTGCTCTAAAAACCAACCGGGCCCCTAGGACGAAAATGCCAATAACTCTCAGACCGGGCGTCCGATTGACGCGCCGTCTGTTGCGTTGAGATCCTGTTGTCGATACGGAACTTTTGGATACATCAACTTCGGACTACGTGTCAGTTGATGTATCAGCCTCTCGGCTCGTGGAGCGGACCCTCCTATATGAGCTCGCTATGTGCGGGAACCCTAGCGCTGGTTGTGACTTCGACGACAGAGCAGAGATCCTCCGTGGACTGCGACGACGGCAGAGCAGAGATCCTCCGTGGACTGCGACGACGGCAGAGCAGAGATCCTCAGTGGACTGCGACGACGGCAGAGCAGAGATCCTTCGTGGACTGCGGCGACGACTGTGTAGAGATCCTCAGTGGACTGCGTCGACTACTGCACTCAGCGATCCTACGTGGATCAGTGCTACAGGTTCTGTGTGAGCCCGATCCTATGTGGGTCCTTACTACCGGTTCTGTGTGAGCCACTGCCTACAGGTTCGGTGTGAGCCCGATCCTACGTGGGTCTTTTGCGGGGGTTAGTACCTATCGATCCTTCGTGGGTCCGACGACTTAGATGGATCAGTGATCATCTTTGACGTCATCTGAAAAAGTATACCTGGTTGAGCTGAATCATATGTTACTCTCCTTTGTGGATTGTGTTGAACTATCCTATGTGGATTTACTGTTTACTCTCCTTGTGGATTTGAGTCTTGCTTTCCTTTGTGGATTGAGTTGTTCTTGAGCTCGTGAGCAGAGCTAGAATTGGGGACTTAGGTATATGTATGGGCATATACCTAAGTCGAGTCAGATGTTACTTCGTGATTTCATCTTTCTTTTGTGCTATATCCTTTGTGGATTTCGGGAGACCTTCGGGGGTCTCGGGGTCCTTACTGAGTAGCTTATACTCACCCCTGCACGGGCTATGCCCGCACCTTGTTGAGTTGGATGCAGACGACGGACAGCGCTGATCGCGGTTGGGGCGTGGAGCAGGACGGTACCTGGAGGTGGACCACTGGGCGGGACGTGCTCGGAGCGGACGTGGGACCCGAGGAGCCTGGAGGCTATCTGTACCCACCCTTCTGGTGGGATTGCCAGTGGACGACACGAGGCCGCCGTCTTTTCTTCAGTTGCTGTACTTTACTTTTCAGTTGTACTTTCAGTTGGGCTTGTATTCCGGCCCCTTTACTTTTCCGCACTTTGTAGTTACTTCTGCTTGCTGACTCTGTGGTGGTTGTTACTTATAAAGGCAATGCCTTCCCTGTTTACCGGGAATTTACGCCTTGGTGCTAGTTGCCAGCCCCTGGCCTATGGAAGGCGGGCTTGGGGTAGTCACGGCACGGGCCCCGAGGACGGGTCGTGACAAGTGAGTAGATCTCTGAGGAATCGAGGGGGTCAAGCTTCTGATGGCATGGAAAGGAGTTATAAAAGTAGCAGAACTGGTGGAACCTAAAGCAATTGAAGAAGCATGCAGAGTAGGAGGAACTATGATTGGAGTGCAGTCCACATGGGGGAAAGGAAAGAGAAGATTCTGGAAGTCCATTACGATATTTACACCTATCTCCATAGAAGAAATAATATCATCCTTATTATCCATTAATTTTTCCAAAGTAGGAGTCAATTCCCTAAGTCTGCTAACCTAATCCTTAAAGGCATGAGTGGCAAGAGGGGTCCTTAATTTTTCCAAAAGAAACTTGAAGTGTACATCCATCTAATGCTTAGTGTAAACCCATTTTTATTATAAGTCAAATTGATCATTTATTTCCTTCTAATCATGATCATATTCCCTTAGATAGTCTTCCACAAGCTTATGATTTTCCATGGTAATGGAAATTACTTAAGAATCTGAGGAACTGTCAACAAAAAACATCGCCACATCTTCTATGACAATGGTCCTGAAATCTCAAATGTCAACAGGAGGAGAAGCAGAAGTGGAAGCATATGTATCTAGAGGATCTAGGGAGAAGGCCACTATTGTAAAGACTTGGAATTTTTGTGGAAATTTTTTTTCATAAATTCATGGGATTTTACAAGTACATAGTTTTTGAAGGAATTTGATTCGGAGGCCGAGTGTTCCTGGAATCAATTTCTAATGTTTTGTTTGGATATGATCAATAAACATACGAGCGGGATTTCTTAACATTTGAACTGGTGCTCGGAGCAGAAATCTGAGGGTACCATTGAACTCGCAGCGTTGGTGATTGCTTAGTGAGACATTTTCCGCAGTTGCATTTTAATGATAATAGAAGTTTTTTTGGGGTTTTAAATTAAAATTGAATAAAAATAAAGTCTTAACATTAAGTTTTTTGTAGTTGTTAAAACCTCCATGTGGAGGTTGGTGGGGTGGGCCACCAAACCCAAACCTCCCATGGGAGGTTATGGTGGTGGGGCCCACTGAAGCATAACCTCCGTTGGGAGGATAAATAAGGTGGGGGTTACCCGGGCTTGTATCTCATAGAAACCCGAATTGAAGTGGAGGAAACCCTTCAAATTACTTTAATTAACTTTGTGCAAACCCTTTAACTTCCCTCATAAGTGTGCCAAACCACACAAATTAATTAATGGAAGTAATTAATTAATTTGAAATACTCTGAAATCTTTTGGCCATAAATTAAATAATGGGTTAGCTTAACCCATTATTTTGGTTGGCACATTTTTTTTTTGGTGAAGCTTTGAAGATCCCTTGGAGAACATAATCCTTCAAAAGAAGAATGATAAACATCTTCATCGATCTTCAACCATGCCAAAAGAGAAGGAGTCGACCACAAAGAACACTGTCTTCGACTCTTCTTCTCTGAACTCTTCCTCTTCCGATGTTGACAAAACGACGTTGCCTTTCTATGACTCTGTCCACGATCACCGAACTCGAGGTAGGAGATTTTAATTTTGAAATTGTTTCCATCCTTTAACCCAAAAATTTTGGATTGGTTTTTCCAATTGTAATCTCCATGACATGGAGGGGTCTTCCAGCATGAACACGGCCCAACCCTCCCCCTTTGGTTGTTTTTTTTGTTGACGACGGAGGCAGACCATGATGAATCCGGTAGCACAAGGCCATCGGGTCGCCACAAGGGTGTGGCACTGTCGTGTCGCGCGGAGGACTAGGTTGTTGCTAGGGCGGTCCGTGGCGGAGCAAGGTGTCCATCTGGGCCACCGGAGGGGCGCATCGCCTTCGCGCCGCGCAGTGAAGCAGGGTTCCGCTGTTAGGTCAGGCCGTAGTGGAGGTTGCCTGACACCGTCACGCCACACGATGGACAACAGGGAGATACAACCAGGGTGGGCCATGACAGAAGATCAGAACTGTGTCGCCGTCATGCCACCACAGAGGATCCAGGGGCGGCCGGCATTGGGTCAGCCGTCGGTGACACAGAACTATCTTGCCGCTCGGCCAATGGGATAAGGCAGGACCCCATGGGTGCCACGGGTCACTGAACTGGTGCCTAGCGCTGGTTCCTTTGGAAGCCTGGGGGCGCGGCACCCCCCCCCCCCCCCCACGGCATGGCTAGCCTGGCCACTAGGGACAGCTCACCCTGTCGACCAGGCCACCGGGCCAACCACGCCGCTTTGGGCTGGGCCGCCACACTGGGCCAAGCCGCCTCACCAGGTCGGGCCGCCACATCGGGTTGGGCCACCCCACGGGGCTAGGCCGCCACACCGGGCCAGGCCACCTCACTGGTCCGGGCGGCCACCAGGTCGGGCTTCCCTTGTGATCCGGATCCGACCCGTGTACCGGGTCAGACACACGGACTCAGTTGGACCTCAGTTCGGACCTGTTTTACCCAGAATCACTTTTTCTTCCGTATCTGGGGCTACATGTGTCTGATAGACTAACCGTCTGCGGCGACGAAAAGCATAGAACGAGATCATACTTTTGGAATACACCACATGAGTTTTGAATAAATTTGGGGTACGTTCGGGTTTGTTTGCATGGAAAAACCAATCGGGCCCAAGGAACGGAAATGACAATAACATAGAGACCGAGCACCCGATTGACGCGCCTTCTATTGCATTGAGACCCCTATGGTGAGGTTGACCTTTGAGATATTTCTACATGGGAATTCATGATTGTTGTATTATCGACCAGTAGATTGTGTAGTGGATCCTCCCAAAGACGGGTGAGAAGAGTACATAGACCAAGTTACAGGCTGATACCGGACGACTGCTAACCTTTCGACTTGGAGTGATTCGACTAGCCCTATTGGGGAGCGCTTCTGTGTGAGAACGACAGACCCATAGTGGGGAGAGCCTCAGTTTGACACGATAGACCCATGGTAAACAACAGGAGGATTACCTCAGTAGGCTACGAGGGGGAGTGCTTCTGTGTGAGCGTGGCAGAACCACTGTGGGGAGCGCCTCTTTGTGACGCAGCAGACCCATAGTACTCGACAGGTGGAGTACCACAGGAGTCCAAGAATGTGGGAAGCTCCTATGTGTGACACGGCAGGGCCAAAATACTTTATAGGGGAGGAGTACACCAGCAGATGAGATTTCGACAGTTTGAATGGGAGTGTTACATATTACCAGCCCTAGAATAAAATCCCGGTTTTGAGGAGAGTCAGTGACTTTTTTGTTTATATCATGATTGAGATGGGTTACTGGGTATCTTTGGTATATGTATGGGCATATACAAAAGTATGGTTTGTCCGATGTATCTTGACTGTGTGATTATCTTTGTTCGATATTGTGAGACCTTGAGGGTCTTGGGGTACCCACTGAGTATTGTTATACTCACCCCTACACGGGAAATGGACACACCTAATTGTGTTGGATTTAAACGACGGACACAGTTGACGGAGACAGAGAGATCTAGGACTGGATTGTACCCGGAGGTGGACCTTACGACGAGTCAGTATACAGAGGAGTCTGATGGATGTGAAGTGCTGGGTTGGGCATCTGTACCTACCCTTTAGGTAGGAACCCCTGAGGTCGATACAGGAGAATCTCTTTACATTTATTTTTTTTGTTCCATTTTCATTTGTAATAGCTTCCAGTTGTACATGTACTTTACAATTAGACTTGTATTTCTAGCCCCTTTTACTTTTCAGTACTTCTTCTGTATACAGTGTTGTTTAGCATTTTACTTTTAGTTGTGTGCTCTGATTGTGTATGTTTACTTTTTTATAAATGAAATGCCTTACGAGCTTAGGGATTTATGCCTTTGGTGCTAGTCTCCAGCCCCTGGCCTATGAAAGGTGGGATTGGGGTAGTCACAGAATGGGTCCCAAGGACGGGTCATGAGAAATTGGTATCAGAGGAGTCATTTCTACCACAGAACATAGGACTCTGATATTTATTTTCTGGGAAGCAATAGTGTTGAGGGTACTGCGTTTGGTTTTCAGTTCATGGAGTCTAATGTTGGTGCGGCGGCCGACGTATCCATACACTAGGACCCTGACTACAGATTTCCAACTTAGTGCACGAAAACACTGATTGTGTGTGTATCTTTAAATGTTTTTTAAGTCTGCTCAACCAGGTCAGCTCACCAGGTATAATCTTTTGATCATGTCACATTTGTTTCTTTCAGGATGGCTTCCCATAGATCCCCGAGAGTCATACGTAATGAAATCCCACTGAGTAATGAGGCTTCGTTGCAGGGCCCCTTTCCAGTTGAGGCACCAGCGGAGGCACTAGCAGTCCCAATACCCGTTGGGCCACCGAATCCACCAACCCCAGTAGCACATGATGAACACTGTTTGAGCACGTTCCATGAGATCTCATGCCAGAGGCCACCAATGTTTCGGGGAGAGACAAACCCACAGGCGGATGAGGATTGGATAGAGGCTGTGGTGAGAGTTTTTAGGATAGTAGGGACACCATCAAACTACATGGTGATCCTAGATGCCAGTGTCCTTCATGTAGCATCGGGCAGATGGTGGAGCCTGATGCTCCGGGTTCATGTCGAGGCGACATATCTTTGGACAGACATCGAGAGCCTGTTCCGGGCGGTGTTTGTACTAGCCACCCTTCGAGCGGTGCAGATACAGGAGCTACTTCATCTGCATCAGGGTAGCATGACAGTAGCATAGTACTCAGTGAGGTTCACCGACCTCTCGTGCTACTCCACGGATATGGTATGTGACCCATTCTTTATGGCTCGGACCTACGAGCGGGGGCTCTGGCGAGAGATCAGGGCTTTGATGATCTCCTATAGAAACCTGATGCTGGAGGGGGTGTTAGAGAGAGACCTCATAGTAGAGAGTTTTCTTGCTGAGCGGTCACCAGCAGCGAGTCCCACTACTGGTCGACATGAAGCAGAGTCTTCTAGAGCTGGCTGTAGACAGATGACGCAGAGGTCCAAGAGGACCAGACCTATAGGTGGTCGACCACATGAATCAGGATGGGTTGTGCGGGGCATGCAGATAAGAGACACACATGCCGGTGGTAGGTAGTATTAATCCTGCGGAGGGCATGGTCACATGTCGCGTGACTGTCTGACCCGCCATTCAGATGATCAGAAGATATTTTAGGGACCACCCAGGCAGAGGCAGAGGATCGATCAAGGTAGTCCGCAGGGCACAGGAGGACATGGTAGAAGAGATGGTCAAGTAGCTGGTGGTGAAAGACGTTTTGAGGTGTTTCCACCACCACCACCAGGAGGTCCACCCTGACCGTAGGGAGCAGGTGGACAGGGGAGAGCTCAACATCAGGAAGCTGAGGCATATGACCATGGTGCTCCGAAGATGATTTGTGGTACTATCTATGTCTAATCTACCTTAGTTTCATTTCTTATAGACACAGGTTCCAGTCATTCTTTCATTACCACTATCATTATTCGGAGCTCGTAGATTCTGACAGGGCTGTTGGATTGATCATTACGGCTAGAGACTCCTGTGATATCAAAATCGACAATTAAACATTGGTGAAGACAGTGTGATCATACACTATGAGGTCAGAGCTTCGACTGGGATCTCCTCATAGTGGCGTCTAGGCCTTACGCCGTTATCTTTGGTTTGGACTGGTTATCCACAGTCCATGCTCAGATTGACTATATTAGGAGAAAAGTGTGGTGTGTCCGCATGGATTGGACCAGGTTCACCTTCACCAGTGAGAAGTGAACCTTTTCAGCATAGGATGAACTTACTCAGAGGAGGGTTCATCTGATCACCCACCAGTTATCTTGCCTTACCCTCAGGGTAATAGATGTGGAGGGTCCGACTTATCCTGTAGTGGTTGTCCAATATGCAGCTGTCTTCCCTGACAAAGTTCCAGGACTATTTTCACACAGAGAGGTGGACTTCAACATTTAATTGTACCCTGGGACGACACTGATATATACTCTAGCATATCTGATGAATCCCACTATGATTCGGGAGATGCGGGTACAACTAGAGGACTTGCAGTGGAAGAGATTCATTTGGTCCATTGTTTCTCCCTAGGCAGCCCCGATTCTATTCGCCAAGGAGGCGGATGGGAGATTACGGCTTTATCTTAACTACCATCTCCTAAATCAAGTGACCTTGAAGAACAATTACACACTCTCGAGGATTGACGACCTCTTTGATCAGCTAAAGGGAGCACGATGTTTCTCGAAGATAAACCTCAAATTAGGTGACCACCAGCTCAGAGTTCGATACGAGGATGTGAAGAAGACGACCTTCATGCGTCGGTACGGCCACTATGAGTTCTTGGTTATGACATTTGGAGTAAGAAATTCTCTTGCAGTGTTCATCTGTCTCATGAATAGGATCTTCCAACCATACCTCGATCGCTTTGTCGTAGTCTTCATCAACAACATTATGATCTACTCGACTACTGAGGAGGAACATTCCTACCATTTGCAGTTTGTACTAGACACACACTGAGAGAACCAACATTATGGTAATCTCTCGAAGTGATAGCATTGGATTCAAGAGGTTCACTTTTTGGGACATGTCATCTCGGAGGCTGATGTTGCAGTGGATCCATCGATGATTGAGGCAGTACTTTCTTGGGAGCCACCCAGGAGTGTGAATGAGGTACAAAATTTCCAGGGCATGGATGGATACAATCCGAGATTCATCCCAGAATTCTACAGAGTTGCAGCACCACTATCAGCCTTGACAAAGAAGGGGAAACCCTTCATGTCGTCGGAGTGATGTCAGCAGAGCTATCAGGAGCTGAGGTAGAGGCTGACTAGTGCACCCATCTTGAGGCTTCCAGAGGAGGGCATAGGGTATATAGTTTAATACGATGCATCATGGACCGAAAATGGGTTTGTCCTGATGCAAGAGAGAGAGGTGATCACATATGGTTCTTGGTAGTTGAGACAGCATGAGTAAAACTATGCTACCCATGACTTGGAGTTAAAAGTAGCGGTCTTCACCTTGAAGATGAGGCGGCACTATCTGACGGGCAAACATTTTACCGGGTACTCTGGTCACAAGAGTCTCAGGTATATCTTCTGTCAGAATGACGTGAACCTGAGACTCCAGTGGGGACTCGAGTTCCAGCAAGACTATGACTTTGAGATAGTCTATACTCCTAGGAAGTATAAAGTTGTTGCGGATGCGCTCAGTAGGAGGACTAGTATTTAGCTGCTACGAGAGGCGACCGAGCATCTAGCTTCCTTACAGATATCTTTTATGTATATCGATGGATCATTCTATCTAATGTCTCTTATAGTCACTCCTCAATTTCATCCGTGAGTCAGGTAGGCGCATTGTGGAGACGTTGACTATGAGACGCGACGTGCACAGATATCCACAGGGCATGCTCCTGATTGATTTTTTTAAGGTGCGGAGCATGTCATCCTCTTTAGAGGATGTACCATGTTACCAGATGCACTTTAGGAGGAAGTGTTGAGAGAGTTCCACACGTCCCCTCTAGTGGTACATCCATGACTGCTGAAGATGTACCAGGACCTTCGATGATAGCACTGGTGGCCAGGTATGATGTAGGCGGTTGCAGAGTTTGTCTCACGATGTCTCATTTGTCAGCAAGTGAAGGTAGAGCACCAGGTACCAGCAGGCTTGGTACAGTCCTTAGAGGTCCTAGAGTGGAAGTGGGATGGGATATCCAGGGACTTCATGAAGGGTCTTCCATGTACCTCTATGAGTCATGACTCGATTTGTGTGATCGTTGACCGAATCACCATGTCGGCCAACTTCCTACCAATCAGAGAGCAGGGATCAGTAGAGAGCTTGGGACACCTCTATGTGCAAGATATTATGTGTTTACATGGAGTACTTTATTTTATTCTCTCCGACCATTATGCACGGTGTACTTCCTAGATATGGGATGGGTTGTAGGAAGCTTTCAGGACACAACTTTTCTTGAGAACCACCTTTAATCCTCAGACAGATGGTCAGACCGAGCGGACCATCTAGACCATCGAGGACATGCTCTGCTCATTTTTCCTCGACATTGGTCACATCTAGGAAAATCACCTTCCATTGGTAGAGTTCACCTACAACAATAGATATCACTCCCCCATCGGTATGGCACCTTTTGTTTCCAAGTATGGTCAACCTTGCAAATCGCCACTATGCTGGACAGACCTAGGAGAGTCATCACTAGTGGGAGCAGAGTTGGTATGCTCCACACCAAAGAAGGTGTAGATCATCCATGAGTGGATGAAGACTACACAGAGTAGACAGAATTCGTATACTGATAGGAGGTGAATACCTCTACAGTTCGAGGATGCGGACCACCTCTTTTTATGGGTCTCAACTCTACAAGGTCTACGGAGATTTGGCCGAGGCTGCAAGTTATCATTATGATTCATCAAACCTTTCCAGGTCCTCAACAGAGTAGGCGAGTTGGATTACCACATGGCTCTTCCACCTGAGTTGCATCGGGTGCAAAACGTCTTCCACGTATCTCAGCTGAGGAGATACATGCATGGCCCATCCCACGTCATCGACCACGGGGAGCTAGACATCGATGATGGGGAGACATTCATGAAGGTTCTAGTGGAGATTGAGGATCAACAAGATAAGGTCTTGCGAGGATGATTGATACCTCTGGTGCGTGTTCGTTGGCCGCACGGGAACCTCCTGGATAGCACATGGGAGTAGGATGCTCAGATGCGTGCTCAGTACCCCCATTTGTTCCCATAGTGTGAGTTGTAGCTTACGGGGACGTAAAGCCCTCAAGTGGAAAGAATCTAAAGACCCAGAATTTCCGTGGAAATCTTTTTCATAATTTCATTGGATTTTACGAGTCTGCAGTTTCTGAAGGCGCTTGATTTCGAGGCCCGGTGTCCTTAGAATCAAATTTTGAAGTTTTTTTGGTACGTTCTATAAACGTATGAGCGGGATTTTATAACATTTGAACCAATTCTCAGAATAGAAATCTGATAGAACCGTTGAACTCGTAGCATCAGTGATTTCTTAGTGAGTCCTTCACTGTAGTTGCGTTCTAACGAGAATGGATGTTAGTTTTTTGGGTTTAAATTGAAATTGAATAAAAATAAAGTGTTAAATTTATATTTATTTTTGGTGGTTAAAACCTCCATGTAGAGGTTGGGGATCTGGGCCACAACACCCTAACCTCCCTTTGGAGGATAATCAAGTTGGGGGCCTCCTAGGCTTGTATCTCTAGGAACCCCCAATTGAAGTGTAGGAAACCCTTCAAATTCCTTTAATTAATTTTGTGCCAACCCTTGAAATTCCATCATAAGTGTTCCAAACCACACAAATTAATTAATTGAATTAATTAATTAATTTGAAATCTTTTGAATTCTTTTGGCCAACAATAAAATAATGGGTTAGCTTAACCCATTATTTTGGTTAGTACATTCTTTTGGGTGGAGCTTTGGAGAACCCTTGGAAAACTTCCTCCATCCAACAAATAATGATGAGCATCTTCATCGATCCTAAAACGTTCCAAAAGAGAAGGAGTCGACTGAGAAGAACATCATCTTCAACTTCTCATCTCCAGGGTCTTCCTCTTCCGACGTTGACAAAACACTGTCGCCTTTCCAAGACTCTGTCAATAATCACTGAAGTCGAGGTAGGGAATTTTAGGTTTGAAATTGTTTCTGTCCTTCAACGCAGAAATCATGGATTGGTCTTTTCAATTGTTATTGCCATGACGTGGAGGGATCAGACCGCACAAACACGTCCTGATCGTCCCACTTTGGGTTTTCTTGTTTGTTGATAATGGAGGCGGACCATGAAGAAGCTGGCGACGCAAGGCCACCGGGTCACCACAAGGGCGTGGTACCACCGTGTCGGGCCATGTACTCGGTCGTGGCCAGCGCGGGATACAGCGGAGCATGGCGGCTAGCCGGGACAAAGGAGGGGCGCGACGCTGTCGTGCCATGCGGAGATGTAGGGGTCTGCAGCCAAGACGGGCCGCGGCGGAGGGGGAGTGGTGCCATCACGCCACACAGTGGATAGCAGGGAGCCGTGTCCAGGGTGGGCCATAGAGGAAGAGAAAAACTGTGGTTCCGTCATGCCATAGTGGATTAGCCATGGGCGGCCAGCGTCGGGCCGATCGCCGTAGACACGGAACCGGCTGGCTACTCGGCCAGCTGGACAAGGAGGGACCCCTCGGGTCTCGTGGGTCACCGAACCGGCACCTAGCACTAGTTCTTTTGGATTCCAGGGGGTGGGGAACCCCCCCCCCCCCCCAAGGTGTGGCCAGCTTGGCCATACGGGCCATCTCACTAGCCAGATCGGGCTGTCGGGCTGCCTTAGGGTTGAGACGCCACACCGGGCAGGGCCGCCACCAGGTCGGGCCGCCCTTGTCGGCCAAGCCGCCCCCTCAGGCCAGGCCACCACCGGGATGGGCCACCCCATCGGGCCGGGTCAGAACCTTGGACAGGGTTAGACCCTCGGACCGGGTTGGACCAGCGGACTAGGTCGGACCTCAGTCCAGACCTTTTGAACCCAGAATCAATTTTTCGTCCGTATCTAGGGCTACGGGTGTCCGATCGACGAACGGTCTACAGTGAATAAAAGCGTAGAACGACACAGTAATTTTGGCATACCCCACTTGAGGTTTTAATATAGTTGGGGAATGTTCAAGTTTCTTTAAACCTAAAAATATACCAGGCGCCCGGAACAGAAATTCCAATAACTCACAGACCGGGCGTCTGATTGACGCGTCGTCTATTTCATTTAGACCCCTATGTTGAGATGGACCATTGAGATACATATACTTGGGAATTCATGATAGTTGGGGTATCGAACAAAATATCGTGGAGCGGATCATCCCAGGGACGAATGTGCAGAGTTCGGAGACCTAGTTTTTGGCTGATACCTGACGACCGTTAACCTTTAGACTCAGAGTGATTCGACTTGCCTAGTATAGGAGTACCTCTTTGTGAGCGCGGAAGACCCACAGTGGGGAGTGCCTCTATGTGACGTGGCAGACCCACGACAATCGATAGAAGTAGTACCTCAGAAGGCTACGAGGTGGAGCACCTCTGTGTGAGTGCAGAAGACCCATAGTGGGGAGCGCCTTTGTAGACATAGCAGACCCACGGTACTCAATTGGAGGAGTACCATAGCTGTCTTGGAAAGTGGGAAGTTCCTCTGTGTGATGCGGCAGGCCCAAAATACTCTATAGAGGAGTAGTACACCAGAAGCTGAGGTTTCGACAGTTTGACTGGGAGTGTTACACGTTACCACCCCTAGAATGAAATACTGGATTTGAGCTAAGTCAGTGACTTTTGTGTTTATCTTGTGATTGAGATGGGCTACTAGATAACATAGGTATATGTATGGGAATATACCTAAGTAAGGTTTATCCATTGAATATTTACTTTGTAGTTATCTGTGTTGGATATTGTGAGACCTTAAGGGTCTTAGGGTCCCTACTGAGTATTGTTATACTCAACCCTACACGGGATATGTCCGCACCTCATTGTGTTGGATGAAGACGATGGATAGAGCTGACGGAGACCGAGAGCACCGGGAATGGACAGTACCCGGAGGTGATCCTTATGATGTGTCTATACATAGAAGAGTTTGACGGATGTGGAGTGCTGAGGTGGCCATATGTACCTACCCATCAGGTAGAAACTGTGGAGGACTATCCTGGATCTTCTCTTTACCTTTCAGATTTTGGTTCCTTTTTCAGTTGTACATGCTTTCAATTGTACTAGTACTTTACTGTTAGGCTTGTATTTTCGACCCCTTTTACTTTTTAGTACTTCTTCTTTATACAATGTTTTTTAGCATTTTGCTTCCTGTTGTGTGCTCTAATTGTGTGTGTTTACTTTTTATAAAGGAAATGTCTTCCCAGCTTAGGGATTTACACCATTGGTGCTAGTCTCCCGCCACTGGCCTATAGATGCTGGGCTGGGGGTAGTCATGGCATGGGTCCCAAGGACGGTTCGTGAGATCGGAAATACAAGCCCAACTGTAAAGTACAAGTACAAATAAAAAGTGAAAAAACAACTAAAAGTTTGAAGCAGCTCCTAGGTTGTCCACCATGGATCCCAGATAAAGGGTAGGTACAGACCACCTCCTCAGCAATCCTCATCTGTCAGACTCCTCTGTATACCCTCTGATCGTAAGGTCCACCTCCGGGTACTATCCAGTCCTAGCACTCTCAGCCTCTGACACCTTTAACTACTCTTTCTAGATCCTATGTGGGTCTGACTGTTCCACCTTCTAGTCCTGGATCCTGTGTGAGTCTGACAGCTTAGCTATTTCTATTTTTCACGACCCGTCCTCAGGACCAGTGATGTGACTACCCCATGCTCGCCTTCCATAGGCCAGGGGATGGCGACTAGAACCAAATGCATAAATCCCTAAGCTGGGAATGAATTCCACTTATAAATGTAAACACACATAATCAGAGCACACAACTGGAAGTAAGATGCTAAAAAACACTATATAAAAAATAATTACTAAAAATTATAAGGGGCTGGAAATAAAATACAAACAGTAAAGTATGGGTACAACTAGAAGCATGTAAAACTGAAAAAAGGGACAACCTGCTGAATGGTAAAGAGCAGCTCTTGGATCATCCTCTGGGGTTCCTACCTAAAGGGCAGGTACATATGGCCTCTTCAGCACTCCATGTCTGTCAGACTCCTCTGTGTACCGACTTGTCATAAGTTGAACCTCTGAGTACTGTCTAGTCCTAGCGATCTCGGTCTCCGTCAGCTCTATTTGTTGTCTTCATCCAACACAATGATGTGCGATCATAACCCGTGTAGGAGTGAGTATAACGATACTCAGTAGGGACCCGAGACCCTCAAGGTCACACAATATCCAACAAAGATAACCATAATGTAAATATTCAATGGATAACACATACTTAGGTATATTCCCTTACATATACCTATGTTATCTAGTAACCAATCTCAATGATGATTTAAATACAAAAGTCACTGACACAGCTCAAACCATGATTTTATTTTAGGGATAGTGTATATTAACATCCATAGTCAAAATATCGAATCTTGGCTGATGGTGTACTCCTCCTCTACCGAGTACTGTGGGCCTACCGCGTCACACAGAGGTGCTTCCCACCTTCCTGGACTGCTATGGTTCTCCTCCTGTTGAGTTCTGTGGGTCAAATGCATCACACAGAGGTGATCCCCAATATGGTTCTGTCGTGCTAACACAGAGGTGCTCCCCCTTGTAGCCTACTGATGTACTTCTCTTGTCGAGTAACATGGGTCTTCCACGTCACACAGAGGCACTCTCAACTGTGTGTCAACTGCACTCACACAATGGCGCTCCCCAACTAGGAAATTCGAAACACTCCAAGTCGAAAGGTCAATACTCATCAGGTCTCAGCCAGCTACTAAGTCTTTGTACTCCGCTCACATGTCACCAGGAGGATCTACTCCACGAGCTACAGGTCGATACTCCAACTATCACAAAGTCCAAAATAGAATTATTTCAACGGTCTTCCTCGTCATAGGGATCTCAACACAACATACGGTGCATCATTCGAATGCCCGGTCTGTGGCTTATTGGTGTTTCCATTCTAGGGGCCCGGTTGGTTTTTATGTTCAAACTAACCCAACTGTAGATCAACTGTATCCAAATCTCAAGTATGGTATGCCAAAAGTATAGTATTTCTCGAAGCTTCCCGTCCCCATAGAAGGTTTGTCAATTGGAAACTTGTAGCCCAAGATGTGAGCGAATAAGTGTTTTTGGGTAAAACGGGTCCAGACTGGGGTCCAACCTGGTCCGCAGGTCCAACCCGATCTGTGGGTCCGACCCAGTCAGTGTGGGCGGTCTGGCCCGAGTTGGCAACCCGATCCGAGTGGGTGTCCTCGCCTATAGGAGGCCCAGCCCGAGGGGCATGGCTCGACCCGAAGGGGCGGCCCAGCCCGGTGGCCTGGTCGGCCTGGCGACCTGGTAGCCCGGCGGGGGTCCTCCTTAGCCGTATCCGGGGGTAACTGCGCACCCCTTGGCACCCGAACAACTTATCCATTCAAGAGGGGACCCTAAATGGCATCAGGTGGTGCCGATCCATGTCACGCGGGACCCTGAGGGTCCCACTCCTCCCGGCTGGCCAAGCGGCCCGCCGTTCAGTTCATCTGGCGGTCGGCCTGGCCGGCCACCTCGGCTCCTGTGACGCGGTGTGACGGCTCTGCGGTCCTGCTCCACCGCGCGACACAACGGCGTGGCGCCTCCTCCACCTTAGATGGCCCGGTCGCGACCTCCTGCTCCTCCATGCGGTGTGACAGCGCAAAGCCGCCTCCACCGTCGCCTGGTATAGCCACATCCCCCTACATCCCTTCACGCGATGCGACTTCACCGCGCGCCTCAAACGGCAGCGACTCTCCTTTCGCGCGGCACGACGGTGCCGCGCCCTTTTGGCCATCCGGCATCCTTGTGCTGTCGATCTCTTTGCGGCCCACCTGACATCGGCCACTGTTGCTCCACCTTCATCGTCAATAGATTATAATAATCTAAGGGGGAGGGTCGGGACTTGTTCGTGCGGCCCGAGCCTTCCACGTTATGGTGATATCATTTGGATAAACAAATACTGAAGATTGAACGACGTTGAACAATGAAAACAAATTCAAACGTAAAAATGTCCCTTACCATGATCATCGATGGAGGTTGTACATGGAAGAAGATGAAGTCGATGAGCATGGGGTCATCGACGTTCGTCACACACTCCCAATTCTCAAGCTTGTGCATCAGAAAGTTTTCGGAGGTGACGAAGTCAAAGATGACATTCTTCACGTTCTTCGTTGGAGAGTTCTCATCCTTCCCCAAGATCCACAGAAAAGATTATTCCATCCAAAATAAAATAATAGCATATCCTTTATTTTAATGGTTTTCATGAATTCAAATGGATTCAATTAATTAATTTCAAGGAATAAATTAATTAATTGAGGGAGTTGGCACATAAAAAATAATGGGGGAAGTGAAGAGTTTTCCTCCCACATAAATGGGGGGTTTAAAGCCTGGGTGGACCCCACCTTAATTACCCTCTCAAGGGAAGTTATGCTCGAGTGGGCCCCACCACCATAACCACCCATGGGAGGTTTGGGTGTGGTGGGACCCACCCTAACATCCACTAGGAGGTTTTAACCTCCATAACCAAAATATGTTATCCTCTTATTTTTATTTAATTTATTTTAAAACCCCAAAAACTAACTTCAATTCTCTTTAGAACACAACTGTGGTGAAGATATCACTAAGAAGTCACTGATGTTGTGAGTTCAACAGTGCCCCCTGATTTTAGTTTTGAGCACCGGTTCAAAATATATAAAACCACACTCATAAGTTTTCTAAATATACTCAAAAAAAAACATCAGAAATTGATTCCGGGAACACCAGCCCTTATAATCAAGCACCATCAGAAACTGCGGACTCGTAAAAATCTCATGAATTTTTGAAAAAAATAATTTACATGGAATTTCTGGGTCTTTACATTCTCCGCACCTCAGGGATTTACTTCCCCGTAAGCTACAACTCACACTAAGTGAACAAATGGGGGTACTGATCACACATCTGAGCCTCCCTCTCCAGTGTGCTCTTTTGGAGGTTCCCATGCTGTCAGTGAATGCACACTAGTGCTATTGACCGTCCATGTATTACCCACCCTTGTCAATCCTCAATATCCTCCAGAACCTTCGTAAATGTCTCCCCGTCATCGATGTTCAGCTCCCTGTGGTCGATGATGTGGGATGGGTTGTGCACGTGTCTTCTCAGCTAAGATACGTGGAAGACGTTGTGCACCCGGTGCGACTAAGGTGGAAGAGCTAATCAGTAAGCCACCTCACCTACTATGCTGAGGACCTGAAAAGGTCCTATGAATCTCGGAGATTACTTTCCACCTCGTCCAAATCTCTGTAGACCTCATCGTGGTGAGACCCGTAGAAAAATGTGGTCTCCATCCTCGAACTCTAGAGGTCTCCGTCTCCTGTCAGCATATGACTTATGCCTAGTCGGTGCATTCTTAATTTTCTATTGGATGTTCTGCACCTTCTATGTGGTAGCGCATACAATCTATGGTCCTAATAGTGCTAACTCTCCTTGGTTTGTCTAGTACAGTGGCGATTTGCAACGTCGACCATACAAAGCCACAAGAGGTGCCTTATCGATGGTGGAGTGATAGCTATTTCTGTAGGCAAACTCCATTAAATATAAGTGATCCTATCAGCTACAACCGAAGTTGAGGACACATGCGTGGAGCATTCCCTTGAGGGTCTGGATAGTCCTCTCGGTCTGAACATCATGTCTGAGGATGGAAGGTGGTGCTCTAATGAAGATGTGTCTCGAAAGCCTCCTACAACCCCTTCCATTGCTGGGAAGTAAACCATGCATCATGGTCAGAGACTATAGAATTAGTTACTCCAGGAAAACTCATAATCTCCCACACATAGAGGCATCCAATTCTATTTTTTGATCCATGCTCTCTGATCGGTAGGAAGTGGGCCGACTTGGTGAGTCGGTCGACGATCACCCAAATCAAATCATGACCCCTGGATGTACTAGGAAGACCCGTCACGAAGTCCGTGTATATCCCATCCCACTTCCACACTAGGACCTCTAAGGGTTGTACCAAATCTGCTGGTACATGTAGATCTTCTTTCACTTGCTGACAAGTGAGGAATCGTGAGACAAACTCTACTACTGCATTCTTCAAACCTGACCACCAGTGTTTTCGTCGAAGGTCCGGGTACATCTTCGCCACTCTTGGATGTACTGCTAAAGGGGATGTGTGGAACTCCATCAACACTTCATCCTGAAGTGCCAATGGTGCCATAGTACCTCTTATGAAGTGGATGACGTGCTCCCCATATTCATAAAATCCATCAGGTTCCTGGCCTGTGGATATCTGAGCACGTCGTGTCTCACAGTCAGCGTCTCCACACTGCACCTCTCTGACTCGCTGAAGAAGTGGAGAAGTGACTATAAGAGACTTTAGATAGGCGGATCCATCCCTATCCACAAATTATATCTTAAAGGAAGCTAGCTGCTATGTCACCTCTCATAGAAGATGAATACCAGTCCTCCTACTGACCACATCTGCAACAATGTTCCCCTTCCCACTTGTAGAGACTATCTCAAAATCATAGTCCTGGAGGAACGCGAGCCATCGCCACTGTCTCAGGTTCTGGTCCTTCTGAGAGAAGATATACTGCTACTAACTCCTTGTAATGGGTAGTGTAGTTATTCTCATGCTGCCTCAACTACCGAGAACCATATGCGATCACTTCTTGCTCCTGCATCAGGACAAACCAAAGTCTGGTCTCTAATGCATCATAGTAAACTACGTACCCTACGTCCTCTGATGGAATCTACAGAATGGGGGCACTATTCAGCCTCTCCCTCAGCTCCTAAAATATATACTAGCATCTCTCTGACCACACAATGGGTTTTCCCTTCATTATCAAGGCTGATAGTGGTGCTGCAACTCTGGAGAAGTCTGTAACGAATCTCTAGTGGTATCCAACCAAACACAAGTAACTTTGTACCTCCTTCACACTCCTGGGTTCCTCCCAAGCAAGTATTGATTCAATATCCACTGGATCCACTACAACTCTAGCCTCTAAGATGACATGTCCCATGAAGTGAACCTCTCGAATCCAGAACTGGCATTTCAAGAGCTGACCATAAAGGTGGTGCTCTTGGAATGTATCTAGTACTACTTGGAAATGGTAGGAATGCTCCTCCTCAAAAGTCGAGTATATCGGAATGTCATCGATGAAGACTATGAAAAAGCGTTCAAGGTAAGGCTGGATGATCCTGTTCATGAGACACATGAACACTTATGGTGAATTGGATTTTCTGAAATTCATAACCATGAACTCATAGTTGTTGTACTGACATATGATGGTAGTCTTCTTCACATCCTCATCTAGAACTCTGAGCTGGTGATATCCTGTTATGAGGTCTATCTTCGAGAACCATCGTTCTCCATTTAGCTGGTCAAAGAGGTCATCAATCCTCATGAGTGGGTACTTGTTCTTCACGGTCACCTATTTTAGGCGATGGTAGTCAACACAGATCCTCAAGATCTCGTCCGCCTTTTTGGCAAACAACATCGGGGCTCCCAAGGTAGAAACACTAGGCCGAATGAATCCCTTCCCCTACAAATCCTCTTATTGTACCTGTAGCTCACGACGCTCAGTGAGAGCCATCCGATATGTTGGAGTAGATATCGGTGTTTTCCTAGGGTACATGTCAATATAGAAATCCACCTCTCTATAATGAAATAGTCCTGGAACATCGTCAGATAAAACATCCGTGTACTGGTCCACCACTACAACTTAAGTTGAACTCTCATAATATACTACTCTAAGGTTAAGGCAAGCCAACTGGTGAGTGATCGTTTTCACCCTCCTCCAAGTAAGTTTTTCCTGTGGTGCAAAGGTTCCCCTATAATCGGTGAAGGTGAAAATGGTCCCATATTTGCAGACACACCGCACTCAGCGCCGAATACAGTCAATCTAAGCATTGATTGTAGATAAGCAGTCCATACCCAAGATGAAGTCGTAAGGCCTCGATGCTGCTACGAGGAGGTCCCAGCCGATGCTCTCATCTCCTAGAGTAATATCACATTGTCAGCACCAGTGCGTAATCGTCGAGTCTGATCTCATAGGAGTCTTTAGCGTTAAGGATGGAGCCAACAGCTCCGTCGGAATCTCTGAGCTCCGAAAGTGGGATGTGGCTTTGAAATAATGACTTGCACCTATGTCTATAAGAACTGGAGATAAGGTGGAGTAGACACAGATAGTACCTCGAATCATCTCTGGAGTTTCATGGTCGTAGGACTCAGATGCCAGAAGTTGAGCTCTCCCATGTCCACCCGCTCGCTGCGGTCGTGGTGGACCTCCTAATGGTGTTGGTGGAAACACCTTAAAACATCATCCACCACTAGCTGCTCGACCAGCTCATCATCCATGTCTGCCTGCTCCATGAGGACCACCTCGATCAAACCTTTTCCTATGCCTGGGAGGTCCCTCAACTATCTACTGATCATCTGATCGGTGGGTCGGGCAATCACGAGCCATGTGACACTGCCCACCGCATGAGTAACAATGCCTGCTTCTGGCAGGTAAGTCACTGCCTTGGGTGTCCCTCACAACTGATCCTGAGTCCTGTGGTCGTCCACCTGTGGGTCTGTCTCTGGCGCTGTAACTGATGCAATGTGCTCAAACGACGTGCATCATCTTCTACTGTGGACGGTGGAATCAGTGGCCCAACATAAAGTGGTTTTGCTGGTGCCTCAACTAGAAAGGGGACTTGCATCAAAGCCTCATCGCTCGGTGGGATGTTAGTACGAATGACTCTCTGGGCTCTGCGGGGAGGCATCCTGAAAGAAACAGATGCGACACAGTCAAAGGATTATACCTGGAGAGCTGACCTGGTTGAGCTGACTTAAGAATACTTTTAAATACACGCACACAATCAGTGTTTTCATGCACTAAGCCGGAAATCGGTATTCAGGGTCTTGGTGTATGGATATGTAAGCCGCCGCACCAAACCTGGACTCCCTAGACTGAAACCACACTCATTACCCTAAACATTATTTATTTACCAAAAAGAAAGACCAGTGTCCTATGTTCTTCGGTAGAAATGACTCCTTTGATACCAATTTTTCATGACCCGTCCGCGGGACCCATGCCGAGACAACCCCAAACCCGCCTTCTATAGGCCAAGGGATGGTGACTAGCCCCAAATCCATAAATCCCTATGCTGGGAAGTCATTTCCTTAATAAAAGTAAATTCACACAATTAGAGCACACAACTGGAAGCAAAATGCTATACAACAATGTTTATAGAAGATGTACTGAAAACTAAAAGGGGACGGAAACACAAGCCCAATAATAAAGTACAGGTAAAACTGGAAGCAAGTACAACTTGAAAAGGGAAAAAGAGCTCAAATGTAAAGAGCAGGTCCTGGATCGTCCTCTGGGGTTCCTAACTAAAGGGTAGGTACAGATGGACACCTTAGTACTCCACGTCCTTCAGACTACTATGTGTACCAAATCGTCGTAAGGTCCACCTCTGGGTACCATCCAGTCCGGCTGCTCTCAGTCATGGTCATCTATGTCCATCGTCGACATCCAAAAAATGAGGTGCGAGAATTCCTCATGTTGGGATGAGTATAACGATACTGAGTAGGTACCCCGAGACCATCAAAGTCTCACAACATCCATCAATGATAACAAAAAAGTAATGATTAAATGAATAACACTTACTTAGGTATATAAATATACATATAAGAATGTTATCTAGTAACCCATCTCAATCATGAGGTACACACAATAGTCACTAACTCAGCTCAAACCATGATTTTATTTTAGGGATAGTTGTAAGTAACATCCACAGTCAAACTGTCAGATCTTGGCTAATGGTGTACTCCTCCTCTACCAAGTATTGTGGGCCTACCATGTCACACAGAGGCACTTCCCACCTTCCTATAATGATGTGGTACTCCTCCTGCCGAGTACCATGGGCCTGTTGTGTCAGACAGAGGTGCTCACCACTATGGGTCTGTCGTGCTCACACAGAGGTGCTCCCCCTCGTAGCCTAATGAGGTACTCCTCCTGTCATGTACCGTGGGTCTGCCGCATCACACGGAGGTGCTCTCTACTGTGGTTCTACTACGCTCACACAGAGGCTCTCCCCTACTGGGCTAGTCGAAACAGTCCGAGTCGAAAGGTCAGGAGTCGTTAGTTCTCAGCCAGCTACTATGTCTCCATACTCTGCTCACTCATCACCAATGAGGATCCGTTCCATGAGCTACTGGTTGATACTCCAACTATCACAAAATCCCTAGTTTATGTATCTCAAAGATCTGCCTCGTCATAGGGTTCTCAACAAAATAGATGTCCTGTCATTTAGAGGCCCGGTCTCTGAGTTATTGGTGTTTCCGTTCAGGGGCCCGGTTGGTTTTTATGTTCAAACCAACCCGACCATACCCCAACTATATCCAAACCTAATGTAGGGTATGCCAAAAGTACCTTCCCGCTCTATGATTCATGTCTCCATAGATGGTTCATCTATCAGACACTCGTATCCCACGATATGGGCGAATACGTGTTTTTGGGTGAAACGGGTTCGGACTGGGGTCGGACCCAGTCTGCGAGTCTGATCCGATCTGTGGGGATGACCTGGTCTTTGGGGGTGGTCAAGCATGAGTGGGCGGCCATGCCCATTGAGCGGCCTAGATTGAAGGTGGCTTTGCCCGAGGGGTGTGGCTTAGCCCGAAGGGGCGGCCCTGCCCGATGGCGGCCCGGTGGCCCGGTTGGCCTGGCAGGGGTCCGCCATAGCTGCATCCAGGGGGAAACTGATCGCCCCCTAGCACCCGAACATCATTGACATTTGGGTGGGGACCCTAACCGGTTCTAGGTGGCGCCGGTCCAGGTCACACAGGACCCTGAAGGTCCCGCTCCTCCCAGCAGGCCATGTGGCCAGCCGTTCGGCTCCTCCGGCGGCTGGTCCAGCCAGCCGCCTCGGCTCCTCCACCGTGGCACGAGGGCATCACGGTCCTCCTCCACCAAATGGCATGATGGCTCCCCGCCTCCTCTGTCACGGCTGTAGCCTCCAGCTGCTCCACGTGGCGCACCCGCAATGCGCTTCCCCCACTACGGCTCGGTATAGCCGCGACCCCCTGCTGACCTTCGCACCACGTGCCGGTGCTGTGCGGCTCTTCCGTGGCCTAGTAAGGTCATACCTCTCCTTCCGCACGGTACGACGGTGCCACACCCTTTTGGAGATCCAACGACCATGCACCGTTGATCTCTTCACGGCCGACCTGACGTCGGTCGCCGTTGCTATGACTTCGTTGTTAGAAAACAAGAATAATCAAAGGGGGAGGGTCGGCCGTGTTCGTGCGGCCTAAGCCTTCCACCTTACAGAGATAAAATTTGGAAAAACAAATACCCAAGATTGAACGACGTTTAATGATGAAAACAAATTCAAACGTAAAAAAAATCCCCTACCTATATCTTCGATGGAGGTGGTGCATGGAAAAAGATGAAGTTGATGATGGTGGTGCCATCGGCATTCATCGCACACTCCCAATTCTCAAGATCATGAGTTGGAAAGTGTTCTGAGGTGATGAAGTCAATGATGGTGTTCTTCGCGTTCTTCGTTGGAGAGTTCTATTCCTTCCCCAAGCTCCAACCAAAAGATTATGCCAACCAAAATAAAATAATATCATATCCTTTAGTTTAACGGTTGGCATGAATTCGAATGGATTCAACTAATTAATTGCAAGGCTTAAATTAATTAATTGAGATAGTTCGAACATTAAAAATAATTTGGGAAAGTGAAGAGATTTCATCCCACATAAAAGGGGGGTTTAAAGCCCGGGTGGCCCCACCTTAATTATCCACCTAAGGGAGGTTATGCTTGAGTGGGCCCCATCACCATAACCTCCCATGGAAGGTTAGGGTGTGGTGTCCTCCACCCCCATCCTCCAAATTATGGTTTTAACCACCATAATAAAAATAATTTATCCTCTTATTTTTTTTTAATTTATTTTTAAACCCCAAAAACTAATTTCCATTCTCGTCAAAATTCAACTACAGTGAAGATATGACTATGAAATCACCGACGCTGTGAGTTCAACGGTGCCCTCTGATATAATTTTTGAGCACCGGTTCAAAATATATTAAATACCGCTCGTAAGTTTGCTGAATGTACCCAAAAAAACATCAGAAATTGATTCTGGGCACACCGGGCCTCAGAATCAAGGGCCGTCAGAAACTGCAGACTCGTAAAAATACCATGAATTTAAGAAAAAAAAATTACACAACATTTCTGGGAACAATATTACAGGAGACCAATGGGGTCAGATGATAAGGTTTATAGCCCAGGGAGGTGGGTTGTGACAACTGTCTCCTTGGGAGATTTGGTCAAGCCACTAATAAGATTTTTAACATCATCATATTTCCCTTTCACATGTGTTTCCATTGATTTATTGTACTCCTCAAACACTTCAACCATTCGTTGAACCACAATTTTGACATATGCAAGGTCTGTATCCACATGAGCCCTTGATTCCTTGTATACATCTATGTTAACAATAGACTGTCTCACTGAAACCATAAACTCTGCCAACTCACTGATTTGACTTTGGCATTGCCTTACTTCCTAGAGAAAAGTAGATTGAATACTAGAGTGAATTTTGGTTAACTAAGATGCTAAATTCTCATGAGCTAGAGCAAGAACCTTTTCCACCTCTGAGGACCAATCCCTATACACTTTTTTAGGTCAAATTTCAGGGATTCAAGATCTGCCTTTCTGAAATAGTCATGAGGGAAAGAGGTTTCTGGAGGGACAGAAGTGTGGTTTGGCACTGAGGGTATTTTGGTTGGCCTCTCATCTTCCGAGTCATCATATTCTAGACCCAACACTAAGTCATCATATTCTAGACCCAACACAATAAATCTAGGATCCTCAGACCCACCCTCAATCTCATGTAGAATAGCAACTGAACATGTCTGAGCAGGTTCCACCTCCTCAATGGTAGAAATCTTCTAATCGAACATATTTATTTCCTCCAGACCTCCTTGATCAACTAAAACATCAATAAGGTTCACTTCCACTTCATCCTCGGAATCCTTAACTACCTCCAAATCAAGTCCAGCATCAACAAAATCAATATCTTCTTCTTCTCCAAATTCTACAATTTCTATATGTCCTATTAGAGGACTAAGACGTATACATTCCACTTAATTTTACACAGCATCTATCACAAGTTCAGCAAGTCTTCATTTAGAATCCTCATCCTCATCTGAGGTATCTCAAACTTCTCTTAAGACAATTTTTCCCCTTCATATTCACTAGTTTCCTTATCACTATCCCTTGGAACATCTTCCCTTCTATGAAATCTCATTAGTGGGCTAGGCTCACCATAGGATATAGTAGTCGCGTCAGGATTGGGGTGAAGGTTAGGGTCACTCCTTTCATCAATAGGAGAGTCCTATCTTTCTTTTACCACAACAAAATCAACTTCATCAGGCTTATGATCATATTCTGACTTATTCTTAGGCCAAGTAGGATGAGTCATAGGATTAAACTCTTCATACTCCATAGCCTCATCATTAACACATCTTTTCAGACATAGATTCCAGTTAATCGTAATAAGCATGTAAGTCACTTTGATGATGCAATTTTTGTCTTGCACAACAACAATTTCATCCTTATCTCTAGAAACTCCTTTCACTTTCAACATAAGAGATATCATATTGGAATGGAACATGGAATTGGATATGGAACTAGGCTTGGTCATATCATCCAACTGAGCCATTAGAAACCTATACAGGTAGATAGTATGTTAATGCTTCAACAAATACAGTATGAATATGTCCTAATACTTCAAAACAGCGTAGTTCCCTCTTTTGAGACATATCACATGAGAAATAAATTTTAAAAGAAGGTTCGCTTCTCATGCCATTTTAGTAGTAATGAATTTACTAGGAATTATATTCCCTATCAATATAGGTAAATCTTCTGCATATAAAAATAACTCACTAGTGGGAGGCACCACTTTTGAGTAATATCCATAAATTCCTTCATGAGGAATCCTTAAACAATCATCCCACTCACTAGAGGAGAAACTCACAGTTACTCCATTTACTCTATAAATCATACAGTGCACATTCTCAGACTGTCCGAACATTAGATACTCATATAACTCCTTCACCAAATTTGGGAAATAGGGTCCATTGATGTTTTCAAAACATTCAGCCCAGCCCTGAGCTTCCAATGCATTAAGCACTAGAGACCAGCTTGACAGAATCCACTGTGAACTTAAATCCTTCTCAGCTACTATCTCCATCTTGGATAATTGAGGGTTCAACACCTTTGCTACAGTCAGGATTCCGCTACTCGACTCAGCTCTAGGTCTCATAGGATCAGACGCGTCTCCTTCATCACAGACCAGCGGCCTCTTCAATCTAGCCATCAATCTGGAGCGGTTCGAGTTTTCAGATGAGGATTAGGATCAATGATTTGGGAGAAAAAGGTCTAAAAGGGGGTTTTATGTGGATAGAGATGTGATATGTGTATTAATATCATTATTTAGGGATTTAAAAATAAAACAGATAAAATAAATAAGTATTACGTAGAAAACTTTTCAGATTCTAGCTCAGAGAACAAAAATGTAAAGTCCCATACTCAAGTCATATATCGGTAAGGAGGTATCTATATGGTCTAACAGTTAGGTACTATCTGTAAGGATCTAACTGTGAGGTTTATCGGTGAGGTTCTAATAGTGAGGTTCAACGGTGAGGTTCTAATAGTGAGGTTTAATAGTAAGGTTCTAACAGTAAGGTCTAACTGTCAGGTCCAAACAGTAAGGTCTAATGGTGAGGTCCTATCGGTAAGGTCTAACAGTGAGATCCTATTAATAAGATCTAATGGGAGGTTCTATTAGTATGTTATAATGGTGAGGTCCTATTGTTAATAGTTTATCATACCTAACTCATGTCTGATGTAATTTAACCTCTCAAAATTCAAAGGCTTTGTGAATATATCATCCAATTGGTGGTCAAAACCAATGACTTTAATAGTGATATCAACTTTTTAAAAATGATCTCTCAAGAAGTGATATCTTACATCAATATGCTTTGTTCTAGCTTGAGATAATGGACTTTTAGATATTTTAATATCACTTGTGTTGTCACAATTTATAGCGACATGTTTGAATTGATATCCATAGTTTTGTAAAGTGTGTTTCATCTATAGAATTTGAGAACAACAACTACCTGCAGAAATATATTCATCCTTAGTAGTAGATAATGAAATAAATTTTTTTTCTTACTACACCATGATACTAGTGACTTTCCTAAAATGTCACATGTTCCAGAGGTTATCTATTTATCTAACTTGCAACTAGAAAAGTCAACATCTGAATAACTTATTAAATCAAATGTATTTCCTCTTGGATAAAATAGTCCTAAATTTATATTATACATGAGATATTTAAAAATACTTTTAACATCATTTAATTGAGATTCTTTGGGATTATCTTGAAAACGAGTACACATGAATACACAAAACATAATATCAGGTCTGCTAGCTCTAAATCAGAGAAGACTCCCTATCATAACTCTGTAGTTGGTTTGATCCACTAGTTCACCAGTTTCATCTACATCCAACTTACAAGTGGTACTCATAGGTGTATCACTACCTTTCTTAATATCCAAACTAATTCATTTTACAATATCATTAGTATATTTATATTTACTTAAAATTATACCAACTTTTGTCTTAAAAAATTTGAAATCCAAGGAAAAATTTTAGTTCCCCCATTAAACTAATTTCAAATTCATCAGGCATCATTGTTGAAAAATCAGTACATAAAGAATGTTTAGAAGATCCAAAAAATATGTCATATACATAAATTTGTACTATTAAAACATCTTTGCAAATAATTTTAATAAAGAGAGTAGGATATAATACCCCTTTTGTAAAACCTTTTGAAATATGAAAAAAAAACTTAGTCGATCATACCATGCTCTTGGAGCTTGTTATAGACCATATAAGGCTTTAGACAGTTCAGAAACACGATTTAGAAAATGGTCATTTTGTAAATCATGGGGGTTGTTCAACAAATACATCATCAATTATATATCCATTTAGAAATTCAATTTTTACATCCATTTGATAATGTTTGAAATTTTGATGAGCTGCATAAGCAAGTAGTATCTTAATGGCTTCTAGTATAGCTAGAAAAGAAAAGGATTCATCATATTCTATCCCTTCTTCATGACTATATCCCTATGCAACTAGTCTAACCTTGTTTCTAACTATATTTCCAGAATAATAAAACATTGTTCCTGAAAACCCATTTAGTACATATGGTCAAGGAGTCTATATTTCTATCTACAAATTCAAAAACATTGTTTCTTTCCAACTGATTCAATTCTTCATGCAATTTATCACCAAAATTCTTCATTGATAGCATCATTAATATTTTTGGGTTCTGGTTGTGAATGGATAGCTTGATGTTGAACCTAGTTTCTCAGAGAATCTATAGTTTGTGTACCTAGATTTAAATCACATACTAGAAAATCTATAGGATTATTCTTGAGAGTTCTAATACATCAAAAAAGAGATGAACTAGAATCCTCATGGTTTTCTTTTGGTTTAGACTCAATAGGTGCCGATTCTGGATGATTCCCAGAACTGGTTACTTTTACAGGGGATTCACTATCATTGTCCTTAACGTCCAGAATTGACATATCGTTCTGAAGATATTCTAGAGGTGTTTTAAGTTCATGTTGATCAGTATCAACAAATTTTAAATGAACCGACTCTTCCACACATTTTGTTTTCTTATTAAATATTCTATAGGCTTTACTCGGCATTGAGTAACCTAGAAAATTCCTTAATCACATTAGGAGGAAAACTTGTCAAGGTTCTCCGTAGTGTTAAGGATAAAGACTTTGAAACCAAAAACTATGAAGTATTTAACTTTAGTCTTACAATTGTTCCAATTTTTATAAGGGGTCTTCTTATGAATCGGTCTAATCAAGACACATTTTATGGTACAATAAGATGTATTTATTGCATCAGCCCAAAAAAATTTGGAAAATCATATTCATTTAGCACTGTCCTAGAAATCTCTTGAAGTTTCTCATTTCTTCATTTCACGACTCAATTTTGTTAAGGTGTTCTGGGATCAGAGAAATTGTGACTGCACCCATTGTGTCAGAAATAAGATTCAAACTCTTGATTTTAAAACTCACAGCCAAGATCAGTTCCCACGGTCTTAATTCTGAATCCACTATGATTTTATACTGACTTGGAGTATTTGATAAAATAATAATAAGCTTCACTTTTGTGAGAATGAATGTAAAACCAAGTGTACCTAGAAAATTCATCTACATGAACATAAAAATACTGCTTCCCTTTTAAACATGAAACTATTGATGGTCCAAACAAATCCATGTGAACCAAATCAAGCGGTTGAAACGTAGAAACTTCTTTTTTTGGTTTGAAAGAATCTTTGTATTGTTTTACCTTTTGATAATGATTACACACATTGTTGAGAGGGAATTCCAACTTAGTTAAGTCTCTAACTTAACCTTTCCTAGTCGGTTTTCTATGTGAGTGCACATTGTAGTGTCCAAGTCTTCTGTTCCACAACCATGATTCCTTATGAAACACATTTAAATAAGAAAAAATTTTCGTAACTAAATAATCTAAATCAACAGGATATAAATTCTCATTTCGAAGAGCAGAAAATATTAAATCGTTTTTAGAAATAAAAACATTACATGCATCATTTTCAAAATTGACATTAAAACCATCATCACACAACTAAGAAATACATATAAGATATAATTTTAACCCATAAAAAAAATGTTCTTTTGAAGTTAATACAGTATTAGGGTTACCAATCTGGCATATGCTGACGATTTCCCTTTAGCATTATCACAAAAAAGTTATATATCCACCATCAACATTGATTAGGATTCTGAAGCGTGAGTAGTATCCTATCATTTGTCTTGAACATCCATTGTCCGAGTACCACAGAGCATTATAGGAACTCTTTAGACAACATCCCTTCAAAAGAGATTAAGAATGGGGTAACTTTGTTACCAAGATTTTCTTGTGTCTAGAGAGGCTAGAAAGTAAAACATTGGGAACCCGTATTTTCTTCACAGATTTTCTATAATCAGCAGTTATATTTTGAGACATAGACAATTTTTTTGGTCTTTTAGATAATTGTTTTTTAAAATATGGTCCAGAACATGAACTAGCTATAAACTGTCCATATTTTGGACCAAATATAGTTTTAATAAACCTTCTCTATCTTGGTTGATATACTAGACCCATTGTATTTTTTAGGGAAATATGTTGTCCTAGAAAATGATTCAAGGTAACTCAACCAGTAGTAAATTTCTCCAAATCCATTTTTAATTGATCATTTGATAATTTGAGTTCAGTATTTTCTTTTAATAGCTGAGCACATTTTTCTATCTCAATATCCATATCATATTTATAATTTTCATTTAGAGCATGTAGACTTTTCAATAATTTATATTTATCCTTGAGTTTATTGAAGGTAACCTCACGAATCCCAAAATATTCAAATAAATCATCCTTAGCCTTATTTTCATCATTGTTTGATTCAATTTCATTCTTAGAATAATAAACATTATGTATAGGAGAATTAAGTGTTACCTTAGATGTTTATTTCATGAAACATAAATTGGCATGATTGTTATGTTCACAACCAAAAGCATGAGATCCACTGAAGCTATCTTCTGATGCACTCCATGCAGCTATCATATCCTTTTTATAACCCTTCCCCTTATCTTTATATTGATTCTTAAATTTCAACTTGGGGAAGTATTCCTTCACATGACCTTTTCATTTGTACTCATAGAAGATTATTTCGTTTAAATTTTCATTCCATTTTCTTTCTTTATTCCGTTATCCTTTACAATCATAATTTACCGTGTAGTATGACTTCGAAAAGAATTTTTTCGTTTGGTAGAAATTTTTTGAACCTTTTAGCAATATGATCTATCTCCTTATTACTATCTGAGTCTTCACTTTTGGAAGTATCTACAGGAGCTTGAACTTTTTCATTGTCCTTGTTATTTGAGGAAACAGTCTAGAATGCTACAGATTTCATTCATGGTTCTTCATCTATATCATGATTAACTTTATTTTCTTCTTCATACATCATAATCTTTCTGATTAGTTCTTTCACTGGTAGTTTTCCTATGTCACAGGATTCTCGGATAGAAACAGAAGTCTCTCTCCATCTATCTGGTATGCATCCAAGCAGTCTCATAATCGGGTCCTTGTTCTCCACTAGTTTCCCAAGAAGACTCATAGTATTCACTATCTCATTGAACCAAAGATACATGTCAGAAATGAGTTCATCAGGCTTCATTTTAAAAGTATCATATTTAATAGTGAATGTATTTAATCTCATTTAATTAAAATTAGCTGTTCCTTCGTGAGAAATAGCAAAAATATCCCAAATTTTATATGCAGTTTTATAAGCAGATATTCTACTGAATTCCTCATCACCTACATAATAGTACAGAGTATTAATTTCATTAAAGTTATTGTTATATGTAGCTTTAGTCAACTGACACAATGTGTCCCTAGCAGTAGCATGTAATGTATGTTGTTCCTAAATTTTGTGCCATATTTCAAGTCCCATGCTTTCTAGATACATTTTCATTTTTAATTTTTTATAAGCATAGTTATTACCATTAAAGAAAGGTGTCCTATTAGTAGCAACACCCTCAACTCTATTTTCCATTATTACATAGAATTTTAAAGAAAATAAAATTTAGATATGACTGAAATTTTATTTTCTTTAAGATACAACTAAAATCACAGTTGAATAGAATTTGAACACTTGAAAATAAAATTAACCTTACTCAGATAATAAATGTCGGTCAGAGTGGATACTCAAATGGGGGGGGGGATTGAGTCCTAGTTGAACATTCTATTAGAAACTATATTATTAAACTCCCCCAATTCAAAATAGCCCAGTTAATTAATTTAGAAGAAATAGAAATGTTTATTTTCTCAACAGGTTTCTCTAATTTTGATTAGTCCTCAGTTGCATCAATGAAATCACTAATTCAAATTTTGAAACAGGTTTACTAAATTAAGAATATATACACACAAACCAAAACTAACAATCAGAGTGAATGGAAAAATAGTTTTCTCTCTTTGGAAAATATAAGAAGTGTATTAAATAAAACAAGGTATATAAGGATTTTCACAACAATGTAAACAAGTGGTTCAATCTCAAGATGAGACATAATCCTCTCCAAATGGTGATCACCTACCAAAAATCATTTTATATTAAAACTTGATACATAGCTTTTTTCAGTCATTACAACAGTATTCACAAACTATCTAGGGAACACACCCTTTACCACTATTCTTCATTGGAAATAGAAACAATACAGACCACATCCGGTCTCTTCCATATCTATACGTGGGAAACAAAAATATGGGAAGATTGATGTGAGGATATACCTAATCCTTCAGTTCAAGCCCAGGATATGGTGTGTTCAATAGACTGACAAACTTCTCACTGATGTAAAAGAAAGAAACACAATAGAGCAGTTATGATGAGAATGAGTTTAAAAGGATCTATGTGTTTTTAGTTCAGATCTGGAGTCCTTGGAATGAGAAATATTGAAGTTCGAATCAATATCTGGAAGTTGTTTCCAAAACAGAGTGTCGAAACTCCAAGTTCTAGCATTCAATGTTCTGCTTCTAATGTAGATCAAAAGTTGGCGAAGCACAAAAGGCAGAAGAGACTCTATCTCTGGATGATATTTGGGATATTTTGGATTGATAGTATTATTGCTGGATTGTTATTCATTTATCTAGAAAGTAAGCAATGTCACACTACATATGCCACCCTTCTCTTCATACACATATATGTTGCTTATATATGTCACGCCATATATATTTCTCTTGTATCACTTTTTACTTTTTATAATGGAGGTCCTATAATGGAAATGAGTAGATCACGTTCATGATTTTTCATACCACGTACTTTCCACAATATTGTCTCCTATAATGTTTACAATCATTGTTAATTAATGTCAGATCATTTATTATATCAAATATGACTGATTGAAAAAATATGGAGAAATTGACATAGTAATCATCAGTAGACTGGTAATGGTAGCTCTTCTATCGGTAGGATTCAATAGTTGGTTCACATTAATTATCTCCAACTGTAACATTTCATCGGTAAGCTTCAGCGGTAACCTTTATCAGTAGGATGGCATAGGTGACCATGTAACGTTAACCATATCATGGTAACCATGTAGTGGTAGCCTTGTAGGAGTGACCTTTTAGTGGTAACCGTGTAGTGGTATCCATGTAACGGTGACCTTTTACTAGTGGCCTTTGTAACGGTGACCTCTGTAACGGTGACTTCTGTATCGGTATCCTTGTCACAGTAACCTTGTAACAGTGACCTTTGTAACCGTGACCCCTGTAACGGCGACCTCTGTATCTGTAACCTTGTAACGGTGACCATTGTACTTAGATAAATTCTGCACTATAAGCTTAACCAATCAAGCAGTTAGATTGAGAGTATATTAATATTACACAATAGGAATATGAAAAATTAATGAACCATAATGAGCATAGAATGATGACATGGTTCTCAGGTAAATGATACATGATTTGGGATTATCAAAATATGCTTTGGTATTTTCAAAATATTATTTAAGATTATCAAAATATGATTTGGGATTAGAAAAATAGGATTTAGGATTATCAAAATATGAATTGGGATTATCAAAATATGATTTGGGTTTATCAAAATATGATTTGGAATTATCAAAATATGATTTGGGATTATAAAAATATGATTTTGGAATATCCAAATATGATTTGGTGAGTCCAACAATAGTATCATAAGAAACATAATCATAAAAAATCCAGATAAACAATGAGATTCTATGGTAATAAATTTACCACTTGGGTACCTTCTGAGTCGTTGGGCCTATGAAGGATAAAAATAAAACTAATCACTAAATAATAAGATAATATGGAAATTCACGATATGAAATTTAACATGAAATGTATTTATACATTATAAAATAAAATTGATGCATTACATACCATATGTCCTAGATATGACAATTTGATATTAAATTCTATTACCTAAAGAATTTACGTTATTCATACACATTAAAAAATAGTGTATAATTATTATTGGTTATCTATACATGTATTAAATATCCATACACATATATATTATAACATATTTGATTAAATAATTAAATTTAATTATAGGTTTATTAACAATTTGTTGTTCATATTAAACTTCCTATAATTACTTCATCATTTATAGGCTATGTTTTCAGTTCGTAATTTATATCATTTTAATTTTATCTAGGTTACATCATATATAGACATCCAAAAAGTGTATATATATATTCTTATTATATATTTATATATATTAATCCATAAATGTTAGGGATAGAAAATGAATTACAATATTAATAGAGATGGTATGTCATATGTATGCACGAAAGTTGTTTCCAATTTATCGACGGAAGGAATAGAATGGCAGTTAATAATATATTAGATTTATTTATTCAATATCATTTGTTATATGTCATATTTATTCAATAAATTTAACCTTATTTCTTTATATGAAAAAATTATGTAAAAAATGAATCACATAACTTCTAGAGGTGGTTGTATGCCACACACACAAGCGACAATTTCATATTCCAATTAAATATAAATTTAGATTATATATATGATATTATAATTCAAATATTTTTTTAATACTAAAATATGTGAAATTTTAATCCGTTATTATTTCCACCTGTGAGAGGTGGTGATTGAAAAGAAATGGCATCATTTTGTGAGGATATAGTCCATCATACACATGATCGATGTTCAAAAATTCAATTTTATAGAGGATGATATAAATTTATATCACACGATAATCATATTAACATATTATTATATCATAGATAAATTTGTTTATAAGTTATATTTTTTATTATATTAATAGAGGTGATAATAGAAGAAGTGAAAAGACAGGGTATAGTTTAAAAAAATTACAGTTTTCTTATAAACAAGTCTATTGTATCTCAAATTACGTACACTATAGATTGTATTTATGGATGAAAATAAAATATATAATGTTTATAAGTATATTTGAAGGGTTTTAGGGTTTAATTAAAAAAAATTAATTAATAGGTGTGAATTAATAGGGGAGGAATCCACCTATTATAATTATAGTGTGGTATTTTTACAAATACACAAAACTATTCAATAATGGAAACCAACACTCACCACATGTTCCTCAAAAATTTATAGAAAATGGAATATAGGAATGATGTGCTCCAGACACACCTTTACCATTAGAAATGAAAGATCTTTTATTATGTTCTCCAATTATCCACTTTGTTTTCTCATTTTTTCTGTTAAAATTTTCACCATGAAAATAGTCTATTTTGATTTACCTAGGTAGTTTATAATTTCATAATAATATTAAAAAGATACATATTATATAATTTGGGGAAAAATCTATGTAATAAATTTATTTTTTAATAAAATAACCAATGTGTTAAAAATTAATTTTTACACATGTGTATGTAATGCATAGATCCCTATTGATATCATAATTAAATTAATTAATTGTCAATATTTTTTATAATTATATTGAACAATATTTAATATGACATTATTAAATAAAACATATTTTTATTATTCGAAATATTGAATCAATTTTATAAAAATATATTAATTGAAGTTAAATAAATTAATTTAAAATAAATCTCATAGACTAGAAAATTACGTTGTTTTCTAAATTGAATTTTTTGATCTGAATGGAAAATATTAAAATAGTTTTTTTTATAAAATTGATTCAAATTAAAAAAATGTATTAATGAACATATAATGTAAACAATTTTACATTATAAAACAATTTCAAAATAAAATGGTTAATATAAATGGTTTAAATTTAATGACAGTTTTCAATATATATAATTATTATCATATTATTCATCAAAAACATAAAATTTGACGAAAAATATACAAAATTCAATCAAAAATAATTTTCACATACACTGTTCAAACAATATTTTTAACATAAACTTCCCAAATGTGGAAAAAATTAAACTTATTTTAAAAATAATTTCTGGGAATATTCATTTTCAAAATATATAAAGACATTTCTAAATATTATGTACATTTCTCATCAATATGTTTTCATTAAATAAAACTATTTTACATAATATTTCTAATAAGATTAATCATATTCATAATTCCATTGTTAATGGATATGTTGTAAAGGAAATATTTAAAAAATAATATTAATATTATAATGTGTCTCATTAAAATGTTCTATTGTTTTTAAAATAAGCTATATAAGAAGTATATTTTACTTGGGAAAATATTTCATAAAAACTTTGGGTATTAGAATATTATAATTACTTTTTAAAATTTTGTTAATATTATTTGAATAACTCATTTATTAAATATTAATATAAAAATATCTATGGGTGAATTATTTATACTATCAAAAACATTAATTTGTTACTGAAGAGTGATTAAAATGATTTTTATTGAATAACCATATTTTTTCAAATCATTTAAAAAAATTTATTTTATAAAATGACTTAAAATAATAATTAGTTGAGTTATAATATTATTAATATAATTATGTTTATATAAATTATTGTCATTGTTAATTTGTTTCTAGAATTATTTGATATACTAAAATATTAATTTATTTTTCATTTGAGTTTTGCATTTTCTGGATTGAATTTTTGTAGCTGAAAATAATGTTTTTTTTAAAAGATTTCGATTAATAAGGTTATATTTTATAAATAATTCCTTTTTTATCAATATTAATAATAAACATAGTAAATTTATGTTAACTTGATAATGGTTAAATGATGTAAAAATAGTAAAAAAATAATTTCTAAAGTCACCATTATTAGTATTAATTCTTATTTATTAACCAAAATTTAATCCTTAACCACTTATGATAAAAATTTACAATCATAAAAGATACATTTCCATCAATATGATACATATAATTTTTAATGCAATAAAAAATTCAATATTTCACTCGCTTACATTTAAATTTCCCTTATGATTTAATGTAGGTTAAAGAAAAAAATTGGGGAAAATATTAAAAATTATATTCAGAATAATGAATCTATTTTCATTAGGATAATTTATTTAAAATTCCTATTATTTATATAATTATCTAAAATAACAATATTTTTATTGAATAATATTTCGTTAATTTTTCTAGAATTATAATATATTACATTAAAAAAATTAAAATATAGATTTTGTTACTATGCTATAATTTTAAATTAATTTTTGTGATGAATATAACATATTTATGTATTTTAATGTATTAGATTTTAATTACATATTTGTATTTGATTCATTATATTCTAATTTAATTAATAGTTCTAAAAACCTTAATTATAATTTATAATACTAATATTTTATCAAAATTTTTAACTTTCATAAGAATATAATAATCACAATAATTAATGGAATATGGTTAAAAATATCAACCCCACTCCATTTATGAGTCGATTATACACATATTAAAACATTTTTATCCCTTAATAGTTGCATTTTATTTATAGAAGTTAAGATAGAAATTAGTTAACAAAGAAGATAATCAGACTAATAATATATAAAATAAAAAAATCATAGCCAATATTCATTTGATGAATTTATTGTGATAACAGATATTTTTTTGACCATTTAAAATCATTTTTATTAGATTTACATTTGTATATTTTAATCTTTTACAAAATTCTTTATGTGTCCCCTCCCTCCGTTTTTAAAGGACTCCCTCAATTCTCTTAATTAATCAACATTGAGCATTCAAACATAATAATCCCCTACCAAATTAACTTATCAACAACCTTATACACATTATATATTTGATGATACTCTAAAAATAAGAATCATCTAGATTCATAATGGGATTGGAAAATATTTTATTACAAATATGAGTAAATCTTCCTGAACAATAACTTTATTTTTACATATTCAATTTACTCCTATGAATATGTTGTTATAACGTTCTGAATCGGTACACCCATAAACCGGTGGCCAGAACGGTCACTAAAATACTTCAATCACATATCCTCATACACAAGAGGTTTCAGAGTAGCATAAAGTGTATACAAATAGATAGTGGGGATACTATACACTAATATTAGAGTTCAATAATAGACAATGAAATTAAATAGAGGAAGCGGTCTAATAAATGATAAAGCAACAGATGACATATTTTTATAAAACATGAAAAAAGTGGAAAATGCCAATTTATACAGTAGATGCATGAATGAAATGCTTATGATTAAAAAGGGAATGAATTAAAAATTAGTATTATTTACATTCCAATATATAAATAATGAAAATAATGAATGATACAAGGAAAAATCCATGAGAATCCTAATCTTTAGCTTAGTCATTTTCTCCTAACTTCAGGTACTTGCATATAGTAACAAGCAAGGTCCTAGGTATGTAGTCCTATAAACAATAATGTTCTACTAGGGTACCCCAGTGAAACAACAGCCCGAGTAGGTTGTGAGATATACATCTCCGTAGGCTGGCACCACCGGTGTCAATCCCTATCCGGATAGTGAAATGTAATTAATAGGGTTGAGGAATAAAGAGGTAGCATCCACATTGTAATAATAAATTACAACCCGTCTAGGTTCCTAAGGGACTCCTACTGGAGATTACTATTTCTGATCGTATCTAGAAAATAAGAGTTCTGAACAGGAACTTTAAATTGAATAAATAAATTATTTAACACATTAAATGATATTCTTATTTAACCGCATAAATTCCTCTGTTCCCCGAGACAACTCGATCTCAAAACCAACATCGGTTCTTCCAAGGTCAGAACTATTTCCCATATTTAATTTATAAATCCTTATGTCAGAACTACTTTGATTAACCATTTAAATTATTTCATTGACAACTGATTGGACCCATGGTCCAATGTCAATTAATTATTGTAGAACGTTATGTCTAGGACCCATATGAGTATTTGGAGCATCAGTACATATCTCAAAACCTATGTGTATTTGAATGATCATTGTCTATCATATATAAAATGTTTACATGAATGTTATGTTTAGAACACCATGTCTAGAACCACATGTGTATTTGGAGCATTAGTCCCTATCTCACAACCCCTTTATCAATCATACATATATATTTTTCATTGGTGTAGAACACCATGTCTAACTCCCCAAAACCATCCAGTAAATAATTTTTAAATTAATTAATAAAACTTGTTCCTTAATTCAACAACTAATTTACAACACTAATCTCTCATCAAACAATTATACAATTATTTAACTATTGAAAATATCAATAGTTAAAAATTAATTAATAATTAATAATTCTTAACCACAAGCAAGTCAACAAGATAATTAAATCAACATTTAATGACCAAAATTCCTTAACCGATAACATGATAATTAATTCACCATTAAATTTTGTTTACCCCTTTTCTAATCCAATATATTAGTTAAATATACCAAATATATTTGTTTATGCAACAATTAACTATGTGCACATTACTATTAATTAATCCATAAATTAATTAATCTAAAACATTATTCACATCCCATAAATAATTGTCTAGAATTAATAATATCATTCTAATTCCAACATTTATTAATTTAACCCCCATTTAAAATATGAAATCAACATCATGGTACATAACATGGAGCATTAACAATTCTGAAATTAGATTATCGAATAACAATTAATTAATTCAATAATTATTTAATATAATCACACGCTTTACTCAATTAATAATTGGATAACATTTCATGTCATTAATAGGTAGTAATTAATACATCATTAATCATATCAATTTAGTGAAAACAACATTTCACAATTAATCACCAAGTAAATCATCCCATTCAAAAAAATCAATGTATTATAATTAATCATTTGATTATTTATTTTTATCTAGAATCAAAGAGAGTAATTGATTTAAAAATATAATTATATTATCTTAAAAAAATATAACATCATTTAAATATTTAATCATATCACTTTATCCAATTCAGAAATAAATGCGTAAAACCAACAAATGGTCATTTCCTCATTTATTTCATGAGGGAAACAATGGCTAATTACATCCAAAGCCGTGAATCAACACAACACATATCAAATTTTGCAATTTATTTAAACATACAAAATTCACAGTTGGAAGGCATTAAATTTAAATACATCACCACATAATCTAAATACCATCAAAAGTGAATCAAATATATTATTAATGCATTTATTAAAGTAGTGGACTTGATAAGGGAACCAACCTTAGTGTGGAACCAATTCATTATTCAATATCTTGACATACAGCGACAACCAATCCGCAACAAATCTGCAACCACACAAACACGACTTTAAGTATATATTTATATATACATGTGTGTGCTCTCTAAATTGATCAAAAACCACTACAACATAACATAGAATCACAAAAATATTCAACGCCATGACTCAATGCACCTCAAAAATGTACCAGGGACTCGTATAAAAAAATTACCTGAACTGGATGATGCAAAAAAACTCCGGTGTGTAAACCTTACCTGAAAAATTAATGGCAGAGCGAATTGATACCATCAGCCTCACCTTTGGTGGATAATGATGGATTATGGACTAATGGGTCCCATGTCAACATTCACCTACCCAAAAAACAGAGGAATTCAATAATAGGATTAAACTCGAACTTTAGGGTTTCGTTTAAGTAAACATGGAATGATATGAGTAGAATGGCCGATGCAAATCACGAAATATACACAAATAGACTCACCTGGATAAGGCAGACAACATTCATGAAGATTCCGAGAAGAATAATCGTGCACAAAAAGAAGTCCCAGATTGGGGGTGTCAAGCCAATGAGGGGGTTTGTGCGGCTATAATGGTTCTTCTTGGGGGTGTCGTGCCCTTTAGTATGCATTCTGGTCGAGGGAGGTTTCATCCATTGAGTCTCAACAGGTAGAGGTATCCACGCTATGGGAGCAGAAAAGCCCGTGGAGGAGGAAATCGGTGCACGTTGCGCATGGAGAAAGAAAGCCAGGGGTTTTTCATGCTGGCCTTATGTGCCTCTCCTCTCATTTTCCCTCTTAAAAATAATAAAAACCTAGTAATTAAAATGAATTACTATAATAACTATAATAAAAACAGTATTTATTATTATTTCCATACTCATTTAATATAACATTTCATCATTAATTATTCTACACCACTATTAGGTAAAACCCAGTACATTATTAATAGACCGAAATAATTAAATGCACTCCATTGGAATTTTATTAAATATAAACTCTAAGTCATTTATTTAATTAATTATTTCCACATGAATTAATAAAATAATACCCTTGCTTCACAATGATTAATTATATTCTTTTTAACCATTAATTTAAATAATCTCCCTTTTTTCCTTTGATAATTAAATTCCTTATTACCGTGAATTTAATTAATTTTAACCCAACTCTACAATTATTCCTCATGTAATATTACACTTTGATTTTACCATTCTTTGACATCCTCTAACTCATCATCTACACATTATTTAATATTACCATTTAATATTACCATTCTTTCATAACACCCAACTCCCCATTTACATGTCATTATATTAAATTATCACAATGTTAATATAATTAAATGAATCCCCAAAAACTAATTTACATAAATTCATTACATCCACAAATTAAATAAATGAAACCTCTATAATCATAATAATCATTATTTTTAATAAAACATTTCTTTGATAAATCCAAAAAATCCACACTTCACATCATTTAATTAAATTATTTTTAACTCAATTTAATTTAATGAAATTACTATTTCACAACAATTAATTTAATCCCTTTAATAAATTATTATTATTCTTCATAATAATAAAAACAACCATAATTTATATTAATTAGTATACTCATAAAACCATAACAATAATAATCTCATTATCATCATAATTCAACCTTAGATAAAACTCAACACCTCTATTTAATAAAATTGCTACATTATTAATTCTGAAACTCCTTATTTAATTAAATTCATCTTTACTAAATATCAAACACCTCATTTCAAAAAACATTTCATTGAGATACATAAAGGAAACAATAATTTCCCATTAATTTTACACCCCATTAATCATAAAATTATAATCATTTAACATCCAAATAATTTATAGCCCCATAATAATGATAACAACATTATTATTAACACATTATATAATTTAAACACAAATATCCAATTAAATATTATTTAATTAAAATAAATAAAATATTAAACTCAGTGAGTTGCACTGGTTGAACCGCAACTGTGTGCTGTCTATGCAGATCGATTAATGTGGCCTTTTCAACATCCACTACTCCCGATACTTATTAGGACACCCTTGAAAATTATTAGTTATTAACAAAAGTCCAAAAATAACACCTTTTAGTGTCCCAGCATTGGTAATAATGTTTTTAAACTCAATTTAAAAACAAACCCATCGATAAATATAAAAATTAATGAAAACTTATTTAATTTAATCCCGGTTCAAAAACATCGGACGTTACAATCTACCCACAATATAATGTTCTTCACCCTTCGATGTCTTCGGGAACTTCTACTACAACATTTTTCCTACAAAAAGAAAAAAAATTATCTTCGAACAAAGAAGTTACATTCCCATATTCAAAATGCACTACTCTCTAAAACATAAGTCCTACCGCTTAATTCGTTAAAATATGATCCAAGGCACACCGAAACGGAGCAAACAACAAAGACCATTAAAGGGTTATCATTAAAGAAATAGGTTCAATATCGATCGGCCAACTGAAAATGGTTGCACATGATTTACTAGAAATACATTACTATCCCATAAACCCACAGTCACCCTTAATCTAGCAATGTGCCTTTTAGAATTATTACAACACTAACTGCATGAATACTGAAGTCATTACTTGACCCCTAGTGACATTACGTATGTTAAGTCATCACAAGCCTATTTAAAAAAATATCATTCCCCAGCATTAATGATGGTGTATCCCAATGAAACCATACATCCCGTATACATCCCAGATAATAACCACTCACCATTCCCAACAACATTTAAAACATTAGCATGGAATAAGACTGAATTTATCTTAGTGTCTCCATAACTAATTCAAGATAGGGGACATGCTCATCATAAAATGATGAGTGCACTTAGAGAAAACCAAGGTCACTAAAAATATCAGTTTAAATACTACCAGACGACTATTTTAAAAAACATCATGTCACCTACCATCACATTTACCAAAATTGATGCACCACTACGTACCATAAGATTTTATATAATGTCATAAGAAAATATCATCTTCAAACCGGTGTGCAATTTCAAAACACCTTAACGCATTCGTGTGACGTTCCTTAAACCATGATCCCCACAAAAAAAACTTGTCATAGAAGATGTAACATAAACCTATCGGCATGTCAAACCACTCGAGTACCAAAAAGACATCCCGAGTACTATAAAAAACTTATCATAATGCCCAAAACATCTTATTGGTAAGACCTAACATGGTCTATCCCCTTGAAAAACATAAACTTCAACCCTCTCTCTTTGTCATCCAAAATCGAAATCACGAGGTTCTAAAGTCAATATTCTTTTTTACCATTTAAACTAATTCATTTCAACCCTTTTCAGATTTGAGTGAATTTCAACAAACCCAAAAGTACTTTTTCACAACAAGTCACTTTGTTTTTAATCAACTACCCATAGGCAATAATGATATGCTATAACAACATCCCCTTTAAACATTTCTCATATAGTTCTATTCAAATATAAGTAGGAAATTTATCATGTAAATTGATTTTACCGGAAAGGAAACATCTGAGGGACCCATTTATTCAATCTAGGTTCATGAAAATGAAACCCAAAAATAATTCATTTCATTCAAAACTCAAAAGTTTTACATTTATATCCATTTTCATTTATACTATTCTTATATAATTCTAAAACACATGGGAGTCTATCTAAAAATTTATAAGGCACACATACACCTTATTGCTGGCATTTGGCTCCCATGTATCACAATCAACATTCATTTAAAATTTGAACCTTAGTAGCCCTTTCACACAACAAAAAATCTCTAGCATGTTATCATAAGCAGTTACAAAATAGCATGATATAACAAAAAATCATGGTATAACAGCAAAAAATTCAAATAACTGAGGAATTATTGAAAATAATCATTGAATATTGTTAATTCTATCTTCAAAACATGCTATCTACGGAGGCATGATAATGCAGATCAAAACATGGCATTGAACCAAAAGCACATAATCCAAATTATTAGAAATCCTACTAATCCAACTACATAGAATGTTATATACATGACATGTGAATCTATCTTGCCTAAGATGATGCATGGTTGCAACTTCCTTTCCATATTATTCCAATATAATTTTTTTTTCAAATTTTTCACAATCAATTTTTAGCGGAAAATACATCAATCACTCAATGTGAATTTATATAAACTATAATAGTGAAACATATGAACAACAATACAAATCTTGGCCATTGGTCATTTACCATACCTGGGATGATGAGTCCGAAGCATGACTATTTTCCCAAGCGTCAATACATTCCTATTCTCCAGTCTACCAACCCCAAAATAGCAAGACAAAGGAAAAGAAACCTCCCAGTGATATAACTTTGTAACATCCTGACCCAGCTCACCCCTGAACTGGTGGCCGGATCGGTCACCACATGACCTCAAGCGTGTCTCCCCATACGCCAAAGGAATCCAACTAGCAGTGAGGGTGTGTGGATAATTTATGGAGGGAATATATCATCATATTAGATTTCAATAATAGAAAATGGAAATAAATAGCGAATGGAGTATAATAAATGATAAAGTAGTGGAAGGAATATTTTTATAAAACCTTAAAAAAAGTGGAAAATGCCAGTTTATATAGTATATGCATACATTAAATGTTAATGATGCAAAATAGAATGTTGTAAAAAACAACATTCTTTACATTCCAATATAGAAAAAAGAAAAGACTCAAAGGCACATGGAAAACACCAAGAGCATCTTGAGCTCCAGCTCGGTCCTTTTCTCCTAACTTCGGGTACTTTCATAGAGCATCAAGAAAGGTCTAATTTTCATAGTCCTGTGAACAAGAAAGGTATACTTGGTTACCCCAGTGTTACGGCGGCCCGAGTAGGGTGTGAGGTATACATCTTAGTAAGATATCACCATTCATGATTATCCATATCTAGATAGTGAAATGTAAATAATATGATGTTGGTATATTGAGGTAACAACCAAATTGAAAAAATAAATTACAACCCATCCAGGTTCTTAAGGGACACTTGACTGAGATACCGGCTATGAATCTTAGCTATAAAATAAGAGTTCTAAATAGGAACTATAAATTGTTTCATTAAACTATTTAACACATTAATTAATCTTATTATTTAACTGCATAAATTCATGGGTTCCCGTGGAAACTCACTTATTAAAACCATCCTCGGCTGTTCTAGGGTCATAACCATTTCCCATATTTAATTAAAATACCATTATGTCATCGGTTCATTCATTAACCATTTCATTTATTTAATGTTTGACTGATTGGACCTATGGTCCAATTCAAATTAATGGGTTTAGAACAGCTTTCCTAGAACTGTCATGAGTATTTAGAGAATTGGTCCATGTCTCACAACCCATTCGTATTTGGCGCATCCGTCCTTGTTAAATAAAAGAATGTTTACATGAAGGTTGGGTGTAGAACGCCATGTCTAGAACCCCATGAGAATTAGGAGCATCAGTCCCACTCTCACAACCTATTTATCAATCATACATTTATATTTATCATTGTTGTATAACTCCTTGTCTAACACCCCAGAACCATCCAATTACTAATTCATTAATTAATTAATCAAACCCGTTAATTAATTAAAAAACAATTACCTCATAAATCTATCGTCAAGTAATTATACATTTAATTAACCATTCAACATCTCAATATTTAATAGTAAATTAGTAATTAATTATTCCTAACCATAATCAATTCAACTAGATAATTAACTCAACATTTATTTATCCTAATTACTTTACCAAAAACATTATAATTAAATCACCAATAATGTATTCTTATTCCCTAACTAGTCTAATTTATTAGTCAAATATAAAAAATCTATTAGTTAATACCGTAATTAACTAACTACACATTACCATTAATTAATCCTTCGATTAATTAATCTACAAAACAAACCACATCACGTAATTAATTTTCCATAATTAATTATCTCATTAAAATACAATCATTTCTTAATCAAACCAATCATTAAAAATATTTAATCAATATCATGGTATATAACTTTTAGCATTAACAATTCATCTATTAAATTAATACATGGAAATTAATTCATTCAATAATTATTTAATTTAATCATACCCTTTAATCAGTTCAATAATTGGATAAGACTTCATATCATTAATATGTAGTGATTAATCTATCATTAATTATCTCGATTTAGCCAAAATAACATATCACAATTAATCCCTGAATAAATTATCTCATTTAGCTAAATAAATATATTTTAATTAATTGTTTGATTAGTTATTTTTATCCAGTCTCAAATCACATAATTAATTTACAAAGATTATTATCTTATCTTAGTAAAAACAAAACATAATTTAATTAGTTACTCATATAACATTATCAAATTTAGAAACAAATGATTAAAACTAAAAAATTGTCATTTCTTCATTAATCTCATGTGGGAATCATAATTTATTAAAAGAAAAATTCGTGCATCAACACACCACATATCACATTTAGAAATTTAATCAAACTTACTAAATTCACATTTGAAAGGCATTAAATAAAAATAATTCACTGAATAATTTAAACACCAACAAAATTAAATGAAGTGTTTTATTATTCAATTTATTAAATTTGAGGTCATGAATGGGGACCCTACATTAGGGTGGAACCAATTCATTATTTAGCAACTAGACATACAGTGGTAACAAATCTGCAACTAGTCTTCCACCACATGAACACGATGTTATGTGTTTATATATAAATGTTTGTCCATCTACATTGATCAAAACCCTTTAAAAAATAACATATAATCACAAATAAAATCCAATAACTAGACTCAATGCACCGCAAACAAAGTACCATGGACTCGTATAAATCAAAACCACCTAAATTGGATGATTTGAAACAAAACACTTGTGTGTAAGCATTACCCAAAACATCGGCGGCAGAGCGAATCGAGACCATCTACCATGCCATTGGTGAAGGATGTAGAATTATGGACCTATGGGTCCCGAGTCAACATTCACATATGCCAAAAATAGAGGAACACAATAATGGGATTAAACCTGAAGCATAGGGTTTTCACCTAGAAAACATGTCGAGGGAGGAGTTAAATAGACATGAGAATCAAAAAATATACACATATTAACTCACCTTAATGAGGAAGACTATATTTGTGAAGAGTATAAGAGGAATCATTGTGCACAAAAAAAGTCCAGGAGAGGGGGTGACACAACAATGAGGGGTGTTCCACTACAACGTGGGTTGTACATGGGGGTGTCATGCGCTGCATTAGGGGGTCCCGCCAAGGGTCATTAGGGCCATGGAGTCTCATTCAAAAGAGGGATCCACACAATGGGAGAGGAAGAGCTTGTGGGTGAGGCCGCTAACGCACATCACGCATAGAGGAAGAAAACCAGTGGGGTTCACACACTAGCCATGTGCGCCTCTCCTCTCATTTTCCCTATAAAAAAGAAAATCCTAATAAATAAAATGAATTAATTTAATAACAAAATTAATAACTTTTATTATTATTACTATCCTCATTTAATATAACATTTCTTCATTAATTATTCTAAACCCTTATTCGGTAAAACCCAATACTTCCTTAACACATCAAAATAATTAAATTATCTCAAATCGAATTTAGTTAAATAAAAACACTAACTCTTTTATTTAATAAATTATCTCAATAATAATTAATTAAATAAACCCCCCAACTCATAGAAAGTAATTAATTTCTTTTAAAACATTAATTAAAAACCCTCCATTTCACCTTTATTAATTAAATTTCTTATTACCTTAAATTTAATTTAATTAAACCCAACCCCAAATTTTTTCCTCATTTAATATTACAATTTAATAATACCATTATTTGAAAACCTCAAACTCCTCATTTACACATAATTTAATAACACCATTTAATATTAAAATTCATTAACAAAACCCAACTCTTCATATACATGTCATTTAATTTGTTTATCAAAACATTATTTTAATTAAAAAAACCTAAAAAACACATTTAATTAAATTCATTTCATCCTCCAATTAAATAAATCAAACCGCCATAATAATAACCATCATTGTTTTTAATAAAATTATTCATTGATTCAATAGAAAAATCCCCACTACACATTATTTATTTAAATTCTGTTTAATTAAATTTAATTAAATGAAACCACGGTTTTTCAATAATTTATAAAATCCCCTCATAAAATTATTATTATTCTTCAAAATAATAATAATAAAATAATCAATATTTATTATTATATGTATAAAACCATAATAAAAATAATCGCTCTGTTATAATTATATAACCTCAGACGAAACCCAACGCCTCTATTAAATAAACATTCTCCTTTATTTATTCATAAACTCCTTGTTTAATTAAACACATATTCATTAAATCTAAAAACCAATTTTAATAAAAAAAATCTTTCAGATACCAAAAGGACACAATAATTTCACATCAATGTTGCAACCCATTAATATTGTAATTAAAATCTTTTAACATCCAAATAATATAATTCACCGTAATAATAATAACATTATTATTATTAACACATTATTCTATCTAAAAACAAATATCTTATTTAATATTATTTAGTTAAAATAAATTAAATTTTAAACTATGTATGTTGCATGGGTCGGACTGCAACTATGTGCAGCCTATGAAAATCCATGAAAGTGGAAATTTCTTAATCTGGTGCCCCTGAGACTTATTAGGACATGCATGAAAATTATTGGTTATTCATCCAAGTCTGGAAAGAAAAACTTTAATTATTCCAACACTCAGAATAATTTTCTGGGGCTTGGATTGAAAATCAACACATCGATACATGGAAAATGATAGAAAACCTTTCTAATTTATGACCAGTTCAAAAACTTGGGGCATTACAGTTTTAATTTCTATTAAATAATAACATAAATATCCTAAATATAATCGAAAATTATTATGATTATGAAATCAACATTATCCACCATAGTTTCCATAAAATGAGGAGAATGTATCTGTCATGTGTATATATGTGTTCCAAGAACCTTGTTTTGATACAATTTATTTTTATTATATAATTTTATGGACAGGTTATATAATGGTAAAATGATAATTTCACTCGAGCGTACATGTAGAATATGCCCCAAATAACTGATGGGATTTATTTTTCATTTTTTATTAAAATTTATGCTAATATGGAGATATTTTATGAATATATATTATTTATATTATTTAAAAATGATTATCTAATGGTGCTTTTAGATTTAAATTTCTATCATTACATCCATCAGAATATATGAATTATGTTCTTGTGTCCTTACGACCCACCATCTCCAAAACTGTTAAAATAATTTTTTCCCTAGCATTTATGGACAAATATATATATATATATAATGATTACATATGATATATATATATATATATATTAATAATTTATATATAATGGAAACCTAATTAATGTACAATTTTTGGAGCAATCTATCCCATATTCATATGAAATAATGAAACTGTTAACACCTGAAAATGACCAATTTAAAAATGGATTGGTGATAAATTCATGATGAAACTAAATAAAGGGATCATATAATATAATGTAAATTTTTACATGATTTTCTTAAAATATTAACATAAAATAAAATTTAATATAAATAACGATAAATCACATTCTGTGAAATTTGAACATGAGGTATGGGTTTATAATATCAACTTGTTATATTGGGAACATATGTTATGTTATGCTCCTATTTTATTTTACAATGATTATATTCTACCATATATTTATTATTTAGAGAATATCATTATTTTCATAATGTTAAATGTTTTAGTTTAATATATATATTCATGGGGCTTATGAATTAAATGTTTCTATAATAATTAAGAATTTTATGATACAATCTTATTATTTATCATATTTTTTAATATTTTTCTCTTGTATTGATATTTCATGGTCTACATATAAAAACATATTAATTTATATTATTCTTTGATTGTGTCTATAAATTTAAATTTTTCCATTTATTTTTATCTTTTTTGTTACACTTGGGATAGAATGTATATTTTTTAGAAATCCGGACATTATTTTTTTTCTTCATTCGAAAATCTATTTTCATACATATCCATGTTTTCAAAAACAAATTCATTTAATTTTTTAAATTATCCAATTATATTATAAATTCATTTCTACAAATAGTTTAATTTTTAATAAATGGCTTGAAATGAATCTTCTTGTTTGTTTTAGTTATGTAGTTTTATCTTTTTTTACAAATGTTTGAGAGGAATGTTTTTATTTAACATATATATGCTAAAAGAAATATCACAGCATCATTTATAGTCAATAATTTTAATATTACACTATATTTAATCACATTTCCTGAAATATAAAATAATATACAAAATATTTTGTGAATTTTAATATTTATATGAATTGATTTGGATCTGCAACAAATGTTTTAATCAAGAAAAATTTCATCTGATCATTAATAGAACTTTCATTTAGGATAAAATTGATTTATGTTACTTATGATTTGATGTGGATATGATTAAATGATACCATGTATAATATTTTTGTTAAGCATCTATTATAATGTTTACAGTATATTTATGAAAACCATTCCTTTTGGATGGTTTATTCTATAGAGAAATGATGAAATACCTAGGAAACATGTTTCTTTTCTATTGGGATTTCCAAGAAAAATTCTTTATAAAAACAACTCATTTTACAATGGAAAAGTTATTATTATTAATTTATTGTTTATTATTGTAATTTTATTGATTTTTTTATGTTACAGCTCAACATAGAATTATATATGTTTAAAATACAATAGTACAAAATGAAATATCATGCCAAATATATGTATAGAATGGTAAGTGAACTAAGTTGAGTAATGGAATTTATCCACTATGATAGTCTTGGAAGTGAATCGGGACAACATTGATTAAATGGGTAGTTATAATGTCCACTATGATACTGTTGGTAGATGAAAATTACTACTAAAGAAATAATCTTCAATTATTATTTGTATTCCACACACTTATGTATTTTTTGGATGTTATTCCATTACAACTCTTGTAATGCACTTCTTTTATAAATTACATCATTTGAGGTTATATGTTTAATGAAATTCCTCATTATTATTATAATGATAATTCATGTATATTTTCTAAATTATAATCTTAGGTTCTAATACACATATTATCATGTTATGAATAAATGATCGTTGATAAATCCCATAGTTACCCTTATTCGATATATAAAGTCACAAATTATTATTTTTCCATTACCTAGGTTATAAAAATGTGTTTATGTATGATAAGCATAATAAGGGTGCTAATAATTAAGACCTACGAAGGTGAGGATGCAGATATATTATGAACATGTTACTTATTTTACTTTTTTTCAATGATTTTAGACCTATAAGTTTCTAGCATGGATCATTATGTTATGTATTTAATATATTTCTAATATGTAGTAACATATAAATAAAAATATTTTGGTGTAATATAGTTTTTATTTGATCATCAATTAGTTATATAAGGAATCTAGGATGATAACCCATTTTTGCGAAACATTAGCACGATCCTTGATTTTTGGAAACATTATATTTGATGATATTGATTGTATTACCATTTTCATATAAAAACATCCATGTATGCATCTGTAAAGTGGATACGTTTTGGTAATGTAAGTATCTTGGAATATTTACCCTGAAAATAGTTGTTAGATTATATCCCTTCCATCATTCATGGGCTTGGTGGGAGTACAATTAATATAGAAATGGTTTGACACTCCCACAATATATGTTCTTGTAAACTAATATTTTTATTATTAACTCTCATTATGGATTTAAATATATGATTATCAAAGATAACCCATGTTAAAAATATGTTTTCATATATTAAAAAATGAGTCAATATTTTGAAACCACATAATTGATTTTCCACTATTACTTAATTTCCCACATCGATTATTGACAATATAATTTTGAATTTAATTTAATTATAGAACCATGGGGATTAATGCTATAAAAAAATTGACAAAAATATGAAGGATGGCCCTCTTGTGTAACCAAATAAAAAGGGATATATAGGGTAAAATTTTGAGATAATATCTAACAAACAACCTCACTATATCATTAAAAATATTTGGATAGGTTAAATTGTTGAAACAACTAATGAAAGGAATATGTATTTTACAAAGACCATAATGGAAAAAATATTATTTTTTTCTGTATGGAGATAATTGAAAAAGAATAATTTAATTTAATTAATCAAAAAAAATTATGATTTCTATGTGGAAATGATGGGAATAGAGAAGTTAATTTACCAATAATAATGATGAGTTTAATGGATGAAAATTAAGATCATTTTGAGGTTTTGATTATAGTTCAATATCTTATATGTTTGATTATATGGGAATTATTCGATATAATAACCAACTCCAATGGATAACATAATGTATTACAATGGATGTATGATATGAAAATAATTGATTTGTAAGAATTGAATTATTTTGGAATCAATATTTGATAATGATCAAATAGAAGCTTAATATCAATGATATTATCTATATTAGAAACCCGAGACATGTACCCAACTTTCATTATCATTTTTACCTTATGGGTATGAAAATAAATGTTAAAAGGTACCCATAGGCCTAAAAATTTATTTATTGAAAACATGATACTGTATTGTTGTTATAAAAAAGATTACTAACATAGATGATGAAACTGGTATCTTTATGGTGACATTGAATATGAATATTTATTTTATGAAAATGTGTTTTATGTAATATTAAAATGATTTTATAGTATTTTTGGATTTATTAAGAAATTTTATTGTCAATTATTTTAATTTTGGAATTAAAATGGAGTTAATTTTTTAAAGAATCTATTTTTTCATGAGAGGTTAACATATGAGTTATTGATATCATCATGGATGTATTTGTTTTAGAATTACCAGATGTTAAAAATTATATAAAACCCTATTGATGTTCTGTGTGATGGGTGTTAGAGGTGAATAGAAATATTTACCATGTTTTCGAAATGACAATATATTAATGAATAAATAAATTTTTTGGTTTCTATATTATTTTATGATATTGTAATTATGGTGTTTTCAATTGTGTGATAAAGATACTCGTGGTGTTTGAAAATTTATTCACTGAGAATAAAATATGTTCAACTATATTTATGGTAATATTATGTATTCCAATTCATGTTAATGTATAAATTAAATTTTTTATATTTTCATAATGTTCCCTACATTTTTTTATTTATCATGGTGATTAATGAGATTTTGTTGATATTTTAGTGGGTTGATTTATATAAAACCCTTAGGATTAACATGTGATTCAACATTAAAGAATAATTTGGATAACTGAAATTAATATTTGGGGATGAAGTATAAAAGGTATGATATTACCCTTGATTGAAATAATTATTTAATTGTATGGTTACTGAGGATATATGGCTATTGATTAAATGTTTAATATATATCCTTTGTTTTTATTTTGAAAACTTCTTAGTTCAATATATCATTAAATATTGAATCATTTTTGGAATGACAAAACATCATGATAAAAATTATTATTTTACTTAAACTACAATGATAGGATGAATGAGATGACACTATTTTAAATATCATTTAATCTATTAAATGAAAATTCAGTGTTTCTCACCAGAAGAATTCATCGTAAATATTCATTTCATAGAGTAAAATATAAAGTTGAAATTTATCAAAACACAACCAATGGATAAAGTTGTTCATATAATATGGAAAACAATATAGAATTTATATTTTCACTTTTCCCCTATACAAATATTAAAATATTCTGGATGCATTATGAAGATTATTTATAAAAAAAATTATGGTTTAACATTTTTTATTGAATCCACTACATTTTCCACAATCACACGATTATGATTTTTTTGTCATTAACTATCTCCCAATAATATTCCCGAAAAAATCTATTAGTCATTGAGATATTTTTCCTCCTCCCTTTCAACATTTATTCTTCTCACAAGTGTAATCACATTTGGGAATATAGTTTTTATTATTCAAAATGACCTTCATATTTTCTTTTTGATCATTAAAAGGATGATTTATCATCCATTTTCACAATGTTTGTTTTGAAAAAAAGTAATTTTGAAAATTCAAAACATTAAATATGAAGAAAAAGTTCAAATTCAAAGAATGAATTTTTTAGTGGGAGACTGTAACACCCTAAGAAATTAAATCATTACATTATATTCTATAGTGTATACAAGAAAACAGTTCAGCTTAAACAAACATGATATATTAAAATTTTATTATGAACCCATAACAAAGCCATTGAATTGTATTCTACAAATAAGAATTACCAATTTATTAAGTAAATATATAAATCCCACTGAATACCTATGTATCAATTAATTCTTAACAAATAGACATTAATTTTTTTGAAAACCAATATTGTGCTTCATTAATACGTTTCCTTGAAAAATGTTTTTTATTTTCTATAGTAAGAAAATATAATATTTAATTTTTACACATTTACTAAACAAAATTAATTAGTTTTTTTAAATAATAATATAAAATTTATCTGATGGATTTGTTTTGAGAAACATATGACATATTGGATTTTTCGTGAACTATGAAAAATAATTATTTTTATCGAAAACTATATGTCTTATAATAGTATTTAAAATTCATATTTATGTTTTAAAACTATTTTAAATTTAATTTAGTTGCCTTAAATTATGAAAAAAAATATATATTTATTTTAATAAATAATAAAGTCGAATTTAGTATAGAAAATTTTGATTCTCATAAAAATAATTTTTCTGAAAAAAGTAATTCTTCGTAGGTTTTATCATTAATGGATTTATTAATATTAAAGATATTGAATCATATTATGTGGCTAAGAAATGTGAAAACATTAGATAAAAATTTTATTAATAAGTCCCTTATATTATTTGTTAATATGAATTGTAATCATAAAAAATATTTATTAATATAAAAAGGTAAGTGAATTAAATTTGGCCAAACATAAGTGTAACGCTCAGCATATTCCATATAAAATTTTAAGGAATAAATAAAAATTGAAACATATAACCTTAGGATTTAAATGTAATTGATTAATGAAAATGTATTTATGAAAATGAAATATATAATACATATTGTAATGTAAAACACAAAACATCACTCTCTCTCATTGAAATATATCTGATGCTTATACATATTGAAAATTTAATGGTATAGAATATTTTTTATTTTTTATTGTGAAAATAATGATATTATTTTCATTATGGTAACTTATTTATAATCATTAGTAATTTCATATTTACGTTAAATTCTTACTCAATGTAGATATAATATTTATAAATCTAATAGAAAAGGTATATAATATATTTTAATTTCTTAGATTTATTATAAATTGAATGAGTAATACTGTTCCAATAATATTATATAAAATTACACCATATTACATTTCTGTTAGAGAAATATATTATAAATAAAATATATTTTCATTACGGGAAAACTAAATGAGTAGTTCCAAAATTTTCCTTAATTATATTTTTAAAAACATATATATTATTAAATGATTAAAAATAAAAAAAATCATATAATCATGTAATTTAATTGAATATTATATAAAATATAAAACCTTTTCTATTTAAGACTCAATTTTTCATAAATATAAACATCCATAAACATTACAGATTGAAATCGTATTTATCATTATTAATGTCTAAAATTGTTACTGATGGTGTTTATCATAAAGGTAAGTTTCAGATGATATAATGATCTTTCAAATTTTTATTTCTTGATAAATTTTTTTTGAAATAATTAATTTATTCAATTTAATGAAACTATAAAATCAAATTTCTTGAAAATTTATATATTATATTTTCAAATATTATGAATTTCTTCTTTTTTTATCTCCACCCTTGTTGAATGGTACATATTATTTCTCATATTTACAGAGCATTCATTATTCCCGCTCAACCAAATACCATAATATTTTTACAAAATAATTAGGTATTTTTTTAAGTGACAGTATTTGATAATACCAATCCTATGCTCCTAATGAAACTTTATAATATCGTTCAATAGAAGAATAATTAGTCACCACAATCGATCACATTCTATTTTACTTATTATTTCAACTCCTAAAAATAAGTGTATTTATTTTAAAATGGTTAATTATGTTTACTTTATTTAAATAAATGACATTGAGAATAATAAATCACATTTATCTCCAATATTTATATTAAATTAATATTTTATTTATCACATGTGCCTGTATACGGATCACTATATATAGTTTGCAATATAATGAATTTTTCCTCAGTGTTATTTATATAGGTTCAAATTATGAGCTAAAAATATGTATATGATATATATGATATAATTATATTTATAAATTGATTATATCATATCTATATTCCTACAATATAATTTGTTTGTAAATGATAATTTTATTTTTTTACTATGTGTGGACTACCAAATAAAAGAACTAATGTTATACAGCTTTCACATCGTTCTTTCATGGATTCTTATAAATATAAATATGATAAAGATATATTTTATAAATTATTGAAAAATACTTATTCATATGTAATTCATTTTTATGTTTCAGTCATTTAATCAATTGATAAGTTAAAATAGCATTCATTCATATGCAATTACAGCCGTCTTGCTGAATAATACAATTCTTTTTTTATCAACAAAATATATGGATGAATATAAATAAATATAAATAAATATATTTATATAATTTTGGAAATTAAATTAATATAATCATTAACATTATATATATTATGGAACCATTCTTAAATTAATAGATAAATTTTTTGAACGAAATCTCTATTGAAAAAATGAAAAAGTTAACACTCGGATATGATGATTAGGATTATTGAAAAACAAGTGATTAAATTTTATTGGGGGTCATATATTATATTTTATGAATGAACTTTATTTTCTATAAAAAATATATAATTACAATTTATGATTATAGGGCTCATTTAATGAATGTTGAATTATGGAATGTTTTTATCATATCAAATTTACTTTTTTAGGACACATATTATATTAGGCACCAATCTTAACCTATGACTGAATGGCCCGAAGGTCGATATTTTTATTGATTTTGGATAAAAACATTATAAGGTTAAATGGGGGAAACCAAGACTTCAGAGACATTAAGATATTAACTTCATTTTAAAAATAAAAGGGTTTCAACCGAGAACATATCTATATTGAGGTTCCTCTACCCAACAACAATATCACTAAGCCACACCTCCACCAATGTATAACTTCTTATCATGTTGTCCCGCACAAAGATGCATGAGACCGGTACCGATGGCTACACCAAACCCATTCAATCCTCCAAATACAAAAATCCATACATGATGTAGATGGCCATCTCTATCCTCATCTAATGAAAAACCTTGTTGAATGTCTGGGATCCCCTACTGTACATCTATTTCACCCCCAACAACAATGAAACAAGAAGTCACTAGAAAATTCACACCCAACCATGTCATCATCACCACCAAGATTCCACCAATTTCACAGCCACTTAAAAAACATAACACCTTTACCAATTTAAATCCATGCAAAAACACACATATTCACAAAAATGGAAGACATCCCCCCTCCGATCAAATAGAGCCGACCCCGAGAAAACCGAAGCAAGCAAGATCTGACGTCGAGCTGGGATGAATTGGAGCTGAGATATCGTAGTTGAAGGTAGGCCAATACTGACCTTGATCACACTGTAGCCTACGCTGAGCACATCACATCCGCAATAGAATTCCGAATTGCAGACAGCTAGAACACTAGAGATGACGATGAGCACACCATAGCTTTCACAATATCCCAAATCCAAAGGCACACTGAAGCCTTCATCGAGCACACCGAAGTTGACACCAAGCACTCTGAGCAAAAAAGAGATCCAGGATCCGGAAGGAACATCACCATCAATGATTAGAGAACCCAAATCCGGACCCCTTGGAGTCGATGAATGTCGAGGACAAGTTGAGATGATTCTTGCAACATCAAAGACTTCACTGAGCATAGCGATGTTGGCTCTAAACACACCCAAGCTGAGACGAGATCCTGAGCAGAAAGGTGCAATGAAGCCCCCACTGAGCCAAAAATAAATCTGGACCATGCGGATCTGTCCCCCATCAATGTCGTGCCGAGACAAGAAATACATCGCCGAGGTCAGGCCATACCAGAGTAGGGTAGGATACAACTTGGAAGGGAAACCCAAGGCGCGGGAGGTAGGGGAGACTCCGTTCGAAGTCCTTCTAACCTAAAAACATTCCCATATGCTTTAGGCTTGTTCCATATTAACAAGAATATTTTCCTATGAGTTTCATATTAATAAATTTTAAAAATATTACTTAATAATATTTATATTATTGATATTTAATGATTAATTTAATGTTATTAATTTTTTGGGCTTAAGAATCCAAATTTACTATAGTCGTTTTGGATTTATGTAACAATCTCATTTTTTGTCAGGATTTCTTAGGATTAGATTCAGATGGTAAAATTTCATGATATGACACTAAAAAACTAACAAAAATTCACCTAATATGGTTATTTATTGAGAATACATTTTTTCAATTAATTTTCCTATTTTTTGAAAACTCAATATTTTGAATGTATATTTTTAGGGAAATCAAATTTTATTTCAATCTTTAGTAGAAACTAAATTTTCTTCATTATCCATGTATTTTAAAAATCATCCCAAAAATGTTTTTAATATCATAGTATCATATTTATGTATTCTTAATCCATTATAATAATTTTACCAAATGGCCTAACATGGATATTATATTCTTTTTAGAAATTATCAACTTTTGAATCTGTTTACTGAACTATGAACAGAACATATTCTTTTACTTCATATACCATAAAAAAATATCCCACCATTGTGATATATCAATGATATTAATATCATAAAATGAAATATCTATATATGAAAAGTAATTGTCATTATATTATATATTCTCCCCGATAATAATTTTCCAATTCTTTATCCACATGGCATGTAAAACATGTTTATAATAAGAACATAATCTCTTTTTTATTGTTGATGACATTATATAAATGTCAATATAATTGTAAATATTTAATTTTAAGATACATAAAATTTTTAAATATCACTACGATCATTATTATTCTGATATAGTGATATTAAACAAAATTCCCTCTCATAATCCACCATCAAAAATATGTGTTCCAGTTATGGGTGGTTTAACTACTTATCTGATAAATATCATGTATATTTATAATGGATTAATATTAAAACTAATTTATTGAGATGATATGTTTTAAATAATAAAATAATGATATTTATATGGTTTTTTAGAGTTATATTAATATTGAAATAATTATTTAAAATAATGTTTGTTGTTTATTATGAATCAGAAAAACATGACCATCACTTATTTCATCTTTTTGAGTTGTAATGAAAACTAAAATGGAATGGGATTATAAGTTTATAAAAATTTATAGAAAATATGTCAAAGTACATTATATGATTTAATAGTTTTGAAATTTGATAATTTAATAGTACTCACACAATTATGTAGAAACATGTTTAATTTGATAACGATTCCTAATGGATCAGAAGGTACAGGTTTTCATACCAATTTCCTCTCTATGGATATGTTCATTATTGTGCGTCAAATTTAAGTAAATTAAAGTATATCATCACTATTTTTGATACCATTTCATGAATTATATTTTAATCTTTGTACTTGAGGATAAATTTTAACACATTGTTTCGTGTTTCAATTATTAATGTATTACAAATTTTGTAACATAACATATAATGTCCATTTCAACAAAGGTATTTTCAAAATAAAAAAATGTATGTGTATGTTCACATTCAAGTGTATTTTCTTCCATTACCCATTTATCATATGAAACTAATATATATAAAAAAGTATATATTATTTTATATTTTAATGGTAATGGATTTCAACATCTTACACATCATCCATTCAAATGATATATTTGAAAAATAAATGGAAATTCTAATTTTATGTGAATATTAAAAATATTTTTTCAAAATACATTTTTAGTTTTGTCTTATATTTTCATTAGAATTATAAAATTGTATTAATATAATGGGGTTTCAGGATAATTGTTTATACACTTTTATGTATATACATTATACCATTTGGGGATTGAAATCATGATCAGAAGCAGTTAGATTACTAATCCATTATGTTTCATACTGATCAAATAAATATTTATATAATGATTTTTATTGTTCATGTCAACAAACTTCAATGATTACTTTATTTTAATTTTATTATATTCCTATAAAACTAAAAAAAAACTTTCCTATGATGTGATATTTTTATTTTATCCCATTAATTTACATGTTAAAATGATTTTCTTCTCTATATATTAATATTCTAATTATGGGATTATTAGCAATATGAATACACATTTCTTAACAATAAAGATTAATTATCTATATGTATTTTTAACATTTTATCACATTTATTGAAACAAATAATATTATTCATATTTATGATTGTTAATGATGGGTAATGTAGATTTATTAAATATTGTAAATATTTATCATTCATTAAACATACAAACCAATTTTTCAGTATGAGGATCCTTAGATAATTGTATATAAGGTCTGGTTAATTGTTGAAATTATCAAACTAAAAATAAACAATGTATGAGTGGTCCTAAGAATTATATATTTCATTAATGATTTAACATCAGTATAAAAAAAATATGGGATATGGTGTGTACAAATTCTTATAACTTGATAGTGTCATGGAATAGATCATGGAATTAATGTTTTTATCTTATATATTTTTCATTAACTTAGTATGAGTTATGTATATATTGATATGTATGATTTAATTTCATTTCATTGATTTATATTTATCATAGAATAATTTTATTATATACTTATGATATTAACCTATTTTTACCATAATATTTCTTCCATGTTTGTGTCATTATTATTTCAATTGTGTGTTTCTTATACTGGGAAACTAAGCACACACAATATTATGTTTCTATTTTCATAAGTTACAAATAAATATATTACTTGTTATATGAATAAAAGTATGGATTTTGTTATGATTTTTTTGATAATATGAATATCTAGTATCAATATATTATTTTAATTTATCGAAAAACATATTAATATTTTTGAGAATGAATTTTTTTAGTATGTTTTTGTTCAATTCTACTTATGTTGATAAATAAATTTAAAGGGTTATTGCTTGTGCATAATTTAAAAATTCCCTTATTTTATGAAAATAAAGATAGTTTTGTTTAAGAATCTCAATTTGCATGGGAGTTAATATGTAAAGTATTTCAATATAGAACATGTCTTGGGAGTGAGGGTATGGTGAATCATAATTGGAATCTTATCAATATTTAAATAAATTTGGTGTTTTTGATTCGAGTTTTGGAAAATGAAATTGTTGATAATATTTTATTTTATACAATTTAAAGGGTATATATTTTTATTTGAGATGGTATATAATATAATTATTTGTAAATTAAATAGTTTTTGTTTGAGGATTAAGACAATGGAACAACAGAGAAAACAATAGTGATATGTTTATGAGAGAATATATTATATAAGAGAAAATAATGATTTTTTGGTAAAGTATTGATTATTTATTCACATAAATTTTATATAATTATATGTATAATAAATGATTATTTTGATTATACAAAAATTTCAACTTATGTATTTACCACAAAAAGTGTGAATTATTAATAAACCCAACCTTCATCAGGTGCAAGATGAAGAGATTAAACTACACTTCAGGTTTGACAAACATGGTTGCTTATATTTTTTTATTTAATATTTTTTATTGTGAGCTATAATTTGAGATTATAAATTTTTTGAGTTAAATAAATTATTAATAATGAAACCATATAATGTTTTTAATCCATGAGATTAATATGTGATAGTACATGTTTTTTGATATGTGATGCATTTGTTAATGGATTTATCCAATTTTAATATCACAAAATAAAATGATTATTAGGATGTTCATTGTAACACCTCGAGATTTTATGAAAAATATTCTTTTAATTTCAATAATGTCTTGTGTTGTATGCTACACCAAGATTACCTTGCGCTATACACAACACCGTATTAGCATGCAGTATACGCGACACTATTCTTGGATCGTGTTACACACAATTTTGATAATAGTTATTCAACGCAACATTCAGTATATATATATATATATATATATTCAATGTATAAATGAAATACGGTTGGATTCTGTTATACAAAACAATGAAGGATTCTTACACAACACGCAACCTTGTCTTGGCTTACATTACACGCAATCGCGACCTTCCTCGATAGCGTGTGTTGTACGCAATACCGGGTTTTACTAAACACCGATATATTATTATAATATTATTATGAACTAGCCGTTATGAATAGTATTAACTAAATTTTTAATTTTATAACATTATTATTCATCTTACACATTTTCTAGAACATGGTATAAGAAGAAAATAAATTTTCGGGTAAAAGAAGAATTTTTAAAAAAATGTAGTTTTGCCGCCTTTTGATGGTGCACCCACGTTAAATCTAGTTTTTGACCTGTTTATAAGTTCAATTTGGCAAAATAAAATTCTTCTTTGGAATCAAGAAATAAAAATTTACTTTGGATAAATTTTTAATATTATTCTAGTACCTTTCATATTTTGATGAATAGTAAAAACACGCTATATTTTAATTAAAAACAACTTTTTTCGTCGAAATAATTTATATGGTTAAATTATAATATGGAACGGTTTTAAAGTATAAATACAATATATTTTTACCATTTAATATAATGTATTTCATTAGAATTGATTTTACATTAAATTCGTAGGATAAATTAATTCAATCTTTTTCAATGTTTTAAAGAAAAACTTTTTTTCTTTCAACAACGAGATTAATTTTAATTTAATTTCTGAAACTTTTGTGTATTAAATTTGGAAAAATTTATTCCATATTTGGAATCAGTGGGTCCAAATTATGTTAATAAGATACTTTTTATTTTTGGGAATTATGAATAGTAACTACCGTAAATTTTATTTACCATAGTTAAAGGTAAATCGTGTAATTAAAGGTAAATATAATATTATAAAATTACCCTAACACATGACAAAATTCTATTGGATGGCTAACAGTAGACCCATATTACCTAAGGGTCATATTAGATTAATTTTATGGACTTTTGACCATGAAAATAATTTAATTATTATTAAAACCAAAGAAAGTGACATAATGTCACTCTCTTAAATATTATAAGTATAATAATTCTATTTTAGTGATAAAAATCATAAAACTTCGAACATGAATAGTATCTAGAAATATAATAAAATTATATACATCATGAAAATTTATTTATAATTTTTAGGTATTATATAATTGTCATTAATGGTGATACATTAATGATACAGAAATTATTTATTAAGTGGAAAATAAGTAATATAGTTTTTATTGAAATTATAATACACATTAATATGCCCAAAAACTGACCAAAACTTATTGGTAGTGTATATCTACACCTTAATCATCTAAGGACCTAATATATAACCGTTTGGAGCCTTATTAAAGTGATTATAACACTTATATTATTTTATTTTAAATGATGCCAAAGTTGTCACCTTCATAATTTAATAAATATACCAATTTAAATATTGTTATTTTAAGATTATAAATTAGAATACAAGAATTATTGTGAAAGGTAATAGATTTATATTATTCATAGGATTTTATTTTTAATTTTTATGCAACAAATCAGTATATTAAATAATTATATAAAACTGTTTTAGTAATTATTTTATTAAGAGATAAACCAAATAAATGGTTTTAAAAATGACAAAATAAATATTATATGAACTATTTAATGTGATAAACTAATTTTATAGATCCATATGACATTTTATGATTATATTAAAGCTTTTATTTCGAACATATCTTCTGTATATATTTTATTTAAATTCAAATAAATGAATAGTGTCAAAATCGACACTATTGTTATTTTATAAAAATAATATATTATAAAATTGATTAAAAATCACAAATATATTGTAAAATTATAAATTTAAATTTATATGGTATAAAATTTTATGAATTATCTAATTATGGATAATTGAAAACAAATAATTAATTATTTGTTATAATTTAAATTTTAGAATGTTATTACCACAAATAAAATTAAATTGATTAAATAAGGATAAATCAAGTTGATAATGTTTAAAATAAATTCCTAACATGTCTAAATTTGATTGGTTGATGATATTCCAACCCTATATCATATAATCTTCGGATATGAGTCATTTTTGGAGGTTTTTAAGTGGGGTTAGGTTTATTATAAATTAATATTTTTAAGAATTCCAATGGTGCCCCTCTCCTCCCTTATAAAAGGGAACCTCCTCCATCTCCACCTCACACCAATTTGAGCCCTCAAGCTCGGAAAACCCCTGAAAAATTCACTTCTCCACTTCCCGAGAAACATCCTAGTGGTCCTGGTCTTCTTCACAGACAAATTTTAGTGCCCTAAGAGGAGGTCTCAAAAAGGCGCTTCAAAGAAGATGTAATGTACATTACCGATTCTTTCACCTATATTTCTTCTTCCACTTATTCTTATTAGGTTGTTTCATTATGAAGTAATAACATCAGTATCAATAATATATTGATATGTTATTATAAGTATGAAACAACCCTATTTCACCATTTATCCATCCTATGGAAAACGAAATCACCGTGCGTGCGTACGTACGGAATACCGTCTACACGCCGTGGTGTAATCTATTTTCCACCACCACCTTACTTGGATGGGTATAATGGTGTAAATAATAACTATATATGATTATTGTAAAGTGATATTGAATTTGTAATAGTATACATACACTCCAATAAAATTCCATGATCATGGGAACGATATCATCGCTCGTGCGTACGTACGGAATACCGTCTCCACGACGCGATGAGATTCATTCTCAATGATTAACCATTCACAAAATATTATAAATATATATAATAAATAATCGTGAAATATATGACATAATAATGATACCTGATTTATGTATATGTATTTCATCCAATTAATTCCATTTAATTCAATGAGGAAACGAAAAGAACGTTAATGCGTGCGTACGGCCTACCGTATCCATGAACGGTGTATTTATTTCCATTTATCGATCTATTATATATATGTATATTATGAATATATATTATATATAAATCATTTTTTATATTCTGGAATTAAGTAATAATGATCTAAGTAATCATATGAATAATTTCAAGTCAAAACCCGGATGACAAATGAAACGATTTTACAAAAAACGCTCTTTAACATTGAATTTACAAAAGAACGGGCAATATAAAGTCATAAGTGAACCATATATGATATCATAACAATGAATATGATTCTGTATTAAGTCAATGACATTATTTAAATCATTATACAGGAGGTTCAGATACGTACGAAGCATATCGGTCCTAAGGTAAGGGATAATTATTCTAATCTCATTCTTATCCGAGATTGTTTACTCGTAAGTATTTACTGGGGGTTATGTTTATTATCCAGGTCCATATGCTCTAAAAATGTTTTCATAAAATGTTTACTTTCCTTCCATGTATGTTTAAGACATTTTTACCCTTTTCTTACTTTTACCACATCGTATGGAAGGAATCTTTCTTTTGTTTACCATACGAGGTACTTTTGACTTTTTCGGCAAAAGTACGAGAAGAATGTTTTTTACTTATACGGAACGAACATATTTTTACGGTTTTATAAAGCATTATTTTCATGAATATTCCTCCAAAATATTTCATGACTATTTTCAACAAAAAAAAATTCTTTTAAAATTGCATGATGTTTTGTGAAAAGAAAATGATATTTTCCTCAAGAATTCATTTCAAGTGTTTTATCAAAACCATTTTCTATCTATGATGGCATTATTTCATATGTGTATGTTTCAAGTATAATGTCACTATGATTTACATGGATTCAATTTTCTTATGATGAAATATCCATTTGTTTTATATGGATTATGTGATTATGGGATGATGTTTATGAAACCCATTTTATTCTTTGGGTTATGATGAATGTTTTAAGTTTATTTTGTGGAACAAGTAAGAATGATTTCACTATGAGATGGGTGGGACCTATATCTACCTCCAATGCATTGGGTAAAGATTTATATCTCATGAGATAGACATGGCTGGAATGATAAGTTAATCTGGTTCAATGTTACGGGACTGAAATGAGGAGTGAAATCGATTCAGAAAGGGAATTTGTCCACTAAGATGGTCTTGACAGAAATTCCTTGGATACTATGGAAATCATTACATGTGCTTAATGGATTCCACAATTGCATGTTTTATTCCCATGCTATTTTATCATGATTTATGTTCCATTATGATTTATGCCTTATGTACTTCCATGTTTTATGTCGTTGCTCATGATTTTTAATGTTCATTTTTTTAAGTTCAAATGCATATGGTATGTTTTATTTTATCCATGATTACCCTCACTGAGAATTTGAGCTCACCCTTTTTATGTTTTCTTTTCCCCCAAGATTAAAATAAAGATTTTAGTTAAGGAAACAAAAATGGGAAGATCTTTATAGGAGATGTTGAAGATCTTTCACCACGATTAGAAGATTACGTTCCAAGTTTTCAAAGACACTAAACTATTACGGTCCTTGTGTGTCTATTTTTGTTATGTACTAAGTATTCCAAAAAAGTAATGTAATGTCTGTGTACATTAAGCTTTGGGTCTCTACAGTTGGTATCAGAGGAAAGGTTTAGTCAACCTTTGGAAACTAATATGCGAAAACGTTAGTGAGATTCCTAGAGATATTTCTATGGTATGTCTACAGATGTCCCTAAGGATAAATGTAAATATAGCATATAGTCCAAGAACTATGGTAAAGATCATAGAATTTAACCTACGATGTTAGATATTGAGGATACTCTCCTTTTACTATCTAGTTTCCCCTTGCATGATTTTTTCCTCTCACACTATTCTTTTTGGGTTTTAGAAAATGGTTAGAAATAGGAAGATTCATGATAATAGAGGATATGTCAGACAATGGAATGATATTCTTCATGAGAAACCAAATGAAACGACATCTGGAAGTCCAAACGTCGTTATTATTCCTAATCAGCAATCTCATAATATGATCAATAATCACAACTTTGGTAAGTTTTCCAACTCAGATAATAAGAGAAATATAGAGTTTCATGGTGATCATAGAGGAAAGAAAGTTCAATTTCCCTCATGTAAATCATATGGGAAGAGGCATCAAGGAGATTATTTCAAAGGAACTGGAAGATGCTTTGGGTGTGGAAAAGAAGGACACAAAGCCAGTAAATGCAAAGGAAAATGTTCCGTTAACACCATGGGCATGGATAATGGTATTGCTACGACATCAAAAATGGTTAAATGTTTTAAATGTGGAATGTACGGGCATTATGCAAACCAATTCCTTAAGGGATAGTCTAATGAAGAGAATCAGTATGGTTGTATGGGTAGTATTTCTGTTGATGATGATGAAGAGACTACAAATTATATGTGAGATGAAAGAATTGTTGAATCTCGGTCAATGGTTTAAGAATGTAGTGGAATGATGACATGTTTATCATGTGTAATGTTGTATAAGTAATCTCATGGTACTATGGAATAAAGAGACATCTAAGGATTGTTACACTGTTGTCTTTCCTTGAGTTTTGAAAGTTTATGATTAATGGTACCAGTATCCATGAAAGGTTATGCAGATATTTTTGGAATGTAGATGATATGCTCATAATGAAGGGATAAGGAGAAAATTAAATGTTTGATAGTATTCATGAGATCATGACTGATATAAGGAAATAGTTATATCATGGTTTGAGTATATAGAATTTTGGGTTTTTGGTATGTGGAATGAGTTAACTTTTGACAGAACTCATGTTTTTACTAAGATTCAATGGGTATTCATTTTTCAAGAGAATACATTATTAAGGCCTTAGAATATTTGGAATGTGACCAGCAAGATATATCTTATGATATATGGGGATCAACGATGGTATTAACATGCTTGTTATATGAAATATCTGGTAATCGTTTTCACTATATTATGAGAGTGGACTTCATTATTATAGATAAGCCTAAAGATTGGAATGTATTATGTTGGACATAAGTTATTATTGTTTAAGGATAGAAGTTTTTTCGATATTATTGATGGGATTTTATAGTAATGTAGTTTTAGAAAAAAGGACAACCTGGAGGATGGCTGATAGCCCATCGCGTCAGACAAGGCTGTGGGAATTGAACCAACAACCGAAGTGCGACTGGCCTTTATCACCTACCACGGGCCTACAGGAAGTACCTGTTTAGTAGAAACTAGATTTATTATATTAAGCAGTATAATATAAGAAGTATAAGTCCATTTTAGGAACCGTATGTTATTAATCTAACTATAGATGGACTTATGTATTTTTTTGATAACTTTTCTAACCTTTTGTTTGAGACAGATGGAATGACCCATCATTCTATCACATGATCTGCTAACACATCATGAATGACAAATTCAACTTCATTTCTTTAAGAGATGAAGTGGAAATTGTACAAAGAACGAACAATGGTGAGACTATAACAAAATCACGAAAGTATTTCTTCTAATTCCAATTTCATCAACTTTAGGGAAATGATTGTGAAAACCAAAAATGTTGTCCTAGTGCTCTTATATCTGATGAATCAGATGGTACCTTAGATCATCAAAAATCAATAGCTTTGTGATTGTTGTCTTTTTCAAAGCCATGTTCTCTACCACTCTCCATCAGAACTTGATGGTTAGATTTTTCTTCCATATCCATATTTTCAGTTATGTTCTCCTACGTGGAAACCCAGTGATTAGTTAATTTGGGTAACCTTTACATTTTATACTTTAGTTTTTAAAGCTATGTTTTGGTATTCCTTTTTACGATGTGGGTTTCTATTAAACAAACTTTGGAGTAGTAAACCATTTATAACCCCGAAGAATTTCGAGGGAGAAATTTATTTTAAGGGGGGTAGAATGTAACACCCCGAGATTTTATGAAAAATATTATTTTAATTTCATTAATTTCTTGTGTTTTATTCTACACCAAGATTACCTTGCGCTATACGCACCACCGTATTAGCATGCAGTATACACGACACTATTCTTGGATCGTGTTACACAAAATCTTAATAATAGTTTTTCTACGCAACATTGAGTATATATATATATATATTCAATGTATAAATGAAATATGGTTGGATTCTGTTATACGAAACAACGAAGGATTCTTACACAACACGCAACTCCTACTTGGCTTATATTACACGCAATCGCGACCTTCTTCGATAGTGTGTGTTGTACGCAATACCAGGTTTTACTAAACAACGATACATTATTATAATATTATTATGAACTAGCCATTATACATAGTATTAACTAAAATTTGATTTTTATAACATTGTTATTCATCTTACACATTTTCTATAACATGGTATAAGAACAAAATAAATTTTCGGGTAAAATAAGATTTTTTCATAAAATGTAGTTTTTCCGCCTTTTGATGGTCAACCCACTTTAAATCTAGTTTTTGACCTGTTTATAAGTTAAATTTGAAAAAATAAAATTCTTCTTTGGAATCAAGAAATAAAAATTAACTTTGGATAAAATTTTCATACTATTCTCGTAACTTTCATATTTTGATGAATTGTAAAAACACGCTATATTTTAATAAAAAACAACTTTTTTCATCGCAATAATTTATATGGTTAAATTATTATATTGAATGGGTTTAAAGTATAAATAGAATATATTTTTACCATTTAATATAATGTATGTCATTAGCATTGATTTTACATTAAATTTGTAGGTTAAATCAATTCAATCTTTTGTAATGTTTTAAAGAAAAACTTGTTTTCTTTCGACAATGAGATTAATTTTAATTTAATTTCTGCAAATTTTGTGTATTGAATTTGGAAAAATCAATTCCATATTTGGAATCAGTGGGTCCAAATTATTTTAATAAACTAATTTTTATTTTTGGAATTATGAATAGTAACTACGGTAAATTTTATTTACCCTAGTTAAAGGTAAATCAGGTAATTAAAGGTAAATATAATATTATAAAATTATCCTAAAACATGCCAAAATTCTATTGGATGGCTAAAAGTAGACCCATATAACCTAAGGGTCAGATTATATTCATTTTATGGACTTTTGACCATGAAAATAATTTAATTATTATTGAAACCAAAGAAAGGGACAACATGTCACTCTCTGAAATCTTATAAGTATAATAATTTTAATTTTGTGATAAAAATCATAAAACTTCGAACATGAATAGACTCCAGAAATCTAATAAAATTATCTACATCATGATAATTTATTTAGAATTTTTAGGGATTAAATATTTGTCATTAATGGTGATACATTAATGATACATAAATTATTTATTAAGTGGAAAATAAGTAATATAGTTTTTATTGAAATAATAATACCAATTAAAAGGCCCACAAACCTGACCCAAACATATAGGAAGTGTATATATACACCTTAATCATCCAATGACCTAATTTATAACCGTTTTGAGCCTTATAAAAGTGATTATGACACTTATATTATTTTATTTTAAATAATGCCAAAGTTCTCACCATCATAATTTAATTAATATAACAATTTAAATATTGCGATTTTAAGATGATAAATTCGAATAAAAGTATTATTGTGAAAGGTAATAGATTTAGATTCATCATAGGATTTTATTTTTAATTTTTATGCAACAAATCTGTATATAAAATAATTATACAAAAATGTATTATTAATTATTTTTTTAAGAGATAAACCAAATAAATGGTTTTAAAAATGATAAAATAAATATTATATGAACTATTTAATGTGATACAATAATTTTCTAGAAACATATGACATTTTATGATTCTATTAAATCTTTTATTTCTGAAATATATTCTGTATATATTTTATTTAAATTCAAATAAATGAATAGTGTCAAAATTGACACTATTGTTATTTTATATAAATAATATATTATAAAATTGTTTAAAATCATAAATATATTTAAAATTATAAATTTAAATTTATATGGTTTAAAATGTTATAAATTATCCAATTATGGATAATTCACAACAAATAATTAATTATTTGTTATAATTTAAATTTTAGAATGTTATTACCACAAATAAAATTAAATTGATTAAATAAGGATAAATCAAGTTGATAATGTTTACAATAAATTCATAACATGTCTAAATTTGATTGGTTGATGATATTAAAACCATATATCATCTAATCTTAGGATATGAGTCATTTATGGAGGTTTTTAAGTTGGGTTAGATTTATTATAAATTAATATTTTTAAGAATTCCAAAGGTGCCCCTCTCATCCCTTATAAAAGGGCACCTCCTCCCTCTCCTCCTCACACCAATTTGAGCCCTCAAGCTCGGAAAAAACTGAAAAAATTATCTTCTCAACTTCCCTAGAAACATCCTAGAGGTCCTGGTCTTTTTAAAAGACCAATTTTATTGCCCTAAGAGGAGGTCTCAAAGAGGTGCTTCAAAGAACAGGTAATGTCCATTACCGATTCATTCACCTTTATTTCTTCTTCCACTTCTTCTTATTAGGTTGTTGCATTATGAAGTAATAACATCAGTATCACTCATATAATGATATGTTATTATAAGTATGAAACAACCCTATTTCACCATTTATCCATCCTACGGAAAATGAAATCACCGCGCATGCGTACCTATGGAATACCGTCTCCACGCCGTGGTGTAATCTATTTTCCACCACCACCTTACTTGAATGGGTATAATGGTGTAAATAATAACTATATATTATTAATGTAAAGTGATATTGATTTTTTAATAGTATACATACACTCCAATAAAATTCCACGATCATGGGAGCGATATCATCGCTCGTGCGTACGTACGGAATACCGTCTCCACGACGCGATGAGATTCATTCTCAATGATTAACCATTCATAAATGATTTTAAAGTATATATAATAAGTAATCATGAAATATATGACATAATAATGATAATGGATTTATGTATATGTATGTCATCCAATTAATTCCATTCAATTCAACGGGGAAACGAAAACAACGTTCATGCGTACGTACGGCCTACCGTCTCAATGAACGGTGTATTTATTTGCATTTATCGATCTATTATATATATGTATATTATAAATATATATTATATATAAATCATGTTTTATATTCTGGAATTATGTAATCATGATCTAAGTAATCATATGAATAATTACAAGTCAAAACACGGACGACAAATGAAACGAATTTACCCAAAACGCTCTTTAACATGGAATTTACAAAAGAACAGATAATATAAAGTCATAAGTGAACCATATATGATATTATAACAATGAATATGATTCTTTATTAAGTCAATGAAATTATTTAAATCATCATACCGGAGTTTTAGATACGTACGTAGCATATCGGTCCTAAGGTAAGGGATAATTATTCTAATCTCATTCTTATCCGAGATTGTTTACTCGTGAGTATTTACTGGGGGTTATGTTTATTATACATGTCTATATGCTCTCAAAATGTTTTCATAAAATGTTTACATTCCTTCCATGTATTTTTAAGACATTTTAACCTTTTCATACTTTTACCACATCATATGGAAGGAATCTTTCTTTTGTTTACCATATGAGGCACTTTTTTACTTTTCCGGCAAAAGTACGAGAAGAATGTTTTTTTAACTTATACGACATGAATAGAATTTTAAGGTTTTATAAAGCCTTATTTTCATGAAGCTTCCTCCAAAATATTTAATGACTATTTTCAACAAAAACCTTTTCTTTTAAAATTTCATGATGTTTTGTGAAAATAAATTGATTTTGAAGAAGAAAGGATATTTTCCTCAAGAATTAATTTCAAGTGTTTTATCAAAACAATTTTCTATATTAGATGAAATTATTTCATATGTGTATGTTTTAAGTATAATGTCTCTATTATTTACATGGTTTCAATTTTATTATGATGAAATATCCATTTGTTTTATATGGATTATGTGATGATGGGATGATGTTTATGAAACCCATTTTATTCTTTGGGTTATGATGAATGTTTTAATATTATTTTGTGGCACAAGTAAGAATGATTTCACTATGAGATGGGTGGGACCTATATATCCCTCCAATTAATTGGGTAAATATTTATATCTCATGAGATAGACATTTCTAGAATGATAAGTTAATCCAGTTCAGTGTTACAGGACTGAAACGAGGTGTGAACTCGATTCAGAAAGGGACATTGTCCACTAAGATGGTTTTGGTAGCAATGCCTTGGATAATATGGAAATCATTACATGTGGTTAATGGATGCCACAATTACATGTTTTATTCCCATGTTATTTTATCATGATTTATATTCTATTGTGATCTATGCCTTATGTACTTCCATGTTTTATGTCGTTGCTCAAGATTTTTAATGTTCATTTTTTTAAGTTCAAATGTATATGGTATGTTTTATTTTATCCATTCTTACCCTTACTAGGAATTTGAGCTCACACTTTTAATTTTTTCTTTTCTCCCGGGATTAAAAGAAAGATTTTAGGTAAGGAACCAAAAATGGGAAGATCTTTATGGGAGATGTTGAAGATCTTTAACCATGATTAGAAAATTACATTCCATGTTTCCAAAGACACAAAACTATTACGGTCCTTGTGTGTCTGTTTTTGTTATGTACTAAGTATTACACAAAAGTAATGTAATGTCTACGTACATTAAGCTTTGGGTATGTATATTCATGGTGGTTTAGGATAATTATTTTTAACAAATGGTTATGTATTAAGAGGTAACACAAATAAAACTATCTCTTGTTGAACCAATAGTTATATATGTTAAACTAAGAGTGAAAAATGTAAATTTGATAATATTACATGTTCATATGTTAAAAGTGTATGGTAAAATGATATTGTTATAATGTGATCCATTTTATCGATTAAGTTTTAATGATGATAAATGTGATAAATCATAACAATTAATTATCACTCATGTAATTGTTTTTCGTTTTTAGTAATTTATGTTACCCAAAGATAAATTTTATATAATGGATTCTGTTTAAAATTTGAAAAATATACATATATATAAACTAACACGATAAGGTATGAGGGTGTAACTATTTTTATTTTACCAGTACAGTTTGAAAAAATATCGTTTACAACATGAATACTGTAAAAGTACCATACACACTAAAGAATAAAGTGATGGAATTCCATTTAAATTAAGTTGGCCAAGATGATAAATGAAAAGAAATATATTTTCCATCATTCCTAAAATTTTGGATAAACCAAGGGGGTATTACAATAAATAGAAAAGAAAACACTATTAGATTGGAGAAAAAATTCATCAGTGTCACAAAATAAAGGAAATGAGATAAGAAAATACAAGTTATTGTATTAAATTATATATATTTCAACGTTTTTTACTCTATTTAACTATCTAAAGGAAAATGTGTCAAATTATTACTAAAAACATACAAACAATGGGAAGCCTATAAAACAAATACTATTATTTTAGATAGTTTTTTAGACAATATTTATCTAGTGTCTGATATCAAGTATTCTTTACCCACCTATTTAATATTGATCTATTAATAATAAAACTATTTGTACAATTATCATATATATTAGTTTTATGGTAACCATGAAACAATTAATTATTGATCTGGATCTTATAACATCTGTACAACTCTCTATGAAATTAATAGTTGGGTATGTCTCATTGTTAGTATATTTTATTAATTTGTATTGATAGAAGACTTTAAAAATCCAAAAAACATGCATTTCCATCTATAAGTGTGTGGTTATTTATATTTTACATATAGAAATTACCCTGATATTATGTGTTTAATTGGATAATTATATTTAATATGTGGGGACAATTAAACACTAAGAATTATAAATAGGTAAGTATTATTAAATAAGTCAATGTGTTTGATAACTTTCTCAATAAGAATCATCAAACGAAAAGAAAACATCACTATATATATTATTAATGTATATTTAAAACTACTTGTTACAATAGGGATAAAGAATTGGAAAAACCGATAAATGAAAAAATTATTGATGTAAATAAAAATATATTTATAATATAAATAATTATTTACATTTATAGCTAAAAACTACAATATAAATATAAAATTTATATTTTTTCAATAAAATTATCCTATAATTTAAAAATACTATGTGTCTTCTGAATAGATAATAAAAATATATATTTATAAAATGAATATTATATTTATAATAAAATAATAATTAATGGATTCCAGATTTGAATAAATAATATTTAGTATTTTAAAATTACATTTTCCAATTGGAATAATTTTCATCTGTAACATCCTCGACAACAATAACCTAGAGTCGATGGTTGTATTATTAAAATGTAATTGATACAAGAGACCAAATCAAAAAGGAACAATCGGTTTTTTAGTATTAATAAAAATATAAACATATATGGTTCCCTTATTTCATTGGTAATTAAATATAGTACATAATAAAACTAAATAAACAGCTTCATGTCACTTATTCTAAGATATCATCTTCGTAACCTCAAAATGAAAAAAAATTAATGGGTGAACTCAAATGATCAATAACAGTTACATATTATGGAAGAATTAATCAATAGTAATTAAATGACAAAATAATGACAGATAATCAAAATGGTATATTGAATAATGGAAAAAACACATTCCATCAATAATAAGTGAATAAATAATGCATAGATAGATATTATCGTAGTAAAAACATCGTGGAAAGTATTAATAGAATGCTAAATAATGAAAATGACTATTATTTAGGAGTCATGTATCTTCGAAATGAACTGTCATACCGTCAATAAGGTTTATGTATATTGGTAGATACCTGTCTGATTTTGTTTGGAAACAAACACGAAGGGGATTTCTTTAATTTTTTTATCTCATGTAAAATTTTGATTCATCGAGGGGCTATAATGTGACCCTCCAATCACTAAATGTAAAACTAATTCATTATAAATATATTTGATTTCAAAAAAATTCCTTTTCATCATTCATATTGAGTAGAGGATACAGATTCATCCATATTTCCCAATTAAAATAAATTTTAAATATAAACACCCTACGTAAAATTGAATATCAATAAGAAAAAATATAATATCCCAGATTAAATAATATATATATTTAACAGAAAAATAATACCAAATGAAAATGATCTGAAATGGATAGTATATAAACTAATTAATAATTAATATGTTTATAATACCATGTAAGTCTGAGTGAAGTAGAAATATATAAAATGTTCTTTACATTATGTTCTAATGAGTTATGCACATGACCATAATGTCCAGAATTAGTAGATTAAATCCATTAATATAATTAATTTAGATAATTTTACACATTTATTTTATTTATTAAATTTTTATTTTATTAATTTATGGCCATTTTGATAAATTACTATTTATTCATTCAGTCGTATTCATTTCCTTAGATTTAAAATTTGGTTTACTGGTTTATATTTAGAAAAAATCATGTAAAATGTTAACAGTTTCTCAGAATTGAAATTATATGATATTAATGAAGTTACATAATATTTTATTCTTATATATCTCATTTGGTTAAATTGTATGAGTATTAATAATTCTTATAAAACAATAGTGATAATTGTTTATATTATTTTTGAATTTTTTAATCATCACAAACTAGTTTTGTATTTTGAATTTATTTTATGTATATATACTAGTTCCAAAATATTATATTAGTTATAATATATTTTAATTTTATTTTTTATCCATAAAATAGTTTTATGGCTAGAATTGAGGGTGAAATTAATTAAATTAATAGTCATATCCCATAAAAGTGGTGAATTAGCACCACATAGTCCATGTTTTCATTTTTAGCACAAGAGAATAGGGGAAGATAATTAAAAATGGAATATTCCATATAAATAATAAAAATATGGTATATACATTGCACTACAGTTATAATTCTACATTAATAGGGGAGGTTAGGATAGAATATTTAAATAAATTAAATTTAAATGTAAATATAAAAATGATAGAGGAATTTACCTCATGAACTCATCTCCTTGAGAACATTCTAAAAGACATATATGTTTGTATGGTATTAATACCACATGATCCTAGATGTTGTGGAGAGTATTGGGAAGATTATTTTGATTAAATTCGACATGGATCAATGTTTGGAAGGTGTAAGGATAGGAGTTGGCGAGGGGTGGTATTCATAGTAAAAAAGATCAGTGTCTTCTCATTGTCTTATTCATTAGTTTATTAAATTGGCCCATAAATATGAATATTTTCATATATATCACTACATATATTAAAATAAGTCTAAATGGTTTGATATTATGGTCTTACCACATCCAAACATCACTTAGAACTCAATAATTCATTTATTTAGCTTATATCGTATAATAATGCATTTCACATATCACCAAAAATTAAACTATTTTAGAAAAATCCGATTAAATCTCCAAAACCATTTTTAAATGTGTATAATTAAGAAAATGAAAATAATTATATTAAATTTTATTTCTATATATATGAGAAATTTATTTTATATTTAAAATAAACTTTTACTAGAAAAAAATATTTAAATTATAACAAATTTTATAACACTTTGTATAATTATATATTTTATAACTACATTATATTATAATAATATGAAAACTAAATATTAATTTATGATTCAGTTTTATGAAAATAAATTTTTATTTAAATAATTATATTGATTATAAAATTTTAAATAAAAAACTATGTTTTATAAAAATACCATTACTTAACATATAATTTCAAAATATTTATTTATATATACTATGATATAGTTATATCATATTACCATTTTAAAGATGAATAAATTATTTTTATTCTTTTTTAAGAGAGGTTACTATTTCATTACATGAATTACTATACATAAGGGTCTAATTACTATTCCAATGTTCATGATACTACTTCATTTCTATATGTTCCAAACATTTGGAAAAAGCCTCATATTTCAATAATTCTATCAAAAATATTTTGTTTTGAGTTCTCTATGATATTATATATGATTTATACTATATGAATTAATTTTGATTGAAATTTACTCTATTTAATGAATTGGATTTATTTTAGTTGATACATATCTTTTAATCATGGGGTGTTATATTCTTCCCTCATTCAGAAATTTTGACCATCAAATTTTAATTGCCTTTTAAGCAGACGAGGGTGGTAATTCTTAATAACATCCTCAGTTTCCCATGTTTCTTTTTCCATTTTATGGTTTCTCCAAATAACCATTACCATTTCAGTCATCTGATTTCTCAATACATTCTATATAGTGTCACGAATCTCTATAGGCTCTTCGGAGTAAGAGAAATCAGGTTCTAGTTCTATTTTTAATAGGCCTGTACATGTGTTGGTTCTAGTATGTACTTCATTAATAATGTCACATGGAGTACATAATGAACATTAGAGAGAATTAGTGGAATTACTAAATGGTTATATACAACTCCAATTCATTCGCGAATTTCTAATGGTCTGATATACCTAAGGGTTGGTTTCCTTTTCTTATTGAACCTTAAGACACCCTTCCTTTGAGGTACTATCATACATAGATTATCTCTGACATAAAATTACAAATTGTTTTCTAATTTTAAATATAATTCATTTTTTCTCTAATGATATGATTTAATATGTTTGTAAATTGTTTCTACATTTATTGATGTCTCTTTAATATGTTCTGGGCCTATAAGTTCCGACTCCCCAAATTTATCCCAACAAGATGGAGTTCGACATGTCTCTCCATTTGATGCTTCATAAAGAGGTAGTATAATATTAGAATGGAAACTATTATGATAGGTAAATTACACCAAGGTTTGTACTAGTCCCATATACCTGGAATGTCTTTTATGAATGATCTCAACATGGCTTCTAATGTTTGAATAGTTCTTTTAGACTATCTGTCCATTTGGGGGTGAAAAGAAGTTGATGTATGAGGCTCAGTATCCAATGCCTTCTGAATAATCTTCCATAACTTTTATGTAAAATAAGGATCTCTATATGACACCATAGATAGTGGTTCACCCTGAAGTCTTAAAACTTCATTAATATAGTGTATTTCTAGGCACTCAAGTGTAAAATCTTCTATTATATCAAGGAAATGTGAATATTTGTTAAGTTTATAAATAATTACCCATATTTCATCATTCCTTCTAGGTGTCATTTGTAGTCCTATGATAAATTCCATCATAATTTTATCACACATGCACATAAGAATAAGTAGAGGTTTCATGTATCCTCTAGGATTTAGTCTCTCAGACTTGACTTGTTTACAAGATGGACACCCTCACATACAGTCAGAAATTTCCCAATTCTGATCATCCCACCAAAAATATTCAATCATATATCTATACATCATGGTACTGCCAGGGTGTATAGGGAAATATTATTTATGAGAATTGTCTAACAGTTCTATTTTTTCTATAGTATTGATGGAACACATGGCCTCTTTCGAAATTTCTGAACACAGTACTTATACACTCTGTTCACCTATATTCTATCCTAAATGGATTTAATTTTCATCTAAAAATTATCATCCTCATATTTATTTAGATTTTATATTATCCAATAATTATGGATTAGAATTAATTTGAAAAATGAATTATGTTTCCCCTCCCTTAACAATTCTGATATGCATCATTACTAGATCCATGAACATTGGATTTTTCTCAGTCCTTATTTGGGTTAGAAGTTCTTAATATTTCCTAATAAAGGAATCTATATCCTTATCATCCATTCATGTGTTGTAGTGTATTTAGAAATAATAGTGGTTTAGTATCTTAATCCATCTCCTCTTCATCATTTTTACTTCATTCTTTATAAAAATGTGTTTCAAGATCATGTGATCTATATATATCTCACATCATTAACCATAGAGATATTATCTAAATATTTTCGGTTAAAATAGTATAGCCTCTAACATTAGATCATGAGTTGGATAATTTTGACCTTGTTTCTTATACTGACTTGATGCATAATCAAAATTATTATTATTTTACATATTTACAAAACTCATTAAAATCATTGATGAAGAAATTTATATCAAAAACCCCCTCATTTGTAGATCGAGGTGACAAAATTAGAACATTGATAAATATTCTCTTCAATTCTTCAAAACATTTTGTACAATATTTTGTACATAATAACATAAAACCATTCTGTGAGAGCTTCTTTAGCCGGTTACCCAATAGAGAAAAGTTCTAAATGAAACTCTAATAGAAACATTCATTGAGAAGAAAACTGCATACCTCAATTGTGCTCATTGGCAAAAGGAATTCTCGTAAATCCTTTGTATTCATAATACCATTCTAAATTTCATCCTTAGAGATAGTATGGCCCAAAAAAGAAACCATTTGAAACTATAATTCACACTTACTAATAATCCCATATAACTTTTTTTCTTCTAAGAGTCTCCAAAACAATCCATATGTGGTTCTTATGATCCTGATAGATTTTGGAATATCATAATATATCATCAATAAATACAACTAAAAACCATCAAGATATTCTCTGAAGACTCTATTCTTTTTATAATTCAAAATAAAGGGTGAATTAGTAAATAAGGAAGACATTACTATAAACTCATAATGTCCCTACATAGTTCCAAATATTTTATATTGAATATCTTCCTTCCTCACACACAGTTGATCATATCTAGAACCGAGGGTAATTTTTGAAAAATATATAGCTCTCTAAAGTTGACCAAATAAATCACCAATGTGAAGTAGAGGATTATTGGTCATTATTATAGTATAATTGATTTATCTATAATCAATGCACAACAATCTTGATAAATCTTCTTCATGAAAAAGAGAAAAAGGGCTCCTCATCTATAAATGGTAGGGTGAATATATTCTATGCTAATAAATTCGTCTATTTTTTTCTTCAAATCAACTAATTATATAGTGGTCATTCTATAGGGATTCATTTATATAGGTCTTGGGATATGAATTAAATCATTAGGGAAATGGACTTTCCACTCTAATGGATGTATAGGTAATTCTTATGGGAATAAATCAATATATTCATACACAATAGGTTCATCCTAAATTATAAGATTATGTTCCTCATCAATAGATGTTTTTTTCTTCTTCACCCAATTAATATCATCTTTTAGAGTTACTATATGTGGACCTGATATAAAAAAGATGATGATTTTTCTTCTCCAAAGATAATGGATTATACATCTTCCCCACAAAGTGAAACTTCATTATTCTTATAATATAATTTCACATCATATTTTGAAAGCTAGTCTATACTGAATATTATATCAAAATCAACCATAGGAATGATGATAAAGTTTCCAACTAATGATTGTTTATTTTTTATAAAGGGCTATAGTCGACATATCATTAATGCAATGATACTCAACTTATGCGTTTTGATTAACATATCCTTTCCAAAATCAAAATTTTTAATATCTAATTTTCATGGAAATCATTAATTGTATAAAATAATTCGAATATCAAAAATCTTATAAATCATTGGTTATTTCTAAGAAAAAAACTGACATATCGTCTACCACATCATTAGGAACATCAACTACTACAATTGTGATCGCATAATCATCGACATCTCCCCTTTCAAATGTCTAGTGTATTTTACATTGATGTATGAGACATTTATTTGAATAATTCGTCATTTAATTATAGTTAAACCATTGGACATCATTGATTTGATTATTACCCTTATATTCATTAGTTTGATCACTTTTTTCTCAACACATATAGTAAACTCTCATGCCTTTTAACAAATTACTAGGATGATTATTTCCACATTTTTCACATAATATATGTTTCTTGATTCCTATTTTTATCATGATGTTTGACATTTTCCATTTTCACTAGAAGACCACTTCTAATCCATATTTCTGTTGAACATTTAATATCTCCTAATTTTCATCACTATTCTGATGGAACTTAATACTATTTCGTCATATGATGAAATTTTTTGGAATCCAGTTCTCTTCATACACATGGATTAATACCTTAAAATAAATTATTAATCATGTGTTCTGAATAATGTATGTAATTTGTATCATACCTTGTAGATCTTGGGAATACAACCTCATAATATGTAACTGTTGAAGCCGAAAAAAGCTCGTATCTCTCAGAGGAAGTTTCGAAATAATGAAGCAAAGTCATATTCGGAGTCAGAGGCCCGATCCGGAATCCCGGGAAGTGGTGCGCGAAATAAAGGAGGATCCGCACGAAAAAAAATGTTCTGCGTGCGAAGTACTCCCGGGATTCGCGGAATTGGACCAGTGAGGTGCACAATAATTGCGCGCCCCGGTTCTCCGTGGCGAGATTTTGCGCGCAAGCGGTTACCGGTGTGGAAAAGTTTTCGCGCCACCTGGATTCCGCGCTGGAGGTCGCCTATAAATATAAGGTGACCCCAAACCGTTTGGGGGTTGAGGAATCCGAAGCGACTCTCGTGCGCGCAATTCGGCTCCCCCCACGCGAAAGATGACAACCAGGTAATCCTGAATTCCGCGCAACCTTGCCCCGGAGTTCACCTTTGCGCGCAACTCCACCGGATTCAGTGACTTTGCCCCTTCCCCTGGTTTCCGCAGTTGCGCGCAATCCGTGGTCCGTGCGCGCAATACCCTGCCTGGCGCGCAAATCCTTCCGCGTAATTCCCTCTTCCCGCGCAATTCCATTACTCTGATTGCGCGTCGTCCCGGTGTTTTGTGCGCAAATCGTCCCTTTTGCGCGCGCAAAGCCGAGGACCCCTCACCTTGACGCCCCTTGGCTATCCCCGGCACCAGCACCTGATGACTCCCCTGCCGGGCATGCGCGCCATGCGTTGTATTCCCTCACGGCCTTCAAGGCTCGTGCGAAGTATCCTCAAGGTCCCTTGGGCTGTGTTTCCCGTTGCGTTGCTTTGCCTTATGCTTCTCCGCATAGGCACGCTAACGGCTATTGTTTCTTCGCATAGCCACACTAACGTGGACCCCTCGGTGGTTTTCCCTGTTGCCCGCCATCATCATGGCCTTGCTGATGTCTTCCCTCCCACAAGGGGTAGAGGGCGTCGGGCATGTAAGCCCTATGGTTGTGGCGCGAACCCACCTCGTCCAAGCTGCAGGACGTTAAACTGCTAAGAACCTCATCCTAAACACAAGACGTTAAACTGTGGTCCGACCCCATGCTTCGCACGCAGAGTCCCCCCATCTCAGACATTTTTTACGCCCCCTCATCTCCACGGGAATGGACTCTTCCTCACATGGAATGAGATCCTCCTTGTCGGAGCGGCGTTTGTCCGTGGGGGAAGGGCTGCCTCAGAGCGTAAGCCCCTAACCATTCTTGCAGATGATTGCACCCGTTCATCTCCGTACTTCCCCCCTGCCAAGGCCAGTGAAGTCCTTTTCCCACTGTGCTTTGTCACACCACGGGCCTCCACCCTGGAGTAATCCCCGACCTCAAGGGCCTCTAACCATGCATAAGCCCCTATTTCCTCTTTGGGACGCTCAACGAGTAAGCCCCATTCTGCTTCTCACGGACGCACCCTTTGCGACATGATCATTTGGTCCCTACTACCTCTTATTTCCCACACCGAGCATGACTCACGTGGGCTTAGAGTGCGCATCGACCATGACATCCTCCATGGTCCGCCTCAGAGCGTAAGCTCCATCCCAGCGAACTACGTGGACTTTGATCCGTGCTAACGCATGGTACGTAGGAAGCCTCCACGAGGTTTAAGCCCACCACCCAGTTGTTCCGACCTCCTCACGTCGGTTCACTGTCCACCATGGGCCGCCTCAGAGCGTAAGCCCCACATGCCCTCATCCCACATGATGTTAAACTATATGCCCCCGTCTCGCATGACGTTAAATTGTGTTCTGTCCCGCATGACGTTAAACTGTATTCCGTCCCGCAGGACGTTAAACTGTACTCCGTCCCGCATGACGTTAAACTGTATTTCGTCCCGCATGACGTTAAACTGTATTCTGTCCCGAATGACGTTAAACTGTATTCCGTCCCACAGGACGTTAAACTCTATCCCCCCTCTTGGGCTGTCTCAGAACGTAAGCCCCATGTCTCACTCCACTATCCATCCTGATCCTTACCCGGGCCGCCACATCCCGGTGAGATCATGCCACCCTTTTCCACTCCATGATATATAGGAAGCCGCCCACGTGCTGGCCCCAACATCAGTGTTTCTTCTAGGGATCCTTTAACCCGATCCGTCTCCGCAAGATGTTAAACTCACGACATACCCCATGTTAAACATGGGAAACTGAGGAAAACCTCATATGGTACACATTCCCGGGGTTCGAGGTGGGATGCCTCGGGCTTCCGCGCCCTCCAGAAGCCCTGTGATAAGGGACCCAAGACAGACATGCAGACGATGCCCCAACGTGACCATTCTCCTCACCGCAGGTTGCTGTCCCGACAAGACCCCTTGGAGCGTCTTGACGGATGCAGCGTAATTAACTGGCATCCATGTAGATATGGCACCGAGAATGAGCTTCACGAACCCATATTAAATCTATGAGGGAAACCCGGACTAGGTAATGAGCTCCGAGGAGGAATCCACAGAGGGAAGAACAGACATCACATCATCCCGGTTTCGATCAAGGAGTAGACGTCCCTGAAAAAGGAACAGATGCCGCCCGCCTTTGGAAAGCGGGAATGCGGGGCAACAAGCAGCGCGCCCTCCCCGGTGGACGGACGCATGCGCCCCGGAGAAAGCGTCGGATACAAAAAATGGTGAACCCGACGTGAAGCTCTTCTCCTCAACACGGGGAATGGTAGCCGTTGGACCATCAGAATAATATCATGTCACCAGGTCCGGGTAACCCTCACCGGGACGTGAACCCGCCAGGGGTCGAGGCCGTCAGGACGTTGACTACTCCGCTCTGTGACGTCATCAGCGTGGTTCCCTCTCGCCGACCACGGAAGACAGAATGATTCTGGGCCTTGGTTGTTGATCTCCTTTCATATTGATACTAATGGGTTCATCTCCCTGTTTCCAGGAATCAAATCACTGCATTCGGAGCTCGATCGCCACCTGCCCACCGGCGCAGGGGCAGGGGCAGTGCCGATGCGGCTACCCCACGTGGTCCCACCTATCCCACGGTCGCACCGACTTCGACCTCCATATAAGCCAGGTGGTTGTGCCCCCTCTCCCCGGCAGAAATCATCCAACGGAGGGTGATTAATAACCTGGTTCATAGGTATGACGAGGAAGGGGTCATCCCCATCAGGGGTATGGCTCGCTTGGATCTAGAGGCGGTCGCGCCTCACCACCATCGCCGCCCTCGAGGGCTGCGCAGGGAGCCGCCGATCCCCACGCTGACATTCAAACGCTTCGGGAGTCTATCCCCGGAGCACTGTGACACATCCCTCCCCTACACCATTGAGGTGTGGGATGTCTGGGTCCACCCGATCAGCGATCAATCGCAGGGGTTACCGGAAAGAACCCCCGCCAGGCTGCGTCGACGCCACCGGCCGACTCCCCGAGCTGAGGGGCTGGAAATCTTCATGCCTGTGCCGCCAGTTCCGGACCATCTGACTCGACGCCAGTGTCGGGCGCGAGTGGGGGGGGGGAATGCTCGTCCTGGGGCACCAACATCAGCAACCATTGTGGCCCCAGCCACTGCTAACTCCTGTTCCCAGATCCCTGTGCATGATGAGCAGGGGAAGCCGCGTACCTGACTGGGATCGAAACCTCGACCGCCCTACAGGCAGGTTGGGTCAAATATCCCGGTCACGAACACTGGCAATGGCCACTACGGACCAATTCGCGGTAGTGCCGCTCACCATGAAGGCTCATTTCGTGCCACTGATCTGGGAAGCCGTAAGCTTTTTTGCGACGGCTATGCTCCGGGTATGACTCCTTCCAGCACCCACTACATGGGTTATGAGGTCACTCCCCCTACCGCCGGTCGTGATCATGGAGCCGTTGTGCATCCAGTCGCTCACTCACATGGAGGTCCTCCCCATGTCCCTTTCGACATCTGTCCTGGTTCTGCTTGCACCTCGGCCTTCGGTTCCCTCTTCCCCAGATCTATTGTGGCCGGGGGACCCCATGACAGAAGTCATCCTTATCCTGAGAAGCTACCCAGGGGCAGGAAGTCTGGTCTTCGTCGCCGTAGAAGTAATGTCAGGGGAGTTCGGACGGGAATCAGACCAGTTCGTTTCTCGGATTCTGAGGTAGAGTACGACTCGACGATAGAACCTCCCCCCAACCTTTCGAGTTGTGGGTAGGGATGGGGATGTGGCGCGTCAGTATCGTACTCCCTAAATACGAGATCCATATGATTCCCTCCTCCCTTCAATGTTATATCCACGGGGACGAGTATTTGGAGTACCGCCAGGGATCAAGCCCGTAGTTTCCGCTGATCTCCTCGGAAGCACCTCATGCCCCTGTTGGGGTGGGTGAGGAGCTTATCTGGGGACCGACAGAAGGATCGCGAGGCCATGCACCCTCGGAGAGCAACGAAATTGTGATAGGAGGCCTATCCACTGGCCCACCCTATCGAGACGTGGCGGCCAGGGCACTACAACCCCGGGAGGATGACCCAGGGATCAGCGGCCAATCGGCATGTTCGCCGTATTCCCCGCCGGCCAGCCCACCGCCCCGACCACCTTCCTCGGCGCCATTGCCAATTCCCAGACATTCCTCAGTGGATGAGCAGGGGAGGAAAGTTCCGGACCCCGAGCTGGAGCCGTGGAGCTTCTGGACCGTTCTTGCAGCGGGCCACTTCCCTGACATGTTTTGGCCGGTCCTAGAATCGGGTTTTGATGTGCTAGAGTAACTCACCCCGGGAGAGTTTTAATGCTTCCACTAGATTCTTCGGGTGACTAACTCCTGCCTCCATCATCAGCTAGCGCCTTATTCCGGGAGCCAAGCGCATCTTGAGGAGATTGGGGAGAAGTGCCACCGGGTTGACCTCGCAGCACTCCCTACGGTCCGGCACCCGGAGTCGCTGGGCCTCCTCGAGGCCCTTCAGAAACAATGCGTCCAGAGTTTTCAAGTACTCCGCATAGTTATTGAGGATTTCACCCCCCACGTGCACGTCCGAGGGTGGGGGAAGTACGCTGCTCTCCTCTTCTGGCCGATCCGTCGGCAGCCCGATCCACTGGGCGGCCCTGATGGAACGTCGCCATGGGCAGTAGCAGTCAACATGGATGAACCTTCAGATGCGGGAAACATTGTGGAGCCCCTCGACGGGAACTCACCCCCTGAGGACAGGCCGCTACTGGACCCATCTGGTAGGATTACTCGCCAACAGAGGAGCCTCCTAGGCCTTCCTGTACCCACTAAGGCACTGGCGTTGAGCCAAAACATCGACAAGGGTAAAGATCCCGTCGGGTCTGTCAAACTCGCCGACCCATCTGCCTAAGTGCAGAAGGCATAGGAAGATCCCAAGAAGGCCACGCTGCGCCAACAGCTAGCCGAGAAAAAGAGGCTGGTTGATGAGCTCCTGGTCGAACGCATTGCAGAGCAGCGGCCTGTCTACGACAACCCTAGACCAGGACAGCAGTGGCAGGATCATCTACCCGTTGCTGAGATCCCCCCGGGCAGCCGTGACCATGTCGTGTTCGCCAACAGGGGAGACGCTGGATCCCATGGCAAGAGGGCGCGATATGTTTCGCCGAACCCTCCCGAGCAGCGATGCAACCTGGGAGACCCTTCTCGGTTTCCTCCCGCCACTCCGAGAGTCGCTCCGCCAGCTGCCCCTCGAGCCGCTGAGCGCGACTATCGTATCGAGGAGCCTGGCAATGCGCTTATGGTTAGAGATCCCCATCAGGACACGAATCCGCATCCGGATGATCTGATGGATGTACTCATCGCTCGCTTGGAGTCCCTGGAAACTCGGAAGGTGGCGATCCCACCGGATGCCAAGCCGTACCCCGCATGGGTGAATGACATGCCGGCCCCGCCCGGATTTGGGAACCCCACTTTTTCCCCCTTTAACGGGACTAGAGACCAGCCATAACACTTGTACCACTTCAACTCGAGTTGCAGGCCTATGTTGTGGACTCCGGCGCAGTAGGAGGAAGCCAATCTCTGGTGCTTCGTTCAGACACTGGAAGGACCAACATTCGTTTGGTACAGCCAGCTCCCTATTAAATCAGCGACTCACTGGGAGGACCTTCGCCGACAGTTCCTCTACCAGTTCAGTTCCACAACCCGGAAGACGAACATTGCAGACCTCTTCAGGTGCAAGCAAAGGCCCGACAAGAGAGTCATGGACTTCGTCGCTTGGTGGAAGGGGTTCACGTACTCCCTTGACATGCCACTGAATCAGGAGCAATTACTTTCGATGTGTGTGTTGAATGTCAAGGCGGATTTGGTTCCTTCCCTGATCACGCAGAATTACCCTGGAGGGTTCCGGGACTTCTCAGACAAGGCTCAGTGCCTCGAAGAAGCCCTGCAACAGGACAGTCAGGCACGCCCGCTGCCTCCTGTGATCTCTGCAAGGAGAGCTGACAGAGCCGAGCTTGCTGCTATGGCATAGATAGAGGGTCCCAGATAGGTGGAGTTGCTGCCGGGGAGCCCAGCTCAGCAGGGTCATAGGGGTCCACCCCCACAGCCTCCGACCAGCAGCGACCGCCACAAAATCGGTAGGCACCTCCACGTAACGCACCACCACCACCTAGGCGAGGTAATCTGGCTCCGCCTCCTCGGCCTGCTCCTCCGGTCCCTGGCCATGGTCATCCCCCAAGAGTCCCCTTTCCAGGAAGAAGGAATCGGTCTTACTCATTTGGCGAGGCCCAGGTCCCCAGTTATTTCCTTAGCACCTTGGAGAAGAGGATCGTGCGGCTGCCTGAGTGCCAGAAGCCAGAAGAGGTGTGTCTCACGGATCACCCTAACTACTGCCCTTATCACCAGTTCTTGGGACACACCATCCAGCAATGCTATTTGTTCAAGGACTGGCTCCAATACCAGATTGACGACAATATCATCAGGTTGGGCGCAACCCTGGCACAGGTGGCAGGTGTCTTTGTGGGATCAGATGGAAGTAGTGACGATGGGGACGGGTGGGAACAGGTTTCCGACCGTGGGTCCCAGAAGTATAACGACTGGATGGCCCGCAGGACGGTCTCTCGTGCCCATGGCATCATCCGTTCCCACCTGGACCAGCCAGAGCCCTCGGAATCTCCGAGCGCCGCTTCGGCATCTTCGTCCCAGCCTACTTCTTCCCAGAAGAGCAGGCGGCGGTTCAAGAAGAAAGAACGTGCCCTGGCATTGCCTTCGTCTTCTCGCACGCTTGGCGATTTCATACCCCCGAAAATGGGGATCCCTTTGAGACCCCATCCGGTAATCGATGACTCCTCGACTGAGAGCCCGGGGTACGCTTCGGATAACACCGTAGAGTTGGTAAATCCATTTGTGGCTCCCGACGATGAGGGGCTCCAGGTGAATTTTTCCGAGAGCCCAGGGTACGCTTCAGTTAACACCGAAGATTTGTTAAATCCCTTTGTGGCTCCCGACGATGAGGAGCGCCGGGTGAACCTCCCTGAGAGCTCGGGGTATGCTTCCGTTAACACCGTAGAGTTGGTAAATCCTTTTGTGGCTCCCGATGATGAGGAGCGCTGGGTGAACCTCCCCGAGAGCCCGGGGTACGCTTCGGTTAACACCGTAGAGTTGGTAAATCCCTTTGTGGCTCCCGACGATGAGGAGGGCCGGGTGAAGCTCCCCGAGAGCCCGGGGTATGCTTCGGTTAACACTGTAGAGTTGGTAAATCCCTTTGTGGCTCCCGACGATGAGGAGAACCGGGTGAACCTCCCCGAGAGCCCGGGTTACGCTTCGGTTAACACCGTAGAGTTGGTAAATCCCTTTGTGGATCCTGACTACGAGGGGCGTTGGGTGAATCTCCCCGAGAGCCTGGGGAACGCTTTGGTTAACACCGTAGAGTTGGTAAATCCCTTCTTGGCTCCCAACGGTGAGGATTGCCGGGTGAATCTCCCCGAGAGCCCGGGGTACGCTTCGGTTAACACCGTAGAGTTGGTAAATCCCTTCTTGGCTCCCAAGGGTGACGAGTGCCAGGTGAATCTCCACGAGAGCCCGGGGTATGCTTCGGTTAACACCGTAGAGTTGGTAAATCCCTTTGTGGCTCCAGACGGTGAGGAGCGTTAGGTGAACCTCCCTAATGTCCACAGTCGTCGCCAACGTCGACGGAGCCGTGGCTACGTGAATCGCCGGGGCATGGTAGTTATCACCTCCAGTCAGGCCGTGCACGCTACCGAGACCTGGCAGTAGCCCCGATACAGAGATCAGCACTCACGGCTCCCTCATCCGGTGGAAACAGGTTCCCTTCCACCACCTTTTGTGTTGTTGGATCGGGCGGAATCGCCTTGCCCGCGTCGCAAAAATCCCAGCCCTGCCACTAGCCGACTACGGCCTTCCGGTCCTAGCATGGAAGCCACCTCCCGGGCTTCAGCTGGTGAACAGCGGGACGTGCCTAGTACCAGTCAGTCATCGGTTTTGCCAGTAGGTCCCGTCATGCCCCCAATCGCAGAGCGACCTCCTGTAAACAGAAGCTCGCGTTTGGGGCGAATGTATGATGTCCTGAAGCATCTGGCCAGAATTCTGGCGAGGCTTTCCATTCTTGAGGCCCTCCGCCTATCGTCTGAAATGCATGAGGCGCTCGCCGTGGCTCTAAGGAGCCCACTCTAGTTTGAAACGGAGGTAGCGACCACAGAAGCCTTCCACACCGAGGTGGTTGAGAACGTCGAATTTAAGGCGGCTATCTCGTTCTCTGGTGAAGTTGAAGACCCTCCCATACATGTGCACATCCGCCCGCTGTACATCACCAGCCAGTTCAATGGCGTGGAGGTCTGTCGCTATCTTCTCGACATGGGTTCTGGGATTAACTTGATCCCAAATCAGACACTGCAAAAACGGGGGTTGTCCGAGGATGATTTAACTCCATCCGACCTCAGAATCCCAGGGTATGACAGGACCGAGCAAACTCCACTCGGCAAGATTCGTCTGAAGACCCAGCTCGGCGGCTTAATTTCCAATACTGAATTCATGGTTTTCTCTCAGGACACTGCCTATAATGCGTTGATGGGCGGGCCATGGGTCCATCTTCACGCAGCGGTTCCCTCATCATACCATCAGTGTCTCAAATACTCCCTTAAGGGTCGAGTGGGTGTGCTCCAAGGAGATGCGTCCTCGTTTGACTCTTGTGAAGCTCGTTACCTGGATGCTGACTATTACAAGAGCAAGGACAAGCAGATCCCGGTAGGTGAGGTTGAGCCCGCCACTGTAGCGAGTGATCCCTGGACAGGTTTGGATGACGCATATGTCTTCCCAATCCATCGGTTGGAGGCCACGACTCCCGATATGGGAGAGTGATTTGTTGTCTCGGGTACTAGAGGAATGCATATTTCTGGGTCTAAGCGACGGCGGGAAATCACCTCGTACTTTACCCCAACCAGGCCCAGGTGATCCCCGAGCCTCCTACCCCCGTACGATATCGGGACGTTGGGCTTATAGAAACGCAGTACATCATACGTGCCTGTTTCGCCGAGCCGAGATCGACCGGCTCAAGCCAACACGACACCACTTCTTTGATGTAGTAAAGCGTGGCCCCTTGGGCCGCAGGCCGGATGGGATTGGAACAACCACCTTTGTCGCTACGGTCTCCGCGGTGCATGTGTCTCCCGTCATGACGACCTCTGCCGCCCAAGCCGGCGCTAGCTCCGCATCCGGGTCGAGCAGCCCCGAAACGGATCCCCCCGTGGACGATCCTTCCCCAAGCGGAGAAGAAGATGTGGAAGATTCTCCTCCTACCTTTGAGGAGGGCATCTCCACCACGGTCGACGAGCTCGTACTGGTGAACCTCGGTAGTGAGGCGGACCCAAGACCCACATTGGTCAGCGCCGCTATGCCTCCTGAAGAATGGCAGTGGTACATAGACATCCTCAGACAGCACCGTGATGTGATTGAAAGGAGTAATGACGAGATTCCAGGATTAGATCCCCAGGTAGCCGTCCACCGCCTTGGCCTCCGGGAAAACCATCGCGGGTTCAAGCAGCCTCCCAGGAAAATGAACCCCTTTCACGGTGCCATGGTTGAGGCCGAAGTTGATAAGCTCATTAAGGCCAACTTCGTTAGGGAAGTCCAGTACCCCAGGTGGCTAGCCAACATTGTGCCCATCAGGAAGAAGAACGGGCAGATCATGGTCTGCATAGACTTCCGCGATCTTAATCGCCACTATCTGAAGGATGACTTTCCCCTTCTCGTGACAGAGATGTTGATCGACGCAACGGCCGGGTTCCAAGCCCTCTCCTTCATGGATGGGTACTTCAGGTATGACCAGATCCGGATGGACCCCGAGGATGAATAGTTCACTGCCTTTAGGGCCCCCCAGGGCACTTTCTCCTATCGGGATATGCCCTTCGGCCTGAAGAACTCGGGTGCCACCTATCAACGGGCTATGCACCGCATATTCAAGACGATCCTCGGGACACTGGTGGAGGGCTATGTAGCTGACCTGGTGGTTAAATCTCTTCAGTTCCAGGACCATCTCAAAGACCTTGAGAAAGTGTTCGGTTTGCTCTGTTCTTGTCACTTGAAGATGAACACGTTGAAGTGTGCCTTCGTGGACACCCCCAGAAAGTTTCTTGGCTTCAACTTCATGTATCGAGGTATCGAGATCGACCCCGAGAAGATCAAGTCCATCAGTCAGATGCCTCCCCCGAGTAATATTCGAGAGCTTCGAGGCCTCCAAGGCCACATAGCCTATATACGACGATTCATTTCAAATCAGGCCGGCAAATGTAAGCCCTTTTCTCGGCTCATGAAGAAAGGCGCCGCCTATGGGTGGGATGAACAGTGCTAGACCACTTTTGAGGAAATCAAGAAGTATCTGCTTCAACCTCTGGTCCTGATGCCACCCATTCCCGGAAAGCTGCTGGTCCTTTACGTGACTGCCCTGGAGCGATCCCTCGGTGCCCTTCTCGCCCAGAAGAACAACGAGGGAATGGAGAATAGCCTCTACTACCTCAGCCACATGCTCCTCGACACGGAAGTTAGATAATCTACCATCGAGAAGAGCTGCCTGGCGCTTGTATTCGATGTACAGAAATTGTGGCACTACTTGCAGCACCACGAGGTATAGCTGGTCTCTCGGGTAGACCCGTTGAAATACATCCTGAGTCGGCCTATATTGACCGGACGATTGGCATGCTAGGAGGTGATCCTCCAGCCGTTCGACATTAGGTTCGTACCTCAGAAGGTCGTCAAAGGACAGGAGTTGGCAGACTTCTTAGCTGCTCATCCAACCTCTGCGGACCAGCCGCTGGATTTGGGCTTTCTTGATGAGGAAATCCTCTCAGTCGATCACGCCACCCCATGCTGGCAGATGCACTTTGATGGTGCCTCCCGAAACCCTATCGGTAGAAGGCTCAACGATCCTAGGCTTAACAGAGTGGGCCTGGGTATCGTCTTCATCACCCCGGAGCAAGCCGTTCTGCCATATTCTTTCTTATTGTCAGAGGGCTGCACCAACAATGTGGCAGAATATCATGCCCTCATCACCGGCCTCAAGTTGGCTCTAGAGGATGACGTACCCCACCTGTATGTATAAGGGGACTCTGAGCTAGTCATCAAGTAGGTTAACGGTGACTACGCTGTCAAGAAGCCAGAACTCGTGCCGTTGCTGGAGTGTACCCTCCATCTAATGGCTAAGTTCCCATCACGTCCAGATATCGTTCACGTTCCCCGGTCGTAGAACAGTCGAGCAGATGATTTTGTATAACGACCCACACTTTACATACATTGTTAATACTTCAAAATTGAATCACACTTATTACAACATATGACAAAACCACAAAGGACCGTATAGGTATAGTGTCTTTAGAAACTGGGAAACATAAACAACTGGTTCATAAATCTTCTACAGTGTCTCCCATTTATTTCATCATATCTAGGGTCCCTTTTAGCATATTCTACTTAATATCCATCTTCCTGGCCTGGGGAAAAGAAAACATAAAAGGGTGAGCTCAAATGCTCAGCAAGGGCAAATAAAGGAAATAAAAATCATATCATATCTTTTTGAAAATTAAAACCTGCAAAAGAGATCATAATATCTTAACATGGAATAAATCATAGAAGTGAAAATGAGATCCCCATAATCATAACATAAAACTTGAATCTTTGTGGCATGCACGCATAATCATGGAAAATCATTTCTTGTTAGTCATGACTCATTGCCAAGACTATCTTAGTGGACAAAGTCCCTTTCTGAACCGAGTTCACTCCTCGTTTCAGTCCTGTATCACTGAACCGAAATAACCTTCTGTTCCAGCCATGTCTATCTCATGAGATATAAAATCTTTACCCAATGCATTGGAGGGAGATATAGGTCCCACCCATCTTATAATGAATCCTTTCTTATGTGTGCCACATAATCATAAAACATACATCATCGCATAACACATGTAACAAAAATGGGATTCTTGAAACATCATGACATCATAAATCAATTCATATAAGATAATGGAATTCATAAAAATAATTCCATCACAACATGATCAAATCAATGTAATAATAGGGATAAAAACAGAACCCTTTATTATCTTAGATGGAAAATAATTTTGATAAAACACTTGAATTGAATTCTTGAGGAAAATATCCTTTCTTCTTCAAAAACATTTTTCCTTTCATAACATGTCATACAACTTTAAAATAAAAGAAGTTGATTAAAAATAAACTTGAAAACTTGTAAAGGAAGCTTCTTTGAAGTAATGTTTTAAAAATCCATTCATGCCTTATAAGTTAAAAAAACATTCTTCGTACTTTTGTCGGAAAAGTCAAAAAGTACCTCGTATGGAAAAACGACAAAAGATTCCTTTCATATTCTTTACTAAAAACTCACCTAAGGGTAAAATTGGATTTAAACTATTTCAAGTGGATGGAAACAATATTACATATTGAGGGAACATGGATGTGGATGATAAAATACACCCCAGTAAATACTTACGAATAAACAATCTCGGATAAAAATGAGATTGTGATATTTCCCTTACCTTAGGTCCGATTTGCTTTGTTCGTGTCCGAAGCTCCTGTATAATGGTTTAAATAATGTTATTGACTTATTCCAGAATCATACATATTGATATGAGATCATATATGGTCATATTATTAGCTTCTTGTTCGTAATATTTCATTGTTACTTGTTACTCGGGTCTTTATAACTTTTTGTTCTTATGCGTGTTTTGTCGAATAAATTATTATTCTTATCTTTAGGTTATAGATAATTCATTTCCAGAATGGTATTAGTGTATTATATACCATATTCATTCATTCAATTCATTTATATAATCATTATGAAATGAAGATCATGTAGAACGAGTCGCATCACATCGTGGAGACGGTATTCCGTACGTACGCACGAGTGATGATATCGTTCCTATGATCATGGAATTGTATTGGAGTATATATATATATTATTTCAGTATCAATATTACTTAATAATAATCATATATAGTTACTGATTACACCATTATACCCATCCTTGTAAGGTGATGGTGGAAAATAGATTACACCACGGCGTGGAGACGGTATTCCGTACGTACGCACGCGCGGTGATTTCATTTTTCCGTAGGATGGATAGAAGGTGAATTAGGGTTGTTTCATATTTATAATAACATATAAGTATGTAAGTAATACTGATGTTATTACTTTATCATGAAACAACTAAAGAAGAAGAAGTTGAAGAAGAAAGAAATTGAAAAGATCGGTAATGGATATTACATCTTCTTTGGAACGCCTTTTTGAATCCTCCACTTAAGAAACTAAGATTGGTCTTTGGAGAAGACCAGGACCACTAGGATTATTCTAGGGAAGTGGAGAAGGGAAAATGGCAGGGGTTGGCCGAGCTTGAGTGCTCAAATTGGTGTGAGGAGGAGGGGGAGGAGGTGCCCTTTTATAAGGGAGGAGAGAGGCACCTTAGGAATATCTCAAAATATTATTTTATATTAAAGTCAAAATCGGTTTATAATGGTTCCAAAGGGTCTTATTTCGAAGCTAAAGTGGGGATGGGTCGAAATCCTATCAACCAATAGGATTTAGACAAGTTTAGCGTATTATTTTAACCTTATCAATTAGATTTAACTCTAAGTTAATTAATTTAACTTTTACCGTGTCTTTTTGTTTTCTTTCACTATATGGTTAATACACTTACTATAACATGCCAAACGAACCCCAAATTGTTTATTATTAATATATATATCCTTATCTAAGTCCTTTGGCCGAACCTTAGATTTTTAGGAATAAAATAACAATTAATAATATAATATTTGGTTTAAAAACTATTTTGTGTCAATTTTGACACTATTTGATATATGATTTTTGTGAATGTCATAACAGAATTATATGTTAGAACCAAGTTGATTAAATCAATAATAATATATCATAGTAACCTAGAAAATTAGTGGAATTCATAAAAAGTCTCAAATTACATTTATTTTTGTATTTATATTATCAATTTTGTCAATATTTCATTAATAAGATAATTACTGCATCATCTTTGTGTCATAAATAAATTAAATTATTTGATGTCTAAAAATTACAAATAAAATACCATCATGTAGGAAATCGTTTTATCTTTCTAATGAATATTTACAATCGAATTTATCTTATGTATTACCCTATATTAAAAATGATTTACTTATTAAACATTGATTTTAACTATTTTAACCCTTCTTTAAATAAATTAATAATAAATGTCCTAATCTAATCCAAGTGGGCCTAAATGGTCATATTTTATTCCTAAGTTTGTTTTTGGTCGAATTACACTTGTCCAATAGAATTAGGACATGTGTTAGGGAAATATTAGTATCATATTTACCCTTAGTTACCCTATTTACTATTAACCGCGGTAAAAATAGTAAAAAGTTACTATTCACCAAAAAATTATTTTCATCTCATTGAACCACATTTTAGTCCTTGATATTAACCGTGTCTCTCGGATTTTTGAAATTCCATTCACAGAAGCGGTAAAATTAAGTTTTATGCAAAATTCAGTTTTTAACCTACCACTTAGTGGTTTCACTATTCATCAAAAATTGAAAGTTTTCAGAAAAATACCAAAATTTCACCCTAGGCTAATTTCGATATTCTGAGTCCAAAAATGAAGTCTATTTTGAAAAATAAAATTTATAAAATTTCAAAAAGTGGTTATTACTATTCATAACGGCTAGTTTTAATAGCATATTGTTGTTTAGTGAAACTCGGTATTGCGTACGACGCAAGCTATCGAGGAAGGTCGCGATTGCGTGTAAAGCAAGCCAAGAAAGTGTTGTGTAGAAAAAGATTCCTTTGATGATTTATATAACATAAAAGTCTCGGGTGTTACATTCTACCCCCCTTAAAAAGAATTTCGCCCTCGAAATTCGTCACTTTGCAACAAACAAATGAGGATACTTCTCCCTCATCATATCCTCAAGCTCCCATGTAGCTTCTTCAAGTTGGTGGTTTCTCCATAAAACTTTCACCAAGCGAGTGGTCTTGTTTCGTAGGACTTTTTCGCTACGATCCAGAATCTCTATCGGCTGTTCTTCATAAGAAAGATCTTGCTCCAGCGGTACAACTTCTGAGCTGAGTACATGTGAAGGATCTGGTATGTACTTTCTTAGGAGAGATACATGGAACACATCGTGAACTTGAGAGAGATTCGGTGGAAGCGCCAATCGGTAAGCTACCTTCCCAACACGATCCAGTATTTCAAAAGGACCGATATATCTAGGGCTCAACTTCCCCTTCGTTCCAAATCTCATAACCCTCTTCCAGGGAGATATTCGTAAGAACACTTTATCACCCACTTCAAACTCTAGGTCTTTTCTTCGGTTGTCGGCATAACTTTTCTGTCGACTCTGAGCTGCTCTTATGTGTTGTTGAATAGATCTGACCTTTTCTGCCATTTCATCAACGAGATCAGGTCCTAATAGCTTTCTTTCCCCAACTTCATCCCAGCAAGTTGGAGTCCTGCATTTCTTTCCATAGAGAGCTTCATAAGGAGCCATCTGAATACTGGAGTGAAAGCTATTATTATAAGAAAATTCCACCAAAGGTAGGTGTTGATCCCAACCTCCTTTGAAATCCATAGAGCAAGCTCTCAACATATCTTCTAGGGTTTGAATTGTTCTCTCAGACTGACCGTCTGTCTGGGGATGATAAGCAGTGCTGAAACTCAACTCTGTATCCAGAGTATGCTGAAGACTTCGCCAGAACTTCGAGGTAAATCTCGGATCTTGATCAGATATAATAGAAAGTGGTACTCCATGCAATCTTACCACTTCCTTTACATATATACTGGCAAGCTGATCTAGAGAGAAATCCTCTCTAATAGCAATGAAGTGTGCAGACTTTGTAAGACGATCAACTATGACCCAGATAGCATTATTGCCTTTGGATGTTTTAGGAAGTCCTGTGACAAAGTCCATAGTGATGTTTTCCCATTTCCATTCGGGTATGGGTAATGGTTGTAACATCCCCTTAGACTTCTGTCTCTCAGCTTTAACTTGTTGACAAACCAAGCATCGAGAGACATATTCAGCAACATCTCTTTTCATGCCATCCCACCAGAAGTACTCTTTCAGGTCCCTATACATCTTCGTGCTTCCAGGATGAATAGAGAATGAAGAACTATGAGCCTCATCTAGCAGCTCTTTCTTTAATTCGGGGATGGGAGGAACACAAACCCGATTCCTGAACTTTATTATCCCATCACAATCAAGGTTGAATTCAGGAACATTTCTCACCTTCTTTTGTAACTCGACATCTTCTTTCTGTGCCTCTTTAATCTTCACATGTATAGATGGTTGAACATTCATTTGAGAAAGATAATATTTTTCCCCTTCCATTATAATTCCAAGATCCATCCTTTGTAAATCCATAAATATTGGATCTTTTGTGATCCTCATCATGGATAAACTAGCATGGTCTTGTCGACTTAATGCATCTTCCACCTTGTTTGCTTTCCCAGGGTGGTAATGGATTGAGCAGTCATAATCCTTAATCCGCTCCAACCATCTTCTTTGGCGCATATTCAGCTCCTTTTGTGTGAAAATATACTTTAAACTTTTATGATCAGTATAAATATCACACCTTTCACCATAAAGGTAATGCCTCCAAATCTTTAATGCAAAGATTACCGCAGCCAACTCCAAATCATGTGTTGGGTAATTTTGCTCATGGATTTTCAACTGTCATGAGGCATAAGCTATCACCATATCATTTTGCATAAGAACACACCCCAATCCCTTCTTGGATGCATCACTGTAGATCACAAACCGTTCTCCACTACAAGGCAGTGTGAGCACAGGTGCACTGGATAACCTTCTTTTCAACTCCTTGAAATTCTCTTCACATTCCTCTGTCCAGACAAACTTAACTCCTTTCCGAGTCAACTTGGTGAGTGGATTAGATAATCGTGAAAAATCTTTTACAAAACGTCGATAATAACCAGCCAAACCAAGAAAACTTCGGATCTCAGTTACTGTTGTTGGTCTTGACCATCTTTCGATAACCTCTGTTTTTGCTGGATCCACAGATATCCCCTCTTTTGAGATTATATGACCCAAAAATGCAACTTTTTGAAGCCAAAATTCACACTTGGTAAATTTGGCATAAAGATTCTCTTTTCTCAGGGTCTTCAATATAATTCTCAAGTGATCTTCATGCTCTTCCTTGCTCTTTGAATATACAAGAATATCGTCTATAAAGACTACCACAAATTGATCAAGATAGTCTCTAAAGACTCTATTCATTAGATCCATGAAGATAGCAGGGGCATTAGTAAGACCAAATGGCATCACTATAAATTCATAGTGTCCATACCTTGTACGGAAATCCGTCTTTGGTATATCCTCCCTTTTGACCCTTAATTTATGATACCCTGAACGAAGATCAATCTTGGAAAAGTATTGAGCTCCGCGTAGTTGGTCAAATAAGTCATCAATGCGTGGGAGAGGATATTTGTTCTTGATAGTGATCTTGTTAAGTTCTCGATAATCAATGCAGAGTCTCATTGATCCATCTTTCTTCTTAACAAAAAGAACAGGTGCTCCCCAAGGTGACGCACTAGGGCGTATGAATCCCTTATCAAGATTCTCTTGGAGTTGCTTCTTCAATTCCTGCAACTCAATTGGGGCCATTCTATAAGGTGTCTTTGAAATAGGCAAAGCACCCGGTACGAGTTCTATTGAAAACTCAACTTCAAGATTTGGTGGAAGACCCGGCAATTCCTCTGGAAAGACATCATCAAACTCCCGTACAATGGGCATATTCTTAATTGTGAGTTTCTCACCAACCATTTGAGATAAATAACCTTCATTTAGTGGAATCAATACCCATAAGATGGAAGAAATTTCCACTGGAAGGTTATGTTCATCCTTGCATTGATAGACGATCGTAGATTGATCTGGAATATGAAATGTGACTTCACTTCTTTGGCAATCGATATGAGCTCCATGTAGAGAAATCCAATCCATGCCAAGAATCACATCAAATTCCACTAAAGGAAGGATCACAAGATTTGCAGGAAGCACTTTCCCACAAACTTCGATCGGAGAAGAATTATAAACTTCTGATGCGATTGATGTGCCATTAGGTGTTGTCACAGCTAACTCAACATCTAATTGTTGAGGTAATACGGTGATACCCTTAGAAAATTTTTCAGAAATAAAAGAGTGGGTGGATCCAGAATCAAATAAAACATTTGCTACTTTAGAGTGGATGGTAAGTGTACCTTTCACCACATCGTTATCGTACTCCACATCGCTGATAGAAATTGCATGTGACTTTCCTTTTTCTTTAGCCTTAAGAGTTTGTTGACGTCGACCATCATCATCAACCCTTGGATTTGGGCATTGATTGGCATAATGCCCCATCTCCTTGCACTTGAAACATTGAAGTGTAGCAGGTTCATTCTGTGTATCCCTTCCTTTGTTTGCATCATTAGACATCTTCTTCCCATTATCACGACATTCAAATGCCAGATGACCTTCCTTTCCACATTTAAAACATTTACTTGTCCCTTTAAGACAACTCCCTCCATGTTTCTTTCCACACTTTGAGCATAAGGGAAAGTTCATCTTCTTTTCCGTGTGCTCTTTAGATTTTTCTTTGAATTCCATCTTCCTCTTCTTATCAAACCCATGTGACTGATGGGTTACTCCAATCTCCATCTCGACTTTGAGAGCACATCGAACGATTTCCTCGTAGCTATTGAAGTCCCTTATGGCTAACACCCTTCGAAGACTTGGTTTTAAGCCACTAAAGAATCGATCGATCTTACTCTCAGGTTGGATAATAATACCAGAAGCGTACCTTGCAAGTCTGGTAAAATTTGCTTCATAGGTACCAACAGATTCATCATCCCTTTGCTTTAGTTCAAGGAACTCTTTCTCCATCTTTGTTCGGAGAATACGAGGGAAGTACTTATTGAAAAATAAGTTCTTGAACTCGTCCCATTCCATAGACTCAATTTCATCCCTTTGCCTTGTATTCTTAACAAGATTCCACCATTGATCAACATCTCCTTCCAAACGATACACTGCTAGGATGACTTTATCATGCTCAGAACATTGAAGAACTGAAAATATCTTTTCAGTAGTACTAATCCATTGTTCAGCAACTAATGGATCAGTAGACCCGCTGAAAGATGGTGGACGCTGCCTCATGAAGGATTCAACAGAATGTTGCTCCCTCCTTTGTTCGTTTGGAAATCCTGCATGATTCATAGCTTGAGAAAGTTGTGTGAGCATGGCTACAATATTTTGCATTCCAGCTCCCATATCGTTTGGTTGCTCAGGGGGACAATCATTGCATTGCCCATCGCATTCCGCATTAACACGGTTCCTTCGGGTTCCATCCATTGACTAAAACCAAGAAGAATAGTGTGAGCAACACTAATTATAATAGGAAACCACATAATTCAAGAATAAAATTTTCATGCTTATGGTCTTATCCTAGGTTATTCATGGCCATTTCTAAGATTGTGTTCTATGCTTAGACTTATCCTTAGGGTTCTTACTAAGGCTTTCACATCCTAGTTTCCAAAGGTTGACTATACCCTCCCTCTGATACCAACTATAACGACCCACACTTTACATACATTGTTAATACTTCAAAATTGAATCACACTTATTACAACATATGACAAAACCACAAAGGACCGTATAGGTATAGTGTCTTTAGAAACTGGGAAACATAAACAACTGGTTCATAAATCTTCTACAGTGTCTCCCATTTATTTCATCATATCTAGGGTCCCTTTTAGCATATTCTACTTAATATCCATCTTCCTGGCCTGGGGAAAAGAAAACATAAAAGGGTGAGCTCAAATGCTCAGCAAGGGCAAATAAAGGAAATAAAAATCATATCACATCTTTTTGTAAATTAAAACCTGCAAAAGAGATCATAATATCTTAACATGGAATAAATAATAGAAGTGAAAATGAGATCCCCATAATCATAACATAAAACTTTAATCTTTGTGGCATGCACGCATAATCATGGAAAATCATTTCTTGTTAGTCATGACTCATTGCCAAGACTATCTTAGTGGACAAAGTCCCTTTCTGAACCGAGTTCACTCCTCGTTTCAGTCCTGTATCACTGAACCGAAATAACCTTCCGTTCCAGCCATGTCTATCTCATGAGATATAAAATCTTTACCCAATGCATTGGAGGGAGATATAGGTCCCACCCATCTTATAATGAATCCTTTCTTATGTGTGCCACATAATCATAAAACATACATCATCGCATAACACATGTAACAAAAATGGGATTCTTGAAACATCATGACATCATAAATCAATTCATATAAGATAATGGAATTCATAAAAATAATTCCATCACAACATGATCAAATCAATGTAATAATAGGGATAAAAACAGAACCCTTTATTATCTTAGATGGAAAATAATTTTGATAAAACACTTGAATTGAATTCTTGAGGAAAATATCCTTTCTTCTTCAAAAACATTTTTCCTTTCATAACATGTCATACAACTTTAAAATAAAAGAAGTTGATTAAAAATAAACGTGAAAACTTGTAAAGGAAGCTTCATTGAAGTAATGTTTTAAAAATACATTCATGCCGTATAAGTTAAAAAAACATTCTTCGTACTTTTGTCAGAAAAGTCAAAAAGTACCTCGTACGGAAAAACGACAAAAGATTCCTTTCATATTCTTTACTAAAAACTCATCTAAGGGTAAAATTGGATTTAATCTATTTCAAGTGGATGGAAACAATATTACATATTGAGGGAACATGGATGTGGATGATAAAATACACCCCAGTAAATACTTACGAATAAACAATCTCGGATAAAAATGAGATTGTGATATTTCCCTTACCTTAGGTCCGATTTTCTTTGTTCGTGTCCGAAGCTCCTGTATAATGGTTTAAATAATGTTATTGACTTATTCCAGAATCATACATATTGATATGAGATCATATATGGTCATATTATTAGCTTCTTGTTAGTAATATTTCATTGTTACTTGTTACTCGGGTCTTTATAACTTTTTGTTCTTATGCGTGTTTTGTCGAATAAATTCTTATTCTTATCTTTAGGTTATAGATAATTCATTTCCAGACTGTTATTAGTGTAGTATATACCATATTCATTCATTCAATTCATTTATATAATCATTATGAAATGAAGATCATGTAGAACGAGTCGCATCACATCGTGGAGACGGTATTCCGTACGTACGCACGAGTGATGATATCGTTCCTATGATCATGGAATTGTATTGGAGTATATATATATATTATTTAAGTATCAATATTACTTAATAATAATCATATATAGTTACTGATTACACCATTATACCCATCCTTGTAAGGTGATGGTGGAAAATAGATTACACCACGGCGTGGAGACGGTATTCTGTACGTACGCACGCGCGGTGATTTCATTTTTCCGTAGGATGGATAGAAGGTGAATTAGGGTTGTTTATTATTTATAATAACATATCAGTATGTAATTAATACTGATGTTATTACTTTATCATGAAACAACCAAAGAAGAAGAAGTTGAAGAAAAAAGAAATTGAAAATATCGGTAATGGATATTACCTCTTCTTTGGAACGCCTTTTTGAATCCTCCACTTAAGGAACTAAGATTGGTCTTTGGAGAAGACCAGGACCTCTAGGATTATTCTAGGGAAGTGGAGAAGGGAAAATGTCAGGGGTTGGCCGAGAATGAGTGCTCAAATTGGTGTGAGGAGGAGGGGGAGGAGGTGCCCTTTTATAAGGGAGGAGAGGGGCACCTTAGGAATATCTCAAAATATTATTTTATATTAAAGTCAAAATCGGTTTATAATGGTTCCAAAGGGTCTTATTTAGAAGATAAAGTGGGGATGGGTCGAAATCCTATCAACAAATAGGATTTAGACATGTTTAGGGTATTATTTTAACCTTATCAATTAGATTTAACTCTAAGTTAATTAATTTAACTTTTACCGTGTCTTTTTGTTTTCTTTCACTATATGGTTAATACACTTACTATAACATGCCAAACGAACCCCAAATTGTTTATTATTAATATATATATCCTTATCTAAGTCATTTGGCCGAACCTTATATTTTTAGGAATAAAATAACAATTAATAATATAATATTTGGTTTAAAAACTATTTTGTGTCAATTTTGACACTATTTGATATATAATTTTTGTGAAAGTCATAACAGACTTATATGTTCGAACCAAGTTGATTAAATCAATACTAATATATCATAGTAACCTAGAAAATTAGTGGAATTCATAAAAAGTCTCAAATTACATTTATTTTGGTATTTATATTATCAATTTTGTCAATATTTCATTAATAAGATAATTACTGCATCATCTTTGTGTCATAAATAAATTAAATTATTTGATGTCTAAAAATTACAAATAAATTACCATCATGTAGGAAATCGTTTTAGCTTTCTAATGAATATTTACAATCTAATTTATCTTATGTATAACCCTATATTAAAAATGATTTACTTATTAAACTTTGATTTTAACTATTTTAACCCTTCTTTAAATAAATTAATAATAAATGTCCTAATCTAATCCAAGTGGGCCTAAATGGTCATATTTTATATCTAAGTTTGTTTTTGGTCGAATTACACTTGTCCAATAGAATTAGGACATGTGTTAGGGTAATATTAATATCATATTTACCCTTATTTACCCTATTTACTATTAACCGCGGTAAAAATAGTAAAAAGTTACTATTCACCAAAAAATTATTTTCATCTCATTGAACCACATTTTAGTCCTTGATATTAACCGTGTCTCTCGGATTTTTAAAATTCCATTCACAGAAGCGGTAAAATTAAGTTTTATGCAAAATTCAGTTTTTAACCTACCACTTAGTGGTTTCACTATTCATCAAAAATTGAAAGTTTTCAGAAAAATACCAAAATTTCACCCTAGGCTAATTTCGATATTCTGAGTCCAAAAATGAAGTCTATTTTGAAAAATAAAATTTATAAAATTTCAAAAAGTGGTTATTACTATTCATAACGGCTAGTTTTAATAGCATATTGTTGTTTAGTGAAACTCGGTATTGCGTACGACGCAAGCTATCGAGGAAGGTCGCGATTGCGTGTAAAGCAAGCCAAGAAAGTGTTGTGTAGAAAAAGATTCCTTTGATGATTTATATAACATAAAAGTCGCGGGTGTTACATTTTGCCAGCCTGGCCGCATCACTCACGGAGCCCGAACAGGGTGACCTAATCATACACGTGGTGCACCGAAGAGTCATTGCTCATGTTATCCCGGAGGGCGGTTGTGGCCCACGAGTCAACCATCTCACCGCTGGTGCCCCCACGTCAGGACCCCTTGGGGTTCCAGGAGTGGTGATCGAGACAGTTCCAGACTGGAGGACACCTCTGGTTGAATATATCTTGCACGGTAATCTTCCAATGGGCCGAGCAGAGCGGGAACGAATCCGGCGCTGCGCACCACAATTCACCCTTCAATGCAGTCCCAGTCATGAGCAGCTCCTTTACAGGCGCGGGTTTGACGGTGTTCTCCTTCGTTGTCTTCAAGGAGTTGAGATCCCGTAGGTCATTCAGGAAGTGCATTCTGGCTCCTGTGGCGCCCACCTGGTCGGGTCGAAGTTGTCCCACCAGATTCAGAGACTGGGATACTCCTGGCCCTCCATGATCCACGACAGCATCGAGTACGCTTAGAGGTTTCATGTGTGCCATGTTCATGCTAATTTTTTGCATCGTCCACCGGAGCCTCTCCATACTACTAAGTATTCTTGGCCCCTTTCAGTCTGGGGGTTGGATGTCGTAGGGCCCTACCCGCCGGCGACGGCCTGCCAGTGCCGGTTCATCATAACCGCCACAGATTTCTTCTCAAAGTGGGTCGAGGAAGCCCCGCTTAGGGAATTCAAGGCTGGTTCTATCGCCGACTTCTTGAGTTCCAATATCATTCACCAGTTTGGAATACCTCACGATATCCTCAAGGATAAGAGAACCAACTTCCGAGTGGCCGAGCTGAAGAGATTGTACGCCAAGTACAACATTAGCTCTAACCAAACCTCCCGCTATCATGCGCAGGTGAATGGATAGATTGAGGAGTTTAACAAAACCCTCTCTAACATTCTGCAAAAAATGGTTGTTCTGAACAAGAAAAGTTGTCCGGACAAGCTCCCCAACGCCCTCTGTGCTTATAGGACGACGAATCGCAATTCCACCCAGGTGACCCCGTATTCCCTGGTATACGGAGCTGAGGCCATCCTTCCCATCGAGGTCAAACTTCCCTCATTGCGCACGGCGATCTATGATCAGCAAGCACCGGACAGAGTTGCCGAGATCCATCTAGCCGAATTGGAAGTGTTGGACGAAAATAGGCTTCGCGCTTTACATAACCTGGAAAGGCATCAGAGCAGGATGGCTCGAGCTTTCGATAATAAGGTTCGCCTCCGCTCCTTCCTGCAATGTGACCTGGTGTTGGCTCTCAGAGCACCAATGATTTATGGCAGGAAACCACACAAGTTGGAACCCAAGTGGGAGGGACCTTTTATTGTCCATAAGGTCTATCCCAATGGTGCGTATTCCCTGGTGACTATGGATGGTGAGAGCATCACTCCTCCCACCAAAACCAGGTTCCTCAAGAAGTACTTTTCTTAAATAGGTGTGGTCCTGCATGACCTTAAACTGTATGGTCCTACATGACCTTAAACTGTATGGCCTTGCATGACCGTAAACTGTATGGTCCTGCATGACCTTAATTTGTATGGTCCTACATGACCATAAACTGTATGGTCCAACATGACCTTAAACTGTACGGTCCAGCATGACCTTAAACTGCATTTTTTCCTCCATTTGGGCTTTACGGTCTAGCATGACCTTAAACTGTACGGTCCAACATAACCTTAAACTGCATTTTTCCCTACATTTGGTCTTTAAGGTCCAGCATGACCTTAAACTGCATTTTTCCCTACATTTGGGCTTTACGGTCCAGCATGACCTTAAACTCCATTTTTCCTACATTTGGGCTCTACGGTCCAGCATTACCTTAAACTGTACGGTCTAGCACGACCATAAACTACACTCTGCCCTCCATCTGGGCACCATGGTCTGAGCTCTAAGACCTAAAACTAAGATCCTCTCTTGGTACTGCCATGTTCACGGTCTGAGCTCTAATACCTAAAACTAAGATCAATATTTCGTCCAACATGACGTTAAACTGTATTTCAAGAACTACGTATGGATTGATTCTCATCCTAATGAGATACGTAGAACCGCCCGGACATCTCGTCTCGGGTCCAGCCCAAGAGTGTCCAAACTCCGCCCGTTCTTTTCACGGTCTGAGCTCTATGACCTAAAACTAAGACCTATATTTCGTCCAACATGGCGTTAAGCTGTATTGCCGGATCTAGGTCTAGCTTGATTCCCATTCTAATGGGATACGTAGGAACGCCCAGACCTTTCGTCTTTGGGTCCATCTTGAGGTCTTCTGTCACGTCTGTTTCACCTTTGGGACTTCGACCACAGGGTCGCGTGGCGTGGTGTGAGAGTATGTCCCCATTCACGTCGGGTTTGCGATAGCTGCACACCGCGCACCCTGCCCTCAGGTTTGAGCCCTCGTATGTCCAATGGCATTTAAAGGCGCATGTCAAGAACTACGTGTGGCTTGATTCCAATCCTTATGGGATACGTAGGACCGCCTCAACACCTAGATTCCAGGTCCAGCCCCATCTCTTAGGAGATCCCATGATCTCTCGGCACCCAGGGTGTTTGGAATTATGCCCCTCTTTTTCCCAGGGATCCGCCATCTCTTGGCCGCTCTCGGACTGAGCCCTCTGACCCTTTCTAGTGGTCTACTGATGTGCTCAAGGCACTCTGGTCTAGAACTTGGAGTGCCAAATTCGACTGAGGAAAGTTCCATTCACTTTCCAAGCTTCGTGTTCCCCTTCATTCGGGCACCCGTCATCCTTCATACCCGGAGGGACCCCCAAGAACGCCCTGGATACAATGCCCAAGGGCTCTCCTACCGTCATGGGCCAATGCCCCCGAGGGTTTCAGACAACAAATTGATACAAATCCCGTGTTTCGAACATGGTCATCGGTTGATGCTCATTTGTTTGTCCCCATGGATAACACGACAGGATGTTGTGTTGCAAACATGGTCAACAGTTATCCTCAGTCGTCGTGCTGGTTCCTCAGGCCCTGAATGTTGGTGGCATGGTTCATGTCATGTTCCACCCCGCCGTGTCAAGGTGGAATCTTGACACTCCTTGTACTAACCCTCAGTACATCCCTGTACATCAGACAGACCGAGCTGCGTAATGGTGTCTCTAGAGACTCCCGCGATTTGAGCGCTAGAGTATGTGCTTGGGTCTCTTCTTTACGGGTTGCGTTCAGCTTGACCTTCATCCCCTTAGGGGAGTGAGGAGTCGCTCAGACGTTGCGTTTCAGGCCCATCATAGCTAGGAGCTAGCATCTGCAGCCCCTCCCTAATTGTTGAACCATCGTAGGCCCCTTTGCCTGAGGATCCTCTCTCGGTAGGTCCAAAACATATGACCTTAAACTGTGATGCTGGTCCAAACCATATGACCATAAATTGTGATGTTGGTCAAAACCATATGACCTTAAACTGTGATGTTGGTCCAAACCATATGACCTTAAACTGTGATGTTGGTCCAAACCATATGACCTTAAACTGTGATGTTGGTCCAAACCATAGGACCATAAATAGTGATGTTGGTCCAAACTATATGACCTTAAACTGTGATGTTGGTCCAAACCATACGACCTTAAACTGTGTTGTTGGTACAAACTATAAGACCTTAAACTGTGTTGCTGGTCCAAACCAGACGACCGTAAACTGTGTTGCTGGTCCTATCACACGACCCTAAACTGTGATATTATCGTCCTGGCCACACGACAAAAAACGACACTACATTGTGGTGACCTCGTTGTAGAGGACATCACATTGGGTATTGGTCTTATTCCATTCCATTTGTCAATGCCTATCACGGCATGACGCTTGTCGCGACACCATGGCCTGCTACTCTAGGTCTGTAGCTTCACAACAAAAAAACCAATCACCTTAAAGGACAAACAAGATTTATCAAATGCTGCTTCTTTTAGTGCAAGGGCCACGCCTGCACTCCCCTTTTTCCTTGGCACTGGTATCTTACCATGTCACATTCAGAACTACATATGGCTTGATTCTCATCCTTATGAGATATGTAGGAACACCTGGGGAACTTCCCCGCAGGTCCAAACTACCTCCGTGTTCGGTCCCTCGACTAGAGCGTTTCCCCGGAGGGCACATGTTAAGTAGGGCTTAGGTCCTCCTTCACGTCGGGTTTTGTAACCGCCTGGCCATGTGTCCGTTTCTCCCCTTTCCATACGGTATGAGCTCTAAGACCTAATACTAAGATCCTCATGGTATGAGCTCTAAGACCTAAAACTGAGATCCATATTTCGTCCCGCATGACGTTAAACTGTATGACGTCCTACATGACGTTAATCTGTATTTCGTCCCGCATGACGTTAAACTGTATTTAGTCCCACATGACGTTAAACTGTACTTTCAGAACTACGTGTGGCTTGATTCTCATCCTTATGAGATATTTAGGACCGCTCGGACATTTTGTCTTGGGTCCAACCCCAGGGATAGCTGAACCCTGTCCTTCCTTATTGTCGGCCCCTTGGCCCGACTTCATGAGAAGTGGTGTAATCGGGATATCTACCCTGAGCATGTTCGAGATGCCCCATGGTAATAATGGGAAGTGGCAGTTCTCTCGCCAAAGAGGTCCTGCCTGGAAATCGGGACGACCCATGATCAGGTTGGTACATCTGCCTAATGCGCCTTCGCCATGTTGGCGTAATTTCAAGAGTGTTGGACTATGTTCGAACAAGCCACCACTCCACCTCCCGCACTTTTTGTTCACCCTTATACGGATCCTCATTTCCTTTCGTGTTTGACGGGACCCCCTAACAGTATGGATGCTCGACCTATGGTCCGCCTACTGTCCTGGGCCAACGTTCTGGAGAACTGGTCATGTTTGACGGGACCCCCTAACAGTATGGATTCTCTACCTATGGTCCGCCTACTGTCTTGGGCCAATGTTCTGAAAAACTGACCAACGATATTTGAGTTAGGCCCAGTGTTGCGAACATGGTCAGCGGTCAGCCTTCATTTATTGTCCTCCCATTCTGGGCCAACGTGATATGGATGTTGTGTTTCTGCCACGGTTGACAGTTATCCTCCATGGTTGTGCCCCATTGGGTTCCGAATTTGGGCAGAGTGATGCACCCTTTCTCTCCATCCCCCTGTGTTCGGATGGATTTCAATGCCCCCGGCATTTCCCCACTCGTGTGTTAAGGCACATTGAGAAGTCGACACATCAATCAGCCTGGGGTCTGCTCAAAAGTCCAGGCCCGATTTTGGACGCCTGAAGCTTGGTCAATGCCCCACAGTTGAACGGAATGATGGTACGAGCATCTCTTGCTTCACGCGTTGGGCATGTCCCATGGTAGCCTAGGGGTGAGTTTTTATTCGTTTCAAAACTATGGTTGAGCGCATTAAACCAAGGGTACTAATGAGTGGATTTGGCCATATATTGGATTGAGACGATGAGCAGTACAATCAGAAAGTTCATGAGATGGAAAAAACAAAGCCCTTAGGGATCAACATGCTGAAGTGATCTTTCTAGCACTGCTACCCTCTGGCTGGCAGCCTCCAGGGCCTCTTTTCACTCGTCGAAGACTCTCTCCTCATCGGCCACCACAGAGCACAACCCATCATCCCTAGCTTGTGCCTGCGCCTGCTCGCTTCGAAGCACGATCATCTGGTTACTTGCCTCGACCAGTTGTTCCTGTGAATCAGCCATCTGGGCCGTCAGTTGCTCCACAAGCTCAGAGCATGTTGCGATAAAGGCATCTTTATCTACCGCCTGCATTTCGAGGTGCTGGACATCTTGCTCCGCCCTCAGCAGCTCTTGAACGCTCGCCGATCCTTCCTGGCACTGGGAAATGTCAGTGCGCTGGCTTCTCTCGCGTATCTACTCGGCCATGTAATCACGGACCGTCAGATGAAGACGCTGAGCATCAGCCCCTCCGGCGCACAGGAAGCACAGCTAGGTCTGATGTGACCCCATCCGCCTCAGCCAATCGGACTGGGCTACTTGAGAAAGCGCTAGATACACTTCCACCCCTTGTGCCGTGTCATCCGGCTCTCCTCGGCCACCTCTGAGTCTGAGTCATCTATATCGTCAGGGTCAGCATGCCGGTATATAGGGAAGGCCGCCAATAGATCGGCAGCAGGATCCTCCCCAGGGATGTCTTTTTGAGGGATAGAATCCTCGACGTCCGGGCGACCTTCTCTCGCCCCAGCAGCAATGATGCCTCCACCATCTTCCGACCGCGTTTCAGTAATAGCGCCTCTGATGTCCTCTTCCCTCTGTTCATCAATTGACGGGGCCGGATCAATGCAGCTAGCATGTTCCGAGCGAGGTGGTATGTCCGCCGCTGGTCCACTCGGGGACGGCCTAGGCTCCGCAGCCTGATGTGCCTCTAGTGTTGAGATCACTGCATAGGGCATACGCTGGTCAGATGGGATCTTTTGACACCAAGCACCAGTAGTGAAGCGTGAGACTTACAGGAATCCAGAGCGTCGGTCCCCATGGTTCTGGCCACTGAAGTAGCCGCCATAAGGGGAGACCCCTCTACGCTGGTTAATTCAATGATGGGTGTCGGATCCCCATCGTGTCCCACTGGTTCCTCTCTGCCCTCCTCTGGTGGGGATTCCCGTCCACCACTCAGCTGCTCCTGAGTAGGATGGGGAAGTGGGTTAGAAGTTGGAAAGTAGGATGGATGAATGAAGGGAATGAATTAAGAGAGAGACAAACCTCGAGAATCTCGGTTATGTTAAGATCATAGTCGGAAATCTCGCTGCTCTCTCGGAGACTCCCTTGGTAGGTCTCCCCTTGAGAACCCTCTCCTTTGGGCTCTTCTTCTTCTTCTTCTCCCTCGCCTTCGTCCTCTCCGGTTTCCTCCTCCCACTCCGGCTCTTCTTCACTGTCGCCTTCTCCCGGCGGCATCGCTTCTGGATCATGCTCCTGGCCGAGCATCACTTTCACTAGGAAAGTTGGCTCCGCACGCCACCCCCTTTGGCGTGCGTATGCATCCATGGCCATCAGATAAGCGTGCCACCGATGGAAGTTCACTCGGTCAGTAATCCGAACCTGCCCGACCTCCGGCAGTTGGGTCCCGTTCGACATCATCTTCTCCCAGATGGCTTCGACGCTCAGCGATTGCCATAGGGTCATCCAGGCCGACCATAGTGCCAGGAAAATTGCATCTTGGGAAGGTTCGAGCAGATACCTTATCTGCTTCCCGGGAAATTCCCTGGCCGCCTCATGTGACCCACCTGCGGGTAACGAGGATGTGGAGGCACCATGTGATGTCCTCGCTGCCGAAGCCCCGGCATGGGCAGGCCTCGCTGCCTAACGCGCCCTTGGTTCCCCCCTTCCGACGGCAGCGGGCCTTCTTTCTCGTCGCCCGGTTTTCATGGGAGTGACCTCGAGTTCCCAGACACGCTTCCATAATAGCCCCTCAGGGTACGCAATGGTTTAGTTTTCGGCATATTCGGTTTCTACGCCGGCATTGACCCCGGTGGGAGGAAGAGTAACGACGTCGCCAGAGCCGAAAGTGGTAAACATCAACCACATCTGGTGCAACATGAATGGATTCTTCTCCTTCCAGACTACAATGAATACTTTCTTCGGCATTCTTTGAAGGCACCTAAACTGCCTGCCGAATCGGGATGGCACGTACGGCTCACAGATCACCTTCCCGTCGATCCGAGCCACGAGCACCCCTCCCCCGAATGCTCTGGATATATTCCTGTTGTTCCAGAGAGCCGCGCCCGTTGTCCACCAGTTGGCCAACCAGGTTGGGGAACGGGCTGAAGTTGAAGTTTTCATGGTTACCAATGTGGATCCTCATGCCCTCCTCATTGAGCGTCAATGGCGCCACCCCTGCAATGTTGAGCAAGGATGGTCTCAAGCCATTGCCCAGAGGACAGACGAAATTTGGGAAAGTATACCCGCCGAGATGAGCCGTCACCCATCCATGGAAGCACTGGGATGCCCATGTTGAACTGTTTGTTGGCGGCCATGGATCCCACCATCACCAAAGTCACTGGACGGACGCCCATCCTTGGGTCCCGCACCGACAGGAGCCACCCGCACAGAAAGGTGGCAAGGAACCCATCATACCGGATGTTCGGGTCTCGGGCCTCAATGACGCGGTAGCCCCATGATTGGTATTGCCCTACCTCCAGGGTCTTCCAGTATGACCCTTCATTGCTCCTCTGAGTCGCATTTGGGCACCGTTTTCCCCGTCCCGACATCTTGACGGCGGGATCCCTCTCAATGAACAGGATGAACCAGCCCTTGTAGGCGATGTCCTTCAGGATGTCCTTGACCCCCAGCCTCTCCTTGGCCAGCTGCAGCAGGTGCCACGTCAGCATAGGTGCCCGCGACCTGTCTCCCCAGGTGTTCCTTGGAGGAACGAACTCGTCGTATTCGTAACCCTCCAGTGGGATACTGCCGATGCAGTGAACGTCCCAGAGACTGATGCTGACTTCCCCATGATGAAGGTGGAACGTGTTGGTGTTAGAAGACCACCGGGTGAATAGATTCGGTCCATGTTTAGGATGGCGGTGGAAATGGAACTGCGATGTCCATACCGCCTTGAACAGGCCGATATACCGCAGTTCGTCCCTGAACTGGTCATAGGTATAGCGAACCCAGAATGCCCAGGCCCATTCGCTGGTGAAGTTACCCCCGGACCGCAGGTCCCAATCCTTCAGCCATCCCTTTGTGTCATTTGTGATGCTCTAACGAAACGTGCTCGCGTAGAGGGTCGGAGAATCCTCTACCACAGGCTCGTCCCTAGTAATGGTCCTAGTCCTCTGGTTCAGGACATATACATCCATGTGTCTAGTTTCCCTGGCAGGATGGCCGTTGTTGGTGATGTTGTACTGAGTAAGTTCATCCTCTCGAGTCACCCAAGACCGCGGCGTGTCCACTTCGAAACCCGGTAGTGGAACCTTCTCCAGGATGCCAAAGTTCCAGAGCGGGAGGTTGTCAGACAAGTGATACGTCTTCTGGGCCGGAGTCAACAGATTAAACATTGTAAGATTGTTGGAGACGATCACCTTGGCGCCATAAACCTCCTCGTTTTCCGCCATTTCTATCCTACGGACAGCGTCTTCCCCCACATCGAATCAGTTTGCGGCCATCTCGAATTTTTCAGGAGTTGGGAGAAATCGGGATGCAGTGCGTGGAATTGGAGAGTTTGGTAGGAAATCTGAAGGATTTTCACGAAACCCTGGAGATGAGCATGCAATCGGCATGCGAAGCGAGAAATATCCCGGATTGGCGCGAAATCACGGAAAAATTTTGGAAGGAATTCCACGCTGCCAGTGCATTATTACGCGCATCCGCGGAGCGATTTCGCGCACGAGAGCGAACAGCTTATCGCGCGGAAAAAGAAGATGTATGGAGTTGGGACCCAGTGCCCCTTTTTATAGGCGAGGCCAGGGTTTCGCGCCGTGCAGAAAGAGGATTCCGCGCGAGTCCGGCATTTTGCGCGCCCCATCGAAATTTTGCATGCAACTGGATCAGGGGACTCAGCATTCCGGTGTTTCGGCCTTTCCCTTGGAATTCGATCATTGTGACCTCTCGCCGATCCAATTCAAAGGGGGGCATTTTTTGATGCCGAAAAAAGCCCGTAACTCTCGGAGGAAGTTTTGAAATGACGAAGCAAAGTCATATTCGGTGTCAGAGGCCCGATCTGGAGGCCTGGTAGTGGTGCTCAAAATAAAGGAGGATCCGCGCGCACAATGTGATGCGCGCGATGTACTCCCAGGATTCGCGGAATTGGACCGGTGAGGCGCGCAATAATTGCGCGCCACGGTTCTCCGCGGTGAGATTTTGGGCGCAAGCGGTTCCCGGCGTGGAACATTTCTCGCGCCTCCTGGATTCCGCGCCGGAGGTCGCCTATAAATATAAGGTGACCCCGAACTGTTTGGGGGTTGAGGAATCAGAAGCGACTCTCGTGCGCGCAATTTGTCTCCCCCTGTGCGAAAGATGACATCCTGGTAATCCCGAATTTCGTGCAACCTTGCCCCGGAGTTCTCCTTTGCACGCAACTCCACCGGCTTCAGTGACTTTTCCCCTTCCCCGGGTTTCCCCACTTGTGCGCAATTCGTGGTCCATGCGCACAATACCCTACCTGGCGCACAAAACCTTGTGCGTAATTTCCTCTTCGCGCGCAATTCCATTACTCCGATTGTGTGTCGTCCGGGTGTTTTGCACGCAAACCGTCCCTTTTGCGTGCGCAAAGACGAGGACCCCTCACCTTGACGCCCCTTGGATGCCCCCTGCACCGGCACCTGATGTCTCCCCTGCCAGGCATGCGCGCCATGCGTTGTTTTCCTGCACGGCCATCCAGGCTCATGTGAAGTAACCTCAATGTCCCTTGGGCTATGTTTCCCGTTGCGTTGCTTTGTGTTATGATTCTCCTCATAGGCACGCTAACGGCTATTTCTTCTTCGCATAGCCACGCTAACGTGGACCCACCGGTGGTTCGCCCTGTGGCCTCCATTCATCATGGCCTTGTCGATGCCTTCCCTCCCACAAGGGGTAGAGGGAGTTGGGCATGTAATCCCTAGGGGTGTGGAGCAAACCCACCTCGTCTAAGCTGCAGGACGTTAAACTGCTAAGCACCTCATCCTTAACACAAGACATTAAATTGTGGTCCGACCCCGTGCATTGCACGTAGGGTCCCCTCAGCTCGGAAATTTTTTACGCCCACTCGTCTCCACGGGAATGGACTCTTCCTCACATGGAATGTGATCCTCCTTTTCAGAGCGGCGTTTTTCTTCTGGGGAAGGGATGCCTCAGAGCGTAAGCCCCTAACCTTTCTTGTGGATGATTGCACCCGTGCATCTCCATACTTCCCCCTGCCAAGGCTAGTGGAGTGCTTTTCCCACTACGCTTTTTCGCACCACGGGCCTCCACTCTGGAGTAAGCCCCGACCTCAAGGGCCGCTAACCATGCGTAAGCCCCTATTTCCTCTTTGGGACGCTCAACACGTAAGCCCCATTCTGCTTCTCACCGATGCACCATTTCCGACGTGATCGTCTGGTCCCTGCTGCCTCTTGTTTCCCACACCGAGCATGACTCACGTGGGCTTAGAGTGTGCATCGACCATGACATCCTCCATGGGCCGCCTCATAGCGTAATCCCCATCCCAGCGAACTACGTGGACTTTGATCCGTGTTAACTCATGGTACGTAGGAAGACTCCACGAGGTTCAAGCCCACCACCAAGTTGTTCTGACCTCCTCACGTCGGTTCACTGTCCACCATGGGCCGCCTCAGAGCGTAATCCCCACGTGCCCTCATCCAGCATGACGTTAAACTATATGCCCCCATCCCACATGACGTTAAACTGTATTCTGTCCCGCATGTCGTTAAACTGTATTCCATCCCGCAGGACGTTAAACTATACTCTGTCCCGCATGACGTTAAACTGTATTTCGTCCCTCATGACGTTAAACTGTATTCCGTCCCGCATGACATTAAACTGTATTCTGTCCCGCAGGACGTTAAACTGTATCCCCCCTCTTTGGCCGTCTCATAACGTAAGCCCCATGTCTCACTCCACCATCCATCCCGATCCTTACTCGGGACGCCACATCCCGGTGAGATCATTCCACCCTTTTAGACTCCATGATATATGGGAAGCCGCCCACATGCTGGCCCCAACATCGGTGTTTCCCCTAGGGATCCTTTAACCTGATCCATCTCTGTAAGACGTTAAACTCACGACATACCCCGTGTTAAACATGGGAAGCTGGGGAAAACCTCATATGGCACACATTCCCCGCGTTCGATGTGGGATGCTTCGGGCTTCCGCACCCTCGAGAAGCCCGGTGATAAGGGACCCAAGACAGACATGCAGACGATGCCCCAACGTGACCATTCTCCTCCCCGCAGGTTGTTGTCCCGACAAGACCCCTTGGAGAATATTGACGGAAGCAGTGTAATTAACTGGCGTCCATGTAGATATGGAACCAGGAATGATCTTCACGAACCCGTCTTCAATCTATGAGGGAGACCCGGACTAGGTAATGAGCTCCGAGGAGGAATCCACGGAGGGAAGAACCGAAATCCCATCATCCCGGTTTTGATCAAGGAGAAGACGTCCCTGAACAAGGAACAGATGTTTCCCGCCTTTGGAAAGCGGGAATCCGGGGCAACAAGCAGGGCACCCTCCCCGGCGGACGGACACGCGCGCCCCGGCGAAAGCGTCGGAAACAGTACCCCTCTCCTTTTCCCTTTGCATTAAGGTACGATGTTTCTGTTCATTACACTTAGTTTCTCACGAGTGAAGTATTTATCGAAAAATATTTCCTTTAAATTTAATCATTATATGAATTCTATTTATTCTGCCTCATTTGTATTCTGAATCAAAGACTAACATAGATCAGCAACACCCTTGAGAAAATATACTACAAGTTCGAACATTAATTATTCATTGAATCTTAAGGCCATAAATATCATTTCATGGTAAATTCTTCACGACTATGATACAAATGGATTAGTAGTCCCACTTAATGAATTAGGATTCATAGGTATGAAAAGATCCAACATAGTTTTAGTATGGTTTTCATCATAACATGAGTATGTTGTCCTAATATAGACATGATCTTCTTATCTCCAACACTAACTGTATTGATTTTCTTAGTGGTTAAATCCTTACATTTTAAATGATCCTTGATTTATTTCTTTCCATTAGGTAATATTTCTTAATAAAATAAAATAGTATATTAGGATATGAAATATAATGCATAATTTTGAAGTAGAAAAACTTAAATCAAATAGCTATTCTTAAAATTGTAAATATGTTTTCTTTGGGTACATATTTAATTTTAAATCATACATAATGGGTTTTAACTATAATTTTTATTAACCATGGAATAGATTCAAGGATTTTCAAACCATGTGTGTATTCATGCATTTTTTCGTGTACGAGGTTACCCCAACTCAGGCCCAAGACACCTTGTTGTTGATTTTACCAATAGGTACATTTGTGCCACAACCACGTCACCTTTTTGTATCCACATAGAGGTGTATTTCTAGGAGGATACACATAATCTATACCTTACAAAAATTCTAGGTTTTTATTCTATTATTATCATCAATTTTTTTTATTAGGGTTATGTTCCCTAAATTATGATTTTTAAATCTAGTTTCAAATGTTTCTACTAATCATTCTCTCATTCCAACTTTAACAACCCCAATCCCAATAGCCCAGATTCGATGGTCATTTTATTACAATGGAACATATACAAAAGACCACATTTATAATGAATGATTGGTTTACATTTATTGGTGAAACTAGATAAATTCTAAATTTTCTTAATACATTGGTAATTTAGAAGAGTATATAACCAAAGTAAACAAACATGTTTTTGTCACTTATTCAAAGTTATGAACTTCTCCTCTTTATAATGGAATAAAAAGGATGAGATTAAATGCTCAGTAAGGTTTAAATATAGTTGAATATTGAATGAATAATATGATAATCATCAACAATATTACCCAATCAATATGGCCTGGTGAATAACTAAAATTAACATGCCAACAACAAACTGAGAATAAAAATACACTCATATATTGTGTCATCGTGAAATCCTCATAACATGTTTTAAATAAATACTAAATAAATGTAATTATTTTTATATGGAATTCATGTATCGGGTATGTGAACCATCGTAACATCAAAACAATTTATGCCTATGGGTATATACACATCTAATTTAGAATGGAAACAAACACACAGGGGTTTTCACCAACTATTTTGTCTCGTAAGACCTGATGATGCATCAATGGGATATAACAGGCCCCACATATCATTGAATGTCAAAAGAAATATTTTTTAATGTATTTAATTCAAGGAAAAAAATCCTTATCAATTATTTAATTTAGTATAGGATATAGATCCGTCAATATTTCTCCAGTTTAAAAACATTCAAAATAAACACCGTATGTAAAATGTTATATGGTTAAGATTATAATAATAATATCCATGATAAAAGAAAATAGATCATTAATAAAATATTAATTTCAAATTAAAATTTATCTAAAATGGACAGTATATGCACGACACAAAAATGATTCATTGTACAATACCAAGTAAGTCTCAATGAAATGGAAATTGAAACAATGTCCCTTACCTTATGTCCGAATGTGTTCAACACATGATCTTAATGTCCTCGATAATTAGAATAAATCAAAAAATTATTTAAATAATGAACCATTTAAACAAGTATTTTTTTAGAATATTTTTATTAATTTTATTTATGGCCAATTTAGGAAAATATAATTTTATCATTCATGAGCATTCGATTTCATGGTTTTCATGACCTGTTTACTTATATATATATAGAATATCATGTAAAATTACAATTTTTATCTATAAATGAAATTATATATTATTAATTAAATTAAAAAATATTAAACTATTATATATTTCATTAAGATAATGGTATTATGATGAATCATTTAGATAAATGATATTGATAATCGTTTATATTTTTTTATGTTATTTCGATCATCACATACCTATTTTCTGCAATGAATTCATATTATGAATATATAATGATTCCAGAATCTTAAATAAGTTATAATGCATAGTTATTGTTTTTATCAATAATAATGGTTATATGACCAGCCTCAATGGTGAAATAATAATATTACCAATCATTCTCTACGAAGGAGGTGAATCGGCACATCATGGACGATGTTTTCATTTTTTAGTACATAATGTATTGGGAGGATAAATAATGATGGATTATTCCATTAACATAATATAAAAAATTATATATGTGATACATGAGTTATTATTCCACTTGGATAAGGTTAGATGAGTATAGAATAAGAAAATTAATGAAATTGAAAGGAAAATTTAAGAAAAAGAAAGTGGAATTTACCTCTTGATTTCTTATCCTTGATAACACCCTTAAAGAAATTGATTGTGGTATTCTATTATTACAATTGGATATTAGACATGGGGGAGTGTTTTAGGAAGAACATTGTGATATAATTGGAAACGTATCAATGCAAATAAGGTTTGTGGAGAAGAGGTGGTGAGGGGTGGTATTTATGGTGGAGGAGGGGGGTGTTTTCTATTTATTTAATTCACTATTACTTTATTTTGTCTCAAGGATATGAATAGATATAGAATTATCACTAAATATATTAAATAAATGAAGTAACATTGTATATTATGAGATTACATCATCTATACATCCCTTTTCACTCATTAATCCATTTTTTTGCTTAAACCGTAAATTACCAAATTTCACTATTCAATAAAAATTAAATTATCTTAGAAAAATCCAAAAAATAAGCCTGAAATAATATCAATGTTTAGAAATAAAAAATTAATTTAATTATATGATACCAAATTTATAATTATGAGACCATTAATTTTTAATTAAAATCATTATTTATATAAAAAATACATGTTTTAAAATTATAAAAGATTTTTTAACACATTGATAAATTAATTAACATCTTATATTGTTATTTTAAAATCACAAGACAAAAAAATATTGATTTATGATTCAATTTTAAGAAAATAAAATTTATTTTAAATCATTATATTGATTATGAAATAGAAATTGAAAATTTCTCTTTTTATAAAAATATCAATACTTAATTAATAAATTCTAAAACATTTATTTACATATACAATGATATAATTATATTATTTTTCCATTTATAAGATAAATATATTTTGTTGGAAATGTTTTTGTGAGGATGCTATTCTATTAGAAAAATTTTATTCAAAAGGGTCACATAATTATTCTAAAAGTCAAGTAACTATTTCAATGGTATACATTCTAAATCTCTAGAAAAATCCGCTTATTTCATTCATTAGTAATTATAGAGTTTTTTCTGTTCTCTATTGTATTTTATTTGATTGATAGTATATGACATAATTTTGTGATCAATGAAAGTAGTTGATGAATTCAATTTGTTTAAGAGGATACAGACATTGAACCCTGGGTTGTTACATCAACCGTATTTATGTATTTTATTTAAATATTTATTTATTGTATTTTAGAAATTATTTTTAAAAAATGAAAATAAATTTTTCTGACTAAATATAATTTAATAATCGTAAGATGAATTTTGGAGATTAATTATAAAAAAATTTATGATAATAGTGAAAAATACATTTTTTTTATAAATATCATGAAATTTTTACATTTTTAAGATATGACTATGAAATGGAGAATCAATGAAATATTTTTTTAATAGCTAGAATGTTTTTAAGATGTGTAATTAAAAATTTATAAATATTGGATTTAAATTATTATATGTTATTTTATATTTTAATATATAAGTAATAATTTTGAAATTATTTATAATTAATAAGACTTTAACAAATAAAAAATAATTTTTTATATATTATAGATTGTTTTTCATAAAATATATTTAATATTTTGATTTAATTCATCCATATTAACTAATAATGACCACATTATTTTTTTATAATGATTATATTACATTAGGTATAAAACTAGTAGCATTTGTAAACATCAATGTATGGAAAGTAATAATTCATGGGGTAATATTAAAGAAACATCATAAAAACATGTCAATAATTTATTTGATGATGTTTTTCTTGACCTTATATCTTTCAAAGAATATTATTTATAAATTTTTGTTCCACATGACTTTTTAACATGTGTTTAATTTATATAATGTTAATATATTTACCGTAATTCCATTAGAACCACTATTAAAAGTGTCCTCTCAACACCCCTTCAAGGATCAACATAAAATTATATATTTCTGCTAATAACCCATACATTTTTTCCTTATCTTAGAATAATATTATAATCATTTGTTTTTCTGGTCATAAGATATTATTATATGATAATCATTACCAAGTGATATTCTACGGATATATCTTCATTCCAAATGTTTGTTATTATTTTTACTTAATTTCATTTGTTCATATTTTTATTTATTCATTATAAAAGTAAAATATGTATTTAATGATATTATTATTAGTTATATATTTAATTTAATTAATCTTTTTAATAATAATTAATCCTTTTTTCCATTTCTATTATGAAATAGGTAATAGTCATCCATGCATTATGAGGAATGTAGTCTCAATAGTGTAACATTAATCATTTTCCCTTCCCCAACATATAACTCATGTCAAATATAAAGAATTTAGTAAATAATTAATATATTTATAATATATGATTTTTATAAAAAAACACACAATTTTACTCATTTATTAAATTTTGCGGAAACCCGAATCATTAAGCATGCATATGTGTGGACTACTACCCCCATGTAACAATTTATTTTCATTTTAAATTTTGTAACCTCATTACAAGGTTTGTCACGAGGATGTAATGAAAGGATATAATTATATTTTTATTATATCGTTTTGAATTTTTGTATGGAAATTGGATACCATTTTAAAGATGTTATAAAAAGCATTTATTTTTAATTTAATCATTTAAAATAATAGGATAAACGTTAAAAATTCATTTAAATCAAAGTAATTACTTTATAAAAGTTATAATCTATTTATTAAAAACTACTATTTGATATTATAATAATAATAAAATCTATATATGTTAATTAATATTTTGATATAATTCTTATACAATTAAAAATTAAAATAATCATACATTAATCAAGATATATTCATGTTTGAGTTTGTTTCAACACATTTAAAAAAACTAGTAATTTATATAATGGATGACTTTTGAAATTATTTATATGTATGAAAAAAATAAAAAATTAATGAATTGTTATTTTTAATTTTTAATTATATTTCATTAATTTATTTTTTAATTAATTATACAAATTTTATTCCAAAAATAAACGAAGATATATAGTTATAATTTATTTAATCATCATTTATTGTAACAATACACCAAAACAAATGTATGAAATTCTCTATAAAATAAATTAAAATTTAAATCATCATACATTATAAAATCAATATCTAATGAGACTTTGAAAAATAATTGACATTAACAATTTTTTTCAAATGAAATTCAATGTAATAATTATCACTTACTCCCAATTTCCAAAAAATGAAAAATATGAAAAATATATATACAGATTATAAATGAGGTGTTTAAATGGATATAGTTATTATTAATTCACCTAGTTATATATTTAATGAAAGTATTTTTTGGAAATTATTTAAGGTGTAGAAGGATCTAGGACGATGGTAAGAGTTTCTTTATCGAATTACTCTCTATGAGATATAAGAGATATAATGCATCTAATTTCATTTTTATGGGTTATATATTTCATATAAGAGCTAGATAACAATAAATTATATTAAAATCATGTAATATGATATTCAATTACAATAACACTATTTGAGTATATTTTCATTATTGTGTTATTAAAGGCACAAGTGTTTTCTTTGACTCAATTATGATTATTTTGGGACATTTTAAATGAAATGAATCATGAATCCATTTCATGGTGATTAACATATTTAAAATCATATGAATTTTCTATAAGTTATTTCTTTTTATCTCATGTGGCAATTTAATCAGAATAAATTTATTTTTTTCAACATTATATTGACTCCATTGATACCCCAACAATAATGGATTTGGGTAACTCAATTCAATTACCTGGGATTTTGGTCATTCATAAGATTGTATGTCAAACATGATAGGAAAATTCATACCATTTATTTTATAATGTGTTATTATATCATTGTAAAAATTTGTGAAATATAATATCAATTTCATATTGTTTAATGTTCTTATAGATTATGTTTCTAGTATGTGAAAGTGGTAAATGAAATATCATTTCATTGAGTTATAATGTTTCACCTTCAATTTTTATTTTAAACTCAGAGGATCCTACACAATTAAATTTGTTTGTGTAATAATTTAAATACCACATTTACAAAATGAAATTTTAACACATCTTAATTTTTTTTACTTTTCATATAACTTGAGTATTAGATAGTGGTATTTTTGAAAATAACCAAAAGTCCTTTCTTTTAACTATAGAATGATCTCTATTCTACTAAAAATTCATCGTTGATAAAAACATGAATTTTCAATGATCCATTATTATTGTGTATATTGAATATAATTTTTTTCAATGTATTTCATGACAAATTTTTTTACCTATAATTAAAATATGAAATGAATATTTATAAGTTATGAAAATGATAATTTTTTTCTAAATAATAATATTTTATTATACATTTAAATTTAGATTTTTAAAATGATTTAAACTAATTGGGGTTTTATTTCATGATTAATATATATATATATATTACCATTTGGGGTATTAAAAATTTATTAATGATTCATTATTTTGTAAAATCAATATAAGAAATATTTATTTTGAGGTAAATATAAATTTATGTCCCAACTACTGTATATATTATTTTCTGTTATAATGTTATTTTTTTAAAACATCCACAATCTGTTTCTTGGTTGGATTATATATTGTTATGAATTTTATTGAAAATGATATATTTATTGGTATTCATAATATATTTATTCCAATTAAAGATTTATTTCCCAATTTAACATTGTATTATATAAAATTATTCCATAATTCTATATGTTTATTAGGAACATTTTAAATATTTTATTGAAACGTGGAAATGTATTAATATTCTGGATAATTATTGGAATCCAAATCGAGTTGGTTATTTATTGAAATTTTTTACCATTTATTATATATATATCATTGTTTTTATTTAGTAAGAGTTTTTTAGATAATGATTTGAATATTACTAATGATTTATATGGTTAATGAAAAAGTCATAATCAGGTGACGAATGGTGTAGAAACCCTTACCCTAGAATCCTTGACATAGTGGAGAATTTATTTTATTTTCATAATATCGATGGAGTCCCATACCATAGGAATATGTAGTTTATTTTTCATGGTAAACTAGATACATACTTGAATCGTATTCAGAATTGAAAACATACAATCGAACAATTCATTTTCCATAGAAGGCCATTTTTCACCTTAGCATATACCTAAATATCTATTATAAAACACATTATTGAATTCTAGTTCAGATAAAACATAAAAAAGGGGTGATATAACATTCTTAGTAATTTTAAACATATAGAAAAGATATGAATAAATAAAGCATAATTAATTTGAACATGTAAATAACTGAAAAAAAATCCCTTTAATAAATAACACGATCATAATATTTATTAAATAAATGAGGATATAGTAATTCAATATAAATAGTCACATGATAATGAAATATAACCATTTATATTCTAACTAGTAAAATAATCACATGGAATATGAATAAATGAATTAATAATGATGGAATATATATTGATGACCATCTAAAACACTTTGACATTATCTTGTGACAATACATCAATTAACATCAAGGATTATTTCTAATAAATGTAATGATATTAAAAATTAATGCCAATACATCTATAAAAATAGTAAAGTCCTTATCCCTAACATTATCTATTTCATCCCATGAGACATATTGATGCAACGAGGGGCTACAGAAGTCCTTTCCCATCACATACAATGTCTAATTAATTTATTATATGAAAGGGGTGAAACATAATGTAAATAAAAATTATTAAGTAAACTGAAATAATAAATGTAAATACATCCCTTAATAGACAATTAAAATAGTAAACCATCAATATTAATTTGGTGGTTTCTATATTTTATATCTCCAGTCAAAATGATAATAAACCATACAAGAAAATTAATATGGCTAGTATCATTCCAACATATTCCAATTTGCATAAGAATAAATTTTTCTTATCATTAATGAATATAATTAGCATAAAATGATATTTTGAAGACCATTGTTGAAGATAATATCCTTTTCAAAAAATATAGAACCATTTTTTGAAAAAATAAAAATTAGAAACTTTGGAATTTGAGAATATTTGTAGGGAAACATTTAAATTTTAAAATAATAATTTATAACTATACAGAATTATTCAATGAAATTATGTACATTTCATTGGGTAATTGTTAATGTGTCATGACACTGTAAATTATGGATGATTCTTCTCAGAAGTAAGCGCCTCACGCGCCTCTCATTTTTTCAAATTTTCTGCCTTCAATCGGTTGTCTGTCTGGTGGCGAAATGACGGTTCCTACTGATTCAGCTTCTCGTCCGGAAAGTGGTACTTTGGGGATGTCGTTTGGGGATCTCCCGGTGCTTCCCTCTGGCCTTTCTCAGCCGTCTATAGTGGGTCCTTCAGCCTCTGTTGCAACTGGAATTTCCACTCAACCTTATTTTCAAGTTGTCTTGGTTTTTCTGGCGTCGAATTTCCCCTGTAGATCGCCAGTAACTTGTGAGTTTTGGTCAGTGCCTCGACCCCCTATCCCTATGGTTCACCCTATATCTCTAGATTTGAAGAAAAGGGAATTGGTGGATGGGTTTCCTGACATTTTTCTTTCGCAAGTGGAACTCTCTTAAGCATCTCATTATCATCGCTTTTCACTTATTGTAATGTTTGGAAATGATCGTCCTTCATTGGTGGTTTTTTTATGTTTTGTTGAATCGTGGGATCTTACTGGTGCGGCGGAAGTTTCTATTCTCTCCATAATATCCTTATGTATCGATTTATTCTCTGAATTGGACTTCATTCGGGCCTATTCCAGGGATGGATGTTCTTGTGGACATCAAAGCTTTCTTCTCCTTTGGTGGTCTCTAGATTATCATCAGGGAAATGACTTTTCTTTGGAATCCATTTGGATTCATCTCTCTAGGATTCCTCTTCCCTTCCAGAATCCTCCAGTCCTAAAATCAATCAGAAATGCTTTGGATCACTTTATTTGTGATGATGTTGCTACTCTCAGGATGGTGCATACTATGGAAGATCGTATTTGTGTGGAGTTTGATCCGGCATCTCCTCTTCCACATAGAACTCATCTATGTCCGGGAACAGATTTCTCGTTATGGAAAAATATTAATTTCTATTAATCTCCTGGTTTTTGTTCTTGATGAAAACATCAAGGGCATTCTGATTCTTTATACCAGAATTAAGTAGTTCATTTTATGGAGTCAGATGAACCTCATCTTCAATTGTGTGACCATCCTCCATCTATTTCTTATGTGGTTCATGACCTTTTGTCTTCTGGGATATTTTGGGATGTTTCTTTGGTAGAGGATGTGTCTGGTGATGGGCATTCGGTCAAAGAGAATTTTTTGGTTCAGGTTTTTTTTCTCTTGGCCAAACACTTCCATGTGAGAAGGTTAATGATATTCCTCTTGGGATTGATACTAAATCTCTTGCTCATCCACTGGTGGTTCCTCATGATATTTCGGCTGGTTCAGGAATTGATGTAGTGGGTGTTCCCTCGTGTTCAACTGATCAAGTGGTTGTCTTGCCTACTTTGGTTTGTATTCAGGAGTTGTCAGTGGTTAATTCTTTTGATCTGGATTCCAATTCTTTGGTTTGTGTTTACCCACTCTATATTAAAGGCTTTTAAAATTCCTCTTTCTCTGATGACAGTACTCCTATTTTGAATTCTTTCAAGGCATTGTTGGATTATGGATAGGACTCCATACAACCAACATTGGTTCAGGGTGTTTTTATGTCAGTCAAGCATTATCTTCCTCCCAGCATCATTGAAACTTGTTCCACATCCAAGTAAACAAATGAAGGCTTAGGCCAATAGTCCAATATCTCTTTTTATTCATGACTAAATACATTATATATACCTCCAGGGGTCTGGGATCCATGTCCAAGAGGAAATTTCTTTTAAAGACTATGCAAAATAAAAAGGTTTATTTATTGGCTGTCCTTGAGCCAATGTTTATATATGATTTCAGCAAGGAATTAGCACTGGGTCTGCATTTCAATCCTTTTATGCATGGTAATCCTAATAATAATCATATTTAGCTATTTTGTAATTATTTCATCAATTTTGATTTAATTGAGACCTCCAGTCAACATATTTCCATTAAAGTTAGTAGCAATGTGGTTTCTTGCCATATGTCTATTGTTTATGCCAGTTGTTATCCTTTTCAAAGGCAATATTTACAGGCCTCTCTTTCTGCCTTCAACTCTGGTTCAACTTCTTGGTAGATTGGAGGAGATTTCAACACTATTATTTATTCATATGAAAAGATGGAGGAGGAGTATATAATAGTAAGAGTATTCAAGATTTTCATTCCTTTATAACATCCAACCCGCTTTTGGACTTGGGTTTCTCTGGATATGCTATTACATGGTACAATAATTGCAGGGGCAGCAGTAGAATTTAGAGTAGACTTGATAGGTGTCTTTGGAATTTGCAGGCCATCTCTGCTTTATTGAGACCCTCTATCACTCATCTTTCTAGATCCTTATCAGATCATTCTCCTCTCCTTCTTCATGTTCATGTTTCTGGTGAGATCAAAAATGGTATATTTTATTCTAGTCATTTTTTGCAACATGAATTCTTTAGAGGGATGGTTCAGGCTTCATGGAATATTCTTGTTCAGGGTTTTTCTTGGGTTGCTCTTCATAACAAGCTAAGAAGACTTAAGGCCACCATTCTCTTATGTCTCCTTCGGATTCTTAATGAGGATATTGTCTTGGAAACTCTTCAGGAGAAGATACAACTTCTTGATCTTCAGTGACAACTTCAATGGGATGATGACAAGCATATCCTTTTCTCTATTATGATTCTATGACTAGAAGATATTTTTCTTGATCAAGAAACTTCTGCTAGAGAGAGAGAGAAAAAAAAAAGCTAATTGGCTTAAGGTTGGTGACAAGAATACTTCTTTCTTCCATGATTGTATTAGAGAGAATAAGTTTTTTTGGTAAAATTAATCTTCCTATCCTAGATGGGTCCTTTTCCAATAATGCTGGTGTGGTGGGCCCTTTGGTTGTGTCTCACTTCTTTGAGGCTCTTTCGGGATAGCGGCACGATCTTGAGGCTTATTCTCAGGCTTGGTCATCCCATGATTCTTTTTTGACAATGATCCTTCTTTTGTCTCTGATTTAGATATTCAATGGTTGGAGTATCTTCTGGGGGAGGATGAGGTTTTTGAGGCCATCAGAACTATTAATCATGAAAGTGCCACTTGTCTTGATGGTTTTCCTGGAGCTTTTTATTCTGATTCATGGATTATTATCTAAGAGGATGTGATGTGTGATATTCGAGATTTTTTCAGGGGTGGAACTTTACCAAGAGTTTATTTAGCTACCAGCATGTCTCTTGTTCCTAAAGTCCAACAAACAAGTGGTTTTGGGAAATATAGTCCCATTAGTATGTGTAATATTTCTTATAAAGTGTTGGCTAATTTTCTCAACAAATGTTCGTCCATCTATCTTACTCTCTGGGTATCTAAAGAACAACATGACTTTATTAAAGTGAGATTTATTCAGGGCACTATTTGTCTTGCATAGGAAATGATTGCAGATCATGATAAAAGAGTGATTGGAACTACTGTTATGGTTAATATTGACATGGAAAAAGCCTCTGATCGAATGTATTGGTCTTTTCTCATTAAAATTCTCAAAAGATGTGGTTTTTCTGTTTGGGCTGGCGATCTATTCTTCCGGTTCTTTTCTTCTCCTTGGTTCTCTATTTACATAATGGGGAAAAGGTATGGTTTCTTCAAATAATCAAGGAGATTGAGACAAGGTGATCCTATATCTTCGAGCTTATTCATTCAGGTCTAGGATGTTCTCAGCAGAAATATTAACAAGAGTCTTGATAATGGCTTGGTATATCCATTTAAGGGGCGGTACAACATCTCTGGTATCTCTCATATATTTTTTTCCGATGATATTTTATTTTTCCTCAATGGAAGTGCCAATTCTATTAGAAATTTAAATTTTACTCTTACTGATTATTTCCATAAAGTTGGTCAGCATGTCAATACAAACAAAAGTGGTGTTTTTATCTCCAACAAGTGTTCTTCTAGGAGATCTGTGCTCATTCAGAATATAATTGGTTTGGACAAGCAATGTTTTCCTATGTAATATTTGGGTTCTCTTTTATCTAATGGGAGAGTCAGAATTTTCCATTTTGATTCTATTGTGTCTAGAATTATGGGAAGGATCCATAATAGGAAGAGTAATTTTTTATCATTTGGAGGAAGGATCACTTCGGTCAAAAGTGTGCTCTCTTCCATTCCTATGCATGTGTTATCTGTGTGTAGACCTCCTAAAGTAGTGATTTGGGATATTCAAAGGCTTATAAATTTCATCATATGGGACTCACATCATGAAGGACGTCATCATTGGGATAGTTGGTCCAGACTAGCAAGACCTTTTAAGGAGGGGGATATAATCTCAAAGGTGTTGATGATAATATGCAGTGTATGCAGGCTAAACTGGTATGGGAGCCTATTTCTGGGGTTTCTCTTTTGTCTGATTTTATCAAGAGGAATTATGGGGAATGCTATTTTGATTGGGTTGATAGTGGTAATGGTTCTCACCTTTGTATTTTTCTAAAAAGTCTTGTTTCTCTTATTTTGGAGAATTCTCGTGGGATTGCGTGGCGTGGTGACTTTTCTTTATGAAAACATAATTGGACTGGTTCCATTCTGATTTATCCAAGCCATCCAGCCTTGAATATCTCTATTAGGCAGGAATGTGCAAACCCCATATTCACTAATGTAGTGTTTAATGATGTTCAAAAGGATGTGTTGTATAATATCTATTTTTATGAGGATCCAGAAAAATGTTTCCTTAACACTTCTTCCACTGGTAATATGTCATGCTAATCTTTTTGTTCTATGGTTCATCCTTCCCCTATTTTGGACTGTTTGGGCAATAGAATTTTTTGTAAAGACCTTTCTCTTAAATTTAGTTTTCTTTTATGGAGAATCCATAATGGTGATATTACTACATATGATAATATTCAACGGATTTCAATTCTCCTAGTTTCGAAATGTAACTATTGCTTATTATCTCATTATGAGATTGTTTTTCATCTTTTTTGAAAAACTGATTGGGCTATTCATCTGTGGGTTTATGTTGATAGTTTTCCAGATTTTAGTGGGTGTGTGGATACAATGGAAGAATTTAATCAAGAATGTTGTAATTCTCAAAAGAGGGGTTCTATGCAAGCCAAGGGGTGTTCTTTGCTCATCCTTGCTGCTTGTTGGACTTTATGGGAAACATGGAATGCTTATGGTCATCATGGAACCCGTCCTAACATAAAGTACATAAAATTTAAAATTTTGAACCTTCTCTCTTCGATTCTGCAATAGTGTAAATGTGCAATTATTTATCTAGTTCTGTATTCTTTTGTTTCATCGGATACTTTGAAAGATGCAACAATTTATGGGAAGAGGTATTCTAGTGCATGGGTGCGATGGAATACTTCTATTGATGGGATTAAATTAAATACTATTGGTTCTTCTATGCAATGAGTTATGAGTGGTGGCAGTGTTGTTCGAGATAATCATGGTTCAGTTATTGTGGCATTTTCTTCCTTCTTTGGGGAGGGTAATTCGGTGATAGCTGAGGCACTATCACTTCTTCAAGGTCTCAAAATGTGTAGGGAATAATCTATCAAGCTATATGAAATTGAATCAGATTCTGCTATTGTGATTAATGACCTAAAAGGTAAAGTGTATTTCCACTGGAATATTACTTATTCAATCCATGATTGAAAGGATTTCATTCATTCAAACATGTTGGTTCTCCATACATGGCGTGATGGTAATATGCAGGAAGACTTCCTGGCTTCTAATGGCAATCAAGATGAAGGGATTCATATTTTTTCTATCACAAACTCTCTTCCTATAGAGTGTTCTATGATTTTCTGAGGGGATTCCCCCAGTCTTCAATATTTTCAATCCCTGTGAATTATTATATTGTATTCTTTCATTTACATCTCTTTCTTTAAATAAATGTTTATACTTTTCAGTTAGTCAATGTCATGCAAGTTAAAAGAAAATTCATTTTTCCTATAAAAAGGATTCAAATTACACTCAATGATTCACCAAAAAGAAGGTTCATTTATTTTGTTTTTAAAGAAATACATGGATATGGTATGAAATAAATATTCATTTGAATTATTTATGACATAGTAAAAATGTCGGTCTCTATTAGGAGTTATTTGGATTTTAGATATATACCCATGGGTTGGGGATTTTTCCAGATCATTTGTTTATCATAGGAACTGATGCGTAGGGTGTGGGGGATTACATTAACTGGTTTAATGTTTGGTATAATATTCATTCAATAATTATATTTTCAATTTAACCCATTTGGTGTGAAAGATTACCACCATAAATTTTGTATTAAAATTACCATACTCAACTAGATTCTATAGTACCCCAATAATTTTTTTTGATGTTGAATCATCTATTAGTATTCTAATCAATGTTGATAGATCTATTTAGGTATGTATTCTATGTCACATAAGTAAGATACTGGTGGATGTTGACTAAAGCATGTTCTTAATTCACAATATAGTTCTGTCAGCACTAGACGATGACATTCCCCTTAAAGATGTATATGTATGAATTCCACATTTTTTATCAAAATTTCTAACAATTGTTCATGTTTGACCCATTCAATAAAAATGTGATTCTCTCCTATTATGATTTAAAAGCACGTCAGGAGACTTTCTGTAGAATAAAAATGAAGGTGTAGAATAACTTTGATCATGTTGATGGTAGAAATGCATCTAAGAAGAAACCTATGTATGGGTTTATGGATAATGATTTGATGGGGAAGACCTACCCCTTATTGATGAGGCATGGTCCTGTGTGAGACACTTAAAAACATATTATAAATGCTATTCCTAAATGAAATTCGCATCATGGTATACTGTTGTTTTAGGAAGATACAACTCCTCCACTGTTTGAGAATATATAGATGGATGAACCTGATCTTGAATTGTGTGATGATGGTATGATACATGAAATATAATCTATCGATAATTTTCTGACTAATCTAGATGTGTCAGAGGAAAAAACATAACTGCATTATTTTGATGAAGGATGTGTAAAAACTATGACATTTAATCCCACATCCATATAGGATAATAACATTAATCAAATTGATATGCAACATCTTGTTTATTTTTTAAAAAATATCATGACATGAGGTAGTGGAGAATCTTAGTACACATTAAAGTCATTGGGTAGTGTTGGTAAGGCCTATTTTATGTTGACGATTTTATACGTCAAAGCAAAGTCCATTGACAATGATGTATTTTCCTTCATTCCTTCAAAATGAAATCCATGATGGGACAAATCTTTTTTACAAGGACCATTTCCTCATGATCATCTTTAAATAGGGCCAACATAAATATCCTCATGAAATTCAATCATTGTAAATCTCAATGTTAGTGTGAAATGGCTGACGATAATGATTATGGGAATAACATGTATTATTATCATCATTAACATTATGATGGATGATGGAAAGTTCCTTTGTTTTTTCCCACCATTATATATCATATATCCATTCATTTAATTAATAAATATTTAGAATATTTATATGACTTGACAAGTCTGGTGTTTAATTAATCAATTAACTAATTCCAAAAACATTTTGTAACCAAATTTTATATTAGAATCCTTCTTTCTGATCAATGATAGATATAAAGTAATATTTTATTTTAAAACATTTCCCAATTATTTGAAGTACTGATAAATTATAAAAGATTAATATTATATGAAAATATCATATATAACTAGGGGAGAATAAAATTCATGTTTTTCTTGATGGATGGATCATAATATTTCACTATTGGTTTTATAATCATGAGCAATCATTATAATGTATGAGATTGAAAAAAAAAACCATACAAATTTTGTAACATCGAATCAGAAGACTAATAAATTAGTGATTATAAAATGAATAACTAATTCAACATAATTTTATGTCAAATAATTATAAAATAAAATAATGGGGTGTATATATACATTATTAATGAAATAGGTGTAAAATATGGAATGTGTCCATGTAATTAAAATGTGAAATGAAAATCCCTTACCTCACCCAAAATTTTTATTGAATGTTCATTAACCCCCTAAATAGTTGTTTTAAATAAGTTTTAAATTACAGCTGAATAGTATTAAAATTTATAACATCACATGTTATCATTATTATATCATAATATCACATATTCACTAATAATAATTCATTGTTTTCGTTGTTTCGGTTGTCAATTGGCTTTTTGGTTATACATTTTTGTCATTAAAGATCTATTTTATGAAAATACTACAAATATTCATAAACTATAGATTATTAATATTCTAATAATTATAATATTTTTACAAAAAATTTACTTTTAAACACAATCATGAATGATGGTTTTTAAAAATGATTTACATTATGATCATGGTTACAGTTGCCAGTATGTATGAATGAGAAACATTTTCATTTTCCAATGTTCATTAAAAAAAGGTAAGTAATATATAATATTTTCATAATGATCATAATGTAGCATATTGTATTTTATAAACTTATATATATTATTTATTGGGTGTTGTGATGAAAAGTGATCCACGCCACTACGTGAATGCAGTATTCCACACATATATGAATGATGTTATCACATTTAAGTGAGTGGAAGGATAATAAAGTAAATGATATATTAACATTTTATAATGGTAAATATGAAAATAATATCATATTACATTATTGTATATAATAAATAATAACTAACTTTATCCATATCACTTTCCATTTAAGGTGTTATTGAAAGACGAGTCACATCGATTTGTGAGAAGGTAGTCCACAGTACAAATGAGGAACATTATTATAACTCCTATAGAATTCAAGATAATATATATATATATATATATATGTGATATAATTACTACATGGGTATAATGTTTTTATGAATATAATATATATTATTTATATATGTCTTATTTCACGACCGCGAATGTTGGTAATGGATGAATGGATGACATCTGTTCACAATGTGATAGTCTTTTGTATACACGAAAGATCATTTCTTATCCCATTTGATGGTAGTGGGGATGTTAGTCCTTAAATTATAATGAAAACATCCCAGTATATGGAAGATATTGATGTTAATATACCAATATTTTATTATAATAATTAAAATTGGTGGATAATGGAATAAAATAAAGATGATAGTTGAAGAACATTATATATTCTTTGAGCATATTTGTTAGGTTTTCTAAAATTCAAACTATGGTTTGATATTATCCCAATATAAGGTTATTAGGATGATAGAAGTAAATATATATTGTGGATTGTTTTGAATTTTCTGAAATAATGAGTTTTTATGGTGTATAGAAGAGATGAGATGAGGTGGCTTTTTACAATTGAGGTGAGTGGCACAGATGATGTTTTTCTAAATGATTCAATCGTAACCACATTTTTATCAAGACAAAATTTTCAATAAAAGGAGATTCAAGAACACACAAGACAAAATGATAACACATTTTAATCCAATGAGTGTTTAAAAAATTGGTAATTATGTTTTAACCATTATCTAATTAGTTTAACCTATATAAACCAATGCTTACCTTTAACACATTAATTTATTATTATTTAATTCACTATTGATTATGTAAAAACATTATGTTTACCATACAAGAATAAAAAAACTATGATGATTGATAATATTGAATACATTATTCAAAATTCAATCCATAGAAGTAGATAATTTTAATTTAAAATTAATACTGCATATGTGAAGAGTTAGTGGGTTTTCCATGTGAAAATTATAAAAATATTACATTGCATTTATTAAAAAAATGAATATGAAATTGATTTAAATGATATAAATTAGATTAATTGTTTTTTAATTTAAGTAATATTACATAAAATTCTATATGAAATATAATTTCAATTTTTAATGCGTGTTTATGAAAATTCAATTTTTAATTAAAATATAAATTTTTTTCCCTATTCATGAGAAAAAGAAACATTTCATAAAATTAAAAAAAAATCACAATAATATAATATTGTATTCAGATTAAAAAAATATTTTTATTTTTTCACATATATTATTTAAATGAGTTCAAAAAAAATTTCAAAGGACGTCGGAATAACATTATTAAATCATATTTGAGTAAAATACAGTTTTTTAGAAAACATATCTTTAATTTAAATAATTAAAATTATATATGTAATAAGTAAATAGAAATTGAATGTGTGAAATATATATATATGTATGATCATAATTTATTTAATCTTATTCATTCTGTAAAATCCCATCATTGGTTTATATATTAAATATTAATGTTAATATTAAAATTCTATTCTGTAAAATTCAGTCATCTGTGTAGCGCAAACTATCAAAGATATTCTTAATTTAATGTAACAATGAAAACATAATGTTTTGTGTTATTCATGATATTTATGATATTGAATTTAGTTAAAAATTAAAACATCATAAATACTCAATGTTTTATATTTTCTTCTAATCCTTGGATTGCGTGTCATTGTTTCTATAAAATACAATGCTCTCATTTGATAATTTCAGGGTATTTTATTCTTCTAATATTTAAAAAGTTATATCATCACAATTTAAACATTATATTTTTTCAATGGCTGGATAGTTGAAAGTAATTCTATTGAAAACCCACATATTAAGGTTTATATCAACATCAGGAGCATATTAAGGATTTTCTTCCCCGTAATCTTGATTTTTCCAAAAAAATAAATATTCCACTATATGAATTTTACTTTTCATTGGAACCATTAAACATACAAATTAAAATCCATAATAAAAAATTCTTCCTAGAAAATCTTTATATTAATCATAATTCATATACCCAGGTTATAATTGAAAAAATATTCAAATAATATAATTATTCTATCCAAACACAAGAACATTAATCATTAAATATCATTTGTGGTTATAGAATAATCTTGACTATTATCACATATTTTCATTTGAGGAATATTCCTTGATTTTCTTGATTTCATTTTCATAGTTCCCAATTACAATTCAAAGAATTTAACATTTTAATATTCTTTCATTATCATGTAATCATAAGCATACTGTACTTTTTCTCTTCACTTGAATCAATCAATTTTTCCTTTTAAGAATTTTCCATGGTGTTTCCTTCATAACAAATCAAATTTTAGTAAATCTTATATTCCCTTATTACATTTATCCATCTCTTTATTTTCCACCATCTTCTTTTATCACATCCCTTAAAAGTCCAAATACTTGTATAATTCATTATTTTTATTGATAACATATGATATTATGTACTCAAATGATTAGAGTGATTGGGAGAATATTTAAATTCAAAATGACTATTTAACACCCTAAATTAAACAGCTTGTAATTCTCTATGGATTAAGTACATTGTCATAATCCTAAAGTATCACCATTTTCATTTTTCGATACATATTTTGAATCATTTTATTATTTTTTATATCTTATACTCAATAACTATAATTCCATATATTCTCATTTCTCTTGATAAAAATATTAATCCATGATTATTACATTGAAATCCTTAAACTCTTTAATTTTTATTTTCTCATAATTTATAGAGTTTTGAATCAATGAACACCATTGATCCATATCTCACAATAGAAGGTAAAATTCTATAAAATATCACTATTTCCTTAGTTCTAGTTGAGGAAAATATCTTTTCTATAGAATATTTTCATTACATGGCTGAAAATTGATATTTAGTCCCATTGAATGATGTGGATTTGTATACAAAGTGTGGTCTAAAATTGATCCACCTCATATTTGATCATCATAACGCACCATATAAAAATTATTTGAACTCATACTTTCAGTAATCAGACCCAATATGGGTATAATTTTATCATTTTTAGTTGCTGATCCTAATCCTATTTCATTATATTTACCAAGAGGGAAGAACATTTTTGTATTACATACATTGATAAGTTTCCCATTTCTTTTATTATGTACAATTTCTAAAACAATTTAATATGATATATTATATAGTAACATAATGGACCATCCCAAAACTATTGGACCAGTTAACATAAATTTTAACAATTTATAAATTTACAATCATATAATTTTAAACATGATTTCTTTGGGGATATGATTATATTTAAATCCTTCATAAATCATTGTAATGTAAATGATTATTATTATTAGAATATCCCAAGGTAGTGTGCAATAATATTCCCAATAAGGCCCATTTTCTTGAACTATGTTGAAATTAGGACATTCTTAATGTTCTCTTTTCTGAGTTATTACCCATAAGTACCTCGGTTCTAGAGCCACATAAAATTTTAGATTCCAAAAATTTTATGTTTTATATGATAAAATACATAATATCTACCAGACCAAAGAATTATGAAATTATTATATAATTATCATGAATGTCTATCATAGGTTTACTTTCACTAATCTATTATTTCCAAAATCTGATTCCAAATATATTATTCAAAACATAGTTTTAGACAACCTATAGTGACCCTAACCATAAAATATGTGAGCTAGATTCGAATTAAGTTCACTTAGATAATTTACTATCAGGAACAAACAGATATACTAAATATCTTAGTAGTCATAGAAAAAATGATATATAGTTGAATCACATTTAAAATTTAAAACATTGAATATAAAATTGTATTTTTTTATAACTCCATTATTCCCCTTATCAAATCACTATATATCAATCATAAAATACTACCTACTATTTCATGGAAAATAAAATTTAGGAAATGGAATCGTTAAAATGACCAGTAAGGGTAACTGTGTAACTAAATCTTTGAATAGATAAGTAATGAATAATATTTAAGTGAAAATACTAACAGACACAAAATTTAAAAAAAACATGTGTATAATATGGTAGGAATAAATATTGATCAAATAATTCGTTATAAATAATCACATGAGCATTAATCGTATCCTAGGATATTCTACGTAATAGAACATTCACATAGAATACATATAACTAAATATATAATTATGGAATCCATCATGATTGGCATCTAAAATATATATTCATGGTCTCATTCAATGACATATAATACCATTGAGGATTCACTGCAAGAAATATAACACTATACAATGCCTCATTTCAATACCTCTATATAAATGGGTTCAATTATAGCCAAAACTATATCATGTTTCTCCCATCATACCTACGGGTGCATTGAGGGGATATATCAGGATCCCTATTAGTAACTCTATCTATTGAATTCATAATTTTAAATGCGTAAATCATAGTGCACATTAATATTCATATTTAAGCTTGTATATGAAATTTATATGTTTTCCCTAATCAATAATTATAAACATAAAACATCCATACTAATGTGGATGGGGGTAAATAAGTATATCCCTTATCAAAATAATAATAAACCATCCAATTAAATAATAATAATGGTATCATTAAATCTTATTCCAATTTTATTAAGAGTAACTATTTTTTTCATTGATGATTATAAATACAATCAAATTATCTTTAAAAATATTTTGGGGACAAATATCCTTCTCAACAAAATGAACATTGAAAATCCTTTTCGTTGAAAATAAAATTTAAAAACTAAGGATTTTCATAATATTTTGAAATAAAATTATATGAAAATAACCTTTTAAACATGAAAATGAATATTTAATGAAATTATGTACATTTTGGAGGGTAATATCATACACGTTGTGAATGGTATAATAACAATCTTTTTACACTGCAAAAATGTTTTGAAAGCCGTTTACTCAAAAAATGACAAGATGAATAATTTAAAATTCTTAATGAAAAGATAAAATATGGTGGTGTAATTCATTAATAATTCATTTGAATAATGGTATGAATATTTTATTTTCTTTTTGAAAACACAGTTTTGAAGAAAACAGATTTCTTACTAAAGAGAGAAATAAAGTCACATTTTATTAATAGTATTTTATCTTTTATTTTATTTAAGAATAAATTAAAAACTGGTTCTATTAATTAAAAATATTACTAAAATCATAGTACAAGATAATTCATGATTCTTTTCTGGGATATATCATATGATTTAATTATTGGATTCATAATCATGATCTATCTTAATAAATGTTGACATCTTAACATAAAATCATCACTTTATGCATAACATTGATTCATAATACCCATGGATCAGATATCCTCAAATGGATATGTAATTCCCCATCATTTGTTTTTAAAAAATAAAAAAAAATACATTACTGTGTAGTATATAAACCAGATAAAAGAAATAGGTGGGGAATAAATAATGTTTCTCATTGACATAAAAAGTGAGACATATATACCATACCTCATGATTCCTTTTGATATAGAATTTTTTACCCCATAAATTCAAGTCTTAAACATGTTATTAACTTACATTAAAGCCTATTTATTTTTATAATATCTTTTATGATCCTTTTTATGACATCTTAAGACCTGTTCAGTAAATATCTTTTATTATTATCGATTTTTCACTTGCTAATTACCTTGAATTATTATATATATTTTTTCATTAACGATCTAGATCTTGAATGAATTACATATTTTTAATATTCAAATATTGTAAAACATTAAATTATTATCATATTTTTACATCACATGAACTTTAGAAACAAATAGTTAAATATGGTTATGAAAAATGGTTCACATTATGATCATTGAGATGATATGCCATATGTACACAATAATAGTGTTTCCACTTTCCAATGATCATTATGGATAGAATCTGGTTAATATATAATATTTCTATAACGATTATAATATTATATATTCAACAATATATACTTTTTTATATAATCTATGTGCTCTAAGGATGAAATATATTTTCCTCACTTCATGATTTATGTAGCCCACACATACACAAACTCTATTATCTTCTTTAATTAGGGGATGATTAATAAATAAAATAATATATTATCAATAAATAATAATAATTCTTCCATTAGTATCGTATTTATTTCATTTATGTCACATATAATCATTATGTTTATCTTTATCACCTTCCATGTAAAGTGTTAGGGAAATATGAATCGCAACACTTCATGATGTGGTAATTCCATGCACACAATACCGATGTTATTATACCAACTGCATATTGGATGGTAAAGAATATAAATATGATGTTAGGACTCAGTAGATATAAAAATGAAAATAATATCATATATATACTTTATATACATCACCATACCTAACTGTTAAGGGTGGTGATGGATGAACCAATGTCATAGATTCATATGGTGGTAGTCCACCATAAACAATAATAATGAGTTCATAAATCATTTGATGGAAGTGTAGATGGTTGTAGGTTATAAATATATTTTATAAACATCCCAATATATGAATGATACTGAGGTTATTATATCTCTATTTTTTTAAAAAAATTGATGGAGTTTTAAATTTTTATAATAGAACAATTTATATTTATGAACATAACCTCTTCTTGAAGAATACTACATAGGATTTCACTAAATAATTACTAGTTTTTATATTATTCAATAATAATTATTATTGAATGAGAATGAGGATTTGGGGAGTTATTTTGGTAGAGATTTATGAGCCATGGATTTTTCAATGTGCGATAAAAGGAGAAAGGTATGCGGCCTTATATAAGTGAGGTGTGTGGCACACATGTAAATTTTTCAGAAGAATCTATCCAAATAACATTTAAATAATGAAATAAGAATAAAAAAGAGAATATTCAATATTAAATGTGGAGGTCATATAATAGAAATCCAATTTGAGTCATAATTGTGGGTAGGTCATTTTTAACTCTTATCTTCTAGATTAACCTTCGGTAAATCAATTATTCCTTAACTACAATAATTTATTTTTTTGGTTTTTAATTATCATTTAAACCAAATGATATGTTTAACATATCAAGAATTAGATTTTATTGTTATTCAAATTATTTAATCCGTTTTTTCTAATTTAATTTACATAAATGGAAAATTTTTTATTTCAAATTAATATTCCAGATGTGATGAGAATGTGGGATTTGAATGATAAAATATTCAAAATATTTCATAATTTTAATATCAAAATTAAAAATGATAACTTTCCCAATGACCTAAACTATTTTAATTTATCAATAAATGAAATATTTTTTCTTTTAAACAAAATGAAAATATAATATGAAATTATAACTAATATTAAAAAGGTAGATTTAAATTAAAATATTTATTTTTCAATATTCATCAAAAAGTGAAATATTTCATAAAAATATAAATAATTTAATGTAATATATTGTTTTCTTATGATTTTAGAAATTAATTTAATTTTATAAAATATATTATTTAAATGTGATAAAATTAAATTTTAATTTATATGCTCAAATCATGATTAATCATTATTTTATAAATAAACAGTTATTTTAAAAAACATTTCTCTTTTAAATAAATGACTCATATGTAATTAAAAATAAATAAATAAAATGAATTTGTGTGGACAATATATTTTCATAATTTATTTAATCCAATTTATACTATAGACTCCAATGGACATTCAATTTTTTAGTTCATAATGTTTATGAAATATTATTGTCTGATAAATCTAAAAAAATCATGTAACATAATCTATTGAGAAGAATAACTATTGCATGTTACAAAATATAATTTAGTTACTAGTAAAATTTACCATATATAATACAATGAATGTTTTTTTAAATTAATATATCATAAAATCGGAGGGTTTAATATTTTCATCTAAACATGGTGTTGTGTGTCATGTATGTTGTAAAAAACAATGTTCCTTTTTATAGAAATTCAAGGTGCTACTGATGGGTCTTAGAATTATATTTCTCTTAGATTCACTGATAGGTCACATTAGAAAAAATATTTTTCATTTTTCACTATAAAAATTGTAGAATAGAATAATATGATCGGTAAACTCATTGATTAAATGTTTATCAAGGAAAACAATTTTCATTCAAGTATTATAATATAAGTAATGGTATATATTCTTATTTTAATTTATTTTCATGTGTATATAATTGTCTCATTTTTTATAAGTTATGAATTTATTTAGTATACCTATTCCTGAAATAATATTTATACATTAATTATACCATGATTATGTTATTTTTTTGTTTCTTTTACTATGTGTTTGAACACACCGTTTTTATGATTCTATTTAACAATGTTTTAATGAAGAGTAATACATGTGTAAGGAAAAATTTGAATGATTTTATAAATAATTTGGGGGAGATATTAGGGGATTACGAGGTATTATGTTGTTACTTCAATAGTGATAAATGTATACATTTTTTGTGAAAGAGTTGGTATTTCATACTTTTCTATATCCTATTTATTTAAATGTATAAATATGCAAGGTCTCATGAATGTATATATTGAAATTTTATAATTAATATACATAAATATGGATATTTGTTGATAGAAATCAGTAATTTGTCTCCAATACATAATGTATAATATTTTTTTAAGCTATTAGTCGTAGGTTTATATGTCTGTGGGGTCACAATAATGATATACTATAACAAAACATTAATATTTTTGAAATTTATATAAACATATATGAACCAATTTTGAATAAATCTATATAAACTTGATGGGAAATTAATTTTTCTTAAATATAATGTTTTTTTTAATATAGTAGCTCTTAAAATAACAATTCTTTAAAGAATATATTCATCCCAATCATTGCCTCTCATGTACAATGTATATCTTATTTTCTACGGAACAAATATAAGACATGTTTAACATAATTGTGTAATAAAATCAGTTTATATTTTTAGTATTTATTCATGTATTAAATTCAATTCTAATTACCCATTGTTTCTAATGAGAATAATTCATATAAAATAAATATATCACTATGAATTTTTAGGTTCCAAATATATTTTCAATGATATTTTTTTAGAATCTATCCCATTAAAAAATTATCTTATTATTAAATGGTCTTACTATTGGAAAAACACTCTCATTATTTACTATTTCCACATAATTTAACTCAATTATTTTGGATTCCCATCCATAAAAAAAACCAAAATCATGACTTTTAATAAAATTATTTCTTGAGCATTGAGATTCTAGCACATATTCAACACATATATTTTGATATCATCCATTTATTTGACACAATTATTTATATAATTGAACATTAAAATAGAAATTCATTATTTATGTTACATTCCTCAACAATGGACAACTCATATTGATAATTTTCCCAAATACGATGATTTGTGTAATTCAATTGCATAATAATTAATGGATTTAACTAATATTAAATTCAATATATATTAATTTGATTTATAATCCTATCCAATATAATTATTCATTTTATACCATTAAATATTATTTTTATTGTGATTATTTTCTAATTATTCATTTTATTATAACCCATCAAAAATATCATTGATTTTATCTTCCCTGCATACTAGTTGTTATTGGTAGGTGACCAGAATAATGACATTCACTTTGTGGTATTTTTTGTGGTCAACATCCACCAATCCCTATTATTATGAGATGACCTCATTATTGGGATGAATACTAGTAATATTAATTATTTTCACTTGTGAAATCAACAACATAATACCTATATATGAAATCATGCTATCAGTGACATATTCATTACAATATTTATATTTCTCTAGGAGGTTGTTTATAGGATTAAATATTATCCTTAGAAAAATTTATTTTGTTTATGACTTCCAATTAATCATTCATTTCCCATTTTATGTTTTATGTACAAAAATATATCTCCTAAATAATATCTGAACAATTATATTCTTACTCTAATGAAACATTTTTTATTTCATTTAATACCACTTATATCTAAAAATAACATATATAAGCCCCATTTTCATTAATATGTATAGTATATAGATCATGATTTTAATTAAGACATTCACTGATAGCATATTTTATGTCTTTTACTTCACGTATATAGACCATAACCTTGATATGTGGTAGTAACCGATTTTGGAAACTTTTAATTTTTTTATGTAATGAATATTTACATAAATACGTGAATGTGTTTCATAATAATGTTTACTTATAAATGAATAAATAAGTAAAATAGTATAGTTTTACCCGTAGATATATGTAAATATATGATATTATGCAAAATTTATAGATTATTTCCCTATTTTTTTCTTATAAATGATAACATTTCTCCCCCACATGGTATGTGATTATTTATCAAATGAATCATTTAATTACATATATTGGAATAATGAACCTCCTATCATATTTTTTTCACTGGAATTGGTCTAATTGTTTTCTATAATTATCCAATAGTTCTCTAGAATAAATGATGGTGAAACTGCATCTATAGATTATATGTATTTTCCCATTCCAAAGTATTAAACAGAGTCACATACCAAATTCATGTAAATTTTTTTATTTAACCTCAATGATTGTAATTTAATTTTCATTGAGTATTTCTTTTGAAAAATCAATGTGATAACTTTATACATGAAAGATTTATAAATGGTATCCTTTTTTTTCCTAGGTATAAGTAATACACATAGGTTTGGGTTAATTTTGTGTATATCAATATTTTAAATAATACTCCAATATGATAATTTTAATTATTTATTATCATAAATAATTCTATAGCTAACAACAAATATAATGTTACTTTTTAGAAGAACATTAACATAAGAAATAGAATATGGTTTAATAGTACTAGGATATCCAAAGGACAATCCATTTATGATATTTTAATCACCTAAAACACAATAAATACTAATGTTTTACATCAAATTCATAGTTGATGCATAAACACTCCATGATTATAACCCTCTAAAAAACAAATAACATATTAAACCAATACACTCAAACAAATATCATCCCCTACAAAAAATTGTTATAATACATTAATAAAAATAGTGATTCTATGATAGCATATTATTTCAATTTTCTATATAATCATCAATTATTACTTCCATGAAATCCTATGGAGAAAACAACTAGCTCCCCATTCATCACATTAAAAATGTAACTTGTACATCATATACAAAATTTTTTCCTCATATCTCTATGATATTTCTTCCCACTTTTTATGAAGAATGATATCACATATTTGATTTGAAACCACCTTTATTTCCTATTTATTATTCAATTATTATCCTTCAAAACATGTTTTAATACTTCAATTTTTTTTCTTACAAACGAATTCAATATCTAACTTTTAATTTGTTAATTTCGTACATAAATTATTAAAACTATAAATATGAATGTATTCTGACATAAAGCACTAAATGTGCTTTATATACCACCGGGGTGTGAAATAAATCCTTCTTAATATATGTATATATGTTTAAAAAATATTCCCTAATTAAACAAATCAATCTATGGAATCTTACAATATATCCAATTATTTTTTCTATTTTATAAAAACATTTATTCACACTAATAAATACTAATGTGTAGTTTAACTCATACAACACGATTAATATTACACCATCATGGAAAATTAAAATACACATAGAATTTTATCTTTCCATAAAATAAAATATTAATTGAGAAATCCCTCTATACGATTTTAATTAATTGGAATATATAGTGATAAAAAAAATTAGTAATCTAATGATGTCCCAAATAATTTCTCCTAGATCCAGTGTAGAAATACCAAAATATTGTCTATAATTTCCATGTGATGTAATAATACATGATCATAACTGATATATAACGTACATTATTTTGAAATTAAATCTTATAAAATCACACACAATCCCTGATTTTATTGGTTTAGTGGATTTAATGACTATAAATATAACATGTTTTATTATTTATTCATTATATCTAATAAATACCATTTCAAAAAATACATATTTTGAAATAAATTTCATAATAATACAATTAAAAACCCACAGAGTGGGAATGTAACACCCCACCGCTACCTCATTTTCATAAGGAAGTGATGGGGGATACTAGGCCTTAAGCGACGATCATGTGATGCCAAAGGCTAGCATTAAATGCAGAGGGCTTCAAGATGAAATTGGGGAACAATTTTCCATTAAGTCAAAACCATCCAATCCATCCATTAACCACCACTATATGATGTGTGTCAATAAAACATTCCAACATGAATTCCCAAAAGACAACCAAATGTTCCATAATAAATCCCAAAACCTAAAAAAACAACACAATATCATATTACTATGCAGAAGACCTAACAAAAAAGAACGACATGCCATGATACCACCATTTCTCTACAACAATATCCATGCTTTAAGCTCCACCAAGACATCATGATGCACCACTAAAAGATGGTTATGCCTTACCTTTTCCCACATCACAGTACAGAACATCTGCAAAGACACCAATGTGTCAAAGTAGAGGGTGAGTACTAAAACTTAGTAGGTTTTCCACAAATGACTTCCCTACACACACAACTAGGATTGAACCGTTAGCACATTTATATAAAACAATTTATATAAAATAATAACTAGTACAAGCATTTCTATAAGACAAACATGCCCTTACCAAGCCGTCACACCCAAACTAAGCAACCAAGGGAAATCCAACCAAACATGCCCCAATAAATTTCATCAATAACAAAGTAGTACAAAAATTTCCATCATTCAAACTAGTGCACAACAAATAACTAAAAAAACAAAATGGTGGAGCTTCCGTCCAACCCGTTCACCCTTTCACACCTAGGGGTACTTCCCGACCACAACCAAATGGTGGAGCTTCCGTCCATCCCATTCACCCTTTCAAAACTAGTGGCTCTGTTTGTCAATTTATCCTTTGATGGTGGCCCTTTCTTCCACTATCCATCCCCTTTTTATAGTGGTACATCTCACCACTTCGACGCAACATTCCCATCAAGCCATAAACAAGCATTTGACCCACCAAGGTCACAAAAACATGCAATCAACCCATTCCATCGCATACAAATCCACATAAATAGATCGTCCATTTATTGAAAACCATTTTCCATGCCAAACCACATTTCCAAAAAAACAACATCTTTATTGAAAACCATTTTCCATCAACCATTTTTCCCATATCAATCTCAACAACCCATTTTAAAATATATATTTTAAAATCCCCGACAATAGAATTTCACCATAAAACCCCATTTTCCCCCAAAAGTCCCCAAAAATATCACCTAAGGGATATCTATCCAATTTGGCACAACATTCACAATTAATTTGAAGAACAACAAATTAATTTTAATCAAACACCACTAGTTCTAACCAAGTGGAGTTGAGAGAGAAGCAACCTACCTCTAGGGTTCCAAAGAAATCAACCCACAAGCACCCGCACCCCAAATCCGGTGAACACACCACTGAAACCTCTCTAGATCCCCATCCCTAACCATCACAAGACTTAAAATCATTATCCAAGGAAACCAAAACCCTTGATCTACACCCAAAAATATTAGATCAAGAAAACCAATAAAGTGGGATATGTGGATCTAAAGGTACCCACAAGGAAAACAAGAGGATGGACTTACCCAGGAGAAACCACCTTCAAACCACCACGAAACCCCTTTGAATCACATAGAGAATCGGTGGAAGATGACCTTCAACCCCTAAGGACCCAAAATCCCGAGTGGGGCTCGAGTGAGAGAGGATTTGGAGAGGAATGAGGTTATCTCGAGTGATGTTTGGTTTTAAAACCATATTTTATCTTGCCGCATGGTTAACCCACATGGTTCGGAAAACCGTGCGATAATAGTTTATCGCTACTACCTCGAGGGCAAGGGTCCACACGGTTGCCTCGCATAGTTTGGAAAACCATGCACAGTCTGTGCGAAGCCTACTTCCCCCCCCCCTTCATGGTTTCCTGGAGAATCCTCATGGATTCCCCTAACTCTGATTAAACCGTGCTCCATATTCAAAGCCTCCAAACTCATTTAAAACCATTCCAAACTCTCCCAACCTCTTCCCTACTCATCACATTCACTTTAAACCCATAAAAATGCATATACAAAGGCCGCATAACACAAACCAGGGGTACTACATTCTCCCCAACATTGGACATTCTGTCCTCGGAAATTTGTGAACCCGCCCTTTGCTGAAAGAGCTCAGGCCACTACTCGACCATCTCTTTCTCCCACTCCCATGTATCCTCTTGAATCTGACCATACTGCCAAAAACATTAAATGAACAAATTATTTTACCACACAAGACTTTCTATCGCCTATCCACAACCCGTAATAGCATGTGCACCAACGAATCATCTGGTTCATGTTCAACATGATCCCATTGAATCACATGGTCATGATTCGACTGATACTTTTTCAACTGCGACAAATGAAACCCATTGTGCACTGCACTTAACCTAGGTGGAAAAGACAAACAATAATCCACCTCACCAACCTTCTCAAGAATCTCAAATGTTCCAAAATACATTAGTGATAACATTCCCTGCTTCCCAAACCGATGATGTCCCCACCTAAAAGATATCCTCAAGAAAACCTTATCACTCACCTCGAACGACAACGACCATCGACGATGATCCACATACAATTTTTGACGACTTTGATCTGCCTCCATTATTTTCCTGATCAAATTGATCCTCTTCATAGTCTCCTCAACAAGTCTTTGTCCAACCATCGAGGACTCACCTATTTCCACCCATCATAGTGGAGAACGACACGACCACCCATACAACACATTAAACGGAGCCATATGTATGGATTACTGATAATTGTAATTGTATGAGAACTTAACCAATGACAACTGCTCCTCACAAGATCCACCAAAATCCCTAACACAAGCCCACAACATATCCTCCAGTGTATGTATCGTCCTATCAGATTGACCATCTGTTTGAGGGTGATATTCCATACTTAGGGTAAACATAGTTCCAAGGTCTTGTAGTAAGGATTTCCAGAAAAGTGATGTAAACCTTGGATATCTATTAGATACAATCGAAACTGGAACACCATGCCTAATTACCACCTCCTGAATATGAATTTTGGATAGATCCTCCACCATATGAGATGCACGAATTGGAATGAAATCGGCCGACTTCATTATCCAATACACAATCACCCAAATGACATCATGCTTTCTGACCATTCATTAGAGACATTTGAAAAAATACATCATTATTGTATCCCACTTCCAAACAGAGATTGGTAATGACTGCAACATTCCTGCTGGCCTCTGATGCTCTGCCTTGACCGGCTAACAAGTCAGGCATCTCGAAACAAACTCATCCACTATTCTTTTCATACCAGTCCACTTGAACTACCCTTTCAATGAATTATACATTTTCTGAATTCTAGGGTGAACAACCCAATTGGAATAATGATACGCCCTGGGAAGATCCTTTTGAAAAGAAACTGGTAAAACCATCTAATTTTGAAAACAAAAAACTGAATCTTCATTCAGTTTCCAACCCTAAATGGTATCCCTACAATTGAGTCATGACCCAATGGTCACACACTAAGAATCAGATACTTTTTCTTCTTAACCAAAGACAACCAAGTCCGGAATCAACAAAACTGGAAAGAAGATCGCTCTATCGCCCTAGTCCTCACATTCCAACCACATATCAGCTATAACCGACATCCACTCTGAGAGGTCTGATGCCTGTTTCACCATCTCAGCATATGATTTTCTACTTAATGCATCCACCACCAAATTTCCATTACCTCGCGTCTACATTTAGTCAAAATCAAACATCTTGATAAATTACATTCATCTTCTTTGTGTGAAGTTCAAATCCATATGTGAGAAAATGTGCTCCAAGGTCTTATGATATGTATATACCATGAATTTCTCACCGAATAGATAATGATGCCACACATTCAAAGAATAAACCCCTACTGCCAATTCAAAATCATGAGTTAGGTAGTTCTTCTCATGCACTCTGAACTGTCATGAGTCATATGAAACCACATGATTCCATTGAATGAGAATGTACCCCAAACCTGAGCCTGATGCATCACAATACAAGACGAACCCTTTACCTATTTCTAGAAAAACCAAGATTAGTGATGATGTAAGGCGACCCTTTAGCTCTTCGAAACACAACTACCACTTTTCATTCCATTATAATAGAACATTCATTCATGTCAAAGATGTCATCAGTGAAGCCAAATGTGCAAAATCATTAACAAAAAGTAGATAATACCCATCTAGACCAAGGAAACTCCGTATCTCAAACACATTATTTGGAGGTTTTCATGAGATAACAACCTCTATATGTTTTTGGATCCACTGAAACACCCCTCTCAGAAATCTCTTGGCCACGAAAATGAACTTATTTAATCCAAAAGTCACACTTTGAAAATTTGGAATACAAATGATGATCCCTCAAGATTTGTAGATCTGTCTCCAAGTTCTAGTCATGCTCCGCCCTTGTCTTTGAATACACCAGAATATCATCAACAAACACCACCACAAATGAATCTAGATATCTATGAAATATTCGATTCATCAATGTCGTAAACACTGATGGAACATTCGTTAGACCAAAGGGAATAACCACATATTCATAATGGCCATGCTTACTTATAAAAGTTGTTTTAGGAATATCATCCTTCCTAACCCGCTATTGATGATATCCTGACCTCAGGTCGAGCTTGGAGAACCACTGGGATCCCCTAAACTGGTTGAAAGAATCATCTATTTGTGGAAGTTGATATCTATTCTTTATCATAACCTGGTTTAGTGTATGATAATCAGCACACAGCCCCAATGTTCCATCCACTTTTTTCACAAACAACATCGCCGCTGCCCCCAAGTATGTTCTAGGACGGATAAACCCTTTGTTTTCAAACTATTCATACGCGACTTCTGATTCCCACCATTCAATAGGGGCCATCTGATAAGACATAAGTGAGATCGGACTGCTCCTTGTAATGAGATTAATCATAAAATCCACTTCTCTTATAGGAGGTAACCAGAGGAATTATTCAGGAAAAACATCCATGAACTGATCCAACACTAACGGACGAAGACTCTTCTCAACAAACATTACTGATTCCAATGACAACATATCCAACTGATACGATAACGTTCCTAATTATGGTGCCAACAAACCCGTTGCACCTTGCTTTTCATTCCTCTCATCTCTAAAAAGATGTATAACACCATAGTGTGTCATAAAAGCCATTGTTCTCTCATCACAGACTATGTGGCCCTTAAAAACCACCAGCCAATCCATTCCTAGGATTACATCATACCCATCCATGTCAAGCATTGAGAAATTCCACATTAGCTCACCCTCTCCCACAACGATACAACATGATCTACACAAGAAGCCTCGACACTCTCTTTGACCCAGAGGAGTTTGATTTTTTAAAACTGAGGGCATCATTTCTACCCTTAATCCCAGCAAATCAACCACACATGCAACAATAAATAAGTGTGAAGCACCCGTATCAAACAACACTTGCATCAAGGTAAAATTTAAAATAATAGTACCTCGCACTGTTGATGGTCCCAACTGATCATACACCACAACCTGGTCAGCTCCAAACACATGTTTTATTTCCATGCTCTTCTCTTTAGTTCACTACTGAGGCGTCATGGTATTCTGAGAATCACCATGACACACTTTATTCTGCTGATGAGGGGTGTGCTTCTGTCCCCATCTCGTCGAAGAATATGACATCTATGATCCCTGAGAAGTATCATGCACACCCAACCTCAGATAATTTCGACAATAATACTACATATTCCCCATCTTCTTTCAATTATGACATTCTCGAGGTTGTTTCGTACAATATCTCTTGATGTGGCTTTTCGAACAACACTGAAAACATCATGGTTTGCTCTGGGGCTTTGGAAGAAGATTCACCACTCCTGTCGTAAAATTATGTGCCATACTCCCACCCTAGGTATATGTGTCCCTCCTCCTCTTGAACCCAACGTTAGAGTTCATACTATTCCCCATGGGTACCACCATGCTTCTTCCACCTGGAGTGCCCAATAGATCTTGCCCAGCCACCGAGGCTCTATTCACCATCTTTGTGTAATAATCTATACATAGTACTACTATCATTGAACTGATTTCTTTCCTTAACGCCGCTTTAATGATCATTTCCCTCAACAACGTGATACCCCCCTTCTCGGGTGAAGACCTCACTAAATCCATAAACATAGCTTCATATTCCATCACACATATTAGCTTTTTCTTCAAATTGATGAAATGTGTCGTACACTGAATTATGAACATATGTGGGTAGAATTTTTTATTAAAGAATTCCTCAAAGCCTACTCACGTCACACCCTGGTCCATCCTCGCTTGGACTACCAACTCCCACCACTGAAAGGCATGATCTTCTAACATATACATGGCCAACGTCACTATTAACTCTACCTGTGTTCCCACGAATTCGAAAATCGTGGTCATTATATTCAACCATTAGTATACCCTCTCTGGATCTGAATCGCCCCTGAAGATTGGTAGATTATGATTTTGAAACTGAACTACATGTTCCACATGCCTTGGTTCATCCATTTCATTTCCTCTTTCCACAACTTGGGAAGCCTGCACTATGATTTCCACTAGCTTCTGGTTCACCTGAGGCTCTGGTGCTACCACATTCTCAGCAGCCTCCTCTGGTTTCTCTATACGACGCCTACACGATGCCATTTCTATCAACAGAAAACAAACTACCATGAGTCTCACTTCCGTAGACATCCAGAATTCCAATTTCTAATCCCATTACACAACACTATCGCACAAGGCTTTCCACAAGTTCACAATTTCCATGTTTTACCATTTTGAAAACCAAACCATTTTCAAAATAAAAATTTATTCACATTACAATTTCACACATTCATATCAAAACATAAATAATTATACCCCAATGAAATATGAATCCTTGAGGGAATTCATTTCTACCTTATATTACATGCACATCTCATTGGCTACACCCACGACTATGAGATTTCCAATGCCTATATGTATCTGAAACACACTTATGTACTAAACTCCCTCGTAACTTGAATTTCAGCATAATAAGGTTATCTATGCCCTTTTATGAAATACATTTAATGTTCTAAAATTCCTACGCCTTGCTACCATCCCAACTTATGGAATATACCACGAAAAATGTCAACTGTAAAACCAAGGCGCTGAAGCGATTGAATAACTGCTCTCACTTGAATGCTAAGGACCAAACACACTGATAGCACTTGTAACACCCCACCCCTACCTCATTTTCTTAAGGAGGCGGTGAGGGATACTTGGCCTTAAGTGAAATTCCCAAGATGCCAAAGGCTGGAAATAAATGATGAGGGCTTCAAGATCAAACTGGTGAATGATTTTCCCTTAAGACAAAACCAACTGAACCATCCATTAACCACCACTATATGATGCATGTCAATAAAACATTAAAACATGAATTCCCAAAACACAACCAAATGTTCCACAATACATCCCAAAACCAAAACAAACCACATAATATCATAGTACAATGCGGAAGACCAAAAAAAGCACCACGTGCCATGATACCGCCACAGCTCAACACCAAGCTCCAAGATCCAAGCTCCACCCAAACATCACGATGCACCACTAAAGGAGGGTGATGCCTTACCTTTGCCCACGTCACGGTACAAAACATCTGAAAAGACACCAACTTGTCAAAGGAGGGGGTGAGAACTAAAACTCAGTAGGTTTTCCCCAAATGACTTCCATACACATGCCACTAGGACAAAACCATTTGCACAATTATATAAAACCATTTATATAATATAATCACAAGTACAACAATTTCTTTAAGCCAAACATGATTTACCATGCCATCACACCCAAACCAAGACACCAAGGGAAATCCAACCCAACATGCAACAAGCCACTTCATCATTCACACACATGCACTACAATTTCCCACATGCAAAGATATTCACAAAAAAACAACCAAAAAAACTAAATGGTGGAGCATCCATCCAACCCGTTCACCCATTCACACCTAGTGGTATTTCATGACCATGACTAAATGGTGGAGCTTCTGTCCAACCCATTCACCCATTCACAACTACTGTCTCTTCCCATCCACATATCCTTTGATGGTGGCTCTTCTCTCCACTATACACATTCTTTTTATAGTGGTACTTCTCGCCACTTCCACTAAACATTACCATCAATCCATAAACAAGAATATGACACAACATGGTCACAACAACCTGCAATCAACCAATTCAATCGAATACCAATCCACTTGAGTAAATCGTCCATTTATTGAAAACCATTTTCCATGCCAAACCACATTTAAATAAAAAAATCTTTATTGAAAACTATTTTCCATCAACCATTTTCTGAAATTAATCTCAAATACCCATTTTAAAATCTCCATTTTAAAATCCACAATAATAATATTTCACCATGAAACCCCCTTTTCCCCAAAAATCCCACAAACATCACCAAAAGAATTTCCATCCAATTTGGAACAACCATCATAATTAATTTCAAGCACAAAAAAATTAATTTCAATCAAACACCACAAGTTCTAACCAAGTGGAGTCAAGAGAGAATCCACCTACTTTTAGAGTTCCCATGAAATCTACCCACAACCACCTGCACCTCAAATCTGGAAAACGCACCACCGAAACCTCTCTAGATCCCCTTCCCTAACCATCACAGTCCTTAAAATCATCATCCAAGGAAACAAAAACCCTATATCTACACACAAAAAGTGTAGATCTATAAAAAAAGAAAGAGAGAGATGTGGATCTAGTGGAACCCACAAGAAAACCGAGAGGAGAGACTTATCCAGGAGAAACCACCTTCAAACCACCACGAAACCCCTTTGAATCTCATCATGAATTAGTGGAAGATCACCTTCAACCCCATAGGACACAAAATATCGAGTGAGGCTTGAGGGGGAGAATATTTGGAGTGGAATTAGGCAATCTCGAGTGAACTCGGGTTTAAAAACCCTATTTTAAGTGGTTGTACGGTTATCCCACACGGTTTGGAAAACCGTGTGCTAACCATGTGCATGATATTACCCTGAGGGAAAGGGTCCATATGGTTTCATTGCACGGTTTGTCAAACCGTGTGTAGGCTGGGTGAAGCCTACTATGTCCCCTTGCACGGTTTCCTAGAGAATCTACATGGTTTCCCCTAACCGTGCTCAAACAGTGCTCCCTATGTAAATCCTCCAAATTCATTCAAAACAATTCCAAACTCTACTAACCTCTTACCAACTCATCCCATTCACTTTAAACACATAAAAATGCATAACCAAAGGCCACATACCTCAAACTAGGGGTACTACATGGAAAATAACAAATTTTTGACCTAGAGTGCTATAAATTTTCTAATTTAAGATATTGAAATCATTGATAGTATGTGAGTATAATATGAGTATATGGTTATGAGAATATAATCATGATTTGTATTCATTATATGTGATAATCAAAAAAATTAAAACATATATGATAAATAATGTGTCATGACATGTAGCTTTTTCCATAATATACTATCAAAATACAGGGAATGAAAATAATCATTATCATACCTTATAAAGATTCATGGTTAAGGTATTTTGGAGTTGAAGTCTCTATAACATATTTGAGTAAATTTTATAGTAAAAATTAAATTGTTATATCCTTATAAAATTTATTAATATATGTTATATTGTTTTTTAATACAGTGGCTTAACATTAGTTTACATTAAAAATGTTAAAATTAACTTTTTTTAAATAATCATATAAAATAGTTCATAGTGTGAATGTTTTTACAATTTGTATAAATTTTTAATTTTTAATGAATAGTGAAAGAATATTTATTTTTTATGAAACATATATTCTCATTTAAATTATATAAAATTTAATATTATTTTTCCTAAATATAAAATTCAATTAATTACTTTAGATTAAAATTAATCCAATTATTATCCTTATAATGTAAATTATAAATGAATTTGGTAAAAAAACATTTTTCTACATGAAAGTGATTTTTTTCTATAAAATATATTTCCATCAAGACGTGTAGATTTAATATTAAATAAAAATTTCTAACTATATATAATAGATTCATGAATAATGGAATCCATATTTGGAATTAGGATTTAAAAATTTGGTATATATTTCTATTTTATGTTTAACCCCAACACTTGAAATAATTATAATTAATGGGTATATTTCATATTTAATAAATTGAACATAAAATATATGATATTTTTCCCTTTTACATAATTTGAAAATTTATTAAATTTCAAGTGAAGTGAAGAAAATAATGCCATTTTATTCATTTTATTATCTAAAATATGTAGTCATAGGTAAAAAAATATTTTTTTTGTTATAAAAAATAATGTGAATGATAAATGAATTTCATTAATTTGATTATTTTATAAATGTTAGTGATAAAATTATAACCTTAAACTCTTATGTAATGTATACAATGTTTTTATTCAATTTATAGAAATATAAATAAATTATTTTAAAAATATTAAATCTAATAAAATATCAATGAAATGTTATATTCGATGAGTTTAAAATATAAATATACCATATTTGGAATTTTTTTAATTTAGACTTTTTTATTTCCATTACATTCCTGGGGTTATTAATGTTGATTTGAATTTTTAGTTCACACATTGATATTGATGACATTTAATAATAAAAAATTATTTATTATATTTTTTAAATTTCATAAAACAATTTTTCTAAAGAACCTGTTTATAAAAAAGAATTTTATGGAAAAAACCATAAAATATTTATAGAATGATATTATCCTATGTCAGCTAAGGTATAGATTAAAGCATTAGATAAAATATTTTATGTAATTGTTTCTTTTGAGAACTAAATGGTAACTCTTTATATTTATAATTTTGATGCTGAATCAAAATTGTGGTGGAATGTAGTTTATAATCTATGATAAATATATTATATTGATAACTTATACTTGGATGAATTTAAGTGTATTTTCCATGAGATGTACTTTATTAATTCTATTCATAAAATTATGAAAATGTTTTATAGAAAATAGTTGCAAGGTGCGTGATTCAGGGGCCAAATAAAAATCAAACATCACCAGATTGGAAAGGTAACCAGGAGATTATATTTTATATATTGATATTAGAATTAATCAGTTTCACTCAGGTTTAATGTTGTGAAATCGATGGGAATTTGCGTCCCATGATTTATAAAGTAATTAGAAACCATTGAGATGTTTTGATCTAGTTGAAATTTATTTTACCAATGATAGAGTATCCAATGAAAAGAAGAAATTGAAATATTTTTAATGTTAGTCAATGGGAATATATATATCTATGAAATAAATTGGTATGAAAATCATGTACCCATTTTTTTATTCTTGTAAGTTTTGTATTAATTAATTTATTAAAAAATCTATGTTTTTTTGATGATTAGTTATTGAATATGTGGCTTGTTATTTTAAGTAAAATTAATAACAAAATTTAAAATATGAAAGTATGATCATTAATTAAAAGGTGTTTGGGAATTTTCTTAACATGTCTCAGAATATAGACACTGAAGGTTGAAATCAATGATATATAATGATTTAATGATATCACAAAATCATTTGATATTACTAGATTGGATATTGGTTAATCTAATTGTGTAGTTATGGGTATGTTAATATTTAATTCAAATTATAACCATGCCTTATTTTGGCTCTAGATATTCACATTCTTATGTTTAAAAGAAATATTTTTAAAATATTTATAAATCACAAAATAAAAAGATTATATAAAACATAGTGAATACTATGGGTGGAAATATTAAATCAACCAAATTTTTTAGAATCCTCTATTTTTTTATTATGAGATGGACACTCCTATAAATGTTGTTGAAATATACACAATAGAGTTTCAAATTATTCTGGGGATGTATTAGAATTTAATTTATTAGGATTAGATAAATTATATAGATAATATAATTTTATCAATTAGTATCATACCATTGATCACTAACATGATTGATTGAAACTTCAATTTATTTTGGATTTTTTTTTAAAAATCAATTTTTTGGTTTTGAGAACCAATCAAGAAATGAGACCCATAAGTGGGTCGGGCAAGGAGTTATGATAATGTCCTGAAAAACCCAAAATAGTAATGAGACGACATAAAATTAAAAAATGCAAAAATAGGATAGTCAAAGAACCATGTATAAGACAGACCCACCAAAAAAAAGCACACACAACATCCCCGACTATTGCGTCACCATGTGCTCACATCAGCGCTTCCTACCTTTGTAGATTCATCATCACCAAGGACTATATTGCCTCGACATCAAGCAATATGTGACCCCAATGCACCTTCGTCCCACCAGCATCTATGTTAAGAAACCATGATAGTAGAAAATGAACCAGTACACAAAACCAAACTATATTTGTATCAAACAAAACTGGAATACAAAAAACACATCAAACCACACTAGATGAAAGAAGTTTATAGCCAGGTGTGACCTCCGTTTTGTCGAAACCCAGTATGCAGCAAACCCAACAAGTCTCATTATGCACAAATAGTGAAATATGACATCTTAGATGCTGATCTTTCTAGATGATTCCACCTGAAACCTCATACAATCCTAGGAGAACATGAGCAACCTTCTGAATCCAGACAAGAAGAAAATGGGGGATTCCCTTAGAGAAGTGGTTTAGGTCATCACAAATGTGGGAGAGAAACCTAAAAATCTGAATTGTTGGAGGATGTTGAACTGTGATCTTTGTCAATAGAGCTATATTAGCCTCACCATTCCACAAAACCAGAGAGTGGTCAAGACACCGTGCCACACACAACCCAAACCATAACCATGCCGAACCTATGACAGAAAGTGGAGGAAGGAAGGAGGGAGGAGGGAGTAAGGGGGAAGGCAGCCCAGGGAAACACCAGCCTAGGGGTGATCCCTTTTGACACCCCTTATTGTATGCTAAGAAACTGATTAAATATTTCCTTGAATTTTATAGAACATATTATAATAAAATTTTTAAAAATATTGATTTAATATTAATACGTTAATATGTGGATTAATTGCATGATGAGTTTCCCAGTTTTATTCCTGATTTGTAAAATGAATTTAATGATAAAATCGATAATCATTCTAATACAATTCCAAAACCCCATATAGAATATATAAATTAGATCTTTTAAAATTTATGAAGCTTTTACAATAGTATGTTTATAATTGTTTCATTCATCCTATAACGTCACTATATAGATCACCTATTTTATTTTTTACAATTAAACATTTTACAATGATTCTTCTAGTTTATTATTGTGCTTCCAATAACATAAATATTAATATAATGTTTAATTCTCCTCGTATCAATGATACGTTTTTATGAGCTCAAGGTTGAACACTATTTTTCTATCATTGACCCTAGGTCTCTATATAGTTAGATTAATGTTATTAATAATGTTATCATAAAGATTTTAATTTTAAATAATTAATAGAATTATGAGTATATACTTATTCTCATTGGGGTTTTAAGTGAAAGAGTAATATTTTGGGACATTGTGGATAATGTTTTCCATAGGTTCTTGTATAAATATGTTGCTTACTTTTTGACGATATTTTTAAATATTCTAAATGTCATGAGGAACAAAAAATATATATTTTTTTATTGCATTTCAGAAACCTGAATCAAAAATGTTATATATGTATTTTGTAAGTAAAAATTCGGTTCTAATAAATTTTTTCATTGGGAATATTGTTTATAAATATTGAATTATTATTGACCCTACTAAAACAATTGTAGTTAATGAATGTTAAATCAATTACAAATTCATATTTATTCATTGATTAGTATAATTATAGGTTATCGGTATTTAATATTTTGAAAAAATTCCTTTATTTTCTTGATTATTGACTCAGTTAACATAAAAATGAGTTTCATTCATCTTGATGAAATACTGGGTTGAATATATCCAGGATATTACAAAAATACTATTCAAGTCTTCAGTGTTGGCCCTATCTTCAAGAAATAGCTAAATATTCATCTATAATGATGTTTCATTTAAGTTCTATAGTTGTGTATATATTAATATATAGAATGTAATTTAATATAAATCTTGAAAAAAACCTCATGAGTTAAATTATCCAGCATTTAATATATAATTATATATTGTCATTATATTTTAAGACGCATAATTTATATGAATTAATGTGTGAAATGTATAATGATATTAAATTATTGATTTATATATCCAGTCAAAAAGTTTTATAGATGATTTAGAGATTATAGATGAAATAGATTAAGTGTAATCACTATAGAATTTATTACCAACAGGGAAATTAAAAAACATTATTTTATTCTTTTAGTTTAAAAGATAATTCTATGTTAATAATTTTATTATTGGAACATGACAATTTTTTTAATAAATTTATGAATTTTTTCATATAAAATATTTGAGTATGAACTTCCTCTAATTTATTTCAGGGGTTAATATAATATTATCTATCATAAATAATTATGGAAACTCAGAAGTGGAGTCATTATTTACTAGAAAATATAGGATCTATTAATAAGGGAATGTTTCCAAAGCATAATGTTGATATAGAAGGTGTTATTTGATATAAAAATAGATTATGTGTTCTTTATGACTCATATTTGAAGAGATAATTGTTTTTTAGCTCATGGTTCTCCATTTTCAATTCACACAAGTAGCATTAAGATATACATTCTATCGATAGAATTACTAGTGTGATGGAGTTAATGGATATATTTCTAAAATTAATGTGATGTGTTTGACTATTCAACTGCTTAATGAAAATGATAATTACCATAAAGGACCATTAATAATTTTAAATTTATTGAATTGACATGTTGCAATATATATATATATATATATTGTTTTTGTGTATTAGATTACCATAGTCATATTGGGGTAATAATATGGTTTTTCTAATTTTATATCAATAACAAAATTAACAAATTTATCCCCCATTTGTGATACTATGTAGTTAGATGACGTTTATTAAATTTATCTCAATGATATATTATTGTAATAGTTATTTCCCCTATTTAATCTAAATGTGATAACTTATTAAAACACAAATTTTTGTAACCACAGTAAAACTTTTTTGGGTGTAGAATTATATATTAATACTCCTTTTCATCCTTAATAAGTTTGGTAATCTGAGTGAATAATTAAAATCTTATGAGATATTACATGATCTTAAATAATGGATTGACATGGATGTTAGGATTAAAAACATTAATTTATTGAATCAACATATGGTGATAGTTTCCATTCCATTAGAAATATTGAAACATTAGAGTCATTATATGGAATGTAGTGTCGGATGCTAGATTTTTTGGAAATAATAGGGGATGTTATATTGATGGGACATGGTTTAGTGAAGGATTTGGTTAATAAAGTGATTTGAATTCATATATATTTTTTGGGAACATTGTAGAATAAAATTGATATGTTTAACTAGATGAATGATTTATTTTCAAGGTAGGGGATCATTGTTTTCTTAAGTTATATATAAGGAAAAGTATTCTGAGTTTTGATATAAAATAGTATCAATATTGGTACAAAAATGGAATTTATGAAATAATGGATAATGATAGATTACTTTATTATTGATTTAGCTAGACTCTAATATTATGATAGTAACATAGGATATTTCATGTTACAATATTAATGAAATGTGTGATCAATCAATCTCTTGTTTTGATCCTGAAAATATTTTAGTTGTAAGAGATCCCTTCATATGAGGTACACAATATTCATATTCATGAATATAGATATCATGTGATTTTAAATATGTAAATTGATAATGTTATGGTCATACTAAAAACCCATGTGGATGTAGAAGCAACATAGGAATCTGAAAATGCTATTAGTGCAATACATCCTAACCCATTTGAGAAATGAATAAAATTAAGAGGCAATTATTTTAAAAATGGGGAAAAATTTAACTACATAGGTAAAGAATAATAAAATGTATATCCATTTTTAATATTATTTAATTAGGATTTATTAACTCATTATTTCTGTTAGAATATAATGTAAATTTGAATGTTGAAAAAGAAATAATTTTATTTTAATCAAATTTATTCTCATATGTTTTATATATTTGTATGTATTTATTTAAATAATTTTAAATTATAATTTTATAAATGTAACTTATTTTTTAAAATCATTGCAAAAAATTTCATTATTCATATTTATTTAAAATTTTCTATTATAATTGATCATTCTTAAAATAATTAAAATACTGATTTATTGGAAAATGTATTTTCTTCTAATTAATTTACAGTCATATTCTATTTTGGATTAATTTTAAAATTTAAATATTCACTTCTTATTAATCATAATAAAAATATTTTCCATTAAAATTATTTTATTCATTAATTTTATCTAAAAATAATTCCTTTTTAAAAATTTATTTTCTAGAAAAACAACATTCATCAAATATTGTAGTATTTATTTTAAATAATATTCAGCCACATATATAAATTCAATGTTGGAAATTGATTCTACATTTTGAACAACATCCTAAAAATTATTTACGTATGTCAATTTTATAAGTATTATTTATTAATAGTTATTATATAAAAGAAATTTATAATGGTAAAGGGAAAATGATTTAGTTAAGGATATAAATAGTCTGATCCGGACTAAATGATATCCATTAAAGTTGAAATAATTTTATATGGAGATAATAGTTAATTAATAATGATCCAAAATTTGAATATTAGTCCTTCTAAAGAATTCATCAAATCATTTTGACCTATATAATATTTAATGATAAAAATTATATTCACATGGTATTATTATCTAAAATATTTTATAATAGGGAAAACAATTATGTTCATTTTTAAAATTTAATGTAGAATATAAATTATTTTTATTATCATGAACAGTAACTTCTTATTTTTAGGGATAAAATAATAATCATAAAATCGTAAAAAAATATAACACCATGTTACTTTTCTGAAAGGTATTTTCAAAATGATATTCATTTTTCATTAGCTTGGTAATTTTGAGAGGAAATTTTTAGGATAATTGTAATGGTAAATTTAGGTATAATTTTAAATTTTCAGTATATACCTTGGAATTTTTGTAGATTATTGGTAATTTAAATGATGTGTAATGGGGTTACATGATTTTTATTTATAATCAAGTATATATTTTTCAATCGGAACATGACAGAAAATATTACAGTCCATTTATAGTTTATCTCCATATAAATCATAAAATTTGTATTTTAAATAAAATTATATGGGTTTTGTCATATTTGGATCTTTAAATTATATATTAAATTTATAGTTTAAACTAAATATATGTCATAAAAATTGTATTTTAAATAAAATTTTATGGCTTTTGGAAAATATGGAACCAAAAAATTACGTGACATATTATTCAAGTTATGGTTAATTAATGTTCTCTTAGACTAGAAACAACCTATAAATGTGATTTTTTCAAATGAGAAAAATTTAATCAAATCATATGTCATGGATAGAATTGAATAATAAATTGACTATTACATTAGAAAAAAATATTCAATCATAATTTTATTAATAAATAAAATTATAAAAAATGATTATTAATAATGATGTCAAATAACATATTTGATGATCTGTAATTGAGGTAATGCACAATTTGTTATAAAAACATCATTATAAAGAATTTAATAATTATTATAAAACATTCTATTCCATGTCCATAATTATAAAAAATAATTATTATATGTATTAATAGGGACATAAATGGATTATATGGACATTTTATGTATTTTTTTTATTTTCAATGAATAATTTTTATGCGATTTCATAAATTTCATCCCAAAAAACTGATTTTTTTCATTTTAATCAAAATGGCTTTGATGGATTTTTATGTCAACCCAACCATTATTTGATATTTAGATTATTCTATAGTAATTAAATATTCCTTTAGTGAATAACCCACTTCCAATATTTGGGGTTTTAGTTTTGAATATGGTATTTGTAATGGTTGTTTTATTTTGAAATCAAAATGAGTTATATATAAAAATTTAAATAATTTTTTCGAGGGATTTATTAAGAAAAGGATAATGCATAAATTTGTTTCATGTTATAGTCTTTTAAAAATGTATTTAATGGATGGTGATAAAGTTTTATTGAATCATGAAATTTTAACCAAATATAACTCTAAAATATGGGTGATCTAGATATATCTTGAGAAATTAGCTGAGTCTGATATAGCTCTAAAATGAATTAGTTAATGATTATGTTCCCCCATGAATTTTGTTTTAAGTATAATATTTGGATATAATAATTTTATGGTTTCATGTAATGGTTATATTAATATTATTTCCAAAATAAGATATATTTATGTAATATTCTTTTTAATTGTTTTTTGTGGAATCATTTCATTTCAAATTTATGGCAATGATCCATTTAAAGGATGGATTATTCCATTTTGGTGTAAAATGGTATTATTTTATGAATGTGTTCTAATGGGATATTAGGATATATATTAATCACTAAGGATTATTATTTTTTCTATTATAATTTCTTATAATTTTATTTGTGAAATAAATTTTAGTTGAAATGATGATTTGATCTTTATAAATATGATTAATTTTTTGAACAATGATTATTATGAAAAGCGAAAACAATATTTATTATTTCATGTTTCTATAATTTTCTAGTGTATTTGCCTCCTTATTATTTTATCCCTTACTGATATTTTTTTCTCATTCAATAATAATTTATAGGGATTAAGGATGTGTATGGGAAATGAATAAGTCATGTTGAATATAGTAGAGATTATTTATTAAAATAAATCATGATTCATTTGATATTTTTATATATTATGGGATAATGAATACTGTGTATAAGTATGGTATTAATAATTTATGGGTATAGAGTGTAATGTTTACGAATAAATTATCAGAACGGTATAAACCAAGTAGTGTAGGCGGGGTTTGGTTTAGTGGTAAGAACCCCTTAATTCAACATGAAAAATGGGGGTTCAAAACCCATTTGGCGCAGGTACACCAATAGTACTGTAGCGTACTACAACACCAACTTCACCATATCAACGGGGATCACTATAGCGGCGGTATGGTACTGTAGCAGTGGCAGGTACTATGTGGTAATGTAGCAGTGTGGGTACTATATCAGTACTATTCACAGAATGGGTCTTGGGCGAAAAAAATGGGCCCACGGGCCATGTAATGTGCTAAATGCCCACTGGGCCTTCGGGCTATGTAATGGGACTCTATCTACCCAGTTAAAAGACGTATTTTCTTTGCTTTAATAATAAAAATGAGGCTTCAACCCCATCCTTTGAATAATAACCATGTACACCATGGGGATTCAATAATATATTTTATATCCAAAATTCACTAAATTATGTAATATATAAGTTCGAGTACATTAACATAAGACTAGTGAAATAAAATCAATGCGAGATGAGTAAAAAAACATCAATAAATTTATATAATATCAATAATAATAAATAATACACATAAGTAGATAAAAACCATCATTATTTAATGGTGAAGAACCGATACAATCATCACATTGTGATTATTATCAAATAATTGATGAATTATTCACCCTAATAAATCACCTCTAAACACATGAGAGATATTTATTTCAATAATAAATTATAATTTTGTATATTTCTAGGACTACACAAAAAATGCATTTGAGTCTATTAAGGGATTTGATTGACTCCCGATTGATTATTACCCCTTAAGAAATTTTTTTATCTAATGAATTGGATGGATAAAAAATTCCATTCTGAGCCATCATATAATTGAAATCATGCATATTCATGCCGAGTGAAAACATCTTAATCACGTAATATAATATGGTTCTCATGGGAATCAATTTTATTCCACAAGAACATACAATATGCATCATTGGAATATATCAATAAAAATAAGGTCGATGTTTTTAATTGAAAATATTCATTTTGAAGCAAAAGGAAAAACATAAGTTGTTAACCAATATGGATAATACATTAATAAGATAAATTATATTAAATTCAATATTATTGATGAAATAAACATAATAGTATTGATACATTTTTTGGAAAAAATATTTTTTGTAAAATGAAATAATAACTAATATAGAAAATTGTCAATAAATGGAAAGTAATTCAATTGTTGAAAACTAAAATTGTTGGTAAGAAAATTAATTTGTATATAAAATGATTAAAAATATTATTCCTCAAATAATATATAATCACGGTCAATATTTATGGGTATGAAATTATAAAAAATGATAATTGTTTATTATATTTTTATTAAATGAAATTTTAATCAAAAATCACCTTATGAAATCATGCATGTAGATGTAAGGATATAAAGATGCATAAATATATATTATATACAAATAATGAATTTTTTTACTAAAATGAAGCGGGTTGAACTACAACTCATACAAGAATCACATAACTATAATTGTGAAATAATGGGGAAGTTAAATAGAATAACGAAATATATAACTCATAAAAATATGAATATAAGAAAATATTTACATTATTATAGTGATGGATCATGTAATTTTTCTAGATACATGAATAGTAATAATAATATCTAATACAAAATATGAAGGGAAGGAACACTAAATTATATAATAATTTTTTAAAAAATTGAATAAAACAGAAAACAAGAGACATATTGTTAATTACATTAAATTTAATGAATTCTGTGATTAATGGAAACCATAATTAATTGTGGACATAATGAAAACAACTTTATGTGTTCTATATAGAACATATCTCAAATTAAGGGAAAATCGATATGACAATAACTTTATATTTTCTTTAGAAATCCCGAAAAGTGATTTATTCTTGTATATTTTGAATAGAATCATTATAAAAAGCTATTATATAAATTCATTTATATATATTAACTCATTATAATTAATATTTATAATAATTCATTACACATAATTTTTTACATTTGTTTTCATAATTGGATCTTTTTTATTTTGATTATTTCATGCATGTTTACCAACGGATATATTATACCATTTTATATGATATGATGTTTATAATCATAATATAATAAAATGTATTAAAATAAATTTTCTCCAATTATTTATATATTCACATATTTCTTATGATATTTTTGTGTGCAGTTTGTGGGAATGTAATCCTCGACAACCGTGCTTCAGGTGATACATTACATTATTCTGACCATTTAAATTTTATGTAGTTACGTATTTTTTTCATAAAGAATATACAAAATTATTTAAAAAATTAAATATATTAATTTTTTTAAATTTTTTTCATGGTGTCGCAGGTGATATAAGTAGACTAACCATAATTATGGTAGTTGAACAGACCCAAATATAAACATGTTTTGTTAGTTACATAGTAAGAGTATTGAGTTATATAATAGCTACATAATATTAACAAAAGTGTAATTATTTTAATGTTACAATAATTGTCACGAACCAGGCTAGTGCGCCATCCGACCCAACGCCCGACCTGGTCCGCGACATGGCCCGAAGGGCGTCCCCGATACCCATGGGCTGGAAACTTGTGCCGGGCATCCAAACATGCAGTTGGGAAAGATTTAGCCTAGAAAATAAATGACATAAAAACAAAAATAAACAAAACAAAACAATTAAACACTAACAGTGGGAAGAAAAAATAAATATAGGCAACTAGGCATACCTCCATGTGACCCCATGGGTCACCACTAGACTTATAAGCATGATCGGTCGAAGGGCGATCCATGTCTATAACCTGAAACTGAAAATTAAAGTAGGTGTGAGCACCGAGATGCTCAGTAGGAAAGCCAAGGAATAACCATGCCATATTCCCTTACCTTTAAAAAGATATCCAATTATGCTAGTTTGAAAATAATAAATAATAAAATAATGTTTTTTTTCTTTTCAAATCCTAATCACAAGTTGACATTTTTATGAAAATCATTTCTATTCCACCATATTTTCAAAATTGATTCCAAGATTGCATTCACCTTTCGAAATTGAAAGAAAAACAGTTTAGTTTGAAACAGGGTTTTTCACAATGAGACAGTAAGTATGAAACAACTGAAAAGAAAGTTACATCACTAGCAGCATGTCACAAAGGAGCGCCATGGGTAGCCCCTATAGGTAGCTAGAAAAAGTGGGAACCTAGAGACCTCGTACCTCAGTGAAACATGGCTTAGAAGGCCACGGCCCTCAGAAAAAGTGGCTTAGATGGCCACGACCTTCAGAAAATGTGGCTTAGATGGCCACAACCCTCAGAAATTCATATGTTTAGTTAGTGTTGTTGCGTCAATCCTGCTAGAAAACCCGGGACGAACCTCTGCCGTGTCATCTAACGTACTAGTCCTGGTCGCCCACCTAGGTACCCAGGGTTTCCCATGTGCTCTATTTCAAAGGGTGGTGAGGTTTTAACAAAAACATATAAAGAACATAACACTTTCTTACCCAATGTCCATTTCACCACTCACCACCGTTCTCCCTCCTTAAGCGCATCCCCCTTTTTATGTCACATAACCTCGCACAAGCCTCTTTATTAGGCACATATCACAAATCACACACTTAACACACACATCATGTTTCTACAACAACGAGGCATGCCTTAAGAGGGGTTTTGTATTACTTTCGCAAACCATTCTCAAAGTGCCAGACGAGCTTAATTAATTACAATAAACACATTTCATTTTTGAACACAAAATCACCCAATGCTTATGTTTCCAAAACCATTTGAAAGTTCAACTAAACAACCAAGGTACTATATCATTAAAAGCAAGCTAGAAAACATGTTTAAATCTAAAGAACCATTGGAAATACTTATTACACACTAAAATAATTAAGGAAACCACTTTTAAAGAACCATGACCATTTGTGTATATACACACATATATATAGCATGTGCATTTCATATAAAAGCAAAATATTCATTTAAAGAACACCAAGCAAAAATGGAAATTCTAATTAAAGATTAGGGCATAGGGGACCTACCTCATGACACGCATCTTTTGAAAAGGTTAACCCAAGACCACTTCACTTCCATGAATATACATTTTCATGCATATGAATATACACAGGTCCTTAATGCCGACGACTCGAACCCCCGAGGAAGGGACCATTCACTATACATATAATTTAATAAAGGAATTAAACATTTAAACAATTTATAAAGCATTTGAAATATCACATTAAAGGTTTATACCAAAAACACACTCAAACATCCTTCCTAATACCAAGCGCACCATGACGAAACACCAAAACATGATAAGATAGACTTTGTAGCACTTGCACGACATAATAAACCCACAACAAAGTTTATAAAACACTACGAAAAGCTCAGCACAGGTTTTTCACAAAATCAGAACATTCATATTAAATGAACACACTACGAAACACATCTAAATCATATTAAACCTTAAGTGAAACTATATTCGCACCAAGGAAAATAATCAATGAGTATACTAAATTAATTAAATAAGAAAATTAATTTATCAAACAACACATATATGCGGAAACTCATACCTGATATAAATATGCTACCAAGAGTTAAAATAAAGATTTAACATCAAAGATCAACTTCGCACAATACATATTAATTAAATAACACGCTAAATTAGATTAACTTTCGAATTGATTAATCGGCTAATAATCAAGAGCAGAACCATCTACTTCGACGTCGGAAAACCCCAAATAACAAATCAAAACTCCAATCGTGCGCCGAATTTTCCGCAAACAACTCAAATGAACTCTAGCGTTAAAACATCAATACAATTTCACAAAAATTAAACCAAATAAACACCAACCCATAACATGACAAACTACCGAATGAAGAAACAACAAACTAAAGAAGAATGCACCTTCGGCAAGGGTGCGAAGAGCTGTCCAAAGCTTGAAGAAATCTGTCGGGTTGTGCAGCACCGGAAAATCAGGTCGGGAGGAAGAGGAGGTGCGGGTCCTTGTGGTCCGAGGCTGCAGAGGCTTACGGGCGGTGATGAAGTTTTGGACGCCGCTAGTAGGGGTAGCACGAGGTGTGCCAGAGGGGGAGGCACTGGTCCGCTACGATGGAGAGGAGGAGAAGTGATGTAAGGCAGGGGCGGCGTGCGGTCGACTGAGAGGAAGGGAGGGTGTTGGCGGAGGGAGCAAGGGGAATGGGAGGCGCCAAAGCGAGGGGCTGGGAGGGATGTGTCGGCCTAGGGTTAGAGGAGGGGTGAAGGAATGGTCCGCGCCGGAAGAGTGGAGCCGCGATGGGAGAGAAACGGGGCGCGCGCGGAGGGAGCTTGGGGGCGAGGGCGTCACACCGCCATGGTTCACCGGAGAGGAGGGAGTCTTGCCGGAAGGAGTGAGAGGAAGGGGGCAGCTAGGGTTTGCAGGAGATGAATGCTGCAAGGGAGAAATGTGGAAGAAAGGGTGAGGTGCGACCCAGCACGTCGGAAGAGGGAGGGAAGAAAAGATGGGGAAAAAAGTAAAAATAAAATAAAATAAAATAAAATAAAATAAAAATTAAAATAAAGAAAATAAAAAGAGGATAAAAAGGAAAACTCAATCCGTTCTAAATAAAAATTATTATATTAATAATAATAATAATAAGTTAATAATTCTATAAATATAAATTTGTTCAACATCCATAACCAAATTAAAGAATCAATTGAAATAATTACAATCCCAACAATATTATTATTATTATTATTATTATTATTATTAAGACAACTTTTAAATAATCTCACATTATTTTTTCGTTATTTTATTTTATGAACACTTCAATGTTTACCCTGCTACTTAATTAATTAACCACTTACCAGGCAGGGTGCACGAACAACTGACGAAGCCACGCGGCTTCGCCCGTTCCTCGCCCGCGCGCCTGACACTACCAAGCCAAAACACTCATGTACCATCAAAACGCAAAAACTCGTGTCGGGTCTGGCAAAGTGCACGGTCGGGCGCAAGGTCGCACACCCAAAAGAAAACACATTTAATAATAAAACATCATCCAAAATACGATTTGGCGCTACGCACGGTCGCCCGTACGGACGAGCACCTATATAAGATCCCAAACCCCTTTTAAACTAGAACCAATTCAAACCGCAACTCAAAAGAAAGAGCAGAAATAATTAAATGAAAATAAATCATGGTCGGGGTGTGACAATTCTCCCCACCATGGCACATTCTGCCCCCAGAAAGTCCCAAAATACCAGGTCAACCAAGGGTTCCAAGAAAGACCGCGAAGATTCTTAAAACAAAACCTCAATCGCCCAAAGACCGAGAATTTAAAAAGTTGATGACCTGAAACATCAAATATCTCAAAACCAGAATCACCAAGAAAAATGACCAACAATAAGGAATTCACCTTGAAACACAACCACAACATGGAACACACTGACCCCTAACGTAGGGATCATCAGTACCACTCGAGATCTCCAAGAACGCTCATCAAGTGACCCACTACTTAAGCTATCCAACCAACATGGTCGAGGTTGGGCGGAGAAGAAGCAAGGGGTTTCTCCGCCAAGCGCACTTTGAAAACAGAGCCTTCCACAAGCCCGTCTTATGGTGGTCTCCCCACCATATTAGGGTTCTCGGAAAACATTTGTTCTCCAAACCAAAACGACTCCCAAACCCAGACAACTCTAACACCGGCTTGACCCTCAGAGTTACCTATGTTGAACTAACACAAGACGGGACATCGGCGAGACCCACACAGGGTCTCCCCACCATTATAAAAATTCCTAACACCACGAAATCCATGCGGGCATTCCTAGTTTACTTTAACCAATACCGATTGAACCCTTCATCTTGAACCCACCACACGGGCTGACCCGCACTGATCATTCCTACAGTGGACAACACTATGCCACGTGAGATAGCTTTGATAACAGAAACCCCTAACCAGGAGATGAACCAGACAGGTGCACAACGTTTCCACAAGACATGAGTATCTCCGACCGCAAGAAGTTTCACGAAGCACACCCGCTATCTTTACAAGAATATGGGTTTTTCCGAACCTCTTTAAGGCCCAAGAGAAACTACCATAAAATAAGACCACGACAAGTAGACAAGGTCTCCATTCCCCTGACAACAAAAATGACGCCTTCAGAGAGGGTACCACAATAGGGAAATTTATGTTTTCCCCATCCCGACATTGCGGACTAAAGTAGGACCAAGCCCGTCCCACGTCTTACGAGTCCTGACTGTGCTCAAGCTTCACCCTGAGACCTATGGCTGGGGCACTGATGTATGAAGCATCTCCAGCCTCGCAGTCACAAGCTGACCACTTCTAACTGGAACTTCCTCCGCTGGAAAAGCAGCCTGCATACTTCTCCTCGTGTCTCGCGCGACCACTCTATTAACATACCAATTTAGAATTGTAGCGAACGACCTAGAGTGTCTAACTGACCACACTAGAGATAGGAGGTTGAGCAGTCCGACCGACACACAACACGAACTGATGGAAGGAGCACTCCACGAACAAGTCCCTTTGGTTCACACTCTTCATCAAATGAGAGACCTACTCTTACCACAATATAAGCAGGACCAACAACTTGTACTTTTTTTTGACCGACGATTCCACACAACTTCTGGGGAACATGGAACTAGCCCATCAGAAACGTCAACACACCCCCTTCGTCGCATGTTGACTGGTCGAGAACCTACGAGATCAACCAATTTCCCTCACCTTCACTTCCTTAGGTATAATCATGGAATGAGGCCTGTCTTGAGGATTGCTCACGACGTCCCCATTTGCAATGAAAACGGAACGATCACCATTAACTAGTTTAGTCCCGCTCCACCAGACGTACTCGAGACAATCTTACATCAGCACAAAATTTGAAGTTCCTTCAAAACTAGAGACACTTCCAACTTTCCCAAATCACTCAACGACATCCAACTGACATCAGCTTCTATGAACAGTCGACCCCACCGAGCAGAACCCAACTCTGCAACTCCACTGAGAGTCTGGGTCAGGGCAAGAACTGAGAGAGACCTGCTGGAACCCATGGAACGTTTCTAGGGGAATATCCCAGACAAGAAACACAAAAAAGCCTTCCACAAATCCAAACACATCACAAAACAAACACCAACATTCCAGAAACAAATCCAATAATTCCAATTTAAAACATCACTTCATTTTCAAAGAAAACACTCACTTGAAAAACCAAGCCCTGCATAATAAGCCCCAAAGGTATTTTAAATAAATCCATCTTTACTCTAAATGCAATGTCATTTTTTCCCATTTTCAAAACCATTTGTGCACAAAACCCCATTTAAGAAAAGGACCACTTTCTAGGAAACAAGAAGCAACCTTAGAAATCAATCAACCACTACTGATATTCTATGGTGCCTCGTAAGTATGCATTTTTGTGCCACTCAGGAACCCGTCCACACGATCCACCAAATGTCCATTAAACAAGTCCATATGCACATGAAGGTACCCATTGGAATACCATTGGAAAGAAACAAGGCTACTCCGCTTTCAAAACAAAACATTCTCAATATCAGAAAATACCTTCTTCTTTTCAAACCCATTTCAAAAATTCAAGGTAAATTTCAAGAATGCTTTCCATTTCTAAAACATCCCATTTCAATTACAGATGACCCAAAACATCCCTTTAGAAATTCAACGTTGACAAATCAACGCCAAATTCCAAAAATAAGGTCCAAGATAAACACACAACAAATATCATGACAACTGCAAATAAGAGCAACATCAAAGTCCGCTTCCCTTTTTAAAGGAAAAAAATCTCACGCCAATCCCAAAATTGGAGAAAGATATCAAAAACATTAAACACCTGGGAGGAGGACTAGTGGTCGTGTCTAACCCGGCTACATGGTTTAGCAGACCATGTACTAGGTAAGCACCAACCACTAGGAGTGTTGAACCGCACTCTCGGGCATCACATGGGTCGCTACTCTATGTGAGACCGCGCGCAGTACCAGCTTACTCCTATTTTCATCCCCCATCCACAAAGACCAAATCCAAAACTTAGATCCTGGACTGCCCCTGGTTACTCGAGGATCAGAACGAGAAAGAGTTCGCGACGCTCTTCCCGCACCTAAAACTCGAGTAACGACAATCCTATCTCTGATCTACCTGATACCCCAAATAACAAGAACAAAACCACCTTTGATACCATTTTTTCACGAACCGGGCCAGTGCGTCATCCGACCCGGCGCCCGACCCGATCCGCGACATGGCCCGAAGGGCGTCCCCGATCCCCATGGGCTGGAAACTAGTGTCGGGCATCAAAACATGAAGTTGGGAATGATTTATCCCAGAAAATAAAAGACATAAAAACAAAAATAAATAGAACAAAACAATTAAACACTAACAGCGGGAAGAAAAAAAAATAAAGATAGGAAACTAGGCATACCTCCAAGTGACCCCATGGGTCACCACCAAACTTATAACCACGCTCGCTCGAAGAGCGATCCATGTCTATGACCTGAAACTGAAAATTAAAGTAGGCGTGAGCACCGAGATGCTCAGTAGGAAAGCCAAGGAATAACCATGCCCTATGCCCTTACCTTTAAAAAGAAATCCAATTATGATATTTTGAAAATAAGAAATAATAAAATAATGTTTTTTTTATTTTCAAATCCAAATCACAAGTTGACATTTTTATGAAAATCATTTCTATTCCACCATATTTTCAAAATCGATTCCAAGAGTGCATTCACCTTTTGAAACTGCAAGAAAAATAGTTTAGTTTGAAATGGGGTTTTTCACAATGAGACAGTAAGTATGAAACAACTGAAAAGAAAGTTACATCGCTAGCAGCATGTCACAAAGGAGCCCCATGGGTAGCCCCTATAGGTACCTAGAAAAAGTGGGAACCTAGAGACCTCATACCTCGGTGAAACGTGGCTTAGATGGCCACGACCCTCAGAAAACGTGGCATAGATGGCCACGACCCTCAGAAAACATGGCTTAGATGACCACGACCCTCAGAAATTCATATGTTTTGTTAGTGTTGTTGCGTCAATCCTGCTAGACAACCCGAGACGAACCCCTTCTGTGTCATCTAACATACTAGTCCTGGTCACCCACCTAGGTACCCAGAGTTTCCCATGTGCTCTATTTCAAAGGGTGGTGAGGTTTTAACAAAAACATATAAAGAACATAACACTTTCTTACCCAAAGTCCATTTAACCACTCACCACTATTCTCCCTCCTTAAGCACGTCCCCCTTTTAATGTCACATAACCTCACACAAGCCTCTTTATTAGGAACATATCAAAAATCAGACACTTAACACACACATCATGTTTCTACAACAACGGGGCATGCCTTAAGAGGGGTTTTGTTTTACTTTCACAAACCATTCTCAAAGTGCCAGACGAGCTTAATTAATTACAATAAACACATTTAATTTTTGAAAACAAAATCACCCAACGCTTATGTTTCCAAAACAATTTGAAAGTTCAACTAAACAACCAAGGTACTATATCTTTAAAAGAAAGCTACAAAACATGTTTAAATCTAAAAAAACCATTGGAAATACTTATTACACACTAAAATCAATAAGGAAACCACTTTTAAAGAACCATGACCATATGTGTATATACACACAGATATATAGCATGTGCATTTCATATAAAAGCAGAATATGCATTTAAAGAACACCAAGAAAAAATGGAATTTCTAATTAAAGATTAGGGCATAGGGGACCTACCTCAAGACACACAGCTTTTGACAAGGGTAACCCGAGACCTCTTCACCGCCATGCATATACATTTTCATGCATATGCATATACACATGTCCTTACTGCCGACGACTCGAACCCCAGAGGAAGGGACCATTCACTATACATATAATTTAATAAAGGAATTAAACATTTAAACAATTTATAAAGCATTTGAAATATCACATTAAAGGTTTATACCAACAACGCACTCAATCATCATTCCTAATACCAAGCGCTCCATGACGCAACACCAAAACATGATAAGATAGACTTTGCAGCACTTGCGCGACATAATAAACCCACAACAAAGTTTATAAAACACTACGAAAAGCTCAGCACGGGTTTTTCACAAAATCAGAACATTCATATTAAATGAACACACTACGAAACACATCTAAATCATATTAAACCTTAAGTGAAACTATATTATCACCAAGGAAAATAATCAATGAGTATACTAAATTAATTAAATAAGAAAATTAATTTGTCAAACAACACATATATGCGGAAACTCATACCTGATATAAATATGCTACCAAGAGTTAAAATAAATATTTAACATCAAAGATCAACTTCGCACAATACATATTAATTAAATACCACACTAAATTAGATTAACTTTCGAATTGATTAATCGGCTAATAATCAAGAGTAGAACCACCTACTTCGACGTCGGAAAATCCCAAATAACAAAGCAAAACTCCAATCTTGCACTGCATTTTCCGCAAACAACTCAAATGAACTCTAGCGTCAAAACATCAATACAATTTCACAAAAATTGAACCAAAGAAACACCAACCCATAACTTGAAAACCTACCGAATGAAGAAACAACAAACTAAATAAGAACGCACCTTCGGCAAGGGTGGGAAGAGTTGTCCAAAGCTTGATGAAAGCTGTCGGGTTGTGCAGCACCGGAAAATCGGTTCGGGAGGAAGAGGAGGTGCATGTCCTTGTGGTCCGAGGCTGCAGAGGCTTACGAACGGTGAGGATGTTTTGGACGCCGCTTGTAGGGGCATCGCGAGGTGACCCGGAGGGGGAGGCGCTGGTCCGCCACGAGGGAGAGGAGGAGAAGTGATGTAAGGCAGGGGCGGCGTGTGGTCGACTGAGAGGAAGGGAGGGTGTTGGCGGAGGGAGCAAGGGGAATGGGAGGCGCCGATGCGAGGGGCTGGGAGAGATGTGTCGGCCTAGGGTTATAGGAGGGGTGAAAGAATGGTCCGCCCCGGAAGAGTGGCGCCGCGATGGGAGAGAAACGGGGCGCGCGCATAGGGAGCTCGGGGGCAAGGGCGTCACACCGCCATGGTTCGCCAGAGAGGAGGGAGGCTTGCCGGAAGGAGTGAGAGGAAGGGGGTGGCTAGGGTTTGCAAGAGATGAATGCTGCAAGGGAGAAATGGGGAAGAAAGGGTGAGGCGCGACCCACCACGGCGGAAGAGGGAGGGATGAAAAGATGGGGAAAAAAGTAAAAATGAAATAAAATAAAACAAAATAAAAATGAAAATAAAGAAAATAAAAAGAGTATAAAAAGGAAAACTCAATCCGTTCTAAATAATAATAATAATAATAATAATAATAATAATAATAATAATAAGTTAATAATTTTATAAATATAAATTTGTTCAACATCCATAATAAAATTAAAGTATCAATTGAAATAATTACAATCCCAACAATATTATTATTATTATTATTATTATTATTAAGACAAATTTTAAATAATATCACTTTATTTGTTCGTAATTTTATATGATGAACACTTCATTGTTAACCCTGCTACTTAATTAATTAACCACGTACTGGGAAGGGCGCAAGAACAACTGACGAAGCCACGTGGCTTTGCCGGTTCCTCGCCCGCGCTCCTAACACTACCAAGAAAAAACACTCGTGTACCATCAAAACACAAAAAACTCAGGTCGGGTCTGGCAAAGTGCACGGTCGGGCGCAAGGTCGCGCACCCAAAAGAAAACACAGTTAATAATAAAACATCGTCCAAAATACGATTTGGTGCTACGCACGGTCGCACGCACGGACGCACACCTGTACAAGATCCCAAACCCCTTTTAAACTAGAACCAATTCAAACCGAAACTCAAAAGAAAGACCAGAAATAATTAAATGAAAATAAAGCATGGTCGCGGTGTTACAATAATACAGTGGTGGATAATAATTAAAAAAATTATATCGAAAAATAGTTGAAATTGTAATATATAAACTGAGATACAAAAAGAATATCATACTTCTCGACACAAGTTTCTTCATAATAAATGATTTATTATCCAATCATTTAAAAAAGATTACCAATTTATTATAAAATATTAAATATTTTAAATATGTGGTTATTATAAAAATTTTATTCAATTGATTGTTTTGATATTATTATAGGATAACACCTTCTATATGTAATATTTGGGACTGTAAAATTTGATTATTATGTTATTTAAATGGTAACTTCAATCTCATGGGTGTTAAAAGTTATGTTAATATAATTCAGGGTAGTAAATATCAATATTCATTAAAAACATAAAAATGACTTTAGGAATAAATAAATATCATAGTAATTATAAAAAATGATATCAATAATACTCTATCCCTTTTTATACACATTTTAAAATGATTATTATTTTTTATAAGGGTAATCATTTAAAATATATATAATTTGATCCCTCTTACCCAATTTAATCATTATTATTAAATTTATTTCCCCATAGAGTATAATTTAATTTCTTAATATTATTAATTTTTATTTCAAATGTAAGAAAAATATATATATGAACAATGTTTTGTAATGTCCCGAAATTATATAATATTAACATTGCATTCAATTTCGTTTGTTCCACACAACCCCAACCACGTACTAGAATATTATATCGAAAGAAATTACAGTGTAATTACTATTCTAAATACATTCAATCTATATCTTTTAGAGTGTGGAATTCAGGGTTGTCTTGTGTTATATGTAACAAATAGATTAATTGATAGCATTCCATTTATGTAAGACTGAGTTTTATTGAGAAACGTTAAATTATTAAAAATATTGTTATTTTATATAATTAGGTATATGATAGCTATTAAAATTGAAATAATAAATTTTATTAACTATGTGATAAAAATATATTCATTATAAAAATATAATATAAATTCTTGTGTTTATAAAATAATTAGAAATGAATATAATAACTAATTGAATATATAAGGGGATATTTATAAAAAAAACTATTTTATGCCCACAAAGATACTTTTTCCCAATATACTAAATTATTTATAATTAGTGAGATGTTTTGATGATATATATATTTATATATATAATATTCATGAAAATATTTGTTATATTCATCCAATATATATGATAGTCCAGAGATTAGAGAAAATCCAATTTTTTTGCATAAAACTGAATTTTTATAAATATAGTTCTACTATCTTTTAATAAAAAACCGATTTTAAATATATTTTTTTATAATATTTGAATATTTTAAATGAGTAAATAATCTTAAATATTTAAATTATAATTTCAATATTAAATTAGGGTGTATTTTTGTAACTTTTATGAGAAGTATCATTTTGTATAAATACTAAAAAGTACATAATTTAAATTCAAAACTATTTTTTCATCTAATTTTTTTATAAGATTAAATTATATTTTAAATTTTAATTAATTTATAATTATATATACTATATAAAAAATAAATAAATGGTCATTTGAATATATTTATCAATAAAATATTTTATAAAGACAACATAAAATTTTTGAAAATTTTTACATTAAATATATGTTTTGTCATCCCATCCGTGGGATTAAATTTAAATTCATTATTTATAATTCTATAATTTAAATTTAAAGAAAAATAGATTCCGAATTTTGAATCAGAATAATTTATATTCAATAATATGATCAACATCGTTTTCACAAAAAAATTATTGACTGTGATTAAAAGTAATTACAGTGATTAATAGAAAAAATATCTTTTCAAGGGACTAAAAAATAAACATAATAGCCCAAATGACTTAGAAATATGTAAAAAATCCATTTTTGAACATATATTTACCATATAACCCCTTTGATAAAATTGATACCATAATATAGAGCCAATTTTCATATGGAAATCATACATGGAAATCCCTTTCAAAAAATATTCAATAATATCACTCATCCTCAATTCAAAAAAAGTCACTCAGCCTTCCCACTTATTCACACCTCTCAAGACCATTTTTTCTTCTAATATCTATTATAATAATATCACAAAATCCCTCCACACATCATAAAATCCTCACTTTTGGAATAAATTCAACCATGGAATCACTTTGGTTCAATCCAAAATGTGTTACCCAATTAAAAGATAATACGAATCAGTAAGATATTTTATTTTATTTTCAATCATACTTATTCTATTATTATATAAGAACAAAATATTCCTAAATATAATATTATTTCATTATTCTGTGTTTTCTACCTAAAATTAAACACACTTCAATCTAATTAGTAATGAAAATAAAGTTTTCTGTATGGCGAACTACCACCTCCAAAACAATATATTTTGTTTTTTCTTTTCCACCTCACACAGTTGGGAATTATTATAGACATGGTATTTATATATTATATATAAGATATTTATCATTTATTTATTATTATTTATGTTATATATGGAATATACACTTGTTTATTCCATTTTGTGTAAATAAGATATCATCATTTGGGGGCGTGTGAACTACCGACTTCTCAAAGTGATGGGATTCGTTCACACAATAAATGGAAAATATAAAAATTATTTATATAGTAATATGTGACATATAAACATAGATATTATAATAAAATTTTAATATACATATATTGAGTTTTTTTAATACTTTTTAATATGAAAAATAAATAAATATAGCATTCTTGCATATGTATGACCTACCATCACCATCAAAGGTACATTCCATTTTTTACCTACTAAAATAATGGATAATATTTAATATATATATATATATATAATTAATTTTTATATTATTTATATAATTTTATACATTTTAGACATAAAGAAACCATGATAGGGACTACAAGTATCAATTAAAAACATATTCTTTAAACTTGGTAATAAAAACCTGAAATAGTAACTATAATGAATGATTACTAAAAATGAGTAATAAGATATAATAATAAGAATATATATGATATCATAAATATTAATATTGTTCTTTAATAAGCTATTAAAAATTTTAAAACTAATATAATGGAATTTAAAAGTTTTTTTCAACGAAAAGGAAATTCATTTAATGGATTTTCACTCAATGTTTTTACTTCTGTTTGATAAATATAATATTCACGACTTAGATATTTTGTGGGAGGTATCTATTACCCCTTTTTATTTTTTATATAATTAAACATTTTATCTTCATGTTATTTTAATTTTTTTACATTGAATTTCCTCATCCAAGGTGTTTTCTCGTGAAACTTATGTAGGGGATAAAGTAACCTTTACAATCTCAATTTCTTTTTTGATTACAAACATTCTATTAAAACAATTAATTACATACAATCATTTTCTACTATATATCTCTCTTTTACTAAATATACATATTCTTATGTGATTGAATATTTATTTCCTAATTTATATATGATTTTAATATACAATATTTACATTGACTATTATTTTATTAATTGTTGAATTATTAATAAATTCATATATTTTATTCATTATGGATATTTGAAAATGAATGTTAATTACTGATTTAATTGATTCTTAAATATGAGGCATGATTTGGACATTAAATGATGGAAGGGTTCCATACACTATATAGCTACACTAGGTAGGGAGTGATTTTCATAAGATTAATTTATTGGAAAAATTTAAAAGGATCTTACCTATAGTTTTAAACAAACATGAGGATTTATCATTGTTGTTGAGTATTTATTGTCCATGAGATATGGAATCCAATAATTATGAATTTTATTCATTTTGATCATGTATTTATTATTGATATGATTTTTTTATATGAAAAAAATGTATGGATTCATTTCATTCTCAATTTTCTGATTAAATGTCATTTGTCTCGGTTTCTTTATTTTCCATATTGATTATTCATTATCTAGTTATTTGAATTTCATGGTTTATTAGATATTCAACATGACATGTTGATTCATTCTCATTGATTCATGAATTCTTCTAATGTACTTACCATTACTGAGTATTCAATCTCACCCTTATTTTTTTTCATTTCTCCGGTTTATAAATATTTTTCATTCAAATGAGTTTCAATGATGATTTTTGTTATATTTTTTAGGTATTATATTCTAATTTTTTAATTTCCCAATGTAATGGTATAATTACACTATCTCTAATCCATCTGGGGTCTAGTAGTTATAGTTATAATCATGAAATATTTAGTAGAAACCATGGAAAATAGATATAGGGAAAAATATTAGAGAAAATAGTATTGTGGTAGACAATGAGGATGAGTATATAAGAACAAACAAATGTTTTGGTAAGGTAGTGATTATGTTGGTACTCCTAGAAATAAATCTCTATATGGATACTACAAGTGGATGTGGTTCTAGAATATATCTGCTTATGGGTAAAAACCTCGAAAATGGGCATCAGTCCCGAATCAAATGTAATATATTACACAAGAATGAGCTTTACTATGCCCATGGCATCACAACAATGAGGAATATTCTTATGATAATTCACATTTTTATTAAAACCCATTAAGAAGGGTTTTAATATATGATGAATATGGATATCCTAGTTTAAGAAAGATGTATCTTATGATTAAATATAATGTATAAATATTTAGACATCATAAAAATGATTATATAGTTTTTTCAGTTGCTGCCCATACTATTATTTTTGATGTTGGGAAATTTCCTCATCTAACAGATAAACTTTATACTGTTTAAGGAACTATGTGGAAATATATGGATTAAGTATTTTTGTATTGTGATTGTATTGAAGACCATAAATAAAATTCTATTCACCAATTATATTTTTGGGATGACAATCATATTTATTTTGTAAATTAAGTTAATATAGTTTTAGAAAATTACAACCTATATACTGGGTGACAAGTCATCATATCAAGTAAGGTCATGGGACTTGAGCCCATGAATAGAGGATGATAAGGGTTTAGTGGTAACTGCTAACATAAACAATGTCCTAGTTAAAATGTCAATATTTTTAATTAACAAAATTTTACAATTTAAAATTAATTATTAATATGATGTGTTACATTTCAAGAAATATTCATTAATGTATTAAACATACTGAATTTTAGGAATAGTAAGAGGCATATAGTTATAATTCTCACTCTTACATGGTATTTATTATCTAATAAATTTTATTCACATGTTTCTAGAATCAAATAAACTTTTTGGATCACATTTTCATTATTTAATAGAAGAATTGGAAAACTGATCAAAGTAACAAAAATGATGAAATTATATTGGTATATTTCTTTATATTCATATGTAAAAAAAATAATTAAATAACATTAAAAAAATTTAAAATAAATTTTATCCTAATACATTAATTTTTATTTAACTGCTGGTCTATTAAATCGTCATATATCTATTGATTCGAGGCCCTCAATGTTATATATAACATTTAATTGTATTTTATTAATGAAATAAGTCAAATCTATAAATATTTTTGATTCTCCCCCATGTACATATCTCCACATGAAACTAATTCTCTCCAATATAAATACCTAGTTACATGTTAGTCTATATGACCTCTATACTTTCAATTCTATCATTTCTATATTATTTTTAAAAAACTATCCTCATGATATGGGATTTCAGCATAAGAAATATCAAAACAATTTATAAACAAGGTTTTACTGACATTGTGACGAAGTAAATTATTTATGTTGGGGTGAATGTAACAACCCAAAAATATTGGATAAATATATTGTATTTGATATATTTATGACATGCAACACCAAGCACATTAAGGAATATAATATCCCAAAAATTTCTAATATAGTTAATAATTTATATAAATTCAATATCTTTCTGAATTTCAAATAATGATGAGTTATATTTCATTACAAGAAACATATACTTTCTTTAATAACTTTTATTACACATAAGTTTGAGTTTTACTGAGTGACATTATATTATTAACCAAAATTATTATTTAATATAATATGATATATCAAAGATGCTAAATTCGATATTATTAATATTATTTAATAACATATGATCATATTTGGTTTTCACTTATATAAAACGAATTCATTTGTAAAAAATTAATAATAAATTAATATTAGAACAAATTGAAAAAAAGGGATTGTTTTAATAAGAATCTATTTTTATGCCAACAAATGTATTTTTTTCCTAATAAATTGAATTAATTACAATTGATTAGTGACATAAATAAAATATATTTATTATATATTAATAAAATGTTTTTAACATTCATTCAAAAAATTATTTTGTAATAATATTAGTGAAACTCCAATTTTATGCATAAAATCCAATAATTTTATAAAAGTAGATTCACCACATTTTAATGGAAAACCTAATTTAAATAAAAATTTTGGAAGTATTATATATTATGTATGTAAAAAAATAAATGGAAATTTAAATATTATATTATGGTGAATATATAATATTTTTATGAAAAGTTTCATTTTTTGATAAATTGTTAAAATACTAAATTTTAATTCAAAACTGTTTTTAATTTGATTTATCGATAAGGATAAATATTATTTTAAATTATTTTTCAATGGAAAATTAAATTAGTTATACAAATATTAGTCCAATTTATTACATTTTAATCAATTTTCAGTGAAATTTGATATAATCATAACACAAACATTTGAGCATTTTAACGTTAAAACAATGCTTTTACATCCCATCTATGAGATTGAATTGAAATTAATTAATAAAAATTATGTGATTTGAATTTGGATAAATGTATTTGATATTTTTATCAGTAACAATAAAAAATGTATAATAATTTCATTTTAGTTTTTCACAAAAAATATTTTTCAAATTGATTAAAATTAATTACATCAATTAAGTGAAAAAATATCTTAGTAAGGGAGTGAACCATAATCTAAAGGGGAAATATTACATAATAACACATCAAAAAGCTATGTAATTTTCATATTATGACCCTATATTCCTCTGGAATTTTTTTTATCATTATCTAAGCCACATTTCATAAGTATAAAATTGATGGAATTCAACTTCTAGAAATTTACAACAATGTCACTCCTCCTTCATAGTAAAATAGAATTCACCCCTCCCACTTATTAACACATATGAATCCATTTGAATTCACAAATATATAATAAAATAAGTGCAAAATATTTTCCCAGTTATCATATAAACATTTCGTTGGGCATTAATCTATCAGAAGATGCATTTAGGTACAAACTAGAAGGAGTTAACCAATGAAAAGGTATCATCCTTCAACAATCTATTATGTTTTTTTTCAATTTTTATTAATAAAAGATTATATAATTACACTAGTAACCTAAATATTCTAATATTTATTTATTCTATTGTTTTTACCTATACATAAACACACTTCCATATTAGGGGTAATGAGCATACCATTTCTCTATACGATAGATTATGACCTCAAAAAAATGTCATTCATCATTCCGTTACCACATCAAATAGTTGGAAATTATGATGGAAACCATATATTTATATGATATATATTATATTTATAATTTATATATCTCCTTCAATTTTTATATAACACATATACATATGATTTACATTTTTTGTAAATAAGTTAACATCGTTTGTGGAACTGTTGACTACAGCCTCCTCAAAACGATGGGATTCATTCAAAATATACATAGATTTTATAGTGGAAGTTTTCAATAAATATATGTTACATAGATATGGAATATATATTATACTATATATATAATATATGTGTACATAATGTACTATTAAATATTTTAAAATGAAAAAAATAAATTATTGTATATGTATACGTACAGCCTACTGTCTCTATTAACGTTAAGTGCCATTTATTTTATCCAAGTATTATACATTATAATAAATAAAAATATACTTAATATATTTTATAATTAAATTATATTTTAAATTATTTATATGATGAAAAAATGATAATAACAACAAGTATTAAGTAATAACACATGTTTGAAACTATGCAATCAACACCTGAAATAGTGAAAATAATGAACAATTAAAAACAAAAGAGTAATATGATTTTATAATCAGATCAAATATGATATTATATATATATTAATATGGTACTATAATAAGTGGTAATATCTATAAAATCATTATAAATGAATTTAATTGATTTCTACTTGAAATGGAATTAAAGGTAATAGCTTTTCATCAAACATTCTAATTCTATTAGTAAAATTTAATATTCACCACATACTTATTTTTGGGTTATATCATCTACCCCTTTTGATATATTATACCATGAATCCTATTATCTTATTTTTATTTTAATATTTACTCTAAATTATCTCAACCAATTTGTTATGACTTCAAAATTACCTTGTGGTAAAAATTATATTACCCTTCTCACTTTCTTATGTCATTGATAAACGTTTATTAAAAACATTATTCATTTAGAACCTTTTATAATAGAGATATGTTTTATTTTTAATATTAATACTCTTTTGTGATGGGTATATTATTTCCTAAACTATATATCATTTGTTTCAATGGTTCTTACATAGATAGTTATCTAATTAATTGGGAAATTATCGATAAATCTGTATGTTTTATTCAATACAGATATTTGACCATTCATATTATTTAATGATTAAAAATATTATTCAGTTTGAGAAATGACTTGAAAAATAAGTGATTTGTAGTGAATAGAATTAATATATCCCTAGATGAAGCAACAGTGTCTCATGAGATAAATCAATTAGAAAAATTAAACAGGTTTCTATCTATAGTTTTAAAAGTCTAGATCATTGGTCCTTCTTGTAGAGGATTTAATTTGTTTGAGACATTATGCTCAATAATTAAGAAATTAACGCATTCTGATTCTGAATTTATTGTTAATGAGATTATATCTATAACATAATCTATAGATGCATTTCAATCTCAGTTAATTTAATGATTGAAATTTGGTTTTAGTTTTTTACAATGATAAATTAATTATATGTTATCACATTATTTAAATAGGATGTCGTATCAATAATTCAACTTTCAATATTGATTAATTCTTATTGATTAATTTTTTGTTTCATTGTACTTACCTTACTGAGATTTCAATACCCCCTTTATTTTTCTTCCACTTTATTATGTTATGAAGAGAAAACCTTTGAATGTGTTTCAATGATGTATTTTATTATTATTCTATATGTATAATATAATATTTATCACTTCCAAATCCAATATGGGTATCCTTAATATAATCGAGTTTTCCCATACAACTAAACTATTTGGTCCTTTGGATGTGATTTACTTATATCTTTTGAAAATTTAATTATATCATGACATCAGCTCTAGGCGTTTTGGGATTGGGGAAATACAATTGGTGTGAGAGAATGTATATAAGGAATCATGGTTACTGGATTTTTTGAAACATATATTAGAGATAATTATCCTAAAGTATACATTAAGGATAAATACATACGAAAAATCTAATGTTTTTTATAGTTGATATTATGTCGGTATTCCAAGATTAACCCCAATGTCGCGATACTATATGTAGATGATGTTCTGGGAGAGATATACCTAGTGTTAAAAACAAAAAAATGGTTCATGAGGCTCGAATCAATCATAAGCTATTACATGGAAATGGTCTTTACTGCACACCTAGTTTAACACTATCATGGGATATTCTTAGGTAAATTTGAATTTTCATTATAATTTTTTTTTGAAATAGAAAATATGTAGAAAATGATTAGACTAGGATAAAAATAAGGCTTCATATATTGAAAATAATGTGTCAATATTTAGACATCCTAAAAAGGAATATATATTTGTTCAAATTTATGGCCATACAATTTTTTTTAGAAAATGCCTAGATAAACTCTTAACTAAGTAATATAAAACATAGAAATTATTGGATGATGTATTAAAAATTAGGGTTGTATTTAAAACCATAAAAATTGTATTTAATTATTAAATATCAAGGATGAAAATCATATTTCATTCAACTATATGAATATGATTTTTGGAAAGGAAAAACATGATATCGGGTAACCAAAAATATTATCCATCATGGTCTATGTTCGTCCACCCATGAATGAAGGATGATATAGATGTAATTACAACCAATAACCTAAAATATTTCCCTATTAAAATTACTATAGTTTTAGTTAAAAAAGTTGACTAATAAATATTATCGATGAACATGTAGTGTTATATATTTAGGTTTATAGATTAATATATTAACTACCTTGACTTTAGTGAATATGTATTGACATATAATTATAATTATCACTCTTTTATAGGCCTTATGATCAGATAAAAATGTATTTTAGTGGTTTAAGAAAAAAAATAATTATTAGATATCCATTTCATGAAGTGATGGCAGAATTGGAGATTTTATCAAACCAAAACAAAATGATGAAATTTTTTATGTATGTTTACTTAAATTCCTAGGATATAAAATAATTTCGCAACATTAAAAAAAAGATCAAAAAACATTTTGTCTTAATACATTAATTATTATTGAACTACATTTCTTTTAAATCATCAAAGACTTAATTCCTTAAGGACCAAAACATTCCCTTGATTATCCACTTGTATTTTATTTATGAAATTAATCACAACTATAAATATTTACAAGTTTCAACCATGTATTAATATCAACATGACACTAATTTCATCCTATATTGAGACCAGGTTAAATGTTATTCCATGCGACAATTATAATTCCAATTATCTATTTTCTAGAGGATATTTTATGAACCATTCTTAGGATGAAATATTTAAATATAAGAAATATAAAAAAATACTACCAACGTGAAGATTAAATTGTGAGGATGTAATTTAATTAAGGTGAGGATAATGTTATTCCCTATAATTCCAAAATAAAAACATTATATTCGATTTCATGTATAACATGAAACAACAACTACATAAGAGAATAAAATATCATGGGAATTTACTATATAATTAAAATTTTAAATAAATTTATTTTGTATTTTGTATTTTCTGAAATTCAGGGATAGATGGTGTTATGCTCAATAATGACTTCCATTAATTTCATTCTTTAAATGAATGTCTGAGTTTTATGGAGAATAAATATATTTTAAAAAATATTACTATTTAATATAATAAGATATAACCAAGCTATTAAATTAGTTGATAGATTATTAATTTCTATCATTTAAGATTATATGGTTAAATGAAAATGAAATTAATTCCTTAGATATAAAATAATTAAAAATTAATGTAAGAACCAATTGAATATATAGAAAATATTTTTATAAAAAATGTATTTAGTGACCAAAAAAATATTTTTTCATAATAAATTAAATTAATTACAATTATTGTGTGATATTAATGATATATATATATTATATATTAAATAATTTTTTTACATTCATACAATAGATTTTATAGTTTTTGATATGAGAAGACACAATTATATATATATAAACCTATATGGTTTAAGTTGCATTTGTCTCCTTTTAATGGAGAACCTATTTTAAATACAAGTTTTAATATTTTATATATTTTATATTCTAAATTAAACTACATTTTTAATATAAAATTTAATGATTAAGTTAGCATTAAATTTTCATATTTTTTGTGAGGTTTCAATTTTTTGATAAATAGTCAAAAACACTGAACATTAATTCCAAACTGAATTTTCATCGGATTTTTTATATGTTTAAAATATGTTTATTATATATTTAAAGACTTATTATATAAATTATACATAATTGTATTAAATTTAAGTAATTCATATCTATTTAACATTGAAATATTATAATCATATCTCATTTTTTTGAACTTTTTTAACTTTAAAAACCTGCTTTGTTGTCCTGTATGTGGGATTAAATTTAAATTAATTTCTATAACTTATATTTTTTTATTTTAAACAAATTGGATCCATATTTTTTTAAAAAAAAATTTATAAATTATAATAATTTGAATTTTTTCACATACAATATTAGTGGAAGTGATAAAAAGTAATTACTGTGATTAAGAGAAACATTAGATAATCAAGGGACTGTGCCTTAATATTAATGGAAACAATGACTAAAATATTTTCCAAAATACTTTTTAAATTATTATTTATACCATATCCTCCCTTTCATATAATTTTTACCATTATTCATTCCAATATTCATATGAAAATATGTGTGGAATTTCATTTAAAAAATATTTCAACAATGCTACTCATCCTCTCCACTATTTAAGTAACTCAACATCCCACTTAATCAATCTTATAAATCCATTTTTATGTTAAAATATTTTTCAAATAAATTCCCATGTTCCCTATAATCTTGATAGAAGACTCTCATTTTGTAGAAACCCCTCCATGGAATGCCATTTGTGGAAACCAGAAGAATTCACCAAAATAAAATGTTACATCCTCATCAAGAACATTTGTTATATATGAAATTATTATTAATATAAGATTATAAAATAACACCAATATAAGAAATATAATTTTATTTGTTTATGATAAGGGTTATAAGTACACATATAGACCATAACATCTACTGGGTAATGAACTTACAGTTTAACTGTACGATGAACTTCCATCTCATAAAATAATGCCATTTATTTTTACATTTCCACCTCTCATGGTTGGGAATGGTGATGTAAATGAAATTATATATATGATATTTATTATGTATTTATTCTTTTTAATATTTAATATGTCACATAAATTAATGATATCTATTTTAGTCAATATGATAACATAGTTTATGGATATGTGCACTACGACCTCCTCAATGCGAAATGATTTGTTAGCATTATAAATGGGACATATAATGAGTAGTTGTGATACACATACATGTCATATATGACATAATTATGAAATTTAAAATATAATTTATGTATATATTATTTAATTTTAATTTTTTTAATGTGGAAAATAAATTAATGTATCATTCATGTTTACTTAAAACCTTCCATCTCCATGTATTGTGCATTCTATTTATAATTTCATAAAATTATATATTATTATATATAAATATATATAATTAATATATAGGATATTTAAAATCATCATTTATATTATTTAGATTATTAATCGATTATAGTAACAAAAAGAAACAAGTCAAACATACTATATAAACTAAGTAATTAACACATGTAACAGTGAAAATAATGAAACATTACAAACTAATGAGTAATAATATATTATATGAAGATCATATATGGTATTATAAATATTAATATAGTTATAGAAGAACTTATTACCTTGTTTTAAATCATTATTCATTAATTTAATGGATTTCAACCTGAAACAAAATCTATGGTAATGGATTTTCATCTAACAATATTACTTCTGTGAGAAAAATGTCATATTCAAGACCTAATTATTTTGTGTAGAGTATCGAATACCACTTTTCATATATTATACCATTAATCCTTTCATATTTATATTATTTAATGTTTTTCATTGAATTATTTCATCTAATGGGGTTTTTCCTTAGAATTACTATGTTGTAAAAGTTCATTTTCAATATCTCTTTCTTTTTAGATTCATAAATTTTTATTAGAATAATCACATACCTAAGAAAATTTTCCATTAGATATAACATTTAATTTGAAAATATATTCTATTATGTGATGGGTATATTTTTTTCCCAAAACGTAATACATTTTTTACAAAGAGTGTTTACTTTTATAGTTATTTGATTAACTATGGAATTATTGAAAAAAAATCACCATTTATTTAATAATAATATTTCAAAAGGAATATTATTTGATGAATAAATTTATTATTTGATACGATGATTTATTTTGACAAGAAATGATATCTGGGGAACGGTATTTAAATATCCCCATGATTCATACACATGTTCTCATGAGACAAATCAATTGGGAATATTAAACTAGTTTATATATGTAGTTTTAAACAGTCTAGAGGATTGATATTGATAGTAGAAATTTTCATGAACATGAGACAAGACACCCAATAATTAGATATTCTCTTCATTTTGATTAAATATTTATTATACTTATATTTTCACTATAAGATCATCTATGAATACATTATATTATTAATTTGTTAATTAAATTGAATGTGTTTTTATTTTCTTGCCTATCTATATTGAAAATTTTATATATGGTTGTTTAATTGTTATGTGTTATCAAATTTTCAACTTTCTATTTAGATTCATTCATATTGATTTGTTATTTCTTCCAGTGTACTTACCCTTATGATCATTCATTATCACCCTTATTTTCGTTCTCATTCCCAAGGATATGAAGAAGAATCCTTTAACTAATTTTCAAGGACACAATATATTTTTATTTGTTGTGTATTATGTTTCATTTCAATTTTCTAATGTTATATGGGTATCTTGTACATAATCTAATTTTAAAAGAAGGATAAACTATTCTATCATATGGGGAATGATTTACGTGTATCTTATACCAATGTAATGGTATCATGAAACCATTATCAGACCTTCTGAGGTTAGGGTGTTATAGTTGGTATCAATGAAATTTTAGTAGAAACCATATAATATATTTAGAAAAAAATAGATTATAGAATATAAACCTGATGTGGACATTGATCAAATGAATTTAAGAGCAACGTATATATTTTTTATGTTATAGATTATGTTTCTAATCTTATAAATAATTCTATTTCTGTATAATATAAGTAGATTTAGTTCTAGAATAGATGTTCTTAGGGGTAAAAACTCTCATAAGGTGTGTTAGGCCTAACTCGAGCTTAAATTGGTAGATTAAAATGGGCCTTACTGAACACCATGTTTTACAACCCTATGGTATATTCATAAGATAATTCACATTTTCTATAAAAAAATGTTATATAGGATTTGAATGTATGATGGGAATGAACAGATCTGTTTATACTTGTGTTCTCTTATAATGAAAATAATGTGTCAATATTTAGAGATCATAAAAAAATTGTATATTTTGTTAAACTTTTTCTTAGAATATTGTTTATGATTTTATAAAATTATATTTTCTAAATAATAAATTTGATACTAAGTATAATCATATAATGAAATAAATGGATTAATAAATTTTTTATAGGAGTTTTATTGAAAATATCAATTAAAAGGCTATTTAATGATTAAATTTAAAGGGTCACCATCATATTTATTTTGTAAATTATTTTAATATAGTTTTATAAAAAGAAAGAATATATTCTATAAGACTGCCCATATAGTCACACAATGTCGTGGAACATGAACCTATAATTGGAGGTCGATTAGGGTTTATGGACAACCACTATGTTTTAAAATTTCATAGTTCAAATGATTGGGTTTTTAGTTATTTTATTCAAATAAATTATAATGATGAATATTTGGTGTTTCTTTTTTAGGTTTCGAGATTAATGTACTAACCATATTGACATTGGAGTATATTTTGATACAAATAGTTAGTATTTTCTCTCTTTTCATGGTTGTATGATTTGATAAAATTCTATTTAATTGATTGAATATTCAATTATAATTTTTGGATATCCATTTCATTAATATTGGTTGAATTAATAAATTTATTATTGCACAAAACAATTATGAAATTATGTTTGTATATTTCTTATAATTATTATGATTTAATATAATTACTCCACATTACAAAACTAATAGAAAAAATGTTCTCATAATACACTTTTTTTGAGACGATGGTCTTTTAAGTCATCTTAGATTTATGGTATTGATTCCATAAACATTGAATTTATAATTAATTATGGTTAATTGATGTCCTCAATCACCCCTATAATTATTTATTCTTTTACCCCATGTATATATATCTATATGAGACTAATATTATCCAACCTAGAGACCCAGTTACATATTATTCAATGTAACCTTTGTGCTTCTCATTCTCTCTTTTCTCGATGATATCATATGAACACTTATCACAATAAGTGATTCTATCATATTAAATATCAAAATATTAAATATCATGGTTGAGTTTAAATTATGGGGATGAAATTTGATTATGTTGGGGTGAATGTAGCACCATGTAATTCTAAAATAATAACATTCTATTTGATAGTGTGTATGAAACGCAAAACCAAGAACATAATGGAATATAATATCCTAAAAATAAACCATATAATTAATATTTTAAATAATTTTAATTTATATATTGCGGTGAACATTGTAATGTGTAAAATTTTGATATATGAAACAAATACATTCTTTAATAGATTGTGTTACACGTATGACCTAGTTTTACTAGGAAACAATATATTATAGAAAATATTATTTTTGAATATATTAATATATAACGTAGCCAATAAATTAGTATTTATAAATAATAATAACTTTGTTTTGAAAATATATGGTTTAAAAAAATATTAAATGAATTGAATGGTTAAAAATTATTTAGAAACTGATTAAAGAACCCATTTAATATAATAGGCATATATTTTTAAAAAACAATTTCTACGCCAAAAATATAATTTATCTTAATATTTGTAATTAATTAAATTTAGTGAGAGATATTAATAATATATATATTATAAAATCAATAATTTTTTTACATTCATCCAATGGATTTTATAGTCATAATATAAGAGAAAACCAAATTTATGCCTAAAAAACATATTTTTATATAGGTAGTTTAAAATCCTTTAAATATAGAACCTATTTTAAATCTGATTTTTGGATGTTTTATTTATTTTATATCTCTAATTATAATCAATTTTTTAATTTAAAAATTAAAAATTAGGATATGGTTAATTTTTCAAAGTTTTCAGAGAAGATTAATTTTCATCTATGAATAGTGAAAATTGCAAAATTTTAATTCAAAACTACCTTTTCATTAGATTTTTTTTAGAAGGATGAATTTTTTTGAATTTTTTTGTAAAATTAAATGATATTTAATATAAACATATTATTCCAATATATGTCACTGTAATTAATTTCTCATTGAAATTTAATAGAAACACATCTCATACTTATGAAAATATTTACTTAAAAAGTATACTTTGTCGTATTATATGTGTGATTAATATTGAATTAATTTCATCCTATTAGATTATTAAAATTTCAATTAATTTATTACATATTTTTAATCATCATTAATTATAATTTATATTAAGATCAACGTATTTTTTCAGTAATCATAATTGTGAAGGTGATTGAAATTATTTAAAATAATTAAGAGTCAATTTAGATTAAACAAGAAGTAAACCTTAAATATAAGGTAAAATGACTAATAAACATTTACAAACGCCATTTAGTGTTCATATTTCAACCATTTCCATTCTTTTATATAATTTTTTAAATTATTTGACAAATATTTCTGTGATAAAATGAGGGTGTGATTCCCTTTTCAAAAATTTAAATAAATGCCACTCCTCCTCCACTATAAAAATGAAAATCACTCATCCAACTTTTTAATACTTCTTGATCCATGTATATGACAAAATATATGATCAAATAAGATCCAAAAATTTCTCCCATCATCAAATAAGTATCCCTTTTGGATGAAATATATCCAATGAATGCCTCTTTGAAAACAAAAATGAGTTACCCAATAAAGAGGAAACATACATCCACTTGCACTTTTTTTCAATTATTATTATTTCATGATTATCTAATAAAACAAGAATCATAAATTTTCTGATAAATTTTTTATATGGTTTATACCTAAACTTACACACACATCCATCTAATGAGTAATGAACTTACGGTTTATGTGTATAGAAAACTACAACCTCACAAAACAATGTCATTCAATTTTCCTTTACCGCCTCTATTGGTTGGGAATTATGATGGAAAAAATTATAATATATGTAATATATTATATTTACAGTGACTTTTAGATTCTATAATTTTTACTTAACACATACAATTATGCTTTTTATTCATTTTAAATACAATAAAATTGTTTGTGGACATGTGGTCTTCTGGCGCCTCATTGTGATGTGATTCATTCATACAATAAAAAGAACATATAATGGTTGTGATTGAATAAACTATCTAAAATATATGAAATATATATTATAATGAAATTATAATTAAAATGTATTTAATTTATTCTTCATTATTTTAATATTAAAAATAATTTAATGTTTCTCTCATGAATACGTACGACCTAAAGTCTCAATGAACGATACATTTCATTTCTTATCTCCAAATAAAATAGATTATTATAGATATATATATATATATATATATATATATATATATTAGGATATTCACATTATTTTTTATGCTATGGATATAATTGAAACATGATTGGAATGACAAGTAATAATTCAAAATAAAAACTGCAGAAACGAGACAAATAACACCTGAAATAGTTAAAATAATATTATATTTCTAATAAACGGGTAATTAGATATTATAAGATCAAAAATGAAACAATATATATTAATATTGTTCTGGATAAATCTAATAACATGTTTAGAACCACTATATATAAATTTAAAGGATGTTCACCCCATAGGAACTAGAAGGTCATGAAATATTATCTCACTTTTTTTCTTCTGTGAGAAAAATTTTACATTTTAAATATACATATATTTTTATTTTCTATTTGTCCCCAATTGTTATTTTATACTGTAAATCTGTTTTCGTAATGGTGTTTAATGATCTAGTTTTAATAATCCCATTTAATGGGTTTTTATTTGAAAAATAACATGTGTTAAATGATATCATTACAAACTCAATTTATTTTGTCATTTTTTACGTTCTCTTAAAACATCCACTTCCAAATGAATATTTTCCAATGAATGTGTACTTATTTTTTATATAAATACTATTATGTGAGAGGAATAATTATATCCTCAACTACAATTTATTTTTATATACGGTGTTTACATTGAATGTTATTTTATTAATTATGTAAATATTTATAAATCCATATCTTTTTTTCAGTATGCATATTTAATAAGGAATGGTATTTATTGAATAAAAAACATATTTGATATGAGGAATGAATTAAACATGAAAGGAAAGGTTGGGACATTAATTTATATATCCCCTAGATGCATCGACAATATATTATAGGAAAAATAATTTGGAAAAATTAATCATGTTTCTATATTTAGTTTCTAACTGTATGGAGGATAAATATTCACATAAGAAATTTTCATGTCATTGAGACAAGACATCAAATAATTAATAATTTCTTGAATTTTGATTAATTATTTATTGGACATGATACTTCCTATATAAAAAAATATATGGATGCATTTCATTCTAAGTTTATTGATTGAATGGAATTTGATTTCAGTTTCTTACATTGTAATTTTGATTACGCCTTATCTGATTATTTAATTGGCTTGTGTTATCCATTATCCACCTTAACATGTTGATTCATTCTGATTGATTCATTATTTCATATCGTTTACTTACCCTTAATAAGAATTCAATCTCACCCTTATTTGTTTCCCTTTCCCCAGGTTATGAAGAAGAATCATTTGAATGAGTTTCAAGGATACAATTTATATATCATTGTTGTGAATTTTTTTTTATTTTATATTTCCCTATGTAAAATGGATATCATGCATTTACTGTTATCTTTAAAGTATACTAAAATACAAGATACATTTTGATGTGATTTGCTTATATCTTATGCTAATGTAACGGTATCATGAAACCTACAATTTGAGTTCTGGGATCGAGGCATTACAGTTATTATATAAAAAAATTTAAAATATTATGACATAATAATCTTCTTCTCTATGAATTATTTATTTTAATGTATTTTAATATATTTTTTTATTTTATTTTATGATTATATTATATTAATTACAAAAACAATTATTCATTTGGTTAAAAATAATCAATAAATAGAAAAAATTATTATAATTATAAACTTTAAAATTTAAATAATTCAAACCACATAATGCTAAAATAAACTATTCATCTTATAAATATTTAATTTTTTCAATCCATTGGATTAATTTAAATGACTTTGGTAAAAAATAATTCATTGAAAATAGAAAAAATTGTATAAAAAATCTATAATATATAAAATATCATTACTGTATTAAAATTTATAAATCAAATATTATACCATGATTTCCTTGTATAATTTATCAATTATTTCAATTATAGATTTTACCCTCTAGATATACACAATAAACCTATATATAATGCACATATTTTAGGAGACTATCTTTTCAATTTCCATATTTTTAATAACAATAAATTTAATGTCCAAAAAACATTCATATATGTAGCCCTACTGAATTTATTTTTTCAATTAAATCACATCTTTCTATCAACATGTTAATAGTATTTCAAAATACATAGCATAATTTATTTCAATAATAATTGTTTTTTTCACTGTAGAAAACACATAGGGAAATATTTTCTATTAATGTAATTTTTATATACAGTTGGATTTATTTAGCTTCTAATTTATACTTAAATATATTTTTTATTGAATGAAAATAATAAAATTTTAATTACTTTTTATTTTAATATATAAACATGGAAACATTGTATCATGGTTTGTAACATTTCATTAATGGTTGTTTCATAATCAATTATATATAGTATTTTTATGAATAAATATATACGTGTAACAGTTTTCTAGATGTAGAGTCTCCCCAATATGAATAAATTTTTCCTTGATATATGATTACTCTAATGAAAATAATGCAGGGAACATTTCCATCCTTATATCATAAAGTTTCTACATTGCATACTCAATTTTATGTTTAATCCATAAAATGATAACGATGAATGTGGTATTATTTCATTGAAAATTATCTCTATGATCAATTATTTATAATAGTTTCACATCAATATAAAAATTTTGTTCCCATTACATGATGTTAGAGTTTAATTTTTTAATGTTATTTTTTATACTTTTTTATGAGTGGTACATGTAATGCACCATGATAATGAGGGAGCATGAGTGTGTGTGAATAATAATAATCTAACATCATCTCTGGAAGGCTTATTATAGTGGGGATGAGTATATCTAAATATGAAATTTAATTTCTTAAAATGGCACACATCCTTATTTAATATTTAAATTTTACGGAATACCATATCTCATACTTTATATTATTTACCACGTCCATTATTTTCTACCAAGATCTTATTTTAAATTTTGTTGATTTTAATATTCTGTTATATGAAATTATTATTCTAATTCATTTATCAAGATAAATATTGTCCTATTATTCTTCTATCTTAATCACAATAATTTTTTGTTTTGACATCACTTTTCATATAGATCCTAAAATATTACCATTTTTTATAGTTAATAAATCTAAAAATATATGAGAACTCAACTAGGGGAATTAGTTGTCCCAAAACACCATTTTAATCCTTTAAAAATGATCTTAAAGTATTTCTAAGAGTTTTAATGAAAATTTCACAGAGAAAATTTATTAATGGATAAAAATAATGATTCCACAGTTCATATAAAATACTTGTTGAAACAATCCCATGATCATTGAGGTGATCCATACATGTTTATCAAATTCAACTGAACTTGGTACCCGATGATGATTTATTATGTACATTATATATATCATGTTAATGATTATTAATAATGAAATATTTCTCTACTATAATGAAATAAACTAACATCATAAATTGATCATCATTTACCCATATGAAAATACATTATTTATTGGTTATAAAAATATTTACTAAGAAATTCAGGGTGATTTTTATCCATTTCAATATATGTGTGGGTTATTTTTTAATAATACATTTATATTATATCATTATACCATAACAATATAGAATAATAAGCATGGAGATTCATATAGTACCATATAAAACATCATTATGTACGACTTGATGTGGTAACTGAGATATAAATATATTATTTATATTTTTTAGATAGGTATATAATGGTGAAGAATATTAATATTCAAGTATGTCATTATAAAATCGTTGCATTTATGGAACATATATTCATTTTCTGAATATTATGAATAAATTATTTTCAAATTTAATGCCCTTAATATTCCATACGACCTTCTATAATGTTATATCATCGTTATGTTTGTCATTGATATTTTCATTGAGGGATGGTTGGGAATTCATATGGGAAATATTTGATTTATACACTTCCCATTGGATTTTAATTTATATTAAATTAAAATAATTGAGTTCTTGTCAAATTTCATTATTCATTATGGATAAGGTATCATGATACATTCTATACAAACACATTAATCATTATTCTTTCAAATGGTGGTGTTGTACTAAGTATCCATGGTTCTTCATCAACTCAAACTATATTCTTTGGATCATTTTTAATTTCTTCTTTAGAAATATATAAATTCAGGTTGTTCTACCATTATTTATTTACTTGTATTCAGTATATAAACAATTCATATATATCATCAATAAAAACTAATCACCAATATATCCAAATCATGATTCTAGTAATCAGTTTCCCATAAATAATTACTTTACATGGGTAATAACCTTTCACCAAGTAATCATATATAAGGAAAATATCATTCCCTTCAAAAATGTATCACAATATTTAAACAATCATTACCCCATATATAATTGTGTGTGTAAAACACTATTTCATTTCATTAAAATATTTCTTAAATAATTCTTTGTGCTTTATTTTTTTGTCATATTAATAATTACACAAATGAATTGAGATGAAACATGTAATGGTGGAGTCAGATATTGGGTGGAATTTATAGCATAAACATAGAGTTTCTTATATTTTCAAGTAATGTACACACAATGAAAATGATTTTGGGAATATTCCATTGTATGGATACAAATAATGATATACATACAAGCCATATTTGGTGATATCTCATGATCCTCAGCCTGGTTGGTGAGTACTCCTTAAGTGCATCTAGTTGACCCGGGATCAAATCCACGGGGCATAATTTATGGGGGTAATGTATCGACACTGTAGCAGTACTATAGCAGTACTGTAGTAGGAACTATAGCATGACTGTAGCAAGTACTATTTGGCATTGTAGCAGCTAGGAATATTCCCTCGTTTGGGCCTTCGGGCCATCGATTTGGTCCCTGAGTCCTTTAAGGCCTTCGAGTAACCAAGGCCTTCAGGTCAATAATGACGTGAGGCCACCTCAATGACGTTGGTCCACAATAAGGGATTCATGACATCTTATATGAAAATTAAAACTAGAGAACCTACAAGGAACAAGCGCTAGAAGGAGGAGGAGCAATGAGCTTTCACCATAGCAGAAGCTAAACAGATTGCAAGAATGAAAGGGTATGGAACCTGCCACCAAGACTAGCCAATGAATGCATGAAAAATCCTAGCTGAATATCCATTCAACGGGGGTGACCTAATATCACGATGATGACGCAGAGGAGGAGTAGTTCCAAGTAGTTAGTCAGGGTTATATGTAATATTTGAAACCTAGGGTCAATGAATTCCTATAAGGCCTAAGGGCCATGTAATATTTAAGCCTAAGGGCCTATTAATCATTCCACCTCACCCCATTGAAGGTATATTTATAAAAAATAAAAAATGAAGGCCTTCGGGTCATTGGATGGATGTTATGGTATAATGTTGTGTAATTGATAATTTTGGATTTTTTATTAAAAAGAAGAAGTGTTATATGGGGATTCCAGTCTTTTTGGATTACACTCAATTTAATGATGTTATATAACATTTAATTTTAATGGAAAATATAGTTTACGGATTCATATATATTTTGTTTTCATTTATATATTGAACACCCTCACACTCATGACTATATAAATTTATATGATATTTTTGGTGATTCCTTCCCTTATTGATTACTACTTTCAGTGACATATCACCATTGTGGTTGTTTCACAAATCACTATAATGTAATCCTTTTTATTTTTCATTATCTATAGGTATGTATGGTATTGGATATGTATTACTGACCAGATATATTTTTATATATATCCTTTTCTTTTACATGACATTTGGCCTCTTTAAAAATCTGATCACTTGGTTTTGGATTTCAATTTATCAAATGCAGCTATGTTTCACCACATTGAGTTATGTGTATCTACAACATGTGTGAGCCTGATTAATTGCATATCATTCATGATAAATTACTTTTATTATCTCATTTATTATTTTTTATATGTGGTTTAAAATTATTTCTTGGAATGGAAATGATTTTTAAAAAAAAAATTTCCGTTGAAAACGAATTCTCTCAATTTGAGGAATTGGGTTTTAAATTCTAAAGAGGGTTTTTATGGATTTCAAAATATTTCAATTGATTTTTAAATGGGGTTTCAAACCCCACAAAATATTGGATCAGTATTGAAAATATTTTTAAACTTTTGATCATGGTTTTGAAAATTTATAAAGATAATTGGACATTGGGAACCTTTGGATCATCAAGAAATGGGCATGGGTAGCCATAATGTGTGTTGGACAACAATGAAATAAAATTGTGTGATATCGACTGGAGAGTATTTATAACTATTGGATCCAACATATTCTGTTAAAATTTGTCTATTTTTAGTATAAATTTTCATAAATGATGTATCCAAATAATTGGTGATTTTTTATTTTTCCTTTTGGCTTATTCATCATGGGATTGTTTTTATCACAGATGATTGTCACATTCATTCATGTGGGTTTATATAAAATTTATTCACATGATAGGTTATTTCAAGGATATGTTTAACTATTTAGGCTTGGATATGTTTATATATTATAAACCCTTTCCTTTTCATAATTATAGTTTGATTAAATAAAATTATTTAATGAAAACAAAAGTTAAATTATTTATTACCAGATTTATTTTATGAATATCATTTAAAAAAATGTGTAGTTTGAAATGATATAATTTTTGAATTTATTATATTATTTCATGTAAAAATATTTTAGTGGTATCCCACTATGATTTTTCTCACTTAATTCAAGGGCCTTGGGACATTTTAGATGTTGTATTTCATGATTCCAGTATAGGGAAGAGAATCTTTTTTCTTGGTGGCATTTCGTGTTCCTATGGCCTCTATTTCCAGCGAGTCTGGAGGTTTCTATTTGTTACACAGGGTCTTAATATACATTTTACATTAGCCTATTTTTTCTAGGAATTTAATCCCTTTTTTTATCTATCCACTTTTTTCAATTTTTTTATACGTATTTATTTTTCTATTATAATCTAGACATGTTTTTATATCCTATTTAATCAATATCATGTGTTGGTACAATTTAGGTGGCATGATTAGTTATTTCAATATGGATCACTATAATTTGGTATTAAGGGAATGATTTGCATGATATGTGATCATATTGCTTATAGTATATTCTTTGTGTTGGGTATAAATGAATTATGACTATCAAAATTCAGTTGGAGTAAACACCGGACATGACCTACTCACAATCGTTACTGAAACTATGTGACCATGGGTGGTCATGGAATTTTTACCAGTTTTGAGACATGGATTCTGAGGTCATATGATATAGATAGAAGGGATGTTTGTTTTAATTTTAATGTTCCATTTCAATTAAAGACACTTAATGGTGGAATTAATGTCATTCTATATTGAAGATATATTATTAATACCTGATGTCTTTCATATGATTTTGGAATTTCCTTCTAACTGATTGGTGAATTTATTTTGTTAGAAAATGTCTCTGAAATCTGAGAGAGGATATTTCAAGAAATTATCCTCATGTGAACCCTCTAATGGACTATAAATTGGTACAATTTGTTGTCAACACTATCCAAACAATGTGTCAAATATGTATATGGAATACCAGACATATGGTGGATCATATGTTTTATTTTACAAAGAATCATCGACCAATATTTCCTGGTGATAAATGATCCCAGGTATCTGAATAGTTGCATGAGTGTATAGAAAAGATATTTAACATATTTAATACTCTTGATGAATCTACAATCTGCTTTAAAAATATAATCTTGATAGACTTGGAAGAATATTAATGGAATATATTATGATATATTTGTTGTTTGGGGACATTACCTATGCATCCATAATAAAAATATTTATCTAACAGTTTCACCATAATATATTATGTTCGATGAAGTACTTGGTGCTTCTGACCATAAATCATGGGAAACATATTGTTCTACGGTATTCAACCCATTTTTATAAGTTGGTAAATCTTAAACTAGAATTTTTCACCAATTAGTACATGAGGGTATGTAGATTTTAGGTTAGAAAGAGGCCTAATATACAATTGATGTCGATAATTATGCACCTTATTACATTTTTTATTTACTTGACTAGGTGAAATTGTTTGTGGTAGAATTTATTAATAAGATAGGTTTGGGTGGAGATTTAGTTGGTACATTGGTTTTCTAGTGTGTATATCATTAAAATAAATGGATGATTAAAACTGGTCACTTCTCCTCTAGACACGTTTCAGGGGAACTGATCAATCAATTTTTTCTACCATTGTGGGATGCATGTTCATAATAGGCCTATGTATATATACAATCCTATTACTTATCATCATTTTGGATGATTGGTACCTCAACATTATTTTTGTAAAAGGATTTTCTATGGATATAATGTAAAATCCACTTTTACCAAGGGTTAATAGGTTCATAGAGGTTCTTCCATGGTTCTTGTGTATAGTCCTTGGTCCAGGGGGTATATTCATGTGGTTAAGAGTAATTGATATAATGGATTGGAGTATGTTCCATAACAATATTATGTATGGAAAACTACTATTAGAGGTACATTTTTAGCTCAACATCTATTGTGCGATATTTTTTTCAGTTTTGGTGAAAATAATTTTATTATATAATAAATGTTTTATTGTTGTTGGGAATGTGGTTCTAACGTGTTTCATTCTTGTTTAAACATTCCATGCCTTTTGGAAATAGGACTAAAAAAGGTTTTAGATTAACTACATATTAGTGGATGACAACCTATTATGACATAGTGTGGGAAGTATCAGTGAATGATCATGAAATATTGAACATGACTATTAGGATGGTATTTTTAGCATTATGAAGGACTTGATAGTATGTTATTTTTAGTGAGTTCAGTTATTATATTCCCATGGGTTCACTAGATTTTTTCAATGTGAGTGGGACTCTATATCAGGAATGGACGAGATTGGTGTTCCTTTAGATGGGGTAATATAGTTCTTGTTGTTTTAGATGATTCATGATGTGGTTAACCATTGTTTCTTTAGTAAACATTCTAATGTTGTGTGCATATCCCTTGAGGTCAATTTATTTTATTTTTCTTTTTTACAACATTAATGATATGTCGATATTATTATTTAACTACTCCATGGGACAATTCCCAGTTCAATGTTTTCTTACCATATAGAACCAGTTGAGTTGGTGAAAATGAGGTCCATATTGAGAACCCACAGGTTAAAAGATATATCAATCCTAGATTTTCACCATGAGATTCACCTAACCTCTTTTCTATGAATGCTGATGGGAGAATCATACTATGATTTATTGTAAGAATTTGAATCGAGTGATTGTTAAGAAAAAGACATCCTTTTAAATTGATTGATGATATCTTTTATTATATTTTTGGGGATCATCATTTTGGTAATAGAAACATAATATTAGACTATCACCTGTTAAGATTCCATTTATAAGATAGAACTAATATTGATTATTGGATTTAATATGAGGATGTTGAAATTTTTGATATCCCATTCAATCTAAATAATGATCTTGCTGTGTTTATAAATTTGGTGAATATGATCGTTCTGTGATTTTTGGAATCTTTTTGTATGTGTGGAGGAATTTTGGGGCACTCCATGTTAAAAGAGTTTCATATGAACCGTTTAGATATCATTCTTCTAACTATGATAGAAAATTTTTTATACTGTCTGCTTTCAAAATGTGAGTTCTGGAAATAGGATTTGAATTTCTAAGGAATGTTATATGTGAGAGGGGATTCTCAGTAGATATTTATACGGTACATATAGTAATCTCATAGGATCATTCTAGAATTGTGACTGAGATTTTGAGCTTCTTGGGGATGTTTGGTTTATATAATAGGTTAGTTTATGACTTCACTATAATCGCATCTACAACGAATGTTGTGACCCATAAGAGTGTAGTTATGGAATTGAAGGAAAAATTTTGGCGATCTTTTGATGATCTTATTTTGAGGTTTACTTCATCACCACTTTTGATTAATTCAGAATCTTAATCGAGTTCAGATGTTTTCTATGATACATAATTCATTATTTTTGTATATGTATCGATCTAAGGGAAATTTCTTGGGGGATATGAATCCTACCAGTTACACTATATTGAGAATAACTACAATACCCATCATCCAATGTTCGTAGTGGTTATGAATACACAAAAAATATGGCATCATTATCTCATTTGGGAGATATTTATGGTATAGTATAATCATACGACACTAAAATATATTGTTCCCATATGAATCTAATTTTTCAAAAGAGACACTGGTTAGAGTATACTAAAACTTTTTCTTGATATTTCATATACCACTATAATTGACCACGTCGTTTTCAATGTGTTGGAAATAAAATTTCCAATGAAAGAATGGAAGAAATTAGTTGAATAGTGGTATCTAATGAGTTTGAGTAATGAAATGTAAATAGATGTGGATGTGGGAAGTGGATATGTTTACTTGGGTTTGATGAAAGTTAATTTTTATTTTGATGAGCATGTTATTTAGGAGAATATGAAATAGAATGATTTCTCTATTTTAATAGAATGTATATATTTATGGGATAGCTTTCTATGTGGTCTCAGTATCCCATTGGATCTATATATATCCATACATGGTTGGTTTTCCCATTTATCATGAGATGGGAGTTGTTCGACAGTGGAAACAATTTTTGATAGTACTTGCACCCACAGACTACAAAGATGTATCATGACTTGACGTGGTGGTATAAGTGGTATGAAATAAGATGGTCGACTGGGGATTCAGTAGCATGGTTCCCAAATTTTCTATTAATTACGACCGAACACAAATTACCTAATGTGTTATTGCAATGTTTATACATTCATGTAAGTAAGTGGGTTGATATTTAAATGGATTATTTATTATATTTCCATGAAATCCTTGTGGGTTGTATGAAATATGGTGATTAATTATTGGGTAACTAAATAAACACATTTCATACCATTAATGGAAATGAAAAAAGTAGAATACAATGTAGTCTTTTATGTTCAAGATATTTTATGCCTTTAACGGTTTCCCTATAAAATTGTATATGGTAAGGACCTATGGTTGACAACCATGTTAAATAATAGTTTTTAGTAGGTGATAGGTTTCCAGATTAAATTATGAAAGACTTAACATATACGGATTATGGACAGACAGAGATGACAATCCCAGTTGAATAGTATATTATCCGATTTTTTTATTGATTTAAGAGGATCTTGGGAATCAAATTTTCATTTAGAAGAAATATCCTATAAAAATAGATACCAAGATTCCATAATGGTGGAACTATTGAAGCAATTTTATTGGTGGATAGGTAGATCTCCCATATGCACGAGAGAGTTGTGATTGAGGTTCTTGGTTGGACCAATCATTGTTTAGTAGATGAAGGAGATTTTTTAGTTGACCCAGAGACATTTGACCACAACATAGTATCATCATAATCTTATGTGGACCATCATTGTTGGCCTCATGAGTTTGAGGTTGGTGATTAGGTCATTATAATAATTTCACCTTACATGGGACTTTGCTAGTTTCGTAAAAATGATAAGTTATAACCCAGGTTTCATGTTCCCTTTCATATCATTGGATGATTAGAGAGGCTATACAATTAGTTAGACATGCCATATGAATTTATAGTTATCCCTGAACTGATTCCTTTTTCATATTTGAGGGGTAATATCTATGATACATTAAACTTTATTAGATGGGAGTTTAAATCTTGATCCTAATGCCACTTTGGCTAATCATCCTATTAATATTATGGATTTCTATGATATTATACAATGTGCTAAAATAATCCCCTATTATTAGTACTTTTGTAACACCCGAGACTTTTATGTTATATAAATCGTCAAAGGAATCTTTTTCTACACAACACTTGCTAGGATTGATTTACACGAAATTGCGGCCTTCCTCGATAGCTTGCGTCGTAGGCAATACCGAGTTTCACTAAACAACGATATGCTATTAAAATATTATTAAAACTAGCTGTTATGATTAGTAATAACCACTTTTTGAAATTTTATAAAATTTTATTTTTCAAAATGGAATTCATTTTTGGATTCGGAATATCGAAATTAGCCTAGGGTGAAATTTTGGTATTTTTCTGAAAACTTTCAATTTTTGATGAATAGTGAAACCACTAAGTGGTAGTTAAAAAAAACTGAATTTTTCATAAAACTTAATTTTACCGCTTCTGTGAGTGAAATTTCGAAAATCCGAGAGACATGGTTAATATCAAGGACTAAAATTAGGTTCATTGAGATGAAAATAATTATTGGTGAATAGTAACGTTTCACTTTTTTTACCACGGTTAAAAGTAAATAGGGTAATTAAGGGTAAAGATGATATTATTATTACAATAACAGAAGTCCTAATTCTATTGGATAAGTGTAATTCGACCAAAAACAATCTTAGGAATAAAATATGACCATTTAGGCCCACTTGGATTAGATTAGGACATTTATTATTAAATTATTTAAAGAAGGGTTAAAATAGTTAAAATCAACGTTTAATAAGTAAATAATTTTTAATATAAGATTATACATAATATAAATTAGACTATAAATATTACATATAAAGCTAAAATATTTCCTACATAATGATATTTTATTTGTAATTTTTAAACATTAAATAATTTAATTTATTTATGACACAATGATGATGCAGTAATTATCTTATTAATGAAATATTGACATAATTGATGTTATAAACACCAACATAAATGTAATTTGAGACTTTTTATGAATTCCACTAATTTTCTAGGTTAATATGACATTTTATTATTGATTTAATTAACTTGTTTCTAACTAATAATTATGTTATGATTTTCAAAAAAATCAATTACTAAATAGTGTCAAAATTGACATAAAATAGTTTTTAAAACAAATATTATATTAGTAATTGTTATTTTATTCCTAAAAATCTAAGGTTCGGCCAAATAACATAGATATGGTTATATATATTAATAATAAACAACTTGGGGTTCGTTTGGATGCTTATAGTAAGTTTATTAACCTTATAGTATAAGAACACAAGAAGACACGGTAAAAGTAAACTTATTTAACTTAATGTTAAATCTAAATGATAAGGTTAAAATAGGAACCTAAACTTGTCTAAATTATATTGGATGAGAGGGTTTCGACCCATCCCCACCTTAGATTCTAAATATATCAATTTGGAGCTATATAAAACCGAACTTGACTTTATAATAAAATAATATTTTTAGTTTTCCCAAAGGTGCCCCTCTCCTCCCTTATAAAAGGGAACCTCCTCCCCCTCTTCCTCACACCACATTGAGCCTTCAAGCTCGGCCAACCCCTGCCAATTCCTCCTCCCCACTTCCCTAGAGACATCCTAGAGGTCCTGGTCTTCTTCAAAGACCAATTTTAGTGCCCTAAAAGAAGGTCTCAAAGAAGCACTTCAAAGAAGAGGTAATGTCCATTACCGATGCTTTCATCTTTATTTCTTCTTCCACTTATTATTCTTTAGTTGTTTCATTATGAAGTAATAACATCAGAATCAATAATATACTGATATGTAATTATATGTATGAAAAAACCCTATTTCACCATCTATCCATCCTACGGAAAAAGAAATCACCGCGCGTGCGTACGTACGGAATACCGTCTCCACGCCGTGGTGTAATCTATTTTCCACCACCACCTTACTTGGATGGGTATAATGGTGTAAATAATGACTATATATGACTATTATAAAGTGATACTGATTATGAAATAGTATACATACACTCCAATACAATTCCATGATCATAGGAACGATATCATCACTCGTGCGTACGTACGGAATACCGTCTCCACGATGTGATGCGACTAGTTCTACATGATCTTCATTTCATAATTATTATATAAATTAATTGAATGAATTAATATGATATATACTACACTAATACCATTCTGTAAATGAGGTATCTATAACCTAAAGATAAGAATAATAATTTATTCGACAAAACACGTATAAGAACAAAAAGTTATAAACACCCGAATAACAAGTAGAAATGAAATATTACTACTAAGAAGCTAAGAATATGACCTTATATGATATCATAAAAATAATTATGATTTTGGAATAAGTCAGTAACATTATTTAAATCATTATACAGGAGGTTCAGACACTTACGAAGAAAAACAGACATAAGGTAAGGGAAATATCACAATCTCATTTTTATCTGAGATTGTTTATACTTTAGTATTTACAGGGTTGTATTTTATCATCCACATCTATGTTTCCTCAATATGTAATATTATTTCCATTCACCTACAATTGTTTAAATCCTATTTTACCCTTCGGTGAGTTTTTAGTATAAGATATGAAAGGAATCTTTTGTCGTTTTTCATACGAGGAACTTTTTTGAATTTTCCGACAAAATTACGAGAAGAATGTTTTTTTTAACTTAAACGGCATGAATGGATTTTTAAAACATTATTTCCAAGAAGCATCCTATACATGTTTTCAAGATTATTTTTAATAAAATTCTTTTAGTTTAAAATTGTAAGACATGTTAAGAAAGGAAAATGTTTTTGATGTAGAAAGGATATTTTCCTCAAGAATGGAGTTCAAGTGTTTTATCAAAATTATTTTCCATCTAAGATAATAAAGGGTTTTGTTTCTATCCCTATTATTAGATGGGTGTGATTATGTTTTGATGGAAATATTTTTATGAATTCCTTTATCTTATATGAATTGTTTTATGATGTCATGATGTTTAAGATTCCCATTTTTATTACATGGGTTATGCAATGTTTTATGATTTACGATTTTGTGGCACACATAAGAATGGTTTCATTATGAGATGGGTGGGGCCTATATCTCCCTCCAATGCATTGGGTAAATATTTTATATCTCATGAGATAGATATGGCTGGAACGGTAGGTTATACCGGTTCAGTGAAACAAGACTGAAACGAGGAGTGAACTCGGTTCAGAAAGGGAATTTGTCCACTAAGATAGTCTTGGCCATGAGCCTTGACTAATAAGAAATGATTCTCTATGATTATGTGTGTATGACACAAGGTTTCATGTTTTACGTTATGATTATTGTGATTACATTTCACTACCATGATTTATCCCATGTTATGAAATTATGATCTCTTTTGCATGTTATGATTTCCAAAAGTTATGTGCTTATGTATATGATGTGATTGATATTTCTTTTGTTTACCCTTAATGAGCATTTGAGCTCACACTTTTGTATGTTTTCTTTCCCCAGGTTAGGAAGAAGGCTATTAAGTAAGATATTCCAAAAGGGACTATAGATATGATGAAATAAATGGGAGACAGTGTAGACGCTTTATGAACCAGTTGTTTATGTTTCCCAGTTTCTAAAGACACTATACCCATATGGTCCTTTCGTGGTTTTGTTATATTTTGTAATAATTATGCTTCAATTTCTAGGTATTAACAATGTATGTAAAGTATGGGTCGTTATAGTTGGTATCCGAGGAAAGGTATAGTAAACCTTTGGAAACTAGGATGCGAAAGCCTTAGTAAGAACCCTAAGGATAAGTCTAAGAATAGAACAAAATCTTAGTGTTTTAGAAATGGCCATGAATAACCTAGGATAAGACCTTTAGTGTGAAATTTTATTCTTGATTATGTGAGTTTCCTATTATAATTAGTGTTGCTCAAACTATTCTTCTTGGTTTTAGTCAATGGATGGAACCCGAAGGAATCATGATAATGCGGAATGAGACGGGTAATGCAATGATTGTCCCCCTGAGAAACCAAACATTATGGGAGCTAGAATGAAAAATCTTGTAGCCATGCTCACACAACTTTCTCATGCTATGAATCATGTAGGACTTCCAAACGAGCAAAGGAAGGAGCACCATTCTATTGAATCCTCCATGAGGCAGCGTCCACCTTCTTTCAGTGGGTCTACTGATCCATTAGTTTCTGATCTATGGATTAGTACTACTGAAAAGATATTTTCAGTTCTTCAATGTTCTGAACATGATAAAGTCATCCTAGCAGTGTATCGTTTGGAATGAGATGCTGATCAATGGTGGAATCTTATTAAGAATACAAGGAAAAGGGATGAAATTGAGTCCATGGAATGGGACGAGTTCAAGAACTTATTTTTCAATAAGTACTTCCCTCGTATTCTCCGAACAAAGATGTAGAAAGAGTTTCTTGAACTGAAGAAAAAGGATGATAAATCTATTTTTACCTTTGAAGCAAATTTTACAAGACGTGCAAGGTACGCTTCTAGTATTATTATCCAACCTATGAGTAAGATTGATCGATTCTTTGGTGGCTTAAAACCAAGTCTTTGAAGGGAGTTAGTCATAAGAGACTTCAATAGCTACGAGGAAATTGTTTGATGTGCTCTCAAAGTTGAGATTGAGATTAGAGTAACCCATCAGTCATGTGGGTTTGATAAGAAGAGGAAAATGGAATTCAAAGGAAAATCTAAAGAGCACACTGAAAAGAAGATGAGAATTCCCTTATGCTCAATGTGTGGAAAGAAACATGGAGGGAGTTTTCTTAAAATGGACAAGTAAATGTTTTAAATGTGGAAAGGAAGGTCATCAGGCATTTGAATGCCACGATGATGGGAAGAAGATTTATAATGATTCAAACAAAGGAAGGGATACACAGAATGAACCTACTACACTTCAAAGTTTCAAGTGCAAGGAGATGGGACATTATGCCAATAAATTCTCTAATCCAAGGGTTGATGATGATGGTCGACTTCAACAAACTCTTAAGACTAAAGACAAAGGAAATTCACATGCAATTTCTATCAGCGATGTGGAGTACGATAACGATGTGGTGAAAGGTACACTTACCATCCACTCTAAAGTAGAAAATTCGTTATTTGATTCTTGATCCACCCACTCCTCTATTTCTGAATAATTATCTAAGGGTATCACCGAATTACCTCAACAATTAGATGTTGAGTTAGCTGTGACAACACCTAATGGCACAATAGTCGCATCAAAAGTTTATAATTCTTCTCCGATCGAAGTTTGTGGGAAAGTGCTTCCTGCAAATCTTGTGATCCTTACTATATTGGAATTTGATGTGATTCTTGGCATGGATTGCCTTTCTTTATATGGAGCTCATATCAATTTCCAAAGAAGGGAAGTCACATTTCATATTCCAGATCAATCTTTGATCGTCTATCAATGCAGGGATGAACATAACCTTCCAGTGGAAATTTCTTCCATTTTCTGGGTATTGATTCCACTAAATGAAGGTTATTTATCTCAAATGGTTGGTGAGAAACTCACAATTAAGAATATTCCCATTGTAAAAGATTTTGATGATGTCTTTCCAGAGGAATTACGGGGTCTTCCACCAAATCGTGAAGTTGAGTTTTCAATAGAACACGTACCGGGTGCTTTTCCTATTTCAAAGACACCTTATAGAATGGCCCCAATTGAGTTGCAGGAATTGAAGAAGAAACTCCAAGAAAATCTTGATAAGGGATTCATACTCCCTAGTGCATCACGTTGGGGAGCACCTATTCTATTTGTTAAGAAGAAATATGGATCAATGAGACTCTTCATTGATTATCGAGAACTTAACAAGATCACTATCAAGAACAAATATCCTCTCCCACGCATTGATGACTTATTTGACTAACAGCGCGGAGCTCAATACTTTTCCAAGATTGATCTTCATTCAGGGTATCATCAATTAAGGGTCAAAAGGGAGGATATACCAAAGACAGATTTCCATACAAGGTATGGACACTATGAATTTATAGTGATGCCATTTGGTCTTACTAATTCCCCTGCTATCTTCATGGATCTGATGAATAGAGTCTTTAGAGACTATCTTGATCAATTTGTGGTATACTTTATAGACGATATTCTTGTCTATTAAAAGAGAAAGGAAGAGCATGAAGATCACTTGATAATTATATTGAAGACCCTGATAAAGGAGAAGCTTTATGCCAAATTTACCAAGTGTGAATTTTGGCTTAAAAAGGTGCATTTTTGGGACACATAATCACAAAAGAGGGGATATATGTGGATCCAGCATAAACAGAGGTTATCGAAAGATGGTCAAGACCAACAACAGTAACTGAGATCCAAAGTTTTCTTGTTTTGGCTGGATATTATCGACGTTTTGTGAAAGATTTTTCACGATTATCTAATCCACTCTCCATGTTGACTCGGAAAGGAGTTAAGTTTGTCTGGACGGAGGAATGTGAAGAGAATTTCAAGGAGTTGAAAAGAAGGTTATCCACTGCACCTGTGCTCACACTTCCTTGTAGTGGAGAAAGGTTTGTGATCTATAGTGATGCATCCAAGAAGGGATTGGGGTGTGTTCATATGAAAAATGATATGGTGATAGCTTATGCCTCACGACAGTTGAAAATCCACGGGCAAAATTACCCAACACATGATTTGGAGTTAGCTGCGGTAATCTTTGCATTAAAGATTTGGAGGCATTATCTTTATGGTGAAAGGTGTGATATTTATACAGATCATAAAAGTTTAAAGTATATTTTCACACAAAAGGAGCTGAATATGCGTCAAAAAAGATGGTTGGAGCTGATTAAGGATTACGACTGCTCAATCCATTACCACCCTGGGAAAGCAAACAAGGTGCAGATGCATTATGTCGACAAGACCATGCCTGTTTATCCATGATGAGGATCACAAAAGATCCAATATTTATGGATTTACAAAGGATGGATCTTGGAATTATAATGGAAGGGGAAAAATCTTATCTTTCTCAAATGAATGTTCAACCATCTATACATGTGAAGATTAAAGAGGCACAGAAAGAAGATTTCGAGTTACAAAAGAAGGTGAGAAATGTTCCGGAATTCAACCTTGATTGTGATGGGATAATAAAGTTCAGGAATCAGGTTTGTGTTCCTCCCATATCCGAATTAAAGAAGGAGCTGCTGGATGAGGCCCATAGTTCTTCATTCTCTATTCATCCGGGAAGCACGAAGATGTATAGGGACCTGAAAGAGTACTTCTGGTGGGATGGAATGAAAAGAGATGTTGCTGAATAAGTCTCTCGATGCTTGGTTTGTTAGAATGTTAAAGCTGAGAGACAGAAGTCTAAGGGGATGTTACAACCATTACCCATACCCGAATGGAAATGGGAAAACATCACTATGGACTTTTTCACAGGACTTCCTAAAACATCCAAACGCAATAATGCTATTTGGGTCATATTTGATTGTCTTACCATGTCTGCACATTTCATTTCTATTAGAGAGGATTTCTATCTGGATCAGCTTGCCGGGATATATGTAAAGGAAGTGGTAAGATTGCATGGAGTACCACTTTCTATTATGTCTGATCGGGATCCGAGATTTACCTCGATGTTCTGGCGAAGTCTTCAGCATACTATGGATACAAAGTTGAGTTTCAGCACTGCTTATCATCCTTAGATAGACGGCCAGTCTGAGAGAACAATTCAAACTCTAGAAGATATGTTGAGAGCTTGCTCTATGGATTTCAAAGGTGGTTGGGATCCAGACCTACCTTTGGTGGAATTTTCTTATAATAATAGCTTTCACTCTAGTATTCAGATGGCTCCTTATGAAGCTCTCTATGGAAAGAAATGCAGGACTCTAACTTCCTGGGATGAATTTGGGGAAAGAAAGATATTAGGACCCAATCTCGTTGATGAAATGGCAGAAAAGGTCAGATCTATTCAAAAACACATAAGAGTAGCTCAAAGTCGACAGAAGAGTTATGCCGACAACCGAAGAAAAGACCTAGAGTTTGAAGTGGGTGATAAAGTGTTCTTAGGAATATCTCCCTGGAAGAGGGTCATGAGATTTGGAAAGAAGGGGAAATTGAGCCCTAGATATATCGGCCCTTTCAAAATATTGGATCGTGTTGGGAAGTTAGCTTACCGATTGGCGCTTCCACCGAATCTCTCTCAAGTTCACGATGTGGTCCATGTATCTCTCCTGAGAAAGTACATACCTGATCCTTCACATGTACTTCGCTCAGAATTTGTACCGCTGGAGCAAGATCTTTCTTATGAAGAACAACCGATAGAGAATATGGATCGTAGTGAAAAAGTCCTACGAAACAAGACCACTCGATTGGTGAAAGTTTTATGGAGGAACCACCAATTATAATAATCTATATGGGAGCTTGAGGATATGATTAGGGAGAGGTATCCTCATCTGTTTGTTACAAAGTGACGAATTTCGAGGGTAAAATTCATTTTAATGGGGGTAGAATGTAACACCCGAGACTTTTATGTTATATAAATCATCAAAGGAATATTTTTCTACACAACACTTTCTTGGCTTGCTTTACACGAAATCGTGGCCTTCCTCGATATCTTGCGTCGTACGCAATACCGAGTTTCACTAAACAACGATATGCTATTAAAATATTATTAAAACTAGCCGTTATGAATAGTAATAACCACTTTTTGAAATTTTATAAATTTTATTTTTCAAAATGGACTTCATTTTTGGATTCGGAATATCGAAATTATCCTAGGGTGAAATTTTGGTATTTTTCTGAAAGCTTTCAATTTTTTATGAATAGTGAAACCACTAAGTGGTAGTTAAAAAAAACAGAATTTTTCATAAAACTTAATTTTACCGCTTCTGTGAGTGGAATTTCAAAAATCCAAGAGGCACGGTTAATATCAAGAACTAAAATGTGGTTCAATGAGATGAAAATATTTTTTGATGAATAGTAACTTTTTACTTTTTTTACCACGGTTAAAAGTAAATAGGGTAATTAATGGTAAAAATGAGATTATTATTACACTAACACATGTCATAATTCTATTGGATAAGTGTAATTCGACCAAAAACAAACTTAGGAATAAAATATTACCATTTAGGCCCACTTGGATTAGATTAGGACATTTATTATTAATTTATTTAAAGAAGGGTTAAAATAGTTAAAATCAAAGTTTAATAAGTAAATAATTTTTAATATAAGGTTATACATAAGCTAAATTCGACTATAAATATTAATTAGAAAGTTAAAACGATTTCCTACATAATGATATTTTATTTTTAATTTTTAGACATTAAATAATTTAATTTATTTAGGACACAATGATGATGCAGTAATTATCTTATTCATGAAATATTGACATAATTGATGTTATAAACACAAAAATAAATGTAATTTTAGGATTTTTATGAATTCCACTTATTTTATAGGTTAATATGCCATGTTAGTATTGATTTAATTAACTTGGTTCGAAATAATAATTCTGTTATGATTTTCAAAAAAATCAATTAGTAAATAGTGTCAAAATTGACGTAAAATAGTTTTTAAAACAAATATTATATTAGTAATTGTTATTTTATTCATAAAAATATAAGGTTTGGACAAATGAATTAGATAAGGTTATATATATTAATAATAAACAACTTGGGGTTCGTTTGGCTGCTTATAGTAAGTTTATTAATCTTATAGTAGAAGAACACAAGAAGACACGGTAAAAGTAAACTTATTTAACTTAATGTTAAATCTAAATGATAACGTTAAAATAGGAACCTAAACTTGTCTAAATTCTATTGGATGATATTATTTCGACCCATCCCCACCTTAGCTTCTAAATATATCAATTTGGAGCTATTTAAAACCGAACATGACTTTATAATAAAATAATATTTTTAGTTTTCCCAAAGGTGCCCCTCTCCTCCCTTATAAAAGGGAACCTCCTCCCCCTCTTCCTCACACCACTGTGAGCCTTCAAGCTCGGCAGACCCCTGCCAATTCCTCCTCTCCACTTCCCTAGAGACATCCTAGAGGTCCTGGTCTTCTTCAAAGACCAATTTTAGTGCCCTAAAAAAAGGTCTCAAAGAAGCACTTCAAATAAGAGGTAATGTCCGTTACCGATTCTTTCATCTTTATTTCTTCGTCCACTTCTTCTTCATTAGTTGTTTCATTATGAAGTAATAACATCAGTATCACTATTATAATGATATGTTATTATAAGTATGAAACATCCATATCTCACCATCTATCCATCCTACGGAAAAAGAAATCACCGCGCGTGCGTACGTACGGAATACCGTCTCCACGCCGTGGTGTAATCTATTTTTCACCACCGCCTTACATGGATGGGTATAATGGTGTAAATAATGACTATATTTGACTATTATAAAGTGATACTGATTCTGAAATAGTATACATACACTCCAATACAATTCCACGATCATAGTAACGATATCATCACTCGTGCGTACGTACGGAATACCATCCCCACGATGTGATGCGACTCGTTCTACATGATCTTCATTTCATAATGATTATATAAATTAATTGAGTGAATAAATATGATATATATTACACTAATACCATTCTGGAAGTGAGGTATCTATAACCTAAAGATAAGAATAAGAATTTATTCGACCAAACATGCATAAGAACAAAAAGTTATAAACACCCCAATAACAAGTAGCAATGAAATATTACTACTAAGAAGCTAAGAATATGACCATATATGATATCATAAAAATAAGTATGATTATGGAATAAGTCAATAACATTATTTAAATCATTATACAGGAGGTTTAGACACTTACGAAGAAAAACAGACCTAAGGTAAGGGAAATATCACAATCTCATTTTTATCCGAGATTTTTTATACTTTAGTATTTACTGTGGTGTATTTTATCATCCACATCCATGTTTCCTCAATATGTAATATTATTTCCATTCACCTAAAATTGTTTAAATCCTATTTTACCCTTCGGTGAGTTTTAAGTAAAAGATATGAAAGGAATCTTTTGTCGTTTTTCTTACGAGGTACTTTTTTGACTTTTCCGAAAAAAGTACGAGAAGAATGTTTTTTTAACTTATACGGCATGAATGGATTTTTAAAACATTATTTCCAAGAAGCTTCCTTTACAAGTTTTCATGTTTATTTTTAATAATCTTCTTTTAGTTTAAAATTTTAATACATGTTAAGAAAGGAAAATGTTTTTGAAGTAGAAAGAATATTTTCCTCAAGAATAGAGTTCAAGTGTTTTATCAAAATTATTTTCCATATAAGATAATAAAGGGATCTGTTTATATCCCTATTATTACATGGATTTGATTATGTTGTGATGGAAATATTTTTATGAATTCCTTTATCTTATATGAATTTTTTTATGATGTCATGATGTTTAAGATTCCCATTTTTATTACATGGGTTATGCAATGATGTATGATTTACGATTTTGTGGCACACATAAGAATGGTTTCATTATGAGATGGGTGGGACATATATCTCCCTCCAATGCATTGGGTAAATATTTTATATCTCATGAGATAGACATGGCTGGAACGGTAGGTTATACCAGTTCAGTGAAACAGGACTGAAACGAGGAGTGAACTCGGTTCAGAAAGGGACTTTGTCCACTAAGATAGTCTTGGCCATGAGCCTTGACTAATAAGAAATGATTCTCTATGATTATGTGTGTATGACACAAAGTTTCATGTTTTATGTTATGATTATTGTGATTACATTTCACTGCCATGATTTATCCCATGTTATGAAATTATGATCTCTTTTACAGGTTAAGATTTCCAAAAGTTATGTGCTTATGTATATGATGTGATTGATATTTCTTTTGTATACCCTTACTGAGAATTTGAGCTCACCCTTTTGTATGTTCTCTTTACCCAGGTCAGGAAGAAGGTTATTAAGTAAGATATGCGAAAAGGGACTATAGATATGATGAAATAAATGGGAGACAGTGTAGACGCTTTATGAACCAGTTGTTTATGTTTCCCAGTTTATAAAGACACTATACCTCTATGGTCCTTTAGTGTTTTTGTTATAAGTTGTAATAAGTATACTTCAATTTTGAAGTATTAACAATGTATGTAATGTATGGGTCGTTTTAACTTTGGTAGTGTAGAAGTATAGCCACATGAAATGGGAGTAGGAGTCAGTAATGAGGTAGCAGTAACCTTCAATTTTTCTGGATCTATGATATTATGTTATTTTTGTAGAGGAAGGTGTTTAATGTTTGTAGATTTTAATACCTTATTGAATTTAGGTCATGTATTTTGAGCCTTATCTTTTGGTTCCATATTTTATTTAATTAATAAAGGAAACAAATTTGGAGGATACTTTTAAGGGTGTAGTTAGTTATTTAATGAATTTTTCTGCATAAACCTATATTGACTATTGTTTTCTTCGAAATTACACATTGTGTAATGAAATTTCATTTCATGTAATGGTTTCTTAGTAGAATTCATGACATAGATACGTTGTGTGAGAGTTTTATGTTCAATTCAATGGCTTCACATCCTATAAAGTAAACTATTTTTATTTTAATAAAGAGGAAATGTTTTTTTCGCAATTACAGTAATTTTTTATTACATTATGTGTAATGTGATTATAGATAATGTGATTTTCATGAGTAGTGGATTTTATATTATTATACAGGTGATTTATTCATTCGTACATCATTCACAATCCATCTCATGAAAATATTTATTCCTATACAATTTTGGGATATTTCTCACCTTATGGATCGCATCATTTAGAAATTATCCACCATTACAGTTATGTTTCCTCTCTCCAAGAATATAATACTAATGAGAATTGTTATAATATGTATTTGGATATAGTTGAGTATGAATATGAAAACATATAGAGTTTTTTATCCTATTCAGTTTTCTAGAATTCCTTTTCTTTAAAATTTTATTCCCTGTGTTAATTGTCACTACTGACGATGGCTACTAGGTTTCTATCATGTTGAGGTATGAATTTCTATACACTAAGATATTTTGATGAATTGAACACTTTTATAGAGAAATTACATTTTTATCACTATTTAGTATTTATTTGTGATATAAAAGTATTTTGTGGAATGGAAAATATTTTCAAAATGGAATTTCCCTTGGAATTTTTTTTTTCATGATTTAAACAATTCGTGTTCAAAATTTACAGTAAATTTCATGGAATTGGAAATATTTTTATTGATTTAAAAATTGTTTTTCAAACAATAAACTTTATTCCCTTGCATTTGAACATGTTTTTGGAAATTGTTTTCTTGGATTTCAAAATTTATATAGGCAATTGCACATTGGGAAACATTGATGTATCCGGAAAAAGGCATGGGTAGACTTAGTTTTTGGTTCACCAATATGACATAGCATTTTATAAAATTATCTAGTAGTAATTGATATATATTGGATTCAACATATTTTATTTGTTATTGTGCATTTCATGAATTTATTTTCACAGAATAAGATCACAATACATGGTGTTTTTTCATTTTTTATTTATGCTTATTTATCATGGGATTGTATTTATCATGGATGGATACTCACAAATTTTAATATTAGTTTTTATCACATAGATTCACATGATAAGTTACTTCATCTTTATGAGTACCTCTTGAATAATTGATATCATTTTCTATTATATCACATATACATACCATATTCCTAGTTCGGCAATATGAATGGATTTTTAGAAAACCATAGTGATAACTGATTTACTAGATGATTTAGTTTATGAAATTGTTAGTAAAAACAAGTATTTTATTGCTATAATATTATCCTTATTGATATTAGAACTTTTGTATAAATTTTTTGAGTATCCTAATAGGGTGAGTCTCATACAACACATGTGATTTTGGATGTGTTTAGTTATTGTGTTTCATGATTCATATAAGGGGAAGAGCATATTGTAGTATGTTGAATTATCAGGATTCTATTACCTTTATTTCAAGATGGTATGAAAGTTATTGTTGGTCATGTGGGGGTTGATATACTTTTTGGTTTAGCTTGTTATTTCTCGGATACTATGCTCTTTTGGAATCTCATCTATTTCTAATTTGTACATTATTAGTGTCTTTGTAATTAAATTCGTAACAAATTTTTTATAGTATTTTTTTATATCATGTGTTGGGATTGTTTAGGTGGTCTGTCTAGTTGAACAGAGTTGGATTGTTATTGAGTGAGTATATGTATGTTAGTTTATATCTTCATAAGATTTTTGTTATTTTATTAACCTTCATATCTCCAAATGAACATTATCCCCTTTTTATCAAACATTTTATATTGATTTTATTATAGTGAAATATCTCAAAAAGACTATATAATATCCATACAATATGAGAAATGTTTTTACCCCCATCATAAGTTGTGGTTTAATACATTCTTTGTTAAACTCTATCTTTGAATATACTATATATGTTACCTATTTTTTATTATATCATCCAAAAATGATATAATTTTCATCAACCAATCATTGTTTTTTGTATTTGAAATTATATTTATCCTTTCATAAGGTCTAAATCACATTACCAAAATAATATAAATTATTTTTCTTTATCTAGTAATATTGGATAATATCAACTCTAAAGACAACATAATTCGTACTGAGGTATTATATGTAGACTCTATTGGAGATGGCATTGGTTATAGAAGTGTAATTTTTTATTTTAAATGTAATTACTATACATTGATTTTTTGTATGAAAGGTTTCCATAGTCACATTCTCTTCATTAAATATTAATTTTTGAAATATAGATAAATGGTAAATTGATTATGTTTATTATTCCACTAACAAAAAATCAATTAATGTTATAAATATGTGTTATAGGTTACAATTTCGGGAATATGAACTTTTTAATTCTAAATAGTTAATGAAGACAAGCACTAATCCATCAATCTACTTTCCAAACAACTTTATCCAACACCATGGTTGAGTACATGAGAAAAACCCCATTTTGATAATAATCTACATATTTATTTTAAAATTAATCAAAGTTATCTAAAGCCATTTTATAATGATTCATTGATATTGGAATAATAAATAGGGATGAGTGATACCAAAAAATCATCCTCATTATTTATGGAAAGTATAATAATCATTTTCCCAATTACAACACCTTATTGAAAACCCATTTGTATTTATTCTATATTACTTTCCCAAAGCACTTGATCTTAATACACCTCATTATTGTCTTTGATGTCCTCGAAGAATGAAATAATTTATATAATTATTTCATTTTCATTTGGTAAGTAATTTCATTCAAAGGTAAATTTAAGAAATGAAATGTTAATTTATTATCCTAAATTTTGACATCCACATTATATATAGTGATATCACAAGTTCCAAAAATTAAAAAACTACTAATTATAGAATGATATAATTTATAAGAAAAAACTCCAAATACTATTTATGAAAGAATTTTTGTACACTTTCGATGGAATCCTAACACCACTAATAATTTTCATTGATAATACCTATATATAGATGTTATGGATTTTAATTAATAGACATAAATACTATAAATTCATAAATAGACAAATATGATTATGATCAATAATATTTAAATAGATATTAATAATTCGTATTTCAAACCAAATATTATTATATAATTGCCTTCCATTTGTTATGTAAACTCTTTTACTATGAGTTTCATGAAATCAAATGATAGTAGAGATTCGTGTAATAATAAAAATCAAGGAAAATTCATATTTTAAATGTTATGAATTTAACATAATATATTTCAGGTTAATCATTTTTTATTTTTTTCTTTATAAATTTTTTATGATTTATCATCATACTCATCCTAATGGATTATAACGCCTTTGTAAAATAACAAAATATTGTCTCCCATGAGTGTTAAATTACTTCTGATGGTAGGAATGTTTTTGTCACCTAAAATGATAAAGATTATTCACAATAAAAACTTTTACACAATAATTTCCTCAAGGCTCATATAATATAGGAATTGAAGTCATCTTCTTTAATCCTGAAAAGGATTTTATTTCTTGAAATCACTCATATTATACATTATCAAAAATTAGATATTAATTATATATAATTAATTATCTTCTTTCTTGAAAATATATAATATAAATAAAATCCAAATAAATAAATAAACACAATAAATAACAAAACTAAGATATTGAAAACCAATAATCAAATATCCAATTCTAAAACTACCCACATTTTATCACAACATTTTATTCCACATGAGACTAATTTTGTTTGAAAAATATATTTCAATTAATTTAAAATTATTTTTCCTAATTCACATGACATAATATTACCTAGAAGAGTCATATATTTATCAACTAAAATCATCGTCAACATATTTTACATCTTCTAAATAAAACATAATTACTATTCCCATGTTTTTTTCCAACTATAAACATAATATATAAGATTCTCCTTGTAATCTATGGAATGTAAACAAAAGAAATTATCCAGCTCATATTTTTGGTACATGTAATTATAAGATACAAAAATTAATGTTCAAAAATGAACATAAGATGATTATTTGAATATGGTAACATATCTAGTAGTTGTGATTATAAAATATAATAATTATTGCCAAAAAATAGAGACTATACATTAGGAGTCATGGAATATGGATATTGGAATATCATATGAAAATATCAATAAAATGGTAAAAATATTATTAAATAATAATGATCTATGAAATCATAACATCAATATAATAATAGTGAATATATATGAATAGTTAATCATTCTACATGACAAGTAACACAACCATGGCCATCAATAATGTGCATAGTTCCCTATAGTGGATTTTGTTTTATCCCTGAAAACAAACATTTCAACTCATGTAATATATATCATTACCAAATAACGGAGATTGATTCATAATTTAGGCCCTCGTCCATCTCATAGTGAAAACAATCACATACGGGAATGGGTTTAATCTCCAATCATGGAAATCTCTGTAGATAATACATTAACCAAATCATTATTGCGATATATAATCCAATACCCACCGATAATGTATTTAATGATATATATTTATTTATTTATTTATTTTTTCATCATAGAATATTTCTAAACTACATTATTTTTCAAACAACCTTCGTAAACATATATGTTTCATAATAGAAATCCTAATACATTTTTATAAGATATGTAGTTAAATAAGGTTAATTGTGAAGCCATATCAAGATCATAATGATGTAATTGAAATAACGAATTATGCCAAAGTAGATGAAACATAATTTTATAACAGTATTAATATTTTTATTGATAATGGGATGATATAAATATAAAAATGTATATGTGTTTTTGTTAAAACAGAAATAAAAATGAATACAAATTTATCTATAAAATCTTCGAAATATAAAGCGGTTGATTATTTGGAAAAAACTAATACTGATGGTTTAAAATTACTTAGTATTAAATAATTTATAAATACGATTCCATTAACATTTTATATGATATTTTTGATATTTTTCGAGATGGACACAAAATGTTGAAAAAATAAAATTAATTTGGAATAAATATCCATTTTCATATGAAAATAAATTACGAAATCATTGGTATAAATATTAGGATATCTATATTAAATCATGTTGGAATTTATGAAATTAATCTATACACAAATAAAACGATTGATTGGATTCATTTAAAATTACCACATCATGACAATTATGAATGAAATAGAGGTGAAAATTGTAGGGGGAGACATAAATAATATTAAATAATAGATAACAAGAAAATATTGGTGTCTAAGCATGATTAATAATCCAATATTACTATATTAACACATAGTCATTAAAATATTGAATTTAATATTTTATGATATTGAAAACCATTACAACATTATTGAATTTTCGATCAAAAGAACTTGAGAAAAAATGCAACAGAAATTATTTTAAAAACGATGTATTACATTAAATCTATGAAAAATATAGCAATTATCCAATATATTCACCCTTGAAAAGAATATAGGTGTTAAATATGTAATATATCTCGATGAATGGAAAATTGTGATGAAAAAAATACATTTTAATGATCATATCAAAAAATGTTTTTATCATATTGTTTAATAATCATAATCATGCAGATAAATTATATAGAAAAATTATTAATATGTAATATTTTTTATATTCACCAGATATAATAATTCAATATACATTTTGGGATAAAAAACTCGTTATAATGACAATACACTTTTTTGCATACATCCAAATAAATATTAATTAAATATATTCCACAATATTATCAAATATTATTGTTATTAATATGATTATAATTAAACATTGTGGAAAATAGTAATATTGGTGTAACAATGTTCGTATAGTTTTTTGTAATCAGAAAAATAAGAAAATGTTAAACACATGAATGAGTAAGACTTTATAATTATATAATTGAATAATAATTTTCATAGCGAGATAATTAGGTCAATGTAACATCATTATAGTGGAGTGTGACATTTACAATGGGAATATATGTGATAGTAATTGAAAATGTTAATTATGAAAATAAATACACACATGATTTATTATCACTAATTAAACATGGGTTTTATTGGAATGGATTTAAGTGATTTTGAATGTAATATAAATGTTCATAAGTTATAGAGTAGTTCTCTAATTATAGGAAAAGTGTGGAACATTTATTTTGAATGTTATATTTGGTTCATGGTAAAAGTGGAATCATAAGCGTGTTACATTGGATTTCAGAAACAATTCTGGAATGAGAATATGATATGGATATCACTAATATAATTGTAATTTTATAATTTATAAATATTATTTTAACTTGAATAAAATAAACCTATATAATGTAACACAATTTACTCAAAAAACATTATGCTTAATTTCCTTCCATGGTAATTTTTATAAAAATAATATAATATCATCAATCCTTTACAAATTTAAGTGATTAATCTAAATATTTAACCTATTAAATCAATTTAAATTCTTAAATATAATTATAATTTTTTTTATTTGAAAATATAAAAAATTAAAAAATTTATTTTTCCTAGAAAAAAAATAATTTATTTTATTCTTATTTTTTAATTTCCTTTGAATTACTAAATAAAATGATTAATAAAATATTTGCATATACATTGAAACATAATATTTTATTAATTAATATTTCAATCGATTATATTTTTATGTAAATATACACATTACTAAAAATTATATATTCAAGAATAAAATTAATTTTTGACAATAATTAATTTTAAAAACAAACACTAATATTAATTATTCAAATTTAATTAATTAAAAATATTCGACTGATTAATATTTAAAAAATATATTTAGTTTTGTATGTAAAATAATTCCATAAAGATATAATTCATAATTACATATAATGGCCAATAAAAAAAATTTCGAATTAAATATTTTAATTAAATATTTTCTCATTAGGTATTTATTCATTAAATATATTAATATTAATTATAAAACATACCAATTAGAAATATAAAATGATCCTATATTCAATTATCATATATTCAAAGGCCATATTTCTATCGGCCATATTTCTAATGAATATATATATAATGAGATATTTTATTCATATATGAAGCCCAATAAAATAATGTATTTTATTAAATCACTTACTTCAACCAATATCTCTATAAAAAATATAATTAACTTATATTATTTTATAGTTTCAATAATAGGTTTCAAACACATAAAAACCATGAGGATGATGGTTGTCATAATATTTTTCATTACATGTAGATTAGTTCCTATTGAGTTTTTTTATAAATATAATTTATTAAATTGTAAATATAAATTGATGTATATATTTAATAATAATATTTTATCACAAAATTGTGAATAATTGTTCTTCTTTTTCTAGTTAATGTGAAGAAATCATTTCCATAAACTGTTTGTTTAATCAAAAAAATATAATATAAAATTTTATGTCATTACTAAATCCATTCATGATGTGGACATATTTCCCATGACATAAATACTTGTTCTTCATATAATAGAAATGTAAATAATCATAAAATCTACATCATTAATATTATATAATATTCAAAATTCTTTCATTTGGGGACACTTACATTTTACAACCAAATAATCCCTTCGTGGTTCCATGAAATCTACCAAAACAAGCCCACCAATCCAATATGAAACCTGAAAATCATGGGCTCAATTCAATATTATATCATTCCAATCAATATATAAATTGGAAATTAGATCTTCTACATTATCTGTATAATAACACAACAAGAGTTGTTTTGTAATTCCTATTACTAATCTTCCAAAAACATTATAGTACATCTTAACACATGATTACAAATATTATTATTTTATATATCAAGGTATATTTAGTATATATAGAATAATTTGAAATTTTTAATTATCAATTAGTACCTCAATATTGCAACTTGGGGTATGTAAATGAGATTCTTATCACACATACAATACACCAACATCTTCACCATCTCTCCTTCTGTCTCATGTCATCGCCTAATTTGATTCTCTTAATGTCTTCAAGTACCATTTTGAAAAACATCACCAACATTTTCATATAAAAAGTACCTAAAAATTATTTCTTATATTTTTTTAACAAATTATGTCCATGAAAAAAACAACAATTTTTACAACATCATTTGTAGACAATACATTGTGAAACCAATAATCGATATATTTTATTTTGATAATGATATAAGAAGATATATATCATCTTACAATTAATATGATTTATTTATAATTCTTATCCCACCAATAATATATTAATATATTTATTATATTTAATCATCTTGATTAGTTAAAATTTTATGAATCTATAAATATAATATATTAATTATGTAGTGGTAAGAAAATTATATATAAAGAAAAAATATGACTGTCATAGTAAAAATAATCAAATCAGAAAAATAATTAATATTGTTTTTAGAATGAAATGACATATCATATTGAAATATATTTATACATGATTAATGATATAGTAATAAATTTAAGTGATGTGATATTATCTTAATTTCTGTTCAATTCCACCATACCGCAAATACATGAAAACATGGATAAGGTATCGAGTAATTAAATGACCTTGAATCCAATTATAAAATAGATATCATTCTATTATTCTTTATACAATAAAAGTTAAAAAGTGTTGAATATAAAACTGTATTAACATTGATAAATAATCCATCATAATATTATAAAAATTTCATCTGGATTTATGAAAATAAGTCAATATATTTTATTCAATTTTGATAGAAATAATTTATAAGTTTATTCACTCTAAAAAATTGAGATATAAAATTTTTTCTTTTAATCATCTTTTAAAAATAAAAGTATAATTGTAAATTTCATAATAATATATCTATTGAGATATAATTTTTTAAGAAAATATAGTTTAGAAATTATTTAATATGAGATGAGTTTTAAAAATATTTTTCAAAAATATATATAAGAAGGATAAATAAGTTACATGAAATATTAATTTTTTTATAGATTTACTAGAAACAATACTTCAATAATATAATATCTCCTAAATTAGATAACGATAAGTAATAATTTAATGGAGGAAAATAACACTACGGTATAATACAATGTAAATTCATCCCTTATAATCTTTATCTAGATCAACATAGGAAAATAATTGCATGTATACTATATATATAATATTATAAATAATAATTCAACTAATGTGTTGTATAAATAATCTAAATACTATATATAATAAATAGAGAAATATGTGGATAGTGTGATAGCGTGTGATAGATAAAATAATAAATATGTATAATTTGAATCGATGATTCCCCAAAAAGTATTTTATAAAATCATATATAAATCTATTTAATAGATAATAATATAGTAATGGTTATAAATAAATGTAAAATTAAAAAATATTATTTTAAAAAAAAAATTAGATGTACAATGTATTATTTGTTGTAAAATATAGAATATATATTTTAATGTAATTTATAATTCCATGAAAACCCATTAGCCTAGGTTACAACTAACATCAAATATCAAATAAAATATTAAATTTAAAAAATTTATTATTTATTTTCATATAAAAAAAATATTATTTATTATTATTAATATTCAAATTTCATTTTTTATTATCGATTATAATGTTTAATGAAACTAAATTTTCTTATATATGATGACTTAATTTTGTACAGTTAGAAATTCCCAAACAATCATAATAAAAGTTATTACTATTATTAATCATGCGATTAAATAATCTAATGATATTTTATGTTATTTTATTTATATTTTTCAACATATAAGGATATTTAATATATTAATACATAGGTGTAACATATATGTACTTTATCATAAATCTTCTTTCAGACCAAAAATATAAAAATTCAAATAATTTTTTAAATTTTCTAATATAAATCATATTTTTCTATTTAGAAATAATCATAATAAGATAATTCTATTAATTATTTTATGTGTTCATATTTCAGTATTTTAAGTAGATTTCTTGATTGATATAACTAAAAATTATACATCATCAATAAAATATGTAGTTTTAATCAACTATTACTGAAATTTATTTTAGAGAATTGAAAATTATGTAGAAACTAATAAATTTTTTAGAAAAAAATAAATTTTAGTTTAATAATATATGTTATAAAATTTAAGTTTTGTGTTATTTATTTTATATAATTTTTAATACTATAATCCAAATGAAGTGATATGGGTCTTGAATTACTTTCATTCGCATTGTAACATCATGTATAAAGTGCTTATTTGATTACCTAGGTTATCTGCAACAAATAATAGAATAAATACATTAAAGGTAATATAGAATGTAATTGGATAATAAATATTAAAATTATTTTTAAATTTTATTATAGACAGATATTATAATATACTTGATAGAAATATATTATTGAAACCCCATTCCTCACAATTTAATTCCCCTTCTATGAATTTCATTTATATTTGTTGAAAGTGGGTCATTCAGGTATATTAAGTGATCAAGGACATTTTCTATTATGTTATAAGTGTTATTATTATAGTGATATTTTCATTTAAATAGTTCTAGAAGACATGAGATTTATATAGGAGAAGTGTTTTCAAATATCTTTAGGGGGAGGGTATAATAAAACATCATATTGCTTAATTTATTACATAACATCATGGAAAGAAAAGTATATATTTGAAAGAAAAGTAATCGTATTTTATTTATAAGGTCTCAGCCATAAACCTTATATAATATTGAATTAAATGAATAATTCACATTGAGGATATTTTCAGGTTTAGAGTTTTAGATAATTAGGACGTAACTATTACATCTCAAAAGATTACAAAGCAGACACTTCTACTAAGTTTCCATAGAATAAAAAAACCCTTAAAAATAAACGTGTCCAGTTCCATATTTTATATAGCATGACTTTCCCTTGATCTCATCCTTGACCTTATTCCACATTAAGTCCTGTGAAAAATATTTCAAAAAAAAAAACTTTTGATGAGCATAAAAAGCTCAGTAAGGGATACACAAAGAATTAAAACTATTAGTTTATCAAAACAAAAAGTAATCCATGTATACTTTATCAATGTAATACTTTTCACCTTTATGGAGTAGTAAAAACTCTTCACTGAATAAAAGATCATTACTTACCTTTTTGTAACCAAAATATTACCATAAAACCCATATAAAGAACACATAACATATAATGGTAACTTGGGACATAAACATACTTAAGTGGAATAACCATACAGTCGACTTCCACACATATCCCTTAATGGAATAGCCATACGGCCAACTTCCATACATACTTAATGGAATATCCATAAGGCCGACTTCCATACCCAAGGCATTTGAGATTATAACATAACCACCCATCCTGGTATTCACGGCACCACCCGTCATATGGTTCATCACGTAACCACCCATCAAATGTCCACGTACCATTATAAAATCATAAGACATAAAGAAAACATAATGGAAAGAAAACATTTCCACACTTTGATCACAATATATCACTCAAATATATTGACATAAAAAATCAATTATAAAAACCATTTTCAATACTAAAATACATAAAAGAGTATATGGTATTTATTTCATTTTAAAAAACATTACGGCTTGTTGAGAAAGCCAAAGACCAAAAAAATACTCGCGGCGGCGGAGAAGTCGTTGTCGCCGCATACGTACGACAAAAACATTCCATTTTGTCGTTTAGTAAAACGCTTCGTATAAAAAGATTCATTTTGAATAAAAGTAAAAATCAAAGGGTTTTATACACCGTATAAAATAAAGTTGTGTATAAAATGAAATATGCTTAAATGAATGGAGGTTGAGACGAAGTCCCTTACCTCGGGCCCGACTTTACTCGATCGTTCTTTAACGTCATGAATAATAAACATGAGTTAATTTATACTTGATGAAGAACCTTTTTCAGGTTCATTATTACTTTTATATCACTTTTTACCATGTTATAAACATTATGTAATCATATAAGTTAATAATGTTTGTTTTGTCGATATTTGGTTCTTAAGTCGAAAGTGGACTTCTTACAATTACATGTTGTTCTTGTGGTCAAAGGTTCTTTATATACAGAATGCAATTCCTGATTTGGATATCATATATATCATATATATCCTGCATATACATGTATTTATAATATTACATAATCATTTATCGGTAAGAAATGAAATTCACCGTTCATGGAGACGGTAAGCCATACGTACGCATGAACGCTACTTTCATTTCTTTATCATATTAATGGAATTAAAACTAAATGAGAGGTATGTATATTTTAATTCCAGAATTATATTCATCATTTATATGTATCATTCATCATATATATCCATTATATACATGTACCTTTAATAGTACATTACATTTGGGGATATGAAATGAAATGCACCGTTCATGGAGATGGTGAGCCGTACGTACGCATGAACGCTACTTTCATTTCTATATCATACTTTAATGGAAAGAAATAATAATGATAAAGAGGTATATTATAATTCCAGTATAACATCATATATAATAACTTTAAATCCATCCTTTATACTTCTCACATATGGCATTAACGAATCAAATCACTTTGAGGGGGCGGTAGTCCTCACTTCCTTAAATGAAGATATCACGTTTAGCCATAATGGAAACCATAAAGGTATGCCCAAATTGAAAAATACAGAATCTTAAAGAAAAATTAAACATATTATATATCATATATAGATATAGTGTCATCTTAATGGCCACCTTTGAAGGTGTTAAATAAATGTTGAACAATCATCGTTTCAGGAGGCCGAAATTTGTCATCCACGGAAACAGTATGTTCTTTAACCATTAGATGTAGGTGTGTGTAAGTTTAGATCTAATCTGTCTTATAAAAACATCCTATTATATATATGATACTGTATTTTTTACAAAAGATATGAATAAAAAGAGTTTAGGGGGTTGGAGAAGCAAAATAAATCAAAAGGACTCAAGTGAAGACATTACCATAAAATCGGGTAACTCCCTTTGGTTTGATCTCAAAGGATTCCTTGGGTAGACTTCTTCCCAACGTTAGGCTTCAAGGAGTAATAGAGGGATGTTGAGAGCCAAAATGGTCAGGTTTTTGTCGAGCCAAAGGCTTTGGGAGTGTGGGTAAGGAGGTAGAGGTGGGGGCCTTTTATAAGAGGAGAGGAGGGGCACTTTTGGAAGGTAAAGAAAGGTCACTTTATTTTAAAATGGTATTCGGATTTAAGAGGTCCCACATTGATGTGTTTCGAGGATAAGGTGATAAGGGTTCTAAAACCACCCATCCAATAGGTTTTGGACATGTGTAGGTCATAGATTTTACATTATCATTTCATTTTATTTAAATCCTTTATTAATGAGGTAATCGCTGCATCATCATGATGTCATAAATAATTTAATTTATATAATGCCTAAAAATTATAAAAAAAATATCATGATGTAGGAAATCGTTTTCGCTTTCTAATTAATATTTATAGTAAAAAATATGACTTTTATAACCCCATGTAAAAATTGTTTTAGTAAAACATCTCATGTGTGTGTCATTTTTACGTTAACATTAAATAAAAAGTTACTTATGTCATTTCCCAACCAAAGTAGCTCCATAGGATCCCCAATATGACTCAGGGATTTTATTGGTCGGCCATGACACATCCAATGAGGGTAGGACAAGTGTCATGCTCATCTCATATTATTTAAACATTATTTTTACCTTAAACTACACTAATTACAACTAATCGTGATTAAAAACTTAATAAGTTACTATTCACAAAAAAAATTATTTTAATCTCATTGAACCACATTTTACTTCTTAATTACAACCATGTATGTCATATTTTTGAAATTCAAAACACAGATGTGGTAAAATTTCATTTAAATGAAAAATCAGTTTTTTATAAGTACCACTTAGTGGTTTCACTATTCATCAAAAATTGAAGTTTTTCAGATAAATACCAAAAATTCACCCTAAGCTATATTTGATATTCAAAATTAAAAAATGAATTCTATTTTACAAAATTCAAAACATATAAGTCACATTAATTAATTTAATAATTAATTCCCGCTGTCATGACAAATAGCGTGTTTTTATGAAACAATAAGTATCAAAAGATTGACACTAGTTTAAGTCCGATTTCAAAGTGAAATTAATTCCAACGACCACTATTGGATTAAATGGTAAAAATGTATTCTAATTGAACTTAAAAACCAATTCAAAAGGTTATCTAATCATCTTAATAAATTAAATTAAAAAGAGGTTTTGAATTAAAATACAACATTTTACAATATTCACTAAAAAATGAACTTTATCAGAAAAATATCAAAAATTTACACAAAGTAAATTTTGATGTCCCAATAATACAAAAAAGTTATATTTGGTCCAATAGAATGTATAAGAGTGATCAAAACTATAATTAATAACGGTTCTCCATCAAAAGGTGATAAGTGAACCTTTAGTGAAAATTAGGGTATAAATGCCTAAAATTGAATACTTTCCATATTTTAAGCCTTTATCTTTTATTGGATAAATGTAAAAACATTTAAAAAACATATATAATCATATTTTAGTTATTTCTATCCATTCCTGCCAATACAATGGCTACATGATAACTAGCATTTAAAATAATATTATTATATTACTAGTATGCAACGTAAGTTTTCAAAGAAACTCATCGTTGTGTATCGAGTACGCAATCGAACATAGCAACCCCTTTAAAGTAAAATTAATATGTAATTCGTAAATATTAATATATATGAAAATTCATTATTCTTCATTTACCTGGGATGTTACATCCATCCCCCCTTTTGGGAATTGCGTCCTCGCAATGTTATTCACTTATCAAAATAAGTGGGGGTATTTATCCCTCATAGCATTTTCAGATTCCCACGCTGCCTCTTCAACCATATAGTTTTTCCACAAAACCTTTACCTGGTGGATTACCTTATTTCGCAATAGTTGCTCTCTTCAGTCAAGAATCTTGACTGGTTGTTCTTCATAAGATAGGTTCTCTTCCACCTGAACTACCTCTAGACTCAAAACATAAGATGGATCTGGCATATACTTCCTCAATATCGAAACATAAAAAACATTGTGTACCTGAGATAAACTCGGAGGTAATGCCACTCTGTATTCAACTGATCCAACTCTCTCCATAATTTTATATGGTCCAATGAACCTTGGACTCAGCTTTCCTTTCTTACCAAATCGCATCACGCATTTCCATGGAGAAACCTTGAGTAAGACATGATCACCTACCTCGAAAGATAGATCCTTCCTTCGGTTATCCGCATTACTCTTCTGCCTTCTCTGAGCTGTTCTCATGTGTTTCTGAATCAACTGAACCTTTTCTGCCATCTCTTCTACCAATTCTGGTCCCATCAGCTTCCTTTCACCCACTTAATCCCAAAATGCTGGAGTTCGACACCGCTTCCCATATAATGCCTCAAATGGTGCCATATCTATACTAGAATGAAAACTGTAATTATAAGAAAACTCAACCAAAGAAAGATGTTGGTCCAAACTTCCTTGATAATCCATCGAACAAGCTCGTAGCATATCCTCCAAGGTCTGAATTGTTCGTTCTGACTACCCATCTGATTGAGGATGAAACGCTGTACTAAAATTTAATTCAGTACCCAACGACTTCTGAAGGCCTTTCCAAAAGATAGAAGTAAACCTGGGATCACGATCGGACACAATGGAGAGAAGAAATCCATGTAACCTGACAATCTATTTAAGATACAAATGGGAAAGCTGATCTAGTGAAAAATTATCTCGTATAGCAAGGAAATAGGCAGATTTAGTCAAGCGATCAACAATAACCCATATTGCATTATTACCTCGAGATGTCCTCGGTAATCCCACAACGTAGTCCATGGATATATTCTCCCATTTCCACTCTGGCACTGGTAAAGGCTGAAGCATCCCTTTTGGTAACTATTTCTCTGCTTTAACCTGCTGACAAGTCAAACACTTCATAGTAAAATCAGCAATATCTCTTTTAATTCCATCCCACCAGTAATACTCCCACAGATCTCTGTTCATCTTAGTACTGCCAGGATGAACTGAAAACAGAGAACTATGAGCTTCACATAACGACTCTATCTTAAAATGTGAATCACAAGGCACACACAATCTCTTCCCAAATCTCAAAGCACAATAACTATCAATGTTGAATTCATGCAACTTACCTTTCTGAACCAGCTCTAGCTTTTTCTGTAACTCACTTTCTTGCTTCTGTGCTTGCTTGATTCTGTCTGATAGAGATGATCTCACTGATACCTGAAACAAAACAGAAGGACATCCTACACCAACAACTTATATGCCAAAGTTCATCAAATCAAAAACCAAAGGATCTCGTTCCAAACGTAGCATGGTTAATAAAGCATTACTTTTTCGACTCAATGCATCGACCACTTTATTTTCTTTTCCCTGATGGTAGTGAATTGTACAATCATAATCCTTGATTAATTACATCCATCTCCCCTGTCTCATGTTCAATTCTTTATGAGTGAATATATACTTTAAACTTTTGTGATCGGTATATATTTCAAACTTTACTCCATACAAATTATGCCTCCAAATTTTTAAAGAAAAAAACAACAGCAGCTAATTCCAAATCATGTGCAGGGTAATTTACCTCATGAGTTTTCAACTGACGTGAAGAATATGCAATAACCTGATCATTCTGCATAAGGACACAGCCTATCCCCTTAAACGAAGCATCACTGTATATAAATAACTCACCATTCCTGGAAGGAAGTTCCAAAACTGGATCATTCACCAATCTTCCTTTCAACTCCTGAAAACAATCATCACATTCTATCTTCCAGATTAATTTAACACCCTTACGGGTTATCTTATTCATTAGACTAGATAACCATGAAAAATTTTCAACAAACCTTCAGTAGTAACCTGCCAAACCAAGGAAACTACATATCTCAGTTACATTTGTGGGTCTCAGCCATTCTTCAACAAGTTTTGTTTTAGCAGGATCAACAGTTATGCCATATTTTGAAACAATGTGACCCAGGAAAGAAATTTTTTTTAACCAAAACTCACACTTTCTGAATTTTCCATATAGTTTCTTTTCATTTAAGGTTTGAAAGATAACCCTTAAATGACTTTCATGGTCCTCTTTACTTTTAGAAAAAACCAAAATATCATCGATGAAAACAACCACAAACTTATCCAAGAACTCATGGAAAATTCTATTCATAAGGTCCATGAATACAGCATATGCATTGGTTAACCCAAAAGGAATAACTAAAAATTCATAATGGCCATATCTAGTATGGAATGCAGTCTTCGGAACGTCTGCTTCTTTTACTTTCAACTGATGGTACCCCGACCTCAAGTCAATCGTCGAAAAATACTGAGCTCCCTGGAGCTGATCAAACAAATCATTGATATGAGGCAAAGGATACTTATTCTTAACAGTAATATTATTCAAGGCTCTATAATCAATGCAAAGTCTCATTGATCCATCTTTCTTTTTAACAAACAAGAAAGGAGCACCCCATGGTGATGTGCTAGGTTGAATGAAACCATTATCTAATAACTCCTGCAATTGCTTCTTTAACTCTAGAAGATCAACTTGAGCCATTCGATAAGGGGGTTTTGTAATTGGATTAGAACCAGGAACTAAGTCAATAGTAAATTCAACTTCCCGATCATGAATAATACCAGGAAACTCATCAGGAAAAACATCAAGATACTCATTTACCACTGGCACATCATTAATCTGAAGAGTTCCTTTATTTTCACCAATATGTGCAAGGTAACATTCATTTCCATCTTTTACTAGTTTCTCAACTTCCTGATAGGTTATCAAAATCAAGGGTTCATTATTGTCCACAAAATGAAAATACTTCTGAATAGAAACCATTTTAGCTCTTCAGTCAATCTTAGCATGATAAACATAAAGTCAATCCATGCCCAAAATAACATCAAACTCTACTAGAGGCAAAACAATAAGTTTTGCGGGTAGATTATTTCCACACACAAGGATAAGAAGGTTCTTATAATTCCTTTTTGTCTCAACTTTCCCTCCGGGTGTTTTTACCATAACTTCAGGGTTCATATCTTGAGATGGAATTTCTAATTTACTAGAAAACTTCTCATAAATTAAAGAGTGTGTAGACCCTGAATCAAACAACACATTGGCATAATCTGAACAAACAAACAGTGTACCTAATACCACTGCATTCGATGGCCCAACATCTGCTGAAGTTGTTGAAAAGGATTTCACCACCCCTTTCTGCTTGTAGTCTGGCTGCTTTCCCCCAGTTGAGTTCTTCTTTGGACACTTGTTTTCATAATGACCCATTTCATTGCACTTAAAAAATCTTACCGTAGGCTTTTCATTGCCTGCGTGATCATCTTCGTTACAGTGACGAGAAATATGACCAGACTTACCACACCGAAAGCACTTACCATACTTGGATAAACATTCTCCAGGATGCATTTTACCACACTTCTCACAGGATGGATATTTGGTTTTCTTACCTCCTTGCTTCTTTGATGAATTCTTCCCCTTTGCCTGCCAACTGGACCTCTTATTCTTTTGTTTGTCATAGAACACCTGATCATCGGCATACTCCATATAAACCTTCTCTGCACATCGAACAAGTTTTTCAGAACATTTGAACTCATGAGAAGATAAATCACTTCGATACTCTGGCTTTAACCCTGAGTAAAAATGGTTTATTATACTATCAAGATCTCATATGAAGTTTGGAGCATACCTTGTCAATCGAGTGAACTTTGCTTCATAAGCAGCCAAAAAATCATCCTCCTGCCTCAATTCTAGGAACTGTTTTTTCATCCTAAGAAGAACCACCGTAGGAAAATATTTCTCAAGAAACGTACCTTTGAATTTGTCCCAGTGAAGATCCTAAATCTCACCACTATCCCTGATATTTTTCACCATCAACCACCACTGATCAGCTTCACCTTCAAAACGGTAAACAGCAAGACTAACCTTTTGAAGTTCTGAACACCCCATGACATCAAAAATCTTCTCTAGTGCTTTAATCCACCCTTCAGCTTGCACAGAGTCAGATGATCCTCTGAATGATGGGGGATGTTGCCTCATGAAATGTTCCACCACTGACATGTTCCTCTGCGGTTGATCTGGCTGATCTCGTGCATGGATACCACCACCATTTATAGCATGATTCAACTGTGACATCACTACAACAAACTATTCAGTTCCAATTCCAACCATCTCAGGTTGCTGATTTGGAAGGTTGTCTTCCTCCTGATGTCGTCCCAACATAGCTGCTTTGTTTCCTCTGCGGAAAACCATTATGAACATAGAAATATCTTAGGCGAAGTAACATGGTAATCCGTAAATGCTATATCATTTCAATCATATTATAATTTAACACTTTTCTAACTCCTAAATTTTTCTAAACTGATCTCTAATACCAACTATATGGAACCGGCCATAAACCTTACTTAATATTGAATTAAATGAATAATTCACATTGAGGATCTTTTTATGTTTAGAGTTTTAGAGAATTAGGAAATAATTGTTACATCTCAAAAGATTACAAAGTAGACACTTCTACTAAGTTTCCATAGAATAAAAAAAATCTCTTAAAAAGAAACATGTCCAGTTCCATGTTTTATATAGCATGACTTTCACTTGATCCCATCATTGACCCTATTCCACATTAAGTCCTGTGAAAAACATTTCAAAAAAAAACTTTGGATGAGCATAAAAACCTCAGTAAGGGATACACAAAGAATGAAAACTATTAGTTTATCAAAACTACAAGTAAACCATGTGTACTTTATCAAAGTAATACTTTTCACCTTTATGGAGTAGTAAAAACTCTTAACTGAATAAAAGATCATTACATACCTTTTTGTAACCCAAAGATTACCATAAAACCCATATAAAGAACACATAACATATAAAGGTAACTTGGGACGTACACATACTTAAGTGGAATAACCATACGGTCGACTTCCACACATATCACATAATGGAATAGCCATATGGCCAACTTCCATACATACTTAATGGAATAGCCATACGGCTGAATTCCATACCCAATGCATTGGATGTTATAATTTAACCACCCATCCTGGTATTCACGGCACCACCCATCATATGGTTCATCACATAACCACCCGTCAAATGTCCAAGTACCATTATAAAATCATAAGGCATAAAGAAAACATAAAGGAAAGAAAACATTTCTACACTTTGATCACAATATATCACTCAAATATATTGAAATAACAAATCCATTATAAAAACCACTTTCAATACCAAAATACATACAAGAGTATATGGTATTTATTTCATTTTAAAAGACATTACGGCTTGTTGAGGAAGCCAAAGACCAAAAAAATACTCGCGGCGACGGAGAAGTCGTCGTCGCCGCATACGTATGACAAAAACATTCCCTTTTGTCATTTAGTAAAATGCTTCATATAAAAAGATTCCTTTTGAATAAACGTAAAAGTAAAAGGTTTTTATACACCGTATAAAATAAAGTTGTGTATAAAACAAAATATTCCTCAATGAAAGGAGATTGAGATGAAGTCCCTTACCTCGGGTCCGACTTGACTCGATCGTTCTTTAACGTCCTGAATAATAATCCTGAGTTAATTTCTACTTTCTTAATAACCTTTTTCAAGTTCATTATTAATTTTATATAACTTTTTACCATGTTATAAACATTATGTAATCATTTAAGTTAATAATGTTTGTTTTGTCGATATTTGGTTCTTAAGTTGAAAGTGGACTTCTTACAATTACATGTTGTTCGTGTGGTAAAAGGTTATTTATATCCAGAATGAAATTCCTGATTTGGATATCATATATATCATATATATCCAGCATATACATGTATTTATAATATTACATAATCATTTATATGTAAGAAACAAAATTCACCGTTCATGGAGACGGTAAGCCGTACGTACACATAAACGCTAATTTCATTTCTTTGTCATATAAATGGAATTAAAACTAAATGAGAGGTATGTATATTTTAATTCCAGAATAATATTCGTCATATAGATATATCATTCATCATATATATCCATTATATACATGTACTTTTAATAGTACATTACATTTGGGGATAAGAAATGAAATGAACCGTTCATGGAGACGGTAAGCCGTACGTACGCATGAACGCTACTTTCATTTCTATATCATACTTTAATGGAAAGAAATAATAATGATATTGAGGTATATTATAATTATAGTATAAAATCATATAAAATATCTTTAAATACATCCTTTATACGTCCCAAATATGGTATTAACGAATCAAATCACTTTGAGGGGGCGGTAGTCCGCACTTCCTTAAATGAAGATATCGTGTTTACCCATAATGGAAACAATAAAGGTATTCCCAAAACGAAAAATAAATAAGCTTAAAGAAAACATAAACATATTATATATCATATATAAATATATTTTCATATTAATGGCCACCTTTGAAGGTGTTAAAAGAATGTTGAACAATCATCATTTCGGGAGGCCAAAATTCGTCATCCACGGAAACAGTATGTTCTTTAACCATTAGATGTAGGTGTGTGTAAGTTTAGATCTAATACTTCTTATAAAAACATCCTATTATATTTATGATACCGGAGTTGTTACAAATGAAATTAATAAAATGATTTTAGGGGGTTGGTGAAGCAAAATAAAACAAAAGGACTCAAGTGAAGACATTACCTTGAAATCGAGTAACTCCATTTGGTTTGAGCTCAAAGGATTCCTTGGGAAGACTTCTGCCCCATGTGAGGCTTCAAGGAGTAATAGAGGGATGTGGAGAGCCAAAATTGTCATGGGTTGGCCGAGCCAAAGGTTTTGCGAGTGTGGGTATGGAGGTAGAGGTGGGGGCATTTTATAAGAGGAGAGGAGGGGCACTCTTGGAAGGTAAAGAAAAGTATCTTTATTTTAAAATGGTATTCGGATTTAAGAGGTCCCACATTGTTTTTTTTTCTATGATAATGTGATAAGGGTTCTAAATACACCCATACAATAGGTTTTGGACATGTGTAGGTCATAGATTTTACATTATCATTTCATTTTATTTAAATCCTTCAGTAATGGGGCAATCGCTGCATCATCATGATGTCATAACTAATTTACTTTATATAATTTCTAAAAATTATAAAACAAATATCATCATGTATGAAATCGTTTTATCTTTCTAATGAATATTTATAGTCAAAAATTGGACTTGTATAACACCATGTAAAAATTGTTTTAGTAAAACATCTCATGTGTGTGTCATATTTACTTTAACATTAAATAAAAAGTTATTTATGTCATTTCCCAACCAATGTAGCTCCATGGAGTCCCCAAGTTGACTAATGGATTTTCTTGGTCTTCCATGACACATCCAATTAGGGTAGGACATGTGTCAAGCTCATCTCATATTATTTAAACATTATTTTTACCTTAAACTACACTAATTACCTCTAATCGCGATTAAAAACTTAATAAGTTACTATTGACCAAAAAAATTATTTTAATCCCATTGAACCACATTTTACTTCTTAATGACAACCATGTATGTTGGATTTTTGAAATTCAAAACACAGAAGTGGTAAAATTTCATTTAAACAAAAAATCAGTTTTTTATAAGTACCACTTAGTGGTTTCACTATTCATCAAAAATTGAAGTTTTTCAGAAAAATACCAAAAATTCACCCTAATCTATATTTGATATTACGAATTCAAAAATGAATTATATTTTAAAAAATTCAAAACATATAAGTTACAATAATTAATTTAATAATCAATTCCTGCGGTCATGACAAATAGCGTGTTTTTATGGAACAATAAGTATCAAAAGATTGACACTAGTTTAAGTCCGATTTCAAAGTGAAATTAATTCTGACGACCAATATTGGGTTAAATGGTAAAAATATATTCTAATTGAACTTAAAAACCAATTGAAAAGATTTTCTAATCATCTTAATAAATTAGATTAAAAAGAGGTTTTTAATTAAAATACAACAATTTACATTATTCATTAAAAAAATGAACATTATCGGAAAAATACCAAAAATTTACACAAAGTAAATTTTGATGTCCTGATCCTAAAAAAGAGTTATATTTGGTCCAATAGAATGTATAAGAGTGATCAAAACTATATTTAATAACGGTTCACCATCAAAAGGTGATAAGTGAACCTTTAGTGAAAATTAGGGTATAAATGCCTAAAATTGAATTCTTTTCGTATTTTAAGCCTTTATCTTTTATTGGATAAATGTAAAAACATTTAAAAAACATATATAATAATATTTTAGTTATTTATATCCATTCCCACCAATACAACGACTACATGTTAACTACCATTTAAAATAATATTATTATATTACTAGTGTGCAACGTAAGTTTTCAAAGAAACTCATCGTTGCGTATCAAGTACGCAATCGAACATAGAAACCCCTTTAAAGTAAAATTAATATTTAATTTGTAAATATAATAAATATGAAAATTATTTATTCTTCATTTACTTGGGATGTTACATTATTCATAATATTAGTCATCTATAAACATTAAACAGAAATCATACATAATTCGATCAGTAAGACATTCCATTCAATTTTATGAAAAAATATTTTTATTAAATAAATATATATTTTATCTATTTAATTATGATTTATTAGTCTCAAAATAATGTTCATTTCTTTTGAATACATAATTCTACTAATTGAATACTTTTTATTATATGGAAAATAGTTACATAACTATTGACTCAATTTTACAACAGAATTTATACTTAGAGTTTAATGTGTTCATAAAAAATGTATTTCATAATATACACATAAATATATATTCACTAGAAAATTTTTAATGAATTCAAAAAAAAATTAAATATTGATCAAATTAATAAAATATGTGATCTCTTTGATACTATTACACTTTTAACCATTTGAATTGTTAATTTTATATAAAATTATTTATAAGAATTTTTTAAAAAAATTGTTTATAATTTCTACTACAATACACCCATGAAAATATTACTTTTTTATAAGTAAATTTAATAATGTATTATCAATTTTTATATAATAATACACTACATTTATGATATATTTAATTTTATCAATTGAATAAAAAATTCATCAATTTATGAGTGAAATATAATAAAGTTTACATAATATTAAAAAAAATAAAAAAAATTGGTATCATTTCATGAACATTTAATATGACTAAAAAAATTAATGGGTGATTATATACACAATAAATGTAAACTAAAACAATAAATATTTAAAAATATTATTTATTAACTAATTTTGATTCTTTTAACAGTGAACATTATCAATTAAAGTTATTAGTCTCTTTATTATTTTAATATTTAACAAAAATTTCTTTTTAGAATCCTAAATATTAATATTCTGACAACTTGATTACACATAATTAATAAATATTAAAATTGCCACATTTAAATAAATCCAGAAAATATACTAATGTAGTTAAAAAAGTATGTGTAAAATTAATAATGAATTTAATTACTAGATTTTATAAAACTATTTCCATTGAGAAATTATATTTATATAATTTCATAATCAAACATGAATTATGAATAAATGGTTTTTATTTAATCAAAAACTGTATTAAAAATTGATGTAATATATAACTAATGATAAATATAAAAATGTTTAAGTTATATATTTTATAAAATATGTTATTTAATATCATAGATATCTCAAATTTACTTACCATAAATTATTATATATATAAAATAGTTTTAATTCACACTCCCACCCACATTATTATTTTATCTATTATTTATTTTTTATTATTTATATTTATTAACCATTATAAATAATGATAGATTCACCTAAAAAACATAAAAATAAAAACATTACTTAAAAAGAAAAAAATAACTGAGAACTATGATTTCTTCAATATTTTCATGGAACAAGAACATATGTACGACCACACCAAATGAAACAGACTACTTCATGTCCTCGATTACTAATAAAAAGTTGAAACTAATCATATATTATAATGTTTACACATTCATTAAAACAATCGTATTTATATATAAAATTAATAATGTTTCAAAACATGGAAAACAATATAAACCAAAAAAACATTTCATTTTACTAACATTAAATAAATATGGTACCATTCATATGAAATAATTTAAACCAAATTCTCATCTCAATAAATTTCCTATAATATTTAACAATTATCAAAATTAAAACATTATCATGTTATTTAATATGGAAATATAAATATTTTTTTCTATATATAAATATAAAATTAGAAAATATGTAATAATCTACCCCAATTATAAAATAATGTTCAAATAGTGAATCATTATGAATTAAATAAAAACTGAGATGTAATTTCAAAATATTAAAATTATCCACCAAATAACAAAGAGAAAATAAATTCTAAAAATAAAACACAAAATTTATCAATCAAAAACAAATATAAGAAGCTACAATAAAGTTAAATTAATCTATAATAACTCATTTTTAAAAATATTAAATGAGAATTATATTGGAAGCGATTATTAAATAAAAAGGGAACCACATATAATATTTTATTGATGTTGAATCCCATTTAGTTCATCCAATATCTACTAAAATTTATTTCTATCATTTTTTTATCAGGTTTCATAGATTTTGTTTTAATAATAACAATCCTATAGGTCATATGTTTTAATGATTTGGATTTTTTTCAAAGAATATGTAAATTTTTAACCACATGGTTTATTTTTATTTCATCTTACAACTAATTAAAATAGTATTCATCTATGATAAAAATCGCACACTATTTTACTCAATACTCTAAGAATTATTTTAATCTCATAATCTATAAACATTTATTATTCCTTAGAATAGAAAATAAAACGATCCTTCACGTGTAGGGAGACTATCACCACACGAATAGATGCAATTCATTTTCCATGAAATTATATCATGAAAATATTATATGGATGTAATGATTTTTTATTTATTATACCAATAAAATATTTATCATTACTAAAAGATAATATAACATTTACCTTATTACCTCTCTATTCACTTAAAATGATATTATCATTTTTGCGTACGCGTGGACTACCGTCTACGAAGTGTTGTTATTCATTGTTCATCACCACGTCACATGGATGATTTATATTATTATATTTAAAGAAGTAATATTATTTTTATGATATTAGGATCATTCATGAAATATTAATTAATACTTAACTTTTTCCATACTGACTATTGAATATTGAAATCAATACTCATTAGAATTTACAACATATCATCTCCATGATTGTAATATTGTTAATTATTTATAATAGCGGTTTCCAGTTGGATTAGAATATAAACTTTATGTATGAAAATCATGAGTATTTTATAATCAATATTATACATATAATGTAATAATGGGAAATTTTAAATATTCATCCTACCAAAGTAATTTTGGACATATGAACTAAATATTATCAAAACATTTGATGTCAACTTATATAATTTTTATAACATGGTAACACGAGATATCAAAAAAATATTAACATTAAAAGAGTCACAATGAGAGTAAATAATTAATATGTGATTATAATTTTAGAAGATAAATAACATACATGTCATGTTAGACTCATACTAAGGGAATTTGTTTTAAAACAATATTTTAAAGATACATTAAAAACCTATTTTTATTCCATGTCAATATTAGTAATGATATTTTTTTGGATATTTTTCTATATAATTTTTTTCAAATGACATTTTATATGTATTTGTTAACTCTCCTTCAATGTTTATCAGATGTAATATTTTAATAGCATGTTTATAAATTATTTAAAAATAATAATGTTATATTCTAATGTATATGATGAAAATGAATTTTACCACAACCAATGCAATTATTTAATTTTTCGATTTTATTATTATCCTTAAAATTTTTAATTAAAAATATATTTCATGTTATAGTCTATATTTCAGTTTTTAAAAATTCTTTTTAAAGAGAACATAAATTTCAATACCTAAAAATTAAATTTTATGCATCAAATGAATTTCTTTATGATGTATGATTTTATATATTATAAATATGATAGGTTTATTGGTAATTGTGTATAAGTAGTTTTGGATTCATTATATTATGTATATGGTTTGTTGTGTAATTACCACATATGGGTGGTTTCATGATAACAAATGGTCTGTTGAGCCAATTACAGCTCACAATTTCATTATGTAGTGGGACATAATTAAATTATTAAGAATATTCTAAGAAATTATCAGAATATCTTATGATGATCACTCAAAATATCGGAATAAGTTGACCTATTAGTTTAATCAACTTCTACTATAGAAATACGATATGATGGTAATTACATACATATTCGTGATGGTTATTTCAAATGTGGTTATGGGGGTTACTCCAAGAATAATTGTGATGATTATTTCTTGTTTAACTATATGGTTTACTCTATAAGTGAAAGTGACATGAAAATGATGCCTCATGTAACATATATGTTTTATATATTATTTATATGTAATTCCAATTGAATATATGATTTTTCAATATAATATAATGATCTCAGGTTTAAAGATAATATATTATAATTTTTATTATAAAATGATTAAAATTATTAGAAAAGTTAAAATGTATTTCTTAAGACTTAAATAAAAACATAAGAGATTTATTTGGATTTTATTTTATATTATGATGTGTTTTATGAAATTATATAATATGATATTGTAAAATCATGGGTAAAAATTGTTTTTGAGTAAAATGTTTGATTTAGAATAATAAAATTATATATATATATATATATATATTCTTGGTCTAATGGTTTATTTATTTTTTATGTGTATTACTAATATCCTAGTGCTCATCCATGTATTTAAAAATTATTATTAGATTTAATGGTGGGTAATGGAAAATAAATTGTTATGTTTAATTGTTTGATTAATTATCTTCAAAAGAAAAACATATTTTGAATTTTTTATTTTGTGGGAAATTGAGACTTAATAGTATTTTCCACCATCGGATATATCTGTTGTTGTATAAGAGTTATTACCTAGTCGACCAAACACTATTACTAAAAATAAAATTATGAATGTGTGGAAGTTAATACTATTTTTAACTAACTTAAATATTTAACTTATAAATCCATTTCCTTAAACATTCCCCGAATATGAATTTTTTATGTTGTTATAATGATGTGATCTTAATAATGATCCGAAGTTTTTTATATTTTTTATGTGTCATCATAACATGGATTTAATCAACTACCAATTTATATTGAAATAATAATATATTGAATTAAATAAAATATCTAATAATTTTTATACACTGATAGAAAATAAATATAATGAAATTATTAATCATTGTAAAAAATACACACAACCCAATATTAACCCTATAAGAGTTATCTATGGTTTGTTTCTCCATTTCTCCATCCAATTATTCCTACAAATGATGTGGTGATAAATAAAAGTTCATAAACCCATTTGGGTTTCAAAATTTAGTTAAGGGGACTATGTGTTTTAAATCAACCATATTTTAATATTATGATTTTTATGTTTTAGTTAAATCATTGGTTATATGTTTAGTAAACAAAATTTATATGAAAATTGAATAATTTGTAAGGAAATAATTTATCAATAACTATTATTTTTTAATGTTCTTCAATAATTTTATAATATATATTTTTAATATTATTTTTAATGTTCATTAATTTTTTAATAAATTCATATAGTACATTTCATTAAAATAAAGGTAAATAATGAGGATTTATTACTATTATTTGACTTCAATCGAAATTTTTTTTTTATGATTATTAATTTTTTTTAAATAACTATTATATAGAAAATGGATTTTATAAATTTCATTTTAAAGAACTATTTTGGAAGAAAAAATTTTCTTCTATTTTTTATATTCGTTTTGAAAATGTTATAATTTCAGGATTTTCATTTACAATATTCATTGGGGTATTACAGTTGTAATTAAGTATTAATATATTCATTTTATGCATAATATTATCTTTGAATTTATGGGGGTTGATCCTAATATTATGTATGGTCATACCCTATGTATGTTATTAACATTTAATTAACTTTTAAAACAATTTCTGTATTATAAAAAAATTGGATTGAATATTTCATATTTTATGGGAAAAAGGATTTAATCATTTAAAGGAAGTAATGTATTATAGTAATGTATTTATTTATATTTTTCAAAAAAATGAAATATTTGAAATATTTTAGAAGATGGTTAAAGGAATATATAACCCAAAAGTAAAAAATATGGAATTTTTTTATTAAAAAACTTGGGAAAATTTTTCCCTATTTTATTTTGTGAAATGGGGATTGAATGCACAACCTCATGGAGATGTTTTAAAATTTATGATAATACATGTCGACTCATGGAAGTCTAATGGTTTTGGAAATAACATTATATTTCATTATAAAAATTTAATTTCCAAAATAATAATTTTAAATTTTTTAATGGATAAACAAAAATTATTAAAAAATTTCATTATATTGAAATTTAAATGGATTTTCAGAGTAATATGTATTTTATATGTTCTGTATAGTATTTTCATATATGGAATTTTCTTGAAAATAAATATTGATTATTTTTATAATTTTTTTCAATTTTTATTATTATATATAATGAAAAAAATCGAAGGAATGTTTTCTAATAAATTTATAGTCAATTTTAAAAAAAATTACCGAAATTTTATAACCCATTATTAGAAAAATTTATTCATAACCACTATTTTTCAATTTATTAAACCATGCCCATTATAAGTTATAAACATGTTTTTAATCAATTAATGATCTAGAATGGGTGAAGCATATTGTTCTTATTTGAATAATAATTCATAATAGTGGGTTTTTTGTATGGTTTACTAATGTCCTCTAATTCAATGAATCAGTAGTTCATGTATTGTAAATAAGGACTACGTATTATATAATTAATTTTAATTAAAAAAATATATAACATGTTTTTGGAACTGGATTATAGAGTATGAGTTTTAGGTTATCCAACTTTGTATCAGATGATGGTTTTAGAAAACAATGGTCATTGTGAAATTGTTTTAGATAATTTTATATAATGTTATTTTCTTTTGAAATTCTATTTAACTAGTTAAAATGAGACTTATAACTATATTGAATTTTGGAAATCCTTTTTTCCACATTCTTAATATTTAAATTCATAATTTCCTTATGTGTGATGACATAATTATGACGAAATAATTCTTTTATGGGGGAAAATATGAAATCCCAAAAAGAATAACTAATTTTTTCTTTCTATTAATTTTTTTATTAAATTGATATATATAATTAAAGGAAGTAAAATGTTTTTTATTATAAATTATATTTTGTGAAATATTTTTCTTTTATATAAATATATTTTCAAAATAAATTTAGTTAATTTTAAATATTCAAATAAAAATTATTATTTTATATTATTTTATTATAAATATTATTTTTAGTATAGAATATGTTAATTAAAACATTTGGAAACTTTAACATATTTATGTTCTTTGGGAAAATAATTTTAAACAACAAATCTATATTTTAACTTAATATTTTGATGAGATATAATTTATTAATGATGTTTTATATAATTTGTACTTTTAAAATAACATGTTAAATTAAAAATTCAATAAAATAAAAAACCCTCAAGTTATTTATAATTATCTAAAAGATATTTTATTTTGATGTGAATTTTTTCAATTCTAGAAATATTATATATTTAGTATGAATTTCTTTTAAAAAATAGTATTTCATTTTTAAAAAATTCATATTCTTATATCGATAACATAATAAAAACATTATATGAAAATTTTAAATTGATTTTAAAATTTCAGTAATCATTTACATAAGTCTTAACATTAATAAAGTTTTTATTAATATGTTCGATGAAAAATTTTATAAATGATTTATATGTAACTTGATGACCTTATTATTAGGATGAAAAATATATTTTTATATACATAATATTGTATACTAGTATATTTTAAATTCTGTAATTTCTCTAAGTTAATAATTTCAAAATAAAATTATTGGAAAACAAATTAGCCAACCCATAACAAACCAAGGAACCCTAAACCTTACATGTGGTACATAAATGGTATACAACATATTATAGAGAATATATAGGCCATCCACTAGAACATTGTGTGGAATTGGAAACTCATAGAACCCACATGGATATGTAATGGACGTATATAGAATGTAGTGGGTTTTCGATTCCTCTATATGGGTCAATATACTGGAGTGTGGGTTTGTGGGTGATTTTTTTTAGGTGTGAATCCCCTTGTTCCTCAGTATGTGTTACTAGTGAGAGTTGTTGATTTATATGGAAACCTAAGACCTACTGAATGTCATGAATGGTACATATGCATATGGTTTTTGTTCACCTATCTTATAATTTTATGCATTAAACAATAATGTTTTATCAGATAAAATAATGACTTTTGACCAACTCTTGGTTTGTCATCAAACCTAAAATTTTATATAGAACCCTCTATGTCTTCTTATTCCACTCCATTTGACATTATTTTCAACCTTAACCCAACATGAAAAAACAAAACACATCCATGATCAGTGTCATATATTAATGGATGACTTCCTTCGAAGAAGAAAAATTAATTAATTTTTATTTCCATTAACCATTACATATGAGAATCTCTCAGCCTATTTATTTTTTAACATTTTTCATTTCACCAGATTTCACCACATCTTATATTACAACAATAATCATGTCAATATCATGGTTTAGAAAATTAGTTGAAATTTAAATAATATATAAAATGTTGTCATTCCCTATGAATCTTCTTGAATAATCTTAATGAATTGTTTTAAAATAAATAAATAAGCATATATATTTTATTTTTATGGTGTTTTTTCAATTTTTATTAGGATGACACCATCATGTTAATAGTATCCTACATAGATATCTTTATCGTCTTCTCATCATTTCTATTTTAGTAGAGGAAGTGGAATATATATTTAAATGTGTAATCTCAATAAATATTTATTCTCTCTCTAAACAAAAGAAGCATCTAGAACTCCTTATTTTTATTTTTGTCTAATTTTAGAAAGATATTATCCAAATATAGATCTTGTTATTTATATTTTTTTATAATTCACTCTAACTTCTATTTCGGTTAACCCTATTTCTATACAAATTTTAAAACCATCATTTCCAATTTATTATTTAATTATACGTGTATAGTGAAATACTTTATATTAAAATAAAATCTAAAACTTTGGAAAAAACACATATGAACCCATAATTCTCTCATCTAAGAATAACCCTTACTTTGTTTAACCCCTACTCTAATATCTTATTCATTCATTGGAGTTATATAAAAGAACCACTATATAATAAATTTGGTTTTATCTTGTTGGGGTATGGTAAAATATTAATTTCATTCTCACGGTTTTGAACAATTTTGATTTTTATGTTTTGATATAATGGTTGATTCCAAATTTATAATTTGAGGGTTTTATTAATATAAATTCTTTTGTCATTGAATTATTAATAATGAAATATTATATTTTCAATTAAAGAATTTATTTATTAAAAGTATTTTTATATAAATATTAAGGGACAATATGTTTTTTATATACATATGGACTATTTATTTCCAAATCCCATATATAAGGTTGATTTATTATTATTTTATGACTTTAATGGATTTTTTTATTTATCATACTTATGTATGTGTGTGAAATAAATGATATGTCTTAAATTTATTTCATAAAATTTTTCTGATATCATTCTTGTGGGAGAAAAAGTTTTACCCTATTTTATTATAGCCATTTTCTAAAAAAAAAATATTTTAAAAAAATATTTTTAAATTTTCATTTGGGATTAAATTATATCATTGGATTTTACTATTATAATTTTAATCTTAAAATCATTATTAATATTATTCTATATATATCATAATAAAATTTATATCTATTTACATTGTATGCCACTCAAATTTCGTTCATGTTTCAAATTGTATGGATTTTCCATAATTATAATGTGATCAAATGTTTTAAATTTTATGAAAATGTGGTTTTTCAACATTAATAGAGGAAATGCATAATAATTATTTAATTATTTTCCACTTTTATAATGAATTTCATATATTTAATGTTTTTTAATGTGTTTTATAATTGATATATAAAGATACAGGTAGAGATTGTAAAATGTTCTATTTTGAAATATGACCCACATGTATCATATGCCACAACGAGGAATTATGATTTAACAAACAGCCTCATGGGGATTTCATCCAATAATTAATACATCTTATAGAATCAGTAATACAATGCTTTTATACATTTAATATACTCCGTAAGAAAATTTTTACTTTAAAAATAGAAAATTTTAAATCTTTAATGGAGAAAATTAATTTTTTTCTCAATTATGCTATATTTTTTAAATTATTTGTTTTATCAATGTATGAGGTATTTTAAATTCACTAGAAAATATTTAATTTTATATTTTTTTGGAAAAATTAATATGTACATTTTTGTACAAAAATGTATAATTTTTTTATCATTTATATAATTTAAAACATTTTCAAAAGAATATTTTCAATATAATTGATATATTATTTATTATGTTTTTCTAGTCTTAGATCTCAAACCCATTTGTTGGAAAAAAATATCGAACACTATTTTTAAAATGATTTTACTAGGATACATAATTTTTTAAAAGGTGTTTCATTTCATTTAAATAACTCTCATGGATGAATAATAAAGTAACTTTGATAATAATGTATTTAAACTCTTATCTCTTGTATGGTTTTTCCTAAAATCATCAAAAAATATATTGAAATTATCAAAAAATATATAAAAGAACTATATAGTTTTTTTAAAATTTTAATTTAAAAAATTACACTATGTTATTTCCATAGGATCTTGGAGTGCATGACTCAGGGTGCCACATTTGGTATCAGAGGAATAGTTTGGAAAATGTCCAATATTATGATGATTTTTTTAAGGGTAATATAATATGTATGGGTTTTAGTTTTTAGGTTCTATGTAATTATATTCAATGGAAAACATAATAATATTGAAAAATATTAATTTATGTTTTCCTATTTCGTAAAAATAAAATTCTGAAATTCTATAAGTACAATCAAATTTCATGGAATAATTATTGGGGGGAGAGTATATCGTCTTGTAAATTTTGTCTTATTTTTTTTATTTTATACTTATTTATTAAATGGTTTGTTTTATAATGAAAAAAGTAATTTTTATTTTTATATAAATAATATTTAAAACAATAATTTAATTAGATCAATATATTTTATATTTATAATTTAGGTTAAATTAAAAAATTAAAATTAAAATTCAACATTTGTATTATTTAAGAAAAAATACTATATTTTTCAAGATTATTTTAATCAAAATATATAGGAATTTTTATACAGATTTTTTGTCCCTTAAATTAATAATATAATCTATATGTGATATTCATTAGCATTATATTATGAGGAGAAATGATTTATTGATCAAATTTTTTAAAAAATAATCCCCTTTCAACTCATTTTTTAAATTACAAGTCATTTAAAAAAAATATAGGTGACTAATAATTTTCTAAAAGAATAATTATTTTGATATGAATGTTCATAGTTTTTATATTATTTAAATGGTAAAGGTTTAACCTTTATAGAATATTATTTTTAATTTATAATTTTTAAAATCATGTAGTGATAATCTTTTACATTAATGGATAGAAAAATATTAATTGGATTTTAATACCGTAATAAACTATTATGTTATAATGAAAATAAATATAGTTATTTATCAAATGTTATGTTGAGATTATAATAATAAATATATAATACATTTAATATTAATAATAAATATGATCAAATATATTTATACATATTCCTAAACATGAATATCAATTTAATTTTTCTGTTAAATTTATTCTTTGTAAATAATTTTTAATACAAATTGTGTAAATATTAGTCATCACACAACCAACCATTTAACCCTAAACCACATATGTGTGACCATCAAGGACTATACAATAAGGTAGTGGTTGACATAGCCTACTGTATTTGGGAGGTGTGTGGAATTTGGAATGCATAGATCCTACATGGGTGTTCATGGGTCATGCATGGTGAGCATTGGGTTTCTAGTGGCTTAGTGTGTCTTAACATGTCTATGTGTGAAAGGTTTCTTGAATGGATAATGGTAATGATCTCTCACTTAATTTTCATGGTGTTCTCATGATAGTTGTTTACATATGGAAGATATCAACCATAATAAATTCATATATGGTATGGATGGATGTGGGTAATGATCCCCTATATTATAATGTTATTCTTAAAACATCTTCGATCGATTAGATTGATTGAACACATATGATCTCCATAGGGTTCATATCTATCCTATTAATTAACCAATCCAAAACATGTGTCCAACATCTTATACTCCATCAAAGGATTCTACAAACCATATACCAACTTGAACAACCATAGATTGTGTAACTCAATGTCATACCACCATTTTCATATTCCTTTGATGACAAACCCAATGAGACGAAATTTTAAAACAACAAAACTATAGGTAAAATAAAATTTTATGATCTATCTATGTTAATTTATTTCTATTCATCAACTTTCTCAATATACTATAATATTGATCCTTAAATGATGAAATAATGTTACAAAAAATTAGTTTCAATATCAATAATATATGTACCATCTTCTTGTTGATCAGTGATTCTTAATGATGTTGGATAAACCAATTTAAAATTTATATATATATATATCAAATAGAATTAGTCAATATTAATTAGTATGACATGATAATGGATTCTGTTTCATACATAGTTCTCTTTTTCATCATCAACGATGGTCTTATTTAGTTTAAATAATGATATATATATATATATATATGATTATATATATGAAATCCATATTTATGATTACTCTAAAATCTTGTTGGATCTCAAAAAAACATAAAATTAGTTTTTTTAGTAAAGTTAATTTATGATATGACAATATATATATCTTTTCATTTTTATATTTATATAAACATCATTATAACTAGTATTTAATCAAATCCCTATTCTTATTGAAATGATAAAACCATCATATCAAATGTATTATTTATTGTTATGTTCATAATGAAGGGCTCTATAGATAAACCCCTCCTATCTCTTTGAAAACCCGACACATGACCCAAGATTACCCCTTTTATTATTATTTGATGTTTTGATTGTGCCAAATTAATCCTCATATTATGTCACTATATATGAAGAAATATACCACTACATATGATCATTTTTTTTTCAAATTTATTTAAGGTAACACATTATTTACAATATCTAATTTTTTAAAATCATGTTTGTTATCTTTTAAATTTATAGTAGTCGATTAATTTTGGAAAGGATATTTATTTTAAAATGTTTACTTTAGTATAGAAAATACTTTTCATGATCTCTAATATCTTATTATAATGTTATAATTTTATATTATGATTTTTTGAAAAAATAATTATTATATAAATATGGTTTTTTAATTCCTTAACAAAATTTTTGTCTAAAAAAATTATGCAAGAGTGATTTTTTAGTATTACATTTTTCAAAACGATATCATTTTGTTTCATTAATTGTAAATATTTTCCTATAATCCATAGTATATATTATTTTTTAATAAAATTCTTCTTAATCCCTAATTGAGTGAGATAACATTTTATTCCTTTTTTAATGACCTTTTAAGAAACAGAATGTTTCAAAATATTCATTTATGATTTTGATGTGGTTTCTAATGTTAAGAATAAATATTAAAGATATAATTTTATAAAATTATTATTCGTTGAAACTTATCGGTATTTATTATAGTAATTTGTATTGAAATATACCATGTATGTCATTAAAATTCCATTCAGGTTTAGAAAACTTCATATTTTATTGAATTAAAAATTGTCGAAATGTTTATATGCCTATCAAAATATGTATTTTCTCCATTAAGATATTTAAGGTATAAAAGATATGTAATTTTTTAATTATTTAAATTATTTTACAAAAATATATTGTATATAAATTCGTTTTAATGTATATATAATGAAAATCATACACATTATAAAAAAATTTTCTTCCAAAATTTGTATCTATGTTTTTATATGTAATCATTAGTTATAGGGACATAACACACAACTGTAATTTTTAATTTTCTATAAGTAATAATTATTTCATTATAAAGGAGTTATTAAGGATTTTCATTAATAATTATAATCCATAAGAAAATTATTTTTTTCAAAATAATCATTTTAATATTTTTCAAGTTGAGATCCAAATATTTTTTAATGGTTAATATATTATTTAAATTAAATTTGTTTTCAATGTAACATGTTTTTTATATTTTTTTAATGTTATTTTAATCATTATTTTTAATGAAATTTTTTTTATATATTTTCATGATGTTATTTTTCAAAACATTTTTAATTGATATAAATTCTAATTTGCAAGGAAATTTTTTTAAAAATTAATTTTTATATTAGTTATTAATGGATCATAATACTGGTTTTAAATTCCATTAATAGGAAATTGTATTCTCAACCTACAACAATAAAATTATATTCTTATGGTATTTAAAATTAAAATATTGTTTGGCTTCGTTTAGGGAACTAACATAGGTAAAATAGTTATAAATTTTGTAAATAATCATTATAATTTTTTATATGTTATTAGAATTTTCCAAATCCTCCAAGACATAGTCTGAAATGATATATATGTGTGGAAAAGGACTAAGTATATTCATATAGTTTTTAAAAAAATTAATAAAAAATTCGTTTGGAATATGATAGGGGAGTGATCGTATCTTTTTGTATAGAATATTACCTACACGATGTGATATCATCGTACAAAGAAATAATTATTTTTTCTTCAAATATTCATTTATATAGTTTAATTTACCATAGGGTTTCATTACAAATATTCTTAATTGAATCAATTATTTTTAGTTATTGAACGTTAACAATTTCATAGACATCATATTTGTTTCATTAAAACAGTTTGCAAAACCATCATTGACATGAATGGACAAAAAAATAAAGACTGTAAGTTCCCTGAAGGTGGTAGTATATATATAGACATAGATAATGATTTGAGTTCCATATGATTCAAAATATTAATAATTTTGTTTAACTTTTCGAAATATTAAATATATAATTAAAATTATGGATATATATATATATATATATTAAATCTCTTATCATGACCAACCTTGTATGGCAGTGAGGAAAAAAGGGACATGATGTGTCACAGAGGTAGTAGTCCACAGAATATATAAATAACATATTCACTTTTCATAATACAAAAGGAAAATATAGTAAATGATTTTACCACTCACATAATAATATAATTTGATACCCACAATATAGAAGTTATAATATTATGATGGTTTAATGGAATTTGAGAATGATGACATTCACATAATAAAATATAAACTAATGGTTATAAATTTATACCTAACATCATTGATTATATCGTTTTTAAAGTGGGATAAGACATTGATTGTTGTTATTTTTAGGAAGACAAAACTACTTGAATGTTGAAATACATATTGAAGGTAGTGATATTTAGTGATTGGAAAAAACATAGTTGGTTTTGGTGTGAGGGGAAGTGAGCAAAGGAATTATCTTTTTATAATCTAAGAGGGGTGAAATAAAAAAAATTACAAAAAATATGTTAATAAATATAATTCACTATAAATTATTATAGCTTAATTATAGAAAAATAATGAATATGATATGTGACATGGTCATGAAACATAGATCATAATCCTTCCCATAAATTTACACACCAGATTTAAATCTATTTACTCTATGATTTATAATTATACCATTATAGATCTTACCTATATAACTACATTTAACATATGTAACATATATTTTTTCCTTAAAAATAAAATCTTAATTATTATATAATAAGGTTCTACATATTTGTAATTTTAGATTCATTTAATTTGATATCAATCAACAAAGAGATGAAACTAATTTCAAATTTAAAAAACTATAGTATTTCTAATATTTTTTAATATAATTTCATTTCTAAAAAAATTATATTATATCTAATAGTTAACCAACTGTGACATCAAATAGTAGCTCACCAATAGTGACTTCCAATGGTAACTCACGACGAAGACTTATGATGGTAACTCACAGTGGTGGCTTTCAATAGTGACTCGCACATATAGCTCGCACGAGTTACTTACATTGGTATCTCACAACGGTGACTCATCTAATGATGAAATTTATATATATATATATCCCTTTTCTAAAATTTCTATTTTTATTATTTTTTCCCTTTTGACAACCATCATTGAGATAAAATGAATTTCATACCATATTTAAGAGGATATGCATCCGTTTCAATGGCTATGAGTCATATCTCTAAAAACCTAAGACTCTGGGGAGGATTTCAATTAATCAAATGGAATAAACTATACTAGATCTGGATTTAATGAGAAATTACAGATATATCTAAACCATGAAAATTTTATAGATCCTCCAAGGGCCAAAATATCGTTCTCACTATTATTTACATCTTTTTATCTCTTGGTACGGGGCACTCAAAATATTTCTCCCAATAGGATCCATGCTTTTCAACCACACCAGTTGGATCATGTTTTCTATGATGTTTCTTGCTACATTTTCTCTCTTATATTTTTGCAATCAGGATTTTCCAATAGTCATTTCTTTCATGTAGGTTTCCTTCATCCCTCTTATTAGTACCTCATGTGGGATGGTGTACGAATAATTCCCATGTGAAGAAATTTAAATCCAATTTAAATATATATATTTAAATAGGTTTAATATTAAAATATTGGGGTTAAGGAAAGGTGACATATGATGTACATGTTATCTATATCCAGTTGTAGTTATGAATTATACAGGTTAATTTCCCAACTGAAAATTGTGGACATTAGATCATTGGTTTCATAATAAGAATGTCTATTGTTGATTTTTCTCATTTGAGCGCTAATATATTGAAATTATAAATAATGTACATATGGTTAATAAACAGACCCCCCACGATTACCTAGTTTCAATGAAAGCCCCTAAATTGTCACGTAGAATATAATAAAGGACGATTTGTTAAATCAAGATTTCTATTATGATTTTCTATTTGTGGTGATTTGTTTTGTGGGATAGTGTGATTGTGTATTAATGGTAGATTCAATGTGAATTTCCCATGTTGTGATGTGTGGAAATGATCTGGTTTGTGTTTGGGTATATTTGGGAAGAACATGTGTGTCTTGGGGCTTGGTTTGAGTAGTGTAGTGGATTAACTTGTAGAAGATGCATCAACCTGACCATGTAATCGAATCTCAGGTTCAGAGATTGTTTGATTGTGGAATGTACAAGAAGTCGTTTTCAACTGGGCTATGCGATGTTGTGTTTTTGAGTTTCTTGTTATTTTTTTCATAGTTGATTCATAGATATTAAAGGAATAAATGAAAAAATAATTTGTTAATAACTATTGGAAATAAAATTGGATGAATTGGTTAAAAAAATATTTAATTTTATTTTGAATAAATAATGGTAAGGGTCTAGAAAAATTGGTTGGGAGTTGGAAATAAGTTGTTTATTATTGTGTTGTGATTGAATTTTAATGTAGTAGTGATGGTTAAAGTATTATGAGCCAGTTGTTTGTTTGAGAACCCATAGGTTGAAAATGAGGGTTATTTATAACATATATATACCATTATTTTCTATTTGATTTATATTCTGACCGCACACTAGTTGAGAAATATGTTTCAAACACCCCATCATCATGTGGGGAAGGTGTCTTTCATAAAAATCATGTCGGAAGGATGGATGGCTAGTCACCCGGTCTTCCCAGATCCTTCTTCTATGTGCTGGTATCTAAAGATATATCAGGTTGGTTATGGATTGTGTGGCCCATTTGTGTGTGTCTGTGCGAGTTGTATTTTCCCATGAGTCTTTAGGATGAGATGAGTTGGGTTTACCATTGTGTCTTTGTGATGAGATGTGTTGTTCTTTTCCAGTTTTTTTTGGATGTGACGTGATATGCATCCCATGTGTTTGGGGGTGGGATGTGATGTGGTATGGGGACCAGGTATATGAGGGAGATATGTGATTTGGATCGTGGCCCTGATGATGGGATGGGTTGTGGTTGTAAGGCATAGGTTAGAGAAGGATGGTTGTGATGTGGTGTGTTCAGAAGAATTTAGAGTTCCAGGATGTTTTCCATTATGGTGTGAGAGAGGCTAATTAAAGGAAACGTGGTGTAGGTTACCTTATAATTGATGAAAATTATATTTATTTACTGTAAATTTTTTACATAGTGATAATTCCTTGGTATGGTTGGGATGGTTAGTATTACTCGTTAGGTGTTTTTGGTTCTTTTGTTTTCTCGTAGGGGCATTAGTACACTTCTCTCACTTATGAAAAAAATACATTGGTTTTCTTACAGAGTATACATATATTCTATCCCTTCATATATAAACTTCATTCATGTTTCTATGAGGATTCTGGGGATCAGGATTAACCTTTGTAACATTCACATTTGAATAACTGATGTTCTAATTCCTAGTTTTACATTAGGTACATATTTTGGAGTTTTTTAATTTGTAACATTTTTATTTTAAACATGCTTATGGGATGTATTTGGGATTTATAATATATATGTATTTGTGTTTTTTTGGGATGGACCAGCTTATCATCCAATCATGCAACTTTATAATGATAATTGCATCATATTTTGTGAGACTAGTATTACATTGGTGTTGGTCTTCACCTTAGGGCCTACTAGAGGTGGGATGTGGGTGTCATTGTATCTCATTCTTCTCTTCTATCCAAGGAGGGGTGTCCCTAAATGGGAGAGGTTGTGAACTTTTTACCACATCAAGATGAATTCTAAATAGAAGGTATATAATACTAAACTAAGTCAACCTAATAAGGAACCAATTAAATTTGAATTAAAACTGTAACATCACCACTGTCATCACAATCCATGTGCATATCCAATATAACTACCACCAACTTCCATTAATTTAAAGCCTCTTTTATTAAGTGACATATTTATTTCTTCTTAATGAAACTTCCAATGAAATTCTTTTACCCGATCTATACATCATTTCATAATAGAATATTAGGAAATACTCCATCTATCTTATTTGTATAAAATTCAAATACATTTATTAGTATATATTTGTGAAATTTTTATAATATGTTAGCCCTATAAATTTCTATCCAAAAAGGTAATGACGCCATGTCTTAAAATCATGTAATATGATAGATATCCCAAAATCATGTTTTATGAATTTCTTATTATATAATCTTCACTTACATGAGCCATAAAAAGCAACATGAACTCCTTTAATGATAAGTCATCCCAATCCTAATCCCAAAGCATCCTTATACACCGCATCCTGTAGTCCTAATTTCGGATATACCATGATTTGTGTTGATACAAATAGAAAATTATTACCTTGAAAATACTTCTAAAATTACATAGTCGTTTGGAAGGGTAAATTTTCATTTCAAATGTGGTCATTAGGGAATAAATTCCAGAATAATAATGAACTAAAGTTCAATAACTTCTAGCCAGACTAGGGAATCTTTATATCCCTAAGAAATTCATTAGTGGTTTCCAGGAGAAAACAACTTCAATATTATATGGATCTATTGAAACATATATTTTTTAGACTAAATATCCAAATAATTGTATATCTAGTATTAAAAAATAACATGTTGATAATTTTTCATGGAGCTAATGAACCAACTAGATTATCCACATCGTCAATAAGTATTTCTCATGATCAGCCTTTTTCTTTGAATTCAATTATATGAAATCCATAAAATTTCGACAAAATAAACCATATCTAATTGAAACACCCAATTTATGGATTCAATAAAGATCATTGGTTCAATAAAAATAATAAAATTTGTAAACAAATACTTTTAGTTTCTATATCTAATCATAAAAACTATTTTTGGGAATAACCTCCATTAAAACAAAGAATTGGAAATATCCATATCTCATGTAAATTTTATATAACCAGTTGGTGACACTCAATTATCGATAAGACTATAAACTAATAAATGTTGATATTATTTAATTATCATATATTTCATAATTTTATGATAATCCACACCCAACATAATATTTTATCCTCTTTTTTAACAAATAATATTGGTGCTTGCCAACACAACATGATATTATAAATCAACCATTTCCTTTCCATCACTTCTTAATAAAAATTTAATTTAATTTTTTCTATTTGAGACAAATCATATAAAAGAAGGGAAATATTGATAGTCCTTGGGATGAGATAAATCAAAATGTCCACTTCTCTTATGGGTGAAAACCTAAAGGTAGTTTCTAGAAAAAATATTGAAATGTGTAAAAAATGATTTAAAAATAATATAATCAACCTCATCCAAGGATTCAATGGTCAAAACTACCAACTAGTATGATATAGTTCCAACTAATACTGCCAAAAATCATGTTTCACCTATCATTACATTATTCCTCTTATAAAGAGATAATAGAACCCATCATTGGTCTTAAAGATAAGCCTACAATTATAACAATTTATGTGATCCTTGGATAAAGTCAATTAATTTGTACCCCGGATTATGTAATATTTATCATACTCAAGAATAGGGAAATACCAATTTAATTTATCTCTACAAATTGTTATAGAATATGATTTTCTTATAAATGTTCAAAATTTTAATTGACCTAATAGAGTTTAAATATTTAAAAGAGAAAGATTATTCTCAAACTTTAATCCAATAATATCTATTTAACATGAAGAAATAAATTAATGGGATGCATCCATGTTATAAAAATCATGCATAAGTGAAGAACTAAAAAAATGGTACTTCTTATAGTTGAGGGTCCAGAATGATCATCTGTAATAACTTATATATCTCTATATAACTAATTAATTGAAATACATTTCTTATTATTTCCCTAATGATATTTTCATTTATTAGGAATCACAATATTCCTACAATCACTAATAATATATTTGTTCCCTGATGATAGTTGTTCTAATACACTCATCTTATAAAATAATATGATATATTGGAACTATGATAAGTTTATTGAACACTAGACCATAGAGAATTGCAATGATATCACTAAATACAACCCATTTAGTTGCAATTATTGAATTATCTTAGTTGTGCTATTCAATTTTTTATTTTCTGAAAAAATATATCCAATTTGAAAAAATCCAACTTTATTCTTGGGTCTTGGTGAAAGATTCCCTAATCCGACCTTCTAGTTCTGTGTCATCTCGAAACCTTGGAAATACTATCCCATAATCCTCATGTTCCAATAATTAGAGTTCCCAACATTTCATATATGTATCAACATACATCCTCCATCAATAATTCAATAATTTACCATTATTCCACCATCACCGTATTGATGATCTAGGTATAATCTTCTATACAAAGAATAGTAATGTTTGAAAAAATATCTTATTAGATCACTAATTCCTAAACTCATGACTTTAAGGATGTACTAGTAGAATATTGTGGTAAAAGACTAACCAAATCCAAAAATTTATCCACATAAACTATCACAATTAATATTTTAATGATTTGTGATAAAAAATATCATTACATAAATTATAAATATGTGAGGATTGAATTATTTATTGAACAATTATCTAAAATCATTGTATGCAATGTCTTGTTTTAATTTTTCCTGAACTTCTAAATCCCATATTTGGAATATAAGATCCTTTACTATATATATTTCAATGTTGAATTTTAGCTATACTGGTTTTTAAGGAAACCAAATATTCAGTCAAACATATTAAGTCACACCACTTTTTTTCAAGTTCCAAATCATTGCGAAATATGGGAGTGCTCTTCTTTTCATAATAAAGAGAATTATCCACTTTTCTAGATTTATCCCTTGTGTTCCATCAATATATACCAAGAAAATCGATGAAAATACTATAACCATGGTCTCCGTTCACCAAATGGATTAGGTGAAACAGTATTCTCAACATCCTCTTCTTGTTGATTTTTTCTATGCATAACTAGTTTCATTTCCATAATAAATAAAATTCATTAATTCTCCCTCTCTAGAAAAAAATTCTTAAAAATTTAAAATTGTACCATATATCACATATCACAAAAAGGCATTCAAAAATTCCACATTTATACTATTTATTTAGAATACAACATTTCTTTTGAAAATGAATTCATTTTTAAAATACCACAATAATACCATTTTCAATATATCTCATTTGAAAAAAAAATTAAACAATTTTATAAAGTTATTTATTTTTTATCAGGTCATAAATGAATACTCAAAATGACTTTTACAATCCTAGAAGTAATTCATTTCTAAAATCAATATCTTGTTTTTCTCAATGGATAAACTCATTAAAATTAGATTAATACTACTATAAATGTCTTGAAACACCTATTTACTCAACTAACTAGTTTGTAAGGAGAGTGTGAATAATCTGAAGTATATCCCCAAGACTATCAGACTAGGTGTATATTTATGCCCATTTTAATTACATTGATACCCCAAGTCAGGCCCTAGACACCTTGTTTGGGTTATTACCCATTAGTTCATCTTCTCCAGAACCATGTCCAGTTTTAGTTTCCAAACATGGATGTATTACTATGAAGAACCACATAATCTCTAACTTAAAACCAATATAGAATATTATTCTATGCTTATCCTAAATTTCTACCTTGTGGATTGTTCCTAAAATTATGTTTTCTAAATTTAGATCTTAATGTATCTACAAACCTTATTCTGATCCCTACTGTAACAACCCCAACCTTAGTATCCTAGAGTTAGTGGCTATTTTATTACAATGTAATAGATACAAGAGACCACTTCAATATTTAATGATCGATTTATTATTCTTTAAGAAAATATATATATACATGGTATCTATATTACATTGGTAATTAAACATTGAACATAACATAATAAAATAAACTGCTTCTGGTCACTTTTTAAAAGATCTCATCTTCTAAAACATGGATGTGGAAAAGTTAAAAGGTTAATATTAAATTAATACTAAGGGTTAAAAATATCATAAGTATTAATCAATATTAATATAATTATAAAATAATTATACATTATAATATTCCATAGTTATTAACTAAAAAACAAATTCCCTCAATAAATATAGAAATAAAAGGTATATGTATACTATGTCATATTAAAAACCTCATGGAAGATAATAAATTAGTACAGAATAAAAATTTCATTATATTTTAATATCATGTACCTAATACATTAACCATGATACTATAATGATATTATAATTCTGTGGGTACAAACCCATGTGATTCTGTTTGGACACAATCTCGAGGGGTTTTTAGAACATTTTTTTCTCATGAGACCTGTCAATACATCAAGGGGATATAATGGGGACCTAATGACACTTAATGTACAAATTATTCATTATAAATATATGTAATTCAATAAAAATATTTTTTTCAGTAATAAAATGGAGTAGAAGATACATATTCATTAATATATTCCAATTTAAACAAATATTAAAAATAAACAACATATGTAAAATGGTATTAAACTATGATAATAATAATATACATGATACAAGAATATGGATATTAAATAGAACTATAATTCCAAATTAAAAATTATTAGAAATGTGTAATAGATACCCCACATAAAAATTATCAGGTCCATAATAACAAGTATGTCTCAATGAAATGGAAATCGAGACAATTCCCCTTCCCTTATATCTGAATGTGTTCTATACTTGATTTTAATGTAACTGATAATGAGATTAAATCCATTATGTAATTTATTCAATCCCTTTAATACAATTATTCTATTTTTTACAATTTTATTAATTTAAATGGTGACCTTTTCAATAAAGTGCAATTTTATCAATCAGTGGCATTTATTTCATTGGTTTTCATAATCAGTTTACTTGTATATATTTATGAAAAATCATGGAAAATGTGATTAGGTCCATAAAATTGAAATAATATATTTTAATGATATTCCATAAAATTTAATTTATATATATTTCACTCAATATTATGTTACGAGGATGAATCATCCAGATAAAATGATTGTGATAATCGTTTGTATTATTTTGACGTTTTTCGATCCTCGTGTATTAGTTTTGTCTACATAATTAATATTATATATATATATATGTTATAGAATATTAAAGAAGCTATAATATATATGTTATAGTCTATTTTATCCTTAAAAATTATTTTATTACAATCCCGTATGTATAAATTAGAAAAATAATCATCAACATCCACGAAGATAGTGTATCGGCACCTCATGGGTGATGTTTTCATTTTCTGTAGAAAATGAGATGGGAGGAGAAGAGATGAAGGATTATATGATTTATATAATTAAAATATATTATATATGTGATATTGGATTTATAATTTTACATGTATAAGTTTAGATTAGTAGAGAATAAAAAAATAGATGAAATTTAAAAGAAAATAAAAAAAGAAAGGGAAATTTACCTCTTAAATTCCACTCATTGATAACTTCCTTAAATTAAATTTATTTTGTTATTTTGTTGAAAAAAGGGGTATTTTACATGAGTATATGTTTTGGAAAATAGTTGGGTGGAAATTGGATGAGGTTCAAATCTTGGAATATGTGAGGAGAAGTGGTGGAGATAATGGATTTATAATGGAGGTGAGGGTATTTTCTCATTATTTTCTTCACTAGATTATTATTTTGGATCAAGATTATTTATATATTTATCATTATACATATATTTATTATAATGATGAATTATGTTCCAAAATTATGGGCTTAAATCATCCATATGTCACATATTACTCAACAATTCATTTATTTAGCTTATCTCTTTAATTACCATATTTCACTATTCCCTAAAAATTCCAATATTTTAGTTAAAATCCCAAATATTGACCCTAACCATTTTAAAACATGTAGAATTAGAAATTGGGCATTATTTTATTAAAATAATTTCTAAATAATTTATATTTAATTATGAATTAAAATTTTTATTTACTCAAAAAATTCAAATTTAAAAATTATCACTCCTTTTATAACACTATAGAAAAATATCTAATGTCTCACAAATTTATATTACAAATATATGAAAATAATTTAATTTATGATCCTATTTTATATAAATAATGTTACTTTTAAATTATTGTATGTATTTTTAATTTGAAAAAAATATTTTTGATTTATTTTGATATCAACACTTATTTAATAATTTTAAAATATTTATTTTCATATACCATGATATAATTATATAATATTATAATTAATAAGACACATTAATTAAATTTATACTATCATTTTTCAGGTTACTATTCATTTGGATGAATTACTATCAACAAGGGTCAAATTGAAATTCTGAAGGTCAAGCAACAATCTCATTGGTATATGAGCTAAATTTCTAGAAAAATGCTCTAATTTCATTCATTCGTCATTTTATTTTTTTCTTCTCTATATTATTTTATATAATTTATAATAGATGAAATAATTTTTTTTTAATTTAATATAATTAATTTATTGAGTTTATTTAATAAAAAAGATACCGTAAAATCTCGGGGTGTTAAATTTTAATTGCTTATTATGGGTTTTAATGTATTTATTTGAGAAAAATGTGTGATATTTTTATTGTAAAAATGTTATGTTTCATTCGATCAAAGAACATAGATTTGTGGAAAAATATTTCAAAGGTTTTCTAATTTTTATTGAACTAAATAATTATTTTTATATATCTTACTAATATTTTTTCCAAATCCCATTTTTTTTAAATGTTTTCAGAGGGTTTCTTCTAGGATACAAGAAAGAAATAATTTATTTGGATAGTAATGGTTGCTTTCCATGAATATAACATAAAAATTATTTTATATAAAATATTGTTGAAAAAATGGATAATAAAGAGATGTGTCCACTTTTTATTATATGGTTTTTTATTTATTAGTTATATCTAAATTCTCCAAAACACTAAACAAGAATTGGACATTAATGTGACATTAAAAAAACTCTATAAAAAACAAAATATCATGTGATGTTTATAGATGGGGGTATATCATAAAAATAAACTAGTGGTTCAACTAAACAATCCCCATTATAAGTGAACAAGATGGTTTCATTTATATGTTATATGTAATGTCATTTTTATAGATAGAAAAATCCTTCTAATAATGAGAATCCAATATCATGTAATAAAGCTCACAAATTATAAAGTAATGTATATAATTAGATACCATGAATATTAATGTGCCGACCAAACAATCCTACTTAAGTTTTAAATAATTTTATAGTCATTTACTCATAGTTTTCCACTTCTACCATTAATGCTTCAACAGATGTAGATAGACATCACCTAAGTATCATAGCATTATACATAAAAGTAAAATCCTCTTTATTATATAATATATAAATATAGATTCCCAATTTTAAATACATTTAAATTTAACCATTTTTGATGATAAAATTATTTATAAAATATTTAATGTTAAACATCATTAAATATTTTTTATAAAACAATATGTCCCAATTTCTAAAATTTCATCAATGGTTTTGTTAAAAATAAAAAATTTTAAAATATTTAATTCACTTATGATATAATGTTTTGGTCATAAAAAACTTTTCCTACAATTGTAAAATAATAAAATAAATTAATAATGTATTAAATTAATTGTTATTTGAAAACATTATAATTTTCTCTATAGACCTTATAATTAATATAAAATAAAACTCCCAAACATTAATAATATGAAAATATTTAAATTTTTATTCCCAAAAAGATGTTAATTAATTTGAAATTAATTTTTCGAATACTTCAATTATGTTTTTAATAAAAATACAATCTTTTAATGAAATCTAATATTATTAAAAAATGAAAAATTTAAATTTATTATGTTTTAATCATATTTTATATGGACTTATAGCGAATTAAAAATTTATTACTTAGTTTATAAATAAAAATATCTAATATTATTAAAAAAAATTTCAATACACAAAATATATTTTAAAGTCAAATAAAATTCAGCCTATTTTTAAATAGATCATCATAATTAATCATTTTAAAATATTGATCAATTATAATAATAATATATAAAATATTCAAATTATTATTAAAATTAAAAAAATTAGTTATTATATTATTCATGATACATAAAAATACAATTGTTTTTTTTGTTTGGTGTTATGTTAGTTAAATGTTTTATGTGGTAGAAGCTATAGAATTTGTTATCAATTTAATGGTTGAAAAATCATGGTTTGTTACATGTAAGGATTTTCAAAATTTTGAAAGGAATTTAATTTATATAACCCAACCCATTTTACATTCTAAAATTGATGACCAAATCCATGTAACATTCATTAAATTTTAATTTATATAGGTATTCCTCACAATAATGTGGATCAAGGATTGAATAATTATAAGGCATTGTTGGTTATTTGTGTTATATATAACTATATTTATTATTTCGTGAAATTTATGCCAAGTATTGAGGATATATAACATATATTACTTTCTATTAAATTAAAATATTATATTGTTTTTTCAATGGTTATTTTCAAGGATGTTATATTAATGTTTGACAAAAAACTATCCTGCTATAAGAATTATATATATAAATCATAAAATATTTTTAATGAGATAATACATAAAATAATCTATATTATTTTATTTATAAAAACATTAAAAAGAATTAGTAATTTGATCATGAAAAAATAACTTGAGATAATTTTTTGGGTTCTTGAAAATACAATTTTATATGAAAAAACCATCATGAACATGCATCTTTAGAAAATAAACTATAATTAAAGATGTAAATTTTTTATTATGATGTGGATATAGATGATAAATTGATAGTATGTGTTGAAATTAAATTTAATGGACAACATTTAAATGTTTAATGATATTTATCATAAGAATAAACTAATTTCATTTTTCACCTAATAGAAATTTCCCTTTGTTTCATGTATCTCATTTATATTTATTATATAATGATATATCATAAGCACTAATTTGAGAATCCTTTAATGAAATATTTTTCAATGGTATAGTACCCAATCTAAATTCTTACTCAATTAATTTATTGGTGGGGAAATATTTTTTAAAATTACTCATTATATATAAATATTTAAAAAATGTATTAGTATTTGAGTCAAATATCAATTTAAATTGAAGAAATGTTATCCAACCTAATTTTGAATTCCCTATCTTAAATAACCCACACATGTTTGTATTCTATGTTGATAACCATACCATATCCTTGGAAGATTATTTTTTATCATCTATAGGACTTGATATTAATTCTTTCAGATATATTGGGTAGAATCATTATGCTATTGTATATAACCTATTATTATACCAATAATTTTATTACTAAATATTAACAATATGATTATTCACAAAACTAATTCTAAAAATAGACACAATATCTAGTATGTACTTAATATAAATATTCATTATTTGGTATTTTATGGAAATTATTGGTTGTGAATGATGATATTATTTACCCAAGTGTTTCTAGTGAGTGAGAATTCCAAATTAATGAGTTTCTGTAACTGGATTGAATTTCAGTGATGACCCATAAAGATAGTGATCTTCTCATATGAGGTTTTATAATTATTGGATTTCTGTTTATGAAATAGATAAATTCTATCTTATGTATTATAATTTATTTTTTTAAAGTTCACTTTAGTGATACATTCATTGATCTTATAAAGATAAATTAACTAAATTTCTACCAATATTTTTATGAGGTAAAATAAAGTTGATAATTTTTTAATGGATCAATGAAATAAAATTTAAATCATTATGGTTGATGCCTTTCATATTAACTAACATCCATTCAGTATTTCCAATATGATTCATACCTTCTAGTAGTGTTATATGGAACTTTACAATTACATGGATTGAGAAAGTACTGTGGTTATTATATTTGAATTCTCCATCATTAGCGATATTTGTTCAGAATTCTTATGAAATAATGATAGGAGTATTAAAATAGGAATGTATATAAATATTCCACTAAACTAATAAAAAACGTATTTTTTAGAAACTATGAAAACACTAATCAATATTCATGTCTATATTATAGAGAATGTGGATTAAAAATCAATGGTTAGAGTTATTTATTCCATCCCCCTCATAATAATATCAAAATATTGTGATCTTTTAGATGGAATTATTTTCTATATTAATGTTTCATTTGGAGTCTCTATGATATTTTAAAAAACATTTATGCATAAGTGGTCAATGTTTCTCTAATCCTATGGACTAAAGCCATTGAAGAATCCTTATACAAAATCATGTTATATCATATATATCGAAGGATCCTAAAAAACTAATTCGAAATATCATTTTAATTTCTTCAATGATAAGATTGACATTTATGTCGGATTTTCCTTATGAAAAAATATCGTAAAATACATTTCGTTATTGATGGTGTGAGTAAATCAATAAATGTTGGAAAAATTAATTATACCAATATGTAGAATCAATTTATTCATTATTGTGTTTCCTTGATTTACATTTGATCGAATCAATTGGGATCTCGAATTACATTTTTAATTAATATTGGAGTATCAAAAGTTAATTTTTTGGAAATGTATTCCAATAAATGATTCATGATGTGGTTCCATAAGGTGCAATAATATAACATAACTAAGGGGGGGGGGGGTAAATGGGTGTTGAGAATGTTTCTGATACTTAATTTTATTTTTAATAATTAAATGATGTTACTTCTTATCATTCTCGGATTTATTGATTTCTCATAATTCATATTTATTAGAAAAGATGTAGGCCATGATATCATTTTACCTAAATTTACTATAATATGAAATGTATTAAAAAATTCATTGTGATGGTATCGTGATATCAAACACATTGTGAATGCTGACCAGTACCTATAAAGTTTTTCTCTTTATTAGTTCATTTGTTGTTTATCCCTAAATAATGATTAATAGAACATAATAAATTTATATCATTGATTAGAATGTGGATACTACAATTTCATAAATAAAAAAATAAAAAGGTTATATATCAAAATAATCTTTATATAAAATTTAAATTTTATATAATTAGGCCTCAAAATTAAAAATATATGATTCATCTATACGGTGATAAAAATTCCCATTAATATGATTATTATTGAAAAAATATTTTGTTATTGTTGATTTATTTTATTTCAAAATTACTAAACCTTGGGGTTAATAACTAAATTTTATTTTATTTTTTTGAATGTAAATATTTTTAGTACATTACAACCTAATAAAATGTTCATCATGTATTTATTCACATCATTAATGAAAACATCTTTTTTATATTCAGAATAACTAGGGTTATCATTAGATATAATGAAACTGATTTCAATAATCATATAATCTAGACAGTCATATCAAATTTTGGGGTATATGATGAATCATCGGAATCATAACATTAAAAACCTAATAGTAAAGATATCATGTTTAGTAGTAGAATAAATTAAATTATTGGTAAATGTAATAACGCCTCTGGGATTTTATTTATAACTCACACTAATTCTATTTCAACATATTATATGGTATGAATGACTCTCATATATAGTTCCCCATCAAAATTAGTATACGAATAAACATTCAATATAATATTTAAATTTTATAAAAAGATTTTGAGGCTGTTAATAATCAATATTTTTAAATTTACATTGAAAAAAAAGAATATATTAGAAATTAATGAACACGAAATACTAATAATATTGTAATATAATTGATAATCGATCAAAACAATTAGAGGTAAAAATAAATTTTTTAGTCTCATAATGTCATACATAATGAAAAATGAAAAAATATTATCTTATAATGTTTTAAAAAATCATTTTCACTAAGAGATTCTCTGGTTACCATGGAATGGACCCCACATTTTTATTAAATGTAAATCATTATAGTGATTTTAATCATCGTGATACATTTATGGGAAATTATTATTTTTAATACACATTGGAAAAAATTATTTTATAATTAACATAATAAACATGAATACAAAAGTTTTTTAACTGAAAAAAAACTTATGAAAAAAAAACATAATATATTTGGTGTCTTTTCAAGATAACAACTTCCCACGTGTAAATTTCTTAGTAGAATTGTAATTTATGAAAAACTATTATGTTATTTTTTTTCTTTTATTTGTATATTTTTTATATTATTTCCATATATATATATATATATTAATATTAATATATTAAAATATTTGGCTCTCCATAGGTCAGTTGACATCCAACCATGTTTTGAGAGGTAATTTGACTATAAACAAAAAATATATGTGCTTTTAGCATCACTATTTTCAAAATGAAATATATAAATATTATTTATCATATATTTATGTAAATATATATAAATAATTTATTTCAATATTTTATTTTAATATATCCTTTCATTTAGTGATGGTTGATTAATGAAATTGAGAAATTTATTATATCAATATTTTTTTAAATTTAATTTTTTTTAATATGGATACCATCATAGATAAGCTATTGAACCTTTTTCTATGTGAATAATATGATGATGATGAATTTGGATGGGCCCTATATTTTGAGGAAATTCTTGTGAAGTATGAAATATATTTTTTTTAATTAAAAAAATGATATATTATCTAATGATGAGGATGTTAGGAGTAAGGTAATAAGGCTTTATACAAAGTTCCTTGGATGGTGAAACACCAAATAATAAAAAACAATTATCATATGTTTCTCAATAGAGAGTAGGTTTATCCTTTGTGTCATGAATTTGGAGTGTTTATTCAGCATGGATCATTGATTTTTCAAGTGATGGATCTTATTATACATGGTTCCTTTCTGGGGTAAGTAACAACTTAGAGTCTATAGAAAGAGAAATATTTTTTATTGACCACCTATTGGTGTATTAAGAACAAAAAAGACCAGGCATATCCTGAAGCCCACTATCAAAACAGTATACGATAGACTATTATTAAATCATTGAAGTCATATTGGCCCCAAAATTAAATCACTATTAGTGAATCCCCCTTTTAAGGATGCTCGTGGCTAGTAGAAGAATAATAGCTAATATATGTCCAATGTGTCCGAGTCTAGTATACTCTATTAAAACCAACAATGTAATATATCTCAATGTGTATGGATATCAAAATTTTGGATTCGTATGAGAGGGGGAGGGTGTATTCCAGGAATATGGATATTCAATTACTATTTTTATTTACTGACTTATAAGGATGTGTTGAATCTTTTCTAGTAGATTCATCTACCATTCTCAATAGAATTGAGTTTTTACATTCCATATGTATTATAATATCCTTGGTTTAAACCAATCCTTCTATTATAAAAAACTCTTTTTTTATAAAACTGCACTTCCCTTGGACCATCTATTATCACATACACATATTAAGATCCTTATCAATAATAGTGTTAATATTATATATACATCAAATGAGGATAAATTGGTTGTTGAATTTTTTGAATATTGGGAAACAAATAATGTATCTTATATATATATATATTATAGAATCGTCTTGTTTATCCAAATGTATGTTTTTCATGTAAGAGAAGACTCCTTAGTGCATTACTACTTCAAATTCCCCGTATTTGATCAAAATATAGATGTTGATGCCAAATTAAAATATGGTGTTAATTATTTGTTTAAAAACATTCGTGTTATCCTTAAGATAATATTTTTCTAGTAATGTTTAATTAGTTGGATTCACAAACCATATTTATTTATTAACTAAGAAATAATATTGATTAGCATCCGAAAATATGGTTTTGGTAAAGAAACATAAAATAAGTTTATTTAGAGAAATATTCTACCTTAAAGTGTATAGAATTATATTTTTACTTGATTATACAATTATAATAATGTACACGCATATTATACATTATTTCATTAACAAAATTCAGTGGAATTATAAACAAGTAACAAAACAGAAAAGTATAAGAAATATTTTAACCCAACGATGAGGGTGTTGAACAACTATGGATAATGGTCCACTGATTTATATATTCAATAAATTTTGTCTTGTTCACACAAGGGAAATCTCTCGATACAAATATCGTTGTTTGTATTTCTTTCCATGCAAGCCCTCACAATTTAATGTAGTCAGCACCTCTATCTTCCTTTCCTCAGAATCCATTTACTGATCATCAAATCCCCACACAATCCTTTTTTTGTATTATATGAAAAGCCACTTTATGGGTATGTTGGAACCATACATAGAGCCACCTATCTGTGCATATTCTACATCCGAAACCACTATGCATTGCATTCCATATTCAAATTTCAAAAGGCCAAATTCACTCGACATATCCACCTTGATCTACGTGTTAACCCACGTCGACCCACGAACTATCATCCATCACGACCTCGAACTAAGAGAGTCGAAAATGTCCCATTGCTTCAATCTGTGATCAGTGACATAAAATTCTCGTTCTCACCATTGGAGAAGACACAAAACACCATCAGCGTCGTCCAGACCGCTGTCGTCATCACCGTTCCAACATTGCACCAGTTGCTGGAAATCACTGGAGTCCTTTGAAACCATGGTTAAACAACACCACCATGCCAATGCAAACCAGAAACTCCAAGATAGCAGTACATTTCGAACTCACTTCAACAAAACATGAAAATAATGAATCCTCAACTAGAAACAGCACAATCAAGAGCCACTGATGACTTCTGCCATAAACAAAACAGAGAAAATCCATACCAAAAAACACCATCAAAACCTTCACCTTGGTGGTCTCGATTAGATCGACCGCTAAAGAAAAGGAAACAAACAAAAAACAACCAAAAACCATAACATGCCGCACAAGGGGCACCATCTTCCGCCGAACCCCACCTCTCAAAACCATTGAAGAACCACCGCTTCAGATCTGACTTGTAGAGAAAAAGGGCTAGAGGTCAGGGTAGGGATAAGAGTGGCTAAGGTCTCTAAACTATGGTAGAAAGGCTAGACTGAGACCAGATTCCAACACCAGGGTTGAGCCAAAATAGAAGCACTTGAAGAAATGATGATCGCCAAAACCCTTAACCCCAAACCCTCATGTTACCACCACTCCAAATCTGACTAGGAGAGTAGCGTTGGAATGCAAGATTAGGGAAGGTTTGTAGCATCCATAGGCTTAGACGGTGACTGACTTCAGTAGAACCAAATAAAACACCCCATAAGATGAACAACAAGAAAGCCTCACCGTCAGGAAAGAGAAAAAGGTCGACATAGACCAAATGAAAGGACCACATAGGATGAAGGATACTGAAGGAGTATATAGTGGAGAAGAAAGGAATAAACAGAAGTGGTGCTCAGATGCTCTGTCGACCCCAAGAGGAGGGTTTCATCTAGAAACCCTAGACTGGCTGACAAGGAGAGGGGAAGAGCCTTGAGAGAAGGGTGACATCCTGAGTGCATTTTTGAAAACCCCAGGAAGACTATACAATATGTTCATAGATCACACAAGGCATTAGAGTCTCTTTCTCTATAAATATCATCACAGAATCAAATAATGTAACCTATAGACTAGTTTTGTGTCAAACTGTGTTGAAATCAACAAATGGATTCGTTTTTATAGGCTAAAAATTCCATTCATTGGCTCTTCATAAAAATATCATATTTTTCCACAAAATTCGAGGGATCTGTGCATGTAGAACTCACCCAACGGTTAGTTAAGAACATATTGTATGGAATTATTTTAACTAAGAAATCATGAGAAACATTATCATGTGCATGAAACAAAAAATAATTAAGGAAAAAAATTATGATTCAGAAACATTAACCTATTTAGGATTCGATAAAATGAAATGATTCATTGAGAAAATGAGGTAACTATAAGAAAAAAAATTAATTAGATTCTTCATTAATTGATAATATGAGTCTAAAAATATAATAAATAAGATTATAAAAATAATATGTATTTAGAGTCTGAATTATGAGGAATATGGAATCTAATTTATGATTTTTTTGGAGTCTTGGAAAATGAGTGTTGAGAGTATAATTTCAAGTGAATTTTGAATCTGATTTATGAAGAAATCTGGGTCTGATTTCAAAAAAATAATATTATATGTTCAGGAGAAATTATAGTGTAACATCAAAACAAATCAGAGACTGATTTTAGGGGAAATTTGGGTCTTATTTCAGAAAAAATCATTCTATGATTTGATATGAAATCAGAGTCTGATTTCAGGAAATATAAGAGTCACAATTCTAGCAGAATTAGAATCAAATGAACTATAATGTTCGTAGTTAGATAAAGATTAGATTTATGACCAAATAAAAATATGGTTATACTTGGTTTGAGAAAAAATTAAATAAGACAATGAAATCCAAGAGTATAGATAAAATAATTCATACAGAAAAAAAAATTTCTTAAGAATATATGTCTTATTGAAAGAAATTTTTCATTAATAAATCTTTTTCTTAGTTTCAAAACATAATGAAATGGAAAATTAATAAGGATACATATTAACATAATAATTCCCACTTTTTGGAAATAACAAACAACTTATTAAAAATGACTATAAGGAATAAGGTTTTCATTTTTTGAAATTTAAAATAAATACTTATCATCTTTTGTGATGGCTTAAGACGAATATTACTAACTCCCCCTTAGGAATTGAAATCCTTAAGGATCATATTTTTTTCTTTCTAAGTGAAATTAATTTTTCTTACTTAGTAATTTATTCTATAAGTAATCTACCACTTACTTTGGAATTATCATTCTTAATATTATTTTTATCATTCTATTCTTTGTGATTTTAAAAAATTAATGGAGGGAATGAAAAAAATGTACATGAATGGTTTGTAAATTACAAAAAAACAATGTAAATATAACAAATTTCATTAATATTTGAAAATTTGTTACAATAAAAAAAATGATCAGATTTAACAAAATTAGTAACCCTTTATTTATTTATGCCTCTCTCTCAGGGTAGCTTTAAAATTTTTCATTCATTTAGGATCACCTTCAAAATTCCTAAGAATCTTATCGTAAACATGATTTTTTTCCTTTCAAGAAAATTGATTTTTTTTCTTATTATGATGTAATAATTTCAGCATGAGAATTATCATGTCTTATTGCTATTTATATTTTTCTTCTATCTCTTCCCTATGTCATAATTCTGTTTTCAAATTTAGAGCAACTAAAATCTAATTTCCATTCAGGTTTTTTGTCCTCTTCGATCTAGGAAACATTCTCTTGATTCAAATTTTCTGATAGACTTGTTGAAATGTTATTGATTGTGTCATATGATATATCAAAGTCTTAATTTAATGAAATTGTGGATATCATTCCTGATTTTTAGGTCAACAATCCTTAACATATACCACTTTTTTATCTCTTATTCAGATCCCCTGTTATCATTTTAACCAATTTCTAACGTCATAAAGTTGTATTCATGTTTGAAAAACTTTTCCATGATAATTATTGTTGAGTCATACTTCTGATAGATTTTTGTATGAAGAATAAGTAATTTAGGGTCAATACATGGAAGTAATTGAATGGTATTTACTCGATTATTCAATTATTGGACAAAAGATTCATGTCCCAAGGAAGATGAAGATTTTACATTTGATTCATTTTCTGAAGAGGAAACATTATCTTTTTATGTTTTTCCCTTATTTGTTCCATCAAATTCATTCTTTGATTTTGAAATTTGGATTTTTTTGGAGAATCAACTACCACTTTCTTGCCTTTTAAACCATTAGAGACTACTTACTCAACTTTTGGAGTCACATTCTCACAATCAGAAACTTGAATAATTTTATCATCATAATCAATAATTTTTTCACAAACTTCCATATCAAGTAAGGATGAATAAAAATCATGATTACTAATTTCATCTTATAATGGCTTATCAACCTCATCTTGTACATTATAATATTTAACATATGATATTATCATGGTTTATTCAAAATGATAAGTTATTATAGATATATTTTCAAAAGGACATTCATTCCTTGGGTATTCTGGCACCATTTTGATTACATCTATAGTTTCCTCTTCTTATTATTATTCTTCTTCTTCTTATTATTCTTTCTCTAATTCTTCTTTAAATTTTGTTTTGGAATTGAAATTTCCTTTCTTTTATCTGCACCCATAGTTTAAATATGAATTTATTCTGGTATGAAGGATTCTGGTTTCAAAATTTTTTAGATTCCTTCTCTGTATCTCTATGAACGTCTTGAACATGCTCATCTTAGGACATCTTCTTCTTTCACTTTTTATCATTTTATTACTTCTAATACTCTTAAACAACATCATTTTTAGGGCCTCAGCCTCTTCAAGATTTAATCCAAACACTATATCTCAGTCCTTATTTTTCTTCTTCTGATCTATCCACTTCTCTACCACTTAATTAGAAAATTTGTTTTACTTTTTCGGCTTCGGTAGAGAACATAATGAATGTGGTACTGGTACTTTATCTTGAGCTTCCAGTTCTCTTCTTTTTTTGGGGTTCTCTTATAACATTCACATAAATCACCTTTCTTTATAATAGCATGAACATCACTATTGGGATGATCAAAGAACTCCCTTTTCTTAATACTGAAACCAATTCTCATCCTCCTTACAGTATCAAGACACAATGATATTATCTTAAGAACTTTGTGATTTTAACTGCTAGGAATTTTTAAAGATTATAGGAAAAGGATAATAATCTTCGACAAGATTTACAGATACATCATAATCTAAGGCTTGAGGGTTCCAGTATTGATATTGCTATGGTCCAAGAGAATATACTAGAATAGGTTTATCTTCCTTACATTCACCAAGAAATACCTCATGAAGATATCCCTTTTCTTAAGGGAATCATTCTCACCTTTATCGGAATCAGAAATCCAGGCATCCATAGAGCTATAAATATAATGTTGGTGAAACAATGATTGATCATCAGTGACATAAGTTATTTAAATCCATGTAAATAATTTCCTTAACATTCACAAGTAAACATTATTTGTCATGCAATTTGTGTGGAAAAAATATAGCCTATCCTTCATAATGTATATCTGGAATTCTTATTGTTTCTTTTGAGGATAGAGAATAAGTATTTCCATAGGACTTGAAAGAAAAAATTTATCTTACTCCATTTTCATGTAAACTAATTATATCATATAATTTTATAAGGAGATCATGATAAACTAGATCCTGGTTATTTGGTTTGGAAACACAAAGACCTTCCAATCCATTCTTCTTAATGATTTATGAGATCAGAGAATCATGCATGAGAATGAAATTTGGGTCCTCCAACCTTTCTCAAAAAATTAACCAATCCTTGAGTTCCTTGTTGGTGTCCATTATATTTTCTAAGGAAACATCATGTGGCATTTATAGCATAAGAAAACAGAGAAAAATGAGTGTCTAATTTGATGAGTCCAAGTGATTCTATGAAAAAACCCCCCGAATAAACCGATGTGGGATGCCAATATGGGGGGTCATTTATTTAGGCTTTACAGTGATAGTTTGTATTCCAAAAACAATCCATCGATTGAGACTTTATTGATCTGATATAGCAGTTGATATCAATGCAGAAGAAGGATTTATTGGATCTGATCTATTGAAGTATTATAAAAATAATAGATTTATGGAAACTGAATCTGATAAAGTTTTTATAAAACTAGATAGAAATACTAACAAGTAAAAAATGTAATTGTGATGATTTAAGTAAGGAAACATACTTTCTGGATTTTTCATTATGTATTATTAATATTGATAAGTTTATTCTTATAAAACTAAGGATCTGTAGATTTTTATTAGGGAAAGGAAATTTAGTTTCTGAAAATTTTATTAAGGAGAAAAAAAAATTGGTTCAAAAAAACTTGTTAAAGAAAAAATAATTTTTAGGTTCTAAAACGTTTATTAAAAAAGTGTAATCATATCTACATACCTTATGAAGACGAGTTTGTTGATGTAAGGTTATAAGTTTTTTAAAAAAAAATTAATATATAAGATTACCTTATGGTTATCATTCCTAAATTGTGTATATTGTCTTCAAATCTATTGGAGGGTATAAAATTTTCAAATATGTCAGCATATTAATCTTAAATTATGATAAATTGAATATTAATTTCTCATTTATGAGTCTGATCCCTAATAAAGGGATGCTTTATGTCTATGTTCTTTTCACAAGACTGATGCACATGGATTTTTCATAGGGAAATGGCATTAGTTTTTTTACACATTGTCTGTATTTGGGTAAAACTCATGCTATATATATGAGTGTATGTTTTATCAACAATACATGAGACTAAAAACATCCAGCTACTACATATTCTTCTTCAGAGGTGGAATGTTCTACTAAGTGTTTCTTTTTTCATTTCCAAGAATCTAATGAATATCCTCATTAATTACATGTTCTTGATATAATTTTTTTATCTATTATACATCTACCAAAACCAATATCTGAAAATCATTTTAAGATAAAATCATTTCTATAAGAATAGAAATGACCTAAATTAGTGGTTCCCTTTAATTGGAGAAACAAATTGACTAATTTTAAATGAGATTCCATTAGATCAGATTATTATCTTTTACATAACCAAAATGAAAACATTTATTCTGGATGACTAGATTTTATGTATAATAATCATCCTATCATACCTCTAAAAGATGTTTGATCTACCAGCTTCCCAGCTTCATCAAAATCAAGGGAATTTGAGGTACCTATTTGAGTACATAACCTTTTAAAATTATCATATCCATATTTTTTATAAATATATTTATCATACTTATGTTTTGATATTTATGATCTCTCTAGTTTTTGATAAATTTGAAAACCAAGGAAAATTTTAACTCACCCATAACACTCATTTATAACGAAGATATCCTGAGATACTAAAATCAATCAATTAAATATTAAGGATTTTATCCGAATATAAAGTCATCAACATAAATTTCAAAAATCAAAACATTTTTCTTTTATTTCTTTTGAAAAATGTTTGGATCATCCGTTTCATTAACATAATTGTTTGGTAACAAAAATAATGTTACTCTGTCATTCCAGGATCTAGGGGCTTGTTTAATTCCATATAAAGCATTGGTATGTTTGGAAACATTATCAATATTTTTTTCCCTTCAAAAACAAGAGGTTGTTCAACATAAACATTCTCCTGAACTGAACTATTAAAGATATCCCACTTCACTTCAATTAGAAAATGTTTAAAATTAAATAACGCTTTAAAAGATACAAGAATACGAATATATTCATGTTGAGATACTGGAGTATAGGTTTTGTCATAAAATATCTGTTCTTGTTGATTATAGCCTTTAGAAAATAATATTTCATAATTTATTACAATGATTCCACTTTCATCACAGTAATTTTAGAAGACCCATTTTACACCAATTACAGATGTTTCCTTTGGTCTTTTAACCATGGCCCTGACATTCTTCCCATATAAATCATTTAGTTCTTCATTCCTATCATTGATACAATCATCAACACCCAAAGCTTCATCAGTGATTTTATATTAAAATTGTGAATGAAATGATATATGTTCTACATAATTTCATAATGAACATCCTGAACTTATAGGATGATTTACATCACCAATGATACTATCACTGTGATGATTCTTAAGAAACAAATGATTTCGGGTTGGTAAAACCTTTTCATCAATATAAGGTAAAAACTATTCTGTGGTAAATACGTTAGAAACATTATCTTGAGTATTTTACATATTATAAGAACCCATCATCAATAGTTAATAATTGTTTTTGGAAACAAATCCAATTATATGGGTTGTGGATGTTTATAATCAAAAGGATCATTTTCATCAAACTCAACATGCACTATTTCTTCAACAGTACATAATTTTTTAAACTCCATAAGCCTTAGAAGTTGTGAAATATCATAATAATATTCCTTCACATATTTTGGTATGAATTTATGTACTTTAAATTTAGTATTCAAGATGAATATTTTTTTCCATATACTTTGATGTAAGAAACTATAGTTTTTTTACCATTCCACAATTCATAAGGTGTTTTATTAAAAACTTGTTGGATTAAAAATAAATTTATAGTATAACAATAATTATATATAACATCATCATTGAAATGTATTGAAATAAAATATTTCATCAAAATGGTTATCATTATCTCAGGAGTAATCTGATTTCTTCTTTAAACAATGATATTTTTTTGAGGAGTTCTAGTAGGACAGAAGTAATGAGTGATTACTTTATACTACAAAAGGCTTCAAATTCAGAATTTTTAAATTCTACCACATGATCACTATGAAAAGTTATCAATGTAAGGTTTTTCTCATTTTTAACTTTGGTTGTAGATGATTTTATATAAAAAAGACTGCATATATCATCAGTAGAATATAGAACCAATTAAATCTTCTGTAATGATCAAAAAAACAAATACATAGTATTTGAATCCAATACATCCAGTTTTTATTGGACCTAGAAGATCCATATGTAGTAGATGTAATGCATGATAATTAGAGACGTCACTAATTGATTTAAATCTTGACTTATGTTGTGTTCAATATTTATATGGATAAAAAACAATTGAGGAACTAAATCAATTCTTTAGTATATATTTAACACGTCTTTTCTTTGAGAGATCACATAGGTTTTTAAGGTTTACGTGTCCTAGTATTATATGAAATAACTCTGATTTATTATCTATTGCACTAAGGCAAGGTGGGTCTTCACTCTTAAGGTCTTTCATGTTTAGTATATAAATATTCACTTTCCTTTGGGTAGAGAGAATAAAATATTACTTGTAATTTTGTACTAGAAGTTTATCATTCTTAAAAATCACAAGGTAACCTTCCTCACATAATTGGATTATTCTTATAAGGTTTTTCTAATGACCATTAAAAAATAAAAAATTTAAAGATTTTCTTATAAGGACAATCTTACCTATAACAACAATTTCTCCCTAAGAATTATCTCTGATAGTTAAATTTTATCATTTCAGGTTAATAATATTTTCTATGTTTTTTTTGACACATTTCATGTTCTGGAAACATCCACTATCCATGTACCATGTATTGTTGTTGGATGTTCCTTTACGTTATGGAAAATAAAAAAGTTGTACTTTCTGAATCCAAACATTATTGGATCTATAAATGTTATAAAGTAAAATCTTAGGTATCGAAATTTTCTTAGTAAAGTAATCTCTATGAAAACATGAGGATTGAGTTTTATTTGAAAAACATTTTCCTCCCAATATCCACCACATAGAGACATAGTAAAAAAAGGAGAAAATTGGGGAAAAAATTAATTCTAAATAAAAATGGTTTTTAGTTAGTAAATAAAATATTAAACAATTACTTTGTGCATAATGTTTTTAACACATATTATCAAATTAATTCCTTCTATAATTAAAATTTGATTAAAATTTCATTAAATAAAAAATTTCTAATTTTAGTCTGACGATTAAATTTTTATCCTTGTAGTCATTAGACTTAGTGATTGAGTTGTTCTCTAAAACATTTTTCTAGGAAATAACATTTTCAAGATTCAAAGAAGGTTTATCCTTCCTAGAATTAACTTTAGTATGTTTTTTAGAATTATTTTCAAAATCTATAGTTTTTTGATCAAGATGCATTGAAAGATATAATACTTCTTTTATTAAAATAGAAATTCTAAAATTTTGTTTCATTAACATTTTATTATCTTACAATGTTTTTCTTAAGTAATTTAGCTCATCTAGAAACTTCTCAAAATTATGGTAAGGTATTATCTTTTGATGTGAAAGATTCTTCATCTGAAGACTCATTATAATCTTCATTATGAAATTTTTCATTTATGGAAATATTGGTTAGTGATTCTGAATTGTGTACCTTAGCAATAAGCTAGTTGTTTTAAAAAGGTAAATCATCTATAAGAACAAAAATAATCTTACTATAAGATTCATATTTCAAGGATTCATCTGAAGAGTATCCACCACTATCACTCCTAGTGTCATTTTCCTTCACGACCTTCATAGCCTTCAATTTGTAGTACATTTTTTCATCCTTTCATAACTCTTACCATTTCTATATTATCTCTTGGGAATACAACAATCAGGTCAGATATGTAAATATATTTTGCATTCATAAAATGTAAATTCTAGATCATTATTATATTATTTATCTTTTTTTAATCAGTTCTGAAAATATTTCCTTACCGTTATCTTTTCTATCCTTCGAGCATGATTGGATAGTTCATTCTGAGACTGATCATTGTCACATGATTCAGATATTACAAAATCACTCTTAGTATTAGATCTATTTACCCTTTCTGGAGTCTTGGATTTACATGTATTATATAAAGTAACATGTCCATTACTATTAAACTTCATATTAAAGTCTACATATCTTTATATTCATGTTTCATGCTGAATAAGATTTCTAAATAACTCATTAAGATTCAAGACAGATACTTTCTTATTTCAATCAATAGTTTATCTTTTAGATTCTCACTCATTGAGAATGATATCAATTATCATTCCACCAGTATTTCATCATCAAATAATTTTTATACCATAAATTTAACATAATGGATGATAGTTATAAGTATTTGTTTCACAATGGAAACAGGTTCTCCAAAAAGAAATAAAAATCCTTGAAATTCATTTATTAACATAGTTCTTCATGCATCTATCACTTTTAATATTCCAAACTGTATAACTTCATGATTATTCCAAATCATATTTGTATCTTCACAAGATGATATTTGGATATAGATATTCCTAGTAATAGAATATAAAATATTATTATGTTCTTTGTTGTTTAGTTGATATTTTTTTCTTATTTCTGATTGTTCTGATATCATTATCAAGAATCTTGTATTCACTAGTGAGCATGAAAACATTATCCACTGTAGTGTTTATAACAATCGTCTTCATCTTATCTCTCTAGTAGTCATAATCATTACCATAAAAAATTCATAGTTTGGTAAGATTTAAATTATCTATAGAACCAATCTTCATTCCTATCATCATTTAAGAATACAAGGAAATTATTTTCCACTAAAAGGATTAGTAAAAAATATTTTATAAAAATAGATTTATAAAATCTTAAGAAAAATTTGAACATGTAAAATTAAGAAAGAAATGTTGATAATTAAATCTTTTACACAAGTATAATTATTTCAGAGACCTCCCCTGATTATAATATTTGAATCCAAATATAGATGTATATTCTCACGTACCAAATGGGTGAATTTTAGGTTTAAAAACATAAATTATTGTCCTTGATATAATCTATGTTTAACATGATCAAAAATGATAGATTCACAAACCCTATTAATTACTTAACTAAAAAATTCTTTCTTTGAATCTGAAAATATGGTTCTGATAAAGAAACATGAAACAAGTTTACATAGAGAAATCTTATACAATAATATGTATAGAATATTATTTATATTAGAGTATACATATATAAGAAAGTATAATAAAGATATAATCTTTTTATTTAAAAAAATAAAGCAGAATTAAAAAATTTAACAAAATAGAACAAGTATATAAAATCCATTAACACAAATATATGGGTATCCAACAACCTTGGACAACAATCTGTGGATTTATACATTAAAAAAATGTACGTCTTAACCAAACTAGGGTAATCCCTTGATATGAATATTCGATTCTGTCTTTCTATCAATAAAATTCCGGGAACATTAATTTAGTCAGCACCTTTGAATTCTCATCCCTAGAAGCCCTTGATTGATCAGCCAATCAAAATCACATTAGGCAGACTAAACATGGTGTCCACAACTAATCAAGATATTTATAGATCGCAAAAATCATGTGAGTATCTCTCATAATATAACTTCACAACATCACATCCTTATTATCTAGATGTTTTTAGTGTCAAAGTGTTTTAAAATCTTAAAATGGTTGGGCATTTATAGTCGATAAATACAAAAAGTCGGCTCATCCTCCAACAGTTATATATTTTCTCAAATTTTTGAGGGCCTTATACATGTGTCACTCAGCCAACATTTTTTTTAAAAAATATTTTATGGTATCATTTAATGTTAGAAAATACGAGAATAATTATAATGTGTAAGAAACAAAAAATATGTAAGTAAAATATTTTTAATCTTATGAAACATTAAGATATTTAGGATTTGATCAAATAAAGCATTGCATTATAGACATTAGGTAACAATAAGAAATGAATTTAAAAAGATTTTTGATTAATTGTGAATCAGATTCTACAAATATGAACAATTAGATTCTAAAATAATTGGTGTTTGGTGTCTGAATTCTATGGAATCCAGAATTATATTTATGGAGATTTCAGAGTTATGAAAATGGAGATCTTTGAGTCTGATTCCCATACATTTAAGAATCATATTTCCGAAGAAATTTCTATTTGATTTCAGAAAAAATTGAACTGTAATTAATAATGAAATCGGGTTCGGATTTCATAACAAATCATAGCCTGATTTCATATGAAATAGGTTTCAGACTTTAGTAAAAATTGGAGTCTTATTTCTAGAAAATACATAGTCACATTTCCAAGGAAATTAGATTCTAAAGAAATATATGGTTCTCAGTTAGATAAGGATATTATTTTTGACTTAATAAAATGATGTTTGGACATGGTCTAAAAAACCATTAAATAAGAAATTGAAAACCAAAGGTAAAGATAAACCTTTTCTTAGAGAAACAATCATTTCCATAAGAAAATTATTCATATATAAAGATGATTTTCCATAAGAAACGTGTTTGTGATTTTCAAAACATAATGGCATAGACAAGTCATAAGTATACTTAATAACATACCACACCTAAGGCCTTTCGTCCCATCATATGATATTTAAGAAAATATATTGATATTATATAGATTAATAGGAACCCCATGCATGTTTCAACAGTGTTCTAGTTTGGTTTGTGTGTAATATTTCAATCCTCAAAATGTTGGTTGATTAATAGTAAAATCACCAACATATTAAGGTTAATCCATATTCTGACAACCATTAAATAGAGTCTACAATTGAAATGGAAATTCAATTAAAAATTTATTTCTACAAAAACCATCACTGTAAATGTTAATGTTTCTTAAGGATGATTATTTTTCTGCACTACATGTACCCCATGAAATATTGAGCTTTTAACTAACTAGAATATAATATAAATTCATTATAATATTATTGTTATAACATTTTCATTGGAGTTATAAGAATGGATAGAACTATCCCAATCACAAAATATATCCATGGTCTTATTTCTCTAATAAAAAAGTAAAAACTAATTAAAAGGAAGAAAAACTCAATTTTGAATAAGTTATTATATAATTAAATGAGACGATTTTCACCAAAATGTTTTGAATTACTAATGTATTTTTTATAATAAAATATGGTATTCAATATATATGAATGAAAATAATTTGAATAATAAATAACATTTCTGATAAAAATTTTAACCTTTTATATCATTTTATTAATTTATAATAAATATGTATTATTTAATTTTATACATAGATAATTATTTTTCATAAAATTGTTTTTATTGAATTTTTTACATGAATATTTTGAATATTTTTTTACATTTTTGAAAATTTTACTTTCTTAAATGGATAATATTTTTGATATCATCATGTCAAAATAAATTTAATATGGTTTTTAGAATGTTTTATTAAATTTTAGATTAATATGTAAATAGTAAAATATATAGATTTTTAAAAACCTTTCATTTCAATTCATTTAAAAAACATAAATCTATTTTTCAATTTTTTTTATAATATATATTTGGTTTTATGAATCATAATAAAACTAATTACATGTTAATAAATATTATAATGTTTTTGAATAAATATATTTTTTTCATAAAAATTATATTTTTCAAAAACAAAAATATATATTTTATTACCGCAATTACAATAAATGAAGTTATAAGAATTCCAGAAATTGAATAATAGAGAATGTATTTCTTATTTGGAATAAAAATAATAAATACATTTAACATGGTATATTTCATTTTTATTTATAATTAAAAGTAATAATTGAAATTTTTTTCGAACACTGTAAAAGATAAAATAAGTTAAACAGTATTAAAACTATGGAATATTGCCTATATGTAAAATTTATACTGTCCATTATATTATAGGATGAATTTATTTCAAATTGATTCATACTAGAATTAAAAATATTTATTTTATTTGGAAAAAAATCTGATTACAGTTGTTAAATTATTTTGTTTTTAGATTAATTTTATAATGAAACATGTAATCACATAATATCCATTTTATTTTATAACAGGGATAAAAATTGATTTTAATCTATTATAAATATTTATAATGAATGTTAACAATATTTTTATTTTTTAACTTATATTTAATTATAATGGAGGCCATAACTAACATAAGTGCATTCATGTTGTCTATGAATAGTGATTTAAAACAATACAAATATCATCAACATTAATTTTCAATTTATAAATTTAATATTTTATGGATGAAAATTTCCATTTTCGGAATTTAATTTTAAATAAAAATTTGTCATTGTTGGTTAAAGTATTTTTATTTGAATTACATTGTAACCTTAATGCCTTTATGGTAAATATGTTAAAATAATCCTAAAAATAAATATAAATGATATTAAATTATGAATTATTATATTTAATTATTAGATAATCACAAAAACATATAATGACTAAAGTTGATGGATTTATTTTACCATGTGACTAACTCTTCATGTACATGAATATTATAATTTTTGAAATTATATTTATATCTTATAATGATGTAAAAATTTCGATAATACTATTGATTTTTTCGTATAAAAAGGGAGTAACATAATCAGTTTTAAAACACATGAAAAGATAGGGTTTCACTAGAAAATTTTTATAAAATATATATCTCAATTACCATTAACATATAATTATATCTCTAGAAAACCCATAAATCTATCTTTAATTATATATTAATGAATTAAGTAGAAGATGTCAAAAAAGTAGGCAAAAACATTATCCAATTTATCTAATGTTTATTATTTTCTACATCAATCAAACCATACATAACCATTCATATATAATAATATTATCATATAAAATATATATAAATTTTATTATTTTTCTTGTAATAACCATTTCCTTGAACCTTTCTATCAAATGGAAAATGAACACTTACCTCGTGGGTAAATGTGGACATCTACCTCCAACGAAAGGATGTGTTTCGATATCCTTCACAACCTCATTTAGATGTTTATAAATAGGGATATATATATATATATATAATTTATTATATTATTATCATTCATGAATAATCAGTTATTACATTTCATGAATAATCAGTTATTACATATCATGAAACTACCAAATATGTTAAAAATTGATCATGTCACTTATGCGTATGTGTTCACTAAAACCTCTATAATGTGATGAAATGTAATTTTCATTTGAACATCAAATGGATGGTCATAAAAGTAGAACTAGTCAATGAATATGAAATTTATATCATATTTTTTAATATGTGAATTCAAAACATTGTCTACTAATTTTCTTTTCCACCAAATATATGAATGAAATCATCTTTCTTGTGCTTTTAAAGACTACAATCTCCATGAAAAGATATAATTCATTTTTTATGATCAATATAAATGAAAGGAATGAAAGTAAAATTTATGGATAAATTTTACTATTATATATATGTATGATTATCTCATTGTATTTAATATTTATTACTTTGATCATTCTAAACATACCAAATTTGTCTTTTAACTCAGAACCAAACATCATTATAACATATAATGTAAACTGAAATAATTTTGTAATAAAATTTGTAATTATAAAAAATAAAATAAAGGAAATAATATTAGTGGATTTAAATTTAAATTTATTCTAAATAATTTAACAAAGTAATATAATTTTTTAATTTGGAATTATACAATGTATAAAATGAGGCGACTTTTTCATTATTGGATTTCTCGTCTCAGTTTCATTTCATTGATAGTACTAATTTTTCAATATATTATTTATAATTTTTTTTCTACAAAAACAATAATATTGATTAAATTATTCATTAACATAAAAAAATTATTGTCTGTTAATTATTAATTTCATTTCATATCCATCAATATTATATAGAATAAAATGTTAGAAAATGTATTTTTCATGAACCCTTAATTTAAAACATATAATATTTTTATTATCCTTTTCCACAATATAGCTTGGACATAAAAAATATTAGATATTATATATATATATATATATATTTATTTATTTATTTATTTTAAATTTTTTGAAAAGTTTTAATCTATTCGTGATTTTAATTCAATATGACAGTCATAAAAAATACTTTCTATAATTTTGGAATTTTTTAATTTTTATGTTTTTAATATTCTGAAATGATTTATTAGCATACACAACATTAATATTATTTTCAACTAGACACCCCATTATTCCTTAATATGATTCATCTACTATATTTATAATTATTTATAATAATATCATATCTATCATTATTAGATAACTTATATTAATAGTTTTCACCAGAGAAGGTCATTTAAAAAAATTATTCCTAAAAGTGATTCTTTATACGTGACCAATAAGATATTTAACAAGTTTTTATAACCAATATGAAATATTATCAGAGTTAAATGAATGTTTTGGTCCATTTTAATTTTACATGATGATGGGTGAGACACATATAACACTCTAATGCATTGGGTAATCATTATATACCAAATAATATATATTTTCACAAACCCAATATTTTGTAAACTTTTTATCTTGGATCATAAGACTGATTATAAGAGTGATTTTAATATGAGATCGCAAGAAAAATTCAAGTAATTTTTAGAAATGAATATTATTTTTTATTAATGTTTATAAATTATATTATTTATGATATTGATCTTGTTCAAACAAAAATGTTTATAATATTTTTGAGGGTGAAATTTTTTTTCAACATTAAGTATGATGGAGCACACATGTTTTACAAGATAAACTAATGATTATGATTATTTCCCTTATCATTTTCTATAAATTATATTCAACTAATTATTTTGATGTAATATTTAAATTACATGACATTTCATTATATATTTCCCTAAAATAATAATTATGTTAATATATGCCTCATATCCAAAATAAATTTAAAATAAAATACACATGATCTAATTTTAATATTATTAATGACAATACAATTTTTTCATTATGTTTAAATATATAAATTGATGTAAACAAAATACATGAACAAGGAAAAAATATGTAATAAATGGAATCCATATGCTAATGTTTTCGTTTTAAAACACATTCATGTGAACAGTGAAGAGTGGTAGATTCCTAACTATTTTCTCTAGACCATGCCCAAGCCAAACTTGAGCAATTACTATTTGTGAAAAACCATATACCATAGATGTTGTTGGTCATATAGATTTCCACATGGTCCATATGAGATGGATCACCACATGAAATAGAAACAATATCTTATCTAATACTTCGGTGTTAGTTATAGTTCATAAGGGGTATTGCATGATGAAAATTAGATTATATAATCAAGTAACAGAATATTTTAATATTTAAATAATGGGTCTATATAATCATTGAAAAATGATTTTTTTCTAAATTATTCTTTTTATTAAATGTTCATTTTTTAGAAATAGAAACTTCATTTTAAATAAATATATATATTTTCAATAAATAAAAACTATATATATTATTTGTTAATTAATTTACAATTTTAAAAAATTATTATTACTATAAGAAGAGACTTTTAAAAAAATTATTTTTTGAAACAGATTTTGATTTAGAACAAAAAAGATTATAAAAATTGGATTATAAAATAAAAAAATAAAAAAATATTTGGACTTGTCATAGTTGTATTAATTTATTATTATTTCTTTGTATAAATTAGAAAAAATTATTTTGCAGGTGAATATTTAATATATTTATGTCAATAAGAACAAAGGTTTTATAGAATTTTTTTATTATGTTAAATCATTTTTTCCATTATCATTTTCTTTTTACATTTATTTTTTTAATAAATAAATTTAATCTACTATTTTGAATTTGATATATGATGCTAAGAATTTTGAAAATTTATACAGTGTTTAAATCATAAAAATATTTGATTTTTTTTCAGTAATTATAATTTCGTTAAATAATGATTTTTATTTATTTTATTTTTAAATAAATATTATATTTATGATTACAATTATTTTAAATAATTTGGAATCAATTTATTTTATAATTTTATGATAATGAGAAATATTTTTATATAAAAAATATATATTTTGAATAGCTAGTTTTTTCATGTTTAGTAATCTTGTGTGAATATTTATTTTACAAAAACATATGATATTACATTTATAATGTAAAGACCTGGAAAATTACGTACAAATTTTTCATTAATATATAGAATTATAATAAGACTATGAAAATTAACGGCACATGACTCTGAGACCCAGATAGCCCGAAACAAAAAATTTGTACTTTTTAAGGAATGTTCAATAAATGTTTGGATGAGATTTTATATCTATTATATCGGTTCTCATATTGAAAATAATAGGGAACTATTGGATTTGTAGCACTAGGATTTTCATAAGGGATAATTTACTATTGGTTGAAAAAGTCATATGAAAACATTATTTTTTTTTGACATTCAGAAAAAAATAGAATAACTGAGGAAGTAATTTTATTCAGTTTGAATCTATGGATCGATGGTGGCGGGACTGCAACGTAATGCCATTATTTGATTGGGAGCCATTTGTTCACATGATCATTTGGTTGCGTTACCAAAACGCTGGTAGGATTAATGGAATATTAATTGTGGTTCTTTAATGAACCACATTAATGAACGCAATGTAGGTGATTCCAATTCACTTATTTAATCAACTGTTTGGCATGGGTTTGGGAGATCTTTGAAAGGAATATATGAAAGAGCATTAGACACATCTTCCTCCAACGAAAAACATGGATTCGATGACTCCATTGATAATTCGAGCCTTACATTGATGAGAAATGGTGAACGCCGATGAACATCATCGAACAATGGATTGTCCTCATTCATCATCAGTAGAATCCAATGTGTATAAGGTATGGGTTTTGTTTTATTCAAAAAATTTCACAATTCATCTCCTTTTAATGATGTCTTAACTCCCCTCATGTTATAATGCTAACATGGAGGGAGCGGGCCAAACAGAACAATGCCCGAACCCTCCGTCAATTTTTAATGGGTTTCGTTCATCATGGGATACTGAGAAACATGGAGACCTGGAAAAACCAAGGGCCTTGCCATGTAGGTGGCGTCCCAAAAAGACCGTAGGCGTACACGGGAAAACAATCGGACCACCGGAGCATCATCGATGGCCTGCTGAAGAACCACCGGTGCGGCACCACCGGCGCGATGGCTGCCGGATCTTGCCGGCTGATATATGGTGGAGGCACCTGCGACGAATATGAGGCGAACAGCCATCACCGACTGTATAGAAGACATGTGACATGTCATGGTAGTGCATCGCGTCTCCGACTGCGGCGGTGGTGGACCCACGTCTGTAGGTCCCTCCCAAGACCAGTCCACTGAATTGGTCTGAAGGAGGGGAAGTTCAAGCCTGGCGTTGCCGGTTCAATACCCGAACAAACTGAGTTAGTTCTAGTGGGGATTTGAGAAACCCACTCGGGCCGCTCAGCTGAAGGAAAATGATCGACCCCAACTGGCCATTTTTTATGATCAGGTGGTGCCCCGCTAGCGCATCCATTAGGGAGAACCAGCCAGCATACATGTCAGGTTTCTAGGTGGGCCAGACTGACCAACCAATCCAGGCTTACAAACCAGGTTTGACCCACGAGTCGTGGTGGACCCTTGGGCCCAATGGGCCAGCTGAGCTAGACCGCAACCAGATCTGACTGGTCCCATGACACTAAATCATTTATATCTCACCAAATGAGTGTCCAATTGATGTGTTGTCATCTGTGTTGGACCCTTAGGATGAGTCAGTTCTTTTGAGATAATCCACATGGGTTTTGGAGAATATTGTAGTATGGCCGGGTTGTATCATACTTGAATCCAACAAGTCCCTCAGTACTAAAATGCCTATAACTAATATACTAGTCATTTGATTGACGGAGTGTCTATTGCATTGGAACCCTTATGACATGGAAGTCCTTTAGGATATTTCTTAATGGGTCATTGTTATCATTGATGTATGACTGATGGCTTGAGGAGTAAAATCTACAGAACGAAAGAGAACCAAGTGCGGGAATCATGTGGTTGGTTTTCTAGTGAAGAGAGATCCCTTTGTGGATTTACATTAGTGACATACAACCCTATGTAGATTAGAAATAGTGTGACCCGATGAGGATCAGCCTTTGAGTGGCTCATCGTGAATCAGTTAATTATGACCCTATGATGATCGATGGATTACGACCCTTTTTGGATCGAGGACTTATGACTATGTGTGGATCAGGAGAAGCGCAACCCGATGAGGACCAAACATAGAGTGGCCCATTGTAGATCAGTGACTTATGACCCACTCTGCATGGGTGACTTATGAACCTGTGTGGATCACCTTTGGAACAACTTCTTTCTTGTTCAATAGTGGAAATTATCAATGGAATAATGTTTATTTATCATTAAAACTAGTCATAATTATTGTTATTAATTAAGTAATACACCTAGTGTGAGATGTATTTTACTTTTTGTTTTCTGATGGAGATATTGCTTTGTGGTTTTTCCTTTGTAAAATTCTGGGATACATTTAGGGGTCTTGGGTTCCCTACTATGTATTGTTATAATCACCCCATCACAGGATTCACAAGCACTTTTATGTGTCTGGTGCAGACAAAGATAAGCTTTGATCGAGATTTGGGAGCCAGAACATTATGGTGTGTAGAGGTGACGTAATGTCATGGAGAGACATAGTTTTGAATAGTACATACCCTTCAGGTGGGATCCTTGTTGGTGACCTCATGATTTTTTTTCTATTTGGAGGAACTTTCTTTTAGTTATTTTTTTATACTGGTCCATTTTGATTCTTGTTCACACATTTACATTCAGTAGTTATACTATTAGGTTTGCACATGATGTGTACCTGGATTGTGTGTCTACAGTTTTAAAAGAAAGACCATCCCATTTTTTGGGACATTCCTTTTTGGTGCTAGTCGCCAACCCATGTCCTATGGAAGGTCGGCTTGGGGTAGTCACGACACGAGCCATGGGGGAAGGGTCGTGACAAAGTGTTATCAAAGTATTCAGTTCTACCAATGAACTATGTCTCTAATTTTTTAATGTGTAAATAGTGTTAAGTGTCCTGGGTTTGGAGTTTAGTCTAGGGAGTCATGTGGGGGTGTAGCGACTGATGTATCCAACACCTGATCCCTGAATTATATTTTCTGAATCTTTACACGAATACACTAATTTATTGTGTTATTGGAATGTTTTTCATTTGATCTCTTTTTAGTCAACTCACCAAGTATAACTTATAGACTATGGCACATCAGTTCTATTATAAGATGTTATCATGTAGATATCTAGCTAGGATCCCAGAGAGAGGTCACAATGATGTCCAAATAAGGGATGAGGCTTCAGTGTAGGTCCCTTTTGCGCTTTTGGGGCCTTCATGTGGTGTACCATTACCACCACCACCCATGGGGAAGAAGTTTACACCAGAACCACCAGTAGACGACACACACCAACTTAGCTCACTTTATGAGTTCCAACAGAAGAGGCCAATGAGGATAAGAGGTATGATGGATCTGTAGGTAGCTGACCACTAGCAGGAGGCTGTGGCCAGAGTTTTCCACAAATTTGGGACACTAGTATACCAGATGGTGATCCTAGCTACTAGTCTCTTCAAGGAAATAGCATGGAGATGGTGGATCCTGATGCTCCAGTTGTACGATCAGGAAACCCTCACCTGGATGGAATTCAAGAGCATCTTCAGGGCGGAGTTTGTACCAGCGACACTATGCTTTGTACATATTTATGATCTCATGCACTTATAGTAGGGAATCCCGATAGAATCCCAGTACTCGACGAGAATCACTGACCTCTCCTACTACTCCACCGACATTGTATAAAATCATTTCATTCGGTCCCAAACCTTTGAGAAGAGTCTCTGATGGGAGATCAGATCATTGATGATATTTATCAACATTATAACGCGTGCTGGAGTGCTATAGTAAGCACTTATGGTGGAGTGCATCCAATCTGAGCAGGAAACAACCACAAGAGCCACCGCCGGATAACACATATCTTGTCATCTTCATTAGGTAGTAGGCGGATGACGCAGAAGCCCCAGCAGGCCAGGTCATCTGGTGGACAACACTAGGATGTAGGGTCAGATGTGTGGAGGTCTTGAGATAGAGGAGGTCAACCTATGAATAGATTGTGCTACTTGTGTGTAGTGGGAATGGTCTCATGGCTCTCAACTGCATGACCCACCACATCAACAATCAAAAAATAGTTGAGGGACCATTGAGCCACATGGATGGTTTCGAGTAAGGAGGTCTGTAGGGCAGTGGATATGGAGGAGGAGCATTCCATGCATTCGGTGGTGGGTGATAGTTTGTGGTTCTACTGACACCACCTCTAGGTGGTCCACCGTGAACTCAGGGAGCAGACAGATAGGGTTGAGCTCATCTTCAGTAAACTAAGGCCTATAACCATGACACTCTAGATATGATTCGAGGTATGACCATTGTCTATTCCACCCTAGTTGCAGTACTTATATAAACATGTTCCAGTCACTCTTTTATTTTCACAGCTCTTGTTCATAGTTCAGAGATTCTGGTGGAGTCATTGGCTTGATCTTTATTATTAGATACTCCCACGGGAGAGAATTAAATGATTATTCAATGGTTCCAGTAGTGTGTGATTACTCTAGGAGTTGATATCTTCAGCTCGGACCTCATAGTAGTAGCGTCAAGGCCTAAGGACGTCATATTGGTTATGGAATGGCTATCCATAGTCCATGCTCATATCGACTGATTTAGGTGAGAAGTGTGGTGGGTCTATGATGGTGGGATTAGGTTTTCCTTCCCCACTAATAAGGTACGCTTTTTATCCTAGGATATGAATTCTCATAGGAGGGTGCATCCAATCACTCACCAGTAGGCTATCCTTACCATCGGAGCAGTTGACAAGAGGAGTCTGAGATATCTTGTAGTGTTGGACCCTTATGATGATGTCTTTCCTAATGTTGTTCCAAGACTACCTCATCGTAGAGAGGTAGACTTCCACATCGACCTATACCCTAGGACGACACTGATATCTACACCAGTATATCAGATTTCTCCAGCAAATATTTGTGATTTGAGGGCACAGATGGAGGATTTTTTGGGGAAAGGGATCATAAGTCCAATTGTTTCTCAATGGGAATCCCCAATTTTGTCCACCAAGAATCCGGATGAGAGCTGGATGCTTTCCGTGACCTATCGGCACCTGAACCAGGTGACCGTGAAGAACATGTATCCACTCTTGATGATTGATCATCTCTTCAATCAACTAAAGGGATCTTGTGGGTTTTCGAATATAGACCTCAGAGTGGGCTATCATCATCTCAGGGTATGAGATGAGGATGTACAGAAGATGGCCTTCAAATATCATTATGGACACTATGAGTTCTCGTTGATGCCTTTTGGCATGACCAACATCCCATCAGTGTTCATGGGAATCATGAATAAGATCTATGATCCTTACCTCGGTTTCTTCGTGGTGGTCTTCATTGACGATATCATCATGTACTCAGCATCAAAGGAGGAGCTTGTCAATCATTTGTAAATAGTTCTTGTATACACTCCGAGAGAACCATATTTATGGTAAGCTCTCGAATTTTCAGTTCTAGATACGGGAGGAATACTTTTTGGGTCACGTTATCTCGAAGGCTTGAGTTGTAGTTGATTTGGTGAAGATAGAGGCAATTCATTCTTGGGAGACACCCAGGAGTGTGACTGAGGTGCAAAGTTTCTTGGGATTGGATGGATACTAGAAATGATTTGTACTTGACTTTTAAAAAATTGTATCATTGTAAGATTGGACAAATAAGGGACAACCTTTCTTCTGTGTAGAATGTTTCCTGTAGAGTTTCGAATATCAATGGCAGGTACTAACCAGTACCCCCATCTTGAGGCTACCATTAGAGGGTTTTGGGTATGTAATATATTGCAACACATCAGGGACCAGACTGGGATGTGTACTGATGTAGGAGTGAGCAGTGATCACCAATGTTTTGCGATAGGTGAGGAATCTGGAGTAAAAATACACTACCCATGACCTAGAGTATGAATCAGTAGTATTTTCCATGAATATGTGGATGCACTACATGATGGGTGAATGGTTTACTATTTACTCTGATGACAAGAGTCTCAGGTATATCTTCTCTCAGAAGGACCCAATCTCCGGATAGTGGTGATTGCTGGAGTTCCTCCATGACTATGAATTTGATATATTATATAGTCCTTGGGAGGGGAATGTGGTGGAAGATTCTCTCAGCAGGAGGTCTGGTTTACTATTTCTAAGAGAGGCCATATAGCACCTAGACACATTTCATTTATCCTCCATGTATAGAAATAGATAAGCTTACCGATAGTCCATGACTATCGCTCCCCCACTCCATCAGCGATTACAGGAGGCGAAACTTGGGGACATTGACTGGGAGACCTTGCGTGGTTTGATATCCTCAGGACAGGCTCCTGAAAAATTTTTGTAAAGGTGGGGAGCACTAAATTTTTTTCAGAGGACATATCATGGTATTAGTGACACTATGATATGAGGTGTTTGGGGAGTTCCACTCATCCACTTTGTTAGTACATCATGGGGTGACGAATATGTACCAGGACCTCTGGCATCAGTACTGGTGGCCATGGATAATGAAATTAGTGGTAGAGTTCGTTTCACAATACCTCACTTGTCAGCAAGTGAAGGTCGAGCACCATGCTTTATTATGCTTCACTCATCCCCTTGTGGTCCCAGAATGGAAGTGTGATGGAATCTACATGGACAGCTTTACAGGGATACCACATATTTCTAGGGCCCACGATTCCATCTGGGTAATCTTTGACCGACTCACCATGTCAGCCCACTTCCTACCCATCATAGACTAGAGATTAGTATATGTCTTGGGATGGATCTACATACTGGAGATTGTACGACATCAATGGGTTCCATCGACAATCATCTCAGATTGTGAAGCTCGTTTTACATCCCTTTTTTGAAAGGGATTATAGGAGGCATTCAGGACTCAACTACATTTGAGTACCACCATTCATCCACAGACAGATGGTCGGATGGAGTGGACCATACTGACGATTGAGGAATTTATCTTTCTTGTGTCCTTGATTTTTGCTGAATTTGGGAGGATCGCATACCCTTGGTGGTGTTTTCATTAAAACACAGATATCACTCCACCATTGGAATGGCACCATTAGAGGCCTTGTACAAGAGACCATACAGATCATCTATGTGCTGGACAGACCCAGGGGAGTCAGCACTTATGAGTCCAGAGCTGGTATGGGCTACTAATGAAAAGGGTGCAGGTCATCCAGGAGTAGATAAAGACTACACAAGTCAAGAAAAAGTCTTATGCTGACGAGAGATGGATACCATTGGAGTTCGATGAAGCTGGTCATGTTTCCTTCGAGTCTCACCTCGATGAGGATTGCAGAGATTCAGACAGGGTGAGAAGGTATCTATGAGGTTCCTTAGACCTTTACATATCTTCAATATAGTTGGAAAGGTGTCATACCACCTATCTCTTCCCCCAGCTATGCATAGGGTGCACAATGTTTTCCATATATCGTATCTGAGGAGATACGTGCATGATCCATCACATGTCATCGACTGGGGCGAGGCTGATATTGATGATGGGGTGACATTCGTGGAGTTCGTGATGGAGATAGAGGATAGACGAGAGTGGGTCCTATGGGGGTGGTTGATTCCTATGGTCCGATTTCTGTGGCATCATGGGAACTTCCAAGATATTACATGTGAGCGGGATGCTCAGATTCACGCTCAGTACCCCCATTTGTTTTCTTAGCCTTTATTGTGGCTATTGGGTACATAAACCCCTAAGGTGGGGAGAATTTAAAGACCCTGAAAATACATAAATTCATTTTATTATGTGGAATTATTACGAGACTGAAAAAATTGATGGCACGTGATTCAGAGACCTAGAGACCCTGGAACGTAATTTTAAACTTTGTTTGAGGTACATTCAGAAAATGTGCAGACTGGAATTTCTCTCATTCGAACGAGTGCTTAGAATGAATCTATGAGGGAACCATTGTATTCCAAATTCCTTGATTCACTTACATGAAGCTTAACTTTTTCCGCAAATGTCGAACATAGAAGTTATTTTTTTTGGAATTTAAGGAAAAATAATAAAATTACTAATGAAGTTATTTTATTATTTTTTAAACCGACAAGCGATGGTGGCGATAATGCAGCGTAACATCAGTAATTTATTGATATCCATTTATTGAAATGATATTTTTTTGTGTAACAATGTCGCTTGAATGATTAATAGAACTTTAATCGTGGTTCATTAATGAACCAAATTAATGAACGCAACGTAGGTGATTCTTTTTCTTGTATTTCATCATACTTCTGGAATGGGTTGTGGGAGAGATATGAGAAGAAGCTCTAAAAAATGTTGGTGAATACTTCCCTCAACGAAGATTGAAGATTCGATGAGACCATTGAGGATTCGAACTGAACATCGATGGGCGACGATGAACACTGACGAACATTTATGAACAATGGATTCCCCTCTTTCGTTGTCAGAAGAATCCAACGTGTTCAAGGTAGAATTTTTGTTTTATTCAAAGAGAATTATAATTCACCTCATGTGGATGATGTCTGAACTCCATCCATGTTATAACTCAAACACAAAGGGTGTGGGCCTAATTGAATAAAGCCTGGACCCTCTTCCGATTTTTGCCTTTGTTTTATTTTTAATTGGAGAATGAGAAACATGGTAAAAAGTCCGCACCAAGGTCCGCGTAATATAGGCGGCATCAAGGGAGCCCCGTAGGCTCAGACGGGAAGAAAATCAGACCACCGGAACTTCACTGGTATCCCGTGAAATAATCACTAGTGCAGTACTAGCTGTGTTGTGGAACTGACAATTGGCGGCGGTAGTCGGCTCTCGTCGGCCGCAATATGGGGGTGCAGCCCGCATGCTCCGCGACTAATAGGGGCAGCCGGAAATATTTTACCACGTTGTATATAGGAGGTGCACTATGGCAGTGCACCGTAAAGGATGTGTCACGGCAGTGGAGGACCCACGCCCATGGGTCCTGCCCTAGACGGGTCCACCGGCCAGGTCAGCAGGAGGGTTTGCGCCAGCCTGGCACTACTGGTTGAAGACCCGAATGGACCGAATCCATTCAGGGGGTAGGGAGTTGAGCAGCCCGCTTGGGCCACTCGGCTGAAGCATAACGACCGGATCTAGGTATCCATTTAGGAAGATCAGGTGGCGCCCTACTGGTGGAACCATCCAGGAGAACTGGCCCGCATGCGGGCTGAGATTCTAGGCTTGACGGATCTGCTAGCCAGGCATGACCCGCCGACCAGGCCGAACCCAGGAGTCTGGCTGGACCTGAGAGGACAACTGGGCCAGCGAGCTAAAAAGGACCTACTAGACGGGCCGACCTACGTACCGGGTCAACCGGGTCCGACCCCGACCGGACCCGACTGGTCCTGTTACACTAAATTAGGCATATCTCACAAACTGGGTGTCCAATTGATTCATTATCAGTGGAGTTGGGACCCTTATTACGAGGCAGTCATTTGGAGATATTACGAAAGGTTTTTGAAGAATTTTGGATTATGGCTATGTTGGACCTGACTCAAATCCAACTGGTCCATCTATACCAAAATGCATGTCACTCACATACTGGATACCCGATTGACACGCCATCTATTGCGTTGTAACCCTTATGACATGGAATTCCTTCAGGTTACTTCTTCTTGGGAATTTGTGATAGTAGAGGTATGACTAATGGAATGAGAATCATAACCTAAAAAACTCAAGTGCCCCAAGTGTGCGAATCTTGTGTTTGGTTATCTTGTGAAGAGTGACCCCTTTGTGGATTTTCATCCGCGACATGCAACACTATGTGGATTAGTAGTAGCATGACCTAACGTGGACCAGCCTAAGAGTGTCCTTTCATGGATTAGTGACTTACATCTAGTTTTGGATAGATGGCTTACAACCCAATGTGGATCAATAACTTACCACCCTATAAGGATCAACAATAGCGCGACTCGATGAGGAACCACCTTAGAGCATCCCGTTAGGGATCAACAACTTATAAACTTGTCTAGATCGACGTATTATGACCATGTGTGGATCTAAGACGTACAATTCTATGTGGAACAACAATAGCACGACCTGATTTGGACCATACTTAGAGAGGCACATCATGGATCAGTGACTTACGACCTTGTGTGGATCGATGACTTAAGAACCTGTGTGGATTGGCTTTGGAATGAATTCTTTGTGGCTTAGAAATGGAGCTTCTCAATGGAATAATGTTAATTTTCTTTTAAAAATAATCATAACTATTCATATTCTTTATGTTATATATATGGTCTGAGCAATCTTTTACTTTTTTATGATTGAGATCTTACTCTTTGGTTTTTTCTTTTGTGGAATTATGGGAGACCCTTGGGGGTCTATGGATCCCTACTCAGTATTGTTTACTCACCAATGCATGGGATTTTCTCACACATTGTTTTTCCTTGTGTAGACAATGGATAGCTCTCACAGAGACTTGGTAGGTAGTACTAGACAGTGAACAGAGGTTCCATTTTGTCGTGGAGATCTATAGTGACAAGCTATACCTACCCTTCTGGTAGGATCCTTGGTAGATGACCACAATAGTTGTTTTTCCTTTTTTTAACATTTTTTAGATGGGTTTGTATACTAGACCATTTTACTTCAGTTCACACATTTATTTTCTGTAGTCATACTACGTCATTTTCTCTTTTCGCGTACATGGATTGTGTGTTTGATGGTTTAAAGCAAATTCCTTCCCATTTTAGGGATATTCCTTTCATGTGGTAGTCACCTACCCTTGGCCTATTGAAGGTAGGATTTGGGTAGCACCGAACTGGCCATGGGGGACATGTCATGACATATATATTTTATTTTATATTTATATTTAGTGTGTAGGAAATATCTAGTAAGGTATATTTGATTTTTAGTATTTAAGGAATCGTTCCCTATGATATAACCAGTCACCTAGGTAAAAATTAAAATTCCCAAGTAGAGTTACCATGGAGGAGAAGGGAATAACTTAATAAAAATTTATTTTCTTGGAAGTTCCAATAAAAATTACAATCCCACTATTTCATTATTTATAATTATTTAGGTACATGATTTGAGATTAATTTCCCAATATGGAGTATTTTTCTATATTTTAAAAAATTGAAATCCTTATCACATATAAAATTTTCACTCTCCTACTCGCTCCCTCTCATATCTACACCATCATGTTCATCCATAAAAATTTAAAAAAAACTCATACACACTAATATTTAACTTATTGAGGTACCGTTATTCTGAAAATACCACCCTTCAATTATTTATTCCACTTTACAATGGAGATAATTCAATAAGTTATGTATAAGTTCATACCAGTTAATTTAATAATATTAATAATTATAATGTATTATTTATCATTAATATTAATTTGACCATAATGGTATTTTAAAATACGTATGATTATTAATATTTTTTTAATACATTAATTGTATAATAATAACCCTTTCCACTATTAAATTATGATAAATGAAAATGTTAATTTTTTTTGCAGGCTATCACCCTCAAGGTGCAAAAAAAAATTAATTTTATTTTTACACCATATTATAAATTATAGGGAAAGTAAAAGCATGCGATGGGCTATCCCCAATAGTGATGTTTTTCATAATCGATTATCAATAATATATTTTCATAATGATAAATGTCATGATATAATAAATTTCATCAAATAAAATAGACAATTGGTATAATTATAAAACCAAAGAAGGAAGAATCACCTATAATTTATAATTATTTTAATTAACTAAAGAATAATATTTATGGGGTTCATTCGTCATTTATTGATGTAAAAAATGATTTTCATTTTATTGTCTATTCATTGTGAAAAATCGAAAGTAGATTCCCTATAGTGGTGATCCACATATGTTCCACAAATCTCTAAATGTCACCACAATAATCTATTGGTGCTAGCATGATAGATCATATTTTGTAAACTGTCCACCTTTGATCACCTTAAGAACCACTACCAATGCATTCTCCAAGATCTATCTTGAAAAGAGTGTGGGAGTTAGAGGAACATATCTCCCATTTCTGGGGAAGATTTTTTGAAAAATAATCTCTTTAGGATATGGAAGGATCTTCGAAATCTGTTTTACAACCAAATCAAATGAATTTGAACTCATATAATGTAATATAATTTAGTTTATATATCATTAGGATATGAAATAAATAATTGAACATGTTCAACTTATTATTGATTTAATCCTGGAGAAAACTCATCTCATATAACAACAAAAATATTCTTAGTTATTGATATGATCATTACATGAATGTTAAATTAAATTTTATTTAATCAAATAATATTCAATATTTAGCATTCCAATAGGTCCATTAAACCTAGTACTACATCCCACAACAATATTTATCAGACCTCGAATAATGATTATCTCCTTATTAAATAAATATCAATATATTATTTTCCAAAAAATAAACAAATATTATATTCATTAAATTTCTAATAAATATATATTCTATATTATGATTTCATTATATTCTTTCAAATAATTAGTGACAGAATATATGTAATCAAAAAAATAAAAATAAATATAAAACCCCAAGTGGGAATTATATTTTTTCAACATGTTAAATAATAAATAATAATATTATTATTTTACTGATGTTCAACATACATTTAATATGTGACCCTCTATTACTCCTTCTCAGTGGCATTGTGTGATGTAACCAAAAGTCCATAGTTTGTATCTTAAAACATGAAAAGGAACCCATTTGGAAAGAAGTAAATTCGAAAATGACATAATACCTCGTATGGATGCTTATTGAGTAACATAATCCCTTTATCATGATATATCTAATCATGTTTCTAGCATGTCGGTTACATCATCCATTGTTTTTTATGTATCTTTATTTGACTTCTGAGAAACTAATGTTTCCTATAAAACACTATGGCCCTGAATTTATTTGCGCTATATCATTTCCATAAAAGGGCCTGATATATCAATATTCATTAAATAAAAGATTGGATAAATACTTTCTCACCTTATTTATTAATGGAATATTACTCATGAGACACCAAAAATATCTTACCTCACTATAAATATCTATCATCACTCTTTTCATTAAAACATCAAATTACACAACTCATAATACTCATTAATAATAATCATAATGTCTAAGGACCAATACACTCATCTATAGTTAGTAACATCCACTAACACATATAAATGTGGATTTCTTAGTGGAGGGTCTCATTCTCATAATATCCTACTTGTTATAACAAAGGGAATACATATTGAGATGATGCCTCAAAGTCCTATGAGTCTCCACCCATTATAGAATGTGTCATTTTTTCCTCAAATGATTTTATATGGAAATATATCATATATTTAAGAGTGATGGCATATAACTTCTAGGTCCTCATAAAATCAGGGAATTGTTATGACCTTTATGTGTGACAGCTACTCTTCGGACATTGTAACATGTTATGTTAGAAAAAATAATAGTCATGGTGTGAGATAATGTCTATTTTTATTCCGAACTATGAATAAAGGTTATCATAAAGTAAACATAAGTTTGTTATTGGGAACCTACGAAAATAGGCTCCCACCTTCACAAAGCCATCTCCTAGAAACCATCATTCTATTAGATCTCACATGATACTCAAGATTTAACTGAGATATGATTTAATTATGGGGTTTTCCAAGTTATGTTCCTTGGGTACTCTTATTACTGTAACATCAACACGATGACAAAAATGTATCAAGAGGTTATAAATCTTGAGTATATTCTTTTTCAATTATTGTGACCTCATTTTTTTGTCAAGATCCACCACTATAGTATTGACACAATACAATGTGATAGACACTTTACTTTAAGTACCACATAAATCTTATATATGTTGTTATGATTAAGAAATTATTCCATTGATGCATCAAAAGATTCTATATACTATTACGTCATTGTAGAATAAGAAAAAACTATCTTCTTTGAACTTTTATAGATCATAACTCCGCCATTGTGACAGAAATCATATCCAAAAATCAACTTCAAATAATTTTGATCTTTTGGAAGCCTAGCATCAGTATAACCCCTGATGACCATCTCCTCATCTCCTCTAAACACAAGGAGCATATCCTCAGTTCATCTCAGATACATAAGGATAGCCTTAATAGTATACCAATGCTATTGTCATGGAGTTTTTTTATATTTTTATACCATGAACAATTCATAAGAAACATCAATTGTAGTACCTAACATGGAATCCATGATTGATCCTATCCCCAAAGAATATGGTATCTTACTCATTTTTAATTCTCATATTGTGTCTTAGGAAACATTTTCTTAGAAATATGTAAACCATGGGACACTAGGACCCAACCCATCATTGATTTTTTCATATTAAATCTATCTAGGATATAGTTAGTACAAGAAGTTTGACATGGTCCATGTAGCATGTCGAATCAATAAAAAATGATATTGATCACCTGAATCACTGCTATTTCACATATTTCATTTAGGGAGACACATTTTTTAACTAGTCGTTATTATATAGTGGGACTAGTATTTTGTATCTAATAATTAATATGTGATAAGAATTATAAACTAAGAGAATGAGTGCATTCTCACCAAATGTATTATAAACACACATATCACATATATTCTTATTGAAACAAAATTCTTTTATGGATTAATTGAATTGAATGTTCCCTAGCCTAATAGATTTATTAAATCCTTAAATTGATCTCATTAACTTTATTAACCGTGTGTCATCGTGAAGAGTCACATTCCCTTTTGGTTTTTTCATATATAAATCTCCTTGTAGGTTCCAACTAGGGAATGCATTTTTAACATCTCTCTTTCATATCTTATAGTCGTATAAAATTTAACTATCAAGAATAATTTTTATGTATTTAAATATTTAATTTTGTGAAATGGTTTTATCATAGTCAATTCCTTGATTATTTTTAAACCATTTAGCCACTAGCCTTGACTTTTAAGTATTTATTTTACCTTTAATTTTAGGTTTCTTTTTTGAAACCCCATTTTCATGCAACAATATTTACATCAAATTGTGCATCGACCCAAGTCCAATCATGGTTTTGATACACAGAAGTCATTTTAATAATTAATGTCTTCTTTTCATATTGAATCTTTTGAACACATTATTTACTCCTTATAGGAGAGAGTTACAACATTTCCTACCAATAATGAATCACCATCTTCGGTGACTAGAAGACATATCTCTCTAATTATATTACATATCATATTCTACTATCTAGTACTTGTTTTTAGGAAAAAATTCTTCAATGGGGATATTTAGAATATTTCCAATATTAGATCTTATATATTTAGAGAATCAACTTCATCAATGACAATATTTATCCCAAATTTTATTTGAGGGAGTTCTCCATCTCAATAAAGAATACCTATCTAGAAATAGTCACTTTCCATTTGGAGGGGTTGTATAGGTAGTGTTATGTTATTTCTTTCGGAACATTTTCCTTCAATTTGTATGATTTTTTAATTACAAGGACTTAATAAAGTCCTCACAACCGTATTCACATGTATGTAAAAAAGCCATCTTTATACTCTATAGCTCAAAAAGAATTCCATTTTCCACTTAAGTTGGTAGTTTTATTATTGTGTACTTTTCAAATTATAATTCATAACCCCAAAATGATAATATAATATTTTAATGAATCATCATTGAACGTACAATGTCTACCAAGGTATGGCTCCAACATTAAATAAGCATATTCCATGTGGTGTGTAAATTGGGGTGAGTTGATATTGAATCCCTAACACCCATAGAATATCAATGAACTAATGGTTAAATTATTCACAACCTCGATATAATCAAGTCTTCTTTATTTCCTTCCAAGATGAATCTCTACCTCCTTATTGAATTATTTAAATTTCTCAGTGCACGTGGAGTTATACCTCATCATGTTGATATAGCCATATTTACTCAAGTCTTCAGTGAGAGTTATGAACTACGAACATGCACTTCCAGCTTCTAATATAAAGGGTTTTTACACATTAGTATGTAAAAATCCTAGAGGCTTTGTGTCCTTATCACCATTTACACTGAATGGTGGGTTGGTCATTTTTTTCATGTAAACAAGGAATACATCTTTCATTTGGTTTTGTCTAAAAAGAGTCTAAATAACTTTCTCAACAGATATAATTAAAAAGATTCTAATTTATATTGAAATGATGGTGATTCCATAGCTAGGTGTTATATGTATTGTGTGAACAAGATTCGTTATCAATGTCTAATACTTGATTTCTATAATTTAAAACATTAATACTATTATTTAAAAGTTCCATACCAAAACATATTTTTCCATATGTAAGAAACTAATTTTACTTCCATACAATAATCTTAATATGTCTTCATCTAGGAATGATAGAAAAATTATGTCCTTGATAACCATCATTACATAATACCAACCTTTTTAACCCAAGATCATTACTAGTAATACTAAAATGTTGTAGTCACAAATGGATAGGGTATCCCACCATGCACGGTTACCATCTCTTAGATCTGGCACTCCACTATAGATATTTTTTAAAATACTTGGTTCATTAAATTGAATATAGATGTGAGCACCAATATCTATATCTAATACCCAATGTGTATATGTTGAAAGATTACACTCGATAATTAATGAACATATCTCTTCCCTTTTTTCTTGGTTTTGTTCCTCTTCAAGCTTCATAGATTACCTTATACAAAAAATACTGCCTACTTTTCCTTTCCCAAACTATGCATCTTTATTTTCTTGGATGAATAGTGCTCAGGTTCTTTAAACATGATATGAGTTTTGGGCCCATTTTCCTTATTCTTAGTTTTGTGGTTCACCATATGGACTAAAGGTTTATCAGGACCCATGTCCTTATCCATATGTTTAACAAAAGTAAAATTGTCTTGAAATACTCCTATCATTATTTTCCATATTGTAATTAATAATAAAACTAGAAAAGGTCAGGGGAATTTATGTATGTATGAGATCTATACACAAATCATCTATGAATTCAATCACTGTAATGACAAACCATTCAATGTGGCCAATAAGTAGGACTACATCAGGCCCATATTGCATATAATCTCGAAGCATTGTTTTAAAGAAATCATTGGATATGTCATAAATCTCTTATCTCTCATTATCTTGATAGAGATCATGAATGTGAGACATCATGATATATGCATAAGAGTTCATGTGTTTCTTTAAAGGATCATTGGTCACAAATGATAGCCTGAATCATTGAACATATATAGCATTATTTAGAAGTTTCTCAAAGATAGATAACTATCCATAAATTGTTAAAATACTAAGGACATCAATAATAGGTCCTTTCATCACAAAAGGTTCCATTCATTGTGAAGAATGACACGAAAGAATCCTTCCCACTATTAGAGGTTTGTGCTAGGGAGAAGGTCATTCTTCTCATGTGTAGATCAAAATAATACGATTGATGTCATTTTAATTATATTTATTTAAATAATATATATATATTATTTTAGTAATTAATATGAAAAAAATTACACAAATAAATAAATAAATATATTTTTTAATCTGCCAATATTTTATTGAAACATAATATCCATCCCCATTGGATTCAGAATGTCATGTTTCATGGACATGATAGTGGAAACGATCTATATTCCCCTTCTCAATTACCCATATTTGTTAAAAATGTAAATTGGATTTTTTAGGTTATGGATTCTAAATTCTAATTACATTAACCCCAAGTTACATTTTCTATTGAGTGGACTCCCTAATTGTGAAATCCATAAATTGGATTTCCTCAACTCTTTCCTCTAAGTTACAACAAGTCCTTCTTTGTTTGTCAACCCTAGACATGAACATAGTTAATTCAACCCAAAACAATAAAATATAATTCCCCAATAATTTAAATCACTCCCATATTGGATGGTAAATTTGTTTGAAGTATGGTCCAATTTTAACTGAAGTAGTGGATGGATATACCGAATATATATATATATACACATATATATATATATATGACGGATTGTATCCTTTATGAATAGTTATCCAATTATACTTTTATATTTCAGTATTTTTAATATTATGTGTATTTTTGTAAGTTATTGGCAATCTTATAGATAATATTTATGCATAAGAATGTTTCTTTTTTTATATTATATTCTTATCAATTTCATTAATTCATGTGATCACCAAATAACATACATAATGAAATAACCATGCTACATGACATAATAAAAATAATAATGTGGTATGATCATGTTCTTTTACAAATGGTTAGTTTATCAAAGAGTTGATAAACTAACTATTGACCTAGTGGAAGAACCATTGAACCAATTAATTTTGTTTTTTACGGCTTTCCACTTTCCCACCTATGTATCTCTCTTAGATTGGTTTTCATACATCTCAAAATTGGGACCACCTATACAAACTTAAGAAGAACATTCGTTATATATTATTTTAATCACATGCATGTATGGGGGGAAATTGTTTACATAAAAGAATCCTTGGGCACTCAAGACATTACATTATAAGAGGAGAGAACCCAAACAAGACAATAATATAATTTAATAATAAATCAAATGAAAATAATCACACAAAAAAACATCTAGAATAAGTTCATGTATATCCTCATCGATGCAATGAATTATGCATCTAGTAATACTTGCATTAAATTATTAATCATATTTAATTAAGATAAATTGTGATAAGATAAATTAATTATCACTTTTAATTAATCAATTATTTTATCTTAATTCACACATAAATTTCCTTGATATTTTCATCCATCATAATTATAAAAAAATTAAACAAATTAACTTAATATTAATTGTGTACATAATTTTACCTTGGAAGAAACATAGTGAATTAAATTAGAATCTACCCAATATGTATTATACTCTTTTAAAGTTTACTCTTGTGACAAATGGAATACACTAACTGTCACTTACATTGCTTATGTGTTGTATCGAAATAATGATTACATGAATTATAATATATTTCAATAAAGTGTCATGATTCAATTCGAAATGAGTAATAATTGTAATATGATTCATACATTATATGAATATATGAACATTGTGAAGATATTAATTAAACACACACACACACACATATATATAAACCCATAAAATGGTGTGACCAATAAACTTAAGGACCACTTTAAATCACATGTTGATAATGTTTACATAATATAATAAATAAGTTCAAAATCTTCATAATTTGGTAAAAGTAAATTGCATGTATAGGCGAGATACACAATGTGTATATCTCTCATCATGTATATGAGGAACACACCAAAGGATTTGGAGTGCAATATGTGGCCCCACAATTTGTGTACATGAAATGTATAAGAAACTAAATGGTGTCTCATATCTACATTATATGGTCACTAGTATGGTAGGCTGTGTATGATAATACACATCCTATATCTCACAAAATGGTAGTACAAAAAGAGTACGTAGGCTTCACGATGTGTATTCTATATGAATGTGAACCACAGAAGTCCAATTAACACATGGTGTAAGGAATTAAATACAGAACATGTAATCAATGAACATAGATTCAATTAATATTATAATTAATTCCTTTTGTATTGAAGACTAGTGTGCGAAGATTTACTCTAGTTATACATTGTGTACTCCTATATTATCCGGACAGAAATTTTAGCACCTTGTCATGAGTTCATAAATTTTATTTAATTCATAAAATTGACCATATTTATGAGATCTATCAGAAACTAATGGGTTAGAATAATATCCCACAATTTAAATTTACATGGAGATTAAACATTTATTGAAAATTAATTAAAAAATTTCTATATCAATCAACAATATTTAAATAATTATAAATAATTATGTGACTATTACATACCTCATGAAGTTTGTAGGTATAGTGGAATCATGTGATGGGTCAGGCCCAACTTTTCATTTTGTCATGATACATGATGAATCTTAGAATTACACAATGATAAACATTATGACCTATGAAATTAATTCAAAGAAAATTGATACGGGATAGAATCCCAGAAGAAGAGATAGGATCATAAAATAATATTTATTATTAACTAATTTACATAAAGACTTACCTTGAATTAATTCTACTTCAATAATGGATTTGAAAACAATTAGACATTGTATAATCATTTCATTATAGTTATAAAGAGTATATTCTCTCAAACAGTGATCCACACATGTTCCAAAAATATCTAAACATCATCATAGAAATCTCTGAGTGCTAGCATGGAAGATCATATCACTTACTTTATCCACATATAATCACCATGGTGACCACTTCAAAAGGTTCTACTAGATTTATTATTACATAAGAGTGAGAGCTGTAGTAAGACCACACACAATTATTGGGAGTTTTCTTGGAAGACGGAGATATATAGGTCATGAGAGTTTTATTTAATTCTATTGTGAAAAACCAACCCAAATTAATTGGCTTTGAGAAAAAATTACACAATCGAGTATATTTGTCGCTAGGGTTGGGAATAAATAATATCACAAGTGATCTTCATTATTTGTTTAATTCGTACGAAACCCCATGTCAAATACAAAAAATATTAATATTTTTCAAGATGTTCTAAACATTTAAATTAAATTTAATGTTATTTAATCAAATAATATTCAATATTTATTACTTCTCACTAGATCATTAAACTTGGTTTTCTGTTACTCCACAATATGTCTCCATCCTCAAATAATGTCTACTTGTTTGTTAATTAAATATCACTTCATTATTCCCCAAAAAATAAATAAAAATTATATTTACTAAAGAGAAAATAAATATTTATTAAATATTTATATCAAATTATATTCCCTAAAATATATTGTGAAGAAATATATATGATAAAGAAAACATGTATAATTATTGAGCCATGTTATGGAATAAAATTTTCTAAACAAGTTAAATATTAAGTAATAATATTATTATTAATTTCAGATTATAGATACACATAGTGTGTGACCCTCGAGGATTATTTATTAGTGGAATTAGAAGAGGTAACATAATTTCCAAGTATAGTCGCTATATTCAGTACAAGACACCCATATAGAAATTACTTAATTCCACAATGACATAATACATTTTACTGATAACTACTGTGTAATATAATACATTTTTCAGGATTTCTCTATTTAAGAACATTGCATGTCAGTGCCATCACGATATGTACATGATGTATCTTTCTTTGAATTACAATAAATTTACCACGCCTATAGAACACCATGCCCATGGATTTATTTAGATTATATCATTTCCCTCAAAGGTCCTAAGATATTGACTTCAATTATAGAAAAGAATTGAAGAAATAATCTCACAATATATATTAATGCAACATTATTCATGACACACCCAATGTATCATACCCCTATGCGAAAAATATGTTATCATTTTTTTGTCAATACATCAAACTATGAGAATCATAATATTCATTAAATCTAATCTTAAAGACAAAGGTCCAATACACACATCCACAGATAGCGCCATCCAATGACACAAAAAATTATGGATTTCCTCAAGGAAGGTCTCATTATCATAATATCATTCTATATATTACCTAGGGTTTACAAAATGATGAGATTCATTAATTTAGTATGGAACTCCAGGCCTGATAACTCGTATCATGTGTGTCCCTAAACTTATATCATTCTTATTTGGAAAGTTTTTTTAAGAATTGTGTCATTTCTCTTTTAGGTTCTCATTATAGCAGGGAACTGTTATGACCTTTTAGTTCAACCGCTGCTGTTGAGAAAATATCACATACTATGATATGAAAAGGAACAATCATGGTGTGTTAAGAAGTATATTAATATTCAAAACTATGAATATAGGTTCTCATAAAGTACAGAGAAGTTGGTTATATAAAACCAACTCCAACACATATAAGTATGATTATAATATGGGTTTTAATATTTAATTATGATATTAATGACATATTTTATATTTAAAAATGATAATATATATTTACCCATATCAACACTTTATATAAAATTAGCATTCCCTCTATGCATACATATGTACTACTGCCTCCATTGGATGATTGATATGTGTTTTTTATTTAATAAAAACGTTAAATGGATGGTTATGATGATATATTTATAGGATAAATATGATGTTTCTGATTAATTATTACTATCATATAACAATTGTGTTAAATTTTTATTTTTATGAAAAAATAATATGATAAACCCAATCCTTTATAACCAGCATACAATGTGGAAAATAATTATTTAAAATTATTTAATATATTCATATTTAATACTTATTATTGTTTTAATACTTTAATTAAGATATATCCCTCTAATAAACAATAAATTATATCATTACTCAACTAGAGTAAGGGTATTATAACTAAACCACCTCATAATCATCAATAATAATGAAATATTCATGATTGGTTTGGATTGACCACATGAATGAACAATGCAATGCCGTTATATCATGGATGATAATGAAAATTAAAATTACATCCAAAAAACATATAAATAAGAATTAATCATTCTAATTGGTTTCTAAACAGATACATAATTATATAACTCATCAGTTTTGAAAATAAATTTCATAGGATGCAAATATCATAAAAATGTTCGCTGTTAATTTCACCTTATTGGATACAGACTAATGTTCAAAAGAAAAGAAATTTCTAATTTGTAGAAAATTATAATTGGTACATTATAGTATTGTTAAGTATGTTTTAATGATGAACTTTTGATAATTATTGAACCTATAGGCCTCTTATGAGATACTTATATAAACAGTTAGATCATTAAAGACATGATGTCTGAAAATAGGAATAAACAACTAATATACATATTGTAAATGATTATAATGGGGAGTTATAAATAGTTTTACTAATAAAAAATGTGATGAAATAGAATATTATGATAGTTATTTTTCTTTTGAAGAAATTTAATACACATATTAATAAAAATTAGAAAATTCAGGGGTTTTATTTTCTCAAATTTGAATCCCTTGATATATGATTAAGATATACCTCGTGTTTATTTCAAAATGGTGTAAATATTCCACTAATTTAATTTTTTTAAAATTGTCTATACATTCATTGATATTCAATTTTTTTTATATTATACATCTCATGGGGTATTGATTGAAAAGTAACAAAGATTAATAGGCAGTTTCATGACCCAAAAAAATTATATTATTCATAAGCACTATTCATTTTCTATAACCATTCATGATTGACCTATTATAGCATATAAAAAGGTTTATATATTTTTCCAGTATTTATTCTGGGGACATCATGATCTACACAAATATCATCTTTCATGATTATTTTTTTATTTCATTAATATGTTTATTAAATTTCCGCTTCATTTAATGTCTTTTACTTATGTAACTTAGTTTTCAGATCACACTATTGTTCACACTTTCCAGTAAAAACATAAGTATTTTTATCTCAAATGATGATTTTATTAACTGTTATTCATTTAAAAAAATGTTTTCCCAATATTAAAGAAATAGTTTTTTACAAATAGTAATGTCAAATTGGTCAAAATGTTTTCATGCTCATTAAATATAGCTTATTTTTTAACCAATATTAATTTACATTGGATTGAATTTATTAATTTTACACGATTTTATTGTTAATGATAATATTCTAATGTAAATTTTATCATTGTTCCTTAACTTCTCCTTATTAGAAACATTATTCCTCTTCCATGATTCCATTATTAGTTATTATTTTTAAAATTAATTTTTATTAGATAAATTTCATTTACCATAATGAAAATATAATGTATTTTGATGTATATTATTAATGATTCCATTAAATTTAATGCCTCCAATGTATTTTCAATTCTAATTTTTAAAGAAATGATTATTTTTAGTTATTATTTTTTCTGAATGTTTTATTATAGGTGATCTAAATTTTATTATTTTTTTCATTGTAAAATATATTTTGAAAATGTAATTATAACACTATATTTAAAAAAATTAAAAAAATATTTTTTGAAAGTTTATTATTTAATGTATAATTTTTATTCCAATGTTTCTATCTGATACAGTGGGGTTTTAATCATTCTCATTTTTTTACTATTCGATGACTAGTTTTTTGAAATGTTATTTTGATATCCTTTGATTTCATAAGTCCATTTTATATGGATTTTTATAAATGAAATTATTTTTCCATGAGTTATTTTGTTTATAATATGATTAATTATAGGTGGCATAAATATATATAGACGCTTATTAGTGCATTAATATTGCTACATCAAATAAATTTACTTGTCTCTATATTCAATGAGAATGTCAGAATATTAATTATTATGTTTTTATTTAGGTATGGACATGATGGGTTTGGTGGAATTTTGCTATCAATAAATTGTGTTTTTCATATACGTGTGATAATAATTGTTATTTCAAATAGATTCTATTATTCTTATATATTTTTAACCTATCACCCATAACGGAATGACTTTTTAAGAGTAATAAGTCCAACTTATCTATAGGTGAAATCCCAAAGAGAATAAATGGTGGAAGTTAATGCTAATGGATTCATTAATAGTTTGATATGAATTATCCATTTGAATTTAAAATAACCCCAACTAGAATACCATTTCCAAAAAATTACTATATGATGGATCATAACTATGTAATAGTACTAAATTATGATGTAGTAAATTGAAACTAAAATACAACCATGAACTTTGTTATAGTAAAATGGAGAAACAAAAACGAATAAAACAAAAATGTGAAAGATAATAACTCAATAAAAACCTAGACATCTGAAAACAAAATTGAAAAAGATCTATCATCCAATAACACAAGGAATCCTCAGGGTATCATGATGTATCAATATTGAAATGAGGCACCTTGAATTTATTTGTGTCTCAATATATATCATTGGAAAATTCTCCAATGTGATAGAGAATTGAGTGATATTAAATAAATCTAGGATTTCCCCAATTAGTTCCCAACCGAAGTAACTATGATATAAAAAGTTAGTGAATTTATATAAAATATTTTAGAACAATTTAAATCAGTTTATATCATAAAAAACCCATTTCCAATAAAAACAATTTTCCATTCAATGATATTTACATCGAAAACCCCAAACAATTATTTCAATGAATTTCACAATCCAATTTTTAATTTTAAATAATCTTTTAAATGTCCATATACTTCCACAAACCAAACCTAAGAGAAAAAAATAATGATAAAAATTATTCAAAACATTAGACAACATCTTTTTAAACACTTCTTAGTTAAATTTCCCTTTAAAATAACGTTATATATAAACATGATTGGAATCAAAAATCATAGAAATATCCACAATAGATTTGATCCATGAAATGATTAGAGGTAAGAATATGAATACCAATGGTAACCACTATTAACAAGAACAAACCATGGTATTATGGAATCTAATGCACCTAAAATCACTAAAAGATTCAATTAGGATAATTTGGAAGGAACATTCCATCATATGGAATTATTGTATATCATGATGGGGTTAGATTAAGGTAAAAATTTCATTACGAGGAAAAATTACGTTTGATTCAGAAATATCAGATCATTTTCAATGCCACACAGTTAGAGCCCACAGTTAGGAAAACAATATATTAACCAAGCTCTAGAAATTTCCCGAAAACTCCACTCAGATGGTTGTATCATAGATTTAGAAAACCAATACATCTACCATCCAAACACTTATTTACTGATTTTTACAGTTTATCATGGATAGAAGCATAGTATGAAGAAAAAATGCACATAACCATGCTCCTATCAAGATCCAACTATTTTAGTTGCACTGTTTTTTGGGAGTTGTTGCACGGTTCCCACTAACCCTTCTGAAATATTATACCTCCATAAAATACCCATAAAATTCCAAAAAACATTAAAATCCTCCCAAAGATATCCATATAACATTTTTTCATAAAATACATTAATCAATGGTTAATGACCTAAAAAATGGGGCTGCTATATTTTTTATATTTCCATGTTTTATATCATGTTATTATAATTACATAAGATCTATTTTATTTACACTACATTTTTTACACATGATCAAGAATTATTTTTAATATATTCTAAACATTTATATCTTGATCATTTTTTTATAATTAGTTATATGTGTTTGGGACATGTCTTGTTTCATATAATTCCTTAATAGTTTTTTATTATCTTATATTGCGCCAAATGGTTAACTTCTTATTAAATTTGGTATTATGATCACTCATAAATATATTTACATCTTTTTCAAACTCACCTTTATGTATATATTTTAGCACTTTATGATACGATTGTTTAGTTATTGAGTGTTTGAGAACACCCATTCCTTGTGATTCCTATCCTTATACTGTGATGAGACTTTTATCATCTATGTTTTATTGAGATTATAATGGTGAATGGTGTTATTTCCTAATTTTTTCAATTTTTATAAATATATTGTTTACATAGAAAATCTCCATGAAATGAACAAATTTAGTCTTTTGGTTACGCGTTATTTTGTGATATGTATTATTGATAAAATGGGATTTTTTTAATATTTCTGTTATGATTACAATTGGTTTATATATATGGTCTCAGAGATGGGTATAGTTATTCTGGATATTATAATTATTGATTTTTGGGTATTAGTTTTGTCACCTTTGGTGTAGATGATAGAGAACATATGTAACACCCCGCCCCTACATAATTGGCTTGAGGAGGCGGTGAGGGTTACTTAGCCTTAAGCGACGTTCCCAAGGCACTAAAGGCTGGAAATAAATGTCAAGGGCTCCGAGTGAAATTGGGGAATGATTTTACCTGAGACAAAACCAAATAAACATCCACCACTATATGATGAATGTCAACAAAACCAAACTCATACATTACCAAAGACAACCAGATAATCCATAATCTCATATGCCAACACAACCCAATACATCATCAGAGTACAATGCGGAAGACTCAACAAGAAACACCACGAGCTGTGAAACCACATAGCCCCACACCATGCTCCATGCTCCAAGATCCACAAAGACATCACAAAGCACCACTGAATAAGGTTGATGCCTTACCTTTTCCCATGTCACGATACACAACATCCGCAAAGACCCCAACGTGCCAAAGAAGGGGTAAGTACTATAACTCAGCAGGATTTCCCCAAATGAATTCCCTACACACACCACTAGGATAAAACTGTTATCACATTTATATAAAATAGTTTATATATAATAATCATAAGTATAACCATTTCCAAAATCCAAACATTCCCTTACCGAGCCATTTTTCCCATTCCAACCCCCACAGGAAAGCCAAACAAATATGTCACAATTTCTAACTTGGAAAGAAATGCACAAAAAACAACTAAGCAACCAATGGTGGAGCTTTCATCAAACCTTTTATCCATTCACAACCAATTCCATATACGCAAAACAATACACATCAAAACAATCATAACGGTGGAGCTTCCGTCCAACCCGTTTCATCCATTTACAACTAGCATCTCTTCCTGTACACTTATCATTGATGGTGGCCCTTCCGTCCAATATCCACCACCTTTATTATAGTGGTACTGTCCGCCGACATCCAGAAAACATTTAAACCAATCACAACCAATCATATAATCCATCAAGGTCACAATGACATTATATAATCAACCAATTCCATTACATGATAATTCACTTCAATAAATCACCCATTTATTAAAAACCATTTTCCATGCCAAATAACATTTCAATAAAACAAACTTCTTATTGAAAACCATTCCCATCAATAATTTCACAAATCAATCATAGCATTCCATTTTAAAATCCCCATTTCAAAATCCTCAACAAGAACATTTCACCCCAAAACCCCATTTTATAAAAAACCCCCCAAATGGATTTCCAACCAAATTCGTACATCACCATACAATTAATTTCAATGACAAAAAATTAATTGTAACATGAACCAAATAGTTCTAACCAAGTGGAGTCAAGAGAGAATACACCTACCTTTAGGGTTCCCGAGAAATCGACCCACAAGCCACCGCACCTCAAATCCGGTGAACGCACCTCCAAAACCTCTCTAGATCCCTTTCCCTAACATCCTCAAGACTTAATATTAACATCTAAGGAAACCAAAACCCTAGATCTACACACAAAAATTGTAGATCTAGAAATCCAAGAGAGAGGGAGATGTAGATCTAGAGGAAACCATAAAGAAACCAAGATAAGAGACTTACCCGGGAGAAACCACCTTGAATCCACCTTGAAACCCTTTCGAATCGCTTCCAAAACATGTGGGAGAGCCCCTCCAAACCTTGAGAACCTAAAATCCCGAGTGAGGATTGAGTGGGAGAATATTTGGAGTGAAATGAGGCAATACCGAGTGATCTTGGAACTTATAACCCTAACTTTAAGTGGCCTCACGGTTATTCCGCATAGTTTGGAAAACCGTGCGCTAACCGTGCACACACCAATGCCTCGAGAGCCAGGGTCCGCACAGTTTCCTCATAGAGTTTGGAAAACCATGCGTAGGCCGTGCGAGGACAACTGTCTCAAGAACAATGGTATGCATGGTTTCCTGGGGAGTCTGCACGGTTTCCACAAACCGTGCTCGAACTGTGCACCCCTTTAAAAGCCTCCAACCTTATTCAAAACCATTCCAAACTCTCCCAACCTCTTCCCAACTCATCACATGCACTTTAAACACATAAAAAGGCATAAAAAGACACATAAATCAAACCAGGGGTGATAAATTCTCCACACCATTGTACATTCCGTCCTCGTAAAGTACTAAACTCGCCCTTTGCCGAAAGTGCTCAGGCCACTGCTTGATCATCTCTTTCTCCCGCTCCCAAGTCTCCTCTTTAATCTGACCATGTTTCCACAAAACTCGAACTAAAACAATTATTTTACCACGCAAGACTTTCTCTTGCCTATCCACAACCTGCACTGGCACGTGCACCAACAAAGCATCCAGTTCTAGATCAATGTGATCCCATCGAATCACATGGTCATGATTCGACTGCTACTTTTTCAACTGCGACACATGAAACACATTGTGCACCGCACTGAATCTAGGTGGCAAAGCCAAAGGATATTCCACCTCACCAACCCGCTCAAGAACCTCAAAAGGTCCAATATACCTCAGAGATAACATTCCCTACTTCTTAAACTGATGATGTCACAACCTTGGAGATATCTTCAAGAACACCTGATCACTCACCTCGAACGACAACGGCCTACAACAATGATCCGCATATGATTTCAGATGACTCTGAGCTGTCTCCATTCTCTTTCTGATCAACATGATCTCCTCCGTAGTCTCTTGGTCAAGGCTCGGTCCAACCATCGAGGACTTGCCTGTTTCTACCCAACATAATGGAAAACGACATGGCCACCCAAACAACACTTCAAATGGAGCCATCTGTATGGATGCCTGATAACTGTTATTGTACGAGAACTCAAAAAATGACAAGTGCTCCTCCCACGAGCCACCAAAATCCATGACACAAGCCTACAACATATCTTCCAGAGTATGTATCGTCCTCTCGGATTGTCTATCAGTCTGAGGGTGATACGGCGTGCTCATAGTCTACTGTGTCCCAAGGGCTTGCTACAAGGATTTCCAGAAACGAGATGTAAAACTCGGATCTCTATCGAATACAATCGAAACTGAAACACCATGACTTTTTACCCCTCCCGAATATAGATTTTTGACAGATCCTCCACCGTATGAGATTCACGAATCGTGATTAAATGGTCTGAATTCGTTTGCTGATTCACTATCAACCAAATAGTATCGTGCTTCTTGAACGTTCCTGGGAGACCAGTGAAAAAATCCATCGCTATCTGCTCCCACATACAAACATGGATTGGTAAAGACTGCAATATTCTTGCTAGCCTCTGATGCTCTGCCTTGACCTGCTGACAAGTCAAGCATCTCAAAAAAAACTCAGCCACACTTATCTTCATTCCATCCCACTAGAATAGCGCTTTCAATGAATTATACATCTTTTGAATTCTAGGATGAACAGCCCACCTGGAATGATGATACACCCTGAGAAGATCCCCTTGACAAGCAACTGGTAAAACCATCTGATTTTGAAAACACAAAACTGAATCTCCATTCAGCTACCTACCCTCAATGGTCTCCCCACCATTGAGTCACGACCCCATGGTCACACATTCCGGATCGGATATATGTGCCTTTCTAACCAGGACAACCAAGTCAGGAATGAACAAAACCGGAAAGAAGACCGCTCTATCGCCCTGGTCCTCACATTCCAACCGCATGTCAGCTATAACTGACATCAACTACCGCTAGTTTGATGCCTTATTTACATCCTGAGCATATGATTTTCTACATAATACATCTTCCACTGAATTTCCCTTACTCGGTGTGTACATTAAGTCAAAATCAAACATCTGGAGATATTCCATCCATCTCCTTTGCCTCATTTTCAAATACCTTTGTGAGAAAATGTGCTTCAAGCTCTTATGATCTGTATATACAGTGAACTTCTCACCAAAGAGATAATGATGCCACACCTTCAAAGCATGGACCATTGCTGCCAACTCCAAATCATGAGTTGGGTAGTTCTTCTCATGCACTCTCAACTACCGTGAGCCATACAGAACCACATGATTCCCTTGCATGATAACGCACCCCAACCCTGATCCCGATGCATCTCTATACACCACATACCCTTTTCTTGGTTTTGGAAAAACCAATATTGGTGATTATGTTAGATGACCCTTTAACTCTTCAAAACACTGCTGGCACTGTTCATTCCACTGGAATGGAACATTCTTTCTTGTCAAATTTTTCATCGTCGAAGGAAAACGTGAAAAATCATGATCAAAACGCCAATAATACCCAACTAGTCCAAGGAATCTTCGTATCTCAAACACATTATTTGGTGTTCGCCATGAGATAACAGCCTCTATCTTTTTTGGATCCACTGAAACACACCTTTCAGAAATCACATGGCCAAGAAAATGAACTTCTTGTATCCAAAAGTCACACTTTGACAATTTGGCATACAACCGATGATCCCTCAAGATCCCCAGCACTGTCGCCAAGTGCTGCTCATGCTCCACTCTTGACTTTGAATACACCAGAATATCATCGAAAAACACCACCACAAATGAATCCAGATATATCTGAAAAATCCGATTCATCAATTCCATAAACACTATTGGCGCATTCGTTAGACCAAAGGCATAACAACATATTCACAATGGCCATATCTACTTCTAAAAGAAGTTTTAGGAATATCCTTCTTCCTCCCCCATAATTGATGATATCCCGACCTAAGGTCGATCTTGGAGAACCACTGGGCTCCCCTCAACTAGTCGAACAAATCATCAATTCATGGATGTGGATATCTATTATTTAGCGTAACTTGGTTAAGTATACTATAATCAACACATAGCCTCAATGTTCCATCCGCCTTTTTCAAAAACAACACTGGTGTTGCCCACAAAGATGTGCTAGGCCAGATAAACACTTTGTTTTCTAACCCTACCAAATTGATTTTCAATTCCCGCAATTCAGCTGGTGCCATCCGATAAGCCGGAAGTGAGATAGGACTACTCTCCGAAAGGAGATCAATCATAAAATCCACTTCTCTTAACGGAGGTAACCTATAGAAATCATCAGGAAAAAAATCCATGAACTGATCCACCATAGCCAAAGGAACACTGTGCTCAACACCCTTTACAGATTACAACTACAACACCACCAACTGATATGATAACGTACCCACTTCTAGTGCCAACAAAGCCGTTGCACACTACCTTTCATGCTTCTCTTCTCTAAAGAGATTTCTAAGGATATTGTTTTTCGTAAAAGCCACTGTCTGTGCATCACAGCCGATGTGGGCATTAAAATCCACCAGCCAATCCATTCCCAAGACTACATCATAACCATCCATCTCATGCATTGAGAAGTTTAGCACTCTCTCATCCTCTCCCAAAACGATGCAACATTCTCTACGCAAGAAAGCTCGACACTCTCTTCGACCCAGAGGAGTTTGAAGTTCCAAAATCGAGGGCATTATTTATACCCTTAAACCCAGAAAATCATCCACAAATGAAACAATAAAAGAGTGTGAACCACCTGTATCATATAGCACTTACATCAAGGTAGATTTAAAATAATAGTACCTCACACCATGGATGGTCCCGACAGATCGTCCACCACAACCTATTCAGCTGCAAACAGATTTTTTCTTACTACACTCTGATCTTTATTATTCTACTGAGGCGTCGTGGTGTTCTGAGAATCACCATGACCCACTTTGCTCTGCTGTCGAGGGTTATACTGCTGCCCCCGTCCCGTCGAAGCATACGACGTCTGCGATCCCTGAGGAGTGTCATGCGCACCCGACCATGGAGCATTCTGAAAATAACGCTATAGATAGACCATATTCTTATAATTATGAAGTGCTCAACGTTTTTTCATACAATCCCGCTTTATGTGGCTCATCGAACCACACTAAAAACATACAGGCTTGCTCTGGGGCTTCGGAGGAAGATTTACTGATCCTGCCGTCGGATTATATTCCATATTCCCACCTTGGGAATAATTATCCCTCCATCGCTTGATACCAGCGTTGGTGTTACCAATATTCGCCATGGGTACCACCATGCTTCCCCCACCCAGAGCTCCCAACAGATCTCACTCAGCCACTGAGGCGTTATTCACCATCACTGTGTAATCATCTATACACAGCACCGCTATCTTTGAATAGATTTATATCCTTAACCTCGCTTCAAAGATCCTTGTCTTCAACGACGTGCTACCCGCCACCTCGGGTAAAAACCGCACGAAGTTCCTAAACATAGCTTCACACTCCGTCACAGACATAAACACTTGCTTCAAACTGAAGAAATCAGTCGTACGCTGAATTCTGAACGTATGTGGGTAGAATTGTTTGTTAAACAATTCCTCAAAGCCTTCCCACATCATACCTTGGTCCATCCCCGCTTGGGCTACCAACTCCCACCACTAAAGGGAATGATCTTCCAACATATACATGTCCAACATCACTTTTAACTCTACCAGTATTCCCAAGAACTCGAAGATCTTCTTTATTCTATTAAACCATGCTTCTTCCCACTCTGGCACTGAATCACCCCTGAACATGGGTGGATTCTCCTTTTGAAACTGAACAACATGATCCACATTCCTTGGTTCTTCCACTTCATTTCCAATTTCCACAGCTTCGAAAGCTTGAAATATGCTTTGCACTAGCTGCTGGTTCACCCGAGGCTCTAGTGATACCACATTCTCAGCAACCTTTTCTGGTTGGTCTCTACGACGCCTACCCAGTGCCATTTCTATAAATAGAAAACAAACATCCTTGAGTCTCACTTCCGTAGACATTTAGAAATCCCATTTCAAGTCACATTATACAATACTATCACAACAACGCTTTCTTCCAGTTCACATTTTTCCATATGTACCATGATTCACCATTTTGAAAAACAAACCATTTTCAAAATTCTAATCTATTCATATTACAATTTCACATATTCATATCACATCATAAATCATTATACCCCAATGAAATATGCATCCAAGTGGGAAATCATTTCTACCATGCAATTTCTGCTCATCTCATTGGATACACTCATGACAAAGAGATATCCAATGCCTATAAGTATCTTCAAAACACTTTTGTTCCAAACTCCCTGGTAAATTGACTTTCAGTGTAAAAGGGTTAGCTAAGTCCTTTTATGTTATACATTCCATATTTTGACATTCCTATGCCTTGCTACCATCCTGACTCAAGGAATGTACCACAACGAATGTCAACACCAAATCCGAAAATAAACTCCAAAGGACCGAACAATATGATACCGCTTGTAACACCCTGCCCCTACCTAATTGGATTGAGGAGTTGGGGAGGGTTACTTAGCCTTCAGCGACGATCCCTAGGCGCTAAAGGCTGGAAATAAATGTCGAGGGCACCAAGCACAATTGGGGAATGATTTGACCTGAGACAAAACCAACCAAACAACCACCACTATATGATGCATGTCAACAAAACCAAACTCATACATTACCATAGACAACAAGATAATCCAAAATCTCACATGCCAACACAACCCAATAAAACATCAGAGTACAATGTGGAAGACTCAACAAGAAACACCATGAGCATTAACACCACACAGCTCCACACCAAGCTCCAAGCTATTATCTCAACCAAGACATCACAACGCACCACTAAAATAGGATGATGCCATACCTTTTCCCACGTCATGGTACACAACATCTGCAAAGGAACCAATGTGCCAAAGCAGGGGGTGAGTACTAAAACTCAGTAGGATTTCCCCAAATGACTTCTTTACACATGCCACTAGGATAAAACCGTTATCACATTTATATAAAACAGTTTATATAAAATAATCATAAGTACAACCATTTCTAAAATCCAAACATGCCCTTACCCAGCCATCTGACCCAATCCAACCACCACAGGAAATCCAAACGAACATGTCACAATTTCCAACATGCAAAGCAATGCACACAAAAAACTATTTAACCAGCAATGGAGCTTCCGTCCAACCCGTTATCCATTCACAACCAATTTCATCTACGCAAAACAACACACAACAAAACAATAATAATGGTGGATCTTCCATCCAACCCATTTAATCCATTTAAAACTAGTGGATCTTCCCATTAACTTATCCTTGATGGTGGCCCTTCCGTCCTCTATCCATCCCCCTTTATTATAGTGGTACTTCCTGCCCATGTACACACAACATTTCAACCAATCACACCCAAGCATATAATCCATCAAGGTCACAACAACATCATGTAATCAACCAATTCCATTACATGTCAATTCAATTCAATAAGTCACCCATTTATTGAAAACCATTTTCCATGCCACATCACATTTCCATAAAACAACATTTTTATTGAAAACCAATTCCATCAATCATTTCACAAATAAATCATAGCATTCCAATTTAACATCCCCGTCTTAAAATCCTCAACATGAACATTTCACCCCAAAACCCCCTTTTCCAAAAAAACCCCCAAATGGATTTCCAACCAAAATAGGACATCACCGTACAATTAATTTCAATCACAACAAATTAATTGTAACATGAACCCACTATTTATAACCAATTGGAGTCGAGAAAGATGCCAGCTACATTTAGGGTTCCCAAGAAATCGACCCACTAGCCACCACACCTAAAATCCGGTAAACGCACAACCGAAACCTCTCTAGATACCTTTCCCTAACATCCACAAGCCTTAATATTAACATCTATGGAAACCAAAACCCTATATCTACACACAACGAGTGTAGATCTAGAAAACCTAGAGAGAGGGAGATGTAGTTCTATAGGAAACCACAAAGAAACCAAGGGGAGAGACTTACCCGGGAGAAACCACCTTGAAACCCCTTTGAATCGCTTCCAAAATGTGTGGGAGAGCCCCTCCAACCCTTGAGAACCAAAAATCATGAGTGAGGCTCGAGTGGGAGGAGATTTGGAGTGAAATGAGGCAATCCCAAGTGAGATCGGAACTTATAACCCTATCTTTAAGTGGCCACACGGTTAGCCAGCACTATTTGGAAAACCGTGCGCTAACCGTGTTCACGCCACTGCCTCGAGAGCCAGGGTCTGCACGGTTTCCTCGGACAGTTTGGAAAACTGTGCACATACCGTGCGAGGACTACTGTCTTGAGAACATGGGCCTGCATGGTTTCCTGGGGAATCTACACAGTTTCCACTAACCATGCTCAAATCGTGCACCCCTTTAAAATCCTCCAACCATATTCAAAACCATTCCAAACTCTCCCAATCTCTTCCCAAATCATCCCATGCAGTTAAAACACATAAAAATGCATAAAAATAAGGCCACATACCTCAAACCGGGGGTGATCCAACATATGTAATAAATTTATTTATGAGCCTATGTATATAATGAAAACATAAATTATATTAAAAGTGTTCAGTATATTGTTTTCCAAAAATATTATCAATATTTATATACTAAACATGGATAAAAATAAATAATATATTTATTGGGTTGTAATTAACCCCCAAAATTTGAATTGTGTATAAACTAGATCGACATAAAGTGAACACAAAAGAGGATTAGTTGTAATCCTTATTTGAAAGACCTAAGGGATATGAATTGGTTGATCACATTTTCTTTTAAAACTCTTATAATAGAACTCATTATTGGTTTTAATTATTTAAATTGTTGATAATAATAAGGTAATCCATCAAAATGTGTGATAATACAGACTATGATTGATATAGGTTGAACTGAAGTTACATTATAGGAATGCAATAATGTAAAAGTTTAAAAAAAATTATATTGAAATTACTTTTCATATTATGAAAATATCCTGATATTTAAAATTTTAGTCACTCATTTCATGCCTTTTGGTTTTAGTAATGGATGGAACAGGAAGGATAAAAAATTATTAAATAAAATTTAAGGATTACCTTATTGAACACCCCATTAGAATGGAAGATGGAATAAGAAATATTATTATTAACACAAACCAGCTATCAAAAAATAATATTAACAATGTTACCATTTAAAAAGTCACATAAATTGTAAACAATATAAAGATGAATTCTCATTTATGATCATCTGATAATGATTATTAATTAAAAAATTAATTTCTTAAATTTCAATAATTATTGGAAAACACCAAGGTAATTAAATTAAGAGGACTAGATGAGGATTTACTTTTCAATGATACTGTCATCAAAAAATAAAACTATAAAAATAAAATATAAAGGTCATTTCTTATAATGGGAATATAAAATATTAATATTTTTGATCTACTATAGGTAAAATAATTCATTTTTTTAAATGTTATGAATTATATTATTGATTTTCATTGATATAAGGATGATAAGAATGATTTTCCTAAACAACCACCACAACATAGAGAACAATGTTGATCCTATTTAATAACATTAATTGAGGTGTGTTGTATTAAATAAATCCTTTGTTTTATAATGGTTGATATGTGATCAATATTCTATATATTCTATTATTCCATGTTTTTTCTTCTATATGTACCACCCTTGTGTATGTTTTTAAAATAAAATCTCTAGTTTTATGATATTTAATTTTAAAAATCTATATTAATTCGAATTAAAATAATATAATGGGTCTTTTAGATATATTTGGAATAGTGTATTAACGATTTTTGAAAATTCTCACTATTTAAAGAACTTTGTCATACTATCCACAACCTCGTCCATTTTGGAATAGTGATTTTTGGTTGAGACGAAAACTAGATACATATGAAGAAAAATATTAATAGAAATAAAATTCAATATGATGAAATATATGTCATTAATCTTCATACATAAATTTAATACCACCACATATAGGCATCGATGTTATCATAGAAATTGAAAACACAATCAATATGGTACATGTAGAATGCATACCAATACCACCAATGATAGGGATACAATACATAATGGTCGGAGGAAAAAATTAATGGACACCGATTTAAATTAGATATGGGATCATTCCCAAAATTTTATTTTATACAATGGGTAATGAGATTCAAAAATTAATGCATGGGTACCTCTTTGGTTCTTGGAAAAACTATTTTGACACCGAAAATTCATCTTAGAGAAAATGTGTTGAAGTTTCCATCATGTAAAGAACATTATCTATGAGGGTTTCATTACACTTTAAAAAAAAGAGCTAGTGAAAATATATTTGATGATATTGGTGGTTACTTTTTGTGGAATAAGTATAAGAAAATGGATAAAATTAAGAGGGCACATTCCGGCACATTGGAGATGGGTACTCTAAAAATTTTGAGGAAGTTTTTAAATGTTAATCTTAATGATGTTTATAATGTGTCAGATTAATCATAATTATGTTAATAATTCAACAACAACATTCTACCGACACATCCATATTATTATTTCAAACATTAAGTCAAATTATTATAATATGTAATTGTAGGCTAAGACTGCAAACTCATGGAAAATGAAGATAAGTCAAAAAACCATTCCACGAGATTTATTTATCACAAACAGTTAGGAACATATTTTATTTTGGTATTATTCATATTATATGTGAATATATGTGATAAATACTTCATTTGAAAATTTAATATAATGTAAAATTTCAAATACCCATAACTAACGTCATCAGTATGCAATAATTAAAATAATGTGAAAACAATTTAGATAATGGGGGTGATAAGGTGATGAATTATGAAATAATTACACATTATCCTCAAATAAATATTATGTTAATACCTCACCATATATTAGAAACCAATTTAAAATGATTAACTATGATATATTTTGAATAATGAATATGATCAATAAAATGTATTCTCTACTGAATACTATATAAATAAATTTATCCATAGCCCTAAATCAGTTATTTAGGTAGGATGAAATTACATTTAGAATCAGAAGTCATCATTTTAATTATTGTATATAAAAACTCTATATGTATCTTGGATTGTACGTGATGTTCATTTACAAAGCGCAATTCAATCACGAGAATTAAATATCGAAAGAAAGTAATAATTAGAAAAGATAAATCCCATATTGATTTCTAAAAGTTCCTTGATGCCTATGAATCCACATAATTCTTCCAATAGAGATTATATAATCATAATGTATTATATGGAGGTTATAATGTTTTATTCAAGTAGAAATTATGATTTTATCAAAATATATTTAGAATTTTATATAGAGATATCTTATATTTATATAGTCAACCAAAATAAATTTATGTAAGTATAATATTTTAATGAAATATTTTTATTTATATATATTAATATAATTTTATGAAAGTAAATTTAATTTTTTAATTATTAATTATCAACAATAGAAACATAATAATTAATTAATAATTTGAAAACTAAATAATATAGACATTTTTATAGAAAATATATTTTTTTATACAAGTTTTAATTTTAAAATAATGTAAAATTTATAAAATTTATCGTATTAATTTTTGAATATTATTATAGTTTTCTACATATTATATTCTTATTTTCATATGAATCAGTACTTCAAATTAAAATAATATGCAGGTGATTAGTGAAAGTATCGATTTTAATAATGGTATAAATTTTATGAAATTAATATATTATATGAATTAATTTAATGCTGATGAAACCATATTATTATTATATTTTACATTAAAATGTAGTCACAATCATTAGAAAATACCAATTTTTATTTTTTAGTCCCATGATCATCATTTTTTAAATTTACTAAATATTTTAATGAATATAGTTTTTAGAAAAAAAATTTATTTATATATAAGATGATTAAATGATGTTTATGAATTAATTTATTGTTAATTAAATACCTAGTAGATAATTATATTTATATATAATTAAATCAAGTCAATTTCATAGATATTTCTATGATAATAAAAAGTATTATTTTTTTAAAAAACTACTTAAAATGGGGTTTTTCAAAATACTTGTTCTTGTCTAAAAATAAATATCTTCAAATAATGGAATTTTATTTACTAAAAATTTATTAATATTTATAATCAATTTTTCAAATTATTATAGAAAAATAACAATAGTTTTATATATAAATGTCTTATTACTTTGGTAAAAACAAGTTAATGTGGTGAAAAATGAAGTTGTGTGACTGAGAAACCCTTCAGGTAAAAGGAATAAATTGAATAAAAAATGATTCACTCAACATTTTGGATATATAGACACACTAAAGGTTCCCTAAAACCAATTAATTATCAAATTTTCAAACCCATTTTTTTGATGAATTATCATTATTTATTATGATTTTGTAATTGAAAAAAATCACTCTATTTGGCACATAAAAGGGGAACTACTCCCCTTAATTGTACGTACAGAAAAATCTATTATTTATAAAAAATATATACACAAAACCATTACCAGATACTTGTAATCATTATTTTGATACATTTATTCAAAAAATAAAACCGAAAATTCTTTAATCCCTTTACTAAAGTTGATAATCCATGAAGTGAGGTACAGGTTCATAAACCACTCTTTATTTTTCTATTTCATTATAAGATTTTGTTCTATTTTAATTTAGTTTAAAAATATCAAAATGATGCATTATTTCATATATTTTGGGTTTATGTTGTTATATTAATGATACAAGAATAATTCACCCTCTATGATTCCATTAACTAAATAGAATGTAGAAATCATTGGTTACATTGAATTATAGCTCAATAACAAAGAATTGTGTTTTACATTCTTTCACATTCATAAAAGGATTATCCTAGTTCTGAATTCTATAAATATTTTCTTTATAAATTATATATTTTATAATTTTAAAAAATAAACTACGTTAGACTATTATATTTCTCAATGAAAATACAATTGTAAACCAATTGTATGTGAGGACTTCAACCTCCATTGGATGATTGAATTGTGTTTTCATTTCATTGTCTCTTTACATGTATATAATTTTTTTGGATTTAACAGATAAATATTATTTTAATTATATCATCAAGGTCCATTTATCAAAAAAATAATTTATTCAATTAATTATGTTATCAACAAATGATTATCATATGATAAAATATTAATAAAAGTGTACTACGAGGATGAAATTAAATTAATGTTTCATAATATTTTGATACCCATTTCCTATTATTAAATATATAAATTTTTATTTCATAAATATAACAGAAATAATCATTAAATGTTATCATCAAAAAAATGGGGAATTTTATTTCCTCTATATCACCTCATTATAATCAATACACATGGTATATTCATTATTTGGAATGTTTGACAACATAAATGAAACTTGGTTTGAAAATATATCAAGGATGATGATGAAAAGATAATTTCTAGTATGATATAACATGTATATAACTTTAATTTTGGTGGTTTATGAAATAATACATCAATATTAAAATTATTAATTAAGAAAACACAATTAATTGGTAGAAACTATTAGAAAAATATTAACTATTTATTTCTCATAATGTGTTGAGGAAGAAAGTATGAATGAATAAATTTATATAAATATTTAATTAGTATAATTCAACCATTATAGTAAAATTAATTAAATTCTAATGTTATGATTTATGATAATACCAAATATACTGATTTTCCCTAGTAATCAATGACAAAGAGACAAAGCAAAAAACACTCAATTTGGGAATATCTGTCGAAACTTAATAATATACATGTAAAAATTACTATAATGTGAAATTTTACATATTTATATGTATTAATATATTTATGAAAAAGTGTATATAGATATATATATGTTTTTTACATGTGATTTTTGTACATTTGATGAAACAGAAAATCATTGTAATGCTTTTTTTATCTCAACTATGGATCCCTTGAAACATGTTTAAGATATAAACCATGATTCATTTTGAATGGTGTAAATATTTCCAACAAAAAAAAATATCTATATTCTGTTAGATTTTATGATATTTAATGTTATTTTAAATTTAATTAATCTCATGGGGTTTTTATTCAGTTGTTTCAAATGCAACCTAGGTTTACAAAAATCAAAGCTTTTCATTAGATCACATTTCATTAACTATAAAATTTCAATATTGTTATATCAAATCATGTGATAAAAATAAGCTGTATTTCTATATTTTTTTAAGGGAAATAATTTTCCACCAAAATTATTTCTATTTTATGATTTTAATGTTTTTTTAATATTAATTAATTTAAATTTCCCATTTAATTAGCTTAATTTTTAATGCAAGTCTTTATATTTACTTAGCACTAAATTTCACTATTCCATAGTGTAAAATAAATTTTTTTTGGATGACCATGTTTTTTTCCAATTAAAAATATATTTTTTTAAAAAAACTTCTTGTTAATTATATTTATTTTGGTTTTCATCTTGATTATTTATAAAGTGTCAAATTTTTTTCTATCATCTCAGAAAAAATCGTCCACCCCACATTTTATGTTTATAAAATTTATGACCTTTTTTAAGATTTTATCACAAAGATATTTTAAATATAAATTTCATGAATTTATATTCAAAAAAATATTAAAAATTAATCACTATTCATTATTCTTTTATAAAATACTTCATTGAAATGTAATAGTTTCCATCATATTTTCAATTGAACATTTTTAAACCTTAAATATTTGGAATAATATTTTCATAGTGGTTCATTTCAATGTATTATTTTGTAAATATTTTCAATCCCCTTTTATGAAACCATATTAATTTAAGATGATATTTTGTTAGTAACTATTAATAAATATGTGGTCAAAATTCATTAACATTTTATTCCCATAAATATGTCTTGAAAAATAATTATAATGTATATTTTATTATTTTAGTAAAATGGTTTTGTGAAAACATTATTCTTTTAACATAAAATTTACCACCACATTTTATCTCCCATTAAGTATTTTTTTTATTATTTAATATATTATTTTATGTAATTAATTATTTAGGGAAATTAAAATTATAGATCTTATGATTTATTATGTTTATGTTACCTTATAAGCTTATGAGAAACATTAATTTTATTGAGTTATTTATGTTAGGATAACAAAGTATTTTATGTGGAACACGTATTCCTAGAGAGTGGATGGTGGGGAATTTATCAACCTTTAATTTATTATTATAATTGCCTAAATACTTAGTTTATTAAGTGTATACAACGTTGTTTTATAAAAATCGGTGTGGGCATAAAGGGTGTGATCACATTTTAAGGAATGAACATAACGATTTTTTCATATAGGTAGTCACATAATGGGTTTTATAACCAAATTCTTATAATTGTAATGTTTAAGAAACATTACCATTTTATTCATGATTTTATTCCAATTTTACAAGACTCATTTCATTCATATTAACTTTATTTTTATTATCACCTGGTCTAATTTTGAAATTATCCTATACTTTTTTATCATGGTCAAATATTTTATTACTAATGTAATGTATTTGGGCCATGTAATATATCCTTGTAATAATTAATGATATTTTCATGGGATTATATTTCTCTATAATATTTATTGACTATCATACATGGTATTATTATCTTTTATCCTGATATTAACATATTCCTCATATTCTTCTTCCATCTTATGTTATAACAATTTACTATAGGACTTTACCCTTAATGGTTATTTATGTTAAGATATCTCTTTGGTTTCATATCCCTAATATATGAACATGGTAATCTCACATGGTATTTGTGGAAATGGTCTATCAATGAAAAACTATGTATAAATTAATTTATTTTTTGTAATTTAATTTCATTACGTATCCAGTTTACAAGATTCTAAAACATTCTTTCATTGAGTTATAAATCTATTAATTTGATGAATAATTTAAATAATGATATTATTAGTCTATTTTTTTATCTTTTTCAAGGGTATCAATAATCAATTATTTTATGATTATGTAAATGATTTTCTTATATCATAGTTACTAATAAATAATTTAAAAACCATTAAATGTTTATAATAATTTTATAAATTAATGAACCAGTTTATACATATTTGTATATCATACTAAGATTATGGTCAACATTTCATTTTATAATTTTTTTCTCAGATATAAAAGAGTTGTATAAACTACATTGCTGTTAATCATTATACGATGAAAATTTATTTTAAATGAATAGAACATGTGAAAAATGTATCCATATGTTAAATTGAAGAATCTTTCTTTTAATAGAAATAGATATTTTGTAGAGGTTTATACTTTTTTATTGATACAATTAGATATATAATTGTATCGCCTAATTTTACAAAAATGAAAACATTATATACAATAGGAATATAAGAATATTCAATCTTAATTATTAAAATCGTAATTCTATTTTCGGTCGTTATACATGGTATTAGAGTAAGGGTATTGAAATCCTTATCAGATTATATATCACTAATTGTGGAAATAATAGGATTTATTCTATTTATAATATTGTTTATTATGATTTAACTTAATCACACAATCATTTTATGATCATTTAAATGGTTATTATATGGTTTTATCCTCTTAATTCATGTTGTAAATAATTATGTTATGGATTTATTAATGAAACCCCTATTATAATAGAAAGACGAGTGAAAATTCATGTTGTTATTCCCATCTAAGCATCATTAGTGAGTATTAAAAACTTATTCCAAGGTCTGATTTTTGAAAAAATATGTGAATAATATTATTTCTAAGATGATAAAGTGAAAATATTAATTCAAATCATGATTAAATTAACTACATTTCATCAATTTGAGTAGAAGTACATTTGAAATTTCCTCAAATAAAAATATTGATTTTTTATATGGTGAGAGAATGGTAATTTTGAAAATCAATTTCATAATGGGAATTCTAATGAATGGGATCAAGAAGGACACTTATATAATGTTTCAATATACTAAGGAGATCAAACTACACATTACATATAAAATATATTTTCAATTATAATAATACTCTATATATATAATATGAGAAACATAATTATATTTATAATGAGATATAAGAATACTTGAATAATATTTCATAGTTAAGTAACTAATTTTTATGTAATAAGATCATAATTACTGGTTAAAGGACTATAGTTTACATTGAATGATTAATTATTGAACATATATTATTTAAAGAGCAATGATAAAATGGTATTTTAATTAACTGTTGATAAATTTTATGTTTCAAAATACTATTAATGGAGTTGATAGAAACTCATTTTTTTGTGATTGATTTATTTTGGGAGGAATTTTTCAGGTCTTAATTTTTTATTTTGTTATATTTATCCATTGTGATAAAATAATATTTAAGGAATATTTTATTTGAAAATGAATTTGTTTTCATTTTGTGGACATAAGTTGATTGTTAATAGTAAAAATTATGTTTTTGATTATATTTTATGTTGATATATTTATGATTTAATATAATAAATGGGTTAGTACAATTTAATAATATATTATGTGTCTTATAAATAACGATGCGATTTAAAATTTATTTCGTTAATATTTTATTTATGTTATATTTTAAATAGCTCACTTTATAAGGAATACTTTTCATTTAATCGAAATGATGTATTCCAAAATATTAAATTTTATTCTAGGAATATACATTTAGTTATCTTTTAAAATAATATTTACATTTATTTTGTATTTTGGTGGATTTGAGTTATTTATAAAATATATTAGAATAGTTGTGAGATTATATGAATAGGGAATATAAATTCATAGTCTGTGCTTTTATGGGAAATTTTTTTAGATATCAATGATAAATTGATATGTAATATTCTGTTATAAAATAAAACTTTTTTTGTTATCATAGTGATAAGAATATATTGATTATTTATAGGATTAGAGATTTATTTAATGATCTACGTTAATCATTAAATGTTAATATTATGGAATTACTAATAGTTTTATTATTTAGTTATACGATGGTTTATATGTAACACCCTAAAATTTTGTGAATGTTTTTTAATAAATTTAATTTTTTGGATAGCATTTCTTACAAGAAACACTATGTTTTTAAGAACCATTTTATATCACTAATATTATTATTTAAATAATAGAGTTATAACCCTGTGATTAAACATTGTTTTTTGAATTTGAATAAAAAAAATTATTTGTTAATTTTATTTTTTTATATATATAATTAATTTTGATAAAAAGGTAAAAACAATTATTGAAGGCTTCATACATTTTAACAATTATATTTTTTTCACAAAAATTATTTTATTTTATTATTTAAAAACTAATTAATTTTTTTGGCTAGTTTTAGAAAATTTAATTTGAAACATTTTCTTAATTTCTAAAATATATATTTAAAAATTATCATTGACTGAATGTTTTTAAAAATTTTGATAAGTAAACTTTTTTATGAATAGTAACCTAATAATAGGTCTAAAAAAAGAAATTCAATTTTGTTGAAATAATTTAAAATATTTGTTTTATTTTAATAGGTTTTAACAAATAAAAATAGTTCAATTATAATATTTACTTATCTAATTTTGGTTATTTGAATCAATTTCATATGGAGTTTTATATTTAAACTTTCTATACTAATGAAAATTTCTCTTTGGAAAACCAAATATTCATCACATTTTTTCCAATAATATTAAAAAATATTCTATAAATTCATTGAATATAATATGTCCAAATGGATTCCATATCTCTATTTCTAATAATTTCTTTTATATAATATTATGATACTAATTTCTGGTGAAAATGAAAAGTAAAAAGTGTAAAATATATATATGTTAATGTCAATATGGGTTTATCTAGGGGTGAAAACAAATATATATGGTGTAAAATGTTTTATAAACATATTATAATCATATTGTATAGATATATTGAGAACATATGTCTCATAAGTATTAATAATTATTTTAGGGACTCTTGGCATTTGAAAATTTTGGGTACATATTTTTCTTTTTAAAAAAACCATGTGTGCCCACTGCATCTCCTTTACACTCCAGACGTTCATAACATTTTATTTCTAGGAATTCTTACCAAAATCAATTCATTAGATCCAAAATAAGATCCTAGATACATTTTTTTGATTATAAAATGATCATATGATCACTTTAGGTATAAAAATAGAGGTTCTCTTAATAAGTGGTATATTTCAAAAAAATATTTTTGTTTTATTTATAAATATACATATTTAAAATATTTTCAAATATGATTATATAATAACAGTAATATCTTATATATATTAATATTTTATTACGTTAGTAAGATAAATAACATATATATCTTAGTCCATTATATAGGAAACAAAATCATTGATCATGTAAATGAATGACCACTACCTCACGAACTGAGGTTATTAGTTTTCATTCACCCCCACTCATTGTGGGATATAATGATGATTTTAATTTTTCTATATAAAATGTATGATTTCATTAAACTTATGAGATTATAATATAGAAAATAAAAATCAATGACCCACTACCATTTAAGGGAACCCTTTCGGGACTGGAAATGAGAGAAATGAGATATAGTGTTTCATGTTTCCTTAGAAATCAAGAAGACTATTTTCAACACATTGCAAAAATATCTATTTTCCATTTTTTTCAATGATGCTTCATCCAAACATTTCCTCATTCATATGGAACCCTCACCCTGGTGGTGGCTCACTAGAAGTGTCTCACAATGGAAGTGGTTCTCTAGAGGTTTCTCATCCTGGAGGTCACTTGAATGTTGTGTATCTCCCTAGCGGTGGCTTACTGGTGGCATCCCACCCTGGCGGTGGATCACTGGCGATGTCTCACCCTGGCAGCCGCTCAACCGATGGCACCTCGCCTAGACGTGCTTCATGTCGGGTAGTAGGTATCCATGGTAGTGCCTAATTACAGGAGGTAGGTTACCCTAGTAATGTTTCAACTAGAATTTCCTCATTAGAGAAGCCTTGTCTCATGGTTCCTTGCCTAGCGGTGCCTCATTGACAATGTTTTCTGTTCTTCCATTTTTTCTCATTTAACAACATTCATTGATGTAAAAAGAGTTAAATGCCTTATTTAATTCCCTTAGATAACTATTAAATGTAAACAAACCATATCAATAATTTCTCAACTATATGAAGGCTTTCAAATAGAAAAAATGCCTCGTTATGGCTATATCTTATTTTAGTGGAAAATCCAACAATATCTATTCTCATAAATCTGTTTGGATATTTATAAACCTAAGATAAATATCCCCTAATTCATTCCTCCATTATTTCTACTTAAGTGAGATATTCCTAATCCCTATTCTAATATTATTCATCTTCCAAGGTTGACGTAGTTGATTCATGTTTCCCTAGAGGGTTACCATCTTTACGCATGCCCCTATTTTTGGCGCAACACATATGTGTCAATCATTCTTCTTCCATGTATGATTTCTTTTGAATTTATAAATTATGCATCATGATGGATAAGTATATAGATGTTTTTTCATTAGAAGACAATTTATTTTGGGTTAATAAATGTAATAAAATTGGTATAATAATCAATATAAACGGTCTGGGGAAATTTGATTCATGTTCATGATGTATATTTGATTTTTTGAATTATTGTGATTTTATGGGATAAATACCCACTAAAAACGTTTTCCATTTAGGGTACATGTTTTCACATGGTATGGTTTTTTTAATGCATGTAGATTTGGTTTTTTGAACCCTTGTATATATAATTTGGTTAAACATGTACATTCGGATAATAATTGGATGCCCTGGGATCATACAGTTTATGTGATAACACAAAAATTAACATCTATAATAAAATAGTGGATTCCATATGAAATGTGGTTATTTTTTTCCTTGGTACATGAGGTGATATGATGTGTGTAATTGTTGAGGATTGTGTGAATGGGTAAATTGGATTACATGTGGCTAAATATTTGGGCTATGATGGTTGTGTTGTGATTATGTAGAAGTGTTGTAAAACTATTTTTTATGTAATGTATTGATAGATGTGGTTGATAGTCTAGGTTGGATATGTTAATGTGATAATTTAGGAAGTTGAGTTTAAAAAAGAAAAGTAGTGTTTATGTGGGTAATTTTTGAGATACATTCCAATAATAACATGATGACAACTTCAACATGTATCTAGGGGTCATTGTATTATGTATTATTGATCTGAAGTACGTTCATTTATAGAGGGTTTTCATCCCTTGGATAGATATGAGTGATAATTACTATGTTTCTTTATATATGTTATGACTAATAGTTTCTCTGGTTGTGATGGAATAAATAAATATTTTTTTAATAAATCTTGGAGGTAATTTGTTTCATTAAAAATAAAAAAGTTCTTAAAAATATTAAATCTTTTAGAGTTAAAAATAATGTAAAGGTGACGCCACTTTAATTTATCAGGCTCTTCACCTAATAAAATGACTGCTCAAGATACTAATAAATGCATTTAGTGGTGCGAGAAAAAGGGATGGTGTTTGGAGATTGTTTTTTGTTTGAGAACCAATATGTTGGGCATGATTTTTAAGTACTATAATTATATTTTTATATTATTGTGATTTGTATATGAACCCCAACCATGTTGATCAGTATTTTATGAAAACCTGCATAGTCACATGGAGGGTTTTTTCTCAACATGCAGTGAGGAGTATGGATGGCTAGTTAACCGCTCTCTTCCACTCATTCCTCTAGAAAACGTAGGTATGGAATAATATGTGACGTCTAGAGGTGTTTTAGTAATTTAGATGGTATTTGTGATGTCTTATGTGTCTTCAGGTGAAATGTGACAACCTATGTGTTTTAAGTGTGGTGGTTTGTGAAATCCCTTGTGCCTTTGAAATGAGTTTTGATGTGCTTTCCCAAGTGTATTACAGATGATATTTGATGATATGTGATGTGATTTGATGTGTTTTGAGGCCTAGTTGTGTGTGGGAAATATGTTTTTTGAGTCCTAGGTGTGTGCATGTGGGATGTGCTATGAGTCCCAGGTGTGTGGGGGTACGATATGATGAGGTATATGGAAGGTATGGGAGCACCATGACATATGATATTGGGTGATAGTGGAATACATATGGGAAATTTTTATAGGGTTCCCTATCATCGATATGCTTTATGTCATATTATATTACATGACATTCATTACATGGTGATCATTTCGTGGTGATGTTGGGTTTGGTTTGTATACCCATTTTAGTAATGTTTGGTTCTACTCTTTTACCACATTGGAATTAGTATTCATCTTCCTCATCTTCCCAAGGTACATTGGATAACCTATTGAGTATACATTTAGGATGAATGTATATATGTAAAACATTTCATAGGTTTTCTAGAGGATTACATTGATAGTGTTGGGCATTACTAGCGGGGTCCTTGGGACAGTTGTCATGTCACACCATTTACCTTATAATGGGGTTTTTATTTTGATACATTAATATTGTTGTATCCGTTATACCTTTTTAAGGAATGTGTGATGGTTTTTGGTTTTCTCTTTTATATTTTTCTTTTGAGTTTTTTTAAATGTTTCATTCTATCTCTAGTTCTAATTTCTTATAAAGGGTAATGCCTCCCAAATTTTGAGATCAGTACACCCCTGGTCCCAGTCGCCATTCTGCAGTCAACTATAGGAGGTACATGGGGTTTCATTATCACCCTTTCTTAATTTATAGCCCAATAGGGGTATCATGGGTGGCAGAGGGAGTGAAAGAATGCCATTAGAGCTGATGGATGAGAAATATGATAGAGTTTGGAGTTTGGAACATTGATGATTTCAAGTGCAGGTATGGAAATAGTTATAGTTTACCATATTGTGTGTCATAGGCTAGGGAGACTGGCTTGGACACAAGATATTAATGCCCCCATGATTTGGTACATGCACAATGAGCTTGATGAAAACCATGTTAGATGGACCTGGTTGAAGTTTAGAATCCTAGGAGAGGTACGTCCCTCATAATGACATCTGTTATATATTAATTGGGTTGTTCTAAAAAGGTTAAAATTAATAAATTTAAATCTTAATTAAAATTTCATATAACTCGGGTGTAGAGAATCCTTGTTTACCATTATGTTATGGCTCATTTACATCATCCACCTGGGGCTCAGTGTTTTGTAGTTTAGAATGATAATCCATTTGATCATCGTTAGGTTGATCTACATGAGGATTATGATCAGTAGAAGAAATCATTCCATGAATTCCAATTTAATTATTTAGGGATGTACAAGGGCAGTGCTTCATACTTGGGGACATAGAGTTGGAAGGAGGAGGTCGATATCACTTTCGATTGGAATCAGACCCTAATGAAGTATTGGGTTGCTTTGGAAATAATTCATATGAGTGGTGATGTGAGTATGTGGTAGACATTATATCTGGAATAGTGGAAGGGGAAGACATATTGTGAGATGAATTCCATAAGGAGATCCTGGAAGAGTTCATTTTTTTCAACCATGATTGATGATAATGGGAAGGAGATCCTCTCCCTTTAGTAGGGGAGTATTTAAGTGCAGGATATGGGAATATAGTTAAAAGACCTTCTACATTTTCACTAGACATTTTCCCAAATGAGGATTCTTATGTGTGACATCCTAGAGAGGAACATTGTCCTTCTATCAAGTATGTTGTTACTCATTTTATATTGAAAATGTAATTGGAGGTTCCCAAGAAGGAAGTGGGGATTAAGAAGATGCACTCATGAAGTGATCTACCATGATAAGGGAACCAATGTGGTTCTTTGAGGGAAAGTTTTATCAGTGTAAAATCTATGTAGCTAGGAAATTTGAGGTTTTGAATGGTAGGGAGTCGACCCCAGAAACTTTGTTTTCAACCTTCTAGTTCCAATGGTTTCTGTTATTTTTCATGGATATTTTCACCAGTGGGATAGGGTTTTGGGGTTTATGGTTAACTATAGATTTAGTTACTAGTAGTTACCCAAGCTATTTTTTGTGGCGATGGATAGGTTCATCGCAATTCATCACAGTAGTTTCAAGATAGAACAATTATGTAATATGGGTAGTAGGATTTTTCTCTACTAATAGATGATGAAGGAAGTAGAGGATGACCTCAGGGTGTTCCTTGAATTCGGGGACCATGATTCCATTGTGGATGTAGAGGTGGTCATCAACAGTTAGGCTGAAAATCTATGTATGTTCAGTTTCATGGAGTGGAGGCAGGAGTTCTAGAGGTTTTAGAGAATGTTAGAGGTGTAATTAATTTTTTTTACACCCTTGATTGGTCTCTATTTTACATAGGATCTTCATAATTGTTTTTTCACTCTAGAAATATCATGATATGATACTTGAAAAAGAGAGAATTCTTATTACCTATGTGTTGAGTACAATGGTTGGATTCTAGAGCATCTTTTTTGATGTGTGTAGGGGTGAAATGGATGATGGGACCACATTAGTCCTATGGGGATATTTTCTTGAAACATCTACATCTGTATGATGGCATCCTCAACATCGAATGGTTTTATTTTTTATTTTTATTATTTACTACTTCTGGAGAAGAGAATTTTTTTCAGATATGCATGGAAAGCATGTGGTTTTCTTTAGTGGGAATATTTTCAAGGTTTGGATCTAGGATGTGGATCCCCTTTTTCCTATTTGCTGAGTTCTCAGTGTAATTAGTGGATGCCAAAGTGGTAGAGGTTCTCAACGTCATTAGGGGCTTCTTTATTATTTACACAAAGGAGGTTGAAATTATTCCCCCTTAATGTGATGTTGATTTTGTTAATGACTTGAAACCTCGTGGTTATATGATTTCAAAAGATCCTTATAAAATAAAACCTTATGATTTTCAGGATTTTTGGATTCAGAATGATGCCTAGATAAAGATGGGTTGTATTTGGACCAATGTGTCATTGTTTCATGCTCCAGGGCTATTCGTAAATAAGGGGGACAATGATCTAATGTTTGTGAATAAAATAATACAGCTCAAATTAGGTGATGGTGAAAACCTATTACCCTCTTACAGGGATAGACGGTTTTTTTGAATTCTAATAGGTTGAAGTTGGTTTTATCTGATCGATGTTCGGTCTAGATATCACCACTTTTGGGTAATGAATAGAAATATCGAAAATGATCCTTTCTGATTCAAGTATGGACACTTTATGTTTACATTCATCCCGTTTGGTGTTAAGAACCCACCATCCTTGTTCATGGGAATTATGAACACCAAGTTCTATTAGTTCCAAGAAAGGTTCATCATTTAATTCATAAATGATATTTTAATCTACTCATATTCATAGGGGGATTACATCGAGCATCATAGAATTATACTTCATCTACTTCAACGACACAAACTTTATGTAATGTTTTCCATGCGTATGTTATATAAATGAGATGTGTATTTCCTTAGGCATGTGGTGTGTCTGAAGGTTGTGGAAGTAGACTTTTCGATTATTGATGTAGTTTTTCTAGGGTGGTACACAATAAGTTTGTAGAGGTTCATAGTTTACATGGTCGTGTTGGATATAACAATACATAAGTTCTTAATTTCTCTCATGTTTTTTGGCACAATTTATACCTTTGACAAGAAAGGACCAAGATTTGTTTTGTTGGGTTCAGTGCTTGTTAGAATTTAGTTTCCTAAAGGGAATGTTGTTCAACAGCCTAGTTCTTTGGTTTCCATAGGAATAGAATATATTTTTGTTTCTTTTTTGGGGATTTCCATCATGGTTAAACATGCATGATGACTATGAAGTGAGATATGATCTCTTATGGGTCTAAGAATTTCTGTCCCCACAAGCATAACTATGCCACCTATGACATTGATCTAGCAGAATAGGTATGTTTCAAATTTCTCTAAAGTTTCTTTGAACCATTTATACCTTTGACAAGGAAGGACCAAGATATTTTGTGATGGTACCAGTTCCTATTATCATTTGGTTTAATGAAAATAAATTTGGTATGTAATGATACAAACATTCATTAATGGAAATCCCTCTTGATCTAATTAATTATACCGTTATATAAAATGTTTATATAAAATGTAAAATATTTTGGTTTTATTTAATGAAATGTGACCGTTTCAAATATATCCATTGAATAGTGATCACCTGATTTTTATAAATATAAGGCTTTAACATATCAAATTTACTTAGACAAAGGAAGCGATGGACTCATCCAGTAGATGTTCCCTATACGAAGCCTATTTGTTAGAGCTCGGAAAGGAGGTGGCATCAATGGGCTTCTCTCTTGACCAATACCAAGCTGATCTTGAATATGTTAATCTCGAGTGGGACCTCCTATGTGAAAAGTGTAAGTTGATAGATATTACCACCGGAGCAATGTTATCTGAGCCACCCCAAGAGTCTGTCACCATCGCACACCTTACTCTTCGATCTTATGCAGGTGTTATAAGGGGTTATGTAACATGACCATAGCTCTATGGTTATGTATATTATTCTTTTATATAATAATGAATATAATTTCATTTTATTATTGTTACATTGTAGATAGTTTTTTTCAAAACAAAAATAGTATTTTTAGTTAATGTTCAGCTAAGAAATATATTTTAATGAATTAATGTATTTTTAAATTAAATAATACATATCTAAAATCTTATTTTTCGTTTAAATTTATTTTTATTAAATATAAATGATCGTATAATTTTATTAATGCAGTTGTAATTTTTATTAAGGTATGAAAGCCATTTTTGTCAAAAGCCATGAATTTTCAATAAATGTCGGTTTTTATTTTAAAAGTGATAATTAACATATTTAGAAAATTATTTAGTTAAAATTAATATTATTTATAGAATCGGGATGTCTAAATTATCAATGTGTGATGTTTTCATAATTTTATGAGATAGTCAAATTTTTGGTCAAAAATTAAATATTTTTTAAATATATAATATGTTTTATGAGATCATAATGATCCAATAGTGATGTAATAAAATAATATAAGATTTATGTTTGGAAAATATATGTTTTACCATTAAAATAATGTTATTTTTGGTTTGTTTTACTTATTTTACAAATCATTAATGGACCCTTCAAGAATATTAAACATCTTGTCTTTTTAAATTGTTTTCCTTCGGAGTGTGACTCGCCTCCAAATAAGCAACCCCATTATTTTAAGTAGTTCTGAACTTTGCCATATAAAATATTTTTTTCCAATTCCCATTGCACAAAACCATGGGAAAACCATGGGATGGTTTGTGGTTTGGATTAGTTTAATTTGAGGTGTCTCAAACCGAAATAATAAATAATTCCCTCACCTTTCATATATAAACCCACCCAAGCTCCCACTTCCTCCTCACTAAAAGTCTTTTGAGTTCATCCATCCTCTTCCCTGATCTCTCTATAATTCTCAAAAGGTTCCACAAGCTCCCAAGATTCCCAGCTCAATCCTCTCTCAAGCCTTTGGAAGCACACTTCCAAGTAATGGTTTTTCTTCCTTTCAGATTTTTGTCTAATATTATTTAATTTGTTATACCCTTTTAATTTCAATTATAAATGTTGTAGAATGATTTTTCACCTCCCCATACTTCCCTCTTTATGTTTGAATTATGGTAGAACCATTTTTCTCTCATTAAATGCCTCCATTGGTCACCTGTTGATATGCCAAAATTCTGAAAGAAATTTCTCTCTCCTCTTTTACATTCAAGCAATTATTTTGTATCATGACTCTAAATTTAAATTAAAATTTTTGGTACATGTATCTATATTACCCCATTAGTTTCCATTTCAGGTACATATGATTAGACACCCTGTTCTCTCTCATCAACCATTTTAATGAATTCTTACGTCACACTGTTACACTGCCGAAATTGCACAGATTTTCCAAGACAATGTCATTGTGTTGTGAATACCATTCCCATTTCTCTATCAATTATATTCAACTTTATGCACATTTAATTATTGTTTAAATAATTTAATTTTTGTCTTCCACATTCCTTTATCGTGTAATAAATGATGATTTCTTATTAATCCATGTTTTATGATCCATGTGCCACACTTATGCATGAATGAAATGTTTAAAAAGGAAACGCCCTAATACCGCTCAAATGCATTTGGTAATGTATAGTATCATGATACATCATGTGCAATGGGAATTTACTCATGATAATTCAAGTGAAATGAGGTTTTACTCATGATTCATGTGCAATGAGGATTTTACTCATGCTCCCTGTGCAATGAGCCTTAGCTCATGATATTTCAATGTTAAGTGTTGTTGCCACATTTCCATGTTATGATTATCCTACTTTATCATGAATTTATGTATATGCTTCTCTTGTTCACTATTGATATGCCTTTTTTCTAACATGTATTATTTTCCTCATGTTATTCCATGATTATTCCCTTACAGGGCTTTATAGATCACAATTTTCATTAGAATTTCCTCAGGATATCCAATGCAATGCTTAGTAAGAGGGAATGTAGTGGTCATGTAAAGGGATTTTTAAATGATGATGATGTATTTATTGTTTTATGTTGTTATGTAATGATACTAAGCCCCAAAGACCCTAGACCTCTCGATCTTCAATGTTGTATCAATAGATGTTTATGGAATAAATTATGTTTAATTGTGTAATAAAATATTAGGGTTGTCATAGTTGGTATCAGAGGATAAGATTAGTTATTTTTGGGATTAGGATTAGAAAACACTAGTAAGGATTTAGAGACAAGACTAAGTATAATAAAAACATCCCTATTTTTTTGTGAGTATTGATTTAATGTATTATCATGAAAATACATCCATGTCTGGATAAGAGAAGGTAGAGGCAGCTATGGAAAAAATGTATCCTAGGGGTAAAACCTGAAATCACCAATTTGAGCTACACTCGAACGAGAACTGGTGCATGACAATGCGTCTTTCTTCACTCATGGTTAAGACACTCCGGGGGGATATGATTTGGTAAATTGACAAGCTTAGTATGAACCATTATTAAAGGACCAAAAAATTCCCTAAGAATATATGTTAGAAAATAGAGTCATGGATAAGATAGACTGAAGACAATAGATTCATATGATAAAGAAATAAAAGTTATTTATAAGTCACCAGTTTTTTCCTTGGATTGCCCTATATGTGTTACCCCTAACTTCCCTATTATTCCAGCCAATGGACGATAATAGGAGGACTTGGGCTAATAACCGATGTGAAGATCAATGTGAAAATTTTACTAATGAGATGCCCAATCCAATGGGAGTGGGAATCGTGAACTTTGTCACGCTTCCCACTCAGCTCAATCAAGCTTTGAATAGAAACATGGCTTAAGGAAAATCTTAATCCCTCCCCCCCCCCTAATAAAGAACAAGTCACTATCGAGGGTATCATGAGACAAAGGCCTCCTGCTTTTAATGGATCATCTGATCCCCCAATTGCTGAATAATGGATCCACTCCATTGAAAATATCTTCTCCATCCTTCAATGTTCAGAACAAGAGAAGGTACTCCTGGATGCTTATTGTATGGAGGGTGAATCTGATCAATAGTGGACATTAATCAAAAATATTAATTTTTAGAGGACATCGAGGCGTTGGAATGGATGGATTTTCAGAAAATGTTTTTTGATAAAGATTTTCCACACACCCTCTAACTTAAGATGGAAAGGGACTTCCTTTCCCTTAAGGAAAAAGACAAATAATATGTTGGATCATACAAGGAAAACATCACAAGGATTTCATGATATACATCCATAATTTTCATTACCCCCTAATGTAAGGTTGACCGCTTCTTTGGTTGGATGAAACCTAGCATGCCCAAAGCGCTGGTGATCCGCGACTTTGACAGCTATGAAGAAATTGTCCGATGTGCCCTTAAGTTCGAAATAGAGATCATAAAATTTCAGTGGTATCATGCGGATAAGAAGCGTAAGGTGGAATTAAATGTTGTTGGGCTGACGGATAAATCCAATGGTACTAATAAGATCTAGCACCCCGCTTGCTAAAGGTGTAGAAAGAAGAACCCAGGAAATTTCCTAAAACGGATGAGGAAATGCTTTAGGTGTGGAAGATAAGGGCACCTACCGATTAACTACCGACAAGAAAGTCCCACAGATGCGACATAGTAGAAGAACGCTCCATTCAAACCTCAACACATGGTTCGTTTCTAAAACTTCAAAGATCCAAGGTATCTTGGAAATCAGTTCCCTAAGCCACGGGTTTTCAGAGGCAACCAAAATCCTCCATTGCAGCAAGGGGGAGTTTTTTCATCACTATTGTTGAAGTGAACCCCAACAATGAAGTGGTGATAGGTATTATATTTATTCATTCAATAATACGAACATACTTTTTGATTCAGGTTCTAAGAATTCTTTTATATCTTGAATTTTTAGTAAAACAATCCCAGAACCACCACAAATCATGGCAGTGAAGATGTCGGTGAGTAAGGAAAATGGGGCAATCATTGCATCTCATGAATATAAATCCTCCCTTATCATAATATGTGGATTTAACTTTTTGGAAAACCTTATCATACTCCCTCTCATGTAATTTCATACAATGTGTGGCATGGATTGCAATACCTTATATAGATCCAACATAAATTGTTATGAGAGGGAAATCACTCTCCATATGGAGAATCGCCCCCTAATTCATTACAAGTGAATGGAGGAATATTAATCTTCTTTTTCTCCATTATCACAAGTGTGGATATTACTGCCCTATGAGCACACGTATTTGTCTCAGATGATTGAGTCTAAGGAGGCAACCATCCTAGAAGACATTCCTATAGTGAGGGAATTCACTGAAGTGTTTCCCATGGAATTGCATAGTCTTCCTCCGAAAAGAGATGTTCAATTCACAATTGATCTTATACCGAAGGCATTTCCAATATCCAATACTCCAAATAGAATGGCTATTGTAGAGCTATAGGAGCTGAAGAAACAACCACATGTGAATCTGGATAAAGGGTTTATAAAACCAACTGCTTCACCATGGGTTTCACCAGTTATCTTCGTCAAGAAGAAAGATGGGTTAATGTGCCTTTGCATCGATTATCTTGAGCTTAACAAAATCATGATAAAGAACAAGTGTCCTCTCCCACAAATAGATGACTAGTTCGTTTAGCTGCGTGGATCACAATAATTCTCTAAGGTGGATCTGTGGTCCGTATATTATCAAGTAAGGGTGAAGAAGGTAGATATCCCCAATACTGCTTTTCATATAAGATACTACCACTATTTATTCATATTAATGCCTTTCAGACTCACTAATGCTCCAGAAATCATCATGGACATGATGTATAGTGTCTTTAGAGATTACCTTGACAAGTTTTTCATAGACTTTATAGATGATATTATGATATACTATGCCACCAAGGAGGATCATGAGGAGCATCTAATAACTATACTAGAGACCTTTCGGAAGGATCATCTCTATGCAATGTATAGAAAGTGTGAGTTCTTGTTGAAGGAGGTCTCATTCTTGGGCCATATCATCACAAGAAATGGGATATCTGTAGATCCCTCCAAAACAGATGCTGTTGACGGATGGTCGAGGCCATCATCGGTAATGGATATCTATAGCATCATAGGATTAGCTAAATATTATCGACGATTTGTGAGAAATATATCACGATTTTCTAATCCTCTTACCAAGATAACTCGGAAGGTAGTATAGTCTTGATGGAGTGATGAATGCAGAGAAAGCTTCAACGAGTTGAAAAGGAGTCTTATCGTTGCACCCATGCACGCTTTACCGAAAAGTGTAGAACATTTTATGGTATTAAGTGATGCTTCGAAGAAGGGATTGGGATGTGTGGTGAAGAAAAATTAGAAATTCATTGCCTATGAATCAAGGAAAATGATTGTTCATGAACATTACTATCCAACACATGACCTCCAGTTGGCTACAATGATCTTCTCTTTGTAAATTTGGCAGCACAATCTCTTTGGGGAGAAGTGTGAAATTTATACAGACCACAAAATCCTCAAGTATATATTCAAATATAAAGAGTTGAACATTTTCCAATGAAGATGGTTAGATATGATCAAATACTATTACTGCTCAATCCATTACCACCCTCGGAAAGGAAAAATGGTGGCGGATTCCCTATGTAGAAAGGACCCAGTGATTCTATCATTGATAAGAATTGAAAAGGATCATATATTCTTAAATATGATGAATATGGACATGGGAATCATATATAAGGTAAAATCATCAATCCTTTAACAAATTATTGATCAACTGTCACTTTTGGAAAGGTTAAAAGATGCTCAAAATGATGATGTGAGAATTCAGGAAAATGTGGAAGCTAACAGAAAGGGGAAATCCTTGGCGTTTAATGTTAATGAACAAGGAATTGTGAGATTTGGGAAAAGTATATGGGTTCTATCAAGTATAGAGGTGAAGAAGGAACTTTTGTATGATGTGAATAGTTCAAATTTCTATATTCACCTAGGAAACATAGAGATATATCGAGATATCGAAGAACATTATTGGTGGGATAATATGAAGAAGGATATTTCTGAATACACATCAAAGAGCCTAGTTTGTCATCAAGTGAAGGAAAAGAGAAAGAAGTCAAAGGTGATGATGCAACTATTGCCCATACCAGAATGCAAATGGGAGAACATCACCAGGGACATTGTCACCGAACATCTGAAGGAATCCAATGGCAACAATGCCATATGGGTTGTTGTGTATCGTCTTACAAAGTATGCACACTTCATTGAAATTTGGGAGTATTTTACATTGGATCAAATAGCATGGATATTTTTCCCGAAATTGGTAAGGCTGCAAGGAGTACCACTATCTATTATGTTTGATCGAGATCCAAGGTTCACATATAAGTTTTGGAAGTGTCTTCATCATGCTCTGAATACTGAAATGAACTTCGGTATGACATATCATGCTCAAAATGATTTCCAATCCGAGTGGACTATCCAGACACTTGAGGACCTGTTGGGAGCGTGCTCAGTGGACTTTAAAGGCGGACGAGATCAACATATTTCTCCGGTTGAGTTCTCTAACAGTAATATTTTCCACTCGAGCATCCAAATGGCACCATATGAATCCCTTTATGGGAAAAGGTGAGAAACAACGACATGTTGGGATGATGAAGGTGAGCGTAAGCTGCTTGGACAAGTAATGGTTGAAGAAATGGTGGAGAAGGTGAAAACCATTCAGTGCATATCTAGGAAGCCTAGATTCAAGAAAAGAGTTATGAAGACAACCGTCGATGTGACCTTGAGTTTAATGTTGGAGAAATGGTATTTCTATGCATATCTCTGTGGATGAAGTTTATGAGGTTTGGAATGAAAGGGAAGTTCAGTCCTAGGAACATCGGCCCCTTCGATACTCTTGATCGTGTCGGGGTTGTGGAATATCGACTAAAACTTACACCTACCATGTCCAAAGTACATGATGTCTTTCATGTATCCCTCTTAAAGAAGAACATATCATACCTTTCACAAGTACTCTCTTCAGAGGTGGTACAGTTAAAGGATGATCTTTCTTATGAGGAGAAACCAGTAAAGATCATAGATCGTAGAGGACAAGTTATATGAAATAAAACAATGCCCCTTTTCATGGTGTTGCCGTGAAACCACATGTTTGAAGAAGAGATGCGGGAATCAGAGGAAATGATGAAGCAGAGTTACCCAAATCTATTTTAGTGTTGGAAAAGAAAATTTCGAGGGTGGGATTTTTTAAGGGGGATTGATTTTGATAGCCCAAACATTCATGAATGGAAATCCCTACTGATCTAATTAATTTTCTTTTTATGTAAAATGTTTATATAAAATGTCAAATTCTTTGGTTTCAAGTTAAGAATTGTGATGGTTTCTAATATAGATGTTGAATAGTGATCACCTGATTAGTATAAATAGAGTGATTTAACAAATCCAATTTAGTCAAAAAAGGATGTGGTAGCCTCATCTAGTAGACATTCCCCATGCGAATCCCACTTATCAGAGCTCGGAAAGGATATGGAGCCACTGGGATTCTCTCCTGACCAAGCCCATACTGATATTGAATATGTTAAGCTCAAGCAGGACCTCTTATGAGGGAAGTGGAAGTTGATAAGTATTCCCACCCGAACAATGATATCCGAGCCACCCCAAGAGTCTGTCACCATCGCACACCTTACTCTTCGAACATATGTAGGAGATATAAGGGGTTATGCTATAAGTCCATATATCTATGGTTATGTACATTATTTTTTTTATATAATAATGAATATACTTTCATTTTATTATTGTTACCTTGTAAGTAGTTTTCTTAAATCAGAAATAGTATTTTTAGATAATGTTCAACTAAGAAATATATTATGATTAATTAATGGATTATTTAATTAAATAAAATATTAATAAAATATTTTTTTTATTATTAAATTAACTTTTATTAAACAAAAATGATTGTATAATATTATTAATGCAATAATAATTTTTATTAATGTTTTGAAGCCATTTTTTTCATAAACCATGAATTTTCGATAAATGTCAGTTTTTATTTTAAAAGTGAAAATTAATATATATAGAAAATAATTTAGATAAAATAAATATTTTTTCTAGAATCAGGACTTAGAAATTATCCAATGATGAATTTTTCATAATTTTTTGAGACAGTCATGTTTTTGGGTAAAAATTAAATACCGTTTAAATAAATATTATGTTTTATGACATCAGAATGACCCAATAGTGATGTAATAAACTAATATAAGATTTATTTTCGTCCAATATATGTGTTACCAATAAAATAATTTTATTTTGGGTTTTTTTGACTTATTTTACAAAGCATTAATGGACCCTTCAAGACTTATTAAACATCGTGTCTTTTTAAATTGTTTTCCTTGGGAGTGTGACTCACCTCCACATAAGAAACCCAATTATTTTAAGATGTTAGGACTTTGGCCATATAAAATATTGTATTACACTTACTTTTACCAAAAACCATGGGAAAAAACCATGGAATAGTTTGTGGTTTGGATTAGTTTAATGTGAGGTTTTCCAAGCCTAAATAATAAAGAATTCCCTCACTTTTCCTATATAAACCCACCCAAGATCCCACATCCTCTTCACTAAAACCCTTTTTAGTACTTCCAACCTCTTCCCTTTTCACTCTATAATCCTCCCTAGGTGCACCAAGCCCCCATGAATCCTCTCTCAAGCCTCTCTTAGGCCTTTGAAAGAACACTTCCAAGTAAGGGTCTTTCTTCCTTTCTCATTTTTGTCCAATATTCTTTAAATTGTTATTCCCCTTTAATTTCAATTATAAAAATTGAGGTATGGTCTCTCACCTCCCCCATACGGACCTATTTATGTTTAAATGATTATATACCCCTTTATCTCTCATTAAATTCCTCCCATGTACACCTGTTACTATGCCGAACTTCTGAAAGGAATTTCTCTCTTCTCTTTTACATAAAAGCAATTCTTTTGTATCATGATGCTAAATTATATTTAAATTATTTGGGCATGTATCTATATTACCCCCTTACTGTCCATTTCATATACATTTTATGAGACACCATTTTCTCTCTCATCAACCATTTTTATGAATTCTTGTGTCTCATCAATATGCTGCCGAAATTGCACCGATTTTCCAAGCCAATGTCATTGTGTAGTGAATATGATGCACATTTCTCTATCTTGGGTATACACCATTATGCTCATTTACATATTGTATAAATAGTTTCATGTATTTATTCCACATTCCTTTATTGTGGAATAAATGATTATGTTTTATAAATCCATGTTATATGATCCATGTGGCACACTTTTGCATGAAATGAAATGTTTAAGAAGGGTGTGCCCTTATAGAGTTCCAATTCATTGGGTAAAGTATATAATCATGATACGTCATGTGAAATGGGTTATTACTCATTCTAATTCAAGTGAAATGAGGTTTCACTTGTGCTTCATGGGCAATGAGGATTTACTCATGCTATATATGTAATGAGCCTTGGTTGATACTAATTCCATGTTAAGTGTTGTTGCCACAATTCCAGGTTATGATTATCATGCTATATCATGCCTTTATGGTTATGATTCTCTTCTACTCTATTGATATGCCTATTGTCTAACATGTATTTTATTCCTCATGTTATTCCATGATTATTCCCTTACGGGGATTTATAGCTTTCCATTTTCTTATTCATGCCCTTAGGTTATCCCATTCAATGCTAAGTACAAGGGAATGTAGTGGTCAGGTAAAAGAAGTTATCAATAAAGATGTTTTATTTCATCTTTTATGTTGTTATGTAATGATCCTAAGCCCTAAAGACACCATAACTATGGAAATTCTATGTTGTATCTTCTGATTTTTATGTAATAAATTATGTTTAATTGTGTAATAAAAGATCATAGTTTTCATATGGTCAATGCCCCTGTTCTTTGGTTCCATAGGAGGAGAATATGTTTAAGCTTTTTTTAGTGCCTTACATCTAGTTTTTAGATGAATGATGGTGTTTTAGTGAGATATTATCTATTATGTGTCAAATAATCTATGTCCCCACTAGCATAACTATCCCTCGTGTGACTTTGATCTAGAAGAAGTTGTGTTTTCATTTAATTTGTGGTTATATTACCGTATTGGGGAGTGCTTTGTGGTCTATACATATCACAAATGTTTGAGGTACATATTATATCAGTGTTTCATAAATCTAAAAGAAATGGATTTGGATGGATTTTTTCCAAGATTATGATTTTGTTATCCCCTACACCTCAAGAAAGGGAATTATCATGGTTGACGCTTTTAGGAGAAACTCATAAGAGGGGATTTTTTGGAATCTATTGATTCTATGATAGTGATGGAAAAATTGGAAGCCTTTCACAAAGATGAAAGTGTAGATGGTGGTAAGGTCTATTTGATTTAGATGATGGTTATGTCTTCTTTGATTCATTAGGTGTAGGATATTAGTGGGGAGACTCGTAGGCATAGGTGATGGATGGTCGCGTTGTCTTTGGTGATTCTCCAGATATATGTTCAGTGGATGGTCAAAACTGAATTTAGTTTCATGTAATGTGTTTTTCTAATATTTATGTAATATTTACTCTATCATTAGTTTCATATGACATTATTCTAGTACAACTCTGAGTTTCCATGATTTATTATGCCATAAGGGTGAAAATTTAGTAGACTAGGATAAAATGGGTTGGGGAAGAGTTTGTGGTGGAGTGGTTGGTTTTCCAGCAAGTAGGGACCAATCATCATGTTCCTAGTGGTTTGTTGCAGCCATAGGATTTTCCCAAGTGTAAATATGTTGAAATTTTAATGGATTTATTCCCTTGGTTACCGAGTTCTCAGGGATTTTGTGATGTTATCTAGGTGAGGATGGATGGATTGAGGAAATCAACTCACTTATTAGAGATAAAGGAGTCGAGTGTTGTGGATGCATTATATATGATGTATGTGGACGAGGTTGTGTGGTCGCATGGAGTTCTAAGGTCCATTGTCTCATATCAAGACTCAAGGATTACCAGAAGATTTTGTAGGGGATTATAGCATGATTTTGGTACTCGGTTAAGCCTTTTCATTTCGTTCCACCCTCGGACATATGGGAAGATAGAATAGGCTATCCAGATATTAGAGGATATGCAACGAGCATGCATCTTGGACTCTAGTCGATCTTCAATATGAAACTTTTTGTCACTATAGTATGATTATATTAATAGATAAGACACTTTCATTAGTAACGACCTATTTCATGAATTATAATGGATACCATTTTTGTCTAGGTTGTTCTAGATTGAGGTTGGGGATGTATCCATTCTTAAGTATAATGAGGTATAGAGCATAGAAGAAAAGGTTCTAATTATTCATTAGAGGATGAAAGGTGTTCAAGACCTATAGAAGTTATGTTCCGACAAAAAAAGGAGTCTGATGGAGTTCAAGGTTGGGGAAAATGTGTTTCTGAAGGTTTCTCCTTGACATGGGTATGGGGTCCTGGAAGAGGGAGTACACATTCTCATACTATTTTTGTTCACCTATAGGCATTGGGGTTAGTTGGCATGGTTCCATACTATTTGTAACTTCAACATTGGTTGGAATGGATCCATGGAATCATCCACGTATCTTATTATCTTCAGAATATTCATGATGGATCCCACTTCCTTAACTAGGAGGAGTTAGACATCGAGGATGATGTGATGTTTTTGGAACTGCCAGTAGAGTTCTAGTATTGTTGAGTGATGATGTTGAGTGAATGGACTATTCCTTTGGTTTGTATTTTGTAGAGGCATGGGGTATAGAAGGAGTGTTCTTGGGAGTGAGACAAACAAATTCATGCACATTAATCAGAGTTTTTTTAGTTTTTAATTGTTCTATCTTACTATAGGATGTGATGTCTGAATTCTATTGATTATGAGAAGAGTTTTTTTCCCATTGTTTCTGATGTGTGATAATATCCCGACATATGAAATGGGAAGGACCTGATTCCCAATCATGATGCATTAACTATGATGTGATTAACCCTATGTCGTATAGTCATTTCCACCCAAATATGAAAATATCTTTACATGGAGGATATAATTCCTTGATTCGTGTTCTCAGATGGTACAACTTTTTATGGTTTTAAAAAAATTATGGTTGTTTGGGTTCATGTGTTAAAAACCTAGATAATAATGAATCATTAGTATATTTTAGAGGTCGTGTTCTTGAGAGTAGAGGTTTCCACTGCATATTTTGAACAACACAATTTTTTGTATCATTAAATGGTGATGTATTTATTTACTAAAGTGTTTCATGTGTGATGATATTCGTGAGAGGTATGTCTAGGGATGGTTATTCATAAGATTCTTATATTTACCTCCGGTTTAGTCATGAATTCTATAGGGAGATAATATTTTGATACATATCTTATGTAATGGAATATACCATTCTATTGTGTTACATTTTATAAAATCTAGTGTTTTAGGAGTCTTGTGAAGTCAAGGTGACTCTTTTCAACATTTCTCCAAATTCCCATTTTTAATTTTTTCCAACAGTTCCTCATCCCAATAGTGTGTAATGCCAATGGTATCTCACCATGGTGGTGCCACTCTTATGGTATCCCACCTTGGATATATATAACTAGTGGTGTCTCAAACTGGGGGTGGTTCGCTAGTGATGACTCACCCCGAAGGTGGCTCGTTAGCAACTGTTGACCCAGGTAGTGGCTCACTGGGGTGTCTGAACTTATAGGTAGCTCATTATTATTGGATCTATGGAGGTTTCTCAACATGTTATTTAAGTGAATAGTCATACCCCTCATTGAAATGCATAATTACTGGTGGAACTTCTCCCTAGTGGTGTCTCATTTGGTGGTGTCTCACTGAAGGTGCCTCGTCTGATGAAGCCTCATCTGGGAGTGCCTTGTGAAAAATGATTCTAGTTCTTCTAGTTTTTTACTTTTGATGCATTTTTTAGACATAATTTAAGTATAATAATTACTAAATGGGATTTGAGACTGATTCAAATTCCATAAATAATATGTTTAATTCCCTAAGAGTCTAGAGGCTTTTAAATGCTCAAAAGGTGTGGTCTTGTCATGATATATATTTATTATGAAATAAAAAATGTATTGAATCTCGTGACTCTATTTCAGTCATCCTAAACCTAAGATAAGTTTCCCTTTGTTCATTACTTTTCACTTCCTCTTAAAATGGGATACATCTAATCCCTATTTAAATAGGATTCATGTTTCAATGCAATAGAAATTCTTCCATGTTTACTTGGAGGGATACCTGCTGTACTCAAGCCCCTATTTTTGGGATAATGATAATGTTCTAATCATTATTATTCCAGGTAGGATTTCCATTATATTTTTAAATTGGGCATCATAAAAGATAGCTATATCAAATTTCCCATTTGGATATAGTTTATTCCTGATAAATAAAGAAAATTTATTTTTTTAAGAATCAATATACATTGCCTGGGGAAAACTGAGGCAAGATATTATTTTATGTGTGATTTAATTATTTCTTGTGACTTTAATGGGATGACTAACCACTTAAAATTGTGGTCGTTTGGGGTCCTTATTATCACATTGGATAGTTTTGGACTCCATGTTGATGGTTTTTTAAAGGCATTTATATATAATTTTATTAACATCGTATATTCTGCTAATAAATGAATCCCATGAGATCATACAATGTTTTTCATCACCCTATAATTAACAAGTGTAATTAGTTATGGTATACATTATTAAAACTGAAAAACTATTTTTTTCTTGGTACGTGAGAAGATTTCATGTGTGTAATTGTTGGGTTTTGTGTGAATGGGTAAAATAGTTGGAATGTTGTTGTATTATCATAATGTGATGTGTGTGGTTTGATTATTCATTTAGGTTGTGAAACTAGTTGTGTAATAATGGGTCCCTCAATGTGTTTTTGAGTTGGGGGTTTGTTTGAGTTAACGTGATGATCTAGGAAGATGATTTTGAAAATGGATAGTAGTGTTTTCGTGGGTAATGGATGAGAATATTTTCATTGATAACATGTTTAAGGCTTCAACATGTATCCAGGGTTTATGGTATGATGTTTCATTAATGTTATGTGATTTAATTTACCAAGAATATTCATCCCTTGGATGACTCTGAATGACTGTTGATAGTTTTCTCGATATGTGTTTTGACTAATTGTTTCAGAGAAGTGATTGAGTAATGAAATAATTTTTAATAATTATTAGAGTGACTTGGGTTATCATGGTTGATGGGATAATTGTTTTTAATGAAATATTAAATGAATGGGTGTTAAATGTAGAGGAAATGTGAAGACGTCTAAATTTATCAAGGTTCTTCACCTTCTAAAATGATTGTTTCATATTCAAATAAATGCATTTAAAAGTGGAATAAAAAGTGAAAATGTTATGAGTTGGTTGGTTTTCTGAGAACCTGTATATTTAGGTTGTGAGTTTGGTACTATAGTTATATTTATATATTATTGTGATATCCATATACACCCCCAAATATTGATTAATATGTTCCATACACCAACATTGTCATGGGGGAGGTGTTTCTCCCAAAATCCGGTGGGGAGTACGGATGGATGGTTACATCTTATTTTCTACTCTATTTTCTAGTATAGGTATCTATGGAACATGTAATTATGACTGAAGGTCTCCTAGTGAATTAGATGGTGGTTTTGATGGACCATGTGTTTTTGGGCGAGACTTGATGGACTAGGTGTTACAAGTGAGGTGGTCTCTGCTTTCAAATGTGTCTTTAGGATGAGTCTTTTTGTGCTTTCCTAGGTTTATTCGGGAGTATATCTTATGATATTTGATTATATGTGATGTGATATGTTGTATTGTGAGGCCCAAGTGTGTGAAGTAAATATATTTTGAGGCCTAGGTGTGTTCGGGAGGGATCTGATGTGGTATATGGAAGGGATGGGAGAACCATGATGTATTACGTTGGGAAAGTGTGGAAAAAACAGGGGGAATGTGGTGTGGGAACCCTATAATTTATGTTATTTATTACATATTATATCACATGTCTGGTATTACTTGGCGAGTGTTCCTCGGTGAGGTTGGGATTTTTAGTATACTTGTTAATGCATTGTTTCTTTCTTTTCTTTTCTAAAAGGGGAATTTTTGTTCTTACTACAAATTTTCATGAGCGACTTTGGATTTTATATGGAGTATAATTGTATGTTCACCATATTAATGTAATATAGTTTCCAGGTTTCTAGGATTATTTCACATACCATACTCATCATTACTTACTCGGGCCTTAGGATAGTTGTTGTGTACCAACATTAGCATTATGTTGGACAATTTTCATTGGATACATAATAGTTAATGTATCGATTTTACATTCTGAACACATGTGGTATGGTTATTGTATTTCACTTTAATATTTCTCTTTGGAGTTATTAGGGATGATTCAATCTATTCCCCAATATTGTTTCACATAAAGGGTAATGCCTATTATTTTTTGAGATCAGTATACCCATGGTGATTTAAGACATCTCTGGGCCTACTGGAGGTGGGACCCAAGGGTCATTATCACACAATAATCATTACAATCCTTGGAAGGGTATATTTGTAAAGGGGGACATGATAGTAGGACGAGAGATAGAGACTAGCACTGTGGGTATAATAAATATGAAAATGGTGTGCTTTTCTATCTTAGAAGACATGAGGCAGAGATAGATAATATTGACCCCCCAATGAAAATCTACTCATATTTAAATTATGTAATAAGGTTCATTTAATTTCTAGTCATAGTAAATTGTAACGACAATAAAAATTTTATCATTGTAATGTGTAAAATGGGTAAAATGGGTAAAATGATGAAAACAAATCTATAAGGTCAGAAAATAAATCCACATATTGAATTTATTTCACTATAATAGTTTTTTTTTTGACAAATAACATCATATCGATAGAAATATGTAATTTTGGTGCCACATTCCATCTATTAAATATGTATTTTATTATTGAAATTATAATTAAAAAACCTAGGCCTCATTCTATTTATTATCTATATATATATATTATTTCAAATAGTTTTGAATATCTAAAAAATGATATATTGAATGTGAATGAATTATTGTAAAATTTATGTATGTTATTTATTTTAAAAAATATAATCATGACTTGCAAATGAAATATAAAAACATATTGATTTATTTTAAAAAATAATAGAAGTAATATGATTTTTATTAATTATGATTTTTCATAAATATGAAATATAAATATAAATTATAATCTTTATTAAATGTTTTTATATTTTAGTTTCATTTTTTATCATGATTCCATTAAATTTATTATATGTGAATAATCATGAAAATTAATTTAAATGATATTAAACAAATAAATTTATTTTTTAATTATTAATGAATGAAATATTTACACTAACTCAAGATGAGATAAAAAAGGAGATCTAATTAATCATGGTTTATGAATTTTTCAATTGTTATTTTTGAAATTAAATTCATTAAAATTAAATATTGAAAATTGATGAACTTGACATTATTTTCCTTCTAAAAGGATGTTCAACTAAAACATCTAGAAAACACAATTAATGCCTATTTTTTTTAAAAAACACTTTCTCTAAACATAAATACATTGATTCTATATTGTATGGAGGGACGATAAACCTCTCCTTCAAAAGGAGAGAGCATTATTGAAATGATGATATAAAAAAGGAGGTATAAGTCTCCATTGATATCATTTTTTATTAGATCATCTACATTGATTAATGCTATCAAAGCCGTTAATATATAACATAATTATCGGAAAAATATAAGTAATTTTTTTATGTTTTCAGAATAACCATTTCCATCCCCATTTCCATCAAATGGACATTAACAATTCAATCATTTGTTCATCAAGACTACAACATCAAACATAAAATATAATTATCTTATTACCACTAGCTCATATAGTGTTTTATATTGATGTATTTAATGTAAATATGTTAACATAATTACATAACTAAAATGCATAAAATTTATACTTTACTCACAATATTAAACTCCAAATAATTATAAATTTATAATGTCGGAAATGCATATGTTTAGACTACCACTTTCATGAAGTGATGCGATTAATTTTTCATTTCCACCAAAAATGGATAGAAATAATGATGGATGGTATGAATAAATAAGAGATTTATAATATTATAATGATTAGTAAAAATTAGAATATTATATTTTATATTTTTTCCCAATGATTTGAGAAATAAAAATTTCATTCATATATATGTACATACACCAATCTTCATGATATATTGTGATTAATTTTCTATGGGCTCCTAAAATAAATGATTATAAAATAATATTTTGATGAATAAAAATTATATTTATATTATATCTAAGATATGATGGAACAATGTATTAATTTACCATGGAAAACCTACTGATGTTATTTTTTGATTATCAAGTAAGGATATAAAAATCTTAGACCTATTCATAATGAATTGAAATACTAAATACGTATTTTTAATAAATGAAATAAAATGAATGACTAAATTGAAAGAAATCATCATATTGAAAATGACGTATTGTATAATTGTGATAAAAAATAGTTAGTGAATGTGTGAAATGGAAAGGTACTTGAGGTAAGTGGTTTTCATCTTAATTTATCTTTATTGAGAATTTCATCATTTTCTTCAATCGTTTTACTTTATGTGGTCTAAATAATTATTAGTAGATTCTTTTTATCATTTATTTATGAACATTTGTGTTTTTTACAAATTAATTTCATGTTATATCATTCAATGAATTTTCTATTCAACTTCCACTTATTTTGTAAATGTTTTTACCTTGAAACCATATTTCAAATGTTATAATGTCTTTCTTTTCTATTCCCTATATATCCTTGTTCTATAAATGGTATCTATTATGTTTTTATTATTGAAAAATATGTGTTATTTAAAAATTTAAACCATTTTTTAGTATTCTATTTATCTAATATAAACATTTATTTTTCTATAAATGGATTTTTATTCATATTTATAGGTGTTAAATGGATCGTATTTAGATGTATACTGAATGAGAGAAATTTCCCACCATATAAAAAATTATGCTTTAATAGTTTTAATCTATATGTCTGCATGGTTTATCAATGAATATCCTTTTTGTCAGTATGTCAGACTATTTAATTTTATGGTTTTTTATGTGAAATTATATTTTTCCTAATATTTATTTTAATATTGAATGTTATTTACATATTTTATCATAAAGATATGTTATGAGTTTTTAAAATTTAAATCTTGAATTATATATGTTATTTAAATGGTTTATCCCAACGACATTGATCATGATGACAATTGTGTTAGGACCACCCAACATATATACCCCGACTAGTCTATAATTAAAGTATGAGAGATGGTTTTTTCTGAATAATAACAAAAATATGACAAGGGTTAGAAAATAGAATGGTGGAAATATCATACAAAAAATTGCTTAAATTACCAGATAAGGAGAATATGTGGTATTACAGATAATATAATAACACAAATCAATCAATTCATGAAAAATATATGACCTCAAAAAATTCATTTATTTTAGTCAAATGATCAATTATAAAATAATTATATATGAACCAATGTATTCCTTAGTAAAGGCCCATAATCCCAAATAAGTATTATAAACACCTTGTGAGTTTAATTTTATACCTATTCAAAAATGTTATACATCATTGATGAAAAATAGTTTATATATATTTGGGTCACTATAACAAGTATACATAGTAGGATCCACCTGAAACCACCCATGAATTATAGAGGAAAGGATAATAAACACTAGTGAATGAACAAACTAATTCCTCTCCTAATCGAGTTTATATGATATCAGTCTTGCTATAAATCCTGGAAAAAGAATCACATTAATTAAATAATATAATATCTAATATATATATATATATTTGATTTAAGGTAGTTTACAAACATTTTTTAACTAATATTATTATCAATATCCAACATCGTCACATCTTAACCCTTATAGATCTATTAAAAAACACTTCTTCATAAGAAATATACAATAAACATTACCACATATGTTGAATAATAACGTTATCAAAATTTTATTCAGTAGATTATAACCATGTATTTTTCAGAATCAACCACAGCATGTATGCAATGTACTACACCACTTGAAATCGTGGCCCATACAATGTATACATATAATGATCCTTCAGATATGAAATATAGATTTAAAAGTGTATGAAATAGTTTAAATCTATTATAACTCTCAACACATATATATAGTAAGTGACCCCCATACATTACATTATCTATAACATCCACAAGAATTGATTGGGTAGAGGGTACAATCAACCATTCATCATCGCAATCCTATATGTTAGGGAAAACATTCACATCTTCCAATAGGTGTAAGTCCCTTATGAAATTGATTGGCGTACAATATAAAATCATTGAACATAGCACACAAACACACACTCACAAATATATATATGTATATATGTATATATATATTTCACAAAAATCAATATGGGAAACTACCTAAACTTAAACTCAATAGTATCTATCGTTACTCTTATTCTTGGATATCAAAGTAAATAAGAATATATACAACAAGCATAAAAACATTTCAATATACATCTAATAATTTCATCTTATTAAATGATGCCCATAACATAATTTCAAAAAACAATTATCCATATAAAACCCAAAAAAAAATTAAATAATTTATTACTCATTATCATATATAATTTCATGTACACTTTAAATCATCCTATGCGACCTAGAAATATACAAAGACGAAGCACATCATGATGTGTCAGAAAGCGGGGATGAGAATATATAAAATATGTACCCCAACCATCCATTTTCCAAAGAAAGAAATTAATTGACATATAAATCAAGTACAATTCAATTGAAAAAATAGTATTATGGACATTCATCAACCCTCCTCATCAATCTCATTTCCATCCTTATCCCCAATATACAATTAATTGTCCATCTTACACTAGTTCACACACACTTCTTCCACAGCTCTGTAAACCATCACCATCTTCTCACTAGTCTACACACCATTAAAAGGTCACATAATATATCATAATTAGGTAAAACATTTATATAACTCTAGAAATGTATCTAGAAAAAACAATATTAAAAAGCATGTATTCCCTTGAATTATGGACTCCTTCTATAAACAACAGTCATGTCTCCCATCCCCAAAAAAATTATATTTGACAGAGAAACAATTTATATCCATCTTGAATTATCATATTAATTTTTCATTAGTTATAACCACATACAAACTAAGACATTACCTTTCAAAAACTAATAAATTATATAATAAAACATAATGATTTATATAAAATATGATCAATTATAAATAAGAACATTAAAATTTTATAATTCCACTTTGTCATACAGTTTTAAATCAATCCAATATTTTTTTTGTAATATTATTGAAAAAAGGAAAACCAAAAGAAGTACAAAGGAGGAGGCTGAATGGAGCTCCCCCACCCCCAAAAGGAAGCCTATGGGGGTCTGAAGTAGTATAACCCGAGGGAGTCCCCTTTAATAAAATTGATCCCCTTGGATTTAATGCTTCTAGCCATGTGGAGAAACACATCCACCATGCCATGGTACCCCACATAGGCAAGGTATTCTGCCACCTTGTTCCCCTCCCTCCAAGTATGTCGTACAATAATATTTATATTGAGAAACCATTTACATTTCATGATAGTATAGAATATAGACCAACATGCTACACCAAACCCTTTCAAGGAATCATGGGAAACCAAGGAGTCTGTTTCAACTTCTGAAATGTCCATCCCATGTTGCCTACACACGGTGAGGTTGGTGAGAATAGCCATAGCCTCTTCTTGGAGAGGGGATCCCTGGCCCTACATGGACAAGGAAGCTAAGTACACAAATCCAAAACCATCCTGAAACACCCCTCCGTCACTCATGTACCCTTGTATACAAGACCCATCCGTAATAAGTTTCAAGCCACCAGAAGTGGTACGCCATCTAACCCAATTACCTAACCTGCTACTGGAAGATGCATTCTTCCTAGAACGGGATTGAAAACGGGGTAGAAAGGGAGCCTCTTTCCAAGAAATCACTGCCTTATTCCAGTCCATCTGTAGTTATTTTTCCTAGAAAATTATAACATGATATTACACTGCCCTCCCCCATGCTTCATCTTGTTCCATGCCTACCAAATACACCAACACCCAGAATGCAGCAACACCGAGTGGGCCCTCAGTGTCATGAAACATGTCCTCCATGAATGAAATGATATCTCCATATGGAGTAAGAACCACTGAAAAATTCCCCAAGGAATTCCAGACCTCGATATACCATTCACTTCCAAAGAAAAAATGTGTAGCGCTCTCCTCTCTATGCACCTTACAGCACATGAACCTGGAAGCCAGTTGGATACCGCAGCTGTGTATTCTATAATAAGTCGGAAGGGATCTATTAGGAAGACTCCATGTGAGAAAGTTGTATTTAGTGGGAATTTGTTTCACCCAGATAATCTCATCTCATTCCACTGGCTGCACCGATACATGAACCACACCTCGGAAGACCTTCGATGAGAAGAGACCAGAGGGGGAAGTGATGAAGACACATCTGTCATCATCTGAGTTCATCTCATTGATATAGAAACTCTCCCTCTGATTTTTCTCTAGAACCACAGAGATGAAGGATGGGAAGAGACTCGCTTCGCTAAAAGTAATATTATTGACTGGGCACCAGGGGAATTCTTGCACACTGCCCCCCCCCCCCCCAGTCCTGGTTCCAGAACGAATGGTCTCCTATCATGACCAACCAATGGGCAAAGGGTCTAAGACCCTTAATAATCGACCCAACATTCAACCAGAGGGTGGAGCTACCCCCATCCACCGATCCATGAGACCCCGACAAGTTAATGTTCATGGTAGTGCCCCAGAGATTACATTGTTCCAACATACTCCATGCAAGTCTTGCATGCATATATAATATGGTCCCACTTAGGTTTCACACACTGATTCCCCGTTCATCCATAGGTTTCACCATTCTGATCCAGGTCGCCCATTGTTTCTTCCATTCATCTTACGGGTCCCATATGAAGGAGGTGAGGATCCTATTGATGGATTTCATCACACCCTTAGGGACCTTGGTAGAGGAGAGTCCGTGAATGGGTTCATCCACCAAGACGTTGTTCACCAGGGCGACCCTCCGTCCAAAAGATATGAACTTGTTTTTCCAGTTCAGCACTCTCTCCGTAGTCTTGGAGAGGAGGAAGTCGATGTCCCAAATCCAATGTCTCCCAGATGACAGAGGCACACCGAGGTATGTATGAGGGAACTCCCCCTTCTGTATGCCCAGAAAACTATTGACAGACTCCACCCTTTCACACGAGCACCTATTAGAGATGAAGAATTGACTCTTACCTTTGTTGATGATCTTCCAGCTCCAACGAAAATAACCTTCCATCCCCACACTTAAGCTACTCAGGTATCTACATTTTCCATTCAGGAATAGGATGGTATCATTGGCGAACATTTGGCGGGAGATAGCTAGAGCCTTCAACTGGCAGTGATAAGGGACAATTCCTCCATTGTTGATACATCTCTGGAGGAGATGGCTCAGCACGTCCTGAATGAAGATGAGCAGAGTAGGCGAGATCGGGTACCCATTCCTAAGGCCCCATTTAGACCTGAAGAAACCATAAGATTTACCCATAAACAAAACTAAAAACCACACAACACTTAAGCAACAGAAGAGGATATCAACGTTCTAGTATTTCAGTCACATACCATCCCAGACTCTGTTAATAAAGCACCATTTGACCTGGTCGTACAGCTTGATGACCATGTGTGATCCACTAGTTTTGATGTTAATGTCATTAAACATCTTCTATGCCAGGACCACCACCTCCTGGATAGAACAACCCTTGATGAACTCGTTCTCTTCGGGAGAAATCCATTGATGAAGATGGGTGGCCAGTCTCAAGTTAATAAGACTCGCCATGACCTTTTATGAGACATTACACTTTCTAACCTGGTGATAATGTGAGATCGATGATGGGGCCTTATTCTTGGGTAGGATGACAAGGGTGGTGGTGTAGGACACCCCAGGAAAACAACCCCCACAAAATAAATCTTGAATGGCCGTGATCAGAGACACCTTCACCATCTCCCATGAGCCCATGTAGAAAGAAGCAGGGAAACCATCTGGGTCGGGGGTGCTATCTAGATAAAAGTTCCATAACACCTCCTTAATCTCCCCATCAACTCACACATCCCCCATAATGTCATTGATCTACTCAAAATCCAAGTTAAGAATAACATAAAATATTTACATGGGTTCCGAAGGATAGCCAGTGGACAAGATCGACTGAGTGCTAGCTAGGAGATCCTGGAAGAAAAAATTAGCTAAGCCGCCCAAAATGTCTCTATCGTCTGTAAAGGAACCATCTTCCTACTATATGTTCAGCCTTACATTCCATTTCCACTCCACAATACACTCATGAAAGAAGCCTGAGTTCCTATCTCCTTCCTTAAGCCATTTGATTCTAGCCCTCTCTCTAGCTAGTCGCTCCTACTGGAGAAGTAAGTCATCCAGAGTACTCTTCTTCCCCGATAGCTCCTCATAGACTCCATCATCCCACTATTTCCCTAGGATGATTTGCTGGGAAAAGGTCCTTTGCCCTTCCTTTCCACTAGATCAGCCACCACATTGCAATCGCCTCCAAAAATCCATGGTTCTGCTCCAGGATCAATGTTTCTTAACAACCGCCACATAAACTCCCGTTTGTTCATATCACAGCTTCCATACACGAAATAAGCCTAGAAGGAGACAAGACCAATGGTTACCATGATGGTAATAAACTGGTCCTCAGCTTGGACCAAGACCACCGAGTATCTTTTATGCCAAAAACCCCAAATATAACTGTTAACCGACTTGTCCTAGATGCAGCCATTCATCCATAGCGTCCTGGTGTAATCTCCAATTCTAGAGGGTTTCTGTTTGTTTTCAAGGATAGAAACCATAACCACCTTGTCCCTGGCTGATTCAGAGGTGAGAAAATATGATTTAACCTAGGCACCAAGCCCCCAATCATTCCAAATTTACAAGGTAATCATTTAAAAAGTGAGCACCCTGGTGCTGGCTCCAGAGACCTTGGCCTTTGAAACAGGGGTAGGAGACACCCCAGAAGGGCCTCAACATGGCATAGAGAAAAACCATGATACTATGGTATCCCTTGGTCATGAAGACCTAAATATCTATTTGATGTTTTCATGTTTATCATGCATTCTAGAATCCCAATATGAATGTCATCATAGCCTAGGCCATGACATGGTGATGTCATTTTGTCTCCTTTAATGCCCTCAAGGAACAAACACTACAACATAACATAAAATTTTTTAGAATCTACTTATCACCAAACCCAAGTCCAGATAATGGTTAGGTCTAGCATCACATTTTTAATAAAATTCATCTAGAACAAAAATTCAATGCCTACATGATCCATTCTCTGTTTCCCAAATTTCATGTTCACATTGGGTTACCACCCAAGCTACTTGAATAGTATCTTGTCTGACCAAGAGGTTTAAACCATCATGAAACATTGTTGAACCCCCTAAACTTCCTATAAAATCCAAATTTGAAAATATCCATACATGTATCCCCAAAATTGTGTGGTGAATAAATGGATATATGAAATAGATCATGAACTTCCATAATACATCTAAACTCTTCCATAGAATAATAAAATGATTGGAAACATGATGGGTGGGACTTTAGGAATCCAAAACCACGGATCGAATACCTATAGAACAATTGTCTCCTTCATGATACAAAAACATACTATGATAGAGTTGATATAGAAGGGATCATCTTATCAAACACCAAATGAGATACCACTATAGGATCATTCCATAATTGGAGAGAAAATACCTCAAAATGATTGGTAAGGTGAAAAAATTACAACACTCTCGAGGAAGAGATTCCAAAAAAACATGTCTAAATGAATAAAAATTACATCGAGGAAGATAGAACTGTCCCATAAAAAAATCAAAATTAATGAGAATTAATTAGAAAATAATTATATGAAGAGTAAATCTCTCCATAATATGTGTAAATATGTGTTACAAGTTCCCTCGGGCTCACCAATACAACATTGTATCACAGAATGACATGATATAAGAGAACATTATGCCAACACAACACATTCAACATTTGACCCTTGATATCCATGATACACTCAGTGAATTTCTCATCAACATCAATTAAATTACCTCCACAACTGATGAATTTTGAATCCTCAGTGTGATAATTTAAAAGATATGATTCATGAGAGAAATCTGGGACATTTATAATCTATGGAGGAAATTATAAACCATATCAAATGACTCTATCAACTACTAACATAAAAAAACTCCCAAACATGAGATTAATGATTACAACCATGAATAAACCTTCACTACCCAGGAAGAGGATTCACCTAAAAGAACAAATTATCTCCAACATCAAACACTGTAGGTATCCTTTTATAGTCAACATTATGATTCTGCAAAACCCATGATTCCATAATCTCCTCATGTATCACATCATTAATTATTATTATGTTATACTATAAATTTAGAAAAATAATTTCCAAATACCAAAATATATTCTAGAATAATTAATAATAGAGATGGATGATATACAATTACCGAGAAATGTGTCATATTAATGATTGATTGGAATCAAATATTGTAAAAAAAAATATCCCAATGGTATGTGCCTTAACCATGAACTACAAAAGAATATAAATCAAGTTTGGAACAATTCATAATCATTTTTCATGGTTTTATATGTCTAACAATCATTTTTTTCATGAATATAGTTTTGATGCACAACTAAGAGAAAACAATTATGAACAACACTTCATACACTTGATGTCAATCAAGGATCGCATCTAGTAATGATATTCATCAAGATTACTAAATGCATGACTACCTACACTAGTTTAAACATTATAATCCATCAATTATGCTCAAATATTTTACCTTGAACTGGTGCCCTGATTTTTTTCTAAAAACCCTTAACTACATGTATAGACACATAACTACACTGAGTTAGAGGTATTCTAGTGATAGAGTCCATCAAAATATCATCAAACTTCCTACAAGGAACGCTTATTAACTGGATAAAACCAGTGGGAACCCAATCTTCATAATTCTACCTTGGGTAGAGTAAACCATTAAAACCTACACACTACAGTAGAACACCATAACCAATTCCACCAAAATGATCTCCCATAGCATGATCCATCAATGTTGGGCATGGAAAAAATGATAAGGATGAGTCATGGAATTTGAAGATAATGACATCATGAATCAATGAATAATAGAAGAACAACCCACCAAATAAATTTCATTTTGATATTACATAGACCATATATTAGTAATATCCTGATAAACCTCTCAATTAATCTATACTTAAACCTCATGTTATTTATTTTTTGAATCCTCTCCCTACTATGCTATAGACAACTTCACTATCATATTATAAAGAAATACTCTTATAAATTCTTCTCTATAATCAAGATACACCAAATAGAGATCATGTATCACTCTATATGAATCTATAGACTCATGGAGTTCATCACTACATAACATCCTCCATATTTAATCAGCTAAAATGTTTCCTTAACCTAGTGTATTTGAAATCACTATGATGAATTCATGTAATAATTTAATCTACCCACATTTCTCAATGTTCTAGTAATTATAGTATAATGAATTTCATAGGATTTTTTTTTAGAGAAAATCATGGAGGATTCACCAATACATAAAACTTCACTAAAGCCCTTGAAATAAACTCCATCTTCTATAAATGAGGATCTAGATCACAGAACCACTTCTTCTCTAGATATATGGTTTTAACAAGGAATTTTGTGTTAAAATAATGAAGGATTTATTTTGGTGAAAGATATTGGATGTATTGAAACTAATATATATTTTTTATTAACCTCCATTATTAACCTCAAATAATATTTTATAAGACCAGTAAATAATTACATCCGTACAATCTTTTGTGGGTTTCCATATTTGACAACTACATTAACCATAAAAGATCCATTAAATGACCCTTATATGACACCATGATAACTAATAATAAATCATTAGATGTTTGCAAATAACTCATTGTCAAGATCATAAATTTTTTATGATGAAGGTCTCTAAAAATAATATCATTGATAGTCTACATGATCCTCCTCATACATGGTTTGCACAATGAATTCAAAGGAAATAAAATTCATAAAACACATTAGAAGATCTTGAAACATGACATTAATTAGTTCCATGATTAAATATGGAGGTATCTCTACACCAAAGTATATCATATAAAAATAACAAACAAATTAACACTAGATAATGGTAACTAGAACGTGTTCATAATTTACAAACAACTATTGACATCAGGACTATCGATCAATCCTCAATATCAGGATATTTCCCATTATATGATTGAATAATCATTAATCAATGATAGGGAGTACACATTAGTCACCAAAACATAATTTAATAGTTGATAATAGAATCATATACATAAACTGATATTACCCTCCATTGAGAAAAACTGTAGAGCAACAAAAGGAAACTTGGTTGGTTGAATAAAACTTACAAAAATGTATAATCAATTTGTACCCATAGCTCCCAAAACACAAAAGGATCTATCCAATATTGAGAAAAAAATTAAATTAAGTTCCTGATTATCTATTTTTCTAATATATGATATCCCAACAAGGGGATAGAGCCACAAACTCTAGAAGAAATTCAATATGGTAATCTTCCACAAAATTCATAAACATTAGTGGTTAAACATCTGATGAACCGAGCATGTAGTTATCTATCGAGGAATAAAATTATGATCATTTCATTGACTTCTTTTTGGCACTATGATAAGTGTCTTGGGATTATTATAGCGAGATCATGGTTTTTCAAAAGAGAATCCTAGCCCAATCATTCCTAGCATCACTCATGAGGCCCTTTTTCATAGATCCCCTTTATGAAGACCCCTTTCCCTCTATGAATAGGCAAATCCCTGATGGAGCACACTGCAAATCCCGTGACACTCTGTAACCATGCTAATGGTAGACATTATTCTTTATGAGTTTGATGTAGCTACAACCTTTCATGAAGAACACTTTTTCTCTACGAATAGAATAAGCTCATCAAAATACAAGTTTCCTATAAATACCTTAATCATTTGAAATTTTAGGGATGGACTCTGACCTTTCAACTTCTAAATTTATCTTAATCTATGATGCACCCTGAGCATCGTGAATCAATCAAAAATAGATCACCAACATTTTTCTATAATTATGAATGAAATTTTTCCATATTTATAAATATCTCTACATAAGGTGGATATTCCCTTCATAAATGCTTGTGCCCTTCATAGAGAAGGAAGTCGCTTAGTGTTATTTATGGATTTTCAAGTTATTCATCCTTCTCAAAGCGCTATGTTCCTAAAACAAGACATTATAATAAGGAGGGGTCACCATATCTTGTGAATCCCATTCCTTCACGAAGACCCTCACATTCACGAAGCACCCGAGATTTACAATAAATAAATATATGAGGACCTCTTCTTTGTGATTCCCTCCTCCTAGACCAGAACATTTTTCCTCCCTTTGAATAGTACCTCTTCATGAAGGTCGTGTTCCAAAAATTCCTACACCTATCATAGATTTTTTACCATCAATTTTAATCCTTATGTGAAATGTTCCATATATTCTCATGTCCCACTAAACTTTAAGTGTTGTTTAAGACTCCCATTTTCCTTTTTCTTTTTTTGCATACCTACTCTAGTTCCTCTTTCATTTCATCGTGGGAATTATAATATAGATCATGTGACTACAAACTCATCTATTCCATTAAAATATGTTATTACTAAATCGATACCCCTCCTAAGGGTTCAAGAGAAATTGTAATGTAAGACCATGGGGTGATGAGTCAGTCCCCATGTTTGAGTTGCAGGATGTAAAACTGACTAGCACCAATTTCATCAACGCACAAAATTAAATTGTAATCTCACCATGTGTGGAAAACCTAGGGTATCCACATGTATGAATGACATCAAATGAGATCCTCCTCATCATGAATGATATCATCCATAGAGGATCGGAGAGGTGATTGACACCAAGAACCTTCCCACCCCCATTCTCTCAATAATCAATCCCTTGGGATTTTCCCCCTTGTTAAACATTGTTGGTTTCTTGAATAGGCCTTCCAATCACCATTGATAAGATGATCTGTGTATGGCTTACAAGGAATGGGATCATAATCTCATAGAATGAAATTTTTCATGTTATAGAATGATGTCCTCCTCAGGAATCTCAATGAGTAGGCCCCAAACTATCCCTCATTATTTTACATTCTACAAGATGAAAAGCATCTCTATAGCTTCTTGTTTTTCTAACATAGAGCATGAATCACATGGTATTAGAGGTTAATACAGACCTAGACAACTATTCCTTCTCAAGTGTCTAATACAATGAATAATTATCAACTATATGCCCCAATTCCATTGCTCGCTCCTATGCATAAGCCCCAAACTTATGATCCTCCTCCATGGGATGCTCCAATATGTAAACCCCAACCATATAATCCACATCCATGGGTATCCTCATTATGTGTATTTCCCCAAACCCCATATGAAACTACATGTGATTTCATTACCACTCACTTGGGATATGTAAGAAGAATCCCGGAAGTCAAAACCTAGAAATCCATCCATTCGACCCATTCCATGCCACACGACATCCACATCCATCCTTATTTTTTACCCAAACCACCACATCATGGTGAGATCATTCCACTAAACTAATTTGTTCTTACATGTAATCCCCATATACATCATCACCTATCCTAGTATTACTCAGGTATCACCCATGTGAAATCCCTATAAATCCCCAAAGAATCCATCCAATATTAATCCTCTTGTGAAGGGAATCTCTCCGGCATAAGAACTACATTTTCCATCGAGCTATGTGTGTTTTGATCCATATCTTCTAAATAGAGTATGATGGAAACTGTGATAATGTTCACTACCATGAAATGATAAACCATATTCCCCCAACATTGGGGTGCACCTCCCTAATCATCCCTCGTTGGTTTCTAGACCTGCTTTCATGGTGTCAAACCATACCTTTATGAGACACACCACCCATGATCTACCTAAAAATGATTTTGATCCATCCATACTTTAAAAATATTCCATTTCACCCTCCAAGGGATGCACCTCATCGATCTACCTCCATGGGTTGCCTTTATTGATCAATATCTATCTACATAGGATATTTAACTCGTAACCCCTCTTATGTAGTTATCCCATGACAACCATGGTATTAATGAGGTGAGGTCCATGGAAAATATGTTCATTTAGAGTTAGCTACATCATTATATGCAAGGTATTTCGAAAGTTAATGTCATGGAAGATATTCCATTAGAATAATATACAACATGATCTCTATGGTATTTCTCATGTTTTTCACTAATGGAAGGCCCTCTTATGGGGAAGATATTGGTGAATAATGTTCTAGAATACATATGTTCCAGTGATGACCAATGTGACTACTATCTTGAAAGATGGTTGTTTCCATATCAGGACCCCTTAGAATGTCCAGACATATATAGCATTATTAACTAGAATCCATAATGAGATGGAACTGGGAATGAGTTTCTTGACTAAGTCGTAATATATGAAGGAGACCCAGACTGAATTAAAAGTTCCAAGGAGATATCCATGGAAGGAGGGAAAATGATCTCACCATCACATTTCAATCAAATAGAATTCAATGAAAATGTAAATGTTGGATGTTTCATGCCTTTGGAAAATGGTAAATCATGATAAAAATATAACACCATCGAAAAATTTTTAGGTTCCCCAAAAAAATCATCAGAAATAGAAATAGTGAAACATACATGAAACTATTCTACTCAATATGGGGACTAGTAGAATTCGAGACATCAGTAAATATGATTTTCACCAGATCCATCTATCCAATATGAAGACCCACTAAGTAAACATTGAGTATGGTGTGGATTTCACCAGAAATTTGTGTTGTTTAATTTTGGGGATTTACGGAATACAACATCATAATTATATATCTATCACTCCAATAATAGAATATTAAATAATGTTGTGGAATTGGGAATATATATCTTGGTATCTGTACTGAAATCTAAACCATCTTGCATTATAGGACCCAAGCGGCATGAAAAAACTCACCCAATGCTTGTTGATGTAGGTGTTGGGGGAATTTCAATGAAAAAATCACACATAGCCCCACCCCCAACATGATGTTTTCAATTCTATTAGATACTCTCACCCTTGAATGTAATCTAAGGGAGGGTGATGTACACTCTCATATGATGGTATGCATATGATTTATTCATTCCCAGAAGGGATATGGATCTCTAGAACCGAGAGGTGTTTGCGCCTCACTGATGATGCTAACCTAAGGTCTACGTAGTGATATACTAATCCCCGCTCTAAAAAAAACCAATTTGAGAACATTACTCAAAGAACAATCGAGATAAATTCCCCTACACCTAGATGATATGGGACATTCAAGTCACCATGTCAATTCCCACCATATAGGTGATACCAAGGAGGTCTCTCACTAAGCCACATTAATACCACCAATAAATAGTATCTCAATCCAATTAATAGTTAAAATACACCCTCACCAATCAATCCCTAATCTAGAAAACACCATGACCTTGTCACGTTCATGCTTAGAAGGATCACATCATAGTGCATCATCTTCCATATCTTTACAAGCCCCTTCCACCACCGAAGCATTCTACCAAGTCCATGTCACTACATTGCAGGGACCCATCAATGACTAGTCATAATTAAACCCTCAAAAACATAAAAAAGGCATGTTGGGTTGACTATTTTAAGTGTTTAAATCTATCTCATCCATTAGGGAAAGTTTTTAATGATTTGATTTAGGGAATAGGCTTAACCCAAACATTCTACCTATAAGGGGGAGGTCCTCCTCACTGTTACAACTAACATGGATATCCTTCCCATTTACCTAGAATTGACAAGGTGGAGGACATCCCCACTTCATTAACATCTAGTACGGTGGTCCTCTCCATGATTATGGTTCCTAATACAAATGCTATCCCTGAGTCACAAATCATCCATGTAAAGCTCTACCTCAGGATGTTCCTATCTACAGTATAGGTCCCTCTTCCAGCACCAACCAATGTAGATGTCATCCCCACTTCATTCATGATTAGTAAAATGTTCTTCCTCATTCCATCATCAGAATCCAACATAGAGGTCATTCCAACCCCACAACCAGCTAGAGTGTATGACCCGATCACTCCCTCAAAGTTTAATATAGTGTTCCTCTCCATGTTTCAACCAGCCAGAGCAGAGGCCCTCCTAACACAACCAATAGCCAATATGGGGGACCTCCCCATACACATGCTTCTCAATGATGAGGTACTCACCATGTCTATTTTTTTAATGTGAGGAACCTCCTAAAACACTTATCCATCAATGATGAGGTCCCCCCAACTCTTAAAAAAACTACTACAGAGGTCCCCCCATATCCTAAAAAATCAATTTAGTGCTCCACCCTACGCCATCAATTGAAAACAGAATGTCATACTCATGAAAGAAGATGTTCTTTACAATGTAGATCCATCCTGAGGCAGTTGATTGAACTTCTACCGCGAAAGGAATATCTCAGGGATTCTACAAGTCAATTTCAATCACGTATGATTATCATATTCAGAAGATGAATTCATATCGAGAATAGATCCTTTTCCCTTTTCATCTATATCATTTCCCAGGGAAGGTTCCTAACAAGATAGATTCTCCATTATGTATGGTATGATCCCAAAAACCCAAAAAACCATTTTCAGGTACATGTATTTGGAGGATGATTTGGCTCCCTTCCTGGGTCTCATAGTGTAGTAATCATTGTCACCTCAAGTTTCATTCTCTACCTATATTCGAGATCATAGAGAGTTATCATGCAGCATGATAGATGAGAATCACCCAGAAGACCCATGAATGACTAAACATACCATGCCATATGAGATAGTGATGATAACCTGGTCTTATAGGGACATGATGATACAATCAGAACCTCCCCTAAAAGTTTATGTAGAATAATGTGATCAGGAAGCTAATGCAGTGGCTTCACCACTGGCCAGTCATCTACTACATCACACCACATCATTGTTTTCACTAGTTTTATACGAAACACCAATTGGAGTTTCAGAAAACCAGGAGAATGACTCCACCTATGAAAAGTGAATCATTTGAGATACCTTGGTAGTTGAAAAACTGTATGAGGTTTTCATGATGAATGTGCCTCCCTACATTGGCATCCAAGAGCCCCTCAATTAGGATGATGTCACAAACATTCATTAGAAAATTTAGGAAACATCTTTTCAACTCAGTGATCTTCAATTGGTGTACTCAAGAAGATGGGTGAACATTGATGAAATCCGATAACAATTCTGTGTAGTTGAGTTAGAAAAACTCTTAGTGGAGTAGTATCCTACATCACCCACCTACCACTCAACCCTACAACATAGACATGTTAAGAGCTTCATGTTTCTATGAATTGTCATTGAGGAAAAGTCTCCACAAGGTCATATTAGTGTTTAGGGATAATAAACCATTCTATACTTCATTCATATCAATCCAAAGCCTAATTCCCTTAGTGGTATTGAGAATACACCAACATGTTTCACCTCAAAGAATATGGTTGATCTCACATTACCAATGGATGGGGACATAAGCATAGGATCTGATAGTGAGATCCAACCTATCAGCGTGAAATGATATCAATTACAAACTCACATAGGAGTTATGGAAAACCTAAAAATGTATGAAATTTTCCTTGTGTAACCCTCTACATAATTCCCTACCAACTACAATCTCAACAAGGTTAGGGGCATCTCAATCCCATAGATATGTTTGATACTGCACAAAAAACTGATGAGGATCCAACAATCATTTCCAAACAAAAGATGGTTTTAGATCATAACAACCGAAAAAATGAGATCCATGTTGATTGATTCCCATATTATGGCACCCCTTTGTGCAGGATCATGTTCTACTTTCATCAGGAAAGTAGGGGAGACCATGTGTCCATATTGGCTAGTTTCCACCAATCGATCCTAATGAGCACACGCATCCCGATAGGTTATATACTAGAGAATATGGAATGATACCATGATCTATATCACCAAATATACATAAGATGCTTGAGAATATTCCTCAGGACCCAAATAAATTAACACTGAATGCACCTCTACAGATCTCCCAATGATCCACTAGTCCTGCTTACTCTTTGGATAATCCGGTTAACATTAAGATGGTTAAGAATCCACATCAAGATAGTAAACCCAACTAGGATGATCTAATAGTTTCTCTCACTACATGGCTCGAAGCCTTGAAAAACAATATGTTCCAATACCACCTGATGGAAAGACATAATAGGCATGGGTGGGTGATATGTGAGCATCCCCGAATTACGGGTATCCAACCTTCTCCCCCTTCAATGGGATGTGTGACCCTCTATAAAATATGTACCTATTCATATCTAGGTGTGGTCCCATGTTGGAAAACCCATATGATTCAGATGAATCCATTCCCCAAGGTTTCAATCAAAAATTAAAAGGGCCTACATTTGTCTAGTACAACCAATTACACTTTGGGTCCACCACTGGCTGGGATGTCTTTTTCAAACAGTTTCCCAACCAGTTCAACTCCAGTAATCAAAGGAAAAGAATTTATAGACTCTTAATGTGAAACAAAATCCAAATGAACATGTTGTAGTCCTAATCTCTAGGTGTAAGGGATTTACATACTCACTCAACATTCCACTAACTCTTGAGCATATGTTGATGATCTGCGTGGGTAAACTCAATACTGAATTAGTTCCAACTCTAACCACTATTAATTTCCCAAGTGGATTACATGATTTCTATGACAACGATAAATTCTTGGTGAAGCCTTATAATAAGATAATAAGTCATGTCCCTTTCCTCTTACAGGTCCTATAAGAAGATCCACCAAGGGAGATACTGCTAACATAGTACCTAAAGGGGGTCCCTTGGAATCTAGGGTTGTTGCCCACAGAACCAAACCAATTATAGCCTTGTCGATTACATCAACATCAGTCAGGTCAACATCTCCATATGTAGAATTATAAATAGACTCCTCAATAAGAACTACTACCCATAAGAGAGATTCTGTCTCTAAAACCTCATCATCCTTTGACCACTTTTTGAGGCAAAGCTCCCGACGATCCCTTTACAAACCAGAGAAAGTAGACCTAATCCTCTCTAGAAACCAAGGTTCTTGATTATTTCAATACCTTCATGGATTAAGGGATACTAGAGCTTCCAAAATTCACACGCCCCCCTTTGGGCATTCTCATTGATCTTCTAACCATTTACCTATACACATGAACCTTAGTAATACCTTAATGAAATGTTATGTGTTCAAGGATTACCTATAGGATCAGGTGTATAATGGCTTGGTCATGTTGGGTGTAGTCCTAACACATGATACACCTGTAACTTTGGATCCCATCAATGAAACAATGTGTTTCTGAAAATTGCAACATATTTTAAACTGTGGGACTCAGAAGTTTGAGATAAGTTGGCTTGTAGGGAAATCTCTCATAACCACAAAATCATTTGTGCCTGTTTAGGCCATGAAAAACATCATATGTTTTATTCCCTTACCTATACACCACATCATTAATAACCTCACAATATTCAATTCATTAGAATTGTAGGCACTGATAGTGAATTGAAAATAAAATTCCCCAATTGTTGTTGAATACATCACATACCCTTGGTGACTTCATTCCAATTGAGATTTGAATCACACCCAAAGTCCATAAAACATTTTAATTCTCTTATGAGGATGAGAGGGAGTATGCCTATATGAATAAAATAAAATTTTTTGACCCCTACATTACCCCTGATGGCTAGTAATATTGGTAGAGACCTCCAAGTGTCCCTTGATGACGCCATAAATGAAGGATTTTTGGGCATGGAAAAAGATGGAATTCCCAGTACAATACTTTAATCCATTTGAAACTTGCCAGTAAGACAATTCAAAATTTATTTTTTTGGCCTCAATAGGAATATTAATTCTATTTCACTCATTAATATTCATCACCATAGTTGGTCATGCAAACCAACCTGGTAGATCAACCCCAACTACAGCATGATCGATCAAATTTATCTATAGCTAGACCTCAGCTCACTGATAGACCGTGATTGGTGGGTCTTTGTAGTTAATCTAATGAGATTACAGATGTCATAATCACCTATTAGAATCCATTGGTTCATGCAATAGTTATCATTGTACTTTCTTCCATGGAGAAAACCATTGTCGGTATAAATGTTCCCCTTACATGGAAGTAAGATGTGTTCAATCACCTTGCTGGCATTCCGTAAAATCACCTGATCCTCATGTCCCTCTATATATCTGAAGAGATGTGATATTTTCTTTTAGATTCCTTAAAAATCCCCCTCAAGTTTGAGATAGATAATTTTCTTATAGATACATTCTATATAGAGGATTCTGAGAAATATCCATTCCAAGCCATTATATCTTTCGGGGACGAAAATGAGTTCTTCACCGTGTAGGGGAACATCCACCAACTATACACCACTATCCATTTAAATGGTATAGAGGTCCATCACTATCTAGTAGATACATTCCCTAGGATAAATTTTATCCTGACCCAGAATATTCATAGGCGAATAATCAGAAAAGTAGATCTATGTCACATTGATATAAAGATTCATGGTTATGATAGGACCAAACAAATACCATGTTGAAGGATCTATTAGAATACCCAATTTAGATATTTGTTATAAAAAACTAAATTCATGGTGGTATTATAGAGATCTAATTATAATGAATTGATGTGTAGGACCTGGGTCCATGAACATGAAACAATTACCTCATGGTATCACTAATGCCTCAAGTACATCCACAACTGTTGAGCTGGAATAATGAAAGGTGATGTATCTCCCTTGCAGTCTTGTGAGGTCTATTATACCTATGTTTCTTAACATAGGTGCAAGAAAATGTATGTAATAGAAAAATAGGTCGAGAACACCTCTATTTAATCCAAATCATGTAATTATTTGGAGACACATTCATCATCTTGATTCATCAGTTGGAGTCTATGATGCCAGATAGAGGGAATTGTATCATCATATTTGGGAGGAAAGGGAGTCTCGTATCCATGTTCAAGTAACATGGAAAGATTTCCTATTAATCCTACATAGTCGAGGCTCATGTAATACTGTAACCCCCTAATTGTATTGTGTGCTGAGATGTTCACCCCATGGATACAACTATATGTAATATTCTCTTGTTTCCCAGAGCTACGATGAACCGCCACAAACCGACCGGTCACTATTGATTTGATATCATGCATGGAACATGGGGTCGAAATCCTAATGTAATCGTAATGATATCTGATATCATTATGAAATTTTGTAGGAAAAGATCCTATCAATGAATATTCTATCTCTAACAATATAGGGACAAGTTTCTCTTGGAATCTGTCTATTAGGATGAACTATTACCTCCCACTTAATCCCCTTCCTCAGACAATGAAATGATCTAGAATTCACACCACCGCACTTTCTGGAATTCGTCACTACCACCATCGATGAGCTATTTTAGGTGAACCATGTATCCAAGAAGATCCATGGCCAACACTTCTCAGTGCAGCCATGCACACTTAGGAATAACAGATGTATTTAAAATTATTCTTGTAGAACAGGGAAGTAAATTCATAAATATATTATGAGATGGTATAGATAAAAAATAATTTCTCTATCCACCATAAATGTCTCCCAGTAATTCTTCATGAGTTTAAGAAACCGCCCATTAAATTGAACCCTTCTCGTGGTTCAGTGGTCGAGGTTGCAATTGACATGCTTATCAAGATCACCTTCATCAAAGATGTTTAGTACCCTATGTTGCTCTACAATTTTATCCCATTCATGAAGAATAATATGTAGACAAAATCTATATTGACTTCTAGGTTCTCAACTGCAACTATTTGAGGGATGATTTTCCCCTTACATTGATGAAGTGGTTGATCGAAACCACAACTGAGTTCCCTAATCTCCCATTCATTTATGGATAATCCTTGTACAATCAGATCATTTTTTTCCCTAAGGATGAAAATTATACCACATTCAGATCACCATTTGGTACATTTTGTTATTTAGTAATGAATTTGGTCTGAATAATATAAGTGATATGTATCATTGGTCCCTCCATTACATCTTCAAATTGATCATTGGGATGCTGGTAGAATGAAACATAGGTTATTTTTACTAAAACCCCACTTTCACTATGATCATCTTAGATACCATGAGATAGTGTTTTGATTCCTTCATTCTTGGAAGTTAATGATGAACCCTTTGAAATGTGAATTTAGGGATTTCTTTGAGAAGTTTCTCAGATTATTATTTATATACAGATGAATCGAGACTAACGTAGAGATGATCAAGGACATCATCTAGATGACTCTTTAATGAAACCTCTGAGAACTATGAGGCCTCAATGTACACTTAGACTATATACATCGATTTATCACAAATTCATCCAGCATGTGTATGCTCTTTTTTAGACTCAGGAAGACCGACATTGTCTACTGGAGTGATGATAAGTGCCATAATTTCTTTTAGGATATCAAGCAGTACATAAAATAAATTATAGTTCAAATTACACCACTTTTAGGGATTTCTTTTGTCCTTCATGTGACCACAATTCAATAATCCCTCAATTCCCATATTTCATAGAATAATAACAACGCGAAAATGAATAGTGTATACTATCTTAGACATATTTTCCTCGATATAGAGTCATGATACACTATTATCAAGGACAACGACCTCATGCTTGTTTTTGATGTACAGATGTTGCAACATTATTTTCATTATAATGAGATAAATTATTTTTCACATGTGGATCTACTAAAGTATATCCAAAACAACCAAATGTTGAAAGGTTGTGTAGTGTGTTGGGCAATGATTCTTCAGAAGTTCGACATCATGTTCATTCCATAGATTTTAATCAACGGTCAAGAATTTGAAGACCCTCTCGCCGCTTATATGGCCCCAAAATAAGTTGTTATGTATGTTGATTCCCAATATGAGGCCATCCTCTTAGTAGACCAAACTATTTTTTTGTTGATGATTGGTTTCTATGCTTCTTCCAAGAGCCGAACAGGTAGAAGGATCAGTGATCCAAAGATCAATAGAGTAGATCTGGGGACCTTCTTCATCACAATAATTAAAATTTTACTTACCTAATTATTTTTTCTATCATAAGGATATAATAAAAAAGAGGTAGAGTATTATCCACTCATTATTGGACTGTATCTATCACTCATGATTGATGTTCCCTGATTTCTTGAGATTGGAGACTTCGAGCTAGTCATCAATAAAATCAACTGCGATTACATTGGCTAGAAACCAATGCTTATTACCTCACTAGAGCACACATCCGATTTTATGGACTAGTTCCCTCATCACTCAATGTTTAACCATGTTCCCCGATCATATAACGGTTGAGCCAATTTTATGGCTAGCCTAGAAATGCCTCTTACAGAGCCTACCCCGTATAATCTATACATTCATTTGTCATAACGAATAGTCATATCTCGAGTAATACCTGATGGTGATGATGATTAGGAGGTAAACTTTTTAACATCATTTACATCCACATCTGGGCCTCCTGATCCCCCAATAACTAAATAATACTCCTATTGTACAAACCTTTTTTGAGTTTCTCTAGAATGACACCCTCCCTCCAAACAAATAGGAATGTGAGAGAAACGGTCAGTGTGTAGCTTAGTTCACCCTGTATAGTGGGCTCATCCCAAGAATAATTTCTACCAAAGTGATTTTCATAGACTGATTCTCTGTTTCAATAAAGGATGTGAGTACCCTTAGGTTGTCTAGGAATTTTATGTCGAGTCTAGTGATTGTCTCTATGAAGGGTTGGAACACTCTCACTAGATTTGAAGGACGAGATACTTATCGCCCTCCATGGACCATGACTACATCACATTCTCCCATAGGATCCACACATGTCATATACATTCCAAATTTGTGCATGAACCACTGGATCACCTTCATAATACCAAGTATTATTATCTCTTTGCGGTCTAGAACCTAATGTTGTTAGACTATATCAACTAGAAAAAAAATCACCAGTGCATGTTCATTCTGACCAGGGATGATTTATTTTCTGTAACACCCCAAGATTTTATGAAAAATATATTTTAATTTCATTAATGTCTTGTGCTACACCAAGATTACCTTGCGCTATACGCAATACAGTATTAGCTTGCAGTATACGCAACACTATTCTTGGATCGTGTTACACACAAATTTGATAATAGTTATTCTACGCAACATTGAGTATATATATATATTTAATGTATAAATGAAATATGGTTGGATTTTGTTATACAAAACAACGAAGGATTCTTGCGCAACACGCAACCCTGACTTGGCTTGCATTACACGCAATCACGACCTTCCTCGATAGTGTGTGTTGTACGCAATACTGGGTTTTACTAAATAATGATATATTATTATAATATTGTTATGAACTAGATATTATGAATAGTGTTAAATAAATTTATAATTTTACAACATTATTATTCATCTTACACATTTTCTAGAACATGTTATAAGAACAAAATAAATATTTCGTGTAAAATAACTATTTTTAAAAAAATGCAGTTTTGCCGCCTTTTGATGGCGCACCCACCTTAAATCTAGTTTTTGAAATTTTTATAAGTTCAATTTGACAAAATAAAATTCTTCTTTTGAATCAGGATATAAAAATTTACATTAGATAATGTTTTGATATTTTTCCAATAACTTTCATATTTTAATGAATAGTAAAAACACGCTATATTTTAATTAAAAACAACTTTTTTCATCGTAATATATTATGTGTTTAAATTATAATATTGAATGGGTTTAAAGTATAAACAGGATATATTTTTACCACTTAATATAATGTATGTCATTAGCATTTATTTTACCTTGAATTCGTCGGTTAAATCAATTCAATCTTTTGCAATGTTTTAAAGAAAAACCTCTTTTTTCGACAACAGGATTAATTTTAATTTAATTTCTGCAACTTTTGTGTATTGAATTTGGAAAAATGGATTCCATTTTTGGAATTAGTGGATCCAAATTATGTTAATAATCTACTTTTTATTTTTGGGAATTATGAATAGTAAATACGATAAATTTTATTTACCATAGTTAATGGTAAATCGGGTAATGAAGGGTAAATATAATATTTTAAAATTACCCTAAAAAATGTCAAAATCCTATTGGATGACTAAAAGTAGACCCATATAACCTAAAGGTCGGATTAGATTCATTTAATTAAATTTTTTCAATGAAAATAATTTAATTATTATTAAAACTAAAGAATGTGACAACATGTCACTTTCTTAAATCTTATAAGTATAATAATTTAAATCTAGTGATAAACTTCATGAAACTTCGACCATGAATAGTCTCCAGAAATAGAATACAATTATATACATCATAGGAATTTATTTAGAATTTTTAAGGATTAAATAAGTATCATTTATTTTGACACAAATATGATGCAGAAATTGACTTATTAATGAAATATTGACATAATTGGTGTTATAAATGCCCAAATAAATGTAATTTGAGACTTTTTATGACTTACGATAATTTTATAGGTTAATATGACATGTTATTGTTTATTTAAGTAACTTGGTTCGAACTTATCAATCTGTTATTATTTCATAAAAATCATGTACCAAATAGTGTCAAAATTGACATAAATTAGTTTTTAAAACAAATATTATATTATTAATTTTTATTTTATTTCTAAAAATCTAAGGTTCGGACAAATGACTTAGATAAGATTATATATATTAATAATAAACAACTTGGGGTTCGTTTGGCTTGATATAGTAAGTTTATTAACCATATAGTGTAAGAAAACAAAAAGACACAGTAAAAGTTAAATTATTTAACTTAGAGTTAAATCTAATTGATAAGTTTAAAATAATAACCTAAACTTGTCTAAATCCTATTGGATGAGAGTATTTCGACCTATCCCCACTTTATCTTTGATATAAGACCCTTTTAACCCATTATAAACCGAATTTGACCTTAATATAAAATAATATTTTCAGATTTTCCTATGGTGCCCCTCTCCTCCCTTATAAAAGGGCACCTCCTCCCTCTCCTCCTCACACCAATTTTAGCATTCAATCTCAGAAAACCCCTGCAAAAATCTCTTATACACTTCCCTAGTATCATCCTAGCGGTCCTGGTCTTCTTCAAAGACCATCCTTAGTTATTTAAGTGGAGGTTATGTGAAGGCACGTCAATAAGAGGTAATATCCATTACCAATCATTATCAATTTCTTTCTTCTTAAACTTCTTCTTCGTTAGTTGTTTCATGATAAAGTTATAAAATCAGTATTTCTTATATACTGATATGTTATTATAAATATGAAACAACTCTAATTAACCATCTATCCATCCTACGGAAAAAGGAAATCACCGCGCGTGCGTACGTACGGAATACCGTCTCCACGCCGTGGTGTAATCTATTTTCCGCCACCACATTAATTGGATTGGTATAATGGTGTAATGAGTAACTATATATGATTATTATAATGTGATATTGATACTGAAATAGTATACATACACTTCAACACAATTCCACGACCATGGGAACGATATCATCGCTCGTGCGTACGTACGGTCTACCGTCTCCACGACGCGATGAGATTCGTTATCCATGTTAACCATTCCATAATGATTATAAAGTATATATAATGAATAATAATGAAATATATTACATGTTAAATCTACTGGATTTATGTGTATATATATATGTCATCTACTTACTTCCATTCAAGACAATAAGGAAAGGAAAACAGCGTTCATGCGTACGTACGGACTACCGCCATGAACAGTGTGTCTCATTTCATTTATATATCTATTATATATATATATACTGAATATATATTATATATAAATCTTGTTTTATATTCTGTAAGTAAGTAAATCATGATATAAGTAATAATAATGTCAAGAACAACAAGTCCAAACACCTACGATAAATGAAACGATTTTACCCAAAACGCTTCTTTAACATGGAATTTACAAAAGAAAGGGTAATATAAAGTCATAAGTGAACCATATATGATATCATAACAATGAATATGATTCTTTAATAAGTTAATGACATTATTTAAATCATTATACAGGAGTTTCGGATACGTACAAAGCATATCGGACATAAGGTAAGGGAAATATCACAATCTCAGTTTTATCCGAGACTGTTTATACTTTGGTATTTACTGGGGTGTATTTTATCATCCACATACATGTTTCCTCAATATGTAATATTATTTCCATCCACCTAAAATTGTTTAAATCCAATTTTACCCTTTGGTGAGTTTTTAGTAAAAGATTTGAAAGTAATCTTTTGTCGTTTTTTGTATGAGGTACTTTTTGACTTTTCCGACAAAAGTACGAGAAAAATGTTTTTTTAAGTTATACAACATGAATGGATTTTTAAAAAATTATTTCCAAGAAGCTTCCTTTACATGTTTTCAAGTTTATTTTTAATCAACATTTTTTAGTTTAGAATTTTTTGACATGTTAAGAAAGGAAAACGTGTCTTTGAAGAAGAAAGGATATTTTCCTCAAGAATTGAGTTCAAGTGTTTTATCAAAATTATTTTCCAATAAAGGGTTCTATTTTTCTCCCTATTATTACATTGATTTGATTATTTTGTGATGAAATTATTTTTATATATTCCTTTATCTTGTATGAATTTTTTTATGATGTCATGATGTTTAAGATTCATATTTGTATTACATGGGTTATGCAATGATGTATGATTTATGATTTTGTGGAACACATAAGAATGGTATCATTATGAGATGGGTGGGACCAATATCTCCCTCCAATTCATTGGGTAATGATTTTATATCTCAGGAGATAGACATGGCTGGAACGGTAGGTTATACCGGTTCAGTGAAACAGGACTGAAACGAGGAGTGAACTCGGTTCAGAAATGGACTTTGTCCACTATGATAGTCTTGGCCATGAGCCTTGACTAATAAGAAATGATTCTCTATGATTATGTGTGTATCCCACAATGTTTCATGTTTTAAGTTATGATTATTTGGATTACATTTCACTACTATGATTTATCCTATGTTATGAAAATTATGATCTCTTTTGCAGGTTAAGATTTCCAAAAGATATGTTCTTATGAATATGATGTGATTGATATTTCTATTGTTTACCCTTACTGAGAATTTGAGCTCACCCTTTTATGTTTTCTTTTCCCCGGGATATAAAGAAAGGTTTTAGGTAAAAAAAAGGAAGATCTTTATGGGAGATGTTGAAGATCTTTCACCACGATTAGAAGATTATATTCCGAGTTTCCAAAGACATTAAACTATTACAATCCTTGTGTGTGTGTTTTTGTTATGTACTAAGTATTCCGCAAAAGTAATGTAATTTCCATCCACGTTAAGCTTCGGGTCTCTACATTTTATAATTGGGACTAATAAATCATTCTGATGGAATTCATTGACCAATCAATTATTAAATTCATGAGATGCAATATTATCCATTTATTCAGATTTCGTCGGGAAATTCTCACAAAAAACAGAACCATTTTCTATGATGCTGAGATTAATAAGTTGTAATCCATGTACAATATATGGTCCAACCATAATTATCTCTATCACGCACAAGAAAATGGAAATATTGAGGAGTTCCACAAACCCTCACAAACATGACATGGAATATAGTAGTACCAAAAAAGATACTTTGGTCGGACAACTCCCCAATGCGCTATAGGATTATAACGACCCATACTTTACATACATTGTTAATACTTCAAAATTGAAGCACACTTATTACAAAATATAACAAAACCAGGAAAGGACCATATAGGTATAGTGTCTTTAGAAACTGGGAAACATAAACAACTAGTTCATAAAGCATCTACTTTGTCTCCCATTTATTTCATCATATCTAGAGTCCCTTTTTGGCATATCCTAATTAGTAACCTTCTTTCTGACCTGGGAAAAGAAAACATAGAAAAGGGTGAGCTCAAATGCTCAGTAAGGGTAAACAAAAGAAATATCAATCACATCATATTCATAAGATCATAACATTTTGGAAATCTAAACCTGCAAAAGAGATCATAATTTCATAACATGAGATAAATCATAGTAGTGAAATGTAATCCCAATAATCATAAATTAAAACATGAAACATTGTGTCATACATAAATAATCATAGATAATCATTTCATATTAGTCAAGACTCATATACAAGACTATCTTAGTTGACAAATTCCATTTCTGAACTGAGTTCACTCCTCGTTTCAGTCATGCTTCACTAAACCGGTTTAACCTGACGTTCCATCCATGTCTATCTCATGAGATATAAATCTTTACCCAATTCATTGGAGGGATATATAGATCCCACCCATATCATAATGATACCATTCTTATGTGTGCCACAAAATCATAAACCATACATCATAGCATAACCCATGTAATAAAAATGAGATTCTTAAACATTGTGACATCATAAAACAATTCATATAAGATAATAGAATTCATAAAAATAATTCCATCACAATATAATCAAGTCAATGTAATAATAGGGATAGAAAAAGAACCCTATATTATCTTAGATGGAAAATAATTTTGATAAAACACTTGAATTCCATTCTTGAGGAAAATATCCTTTCTAATTCAAAAAAAAATTCCTTTCTTAACATGTCTTATAATTTTTGAACTAAAAGAATTTGATTAAAAAAACATGAAAACTTGTAAAGGAAGCTTCATGGAAATAATGTTCTAAAAATCCCTTCATGCCGTATACGTTAAAAAAATTCATTATTCTCGTACTTTTGTCGGAAAACTCAAAAAGTACCTCATACGAAAAACGACAAAAGATTCCTTTCATATCATTTACTAAAAACTCACCGAAGGGTAAAATTGGATATATAAAATTGTCGAAGGATATAAATATTACATATTGTGGAAACATGGATGTGGATGATAAATATTCCCCAGTAAATTATGAAGTATAAACAATCTTGGATAAAAATGAGATTGTGAGATTTTCCCTTACCTTAGGTCTGATTTGCTTCATAAGTGTCTGAACCTCATGTATAATGATTTAAATAATGTCAGAAACTTTTTACAGAATCATACTTATTTTTATGATATCATATATGGTCATATTCTTAGCTTCTTATTAGTAATATTTCATTGCTACTTGTTATTCGGGTGTTTATTACTTTTTGTTCTTATGCGTGTTTTTTCAAATAAATTCTTATTCATCTATTTAGGTTATAGATAACTCATTTCCATAATAGTATTAGTGTAATATATATCATATTCATTCATTAAATTCATTTATATAATCATTATGCAATTAAGATCATGTATAATGAGTTGCATCACATCGTGGAGACGGTATTCAGTACGTACACACGAGCGATGATATCATTCCCATGATCGTGGAATTGTATTGAAGTGTATTTATACTATTTAAGAATCAATATCAATTTACAATAATCATATATAGTTATTATTTACACCATTATACCCATCCACGTAAGGTGGTGGTGGAAAATAGATTACACCATGACGTGGAGACGGTATTCCGTACGTACGCACACGCAGTGATTTCGTTTTCCGTAGGATGGATAGATGGTGAAATAGGGTTGTTTAATACTTATAATAACATACCAGTATATGAGTGATACTGATCTTATTACTTCATAATGAAACAACTAAATAAGAAGAAGTGGAAGAAGAAATAAAGTTGAAAGATTCGGTAACGACCATTACCTCTTCTTTGAAGCGCCTCTTTGAGAACTCCTCTTAGGGCACTAAAATTGGTCTTTGAAGAAGACCAGGACCTCTAGGATGTTTCTAGGGAAGTGGAGAATAGAAATTGGTAGGTTTTGGCCGAGAATGAAGGCTCAAAGTGGTGTGAGGAAGAGAGGGAGGAGGTTCCCTTTTATAAGGGAGGAGAGGGGCACCTTAAAAAAAACCAAAAATATTATTTTATTATAAAGTCATATTCGGTTTTTAACAGCTCCAAATTGATTTATTTTTGAAAATAAAGTGGGGATGGGTCAAATTACTCTCATCCAATAGATTTTAGACAATTTTAGGTATCTATTGTAACCATATCATTTAGATTTATCATTAAGTTAATTAATTTTACTTTTACTGTGTCTTCTTGTTTTCTTACACTATAAGGTTAATAAACTTACTATAACAAGCCAAACGAACCCCAAGTTGTTTATTGTTAATATATATTACTATATCTAAGTCATTTTGCCGAACCTTAGATTTTTAGGAATAAAATAACAATTAATAATATAATATTTGTTTTAAAAACTATTTTATGTCCATTTTGACACTATTTGGTAATTGATTTTTGTGAAAATTATAAAAGAAATATTAGTTCGAAAAAATTTAATTAAATCAATACTAACATGTCATATTAACCAATTAAATTATTGTAATTCATAAAAAGTATCAAATAACATTTATTTGGGTATTTATAACATCAATTATGTCAATATTTAATTAATAAGATAATTACTTCATCATCATTGTGTCATAAATAAATTAAATATTTTATTGTCTGAAAATTACAAATAAAATACCATTATGTCGGAAATCTTTTTATCTTTCTATTGAATATTTATAGTCGAATTTATCTTATGGATAACCCTATATTAAAAATGATTTAGTTATTAATAATTGATTTTAACTATTTTAACCTTTCTTTAAATAAATTAATAATAAATGTCCAAATCTAATCCAAGTGGGCCTAAATGGTCCTATTTTATTCCTAAGGTTGTTTTTGGTCGAATTAAATTTATCCAATAGAACTAGGACATGTGTTAGGGTAGTAATAATAACATTTTTACCCTTAATTACCCTATTTACTTTTAACCGTGGGAAAAAAAGTAAAAAGTTACTATTCACCAAAAAATTATTTTCATCTCATTGAACCACATTTTAGTCCTTTATATTAACCGTGTCTCTCAGATTTCCGAAATTCCACTCACAGAAGCGGTAAAATTGTGTTTTATGTAAATTTACAAATTCTCCTAGGAGGTGGGTAAAAGACGGTGAAAAGTTCAATAAAATTTTAATATATCTAAAATTAATATAAAATGACTCCAATGAATTGCAGTGAACTTATATAGGTATCATGTATCAATTTTGAACTACAATAAATTTTAATAAAAAGATATTTATTTAAATAAAAAGTCTGTTTTTAAATAGTAACCCGGTGTTTTCACTATTAATAAAAAATTGAATGTTTTCAGAAAAATACCAAAATTTCACCTTAGGCTAATTTCAAAATTCTGAATCCTAAAATGAAGTCCATTTTGAAAAATAAAATTTACAAAATTTCAAAAAGTGGTTATTACTATTCATAACAGCTAGTTTTAATAATATTTTAATAGCATATCGTTGTTTAGTGAAACTCGGTATTCCGTACAACACAAGGTATCGAGGAAGGTCGTGATTGCGTGTACAGCAAGACAAGCTAGTGTTGTGTGTAGTGAAAGATTCCTTTGAAGATTTATAAAAACAAAATATTTCTCAAAAAAGTCTCGGGTGTTACATTCTACCCCCCTTATAATGAATTTCCCCCTCGAAATTAGTCACTTTTTAACTAACAGATGAGAATACCTCTCCCTCATCATATCCTCAAGCTCCCATGTACCTTCTTCTAATTGGTGGTTCCTCCATAAAACGTTCACCAAGCGAGTGTTCTTGTTCCATAGGAATTTTTCGCTATGATCGAGAATCTCTATCGGCTATTCTTCATAAGAATGATCTTGTTCCAGCGGTACATCTTCTGAGCTCAGTTCATGTGAAGGATCAGGTATGTACTTTCTCATGAGAGATACATGGAAAACATCATGAACTTAGGAGGGATTCGGTGGAAGCGCCAATTGGTAAGCTACCTTACCAACATGATATAGAATTTCCAAAGGACCGATATATCTAGGGCTCAAATTTTCCTTATTTCCAAATCTCATGACCCTCTTCCAGGGAGATATTCGTATGAACACATTATCACCCACTTCAAAATCTAAGTCTTTTTTTCGGTTGTCGGTATAAGTTTTTGTCGAATCTGAGATACTTTTATGTGTTGTTGAATATATCTGACCTTTTCTGCCATCTCATCAATATGATTAAGTCCTAATAGCTTTCTTTCCCCAACTTCATCCCATCAAGTTGGAGTCCTGCATTTCATTCCATAGAGGGCTTCATAAGGAGCCATCTGAATACTAGAGTGAAAGCTATTATTATAATAAAATTCCACCAAAGGTAGCTGTTGATCCCAACCACCTTCGAAATCCATCGAGCAAGCTCTCAAAATATCTTCTAGAGTTTGAATTGTTCTCTCAGACTAACCATCTATCTGAGGAGGGTAAGCAGTGCTAAAACTCAACTCTATATCCAGAATATTCTGATGACTTCACCAGAACTTCGAGGTAAACCTCGGATCCCAATCAGATATAATGGAAAGTGGAACTCCATAAAATCTTACCACTTCCTTCACATATATCCTGGCAAGCTGATCCAGAGTGAAATCCTCTCTAATAGAAATGAAGTGTGAAGACTTTGTAAGATGATCAACTATGACCCAGATAGCATTATTGCCTTTGGCTGTTTTCGGAAGTCCGGTGACAAAGTCCATAGTGATGTTTTCCCATTTCCATTCAGGTATGGGTAATGGTTGTAACATCCCCTTAGACTTCCGTCTCTCAGCTTTAACTTTCTGAAAAACCAAGCATCGAGAGACATATTCATCAATATCTCTTTTCATTCCATCCCACCAGAAGAACTCTTTCAGGTCCCTATACATATTTGTGCTTCTAGAATGAATAAAGAATGAAGAACTATGAGCCTCATCAAGTAGCTCCTTCTTTAATTCTGGGATGGGAAGAACACAAACTCGATTCCGGAACATTATTATCCCATCACAATCAAGGTTGAATTCAGGAATATTTCTCACCTTCTTTTGTAACTCTAAATCTTCTTTCTGTGCCTCTTTAATCTTCACATGTATAGATGGTTGAACATTCAATTGAGAAAGATACGATTTTCCCCTTTCATTATAATTCCAAGATCCATCCTTTTTAAATCCATAAATATTGGATCTTTTGTGATCCTCATCATGGATAATCTAGCATGGTCTTGTCGACTTAATGCATCTGCCACCTTGTTTGCTTTCCCATGGTGGTAATGAATTGAGAAGTCTTAATCCTTAATCAGCTCCAACCATCTTCTTTGCCGAATATTCTGCTCCTTTTGTGTGAAAATATTCTTTAAACTTTTATGATCAGTATAAATATAACACCTTTCTCCATAAAGATAATGCCTCCAAATATTTAATTAAAAGATTACCACAGCTAACTCTAAATCATGAGTTGGGTAATTTTTCTCATGTACTTTCAACTGTCGATAGGCATAAGCTATCACCATATCATTTTGCATAAGAAGACACCCCAGCCACTTCTTTGATGCATCACTGTTGATCACAAACCTTTATCCACTAAAAAAATGTGTGAGTACAGGTGTACTGGATAAAATTTTTTTCAACTCCTTGAAATTCTCTTCACATTCCTCCGTCCACATGAACTTAACTTCTTTTCGAGTCAACCTGGTGAGTGGATTAAATAATCATAAAAAATATTTCACAAAACGTCGATAATATCCAGCCAAACCACGAAAACTTCGGATCTTAGTTACTATTGTTGGTCTCGACCATCTTTCGATAACCCATGTTTTTTCTGGATCCACAGATATCCCCTCTTCTGAGATTATGTGACCCCAAAATGAAACTTTTTGAAGCCAAAATTTACACTTGGTAAATTTGGCATAAAGCTTCTCCTTTCTTAGGGTCTTCAAAATAATTCTCAAATGATCTTCATGTTCATCTTTCTCTTTGAATAGACAAGAATATCATCTATAAAGACTACCAAAAACTGATCAAGATAGTCTCTAAAGACTCTATTCATCATATCCATGAAGATATCAGGGGCATTAGTAAGACCAAATGGCATCACTATAAATTCATAGTGTCCATACCTTGTACAGAAAGCTGTCTTTGGTATATCCTCCCTTTTAACCCTTAATTTATGACACTCTGAACAAAGATCCATCATGGAAAAGTATTGAGATCTGTGTAGTTGGTCAAATAAGTCATCAACGCGCGGGAGAGGATATTTTTTCATGATAGTGATCTTGTTATGTTTTCGATAATCAATAAAGAGTCTCATTGATCCATCTTTCTTCTTAAAAAATAGAACAGGTGCTCCCCATGGTGACGCACTAGGGCGTATGAATCCCTTATCAAGATTCTCTTGGAGTTTCTTCTTAAATTCTTGAAACTCAATTGGGTCCATTCTATAAGGTGTCTATGAAATAGGCAAAGCACCCATTACGAGTTCTATTGAAAACTCAACTTCACGATTAGGTGGAAGACCCAGAAATTCCTCCAGAAAGACATCATCAAACACCCGTACAATGGGAATATTCTTAATCGTGAGTTTCTCACCGACCATTTGAGATAAATAACCTTCATTTAGTGGAATCAAAACTCATAAGATGGAAGAAATTTCAACTGGATGGTTATGTTCATCCTTGCATCGATAGACGATCACAGATTGATCTGGAATATGAAATGTGACTTCCTTTCTTTGGAAATTGATTTTAGATCCATATAATGAAAGCCAATCCATTCCAAAAATCACATAAAATTCCACTATAGGAAGGATCACAAGATTTTCAGGAAGCACTTTCCCACAAACTTCAATCGGAGAAGAATTATAAACTTTTGGTGTGACTTTTGTGCCATTAGGGGTTGTCAAAACTAACTATACATCTAATTGTTGAGTTAATACAGTGATACCTTTAGAAAATTATTCAGAAATAAAATCTTGGGTGGATCCAGAATCAAATAAAACGTTTGCTACTTTGGAGTGGATGGTAAGTTTACCATTCACCACTTCGTTATCATACTCCACATCACTGATAGAAATTGCTAGTGACTTTCCTTTGTCTTTGGCCTTAATAGTTTGTTGACATCGTTCATCATCATCAACCTTTGGATTTGGGCATTGATTGGAATAATTCCTCATCTCCTTACAGTTGAAACATTGAAGGGTAGTACGATCATTATGCATATCCCTTCCTTTTTTTGCATCATTAGACATGTTCTTCCCATTATTTCGACATTCAATTTCCCAATGACCTTATTTTCCACACTTATAAAATTTTCTTGTCCCCTTAAGAAAATTTCCCCCATGCTTCTTTCCACACTTTGAGAATAAGGGAAAACTCATCTTCTTTTCAGGGTGCTCTTTATATTTTCCTTTGAATTCCATTTTCCTCTTCTAATCAAACCCATATGACTGATGGGTTACCCCAATCTCCATCTCAAAATTGAGAGCACATTGAAGAATTTCCTTGTAGCTATTGAAGTCCCTTATGGATAACGCCCTTCTAAGACTTGGTTTTAAGCCACTAAAGAATCGATCGATCTTACTCTCAGTTTGGATATTAATACCAGAAGCGTACCTTAAAAATCTTGAAAAATTTGCTTCGTAGGTAGCTATAGATTCATCATCCTTTTTCTTTAGTTCAAGAAACTCCTTCTCCATATTTTTTAGGAGAATATGAGGGAAGTACTTATTGAAAAATAAGTTCTTGAACTCGTCCCATTCCATGGAATCAATTTCATCCCTTTGCCTCGTATTCTTAATAAGATTCCACCATTGATCAGCATCACCTTCCAAATTGATAAACTTCTAAGATGACTTTATCATGTTCAGAACATTGAAGAACTGAAAATATCTTTTTAGTGGTACTGATCCATTGTTCAGCCACTAATGGATCAGAAGACCTGCTGAATGATGGTGGACGCTGCCTCATGAACGATTCAACAGAATGTTTCTCCTTCCTTTGCTCATTTGGAAGTCCCGCATGATTCATAGCTTGAGAAAGTCGTGTGATCATGGCTAAAATATTTTTCATTCCAGCTCCCATAACGTTTGGATGCTCACGGGGGCAATCATTGCATTTCCCGTCACATTCCACATTAACACGGTTCCTTCGGGTTCCATCCATTGACTAAAACCAAGAAGAATAGTGTGAGCAACACTAATTACAATAGAAAAAACACATAATAATGAATAAAATTTTACACTTAAGGTCTTATCATAGTTTTTTCATGGACATTTCTAAAACACTAAGATTTTGTTCTATGCTTAGACTTATCCTTAGGGTTCTTACTAAGGCTTTCACATCCTAGTATCCAAAGTTTGAATATACCTTTCCTTTGATACCAACTATAACGACCCATACTTTACATACACTGTTAATACTTAAAAATTGAAGCACACTTATTACAACATATAACAAAACCAGGAAAGGACCGTATAGGTATAGTGTCTTTAAAAACTGGGAAACATAAACAACTGGTTCATAATGAATCTACATTGTCTCCCATTTATTTCATCATATCTAGAGTCCCTTTATGGCATATCTTACTTAATAACCTTCTTCCTGACCTGAGGAAAGAAAACATACAAAAGGGTGAGCTCAAATGCTTAGTAAGGGTAAACAAAAGAAATATCAATCACATCATATTCATAAGAACATAACATTTTGGAAATCATAACCTGTAAAAGAGATCATAATTTCATAACATGGGATGAATCATAGAAGTGAAATGTAATCCAAATAATCATAACGTAAAACATGAAAATTTGAGGCATACACATATAATAATAGATAATCATTTACTTGTAGTCAAGACTCATATACAAGACTATCTTAGCGGACAAAGTCGATTTCTGAACCGAGTTCACTCCTCGTTTCAGTCCTGTTTCACTGAACCAGTTTAACCTGCCGTTCCAGCTATGTCAATATCATGGGATATAAATCTTTACCCAATGAATTGGAGGGATATATAGGTCCCACCCATCTCATAATTATACCATTCATATGTGTTCCACTAAATCATAAACCATACATCATAGCATAACCAATGTAATAAAAATGGGATTCTTAAACATTGTGACATCATAAAACAATTCATATAAGATAAAGGAATTCATAAAAATAATTCCATCACAACATAATCAAATCAATGTAATAATATGGATAGAAACAGAACCCTATATTATCTTAGATGGAATATAATTTTGATAAAATACTTGAATTCCATTCTGGAGAAAAATATCTTTTCTACTTCAAAAACATTTTCCTTGCTTAACATGTCATATAATATTGAACTAAAAGAATTTGATTAAAAATAAACTTGAAAACTTGTAAAGGAAGCTTCAAGGAAATAATTTTCTTAAAATCCATTCATTCCGTATAAGTTTAAAAAAAAGACATTCTTCTCGTACTTTTGTCGGAAAAGTCAAAAAATACCTCAATGGAAAAATGACAAAAGATTCCTTTCATATCTTTTACTAAAAACTCACCGAAGGGTAAAATTGGATATAAAAAATTGTAGAAGGATATAAATATTACATATTGAGGGAACATGGATGTGGATGATAAATATTCCCCAGTAAATTCTTAAGTATAAACAATCTCGGATAAAAATGAGATTGTGAGATTTTCCATTACCTTAGGTCAGATTTTCTTCGTAAGTGTCCGAACCTCCTGTATAATGATTTAAATAATGTCATTGACTTATTCCAGAATCATAATTATTTTTATGATATCATATATATTCATATTCTTATCTTTTTATTAGTAATATTTCATTGCTACTTGTTATTTGGGTGTTTATTACATTTTGTTCTTATGTGTGTTTTGTCGAATGAATTGTTAATATTCTTTTTAGGTTATAGATAACTCATTTTCATAATTTAATTATTGTAATATATATCATATTCATTCATTCAGTTCATTTATATAATCATTATGAAATGAAGATCATGTGTAACGAGTCGCATCACATCGTGGAGACGGTATTCCGTACGTACGCACGAGCGATGATATCGTTCCCATGATCGTGGAATTGTATTGGAGTGCATGTATACTATTTCAGAATAAATATAAATTTACAATAATCATATATAGTTATTATTTACACCGTTATACCCATCCAAGTAAGGTGGTGGTGGAAAATAAATTACACCACGGCGTGGAGACGGTATTCCTTACGTACGCACGTGCGGTGATTTCATTTTCCGTAGGATGGATAGATGGTGAAATAGGGTTGTTTAATACTTATAATAACATAACAGTATATGAGTGATGCTAATGTTATTACTTTATAATGAAACAAATATATAAGAAGAAGTGGAAGAAGAAATAAAGTTGAAAGAATCGGAAATGGACATTACCTCTTCTTTGAAGAGCCTTTTTGAGACCTCCTCATATGGCACTAAAATTGGTCTTTGAAAAAGACCAGGACCTCTAGGATGTTTCTAGGGAAGTGGAGAATAGAAATTAGCAGGGTTAGGCCGGGATTTAAGGCTCAATGTGGTGTGAGAAAGAGAGGGAGGAGGTTCCCTTTTATAAGGGAGGAGAGGGGCACCTTAGAAAAAACTAAAATTATTATTTTATTATAAAGACATATTCAGAATTTAATAGCTCTAAATTGATTTATTTCATAGCTAAGTTGGTTATTGGTCTAAATACTCCCATCCAATAGAATTTAGACAATTTTAGGTATCTATTTTAACCTTATCATTTAGATTTAACTTTAAGTTAATTAATTTTACTTTTACCGTGTCTATTTGTTTTCTTACACTATAAGGTTAATAAACATACTATAACAAGCCAAACGAAACCGAAGTTGTTTAGTATTAATATATATAACATTATCTAAGTAATTTGGCCGAACCATATATTTTTTGGAAAAAAAATAACAATTAATAATATAATATTTGTATTAAAAACTATTTTATGTCCATTTTGACACTATTTGGTAATTGATTTTTTTGAAAATCATAACAGAAATATTAGTTCGAAAAAAGTTAATTAAATCAATACTAAAATTTAATATTAACCTATAAAATTATTGTAATTCATAAAATGCCTCAAATTAAATTTATTTGGGTATTTATAACATCAATTATGTCAGTATTTCATTAATAAGATAATTACTGCATCATCATTGTGTCATAAATAAATTAAATTATTTATAGTCTAAAAATTAGAAATAAAATACCATTATGTAAGAAATAATTTTAAATTTTTCATGAATAATTATAGTCGAATTTATCTTATATATAACCCTATATTTAAAATGATTTATTTATTAAACATTGATTTTAACTATTTTAACCATTCTTTAAATAAATTAATAATAAATGTCCTAATCTAATCCAAGTGGACCTAAATGGTCATAGTTATTTCCTAGGGTTATTTTTGGACGAATTAAACTTATCCAATAGAATTAGGATATGTGTTTGGGTAATAATAATAACATTTTGACCCTTAATTACCCTATTTACTTTTAACCGTGGTAAAAAAAAGTAAAAAGTTACTATTCACCAAAAATTATTTTCATCTCATTGAACAACATTTTAGTCCTTGATATTAACCATGTCTCTTGGATTTTCAAAATTCCACTCACAGAAGCAGTAAAATTCTGTTTTATGTAGATTTTCAAATTCTCCTAGGAGGTGGGTAAAAGACGGTGAAAAGTTCAATAAAATTTTTATATATCTAAAATTATTATAAAATGACTCAAATGAATTAAATTGAACATATATAAGTATTATGTATCAATTTTGGACTAAAATAAATTTAAATAAAATAAATAATTATTTAAATAAAAAGTCGGTTTTTAAATAGTAACCTAGTGTTTTCACTATTCATCAAAAATTGAAAGGTTTCAGAAAAATACCAAAATTTCACCCTAGGCTAATTTCGATATTCCGAATCCAAAAATGAAGTCCATTTTGAAAAATAAAATTTAAAAAATTACAAAAAGTGGTTATTACTATTCATAACGGTTAGTTTTAATAATATTTTAATAGCAGATCGTTGTTTAGTGAAACTCGGTATTGTGTACGGCGAAGCTATCAAGGAAGGTCGACATTGCATGTAAAGAAAGCCAAGCTAGTGTTGTGTGTAGTGAAAGATTCCATTGATGATTTATAAGAACAAAATATTTCTCACAAAAGTCTCGGGTTTTACAAGGATTATAAGAGGATGACCTAGAATTCTACCACATGTGACTCCATACTCATTAGTGTAAACTACATTACAATTCCTGACCATCATGATTCAGTTAAGAGGGCCATGAATAGCTATATATGATAGGAAGAACATAGAAAATATTGGTGATATTTTTCAAGAAGAGCTAGAATCCTTGGATGAGAACAAGCTTTGAGCCTTGCAAAATCATGAGAGGTACAAGAAAAAGATGGTTAGAGTGTTTACCAAGAATATTCACCTCTTCAAATTCCTAAAAGTTGATATAGTAATGCTTCTCTGAATGACAATGATGTTGTGTATGAATAAACCAAAGTTATATCCCACAAGGGAGGGGCATACATCATTCAAAAGTTTGATCCTAATCGTACATACTCATTGGTCACCATGTATGGGGAGACAATCACACCTCCATCCAATGAAAAGTTCATCATGTTATAATATATATAATGAGTTAAACATACTAGGAACATGATGTTAAATCGGGTTCCTAAGTCCAAAACCATGAATTTAAAATATGAATGGGTTTTACTTGGAAAAGTTCCATGCAGGGCGGGCCTCTTATGCACCTCATTCATGTCGGGCATTTCCTACTATGATACACATGTCCCCATTTTGGGTATTTTCCCTCTATTTTCTGTGTTGTATGACATTAAACTATATTTCATTAATGTCATGAGAACATGTCTATTAATGGGGAACTTTTATTGAACTCTATGTCCATAAATTATGAGCCCCTATAGTCCGAGCTGCATGATATTAAAATTTGTCGCACTATTTCCCGTAAAGAAAGATGTGAAGCTACATGGATTAGTCATATCACATGGCCTAAAATTTTGGAATTATCATCCAAAATGTACCGAGATTAAATACACTATTCCATTATGTTTTTTCCTGAGATGAAAATTTACCCATCATCGGTCACATGCCATTGAATTTACAATAACTAAATATGGATTTATTTCTATCAACACAGGATACATAGTAATGCTTGGATTTTATATCATGGTCCTTCCACTCCAAAACAAAAATTCCCCATCTCTGTGTGTGATTCAAACCTAAATGGAGAAATTTAATATTTCAAAAACTATGTGTGTATTGATTCCAATTGTTATATGATACGTATAAACAACCAAATATTTCATCATCGGTATTAGCAACATATTCGTCATAACTTTGTCCCATTGGCCTCACCCTAGTCCAATTTTCAGAACATCAAACTATATGTGGTATTTTATTTGGATTATGTGATGAGGTGCAGGGACGTTTTGGCCTTATTCACACATGGTTTGTCATAATAGTTCATTACAGATGTCTAATTGAGAAACCCCCTTGTTCTAAGCTCTATATACTTAAACTAAGATCCATCATCCTCAACACATGAATGTATACTGCATCCATACCCTGAAAATGTTCTGGATGGCTCAGGATAATCATGGGATACCTTAGTTCCCTCATAATATAGGATCACCCCCACCAGTTTTGGTCTCTTACCATGATTAATTCAATAAATATTTGTGTCTTTATTACCATCCTTATGGGGTATTTAGCGACAACATTACATTTTTCTATGGTTACAACAACAAATATATCAAAATATTGAAACTTTGGCCTCATTTATAGTCCAATAAATATGAATATTACCTGTTTTACATGGTTAATGAAATATAAAATAAAAAAATTTCAATACCAATGTTTGAATATCACCCCACTATATTCCCATTCCACACATGAAGACATTTTTATTCATATTTCAAGAACCTTCCAAATCCAGGTGTTCCCCCCGAACGGCTTGGAATCATGCCATCATTTGATCACCTCCCATTCTAAGAGAACACCCTAACAGATATCTGGTAACAAATTTTAGATCCTATATTTTGAACATGTTCAATTATATATCATTAATTTTTTCATCCCATTACTAACTAACTGATTGTGATCCCAATGTTTCGATCATGGTTTACATTTGGTCCCCACATGTCTATCTCCCCTAGTACAGATCTCAAAATTCATGACTTTCCTCTTTTCCACATCATTGTATCATGATTTTATTTCATTACCCTTTGTCAAAACCCAATTCTCTCCCATATGTTTAGAGATCCTTTATACTGTTCATTGTTTCCTATACCATGCATGAATCAAACAAGCTTAAGAGTCCAGTATGGTGTGAATCGACATTATCAATATTCCAAGAGGATCCATTATTCAAATCACTCTAAAATCAAAATAGAATCACATGTCTAAGTCTTCATGAATTTAAAATTCATATGAACCCATCCTTATATCTATTTGGTGTGACAATAGGCCTCCTGAAACTTATTTCTTAAATGTTTTTTCACTATGTCTCTCTACATAGGCTAATCTTTCAAATTCCCAAGTCCAAACTCTAGAACTAACTAATGAGACCATAGTCCATGAAACATGAATTTTAATTATTGTGTGTGTTATAGAACGAATGACCTTAAACTATGGGAACATCAATATCATATGATGTTAAATTGTACCATGCATCAACCTCATCATATGATGTTACATTGTGCGACTATTATCGATTTTTCTGGACATGAAATATAAAATCTTTCATGTCCTTCACATGATACATCCTCCACCCAAATGATGGGTATCTACTATACAGTTCGCATCTTCATCGGTCTCTTGGCACTAGGATGATGCCTCACTAGAAAATTGGTTTGATATATGTTCATTCGAGTACGCTTACACTAATGTGCTCTATGTCACGATGACCAAATTTCATTCAAGCATTCCACCAACCCATTCTATGCTTTTAGTGATACTAATTTGGACCCTCATCCTCTTTCATGTCTGAATGTACCCCCTAATGGTCTGGTCTCATGGGTATTTTGGATCACATTCCATCCTAGGGAAATGTTGAAGAATAATTCAGATGAAATTAAGATAGTGGTTCCATTATTTTAACATGGTCAGTTGTCAACACTAATTTTCCCCCATTATAAGAAAAACATACATATGTTGTGTTTAGAACATGATTAGTAGTCATACTCTACCAATATATTACACCCCATGTTTTAAATTTTGGTCATCGTGATTGAAACACTTCAATTCCCTTTGTTCTGATCAATTCTAATGCCCCATGTGTTATCATGCTCATGCATTATCACACATTGGGAAAATAAATTATATTATTCCTAGATCCATGTACTCCATCCATGGCCTCTTTCAAGCATGATCACTCTAGATGGTCAGTCAACAAAAGAATTCCTCAATTGGTCAATGATTATCTCGTATTGTCATATAAAGTTCATGATTATATCGTCATCCCGTCTTTATCACATCAGGACTGACCCATGTAAACTTAGAGACTAGTCATCCATTGTCTCAAAAGTTTTATCAAATCTCTATATTAAATAAACCAAAAGAAATGTGTCCAGGAATATTGCAATGTATCAAACAGACAAATAGATTGGGATATCAGTAGGGACATTCACATTTTGGAGCCTATTGTGTTGTCTATAATACTTTCCCATATATATATGTTGTGGTAATCGATCATTCATACTACACTAACCACCATAATGAAATTTCTATGGAATAATGTGACCCATTGAGTTATTTTTCCTCCTCCTCATCATCTGGAGGGATTTGGTCTGCCCTAATTAGTGACCGGTCCTACTCATATTTGATTTTGTCCCATTAGCTTCAACCCTACCGTATTTACTTTTTGGACTCCACTATCTGGGGCCCCATTTGTATGACATGTTCTAATGAAGTGGAGATGAAATATTAATGTTCATTAATTTTTCTTTCTATGTACCAGATCTCTTGTTTGAAATCTTAGATCTTGCAAATGTTGTCGTTTTCTATTTACACATCACTACAATGTGGTGTTGGATTCCTTATTGCACATTTTCTGTAAGATAGTCGAAGATTAATGAATGATGACCTCAATAATCTTCCCCACTAGCACACATATTGCATATCTAGTGGAAAGGGACTCTATCCAACCTATCATATTTGGTTTCATAGTTGGATCGATGAAGAGTTGGGAGAAGTTCCATGCCCATCATCAGATGGTATGATTTTGATTGTCTGCATCAGGATAAGATCCATCAATCACTTTAGGATATGTGAGTTTATACTCTTGGATGAAAAAAAGTGGTTACATGGTTTGATATTACTATGTCATCCTATCAGATGGAATATTCTTAATTCCATGAGTTTGGTCATCCTCACTTGATACCACCTAAAAAATGTTGTCCCAACTAGCACCGAGTTCCACCCCAATAACGACGTCACTAGTAGTTGTAACTGATTGTTCGATAGAGGATGTTCCTGGTCAACATTAATTGATAGTCCCATATTTACCAAAACCTTTATCGTAAAAGGAACCCAGGTTTCTCTGACCATTAATGATAGAAAGGCACATGATACCCCCAATACATTTTATAAATGGGGCACATTAGATCATTAAATGACCTATAAAACTCTATAGAGATTGGGGAAATATACGATCTTAACATTTAAAACTCACTCTCTAGGGTCTTCATCATTTCAGTACTATGTGTTGGACCCCCCCACAGATTACTAGGACCTCTAGGGTTTCCGTGGTGGCTTCCCTAACCGCCGCGACTTTAGTATTCCCTGCAACCACTTCTTCCCTTAGAAAATGTCCTAACGTGGTCCTCTTAACATATTTTTGTACCTCTATCATCATTAATAGTGATCCATTGTGCATGATACTCCTTCACAAAACATATTTCATTTGTGTAATCTATATATGTTTTAGGGGATGTGATACATGGGGATTAGAGTTAAATATTACCTTGAAAAGTTCATAAAACTTACCCACAGAGATTGTGATCTATTCACTCTCTGAGGGGGTCCCATCATTACCATATTCTCCCAAAGATTCATCTTATTCCTCAGAAAAGAGAGCAAGGATCGATATCTTAGATTCTAAATGTTGCGAAGAGTATGTCTGATCCAACAGTACCTTCACCATGTATGTCATTGGATGCACTGCACCCAAGGAATAACAACCCGGTCATGATGTACATGGACATTAATTCTTTTTTGGAATACATAATTCATTACAAAAATATATGGATAACATATATATTAGTTTAGGGTATTTGGAAATGTGGAACATATTCTTCAATCTTGCTGAATGATTTTCACTATCTCTTATAATGATCTTCCCCCTTTTCTCCTACCTAAAACCATTCGTTATAACATAGGGAAATGAAAACATAAAAAGGGTGAGCTCAAATTATCATTTAAAGAAAACATTAAGATAAAAAACAAAACATAGAAATAATAATGTAAAAACATGGAAAAAATAAATAAATATAAAAATCATGAGTCATGAAATAAATCATGACAGTACGTAAGGCATATATCATAAAGGATCATTAACTATGATAAAATAGAATTGGCATAAAACATAGAATTGTGGAAAAAAAGTAATCACATAATATTATTTCCATAGTAGGAAATCCATTACCTCCAAGACATTCATAGTTTTAAAATTCCATTACCGAACTGGGTTTACTTTCCATTACATCTATGTATTACTAAACCGGAATAAGTTACTATTCCAACCATGTATTGTTGAACTAGATTTACTTGTCGATCCAGTTATATCTATCTCGTGATATATAAATATATACCCAATACATTGGTGGGAAATATAGGTCCCACCTATATCATAATGAAATCAGTTTTACTTGTTCCACAAAAACATAAATCATTTATTATAGTATATCTCATTAAATAAAATGGGGTTTTTAAACATCATTCCATCAAAATCCATATAAAATAAATGGATTTCATAAAAATATTTCCATCATAAGAACAATAAAATAAATTTAATATTATGTATCGAAACATAACCCATTTTCATCTTAGATGGAAAATAATTTTGATAAAACAGTTGAACTAAATTTCTGAGGAAAATATCCTTTATTTTTTCAAAACCATTTTCATTACTCAAAATGCCACAACCTTTTAAAAGAACATGATTAAATTGAAAATAATCATGAAATCATGTCAAGAAAGAATCATGAAAATAAAGTGGAAAGAGAAATTAAAGAATCATTCATTCCATATAAGTTAAAACACATTAACCTCATACTTTTGATTGAAAAAGTCAAAAAGTACATCAAATCGAATAATGACAATAGATTCCTTTCATACCGTTTAATAAAAGATCACCAAAGGGTAATATTAACCTTATCCAATTGTAGAAAATTATAAATAATATGAAATAATTATGAATCATGGATTTGGATGATAAATCTACCCCCATTCATACTTAGCTATAAAAAATCATTGATAAAATGAGATTTCAAATTTTATCCCTTACCTTAAGACCGCTTTCTTCCATTTGTGTTCAAAACTCATGTTTAATTGGTTTGAAAATATTATTAATTTTTAGAAGAACCATAATAATATATATGATATCATATATGATTCACATATGACTTTATATTTCTCTTTTATTTATCAATTCTATATTAAAGAAAAGTTGTGTGTAATAAATGTATAATTTACGGTACATATTTTGAATTTTTATTATTGATCATATTACATAGATCATGAATTAATTACTTAAAAATGTAAAACATGAATTATATATCATAAATATTCAGTATATAAATATAATATATATATATATGTGAACTAGAATACCCCATTCATAGAGACTGTCGGTCGTACATACACATGAGTGATGTTTCTATTTCCTTATTGAATTGAAAAGAAGAAATAAAATGAAATATATATATATATATACATAAATATAGAAGAATTATTATGTCATATATTTCATTATTATTTATTATATAAAATTTATAATCTTTTTTCAATTTTTAACTTGGAGAATAAATCTTATCGTGTCGTGTAGACGGTAGGTCATACATACGCACTGGTAACGATATAATTTTCTTAATGGTTAAATGGTATAAACATTTATGGTATATTAATTATAATGAATAATTATCATCGTAAATTCGTTATTTAAATCGATTATATTCATCATTATTCCCATCTTAATTATGTATTGTTGAATAACAAACAACACCATGACATGGAGATGGTAAGTCGTTCGTACGCACACATGGTGATATTGTTATTCATATGATTGAAAAAAAGAAGTATAAGGTTGTACCATAATTATAATAACATCTTAGAATGTATAATATACTAGATATATAACTTTTTATGGATATAATATAAGATGAATAATTATAAGAAGATAAGAATTTTTAAAGAGATGATAAAATAATTACCTATTTTTTTAGTATCCCATTTTTATTTTCACAAAAGGTATCCCTAGGATGTATTTATACACAAATTAAGGATTCTAATAGGAAGGGAGGATTTGATGAAAAGAACATGACATATAATTTAAAAAATAAAAGGCATTGGATGTGTAATATAATGACTAGAAGAAGTTCCCTTTTATAGAAGTGGTGAGGGGTAAATTAAGAATTAATTTAAATATTAATTTCTTATAATTTTATTATCAATCAAAAATGGTCCAAAACACATTTAATTAGAATATAAGATGATTTTGGTTCTGATACCCATAATAAAAAAAAAATTTATATATTTTGTTTATTTTTTATCCTTATATATTTTGTTTAACCCTTGTTTTACCCTTTTTAATCTTATAGTGATATCAGGTTATTTACACATTGTGGGTAAATGTAATTACCATATCATATAAAAGACCCAGAAAAATAAAATTTATGGTATATATGGATTTATTAACCATTTGGAAGAATTTTATATTTTTAGTAATTTAATATAATTTAACTACCTATTTTATATTATATGTTATTAATTATTTCTATTTTGGTCACTATCCATTCTTGACTTTTTTTACAAATTTATAACAACCTAATTTCATTAAAAAAGTAAATTTAATCAGTTCTAAAATGTCAAATTCTTATATATAATTGTTGTTTGACATAAATTACATCAAATATTATTTATTTTAAAATTTATAATATCATTTATTTGAATCCTTTATTAATGAAACAATCAATGGATCATCATTGTGTAGTAATTAAATTTATTTATTTATTGTGTATAAATTATAAATAAAATATAACTATGTATAGAGTATTTTTATATTTCCAATGAATATTAATAGTATAATATATCACTAATAAAAAATACATATAAAAATTTTTTTAGTAAGAAGATACATGTTTATGTTATTTTTTTCATTACTTTAAATTACCTATTAAAACATGTCATTATCAGTCTCATGTGGATCCATGGCATCCTAAAATCGACACAAGGATTCACATGGTTGTATATACATCAATAAATAGGATTAGGACACATGTTAGGGTTGTTTTATATTATATAATATTATTTCTACCCTTATTTACCTAATTTACCTTTTCACCATGGTAAATAAAAATAATTACTGTAGTTGCAATTCATAATTTCCAAACATGAAAAGAATATGTTTAAACTATTTAGACTTTATAATTTCAAATAAATAATAAATTTTATAAAATAAAAAACATATAATTTGCATGAATTAATTGAAAATTAATTCCCGTTTGTCAAAAAAAACTGTTTTTTTAATGTGTAAAAACAGTGAAAAGATTAACATGTGTTTATGTCAAATTAAAATGTAAAATAAAATCCAATGTGAGAAATTGGAATAAATGATATAAACATAATAAAATTAAATATTTAAACTAATCAAAATTATAATCTAACTATGTAAATAAATTAGATAAAAAGGTTTTTTTGTATTAAAATGTTGTATTTTCACTATTCATTAAAATATAAATTTTTATAGAGAAATAAAAAAAATTCATCCATTGTAAATTTGTATGTCCATATTGAAATTAATAATTTTATTATGTTATATAGTAATTATAAAATTGTCAAAAACTAGATTTTAAAAGGGTTCTCCAACAAAATGAGATAAAATCGCATTTAAAAAAAAATCTTTAACCCAAAAATTGGATTTGTTCATATATCTTGTCTAGAAAAAATTAATATCAATGTCAATGTTATGTAAAATTCAAAATTTTATAAATAATATTCCTAAAAAGAAGTTTATATCCCATTAAATGATAATATTTTAATAATATATCATTATTTAGTGATACTCGGAATTGCGTACAATGGAAGATGTCGAAGATGCTCGATGTTTCGTGTAACGCAAGCTAACAATACTATTGTGTATTCAACGAGATAATATGATGTCATGTATAGAGAATGATAATAATTTTTTATTGTGAAATACATGACTTAAAAAAATTAATTTAATTTATCTCATAAAATCTTTGGGTGTTACATTATAAACCCCATAAAATGAATTTCCAACTCAAAATTCATCAGGGATATAAAATGTCTACTACTAGAAGGTTTCCTTCATTGAAGATAATATCATAAAAACTAATATTAAACATCATTTTAAAAATGATATTTAGAAACCCAATGATTTCCCGAAATGACTCATCACTGGGTTTCCACATCAGAGAACATAGGTGGGAACTGAAAACCTTGATATGGAATAAAAATATACCCTTAATCTTATGATGGATAGTGCTAGAGAATAATGTTTGGATAATGTTAACAACTATAAATCCCTAAATCTGCAATGATTTAAGGGACCATATGATTACTCATATAAGAATTTATAATGATAACATTTTTTGTTTTCAAGATCTTTTTTCTAAAGTTAAATAATTTTGAGTGAGAATAAATAAATTCTAGATTTTGGTACAATTACACCATTGTTTGTTCCTTGAAAAATATCTACATCATCTATTATTTAATTTAATGAAGTTGAGTTTTTCATTCATGAAGTGTTAGTAGATCTTGTGATAGAGTGATAGGTCATTCCATCTATCTCAACAAAATGCATAGAACAGGTAATCAAATATTCATAAGTGCACTTATAGTGAGATAATACATTAATCTAACAAACATCAAATAGAAAAAAAACTTATAATATCCATAAATGGATAACATTAAAATCCTTCCAAAAAAATATAAAACATTAGAAATTGTTGAACTATATTGACATGACAATTATCTCCTATATCTCATATGATAGTTCATTCTTGTCACATTCAAAACATGTAAATACCTTATTTATGTACTCTCGTTAAACATGGTAACAACATAAATTACTCTAGAACCATAGTGAAAACATGCATTCTATCAAAATTAACTCTTTCTGAATAACAAAAATACCAAAAATTATATACACTCAAACCATGATATCACATTGTCCTTGTATCAGTCCTGATTTCATTAATACTATCAACCATCTCATTATCCCATTATACCTTCATTATGTTCTTATCATGTTCTTTCCAAAAATATTTCTACCACTTTTCATGGTTATTGGTACCATATACATATAGAAAACCACAATGGTCCAATACATAGATATTCTATTATTTCATAATAATATAAACGGGATTCTACAACACTATATTGGAATCCCATTACATAAACACATAATCATTCCATCACTTCATTGTAACACTCAACATCACCAATAGTGATCACATATGATTTTACTTTGCCTTTGGCTTTAAGAGGTTGTTGGAATTGATAATAGTTTGTAACACATGGATTAGGGCATTGGTTAGCATAATGCCTTATTTCCATGAACTTGTATCCATGATTTGTGGGAGGTATGCTCTTTGGAGCTTTCTACTTATTCACATTATATTAGTAGTAAAATTCTCTATGGGCATCCTTCCCACAGTTAAAACATTTATCAATCCTCTTAATATAATTTCCAATAAGCTTCATTCCACAATTTGAGCATAAAAAAATTTAATCTTATTTTCTCCGTAATTTTTATCGTTTCCTTTGAATTATATTCATCTTTTCTTATCAAAACCATGAGACATATGATAAACATAAATCGTCTAATTTATAATAAGAATATGAACAAATTACATACTAAAAATATATTCTTGAACTCATCCAAATCTATGTAGTAAATTTTATCTTATTGACTCATATTCTTGAAAATGTTCCACAAAATATTCTCTTTGCCTTCCAAGAAACAAGTTCCCAGAATAACCTTCTCATGTTCTAAACAATGGATTATGAAAAATAATTTTTCAATTGTACAAATTTATTTTAATGCATCTTGTGGATCAGTAATTCCACTAAAATAATGGGGATTTCACCTTAAGAATGATTCAATAGAACATTATCACCACCTTTGGTAATTTGGGAGGCTAGAATGATATGTGGTATTAGAAAAATGATTCTTTATTTTATCTCCAATAAAATTTTGTCATAAATGAGGACAATCATTGAATTTCCAATCACGTCTAGAATTAAAATTGTTCTTTTGGGTTCCATCCATTGTCTATAACCCAAACACAATAGTGTGAGAGGCCAAAGTCATACTATATAAACAACATAATCAAGGGGGAGTACATTAAATCTCTAACAGCTTAGGTTTAATCCAATGTTATTCATGATATTTATCATAATTATTGGATTTTATCCTATAGTTAGACTTAACCTTAGGGAAATCCTTATGCATACCATAGAAATATCTCAAGGGATCTCCCAAATGAATTCACATCCTAGTTTTCAAAAGTTAACCAAACATTCACTCTAATAACAACTATAACAAACTAAGATTGACATATATGGACATTAAATTTATTTTTTGGAATATATAATAATTTACTCAACAATAATCCCAAAGACCATATTATTTTAGTTCCTTTGTAAACATGGAACCAAATCTTCTATCATGGTGAAATATTTTTAACATATCCCACAAAGAACATTCCATTTTTTCCAACCTAAAACCTTTCTTTATATCTTGGGAAAATGGAAACATAAAATGGGTGGGATCAAATACCCAGTAAGGGTAAACATTGTGAACATAAATGATTCCATAATAATACGATAGTTAAAATATTGACATAATGTTTAAATATAAAATTCATAATTCAGGAAATAAAATTTGGTAGTACGTATGGCATAGATCATACAGAAACATTAACAATGATAAAATAGCACTGGTATAAAAATGAAATTGTGAAAAAAATAATCACATAATATTATTTCCTTAGTAAAAAATTAATTGTTTCCTAGACCATTATAGTAGAAAAATCACTTTACTGAACTAGGTTAACGTGTCATTCAAGCCATGTATTACTAAACCAGATTTATGTGGCGTTCCAGCTCGGTATTACTGAACAAGATTTACATTCCATTTCAATGTTGTCTTTCTCATGAGATATAAATAATTACCCAATGAATTATAGGGAGATATATGTCCTACCCATCTGATAATGAAATCATTCGTACATGTTCCACCAAAACATAAATCAATCATTATACCATATCCCAATGGATTTCTTAAAAATCATTCCATCATAATCTATATAAATTAAATTAATTTCATAAAAATTTTCCATTATAAACAAAATAAAATCAATGTAATAATATTTATAGAAACAAAAAACTATGTCATCTTAGAATATAATTTTTTTTGAAAAAACTCTAGAAATTAATTCATGAGGAAAATACGGTTTATTGTTAAAAAAATTCTTCTCTAAAAATTCTAAAAAAATTTAAAAGAAAATGATTTAGTTTAAAATTATTTGAAAATAATTTATAGAAAGATTCATGGAAATATGGTGTCATAAAACTATATAAAGCCATTCATTCTGTAGAGGTTAAAAAACATTATCCTTGTACTTTTTTCAGAAAATTCAAAAAGTTCCTCAACTCGATAAATAACAAAATATTCCTTTTATACCATTTAATAAAAGATCAAAAAATGGTAAAATTAACATTAAACCATTTATGATGAATTTAAATAATATTTCATAATTAGTAACATGGAGGTGGATGATAAATATAGCCTAGTGAATACTGACGTATAAATACTCTTTAATAAAATGAGATTGTAAAATTATCCCTTACCATAAGTCTGATTTCATCCATATATGGATGAAGCTCCTATATAGTGGGTTTAAACATATTGTTAACTTTTAACAGAACCATAATTATTTTTTTGATATATTATATGATTCACTTATGAAATTATAATACCTGTTAATTTATCAATTCCATCTTAAAGGAACATTTTCGGTAATAATAATTTTAATTACTATACGTGTTTTGAAATGTTATTATTGATATTATTACATAGATCATGATTTAATTTCTTACAGAATGTAAAACAAGATTTATCTATCATAAATATTTAGAATATAAATATATGTATTATATATAAAAATGTAATAGAATACACCATTCATGGGGATGTTAGGTCTTAAGTACGCATGGACATTGTTTCTGTTTCCTTATTGAATTGAATGGAAGCATTTAAATTAATTATATATACATTTATAAAGTATAATTATTATATAATATATTTCATGCTTCTTTATTATATATACATAATAATTATTCATGAATGAACAACTTGGAGAATTAATCTCATCGTGTCGTGGAAATGGTAGGCCGTATGTACGCACTAAGGATGATGTCATTCACATAACGGTTAAATGGTATAGAATTGGATTGTATATTAATTTTATAGAATAATTAACATGTAATATTCTTTATATAAAACCATTTTACTCATCATTATACCCATTAAAATTTTGTATTATTGAATAAAAATTTATATAACGGCGTGTAGATTATAAGTTGTATGTACGCACGCAGAGTGATATTGTTATTCGTATGATAGATAAAATGAGGTATAAGGTTGTACAATAAATATAATGAATTTTAGGAATCTATAAGATAATTGGTTTATTACTTTATTATGGATACAACAGAATAATAGTAAGTAGAAGAATAAAATATTTTTCAATGTGATGATAAAATAATTAACTTATATCGAGTATTCCCTTTTGATATGAACAAAATGTCCCTCTATGGTGGATTAATTCCAAAATTAAGGATTCTAGGAGTATTTTATGGATTTTGGGAAGAAAATTGGATTGATATTTTCTGACCTAAAAGGCTTCAATAGTGTGAGATAAAGAGAATAATAATTCCCCTTTTATTGAAGAGGCGGGGGCACTTTAAGAAAGTATTCGTATATAAAATTATTATAAATTATATATTGTCTAAAAATTGTAAAAAAACATATTCAATTCAATGATAAGTTGATTTTGGTTCTTATAACCACTATCCAATAATCATTAGATATTATTTGATTATTTTTGTGTCCTTGTCTTTTTGGTTTAACCCTTATTTGACCCTTTTTAATCTTATAGTGATAACATGCTATTTACATATTGTGGGTTAATTTAAATCACATATCATATCTAAAGACCCATAAAAATCATATTATGAAATATTTTGACATATCTAAAGGATTTGGGTTAATCTTATAGTTTTAAGAATTTAAAATCATTTGATAAATTATTTTATATTTAAAGTTATGAATTATGTCAATTTTGGGCACTATTCATACTCGACTTTTTTACAAATTCATAAAAACATTATTCCATCGAAAAAGAATTTAATAAATACTATAATTTTATATAAACATATTAAATACTTTTTTGACAAGAATTATATCAAATAATATTTATTCTAATATTTATAATATCATTTATTTGAACCCATTATTAATGAAGCAATCATTGCATCATCATTGTGTCCTAATAAAATTTCTTTATTTATTGTATTATTAGTATAAATAAAATATAATGATGTAGCAGGTTTTTTTATCTTTATAATTAATATTTTTAGTCGAATATATCACTTATATAATCCCATATAATGATTTTTTTACAAATACGATACATGTTTATGTTATTTCTTTCATTTCTTTAAATTACTAATTACAACATGTCATTGTCACTCCTAGGTGGATACATGGGGTTCTGAAATCATCCCAATGATGTAAATGGTCATAAATATGTCATAAAATATTATTATGACTCGTTTTAGTGTAGTTTTATATTATTATAATTTTATTATTTAGCCATATTTTCCTAATTCACCCTTTAACTATGGTAAATAATGATAATTTCTGAAGTTACTATTCATAATTTCTAAACTTGAAAGGTACCTATTAACAAAATCTGGACCTTTTGATTACAATATATAGAATTAATTTTTTGAAATTCAAAATAAAAATTTACATGAAATTAATTTAATATTATTTCTAATTGCCAAAACCAAAAATCATGTTTTTAGAAGTAAAAACTATCAAAGGATTAACCTGTGTTTATATCCAATTTAGATTTGAAATTACATCCAATGAAAAAAAATTTAATAAATTATAAAAAATTAATCCAACTACACATTAAAACCAATTAACAATATAATCTATCTATATAAATAAATTACTTGAAAAGGCAGTTTTGAATTAAAATGCAGTATTGTTCACTATTCATTAAAATATATATTCATTTGAAAATACAAAAATTTCATCCAAGGTAAAATTTGTTTTCCCTATTCAAAATTAAAGGTATATTATTTCATATGGAGCTCGTAACATTGTTAGAAACTAGATTTAAAACGGGTTCTCCATAAAAGAAGGTAAAGTAGTATTTTCTTGAAAAAAAGGAATCCTTTTCTGAAAAATTAGATTTGTTCTGATATTATGTCTTGAATACAAATTAGATGAATGTTAATATAATAAAAAATAAATAATTTGGTTAATAGTATTAATAATTTATAGTTTATATCACATTAAATGATAATATTTTAATAATATATCATTGTTTAGTGAAAATCGGTATTGTGTAAAATGCAAGATATAAAGGAAGGTCGTTGTAGTGTGTAACATAGGGAAAAATAGTTCATTCATACACTAAAATATAATATTTTGTTATGTATACTAAAAGATAATATTGGTGTTTTCTAAAACACAATAAATAAAAGAAATTAAAAATAATATGTCTCATAAAATCTTGGGGTGTTACACAGGGAGTGAAGTAGTTCTGCCAACTCAATCACATACCATGCCTAGTCTTCTTAGAATGAAAAGAATATGAGTATGGAATGAACAATCCTAGAATTATGTATCTCAATTCTATTTCTATGATCACACATCCCAATAATTCATGATAAATGCATGCAGTTGTCCTAGTAGTCCCAACATTTTAGAAAGAAAACATCATTGGGAATGTCTATGTGTCACAACCACTTCCTACGACCTGGGACAAACTCCATATGATACCCTTGGGATGGACACACATTCCATTGGGTTATCATTTCCTAGAGTGTATGTATTGGTGATTCTAATTTTCTTCCTTCACTACACTTTTTATTCTGGTTACATGGGCCTCCAAACCCACCACTACTGCCCTGCCTCCCAGGCTTGCTATGCCGCCACAATGCACTCCAGCTGCCACCCTTCCATGGTCCAGTGGTGGAGGGATCATCCCTTCATTATACCAAATAGCCTCCTACATTAGAATTTTACCAATTTGTTCATCCATCAAACTATTTTCATTTTAATAGATTATACTGAATACAATGGTGGATGGTGGCAGTTCATTCTGAAGCTTCCCATCATCTTGTGTGAACTTGAAACAAAGCAATCTCATCACCTAAGGGTGGAACACCTGATGAAACCCTATGTATCCTATTGAGGTGATAATTTGATGGAACCTAAACTACCTTACATACCAATTTAGGTAATATAATTCCTAGATTAGCTTGCAGCAAACTCTTTCTAATAACACACCACCGTGGAATTATAGAAGTTATGACGACTGTTATGTGATATGTGTGTCGTCATTCATCACCACTCCTATAGAAAGATATAATTGGTGGAATGTAAATTAATCCACAATACCAATCATTATTATAACCTCTGATTGACCCAACATGAATGGTAAACACCTTGAAAATTTTAGAACCACTAGAGAGTAGTTATTCCCAAGATGGGATAATGGTTTTGGAAACTCATAGACTCAAATGTGTTTGAATACCAAGATCAACACGAAATGAAACCACCTAAAAATGTGTAGTGTAATCTTCCATTAAGTGATGTGTTTAATCACTTTTTACAGCTTTTCAAGCATGAAGACACCATGATTAACACGTTGCCACACCCTAATGTCCACATCCCTCACCGAAAGCATCCACTCGTAAATGAGTGATGTAATGAACTCAACCAAACTGAGTATGTGTTGAGACTCTGTTTTTATGTGGTATGTCCAAATATAACATTGAATATCTCGTAGGATCCAGTAGATTGATCCATCCTTGCATCATTGAACTCCTCTCATAGAGGTGCATGTTCATGTTGGTAGTTTTCTCTTTGGTTATTTACCTGTGGAGGATAATCAACCATGAAATTATGGAAATAACAAAACCATTTATGGATGTGCACATACATCATCTTTAGATTATCTTTTTCATCACCCCACAACAGGTCCAAGAGAACCTTCTCCAATGGAAATAGTTTTTCCATATTATCTGACACATTCTCTATGGGGAGAAATTCGACATTCATTTCCCCTAGAATCAGGATTCGAGAAATCTAATGATTGTCTCAAAGGCTGAAGCAGACCTCCACATACTACAAATAGAATGTATTGTTCACTAGACGACACTTTCTCAATAGCTCCAACATGATCTCTTGTGGAAGGTGGGCATGGAACTAAGTATCCCATGCCAGTTTTTTTAGGAACACCCACCTCAGATCTGTTCCAAATCCAATTCAGAACATGCAAGCCCTAAAGGCCCAATTCCAATCACCAGTGAATATGTCTACCTATTGAAATTCCCATTTTATAATTCCATAATATATATAGTTTTCCCATTCCCACTTTGATGGTTGTATTCTCCTATGGTAGAGATTCCACATTTTCCAGCATCTTCCCATCGATAATGTTGTTGTGGTTATAGAGACAATCATTTGTGATGGGGTAGTGATACTTGAAGATATTGTCATCAATATACCTATTCCACCAATAATACAATATTGTTCCCCTGAATTATTATTATGGTTTTTCTATAATTTCATTGGAAATGAAGATGTCATATCGCAAACCAATGACGAACAACGGTAGCATTCTTTCCAAAGGGACATCCTTTGGATCATTTGAGTGTGTCAAGAGTAAAAATTCATGATCCAATGTGATTTGGAAATATTAATAATTCATGATATTATCTTCCATTTGTATTCTTTAGATAGCGTCCTTAACGAAATCCAGAGTTGCTTTTTATGGGTCCATGGAATATTAAATTAGATGTTTTTAAAAGATTTTTTGTATCTGTAGTTAGTAGAGCATGTTCAAAAATAATTACTCATGGATCTGAAAATTGAACTAACCAATTCATGATGAGTCATTTAGGGAACATCAGGATTGGATATCTGGTTTGAAATGCAACATTCACAGAACATTGAATATTTATTGATCACGAAGGATGTGTTCGTGGAACATGGAACTTGAAGGTGATGTGCTTCGAAAAATGATGGAAACACACCTTTTCATTGCATGATTTTAAGGGCTTGGGTGGGCCCTCACCCATGCTATTTATATGTATAAGTCATCCGATGCTTCATGATGGACATCACACCAGTGATCATTTCTAGAAACTATCACAATTGAACATGGTGAATGAACTTAATGAATTGAATAAAATTCTGAAAATCATTGGTGATTATACCTTAGAGTCTGCCCTTCCTTATTGATTACTCTCCCATTTCAAGGGGTGGAATCGTTGGTGCTGAATTACATGCCTCATGACTAGTAGAGGGAGACAAAATTCATTTAGGAGTGAATCTGAGTCCAAATGGACCCATAATAAAACATAAGAGTATCCTTTGTAGTGCCCTTCATCGAGACCTATCACCCTGTATGAGCATTTGAAGCTCTAACAAAGTGATCTACAAGTATGATTGTTCTCTATGATGATGTTAAGGGTGTACGTTGTAATTCATGACATCAACACAACTATGAACTTTCAAAAATCCATATTTTTTTCATGAACCAGATATGATCATCAAGAAACCCTTTACCTATAAATACAAAACTAATTTTTACATTAAGGGACAGACTCAGATATTTCAACTTTTGCATATCTCTCAATTCATGAAGAACCTTAATCATCATGAATTGAACAAAATTAAACCACCCAAGGAATCATATAATCACATAACCACACTTCCAATAATCCATGATACCTATGCCTTAGTTTGGAATGACCTTCTTGATGGTATTTACCATTTGTGAAGGAGCATGGTCTTTATAGGTACTTGATTATTGTTGAAGAAGTCTTCCTTTTCCAAGCACTCTATTAGAAAACCAAGACAACATCATAAAGTGGGTTCATCATTGATCATGATTTCCATTCCTTCAAGAATACCATAACCTACATGAAGCAGGATTTGTTTTTGAAATAACACTCGTTGAGGCCCCTTTCGTTTTCAATCCATCCTTTTAGACCTATCTAGGTTGCATCACTTCTTCTGAAACATCTTCATGATGGTCTATGGACCAAAAATCTTAAACCCATCAAGGATTGTTTCATATTCAACTGTAGTCCTTATGTGTTATCTTACACCAATTATTGTGGCATGCCAAACTTTCATTGCGGCCTATGACTCCAAAATACATTTTTATTTTCATCATAGTTAATCTAATGCCTCATTATTTTTAGTATAATCATGACAACATGGGCCTCATGACCGGCCACTCATCCATGTCATTATAACCTGGAAGGGATGATTCCATCCCTCCCACTATGTATGATGTTTATAAGTTATGTATTCCCATGGGGTGAGGAGTACTCCAGCCACATCTGAGCTATTGGATATTAAACTACTTAGAACCAACATCCACAACACATGAATTTAAACTATAACCTCCCCCTTTGCAAGAATCCATGGATGAACCCATTTATGAGTGGCACATAAAGAGACTCTACTATCATGGAATGGCATCCCCCGCCTAGGATCCAAGAGGGGATTAAAAAAGAAAACTTCCTGCCTCCAATACTCCCAATCTTCTATCCAGCCCCCTTTGAACTTTTTCTCCAAGATCCCCTCAGGCAGTTTCCACACATAATACCCTTAGACACATTTGATTGGATACTCTGTGTATGACTAACATATAATGATATATTCCTTATATAAATTGATATCCTCATTATATAGAGTGATTTTTTCCTCCATAATCATCCAAACGTAATCCCCGTATCATCTCCCATTTTTTCATCATCAGGGAATCAATAGTCAGGTCTACTTTATTTTCTTGTTTTTCACACTGAGCATCACTCACGTCATCATAGTGGTTAGTATTTACCATAAAAACTCTCCCTCCTCAATGGAAGGATCCTATTTTTAATCCCCGACCTTATGATCCACATTCAAGGGTTACTCCTTTGTGTAATCCAAAACCATATGCTCCGCGTCCATGGACCTCTCTTATGCGTAATCCCAAGTTATAAGCTTAACTTCCATTGGTCACATCCTTATGTGTCATCCCCAACACCCCTTCTCAATCTATGTTTGCTTTGATTCCAAATCACATGGGATCAGTGGGAAGCCTCCTTGATTTCCAAAACTATAAATCTATCTATTCCATCCATTCCACCAAAAACTTAATCAACATCTATCTTGATTTCTTACTTGGGGTGCCATATTCTAGTGATGTCATGAAACCCATATGAGTTTTTACAACATGTAATCCAAGCCCACATTATCATCACTCCTAGAAGCACCGGGGAAGCACAAACACAAAAGATCCATTTATCCACACACAATCCAACAATGATATATCCTCTTGAGAAGAGAATATCTCAAGTGTAATATAAATACCATCCTTTGAATGACATGATTTTATATCTATATCTTATAGATTAGGTTCATAGGATGCCTCCATAAGGTTCAATCTTGACCACTTATAATCCTTGACATCCCCCCGTAGGGTTCCACCCACTTATTCCTCACCAGTGTTGTCCAGATTAGATTTTATAGTGTCAATACATATATTTATGAGACAAACAACCAAGAATCCATCTTCAATGTCTTTCAAATATATTCATCCAGTAAATCATCTCCAATTATCCCTTCTATGGATGAACCACATTGATCCGTAATCCTTATTAACCTCCTTTTGTCTCTCCATGATGTTAAACTTGTGACCCATTCCATATAGTTATCCTATGATAAAAGTGGAATGTCTAACATTATAGTCCTCAATGATATGTACCTATGGAATCACTTATCACATGATAACCATGAGATGCATGGGGTTATAACCATGGAAGATATGCATTTGGAATTAGATACCTCGTGATCTCCACAAGATTCCTTGGCTTCCACGTCCATTATATGACCATTTTTTATGAATATATAGGTGAATGATGTTATAGAATCTATACATGACAGTGATTCCCAAAGTGTAACACCCCAAACTTTCATGATACGCATCTCTTTACAATAGCTTGCATTGTACGCAAGTTCGAGTTTCTAACACGCCACAACAAATCAAAATAGCCATTATGAATAGTAATACCCACTTTTTGAAATTATATAAATTTTATATTTCAAAATGGACTTCATTTTTGAATTCGTAATATCAAAATTATCCTATGTTGATTTTTTTGTAATTTTCTGAGAACTTCCTATTTTTTATGAATAGTAAAAATACTTAAAAACAACTTTTCTAATCAAAATAATTTATAGTGATAAGTAATAATACTGAGTGGTTTTAAAGTATAATTAGAATATATTTTTACAATTTTATCCAATGGTGCTCATTATAATTAATTTCACTTTGAAATTGGACATAAACAATTGTCAATCTTTTGATATATATTGTTTCTTAAAAACACGCTATTTGTTGTGACAACGGGAATTAATAATAAAATTAATTAATGAAACTTATATGTTTGTAATTTTTTAAAATATACTTCATTTTTTAATTCATAATATCAATTATATCTTAGGGTGAAATTTTGGCATTGTTCCGAAAAACTTCAATTTTTGATGAATAGTTAAACCACTAAGTGGTAGTTAAAAACTGATTTTTCGTTTAAATGAAACATTACCACTTCTGTGATTTTATTTTCAAAAATCTGACATACATGGTTTTATTAGGAAGTAAAATTGTTTTCAATGAGATTAGTATAATTTTTTGGTGAATAGTAACTTTTACGTTTAATTAATCGCGATTAAAGGTAATTAGTAAAATTTAAGGTAAAAATGATATTATAAAAATATGAAAATACCATTACACTTGTCCTAACATTATTTTCTGAGTCATTTACGACCAATAAAATCCATCAGTCAACTTGGGGACCCCATGGAGCCACTTGGGTAAGAAAATGACAATAATAACTTTTTATTTAAAGTAAAAATAAAATTATCACAAACATGAGTTGTTTTACTAAAAAAAATTGTTAAATGGTGATATAGAAGTCATATATTTGACTATAAATATTAATTAGAAATATAAAATGATTTCATACATCATGATTTTTTTTTATAATTTTTAGACATTAAAAAAATTATATTTCATATGACACAATGATGATGCAGCGATTACCTCATTATTTAATGATTTAAATAAAATTAAACGATAATATAAACTATAAGGCTTACAATTGTCAAAAACCTATTGGAAGAGTATATTTTGAACCCTTATCACATTATCCTAGAAATATATTATTGTGGGACCTTTATAATCTGAAAATCATTTCATAATAAAGTAACATTTCAATCTTTCCAAGAGTGCCCCTTCTCTCCTCTTATAAAAGGACCCCACCTCTACCACCTTATTCACACCTTCAAGCCATTTTTCTCGGCCAAAATCTGCCCAAATACTCTCCCAACTTCCTTCTATTACTCCTAAAAGCCTCACTTTGGGCAGAACACTTCCCAAGTAAGCCTTTCGCTCAAATCAAAAAGAGTTACCCGATTTTAAGGTAATGTCTTCTCTTATGTTATTTTGTTTTAGTTTGCTTCTTCTACCCCCTAAACTCTTTTTATTAATTTATTTTCTAAAAACACCAGTATAATCAATATACTATGACTTTGTTATAAGAAGTATTCGAGCTACAGTTACACACACCTACATCTAATGGTTAAAGAACATACTGTTTCTGTCAATTGCGAATTTCTGCCTCACGAAACTATGATTGTTCAACACTCATATAACACCTTCAAAGGTAGCCATTAAGATGTCACTATATTTATATATGATATATAATATGTTTATGTTTTACTTAAGCTTATGTATTTTTCATTTATTTCATACCTTTATGGTTTCCATTATGGGTAAACGTGATATTTTCATTTTAGGATGTGCGGACTACCACCCCCTCAAAGTGATTTGAATCGTTAATGCCATATGTGGGACATATAAAGAATGGGGTAAATGATATTATATATGATATTATACTGGAATTATAATATAACTTTATATAATTTTGATTTCATTCCATTAAAAATGAAATATAAATGAAAGTGGCATTCATGCATACATACGACTTACCGTCTCCATGAACGGTGCATTTCATTTCTTATCTCTAAATGTTATGTAATATTATAAATGAATGTATATACAGGATATATATGATATATATGATATCTACATCATGAATATAATTCTGGAGATAATGGATATTCTACCACATAAACAACTTGTAATTATAAGAAGTTTATTGTTGACTCAAGTACCAAATATCGACAAAACGACCGTTATTAACTTAAATAATTACATAGTGTTCATAACATGGTAATAAGTGATATAAAAGGAATAATGAACATGAAAAATGATCTTAAGAAAGTATATAATAACTCTAGTTTATTATTCAGGAGGTTAAATAACGGTCGAGTCAAGTCGGACACAAGGCAAGGGAACTTTTTAACCCAATTTCCATTCTTTGGGTTAATCTCCTAATTTAAAATTATGTCATGATATTATTATGTCCTATATTGTATTTATACTTTCTATATTTTTACATATAGTTAATACACATAATATATCTATTCTATTTAAAAAATTATATTTGTAAGGGACTTCGTCTCACTCTCCATTCATTGAGGCATATTTTGTTTTATACACAAATTTCTTTTATACGGTGTATAAACCCCTTTGACTTTTATGTTTATTCAAAAGGGATCATTTTATATGAAGCGTTTTACTAAATGACAAAAAGGAATGTTTTTCTTGTCATAAGTATGCGGAGACAACAACTTCTCCACCGTCGTGACCATTATTTGAGTTTCGGCTTCCTCTACAAGCCATAACCTTTTTTAAATGAAAAATAAACACCAAGTTTTAATTTACTTTTATTTTGGTATTGAAAATGGTTTTGATAATGTTTTTATTATAACAATGTGTTGTATTGATATCTTGTGATTTAAATTTAGAAAAGTTATGTTTCCTTTATGCATGTTTTATGTGATACGATTATGTTATGGTTTATGATATGTTTAAACCTGTTCATATGAGGAATGCATTGGACTCAACAAGTGACCGGTGGAGCCCGCTATTGGTCCTCGATGCATCGGTAGGTCTCATGAGACAAATTAGTGTCTTGCCATGAGGCCTTGATAAAATATTATTTGTAGTCTTGGCATGAGGCCTTGGCTACGTGGTTATGATAGTCTGGCATTATGTATTCCATCATTATGAAAGTGGTTATTGATATTGAATGTGGTTATTCGACCAGTAGAATATCCATGTAAATAAGTAAATGGCATTATCTCATTTTACATTTTCCATAATATGTTGAAGTTAAAGTTTAAAATTCTTTTGTTTTAGTTATAAATTTCCTTAAATGTTTATGTTTATTTATAAAATCTTCCTCTATATTGTTATCCTTACTGAGCATTTGAGCTCACCCCTTTTAATGTTTTATTTTTCCCAGGATGTGAATAAATATTTTCTGACTGACCTATAGGGATATTCTAAATGGGATAGATGTGTGGACTATGGAGACTATGTTATTTTGATATTTCACATTATGATGTAATGTAACATTTATGAATGTATCTAGTGTTTCCATGTCTACTAAACTAATCGGTCTTTCGAGACTTGATCTTTTTTTATCATGTCAATGTTATGAAGTAATGCACCGACTCTAGGTAACTGGGGTTGGGTCGTTACAGTTGGTATCAAAGGCAGTTTATTACTAACCTTGGAAGCTAGATTTAGATAAACTCTGATTAGAGCACATAGCCTGAAGATAGTCTTTGAGGATTATTATAGAAGAACTTCTTAGAATTTTGGTATTATAGAGATTTTGTGAGTTTTCCGAGCAATACATACCTGTCTGGATACGAGCACGTAGAGGCGACTCTGGCACAGATGTACCTAGGGTAAAACCCGAAAACACCGCTTTGAGCTAGACTCGAACGGGTACTGGTGCACAACAACGGGCCTTGCTGCACTCTTGGTTACGACACTCCCGGGGGATATGCTTAGGATAATTATCATTTTTTACAAACCATGATGAAGGGTTTATGAGTATATACTTCCTCAATGAAAACATTTTTTATGATAATGCATTATATCCATAAACCGTTCAATTTACATTTAGTATTTTAAAATTTTGTAATTATTCATGGCAATTCATAAACTAACCTAGTTTATGCCATTGTATAGAAATGGCACCCAGTAGAAGGAATGTTAACTCCATCAATATGTATGATCTAAAGAGTAATAAGGATCGTATCTTTCATGATATTAAGCCAAAATTTAGAAGGTAAATAGTCTCCCATGTTTTCTCAACATATAAAGAAATAGTATCATGTGTTAATAAGATAAGTAAAGAATTCTATGAGTCTTATGGATTTTATGGGAAGAAAGAGAATAAAATGATGGAAGAGAGAATGATGGATAAAGGGACGAGGGAAAAGAATAATTTTCCAATATGTGATAATTGTGGGAAGAAACACCTCTGAACTTTCCTGAAGGGAATGGGAGTTTGTTATAAGTATAGATAAACAGGAGACCATGTGTGTGACTACAAGGGTAAGAAAAAGGTTTCAAATGTACAATGCTTCATCTGCAAGGAGTTGGGACACTATGCAAACCAATGTCTGAATCATCAGAGTATTCCCCAAATGATGTTATTGGATAATAATCAAGTTATGATACTACCACAGATGAGGAGGAATGATTAGAGTTCTTATGTTGTTATTAAATAATTTTTTCATTTGAGATTTGTATCAATGATGTACTCGTTATTGTAATTATGGAGTATATAAGGATTATACTGTAGTACTATTTCATCAAGGACTTGAGATTGTGTGGAACCAAGAAATGTGACTCCACAGCAGGTTAAATTTTTGGAAAATATATGGTTGAGATAAAGATAAACCTTAATATGGTTCTGATACCGAGATAGTTATTTTGTAATAATACATGATTGATTTGGATAAATTATATTGGATATTTTTAACTTCCATGAAACTGATTAATGATTTTTATACATTTTTGGATAGATGGAGTATATCTAGTATTATATAAGGAATAAGGGATCATGAATGTAATCAATAAGGATTTATGGTAATTCAAGATGTTGCAGTGTTTTAAAAGAATACATTATGAAGGTGTTCACATGTTGTTACGCGAAAAAAAGGATCTTCATTATGTTTACCTTCCTTACAAAATTTGGACTGTGAGTTGGACAGAAGTATTTTGAATAACTATAATGGTTGGAATGGATTAAGTTGAACCTTGGATAGTATTGTTTAAGGTTAAAACATTTCTGAATATTATTTTTGGAATATTATGAAGCTATAGTTTTAGGAAAAGGACAACCTGTAGTTCGGGGGATAACCCGTCGTGTTGGACAAAGCTGTAGGAATCGAACCCACAACCATAGTGTGACAGGCCTTTATTACCTACCATTAGCCTACAGGAAGTCCCTGGTTATTACAAATAGTTTTCCTAATCTAAATGGTATGTGTTAATATTTGTAACCTTGTAAGATTAGGATAAATATAATATTTTTGAGTTCTGTAATCTTTTTGAGTGAAGGATGAGTTTGTGGTAGAAATTAGTTGAAGGTTTAAAATCTACTTTTCATGTATATATATATATACCTCCATATTATTCTATAAATAAATTAATTCTTAAACATTAGGAAAGGGATATTAAACCAAAAAAATGTGTTAACTTAATACCTTAAGTTTTGTTGAACTAAGGATATTTTAAATCACCATAGATTGAAGGCTTTGAGGCCCTTAATTTTACACTTGTTTGTGATTGATGACCTCAATAACTCCCTACAAATATTTATGTTTTCACTCCAATTATTTGTCCCTAATTTCCACCAATGTTCTCCTAATCGAGATCATAATTTGGTGGTGACTTTTTCATTTCCATTTCCTTCTTAATAAGGCTAAATTTTATTAACCATATTTCCGATGTGGGTTTTCCACAAAGGTATTTTCTATTTTCACCCTTTTATTTTCAAAGAAAAATTTCAAATTGCAAGGTCTCAATTTATTGAAGGAGGGGATAATGTAAAACCCCATGCTTTCACGATACTCTTCTCTTTACAATAGCTTGCATTGTATGCAAGTTCAAGATTCTAACACATCGCAACCAATCAAAATAGCCATTATGAATAGTAATACCCAAATTTTGAAATTATATAAATTTTATATTTCAAAATGGAATTCATTTTTTATTCAAAATATCAAAATTATCCTAAGTTGAATTTTTTGTAATTTTCTGAGAACTTCAAATTTTCTATGAATAGTAAAAATACTTAAAAACAACTTTTTTAATATAAATAATTTATAGTGATAAGTAATAATATTGAGTGGTTTTAAAGAATAATTAGAATATATTTTTACCATTTTATCCAATGGTGTTCATTATAATTAATTTCACTTTGAAATTGGACATAAACAATTGTCAATCTTTTATATATATTGTTTCTTAAAAACACGCTATTTGTTGTGACAGCGGGAATTAATTATAAAATTAATTAATTCAACTTATATGTTTAGAATTTTGTAAAATAGACATCATTTTTGAATTTGGAATATCAATTATAGCTTAGAGTGAAATTTTGGCATTGTTCTGAAAAACTTCAATTTTTGATGAATAGTGAAACCACTAAGTGGTAGTTAAAAACTGATTTTTCGTTTAAATGAAACATTACCACTTTTGTGATTTGATTTTCAAAAATATAAAATACATGGTTTTCGTTAGGAAGTAAAATATGGATCAATGAGATTAAAATATTTTTTTGGTGAATAGTAACTTTTATGTTTAATTAATCGCGAATAAAGGTAATTAGTGAAATTTAAGGTAAAAATGCTATTATAAAAATATGAAAATACCCATACACTTGTCCTACCCTTATTTTATGAGTAATGGCCAACCGCGACAATCCATGGGTCATCTTGGGGACCCCATGTTGCCACTTGGGTAAGAAAATGACAATAATAACTTTTTATTTAAAGTAAAAATAAAATTGTCACAAACATGAGTTGTTTTAATAAATCAATTGTTAAATGGTGTTATAAAAGTCATATGTTTTACTATAAATATTAATTAGAAATATAAATGTATTTTCTACATCATGATAGTTTTTTTATAATTTTTATACATTAAATAAATTAAATTTCTTATGACAAAATGATGATGCAGTGATTACCTCAATATTTAAAGATTTAAATAAAATGAAAAGATAATGTAAAATCTAAGGATTACACTTGTCAAAAACCTATTGTATGAGTATATTTTGAAACCTTATCACCTTAGCCTAGAAATATATCATCATGGGACCTTTAGAATCCGAAAATCATTTCATAATAATGTAACATTTCAATCTTTCCAAGAGTGCTCCTTCTCTCCTCTTATAAAAGGCCCCCACCTCTAGCACCTTATTCACAACTTCAATCCATTTTTCTCAGCCAACCTATTCCCAAATACTCTCCCAACTTCCCTCTCTTACTCTTAGAAGACTCACTTTGGGCAGAACGCTTCCTAAAGAAGCCTCTGAATCAAATCAAAAAGAGTTACCCGATTTTAAGGTAATGTCTTCTCTTATGTTATTTTGTTTTATTTTTATTCTCCAACCCCATAAACTCTTTCAATTAATTTATTTTGTAAGAAAACCAGTATTATCAATATACTATGATTTTGTTTTATGAATGATTCGAGCTAAACATACACACACCTACATCTAATGGTTAAATAACATACTGTTTTTGTGGATGGCGAATTTCTGCCTCACGAAACGATGATTGATCAACACTCATATAACACCTTCAATGGTGACCATTAAGATGTCACTATATTTATATATTATATATTATATGTTCATGTTTTACTTAATCTTATGTATTTTTCATTTATTTCATACCTTTATGGTTTCCATTATGGGTAAACGCGATATTTTCATTTGAGGAAGTGTGGACTACCGCCCCCTCAAAGTGATTTTAATCGTTAATGCCATATGTGGGACGTATAAACTATGGGGTAAATGATATTATATATGATATTATACTGGAATTATAATATACCTTTATATCATTGTGATTTCATTCCATTAAAAATGAAATAGAAATGAAAGTACCGTTCATGCGTACGTACGACTTACCGCCTCCATGAACGGTGCATTTCATTTCTTAGCTCTAAATGTTATGTAATATTATAAATGAATGTATATACTGTATATATATGATATATATTATATATACATCATGAATATAATTCTGGAGATAATGGATATTCTACCACATAAAAAACATGTAATAATAAGATGTTTATTGTTGACTCAAGTACCAAATATCGACAAAACGACCATTATTAACTTAAATAATTACATAGTCTTCATAACATGGTAATAAGTGATATAAAACGAATAATGAACTTGAAAATGGATCTTAAACAAGTAGAGATTAACTCTAGTTTATTATTCAGGAGGGTAAACAACGATCGAGTCAAGTCAGACACAAGGTAAGGGAACTTCTTAACACAATTTCCATTCTTTGGGTTAATTTCCTACTTTAAAATTATGTCATGATATTATTATGTCATATCTTGTATTTATACTTTATTTATTTGTACTTATAGTTAATACACATAATAGATTTATTTTATTTAAAAAATTATATTTTTAAGGGACTTCGTCTCAATCTCCATTCATTGAGGCGTATTTTTTTTATACACAAATTTCTTTTATACGAGGTATAAACCCCTTTGACTTTTACGTTTATTCAAAAGGAATCTTTTTATATGAAGTGTTTTACTAAACGACAAAAAGGAATGTTTTTTATTGTACGTATGCAGAAACAACAACTTCTCTGCCGCCATGACCATGATTTGAGTTTCGGCTTCCTCTACAAGCCATAACCTTTTTTTTAAATGAAAAATAAATACCAAGTTTTAATTTTCTTTTATTTTGGTATTGAAAATGGTTTTGATAATGTTTTTATTATATCAATGTGTTGTATTGATATCTTGTGATTGAAATGTGTAAATGTTATGTTTCCTTTATGCATGTTTTATGTGATACGATTATGTTATGGTTTATGATATGTTTAAACCTGTTCATATAAGGAATGCATTGGACAGAAAAAGTGATGGGTGGAGCCCGCTATAGCTCCTCGATGCATTGGCAGGTCTCATGAGACAAACTAGTGTCTTGGAACGAGGCCTTGACAAAATCTTATTTGTAGTCTTCGAACGAGGCCTTGGCTACGTGGTTAAGATAGTCTGGCTTTATGCATTCCATCATTATGAAAGTGGTTATTGATATTGAATGTGGTTATTCAACCAGTAGAATATCCATGTGAATAAGTAAATGGAATTATCTCATTTTACATTTTCCATATTATGTTGAAGTTCAAGTTTAAAAGGATTTTGTTTTAGTTATACATTGACTTAAATGTTTATGTTTATTTATAAAAGCTTCTACTATATTGTTATCCTTACTGAGCATCTGAGCTCACCCCTTTCAATGTTTTATTTTTCCCAGGATGTGAAGAAATATTTTATAACCGACCTACAGGGATAGTCTGAAGGGGATAGATCTGTGGACTATGGAGATTATGTTATTTTGATTTTTCACTTTATGATGTAATGTAACATTTATGAATGTATCTAATGTTTCCAAGGCTACTAAACTAATCGGTCTTTCGAGACATGATCTTTTGTGATCATGCATATGTTACAATGTAATGTACCGACTTTGGGTAACTGGGGTCGGGGCATTACACAAAGTGATTACACTCATGATTGAAAGTTATTTCCCTGTCAAGACCCCTTGGAATGTACATGAATAAGTTGAATAATTAACCATGAACATGTCTTAATCTGTGAGGGAGACCTAGAGTATGAGCGATGTTCCAAGGATAAATCCATGGAAGGAGGGTCAAATATCCCAGCATTCCATTTAGATCAAGGATAATAGATCACTTTGGTAGGTGATGAATGTCAGACACCACTGGAATGAAATAATATGGGGTAAAAATATAACGCCAACCAACAATAACACGCAAGGTTGGGTACCCCAAAGAATGAAACAGAAAAAATACCTAAATTTTTAACTAAAAAATTAACAAGATAATATTAAAATCAAAATCATATTACATTTTCCCCCTATTTATTCAATATGTGATATCCTAAAATAAAAATATATTTAGTCTATGTGTAAGATGGGTTCAATGGATGCATCAACGAACATAGGATATGTAACGATCCAATGTTTTATCAATGGATTTCCCTTCTCATAATTATGTCTTATAGTATAATTACACAATATTACATATATAACACAATACCAACATTATAAATAAATAATGAGTGAAAAAAATAAATCTCTAGAATTTAAAGAAGCCATACCGATGAAATTAAAACTTGCCATTTTGAATAGTAATGTGACCTTTATTAATTATAAACTAGATAATGTACTATTAACCTCACCAAAAAAGGTATAAATAAAATTCTCCCATAGAATATCTTCCAAATCATTATATAAGTAATAAAAATATTTTAAAAATTATTAATTAAGTGTTAGTTTATTTATATTTCATGTATATTTAAGTGAAATTTTATGATTCAATTTAAAAATTAAAAGAAAATTTATTTTGAAATTTTTTATTCATAAAATAATATTTTTATGTATTCTGATTATGTGATTATTTTATGGGACCTTCTTTATTTTTTTAATGTTCTATAAAAATAGCCTTAACTTTGAAATTTTTATTTTTCAGCTAAATTATGATTTTAATTAAAAAACTAAATTTCACGTAATTAGATAATTGTTTTTTTTTAAATCAAGTTCGTTATTAAATTTTACACATCAAAAAATGCTTAGGATGAATTTTTTGTATTTATCTTGAATAGTTTAATTTATTAGTGAATGGTAAAATTCAGTAATTTAGGGCATACATAAATTATAAGTTAAATACACTATTCATTGAGTCCTAGATGATTTAAAAACCATTGGTTCTAAATAAAATTATCTAATTAATTTATTTCGAAATAATAATTAATATTATTTCTTTTCTTGAGAAAAAGAATAATCTAATGAATTAAATATTGAGAAAAATCTCATCTCCCCCACTATAAATACCACCACTCCCCCTCCCTCTTCTACTCACACATATCAAGACTTATGCCTTTCCCAAATTATTCCCATATAACATTCCAAGACCCTACCCCACTTTCAGGACCTATTGGTATCTTCAAAATACCAAAACCTCTTTCTTGTAGAGTTTCGCAAGGAGGATAAATTCCAGAGGTGATTTCCTCATTCTGATTCCTTTAATTTCATTCAAAGTTCCTCTATTTTCATTTATTCTCCTCGAATACCATATTCCATATTGGATGAGAACTCCATTAACTTAAATATACTGTAATTTTTTTTTCTAATTTAATAATTCATAATCATCTCTCATTTCTCCTATGTTTATATTAAAAATGAAAATGTTGTACAAGATGAGTTAATTTATCACAATCATGGACAATAGGTTTTCAATTTCTACTACCTTCTTCAAGGATAGTCCTAAAACCATTTTTATTATTTCAAAAGAATATAATATATGTATTATAACTTATATAATATTGTATAATCATTTTTATCCATTACATTAATTTATAAAACAGAACGAGTTCATTGTGATAAAAAACCAGCCAATTAATTCTATTAGATATCATTAATGTTTAATCTAATGGTTCATCCTATGTCTAAAAAACAAATGAATTTTATAACCATTTAATCCTATTGATGTTTAAAAATATCATATAATTTCAATTATGGTCATCCAAAATCATATTACAATATTATCCATTAATATATTTAATTAAACAGATCATGAAAATCAAGGAAACTGACATTACCAAATAAAGAAATTAAATCTCTTAACCAATCAAAAATGTCATCAATGAAATAACTAAATTTGAAATAATTAAAATAAATATTTAATGGTTTATTTACTTATTAATTTGTGAATTTAATTTTTTACTTGAAGATGTTATGATCAAGAAATGAACAACATCGGACTTAAGTTAAGGGATTCTACCTAAACCTCCATTATTCCATAAGTTTTCTCTTCCTCTCTTCTTACCCAAATAAAATTAGCTTTTATTTATACTTAAATAATATAAATAATATGTATATTTTGAAAAATCATGTATCAATATCTTTTCATCCTCATTATTTTTGGATAGACATGTTTTAAGTGGTTTCCTTCTCGATACTTCCGGATAAGTAAGTCGTTTTAAGGGAACATCCTGAATTCTTATCCATATTCATATTCAATCCGAAAACCTATTTTATGCTACCAATTTTTTTTAAAAGCAATAATTTTATTATGAAAAAATTCTTGGTTCACTTCTGTGATTATATAAAATATTATTAATTTCTCTTTTTAAAATGTATATTGATTTTACCCTTAAACCACAGTAAAATGTTTTATTTATAATGTTTCTTAAGTACTATTTTTAAATGTTACTACTTCAATTTGACATTACCTAAAATGATATATTAATTTTGTCTTATATGAATGTACATATAGGACTTAATTAATTTATATCATGGAATCTTTTATGTTACAACCAATTATTATGCTTTATGACATGATTAAGACACCATCTTTCTTCCACAGGTAAATTCTATGTTTTTGTTTCATCCCTTATGTATGATTATCGATGTGGAACTCATATTCATGAACATGTTATGATGGGTTTTACTCAATATAGATCTCATACATTAGGTAAATTTCAGTCTTATTAGAAGTTATGTGCAATAGTCTTTGTGGTTATCCTTGACTCATGATCTTTGTGCAACATTCTTAGTGGTTAGCATTGAATCGTGCTCTTCTCTGTTAAATGATCCTTGAACCATGATCTTATATGTGATACATGGATTGAATCATTCTAATGTCATGTTATATTATGCTTACACATTTTTATTATTCCACCATTTTAAGATCCCATATTCAATATGTTAGGATTTATTAGGTTTCATGGCTTTTTAGGTCATTATGTTATTCCTTATAACCAATGTGCTATGATTTATTCATATGATTATTACTTTACTCAGATTTTTAGTTCATAACTTGTTTATTTTCTCCCCTAGTTATCCTATGCATATGTTTGATCACAGTAGATGTTTGGATATTAATTTGGATATTAAATAAAAAAAATATTATGTTTAATTAGGTAACTAATAATCTAAGACGCTACACATTATAATCCATGTATTGTAATATTATGTTTAGTTATGCATATAATAATGAAATCATATGTTTGAATGGATTGGGTTGTTTCATTTGGCACCATATAAAATCTTAAATTTTTTTGGATATTAGATCTTAAGTACATTAGAAAGAACTGTTGGGATAATACTAAGTCTAGGGAAACATCACTAAATTTTGTTCTGTATAGAGTATGTTGTTTATCAACAAAATAAATCTGTATCTAGTTACTATAAGAAGATGTGGTTCTGGGATAGATGTAGCTAGGAGTAATAACTCTGACAGGGTGTTCCAGGCTTTTCATATGGTAACCTAGTACACGACAATGGGCTTTACTACACAGCTAGTTTTACACTCTTGGTGGATATCCTCTAGTAAATTTATTAGAACATTATGAGCCATTAATTTGTGAAAAAAATCCCATATGAATATATTTTATGAAATAGATCATGGATATACTGTATTGAAAACTATGGAATAGAATTTTTGGATATGCTTTTCTTTTACAGGTTTATCATATTTTTTTCAAAGGTTCCCTTTATTCTTCTTAGTTAAATATTCATGCCCGAATATTGCACATTATTTTCTATAGATAATGGAGGGGAAAATAAGAACAGGTGCCAACAATAAATATGATATGGAATGTCATGATTTCCCTAATGAAATTCCAAATATGATGGGAGTTGGTGATCAAAACAATATGGCAGTACCCTTTCAACTATCTAAAGTTAATAATATTAACATGAATCATGTGGAAAACACTCCATATCTATGGATCAATAACATTTCCATTAAATCATTTATGTGTAACAGGCATCCAATGTTTGTGGATATTCTTATCCCCAACTTGCGGAATAATAGATAAACACCTTCGACAAGATATTCAATGTCATCCAGTTCTCATAAGAAGAGAATGTTGTCCTGGAAGCCTATCATATTGATGTGGAAGAATATCAGTGGTGGACACTAATCAAGAACAAAAATTCCAAGGGGGGAACATACTCCATCAAATGAGAAGATTTAAAGATTTTGTTTTTCAATAAATATTTTCCTAGAACCCTATATATCAATATTGAAATAAAATTACTAGGACTTAATAAAAATTAAGATAATTCTATTAGGGAATATAAAGTATACTTTACTATTATTTCATGTTATGCCTCTGGATTTTCCATGAACATTGAAAGCATGGTGGATTGATTCTTTAGCATGATAAAGATGAGTCTATGAAAAAAATTGGTTATTCAATAAATTGATATCTAAGCCAGAATTTTCTATTGTGCCCCTCAAGTTAAAATGGAGATGAGAGACTCTCAATGGTCATGTGGGACTGGTGATAAAAGGTAAATAGAGTTTCACATGGGTGTATCAACAAAAATAATCCCATGATAGAATGTGGACTGAACATACCACATTTAAACATTGTGGGAAGTGTCATCTTGGGTACTATTTAAAGTGACACATGAAATTCTTATAATGTGGAAGACTGTGGAATCATGCATACAACTATTGAATGGATATGAATAATCCCACTAATGAGGAGGAAGAATAGAAGATTGAAATAAAAAGTCGACCTGTAGTGTCTTGGGTCATCTATAGGGAACATGTGAATTTTGTAAAGAAATTACCTAGGACAAGGGATGTTATAGGAAATTAACAACAACTTCCTACGCTACAAGGAAGGGAATATAATATCATTACTACTGATGGGGATCCTTAAAAAGATTTTTTGATAGGTACACTAGTAATTCATTCCAGAATAGAGAACTATATTTTTTATTCTTGTTCTATGCATTCATTCATATAATGGTAGTTTAGTATAACTATTCAATCATCCCTCTAGATTAGGATGTTGAGTTATCTATAAGAAAAGATAATAGAGAAATAATATCAACCAATGTATATAACTCTTGCCCATATAAGGATTTGTCACTAAACCTCAAAAAAACTCTTTTCATAATCCCTTTGGGGGAGTTTGATGCTATATTGTTTACGGATTTGTTATCCCAATACGAAGCCAACATCGACTTTCCGGAAAGTGTGATCACTCTTCACATCCCAAAGCATCCCCTAGTTCTCTAAAATTTTCATGAGGAGGATTAATCACCTTTAAAATCATTTCCCCACATGTGGATACAACTGCAGTATGAGCAGGAATATCTACATCAAATAATTGAGACAAATGATATAATCATTCATTAAGACATGCCCATCATGAGGGATTACAATGATTGGTTCCATAAAGTGCATCATAGTCTTCCTCCTGGTCGAGAGGTTGAGTTCTAAATTTATATTTTTAAGAGATCATTAACTATATCAAATACACATTATAGAATGGCCACTATAGAGGCTGAAGAGCTGAAATGAGCAGTTAGTGTACAATCTGGAGGAAGTATTTATATGTTAGAAAGCATCACCTTGGGGTGTACCAATCCTATTAGTTATGAATATGGATTTAATAATGTTCCTTTGAATTTATTATCACGAGTTTAATATAATCATGATAAAGAATATTTATCCCCTACCATGTATATATGACATTTTCAATCAGCTATGCGGGGAAAGTTATTTCTCTAAGGTGTACCTTTGGTCGGGATATCACCAATTAATGGTGACAAATAATGATATTCCCAGGACTTCCATTCAAATGTGGTGTGTACACTATGAGTCCACAGTGATGTCCTTCAGACTCACAAATGCTCAAAATATTTTCCTGGAATTGATTAATAGATTTCTTAGGAATTACCTAAACAAATTTGTGGTTATATTTATCAATGATATTCATATACACTCCATGAGCATGGTGAAACATGAGAATCATTTAAATAATGCACAGAATACATTATGAAGGGAGAACCATTAACAAGGTTATAGAAACTATGACTTTTTTATAGTGGGTGTATCATTGTTGGGGCATGTTATCACTTGAAAATGTTTCTCTGTGGACCCTTCCAAGACAATGGTAATTGAAGAGTGTCCCCAGAAAACAACTATAATGGAGATCCGTAGTTTCCGTGGAATTTCTGGGTATTACGGATGATTTGTGAAGACCATATCAATATTTTCGAACCCAATGACCATTTTTACATGGGCGGGGGGATGTTTTTCTGGACTCAAGAATGTATGGAATGCTTTAATGAGCTCAAAAATAGGCATATAATTGCGCCAACACATAAACATCAGATAAGTATTAATCTATTTGTGGCCTATAAAGATTTATCAAAAAAAATATTACGTTGTTTACTATATAAAAATGATAATGTAATAGCCTACACCTAAAAGAAATTGAAAATTCATGAGAAAAACTATCCAATACATGATCTGGAGTTCACAGCTATGATCATTGCATTAAAAATCTGGTAGCAATATCTCTATTGGGAGAAGTGTGATATATATAGAGATCACAAGAGCCTCAAAAATATATTCACATAGAAGGATATTAATATACATCAACAGTGATGTATAGATCTCAACAAGGATTATGAATTCTCAATCCACTGCCATCCCTTTATGGAAAATAAGGTAGCAGATGCTCTAAGTAAAAAGGATCCAAAATCATTATCAATGATTAGAATTGAGAAGGATCCAATCTTCTTAGATATATAGAAGATGAAAATGGAAATCATTAAGGGAGGAACATCATAAATCCTTTGTCAAATGGTTTCTCAACAATCTACCATGGATAAAAAATGACGGTTCAACAAAAGATGTTGAAATCCTAAAAAAGGTCGGAATCTATTATAAATGAGAAATCCTATTATATCAAGAATGATGAGGAAGGATTTTTAAAATTTGGGGCATTGATTATGTATACCATCAAATCCAGAGGTAAATATTGAGTTTCTAAAGGATTCACAAAGCTCAAAATTCTTCATTCACCTAGGGAGCACCATGATGTATTCATATATCAGAGGGAACTATTCATGGAACAATATGAAGAAGGATATAATTGAATATACATCTATGTGCCTGGTATGTTAATATGTGAATGCTGATTGAAAAAGTCTAAAGGGAAAATGAAACTACTACCAGTAACAACATGGAACAGGGAGAACATTACCATGGACATTATCATTGGACTTCCAAAAAATCCAGTGGAAACAATGCTACATGGGTCATTGTGGATTGTCATACAAAGACAACACACTTTATCACAATTCATGTGGACATATCATAGGATCAAATTTCCCGAAAATATATCAATGTAGTTGTAAGGCTGTATGGAGAACCACTACAAATTTTATATGATCGAGTTGCAAGATTCACCTCATTGTTCTTAAAATGAATCGAATATTCTCTAAGAACTAAGATGAAAATTAGTACGACTGATCAACCTAAAACTAATGGAAAATCTATGTGAACTATTCACACACTAGAACACATGTTGAGGGAATATTCTACGGAATTCAAAGGAGGATGGGACATACATCTTCCACTGATTGAATTCCCCTACAACAATAGATTCCACTATAGAATCAAAATCGATACATATGAATCCCTTTATGGTAAAAGGAGTAGAAAATAGGCATGGTGGGATGAAGTTAGTTAGTGTAAGCTGTAAGGACCTGAAATGTTCAAAGAAATTATGGTAAAGATGAAAATAATTTTGTACACATAAAGGTATCCCAAAGTATAAAAAAGTATATGTATACAATCATTGATGAGACCTTTAGTTCAATGATGGAGATATGATATTCCTTAGAATATATATATGGGAAGTCATGTGATTAGGTTACAAAGGAAAGATATGTCCTAGGTCCATCGACCCCTTTGATATTCATGATCATGTTAGAGTTTTGGTATATCAACTAGAACTTCCAACTACAAATTCAAAAATACGCGATGTATTCAACATATCCCTCTCAAAAAAGTACATGCCATCCCATTCACATATACTGTCTTCAAAGATAGTAGAGATGGAAAATGATCTTTCTTATGAGGTGCATCCATTTAAGATCATGGATCATAGAGATAAAGTTCTATATAACTAGAATACTCACCTTGTCAATGTACTATGGTAAAACCATTTGTACAAATATGTAACATGACAATCAAAGAAACTGATCATGAAGAGGTACCCATAACTGGTTTTATGTGAGAATGTAAAACTATATTTTTGGGGAAGAATTTAATAATTGGGGACATATATAAAGACCCGATGATTTACTGATGTATTTACCTTCATATAATTATGTCTTATTTTATAATCACAGAATATTATAAGTAAAACACGATATACATTTTAAATAAATAATACGTGAAATAAAAGTTTTCTCAAAATGTTAAAGATTATATGCCGATGAAAAAGTAACATTACCATTACAATAGTTATATAACACATATAAATAATATACTAACCAATGTAATAGTAACCTCACCAATGAAGGTAAAAATATAATTTTACCATTTTCTTACTGTTAATAAGATATAATCATAGTATAAGTAAATAAAAATCTGAAAATTTATTAATTAAGTGTTTGTATTTTTTAAGTGTTGTTTATTTAATTAAAATATTATGATTAATTTAATAAATTAAAAGTAAATTTATTTTCATAAAATTTAATCATAAAATATACTTTTCATATATTATGATTATTATATAATTTTAGGAGAGCTTAAATAATTTTACAAACTATTAGAAAAAAATTCTCAATTTTCTAATTGGTATTTATCAATTAAATTATAATTTTAATTAGAACATATATATGTAATTTTTAGAAAATTATTTTTAACAAATTTATTAAATTTATTCAATTCTACACATTGATAAATTTTCATGATGAATTTTTGGGATTTTTTTAAATACATGAATTGTATTGTGAATAGTAAAATATGATAATATATGGAATGCATACATTATAAGTTCAATACACTATTAATTGAGTCATGGATGATGTCTACACAATTGGTTGGAAGTCATATAATATAATTACTCTACTTAGTCTCAATAATCTGCACTATTTATTTTCTAGGGAAAACTAGTAAACTAATGAATTAAATATTGATAAAACACTCCTCTCCTCCACTATAAATACCACCCCCACCGCATCTTCTCCTCACACCTATCAAGAAATGTTTCATTTCCAAATTCGGGTCAAATATATTTTCATGAACCTACCCCACATCTAGGATATCCAGTTTTCATCAGAAGTCCAAAACCTCTTCACCTATGGAGGCTCTCAAGGAGGATAAATTCAAATGGTAAATTACTTTTCCAGAGTCTTATATTTTATTTTCATGCTCCATTAATTTATTTTTATCTCCTCAAGAACCCTCATAAAAATGGTATGATAACTCCCTCACATTAAATATAATGTACTTTTTTAATTCTAATTCAATAATTCATCATTGGCCCTCATTTACCCAATATTTATACTAAAAGTGAAAACACCATCTGAGAGGTGTAAATTTATCACATTAAAGGATAACATGTTATCAATTTCTATTACCATCTTCAAGGCTGGTCATAAAACTATTTTAAGATAGAAACATAGTCTAATATATTTATTAAATATTATTTAATTCAATTTAATAAATTTTTATTAATGATATTAATTTATCAAACAAAATGAGTTTATTGTGATAAAAACCTGCCGATTAATTCCAATAATTATCATTAATGTTTTATCTAATTATTCATCCTCACTCCAAATTAATGAAAGAATTATATAGCCATTAAATATTCCATATGATCACTAATAACATATAAAAATAATTTTTGACAACCATCTTCGTCTTACATGATTATCCATACATGTATATAAGTAAACTGATCATGAGAACCAAGGAAACCAACACTCCCAAACGATGCAATTGAATCTCTTAACCCATTAAAATTTCCATAAATTAACTTATTAAAGTTACAATAAATCATATAAATGTATAAAATTTTATGTACTTATGAATTAATTCATCTATTTTGATTATCTATGACATTATGATCATGTAAATAAGACCTCCATACTTAAGGTTACAGATTCTACTCAAACCTCCATTATTCCATCAAGTTTCTCTTCCTCTATTTTTACCAAACTAAAAATAAATTTTTATTTTATGTAAATATTCAAAATAATATAAACATGTTAAAAACTCATGTATCAATATCTTTTCATCCACCTTATTCATGGATATTCGTTTTTAAGTGGTTCCCTTCTTGATACTTCCCTATAAGCAAGTTTTTTTAACGGAACTTCTTGAATTCTTACACATTTTTAAACCAACTACATAAACCTATTTTAAGCTGCCATTATTTTTATAAAACCACTAATTTTATTAATTAAACATTCATGTTTATCCTCAGGTTTTACAAAAAAATATTATTCATTTTTAAATTTTAAATGATGTTTGATTTTTTCCTTAAACCGTTCAAAATAATTTTAATTCTAAGGTTTCATAAATACTATTTTGGAATATTATCACATTACTTTGACATCACCTGTCATTATATATGATTATTATAATTTTTAACACTCATTTATGATTTAATTCCAATATTTCATAGAACCATTTATGTCACACCCATTTTTTAATCTTTATGACATGATTAAGATTTGAACATCTTTTAATGGTTAAACATTATCTTTATGTTTGATCCCTTTTATATGATTGTTTATGGGGAAAAATATTCATGAACATGTTACAATTGGTGTTCCCACATAGATCTCTAATGTACTGGGTAATTTCAAGTCTCACGAGATGTTATGTATAACAGTCCTAGTAGTTAGCCTTGTCTCTTCCTCCATGTGCAATGGTCTTGGTGGTTAGCCATGACTCTTGCTCCTATATGTGAAATGTTCATTAACTCATTCTAATATATGTGTGATGAGCATTGAATCATGATAAAAAAAATTATTGTTCCACATAAATATGATTCCTTGATTAAAAACTCTCATCTTCTAGATCTCATCATTCCTTATGTTCCATTCTTTTTCATGTTATTATGTTATGACTTCTAACTCATGTGTTGAGATTTATTCTTGTTATTATTCCTTTACTATAGTTTTTATACCAACCCTTGTTCATTTTATCACTAGGTTACCCTATGAATATTATGATCCCAATGGAAGTTATGAGCTTAATGTAGAGATTAAATAAAATCTCTTTTTATGTTATTTAATTATGTATGTAATCTTACAAGACATTGAACATTATGATTCTTGGAATTTATTATGATGTTTAATTATGAATAAAATTTTCTTTTGTTATGTGAAAAATGATATGGTCACTATAGGATATATATCATATAGAGGTTTTTCGATATCACAATTTAAAATTGAATCACACGTATATTTTAAATGAAGATAAATATCTTCAATAGTTTATATAACATGTATCAACAAGCTTAAAAGTCACACAAAATTAATAATGGTTATTTAATAGATGTTGAATTACTTGGTTTCAATTATAGTAACTAAATTATGAAATATATATATATATATATTTCATTATCAATATTAACTATTTAATTTTTTTTATTAAATAGTCAATCAATTTTCAGTAATGTTATTTAATCATCAAAAATAGTTTTTCTTTAAAAATGGTTACTGCTAAATTTTATAATTAAATATTATTATTAATATTGAATAATGTCAAAATTTTATTTTATAAATAATTTTATTTAAATCATCATACCATGATTAATAGGGAAATTATTTTTATATTTTTAGAAAATATTTATTTTTTTGGTGAATTGTGAAAGTGCTTTTTGGAAAACAGTGATTTCATTTTCAATAAGTTCTGTAATTTAGATGTCCCTTAAAATTTTTAATTTTTTACAAGTAATAGAATTATTTTTATATATGTAATCCAATTTTTTTGAATCTATGCTACATTTCATTTTATAATATAATAATTTTCGAGTATAAAAAGGTTAATTTTAGAAAAAGTGTTTTAAAATGCATAATAATTCTTATTTTTATTTAATAAGTCTAATAACTACAGTAAAATGTTTTAAGATAATTATATAGATTTTATATCAAAATAAATTAAATAATTTTCACAAAATGCTTACTTTTATTCATATAGTTAATATATAAACATCATTTACTAATAAAACGTTTCTTGAAATACTATTTTTTCGTTACATATGTTGGTTTGGATTATATTAAATTATGAAATTTTTTTAATATAACGTGAAAAAATGTAATAAATATTTATAAATGGAATATTTCATATTATATAGTATGGTAAACTTAATTTTTTACAATATTTATTAGTGAAACAGTTGAAAATTAATTTCTACGATTAGTGTCAAAATCGGTCTTTCCATACGCTTGTGTTAAAGTTAACATTATATAAACATATTATTTTTATTTATGGAAATAGAATTTTTTTTAGAATAATTATGTATATATTATTTAAAAAAACAAATTAATTTTTTATTATAAAATAATAAATAAAAAATATAAATAAAAAGATATTAGTGACTGTGTTAAAAACTAAAATCGTAAAATTTTGTAAAATTAAAGAATAATGATGAAACTATTGAATATTTGAATCTTCATATGTTATATTGGATTTTAAAATCCTTATACTCTCTCATGTTACTTATTAATCATTTTATGTGACAAATGATGTTATATTCACTAGACACTATTAAATTATTCTTCGTATTTTCAAAAATGCCACACTACCTCAATCACAAAAGGTGGCTGACTCTCCTCTCTTACTAAATGATTAAATCCTATATAGTTATACAAATAAATGCTCAAATCACTTCCCAACATCCATAATACCATCTTATATTACATAGTGTGGATTTAAATCCAATATTTGAAGTATTTTAGTGCAAACCTTTAGAGGATACTAGAAGAAGAGGTAACATTCATCAACGAGAATTTTGTATTTCTACATTCAAATAAAATTATTTTTATAAAATGATAATATAATTACCTCATTATCTAATATATATTGATATCTTTATATGTTCATTTAATGAACAAATACCATCTCTAATTATTTCAAATGAGGTATGAAATCATTATTTGTGTTTACTACGGACTTCTACTTCACTAAATGATGTCATTATTTTTTATGTTACCACCTCTCAATGTTTTGTATGATGATTGGGATAACTTCACTCATGTGTACATGAGATGGTCACCTCATGGAGTGATGGAATATGTTTTTTAGTAACACATTAAATAGAACATAATAAATGGTAATGATTAGTAATATATGTCTTATATATAAAATTATAATGACACTATTAAAATATTTATCACTATTAGAAATAAATATATCAATTTATTTATAACATTTTCACCCACTAAAAAAATTATAACAACCTTCATTTATATCTATAATATCACCTTCAGGAAGCGATGTGACTATATTTTCATAAAAAATCCACATAGATGATATTAATTTATATTTAATGAATTAATATGTAATTTATGATATTATTATCATTATTTAATGTTAAAATATTACTGAAATGATTGTCATACTGATTTAGAAATGGAAATGTTACTAATGTGTAGGTACGACATACCATTTCCATTATCATAACATAAGTCATTTCAAAAAGGATACATTTATGATTGGTATTAAATGTATAATTGAATTATACATATTTTAATTATTTTATTTTTATTATCCTATATATTTTTAATAAATGTCCTCTTTGACCATAAAAAACATACCAAATTGACTTTTGACACATAAGTCTGTTATGAACAAAACATTTGAAGTGATGTTAATTGTTGATGATATTGTATGTAAAATTACAGTAAGTGAAGTAAATGTAATCAAATACTTGAACATGTTTGACATAAAATTAAATAATTGTAATAAATTATATATTCAATAAGATATAGGAACATAGGACATGTTTGACACATGGTAAGGTACTTCATCTCAATTTCCTTTCGTTGAGGAATTTATTGTTCTTATTTACATATATTATTTCAATAGGTATTTATAGAAAGAATTTTTTATTTTATTTCATTAATCTATTTATTATAATTTTATTTAATTTAATTTAGGTCAACCATTCAAAGGGGCCATGTTTCAAATATTTCAATGGTGATAATGTACTTTTCCTTAAAACAACCATCTATTAATGTTTTACATCAAACACATTCTCTTCCATGTTAATGATTTTAAAATTATTTTATCAAATTTTTTATATGGAAATTAATGAATTTACAATTAAAATTTTATGTTATTGTTAAATTATGTCAATTTATTAACAAAAGAATATTTTTAAAAGTATCATATAGAATTTTATATCATAAAAGAAAATTAAAATTACTATATAGACACAATGAATTTTTCATCACTGTAATGATTATGTTATTTATAGATTAATTCAAATGATATAATGATTTCATCAAAGAAAAAATCATTTCCATTTTTTCGTATTATTTTATTTAAAATGGATTTGAAAAAAAAATATTTGTCCAAATTTTATTTTATTATATGTTTAAATGAGATTTTAAAAAAAATATAATAAAAAAGTGAAAGATAAAAATTGTGTATTAAATATATAGTACATGCGAATTATACATGATAAATGGGTGGTACGAGATTGTGTCGAGTGATCCCATTATAAATTATTTTATTGAGAAACCTAGAAATAACCATTTTTTATTTTTAAAAAATTATATGATGGGGAGGCCAAGAAAGGACTCTATGAGAATGTTACAACTTATACGATGTGGAAACCAATATAGTTCTTGGTGAGACCAATAAATATTTTTTTGATTGGTTGGACTAGATATCTCTAGGTGAGAACTTTATAGATTAAATGATGTGTGTTCCAACATAGTTTTAAAATCTATATGGTATTTATTATATGTGAATTTGTCTTTATAATCCTTCTAATTAAATTGTTTTTGAAAGGGTTTAATGTATATGATGTGCAATATGGGATTTTTTAACTTATTTGAATGGTTTTAAAAGTATTTATTTGAGAAAATTATTTATCTAATTTTGAATTTAAATTTTATTACATAAAAATCTTAAATAGTACTAACGGTAAAGGAAAACATTATATGACTTTTCCTATTTTTAACTAGAACAAACTTTTTAATTCATTTTTAGGTTCCATGAAGTCATTTTAATGATAATAACATATTGAATAATGTTTATCATAGAGTTTAATGTTTATTAGGGAATAGAATATGACATGTTTAAATTTTGTCATATTTTCCATCAAAACAATTCATACATATTTTTAAAAGATATACATTATGATAAAAATAGACCCTAAAAATAAGTTGTTTCTTTTTATATTATGGTTTTTTATGAGTTATCTCCTCATACTGTAAAATTATACATCCAAACAGATCCTAAAATATAAGTTAATGAATTATTGACTTAAAGTGAACTATAATGTAATGTTGAAGGACCGATCCTTATATTAGTTATCATATGATGGTTTAGAATACATTATAGGTTAGTATGGTGTTAACAAAATTACAATTAATGATATTACCATATGGTTATCTTAAAATGATATATAATTTTAATATTACCACGTTTGATCATCTAAAAATTGTTTTTTTGGATGGGTATGTTATTGGGGATATAGGGAAGATTTAATGGGATTGAAAAAAGTGGAAAATATCCTTCCAAAACTACATTCCAAGTTAGTAGAAATTTGAATAGAACACTTTGATTTAGTAGTATCTCATTGGATAGAATCTATTAGTGGATGTGTTCTCCATCCTAGATAGGAACATGATATACAACTAAAGAACAATTATAATGTGGATAATATCATGATCAATGTATCACATCATTGAGTAGTTCATTTTTCTCAATTTTAGCCTAAGAATGAATCAATTATATGAATATTATATTTTATGTCATGGGCTTTGTGGAACATCAAAGGTATCCCTTTCCATTTATCTTTTTTAAAGTGAAGTTGATCAATGAAGGTATTTCATTAAGAATAGTGGAGATAAATTTGATATTCATTATATATAATTGGGAAATTTTAATAGACTTTTCATTGATTAATATTTTACTATGTTTGTTCAACTTAGGATGGAGAAACAATTCATTGAATTATATCAAAATAATGGATATCCAGTGGTCGTGTATTAATGTATCTTCATAATATTAGAAAGTATGGTATCAAATATTTTTTAGGAAACTAATATTATAATTAATAGGTTTTTCTTATGATTTAATCTGTATCAAGGATAATGGTGTGCTGCATGCTAATTGAGTGTTGTGAAAATTTGGTTTGTTGTGAAAAAAAAATCATTTGATTTATTTTGTGAAACTTATGTTCGACATTATTAGAGGAGGAAACAATCATGGTGGTAGGTAATGGTGAAGAAACCAACTTATAATAAAATAGTTATGTGAAAAATATATTCCAATTTTGGTAAAATACATGTCGTTGAATGGTTTACATGATCTACATAGTCTTTTCTCTATGGTATATTTATCATAGGGCTCATGAAGTTGAAAACAAATGTCCTGAATAAACAAGGAATGAGGTAACCAATATCCATCTGATGCTAAGGTTTCTTCATTGTAATTTGGTTCATAATTATAATAATATGTGTTGGATGTTTTCTACTTAGGGGGGGGGGAATCATCCTGATCATAAATAGAAATTTGTATAAAAGTAATTTTCCAATACTATAGTTGATGTTGGTAAATATGTTGAAGTGGGGGAAGCTAAAGGGATATATATATATATATTAATGATTAACCATGTGTTCAATTTAATTATTCTCATTTTTAGGAATTATGTGATGGTATTTTAATGTGTTTATTGATTTTGTTGTGATGTTTTTTTGGGTTTATGAACATGTTATAATTTGGTTAAATGAGAAGCATGCCATTAAAGCTTATCATATTAGTATTAAGATATTAATAAATTCTATGGTTTTATCATATTTGATGATTGAAGTTCTTTTTAATGATGTTCATCATATTTTATGGATTGTTATAAAGATGAAATTTATGATAAACGATAGCTCAAAGGTCAGGCAATAACCTTTCTCTACTGAAAAGGATGTGGGGAATCAACCCATAACGAAATGTCAATATAGATGAACTACTTACGACTACCCATCATGTTGTAATAGTTAGGATGATTTAATTATGTTATATTTATGTTAATTAATGGATAATGATAAAGATGATTAAAAATTACATTAGTTTTATCATATAAAAAAAGGTGATTAAAAATGTGATTTGGATATCAGGTGAATAATGTTGTTTTGAAAAATATCAGTATAAATACTTTGATACGTATCAAATTATACAAAAAATTTAAATTCAAATTAATGTATGAAGATATAAAAAATATATTCTTATCCTTTTTTGTATTACATGATAAATTATAAGTTTATTTTATTTACCCATGAATAAAAAATTCATTATGGAAACTCATTATGGAAAACAATATTAGAGTGTGGGGGAATATGATTAACTGAGGAAGTTATACAACACAGTTAAGTATATTTCTATCAAAATTTCATTAATATTGTAATGTAATTCCACCATTCTATTTAATAGATATTTACAATGAAATTTTTATCGTATAAATATTAATCATGATGAAACAAATTCCCCATTTAAATCATCACAGATTTATGATTTTGAGGCCATTTATAAGGCCCTAGCCTTTAATAGTACATAATTTTGAGTTAAATCAAAAATCACAAGGAGGATCATTTCATGATTAAAGTTTCATATAATTAAGCCATAACTATTACATAAAAACTCAAATAATAAAATGTACACTAGTATACAAAATATACATTTTTTATAATCTAATGTTTTTTAAAATAAATCATGATTTATTTTTTTGATAAATGTCTTCTTTATATTCATCTTGACTACATCCTTTCTCTTACCAATCATTATATTGTGTGGAAAACATTTCAAAAACATAGTATGAGTATAAAAATTTCATTAATGTATATAAATAAGGAATAAACCTGTCAGTCCATGAATATTTTAAACTCACGAAAACATTTTCAAAAAATCAAACATTTTACCCAATAAAAATAATTTCATTAACACGCCTCATGAAATCATAAGATTTATAAAAAATATTTAAGAAATAATAATTCATTATGGTAACTTTTTACATCCATATCATACTTGTACTGTATCATTCATAGCTACATAGGGGGTAACCATTACTGTTGCATTGAGAATATGCATCACAGTATATTCCCTAAATCACATATGAGAACCCGTAGGGTATAACTCCATATCATTACCCAATTCTTTATAAAGCTACCATGGGCTCACAATCACTCGGTTAATCATGGAAGATCGCATATACATAAAAATTTCCCAATAACCATTACATAATCATAACATATAAAATAATCCTAAAGGATTAACATTTCCACTCAGAAATGACATTTCATCTGTACATGTCGCGAACTCATAAATGAAAAATAATTAGTTTAAAGTAAAATAGTAAACCTATAAATTTGAAATCAATACATAATAGTGATATCCATGCTAGAATTTCAATTCATGTAGTATATGTTAAAAACACATTCCATGTTACTGAAATAATCATTCCATTTTTAAAACACAATTAAAACATTTAAAATAATTATTTATGAGTCAATGCGTCCTATAACACATTGAAACATTTAAAAGGAATTAAAATTTTATGACCTTAATATACATATAAATAAAATGTCAAAACCCAGTTTAAAAAGGTGGATATTAATTAGAAAGAATTAGGTGATTAAGTTTTTAAATAATTTAAAATGATGTTTTAATTAAAGAGTCCCTTACAATTTTGAACATTTAAATTACAAGCCACATAAAAGTTTATCATTTTTTCAAAAACTAAATAAAATTATTATATTTAAATTTTGGAAAGAGAACGAAAAAGGTGTTGTATGTAAACCATATAAAATAATAATGGTTCATATCATCAACAAATGCTTCAATCAAAGGATATTTAATCAAAATCCCTTACCATGGGTCCAAATCGTCACATATAATATTTATATTCCTGAATAATAAGCATTCGATAATTTATAGATGATTGGTTACTTTTTTTAGTTTATTATTCCCTTTATATAACATTTTACCATGTTATAATAAGTGAAAAAATTATTTATGTTCATTTCGAATGTATTGTTGATATTCAGAAAATGAGTAAAAAATGAACATATTATGATGTGATTATTCCATGTGTTCATTAATTCCATGTGCTAAATATCCCCTCTATGGGTACCTTGTAAGAATCAGTTTGATTGGTTTTGTGGGATGCAAGGAATTCAAAAAGTAATGGAAAGATCTTATCACATATGTAGGTGTAGGTTCGCTTGGATATACTGGTTTCTGTGGTACAATGACTAAATAGTGGTAGGGTATATCAAATCTAATGTGCCGACTTCTTCCATGATTGGGGATGTGTCCCCTATCGGACTTCAACCCTCGTATGGGTTGCTGGGTTAGGTGGTTAGTGCCTATGCAGGGATCGAAACTCAATGTGGAAAACTCATCCTCTTAGCGAATAATGAATGGTGGTGGGTTAGTTCACAGTAGTTGTGGTATAGTCCATCTCATCATTACTATTTTTCTTGGTATTGGTAATGTAGTTGTAGAATAAGCAAGGGATATTTATTGTTCCTTGTTATCTTGTATTGTCTATATCCTTAAGATCAAAATCGTGGAGATTAATTCTATGATTCTTAAGAATATTATATTAAATAGCAAATAAAATCTTTGAGAACATGAATATATCAGGCGGGATTATAATGATTTTCTCTCTATTTTTTTGAAATAAAGGACACTCTCAGGGAAGGAAACCTGGTGGCAAATTCTCCGGCTAGATGGGCAGAATCGTGGGCAAGTCATGCTCTTTTCCTCAATTTCGACTCCCTTCTCTTCTCATGTAAGGGCTTTGTTTGTGGTGATTTCGTGGTTATTCACTAATTATATCCCCTATGAACATACATGAATTTTGATTCAGTATATATCAATAAAAATAGATGTTAGAAAAATTAAAATTAGTCATATCTCTTCGTGGATGTGATAGTTCCTAGGTACGCACCAACAACATTATCATTTTTATGGACAAAGAATGTAAGAACCTAATTAATATATAATTATTTTAGAATGATTTATATGTCATTAATTTATAATAACAAATTTAAATACATTATTATAACTATTCATGAAGGATGGTTATGAAATCTTTTTAGATCAGTTCATGGGGGTGATTGTTCACACGTACGCATGAACGCTTAAGTCCATTACCATTTAATAGAATTATATATGGAAGTAAGTGATGAAATTATCATGATAACATATCATTTTATTGAGGATACTATAGTTATTATTTAATCTAGGTTGAATATTTTCAGGAAGCTGTAGAAGAAATAAAATATAAATACTAAAAAAACAATATCTCTTCTTCAACTCACCACCCTTAAAGAATACCATCACACATATAAAAAGGATGTTATGCCTAAAATAAGCAATTAAGAATATGAGGAGGTACTATAAGAATGGATTTTGATATATCTTGGTCGAAAAAATGTTTTTGGAGGTGGCATTAATAGTGATAAATTTGTACCTTTTATAGGAGAGGGGTGGGGAACCATTGTAATTATAATAAGTATTAAATTAATACAAATTCAATATCGATTAAAAATGGGTCCATGTTGACTTAGTTAGATGATAGGATTAGGAGGGGCAGAAATATAATATTAAAATAATATTTATAATTGTTTAGATTTATTTTTAATCCTTATCTTTTTGTTTTTTCTTCTATAACTCCTTCTCTTTTATAAAATTATTTACACTTTTAGAGTTAAAATAATTACCAAATCATGTCAAACAACCAATTAATGATTATTTATGACCATTATACAGTTATATAATATTTTTGGTCTAATATTGTATTTTTATAATGTTTATATCTTTTTATTTGGTGTTTTATATTTTAAATTATGTATTTTTTCAATTTTAACACTATTGATTACATCTCTTTTTCAAAAAATAGAACAACATCATTACATCGAAAAAATGTATTTAATCAAACCAAACCTATCATTATAATCCATAATATTCGTGTATATAATAAAATATTAAATGTTATATTTATTTCATGATTATTAATATCATTTATTTGATTCTTTCTTTAATAAACCAATTACTTCATCTTCTTTGTGCCATAATTTAATTAAATTATTTTTTTTCATAAAAATAACAAATAAATTTACATGATTTCAGTAATAATTATTGATTTATTTTTAATATTAAAATTCAAAGATTTCACTTATATAAACCAATATTAAATTTTTTTTAGTAAGGAGAGACATGTTTATGAAATATTTTCCTTTACTTTAAATTAAAATTTATAAATGTCATAATCATAGCTAATTGGCAAAAAAAATTCACAATTTCGGTCCATGGATGGTAATAGAATATAATAAATCATCCAATATAATTAGGAAAAGTTTTAGGGAAATGTTATATTATTAATATATAAATTTTATCTTTATTTACCATATTTACCATTAAATATGGTAAATAAAATATTAATGATACTATTCATGTAAAAATTATTTTGAACCTACTGGAAAACAATTTTCATAATGAGATAATCCATGTATGTATGTTTTCGAAATTTAAATTCATATAATTCGTTAAATTATGTCTCATTCTAATCACACAGACGGATTTAGAAAACGGTTTTTTAAATAAAACATTCAATACTTCACATTCTTTTTCTGTTTAATTTTAATTTCAGAAGGCATAAAATGAGAAAAAATGGATTAAATAATAAAAAATTATATAATTATACATTAAAACCATGTAAATTTATAATCTGAAAATAACAATAAATTGGATGAGTATGCAGTTTTGAATTAAAATACAGTATTTTTCACTATACATTAAAATATGTATTTTATCAATCAAAATACCATAAATTCATCAAAATTAAATTTTGATATCCCTCTTCAAATAATAATGTTATTTTTTAAATATAAAATAAATATTTTTAAAAAAATAGATTTACAATGGGCACTCAATCAAAAGGCGGTAAAAATTTATTTTTTTAAAAAATACACCTTTTATTAATAACATTGATTTTTTTCTCATATGACTTCAGGAAAACATATATGATCAATTTCACACATCATATTTAATTTATTTTTCATTAATATAATACATAATTATTGATATAATTTTTTTTATAAACCAAATTATTCACACTTAAATATGTGTTCATAAAAAACATGCTTCATATTCAATTAACTTTTATTTTCATTTCTTATTAATTTTATCAACAATTAATCATTATATATACACGTTTAAAACCTATTTTCATAATATAGTTACTAATTTTTATTCCCTCCATTCTAGAAGGAATACAATAACTACCACTTAATATAATAATATTAATAATATATTATTTTTTATTATAACTCAGTCGTGTATGCAATATAAGATTTTGGAGAAACCCATTTTTGTGTATGTGGTACACAATCATACAAAAAATCCTTTTGAAGTTAAAATTATTATATATTTCATAATTTTTAAAATAATATAAAAAATCATTTTCAATAATTAACTAGGATGTTGAATCTTTTCTCCTTTTGAAAATTGTGTCCTCACAATTTTGAATTTTGACTCGGTAACAAAGGTTTCACATTTCAAAATAAATGCCTTTCAATCTCGCATCAAAAAAAATATTAACAAAAAATCCATGTTAAATGAAGGAAATTTATTTATTAATATCATCGAGATAACACTTACTAGTATTCCATCATGTTAAAAATATATATGGTAGAAAAACTAACAATCACGTTCTGGTGGAGAGTGATAGAAAAAACATTTAGGTGAAAGTTAATAATCAAAAAAACACAAATTTGTGATGGGTTAAAAGGTATTTGATATTATAGTTGGAAAAGGAAAAGAAAATTATTTTTCTTTTAAAATACATTTCATAGAGTTGTGTAATTCTTTTACTACTTAGAATAACAACATATGGAAATATAGTTACTTGAAAAGTGTAGTTTCATCATTTTGTAAATTTATTTCAAAATCATATTTTTTTCAAAATGATTAGTATTTTAGAGGAATTTTCTTCCACACCTAAAACACTAGAATTAAATTTTAGATAATAACATAATTCACTAAATATTAACAATCTATCCATATTATCTAGGAACATTTATCAAAACCAAAAAGTTAGGATAAAATAATATAATTCTTCCAATATAAAAACATTAAAAGGTAAATGACTACATTTAATCTCTTAAATTCAAAATTAATACCTGAAGTCCAACATTGACAACTCAACAAATAAAATTCAAAAAAATTCCTTAAATAATTCAAACATATATTGAAATAGAAAATTTAGAAGGATTTGATCACATAGTATTTCAGGATTAGTTTTTACATTTGTCTATAAATAGCATAATTCACTTGTAATTTATAATACTGAAAATTAATTTCCTAATCATATATTATCCATGATAGGGTAATCATTACCATAAAAAAACTTATTTCTGAATTTGCCCAAAATTAATAATAACATATTCTAATAAAATATAATTCAACCATCACTCTTCAAATGAAATCACATTGTACTCTTTTTTCTGTAGACATATAGGGTCCCCAAAATATTGAACTTCTTATGAAATATCATTGATCACATAATCCACAAAGCATTTTCCAATACCATGGTTATTAATTTGATTAAAAAACGTTAGAAAAATAATTATATACTTAATGCATCAACTGTTTAACTAAACGGAAAAAGAATTACTAACTAAGGACAACCCATAGGCTTGTGGTAAGTGATAAATCCTTATCACCCTTTGGTTAGGTGTTCGATTCGTGCTACCATGTCAGACATGACAATTTGACACCCTTCCTATGGGCTGTCTTTTTTCTAAAACTATATAATTTTTATACCTTTTATAAAAACCTAAAAGTGAGATAAAATCCTTAACAAAACAATAACATATTTTAACTTTAAATGTCATCTCATTCCATTCCTTTTGTATCCCCAAATGTTAAATCCCATATTTACCTCAAAATAGAGATCTTATAAACCCTAATGTTTATTCATACCATTAAAATTAAATCCACTAAAAATTATAATTATTACTCAAATAAAATATTCACATAACAAACATTAGGGTTACACATACATGGAAAAGTATTCCAAATCAATCCCTTCATCAAAAAATATTTAATACATTCAAGTATTTCATCATCCATAGATCTAACATAACTCTCGAATTCATTATATGTAGACTTCATAAACATTTATCATTCTTTTTGTTACCTTAACCATAATATGTAATATTATTCCTTATTATTTCTTTCAAACACACAAAAACCTAAATCATATATTGTGATTTAACAATGTCAAAACAAGAGTCATGAAAATAATCTATACCATTCATATATTTTCTCAGTTTCATTATATTAAATTGGAATGAAATTGGGTATTTCTAAACATATATTTCTATATACCTAATGATCCCATTCCCAAAACTTCTTCTTTGGACATCAATTTTCATACATACCATACAATCCACATTTAAAGCATTAAATTGATAACTCAGAAATAACTTCCTTCCCTTTCATAGTGTCAACTGAATGATTTTTTATTCCTTGGAAATTTATTTATTTATGAAATTAATTACAACATCTATAGTTCCATACCATTCATTTAAAAAGATTATAGGTGTTTATTTAAACTTTCTTGACACATATGGGGATTTATATTCTTTCCATTATGATCTTTATTACCCATTCTACCATAGGGATTCCTTTCTCTCATATATGATACATTATAAAACACACCATGGATCCAATGGTTGATCATTAATCAAGATTATTGGTTTAGAAAAACCATAAGTGTTCTCATTATAGAAATTATATCATTCGGTTTCCTTTTCATATAACCACCTCATTTTCCATCACATCCATTTATTCTTTCTTGCTTATTGGATCAATTCATTTACTGAAACCAAAAAAATTAGTGTGATTATATCAATAAAATCATCATATACTATCATATGAGGAAGGTAAAACCCAATATATACTTATTCAATTAATCTCAAACTCATTCAGTTTTTCTAAAAAATTTGGACTCCTTCTACTATGCCAATCAATTTGGGCACATATTACTTGTAACTTATGCTTAAACATCAACCTAAAAAATACTCTAATTCCAACTATAGGGCCACATATTTTAACATAACATTGTATTCAGTTTAATCAAGATTTCACATTTCGGATATTTTCAGGTTTAGAGTTTCATAGATTTATTCCATTACTATTACATAATAACTCAAATACTAATATGTATAAAATTATATTAAATGTCCATTTTTATAATCTAAAACATTTTAAAATAATCTATGATAACTTTTTTCTTGATAAAAATCTTCATAACATTCATATTTAATTCTTCATTTATCTTAACCTTCATTATAACATATTTAAAACATTTCAAAACATGGGATAAGCAAAAAAATATCAGTAATGGATGTAAATATGGAATGAAACTGTTAGTCAATGGATAATTTCATCTCAAGAAAACTGTTTCAAAAAATCATACTTTTCACCCATAAACCATAGTTTCTTTAACATTATTCTTGAAAACATAATATTTCTGAAAAACACTTTAGCAATAATAAATGATAATAGTATCTTATGGAATATAGAGAATACTTACATTGTAGCTTTCACATCTATAAAGGAATTAACCATCCTGGTTATATTTGGAATATGGATCACAGTATATTCCCTAAATGACATAGGATAAACATTGTGGTTCAACTCCTTCTCCTTACCCAATGAATTAGAGAACTAGAATTGGATCACTGACCATTAGATTTTCATGGAACCACCCTTATAGATAAATAATACCAAATAACCATGATATAATCATGACACATAATAAAATCTTTAAGTTGAAATTACATTTCCACTTCGAAATCACATTTCATCTTTTCATGTCGTGCACTTATAAATGAAGAAAAATTATTTTAAAATTAAATTTAAGCCTTGTAAATTAAAATTAAATACATATTATTGATATGAAATCATTAAATTTCATTCGTGTTGTATATGTTAACAAACATTCCATGTTACAAAAATAATCAATAATTTATTAAAACATAATTAAAACATTTAAAAATAATAATTTGGAATCAAAGTGTCCCATACCACATTGCAAATTTTAAAATGAATTATAATTTTATAACATTAATTTACATATAAGTAAATAATTAAAACCCATTTTTAAAACATGTATATTGATGTGAATTATTTAGATGAATAAATATTTAAAATAATTAAATTGATGTCTTAATTTTAGATTCCCTAAACATTTTGAACATTTAAATTATAATACACATGAAGTTATAAAATTTTAAAAAACATTAAATAACATCTATATAGATATAATTTGGATACATAATGTCAAAGATTCTATATATGCACCTTTTAAAATAATTTAGGTGCATATCATCACGAAATGCCTCAATGAAATGAGATTGAGGTGAAATCCCTTACCTTGTGTCCGACTCGTCATGTAAAATATTTATATTCATATCTATATATGTAGGTTAATTTATAAATTCTTGAGAAATTTTTTAATGATTATTTTTATTTTTATATCACTTAATACCATGTTATAAAAATTAAATAATTATTTATGTTCATATTGAATGTTTAGTGGATATTTGGTAATTGAGTCGAAAATGAACTTGTTATGTTGTAAATATTCCAAGTGTTCATTAATTACCTAAAAACCCGAATAAAATTCATGAAATAATGATCTCATTTCAATATCAATTATATTTTTAAATTAATCCATTTATTTATGGTATGATTAATGAATAACATTATAATGATGGAGAGGTAGGTCATACAAATGCATGTGTAACATTTTCCATTATTAATTGATTGTTATGGAAAGAGGATAAGTAATATGTTAAATTTAGAGAATGATAATAATGTCATTAATATCTTATTAATCATTTAAATATATAAATATATATATATATATGTCATACAAGTGATATAATGAATAATAATTGGGCATATCTCTTCGTGGAGCTGGTAGTTCTCATGTACACACAAACGATGATATATTTTTTATATACATGGAATGTAAGAATATAATTAATTTATTAATAAATTATAATGATTAATATGTCATTAATATCACATATGCACAGTAATTCAATTATTAGAACCATTCAAGAGAGACAATTGTAACAAACAGATCTGAACGGTCCGTGGAGTGATAGTTCACACGTACGCACAAACAATTAATTCCTTTCCCATGTAATGGAATTTGAGATGTATTTTGTTGAGGATATTATCATGATAATGTCTCATTGTATTTAATATAATAGATTTATTATTTCATGTAGGAATAAGATTTGAAGGAGGAGATATGAGATGTAAAATAGAAATACTTAAAGAATATGATACCTCTTTTTTGGTTGATCACATTTGAAGAACACCTTACACCTCAACAGAGGATGTTATGCATAAAATATGTCCCAAATAATATGGTTAGGGATTATAGGAATTTCTTAAGTAATATATTGGGTGAAACAAATTGTGTTGAAAATGTGAGCAATAGAGAGGAATGGGTACATTGTATAGGATAGGGGCACCCATAGAATTATAAAAAGTATAAAATTAGTATAAATTCATTTTTTGATCCAAATTGAATTATCCATAATTTAGTATGGTTATGGGTTAAGATATAATCATTAAATGAGAATTTTTCCTTTTTTGAATAAATTTTATTCTTTATAATTTTGTTTTAAATTTTTTAACTCTTAACATTTTATCATGTAATTTACAATTTGAGAGTTAAAATAATTACCAAATCATGCCAAACTACTAAACAACGAGTAATTAAAAATATTTAATGGGTTATATATGCATTTTTTTTAAAGGAATGTATTTTTATAACTTTTATATCATTTTATTATTTATTTTATAAATTTATATTTTAATTATGTCATTTTGGACACTATTTATTGCATGAATTGATAAAAAACTAATAACTACATCATTAATCCAAAAAAACAACTTTAAAAATATTCCTAAAATGTCATAGTAATCCATAAATATCATGTATAGAATAATATATTTCAATTTATATATTTTTTAATATTATTAATATCATTTATTTGATTCTTTCATTAATAAATCAATTACTGGATCATTATTATGTCCCTATTTAATTTATTTATTTATCTCTTAAAAATTATAAACAAATTTCCATGATATAAGTAATCATTTTATCTTTCTACAGACTTTTAAGATTCCATTATATCACTTATATAACTCCATATTAAAAAAATTGTATGGAGATGCATATTTATGACATATTTTCCTTTACATTAAATTAAAAATTAAAAATGACATAGTCACACCCAAGTGGATTTCAAAGTTAAATATTTCTAAAAAAGGATTTTCATTGTCTATAATAACTCATAATATATTATTTGGGAAAGTATTAGGGTATTTTTATACTATCATAATATAAATTTTACCTTTAATTACCCAATTTACCTTTAACCATGGAAAATAAAATACAAATGTTACTATCCACCAAATAAAAATTTGATCATATTGGACCACATTTATCTTATTGAGTACAATAATTTATATCTATTTTTGAAAATTTAACTCATAAAAGTGGTTAAATGAGGTATAACACTATTCCTATTGAAGGATTGTGAAAACATTTTTTAAGTAAAAATTTCAAAAGTCCACAAATACTTTCTATTTAATTTTCAATTACAAAGCATCTAATGATCTACATTATATTAAATAATAAAATATTCATATAATTATACCTTCAAACAATTTAAAAAGGATAATATAACATTATAAATAAGTTAGATGAAAATGGAATATATTTTACTATTTATTAAAATAAGTATTTTATCATAAAAATACAAAAAATTCTACCAAAGTAAATTTTTATGTCCTGCATCCAAAGAAGATGGTTATTTTTTTTGTATAAAACTTATAAAAGTTAAAAAACTATATTTGAAAAGGGTTCTCTATCAAACAGAAGTAAAATTATTTTTTGGAAATATACTCATTTGTTTCATAAAAGTGATGTTCTTCTTATATAATGTCGATAAAAAATATTAGATGACTTTTAAAATTCATCTTAAATTTATTTTTCATTAATATAATCCAGAAATGGTGATTTTTTTATTTTAAAACTAAAATTATTTTCACATAAATAGTTTTTCATAAAAACACATCCTTTATATTCAATGGAATTTTATTTTCATTTCTAATTAGTTTTCTAACCAATGGATCATTATATAAACCTGTGTAAACCCTTTTTTCATAATTTAATTAATATTGTTCATTATTTCCATTATAAGAACTATTAAATAACTAAAAATTAAAATAATTTTATTAATAATATATATTTTTTCCACATAACTCATCCTTGTGTGCAACGTATGATTTCAGAGAAATCAATTGTTGTGTGTCAATTATGAAATCATACATAGAATCCTTTATAAATTAAAAATATTATCTAATTAAAAATTAATAAAACATATTCATAATATCTTATTCTATAATTACCTGGGATGTTACACACTTAATGTCCACTTGATCATTCCATTTCTTTCGATCTATGTCTTTAATAAATAACTATAATTATTTATTCTTATATTCTACGTATATATATTCACATCCCATCAATTTTATTATATTATTAATCAAGTTATTCATACTTATAGATAACCTTGATAATTAATTTCTCTCTCATAAAATGTATATTTTATTAACATATCTTATTATATGGGTTTTTTAAAAAACGATAATTGTGAATATCTATGTTTTGATTTCTGAGAAAATTTATAATTTTTTGTGATGAAATATATTAATGTGTGGGCTGGATTTAGTACCCCAAGAATTTAAAAGAATAAAAATATGATTGATAGTTTATCCAACATGTAACACCGATATTAAATGATATGATAAATGTATAATCATTATACTCTATCCATTTAATTATCAGGAATGAAAAAGTATTAACTTCATGATAATACGGGTTTTAATTATTCTTGATTTATCTAAAAAATTTATTAAAATGAATAATGTTTCTCATTTTAAAATAATTATAATAATATCCAATGGTTACTTTTAAAAATTCAATTTATAGAGAATATTTCAATAAATATTATCCAGCTTTTATAAAATGGGTTTTAGTCATCGAATTAATAGTTACTCATTTTTTCTGAAAATAATTTCTACTTGAAAACCCACATTTTCATCACATCTACATTTTTTTAATTTAATTTGATACTCTAATATGTTATTAATTTCATAAAATGGATTAAATTATTTTAATCATATTAATTTATATAATCTTTAAGGGTCATATTTTTTTTTAAATAATAATTATTGAAAATGGTTATAAACTAATTACAGTGATCAATGTTAAAACAAGGTTGTGCATGCGTATGGGTTAAAATTAATTTCACCCAAACATATGATTTTTAATTAATAATATTGATTTAATATTCATAGTAATTTTTTATAAAATTTATAATTAATGTAATTTTTATTTTATTCTTAAAGAATAAATTTCTTAGGTAAATCAAAATTTTCTTGTGGACATCATAAAAACTAAGTGTAAAATTGAGTAAACATAAGACTTAAGAATGACATGATAAAAATGAAATACATTTTTTGTGATGGAGATTTTTACCAACCACATAAATAATAACCTATATTATTAATGAAATTTTGGGACATATAAGAAGAGGGTGTCCATCCATTATGGAAAAAAATAGTATATACCAAAATGCCCCAAATCCCCAATTATATAATTCCACCATTTCCCTATATTATTTACCCATTAAAGTGTCATTGGATGGTAAAATCTCTTCCAATAATCTTTCAAAATTCCACCATATAATCCTTGATCATTGATTTGTATATAAATACTCTTTAGTTAGGATCTTGGTGTAATCATAAGGAGGATACCTGAAGAAGAGGTATCATTCTTTAACAATCATTTTCATATTATGTCATATTTCACCTTATTTAGTTTTTATTAAACCATTATTATATAATATAATTAGTATAATACATATACATATATGTTATAATGTTAAATAAAAGATCTAAAATCACGTACACATCCAAAAAATGGGCTATAGGAGAAACATCAATGTGTTGGGAGGACTACCAAATCAAGAAATGATGTAATTCGTTTTTCCATTAACTCCACTCATGATCAGATATTTCTATGGTATAATATATATACATATATATGATTATTTTATCATAATTATATATACAGATTAACTATTTCTATTTTTACATTTTTACATTCTCTTCCATAGGGGATATGATAACATAGATCGGTTGTACAAATGACCATTAACCCACCAAGTGAATTGTCTTTTTCACTAACGTATTACATGGAAGGTAATTATTGTTAATATAATTAATATATGGGACATAAATGTCACAATTATATATTAATGAATTATTTATCAGTATTAATATGAAATATATTATTTTCTATGTTACATATTCATTCATTGGAAAAATGATAATGTCATTCGTGTACTTGTGGAATACCTACATCACAAAGAGATGTGATTCTATTTTTAGAACCCAACCACATGAATGATATAGATATATATATATGTATGTATATGTATATGTATATTTAAAGAAATAATATTTTATATATGATATTATGGTCTTTCTAAAATGTAATCTATTACTTACCTACATCCCATAATGATGGTCACGATATGGAATCATTACTCATGCATACATATGACATACCATATTTATGATCATAAGATAATTTATTTCTCAAAACCAACATTATTAATTTTTCATAAATATATAATTGAAGGATAAATATGATAAATATTTAATAATTATTACTTTTAATATTTTTAAATGATTACCTCATTGATCGTAGTCAACAATTCATAGTTATTTTTGATACATATGATGAATATGTCAATAAAATATGACAAAAACTAATGTCATTAATTAATTGTATATAACATGGTTATAAGTAAAATAAAAAAAAAGGTAAATATTAAAAATAATTCTCATGAAAATAAATAAATGACACCATTTTGGTATCCATGAAGATAAAGGAACTCATGAAACGATAGACTCAAGGTAAAGGACTCCATCCAAATTTTCATTATTAAGAAATATTTTGATGTTATTTAGGTTTTTTTACAAGATATGTATAAATCCAAATTTACATGATATATCATTAATTTATCTATTATCATTGTTTTTGATATTTTTCTGATAACCATTCACAGGGAATATAATTCAAATATATCCACTGTGATAAGTTAATATTCCTTAAACAATACCATTTCAAAATTTTCCTTCCAAGTCATTCTCTTACTGGTCCATTTTCATAAATTGATTTAATGAAAATTTTTATATGTACATAAAATATTTATAGTCTACATTTTTTGTTACTTTTACATTATTTCAATTGATTTCTGGATGGATGCTTGTTACATGTTTGATACTATACATTTTGAAAAATTATTAAACGTATATTCTATATGAATATATAACCAAAAATGATTTATTAGTATAAAATTGTTTATTTCCAAAAATTTATGATTAAAAATTTCAATAATAAAAAATTTTATTTCATGATATTATTCATGATCACTATACATGAAAAATGGTTGTTACAAAATAGAATTGGTTGGGCATATTGTAGCATATACATTGGGTGATATAATATAGTGTTGAGTGAGCCCATTACAACTTATATTATTGGGGCCCTGAAAGAATCAGGTGATCCCATAAATTATCATACAATAAGGCAGCATAGATTGTCATATATGATCATAATAAAGACTAAATAATTGGTGCATCCACATAGAACTCCAATTTAAAGGGTAATGAATATATTGGAATTCATCCTTATGGATATTCCAATTTCATCTGTTTTGAAAGGGTTTTATGAATATGATATTTAAATTCACATAAAGGGGTATTCAACTATTTTTTGTGTCTTCCAATGTCCTTAATTGAGAAAAAAATGTTTCTGTTTTTTATGTGAATTTTTCTTATTTCATACACTCAGTGAAAAATAAAGATAATCATTATCATTATATATGGTTTCATGTATTTTACTAGAATAATTTATTTCATTCTTTATGTTTCCCATATTTTTATTTTTTTTATAATACCGCATTATAAACTTTTTGTCACAAGGTTTACTAATTGGTATGTGAATTTGAGAAGCCACTTTTATAGTCAAGGATAATTTCCCTGAGAAGAAATCATTGTTTATTTTATATTTTTTATAATAAAAAATTTATACTAATCAAATATTTCCAAAATATAAAATATAGATTTATTATATATGAGTTATTGGACATTTATAAAAAATAAAACCCTAAAAAGAACATCAAATTTTTTATAATTAATTAATTAATCAAAATATAATATTGTGCATTGTTTTTGGCTAGGTCCATATGTACAGTTCATATACCATTCATTAAAATTAGATTGAAAACCAACTAGTGTAATCGATGCCATGAGAACATGAATCCCCTCCTTGTTTCTCATAAAAAAGATACCATTTAGGGTGGAATGAATAAATTATTATATATCAAATAAAAATAACTTACACCTTGGAATAAAATATGAAAAATGTACCTCATGCAGTGTCTCGATTTGTCTTTATAGAAAACTCGATATAATGCATTTTATAACGAACTCCCTATAGAATCTAGAACATTATATATAAACACATCCACAAATAAACCTACTCTCTATTTATGAGGATGATCATGATAATTTATACATATATCCTTATCCCCCTCTATTATTTATTATAGGTAGCACACTACTGATTCTTCTTTGACTAATAGTTTTACAATAGATAACATGAAGTGAGCAATAAAGATTATGATGTATTATCAAAAAATTTAGTCACATAAACATGTTATTAAAATAGTAACTGTAATAAAATTGGATTTTTTATCCCTTGGTAGGAACATGAGAACAAAATTCCTTGGTAAATTAGGATGCATAATGTTCTGAACTACCCATATGATTTTTGGAAAACCCTTCCATCCATGATACAAGGAACCATGTATGATTAATATATTGTGTGAAAACTATAGATGATTCTGATCTCCAGAAAAAATTTCCCTATCCAATATCTTCTCAATAACCTATTCTCTCCCCAGTACCTTGAGATATATAAATAGCATAAATTTGTCAAACATGCACAAGATCTTTGAATATAATGGCTACTCAAATTTCCTTCACATAGCTACTTGTCTGGGATGCGGGTCTGAATCTAATCATATATTGTTTCATAAATGTAACTCAAAATCCCAAACAATTGAACCCTCAGTTATAAACGAATGGGGATCCAAATTTATGGAATCATTTTTTTCAAAGAGGGAAATTTTTCTTTGATCCCGTCTTATAACATACACCGTATGAAAATTAACTCTTCCCAATTCCATAGGAATATGAACAAAAAATTTCTATCTCTTCCATTAAACAAAACCATACCCATAAATTCCTAGGCCTCCTTCCGAGCATAGATCTAACTAACAGTTATCACTAACTCAAAAACCCAATCATATGTAACTAAATATGAATGATAGACCTTAGACTATTTATGAATTTGAAACTAAAAATTTCAATGTTTAATACCCCATCTGTTGTGAAAAAATACCTCAATGTGTCTTCTTAGTATGTTTTGGGTTTGATTGTGTTTTTTGAAAAATCCAGATGAACTAGAATGTGTTTGGTTGATGTTGTTGAAGAATGTTTTTATGGATGCCTAGATTTCCAATTTTTGCTAAATTTTTGGGCCTCAAAATCAAATGTTTGGTTTTTGGAAAAGTTTTATTTCAACATAGGGATACACAGTCTGTAGACCATGAATCACGATTCATGGAATGCATGTGTTGTATGAATAACATCGAATTAAATTGGAAACCGAAGCGAACCACAAAGTGAGTGACATAGACCGTGTACAGGAACACTTCATGGGGAGAAAACGGTATGAGGTGAAGGCATGTGGTACGCGGAAGGCATGCAATATGTGGAAGGATTGCATTATACGAGGTGGACCATCATTTTCAGAAAGGACGTGGTGTTTTGTGAAACCATAAAGGGTGTCATTTTTTAAAATGTGATGGTGATATTTTCAGTCTCATACAATGATATTCCGTAATCAGACAGGGAAGGGGAAACAACTATCTATACAATTATAGTTTGTGGAAGATGCATGATACGTGGTGAAGGTGGTACCACATTGATGATTTGGTAATTATTTGGTTATTGGATTTTGTAAATTTATTTTCCTACATAAGGAGAGATAATACCATCATTAAAAACATGATTTTCATTTCTGATCAATATTTCTACAGGTTGATATTTGGCTAAGCCTGAAAGAGTTCACATGGAGTCTGTAAAAGAGAATAAATTTTCATATGAAATTCCTTGAATGGATTTTTTGAGAAATTGAAAATTTAAAAGGAATAATTGGTTCACTAAATAAGAAACTACATATTCGTTACACAAAACAAAAAATGGTATGCAGATGCTTAGACAGTGCACAGAGGTAGTACTCGGAAGCTGATGAGAAGTGGTCTGTGAAGGGAGAATTCTCACTGAAGCTGAAGCAGTCTGTGAAGAGGAGACCCATAGAGCATACCCACTGCACAGTATGTGGAGTAAGGAAGGTGGATCATAGGAGGCACACAGATTCTTGAAAAATTGAAAAACCAATTTTCAAAAGCAATTCCCCCTAACCTAACATTACTTGGAAAAGTGGAATTCATCAATGGGTCAAAAAAAGCTTCAATATAGAATCTTCCTACAGTTTATGTTATTTCATTAATGAAAATTATGGGACCTAAAAATCCATAACCAATGATTGGATCCCTTCCAAGAGAAGTGAGAAAAGGAAGAGGAAGACGAAGATCCTTCCCACCAACAGTGATCCAGAGGGATAGACATAAGGAGTGAAGCTTAGGAATGTAGTGAGTAGACACTAAACAGTAGTGAGCTTTATTGTATTTGTCAAATATGCACATTGTCAATGTATATTTGTTATAAAAACATAAATGAGGGTAAACCATGTAATATTTCAATATCTTGTGTGTTTTCTTTAAAAACGAAACATGATTCGAAGGGGAATTAGTTTTAATATGTCATTCTGTGATTACCCCCCCCCCCCCACTTAGGTTGTTTGACCTAGTGGACCTAATATCATGTGTTATAATAATTGAACTCAACCCAACGATGATCTAATAGTGAGTCCTACTAAAAAAAATAAGATGGTCATGGTGAGGGTGTACACCTTAAGAATAGCAAAAAATAATAAATAGTTAGGGACTCCTAAAACAAGATTATTGAAAATTAATTCCTATTTAATTATGGTTCAACATATCCTCATAACAAATGAAATTCAAAAATATAAACAAAAAACTATTTATTAATGATCCTTTGTATGATCTCAACCCTACAATCCATATCACATTAACTTATAGGATCATTAAAACTTATGGTCATTTAATATCATCTAAAGGGTACCTAAATACATAAGTCATATCCTTTATTCATTATTAAAATTTAATATTATCTGTAGTTTCTATATTTTCTACAACAAGGCGAGTAGTCCCCTATAGTTCATACCTCTACAATCTATAATATATCTCGACCAAAATTTTATAAAACTCTTTCAGGACCCCTTCAACCTTTAAAATTTCCAATTCCAAAAAAATTATTGAAATTTAAATTTTTTCCCCAATATTGCTCCCAATAGGTCCTATGTTTGAAATAAGAAATAATGTTCTATATAACAATCAAATGGGAGGAATTTTCATTTAATTAGAATTTAGGGAATTATGGATAAGTTTGAATCAATAACAAACTCCAACCAATAGAAAATACAATCCATTAGTATGTGTATTTTATTTAATACAACACAATTATAAAAAGGATAAGTGTTGGTGAAATAATAGATAGTGACCTTGATTCACATGAAACACATTAAAATATCCTCAATGGTATAATTTCCCACAAAATCCTTAAATATATCCTTTATACCTATTATTTTTTTATAAATAAAATGCTTATCATATCATATATACATTGCATAGTCCTTCTCGAACCACCCTTGGAAATGTTAACAAGTCATAGTAATTCTTAGTGAATAAACATCAAAATGAACACAACACCTAACAATATATGCAATGTTCCCAGTCTCACTATGGATCTTTCAGCATGTATTTTATATGAGAAAAAAAATAATCTCTATCATAAGTTTAATAGGTATGGTACCCCTCAATAATCATCCCATGGGAACAATTCACTCTCCCAAATGGTGAAAATCATTATCAAAATTATAGTAAAAGACACATAAATCAATGGAAACTAGATAATAAACTACTACTCATGCATCCCATAATCTCATTGTCAATATCCTCATCTACAAGTATTAATCCTGTTTTTTTACAAAATTCACCATATCCTGTAACCATTATATTATGTGTTAATCCATAAAATCACATACACTGTATACCAATAATGTTCCCTAGGATACCATATCCCAAGATACTTGTTTGGGAAATAAAAACTTATAAATACTGCCATATGTAAGTACTTATAAGAAGGTAACCCCTAAGATTATAGGAACATTAATCTAAATTGACATGAAAACATTGGAGAGGTGGTGTCATCCATTCATTGTTGACAACCTGGTTGTTTGGTAAAACACCCATAAGCTCTACTGGGTGTCAGCAGCCCTTCTGAAATTGTATTCATTTTTATGAAATAATTTAATCTATGAAATATATATATTTATCACTATACTCAAAAGGTGAATTTAGCTAATATTATAATAATCATTAACATTTTTCTATAGAACACTCAGTTAGATATGATATGTTCTATGTATTCTATTGGGACACAAATATATCAAGATAATTTCAATTATTTATTCCTATTAACGTTTTTATTATTAAATAATTACCAAATGCAAATTACAAGACAACAATTCATCTCCCAACCCTATCAGTTAAATTATTTTTGATTCTTTATATCACTATAATTTTAGGTACTGTAGATCTAATCTCATGCTAATAGAAAACTAGGATGTACCATGAAAACCATACTATATTCATAAATATGGATTGATTCTTTATTATCAAGTCATTCATAAATCCATAAATCTGATAAAAATATTATTAATAGAATATAAACCAATCATTCAATTCACAAATTTTTGGAATTTCCAACATCACAATTCTCGATATGTTCTAGTTCCATCCTCCATAGTAGTGAATAATTTGCAATCCATCGAAGCACCCCAAGTGCTAACTACTTAAACAATAAAAGGAATCCCTTAACATTCATCAAAATTCCATTAATTATACTAGGATTACATAATTCCTCATAAAAATTATCACATTATAGTGAAATGAATCAATATACATTCAAAAACACCAAAAGTTTACATGGAATCTTGCATCAAGGACCATGGCATCCATCCTTCAAAAGTAATGTGTTTGGACAGCTGAACATAATTATCTTTAACCTAGAATCTATTTCATACCATAATGGTTTTATAAAATCATTTTTCATAGGTTACCACCACATATTACATAAGGCACCAAATTTTAGTTAATGATAAATTATTTGAATAAACATCAAGAATGACAGTAATTCTCATCAACTATAATGAAAAATGATAAAAATTATTAATGACTCATTATTATTTTTACATCAAATAATAAAATAATTAAATTATTTACAAAATTTAAAACCATAAAAATAATGAAAAATCACAAATTAAAAAAATACATGTCAAAAACTATGTCTAATTAGGATGTAATATATCACCATGACATAATAACACGATATTTCAAAAATAATAGATCAAAATTAATTCCATAATTCAATTTTAATCATTATTGATGTTAATTACATCATTTTGAAATGAGAAAATCATTATCAATTCATGACACACATTAAATAATAGTTGAAATGAGTCCTCTAAATTAATTACTCTATATATGAGAAAAACATTTAAATAAAGAAACCAGTGGAAAAAAATATATACAAAAACTGAATGTAATACCACTAGAACCATAAAATTGAATTGCCCATTCCTCCATTGTAAAAAATGTTATATTCCAAAAAGGATTTGATTATAAGGATAAAATGGTGTTTTGATTCCACAATATACCATATTATATTAATCATAATGAGGAAATTGGGGGTTGGTCCCTCTAATTATGGTTGAATTATAAAAAACTTGTTTCATGGTATAGTTGTAGACCAATATGCCATGGAATATTTCAATAAAAGGTTAATTAAATATATCACTAGGATTTACCCTAATCTATTATGTTTTAAAAACCCAATTTTAATATCATAATTACCATGTATACGACATGGTAAAATCCTTTTCACACCCTCTATAACCATCTAATTCCAAAAACTATATTTTCGCAAGAGTGGAGTGCATATTTTCTACTAAATATTCTAATAAAATTTATGGATAATCAATATCCCTATTTTCCATAGGTTGTATCACAAAACACCATAGAAAAGCTATGAAACTTGGTGGTTGTTTCTATGCTACATGTTTCAAATTGGGTGACCACCCAAGTGAAATTCTGAATACCATTGCTAACCATGGATTTTCACTTTCTATATCACATCATAACACCACATGGTAATCCTTCACGATTATAACACTAAAACCATATACTACACCAAGGTGTAGAGACCCTTGGAAAGGGAAAAAACATAATAACCCATCTTATTGGTAACATCCCATTTCTGATCTATTAGGTATATCATAAATATAGTCATGGTTTTATTTTTTCATTATCCTTATATGGACGAGAAGGAATTGGGAGGATGCCTATAATGGTGAAGTCATGGACTTGTTGGAATATTAGCATTAACTAGTAGATTATGCAGTTTAAAGGGGGATTTCATGCCATTTAACTATGCTATATGATGTGTAAGTGTTTTGGGTACAAATCATAAGTATGACTCACACAATTAGTGGTTTCACAATGTGAAGATCATTTTTACATAATGAATGTTTTAACTAACTGAGTTTTAATCAGTGGTAACTAAATACCCTACATACATAAACAAAATGTATTTAACGATGTGTAATGGACCTACACGTCCTGTAAATCCCTTATCAAGGAAGATATAGGTCACTGTTTTTGTTTTGGGTACCCATTTCACTGCAACTTCTCAATTTATCTCAAACCAAGGCTCTTCTCCAGTGATTTTTGGGGACATTGTTCATTCTAGATCGATATGTTATGCATTTAATAGTAATTTTATTTTGTGTGCATCTCTTAGAGTGAGTAATCATTTTTCTTCTTCATTTCAATTATTTTATTGACTCTCTATTGTTTCATTATAATATACATTGATCTAAATTTATTCTTATTCATGTCTTCTTCTACATCTATTATGAGATCTCATTCTAGAGGTTATCCCTTGGTTGTCCGTGGTGCGGTTGGCATTTGTTATTTTGGGATATGGGATTAATCATTTATCTAACCCTTTTATTCCTAAATTGGATCAATCATGAGGTTTGGATTGGATTTTAGAGACATTGTTGATGCCGTTGGGTTTTCACTGTTTTCTGATCCAATTACTGAAGTGTGCATCTTGAGTTTGGTGATAGTTAGTTCTATCTTGATCATATGTTTGATAAACCTAATTTCTCTATTTTTATAAATTTGTTTATTGATAATTGGTATGATATTGGAATTAATTTTCTATCTGTGTTGGAATGAGATTTTTAATAAAATTAGTTTTACCTTCTATTTTTATAAAATGTAATAAAATGTGTATTTTCAAATCATTGAAAGGGATTTTGTAAAATTTTTTGATATTATTTTTGAAACATTGACAGGATTTTGAAAAGGATAACATGGGTTACGTTTGGTACATTGTGGAAGGATTATGTAGATTCTATCGTCCATCATGACGGTTCACCTTCTGGGTGTTCCACTTTCCCTAGAGTGTAGATTATTGGTTCTAGGTACATATAAAATGTTGGAGAATCACATTAAATGGTGTATCCATTTTCATAGAGTGTGGATAATTGTATTTAGGTATCCTAGTTCATTGTTCATAGATTTTATTGTATGTGTAGTTTCCTACCTCAGCTGTTTTATTCCTTGGTGTTGTGATTCCTGTGATTCTCTTGAGGTTTTAAAGTTATTGTATTTTCACTATTTTTACCTTGATATTAATATTGATTAATGTGAAGGATAATATAGAAAATATTCTTTGAAATTGATGTACCTAATTTTGTTTTAGAACTATACAATTTGGAAACATTTACCATTTATTCTATAAAACTGATTTACTCCATATCATGCCATGTTTTATGTAAAATTATCATACATGAACTGTAATAATGTGACTTTATATAGAACATAAAAGGGGGATGCTATTGACCCTATTATAAAACACCCTTTATAACTATTCAGTTTTATATGGACCTTCTTATGTCCTCTAATGTAGGCAACGACATGGTCCACATTGAGGTGATAAAGTTTCATGTCAGTAGGGTTGGGTGACTGGTGGTGAGATGGTGGGAGTTCTTCTACCCCATAACATGGAGTAGATGACTGAATTTGGTACATTGTAGTTGGACATGTCTATTTCAGTTTTTGGATACTTCTATTGTCATTTGTTTCCATTGTCTTAATTATAGTTATGGAATATATTTATTAGATTTTTGATTCTTTTTTTTCTTCATGTAAATAAATTTCATGTGATTGTTCATGTTGGTAAAAATCATTCTCTATTGTTTTTCATTTGATTCCTTGGTTCATGTATCCAGTCCATTTAGATTAGGAAAATCCTATCAGGTATGTGATGGATACGGTTGGGTTCCATGTTGGAGGGATGCTTGGGTCGGTTCATTACAATTTGGTATTAGAGGAGGCCTTTTATCAGGAGGTGTTCTCATGGGATGCATGTTAGACTGGAGATAGGATTTTTGGAATTTGAGAGGTATGTTTTGATAAGTGCCTAAACATCTCTTGTTATGATGAGACTCTAGTTTCCATATGATGTCAGCAGATAGGTTTCTGGTGTTGGGTTTAGGATTAAATATTTGTCTATACTTATATGTTTTTTGGTAAAACATATACTTTTTCTCTTTTCTGACCATTCTTATGCTTCAGTATGAAATAATAATCCTCAATTGAATATTCCTCGAGTTCCTTAAGAGGGTGTTACTAATGATCCTGATGGTAATCCTCTTATAGATCCAAATATAAAAAAAATATCTTATAAGAAGTTAATTTTATTGATCGGGAAGTACCACAGGATCAGAATGTAGTTTTTGTGTTATAACCAAGATATGGATGAGAGATAGATCAATCATGAGAATTCACATATGATAATCCACCATAATATAAAGAAATGAAAGAACCTCAAGTGGCTGAGTAATATCTAGATAATATCATCCAAATCATTGAATTCATAGAGTCACATGAAAATATCAATGTGAAATGTGAATCATTGAGGATCTATGGTTCTATAAAGTGATGGTGGGGTTATTTGTTCCATGATAATTGAAACATGGGCTTGGATTCGAAGGGTTTCCAAACCCCCTTCTTACAGTAGATTTTTTCAGAGTCTTAGATGCTGGAAAAGTCAATCGAGTTTCAGTCATTGTAACATAAAGTGATTTCATTGTCGGAATACACAAACCAATTCGATGAGCTTTTCTGTTACACTACGGATGTGGTGAATAATGACTAACGAATGGACCAGAAGTACCAAAAGTATTTGAAATTATATAACATATCATAGGTATTTATAATGAAACATTATTCTTTTTTGGAGACGGTTGACATACCTATGATAGCATAGATGGATATGGAAGGAAAGGTTGGTTTTCCAAACCCTTAGCTTCTATCTAGTGGCAGTTTCAGTGGTGTGCATGTGATGAAGAGGAAGAGGAAGGATCATCCTAGAATTGGTGGAGGTGGGTCTCATCTACAATCATCCTCCACACTATATTTTATACCTAGTAGTGTGCCTTTATCATTCTATCATCGAGGAAATTTCATACACAACATACATTTTTTATATGCCGACAAATATGTTTAATAGCTATGTACATGTTGGTCATTTATGAATATTCTATCATTCTAGACTATATATCATTATAGTTATGTTTCTTCAGCTCTAAATTCCACTACAGTGTAGTCAGAAGCTTCAAATACTATAGGAGACTAACCACATGCCTCAGGAGTGAAGAACTTTCACGCAGTATTGGAGTGTACAACGGAAGTCGATGCAGGTCTAGTGATATTGATAGGTACTATCCTTATTAAAAATTCCCTAAAAATTAATTTATTTCACACTGGTTCCTCCCAGTTTTTTATATCATCAAATTTTGTTGATATTCATAAACTCCAAACAGAACGTAAGTCCATTGTAATGGAGTCGGATACTACACTTGGTAAGATGAAAGAACATGGGTTTTGGTGTCCTTATTTGTTAATGATAGCTGATACATAGTTTGTATCAGATTTTCTCATTCTTGATTTGGATCTGTTTGAAATCATCATTAGTATGGATTGGATTGTAGTAGATCCATTTAAGGTTTATAGTTATCATTTGCATGTTTTGTTTCTTAGGGCCAGTGGGAGATCTTTTGTGTCTTAGGTGTAGTAGGACCCTATGTCTTGTCATATAGGACCTTCACACCTAGATCTCATGATATGTTTTTCTATCAATGAATTTGATCATGATGATATCTATTCTATTTTTTGATTTTCACATTATTGTTCAAGTATTTTATGACATTTTCCAAGATTAATTCTTTGGTCTTAATATAGAGATATAGTGTGTTTTTATGATTGAACATGTGCTAGGTATGAAACTTATATTGATTCCTTCTAATTTTATGGAAGTAGCATGGTTGATGGAGCTCATAATTCAGTTGTAAGACCCGTTGGAAATATGTTTTGTTCTCCCCAGCATTTAGCCTTGGGAATCCCATGTGATCTTTTCCAGGAAGGAAGATGGTTCACATTAATTTTCTATAGACAATTAAAAGTTGAACATGGTAATAGTTATGAATATTTATCCTTTTCATTATGTTGATGATTGTTTTTATCAGATAAATTTAAAAAGTGGTTTTCAATAATTGATTATCTGGCAGGTTATCCTCAGCTCATAGTTTGGGAGTCTGATTTACCTAAGGTGAATTTCATGAGTAGTTAAAGCCATTATGAATATATTTTTATTCATTTTGGTATAACTAATTCTCGTGATATTTTTATGGATTTAATGAATCATATATTCTATCAACATTTTTATTTATTTGTCATAGTTTTTAGGGATTACATTCTGGTTTTTTTGAAATATGAGCATTGGCATTAGGAACATCTGGTTTTGGTTTTTGAAATTATGGGAACTCACCATTTGTATAGAATTCTTTCGAAATTTTGAATCTGGATTCAATAAGTAAAGTACATAGGGAACAAGATTTCTATACATGGAATATTAGTTGTTCTAGATAAGTTGATGGACATCTAGTTTTGGAAGGAACCATAGAAATTCAATGAGATAAGAAGCTTCCTTAGTCTCATTGGGTACAATCGATGGCCTGTTAATTATTTCTCTAAATTGGTGTCACATTTGACTACTCTTACTAAGAAAGTGCTTAAAATAACAATGGATTTTATATGTTAGTATTCATTTGATGAACTAAAAATAATTCTGACATCATCTCATATTCTGATATTACTTGAGCCCTGTAAGGTGTATGTTGTGTTTTTTATTATTCTTGTTCTAGTTTATGGTGTGTGATTAGGAAATATTACCATGTGGTAGCTAATAGTTCCCATCAGCATCAACCACATGAGAAGAATTACCCCACTCATGGTTTATTGAAATATATAGTTATGAATGCGATTAAATTTCGGTGACATGTTCTTTTTGTGGATAGGTTCACGGTATTCTTTGATCATAAGAGATTGAGTTACATATTATCTTAGACAGCCATGAATATCAGATAGAGATGGTGGGTGGAATACCTTCATATATTTGACTCCAACATTTCCAACACTCTAGGGAAGGGAAATGTTGTTTCATAATCTATCAAATGGAATATTACATCATAGGTTCTTCTATAATCAAAGGAGCAGTTGAAAAATCTTGGGGTTTTCACTTAGTTACACATGCATGCTCAGGAGGATGTTTCACGAATGGTTAGGAATAGTGTTCTATTATCATCATATCACATAGAGTCTATTTTTCAGAGTCGGCATCTGGATGATGAGATTTGTAGAATTCGATACATTAATTTTGGTGGGGAGATCATTTCTAGTTGGTATATTTCTTTAGATGGTATGATCTATTATAGGAAGAGGTTTTTCGTACCTATACATGTGAGGTGTTTAGACATGTTTAATTATCCATATTTTTATGGTCCATTCTCCCAGGCACTATGAAGATGTATTAGGATATGAGATGATGTATCTAGTGGCGGGGTATGAATCATGACACTGAAGACTATGTGTCACACTTTTACACCAGCCAATGGATAAAGGTAGACCACTTGAAACACTTTAGTTTACTTCATCCTCTTTCAATGCTCGTCAGAAAATGGGATGAGGTACCCATTGATTATTTTCTTGTATTACCATGACCTTCCCAAGGGAAAAATTCAATCTGTGATTTTTTATCACTTAAAACAGTCTTCTCTTTTCATTTTGATCAACGATACCACTAATGTTAATGATCTGGGTAGGATGTATGTACAAGATATTGTGAGGTTACAAAAAATTACTTCTACCATTATATCAGATAGGGTTACTAGGATTACCTCGAGGTTTTATTAGAGTCTCTAATAGGAAATGGGAACTTAGGTCATTTTAAGCGCAACATACCATCTACACACAGACGGTCAGACATAGTGAGTAATTTTGATCCAATAGGATATGCTTTATTCATCAATCACATATTTCATTGGATTATGGGATATCCTTCTAGGAGTAGTTGAGTTTGTTTATAACAATAGTTATTAGTGGTTGATCCTAATTTCAAACATCAACGTGTTTTATGGTCACTCACATAGATCACATATTTGATTGGATGAGGGGGTAAAATTAGTTTAGGTTGGACCAACTTTTGTTCGGGATACATATACAATGATTCGGGATGTACATCGACATATGGTTACAGCCTAGAGTGAAAGGAAATCATATGTGGATTAGTGTAATCATCATATATAGTTTTATATTCATGAATGGGTTTTATTACAAATTTCCCCTCAGTTGGTTCAATGCCATGTTGGAAAACAATTACTGTCGGATCTAAGATATGTTGGTTTGTACTAGGTCACTAAAAAGCTCAGATATGTTTCTTATTGATTAGAATTAATGGATCTATTGATAGGTATTCATGATGTCTTCCACATGTCTCAAATTTATAAGTATCATCCTTAGCCCTCTCACATTCCTAGATGGGAATTAATTGAGTTATATCTAGATGGTTCTATTTTGGGGAAGCCTTTAGATATCATTGTAGATTATGTGAATGTATTTCATGGGATGTCGATTCCATTCGTTATAGTTACATGGAATCATGTTGTAGATTCTCATGAGACTTGGGAACATGAGTTGTTGATGAGGGAGCAGTGGCCTCATCTTTTTCAAGGGATTACATATTCCACATGACTTCATGGGGATCGAATAAACATATGGTTGGGAGTTTTTACCATCCCTTACCGATATTTCAATAATATCCTTAACCTCATTGTTGTTTTTCATTTTCATTGTTTGTATTGGACTGAAAGGAATTGGGAGGATACCTATAATGGTGAAGTTGCGGATTTGTTAGACCCTCATCTTTAATTGTTCATTTCTATTGTATTTCAATGGATTTCACACTATGTAACGAGGTTACATGAAATGTCATAGTTACTAGGTACAGTCTTTGAAAGGGATTCAAGTTGTGAAAGGTAACACAATGTGAAAATATTTTTACCATTGTGAATTTTTTAAATAACATATTTTTTATCTGAGCCAATGGACTTCCCATTGTACATAAACACCATGAATATCATGATGTGTAATGGTGTTACACATAATGTAATTCCCTAGAGAAAGGGTTTTTTAGTGCATCATTCGGGTTGCGGTGCCCACTTTTCCACAACTTCTCCTTTGCTCTTGAACCAAGGCTCCTCTTTAGAAATTTTTGGAGACATTGTTCTTTCTAGATCCATTTGTTCAACAATTGATCTTCATTGTGCTAATTGTGTGAGTCACCACATGATTTCTCTTTCTTCTTATTTATTTATATTGATCACGGTAATGCCCGACAGTTTCATTATTGGATACATTGATCCAAATTGGTGCTTCTCTAGGTCTTCTTCAATATCTATTGTGCAATCAAATTCTAGATGTTGTTCCATTATTGGTTACGATCTGTCAGTAATTATTTATTGAGGTATGTGGGTTTCCAACTTTCTGCCAGACATTTTTTTTCAAAATAAGATCAATAATGTGATGTAGATTGGATACTATGTAAATTTTTTATTTCATTGGGTTTTGGTTGTGGTTGGATCACATAGAAGGAAAGTACGAACCAAGTTTTACGGAAGATAGTTTTGTCTCTAGATTTTGTTTATAAACCATATTGTTCAATTTTCATAAATTCGGTTATAAATAAATTAGTATGAAATTATCATGATTGGTTGTGTGTGTTTAAATTATATGTTGAATAAAAGTGATTTTGGCATTTTTTTTATTAATGGAATGAAAAGGGACATTTTCATAGAATTTAATAGGATTTTTGAAAATTATTTTCCAATAATTATTAAATATTGAGATAATTATTTAAATGAGAAAATTGGTTACCTAGGATCCTTGGAGAATTGTTTAGAATGAGGTCATCATCCATCCAGGTGGTTAACATTCTAGGTGTTACTCTTCTCCTAGATTGATTATTATTTGTTATAGTTACATATATGATGTTGGGGTTTTACTTTTTGGGGTATCTCCCTGGTCTTGAAGTGTAAATAATCATCTTCTGGTCTCATAGAGCATTGTTCATAGATCTTGGGTATGAGTAGTATACTATCGAAACTATTTTATTCCTCAGTGTTTTGATGTGTGTTGTACTCTTGTTGTTTCATATTATATGGAATTGTATTTTTTATCCTGGATATACGTGGTTGTTATTGTGAAGGATATTGTGGAAAATGATCTTTGAAATTGATATGAGTGCTTATTTACAATGATAATGAGGAAATGTTTACAATGTCTTTGATAAAACTTATTTATTTCTTACCATGTTATGTTTTATTTAAAATGAGAATACGAGACTTTTTTTATAGCGACTTTCTATGGAACACCATGGTTGGATCCTATTGAGCCCATTAGATCAAACCATACACACCTCTTAGGTTGTGTGTATACCATTATATATCTTCCAATACTGGAATGGAAAACCGTTATAATAACACGGTATGGCTTCATATCGGTTAGGTTGGGTAGCTGGTGCTGAGATGGTGGGAGATCGCCCACGCCATCACATGGAGAAACTGTTTGGTTTTTGACCATTAAAGTTGTACTTGTCTCTTGGAGTTTTTTTCTACATTTAGTATTATTTTTTTCCACCATTATCCATATAGTTAAGGAATATATTTATTTTCTTTTCTATTTTTCTTCTTACTTTGGGTATATATTTCCTATGGGTTTTTTCATGTTAGGATAAATCATTCCCTGTAGTCTTTCATTTTACACCCGGGTTCTTGTCACTATCATATTAGAATTGATAACTCCCTTTGAATATGTGATGTATCAGTTTTGGGTTCCAGGTATGAGGGAAGCCTAGGTCAATTTTTTACAATAGTAAACAACAATTATTAAAAATCAAGGTTGTTTTTTGAGAATATGATCTCACATAGGGTTTTCCTAATATGAATATCTACTAATTCAGGTAATGATTTTGTTGTTCGTGGAATATATATTTCAATTTACTTATTTATTTTCTATATAATATTCCCGATAATAGATATTTTAATAGTGATTTTTAAATGATGTCCCAAGTAATACCATGAACTTCTGGTTAATTAAAATTAATTTTCACCAAATTCAATAAATAAAATAATGTTAGGTAATGAACATATGTTTAAATAAGATAGTGTTCCACATATAATGGTTCAAAATATGTTATTAATGATTTCTTACCATGAGTACTGATGTATTACAAGAGATCCATAAGATTGTAATATATCCTTTAGGATTTATTCTTAAATTCTTCATAAAATTATTTTAGATTAATGTTTTTTTCTTGATTAAGTAAATTCTCAAATAGATCCTAAAATAAATTATATAAAAAGAAAAATTTCTATGATGTTCCATGACTTTAAAAATGGAAAAATTGAGCATTATTTCTATATCCCTTTAAAATATATTTGTCATCATCCCAAAATATATTTATTTTCAATAAAAATATCGATGAAGAAGATCTATTTCATGGTTTTTATTTTAGTTATGGTGTATTGTACTAAATGATAAAAAAAAATTTGTATGTATTGTGAGTTTAGATTTAACATGCTAACAATTCTGAAAAAAAATTGATACTGTATAGAAATATGAAAAAATTTATATCTTGTAGAAGTGTAGTTTTTATTAATTCTCTAAAACTGAAAACCTATAACCCTATGATCATTTAAGAAAAATAAATCAATTATACTGAAATCATAGTTACTAGTAGATTATGTTGTTGATCCAAATATTCCTTATGAATCTATCATGAGACATTGTTCATTAATTTGGGTTCAAATTTCATTTTGGAACTCTTATACAATATTTGATCCCCTTATCAATAATATTTATTTTTTTACAATTATTGATGTTCATTCAATATTGGGTGTTAAAAATTTAAAAATATTATTTATTATATTAAAATTTATATTTATTTGAACATTTATACTATAATATATTTGAAAATGTTAAAAATCATTTTTAAATAAGATTATATGGATTTATTCTCATATTAATGTATTTTTAATGCCATGAGCACATGTTTTGGAAATAATAGTTTGTCTATTTTTATTTTTCAAACTCCAAAAATTAATAAATTTAACATAACTGTCAAATGAATGCCCTTGGGATTTTTGTGTTTCTATTTGAGTTCATTGGGTCAATACATTGATAGTATAGTTTTCCATATCATTTTATAGTTAATATTATAATTATAATGTTTTTAAACAAAAACAAAAAAAATATAAATAATTGTAAAAATAATCTTGTATATCTGTGGATTAAGAGAATGTGTGGAATCCAAAATATTTGTATAAAAACAATGTGGTTTAATAGTCCAAATAAAAGCAATGATTCTATATTTTTAATAGTTTCAAATTTTCGTTTATTTATTTAACATTAGTTGATTATAATGAATATTTGATTCACATGGTTCCCATATATCATAATACAATAGTTATGGATTGATATTATTAATAAATATTTCCAATTTTTGGAAGAAATTGAACAAAAATAGATACTCATTATAAGATTCAAGAATCATTCCCATCTGGGTACCATTAATTTCTTATATATCAAAAATCAATTCATGTATCCTTTTTTTAATATAAAATTATTAAACATCATTGTATGTATTTGGAATAGGGATATTAATATTAAAAATGTAATATATATATATATAAATATTGGTTATTTTTTTGTACATATCGTGTTTTAAATAATATTATGAGTTTTTTAAAATGTTTAAATCATGTCATAAATGTAGAAATAAAATCATAAAATATAATTTAATATCATAAACTAATTTTCATATTTAGTAGATAGTTTTCTATGCAAGTATAAAACATATCTAATAGGGTCTGATTTAATATTATTATATGAAAATGTGATTTTTTAACATAAAATTAATGTTATTCCTTATTCATAAATATTTTTTGTATACTAAATAATATTAATGACTTATTATAATTGATTCTATAATAATGTATTAAAATTCAAATATTCATAACGTGTTTATGATTGTCTTATAAAACCCCTTAGATAATGATTTTATCATTTAAATATATTATATGTTTAATCATATTTTCTTGTAAATATTAATTTCTTAATAATAAAAAGTAGAGTCATTTCATAAGTAAAAAATTTGGATCTTAAAACATTACTATTCAGTGAGAAGTGAATTTCACACTAATTCAACCTAATAAAAATGGAGTACATGATATTGGTTTAATAATTCACAAATTTCTACTATGGATGGAGAATAAAATTATGAATACTTAATTAATTGTTTGTTTAATATAATTCAATGATAATAATTGTGACCCAAATTGATGAAAATAAAGAAATTAATATAGACCAGTTTTGATGGACCAAAATAGTCGCATCCATTTTATCGTACTCTCATTCATGTTATTCCAATTTATTAGAAATTGTAAATTTATTATTTGATATCAATTAAGTATTTTTCACCTATAAAAGTCACATAAATTCATGAATCTAGAATGGTTTTATGGCATATTAAAATTGGGGAATAATATTAAAATAATTAGTTTGTCACATTTGTTAAATTAGACATTTAAGAATCATTATACCCCACAATGAAAATAAAAATTATTTGTGAGGACTATGATAGAATGGGTAACACTTTATCCTAAAAATATTATTACTCATCGTTGTATCAGTGATGGATTTTTTGTGGTTCTTATTTGATTTTATTTTTATTTTATAGTTTAAATTTTATTTGAATATTATTTTATGTATTGAATGTTATCCTAGTTCTATTATAAATATTTAGTAATGTTATATTTATTCAATTTTTTTCTTCTTAATAAGTTCTTGATGATATTATTTATTGATTATGTTAACTTATATGTAGTAAAATATATGGAATTAATTATTTTTAATAATATTTTTAAAATATATTCATGTTTTTAATTATTCCATTTCAAAATTATTCATTATATTTCTTATTGTATTGGCCTATTTGTTTAAATAGAGTCTCATCACACATATGGAATGAACTAGAGAATTTAAAATAGGTCATGTTTTTATATTTTTTATTATTTCACTGACACTAAATAACTTCATTAAAATTAGATTCTCATTTGATTGTAATTTTTCTGATCATTTACAAAAAACTATTATACACATTATGATTTATTAAAATATATAATACTATGGTTTTTTTTGGAAAAGAATTATCTTAGGAATTTAGGTTATTTTCATGGTGATTTTTATTTATTAATCATGTTAATGACAAGGTAATTTAATTTTTTATTGAATAAATTCCACCGAAATATTATAATTGTAAGGATCTATAGTTTAAAATCTACAAATCTTTCCCAAATACCCAATAAGTCTCATCCCATTCTATATAATCATACTCAATTTATCTCACAATTTTTAGGTATTCAAAACCAAGGTAACCCAACAATGAATTTTTGAATATAAATATCACATTGTATAATGTAAAACATTGTTTATGATATTTCTTATATAACTAAGTATCTAACCAATGTAAATTTATAGATAATGATTTCTTCAATATGTAATGAAAAAATGGTTGAAAAACATCTCCTTTTTTATGAAATACATTCTTTATAAATGTATAAAAACATTTATATGATTTGTTTTAGAGGTTAAGGGTGACTTTAAATAAACAATGTAAACATAATCCCATACATAATAAATGAGGGAGAGTTTATATAAATATCACCAAATTTTATTTAATAATTATGAATAAAAAATCATTGAATAAATAATTAAATTAAATATATAAATTCAACAGACACATATTTCTTTTAATTATCATGTTCATATTTAATATTTCTTACATTCATATTTACTAATTACATTTTTTATAAATCAATGAGATTTAAATATACATAAATTTATTTAAAAGTTTAATTTCTAACATTAAATTCAGTCTAGTTTATATACCATTTGATATTATGTGAATGACATCATTTTAAGATAAAATTGGAATAAATTTAGTTTTTATTTATAACTATTTAAGAACATGATGTCTACATTGCAGTCCATATGTCATGGACATCAAGATTAATGTTAAATTTATATTTCTAAAAAATTTATATATCATCTCATATCCACTTCACATTTGGAATATTATATGGAATATCACTCCCCATAGTGTGTTAGTATGTACATGACATAGTATTATTCTTGGAAAATATGCATAACATTCAAGACATGTGTGACAATATAATATTCCAGCAATGTATGTTTAATGTATCCCAAGAATTTGAGTGTAGTACACTTTGTGTAATCAAAAATATCATCTAGAGTATTGAAAGAAAAAAACTACATATAATAAAAAAATGTTCTGACACACACCACATGTCTCAAATTACTTAGCGTGAAACTTTTGTAGGGATAAAAGTATCAAATGATGTGTGAACCTATTACACATTGTGTAGGACATTTCATGTTGAATAATTCTCTACATGTCTATATCTAGAGTATAATAATGGATCTTATTAATATAGATGACAAGGCATGAATTGTAATGAATGTACATTATGTTTAATTATAGGGAATGTAATCATCAAAACATTCAATTTAGTTCCTTTGCACCATTTATTAATTATATGAATCAATAAAATTCCGAAATGGATATCATATATATTACCATATTAAACGATTAAAAAAATATTTCATGTAACGTTTTTTATTTGAAATGGTGTTTATATAACAAAAAAATGTATTGTAATAGTTCCAATTAGAGGGAAATATCTAGACCTGTAAATGAATTCCTAATTATGTGTCCTTGGTATTTTCCATTTGAAGAAATATGTTTTCAAGTAAACAAAGGACTTAACCATTGGCCTGAAAATTAAAATACGAATAAGATTGACTGAGAATCAATGCATGAAAATGAAGAAATATGTTTTAGGAAATTTTAAATAAGAATTTGACAACTCAGATACATGATGAAAGATAGAGTAAGTAGATGAATAATTGTGCTTTAGACTAATATTTTACCTAAAAAATAACAGATACTTCAAAATTAATAGGTGTTAGGGCCCCAAAATCTAAATGATAGTATCATCCACTTTTAAATTGAAATTATTTTTATTATTTGATTTCCTCACCCATAGTTTTCTTTGTTGATCAAACTCTCTTTATCACTCTTTTTTCATATTTTTTTCAATGGAGAATCGAATTGGGGATTCCTATTGATGTCCCAAAATGTCTGTAATGTTTCTGATAAATTTTTCTATTATATAATAGGAGCTAGTGTGAAAGGAATGGTTTTATTTTAATCTCTATAAATCAATATTTATATCGATTTCACTCTCTATGTTCAACATAGATATTGGAATAGAGGATTCTTTATAGGTCTTGAGAGATGCATATTATTTTTATCAAATTACCTTATATTTTTTATAATAAATAGAATATTTTATACTTATAACCTTGGATAGAATTCTAAAAATTCCACTAAGCCTATTTTATTCATATTTAATATTAGTCATAATACACCTCAAATTAAATATAATTACATTATTTTTATAACCTAATACATGAAATAAATATAATTTCATTTTATTAATAAAAAATGATATTTCTTGAATGATGTGAACTTAATTATTGATTTTAATTGACAAATTAATCTCAACATATTTTATTAAATTTATTCTATCAAAAATTTAGTAATAAAATATTGTTATTTGATAAAATAAAATAAATTTTATATTAACTAAAGTATTAATTTTTTCACTTTAAAATAAACGTGACATGATTAAATATTATTAATCAATTTAGTAATCTAAAAAATAATTAAATATTATTATTATTACATTTTGAAAAAACTAACGAGTGATAAAATATAAATTCTACATTCTAAACTCATATTTCATACTATTAAATATCTATAATGAATATTTTTTTTGAATAAATAATATACCGAAAACAAAAAAACAAAATATTGATAAACATAAATTTGATGGATTTTATGGAAAATTTTATACACGTTTTTTTTGACCATCAAGGCCCATTTTACACATAGAATTGTTTGATTAAAAAATAATGACATAGATTTTAATATAATAACACATCACAAAACTTACAATGAATAATGAGATTATATTAATTTCAACAACATTCCAAGAATCATTAATTTTAATTAAATAAATTTATTGAAAAATATATAATCAAAAAAAAATATTCTTATATCATCACCCCTTACGAATTAATGAAATTAAATTGAGTTTTTAAAAAACTACTCTATAGAAACCATGCCCATATATTTTGAAATATAGTTTAAATCCATAAAAGGGAATGATATATCATGATCCATCAATAAGGAATTTAAAATATTCTATAGATGATTATATTATTCTAATATCAGTTATGATATACCTAACACAAACTACCTCCCCACTAGTATATATCATAATTAATTTCATTTGTATATCAATGTACATGATTAAATATTAAAATTAATGATTACCTCATGTATACACACTGTTAAAAATATTACAGATATAAATATCCAATTATATAAAAATCATATACAATTCATATTAATGGTTCTATACTTATTAATTATCTTTAATGAGATATAAATATGTGAATTCCATATGAATATTTCACAATTCTTATACCTAGAAACATGCTTTACTCATTAATATAATAAATATTAATACCATTATAATATTAATGAGATTGAAATGAATGTTCATTATATGTTAACCACAAAAAAAAAATATTCTTATAATTGTAATTATAATGTTTGATATTTATTGGGAATCTACTAAAACACCTTAGAGTATATAATTATTAAAATAAAATTGTATATCACTATGAAACGTTTTTTTAATGAACACTCCATAGGTATTCCTATCATTGAAAATCATTGGTTATTCACTACATGTGATATAATTCCCCTCAAATGTTACAAGCTTCCTAAAAACAATATACATACCAAACATGAAATATATATTTTAATTAATTAATATATTTAATAATAAATTTATGTATTCCTCATTCTTATACATATTCTGAATTTATGTGAAAATATCATCAATAATTAGGATAAAGAATTTATTTTGAAAATATATGTAGACTTTATTCAAAAGATACCTGATGATTTCTTGAAATTTTATATGTGAATGTATAATCACTATAAAATAATTTTTTATATAATTTTTTTTTTAAAAAGGATAACATTTGAATATCGTATATATACCCCATCAACTAATAGTATCATTAAAATTTCACCCCTTTCACTAATTATTCATCTTAGTGATTTTTATCTATCAAATAATGATTTTCTGGTATATGATAATTATAATATTTTGTGAAAATATTATTATATTAGTAATTCATTGAAATACATATTAAAATATACTTTTAAATTTCCTATATTACTGTTACAACAGAAGGTAGTCCACTATAGTGTATACATGATTTAAAAACCTCTCTTGTTGTGGATTTTAGATCTCCATAATTTAAATTGGGTCCATCCTTAGGGAGATCATTACTTTAATGGTATCTCAATATACTATTTCTATTTTGAATCAGTCCTTATAATCTATTTTAAATTTAGAATATAATTCTATAATCCCACATAATATGAATTCCCACGCTATTAGTGATATCATTTAACTCAATTATTTGATCCTAATATGTAATTTCATTAATTTTCAATATCCATATGATTAAATTATTTACATACAATGATCCATAATATTAAATAAAATTATATTTTAGTATGGTATAGTAAGAGATATGGATGTATATTTTATTCAACCATATATTTATAGTTTTATCTAAATATTGAGATCAATTCCCTTCTATGAATATAAATAAACCATTCCAAGAGAACTGTTATTAAAATAACATGAATATTATCTCTATATATGATAAAAGTGGAATATTATTGGAAATATCTTATAATTATTACACCACAATGTTTCTTAACTATTATGTATGCAAAATTGTATCTATTGTTGAACCTATATATTATTTAAAATACATTGTATCATAAAAATATATTGATAGATAATTGAAAAAAACTACACCATTCTTAAATTAATTGAAATAATACATTTTAATAAAATATTTTCTTCACCACCACTTTGTTTTTAGAAACTTTTATTAACAAAACATGTCTAATAATTAGAATTCATTGATTTACAACGTATCAATTTATATTGGTTAAGTATTATGTCACATATATATTATATGAATACCCATAATCCAACCAATTATTTTATTAATAACAATTAATTATAACTAATTTAATAATAATTGCACAAAAATAATCAACATAGACTAACATCATATATTCATTATTATTATATGATTTTTCATGGAAAAACTTCATTATAATAAAACCTTCCAAAATCAATGTAATGGTGTCTTTTCAGAAATATTTTCATAGAACCTGATATTATATAAGAAATTAATCTATATTAAAGTCTATTTTATTAACATCCTACGATATTTAACTACTTATATTAATTATTGGATAAAAGGGAAACCATTAATTATGTTTATGATCATATTTCATTGTTTCAAAGGGAATACAGAATTTTCTTGGTGTTTTCAAATAGATGTTGGGATACGAATTACATGTAGGGATCTTTTTAAATTCCTACAATTATATGTTATAATGTAAATAATTCATTGGTCATATTCTTACCATACTATTTTTGGAATTATTCTATTTACATCAATAATTCATATCTTATAACTTATATATATATATATTGGGATAATTTAACAGGTGGTGATGTTCTTTTTGTAATAACTAAGTTATGTTTATTTTATCTAATATTTTTATTTTTTACAATATAAAACATCATGTAGACAACATTTTATATTTTTAATGTGGAAAACCTAAATCATTCTATTTTATCTCACCCTATATCAATATATATTCTCTTTGAGGTGGTTTTTAGAGTCTCTTTCTCTTCTGGATCAACTGATTCATCACTTTAACTTCAGTTAGGTTGTGTTGCTCCACATTGGGTAATTAGTATTTTGGGTTCATCATTATATTTATTATTATTATAGTTGAAATGTGAGGATGTGTTTAAGGATATATGATCATGTGGGGATGTCATCCAATAGACCCATGTAGATTGTTTGTGTTACAATATTGTAGTTTATGACCATTGTGATTCTTATGGGGTGTCATATGTGTTACTAAGGTACACTATGTTATATCCCCCTGATGAATGTTTTGTTTGTAGAATGTATTCTATAAATTGGGAATTGATTTGAGGGGCACAATTTGTATTTTTTTAATTTATTTTGGTGTGTGTTTATTATTTCGATTTGTGGGTTATTATAGTTTAAGGAATGTGGTTCAATTATATCCTATGATGGATTGAAATTGAAATTTATTTGTTTTTTAAATTGTGTTATAAATTAATTACTATGTATTATTTTTTTCAATGTGATGAATTTTATTTTTGGACATTTCCTTCTTAACCATTTATTTTGGTAATGAATAAGGGTATTTTCAAAGCAACAAAAAAATGTGTATCTCAAATGGGTTTCAAAATTATTCCATGATGAAATTATTTTAAAAATATGTCATCTTGGAAGACTTCAGTACTTAGGATGATGGTGTAGTAATATTTTACATCTGTTGATACCATCATATGGTCCACTCATGGTATTTTCCTCTTTTATTAAGGATATGTTTCATGAGGACATTTATTATATTATTGGGTGGAAAACATTTATGGGTGTTCTACTTCTCCCTAGATTCAATTAATTTATCTAAGGATGTGATCAAAACATTAGTTTATATTATGGTATGACTAATCTAGAAATCCAGATCGATAGTGATACTAGAATGAATAACCATATATTTTTTTAATTGTTCTAGATTTTTATTAAAAAATATATTAATTGGATAATCATTGAAAATGTAACACATTGAATTTTTTATAACTATAGAAAATAGAAGATATATTTTTCTATGATTTTTATATTAAATAATTTGAATTGATTATCGTCCCATTTTTTTGTGAATTGTTCTTCTTTAGGGTGTTGTAAAGAGACATCATATGGAATATATACGTGGGATTTTTATGAGACTATTAATATTACGCCCAACACACTACTTTAGTGTTGGGTATACCTTATTTTGGATATTGATGGAAGAATGTTGAAGGATCCACAATGAGGATGTGAGGTTCATGTCAGACGGTTGTGGGTAGTTGATTATGGGATAGTGGGAAAATTCCTATATATAATGTGGAGTAGTGGTATATTGTTTTGGATATACCTTTTTCTGTTAGGAATATAAGCATTTGTTTTATCATGAATTCATGTTATATTTGTAACCTTATTTCTCGTTGTCTAAACAATATTTATTTTTTAGTTTTTAAATATTTAATAACTACATATATGTGAGATGCATAATTTTTATATTCGATAAATTAATTCAATACAAACTATATTTGATTCCCAGTTACTAGTTTCTTTCACCTATGGAACAAAAATGACCTCTAGGCATGGGTCAAATTGGGTTTTTTTAACATTACTAGTGTGTAAAAATTTATTGATTGTTACAAATTGGTATCCAATTATTTTTGTTATTAGTCTTGTTTAGTTCAAATACATCATCTTAGAATGTTATAAATTGAGGGGATGTTTAAGGTGGTTTCCAAGACATTACTAGGTTAGAATTGCTGCATGTTACCATGATAAGTTGGGATGTGTGAATCTATTATGTTTAGTTTTATTATTATTCTCAATTATTTATTATCATTTTCATGTTTTAATATATATATATAATACCTCTATTTAGTTGTTTCCTTATAAATTGTTTTTTATACATTATTATGCCTCTATTAAGTCTTCTTCGAGTTCCACTGGAGGCTTCAACAGATTCTCTTAAATGGAATCCTCCACCTAATCTGAATATTATTGAGACTATCATGTAATAAGGTCATTCCATGGACCATTATATATAATATTTTTAGGAATAAAAAGTTGAGGTTCATTAAATATTTTAATGGGTTAGTGATCCATCTTTAGATTTCATACCTAATAATCCTTAATCATTTAATGATTTGAATGATCCCAAATAGGTGGAGGATAGGTTAGACATGACTGATCGTATCATTGAATTCCTAGATACTCTTGATAAAATCAAGGTAATGTGTGTAATGATCAAACATTATAGTCTCGGATAGTGGTTTTAGGATTCCATGGTATAGGTGATCGCTATTATTAGATTGTAATAGAAGGTGTGTTAGGCCATATTCCTTCATAGGATACTCATAATGTATGTGATGATTTAAATATATTTTTATTTCTTATCTCTACATCATTGACATAACTCAATGACATAGTACACTAATTGGCTTTGGTTTATTGTTATTTTTATTATAGAGATTGAGAAGAATGATCTGTTAAAAGTACATAAGAACCTATAGAGTTTGTGATAAGATATTTGAAGAGAAGTTTTTATGTAGAAGATATTTACTAATTAAAACTTGGTGGATTTGGTTTTGAATAATGATATGGAAATTAAGGGAAATAAAAATTTCACTTCCCCTCATATTAACCTTGTGTTATTTTCAATGGCACGTAGGGGAAGATCATAAAGTGTCTCAATAATCGCAGGTGTGGTGGTAGAATATCTAAGTAATAGACCACCTTTGGAAAATTATATATATCAAATATTTTTCCCTCGAACACCTATAGTCGTGTCATTATATCTAACACCATACTTTCTTTCCATATTCCCAAAAAAATCAGAAATTTATGTGAAAAATATGACCATATTAATATGTTTTGTCATACATTTTCAATTATCCATTATGGTCAGCGATCTTCAACTCTAAAGACAATTGTATTCTAAAAATATGAGTCAAATTTTAGGGGGATCCATCAATATTCCATTGATCTGAATAAACATCCAATAGTGGATGTGTTTCCAGAAGATATTTCTGTATCCCCAACTACATAGAACGAGTAAAATTTTAACAACTTTTATAGAAATGACATTATTTTCAATTAGATCCTCCCGGTCATTTATATCTTAATAGTATCTTGATGTATCAAAATATAAAATATATCAGATTACCGTCATTATAATGTTTGAAATTACACATGGAATGAAGGAAGATCATGGGTTTGAATATCAATCATTTTCTCTATTGATAGATGAACTAGAAATGGTCTATGATTTTATGGTTCAGGAACTATATTTTTTGATGTTATCATCATGATAGAATTTATAGTTCTTTACTATGGTGTGATTTATTATTATCATATATATTTATTTATTACTCCTCTTTGGGGATCTTCGGAGTTTTATGGATAGTGGAATCTATGATCTATTCATGTAAGAAATTCTTGTGACGTTCTGAGGGGTTTTCCATTCTTGTTGTAGTTGAGACTCATGATTTTTCCTTATTTAGTGACCATTTAATGGTTGTGAAGTAATTTCCTAATGCCTCCCCACATGAATACTCTAATAATTTTCAAAATTTTGAGTAATATTTTATGATATGGTTAGTGTTGGGTATATATCTGATCTTGATTCCGTCTTATCGTATCGAAAAAGAAGAGTTAATATATCTCATGATCAAGATTCATGACTTGATGATCAATGTTTTTTTTCTCCCTACATTTTTATAATGGGATTCTATTTTTATATTTTTTATTAAGGTAAATAGAAGAAATCAATTTTCTATATACTATCATAAGTTAAAAAGATAAATATTTATGGAAATATATCCTTATTCTTTAATGGATGAATTAAATGATTATAGGAAGGGGTGAAGTGGTTTCTAAAGAACATTATTCAGTTATTTTTTCATAAACCTCATTTTTTATGAGTCGTATATCACAACCTATCACCCAGGGCCCATGCCATTACTACCCCTGGCCCGCTTTCCATAGGCAAGAGGTTGAAAACTAGCTGTAGAAATTTGTATCCCTAAAATGGGAATGTATTACTGTTAAACATGTATAAAACCATATCCCAAGAACACAACAATATGCAACCATGAAGTAAAACTACAGTAGTAAAAGTGGGTGCTGAAAGTAAAGGGGGCCGGAATACAAGCCCAATTGAAAAGGTGAAACTACAACTAAATATAGAAAACAGCTCATGTAATAATCCAAAAAGGATCCTACCTAAAGGTTATGTACATCTCATCTCCACTGCTCTATATATCGTCCAATCGCCTCCATGTACGGCCTATTCTTGTCTCTTCTAGTCTAAGTCGATCCGCTCATCATCTGCACAAGAAACAACAAGGTTCGGGCAAAATCCGTGCATGGGAGAGTATAACAATACTCAGTAGGGACCTCAACCCCACTGAAGGTATATCAAAATTAAACAGAGGAATAACACAAGCAAGATCTCAATCACAAAGCACAATTTTATAGAGATGGTTGAAAACCATGTATAACATAATACTAGGGTACAGATGATTCTTCATAAGGCTCGATCACCTTACATTGTCTAGAGGAATTGATGGTGACCCAAACATGATCGATAAGTGTTGATTCACCCAGAATTGATGGATATTGATTTAATTTCAGGGTACTGATTCACATGAAATCATTACATGATGATTCGCACAAAAATGTTGGGTGATAATTCACATAGAATCATTGGGTGCTGATTCACACATAATCGTTGGGTGCTGATTCACATAGAATCCTTGGGTGCTGATTCACATATAATTTCTCTTAATTCTTCATATCCTAACTAGAAATAGGATTTCAGATCATAGTATGCTTGTTTCTAGGAGAAACCAGACCTCATGAAATCTGTCATATTTCAATGGGCACGAAGTCCCATGTAGAAGTTACCCAATGATCTGTCCTGTCATAAGGGTCCCAATGCAATAGACTGTGTGTCAACTGGATTCTTGGTATGTAAGTAATTGTAAATTTAGTTTCGAGGGCCTGATTGGATTCAGAGTTGATCCAACTCGGTCGTACTATAACTTTATTCAAAACTATTGCGGAGTACCGCAAAAGGACTCTCTCATACCAAGGATCCCAGATCTTCAGACGGTTCATCAAATGTACTACTAGTTAACATGTTACTATCTCAAAAGAGTATTTGAGCCAAAGAGGGGTCTGTATCCTGCCCCCCCCCCCATTCACTGGGATCGGCCATGGTGGGCTCGACCCGGCCCGCCGGTTGGGCATGGACCGCTGGGCGGTCTGGCTCGCGTGACCCATGTGGGGGTCGTGCGGTCCACCTCTAGAACGACTCAAAGAGCCATTATGTTTATTTATGGTCGGTGCCAATTTCTTCCACCTTGTCACCTATGGGACCCATAGGGAACGAGTCTCGGCCTTCGACATGGTTTCGATCAACGACATGCTTCAGCACGGAGCATGATGGCATTTCACCTAATGTATCTACCATCATCCATTGTCAGCCACTTGTCCGACCACTGTGTCGCCGCCCTCCACATTGCCCGATGGGCACCAGCTGTCGTCTACGCCGCTGGCGCCCGTCACCAGTGCCTCCGCTCTGGTTCCACACCGGTGGAGCCTCTACGGGACACCAGGTGATCTCTGGTGGTTCGTTCTTCCTACTGAACGCACCTACGGTCCTCCCGTGATGTCTCCATCATTGCGTGCCTCCCTGTTTCAAGGTTCTATCATGTTGGAAATCTATTCTATGAACAATGCAATGAAAAAAAGTTAAGGAGGTTCTGAGCCTTTTTTGTTTATCCTACAGCCTCTATGTTAGCATTACAATGATTGGGAGTAATTTGTACATAACATTACAAATAATGATAAACCCTGTTCAAATCCCCCACAAGGACCACCCGATAATTGACGAACGAGGAGAAGAATTTTGGGAATTTTTGAATTAAATGAAAACCCCTACCTCGATAATTTATGGAGTAATCACGGTGGTGGAATTAGAATATGCTCTTCGATAATGCTGTCAACGTTCGTCCCTCCCGGTTTGATCCCTCCAATAACGTCCAAGCTTTGATTCCTTGTTGGTGGAAGATGTCGCAACACTTTTCCAGAGGTTCCTCAATTGGTGAATCCATGTAAAAACTCTACCCCAAGCCTCACATAAATATATGGAGGATAGAATCCCAATGCAACAAAGCATGAATGAGGTTCATTAATTTGTTAATTAAGGAACCTCCCATATAGCTCAACAGAGTGGTTACGAAAAAAGGGTCAAGCCATTAAATGGATTGACATGTCATCAGACCCTCCGCCACCACTCAATATTTAAAGAATATAAATAAAATAATGGGTCAAGATATTTTATTATTTTTTTGTAAATTCCAAAACATAACTTCTTCTCCCGACCTACTATGGTTGAAGTAAAACTTCTCTTAATATAATCTCACCTCTACGGATTCAATGGTTCCCTTTCATTTTTATTCTGAGCTCCAGTTCAACAGATAGAAAACCCAGCCCCATGCGTTTACTGAACTTACATTAAAAAAAAGTTCAAAAATACATTCTAGGCACACTGGGCCTTAGAATCACGCTTCATCAATTTTCACAGACTCGTAATAAAATCAATTATTTTAGAAATAGTTTACATGGAATTTAAAAATCGTTAAATTCTCCACACCTTAGGGATTTTCTTCCCTAAAAGATACAACAAAACTAGGGGATGAAATGGTGGTATTGATCATGCATCTGAGCCTCTCTCTCCTATGTGATCTCTTTGAGATTCTCATGCTTCCAATGAACATGCTCCAAAGGAATGGACTACCCACGAAGGACCCTCTATTTTCAATAATCTATCTCTACCAGAGACTCCACAAATGTCACCCCATCCTTGATATCCAGCTCTCCCTAGTCGATTACATGTAATGGTTCATGCACGTATTTCCTCAGTGGCGATGCGTGGAATACAATACGCATCTGGTGCATCTGTGGGGGAAGAGATAGATGGTATACCACATTGTCTACGCTACTAAGGACCTGGAAAGGTCTGATTAACCACGTAGATAGATTGTCTCCCCATCCAAACCTCTGTAATCATCGTCGGGGTGAGACCTGTAAGAAGACATGGTCTCCCTCCTCAAATTCCAAGGGTATCCAACTCCTGTCAACATAAGACTTCATCCGGCTATATGCCATCTTCATCTGCTCCTCGATGATCTGCGCCTTCTCTATGGTAGCATGTACCAACTCTGGACCCATACGAGCTAACTCTCCTGGGACTGTCCAACAAAGAGGTGATCTACATGGTCACCTGTATAAGGCCTCAAATGGTGCAATGCCGATGGTGGAGTGATAAATGTTATTTTATGCAAACTCCACCAACGGTAGGTGTTCCTCCCAAGTATGGCCAAAATCGAGGACACAAGCACGAAGCATGTCCCCGAGTGTTTATATGGTCTGCTCCATCTTTCCATCTATATGAGGGTGAAATGTGGTTCTCAAGCATAGTTGTGTTCTTAATGCCTCCATCAATCCCTTACACAAGAGGGATGTAAAACATGCCTCTCGATCTGAGACGATCGTCGATGGCACTCCGTGATGTCGCAAAATCTCATGTATGTTGAGGTGTCTCATTCTCTCTACTGATCCCTACTCTCAGATGGGTAGAATGTGGGCTGACCTGTTTAGTAGGTTAATGATCTCTCTAATGTAAATGTATCCCCTTGACATTTTTGGTATCCCTATCCGCAAGTCCATAGAGTAACAATCCCACCTAAACTCTGGTACCTTGTGTAGGTGACTTATGCCTACGAATACCTAATGCAGAGCCTTTAATGGCAAACAAGTGAGGCATCAGGATGCAAACATTTCCACTTCTTTCTTCATCTCTGGCCACCAGTACTGACGTCGGAGTTCCTTTTACATCTTCGACACTCTAGGATGTTCTGCTAAAGGATATGTATGGAACTCCCTCAACACCTCCTCTCATAAATTCAATGGTACCATAGAGCGACCCATGAAGAGAATGATGTGATCCCCAAATTCATAAAATCGATCAGCTACCTGTCCTGAGGATATCTAAAAATGTTGGGCCTCACAGTCTACATCCCTAAGGTTTCCATCCTGAACTCGCTGAAGGAGTGGGGAGTGACAATCATAGACTGGAGGTAAGCTGCTCCGTCTCTATCCACAATGGTTATCAGCAACACGACTAGCTACTTTGTCACCTCACTTACCAGTTGTAGACCAGACCTCTTGTTGAGTGAATCTACTACTATGTTCCCCTTCCCATTAATGTAGATTGTCTCAAATTCATAGTCCTAGAGGAACTCCATCAATCTTCACTATCTCAGTTTTAGGTCCTTCTGTGAGAATATATACCTGAGACTCTTGTGTTCAAAGTAAATAGTGAATCGTTCATGCATCAAGTAATGTATCCACATCTTTAGTGAAAATACCACTACTACTAACTCCAGGTATTTGTTTGCATAGTTCTGTTTGTGCTATCTCAAATTCTATGAGCCCTAGGCGATCACCACTTACTCCTATATTAGTAGACAACATAGTATGGTCCCTGATGCGTCAAAGTAGGCTACATAACCAACACCCTCTTCAAGTAACCACAATATGGGGGCACTTTTCTATCTCTACATCAGCTGATGAAAACCCTGTTGGCACTTTTCCATCCATAAGAAATGATTCCCCTTATTTTTCAAAGATGAAGAGGGTGCCTGTAGACTAGAGAAGTCATGTAAAAATCTATTGTAGTACCCACCTAATCCGATGAAACTATGCACCTTGGTCACACTCCTAGCTGGATCCCAAGCAAGGACTAAAACTATCTTCGTCAGATCCACAACAACTCCACCCTTAATGATACCATGCCCTAGGAATTGAATATCAAGTTTCCAGAACTGGATCTTTAAGAGCTTGCTGTAAATCTGGTGCTCTTGATGTGTATCTAGAACTATCTACAGGTGTGTGGCATTCTCCTCCTCCTCTAATGAGTATATAAAGATGTCGTAAATGACGGACACCACGAAGAGATCCAGGTAACTATGGAATATCATGTTCATGAGCCCCTTTAAAACTGCCGAAGAATTGTTCATGTCTAAGGGAATTACCAAGAACTCATAATGTCTATATCGACATCTGAAGGCTGTCTTCAGAACATCCTCTTCTCGTACCTTGAGCTGATGATAGCCTGATCTGTGGTCTATCTTCAAATTCCATTGACCGCCATTCAGCTAGTTATAGAGATCATCAATCCATAGAAGTGGATAATTTTACTTCATAATTACCCGATTCAGGCACTAATAGTCAACACAAAGCCTCAAGCTCTCATCTTCCTTCTTGGTGAACTAAATCGAGGATTGCCATAGAGAAACACTAGGCCTTACGAACCCCTTTCTCTGCAAGTCTTCTAACTTTACCCTCATCTCAAGAAGCTCTGTGGGAGTCATAGGATATAATGGTGTAGATATCAGTGTCATCCCTGAGTACAGGCCGATGTGATAGTCTACCTCTCTTTAAGGAGGTAGTCCTGAAACATCATCATGGAAGACAATAGCATACTGTTCCACCACTGCAGGATAACATGGACTCTTCTCGTCAACTGCTCTGAGGGTGAGGCTAGCCAAATGATGAGTGATCAGCTGCACCCTCCTACGAGAATTTCTATCATGGGATACAAAAGTATCCTTCTCACTAGTGATGGAAAGTCTAATCCCATCCCCATGGACACACCACACTTTGTGCCTGAAACTGTTGATCTGAGCATGGACTGTAGATAGCCAGTCCATACCCATGATGACATCGTAAGGCCTCAACGTTGCTACTATGAGATCTCATCCAAAGCCCTCGCCTCCTAGAGTGAGCTCACAATGCCTGAACCGGTGTGTACTCATTGAATCATATCAAGTAGGAGTATCTAATCGCAAGGATCGATCCAAACCCTCCATCAAAATCTTCAAGCTCTGAACAAGTGTTGTAACAATGAAAGAGTGACTGACACCTGTGTCTATATGTACTATAGAATAGTGGAATAAACATATATTATACCCTAATCATCTCTGCAGTGCTTTGGTCATAGGCATCTGTCACCAGTAGTTGAGCTCACCCCAATCCACCTTCTCCATATGGTCGGGGTGGACCTCCTAGTGGTGGTGGTGGTAGAACATCAAATCGCCACCTACCGCCTATTGTACTGCCTGCTCATTTTCCACATCTATTGCCCTAAGGACCTCTTCTCTCGATCCTCAGTCGCTTCCTTGGAGGTCCATCGACCATCTGCGGATCTTCATTATGGCGGGTTGGGTTGTCACGATCCATGTGGCCCTGCCTGCCGCACGTGAAGCACACATTTCCTCCCAGCTGACCTTCTCTACCTTGCAAGGTCTGCACCTTCGAACATGCATCCTGAGGACATCCACCAGAGGGTTTGGCCCACTTGGACCTCTACATCATCATCCTACTACCTCTTGCAGATGACTCGGCTACTGGTCGTTTAGTGGTGGCTCTTCCCACTGGTTCCTACTCAGCTTGGTAGCTCTCTACAAATAATTCTCGCTCAAGCACTCCAGCCCATATCAGGATATTCAATGATATCATCGACACACTGATATTGTGTGGGAGACCCTTCTCAATGGTCTAGACCCTAAATAATAGATATCACAAAATGTTAGTGGAGTAGCGTGAGTGGTCAGTGAATCTCTGCAAGTACTAAGACACTTATAAGTTTCACTTCTATAAGTGCATCATCTCCTAGATACACACTAAGCACAGTGTCACTGGAACGAAATCGGCCAAGAAAAGGCACACAAAGTCCATCCAAGTGAGGGTAAACTTTTCATATAACTGGTGCGTGATGATCCACCATCTTCCAATTGGGCCGATGAAAAGGCTAGGAGATATGATCACCATATACTCTGTTGGTGTCCCAACTAGGTGGAAAACTCTAGCCACAACCTCCAACCTGTTATCAACTACATGTCGATTTATCTCTCCATGAATCCTTGGAGATCTCTACCACTAAGACTCATGCAACGCACTCATTCATCATGCACTGTCTACTAGTGGGGATGGTGGAAACAACTGTCCTCTTAGTAGTTGTGGTACTGGTACACCACCCGAAGATTCCAACACAGTAAGAGAGCCCTTCACCGATTCCTCGTCGCTCGGTGGGTCGTCATTGTGTAATATCTCAGGAATCCTAGACTGATGTCTAAGCGGTGACATCTTGAAAATAAATAGGTGGGCCATGGTCAATATGTTTTTCCACGTGAGCTAACTCAAAATAGATAATAGGTAAAAACATTCCCAAAACACATGTAATCAGTGTTTTCGTGCAATGAGTCGGAAATCAGAATCCAGGGTCACGGTGAATGGATATGTCACCTGCCACACCAACACTGGACTCCCCAAATAGAAAACAACACTCAAAACACGTAACACTATTTCTCCATTTAAAATATCAGAGTCTTAGTTATTCTGTAGAACTAACTTCACTGATTCCACTTTGTCATGACTCATCCCCCAGGTCCTGTGCTGTGACTTTCCCAAGCCTCCATTCCATAGACCTGGGGTTGGAGACCTGAACCGGAAATGTGTATCCCTAAAATAGGAATGAATTTACTTTAAACCTATAAAATCACACATCCAAATAACACAACTAGATGCAACCATGAAGTAAAACTGTTGTAGTAAAATTTTGTACTAATAGTAAAGGAGGCCGAAATAAAAGCCCAACTGAAAATGTGAAAGTACGACTAAAAATAGAAAATAGCTCATACGATCTTCCACCAAGGATACTACCTAATGGGTAGGTGTTACTCATCACCAATTCTCTCTATATCGACTAGTCATCTCCATGTACCTCCTGGTCTTATCTCCCACAATCATAGCTGAGCTACTCATCTTTAGTACAATACACAATATGGTGCGGGCAAAGCCCATGCAAGGGTGAGTATAACAATACATAGTACGGACCCTGAGACCCCGATGGTCTCTCATAATTCCATAGTGGAATAACACATGCATGATCTCAACCACAATGCAAAAAGAAATAGACACAGCTCAAAACCAGGTATAACTAAGTAAATCAAAATAGATGATTAGTCATAAGGAAAGATCATCATACTTTGTTAAGTGGTAAACTATTGTCCCACGTAAGATTGATAGGTTCTAATTCACACAGAATCGATGGATTCTAATTTACACAGAATCACTAGGTGCTGATTCAACCAGAATCGTTGGGTGTTGATTCACACAAAATCACTAGTTGCTGATTCACAAAGAATCACAGGGTCCAGATACACACAGAATTGCTGGGTGCTGATTCACACAAAAATTTTGGGTGCTGATTCACAGAGAATCGATGGGTGATGGTTCACATAGAATCATCGAGTGCTGATTCACACAGAATTGATGGGTGGTGATTCACACAGAATCATTCATCATTCATCACGTCCTAGCTAGGCACAGCATTCCCGCTCATATTATCCTTTTTTGGTGTAAAAACACTCTTCAATCCATTAGATTTATTTTAACTAGAACTAAGTCCGACATAGAAGTTAAACAATGATCTGTCATTTCATGATGGTCTCAACGCAACAGACGTTGTGTCAACCGGACACTCGGTTTGTAAGTTATTGGCATTTTAGTGTCGAGTGCCCAGTTGGATTTGAGTTTATCCATCCTATCTGTACATCAACATTAAAAAAAAAGATTTTTTATTACCTCAAATAGAATTTTTAACTCCAAGGATCCTAGCACCGTATATGTTTTATCAAACAGATGTCTGGTTCGCAAGTTACAATCACATAAGCGTATCTAGGCCCGAGAGGGGTCTAGGTCTTGTCTGACCCTATCGGACCGACTTGGCATGACCCAGCCTAGGCCGGCCCGGCTGGGCGGGGCCTCAGATTGGCCCAGACGGGCTGGGAAATGGACATGCCCAGCCCGTTATCCTGCACAACCTGTGCGGGGGTCACGCAATCTGCCTCCCAGATTGCTCAAAGAGCCGTTCAGTTTATTTAAGGTCGATGTCATGTGGTTCCGCCTTGCCACCTGCTGGGAGTGGGTATCGGCCTTCATCGCAGCCTTCTTCACTACGGTATGTGATAGGTAGTCACCACATGTCTCCTCGGTCGGCTATTTACGGATGCCTCTCTGACCGCCGAAACGTCGAGTGGTGCATGCCGTCGTCTCCACCGCCGACATCAGTCGCCGGTGCTGCAGCTTCGATGTCGTCACGGGGAAGCTTCCACAGGCCATCGAGTGAGCTCCAGTGGTCCTTTCTTCTTTCTGAACACACCAACAGTCCTCTCAGAATTCCTCCAATATTGTTTGCCTCCAGATTTCATGTTTCTTTTATGTAGGAAACCCAACCTCCGAAGGACGCAATGAAAAACAAACAGCGGATAGTCCCAGCCTTGTTCATTTGGCTCCTCCCTTCCATGTTAGCATTATAACGTGTGGTATTATATTATATGTCACATTAAAAATAATGATATACCCTATTCAAATCCCCCCAACGACCACCCACAAATTCCAGAACAATGAGAAGAATGGTGGGAATTTTATGAATTAAATGAAACCCCTACCTCGAGAATCATTAGAGTCGTCTTGGTGGCGGATTGAAAATTTGTGCATGGATGAAGCTGCTGGCATTCATCACTTATAGTTAGATCCCTCTAATGATGTCTATGATTCCATTACTCATCGTTTGAAGACATCTGAGGACTTTTCCAGAGGTTCCTCGCTTAGAGAAGCCATGTCAGAACTCCACCTCGAGCCTCACTTAAATAGGCGGAGGATGAGAGACTAACGCAAAGAAGAATTAATTTGGATAATTAATTAGTTAATTAATTCACCTCTCATATCTCTCAATAGAGTTGTTTGAAAAAAAAGTATCAATCCATTAAATAGCTTGACAAGTCGTGTGTCCTGCCACCGCCACTCAACAACAATAGAAAATAGATAAAATAACATTATCAAGTTATTTTATTATTTTTTTTCAATTACATAACATAAAATTTTCTCTTGACCTACTGTGGTTGATGTGAAGTTTATTTTAACTGAATCTGAGCAATGTGGATTTAACACTTCCCTCCAATTTTTAATCCAATCATCATTTCAAAAGATAGAAAACGATGCATGTGCATTTACTGAAAGTACATTAAAAATAATTAAAAAATTCAATATGGGAACACCGGGCCTTGAAATCACACAACGTCAATTTTCGGAGACTTGTAATAATCTAAATTAATATAAACGATTACGTGTAATTTCTGGGTCATTAGATCGTATGTCCTTAAGACATTATTATGAAGTTGGTATTGAAATTAATAATATACTCTTATACATATGGTGATGGTATGGATTGTGTGATTATATAGAAAGACCATGTGGTGTTATATGGTTCATGTTAACTTTAAAAAAAATAAAAAATAACCTACTTCTGATTTTGATCATTTCAATATTAAGTACTTTCATAAATGATGATGAGACTATCATTTTATGGGGATCATGATTGTCATTTATGATCACAAGAGTTTGAGATATATATTTTATTAGGAATACATATGTATCTAATAGAGACAATCAGTGTAATACTACTAGATTTTCCACATAGAAACCACATATAGCCTAGGTAAGGGGAATGTCATTAATGATTCTCTCAGTAAGAAAGGTCCATTGTAGGTTTCCTTGGAATCAATTGTATATTGGATCCTTTGTGGAAACTATAATCTATAATATATGGATTATTAGGGGGGTGATTCAGGTATGGTTCTAAATACTGATTTGAAATAATCCACACTACATGAGTTCATTGAACATTTCAGGTAACATGATGATGATTTGAAAGGAATCATGGAAGTTGTTTATAGTTGGTAGAAATATCATAGCTAATAATTATTTTTTAATATTCTCTAATTCATAAAATGGGTTTTTTCCAATATCATTATATAATTCAAATATAAATGAATGTCATGATTCATTAATGGGAATTCAACTTACAAAAAAATGGTGTACTATGGAATGAGATGGAATTCCTATTTTCTGGGTATGAATTGTGATTTCATTAATTTTTTTATCCCAAAGTTACATCTTCCAACATATAATGGTAGATAATTTTAAGCCTCCAAGCCTACTATAGCCACTTGATGTGATGGTTTGGAAATGGGGTGAGGATTCATGTATTTTTTTCTCTTATTTTCATGGAAACCCTAATAGAAGAATGATATTTGGATGATTGATTAACATTTAGGGAAATAATCTAATTTTATTCTAATCTAGGACACCACTAATACTAATGATCTACGTAAACTGAATTAAAAAAATATTGTGAGATAACATACGGTTCCATAATCCATTTTCTCAAATGTATACCCTAGGTGAAGCTCATATTTCATAAAGTGTCTTCAGGATGTGTGGGGGACTCATGTTTGATTGACTATAGATTTTCATCCATTAATGGATGATCATATTGATTACCAAATTTACAACTTGAAGTATACACTAAGTGAAATCAAATTGTAAATTGGTGAATCATGGGTTATGAATTATTCATAGTAGAGTTTTACTTAAACAATAGTCTTAAATAATCGACTACAATGGATCCCATCAAGACATGACATGGTCACCCATGTGGTTCACTTGTATAATGGTAAGATGTCTTTGAGGATTCTCTTATTGGACATAGTCACATTTAAGAGGAATATGTAAGGATCTGTGAAATATGTCAGTTTCAGGTAATAATGGGGATTTGATAGATGTCGGATGTGGATTTTTTAATTCTTCATATATTACATTATACTATTTAGTATAGATACTTAATAGAATCTCCATGCTTGGGTTACCTCCATCTTCTGAAAAGGTAAAGCTAGATCTAAGATATGGTATGCTGATTTAGTACATTGAGTGGCTTAGTTATGGTTATTATTCATTGAAATTAACAATCAATTTTATAGGTATTTATGTTATATTCCAAATTTCATAGACAAGAAATAATCTACCAACCTATCCTATATTTTATGCTTGGAAAGTGTTCAGATATATCCATAAGATTCATTTGTGGAAAAACATGTTGAGATCATTGATATCTAGGATAAATACATTATTATTAACACTATAAATATGGATATATCATCATGGAATCACAATTAATATTCTCATGAGTCATGGGATCCAGATTCATAAGTGAGTGGGTAGTGGACTCACCTCTTTCAAAAGCACACTTGTTTTTCCATGAATATTTTGGGATATAAAGTCCTATGGGGGATATTTGGATATATGAGATTAATGAAACACCGTATTTTGTGATCAATTGTGTTTTTAAAATTTATAGAGAATTAGATATATATTAATAGTGTTTCTACAAATCATCAGTTGGGAACTGTTTGTAGGATGGTTTTTATATTGAAATATTTCATGATACAGTATAAATAAGTAATTTGGAAGATGTTGTAAAAATATTTATTTTAAATACATTTATTTAATTAAACCCTATTTTATATAATAAATATGTCACATATGGTTTTTTAACATAAGTATGTGTATGTTTAATGTATGTGAGTTTTGGGGGTGTTTATGATGCTAATATCTTATTTATGGAAAAAACCATTTAACCAGTATGTTTTATACAATAGAAGAATGGAACCCAATTCATTGGTTTTTTTCCTCACTACCTCAAACACTAGGATCAAAAATGAAATTTTGTGTGGCTCCCCCACATTTAGATCACATTATTGATTAATTGATATTTATTTCTGTTTTGCTTCTTCGCTTCGTGTATGTGATCATTTTAATTCTTCATTCATTTTTTTGGGATATTGGTATTTGGATTTGTTTTCTGATCATTAATCTTATAGTGATGTATTTTTTATGTCCATTCTGTATCCATCATGTTCATTCTAATTAGAGGTCATACTTTATGTTTTTTATGGTCTGACATGGTTGTTTTCAATGTACATTGCGATATATCCTCCCTATCAGAAGTTTCTTTTACCGAATCAATTCTAAAATGATGTAATAAATGGTAGGGCCTCAAAATATTTTTTTTCATTTTGGTGTGTAGATCCTATAATTTTCTTTTCAACCTTATTTTTAGGTAAATGGAACATCTCTAACCCATGATTGATAAACAAGAATTATATGGTTATATAAATAATTTTTAAAATATATTAGCAGTATTTATTTATTTACATATGTATATAAATTATTTTTTTGAAATATATAGGTTTCCCCTTATATAGGTAAAGAGAAAAAATATTTTCAATGAATAGTAAATTGAATATATATAGTGGTTTAATAATAATATTTTATGATTAAATGATTTGGGAAATGTAGCAAATGATAATATATTGGTACAATGGTTAAAGGTGTAGCAATATTCCATGTCTATTAATACTTTCAAGGGGTGTACGCATTTGTTGTTCCTCCACTCTCTAAGTCATGGGTCTCGGGGATCATTTAGACACATTTGGGGGATTCACCCTCTTATGCATTCTATTCCTCACCATATTTGATGAGTATGCCTATGGACATGTTACACATGTTTGAATCTTATAGGGTAAGAAAAATAATTATACAACGTCTTTTACTGATCATTAGAATGATTTACCTATGCATTAGTTTTTACTATTTTGGATTTGGATTTCCTATATTGTTTAATGAGATATTCATTGAAAATTTTTACCTATATTTTCTATGAAACTAATAAAAATTTGTATTTATTTATCATGATTTAGATATATAATTAGATTAATTTATTATCATGATATGTGTTCTTATAAATAGGAGATATTGGTATTTTTAGATAGTGACATGATATAAAATTGTAGGGTGGGATTCCACTAATATTGTAGACATCACATTCTACAAAACCCTTTGGGGTGTGTACACCTTATTAGGACTTTGTTATCTTGGAATGAAAATGGGATGCATTTAGGTTATAAGGTTAATGACTATGTGATATGTGTTATTGGTGGTGATATGATGGGGAATTTCCCACCTATGACATGGTGTACTAGTTTATTATTTTGTTTTTCCCTTTTGTTGTTAGACGTGTACTTTAGGTATTATCTGGAGGACATGTTTTAACATTTTTGTTGTTTCACTTTGGATATGGAATATATTTGTTTTATTTTTTTTATATAATTTCCTTCACTCATATATTTAATAAAACTATCATGTTTCAGGTTTTCTGAAATTTTATCTCCAGTTTTTGTTTGATGATCTTGTGTTATTCTCCAGCCAGCGGGGATCGTGAACCCCCTTTGGGTATGTGGTATATCGAGTCGAGTAAAATTATTACATGATTACCTAAAATGTTTTATAACCATGTTAATTTATTTATTAATCAACTATATACATATATATCAAAATTTATGAGTTGAATACCCTTCTAGAGGTTAAATAGTTGAATATAACATGAAATCAGAATCATTATAAGTTCTAGGGTGCATAGAATCCTTGGAAATATACCATATGAATATAATCATCATCATATTCATATGGATATCATTTGATTAATACATTTATGATGACACATTCTTAAGTTTAAAATATTATATAAAAAGGATAACATTAACGATTACTTGTCCTTATCGACAAAGATGACAATACCATGTAACTTATAAAATAACATTGGATATTACCAAATCATTACCAGAACATATCCCCTAAAATCCCAAATGGGATTTTATATTCATAGTGAATACATAATATAACATATAAATCATAGAAATAATCTATGGAATAGTTTCTCCCAATTAAAATTAATACACAATAAAAAATTACATTGAATCTAAAATGGGGTGTCCATACATGGAACTCATGTGATGACAATACAAACTAAAATTGATCAATAAACCATAAAAATATATCATAAATAATCATACATACCCCATAACCTAACAGATAAAAATAACACATCTGATTCAATATTATTTATTAGATGATATACATTATTTGAAAAAAAATGAATTAAAATAAACTATACATATCACAATGAACATGTATATTATCATACATGGAAATATACAACCGTGTCTACAAATACAAAAAACACGATCTCCGACATATTAACTGGCCACATCTACAAAATCAAACAACTAAATTCCCAAATGATATCAATCCCAATATCACAATTATGCCAACTATATAAAATAAATAGAATTCATATATGCCTAATTTTGTTAATGTAGGTTATGATAGAATCATTACTAATAAAATTTCCAAAAATAGTTGTTGTAGTTATTTTTATATATAATTTAATAATTTCTAGTTTAATAATAATTCTGAATGAATTTTTCCCCATTTATGAATATGTAGAGAAAAATAATTCATAACTAATTTTCATAAATAAAGAGTTTAATACTTTTTAAATTAAAATAAATATCTATAAAAAATACTTGAATTTCAATCCATGTAATGGATAAACCAATTTCATAAAAACATTATATTAAAATTTCTTTCCTAAAAAGGTATAAAAACACAAAATAAAAAATGATAAAAAATTTAAATCGTATAGAAATGTAGATCTAGAATATTGAATATTCAAAACTAAAAGTTTTTTCTTAATATAAATTAATTATTAATACCCCCTTTCTCAAATATTTTAATGGTAACAATACTATAGTGGAATGTTGTTAATAAAAAAATATTATAGTTCTACAAATGAAGAATATAAAAAATGCATACAACGTTAGAGCTTCTATAAAACAAAAACATGAAAGAGGTGATATAAAAAAAGCATGGAGTAAAAAATACATTATGGAAATCCAATAATAAATAATTTTGTTCTGGGGATAATTACCAAGGTCTGAATGTGGGATGGTCTTATAAATATATAACAAAATATAAAAGATAATCTGATCTCACTAAATTAGCCAACACTCATTACAATCAACATCCTTGGTCTAATCTAGTACTATCCATTAGCCCCTATAATCTAATATAGTTAATGATGTTTTCATGGAAAAAACAAAACCCCACCATGCTAATTGATAAAAAATGGAATGTCCATTATATTCGATCACTCAAAAATAATAATATATCAAAAAATTACAAATTTCATAAACAATGTACCTCATTTTTCCTCTAATTTCCTCACTGATAATGGTCACATCTTCAACAATCATGTACAAAATATAAATAACCACATATTATACCCCATAATGATTAAATTACGTAATCATATAATTAAATTAGTAGGGATAAAATTGTGGGTGTTAAATAAGTACAGATAGATTTTATTGTGTCCCAATAAGGTTGTTAGATTTTGATGGGGATATCTAGTTTCGAAAATGATATTTTCAATTAAAATATTGATAATTACATCATTAATATATCATTAATCCCAATGGTTTTATTTGAAAACATATCATATCAATAATTGAACATAAACTATTTCTTTTACATTAGCCTACATAGAAAAAAATCAAAAAATTAAAGAACCTCGTAACCTTGAAATTTTTTTAATAAAGGCTCTCAATAATTTTAGTAAAAAATAGACATGATAAAAAATCATAACTATAAATGAAAATAAAAAAATCATTGAAAAAAAAAATATGTGATGTTTATAAAAACTGTTATTTCATTTAAAAACCTATAATTTGTGTTATATATTTCCATTTCATGCAAAGTGAATGTTTAAAATATCCTTTTTATGAAATATTATGTCAATTAATCATTTGGGAAGACAAATCAGTCATTCAAAAACCACTCTCTATATTTGAAAAGAGTGAGACTAAGAAAGTAAAACACTCCATGAAGAAGAAACAAAATATATATTATTATATAGAATTCGAACCATATAATTTTCGCAGACATCAAATGGTGATCCAAAGTGAATGAAAATCAAGAAAAAAATTATGTATCTGAAGTCTAGAAGATGAAAATGGGGATAATCACCATCCAAAAACACATAAAATGGAATTAGGAGGTCATGAAATAAAAATGAATGAATGAGGATATCTTATGACCTCTTCTACAAGTTAGATAAATATGATAATAGATAAAATACAATATATCAATTTTAATATCAAATAGTTGTATAGGTTTAAATTCATTGAAATTTAAAATGGGGAGACAAACTCCTTTTCATGGTTCCCTAGGAAATATTATATAATTTCTCATGAAGCACCCACTATGATAATTACAACTCAATTGTGTTGTAAGACACTCCAATCGATAAGAACAAAGAACCCTAAACACAATTCCACTATAACATAACACTTTTCTTCAATATAATATTATAGGACTTGACACCCCACTATGGGTTATCATACCAAGCTATGGAATGGTCATTATTCATTGTTGGGATATTTAAATTGAAAGGGAGAAGAAGACTCTGGGAAATAATGACTCATCCAAATTAATTCCAAGCACTGAACAAGGGTCACTCATTGTGTGAATTTTACAAATGAATAAAGGGTAGTTGTGGCATATCCAGACATGACCTTGGTGTGTCCTATTATAGATATATAATATTACCCATCACCAGAGAGTTACGAAAAATGGACACATTAATTAATATTAATAAACTCATTTATATGAAATATAATACAGTACAGTTCCATGGGTGTAAAATCATAATACAAACTATTCCACTTTCAACCCACCGGAGTTGATAGTATAATGTAGTGAAAATAAAATTAAAAAAAATTAAAAAATCCCCATTATGTTTCTGGGGAATTTATTAACTACAACTTCAATAAAAGGTTGATAAATAAATAATATAATACATTTCCGACATAAATGTTAATGGTCTCCAAGATTAATCAAATATTTTAAAGTATAACCCATCAAAAATCCAAAAATGTAAGGCTAGATGATCATAGATACTTTTATTTGGTCTCCCATACATTAAAAATTAAAATTTAATTGTGAGGTACATTATAATCACTCATACATAAGTATATCTTTAAAATTTCCACAGTTCATCAAATATCTCAATTAAAACCCCATTACAGAATCACCCATAACAAACAATTCGTGAGGTAGTTTGATTCCTAAAAAATACAACATAGATATTTCCTTAAGGCCCTAATAAAAATCAATATATAAGTATTTTTAATATTATAATGGGGGATACATCGATATGAAAAAAAACTCATTAGTAATATCAAGATGGTCTCCATATATTACTGATGAATATAATTATAAATGTATCCTAGGGAAATCCACCATATAACACTTATCCCTAATGAAAAATATAGAAATTTTAACCTAGTACCACTCTTATTATAACTAGTAACAACACATTAATTAGTGAAATAGTATCAACATGATGGACTAATATTATTTACCTTATTGGATATTTGAATATTCCCTTGACCAATTCCTCACAAACCATGTCTTATAACATATCAAAAAAACACAATCCTCAAAATGAATTCCAAATTAAATATGAAAAATTATAATAATAAATATTCAACAAATATAAAATATATGGATAGTGGAATAAAAAATGAATATTTTAATCAATGATCCTTTAAAAAAGAATCAACTAAATATTAACTCCCCATCTATAAATCTTAAAATAGTTCATCAAATAATCTAGACTACAACAGTAAATAATATGACTAAATAATCTGTCATACACCAAATTTTAAATTTAAATTTATTTTATTATTTTTTGGCTCAGGTTTCTCTCATCAATGCTCGGGTTGAATTTAGGGTTAACGTTTTTTGAGGATTGTTATTTTTTATTGGTTTCATAGAAGTGAGTGGCACTGCATGGTTAGTGGTAACTCTGTGGTATCCCCCATGTTATTGTGTGGGTGACCAAGTTGTCTGGGTGGAGCCACACAACTTGTGAATGGTTTATTTAGTTTTGATACAAGCACGTGGTTACCCATTTTCTAAAATAAGTGATAAAAGATAATGGAAAATTAAATTAAATCGAAAATGAAATAAAAATAAATGAAGAATAAGATAAATAAAATGAAATAAAATTTAAAAAATGTTTCATAATAATAATAATCTCCTGTTGTTGTTGTTATTTTTATTAATATTATTAATTTTTTTCCTTCTTCTTTTACCCTACTATATCTGTTGTGAATTTCCCCATGTCATGTTCCCCCTCCTTTCTACACATGAGGACAGTCCAACCATCTCAATGTCTCTTGACCGACGATCTTGCGCCTCTTCCCCCATGCTCTCCCTTCCATGCTCTGACCTCATCCTTCCACACTCTGGCCTCACCCCTATGCACTCTATTCATTCTCCTTCATGCTCTGACCTCGCCCCTCCATTACTTTAGCGATTCTGACCCCCAGCACCAGCCTCTATCCAGCTTGATCTAGCTGCTTCTCTACCCTGCTCTGGAACCCTAATCCTCCACTCTGAAGGACGTCACTCCTATCACACATCCCTCCCTAGAAACCACATAATCCGTGGATTTTTCATTTATTTTTTTTGGTTTTCCCTTTCCATTTGAAAAAACCATAATCTTTGGGTTTTTTATTATTTTTCACTCAGCTTCAGCCTTCCCCTCCACTCCAATGGTTTTCACTCCATCACACCTCCCTCACTGGTAACCACTTACTCCATGAATTTTTCAACATTTGTTTTTTCATTTCCCATTTAATTTGGAAAAATAATAATTATAGGGTTTTTATTGTTTTTAGCTTATTTTTGGTGTGTTTAAAGGGACCACAATCCATAGTTATTCATTTCTCTAAAGTGGTGTCACATTCTCATTCCATTATGGTATGATTGTTTTCAATTCTCCCTTTCTCTCACAACCCATGAAACTTCTTTGTTTTAAATTATTTTCAAAATATCATCTTCAACTAAATATGTCGCATAGATAATTTATTGTATTGTTTTTGTGTTGGTTAAAATTGTTAAAAATAGACTTGGAATATTTATTTGATAACATGCGTATTATTCTATATTTGATTATTTTTTGATGATCAATTCTACTTATTTATTTGGGTTAGTGTGTTATTTAGTTAAATTGTGTGGTGTAAACTAGCTTTTCCAAGATGTCTAATATGTGTTGACTTGTTTTTGTAGCACGTCATGTGTTATGTTGTGTATTCATGGATAAAATCTAATAGTGTGTCTCTTACAAGATTTATATGAACTATTAAATTAATGTATTCAGTTGTGCAAGGAGTGAAAACTATGTTTTGGTGTGGGATAAAGTGAATTTAGTCATAAAGTAAGATGAGTATATTTTAGTGTTTTAAACCTCACCTTAATTCTGTAAACTATTGAATAAGTTTTATATAGTGGAATGTATAATTATAATAATGGTATCATTAATTGTGGAAAATAAAATCTGGTGTACGAGCGGTGTAGGTAATGTTTTGAAAGAAGTGAGAGTAGTTTTCAAGGGTTTTGGTTATGCAATGGATTTTGAAATGGTATTTTCATGTGAAGTTGGTGAAATCATGATGCAAGCATTTAATTTCTCCATGGAAATGTTTTACCCAATGTGTAAATGATTTACTCAATTATGATTGAAATGTGAATCAAAGGTGAAAAGTGTTTTGGTGTGAGTTTGGGTTTGGTTTGAAAACTAATGGTCACTTCGTCAAGTTGGTTCTCATTTTATATATGATGAAGTGTTGTTTTGTGTGGTTTCTAAAAGAATCCATTAGTTTGGGGTTTAATATGGTGTTCCCATAGGGCTCTTAGTGTGGGTTGGTAAATATTGTGTTCAAATACCCATTTAGCTCATTGAATACAAAGGTTATCTTGTATAAATTTTGAGTAAAAGTTGTGTTTGGTAAATGTGGGTACCCAGTTGGCAACATATTGATGTTTTATTTTATTGTTTGAATGTTATAAGTTATATCATCCTAGTTGGAACTTTCAATGATATGATGTGAAGCTGCGATTAAAGTATATGAGTATTTATATTTTAATGGGGAACCTCTATAGGGGGTACCCCCTTATGGGTTATCATATAGAGTGTCTGTGTTTGGGATACAAAGGTGCGATGGAGGTAGGTAAATGAGTCATGTGTATGATTACTCCTACATATAATGTATTACTACTACCATGGATTATTTAGAGTCTTTTAGAATATCATGTCACGGTTACAGATCAACCCCGATTAGATGGGGTTGTACCCCCTAAATTTGTTGTTTGTCCATGTATGCATTTCCATTGGATTTGGTCATCATTAGTGTGTCCAGTTGGTTATAAACATTGGAGTTTCACCATACACTAGTAGATGGATCTTAAAAAAGTATTCCTAGGGGTATCGTAGGAATATTTAAGATAACTCATGGTTACTTAATCATTTATATTTCTTGTTTACTTTTAGCTGTACTAGTTAATTTCTATCATGGAATGTTTTCCTATATTATATTAGCACATCTTTGGAATCATCTATTTTGATTTTAGTTTTCAAATGGGAGTTGGTTTTGGAAAATTATTTATCATTGTGTTTGAATTTGAAATGGGAAATTTATTTTTGTTTTATTAATATTTGGAAACCCAATTTTATTGCCATATTTTAAACTGGAGCTTATGTACTACATTGATTATGGGAACTTTTGGATTCTATGGTTTACCTTTTGGCATCCCTAATGAGCATCTCAGTTCTAATGTCTATCCTGCATTTCCAGTTTGAGGTCCTCCAAATTTTGCGATCTCTCTTGCAGAAAAGGTGGTTCTATGGTTGGTGGTGACCCATGAGGTCATCTGAAGGTATATTTAGCTATTCAGTTTAACTCTTTCTGCTTAGCTACATTTTAGTAATATTGTTTTTTATTCTTTGTTATTTATTTTTAATAGGACAAAATGTTTCCTCTTTATTTTTTTGGATTCCCAACACTAGTTTCCCACAAGTGGGGATTGGGAATGCCCTTCAGACCATACCGCAGACTAGATCGGGAGACCGATTCAAGGTAAACCATGTTTGGTTCATGAAAAAATTATATTATAGTAGGCCCTTATTATTTGGGATTTCCTCTAGATGGATATTAGGACGGTCGGGACTCTGTAGGTAGGTAAGAGAAGGGCATCATGAACCCTCACTTGTTTTGAACCTTGTGGCTCCAAGGGTAATCTTGGAATTGATTTCTTGTCTTGTTCTAGATTATTTTACATTGAGGGATGACAATGGAGGTGACCCATTTTCATGTTGTGATTTCGCATGGAGTAGTGACCTGTGTGATATCTAAGTGCCTGGTTCAAGATCCTCTTAGTGTTTTTTCCTACATAGGGAATGGCTCACTACTATGTCACAACGTTGGGAATAGACTCTAGTACATAAAAACTATAGTTTTGGGTAAGTGGTGTTTTTCCTGGTTATGTTTCATGTATGTGTGTTTTTTAAAATGAAAATAATTTTGGAAATGATGGTGCTTTATTTTAAATGGTTTTGGGATTTGTAAAAATGGATTTAGAGGAAAATATTTGTGCATGAAACTTTAATAATTGTTTGAAATTAGTGAATAAATGGAATGGATGGACACATATATGAATGTTCATGGGATTACATGGGTGTTTATTTTAAATACATGTCATGACCATGTTTTCAGAAAGTATTTTTTGAGAAAGATATTTTGACTGGGTTTAATTGTTTTGTTTTTTGAGTTAGTTGCTTTTCATGAATATTCTTCCATTAATGTATCTTAGAATATATATTGGTTTTGGATTTTTGGTATTTTTGTTTTTTAGAAAATTCCAAAATGAATGATCCCCAGGAATTCTGATAAGTCATGACCAGTTTCTGGTACTTCTCAAACATTTCTCGTCCTTTATAGAGATCAGGGACTGTTAGAGGCAGCGGAGTTCCAGGAAGAGGTCAAGCATGTCTTTAGGATATTTAGAAATCCAAAAGGGGTCAGTGTGTTTTCCATTTTGGGTCTGTTTAGAAGTCTAGCTCGGGAAGAAAGGGATTTGTTCGCCCCACTGTCAATTCTAGTAACGATATGTGGTATGACTTTAAACCCATCTTCATTTGATGGTTCAAACCTGAAGATGTGAAGATTATGAAAAATGAGGAGCTCATTTGTATTAAAAAATCCCAACAGAGTGTGAAGTAATATGATGACAATTTCAAATAATGTTTATTCTTTTCTCTAGAGGTAGTGTCATATGATTTGATGAGGTATTATCTTTTCATATTTGTTCTTCATCCATACATCAATGATTCGTTCATCCCTTCTAACGACCATCATTTCATGAAGCTTGTGGAAGAGGTGTTCCTAGATGACTTAGTTTTTGGAGCACAGATGGTTGGAATTAAATAATATTCAGTTTCTCATGAATGTTCCCCATCTACAGAGCAGTGTGTAAGAAAGGGACTTGTTTTTGAAAGATCTCCTTCATCGATTCCAGATTCCAGTTCGTCGGATCATCCTCGTGTGTTCCACCAGCGTGGCCAGTTTAGTAAATCAAAGACATCATGTCACATCCATCAAAAGACGTTCCATCTTCATAGGTGTCTAGGTTATCTATAGAGTTTTTTAATGAGGCATCGCCTGAAGAAGAAATTATGACTAGAGGATTCCATATCTCGACTGTGAGGCGGGAGATGCTTCAGCTAAGAGACCCCTAGCCATTGGTCTTGGGGTGAATCTTGTGCGCGTTCAAGATTTTCCAGGAGTTTAAAGCCTTGGTTTGGGTTTTCTGTTCCATATTTGGATTAGGAAATATAAATACTTTTGGTTCTTGTTTCTCTATTATTAATTTTTTATTTTTATTGTGAGTTCATTGTTTTAATGGGAGAATGTGATGAACTTGTTTTATTTTAATCCAACAGATCTGGTTGTATGATTATGATTTTCTAAATGAGGTTTTTTCTGAATGTGTGTTTAAAACTTGTATGGGTTGATCTTGGTTTAGTTGTATTTTTTAGAGTTGTATGTTCTTGTGGATGAATTTATATTTGTTGTTATTATTTGGTTCACTACTTGGATTAAGTTATTCTTAGAGGTTTTTCTCTAGTGTTTGGGGTTTTTAGTATGGGTTTAGAGTTCAATCTTTAATCGGTGGTGTTATTTCACTTCTTCTATAGAAATTAGTTTGGATTAGCTGGGAGTTCCCATGCCAGGCCCCCTTCCCGGGGTGGAGTGTTTTGTTGTTAAATTTCCACACTATTTATGTTTTATGGTGAGGAGATCACCCTCGTGTTCTCCTATTCTCTTTTGTTTTCATTTCATTTAGTTATAATCAAGAATGGGTTCATGTTTTTATTATCATTCTACTGGGTGAATTTCTAGGGGAAGAAAGTATCTATGGTGGGGAGAATTGTAACAGCTTTAATTTTAGATTTAATTTATTCTTATTATATCTTGGGTCCAGGTTCTCTCATTGCAGATTGAGTTGAACACGAGGTTAAATTGTTTTAGGATTTTTTGTGGGTTTCAGACCAGTGTACGAGAACTTCATGGTTAGAGTTAACCGTTCAGTCACCCTAGGTTCTTGTGTGGGTACCCAAGTTGTCTTGGTTGTGGCGCACAACATGAGTGCAGTTTATTAATCATTATGACGAGAGCTTGGTAACCTAGTTTTCAAAATAATTAATATGATTTCGTGGAAAATAAAATTAAATGGCAGATGGAATCATTTTAAATGAGAATATGTTAAATGATATTAAATAAAAATAAATTTTTTGATCATAATAAAAATGATATATTTTATTATTATTATTATTATCAATATTATTGTTATCATTATTAATTTTTTCATTATTTTTTCCCTAATGTAACTATTATGAAAACCCCCTATTGTGTTCCCCCTTTATTCTCAGCATCATGATGATCGATACTTATCCTCATCTCTTAACGGACACACCTTTCCCTCTTATCCCATGCCCACCCCTCTGTGCTCTAACCTCACCCCTCTATGTTCCATCCTGGCCCCTCCACACTCCAACCTGACCACTCCCTTTCTCTGGAAAACCCACCCCTCAACTCGGGCGTTCATCTGTCATGGTCCAGAATTTTCTCTACCATTCTCTAGTGCCCCTCCAATCTCTCTCGAGGTCTTCTCTCTGACTGTTCCTCCATCACCAATAACATCTTCCTCCAATTATTTTTTCTTTCAAAATTTTTGGGGGTTTTATTTTTAATTTGGAAAAACCTAAATCATAGGGTTTGTTGGTGCATTTTTCTCAGTTTTAGGGAGTGTGAAGGGATTTCCGACCTCCGTTATTCCTTTTACTAAAGTAGAGTCACGTTCACCCGCTATAAAGGTAGGTAATTTACGAATTATCTGTCTCCTTCACAACCCATGACTCTTGTGTGTTTTAAAATATTATTAAAATATCATCTGCACCTAAATAAGTATAGTAAAAAATTTAATATAGTGCCTTTCTATTGGTTAAAATTGTTAAATATATTTTTGGAATATGTCTTTGATTTGGTGTAGGTGATTCCACATATGAATACTATTTGATGAACCATTCTACTTGTTTTTTTGGATTTTCATGTTCTGCAATTAAATTGTGTGGTGCGAACTCGCTTTTTAAAGAAGCTTAATATGTTTTGACTATTTTGTATCACTTCATGTGTTATAAAGTGTGTTCGTGGATGAAAACCCCTAGAAGGTCTCTTAATAGTGTTTTATGAAATGTGAAATTAAATTATTCAATTTTTAAATGAGTGAAAATTGTGTTTTGGTCTGGGTTCATATTCATTTAAACATTAAAAAAGGTTGTGTATGCTTTATTTTTTTAATCCATGCGTTAATTCTTGAACCAGTTGAATATTTTTTTATAGTGTATTGTTTAATTATGAAAATGGTTTCTTTAATTATACCAAAGTTAATTTGGTGTGCGAGTGGTGTGGTTTAATTATTGAAAGGTGCGAGAGTCTTTTTCAAAGGGTTTTGGCTATGCAATGGACTTTGAAATGGAATTAACATGTGATGTTGGTGATATCATGATGCAAGACTCGTTTTATCATAGAAATATTTTTTAGAAGGAGTAAATTAATTTTTCATTGATATTTGAAATGTGAAACATGTGTGCAATGTTTATCGGTGTTCATTTGGGTCTGGTTTGAAAAATAATGGTAACTTTGAGAATTTGGTTCTTGTTTTCTAGATGATGTTGGGTTATTTTGTGTGTTTTCTAAAATAATGTTTTTATTGGAGTTTCATAAGTTGTACATGTTTGGATCTTGGTGTTGGATGTGGTGAATTTTTTGATAAAATTTCTATTTATTACATTGAATATAAAGGTGATGTTATCTAAATTTTTTGTAAAGGTTGTGTTTGGTAAATGTGTGTGCTCGGTAAGAAACTTTTTGGTGTTCAATAAAATGGTTTGAATGTTATATTTTATAGAGTCTCAGTTTGAACCTTATATGTTTTAATGTGAATATGTGATTGAATTATATGAGTACGTATATTTTTATGAGGAACCTCTATATGGGGGCACCCCTTTATGGATTATCATATAGAATGTCTGTGTTTGGGGTAGGCAAGTGTGGTGGTAGATAAGATGAGTCCCACATGTGAGGGCCTCCTACATAAAAATAATTGCTACCACCATGGGTTACTGAGAATATTTTATATCATTAGGTGAAAATTAATGATCAACCATAATTTGAATGGTTTCTACCCCTAGATTTGTGGTTAGGCCCAGTGGGGTTTGCCACTGGATTTGGATTGTTTTAGGGAGGCTAGTTGGTTATAGACAAAAGAGCTTCACCATACAATGGTAGGTGGTTCTGAACATAGTACATCCAAGGTTCTCCTAGGGGCGTTTAGGATCACTTAGGGATACATAATCATCTATATTTCTGGTTTACATTCTGTTTTACTAGTTTATTTCATAAGATCATTTGTTCCTGTAAAACACTTAATCCAAAAACCAAAATGAATAATGTTTTAGAAACATTACTTATCCATAATATATTATTTAAAATATAATATACGTATTTAATATAAATGATAAATCATTATTTTTAATAATTAAAAAATATATTTTTTTTATTCAGTCTATTTAAAATATAAATTTTCTCATTTAAATATAAAATACAAATTTTCTATGATCTAATGAATTATTCATTATAATTATATATCCCATATAAGATCATGTATTTTCCACTATACATCAACCTAATTCATATTAATGAATAATAAAATAAATACATAACTAATAATTTATTCCATAAATTTCATTATTATTTTGAATAAATAATGATAATACACTCATTGTTTTGTGTCTAAATCAATCCATAACTCAATCGAACAACCCTAATAAATGCGAGTTACCATGATATCAAGGTGTTTTTTCATTAATCATTAGTTAGCAAACCCATTTCAAAAAGTAACATACTCTCTATATGTTTATTATCCTCTCTATTTATATTTATTAAACAATTTTCATGCACTTAAAAAATATAATAAATTTTTGGTTATGAATTTTTTGTAGTAATCCATAACCAAGAGCCTTCTAAATTCAAATAAAATAAATCATTTTCCCAGAAATATGATAAAAATAATTTATAGAATTCCAAAAAGGATGATTATTTTTAAATGAAATATAAATTTATAATTATTTTATTTACATCGAAAATATTTATTTTCATATCAAGTATCAAACAGTAATTGGAAACGCTATTTTATGGAAATATTAAATTTTTTCCAAAAATGATTAGTTTTGTACAAGGAACTCACTCAAAATAATCTAACTTCATTCAATTATTTCTCATAGAATATCAATAATAAATGAAATATTATATAGCTTTTTATTGAGAATGATAGACACATATATAAAGTTTCTACTTTTGAAAAACAAAATTAATTTGTTGGATATTAAATAAGAATGTGGGGGAAAAATACATAAAAAAATTAGAACCAAATATAACTGAAATGACAGTATATACATACATGTATTTTTAAATTTTAAAATCATATTTTATTGTGTATGGTATATTAAAAAATATAAAGAAAATATTATATAGATATAGAATGATTTTAAATCCATGATTACCACTTATCGAGTGGAAAACCACGATCTACTCTGATGAAAATTTATATATATATGATTTGAGATCCCCAAATATTTCGATTAAAGAATATAAAATTTTAAAATAGATATTCTATAAAAAATGTTCATACTAACAAAAAATCATTTTTAATAGAGAACCTATTATTTAATATCTAATATGTTTGGTAATAAGATTTTTTTTGTAAAATATTTTCCAAATCAAGTTCACAATCAGGAGAATACATTCCATGTAACAAATGTTTTCTTACTTTTTTAAATATTTTTTGTAGAAAGATATATGAGATATTAGACATTTTATATTGTTGAATTGTTATACCCTGTGGTGTGGATAACTATATTAAAAATCCTGGTCCTCCCCAAATACTTTATATAGGCCATACATTCATCCCAAAAAACCTGTAACATAAAAGGAAACAAACAAACTAATACTAGATATTAATTTTATAAACATTACTTCATCCCAAATTGTCCATTCTATATTATCTCTGAAAACCCACAAAATATTTCTACAATCTCATATTCTCACTTTTACATGTATCATCCTGAAATATGTTTTCTTTCCATAGCAACATCCCAAATTAAATTATCAAACTGTATATATATTAAATTATATATCATAAAAAATGTGTTTTTATATTTATGGAACATCAACTTAAAAATAAAAAAACATATAATGATACATGTAGGGTTGGATTATTAATTAATTAATATTGAAATTGAGAAAAAATAATTATTTATATAATGAAACTATCCAATAAATATCTAATTTTTTAGTCATAAATTTTCCAAAAAATATTAAAATGGACTAAGTATCTTTTCAACAATTTTCAATTTACCAATCCCTATTAATTGTATAATCTACACATTGCAAGTTTATGTACATGTTATATAACCGTAAATCATAAATTTAATCATATAAAATGAATATATTCTATTTTATATAAATAAAATAATATGATATTAACCGAAATATTACATATATCGTATTCTTTTTAATCAATATATTTGACATCAACTTATTAGGGAATAAACAATGAAAACCAAAAATCATGCAAAAAAATATCATCCTAGAATAATAATACCAACGAAATAAAATATACAATACTTCATATAGTTATATACGTAATTATTTTTAGCAAAAAATATATAACAATTAAATTTAAATTGTACAATATTCCAAATATCATCTTCATTGATACATAGACTCATAAATCATATCCTTTAAAATATAAATGATATTCATTTTCTATATATGAGTTTAAGGATGAAGTATAATAATAATAATTAATACCATTATTATTGTATTTATATTTCCACTAAAGAAACTATAAATTACCTTTATAACATAGTTAAAAATAGTACAAATAAACACTACATTGATTTCTGAATTGGTCATTGAAAAATCATAAAAACCCTATAAATTGAAATTTTGTCTCAACTAATTAATAAGTATCCTAATTTAATATTAAAATCAACTATATCCAAAAAAATTATTAATGTCCATGATTTATTAAATATGCTCATAAATTAAATTCAAATGACATTAAATTTCACTATCAAAATGAGTAATGACTATTAAATTATTTTATCATTTATAGACATATTATATCATTAATTAGAAAAATAAATTGACTAAAATATAGTGAAACATTCTTTTAATAAGTAACTATTAAAATTTGATACTAATGAAATAATTAATATTGTAATCTTAATGATTTACATCAATTAATTTAATGTTAAATTATTTTTTAAGGTAATTGAAGACCTTGATATGAAAAACAATATATCACATCATCATCCATTATATTTTTATTACAGGAAAATAAGGAAATATGAACAGAGGAGGATCCTAAGGGGGTCTAATGAAAAACAATATATCACATAATAATATTATGAATCAAAATTCCAAATAATGAATTCCTTATGGGACTTGGAATCTAAAAATCTATTAGTATTTCTATAATTATTCAAATGCATTATGATGATTTTTTTTATTTTCATTAAATATTTATAATTTTACAAAATCATTTTCATGGATTTAAGTAATGGATGAGAATGTTGAACACCCAATTAATGATTTTATTGAAAAAATTAATATGTCATTAGATTTATGTTATAGTTCCAGTTTCGACAATACATGATGATGGACATCCATTCATATATTGGTACTATCGATTTAGATGAAGTATAACTTTATACCATAGAATAATAGTGGAATTATTTCAATATAATAAATTCACATAAGTACCTTGAAAATGTTAGTGTTATGAATCAATGGAAGTTTTTAATTAGATATAGGAATTTTATGTTCTTACATCTTCATGTACATGATTTTTTAGGATGTAGTCTAGTTGACCTATATGACCATATGAGAAAATATATACAAGTAATAATTTTTGTAGGATAAAATTCATTATTTTCTATTAATCTTTTGGAGTTATTATATGTCAACAATTGTATGTAAGGGATGAGTGGTGGTGTATATTTCATGAATTATAATTACAATTAAATATGTTTCCTTTTTAATTATGATATATTGGTAAAGAAAACATTTATATGATCCTAATTTTACAATACATATTTGGTGGAATAAAGTTAAAGATATTAGTGGTATCTGAGGATGAAATGTTAAGGTAGATGATATATATTTATGAATTGAAATGTTAATTTTAATATTCATAATATGATTTGTGTGTTGTAATGAGTATATTCATATATGTTAGATTAATTCCAAAATCTATTTTATATCAGTTTGGAAAAGTTTATGAAACAATGTAAATTTAAGAACAACTGGATTATGATGAGGATGGTTTTCAATTTATACTATAATGATGTTTTAATAAATGAAATACAAAGGGTAGTTAGACTTATTGAAATATGGTAATGGTATTCATAGGATATTGTTAAAATTAACATTTGAAATATATTTAGGATTTGACAGTGTAAAATTCAATATTAATCTAATTATACATAGAAATAACCCTAAAACACGATTATATGTTTAAAACTAATGAAAATAATACATAATGGTAAAATGGAACTCAATTAAAAAATTATGGATGAAAAAATATTAATATCATGGATATCTATATACATATAGACTAGAATTATTATAATATATAATAATAATTTTATTGAATTTAAAAGTTCTGTGATGTAATGAATGATAAACAAAGGGAGTCATCTCCTTTAGAGATCATTTTTTTTGTTATATAACAATAATAATATTTTTTCAAGAAATATTTAATATTAAATATTATAATATTGTAGCATTACTCAATGTTAAAACATCCAAAATCATTAATTTTTGAGTTAGGATATAATTTGAGTGCGATTATTATATTTGATATGAAATTTATTTTCGTGGGATAAATTTTTTTACTATAATTATATTATTTAATATTTTCATTTAGACATAGTTGGTTTCAATATTTGTTTTAGGGAGACTCAATAAAAAACAAACCCTGAATTTTTATTATCATTTAATGACTTTAGATTATAATTAATGGGATAATACTATACATGAAAATTTATTAAAATGGAATACAATCAAAATGATAAATAGTAATTTTATTTCATTACTATCGTTTGATGCCTTTAAAAAGGATAAAAATATTGTGTTTCATTGATATTTTCATATTCAAATAATTAATAAAAATATTTACCTTTTTCTACTATATAATGATGATTATATTTTTAATAAGAGTGAAATATATTGGTCTACGTTCTATATATTAATTAATATTATATCGAAATAATAGTAGATATAATTTATGATAATAGATAAGAGTCTATCTTCAAAACTTCTACATATCGTACATGTTGACCTAGAAAAAATATGTTGACTAAAAACTGGGTTTCATAAAAATAAGGCATTATCTATTTTCATATTATCCATGTTTATAATCTACTATCTCAAATAATTAAATTTTTTATTGAAGATTATTTTGAAAGAAATGTGTAATTCCATGACCATTGCATGTTAATTGATAATAAAAAAGTTCTGAGGGGGTTTATTTGTATGCTATGATAGAAAATTTTCTTGTGTTATTATAAGTCTATGTATTGAAAAATATCATTGCATTTCTTTTATTAAATCATACAGTGATGAAATTATCATATTGGGATAGATGTTGAGAAAAAAAATGTAAATATGAGTGATCAAATATAAATATCCTCATAGTAGAAAATTAAATAATTAAAAACATTTTTCAATGATATGCACTATATCATACCGTAATATTCACATTATGATAATAGTGTATATTAATGTCAAATACTCCACATGAACATAAAAATGATATAATCAACCAAATATATGGTTAACCTTATAAATACAATGTCGTATTTCTATATTTTATTTATATTCAACCATTTGTTTTTTTACACCATTAAATCAATCCATTCATAATAATTGGTACATCCTCTCATATTGTATCAGGTTATTGTAATCTTTTATAACATTGAATACACTAATTCACCCCCACTCTAGCTTATATGTGTGGTTCTGCATAGAATTCATATGTACAAGTATTGTTGACAAAAATGATTGACTTCATAATGTAACTAATTTTTTCCACATAAATCATGTAATAATATATAGAATGTTTATATAAAAAAATGTACAATAATAGACAAAACTATTATAAAGGTGTCTTTCTTGACCATGACTAGTTGAAATAAGAGAGAAAAAGGAATATGATAATGTCTAGATTTATAAAAAATTTAGAAGGAAAAAAGATATTATTTAATGGAAACAAAAAATAATAAATTAATATTTATATGGGGACAATAATATAATTTTCTTATCTAATTTATGTCTATAAGAATATGTCACTATATAATCTCTTTTCTTTTTTAATCTGAAATTTTGGATTATCAAAACAATAAATAACTAAAATGTAAAAATGAATATATTTTATTATAGAGTTCATGTAATGTAATATTATGTATATATATAAATTTAATTATTTTATTATCAAAAGAAATTATCTATGAAGTTACCAATGAAAAAAAATTGTATTTAATGAATTTCAGGACAAGAATCACATAACAATGTTCAAAAAACAATATTCAATTCATGTTATTTAATATCATAATATTCATGAAGAGATAGCTAAAACATGTTTTTTTTATTTGGGACAGAGAATAATTAGTTATATACCTTATAATTTTATAACTGGTTAAAAAAATTCACAATTAGAGGTCAAGAATAAAAGTATAAAGGATTATGATAATAAATTAAAATAATATGGCTAAATGAATTAAGATAATTGTAAAAGTATGAAGATATAGTGTGAAAAAAATTTCAAATCATTATTCATTGTTTAACTATGTCTCAACATAATGATGAAACATATAGCCATGTTTATGAACTTCTCAGTCTGGGGATATGTTAAGACATTCAAACCAACCCCACATTCATATGGAAATCCTTGGAAATAAAACTTTTTTTCATCATTTTTATTAACATTTACAACATCATAGATCAGGACAGTCTAATTATTTGGGAATTTGTGATGGATGATATTCTTATATCCAGGTATTACAATGTGAATGTACATCATTAAATTCACATTATCAGATAGGTAATTGAAAACAAATGGATCAGACCTTCCAGATTTATATTGAATTTGAGGTTTACTTATTCAAAGATAAATTATAACTAATATATTAAATATATGGTTATATATATCTACATAATATGTAATGACCCATACTAGAGGGGTATATTCAATGAATTCCTCATTCCCACCTTAGATTGTCCATTGGCTTGCGACTAGCACCAATTAGGGATTTCCCACAAGTGGGAGGTATTAGCCTAATGTAGTTGTACACATGAAAACATATCTAATCAAAAAATACTAGAATTGAAGTAGATTAAATGATTCATTAATATAACTACGATCCCAAAAGTAGTGTATTAGAATAACTAAAGGAAAAAATAAACCTTAACAAAGAAAATCCTTCCACAATGTTTCTGTAAGACAAGTCCAACAGAAACTATAAAGAGTCCAACATTCTCTAAGGTATAGGACTACGTCAAAGGTATGATCTCAGAAAACATCATGGTCATGCTAGTTCTTTTTATTCTCAACCCAATACTTGTCCTCCATCGACATCGTGAAAAGGGCCTCGGTATACACCAGACATAACCCATGTTGGAAAATCCCATGCAGGGGTGAGTATAACAGTACTCTGTAGGACACACCAAACTCACTAAATTATAATCACAAATTATGTTCATCTCAATATAAGTGGAAACACAATATAAAAGATACATGAAGTAAAGAAACCCCGAGAAATTGTTGATAGAGACCCCACACACTTAGGCGGTCATAACCATCTATCATTCCTATGATTCTACTTGAAGCAATGCTCATTCTGGGAGTACTCACTCCTCCAGACATTATATTATCAGAGACACTCAATGAAGAGGTCTAGCTCATTTTTTTCAATCCTAAGAGAATTCATTTTTCATATACTACTATTATAAATACAGATGGTGTCACTCCTAGAATTGTTGAGGGACCCCATGAAACCAATCTCGATCTACCCACTATGTAAGGAATCATATGCCCATGATTCCACAAACACTACTGATGATATCTGGTTTATATAGGATCAAAAAACTTCTCAGGGAAGTTATTCTAATTGCACTAAAATCTACTAGGGATTATATAGGATCAAACTCTAGTCTCATAGAAGGATATAATAACTCAATCTAAAACACAACCTCTATAGGAGATTACAATCTATTGATGTGGATGTAATGACACACTATACCATTAGGTAATGTAATAGGGGAACACAATAAACCTATATTGTCCCTAACTAGGTGATGAAATATCCTCAAGGACTCGTGATTTTTCTTTATTAAACTTAGTGTCCAACTGTTGCTAACGAAATATCATTTTGACCCTCCGTTTAAGAGTTATGTTTATTTGAACTTGAATCTTGAGAACCAATCGGGTGCCCATGGACCTACCACCTTTGTCGATCCACCTACGATGTAGACCAAATGCCCATGTACCATCCTTCATATTCATTCCATATTCCACACTGACCAATCACTAAATTTGACTATTGTGGTCATTGAAACTGCAGCTGGATGTGCTACCACGAAACCACGGTTGACCGCTGAGGTCAATCATTGTGATCAACCATAATGGGGCTCTACCTGGGTTTCCTTGGATCTAAATTAGGTCTGACCCATGTCCATTTTGTCTAACCAGCCCACTGTCCTTTCCCGACCCACCAGCCTAACCTGGCCCATTGGCCTAACCTGAACCATAGATCTAACCCACTCTGCATGTGTCACCGCCTTCGTGTCTGCCTTCGCATTCATGTCCTCTATTTCACTACTTCATCTACCACTACATCCACATCCAACACATTAGTGGTTGTACATCACATGGTCGTTGCCACATCCACCTTGGTTGTGGATGAATGCAGTTATGTCAACCGCAGGTGGACTGTAATTGGTATCATTGTCGCGCACTAATGGTCCGTTCTGCATACCATAGCGCCTCCTATGATGCCCAAAAATCGAAACAATCATACATCCAAGCTCATTTGGTCTCAGTCTATGATGAAATACACTTAGTTATCAATTTACCTCAAATTCAAGGTTCAAATCATGTTCTATACAACCCAGAAACGTCAAACCTAGACCATGAGGTTCCAAGAGTGAATTACATGAAGAACAGTGGGAGAAAAGCAAAAAGAACAACCTAGAGGAATGAAATATGGACATTTTTCTTCTCATCCTCAATCTATTTTGATAATAAAAATAATAAAATAGGGTTTCAAATAATAATTAAAAATCACCCACTTAAGGCTTGTAAAATAACCCCTATCCCACAAGGTGATTGATCTGCATAAACATATGTTCATTAATTGATTTTTATTCGTCACGGTATTTAAAAACAAGGAATAATCCACAAAAACAAACACCCTACCTCAATCATGTCTTGTAATGATCAATGATCGCTAATTTTCAATTGCATCGTCAATGTCATCCACCCCTGGGGTACCCTTGAACACTCCAATGGAACTCAAAAAATTCATAGGGTTGTGTAGATAACCCTATGAATTTTCGAAAAGCATTAATTGTAAGAGAGAATATGGTCACTACATCAAAATAATATTAATAAATTATTTTATTCCTTTTATGTTCATGATCTAATTTTCAAAAATAACCCACATAACTAATGTTATTCCATTACATGGGTAAATACACTATTAATAAATCAACATTGCCCTCTTATTTTAGATCTAGGCACTAATTTTGGAGTTATTACACTTTTTCAGGAAAACTGCTTGTGTGTGGTATTAAATATTTTAATATTTTATAAACTGTTATTCTAGTAACACCAGGCCTCATAATCTCATGTCGTCCGATCACATACTATAAAAAATAATCCATATTATATCCATAAATAATACATATAAAAATTTAGGGGTTTCATACTCCCATCTTTTGGGATTAATGTCCCTGAAAATCCCAAATAATGGAATCTTAAAAAAATGGGGGTATTGAGAATGAATATTTTCCTCCCACTCCTATGTTATCTCTTGTAGATTCCCACACTACCACATAACACACACCAAATTAATTGATCACCATAAAATGATATTCTCATGCTGATCCTCAATCATTACTATGTACTCCGAAAAGGTCACTCCATCCTCAATGTATAACTCACCCTCAACGATAACATTCGATTAGTCATGCACATGCCTCCTAAACTATGACATGTGGAACATTTCATGTAACTAGTCCATCTATGAAGGTATAGCTATATAGAACACCACCTTGCCAACTCTACGCAGTATCTGGGAATGCCTGATGAGACTCAGAGATAGCATGCCACCCTTGCCAAATCTTCATAATCCCCATCGAGGTGAAACCCAAAAGAAAACATGGCCTCATTCACAGAACTCAAAATCCATCATTCCCAAATCAACATTCTTTCTATAAAGGCTCATTGTTGACTTCATATCCTCTCAAAATATCTACACCTTTTACATATTATCTTGCACCAACTCCAACACCATGAGTATTGAGTCTCCTGGGTTAGTCTAGAAAAGAGGTGACAAGCAAGCTCTCCCATAGGAAGCCTCGAATAGGGCTATACCAATGGTAGAATGCTAGATGTTTTTTTATGAACATTCCACTAGTGGTATGGGATCATCCCAATATGACTAGTGTCCAACATTCAAGATCAAATCATGTCATCCAGAGCTTGAGTTTTCCACTTAAGTTGGCCTTCCATCTGTGGGTGAAACACTGTGATAATGCATAACTCGGTCACAAAATCCTCTTGTAATCAATTCCACAACTAGGATGGGAAGTGACCATTATGATCAGAAATAATCATTGATGGAACACTGTGATGTCGAGCCATCTCTCAGATGTGGAGGTATTAAAATATCTATACCGAACACTACTCTTAGATAGATAGGAAGTGTGATGATGTGCCGGGACAGTCAATGATCACCAAGATTACATTGTGTCCCCGGGACTTGTGTGTTATGACCATCACAAATTCCATATATATCCCATCCTAATTGTATTATATCACCTCAAGGGTTTGAGCTAAACCTATAGGACCCCAGTGATCATTCTTTACATTCTCACATGTAAGGCATGGATGAGAAAACTCTATAACTCCTTTCTTTATCCATGACCAAAAAACTGATTTTTGAAGACCTGGTACATCTTTACATCACATTTATGTACCGCTAAAGGGGATGTATGAAACTCCCTCAAATCCACCATCTGCAGTGTCAATGGTAACATTATGATTCCTCTAAGAGGAATGATATGCTCCGCACTATTTGAATATCCATCAGGATCATGCCCTATAGATATCTGAGAACATAGGGTCTCCTTGTCGGTATCACCAATATATTTCTCTTAGACATTATAAAAGAATGGGAGGTTGAAACCCATTTACTGGTGGTAAGATTATCCATCTCCATCCCTAAATGACATATGCAACGAGCCCAGATGCACTGATTTCACTTTTAGTAACTGTGAACTAGATCCCTTACTGAGAGCATATGCCACCATGTTCCCCTACCCTAGACTATTGACAATCTCAATGTCATAGACCTAGAGGAATATTATTCGTCAAATATGTCTCATGTATATATCGTTCTGAGTGAAGATATACTTGACACTATTGTGTTTATATTAGATGACAAACCACTCACTCATTAGGTAGTGTCTCCACATCTTCAATGATAAGACTACCATTGCTAACCCAATATCTAGGTTCATGTAGTTATGATCATGTGGTATCAACTAGAATGAACCATAGTAAATCACTTCTTGACTCTACATCAATAAACAACCAATCTTGATCCATTATGTATCACAGAACACCATATACTTGATGAATTCTTCTGGTAACCCCATGATTGGAGTCCTCATCAGCCTCTCCCTCTTCTATTGAGAACACTACTGGAATTTTTCTCTCCACATAAGTGGTTTCCCATTTTGGGTCAATGATATTGGGGGTGATGAAACTCTATCAAAATGAGGTAAAAATATATGATAGTACCCTTCCAATCAATAGAAATAGAGCACCTCAGTAACTCTTTTGGGTGGATCCCAAGTGAGCACTTCCTCAAACTTCATCAGATCCATTATAACTGTATCTTATGAAATTAGGAGTCTTGGAAAATATACATCTCAATTCCAAAATGGAAACATCAAGTGATTTTTATGAATTTGATTCTCTCGGAGAGTGTCCAAATCAATCTGTAGGTGTCTCTCATTCTCCTCAATGGATTTAGAATACACTAGGATATCATCGATGTAGACCACCACACAATGGACTGTGTATGGTTTAATGATATAATTCATGAGTCCCATGAACAAAATTTGGAATTTCATCATGCCACATGGAATTATCAAATATTCATAGTGGGAATAATGAAATCTGAAATCCGACTTTATTATATTCTCATTATATACTCGTAGATAATGATTTCAGGATCTATGGTCAATATTTAAAAACCATTTTCCCTCCTCAACCTATCAAAGTGGTCATCAATCCATGGTAGTGGATATTGTTTCGTCACATTCAACTGGTTTAGGATCCCATAATCTACATATAAGAACAAGATCGTGTATTCCATGATAGAAAAAACTAGATATTCCCACGGTGAAACACATGGTCTCACAAAGTTCTTCTTCTATAAGTCAAACAACTACACCCTCATATCATGAAGCACAATGGGATTCATCTAATATGAAGGTGTAGATGTCAATTTCATCTAAGGTTGCAGATCAATACATAATTATATCTCTAGGTGGGGATGTAAACATGGAATATCTTTAGGAATGCCATCTTCATACTCTACTACCACTACATTAAACACAAGAATAATTACATCCAATTCAACAAGGGTCAGGATAACCAACTGATGCATAATTAGAGGAACCCTCATATGTGTGTGTCCCTCTTGCACTAACTGGATATCCATTTCTCCAAAAAAGAAAAACACATTCCATTACTCTAAACACACTACACTCTTCACCTAAAATATTCATTCTAACAAGATATGTTTATACCCAATCCATACCAAAAGTGATAGTGTAAGGCCTTGATTTATCTACCAGGATTTCCCAACAAAAACTCTCACCACAAAGAGACAATTCACAATGTTTGAACTAGTGTGTGATCATTGATTCTCCCAATGTAGGAGTATCCATGTGTAAGGGTCGAGTCAGTGCTTCAAATGTAATCTTATAATCTCCAATAAGATTCTTTTTTGGAAAAAGAATGACTAAAACATGCCTCTATAAATACAACTACTAATTTAGAAATGACTCACACCGTACCTCATATCATACCTAATCCCTCATGGTCTTAATCCTCCATTTCCGGAATCTATCCTCTTCCTTATCCCCCAAATCCCTAATCTAGGCGTGGACAACTTGGGGGTAGTGGAAATAATAAGTCAAACATATGACCACCTCCCGGTTCCCTTTCACCGGCTATTCAAATTCTATCTCCTTAATGACCACCCTAGTCATACCTCTATCTTTCTGTAGGTGGTACCTTGAACATTTCATGATCATCTATATGAAGGGATAGGAAATCTAGTACCAGATGTCCTAGACTGTCTCATGATGAACACTGCATGTCCTTAGGCTGATTCGAGCTAACCTAGGAGCCCATCACAACCAACCTTGATTCAGAGTATCACCAGATGAAGCTCATGAAGATCTTGGATCCCTATGACTGTCCTTTGATTCATGTTTCTGAGGTATCAGGTACCAGGTGCCCACTACTTTCTCCTACTATTTGTGTCTGATCTTCCAGAAAACATTCCACTAATAGGTATCACTCAGGTACCCCATCATTGGTAGAAATTGTAATATATACCACTAATTCCCAGGTGTCGTGGCGTAGTCCGTGCTCAATGGTCTGAGCCCTGATAAACTGGATCCATACCATATATTTGGAGTAGCAAAAAATATCAGTAAAAATTCTTTTGTACTCTGCCATGGTCATAATACACTCCTATAAATGAAAATGCTCATGGATGCATATTGATCCCAACAAGGCTGGATAAAACTCCTCTCTGAAGAGATACTAGAGTCTATATAAAGGATAACTGTCTTGTGGTGGGACTGAGTCACCAAACTCAACAATTTTCCCACATATCTCTAAATAATACTCAAGGAAAGGACATACATTTTCTTATAAGGCATCCACGTAAGGCATAGAAAATAGGTGACTACCTCTAGTAACTCATAATCTATATGGGGTTCTATGTCACCAAGAATAATGGTAGGTCGCTAGCTCTAAAAATTGTTCAACACAAATAGAATGTATTCATCCTCTTCTAGTAGGTTAGGTAGTATCTAATTCTCAACAGGTGGTGGTATAGCCAGTAAACCAGTTAGAGGATCTATCTCTCCTACATGTCCCTTTACTGATGCCTCATCATGATGAAGGTCATCATTCTGATCATGCGGTGGAATCCACAATGGTTGCCTACATGAAGCCTCCGTAAATAAAATAAGATGTACCACAATAAAAATAGTGTATCTGGGGAACTAAATCATGAATGTAATGAAAAAAAACATTATTATGTGATTCATGTACCATTTTTTCAATACAACTAGTTTTTCTATGTACCTAGTGGAAAGTAAGATATCAGTGTCCTAGTGTATGGATATATCGGAAGCTGCATTAACACTGGAATCTATGGCCTAAAATACAAACTCAAATCACCTAATAATGAATCCCTAAACCACCATAACATAATCTCCATCCGAAATTTGAACCAAACATCTCTGAAACCACTATGTCATGACTTTTCCAGGAGGGGCTCCTTCCATGACTACCACAATCCTACCTCAAATTAGCCATGGGTTTTTGCCTAGCGCATAGTATGAATTTTCCACAAGTGTGAGCTATTAGCTTAATGTACACACACACACACATAGATCTCTAAAATCCATACAATGCTGAAATGTAAAACTACTAAAATGATGAACGCATACAACTAAGATCCCACAACATGAGTACAATATTAAGTAAAGGAAACGTAAACCGGATAAATACAAACCCACCACAATGGGTCTATAATATAAGTCCAACTATAACTGTAATGTGTCCAACTCCCCCAAATGGTTAGAACTAAGTAAAAGGTATGCCCCTGGTAAACTCCTTTGTGTGCCCAACTCTAGTTATACTCCACCTGCTCCTAGTACTTCTCGGACACCATGAAAAAGGGCTACTGTCTTCCCAAGTCATAACACGTGTAGGAATAGCCTGTGCAATTGTGAGTATAATAATACTCCGTAAGATACCATGAAAATACTAAACACAAAACACCAAGTATAGTCATATCAATAAAATATTTAACACTTTATGATAGATACAAGATGTAAATAAAGACCCATATATACTCATGAGATACACCACACCATCATGCGGTTATAACCAACAGCAAACCACATTATTTTTCTTGAAAGAATGTTTGTTCTAGGATAAATCACTTATCAATACATTCTATTATCATAGACACTTGACGAAGGGGTCTATCACATTTTGGACCAAACCAATTAAAAATATATGTTCAATGAAGACTATGATATAGAGAAAGGGGGTTACACCTTAAACTGATAGAGGATACCACAAACAAAATATGGGTTGACCAGCTATATTGGGGATCATATTACAATGATTCTATAAACTATCTGAATGTGTCCTAGTAGATAGAGGATTAATAAAATAATAACGAAGGTTACAATAATTCCACAAAATCTACTAGGGATGAAAGAGGATCACACTCTATCATCATGTAGGTACACCAAAACTCTATTTCAGACACAATCACTAGAGTGGATTAAAATCTCGTGATGTGGATATAATGTGGAATTATACCCATGAAAAAAGGACCAATGGAACTCACTCAACTTATACTGGTCAAAAATAAGAAAATGGAGAGACCCATTAACTCTATATGTAACCATCTTAACGTCAATGAAAGACTTCCTCTGATGACACATCATTTGGATGCTCTGTTTAGGAGTAATGGCAATTTAAACATGCCAATATAGAAACTTTCAAGGACCCATAGACCTACCATTGATGTTGGTCCACCTACCTTGAAGATTGGATACCTGTGGACTGACAATTGTGGTCAGTCAAGCTGTCATACAAATTGGTCTCCATAGTCGGCCACATGTCAACTATTTCACGGTCATTGCAGCAATGGTAGTTCCAACTTCTACGACCTTATGGTCAAATTCTATGGTCAATTACAACAGTCAATCATTGAATTAGATCACTATGATTGACTACAATGGGGCTCTACAATAATTACCCCAGATCGAACCAAGGACCAACTTAGGTCAATGTATTGTGGAACGGCCCACTCATGTATCCCAACCCAATAATCTAGCCTAGCCCACTGATTCAAATGCTCCATGTCTGTCACCATGATCCCAAGCCCACAACCATGACTACCTCTGCAATGACCACTGTCACCTCCTCATGTGGTTGTCTCCATGTCCACCTCCGCTATGGCCACATAGTGCTCCATCATCTGCATTGTAGGGCACCACCGTGTGCCCCTACTGACAACTTGTTTTCCCTTTTCTAGACCACCATGCCTCCTTTGATGCCCAAAAATCAAAATGATCATATGTATGATATTTTTGGTCCATGGCCTATATTGATCCATCCTATTATTTTAGTTCGCCTCAAATATAGTGTCTGATCGTGTTCAAAAACACCCAAAAACATCGATCCATGACCAGGAGAATTTAATAGTGATGAACACGAGTAACAATGGGAAAAGAGAATTAATAACATGATTTAGGAATGAATATTGGTCATTTTCATGTTGAATTTGATATATTATCATATGAATGAAAAAAAAGACGGTTTAAAATAATCTTGAGAAATCTCCCAATTAAACCCCACAAAACAATACCACCCTATAAGGTGACGAATCCTCAAATCAATAAATTCATCGACTGATTTTCATTCGGCACATAATTTCATAAAGGTTAAGAATCCATATAAAAAATATCCTACCAAGAACATGTCTCACACCTATCATCTATCTATGATTTGAAAATCAATCATCAACGTTGTCCGCCCATGGGGTTTCCTCCAACTCTCCAATGAAACTCATAAAATTCAAAATGGTGTATGGATAACCCTGTGAATTTTCTATTTTCATACATATACAAAGAGATTTAGGTCACCATATCAAAATAATTTTCATTAAATTGTTTTATTCGTATTATGTTCATGAAAATTATTCCAGATAGACCCTCACCGAAAAATGATAAGATGCTCCTAGAGTAAAGATGCTATTATTAAATCAATGATTCCCTCATATTTCTGATCTGGGAACCCATTTAAGAGTTATTCCACTTTTTCTAGAAAACGTTGAGTAACTTCTATTAAATATTTTAATATTTTCGAAACATTTATTCCGGTCACATCAAGCCTAATAATCTCATTACCTCCCAGATCTTGGCCTTGAAAACAATACATATAATATTCAAAAATAAAAAGTCTAAAATTCTATATTTTTTATAAGATTCATACAATTTGAATACCATTGAGAGGATACAAATAAATTATTCTTATTTTAACTCAAAATGGAAACCTTATGAAAGTCTTTCATTACAATTTTTAGAAATATTCCAATATAAAATGATTTTATATTGGAACATCTTAATTATTTCATCAATAACTACTACTATCAAAAATATATGTAATATTTTTCAAGTATCCGGCTATTTAATAATTCAAAACAGAAACAATTGAAAAATAAGAATGTTTATTAAGATACATCTTTCAATATGAAATATTCTAATGTGTAAATGATTATGGATAAGAAAAATTAAGATTCTTTCCCCCATGGCCATTCCAATAATTTTTTTTCAAGACATATCTACTATAAAACATCATGATATTATAGGGAATTATGTATATTAATGTTGAAATCACCATTTCAAGGATTGATCAATTGAAACTTAGATGGAACATCTAGAGATAATCCATGTCTCTAATATTTTGGATCCACCTTTTTTTATCATAGTGGAGACATTATTGATTATGTTTGTGGGCCCTACAAAATCAACTATTCAATTTAATATGAAATTCAACGAACTAATAATAAAGTTTATAATTTGAGGGAAAAAAATTCGAACAATTCTTGGATGGAGTATTATTTTATATCTATAATTCTAGATGTCAGAACTAGAAATATTCATCTTGTTTGGAGGATGACCACTAGATAGACCAAATGAATTGAAATCTATCATTAATGGCATATTTTATTAATAATTTAATTATAGAGGTCAATTCCCATGATGAAAGCCTAAAAAATAAAGGGGTTATATTTTATCATCATATTTATTCCAATGGACTCACCTTGGAGTTTATGCCACTATTACAAAAAGATATTGGTAAAATTTTATCCATTATATTTTTATAATCACAATTTGTCCTAATAAAGGATAGTTTTCATGTGAATATTCGATAATATTATTCATAAATTCATGAAATTTTTGTGTACTATAAATACATACCATGATATATTAACCTATCAAATGATGTATTATTCAAGTATTTTCACCACATAGAACTGAAAATCTCACACACATTGGATACACCCCTAGATCACTCATTATCCTTAGTGGTCAACTCTATTCTCTTTAATTGGTTTGGAACATTTTATTTCATTATACATCACCATTATTCATTAGATTAGACTTCATACAATCCTTTTCATCCTCATGTTATACTAGTCCACAAGTGATCAAATGTGTCATATTCATAGAGAAAACACCTATGGGAAAGTAACACATATTGTTGAAAATAATAAAACTCTATAAAAAACTAAAAACACAATGTAAAAACAAGGAAAAAAGTATGATACCCTCCATGTATAATATGTTACCCAGGGGATAGTTATTATGGAAAACTAGAATAAAAAAATCCCTAATGCTCATGGTATAGAACATTCACTATTGCAAAAACACCTTGTACACATGGTTTATAAACAAGGATTTAGCCACTAAAACATTGGTATATACTACAACAATGGTTTTAGTAACCATGGCCTTAGGTTTCGTTGAGATAGTCTTATACCCAAAGTTTGACAGAACTATAGGTATTGGTTACATATACTCAGGGTTCTAAAAGTGTTACAGTATGAAATTTCAATGGAAATAATCATACCCACATTATTACTAAATCATGTGTGCAAAAATATAACCGTGGTTTGGTCAAGCCATGGGGATATAACATTATATTAAAAAAAATTATCCACTTTTATATGATCCAAAAAACATGTTCCTACACTCCAATTAATTTACCACTATCCTATAACACAATTCGTATTTGTATATTCAAAAAATATATGTGTAAATATTTATATTTTTTATATTAAATTATTTTATAATATTAATATTATGTATAAATAATGGGCCAACCTATACACACAGATGGACTAAACCAAGGGAATATTTTATTATTAAATAAATCCTCCATTGGGATTCGTTCTTGATACCTCTTTCCTACTCACCAATGACTTTACTACGCTCCCTCGACAAATTTTTTGTTATTATATTCCCAAAATATATATATTGGTAAATAGAAAATTTTTATATATTAAATTATTATTGATTAAAATTATTATAAAAGAAAAACTATAGGCTAATCTATGGAAACAGTTTGGTGAAACTAGGGGTATATGTCTTCACAAAGTTTTTTCCAACTAAATCTATTTCCATGGTTTAAAAAACTGTGGGTATTGGACCCTACAATGATTTGTTTCCCACAAAACCAATTTTCATGGTTTACGATAGACATGGGTATATGTGTGACCTAAACCCATGTTTTTTAGAACCATAAGTGTAGGTCATTACCACAATTTTTTTTCCATGAATCCTACTCGTAAACCTTAAAAACCATGGGTATATGGGTGATCTATACCTATGGGTTTTTAGGAAACTGTGGGTATTGCCTTGTTTTCCAATTTTGAGCTACCAGATAATGAGAAAATGTGGATAATATAGATATTATATATTGTAAGAATTAAAAATATTTAATGATTGGTCCTTATTAATGTTTTTCTAATGGTTGATAGTCATACAACATGATAGGATAAATGATATTGGAATACTAAAGATGTAACAGGAATAAATTTTTGTCACATGAAATGTACTGCATATGGAAGGAATCCCACTGAGTTCACTAAATCTTAATTCTCATTAACATCTATAATAATCAATTATCTGAAAAAATATGTCATCTATAAAATCAATTAAGTGATGGAAACATATTATTGAATAATTCACATAATATGCGGGAGGACCAAAAAAATCTTTTTTAAAACAATATCATAGATATAACCCTTAAACATTTCATATCCCATAACCTACATAAAATTATTGGAATTTTAGTTGATTGATAATGGATCACTGATAAATAAAAAAATCATTTAGATACCAACCATTTTGGAGGACCCAAAACCGACATTAACTGTTATAAATGTCGGATACCTGCTCGAATAATAGAAGAACTAAAACTAATATGTTGATGTGGGAATATAGACCTTATATTTATAAAATATGTGGAAGGGAAATTACTCACTAGAGTAAAACTTATCAAAAGGGATAAAAACCGTAATATCATTATATGGATCACAACCAAACCCCACAAAGGATCATAAATAGATAAATATTAATTATTCCCATATAACACAGCAAATGACCTTATTTATCCAATTACATTTAATTATATTGATATCTGTTATATAATACTCAATAAGGACTATTAATTTTCTAAAAATAGTCATCTAATGAGGTTTAACTATTACAATATACAAAAAAACAATGATTATTTGTGAGGAGTCCTATTATCAATGCCACATATAACATTTTGGTATGACACGTTGGTCTTGAACCATAAGACTTAGTTATTGGGATGTGATATTATATATTGATTTTTAGAAATTTGAATAAGTTAAAAATTAAAACATTCAAAATAATAATAATAATGTCATTAATTTTATTATCATTATGAAATATTTTTTATAATAATGGTATTGGGATTCATGCATCCTACCTAATTCAAGAATAAAGGGGGTTCTACACACCACACTCACACATAAAACCCCTCTCAAAGTCCACCCCTTACCTAAATGTATCAATTTAAATAAATATTTAATTTCTTATATAACTATTCAATTTTTTTGGTAATTTCATTTGAGAATAATGAGTCACTTAATGTACTATTATGGAAAAAAAATTTACACACACCAGCATTCGTTAGAGTGCCACTCAGGCTAACCACACTTCATCAAATTCTCTGTCATTGTGCCTCCCACAATAATACCTCTCCCTTGTAGAGACAAAATTTTACTTTACACTCTACCATTATTCAAACCATTATTCCACCCCACACTATCTCCATACATTGGTAAGATCAATAGCTATATTTCCATAAATGAATAAGTTGGTAAGATGATATAGATAGTTGATGATGGATATGATAATAAGAGGAGAATAAATAATGAACCATATGTGAAATATGATATCATTAATGTCCTTCACTTCAAATACACATTTCTACAATCATAGATCAACAAATAAATAATGGATTGAAATATATGGATATAATAATTGTTTAATAATGGGATATCATTGAATAGAACAACTCTGATCTTTATTGATTCTCAAACAAACTCATGAAATCAATAAAAATATTATTTATAAATAATTCATTCACTCTATTATTATTACATCATAAAAACTAAATTGAAATTATTATATAATAAATATGAATGAATTTATTTTATATTAAATCCTTTTCAGAAATTATTTAAATAGAATTATTTTTGATAATACCATTTTTCTATAAATAATTTCATAATTATTTATGGACATACCACAGGTAAATAGTTACACAATATTACTTATAATGAATAAGGAATTGAAACTATTAATGTATTTATATAATTGATTATTATTAATGGAAATGATATTTGTAACGATGAACCACTATGGTGAATAACTATTTGTGAAAATGTTTAAAATACATACATTAATTAAACATTATCACCTAATTTCATCAATATGGACACAATCAATATAATGATATTATAACCTCAATATTCAATATGATATTGTTTCAATCAGATATGCCTCCCCTAAGTTTTCATATATTTATAAGTATCTATGGATAAGAAATTTCTCAGTACTTATAAATTATATTACAAGGGAATATATCAAGGAATTACTGTGGTTAACCAAACATAGAATTATTAATTTTATATTGTATAATTTTTTAATCTCCCACATTTCACATTCTGACTAATCTAACCCTATGAAAATTGTAAATATCTTACACCTAATGTAAAATTACTTACTATAGAGTAAATTAGAATTTTATTTTCCCTGTGAATTAATATATTTTATTGATATTATTTTCTCATAAAGTATCTCAAATAACCAAAACATGTTATTTTCATAGTTTATATTCTTTTAGGTTGTTGTCAATACACATTCAATTCCATTTTCCTCATCCTGATAGTAAAAACCACCACGTAGAGTTAACATAACCATTGGATTATTTTTATAAGGTCATATGATATGGTTAATATACTATTTATACATTGAGAGGTACTCATTCATAAAAAAATACAGTTAAGGAATGGTTTCTCTAGTAAAAACCTAGGTAACCATGACCTCCCCTTAGTAAGATCTTTTTATTCCCAAAAAAAGGAAAACATGGGATACCAAATATTAGTGATTACAAATAACATAGGGAAGACTTGAACCTTCAAACATTTTTTCTTTACTTATAGATGAATAATATCTAAATTAACCCATTACAAAACCTAAGGGGGGAAAACATTGTATTTCATACTTATCATGACTAGTTATTCAGTATTAATAAAATAACTTTTCATTAATATTCATATGTGAAATAGGATAATTACCATAACCCAAAAACCATATCCTATCCACATATTTTTTCTATCCCTCTATGTTGAAGGAAAAAATACCATGATCGATAAACATTGGTTTAAAAGCTTTTCATGATGATATGGTGATAAAATGTGGGAGTTCTCAACCCCACACCATTAATGACAGGTCTAGATGTCCTTATATGAGTATAACACACCCATTATGAACACAATAATAAATAAATTACAAAATAATTCATAGAGACCAATATAGTTTCTATGTTGAAATATCCCCAAGTATAAATAATGGTTCTTTATAATCTTCGAACGTAATAGCCCAAAACCACTTTTTCTAGCTCACATAGCAGATGTGACAAAGAATATTCTAATACTAAACATCAATAGTAATCCTCATTCTAAATTCCAATCTCTAAAATGGCTTTCATAAATCAATAATGATATCCATTTTCTGTTTTATTCCATGTTTTATGAAATATAAAAATAATCATTAAATTAAAAAAAACAAATTTACATTGGCTACTCATAATCACACCACCATTAGTCCAAATTCGTAGTCATCCATAAGATGAATTGGATTCCCATGAACATTTAGATTAATCTATTATATAGGAAAATGATACAAAAATACAACTATATTGAGTATCCGAAAACAACATGAACCTGAGTAAAATCCTTCCACAAATGGATAGAAAATTAATCCTTATTATAGAAATCAATTAATTTTTACACATACTATTTAATTATTTTTAATATAAATATACATTAAAATCCAAACATGGATTTGATAAACCACTATTTTTCGTTGGAATGGTACATTAAACATCTACCTAAAAATATAAATTCATTATTATAAATTAAATAATGTGAATATAAATCCATTTTATATCATGAAACTGCATGAGACAACATGGGGATGAATAGTCAAAAGTGGTGAGGTAAAAATCATTGTAAGGTTTTAAACATGATAAGTAAGAATAACATTTCAGTTAAAGGTGTCCCATTATATAATAAAAGGTAATGATCATGAATAATGACATGTGATAATAAAATAATGAACATCGTATAATAATATCATAAGGAGATAATAATTTTCACAAAAACACAAAACATGGAATTATCATAAGTCAAGACTAACTTCCCAGGCAACATCACATGGTAGAGAGAGTCCCATAGTGGTTTCGGTATACTGCCTAATCAAATAAATAACATTTTATGAGACCAAAAAAATACAAAATAAATTTTTGTTCAATTTTGGTACACCCCTAATAACATGTACATTGTTTTTTGTTCCACCAAAGGAATAAATCATAATTTTTAATCATTTAAATTTCCCATGGAATGAGTCGAGCTTCATAATCTTGTATCATATCATATTATATGAAAATTTCAAAAATAATACAAATAAAAGAAGGAATTACATTTTATGAAAGATAAGATATTGGTAAAAAAAATTAGGCCCTAACAAAAGGTGTTAATTTGAGAATAAAAATAATAAATGAGTGTTGCATAAAAGTATTGTGGAAAAGAAAATTTCCATTCAATGAGGTTTCATTTTAAAGAAGGAACCCAAGAAATATATATATGGTGTGAATTATCCAATTAATGTAACAATGGATGAGCTAAGTATATATATTAGAGATATTAATATTTAATTTATAATTTGTATAAAATAATAAAGGCAGAGATAAGTTTATTTAGATAGATAATATTAATTAAAAGATGAAAATTGTTTGTTAAAAGACCCCCCATACCGTATGTTTAATATTTCTTCATATGAATTACAAAATCCGGAATAAAAAATATTGATTTATTATAAATTAATTCTAGAACTATAATCATATATATATTATTCTTTATATTATTATCATGTGACATATTAAACCACATTTATTAACAAATCATTATTAAAGTCACTATTTAGGGTGACAATCAATTGGTTATTCAGGCATAATTTGTTTGGGAATTTACATCCATGATATATTGATCATAGAATAATGACCACTATAATGTTAAACTTGATAATAATATCATAATCATGAGTTATATATACATATATTTTCATCCATAAATTCTAGAGAAAAAATTATTTTTGATGGTCATGGATATGTTTGTCTTATGTACACAGAACATCTATTTCAAAATAGAATTGATTGAATGCAAGTTAAATAATTAATAATAATAATTTTCCTAGAATCAAAATATTATAGTAAATCAAATAATTACTAACTACATCCACAATTAAAACCCTTTGTGATTGGTTGTAGTAGAAAATATATTGCATTAGTTCATGAGACACTAGTCCACTATAATCATTAATGATGATTTTATTTCACATTTGACATAAGTGGAGAAGGATATAGATGCTTAAATTAATATAATATTATGTAATTATATGGAGGAAACTGGTTTTATTATTTTAGTTTATTTTATGAACATTTTTGTAAGATATAATAATAGAATAATCTGAAACATTCAACGACATGAAATACCACTTCTTCAAGAAACTAATATTTAATTATAGAAAATACACTATAAGGTTGTTATTATGAACAAAATATGTCCTCTATCACATTTTGATTAATATTAAAAAGGAATTTCTGTATGTATTGGTGGACATAAATTGAATCTGAATTGTTAATAAAATAGGAGAGGAAGTTCCCTCTTATAATTGATGGTTAGGATTTTATTAGAATTACATAAAATAATAAATTAATATAGATTAAAATTTATTGAAAATTGATTAAAATGGTATTATATAAATAAAAAATTGCCCATTTCCTAAATAATATCATATAAAAATAATAGTTTATATTATGATTTTGTCCTTATCCCATTATTTTAAATCTCTTTAACCAGTTTTCAATTTTATTTTAATGACAAGTTGTTTTACTCTTTAAGGGTCAATATAGTCACTATAAGAGAAAATTGGCCTATAAATGGACTGTAGTTCGTTTTTTCAAGAATATACAATAACGTGGATGATTAAAGTATTATATAAATTTTATGTCATTTAATAAAACATTATTTATTACAAAATAACATTAATGTAATTTTGTGAAATATTAATTTAATTTAAGATTGAAATAAAATAAAATTTAATTAGAAAATAATCCATTTGAAACTGTCTAATGTGTTATTTTTATCTAAATAATTCATGTTTGAAAATAATTAATTCAAATAATAATTTATTTATCAATATTAAATTCATTTGATATAATTTTATATTAAATGAATAAATACATTGATGATGTGGTGTAAACATTTAAGGTTATTATTTCAAGCCTAATGATTAAAAATAAAATATCATGATGAAAAAACCATTTATATTTCATATCAATATTTATAATCATGCATATATTCTTGTTATCTTTTTGAAAAGATTTTATAGAAATTAAAATAATGTAATTTAATTTTTATATATTTTATTTTACTTAAACATTATAGAGGATAAAATAGAAGACATATGGGGCTAGGTTTCCTTACTATCTAATTATGGATAGTAATGGACTATTTTCACTCATCTAATAGAATAATTTCTTGCTATAAGGTAATTTATTAGTCATTATCTTGTAATTTTTGACAATATTTTTCTAATTTACCATTACTATGGTGAAATATATTTACTATCACTCTTCATAATGAAAAATTATAAATGAAAAATATATTTAAAATTTAGACCTCATAATTCCAAATCTGGAATCCATTATTCTTGTTTTAATTTATATAAGTTTTAAAAATTAATTTGCGAAAAAAATAACAAACTATATAACATTAATTTTTTTAAAATTAATATTATATATATTTTTTAATACAAAATACAATAATTAAATTAATTTTAAAAAATATTTTTTTTTATAGAATATGAAAAAAAGTGAAAATTTCATAAATAATACTCAATCAATATTTAACATTTGAATAATCTAAAAGAATATACATTTTCTAATTAATATATTTCACAATTCATTGAAAAATATACATATTCAAAAATATTCTAAAAATTTACCTTATGATAATAATAATATGTCTATTTTAAAAATGATATCTACATTATCAAATATATTTTTTAAAATTTCCATTAATTATTTATATTATTTTCTCATATAGATTTATTAAAATTATATTTTTATTAAAATATATTTGATGAAGATTAAATTTAAATGGCTATAAATTGTATGATTATATCATAAAAATTAATTAAAAATATTATATTGAATAAAAAAATTATATTCATATTTCATAATAAACTTTTACCTATTTATACACTATAATTTTATGGATATGTAATAAATATTGTAATATTACATGGTTCATTTAAGGATATTATTAGGTGTTGTATACGGTATCGATAACAATCTTCTCATAAAATCATTGGTTGTCGCATTCTTTTAGAGATAATATAGTTCAGCATCAAAATTTTATATTATAAAATAATTTGGATGCATTTTAGGGTACTATTACTTCATATATTCTGCTTGTTCCCATGTTTCCCACATTGATTTATGGTTTCAACATTGCACATTGACTAGATGAGTTTTATTATTTTGTACAATATTATCTATAAATTTCAATATCTTCACAGAATTATCCTCATAAGATAAATCAATTTACATGTATCCTATCACTGAATTCATTACATGTCACGGATCTGGTATGTATTTCCACAAGTTGGATATATAGAATACATCGTGAACTTGTGATATGATTGGAAGGAGTGATAATCGATAGGGAAAAACTCTGATGCGATTGAGAATATAATAATGTGTGATATACATATGACTTATTATACCATTTAATCAAATATGGAATAGATATCATACATCTTGATATATGGAGAAACATTATATCCAACACCAAACTACATGAATCATCGCAGGTTGTCAAAATATATTTTATATTGATTATGATTATCCAAGAATTGTTGATCAATGGAAATGAAATTTTCAACTATTTACTCAAACATTAAAATTCTAATAGATGACATTATCTAACATCATTAAAAAAATATATTCATTTCATCACATTAAGGGATTCATATGTAGACATTTGGTAGATTGTGTGAAAGATACTATTATACAAGATTAGAACCATAAGAAAATGAACACCTCATCCTCTATTAAAGTCAATCATGAAATATTACATCATGTATTATATTTTTAAATGTAATGATCAGACTGGAAAATATTTTAGAGGTGATAATCTATAAGAATTTCTAGTTATGTATTTAGATAATGTTGGATAGTCTCTTATAATATGGATATATATTTGTAATATCATTCATATTAAATTAGTTTGTGGTGTTACATCCATGCGTAAAACCACTATGATGTATATCATTTCATGTTCACAAAGTGAGAATTCCACTCGATCAACATTTAGTTGAGTGGTCTTTGTATGATGATCCGCCAAAACTCATATAGAATTATTTCATCTAGATTTTTTGGAATATTTATGAAAATCCCCATGGAGATACTTTCACATTTCCATTTACGTATATAAAATAATTTAATTATCACCATACACGTTTTACAATATTCATTTAGTTTATGACAAGTGATACACATTGATATATATTCAAAAACTCCCTTCTTGATATTTTAAGAACCATATGTATTCTAATGATCTTGATACATCTCTATCCTTTATAGGTGGATGATGACTGATGATTTATGTGAATCATTCAACAAGTGCATCATTATTTTAATATTTGTTGGTACAAAATGTCTGAAACCAATAACTATAATTACTTCTCCATACATTTTGAATGTTTAGTATTTCAATTCTCTTATACTATATAATTTTTTTTTGATTTCCAACATCATCTCATTGAGTATTCATTAATATAACTAGAAGGTATGTTTCAACAAAAATTAGATAAAGTGGTGTTGATTTTCTATCCTTTATGATTCCCATGTCCATCAATTTCATGTCTATGATGATGGGATCCACCTCAATTTTACACATAGAGTGTGTTCCATGATCATATATATTTTGATAATCTTTCACTTTATCCCCTCAGATGATGTTAATGAATTGATAAGAAATCGTCCCAAAATGTCACTAATCATCTTTCTAGGTGCATATTCAGTTCATTATATTTTGAATGATTATTGGATAATCTTATTATCTATGTATATCTAAAACATCTCCCAATAAATATAATACTACAATATTTAAAATTAATGTATCACTACATCTATCTTCATATAATCTTTTTTATAGTTCTACTCTTGAACATTAAACTGAAATGTGGAATATGCTATATAATTTTTATTTTAAATTAGTACACAACCCAAAATCTTCATCAAATAATCAATATATTAAAAAATGTTCCCCTTATAAGGAATGTGTGAGGCCTGACATAGTTATAATATTATTTTTCAATTCAATAAATCTCTCCACATATTTACTTCTATAAACAAATATTAACATATGTGATATCTTTTTTAGAGATCTTGAAAATTCAATGTTATTTCTCAATAATCACAACTAAGGCCTAAATAATCCTAATAAAATATAGATACATGATATATATTCATTTCTATTCCAGTAAACAATTGTCTTTAACATATAAGGGTCCACATATATCACTTTAATAGGGGTAACTTGCCCAATAATTATACATCTTTTATCCAAAAAATTACATTTACATTACAATGAATATATATTTACCATTACAACAAACTACCTATAATATTATTCAAATTCCTCCCATACTCCAACTTCATTTTAGAGTATATAAATATATCATCTTTAATGGATACCACTAATATGCTGAGATATTCTCTATCAAATAAATTCATCATATCCTTAATATTTTTGTATCATTAAATTTTCAGAAGTGAATAATTATGAATTCCTAGTTTCTATAACTATTTAGACAAATAGATTTCTAGATATCTTTCTTATTCATATTAAATATTCATATCCCATCTAATGTTCTACCTTTTATTCTGCACTGATGATATACCCAATGATCTAAAATATATGCCTTCTGAATTTTGTCTTATATGCCTTGCAACGCTCACCTTCACTTTTCTTCCGTCTGTGGAAATCCCTCTCGATTTTTTGACTAAGAGCTCATGTAGATTATTTATTTTGTTACATTTTATTGGTTTTTCATATTCTATAGAAACGATATACTATATCGATTTTAAATTCTTGATCACCATCTACTAATGATCATCTTCAACCTCTATGGAATAATTGGAATACACAACATTATTGTTATCTAAGAATTTTATAATAAAAAGTTATTATCCATGGTTTTATTCCATTATTCTACAATGAGTGGTAAGATGATCCACTAAAGATTATAGTTTTTTTCTTAATAAAATAAACAAATGAAACCTTCTCATTAATAGGAAAAATAAGGTCTTACAAATGATAGAAGTTACTAATCATATTATGATACATTTGAGCCAGTACATACATGAAGTTCCCAACTACAGATCCAATATGGTTTGTCATTCCATTAGAAAAATATAAAACTTCTATATCAACTTTTTTTATTATTTTAAATTCAATTATTTATTCCAATTAACTAAGAATAAGAAAAATATATAACAATACATTAAATAATAAACATACAAAAGGGACGAATAGGAAAACCGATTGAATAACTAATAAGTGACAAGAATATAGAAAATTAGGATCCTTTAAGTTTCAATAACTATTATACATGGTTAATTTTCTGTTATTTTTTCAAACATAACAATGTATTAAATTCTGTCATAATCGTTTGTAATTGTTTTTTGATATTTTCAAATCCTATCCCCCTGAATTTTCAAACCATGTGTATATTAATGACTACATTTTATTTACCATATTATGACAAATTAAAAACATAAAAAACCATTTCCAAATTTATAAACCATATGTTCACCATTTTCTAATCCACATTGATATGTATTATCTATAATGTGATGCAATTTTATGGAAACCACTCTCTCCACACATCACTAAAATAACATGATGTTTTTCATTTCATTGAATTTTCCCTAGTGTCCACACTATAGCAATATTTTACTAATCCAAAAAATAGATAGACCTCTATTTGATACCAAAAATATAAACCCATTCCACTTTATAAATATTATTTCAGAATCATAAATATCCGTTAAATAATAATCATGCATTTTTATTCGTAATAGGATTGTAATATTAGGTATATTAATCATAATAAAAAAATAAAATTTCATTATATTAATAACAATAATGAGCCCTTAAATTTCATTGAAATACTAGAATTTCTTGGGATAACCTAGTGAATACTTAGACAAAATGAGTGAGAAAACTATCAAGGATAGATAATAATCATGATATTGATGGATAAAATGAGTGTCAAAGAAATAATACGGTGTCCTAATAGAGGAGGATCATGACTAATAATAGGTTAACACAACAAAAATAAGAGGTTAGCATAAAATAATAGTAATATATTAAATATTATAGTAACTAAAAACATGATGTAATATTTTTTTATGGTGAACAACCAAGAAACATTCTCAAGGTGGGCTGAGTCCCCATGCGGAATACGAATACACCCAAATAACATACGTAATGTATTATGAGACAAAAACTATTCCCAATTCATGGAAAATCTAGCTTGGTGTACCCATCATAAAATTTACATGATTATGCAATCCATAAGAGTAAATTAGACATAATGAATAATCATTATAATTATCCATGAAATGAAATTAGTTATATAGTCTTCTTTCATTTCATAATAAAAAGAAATTTCAAAATTATTCTACTGATAAGATAGAATTAAATATCATGGATGTTATTTTCTTATTATATATGAGTAGCTTAAAAAAGATGATTATTTGGTAATAAAAACATTAAATGATAATTATATAAAAATATTATGGTAGAGTGAAGTCTTCCATAATTGTTTTTCATTTTAATTAATGAATTTGATAAATGAACTATTAGAATGTATATCCCCATAAACAAAAAGTTACAGTGTTCTATGTATACATAAAACAGAAGTAGATATAAAATTTGGAAGAAATCCATGACATCAATGGGTAGAAGGTGATTGTTAGAGATATAATGGTAAAAAACGGATGAATAAATATGGTTTATAGATATACATTATCCTAAGTATCAATATTATCCATAATAATTTGAAAATTAGGTATATTAAATATAGATTTTTAATTAACTTATTTGAAACAAAGAAATATATAACATTATATATATATTCTTTTTTTATAATATTAAAAATATACAAATTTATTTAATTAATTCATTTTTTTATGTGAAAACAATTTTGTTTTTATTGGTAGATTTCAGTTTCCAGTCTCAATAATTTTAAATTTATAATGGTTTTCTCATATCATCTATATTTAAAATGATATTAATATAAAATAAATCAACGTATATATATTGTTGCATCAAAAATGGTAGAGATAAAATTTGAATTTCACTTTTCTTGGAGACAACAGTTCGTACATATGGATGAATGGTGTTTCTAGTCTTGTAGGATAGAATAAAATAGGGGTAAAAATAATACAACATGGTAGTATCATAATGATCTAAAAAATATACTAAATATTTATTAAAACGATATTTATAAATATCCATGATAAGTGATGTTGTAAATGTAATTACATCGGTTTGAGACAATGCTTTCCCCTATACACAGAAATGATGATTTTTTTCCCATTCGATAGATGGTGATATAAATTTAGTTGTTTAAATTTACATAACAAAATTATATTATATAGAAGGTATTATTATTTTTAATATATAATATTTTAATAATAATTGAATGATGTAGGAGGAGAAGTGAAAATAGACCATTTTATTTATGAAAATACCTCTGCATGAGACAACCTATATTTTATTAAACAGTAAACCTAGGTATTGTATTATTATATTGACCCACCATTAAAATTCCATAATAATGAGTTTTAATTGAATATTTATTTCTCTAATATTTTAGGATCTTCTCATGTTTTCTGTTTTAGAAAATCTAGTAAAAAATCAAAGATAGTAATATTATATATTACGAAGTGCCTACTTATTATCAGTATCCATTTTTCCTATAATATAATTAATTTAATATAAAACATTACAAATCCTCGTGACATTATTCATGACAAATTATTTCATAATTACCATCCTAAAACCTTGAGAAATTTCTTTCTAAAAATGTTCCAGCAGAATAAAATTCTCCTAAGGGGAATAAAAGAGGAAATCTATTTTACAAGTTAAATATATGAAAACATGTGTCGAACAATTTCATCAAAACAAACATTTTAACTAAAAAGTTAATCATTTTTTCTTTAAAGTTATCATTATCTTACATTTTAAAATTATATGGTCTCAATGAACGTTCATTAAAAAACATTAAAATCCATATGTGTTCCTTAGAATATAATCTTCTTATAACACTTAAAGAACTCAAACAAAACCATCAAAAATTTGAATAATCATATGGGTTACATTAAATAGAACTATATAGAGTACATAATCATTACATTTTTCATTAGAGTGTTATGTAGGTGCACCAATCATATTACCAATATAGGGGTCACCCATGAACAATAATCGGGCAGAAACCATTATATAAAGAATTTCCAATGAATATAATATGAACTAAAAAATTAAATATTCAAACTATTCATCAATAAACCCTTCAAAAACACTTTTAAATGCGTATAAAAAATCACTTCTAATAATAAAATACAATTTTCATTAGAAAATCCAATTTCAATACAAATGGACCCAAATATTTTATTACTGTTTTCATTTAATAAAACAAGAATTCATGTAAATTATTCTAAAATTATATTATTTTATGTCATAATAACAATTCATTTTCAATGGATAAAAAATAGAACATTTTGTTTTCTTTCATTAAAGATATTAAAAAATTCTGTACAAATGTTTCTTTATAAAGACCTTTGTAAAAATTCAATATAGCCATAAAATTTCATTATAAATAATTTAAATCCATATAAACATTTTATGAAATACGTTAAGATAGAATTACATGGAATAGGAATATTTCAAAATTAAATCATTGAAATAGGATTATATTAATGGATGACCCTTATATAAAACTGGAAAATGGTTTTTTTAATTTTTCATAAAGAAATAGAAATATGGTTACAAAGATATTTTTAAACAATTTATAAATATAGAATAATTTATATGATACTTTTAGATAACCTTGGATTTTGAATATATTAATTTAGAAAATAAATCATTAATAAATTTAAAATCAGTTTTTATGTTAAAGAATCTCTTTCCTTGAGTCCAAATCATCTTGTACATTCATTATCTTCCAGAATAATAAATTTAGGATATCTATTTATTAAAATAATAACTATTTTTTTTATTAATCATTTAAATTTATTTACACTGTGCGAATTATAATTAATTAACTATATCTGTTCTTTTCGGTTATTTTGATGGTATTCAGCTTATAAGTCCAAAATGGCTTCGAAAGGATGACTATGGTTAAATAGGAAGTTATTACATAATATATATAAAAATAAACCTAATATATTTATCATATTTAGACATCAATTGTATTTCTAAAATAAATAATGGATGATTCTTATGAAAAATGAAGTATGTTATAATCACAGAGATAGTAGTGCATAAATACACCAGAGTGACATTTACATTTCGTAACAATCATTATCAAATGAAGCTGGGTATTATCTTATAAATATAGAAAAAGACTAATATCATAAATAATATATTATATCAATCAATACAATTATTTATATCATCCATATTATTTGGTGGTTAGAAAAAAATCCAATATTTTCATGGAGGTGGTAGTCGACATGTATTTATGAAAAACATTATTTTTTTAGTGAATAGATATTCAAAAAGGAAAATGTGGGATCAGAGTTAAATAATGATAAATATTTTAGTAAAATCGTAATGAAACATTAAATATATAATTATAAAAATTTATGAGAGGATATTCTGGGAAGAAATTACATCAGTTCGATAGGCGGTAGTTTACCGTACACACTAAGAATAGTTTCGTTTCCAATTTGGTGGAAGTGGGTATTGATATATTTTATGACATTAAAATAATAAAATATCATTATATGGGAGATAATTTTTTTTCATATTAGAATTCTTTGTTTAAAATTTTATGTTATTGATGAAGAAATATATGGAAATGGTTTATTAAAAACATTCCTCTTATTCAAAGGGCTTCTACATTTTCGAACATAAATACTTCATATGATGCCTTTCTAATTATAAAAGTATTCTATATTTTTTGGGGGTGGTTATGAATTGGAATGGGTTGGGATTGGGAGAACTGAATTTCCATGGAAGTGGGATGTGAAGACAATTAGCACAAGCATTTTCTTAGTGGCATGGATTTGTATTTTTGTAAATACAAATAACTATTCAAAAATAATGAGTCCCTATCATAACATGTTCTTCAATAATTGACAAATAATTTATTTGATTTTATGTAAGGTTAATAGAATACACTACAATAAAAATTATTAATTTTTTACTCATTTTATTTCTTAACATCTAATGTAATTCACATTAACCATAATTAGTTTTAGCTACAATAACTAGTTTTTTAAAATATTTAGGGTTAAATATAGTTTCTATGAAAGGAAATTTCTCACTTAACTGTAAAATGTAATATTTTTTAGAATATATCATGATTAATTATCCAATGAAATTTATTCAGAAAATTCAATGAATTTAATAAAATCATATATATTGGAAATCACTACTACAAAACATGCCTATAATAGCACTGGCATTTATTATAACTATAAATATTCAATGATAATGTCCATCTTTTTCAGCACTCTATTTTTAGGGCTGAATAATGGTGCGATTTATCATTAATTTTTTAGCACTGATAATGTTCCAGAATAAGATGAAAATTTAAATATATAAATTTAAAATGAGTAAATTCAGAATTATAGGAATCATTTTATTAATTAAATAATTATTGATAAAAATTAATAAATTTAATATACATATATATAGATTATAAGTATTAATATATATTATATATTAAATATAGCTATATAAAATGAATAAGTATTAAATTTATAGAATCTCAATTAAAAATATATTAATGTCTTATTTGCTTGTAATGTTGTTGGATTTTTTAATTTAAATTATATCAAACATTATGTGGTAAAATTATTTCACACACACACACTTATATATAGATATATATTAATGCATTTGAATACACAAATGCACACTGAAATATATTTACACAATATATAAAACACATACACCAGATATTTATGTAATTACTTCAGGTTCTCATATCTGTTAGTATTTCATTTTAAAATGATAAATTTAATATATATTAATCTTTTAATCAGTCAGTTTTATTTATTTTTTTTTAATAAAATAGTCAGGGAATTCATTTTTTAAGAATTTTTTGTTAATTTAACCATTTTCTATTACTTATTTATATTTTATTATTTACTATATTTTAGTATTTTTAGTATCTATATATCCAAATTAATATATATATACAATTATTTCTAATAAATTAATAAAACATATCAATTTTTTCAATATTTTTAAATTGTACTCATTTTTAATTTTTTAATTTCACTCATCTTTTAAATGAATCTATTAAAGATTATATATCCATTAAAAATGTTAAAAATATATTTATAAGTAATTATATCTATAAATTTATATTCACTATATTTTTCGGTATTATAAGTAAATACTTATTATTTTTTGAACAATTATTTATAATATTAAAAAAAATAATTATATATATTTAAATAAAAATGAAATTAGATTAAATTTTTATAAATATTTATAAAATTATAGTGAAGCTATTTAAATAATTATAAAATTATAAAAAATTTATTTAAATAATTATAATTTCATAATAAATATTTTAGAATATTTAATATTATAAAACTTTTATCAGTACTAAAACATTAGCGCAAATAAATATACATTTTATCATTTCATTTTAAGAGTTGATAAAGCTTGAAATTTTTTAGGGATAAAAATTGCCGATAAATATTCATTTTATTAGTGCTTATAAATTAGTACTGATAAAATGGATCCTTGCTAGCAGTTTTCAGAAAGTGATATTGATTGTGTCCTAGATATATTTAAAACAACATAACCACAACTTAGTCACCCACATTTCTCAAGCTCTTATAAAACTCCTATGCAACCAGTAGGACTCTACTGTGTTCTTTTAGATTAATCAAGGGTAGAATCAATTGTATGTTATTTTCAACTCTTCCACAATCATATTTTGATGATTTGGGTTCTTCTTTTTTCATTTTTTTCGCTATTCTTAAACATTAAATATCATTCATCACGTTTCATCACTTCTAAAATACGACGAGTGTGGTACTATTTAATCATTTTTCTCCTTTCATAGGTATTTGACTATGTAGACCATTTTTTCCAGATACCCACAACTATAGTTTACTCTCCTCTCAAAATTAACAATGAAACCTCTCATCCCCCCTTAGATTTCTCTTCATTTGAATACTATAGTGTTCTGAAATAGCGGTAGCTTCTCAAATTGAATTCATCTTATAAACTATATTATAAATTCTAAAGGCTTAATTATGAAGGTTTTCATGGTTTAGGTGATACCAAGTTATGGCCCTCATTTCTGGATGATGAAAATATAGGGACCATGTTACGTTCAATAAACATTAAATCATGTTTTCTAGATTTTTTATTCATTTATAATTTTAAACCATGTAATGGTATATTTGTATTTATGATTTTGATGAATAATTTTCTATTGAATTCAAAAAATATGCTGAATTAATATGTCATGTACCCAAATTTATTTTAGTGATGTATGTTGTGAGATTACTATTATTTAAAATTAAATCAATATTAATATTAAAAATTAACAATATGTTATAAAGAGTAATGGGGAATATCATTGGCGAGAATAGTATGATCAATATATATTTTAAAAAATTCCATAGATTGAATATAGGTTAGAAATCATTGGGGAAATTTACTTATAAATACATAATTACATATAGAGATTATATTTCCCAAAAGTGAGTTATCCATGGGTGGATAGTTGATCAAGAAAACTAGCAGTTGTTATTTATTAATAGATTTACACATCAAAATAGAGAGATAATTAATTCATATGAAAAAATAAATAAATTGAAAAGTCATCTAACATGGTGAATAACCAAATAGATAAAAAATTGATTAAAATATACTTTGGATGGTTTAGATTGATATGTCATATAAGTCGTGTATTTTTTTTATCCGTATCCAAAATTTAAAAAACAATGATATCATATTTTTTATATCTTTAAATAATAACAGATAATTTACACTTATATATACTTTTATCAGAGGCTATGACATATGACCATCATAAATTATAGTGGAGAATTGAATATATGATATTTTATGAATGAATTGCGATATATCCCCCAAACGGTTTCTCCTAAATTATAAATCATAAGGATAATCGTAGTGTGCTTGAACCATTTCTTCATACACTCAATGAGAGAAGTACTCAGATGTGATGAAATTATCAGTTTACATGATATAGTGGTCCATGATAAAGGCACACTTAATTAAATGTATCATCCCTATAAAAGAATATGATTCCATTGTTGTAACTAACCCTTATTTCAGTCCATATTCAAACCACACTTCTTTTTTATCATTTTTTATCACTAGGATAAGGTTCGAGCATTTCTTTGGAAATTGAGGGTCTTCAAGAATATTTCTTTGATTTTTGGATAGTGTAATATCTTTAAAGGCTAGTATAATTTCATGTCAGGATACCTATCAAAAATATTATATTTTAATACTTATAATTTCATTAGTAGTTATAAATTAAGATATTATTTGAGTTAATGGTAGATCCACTTCAAGCGGTGTGGTATAATTTTCAATGAAAAAGAGTACCTATCGTTCCTCAATTATTTTGTCATAATATATCATAATAATAAATTTAGGATTGAATTTAATAGATTCATTTAATTTATATGATTAAAAATATTCTAGATCAATACTGATCAGAAGTGGAAAAATTCACCCATTAAAGGGATGTATGTTATGGGAGAAATCTTATGGTGGATTAAAAAATATCCAAAATTATAAGATGATTAATCCTTTATTAGACAGAAGTAGTGTCCAATGTAGATGGTGTGAGAGTCATTTTTCAAGACCATTAGACTAAATGTATTCTAATTCCTTTTCAATTAAGGATAATTGTTTAGCGATTTTCTTATTGTATGTTCATATGACATTTTAACTCTTAGAATATTGATTTTGTACCATATATTATTGATGGATTAGACACCCTATTTCAAACATGCCTTCACCCCATCATTGTGGATCCAATAATCATTGATGGAATTCTTGTAGAACAGTTATGGGAGGAAGGGTAGTCCGAAAGAGTGAATGAGTGGCCTCAAATCCATCATATAGAGATGTAAGGAAATCAAGTGCATGAGGACAGATTAAATAAAGGCAGTGAAGGTTATTTGTGATGTAGTATTTAAATATTATATTTCTTCTTAAGAAAATATTAATTTTCATGCAAGATTCATGAAATTGTGGACTTCTATTCATGAACATTATTGCATTGTTGTTATTCAAGACAAATTAAATGTTTTATGACTCTTGAAGTCCACGTCTTTTGAACATTATTATTTATCGAAAAGTGAGAAAGAGCATAATTTTGAAGATAAAACTGCATAATTATTATTTCTTCAATAACATATTCATGGAAAAAAGGAAAAAAATTACAATGATACTACATCATAGTTTTGAATAAAATTATCTACGCCAGAAGTTAGTACATAAAATTTCAGTTTATTTGGAATCAATGTTGGAAACCTATTGACCCCATCTAGTCCAATTTAATTTGCAATGTTGGAGTCAGGATTAGGATGAATGTGACTATTTATATTGAATCGTGGAACTATTTCCAATCTATAATGAAGGAAATCGATTGGAATTATTTAATGGTAATGTTACCATATACTATCTATATTTTACTGAAAAATTATATTTTGAAACATTGATTTAGTACTCATTATTCCATGCATACTTTTTTTATTTTTTAATATTTCTGTATTAATTTTTTCTTAATATCCAGTGGAAAATCCCATAGAGGCTTTCAAACTCTTTTGTAGACGTTACATCTTAGAGATACTGGGGGGAAATATATCTCCATCCACCACATAGTTATGAACACATTATAAATCAAGAAACATGGACTTCATTCAGAAATCATCGTAATTTGAAATCATTTTAGTTACAATATACTCAATAATATACAATTTTCATTATTTATTTTATCCAAATTAATTCAAAATTGTTAGTCTATGAAGCCCTAAATTAATGTTGAAAATAATGAATGTGCACCAAAACAAGAACACTCCTATCAAAATGGAAGGACGAGATATAATTCAATAGGTTAGAAACTGGTATGTATTTTAAATCAAATTTAAATGTTTAATTATATGATATGAAATAGTATGTGTTCCTTTGTTTATATGCATACTTCTGAATCAAAATATAATATCACTTTCATCCCATGTCATGTGCTATGGAAGGAGGCTCGTGTAAATTAGGATGGTATATTAGTTGATGAAAACAAAAATTCATTATGGTATGATTTTTTGTGAATGAAATTATTGTTATTTTTTAGGATTTATAAAAATATAGAAAAAAACTTAATATGTTCATGTGTATTTATAAAGAGTAGACACAAGAATCTACAAAAATTCATACCATTTGAAAAGTAGAATTTTGTAGATTCGATGTGGTCATAACATTATGGTTACGTTAGAGTAATATGTTTTTATAGTCTATCCTTGAACATTTTTTAAGATTATAAAACCACATGAAGATATATATAATAAAATGAGATCAATGAAGACACAAATAGACTCATTGTAAGAAATTATTTTTCAGTCTGGTTCAGCAGACCGGTGTTTATGAGAGGTTAAATGAGAACTCGGGGTGGAGAAAGGATCCACACATGAAACAAATGATCTCACTATGTTTGAGGCTAATCATTCTCCCCCCCCCCCAAAAAAATAACTTACTCTAGGTAATCATTTTTTTCATTACACTTTCACATAAATGTAATTCAAATATCTTTTTATAATGTTATATTACTAAAATTTTGAAGCATATAGTTGATTGTGATTTTTACCTGTCAATACCCATGTCACATCTTTTTGTGATGGATACAGTGTATAATTTCCCTAGAGACCAGATACACAATGAACCCCTCCAATGAAATAAAATTAAAGTGGGAGTTGAGATACCATATAAGCCGACTATAGAGTTTCATGTTCTATATGATGGTTCAGATGTTAGAACAGTCGAAGATGCTATTGAAGCTTTCATAGCATGGTCATCTTATCTTATTAATATACATGAGGTATGTCTTTAAATAAATTTCATATGAAAAAAAATGTTACATTTGATGAAAATGGTGATAAGTGAGGTATGATACTACATAAGGATAAATACGCAGAGAAATGAACAGTCAAATCAAGAAAATCTATTAAATCGAGCAATAAATGAAAATTACCTTCTGTGAGTACCTTGTCCCCATAGATCCATAGAAATATTTATTATCGTTATAACATGAATTAGTGACCACATTTAAAGTTAATATTATTTCATACATTGAATTTCAAGAAGACATATATGGATTTTCCATAATGTACATAATTGGTCATGTGACTCTAAATGAGATTCTAAAGCCTGAATGGATGGACGTATCAGTTGTGAATACATACATAATGTTCATTTTCATAATATGTTTGTCCAAATTGTGAACTAAATATGATTAATAATTTTAATAATATTCTTATTTTGTACATGAGTTTAAATTAATACTATATAATGGAGAGATCGTTTGAAGAAAAATTTGGATTCATTAATCCCTCTATCATTTCTATGCCATAAATTACTATGAATGGGGTGTAAATTTAGAAGAAAAAAAGATGAGTTTCTCAATGTGTTGAATAAAAAATATCAGACGACTGACACTCTTTTATCACCATAAGGAAAGGGTAAAACTCTATGACCTAATCACATAAAATATATATTTAATTTTTTCATTACATATTTGTTTTCATTTTTTTTAATAAAGACTGGACGCATAAACAAGTTAACATAGACTCCCCAAATATTTACTTTTTGGATTCAATGAATTTATTTTCAACCAAAAAACATAACATAATTTGTATTTCGAATATGTAATACACTACAATAAACATTATATATATAAAATTCAAATTTTATGATAGGCCTATCCTTTAATGAGAATTTTTTTATGATAGAGAGGTTACTAAATACATTCTAGATCATGGCTTCAAGTCAGTGGAAGAAAATATAATTCCTATGGATTTCAACAAATATAAAAAAATTAAGGTATATATAAAAATATTTAACTATCAAAACAATTCAAAACAATTTTCTTATTTCAGTCATTGTTTCTGTAGTGACTAAAACAATATAATGAAATCGATTTCGGATATTATGTTTGAACATTTATGAGAGAAATCATAATGATTAAGAATACCGGAATCCCTCAAAAGCTAATTTTTTATGGTGATTAAAATTTCATTAAATATATTTCATAATCATTTATTTCTATATATTTTTTTAAATCTATCATGATTTCCAAAAAAAATGTTTTTCCGAATAGAAGAAATCAATTTTTTAGAGAGGGGTGTGTGGGGAATATTTTTAGAATTTATTCTAATAACAAATTTAGGTTATTACCTATTTTATTTTATATTTAGTACATGTTATGACATTATAAATATTTTTGGGGCTTGAAAAATTAGTGTTATAATGGTTATATTTTTTTTAATCTATTTTTCAATGAGAAGAGTAATAGAAGAGATCAATATCTATGAAATCATTGAAAAAAAATCCCAAAAATTTTTGGGTCATCATAGAAGTTGATGTTTTGGAGGAGGTGAAGGAAGAGGGAAAGTTGGAGTCAGAGACTGATGTGGAGGAGGACAAAGATGTGAAGGCTAAGGTGGACACCAAGGTGAAGGAGGATAATAAGTACTATCTTTTATACAATAATTTTTTCCAGTGAATTAGAATAAGGATCATACAATAATTATGTTTGAGAAAAATTGTTTAAAAGTAAACACTAAACTTTTCATTTAATATAATAGTCATTGTGTATGTTTCTAGTTTAAAATGAAATTTTAGTAAAAATCACAAGTGGCGTACTGAAAACCGAGAAAACACATTTATATTGTTTTGGTACTTTAGAACAATGATCCATACATCTTTTTTAAAATTTAAGTATTATCAGCACCTCAATCTGACATATGTTGTGAGTGGTATGACACTAGGGTACATTATCAGTTCAAAATCGACAATTTCATAACAAAAATTATCAATCACTTAAAACTAATAAAACATGAACATATTGTCCTGATAATTAAATACAATGGTTCATAATTAATTTTTGACATTCATGGATAAATATCATGTAAAATCCATGCATGATGCCACATGTATGGCTCAATGTGCGTGTTACCATTTAAAAATGACATTTTAGTAAAAATACACATGTGGCTTACTAAAATCCTAGTAAATTCCTTCCTATTATTTTGATACTTTAGTAAAATGATCCATGAGTTATTTGGGACATACAACATTCAGTCTTACCTTAGTATGAAACATGACATGACCAGTATGACTCATAATGAGTGAATTTTATTCAAAATTGAATTTAATTTTAGTGGGGTAAATAACTGACACACTAAAAACTGAGTAAACACTTTCATATTCTATCGGTGCTTTAGTAAAATGAATCAAATGACATTTTTGAAGTGTAGGAATGAATATCATCTCAACATCATGCATGATGTGACTGGTATAACTCCAAGTGTTCCTTATCTTATTAAAATTGAACATCTAATAAAAAGGTTCCACTCACTAAAAATCATGAAAATTCTCCAAGATTGCCATGATAATTTTTAAAAATGGCTCATATTTAATTCTTCAAATGTATTAATAGATCTCATATAGACCACAAACACGACCCCACCAATATGAATTTTTGATTGATTCAATTATTTTGGACAAGAATGCATGAGTCATATTGGACGTGTATCAATTAGTTGCATCTCAATTTTATGATTTTTATGACCAATATAACTCTATGTGCATATTTTTTATTCAAAATTAACATTAATTTTAGTGAAAAACTATCATACTCGAAATCAAAAAAAATGCATTTTTTGGTATATTATAATAACAATCCATACATCATTTGTAATGTGCAGCAATCGGGTTCACCTCAATCCAATGCTTTATGTGATCGGTATGAATCGAAGTGACTATTATCTATTTAAAATTGAAATTTTAATTCAAATTGTGTCACTCATTAAAAAAATGTGAAATCAAACATGGATTGTCTTGATAATTCTTTACACTTATTATTAATTCATTTAGGATGTTTATGAATCGGGATCATGTCAAACCTACACATGATGCCAGCTATATGGCTTAATGTGCGTGTTTCTAGTTTGAAATGAAATTGTAGTAAAAAATACACACCGCATACTGAAAACAAATGAAACACATTCCAAATATATTGATAATTTAGAAAAAAAGAACCTTGAGTCATTTGGGATGTGTAACATTCATCCACCCATCAATCCAACACATAGTGTGACCAATATGACTCTAAGTGTGTAATTTTTATTTAAAATTGTTATTAATATTAGTGAAGAAAAATGGAAATACTTGAAACTGAGAAAACACGTTTTTATTTATTTTTTACTTAAATAAAACCATCCATAATAAATTTGGGATGTTTAAGGATCACTTTCTCCTCAATATGATGCACGAGGTGACCGATATGTCACTAAGTGAATCTTTTTATACAAAACTAAAATTAATTTTATTAAAAAAAATAACCGTGATAATAAAATATGATAAAACACATTCTGATGTTTTTTTTACTATTATAAAACGTTCCATATATCATTTCTGACAAATAGGAATCGGTCACACCACAATTCGACTCAAAGTGTGACTATAATGACTCCAACTGTGTCTTTTTATTCAAAATTTAGGTAAATTTTACTAAAAATTAAATACTCTATAATGGTGTTTGATTGTAATTGTATTTGTGTCAGAAATAGTTTTTCATTTAAATTTCGTATGTGTGTCTAATTTTGGTAATTTTTTCTGTTTTTTCTACTGATGTAGTGTATTGTAGCAACACACTAAACCTATTTATGGTGATGTTGTGTGTTGGAGCATTACATGGTAGTTATCACTCATATCAGTGCTACTAAATGCCTAGATAAGCTACCCTTTATAATTTCTTTTAAATTCACTGATAAAAAGAACCTATTCGATGTTTATATAGGTGATGTTAAATTCTATCATTATCAGCACATTAAAAATTGCAAATAAATCATACTTTTATCATTACAAATAAACGAATTGATAAATCATACGTTTATCAACCCATGTAAAAGAATTGATAAGTCATACTTTTATTAGATATTTTTAAATGTACTAATAAAGAGTCTACTAATTCTCACTAGGTAAATGCACTGATAAATGAGGTCTTTAATCAGTTATTTTATTTTCACTGATAAATATACTCTTTATCAGTACTTTTTTAGCGCTGCTAAAATCCATCGGATTTTAGTTGTGCTAAGACATCCTGTTCTTTTATTATGCGGGTAAAGGTTAATTCAATAGTTATTAAAGGTGTTATGTATAGTAGTGAATTATAAATAATGTCAATTTTAACACTATTTATTTAATTTCGCATTAAACATATCATGATAAATATGGAATTTGAAAATATACCATTCACTATTACCCAAAATGATATAAAAATCCCTAAAATTCGTGGAACATAACAAATCATTAAATTAATATTATATATAATATTTTTAAATCAATTTATTTTATTTTCCATTAAATTAAATAATCATTCTATTGACATTACATAAGAGTCTAAGTAACATAATTAATCAGTAAAAATAATAACTAAATTACCATGATGATGAATAATAATTTATATTTTTTATATATTTTTTATATTACAGACTAGGATGTTATTATCCCAATAATAAATGATTATATAAATTAAAACCATGAATGTGATAGTTTTGAAATTTCATTATGTAAAGTATTATATGTGTCATAACCACAAATATTTAAAAATAGAATGTAATATAATAGAATTTTCCATGAATATAGACAATATATACTTGTCCAATTATATTTTGGAATGTGTTACAGTCATTTCTATTTCATATGATATTATATTTAACCTTAACTAATCCATTTGACTTTTATGATCATAACAAATATTTAGTGCAGTTATTATTCATAATGACTAATGATTATGTTCACTATGTTTCCTAAAAATAATCATTTTATTTCAAAATGTAATAAATTTTATAAATTTCAAGATACAGAAGTTGATGAATTTAATCTAATATCAAGTACATTGACAGGATGAAAATTTCATTCTTTCATGAAATGTATTTTTGATGAATAATATGATTTTTTTTATTTAGTGTATAAATTGTAATTAACATTATGTGAATTTTAATAAATATATATATTTATATAATCTATAAATATGATTTATACAGTTTTACATTTTGGGTTATATTTATTAATTAAATGGAGAAATGTTAAACACGTTAATAAAGTTTTCAAAAAAATGTGTTTTTAAATCAAAAAATATAAGTATATTAAAATCTAATATAATGATGATATAAATTAAATTATATAGAATAAAATAATTAAATAATACTCATGTTAATTTAATTTAAGAAATAATAATTATTTGACTATTTAGTTAATAAATTTATTTAAAATAAATTTCTATATTTCAAAAACCAGAAGTACACACTATTCTCTTTTTTTGGAAGAACCACAACGAATACAAGGATAAACCTAGTAAAACTGATGGAGATGAAGCTACCATAAGAAACAAAACATAGATCTCCATGAACCACTCAAACACACATCCATAAACACCCTAGAAACCAATATATATATCAAAATAAGGGAAGAGTGGTGGAATCATAGAGTAAGATCAATGAATGGAACTAACAACGACCACGTTAGGGGGGGGGGGGGCTCGTTGCTATGGTCACCCAAAGCTGACTTTCACGACCTCATCCAAAAAAGAACATCAAAAATACAAGAATCACATATTGACATTCTGAGAAAAGCCGAAAAAGAAAAGTCAACTCCGGTAGCACCAAGAAATTCATTGACAATCATAGAGTAACCCAAAACCTCTATGATGTATCCTCTCCAGCTCTGACCTGGAGAGTCACAGTCGAACAAGGGGTCAGAGTAGGGCTTGAAAGACCCAAGAATTTAATAGCACAACCTTCTTAAAATCCGCAAAAACTACCATGGGGATATACCACCATGAGAGTTCCACCATCTTGTAAGAGTCAATGTTGTCATGTCTGAAATACAGAGCATCCTCTCACCAGCATTGGTCTCACTGCTGATGGGTTTTCGTTGGGCCAGGGTGGATGACACGATGCTTCATGGATCGAGGTGGTAAAACAACATGAGGCTTGAGGAGTTTATGATGGGTGATTTTTAATCTAAAATTTGAATTCTTATTTCTGAATTTTGTGTTTCAAAATGGGGGTATTTTTGTCTCTAGCTGGTCTCTCTTTTTGGTTCCCACATAGCCAAAATGTGTCTTTTTAAAAATACCTAAAAATGGATTGAGGAGGAGTAGTAGACACTATTTACTAAAAATATTAAATTTTCTGAAAATTTCAAAAATTTCACCATGTGATAATTTTAATATGATTATTTATAAAATAAATATATTCTTATTAAAAAGGTTTAATGTGTTTATAAAATAATTACATTATTTTCACAAAATAATTTTTTTTTTAAAATGATATTTTTTACAAAAAAAATTAATTTAATAAAAAAAGATTGAACATCATGCACAATGATTAAAGCCTTTATTGTATGAAATACTTAGTTTTACCAGTGTTATACACAATTCTGTGTTTATATTGTGTTATACAGAATATCTATTTTTAATCAAACATGATGTATTATTTACAAATTATGATTTAATTTGATATTTATCAAATTACTGATGGAATAGAGGGAACTAATAGGATTAAATAACATACGAAAATTTTACTTTCATATATTTATATAATTCACTGGTGACTAGTTAACTAGAAATGAAAATAAAAATTAATAATTTTTATTATTTTGAAAAAAAAACAATTATTTTTGGCAAAAGTGTTATCTATATCAATAAACTATTCAATTAAATTTTTTTCTGATTATTTTCATGAAATGGAATATATTTTATATTTGGTGATTTTTATATCATACATTTTATATGATATTTAGATAATAGATAATAATAAATTTAATATAATGTTTCAAAACTATTTTTTTTACTATAAGTTGTGTCTCTATTTTTTGGATAACATATTTTAAAAAAAATCAATTTTTAGAAAATTAATTTTATTAAATAATATTCATTTTTTAGTTCATTAATTCAGATTTATCTTGGGGTTTATTCTTTTATTTTTTCAAAAAACTGTTCATTTTTTATGAATTGTTAAAACAAGACAGTTTATTAAAAATTACATTTTCAATTAATTTATTTATAATGATAAAAACATTTTAAATTTGGTTTAATGTAAAATTTGTTCAAATTTTTTCTCAATTAATACAATTCAGTTCATTGGAAACAATTTCAAATTGAAATTAGATAAAAAACATTATAATCCATTGAATATTTTCTAGTTAAAAACATTCATTCACATATCATATGCGAGATTAATTTTATATTAATTTTTACTACATATTTGAATTAAATATATAAAAAAAGAATAAAATTTATTTATAATAAAAATATAAAAGTTCTAATATTGAAAAATTAATGATGACCAAAATCAATAGTGAATTCTATAAAAATGTTAATTGTTCCAAAAGTTTGAATGTGTCTAACGGGGGGAAAATAGAATGATAGGAGTAAAAACGTCCTAACTTTTTGGTTAATATAATTTTCTATGATTATTTTGATATTTTACATCAAAATCTATGAAATATGGAAATTACTTTCTACATAACTCTGAATATGACCCATATAATAATTAATGTAAAGAAGTAGACTAAAAAGATACTATTCTTTCATTTAATATCTTTAATTCTTTGGGATGTAGAAAAAAAACTAGTTTAGTTATTAAAAATATTTGGAATGATAAATGATTTTTATTATCCAAAAAAATTAATAGTAAATTTTTATATATATAATTATTACATTAAATGGTTATTATAAACAAACATACTAATCATTTAGTTAATGATTAATTAATGTAAATCGTAAAAAAATAATACAAGTGTGTTAAATTAAATGAATTAATATGTTCCACTATTTTTTAGATGAATTAATCATTTTATAAAATTATGTAAATAAAAATTTTGAATTTCATCTTTATATTTATATTTTCAGAATTAAAATTGAATTAATAATTTCATAAATGAACTAAATTTTTTTTATAGTAAATGATATTTTATTAAATGAATTAAAATTACTGAAAATATTTTTTTATTAAAAGTGATTTATAAATGTTGATAAATAAAAAATAAAGTCCATTATTGGATGAAATTATAGTCTGTAATTAATATATTAACCATCAAATAATAAAAATATTTTTTTGGAGTGGTTAAGGTTATAGTGTTGTTTTTTCTTGTTCAATGTGCTTGTTTTTAAATTAATTAACAACACACATATGATTATTATTTTTAAATTTTTTTAATATTCATAATCAGTAGGTCCATATTATCATGTAATGCTCAATTTTTTTCACAATCGTCAAACTATACATATTTGAAAACTAGTTACCATAATGGAAAAACAAAATAGTTAAAACAATGAAATATATAAGTTAAGGAATGAAATTTTTATTAAATATATTTTAATGTATAGTGGTGGTATATATTGACCATCAAATGAATAAAAACAGTTAATGATCAATTTTTTTCCACATGAGTTAAGATTAATCACCCAATAGAAAATAATTTTGAGTATTTACTAGAATAACACTCCTCTACTAAAAAAGGTAACTCATTCTCCTCTACATCATCACACATATCAATCCATTTTGATCAACCATACTCTACCAAATCCCGTGAAAACTTCTCCAACCTCATCTAATAAGGCTTATTTTTTCACAAATCCATCAGAGAAAGGTTTTATTGAAAACCTGAGGATACCATAAGAAAATGTATTGATAATCAATAAAAATTTATGTTTCATTTTTTCTTTATACCACTTAAATTGTTTTAATATTGAGATTATATGATACACTCATTATTGATAATATACTATGTATTTTTTATGTTAGGGATATTAGATAAAACCTCACAAACATCTACAAAATGGGTAACAAATTCATCATTATTTTATATGATCGGCTACTACCTCAAAAACCAATGTTCTTCTTTATTTCATTACATTAGCAACCAAATATTTTTGTAATTAAATTTTTTTTCATAATTTTGTCATTGGATATTTTTTATTTCACAAAACACTAAATTTTAATGTTTTTATAAAAAAAATTATCATTCATTATATATAGCAGAATGTTAATATTGCACTATAATCAATATATAGATTGAAAATCAGTACATGAAACTCTATGTTTGTTATTCGTAACCCACAGTGACGAGTTCCTTTAAAAGATCATGTTACACGCAAGGTAGAGTTTTATCGAACTACAATATACAATTAATATTATTATTAATATATTATAATAGTTTCCACCTAACAATTGTAATAGATGTTATAAATAATATTAACTACTATGTGAAAATATTATATACACTTGTATATAAAATGGTTTATTTTCTTATTAATTAGATAGATATAATTGTAGGGACTGTATGAATGGGAAGAAATTTATTTTTTTATTAAACTATTCATCCCTGTATGAAATTTTTTTTATCTCAATAAAATAAATAAACAAATGTTATTTAATGTTTTTAATTAAATTTATATAATAGATTTTTAATTAAATTATTTTTTACAGTCACCCTATAATATTTTATAAGTATAAGTTAATAATAAATCCAATTATATGAATAACAATTGGTATTTTTCAAATTGTTAATTTTAGAACCTCTTAATTACGATCATATTTTGAATTTAATTCTTCAAAATTTTTTAATTTTAATTTTAAAAATAAAACTTAATATTTAAAATTTTAATGCTAAAATTTTACCTTTGGTGATTTTATGGGTGTTTCTATGAAGCTTCTTTTTCTGACGAATAATGAAAAACAATGAATTTTAATTGAAATATGCATTTTCATAAAATTTATTTATATCGTTATTTATATTTTAAATTGGGACTAAGGTATATTAAATAAAATTATTCATAGATGAATATAATTTACATAATTGAAATTAATATCACATTAAAATAGTCTATAATAATAATTCAATCTTCAGAACATTTTCACTTTAAAAACATGTGGTTTTTTAACATCTATGACATTATTTTTATATTAATTACATCCAATCATGTAATAAAAAATTTAGAATAATGGATGCCATATTCTGAATCATCATAATAAATAATTTTTAGAAATTTCATATTAGTTTTGGCCAAACTGATTTATGAAAGTAATTATAATTAATTAATGTGATTAAGGTAAAAACGTGTCTACTCGGTGGATAATCCTTAACATAAGGGTCTGAATACCCTAGAAACGTGTATAAAATCTATTATATGGACCTATATCAAAATTATAACCCATTTGTTCTAAAAAGGACAAATATTGCAGACTTTTGATGTAAGTGAGACTTCTCAATAGGGGTTACCTTTTTATATTTACAAGAATGTCACTACTCCTCCACTATAAAATGGATCTCACCAAACTCACTTATTCACACCTATCAATACACATTGGAAAATACAAACCCTACCCATATAATCTTAAAAACAAATCAATTAATATTATAATACTTTCCTTGTAAATAGATCCACCCAAGGATTCCCTTTGGTGGAAATCATAACGAGCAACCTGAAAACGGGGTTACGTTCTTCAACGTTCATTTTGGATTTATTTCTGTCTCCACCTAAACTGTTCTTCATAGACCTAGAATATATTATAACATAATTATAATAAAAATACTAAGATTTCTTTATTCTATTTATTCTACCTAATTCTATACAAGAATCCACTAAATGGGTAAAAAAATGACCATTTCTGTGTACGACAGTCTACCTCCTCAAAAAACTATATTGTTATTTCCTTTAAAATCATTCATGTTTAGTATTTATGATGTACATAATATATTTATATGTTAAATATGTTATTAATGATTTAAATATTCTTATGTATTTTTTATATAACACAGACTTTCATGATTTCCATTTTGTGGGATTACGATAACTTCTTTGGTGGACTTGTAGACTACTGCCTCTTTAGAGAAATTTGATTCTTTCTCACTCTACATGGAATGTAATAATGATGGGTTATGTAAATTTATAATATATATATATATATATTAAATATTAATTATACTATAATGATAACACAGATATATATATATTCTTATTTTTCATTTACTTTTTTCTATCAATACCACAATAAAACAGATACATTGTTCATCCATACGTCCTTCTTACCATATCCATGAATAGTTTCTTACATTTCATATTTATGAATTTTATATATTATTATAAATAATTATATAAAGATATATGATTACTATATAATATTTTCTATTCCTAAAATATGTACATTATTCTTTATGTAAAGAGATCAAGAATTATTATTTCAAAACATATACGAAAAGAAAAGAAGTTATTACTCGAAAATTGACATTAACATGAAACAATAAATGATTAGGTAATATAATATCATAATAAAATAATCTATGGTTTGATATATAATAATATTTTTATATGGTAGATATATAATAGACTTATTTTTATTATAGAGGAGGTTCTAATGTGTATAAAAAAAGTAAAAAACTTAAGGTAAGGGTTTTTTTAACACATATTTTTTTGTGATATATGTGTAAAATTAACCACATATTATTTTGATGAAGTTTATATACATACATAATAAATTGGATATATTTAATTTAAATCTTTTGTTGATACTAAATGTTATAATTAATGTTATTATTTTATGACTATCAAAACTGAAAAGTCACAAAAATTGTAAGATGATTTTTAGTCTCAATGTTATTTCTGTGAGACTTACGCCTTATTCACCAATTGATTTTTTATTTGTTTGTATATAATACCCATGAATGTATTATATATGTATTACCCTCAAAATTATGGTTTTTTACAAATCGATTTTATGATATATCTTTAACTGGGTTTATGGTTCAATGATTACCAAATTGTTAAAGTAAGTTTTTCTAATGTTTTCTTCTTTGAGACACATGCCATGTTATGAACCTATATTCATTTAATAGGTGTATATAATACCATTTAAAACGTTATAAAATGAATATATTTATTTTAATTATATTTTATTCTCCATTAAATGTTATTGTTTTATAAGGATTATGATTTAATGTTATCAATTTGGTAATTGTTTATTTGAATAATCTAATCACTTATCAGAATTGTTTATGCTTAATCTACCATTGGTGAAATTTTATGATCCATCTCATAAGAAATACTATGAATTTTATTCTACTCAAATTATTCATGATATATTCATATATGGGTTCCATTTCCCCATTATTTGGTACTTATGAAAATTTATACAATGTTATTAAGAATACCTGACATTATGTCTCTCTTCGATCAGAAATCTATTTTATTCATAAATTTTTTTCTAAAAATGTTTTAATTTTTATTATATTATATATAAAATATTTTTCATGGAAATTATTTTAATTAATTGTTTTATGTTCTAATATGTTTAAAATGGTTTTCAAATAAATTATTATACGTTTTAAACATTATTTTCCAAGAAAAAGGTTTCCAAAATGTTTTTTGATCAAAAAATATTTTTTCAAAGTGGAAATGATAATTTTCTCATGAAATGTTTTAAATTATATTTAAAGTATTTTTTTATATCTTTTACAAGTTTTTTTGAGAAAACTATTTTAAAAATGATTATTTTTAAAAGTGATTTTCATAAATAAAGTAATTTCCCCTAAGAAATCCTTCTTATGATCATTCAAAATCCATCCCCTTCTATGTTGACATATATTGATATAATTTATTTTTTTCTAAGAAAATTATTGAAGGACACCATTCTTATTTTGTATTTGAGTGGTTTATGTAAATAAGACACATTTTTTATGAAACTCATTTCTCTTTAATGGGTTATACCTATTTAAAACTATTATGAGACCTTTTTCAATTAAAGAGTTATTATATGATTAAAATATTATGAAACCAATTTATTTGTTACATGATTAGATATGATGAAATTTTTATAATAGCCATTTATTTTTTTTATACAATATGTCGTTTGTGAAACTCATATCTTGTTATGAGTGGTAATATAATGAATGTTTTTTATCTTGTGGAACATAAATTTTTGATATTATTATATGATGGGTGTGACCTATATCCCCCTCTAATGAATTGGGTAACTATAGATGACTCATGATTATATATATATATTATGCACAAACTAGATTACTTATTAAAATTTCAATTAATCAAACATAATACATATTCATAATTTTTTTCATTAACCTGATTATATGTTCAGAATATTATTCATGGACCTAGTTTCATGACTATTTGAATATGTGTGAACCTAATCACATGTTCACAATGTTATGTATGAAATGTATTAAATGTTAAAAACATTATTCATAGACATGTTTTCATGACCATATGACTATGTGTGAACTTGATTACATTTTCAAAATGTTTCGTGTGAACCTAATTACATGTTCACAATGTTATGCATGGACCTCACTGTGACTTGATATCTTTATACAATAACATGATTACAAGTGAAAAATGATATTCATGAAACTAGTTACGTATTCATAATCCTTTGAATGGATATGGTATAATTTCTCAATTATTATGTCTGAAACTGATTATATGATCACAATGTTATGTGTGAACCTGATTAGATATTCTTAATATTATGCATGAACCTGCTTAAATTTTCAAAATGTTATGCATGGACATGATTACATGTTCATTATGTAATGCATGAACCTGATTACATGTTCACAATTTTATTTCTATACCTTTTTTTCATGTTAATAAATTTATGTGTGGTCTTGATTTCTTTTCCAAAACCTAGTTAGTGAAACTATTTCTATTTAAACATTTCTAAATGTTAAAAGTTGATGTGTATACCATAATTCTATATTCAATTAAAATGTTATGATTTAATGGCTACTATTTTTCAATTTTGTTATGATTCATTTCATATAAGTTGTGTATCATTATTCAAAGATTCGTGTTTATGATCTTTGATATATACACTATGATCTTATAGGGGTGTAATCTTGTTCTCATACCCATATTCACATGTTGTGCTTACAAATATACCTTGTATGTACTTACTATACATCTGAGGCCAAAATTTATTATGTTTACTTTCCCTATGTTGTAAATAATGTATTTATATAAGTGTACTAATAGGGAATATATTTAAGGGATATTTTTATGATCTTTCTCAAAGATTGTAGAATATGTTTCCATGTATCGAAAGACACTAAACTATTATGGTCCTCCAAATTTTTTTCTAATTTACTACATATTCATCTAAAATGATATAATATCATTGTATGTTAACCATTTCAACTATATTTGTTATCAATGTAATGTCGTAGACAATGAAAACATGGGTAATAAAATATTAGTTTGATTCTTATGGGTATTTAAAAGTATATTTTTTAGATGCCTCTATGGATAAGTATAAGGATGAGTTAATGAATAAGAAAATGTGCTAAAATTTACGTAATGGATAGAGTGATTGGTTTTGTAGAAATATATACCTATATGGATGCTAATTGTGGATGTGGATCTTGAATATAGGTACTTAAGGGTAATAAACCTGAAAATATCATATTGAGCTATACTCGATTGGGAATTGGTGCATCAAAATTGGCCTTGCTACACACCTATTATGTCACTCATAAGGAATATGGTTTGAAAATCCCCAAACACCTCATAACCCATCATGAATGATTTAAATAATATATTATTATTAATAACATAGTATAAACCATAGGTTTAAAATATTATAGAAATTGGTGTCATGATTTAGATACCCTATATGTAATTTTTTGTTATAATGGGGTTTTCCATTATGATATGTATTTATCAAATTGTGATTTATATTTTTATTCACTATAGGGAAATAGAAGTAACCAGGTTTTAAATACCCCACACCCTGTATCACGGAGCCAGTTATTTATAATATTACATTGGTAAAAAATGGGCCTTCGGGCCTTGTATTCAGATGACTTTGTCTTGGGCCTTTGGGCTATGTAATGGGTCCACCTCTACCCATTTTGAATGTGGTATTTGCTTGAAATAATAAATGAGGATTCATGCCCAAAAAATTTGAAATCTGGAAACAAATTCTTAAGGGCTCGCCCAAATATCAATCTTAAAATAAATTGGAAAGGACTTAGCCAAGTCCATATCTAGTTCTTCTCATGAGACATACTAATGCATCGATCTGTTATAACAGGACCCACCTGCAACTAACTAAGACCAAAGCATTAATCATATGAATGTGTTGAAACCGTTTCAAAATATTTATATTCGTAATTAATCTATCATGTGAAATGTAAAAAATATCCCCATTCAGAAATCTATTTAGAGTAATATAGGGAATGGTATCAAGTCAATACAACCCCGGTCAAAATAATCATAAACCATCAAAGTTAATATAGTAGATGGTAATATAAGAGATAACTTTTAATTATTTATAATATTAAATAGAGGGTACTTAATGTTATTTAAATACTCTGACAAAATAATTTATGATTTCTTGAGAGAAATACACTTTTTCTTAATAAAGAAGAGTTATTTTAGAAAATAATTTGTATTTTTCATAAAAATTAAAATTGTAAAAAGGTATATCATATAAAATAAAATAAATTAAATTAATATTTGAGGAAAATTAAAAAACTCATAATTAAATTGGGAAAATGAAGTTAAATCATGTAAAACTTATGTTTATAAAGCTAATGAAATGATCCATTTCATTGTTTTTAATGAAAAATATAAGAGTCCTTAAAGTAGAAAATTAAATAATTGCATTCATAAAACCATTAATTAATGAAGATAAATTTTCATGATTAAATTTTTGATTTTAAAAAAAATATTGGGTGCTTAAAATAAATTATGTAGTGTTTAATAAAATAGGTAAGAATTGGGATATTCCCTTTAAAAGGGCTTACTATTCAGGTGGAATTGAAAACAGATCCTTATAAAACATGTAATTCCACATCAAAGAATGAATAATTGAGATAGATATGTATATTTTGAACATACAAAGATAATTTAGAATGTTAAAATAAGAATTATTAAGAATAATTTCTGGTTAATGAGGGATAAAACATATCTTGAATTAAAATGGAGGTTCACAAAGAAACCCTTACGACATTGTAAATAGTCGACTGTATTCCCCAAACAATTAATGATAAAAAAATGTAACATTAAATAGCATGAATATGAATATATCAATGATTTTAACTATTAATTTTCTGTATAAAAATTTCACACACAATAAATAGCATTGATTGATGCATATCTCAGAAAGATAATGGTGAGATGGGAAACCCCTTACCTTATGTCCATAAGTGATTTTTTCTTTTATATAATGTCCTAGACAATGAAGTTAGATTCAGTAATAGATTAATTATGAACCTCAAAAACATGTATCTAATTTATTATTATTTTATTATGTTAATTTATATACTTTTTCATGAGTTATAAGATTCACTTCTTTCATTTGGGAGTGTTCGTTTATTTGGTTTTTATGATTGGTTCACTTGTATACATATACAAAAGAACATGTAAAGTGGAAATAGTTATCTATAACTGAAAATATATGTTATTAATTAATTTATACAATATTAAATGTTATTATATATCATTTTTTATATATATGAGGTTTATTCATTGTATAAATCGTTAATTATACCCATTTAGATTATTTTGGCATTTTTTAACCCCCATGTACTATATTTTTCTAATGAATTAATATTATATATATATATATGTTAAAAAAATAAGATTTATTAAATATATTAAGGTATATTTTAACATTGATAATGGTTTCATGACCAGAATATAATGAGGAATTGAAAAATTAATACTCATTATCCATGAAGGTAATAAATTGTCACTTCAACGAAGATATTTTCATTTATAATTGAAATGAAAAGATTAGAGAATTAATGGTTTATATTCAACTAAAATTATAATTTTATTGTATAAAAAATTTACTAGAGTTATCATTTCACTTTGGATAGGTAATGTGAGGTAGATATAATAAAATAAAATAAACTAAAAGATAGAGAGAGGGAGATGGTTTCGCCTCTAGAGTGTCGCCTCCTTGAGAACCTCATTAATGGACATAGAAAATGGACTTTTGGTGAGTCTAGAAATAAAAATACGTTTGGTAATGGATTGGGATAGTAAATTGGAAAAATATAAAAAATATTCCTGACTTAGGATGTGTGAGTAGAATGTGTGGTCAAGGGTGGTTTTTATAGTAGAGGAGAGAGGTTTTTCGATTATTTTATTCATTACATTATTATTTTTTCTCAAGACTATCAATTATATAGATCATTAATACTAAATAAAGTAAATAGTTAAAGTTTTTTCCGATTATTAAGTTCTTAATTCATACATACATCATACAAGACTCAATAATTCATTTACTTATTTATAATGCTAAATACCCTAAATTATCGTATTTCAATATTCATGAAAATTTATACTATTTTTTAAAAACCCAATAAAATCACCAATAAAATTTTCCAATTTATATAATTCATAAATGTGATCCTATTTACTAAAATAATTTTTTAAATATGATAAATTTAATTTTTAATTAAAATCATTATTTATTCAAAAAATATTGATTTTAAAATTATAACAGATTTTATGAAATTTTGAAAAATTAATCAAAGTACCATGTATTTAACTTATAATAATATTAACAAAAATATTTATTTATATATATATATTTTGAAAAAATACATTTTCTTTTAAATCACTATATTAAATATAAAATTGTAAATAAACATTTACATTTCATCGAGATTCCAATACATGATATGTCATTAGTTTTTTATTTATTTACTCATTCCATGACATAAATATGTCATATTTTTCAAATATGAGATACATAAATTCTATTTAAAACATTATAGGTGAGATAAAATAAAAATCAAAAATAGGCTTTTAATATAATAAAAGTGATTGTTTTATAAAAATATGTATTTTTTACCATTCATTATAAAACAATTATATTCAAATGAATACAAAATTATCCCCCTTACATAATTTTGAAATTTATATTTAAAAAGGTAAATTAATTTTTTTGAATGTACTTTTTAAAAGTGTTAAAATTTAATTTGATTATAAGTGTCACATTAAAATATGGTAAAGGTGTATTTAGAAAAATATAGGCTTTTATGTGTCATATATTATTTATTCTTATCTTATGCATGTAAAAATAATTTTGATGAATTTTTAAATATAAATTTAAGAATATTCCCAGTACTATTCATTCCCAAAAAATTAAAAACAATGTTATAAATGTCACATTTAAAATAGAATATCGTTGTTTTAAACATAGTGATGTCTGCATCATAGTCTATAAAATTTGTTAAATTTTATGGAGACATACTATAAATTCTTATGGTGTTACATTCTCCCCTTATTCAATAAATTTCATCCTCACAATTTATATTTTTGGTTGATAATCATGGATTTGACATTTTATAATAGCCTTCTGTTCATCCCACATTGTCAAAACTAATAGTAAAACTTCCTCTTAAAAGGAGGGAAACAATAATGTGATGTTCATGAAAAATATTGTTTTCCCTATAATAGAACATTAGTGGGATGTAAAAATGGGATAATGAAAAAGAAATATAACTATCAATTTATTTTGGAGAATCATAAGAAGCATGTTTATCATAATGTTAACCATCATAAGACATTGAATCTATGATTAGTTAAAATGCCATTGAATTTTTACAAACAAAATTAATGGGATGGTGTTTTTGTTCCAAAATCATTTTTCTAATGTTGGGGGTTTCCATTACTATATATAGAAGAACATGATAAAATAAACATTATCAATTAATTTATATGAAATAATGCATTTTTTGTTGTGCTTTGATATATCTCTACTTCATTTCAGAAACATAAAGATGGATTTCCAATACAAATTAGTATACATGGAGCCCTTTTATGATTTATATGATCCAAAAGTAATTCCTTCATCCTTTAAACGATTAATAAACTTCAAATGGTTATCAAATGTAATTATATATGAGAAATCGTACTTTAATCATTATCAATTATATCATTAATCAATTTCTTAAGTAACTAACCTAAAGACTCATCCAAAATATGTCTGTCCAAAATCAAAGAAAAACATTTAAAAGGAAGGTAATTAAATTTCCATAAGATTTCCCAAAATAATTTATCTCTTATTATCACTTAACAAATTTATAAATACCTTGATCACCTTAAAATGACAAAGTAAACAGGATTTGTTCTAAATCCCTAAATGAGAAGTACTACAATAAAATCCTTCATCCAAAATTCTCATGACCGGTGGATCTTTGATAAAATAATCTAATGAAATTACTCTTTTATCCGAGAATAGTCACATTGATTGTTCATATCCGTATGTGGTAAGAATATATTTTTGAAAATCATATATTATCCGTATTTTAATCTTGGGGAATAATATTTATTAGTTCACCATATCCTTATATTTGAATAATTTATCATCAAAAAATTCATTCTTTTTCCTACCAATCATGTGGATGGTTTCCTTTTCCTACATATGTGAATAAAAATCCATTTCCTATTTATAATATAAATTTTTTTTTACAAAATCATCACATATGAGAAAGTATTTGCCTGATATTTTATTTATTCATGTTTTTCATAGCTGTAATCATCTTCCTATGCATCACTATGAATCCATAATACATAGATAATTCATTATTTTTATCGTTAACACATTATAATAAACCATCATATGATGAGAATGTTTTGGATACATGTTACCTTAAAAATATTAGCATGATACCATAAAATATTTGATCTTTATTACTATATGGATAAATTACATTGGCGTGGTTCATATTCCTTCATTTAGGTTCCATTTCGAAATGACAGCATTCACTAAATTAGATCATATCACTATGAAACATAATTTATTATCCCAAAACAAATGAAATAGTTTACATAAACATAATATTTATGTAACTTATATTCATTGTTTTTTATGGATTTTCTCATATAGTTTTACATAACTTATATATTTGTTTTATATTCCCTAATCTAGCATTTCATAAATTTAGTTTTCAAAGTTCCTACTAAACATGCTCTAATACAAACTGTAATGACACTACTCCCAATAGCTTGGAGTTAGTGCCTTTAATTATTACATAGAAACTATTAATAAGAGATAATATCCCATATGACTTAATAGTATATAATATTTGGAAAACAAGATTTAACATATTTATGACATTATTTATTTGAAAGGAAAAAAATAGAAACCATTGGAAAAAACCCTGACTCTAGTATTATAATTGTAGTTTATTTGTTATATAAATCTTTATATCCTTGGTAAAATTAAAACATAAAACATTGGTGATCTCAGATTCTTAGTAAGGGTAATAAATACAAATTAAGTAATCATAAACATAAACAATAATGGATGGTGATTAACTAAAAACACATTACATTAAAATATAATCATGAGTAAAATATGGATAGAATAAAAGATGATTGAACAATTCTATATAAATTATCATATGAGAATGAAACCTAACCATGGATATTCTACTGGACGAAGAATCATGGGCATTATCAATTAAAAATTAAACAATGATGGAATAAATAATTATAGATATCTTCAACATGACGTCAAGGCCTTGGAAGATGCATTTGAAAATAAATGGTCAAGGCTTTAGTCAAATCCATTTCTGAAAATAAATGGAAAATGCCTAAACCAGTCCCAAATCTGGTTTGACTCATGAGACCTACCAATGCATCAAGGTTGTATAGAGAGACCCCCAAGTGACTTACTCTATCCAATGAATCCCCCATTTGAAAGGTAAAAAACATAATCAACATATTCATTCATATTTGAGCTAGCATATGAAATGTAAATAATATCCCCAGTCACTAAACTATCTAGAGTAAAATATTGAATGGAATAAAGGAATTACATCCCTAGTAAAAATAATCATAAACCATTAAATGAATAATTGTGGATAGTAACATAATATATCAATAAATATTTTTTATATTATTTTCCGAATGGAATTGAAATAGATAAAAATACTCTAACAAAATATTTGAGAAATTATTGAGAGAAATACTCATTCACTTTTGAAAAATGAGTTCCTTTGGAATGTCATTTTTATTTGTCATAAAAATTATATTTTAAACATTTATATCCTACAAGAAAAGGGAATAAAATTAAATTTTAGGAATATTAAAATAAAATTTATATTGAAAATTTAAAACTAATGTTAAATCATGTAAAAATAGTGTCTAAGAAACATTATAAATAATCCACATGAGTATAGTTTAAGGGAAATATAGATGAGTATTTATAGCATAAAAAGGTGTTAATATTTTCATAAAATAATAAATGAAAAAAATATGTAATTCCCCAACCATAGTTACCCAGAGGCGGTTCATTATTACGTAACATTGGCATGATCACAAAAGATCAAGTCTCGAAAGACCGATTAGTTTAGTAGCTTTGGAAACACTGGATACATTCATAAATTTTACATTACATCATAAAGTGAAAAACTACAGTAACATAGTCTCTATAGTTCACACTCATATCCCATTCAAACTATCCATGAAGTCCAGTCATAAAATATTTCTTCACATCCTGGGAAAAATAAAACATAGAAAGGGGGAGCTCAGATGCTCAGTAAGGATAACAATATAGCGGAAACATTCATAAATAAACATAAACATTTAAAGCAATGTATAACTAAAATAAAATCCTTTTAAACTTGAACTTCATCATAATATGGAAAAAATAAAATGAAATAATTCCATTTACTTATTCACATGGATATTCTACTAGTTGAATGATCACATGCAATATCAGTAGCCACTTTCATAATGATGGAATGCATAATGTCAAACTATCATAACCACGTAGCCAAGGCCTCATGCCAAGACTACAAATAATATTTTGTCAAGGACTTGTGCCAAGTCACTAGTTTGTCTCATGAGACCTACATATGCATCGAGGAGCTATAGTGGCCTCCCCCCATCACTTATTAATTCTAATGCATTTTTCATATGAACAGGTTTAAACATAACATAAACATTCATATTAAAACTAGCATACGAAATGTCAATAATTTCTCAATAATCCATGTATGGTATAAAAATAACACATCCACAGTCAAAAATATAACAAAACCTTCAATACAATATGGATGTTTTGAGTCATAATAACTCAACATCAAATAAGCTTAAAATCCATCAAAGGATGTTAACAATGATGAAATCAAAACAATTTGAGAGAAATATCTTTTTGAAATAATTTAAAATTCACATAATTGTAAAATAAAACATTTACTTTTAAAATATTCTTATAATATTGTAAGGGGATAATTATTGATTTTATAACGGTGGAAAATAGTTTCACCCGTCGTATAAGTTAAAATAGACATTCTTACCTTAATTTTGTCGAAAATGTCAAAAAATACCTTTTTTAAAAAATGACGGAAATATTCCTTTCAAAAACCTATAATGTAAAATTACTTTAACCCATTATCTAATAAATAGTAAAAAGTTTTTGAAAAACATTTTAAAGAAACATGGATGTGGATGATAAAGAGGTCCCAGTAGATATTTACATATGAACAACCTTGAATAATGAAGATGTTGTAGAATTAACCCTTACCTCATCTCTGACTTGACTCGATCATTATTTAATCTCATGAATAATAATCTAGAGTTAATATATAATTTCTTAACAACATTTTTACAGTTCATTATTCCTTTTATATCATTTATTACCATGTTATGAACATTATGTAGTCATTTAAGTTAATAATGGTCATTTTTTCGATCTTTGGTACTTCAGGGAACAATAAACTTCTTATAATTAAAAGTTGTTCATGTGGTAAAATATCCATTATATCAATAATTATATTCATTATCTAGATATCATATATATCATATATATCTAGTATATACATGAATCTATAATATTACATAACATTTAGAGGTAATAAATGAAATGCACCTTTTATGGAGACGTTAAGCCATACGTACGCATGAATGCTACATTATTTCTATTTCATATTTAATGTAATGAAATCATAATGATATAAAGGTATATTATAATTCAAATATGATATATAATAAAATTTAACTCCTTCTTTTATACGTCCCACATATGGAATTAACGATTCAAATAACTTTGAGGGGGCGGTAGTCCGCACTTCCTAATATGAAATTATCGTGTTTACCATAATGGAAACCATAAAGGTATGCCATAAATGAAAAATAAATAATAATAAGTAAAACATTAACATAATATATATCATATATAAATATAGTGAAATATTAATGGCCACCATGAAAGGTTTTAAAAGAAAATTGAACAATCATCGTTTCGTGAGGCACTAATTCACCACCCACAGAAACAGTATGTTTTTTAACCATTAGACGGAGGTGTGTGTAAGTTTAAATAAAATAATTCTCATAAAAACATTATATTATATTGAATATACTGGTGTTTTTACAAAATAATGGAATAAAAAGGGTTTAAAGAGTTGTAGAAGAAAAATAAAACAAAAGAACATAAGAGAAGACATTAGCTTAAAATCGGGTAACTCTTTTTGATTTGAGCCAAAGGATTCCTTGGGAAGACTTCTCCCAAAAGTGAGTCATCTAGGAGTAAGATAGGGAAGTTGAGAGAGTATTTTGGTAGAGGTTGGCCGAGACAAATGGCTTTGAAGGTGTGAATAAGGTTGTAGAGGTGGGGGCCTTTTATAAGAGGAGAGGAGGGTCTCTTTTGAAATGTTACTTTATTATGAAATGCTTTTCAGATTTTAAAGGTCCCATAATGATATATTTACAGGATAAGGTGATAATGGTTCTAAATCCACCCATACAATAGGATTTAGAAAAGTGTAAGTCTTATATTTTACCATATCTTTTCATTTTATTTAAATCGTTCATTATAGAGGTAATCATTGTATCATCATGGTGTCATAAATAAATTTATTTATTTAATGTCTAAAAATTATTAAAAAAATACCCTAATGTAGGAAATATATTTAGATTTCCAATGACTATTTACAGTCTAATATATCATTTTTTAGAAAAAATTAAAATTGTTTTACTTAGGTGTTACCTACCTTTGTTATATTTTCTTTTCTTTAAAAAATAAAATGATAAAATGTCACTATCACAAAAAAGTGATTCCATGGGGTCCCTAAGTTGGAACAGGGCATCCCATGGTCTTCCATGACACAACCAATAGCATTAAGACATATTTTGGGGTCATTTTGTATTTTTATGATATTATTTTATTACCCCTAACTACCTGATTACTAATTAATCATGTTAATTAAAGATAATTGTCGTCGTTTCTATTCATAATCTCCAAAAACAAAAGAGTCTTAATTACATAATTTGGAACTTCTGATTCCAAATATGGAATCTATTTTACCAAATCCCAAATACATAAATTTCAATAATTAATTTAAAAATAATTCCCATTGTCAAAACCAAAGACGGGTTTTTAAGAAGTAATATATAAAAAAAGATTGACTTGTTTTTACATCCAATTGGAAAGTGGAATTACATCCAATGAACAAAATTGTATTAAGCTATTAAAATATAATTCAATTATACTTTAAATCTAATTAAAATAAAAATCTAAATATATAAATAAATTTGATGAATAGGCAGTTTTGAATTAAAATATAACATTTTTCACTATGCATTAAAAATGAACATTATCAGAAAAATACCAAAAAATCTCCATATGCTATATTTGATATTAAAAATTCAAAAATGATGTCCATTTTACCAAATTCAAATCATAGAAGTTTCATTAATAAATTATATTGTTAATTCCTACTGTCAAAACAAATAGCGTGTTTTTAAGAAACTATATATATCAAAAGATTGACAATTGGTTATGCCCAATTTCAAAGTGAAATTAATTATAATGACCGGATTTGTAATAAAAGGTAAAAATATATTTTAATTATAATTTAAAACCACTCAATAATAAAATTTATCACAATAAATTATTTTGATTAAAAAAGTTGTTTTTTAGTATTTTTTACTATTCATCAAAAATTCGAAGTTCTCATAGAAATACCAAAAATTCAACTTAGGCTAATTTAGATATTCTAAATCCACGAATGAAGTCCAATTTGAATAATAAAATTTCTAAAATTTGAAAAAATTGGGTATTACTATTCTTAACGGCTACTTTGATTGGTCGTGGTGTGTTAGAATCTCAAACTTGCGTACAATGCAAGCTACTACATTATTGAATGAGAAGTGTACTATGGAAGCTTGGGGTGTTACATTCTGCCCTCCATTAATATTTTGTGTCCTCTCAATTTAAAATTGTTCTAAGAAAATAAAAGGTGGATGTAAAAAATACCTTTGTGGAAAACCCATATCGAAAATTGGGTTAATAAAATTTAGTCTTTATAAGAGGAAAAGAGAAATGAAATAGTCACCACCAAATTATGATCTCAATTAGGAGAAAATTGGTATAAATTAGAGACACATAATTAGAGGAAAAATGTAAATATTTACTGGAAGTGATTGAGGTCATCAATCACAAACAAGTTTAAAATTGAGGGCCTCAAAGCCTTCAATCTGTGGTGATTTAAAATATCATTAGTTCATCAAAACCTAAGGTACTAACACATTTTTTGTTTTAATATCTCTTTCATAAGGTTTAAGAATTAATTTATTCATAGAATAATAGAGAAGTATATATATATATATATACTTGAAAAATAGAGTTTCAAACTTCAACTTATTCCTACCACAAACTCATCTTTCACTCAAAAAGATAATAGAACTCAAAAATATTATATTTATCATAATAGTATAAGGTTCCAAATGTTAACACATACCATTTAGATTTGTAAAACAATTTTTTAATAACCGAGGACTTCATGTAGGCTTGTGGTACATAATAAAGGCCTGTCGCACTTTGGTTGTGGGTTCGATTCCTGCAACTTTGTCCGACGCGATGGATTATCCCCAAACCTCTAGGTTATCATTTTCCAAAAACTATATTATTATAATATTCCAAAAATAATCTTCATAAATGTATTAACCATGAACAATACTATCCAAAGTTAAACATAATTCATTCCAACCTTTATAGTTATCCAAAATACCTATGTCCATACACTCTCTAAAAGTTCTCTAACTTCCATAATCTATTGTAACATCAGATTCCCCAAACAAAGTAATGTTTCTCTTATTGTCACATACATAAAATATAATTACCTTCTTCACTTTAAAACCTTAATGAAAAAATAAGTATTGCAGTACAATCCTTATATATATCACATTATTCTTATAACCATAATATAGTTCTTAAGTCCAAAAACACAAATACAATAATTATTCAACTTCATCTGTAGTAACAACATAATCTTGGCCTTGCTCCCTTGCCCTTTTCTAAGATAAGTTTCCTTGGCCCGTAGGGAATTCATTTTCATAATTCCTCATTTCTCTACAATTGTAGCATACAACATTGACAGCCTATTTCTTTCCCTTGCAATCACGAGTCTGGTGAACTTTTTCTCCACATTTATAACAAACTCTCATTCCTTCTAGGCAAGTACCGGGGTGTTTCTTACTACAATTATCACATAATTGAAATTCCTTCTTTCCCTTTTTCACTTTATCTATCTCTTTCTCCATCGTTCTCTTCTTCTCTTTCTTTACTTTGTTGTCATAAGACTTAGAGAATTCCTTTTCTATCTTGATAGCACACGAGACAATATCACCGTATGATGAGAAGGATTGTGATACTAAAGCTCTACAGAGAAATGGTTTTAAAAAATCAAAGAAACGATCAATCTTAAGTCTTGGGTTACATATATAATCTACAGCATGCCTTTCTAACCTTGTAAAGTTAGACTCATACTTTGCAACATTCTGGTCCTCCTTTAGCCTCAGAATCAGATATTGTCTTTCTATATCCACTCGATGGTCATTAGGAAATTATTTTTCTATGAAAATATCTTTAACCTCTCTCCATTCCATACTTGATACATCTTCATTATCATTTGTATTTTAAATCAATGACCACCACTGATCAGCATCTCTAGTGAGGCGGTAAAATGCCATGACAACTTTTTCCTTTACACTACTCCCTAAATCATGAAATATTTTCTCCAGGGAATTTATCCATTGCACAGCTACTAATGGATTTTTACCCCCATTAAATGTTGGTGGTTTTTTCCTCATGAATCGGTATAACATTGATCCTCCACATTTTGGATCAGGGTGCTCCATACGAGTAAGGTTATTATTCATAACCTAAGTGAGTTTTCCCAGAATGGTGATAAACTAATCAGCACCAGTTGTATCACCAGCTCCATGATAATTATCTTGAGTTGGATGGAAATCCCTACATGGAGTGTGTGCATTGATACATTTTCCATTCCTTCCAATGGGTTCCATTTCTAAGAAATTTCATAAACTATATTATTTTATGAATCGAAATACATAATAACAAACTTGCAAATCACCTAGCATAAATTGAACAGTTTATGGATATAATCCATAATCATAAAAAAATTTCTTTAAGGAAGTATATACTCATAAACCCTTCATAATGTTTTGTAAAGAAATTTTGAATTATTCTAAAAATATCCCTCGGGAGTGTCGTAACCAAGATTGTAGCAAAGCCCATTGTCATTCACCAGTTCCCGTTTGAGTCTAGCACAAAGTGGTGTTTTCGGGTTTTACCCCTAGGTACATCTGTGCCAGAGCCGCCTCTAGCTGCTCGTATCCAGACGGGGATGTATTGCTCGGAAAATACACAAAATCTATACTTTACCAAAATTCTAGGATGTTATTCAATACTAATCCTCAAAGTCTATCTTAGGGATATGTGCTCTAATCAGAGTTTATCTAAATCTATGTTCAATGGTTAGTAATAAACTGCCTTTGATACCAACTATAATGCCCCGACCCCGGTTATCCAGAGTCGGTGCATTATTATGTAACATTGGTATGATCCCAAAAGACCAAGTCTCGAAAGACCGATTAGTTTAGTATCCTTAGAAACACTAGATTCATTTATAAATGTTACATTACATCACAATGTGAAAAACTACAATAACATAGTCTCCATAGTCCACACTCATATCCCCTTCAGACTATCCCTACAGGTTAGTCATAAAATATTTCTTCACATCCTGGGAAAAAATAAAACATAGAAATGGGTGAGCTCAGATTCTCAGTAAGGATAACAATATAGAGGAAACTTTCATAAATAAACATAAACATTTAAGGAAATGTATAACAAAAACAAAATCCTTTTAAACGTGATGTTCAGCATAATATTGAAAAAATAAAATTAAATAATTCCATTTACTTATTCACATGGACATTCTATTAGTCAAATGATCACATGCAATATCAATAACCACTTTCATAATGATGGAATGCATAATGTCATACTATCATAACCATGTAGTCATGGCCTCATGCCAAGACTACAAATAATATTTTTTCAAGGCCTCATGCCAATACACTAGTTTGTCTCATGAGACCTACCGATGGATCGAGAGCTATAGCGGGCTCCAACCGTCACTTATTAAGTCTAATGCATTCCCCATATGAACAGGTTTGAACATAACATAAACATTCATATTAAAACTAGCATACTAAATGTCAATACTTTATCCATAATCCATGAATGGTCTAAAAATAAAACATCCATAGTCAAACATATCACAAACCTTCAATACAATATGAATGTTTTGAATCATAATAACTCAACTTTAAATAAGCTTAAAATCAATCAAAGGATGTTGACATAGACGAAATCAAAACTATTGGAGAGAAATATCTTCTTGAAATCATTTAAAAGTCACATAATTGTAAAAGAAAACATTTACTTTGAAAATATTCATATAATAATAAAAGGGAAGCTTCATGGATTTTAAAATGGCGGAAAATAGTTGCACCTGCTGTATAAGTTAAAAAATACATTCTTACCTTAATTTGGTGGAAAATGTCAAAATGTACCTTGTTTGGAAAATGAAGGAAAGATTCCTTTCAAAAATTTATAAGGTCAAATGACTTTAACCCATTTTCTAATAAATAGTAAAAATGTTCTGAAAAACATTTAAAAGAATCATGGATGTGGATGATCAAGATGTCCCAGTAGATAATTACATATGAACAACCTTGAATAATGAAGAAGTTGTAGAATTAACCCTTACCTCTTGTCCGACTTGACTCAATCTTTCTTTAATCTCCTGAATAATAAACTAGAGTTAATATATAATTTTTTGAGAACCTTTTTCAAGTTCATTATTCCTTTTATATCACTTATTACCATGTTATGAACATTATGTAGTAATTTAAGTAAATAACGGTCGTTTTTTCAATCTTTGATAATTGAGTCAACAATAAACATATTATAATTACAAGTTGTTCATGTGGTAAAATATCCATTGTCTCCATAATTATATTCATGATCTATATATCATATATATCATATATATCCAGTATATACATGCATTTATAATATTACATAACATTTAGAGGTATGAAATGAAATGCACCGTTCATGGAGACGGTAAGCCGTACGTACGCATAAAGGCTACTTTAATTTATATTTCATATTTAATAGAATAAAATCATAATGATATAAAGTTATATTATAATTACAATATTATATATAATAAAATTTACCTCCTTTATTTATACATCCCACATATGGCATTAACGATTCAAATCACTTTGAGGGTCCGGTAGTCCACACTTCCTTAAATGATATTATTGTGTTTACCCATAATGGAAACCATAAACGTATGACATAAATGAAAAATACATAATTATAAGGAAAACATAATCATAATATAAATCATATATAAATATAGTGCCATCTTAATGGCCACCATGAATGGTTTTAAAAGAAGAATGAGCAATTATCATTTTGTGAGGCAGTAATTCACCACCCACAGAAACAGTATGTTCTTTAACCATTATACAGAGGTGTGTGTAATTTTAAATCAAATATTTCTCATAAAAACATCCTAGTATATTGAATATACTGGTTTTGTTAAAAAATAATTGAATAAAAAGGGTTTAAGGAGTTATAGAATCAATATAAAACAAAATAACATAAGATAAGACATTAAATTAAAATCGGGAAACTCTTTTTGATTTAAACCAAAGGCTTCCTTGGGAAGACTTCTGCCCAAAGTGAGGCTTCTAGGAGTAAGAGAAAAATTTTGATAGAGTATTTGGGTAGAGTTTGGCCGAGCCAAATGGCTTTGAAGTAGTGAATAAGGTGGTAGAGGTGGTTGCCTTTTATAAGAGGAGAGGAGTGGCTCTTTTTAAATGTTACATTATTATGAAATTCTTTTCGGATTTTAACGGTCCAAAAATGATATATTTCGAAGATAATGTGATCAGGGTTATAAATCAACCCATACAATAGGCTTTAGACAAGTTTAAGTCTTATATGTAACGTTATCTTTTCATTTTCTTTAAATCGTTCATTAATGAGGTAATCGCTGAATCATCATGGTGTCGTAAATAAATTTATTTATTTAATGTCTAACAATTATAAAAAAAATACCAAGTTGTAGGAAATATTTTTATTTTTCCAATGACTATTTATAGTCTAAGAGATCGTTTATGTAGACAAAATTAAAATTGTTTTACTTAGGTGTTACATACTTTTGTTATATTTTCCTTTCTTTAAAAAAATAAAATGATAAAATGTCACTATCACAAAAATGTGATTACATGGGGTCCCTAAGTTGGAACAAGGCATCCAATGGACGGTAATGACATAACCAATAGAATTAGAAGACATTTTGGGGTCATTTTGTATTTTTATGATGTTAATTTATTACCCATAAATACCTGATTACTAATTAATCATGTTAGTTTAAGATAATTGTCGTCATTACTATTCATAATGTCCAAAAACAAAAGAGTCATAATTACATAATTTGGACCTTCTGATTCCAAATATGGAATCTATTTTACCAAATCCCAAACACATAAATTTCAATAATTATTTTAAAATAATTCTCATTGTCAAAACCAAAGACGGGTTTTTAAGAAGTAAAATATATCAACATATTGACTTGTTTTTACATCCAATTGAAAAGTGAAATTACTTACAATGAACAAAATTGTATTGGGATGTAAAAACAAAATTCAATTATACTTTTAAACAAATTAAAATTACAATCTAACTATATAAACAAATTGTATGAAAAGGCAGTTTTGACTTAAAATACAACATTTTTCACTATTCGTTAAAAATAAACATTATTAGAAAAATACCAAAAAAATTCACCCTATGATATATTTGATATTCAAAATTAAAAAATGATATTAATTATACCAAATTCAATACATGGAAGTTTCATTAATAAATTATATTGTTAATTCCCGCTGTCAAAACAAATAGAGTGTTTTTAAGAAACAATATCTATCAAAAGATTGACAATTGTTTATGTCCAATTTCAAAGTCAAATTAATTCTAAAGACCACCATTGGAATAAATGGTAAAAATATCTTTTAATTATACTTTAAAACCACTCAATAGTATATTTTAACACTACAAAATATTTTGATTAAAAAAGTTGTTTTTAAGTATTTTTTTACTAATTATCGAAATTTGGAAGTTCTCATAGAAATACCAAAAATTAAACATAGGATAATTTTGATATTACAAATACAAGAATGAAATCCAACATGAATTTTAAATGTTTTAAAATTTTAAAAATGGGTATTACTATTCATAGCATCTATATTGATTGGTTACGGTGTGTTAGAATCTCGAACATGCATACAATGCAAGCTATTGCATTATTGAATGAGAAGCGTACCGTGGAGGCTTGGGGTGTTACACAATACTTATTATTGATAAAAATGCTGATTTTAGGATACTACAGGTGTTTTAACAAATATGAGGCAGTGTACATGAAAATTGGTATGAAATTGGTAAGTTCCAGTAAATTCGGCATTCTGTTCAGGGAGAATTGAAAATAGAATTTTAAAAAATATGTAATTACACATAAAAGAAAGAATAAATGGGATAGATAAATAAATTTTGAACATACATAGAGTATTAAAAATTAGTGAAAAAGTATAATTAATAATTATATTAGGGAAAATATGGTGAAATAATATGTTGAAGGAAAATATAATTTTGAAAAGAATACCATATTACATTATGAACAATCGGATTGTGTGTTCCTTTAAATTAATGATCATACAATTATTATTTTAATATCAGGAAGATAAATATATTAATGACATTATACATCAATTTTTATTAGAAATACAATAGACATAAACAATAGAATAGAATGAATTATATCTCATATAAATAAATGTGAGATGATAAATCCCATACATTATGTCAGAAAGTGGTGAGCACATTTAATTTGTATACTAGATAACGAAATTAAATTCAATAGTAGTTAAATTAATAATATATTGAACATTAATTAAATTTAATATTAGTTTATTATATTTTTTTATGTCATTTTTTATGAGTTATAAGATTAAATTTTTTCTACTGGGAATGTTTGTTTCCTTTGATTTAGTTATTAGATCACCTATATACTTGTATAAAAGGTCTTATAAAATAGAAGTAGTCATCCTAAATTGAAATTATGTTTCATTAATTAAATTGAATAAGTTTTAATGCTCTTATATATCATTGTTTTGTATATTATGATGATTCATTAATTGCAGTGTTATTTATAACCATTTAGATTATTTTGGAATTTTTCGGTCAATATAAACAGGTTTTTCCTTATGATTTAATATTTTCAATATTTACTATATAAATAAAATTAAATAATTTTTATTGAATATGTTACAATATTTTTTAGAAAAAAATAATTATGAACAGTAATGAAATCAAAATAGAAAAAGGAAATCTTTTCATCCATAAAGGCGTTGAATCAGCACCTCATAGATGATGATTTATCTTTTGAATAAAAATAGGAAGATAATAGAATTTATGGTTCATATATCATTAACATAAAACCATTTTACAATAAAAATCATACTATTGTTATTATGTCACTTTGGAAAAGGGAGGTGAGGGATGTATAAGAAAAGTAAATAAATTGAAAGAGATAGAGGGCGGGGAGATGGTTTTAACTCTTTAGTGTTGCCTCGTTGAGAACCTCCTTAAGGGACGTGGAAATTGTCTTTTTAGAAGACCATAAAGACAGAAATGTGGGAGAGAGTTTTCATATAGAAAATTGGTAGAATATAAGCAATATTAATGGTTTTGGAGGTGTGAGAAGAATGGGTGGTATTTATAGAGGAGAAAACAAGTGTTTTTATTAGTTTATCCATTAATATATTAAGTTGGATCAAGAATATCAGTAGTATTTTGTATTTTGAATAAATATATTTATTATTGGATGGTAATTAGATTTAATGGGTGCTAAAATCATTCATACATCATCCATCACTAAATAATTCATTTATTTATTTATAATGTTAAGTATTATAATTTACCAAATTTCACTATTTACTAAAATGACAACGATTTTAGAATAATCCAAAAAAATAAAACTAACCATTATATGAAATTTATAATTCATAAACGGAATGAATTTAATGAAAATAATTTTATAAATATGATAATTTCTAATTTTTAATTGAAATCATTAAATATTCAAAAATATATTTATATTAAAATAATAACTGGTTGTATGACCCTTTGAAAAATTGTGTAAGGTCTCATAAAATTATTTAACATTCATAAGGGAAAAATATTAAATTTTGATTATATTTTTTTAATATAAATTTTCATTTATATGATTATATTAATTATAAACTTTTAAATTATCATTTTTGTTTCACTGAAATACTAGTACTTGATTTTCCATTTTAATACATTTATTTATGAAGCTTATTATATATATGTCATATTTTAATTTATGACATACCTAAATTTTTTTATACATTCATAGGTGATATAGAATTTAAATCATAAATATACATATAATATAACAAAAATGATTGTTTTTTATGAATTTGTAAGTTCCACTAATCATTGGAAAAATAATAATTTAAAAAAAATACAAAAAAAATCACCCAATGTTATTTTTGACATTTTTCTTTTAAAATGATTTTTATTTTGTTCAATATAATTTATAAAAGTATCCACATTTAATTTCAAAACAATTACACGAGTAAAATGTGTTAAAACTATCATTAGATAAATATAGTCTTTTATGCGTGAAATTGGATTTATTGTAATCTTAAACCTGTAATAATTATTAGTACAAATTTAAAATCGTTAATTTAATAGTATTAAATACAATAAATTACAACCAATTTACTATCTAAGTTATTATAGTCACATTTTGAATAGTACATCATGATTTTAAACTCAGTGATGCATACAACATATGATATCAAATTTGTTAAATTTTAAAGAAAAATAATATAAAAGCATGGGGTGTTTCAGGGGTTATAAATGAATGTTTCAGATGTGTAATGTATGTGAATTATGTAAATAATTTTCCTTGGTGGATGTTTTATGATGATAATTTAGAAGGTGGTACGATTGTTGGTTATAATGATGATGATAAAGACACTATGAACGATATGTGAAAGACGTGGGATGTTTTAACAGTGTTATTTATGTTAAATGTAAAAAAAACTGATTAAATTGATGTTAAAAAATCTTAATACATGATTTCAAAAACCCTAAACCTTGTATCATGTAACTAGTGATTATTTTATTATATTGTCATAGATATAGCATTTGAATCCCAAGGTGCCAAACAATTTAGCCGTTTTGGAAGGCATTATTATGTATATGATAACCATATTACATTAAGATATGATGAAGAGAATAAAAAACTACAACAAAACATCCCTGATACTCATTAAATGGATTTAACCTCATAACTTGGGTAAAAGGAACATAATAAGGGTGAGCTCAGACACTCATTAAGGGTGTGTACAATAGATGGAATAATGAATGAATAAGAATAACTCAACACGGAAAGGTAAATACATGATAACGCAAGACATTAAAATAAATTGATAATGAATAATATATATTTTAAGGAAATAAGATGAGAAAAAATTCAATAAAATCAATAAACTGATAATGAAACTCATCCATATATTTTTTTTCTTAAAATATCAGGGATTAAAATGATAATAACTAAAATATATATGAATGAAATTCCTAAATAAATGACTTCATGATTATGGAACATGAAATAAAATCCGAAATTCATTTAATAATATGGATTTAAAATAAAAGTTGAAACCCATTTAATTTTGCCCAATTATTTTTCTCATAATAACTAGACGATAAATCGAGGAGAATTGTAATGTTTAGGATGCACCTGTCATTGCATGTCCAAAGCATTCCAAATATGGAGTTATAGGTTTACTTAATAAACAATATGACTTATAATGTATCATTATTGAATAAATGATACATATTTCTCAATAATTTATTGTTTTATAACAAGTAACATAAAGGGTTGTAGACATTGACAAGTACAAATACCACTTAAAGATCATTAAATGATTCTTGAGGAAATTAATCTTTAAACACTCCAAATTCACCCATGCCAGATTGAAAAATTTAAATCATGATGAACATGAATAAATAACCATTAATAAACACAAAATATCATTAGAATTAAGATATTCATGATTTAACATGAAAATGTTAGTATATACACAAAATAAAAGTGAATTGGTTCACAAAACCAAAAAAGTCTCAATGGAATGTAAATTCAGATAAAATCACATACCTTGAGACTGAATTGACATCTTTGTCATTATAATCCAGAATAATAAACTTATGTTAATTTTTTATATGCATAAAAACCATTTTCATGTTTATTATTGCTTTTACATCAATTATTATGATATTTTATACAATTACATAAACAATTATGTGCACATCAGATGTTTTTTATGAGATTTGCTTTATTTGAAAAAAAATGACTTTTTAGGTCAACTACAATCAAATGGGAAATAATATAAACATATCCAAAATAATAATTATGAAATAATTTTCATATTTATACATCATTTATACTTTTAAAAAAATTATAAAATACAGGTATGAAAAAAGAACCAACATACAATCATTGAGATGGTTGGCCATACACATGCATTGGGAATGTTCCCATTATTCAATGATAATTATGGAAAGATGTTAAGTAACATTATATCATAAAAAAATGATAATTATATCATAAGCACCATTTTATTTATTCATGTATAATAATATATATAATTTTTTTCTGTAAAAGAAATAACATCATGTTGCGGAGGCAGTAGTCCACTCATCTATGACTGACATTGTCACACTTTTAGTGTGTGAAAAGGGTAATAATGAAATTGATATATTAAATTTATATGAAGTTAATGATTTGAATAACATCATAATATTTCATTAATGTAAAATTATTTTAAAAATAACTATCCTTTATACATTCCATTTATACCGCCAATGGATCACATCACTTTGAATATGTGGTAGTCCCCATGTCCACAAATGATGTTATCACAATCCCACAAAAAAGGAAACCATAAAATTATGTAATATATTAAAATTTTAGATTAATAAAAAATTAGAAATATATAATACAAAATATATAAATACTCTTTTAATTATAATTCGCAAAAATAAGATGTTTTAAAGGAAAAAAAATTACAACACCATTTCACTAAGAGGTAGTTTTCCGTATACAACAATGTTATGTTAATTTTCCATAAAATGAAAGTATTTGTGAATTTAGGTCAAAAAATTAGAATAAAAACACATCAGTATATTGATGACACTATTAAATGATATAATCCTCAAATTAGAAGTATTTAGGGGTGTATAATGTAAATAAAACAAAAGAGATTGAGTTATTATATTAAATTTCATTGAGTAACTCCTTTGGTTTTTCACCAAAAGGCCTCCTTGGATAGATTTCATCCCATGGTGATCATTATAGGATATGGGGAGGGATTTCGAGAGCTTAGTTGATCAGATTTTTGGGGATACAAATGGTCGGGTAGGAGTCAATAAATGGTATGGAAGATTTCTTTTTTATAGTGGAGGTGTGAGATTCTAATAAATTTCTAAATAAGAATTCCAACCCCAAATTTCCTATAGAAATTTTCTCCAATAATGGTAACCATTCTATCTAATGGATTTTATGAATGAAATATTTATATCCAATGGATTTTTGAAAAGGTTAGTGATCATTTGGGGACTTATGTTTATATTTTATTCATTTTCTAATCGGACATTCCCCTTAATCTTTTCAATTAATTTTATTCACATTCAATAATATTTGTGGTCAAAAAAATATGTTTAAATTTATTAGAAAATAGAAATTATTATTTTTCCAAATATAAAAGACATTTAAAAAAATTAAAATCACATAAGTGGAAAATAATTAATTTAAAATTAATAATGCAGACTAAAATATAATGTAGTGTTTTAATGTCAAAATTAATCCTGTAGACATGAAGAAAAAGTGGTTTTTTGGGCCAAAAGTTATTTTGATATAAAATTAATTATTCTTAAATATTCATAAAAAATTGAAGCATTATAGAAAATAAAAAACAAATTTCCCTAACCTAATTTTGAAATTTTTTATTCACAAATGGTGTTTATTTTTTCCTATTACGTTTATATAAGTTTCAAAATTTATATCTGAAGAAGGGGATCCCTTCTATTTTACTTTATAAAAATATTGGTTTTTATGAGTAATATTAGGTTTTTTTAAAATATATGCTTATAAAATCTGCCAGATGAATGAAAAATAGTATTTAATTGAATAATATATATATATATTATAATGTCCAAATATTTTTAATTAATCTAATTTATTAGGAGAAAACAACTTGGTGAGAATAAAAATAGTTTCTTAATAAACAAATTCAATTTTTATTCAATTGGTTCTTATATTCAATTGTAATTAATTTGTAACCATTTAATTCAACCATATATTTCCATGATATATTTAAGCATATTAATAAAAACAATCTCAAGGATGTATCTTATTATATGAAATAATTATTTTTTATCAATATATTATTTTTAGGTATAAATCGGTCTTGCGTGTTACACAAGACATCAAGGAAAGACATTGTTGTGTGTAACACAAGCTGACCTCAGTGTTCAACGTATATAAATATAAATATTCTATTGTGTGTCACATAATATTAACTTACTTTTTCATATATACCAATATAGGAACAAAAATTAAATTCATACTAAAAATAAAATGGTCTAATATCTTAGGGTGTTACATTCTCCCCAAATTAAATAAATATTATCCTTGTATTTTAAAATTGATCCCAGTAATCAAGGTATTCATATTTGAAAATAAACTATTTTTGAATTACCCAAATCATGAATATGGTTAATAACACATCTTAATTATAAGAGAGAAAGGGAAGTAAAGTGGTCATGTAACTCAGTTATGTAGTTTAATAACATAGGTTCTAAATGGAGACATGGATATGGAAGAAAAATATATATATAATTTTATGATAGGGAGTGATAAAGAAAATTTTTAGATAAAATTTGATGACCATAGATCCTTAAACCATAGTTATGAATTGGTTATTGATATCATAAAACTTAATGCAAATTGGTCAACATTTTTTAAGACCAATTTTTCATATAGTTGATGTATACATTCACTATATGATAATATACTTAAATATATGATTCTCCTTCATAAACAAAATCTTCTCTGTTTGTTGATCCTTAACATATTTTTACGTTATTTCTTATCAAAAGATTATTGTATGGTGATTAAATACATTAACCACTAAAACATCATCCATAGATAAATATTAACCACTAAATAAATTGATATCTTTTCCCAAACATTTTTATCTATCACATTAGAAGGAAGGTCACAAAATTTCCAAAATGAACTTATCATATAACATGAAGTGACATTTAATCATCATATACCAAATATGTGAATATGGTAATAACATTAATTGCCATAAAACCTTATTGAAAAAATATATACCTATTATTACATAAATAGAACAAATATTATTTGATATATTCCAAAAATAAAATTGTTTTAAACTTCATAAATGTTGGCATTAACAATGTTTTCAAAAACCAATTATTTTATTCCAAGGTGTAGAATACTATTCAATTTTCTTCATCTTATTCAATAATATTATTATTCCAACATCATTATCTTATTATAATGAACATATTAAGTTTTATTTTTCCCTTAACAATGTATTTTCCAAGAATTTTACCATGGTACTAATTAAATTTTCATGGTTATTATGACCGATCAACACATGCCTTTATATCATTGATGAAAATGTATTGTTGTACAATCCTTTTAAAACTAATAATACTAATAATGATGACATCATACAAAAATATCTTTTACAGTATTATTGGTTGATCAAAATACAATAGAAAAATAATCATTCCAATTTAGCTTTGTTAATAGTATAATTCTAGCCATCTCTCCTTGTTATCTTCTATTGTTTATTCCCCTAACTCTTGGGGAATTTTTTGGAATAGTTCTCAATCTGATTTCAATTATAACAATGGATATAAGTGTTTTACATCTTTTATTCATTATTTTTCCAAGTGAACATTTTTCCACACATATAGAAAACTCCCAATGCTTTCAGGTAATTACCTTGGTGATTCTTTCTGTGGTTATCATATATGGTAAAATCCACCATTCCCTTTTCTCCGTTGTTGTTCATTTTATCTTCCTTTCTCATGTTATGTTGATTAATTTTGAAATAATAAGACTTGAATAATTTTTCACTTTCTTGATATCACATAGAATTATTTCATCATATAAGGAAAATTCCATCTAAACAAGAGTCCTTTGAATATTTGTCTTATGAACATCATAGAAATGGTCAATGTTGCACTCCTTGTTTCATATGAACCTATTTCAAATCATTATAAAAATATAATGGTATCTTCATAATATACATCACTTTATTCCACCATTTATGATTATGAAAATGAAAATTCTATAAATATCACTTTTTTTTATCATTAGGGAAGTATTTATCAAAGAATTTATCCTTAAATGTTATTTTATCTATGAGTTTTATTTATTTTTCGCCCATAGTGTGCTGGATCAAAGACCATGATTGATCCACATGATCATTGAGACAATACAAGGAAAGGGAAACTACTTCCTTTTCACCAAAATCCAATGTGCTGAATAACTTGTACAACCACTAAATATATTTCTCAACCGCAATTGGATCAGTAGTCGCACAAAATGATGGGTTCCTTTGTTTCATTAAGTGATCCAACATCAGGTAATCCTATTGTGGACCATGTTTATCCATTCAAGGAAGGTTATGAATCATATCAGTATTAATCGTTCCTAATATATCTATAAAATTCTCAATTACAATACCAAATATATCTGATTTCAGAGCAGGAAAACATCTATATATTCCATGAGTAATGATACAATTCTTCCGTCAAATAACCATTAATAAACAATGTAATATATCAGTTTAGTTATGAAAATTATGAAATTTTTATAATTATATGGATGGTGTGACACTTAACTAATGATGGAATGTTTTTTCATAGAGAATCTCATACTCCTAAATATTTTTTACATTGGGATATATTTACATTCAAATAAAAAAAATTGTTTTTAAAAGAAAATTATAATTATCCTATGTGTATCCCCGGGGAGTGTCATACCGAGTGCATAGTAAGGCTCGTTGTCATGTTCTAGGTTGTGCTCATGATAGGTCTGCCAAAATTTGTCAGAGATTTTAACCCAACATACGTATATGACAGAACCATGTCCACCTTTTCTATTCATAGAAGTTCTAATTTCATAGAATACCAATATTATTTATACCGTAAAAATTATCTAGGATGTTCTTCGATTGTTTTCCACAAAATATTTCATTGTTATACTTTTCTAATATTTGTTTTCTAAGTCAACATTACATGGTTAATAATAAACTTTCTATGATAATAACTATAACACCCCAACCTCATTAGCCAAAATCTTTTTCGTTATTTTGTTACATTAGCATAGATACAAGATTTAAATCCTAAAGGACTAAATAGTTTAGTAGTTTTAGAAAACAAGATTACATACCTGATACCCAAATTAAATTGTTAAAGGAAATAAAGTATAAAAAATAAAATCACATCATCATTGATACCCATTAAAATTATTATTATTCAGAATATTTTGAAATGAAACATAATAAGGTGGATCTCAGATGATCCTTAAGCATGAGTATAGTATAATAAATAATGAATCAATAAGAATATATAAACAGGGAAACATATATTTTTGAGATTGTAAGCCATTCAAATAATTGGAAAAGGCACATTCAATATGGAAAATAGAAACTAAAAAACATTCCCTTAAATTAATAAATATATAATGAAATGTATCCATATAATTTAGTATATGAAAATCTCATTGATAAAACTTATGATAATTGAAATATCTATGAATGAAATTCTTAATTATTTGAAGTCATGTTTGAGGCACATGAAAACCAACACTTTCAAGTCCTTTCAAAGGATGTTTTAAAAATACAGGTAGAAAACAATTTAATTTGTTAATATTATTTTTCTCATGACAATATGTCGATGCATTGGGGGGATTAATAACGTTTGGGGAACACCCATCATTGCTTGTCCAAAGAATTCGGCATATCCAGTAATAGATTTAATTTATAAGAAATATAAAATATAAAATATATATATTCGATAAAAATATATGTATTTATCAATAATTACTCAATGGAAATTATGTAAGAAAATGTTTTTTTGATTTCAATGATTGGAAATACCGTTGAGAAATCATTAAAACATTATTGAGGAAAATAATCATTAAACACTCTATAGTGTCCCATACAACATGAAACATTTGAATCACAATCCATTTGAAGTAAAGAAAACATTAAATAAATATAAAATTTCATGAGGATATTGTTATTAATGATATATAAATTCAGAGGGTAGTATATACACCATGTAAAAATTAATTGGCGCCTAACAACAAATAAGTCTAAATAGAATATATATTGAGATGAAATCCCTTACATTGACTCTAACATGTCACTCGTGTCCTTATATTCCTAAATAATAAACTTATGTAAATTATTTACCTTAATTAGAAACTTTTTGGATGTTTAATATTATTTTAATTTTAGTTATTACACTTTTTTATACAAATATATATACAATTATGTTTTCATCAGGTGGTTTTGACGAGATTTGATTCAGGTGTCAAAAATGGATTTGGTACATTAACTATGGTGAGAGGGGTCATTATATAAACCCATAAATAATAATAACCAAGACATAAATGTCATATTTATATATAAATTATATTTTAAATGAAATTATGAAATATGGTCATTAAAAATCATCCAATGTTACAATCATAGAGACGGTAGGTTCTATGTACAAATGAGTATCATTCACTTTCTTCAATGATCAATTTGGGAAGAAGGTAAATAAAATTATATATTTATTGATTGACGATTATATCTTAAATACCATGTTATTTAATAATATAAAATTACATATATAATTATTATTATTAAAAAGTAATCACATTGTTTTGATGAGGTGGTAGACCACATGTCAATTAATGACTTTATGATTTTTTTAGTGTGGGAAAAGGTTAATAATGAAAGAGATATATTATATTTCCATACACAAAATTATTTAATTAACATATAATAGATTATATTTATGTCACATATTTTTAACTTAAATCATACTTTATAAATTCCATGTATAGAATTAATGAATCACATCGCATTGAGGAGGCGGTAGTATACTCATCAACAAACAATGCTTCTAGGTTAAAACAAAACGGAAAGCATAAGTGTTTCTTCTATATAAAAATTAAAGTTAAATAAAGACATTGAATATATCATATATATCATATATAAACATTGTTTCCATCATAACTCCGAACAATAAAGGGTGGTAATGAAAAATGGAACAACATTGTTTCATGAGGTGGTAGTTCGTTATACACATAAATAATAACATCACCACCCATTATATGGATTTTTTATAACTGTACATATAATACCTAGAATAAAAAAATATCATTATATTTTTTCTAATTATAATAATATATAATCATGGAATATGTATACGTTAGGGGGTTCAGAATGAAAATAAAACTATGGATATTGAGGTAGGATATTACCTCTTCTTTGGATAGATCTTTTGGTTTTCACCAAAGGGATTCTGTGGATAGATTTATTACCATGTTCAGGAATCTAAGATGATGTTAAAGTTTTAGGGATATTAATTTTTTACTATTTTAGTGTGTAAAATGGTTTAATAGGTTTTATTAAGTAGTAGGGATTTTTTCTTCTTTATATTTGTGGAGTGTAATTCTTGTAATTTTTTAAAAGGGAATTCCACATATTTTTCTTATGAAATGTGGCTCAAATGGTATTCCAAAATATAAAATAGGGACCCTAGGGTCTAAATATTTCCATATAGTGGATTTTGGGAAATTTTATATGTCATTTGGGTCCTTAAGCTTAAGGTTTATTCTTTTATTAAGAGAATTTAGCTCTTAACAAATGTAATTAATTTTAATCAATTTCACTAATATTTTTTTTAAAAGAATATATTGAATTAATTATAAATTATTAATAATGAGGATTCGAATTATTGAATACATTTCTCAAAATTCTATCACAAAAGCAGAAAAAAATAAAATTTAAAATAATCCAGCAAAAGGGATGAAAAAAGAGGTTATCAATGTGAAAATGCTTAAAGAGTTTCCAAACTTTTATATCCAATTACAATGTGAAATTGATTACAATTAGATAAATTGGATTTAATAATATTTAATTGATAAATATTATCTTTAAAACCAATAATAATAATAATTTTACCTTATAAAAAATTAAACAAAATCAATGTTTTGAAATAAAATCTAGTATTCTTTATTATTCATCAACAAATAAAACATCATAGAAAATTATCAAAAAATAAAAAAACGTATATTTAATATTTATATTACAAAAATGAAATTTATTTTTTTATATTTAATTTCAGAATGCTTCAAAAAATCACAAAAACGTATATTTATGAATAATATTGTGTTTGTTTTTCTTATATGCTTATCAAATATATTTGTAAAATGTAAAAAATAGTTTCTTAAATTTAATATATATATATATGTATATATATATATATATATAAACTAAATTTCAGTCACTAATTGTCTTTAAATTATGTTATAATTTTAAAAAAATTGTGATCAAAAAAATATTTGCATATAAAAACAATTCATTTATTTTCAATTAGTTCTTATATTCATTTATAATTAATTTCTAACCAAGGAATTAAACCATATATGTTCATAATATAGATAATACTATTATTAACCATCATTTTAATAATTAGGTCATATCTTATTGTAAAAATAATAACAATTTTAATAATCTATTATTGTTCGTTAAAACTCGATCTTACTTGCCACGCAAGACATTAGGAAAAGTCAGTCTTGTATGCAATGTACATTGACCTTGGTGATTTGTGTATACATTTCTAATCATTATGTTTCATATAACTTTTTCTTACCTTGTTTTTTCAAATAAAGTAATTAGGAACAAATACTAAATTTTATTTAAATGGAAGGCATTATAAAGTCTTGCGGTGTTACAGGATTAATATTTCATATTCTAGGAAATATATATTATAGAATAAGTTGAGTAAGCATAATAAACTATTTAAGAATTAAGTATCATAATGGTAGTTCATATATATTGTAATTCAAGAATTTCTCTATATGAATAATAAATTATCTATTTTCATTCATTATTTTCAAAAAAAATGAATGATTATGATGACATAGAAAAGTGATATTTGGATTAACGGAAGGTAACCCTTAATGATTTTCTGATTTTTAGAATATTGTGTTTATCTTGGAAAAAGATATGATTGTTATTGATAAATAATATTTTTTAATAATGATGATCATTGAACCGATAAAGGATTTCTTTTAAAGTGGTTTGTGCCAACATGGATTCATTTTGTGACAATTTTTTGGGATTTAAGGAATATATCAAATAATATATATTTTATGGAATAATGAATAATCCATATTTACAATATAGATTTATGGTAAATTATATTATTACCACGTTTCAGGAAAATAAATCATAAAAGTATTCACATGTTTGTAATGTGACATTAATGAGATACCCTATGAAATGTGGGAAATCATTACTAATATGATTTAGTGATCTTATTTGTAATGTTCTTTATTTTGATCATTATAAAGGGTTAAAAGGTTGAAAATTTAGGGAATATATTATGTTATACATAAGATGAGGTTTTGGTGATTAAATTATTATCTCTGAATATGAGGATTTTGTATATTGGATAACCTGCTGTAGAAATTTATTTATGATGATAAATATATATAGGTGGAATAACATATCATTATATATGTGGATATTATTATATGATAGTGCTTGAGGAATTAAAAATTTCCCTTAATTTGTGGATTAAGTGATGATGTGGAAATTGTTCAAGACCCATCCAAAACATTTGATAGTTTTGAAATCAAGTATGTACATCTTTTCATGAAAATCATTTAACTCGAGGAAAATATTAGAGAAAAATATTTATCATAATACCTTAATTTCTATTGAATCTATGGGCTTATTAATCAGGAAATATTTATTATTTTTATGGCCTTAGCATTCCATTTATAGTTTCAAGCTATCAATGGCCTCAATAATGCTCTATAATTATTTTATATTTTCTTTCAGGTCTAATCTTTCGTTCCCACCAATGTTCCCCTCTCTGGAAATCTAGTTATGTGTATTTTTGTGTAATTGTTATGTATTCATCTTTATTTTTTAATGAATGTATTTAAATTGATTTTTGTGATGTGGGGTTTTATGAAAAGATTTTTCATGTATTAGTCCTTTGAAAAATAAAAGGAAATATAGTGGAAAAATTCATTTTATGGAGATTATAATATGAAACCCTAAGATTTTGTGAATTGGTTTATAAATTAATTTAAATGTTTTGATATTTTTCATTTCACAAAACACTGAATATATTTTTTCTATATGAAAGAACTATTTTTGTCTTTCATTTTACAAAAAAAAAAGTTAAATATTCACTACATAAAACACTTATATTAACATTTGGTACATTTAACGATAAATTTTTCTTGTTTTACACACAATTCAGAGTTCCTTTGAGATATTTTGTTACACACAAGTCTGAGTTTTACAAAACTATAATATAATATTAATATTATCCATAAAATATTTTGTAGTTACCACCTATCCATTAGAATGTATGTTACAAATTATATTAAAAAAAGTGTAATGATATCATTTGAAAATTAATATAAATTAATTTCTTTGGTTTTCAATCGTATATAAATAAATATAAGAACTATTTGAAAAATAAGATATTCTTTTTCTAATAAAACTATTTCTCTATGTAAAAACACTATTTTATTTCAAAAATTTAAACCAAAAAATATCTATGAATGATTTCAATCAAATCAAAATATTATGTTTTCATTAATGTTATTTTTATAAACATATAATAATATTTTTTAAGAATTAGATTTGAATCGGTCCTATCATCTGAATAAAAAGAGATATTTTTCCAAATGTTAATTTTACTCCCTTTTAATGGAGAAAAAATTTGAAATATAGACACTATTATAATTTTTATTTTAAAAACTATTTTTGAAATCAAAATATTGAATATTAAATTGGTTAATTTTTTTTTCTTATTTCGAAAGTTACATTTGTTGATGAATAGTGAAAACTAACAAATTTTAATAGAAAATTTCATTGTCATCTAATTTATTAATATATTAATGTAATATTATAATTTTTTTCTATAGTATATTTAGATCATTTATACATTTATAAATAAAATTTATGTAATTTAAATCAATTTAATAGGGAAATTAGATATAAAATCAATTCAAACTTTTTATAATTTTCATTGCAAGACCTCTTATCTTCATCTCATCAATGAGAATATTTTTAAATTGATTAATTAAAGTAATTTTAATATAATATGAAAAAATTTATTTCATATTTGGAATTGGAATAATTTCTAATTTCTAATAATGTCAACTTAGTTTCTGACCAATAATATTAGGGAATGTAAATAAAATTAATTACATTGATTAAGGTAAAAATGTGTTTATATTGTGGTTAAACATTAACTTAACAGAAAAAATTTCCAATAAACAAGAAAAAATACATTATGCATACATAATTAAGAAATAAAAAATATTTTATATAAAAATCAAAAAAATTGAGACACATTATTAAATGAAGAAATATCAATAATGTTTACCCTTTCTTATTTAGAAGAATGCCACTCCTCCTCTATATAAAAGGGAACTCACACCCACACTACTAAACATCACTCATACCCCTTTTTTAGTCCAAACACTACAAATTTAATCTCACATAGTTCACCCATTATTACTAGAAGCCTCACATTCGGCATGAAAAACAACCAGGGAATCACTTTGGTGATAACTAAAAGGAGTTACATGAAAAAGACTTGACGTACTTTAACATGCATTTTTTTAACTTAATTGCATTCCCATTAATTTTTTCGTATTACCTGATTATATAATAACCTAAGGATCCTAAATATCTGGATATATTTTTTATTATAAAGTTTCTATGTACATCTAAACACAATTCCATTAAATATAAAATGAACTTACCGTTTATGTGTACTGTAGACTACCGCCTCGCATAACGATGTTAGTTTCGTTTCCTTTACCACCTATCATGGAAATGAATTCTTATGGTTAATAAATATTTAAATTATATGTATTATATTTATGATTTATTTATTCTTATTTAATTATTATACAACCTATACATTCAATCATTAAATTTTTTGGGATTAAGATAACTTCTTTTTTGGATGTGTGGACAACCGCTTCCTCAAAGTGACATGATTCATTCACATTCTACATCGAACGTATTAGTGATGGGTTAGTAAATGTACATGATGTATATGAAATAATAATGATACTATAATTATAATATATATCTACATACTTATATATTTCATTTACTCTATTTATACCAATATAATTACAAAACAAAAACTATATTCGTTTGTACATACGACCTACCATCTCTATGAATGGTGTTTTCAGTTTCATATTTATGTATTTTTTTAGAATACTATAAATTAAAATATAATTAATATATATGATATTTATATCATGTCTTATATTTGTTAATGAATTAAATCATTATCTATTTAAGTGGATGAAGAATAACATTATATAAAAAGCAAAGTAGTTATTAGCTGAAGCATAACATTAACATGGAATTGTAAATAAATTTGTAATATAAATTCATTATAAAATCATATATATTATGATTTATAATAATAATGTTATTTTTTATATGTATAATAAACTTGAATTTATTATATGGTAGTTTTGAACATGTACTAAGAATGTCAAGACATATGTTAAGAGCATTCTCATCTCACTCATATTTATGTGAGATGTATACACTATTCACCACTTATACTTTTTGTGTTGTGTATATACATGCCTATGAAATGTTATATATCTAATTCAATTTAATTCAATTATATTTTATGTTTTAATGGATGTTATTCATTCATGTGGATCAAAGTGAAAAAGTTACTCATGTAGAAAGGGGATTTCTAGTCTCACTTTTTTGTGAGACTTATAAATTATTCCCTACTCATTTAATTTATTTGTGGTCTATAATTCACGTGATATTATTAAATAAAAATTACCCTTAGTATTATGTGTACTTACATACCAATTTTATTATCTCCACTTTGTGGGTTTTATCGTTCAAAAGTTACCAAATTGGTATTGTGTTTTTTTCTCAATTTGTCATCTTTGATACACATTCCATGTTATGCACATAAATTATTCTATGAGGCATATAAACATCCCATTGAAATGATATATCATCAATCTACATCATTTCATGATATTTTAATCTTCATTTAATGTTATTAATTCAAAGGAACTATAATTTATTATTGTATAAGTGGAATATTTTTTTAATAAAATATCACTGTTTAACATGATAATTTATGATTATGCTCATATTAAAGAATTATAAGGATCAATATTTAATTAAATATTATGAAATTTATAATCCTATAGTTATTCATGAAAAAATATAATAATAGGACAATTTTAACACTCTTTGGTATATATGATAATAAATAATTTTTTTTAAGAAAAATTTTTGAAGAAAATGTGAATTTATGTCTCTCTTCGATACAAGGTCTATTTTATTCATAAACAATGTTTTCTCAGAAAAATTTATAAAATGGTCTTAAATGATATATTTAATAAATTTTATCAGAAAAATATTTTAAATAAATTTTTATTTTTGATTTATTTATAAATGGTTTTCAGTTATTCTATTATAATTTTCATGGTAATTTTCATAGAAAAATATTTTCCAAATGTTTTATGATTTATAAAGTGTTTTTATAAGAGGAAAGGTTATTTTTCCCATGAAATTTGTAAAATTATTCTAAAAATATTAAATTATTTTTTTCCTTATTTTTATCAAGGAAAATGATTTCTAAAATGATTTCAGTTTTAAAAAGTTATTTTTATGAAGATGTAAATTTCCTAAAAAATGCTTCATGTTATATTTCAAAATCCATCCCCAACTATGTCGACATCCTTTGAAATAATATATTCTTTACAAGGGATAAGATCATAGGAAACTATTCATATTATTTTATTGAATAGTTTATGTTAAAATGAAAATTGTTTTTATCAAACACTTTTATCTTCCACAATTTATTCTATGATAAAGTGATTATGAAACCCAATTCCATTCATAGGATATTATATGATTAAATTATGATGAAACCTAACTACTTTTTACAAGTTATGAAATGTTAAAATGATTATAATACCCATTTTATTTCATGGGTTAGGATATGAGGTTTATGAACCCCATATATTTTTATGGAACATTAAATGAGGAATGATTTGTTATCTTCTAGAACATACATTTATGACTCAATTATGTGAAGTGTGGGACCAATATCTCTTTCCAATTAATTTGGTAAGGATGGTTGAATCATTAGTATATATAATATTCATAAAATTGATTACAGGTTTACAATGTTATGAGTGAATCTTATTTTATATTCACAATGTTATGTGTGAACCTGAATACTTTTTCATAGTGTTATTCGTGTTTCTTGTATCTTGTATATATGATTATGTTTCAGCTTGTGTGAATATGATATCTACACCATTGTGTGTAGCAGACTACCACCTCATGAAGTGATGCGATTCATTCATACATTAAATGATATGTATTAAGGATGTGTTAAATGAAGATGTTTAATATATATGACATTAAAATTATATGGAAAATATATATATATATATATATCCTTTTTCAATATAATACAAAAATGGAATCCTCATTGATGAATACGTACAACCTCTAATCATAAAAGATGTTGTATTTCTTTTCCAATCACAACATAATATGGATTTAACTAAATATATATATATATTAAATATATAATAATGTTATAACGTGTTGATCATTTTGGTTTTGATTAAACTATGATTAATGTAAGATAATCTAAAATAAGAAATCAATACTTATGAAAAAAACAATGCATTTATAAACTAAAAATTTTTATTAACATGGAATTATTAATAACTGGTTAATTAAATGTCATGATAAAACAATATATATAATGATATAGATGAATATTGTTCTGTAAAATATCAATAATGAACTTATATATACTATAAAAGATCCATAAATGTATATCATGGAAGACAATACATGAGGTAAGGAATTTTATCTCACTTTTTCGTCCATAAGAGACATGTCATATTCACCACCTATTTTATTTTTTTGGTTTATATATTTACAATGAATGTATGTTATAATACTTTTCTAGGGTAATATTGTGTTATATATATATTCATTTGATGATCTACCTTTCAATGGGTTTACTGTTTAGAAGTTAAAAAATCATTAAGGAATTTTTGTCCCATTTTTACATCTTTGATACATAGGTTTTGTTATATACCTATATTGTTTTAAAATAATTATATACATATCGTTTTACATGTAATTAAATGAATTTATTTAAACTTATGATATTTTGTGTTTCATTTTATATTATTCGCTCTTGGGGATTATAATACACTGTTATTGAAGAGGTAATGATTTTATGTTACAATATCATAATTTTTCATGATTAATTATCATTGATTCGCCAATAGTAAAAACTCTAATTCTATCAATAAAAAATTTTCATAAATTTTATTATTATATTTTTATTCATACTGTATTAAATTAATTGTACAATTTTTCCCCACTTTGGTACTAGAGATAGTTAAGAATTTTTTTAATAAAATGTAAATTGATTTCTATCTTTTTTCTGAAATCAATTTTCCTTCAAAACCATGTTGACAAATTTTTTTATAAAAATTGATTTATTACTCTATTGTGAATTTGAAAACACATTTTTACTCGTTTTATAATTAAACAAAAAAATTATAGGAATATTCTTGGGATTTTCAAATATATTTTTTTGGTTGTTAACATAATTGTGAGATTTACATTCCTTTTAATTTTTATAACATGAATATATTTTTATAACATTATGAAAAATACTAAATTATAATATTTCCTTATAAATGATAAATTTCATTTTTCATGGAAACATTTTTTATTTTTTAGTGTTTTGAAAATTGTTTTCCAAAAGGGAAATTTTATTTTCCAAAATAAATGTCATATATTTTCTTTTAATACATTTTTAAATCTATGATAACATATATTAGTGTTACCTTATTTATAATGGGGATAAGATCTATGAATTCCATTAATATTCTATTTATTAATGGTTTAGGTGTTAAGGGAATTGTGTTTCTGAAACATGTTTCTCTTATATGGGTTATACCATGGTAACACATTAATGAAACCCACTTATCTTTATTGGTTATGCAATGATGAAATAATTATGAAACCTATTACTTTTACATAGGTTATCATTTTATAACTTTATATGAATACCATTTAATAGCATGGTTTATGATATGATAAATTGTTATGATCTTATTTCACACATATGTGATATTTTTTTATGTTTTGTGTGGGACCTATATCTCCATCCAGTGCATTAGGTAAATATTTAAATCAAATTATATAGACAAGATAAAAAATTTGGGGAACATAGTTTAGTAATATAGGGATGTAATGAGAGTGAACGTTGTTTAGTGATATAGAGTAAGAATAGGATTTAACCTAGTTCAGTAATACATTTCTAGATCGAGGAGTGAACTCGGTTCAATAAGGTAATTTTTCCACTATGATAGCCTTGATAATTTTCATTCACTAATATGGTAAAAATTTTATATTCATATGTGTTTTCTGAAAATTATATAGATTATGCTCTCATATTTCTTGTTCATTGATTCCCTTTTGATTCATGTCTTCTGAACTGCCAATATTTAAGCCTTGACTCATGATTATTACCATTGATATGCAGAGTATGTTTTCCAAAGTTATATTTATGTTCACATATCATTATATCTGTGTAATGCTTATGTATCTCCATTGTTTACACTTACTAAGCATCTAATCTCAGCTGTTCAAAAGTTTATTATCCAAAATGTGAGTAAAGTTTTTATTTACATATTTCTATGGTGAGGAATAAATAATAATTCATTGTGGGCAACAGTGATGATCATTAACCATATAATAATTCTATGTTCCAGTGTTCCAAAAGCACCAAATTTTAATGGCCCTCAAGCATGTGAATTTGTAATGTATAGAATAATAATTTAAAAATATGAATTTTAGATTTATAAAAATCTTGGTTTGAAATAGATTGTATTAAAAAAAATTTACTTTAACATTGTAAAATAGGATGAGAATTATTTAGTGTTATCCCGATGGATTTTTATAATTATATATATACTGATTTATTTAAGGATAATTCAATGCATGTGTTAAATTATAGGAATGTTCCATATAAATTCAATAAATGATTGTGTGATTCTTTTTTAATAAATAATATAAATTTATTATACAATAACTATATGTGGATCTGGATCCATTGTACCTAGGGGAAAACCCCAAAGACACCATATTGAGATACACTTGTTCAAGAACTAGTTCTTGAAAAAGGGCTTTGCTACACAACTTCTCTGAAACTCTTGATGGATTTCTTTAGAAACTTGCATACTCTTATTGGTCCATCATGAAGGATTTAGATATATAATGGTCATGTATAACCTAGGTTTACCCTCATGTGTCATATATTCAAAATAATTTTTCATTATTTAGTAATCTTATAAGTGTACATTCATAATTTAATTGTCTTCCCCTATTGTGAGTGTTTATCAAACTATGCTTTCTATTTTTAATCAATGTCAGGAACCCAAAAAAAATCAGTTGCCTATGAATGTGATGGATAATTTTTTTAATGATAAGTCAAATGGGTGATGAGTCGAGTGAAGGAAGTTTTGATTATTCCTAATCATTTTTCATAAAACATTATTAAAAATTTATTACATAACAAAATTATAGACTCACCAAATAAGATAAATGAAATAGTTAGATGATTGTTTGGGTAGTGGAAATCATGTATGAAATGAGATTTTGTTTACAATGTGTTGACAATGTGTGAATAAACATCAATGTTAATTAATTAGAGGAGAAGGAATATTTTTGGACTGTGGAAATGATGGGAAAAGATAAATTAACTAAAAAGGGGAAATGAGAAGTAAAGTTAATGCAATGGATGTGATTATTGGACATCCTTGGATGTAATCAATGGATATATATTTTAATTGTGGAAAGTATAGGAATTATAGAAATTTTATTTCCTAAAGAGAAATCATGTGAAGATAGTTGGTGAGGAGATACATGTAGTGGTTATATTTTTTGATGATAAATATATTACCTATGACATTTGAATAGAAACAATTGTTAATTAATAATATAAAAAATACATGTTAACTATTATTAAAGAAGTGGGAAGAATAAATTATTTTTATATTTGAATTCAATGATTGTATTATCAGAATTATGAAATATCTATGGATTGTTCAGTATAGTTTTTTTTCTAAATTTCATAGAATATATTAAAAGGTACTGATAACCATTAAAATTTATTTAGTGGCCTAGTTTTATTTTATAAAAAACACATTATTAATAAAATGTATGCCTTAAAATGTACATGTTGTTGAGAAAATGGTGCTTTTTTTGGATAATGTAATATTGGTTAAGAATAATGTAAATTATATAATGTTAATTACCTTAAAAATATATTAATGATTTGTGGAAAATGTTGTATATGTTAACATGGATGAGGTTTATGATATTTTTGGATTTATGAAATATATCATATAGTATAAATTTTAAATAAGGAATAAGGAATAATTAATTTTTTTGTAATATTTTATGGAAATTCTAGTTATTAACATGTTTCAAGAGAATACATGATGCAAGAATTCACTTGTTCGTTTGGTGAAAATAAATAGTATGTTTTTAATATATATGGGGATCAATGTTATGAGGATTTTAATATATTTAGTGACCTTTTTTTAATGTTTTGGATTTTAATCATTCATAATGGTATAAGATAACAATTTATTAATTGTATTAGGTTGATCATAAAACATGGTCTAATGATTAATATATTACTCCATAGTATGATGTTTTATAAAAATTGGAAAAACTTTGGTGACAATGTTTTATTATTATAGACAGATTTTATTTTAATTCAATTTAGGGATCTTGTGAACTGTTAGCGCTTTAGGAAAAAAAATAAAATTCATTTCAAGTTAAACAATATAATGTAGAAATTTGATCAAAGAACGACCAAAGGGTGATATTATTATAATAAAATGTATTGAAATCATATAAGTATATTTTATTATGAAACATTTTCACTTTTAGGAAAAGGATCATGGAATAAATTGTTCTCTGTGTTTTATCGGTTTTGATGAAATAAGTGTCCCTTTTGATAACTTATTGGATTATATTTTTTTGACATGTTACATTACGTAGATCACCCACCTTCACATGAACATTTTTCTTGTTCACTCACTATATTTATTCATACTTTTCATCCATTTAAAAACTTTCACGTCTAACCTAAGTAGTCTTATGTGAGAACATAGTTAAGAGTTATTTTGTGTAATTGAATATATTAAATTTATCTTTATTTTGTAATTTTTTATTCCTATTTTCATTGTGGATTTCTATGAATTAATTTTAAAATGATGATCATTTGAGGAATCAGTCAAATTTTGTGGCATAAATTCATTTTATGGGTGGTAGGATGTAATACCATGAGATACTATGACGTTTTTTTCAAATATATTAAATTATTCAATATTTTATGTTACATGAATCATGGATTTTAATATTAATTACATGAAATAAAAAATTTGACTTGTGTTACAAACAATTACATATTAATTTTAGGTTATATGGAACACTGAGTTTAAACATAACATGATACATTATTTGAATATTAGTATTTATTAAGATTGTTAAAAAAATAGCCAATGGACTGTAGTATATTAATACGATTAAATAAATTATGAAAATATTAATAAATCATTTTATATAGTTATTTGGTAACTAGTTATTTAAAAATAAAAATAAAAACCTTTCAATAATAAATTGTAATATTTTCTGGAAAAAAATTATGAACCCAACTGTTATTTATATCATTAAATTAACCAAATAACTTTTAGTTAATGATTTTAATAAAATTTATATGTTTTATCTTCCATAAAATAATTAACATTATTCTTATATGATTTCAGGAAAAGATATGAGAGTAAATCTAATGATACACTTAAACACTATATTTTTCAAAATTAATGTTGCTTCTTTTTTAAGGGGAACATATTTTTTTAAAAAAAATATAAAATACATTTTAAATAATAAAATATGTATTCCCCAAAACTTCATAATTATATTAATGTGAAATTTTTGATTTTTTATAATATTTCCATTTTATGATGAATAATGAAAAAATTAATTTTAATTAAAAACAACATTTTTATTTATTATATTTATAATGATAAACTATATTTTAAATTGGTTTTAAACTAAAATTTGTTAAATTTTAAACTCTTTAATAATAATTAGGCTATTGGAATTAATGTAAGTTTAAAAATAGATATAAAATAATTATAATATACTCAACATTATCCCATTAAATACTATCATTCACATCACGTTTTCGGGATTTATTATAAATTACTTTTTTTCAAATTTCATGAATATAATTTGGTAAAATTGATTCAATATTTGTAGTCAAAATATTTTATAACTTATAATAATTTGAATTTAATTTTAACCAAAATGAATTGTGAATTTAGAAAAAAATTATTTACCTCAGTTAAATTAAAAATTGGGTTTCCCGAGGGTAAAACTAGGTAGACATGATTTACAATTCCATAAAATAGTATCACGGTTTTATTTAATGAACTTATTTTAACCATTATAATAAATTTATCTAAAATATGATAATTCTATGTCACCTTTTTGTGAATATAATACATATAATATGTTAAGTAAACAAAAAGAAAAAAAATATGATTCTTAATTTTCATATCTATACTTATTTTGGATAAAAACCAAAAATAAATCAGTTACAAAGATTATTTTTAAAGGTAAATGTTTTTTGTCAAAATAATTTATATTGAATTCTTATAGATATAAAAACTAAATTAAATTCCTAAGATATTCAAACAAATTTATTATTTAATTACCAATAATGTAAAGTTTATGGAACTAAAAATAAATAAAGTTAATTAAATTGAATAAATTATTTTGTTCATTATTATTTAAGATGAATATATAAGGATAAATATATGTGAACATAAAATATGAAAATAAAATCTGTTTATTGATATCTTTAAAATTAAAATTAATTGAATAATTTCAAAATAGACATCAATATTAATTTATAAAATGTGATATTTTATCAAATGATTGAAAAATTAAAAAATCATATCTTCTTCCAAGTGATTCATAAATCATAATAAATACCAAATATGTTCTATTCCAAGACCAATTAATGATTTATATTAAATATATTCACTCTTAAATAATAATAAAAAATGATTTTGAATTTAATGTTAAACTACTATATTCACACATTATATTCGTTGATATTAAAAGTTAATCCCCAAACCACTTAAAATTTTTAATTTTAAAATTGGAATTAATATTTATAATCATAAGGTTAAAATTATATATTTTTTATAATTTTATTTTATTAGTAAACAAATAAAATACATAGATTATAAATGTAATTATCATCATGAAAACCCAAAATGTTAAAAATAAGGAAATATAGAAGTTAATGTATAAAATGTTTTAAGAAAATCTGTTTTTGAGGTGGTAATCAGCTATATAATCCCTTAAATATACTATTTATCATATTTGGATCAATTTTATGTATTATTTACTTCCCAATACTAAATACTTGTGATTATTTATAAAAATACAACTCAACATAAAATATAAAATTGAACTCACTCACCCCTTCTTCACACCTATCTAGCCATCATTAATGAGAAACATTTGAAAAAATCACTTCCAAAATTCCCTCCCCTTATGATAGAAGCCTTATTCTAGAATAAAATAAAACCAATCATTGTTTAATTTCAAATTTAAGAATGATATATAATGAAGAGTTCACAATCATTAACAAAATTTTTTGTTTTATTTCATCCTCAAAACACATAAATTCAATTTAAATCAGGATTATATAATATATTTAGTATTTACATATATATAATTTTTTTTATATTCAGGTTATGAACTATGACTGCAGAAACTTCCATCAAATGGGTTATGAAATATTCATTCGTGTTTACGATAGACTACCTCCTCATGAACCGATGCCATTCGTTTTTAGCATTACCAATTTTCAAGGGTTGTAATAATGATAAAATTACTATATATAAATTATAATTGTGTAATTAATGATATTATTATTCTTTTGAAACTACTATATCTCACATACCCCCATTCTTGTCATTTTGGTGGAATATTATATCACCACTCATGTGTACGACGAACTACCACCTCGTGAAGCGATATGAATTTTTTATAATTTACATGGAATGTATAAATGATGTGTTTAAAAAAAATATGTGATGTATATGACTTAAAATGATACTTTAAGGATAATATATATTTACTTTATTTCTTTCAATATGATAATAAAAAGGAAATAATGTTCATGTGTACATACGACCTACCATATCGATAAATGATATACTTCACATCATATAAAAACAATTATAGATTACTCTAAACAATATCATACATAATATATATGATTTTATATCATTTTTATCAATATTTATATATTTAAATTGTGTTCAATTTAAGAGGACTTCAAAATAAAAAAATCAAAACATATACGATAACTAAGTAGTTATTACCCGGAACATAACATTAACATGGAGTTGTTAATAAACGGGAAATTAAAGGTCATAATAAAAAAATAAATGATAGGATTTGTATGAATTTCGTTCTTTAATATATTTATAACAAACATATATTTATTATATAGTAGGTTTCAACATGTAAATCGGATGGAAAGACATGAGGTTAGAAATTTTCATCAAACTTTTTACTTCTTTGAGACACATGTCATATTTACCACCTAATAATTTTATTTGGTTTATATAATTCCCATAAATTTATTTTATGATACTTATAATAAAGAACATGTGGTTTAAATATCCATTTTTTGGATCCCCCTTTCATAATGTTTATAGTTCAAATGTTAATAAATCAGTAAGGGATTTTCTTTTCAATTTTTCTTTCTTTGAGATATATGTTATGTTATGCACCTATATTGTATAATGATATGTATATAAATCCAAATAGAAATTTTATATCATTAATTTATCTATATTTATAATATCATAATTTACCTTTTCTATTATTCCGTATTTGGTATTATTATTCAATTTTACCTGTAAGAACCCAGATCTTCGTTTCAGGTATGTTTTTCCTTTTCTAGTTGTTTTTGAGAAGAAGAGGAAAATCTGGAAATTTTAAATGTACACAGTGTGTACATCGATGCCGCGCAAGGATGTGTTCTAGCCGTGTCCGGGCCACACACACGGTGTGTAGGGGATATGTGGAGGTCTCTTAAAGCGGAGTATGGAAAATCCTAGAACATGTTGTGTACTCCAGATGTACATGCCATGTACTTTCTTTTTTTCATTAAATGGACCAGGGTCGCGTCTAATCGACAGAATCATCTTATTCTCCATGTTCATTGACCAAGAGAATCATGTATGTCCATGAACATCCTCTGATCCCCCTACCCTGTGTCTGTTTACCGAATCGACCGCTGTCAATTGCGTTGGAACCGCAGTGGTGAGCTCTTCATTCTTCTTGAGTTTCATTCCATGATTTTACCTCCTTCCCAAGATATCGTGGGTTGAACCTTTTGTGTGTTTTCATTTATCTACGACATTCTAAGGAGAATCAATCCTTGTGTTTCAATTATATTGATCTCCAATCATCAAGGTAAGTGGTATGTGCCTTTCCTTTCTAAGTTTTGATTTTTATGTGCAATTTCCACTAATACCCATGAATGGGGTATTGCATGTTTACCGTTTTCCCCTATTGTTTCCCGCCTTGCATGTATGCTTGTATAAAGGTAATTTGATCATGTTTGAGGAAACATTCGGTGCTTGGATGTTTTTCCCATGCTTTATTTTGTTTACGACCTTTGGGTCTTGTTAACCTTTGGCCGTTGTACCTGTTTTTCATGCCTTGTGATTGTAGGATGGAATGATATTCTTGACATGATTGTTTCTCTAGACTGGTTAGCCAAGTAGTGCTATAGGTGTACTTTGGACTTATAGCATTATTATGCACTGACTAGCATGGGACCATGAGAACCTGGTGCTATAGACTATAAGGGATAGACCGAGTGAGCTTCCCAGAGAGTCTTGGATATTGTAGACTACATAGGATAGACCGAGTGAGCATCCCAGAGAGTCTTGGATATTTTAGACTATAGGGGATAGACCGAGTGAGCTTCCCAGAGAGTCTTGGATATTATAGACTACAGGAGGGTCGACCGAGTGAGCTTCCTCAGAGAGTCTTTACTTGTTTGAATTTCCTTAAACCATTCTAGGCTAGATGAGGAATTGACCAAGCAAGCTTCCTCAAAGAGTCTATTATAGACCCTAGACTATAAGAGGAATGGACGAGTGAGCTTCCTCAGAGAGTTTCTAGACCTTTGGGCTATAAGAGGGTTAGACCACATGATCTTCCTCATAGATTCTCTGACCATCATATACTATAAAGGGAATTGACCGAGCGAGATACCCCAGAGAGTCTTATAATTTCATATAACCAAACCAGAGGTGCTAGGCTGAGCGCACTGCCCAGAGGGTTGTTGGTACATCTTGTATAGGACCAGAGGGGCTGACTTCGAGTAATTATTCGATGGGTTCATGTTGTGGTTAGTTGTTTTCTACACTACTGTGTGTTGTCTTGTGGATTGATTATTGTTTTATATCATCTTTTTTACTTATTACTATTTACTAGTTTTTGTATACTTATTAGTGTACTATTACATTCCATATACTCACTGACAGTTAGGAAAAGATCTTTCGGTGGTTACCTACTGAGATTTAGTCTCACACCCTGTTTGATCCAGGCTTTTGGGACCAAACAGACTATGTTGTTGCATGTATAGACAAGGGAAATCTCCCTGCAACTTTGGGTAGTTGATTTCTTTGGAGCAAGAGAGCATGGGACCAAGCTTAAGCTTGTGATGCTGTGTAGCTATTTAACTTTTCTTTTGTACATGTTTTGGTACTATTTATTTTTTCAGCATTGGGACCTGTTTGGTTTCTTTTATAGATATGTGTCATTCATCATTTCATATATATACATATGTGCTCCAGTGTTTATTTTTTTAGTCTTCCATTGTTTATTGTTGTTGGATATTTACTGCTTCCTCTATTGAATGTTTTTTTTACTTCCGTTGTGTACTCTGAAAAATGAGGGCATAGTTTTCCCACTATCACACCCAAGGCCATCGCTACAAGTCAGCAACCACTTAAATTTGGGGAAATGTTCTTGAGGCCATGTGTCCAACTGGGTACAGGGCACCTCTGGGTGGCTTCCGGAACCGGGATGTTACAAAGTGGTATCAGAGTAATTCGTTTCTCTTGATTTACTATTTTGAGCCTTTATTCAGGGATATGACGGATTTGATACTTGGTAATAAGTTGTGCCCATGAGTAGCTGACTCGTGTACAGGGAAAATCCAATCTATCTCGTTTATTTCAGTTTTTCTGGTTTTGAGATTTCACGGTTGATATGAGAGTGATTCACATGCCTTGCATTGTTATTATTGTTGCTATTGCAGTTCTATTTCTGTCACAACCCAATGAGATGAGGGTATGCCATCTCATGCATCATAGAGTAACTTGTTATAAATCACATTCCATGCATTCTTGTCATGCCATCTAGGGTGCATTAGCGATTTCATGTTGTTGTGATAGACATTGTGTAAATTTTCCATGTTGTTGTGATATATTGTTGATAGAATCTCGACATCTTAAAAGTGAATTTTGTTGATTTGTACCTTGCTTAAGTGAACACCAAATTTTGTTTCTTGAGGTTTTATGGGACCCCATGAATCGGAACTTGGTGGATCATTGAATTGTTTCTTATGTATATGACTTTTATAAGATGCCAATCTTTGATTCACGGGGAGTATGGGCCCTCATGGATAGTAATTTCTCACCTCCATGTTTTTTTTCAGTTTTTTATGGGCTTCGGTGTATTTTCTGAGCTACTACCCAAGAAAAACCAAGAATTCATGGAATGTACTTTATGACTACATTCCGTGTAGTTTTTAAACCATGTAACTGACTGTGTGATAAAAAAAATAGGTTTTTGCAAAGTCTTCAAAACAAACATGTCGTGTACGGTAGGTACACGTCGTGTAATAGTGAGCCGTGTACTCGGTCGTGTCACTAACAACATAGGTCGGGGAATTTCGTGTAGTACACGTCGTGTTTGGTACAAACACGCCGTGTAGCCTTGTTCTAGGTACCTGGCCATGTCACGAAATCATGGGTCGGAGTTATCTTATCCTATACAAGCCTTGTTTGTACGGAACACGCCATGTAAGGGTTAGCCGTGTAGCCGGCCGTGTAATTAACAACACGGGTCACCGAATCCTTGTCTAGTACATGTCGTGTCCTTAGTGAACAAGCCGTGTAGTCTAGGGTTATGAGGAAAGTTTGACTTAGCTATGTCGAGAGAATCCGGTAGGGGAATGGGGTTCAAGTAAACGTCGTGTGTGGGGTCAACACGCCCTGTAGTATGGGGCATTACATGACCAGAGGTGGTAGAAGTACACGCCCATGTGAATGGATTAAGAGAACACGACGGGTAGTTTGTATACACACCATGTAGTCATGTTTTTCAAAACTTGAATGTTTCTCTCTCGTGTTCCTATTTGTACTCTTGTGTTCTCTGTCTTTGATAATCCTGATCTAAGTTGTGCTTTTGATCTTTCATAGCTATGCCACTGAGACGTCCTCCGGTTGTACGTTAGCTACCAGATGGTGATCAGACATCGGATATGGTCGATCAAGGACCTCTGGCATATCCTCCTGCTATGCCTGCCTTGGCTCCAGCAGTTATACTCGTTGCAGGTGCCGGTGCACATTTCAGGGAGGACTAACTGAGGATGATGCAGACCTTTCAGGGAGTGCTGCCTCTGGCCCCGTCAATGGCAGAGTTAGCTCTGTTTTTACAGAAGCAGCATCCTCCTACTTTTTCAGGGGATGGAGGACCCCAGGCTGCAGAGTCGTAGTTAGATTCCTTGCTGACGATCTTCGAGCATCTGTATATACCTCCAGAGAAAAGGGTAAATCTGGGTACTTATATGCTCCGAGACACCGCCAAGAGGTGGTGGGAGGTGATCTCACAGTTAGGGCGCCCATAGAGTATCACTTGGGATGAGTTTCGGTACATCTTCTATGATTACTTTTATCTGAAGACCTTGTGAGCCGACCGATCCTGGGAGTTTATGAGTCCCGAATAGGGTACTCATTCTGTTATGGAGTACTCGTCTCATTCCACCAAGATGCAGCGCTTCACGCCGATTCTAGGAGATGATGAGTTGTACCTTTCTAGGAAGTTTGAGGATGGTCTCAGGTAGTAGATTTGTTCCTAGGATAATATCTTTAAGATGACTTTGATATCCTCTATCGTCAACCAGGTGCTGATCACTGAGCGCAATCTGAGAGATTCTAGAGTAGTGGGCAAGGGCGGATCGACACCAAGAGTTAGTGTTCCTCTTATAGATAGCAGGAAGCACCACAGCGAGTCTTCTCGAGGAGATTAGGGTAAGCAGAATGTATCTTTGGGCAGCCATGTTGTATGCTACCAGTGTGGTAGGAGTGGGCATACTAGGCCTCATTGTTAGAGAGACCCATTGGAGTGCCAATATTGTGGCATGATTGGCCATCTTCAGTGTTTTTGTCAGATCATCTCACCTCCAGTTGGTGGTAGGGGTTCTTCTATGACCCTGCGTACAAAAGTTGTATAGCCAGTTTCTCACCAGTCTGGGAACTGGAGCTCTTCCGGCTGTTCAGGTCGAGGTGGAGGCCGCCGTCATGGTGGTCAGCCACAAAGTTACCAGTGACAAAAGAGTGGATTAGCTCAGAGTGGTCATCCAGGGGCGCAGGGTCACGGTACAGGCCATACTTTCTCCATGGAGAAGACCTATCAAGAGTAGGATCCCGGCACTTCCATAGTTCGAGGTACGATCTTAGTAGCCTCAGTTTTATCTTCATCGTTTTTCGATGCTGGTGCTTCACATAGCTTTATCATTGTTACTGTTGTGGAGAGCCATGGGATCTGTATATTTCATCTGCCGACATGTTGACTCTTGACACACCATTGGTAATGAGGAAATCTAGCGTACGTCAGTGCAGAGAGTTCCCTCTCGAGGTTGTAGGGTGTCACTTATTTTGGGTCATCTTTTTCTTAGAGATGATAGGCTATGATTTCATTCTTGGTATGGACTGGTTAGTTCCCTTCCAGGTAGTCGTCAATTTCTATCATCGTAGGGTGAGTTTCATATCACCATAGGGCGGATCCTTTCAAAATAGAGGCGAGTGGGATGTCCAGGAGGGTATAGTTAGACTCGAGCATCATGGTCTAAGAGGAGTTACAGCCCAAATTGTTAGTCTATATCTCGATGACAAGGGGACATCACAGTTTGATTTTGTTTCAGTGGTGGATCGTTTCAGGGATTTATTTCTAGAGGACCTTTCAGGTTGGCCTATAGAGCGTGAGGTAGACTTCTCGATTGAGCTCATGCCCGGAGTGGAACTGGTGTCCATTCCTCCTTATAGGATGGCTAAACCTGAGTTGCAAGAGCTCAAGAAGCAGTTGGAAGTGTTGCAGGAAAAGGGTTGTATCCAACCCAGTACTTCTCTTTGGGGTTCGCCTACCCTGTTTGCGAAAAACGAAGATGACACCCTTCGGCTTTGCATGGACTATCGGAAGGTGAACTAGTTGATAGTCAAAAACTGATATCCCATGTCAAGGATCAATGACCTCTTTGATCAGCATCGAGGAGCCCGATAGTTCTCGAAGATTTATTTGAGGTTCGGTTATCATCAGTTGCACGTTATAACATCAGATATACCTATTATATCCTTCAAGAGTAGGTATGGTCTATACGAGTATATGGTCATTCCATTCGGTCTCATGAATGCGCCAGTAGTTTTTATGGCACTGATGAACTGAGTGTTCCATCCATACTTGGATTCCTTCATGGTTGTTTTCATGGAAGACATTTTGGTGTACTCTCACACTCGACATGACCATGCTACCCACCTTGAGATCGTTCTGATTACACTATGAGAGCATTAGTTATATTCTAATCTCCCTAAATGCCACTTTTGGACGGATCAGATTCACTTCTTGGGTCACGTTATCTCATAGACAGGAGTGTCAGTAGACCTAGAGAAAGTGATAGTTGTAGTTTCCTGGGAGCAGCCGAAGAATGTCTTCGAGGTGCGGAGTTTTCTAGGGTTGGCTGGAAAATACTGGTATTTCATACAGAACTTTTCACGCCTTGCATGACCGCTGACAGGTCTGACCAAGAAAGGTGTGAAGTTCTTATGGTCAGACTCCTGTGAGTCTGTTTTTCAAAAGCTGAAAGGGAGGTTGACGTCAGCACCGATACTAGTATTTCTAGAGCCGGGCAAGAGAAATATAGTCTACTGTGATGATTCAGGTGTCGGACTGGGAGTTGTACTTATGAAGGGAGATGGATTCGTTGTGTACGGGTCTACATAGTTGAGGCCACAAGAGAGGAACTACCCGACACATGATCTAGAGTTTGAAGCCATTGTTCATTCCTTACGTTGTATGAGAAATTATCTTCTGCGAGATAACTTTCTGGTTTTCACTGACTACAAGAGTCTAAAGTACATCTTCACTCAGCGTGATCTAAATCTGAGACAGTGTATGTGGGTCGAGTATCTTCAGTACTTCAACATTGATCTAGCCTATACATCGGGAAAGGGAAACACATTGACTGATGCATTGAGAAGGAGAACTCAGATTCAGTCAGTTTAGGAGGCCAGTAGTGAGTGGCAGCTTATGGATCTATTCTCTGAGATGCATTTTTAGGTACACGAAAAACAGGGTTAGACTTTTATAGTCTTCTGTAGTTGTTACCTCTACCCTTCGTGATTGGGTACAGATGAGGAAGCTATTAGACTCAGATGGCCTAGTCATGTGGGAGAGTGTGTGAGGATAGGACCCTCTTCCTAGATGGACAGTAGGCGAGGATTAAATCATGCACTTCCAGGGATGTGTGTGGGTCCAAATAGACATGCGCAAGGAACTGATGCCGGTTTTTCATTCATCAGTTTTTGTTGTTCATCCTGGTGTCACCAAGATGTATCGAGATCTAGACTGCCAGTACTGATGGCCAGGTATGAAGAAGGATGTCGCTGGGTTCGTCATGAGATGTTCCACTTGTCTGTAGGTGAAAGCGGAGCATCAGCGGCCAACGGGGATTTTGCAGCAGTTACCCATTCCTGAGTGGAAGTGGAACGATGTTGCGATGGACTTTGCGACCGGTATACCGAGGTCACCTCGAGGGATTGATGTTGTTTGGGTTGTCGTCGACAGGCTTATGAATGTTGCTCACTTCATTCCGATCAATAAGACCTTCATTGTTGATGATCCGGGAAGGTTTTACATCCAAGAGATTGTACATCTGCATGGAGTTACACACTCCATTATTTCAGACAGGGATGTGCATGATACTTCTCGGTTCTGGAAGGGGCTTCAGAAGGCTTTGGGTACACAGGTACATTTGAGTACAACATACCATCCCCATACAGATGGCTAGTCCGAGCGTATGATCCCGGTGATTGAGGATATGCTCCAAGCATTCATTCTAGACTTTGGAGGTTCTTGGGAGAAGCATATTCCTCTTGTAGAGTTTGCCTACAACAGCAGTTTTTAGGTGACTATTCTGATGTCACCTTACGAGGCTTTGTACGGTAGGTCATGTCGATCACCTTTGTGTTAACTAGTGACAGGAGAGGAATCTTTGCTAAGCCTTCATCTTTTTTAGGAGACCTCAGAGCTGATAGAGTTGATTCAGAAGTGGATGGTTACAACACATTCTCAAAACAAGTCTTATGCTGATCTGCAGTGACGACCTCTAGAGTTCGAGGTCGGGGATCAGGTTTTCCTGCATGCCGCACTGAGGTTGGGACACAAGAAGATTCAGACACAGGGTAAGCTTTCACATTGGAACTTCAGGCCATTTGAGGTGTTGGAGAGAGTTGGGCCGATTGCCTATCTTTTTCAGTTACCTCAGAGGTACCGGGATATGCATGACGTCTTCCACGTCTCTCAACTCTCACATTACTTTTCAGACCTGTCTCATGTATTTCAACCCGAGGAGGTTGAGCTGGAAGCGGATGTGTCGTTTGAGGAGCATCGTATCTGGATTGTCGATTGCAGTACGAAGGTTCTCTGTGGTTGGTCTGTTCCTCTGGTATGGGTGCTATGGAAGCAGGGGCGAGTACAAGACAAGACCTAGGAGATGGAGGCCGATGTATGATCGTAGTGGCCGGAGGTGTTCGGGGTTTCTTCTTCTACACCTTGCTAGGGAAATTTGGGGACAAATTTCTTTAAGGGGGGATGTTTGTAAGAACCTGGATCTTCTTTTCAGGTATTTTTTCATTTTCGGGTCATTTTTTAGAAAAAGAGGAAAATCTATAAATTTTCAAAGTACACATCATGTAATTTGATGCAGCACAAGGCTGTGTACTGGCCATGTTCGGGCCACACACATGGTGTGTAGGGGCGATGTGGAGGCTACTTAAGGAAGAGTACAGAAAATCCTAGAACACACCATGTACTCCAGAAGTACACGCCATCTACTTTTTTTTTCATTTAACGGACCGGGGTCGCGTCTAATCGACAGAATCGTCTTCTTCTCTAGGTTCTTCATCCGAGAGCGTCTCGTATAGCCGCAAACATCTTGCGAGCTCTCGAGCCTCCGTCTCTTTTCCGAATCAACCACCTTAGATTGTGTTGGAACCGCAATGGTGAGCTCTCCCATCTTCTTTAGTTTCATTCCATGATTATCCCTCTTTCTTAAGATATCGTGGGATGAACTTTTTGTTCGTTTTCATAGATTTACGACTTCATAAATAGAATCAAGCCTCATGGTTCAAGTATATTGATCTCCTAGCATCAAGGTAGGTGGTTTGTGCCTTTCCTTTCGAAGTATTTGTGTTTTATGTGAAATTCCCACCAATACCCATGAATGGGGTATTTCATGTTTACCGTTTTTCCCCTGTTGTTTTCCTGCCTCGCATGTGTGCTTGTGTAGAGTTAATTTGATCATGATTGAGGAAACTTTCTATGCATGGATGTTTTCACATGCCTTGTTTTGTTTACGACCTTTGGGTCTTGTTAGCGTTTGGTCGTTGTACCTGTTTTCCATGCCTTGTGACCGTAGGATGGAATGATATTCATGACATGATTGTTTCTGTAGACTGGTTAGCCAAGTAGCTCTTTAGGTGTACTTTGGACTTATAGAATTTTTATACACTGACTGGCATGGGACCGTGACAACATGGTGCTATATACTATAAGGGATAGACCGAGTGAGCTTCCCATAGAGTCTTGGACATTGTAGACTATATGGGATAGACCGATTGAGCTTCCTAGAGAGTCTTGGATATTGTAGACTACAAGAGATAGACTGAGTGAGCATCCCAAAGAGTCTTCGATATTATAGACTATAGGAGGGTAGACCAAGTGAGCTTCCTCAGAGAGTCTTTACTTGTTTGAATTTCCTTAAACCATTCCAGGCTAGAGGAGGAATTGACCGAGCGAGCTTACTCAGAGAGTCTGTGATAGACCTGAGATTATATGAGGATTGACTGAGTGACCTTCCTATTAGAGTTTCTAGACCTTGGGGAAATAAGAGGGTTAGACCATGTGATCTTCCTCAGAGAGTCCCTGACCACCCTTGACTATAAGTGGAATTGACCAAGCAAGCTTCCCCGGAGAGTATTATAATTTTGTATGACCAAACCAGAGGGGTTAGGCTAAGTGAAATGCCCAGAGGGTTGTTGGTACTTCTTGGATAGGTCTAGAGGGGATGACTGTGAGTACTTCCCAGAGGGGTTCCTGTTGGGGTTAGCTCTTTGCTTCACTGCTTCTTGTTGTTCTGTGGATTGATTACTATTGTACATCATCCTGTTTACTACTTATTATTTACTGGTTGTTGTTTACTGCTTATTGTACTATTACCTACCATATACTCACTGATTGTTAGGCACAAATCTTTGGGTGGTTGCCTGAGGGTATTTAGTCTCACACCCTGTTCGGGCCATGCTTTTGGGCCCAAACAGACTATGTTGTTGTAGGTATAGATAACGGCAAGCGCCCTATGACTTCGGGTATTTGATTGCTTTGGAGAAGGAGAGCATGGGACCAATCTTAGGCTTGCAATTCTATGGAGATGCTTATCATTTCATTTGTACTTGTTTTGGTAATGTTTTTATTTCCAACATTGTGACCTTTTGGCTGCTTTCCTAGATATGTATCATTCATCATTTCATATATATACATATGTTCTCCAGTGTTTATTTTTTTATTCTTCTGTTGTTTATTTTTGTTGGATGTTTACTGCTTCCACTATGGCATGTTTTGTTTACTTCTGCTATGTACTCTGCCAATGACGTCATAGTTTCCCCACTATCACACCTAAGTCCCTCAAAGCTAGTCGGCAGCCTCTGGCATTTGGGGAAATGCGCTTGAGGACATGTGACCAACTAGGTACGGGGCTCCTCTGGGTGGCTTCCGGAACAGGGATGTTACATTATGGAAGTCGTAAATATTTTATGATACAATATCATCATTTATCAAGATTTTTTTTGATTAAGTATACAATAATTTAACCTCTTATTGTAACTCTTATTAATTCTCATCGTTTTCATTCATATATATTTATTAATTAAATCATTATGAAATGGTTCCATTTTGACAGCTTTTTACTTCATATAATTTAAATTGTTTTATGAAAATCTTATTATATTTATATCATCAATCATAAATTTCTATTTTTGAAAACCATGTTTTCTAATAAAGTTTTCAAAATTTCAATTTTAATATGTTATTATTTTTGAAATAATTTATTTCCTATGTTTTAATTATTTCAAAAATATTTTTAAAGCAATCATCATTTCCTTTTCCAAAACAATACATGTTTGTATGATACTAAAAATGTGAATGAAACAATTATTTTAATGAGTAAAAATATTAAGAAATTTTATAATGGGATGACCAATAATGTCATGAAGTAATCATTTATATGTTTTCATGTTTTTTTCTAAGAAAAATATTTTCCAAATATATTAAGTTTTAAAAATAGTTTTTCTAATTATTAGTGATATTTTTCCATGAAATGATTAAAAATATCATTCGAAAGTATTGTCCAAATATGTTGAAATTCAATAGTGTTACCTATTCTATAAAAATGGATATAATATAGGTATTCCATTTATATTATGTCTCATAATGGATCATGTATTGGTGAAATGATGTTTATGAAACCTTTCTATCTTTCATGGTTTGAACAATGTTAATATGCATATCAAACCGACTTGTTTTCATGAAATACGATATGATTAAATTTTTATGAAAAATTCATCTTTATGAATGGTAGAATATGTTTTAATGTTTATGAAACCCATTTCATTTCATTGGTTATAATAGGATGATTTTTTATTATATTTGGGAACCCATGTGTATTATTTCATTATGTGATGGTTGGGACTTATTTCTTCAATTCATTAGGTGATGATTTATATGTCATGTGATCAAAAATATTACATTAATGACCGAAATAATTTCACTAATACAGGATATGAATGGTAGTGAACCATGTTTAGTAATATAGGTCTTGAATGGGGGATGAAATAGATTCATTAATACAAGAATAGAATGAGGAGTTCACTTAGTTTGATTAAGTTACTTTTTCTGTTATGATATCCTTGGTAACATGCCTTGACTAATATTGAAATAATATTCTAGGTTTATGTGAATGCAAAAAAAATAAATGTCTTATGCTCTCATGGATATTTTCCTTTGATTCCATAATGATTCATGTCATAAGAAATTTCAATAATTATTCTATGACTCATGATTACGATATTTGAAATACAATGTATGTTTTTCAAATGTTATGGTCATGTTATCACAACCTTATGTTCATGTTACGCTTCTGTATCTCCTTTTTTACCCATACTGAGATTCTATGCTCAACAAATATTTTGATCTCATTCCCCATGTTATGAGGAAATGTTATATTTAGGGAATTTCTATGAAGTGTACTAAATTGTAATTTATTTTTGGGAAACATTGAATATCATTAACTAGATTAGAAGATTTTGTTTTGAGTTTCTAGCGGCACTAAACTATTACAGTATTCAACTGAGTATATTTGTAATGTACTGATTTTTTATATAAAACGATTTTATATCCATGTAATAAAGCATAGTCACTATATCCTCTCTCAATTTAGTATATTTAATCCTTACAATCTCAACTCCATCCTAATAAAAAATTGTTTTCACAATTTGAAATACCATTCTTGAACTGCCTCATCAAAAAAAATGGTTAATGTTACTTCTTCTATAGAAGAGATATATGAACCTATAAAGGTGACATCGAATGAAAAATTTCTAGGATTTCATGTTGTAAAAAAATAGTTGTATGTCAATATATAAACATGGATACAACTATAATTCAAAAATAATGATATATTTTGAAAGATAACATCAGTCACAAAAAAAGTGGCTATCATGGGAATCTAAACTAAAACGAAACTATTAACCAAGGATGTGTTAAAATGACTATTATTTTCAAAATAAATTATTATAATATGAAATTTGTGGTGTAATATAATTTTCAAGAGTTTAGGAATTCCTTTATAATTGTTACATTGAATATAATGGAATACAATCGCATGATATGTAGAATAAAATTCTATCACAATCTCATATTGTTTTCCTAGACAATGAGAATCAACATGAAGTTTCATTATTCCCAAAGGTCTAAAATCCACATATGCGTCACATAAGTCAACAAAATCCTAAAGTCACATTCATTTGATAATTAGACATTAAAAAACATAAATGGATATCAAAAGAATAGACAATTCAAAGAATGAATTAACCATTTGATCAGTAATCTTAAAAATTCATTAAAGATACCCAATGATAAAACAAGACCATTATATAAATTAATATTTATATATTTATTCAAAAACATCATGAGAAATATTGAAACAAAAATATTAGAAGTGTTTTACAATATATTCCTACAATATTTGTTTAAAATTATTATCTAAATAACACTAAACCCTTTTAAAGTCTAATGAAAAAATAAGTATACATCCTAATCAAATAAATGACATGATATAATAATAGTTTCTATATATAAATTTAATAAAAAAAATTCATTATAAAATCATATATGATTCAAAAATATAATATTACCATTATTCCTGAAATAAAGTCCAATAAATTTTGGTCTACCATAATCATATAATGATTCCAAAAAAAGTAAATTCTTTCAAAATACCATTAATCACCTAATCATGAAATCATATTAATATTCCTTATTTATCTTTAAAAAATAGTGTCTAAACATAATCTTAATCATTATGTTTCAAAACCATTAAGTTATAAATTTATTTCATACTTACCAAGATATCACATATTTAATTGGAAGGTGTTGTACCCTTGTGGAACTTCAGTTACTGGTTTAACCCCATCATTCTTTCCAAATGTACTTAGTTTTACATATTATAAAAATAAACATATATAAATATTATAAAAATATTATAAATAAGATGAACACACTAAAACATATCCATAATAATCCAAAATCATATGAACCATAAGTATCGTGATTACCTTTAATCATATTTCCATATATAAAAAAGAGATTTTTCTATCAAATAAAATTTCCACATGTTAAACATAAAGATACATATACCATAAAAACCTGTAAGAACTCAATAAATATCTCTAAATGTACACCCATTAATTTTAAAATAAAATAGAATTAATGATTTTAAAATTATGATAATATTTAAATCTACCTCCATAAGATAACTCTCAAAACTATATATATACAAACCTAAATCAATTAAAATTAATTATATTATATTATTAATGATTTCTACATTTTCTTCATTAATAAATCATTCCAATAAAAAATGAATTGGTTCCTATGATTTATGAATTTAAATAAGTATTCAAATAAATAATACATAACATTAATATAACATTTTTTTCAACATCTTCAACTATAATTGAATTAAACAATTTTAGATATATATCTATATAGTCTTATTGATCTAATTATTTCTAATTCCTCAGTGTACATTGTTTTTTATAAATACCATAATATTTACATTTAAGACATTCAATGGATACACATAAAATATTATTATTCCTTGTTATAGTGTTTACCTAATACCTCCTTTTCCATGGATAATTATTTTTTTATTGACACATTTACCACATAAAACACATCTTTTTATATACATAATATATTTTATAAATTATTGACACATGGTTTATTAAAGATTATTTCAGTTGTGATTATCAAACAAAATCCATGGTTATTCATTTCTCTATTATTTTTCTTGTTTGGAAACTCTCCAAGGTCCATATTATTAATCATAACTCATTATAATAGGTTAATAATAAGAATAATTGTTTTCATGAAATATCTCATTCAATTATATTGATCATTCCATCAACCAACATATCTTCTATCACATAAATTATTAATTGGGTTCTTTTGGATCCAACAATTTACTAAATGGAAAGAGATAGGATAGGTATATAAAATAATATATAATATACCATATTATATGGAGGGTAAATATTAATTTACCCTTTACTATAAAATAAATTTCTCAACTCTTTTATTATATACAAAAATAACCTTAATATTATTTAGCATATTCACATTTTCGATTATATAGTATTTGTAAATTATGATCTAATTAAATCCTATCCTGATAGGTTATTTAATTCCTTAAATTTACCCATAAAAAAAGAACTCACATTAATAATTACATAATATTGAGTTTTATGTAATGATTTTCTTCTCTTAAATTTGAGGATATTTTCATGTTTAGAGTTGTAGATATTTCTTTCATAACTCATAGATTACAATACTATATTTTACAATGTGTCCACTTTTAATTAGTATACATAATTACAAAATATAAACCATTTATTGTAAAACATGAGAAATCCTCGCAACTATTTCAATGGAATACTATTTTCCATTACATATCCTCAAACACCATAAGAAACATTTTTAGGACACAAAATTAGAATAAAGATATCAGTAAAGGAAATAATATGACATTTGTTAGTCTATTTATTATAATAAATACCCATTAAGAACAGTTTCATCAAAGCATACATTTTTATGAGAAAGGGAATCAATATTACATTTAAAATATCATTATATTATATCTTGAAATTAATTGATTTTAATGTAAACTAATTTGAAAAAAAAGGATATATAGTTTCCTTATGAAATAACATTTACATAACCCTTAATGAACTATTATAAATTGGAATAACCTAATGACCCAATTCTTATATAATTAACAATGGATTATAATCATTACACTATGAACTATAGCACTATCTTGGAGAATCCATCATACAAGCTCAATATGGGTAAATTCTATCCTACAACGGTGATCAACCCATTGTAAAAAAAATTTACAATGTCCATGACATGAATTAATATATTTAATCATGCATCTATTCATCATAAACCCTTAAATATATTCTTGATTTTTAAAAAAAATTAAAATAAATTACAATATATTTCAATATAACCTTTATCATAAATTGATGAATAAATAATATTTTTCAGGAAACATTTTTTTAATCATTAACATGAAATAGAGTTATTTAGAAATAAATATTTAAATCATTACAATTGACGTTTTAAGTTAAACTGTCAGATACCTTGAATCCAAATTATCTTGTATTGTATTATAGATTAACAAAATTATGTTAATTATTTATTTTCTTAAGAATTTTTTTATATATGATTTTTCCATTTAGTGTATATGATTCCATTATATAAATAGTTATTCAATCCATTATAACTGCAGTGGATGTTTTTTAGGTATTTGGATTATTTGTCAAAAATGACTTATTTTGGCTAACAATGGTCAAATATTTCAAAATTTATGCATTACTAGAATAATAATAATGATATATTTACCTTATTTATAAATAAATTAACCATTTAAATCCAATTATGAGTGATTTAGATGAAAAATAAACCTTGTTACCATCCTAGAGATTGTAGGCCATACATATGGATGGGTGGTGTTTCCATTTTCCATGATAATTATTGATAGAAGGTGTGTATTATTCAATCAATTTCAGGTGTCCATAAAATAATAATTAATATAATATTTAATTAAATACAATTATATATATTATCCATGGGATGTGGTGATGATCAAATAATCATGTCAAAAAATTTATTTGGTGGTAAATACAAGGATTTTCAATTTATTATTTTTAATTATATGGAATTATTACAAGTCTATGAAAATTGATGGTTCATGATTCTGAGGCCCGGTGTTCCCAGAATTAATTTCTAAACATTTTTTAATGGTACATTCAGTAAATGTGTGAGTGGAATTTTCTAACTTTTGAATAGGTGATCGGATAAAATGTTTGGGGGCACGGTTGAATCCACAGTGCCGAGATTTGCTTAAGGGGGGATCCACTATAACCGTATTATGCCTAGAGAAAAAATTTAAGTTTTGGTAATTTAAAATGTATAAATAAAATAACATGGTTATTTTATTTTATTTTTATCTTATCCCCCATGGAAAAGAGAAGTGTGGGACCAGTGATGTGTCAAGCCAAAAAATGTCTTGACCTTTCAATCTTAAGTAATGACGATGTTGGGGAATTATGAAGCTTTCTATTTAATTATGCCCCATTAATTCCAAACATCATTACTTACCCTCCCTCTCTCATATTTATATAGAGAGTGGGGGGAGGTGTTGGCACAACATCACCAAGTAGCGAAGTGCCGAAAAAGTGTTGAGATTCCAAACCCTTGGAGGACGGAGCCAGTTCCTGTGGGTGGTGAAGATCAACAAAAAAACCTCAAACAAGAGATCGACGATCGAGTGATGTCATTGGAGGCTAGTTGCGAGGATGCCTAATGTCAACCCACATCCTCAATATTGAGAGTTCTTCAACATTCATGAGGTAGGGGTTTGATTCTTATTTATTTCAAGTGAATTTATTTAACCCTTTAATCCCTCACTCATTATTACGATCTAACGCAGAGGGTGTGGGCCTAAAAACCTCGGCCCAAACCCTCCGCTACTTTATTACCATTGCACAATCTGTGGAAGACCACCAGTGTGTCTACACCGACCAGCTACAAAGGAGGTGGCATACCTCCGCACATTGCAAGAGGTGGCCGTCGTAATAAGCTGCAGTGGTCGACGGAGCGGCTGGTACCATCCCGATGTGGAGAAGGTGTGGCACACCGTCGTGCTTCACTGGTGACCAAGGGGCCAAGGCTCGATAGTCGTGGCTATCGTAGAAGGCAGTCGGCGCAATGGTCAGCTGTGGAAGAAAATGTGGTGCGACCAGCATGCTGCTGGTGAGTAGAGGGAAGCGGTTGGAGTCGCGGCAGAGGCAGAACCCGTACCTACCCAGTGGGTTCTGCGACGACCGTGGGGCACCCACATGGCATTTCCATTTCACAAAAACTGAACAGTCTCCTGGACATTCAGGATTCAGAGGGGAAACATCCCCCCCCCCCCTTGCCAGCTTGGTCTCACAACAGGCCGCAACTCCCATGGGTCATACCTCACGCGACCTGTGGGCCGGTCCGCCTGCCCAGTGAGTTGCGTGTCTGGCGAGTTGTGCCCCTCGGGTCGTGTCGCCCCCTCGTCTGTTGGGTAGCCCCCATTCTTGTCGATATGCCCCTCTAGCAGGTCGGGCTGGACTGTCGCCCAGCTGGCTGAGCCCTCCATGGACCAGCCTAGTCTACCTGGACCCAAACTTAGTCGGGCTGGGTCGGTCAGACTGGGTCAGGCCAGACACAGGCACAACAAGTCCCAGAAATGATAAATGGGGCATATATGGGAATTTGGGAGTCCATTTGATGAACCTTCTGTGGTTTTGGGACCCTTTGAGGCAGATGGTCCTTTTGGTACACTCCACTTGAGTTTTGGATATAGTTAGAGTACGACCTAGTTGGGTCGAACCCGAATCTAACTGGGCCCTCGGAAATAAAACGCGTATAACTCAAAGACTAGGTGTCCAATTGACACACTATCTGTCACGTTTGAACAATTAAATCATGAAACTCATTTGGTTATCTCTGTTTTAGAGCTTAGTGGTGGTCAAGTTATGACTGATATTTCAAGGGGTAGATTCTACGGAACATCAGCGCACCGGGTGTGACTAATCCTGTGGCTAGTTGTAACATGAATAAAGAACATAAGTCTTGTATAGGATAGCATCTATCAAATCCTATATGTGTTATAACTCAATGATCATGTGTGGGTCAGTGCATACTAGTCTTATGTCGGGCAGCGCTCATCGATCCTATGTGGGTCAACACATTCTGATCCTGTATGGGTCAGATCCTGTTTGGGTTAGTGGGGGTTAGTTACACATCGATCTTGTGTGGGTCAGTAGCAGTTCATCTTAATAGAAGAAGGTGATTTAGTATTACGACTAATCATCTAGACTTTTCTACTAATTTTATACCTGTGTATGGTATGAGTCTTTTACCTTTGTCAAATTCTTCCCTCTTGTATGAGATGAGTATATCATGAAAATTTAGATATAGGTATGGGAATATACTTAAGTAGGGTTGATGTCTATCACTTCGTGCATTGAGTTTGGGGTCTTACTTCATGGATTTTACTTTGTGGAATTCTAGGATACCTACGGGGGTCTTGGGGTCCCTATTGAGTATCGTTTTACTCACCCTTTCTTGGGCTACACCTGCACCTTGTTCTGTCTTGTGCCGATGCCGTACAACGTTGATCGAAGATGAGAGAGCCAGGACTGGACAGTGTTTGGAGGTGGACCATTTGATGTGATGTGACGCAGGGACTACTGATCGTGAGCTGTACCTACCCTTCAGGTAGGATCCTTGGTGGATGATCCAGGAGAATCTTTACACTTTTTAGTTGTATTTTACTATTCAGTTGTACTTATACTTTTTCTGTTGGGATTGTATCTTGTCCCCTTTACTTTCAGCACTCTTTTACTACAGCAGTACACATCGTGGTTGCATCTTGTTGCATACTATCCTGTTTTATTGTTCAAATTTAAAGGAAATGCCTTCCCATTTTATGGATATTCCTTTTCGGTGCTACTCGCAAGCCCCTAGCCTATGGAAGGCGGACATGGGGTAGTCACGGCATGGGCCCCGAGGGTTGGTTGTGAAAAAGTGGTATCATAGGAGTTGATTATACCCAATAAATAAGACACTGATCTTTTCTATGTGGAAATATTGTTAAGTGTTATGAGTGTGGTTTTCAGTTTGGGGAAACCAGTGTCGGTGCGGCGGAAAACATATCCATACACTAGGACCCTGAATTCTGATTTCCAACTCAGATCACGGAAACACTGATTGTGTGGGCTTTGAAATGTTTGTATTTGTTCTCTTTAGTTCAACCCATTAGGTATAACTTATTTATCAATGCACATCTGTTTTATTTTTGGATGCTTCCATGTAGACAGCCAGCCAGGATTCCTGAGAGAGTACGCGACGACAGCCCATCGAGCGATGAGGCCTCGGTGCAGGGACCTCTTATAGCTTTAGCACATTCAGGTGGTGTACCAGTAGCACCACTACCCATTGGGAATCCATTTCCTCTGGACCCACCAGTAGAGGATTCATGCCTACTGATCATGTTTCACGAGTTTCAGCAGGAGAGGCATCTGAGGTTCTAAGGCGAGTAGGATTCACAGGCGGCAGAGGACTGGCTGGAGGTTGTAGTCATAGTTTTTTGCTTGGTTGGGACACCAGCTGACATTATAGAGATCCTAGAAGCCAGTATTTTTCAGGTAGCAGTACGGAGTTGGTGGAGCTTGATGCTCTAGATACACGACGAGGTGACCCATATCTGGGAAGAATTTTAAGGCCTTTTGGGGCAGAGTTTGTCCCAGCGACTCTACGATCTGTGCGTATATAGAAGTTATCACGCTTACAGTAAGGAAGCATGATGGTGGCCCAGTACTCAACGAGGTTCACTGGTATCTCCGGATACTCCACCGACATGGTATGTGACCCTTTCATTAGGGCCTAAACCATTGAACAAGGTCTTTGACAGAACATTAGATCATCGATGAAATCGCTCAGTATTCCAAAACAGACTGGGGTGCTGGAGCGAGCCCTTTTGGTGGAGAGCTTCCTAGATGAGCAAGCACCGACAACGAGGTACACCACCGGACATCAGGTAACAGAGTAATATGTAGAAGGTGGTAGATAGATGACATAGAGTCCCAGGAAAGCCATGCCTTCCGGTGGATGACCTCAGGATACAGGTTCAGTGGTGCGGGGCTCACGGAATAGAGGAGGACAGCTGAGGAGCATACAATACTACTCGTGCGGCGGCCAGGGTCACCTATCTCACGACTACCTGACCCACTGTTTATACCACTAGAATACAGTCGAGGTACCGCCATTGTATAAGTGTAGATATGATCGAGGAGGTCCGCAGGAAGCAGGTGGATGTGGCGGAGGAGCTGGTCATGCAGCGGGCGGTGGGCAGTGATTCGAGATTCTACCTCCACCACCCCCAGGTGGTCCACCCTGATCATAAGGACTATGTGGACCGGGATGAACTCAGCTCCAGGCATCTGAGTCTTATGATCATGGTGCTCCAGAGATTATTAAATGTACGTTCAGTGTCTACTCCACCTTAGCCATAGTACTTATAGACACATGTGCCAGTCATTATTTTATTTCAACAACCCTCGTTCAAATCTCGGAGATTATGGTGGAGCTGTTGGCTCGATCCTTACGGATAGTGACTTCTACTTGAGAGGATTATACTATTACATAGTGGTACTGGCAGTTTAAGATTACTCTAAGAGGTGAGAGCTTCGTCTGGGATCTTCTGGTAGAGGCGTAGAGGCCTTACGAAGTCATTTTGGGTATGGAATGGTTTTCCACAGTCCATGCATATATTTATTGTTTTAGGCACAATGTGTGGTGTGTATTTTAGGATGGTACCAGGTTTTCCTTCATGGGCGAGAAGGGAACCATTGTAGCACAGGATGAACTTACCTAGAAGAGGGTGCAACCGATCACACATCATTTGTGTAGCCTTATCCTAAGAGAAGTTGATGTTGAGTGTCTGATCTATACTTAGTGGTGGACCAGTATGCTGATGTCTTTACTGATGATGTTACGGGACTACCTCCTTATAGAGAGGTAGAATTTTACAGCGACATGTACCCCGGGGCAACACTGATATCTACACCAGCATATCGGATGGCTCCCACAGAGCTTCGTGAGTTCTGGGTATAGTAAGAGGACTTGCAGAAGAAGTGGTTCCGGAGGCCTAATGTTTCACCATGGGAATCTTTAATTTTGTTTTCCAAGAAGGAATATGGAAGTTTGAGACTCTATGTGGACTATCGGCGCCAAAACCAGGTGACCGTGAAAAAAAAGTATACACTACCAAGGATTGATGATCTTTCAGATTAGCTGAAGGGAGATCATTGGTTTTCGAAGATATACATCAGATCAAGCTATCATCATTTCAGAGTACGAGATGGGCATGTGCAGAAGATGACCTTTAGACGTCGGTATGTCCAGTATGAGTTCTTGGTTATTCCATTCAGCGTATCCAATTTCCCAGTACTCGTCACGGGACTCATGAACTGGATATATAATCCATACCTCAATCTCTTTTGGGGTGGTATTTTTTGATGACATCCTGATATACTCAGTGATGGATGAGGAGCGTTCCTATCTTCTGGAGATAGTTCTGGATACACTCTGAGAGCATTGGCATTATGGTTAGCTCTCGATGTGCCTATTTTGGATATGAGAGGTAAACATTCTAGGTCTTGTTATCTTGGAGGATAGAGTTTCAGTGGATCTGGTGTAGATAGAGGTTGGGCTTTCTTGGGAGCTACCCAATAGTGTTACCGAGGTGATGAGTATCCTAGGGTTGGCTGGATACTAACGGAGATTCATGCTTGAATTTTCTAGAGTAGTGAAAACTTTATATGCATTAAAAAAGAAGGGATATCCTTTTGTATGAAGGAAGAGATTCCATCAGTGTTTTCAGAAGCTGAGGCAGACACTGACGAGTTCCCTTACCTTGAGGGTACCAAAATGAGGGCATTGGGTATGTAGATTACCACGACACATCAGGGACCAGACATAGATATGTCCTGTTGAAGGAGTGACCGTGATCACATATGGTTCGAAAAAACTGAGACATCATGAGAAGAACTACGCTACCCATAACCTGAAGTTAGTAGCAGCGGTCTTGGCCTTAATGATGTGGTGACATTACTTGATGGGAAAATGTTTTACAGTCTAATCTGATCACAATAGTCTCATGTATATCATCTCATAGAAGGACTTGAACCTGAGACAATGGTGATGGTTGGAATTCCTCTACGACTATGACTTTGAGATAGTCTACGCTCCATGGAAGGGTAACATGGTAGTAGATGCGCCTAGCTGGAGTTCTGGTTTATAGTTGTTGAATGGGGTGACAGAGAAGTTGTCCTCATTGCAGATATACTTCATGGATAGTGATGGAGAAGCATACCTCCAGTCTAGGATACTTACTACCCCACTCCTTCAGCGAGTCAGGGAGGTACAGGTTGGGGGCATTTACTGCATGGCTCGACATTCTATGATATCATCATTACATGCACCAGATAGATTTTTTGAAGGTGGGGACCACATCCTCCTCTTTAGAGGACATACCATGGTACCAGTGGTTCTACGAGAGGAGGTGTTGAGGGTGTTCAATACATACCCTCTTTTAGAATATCCAAGTGAGGTGAAGATGTACCAAGAGCTCCAGTTTCAGCACTGGTGTCCAGAGATGAGGAACGAAGTGGAAGAGTTTGTTTCACAATGCCTCACTTGTCAACTAGTGAAGGCCATGGATTAGGTTTTAGTAGGCTTACCACATCCACTAAAGTTTCCAGAGTGGATGTGGGATGGTATCTCCATGGAATTAGTGAAAATTATCGCATGTATGTCTAGGAGACATGATTCCATCTGGGTGATCATTGAGCGACTAACGAAGTCACCCAAATTATTACCTATCCGATAATAGGGATTAGTATATGGATTGGAATGCCTCTACGTGTAGGAGATTGTTCGAATTTATAGGGTTCCATCGACGATTGTCTCTGACCGTGAAACATGTTTCCCATCCTTATTGTGGAATGTATTACCAGATACATTCAAGACTCATCTACGTTTTAACACCACCTTTCAACGTCAGACGGGGTGGTCATAGAGAGTAGACCATTCAGATGCTAGAGGACATGCTTTGTGATTGCATCTTAGATTTAGGTCATAGTTGGGAGGTTCACTTCCCCTTAGTAGAGTTCTCATACAACAACAGTTATCACTCCACTGTCGGTACAGAACCATTTGAGGCATTTTTTTCTCGACCATGTAGATCAACTCTATGCTGAACAGACCCAGGGGAGTATGCACTTATGGGTCCAATGTTGGTATGGGATGCCACTGAAAAGGTTTATATAATCTAGTAGCAGATGAAGACTACACAAAGCAGAAAAAACTTTTATGTTGATAGCAGGTGAAGACCTTTGGAGTTCCAGAAGGGGGACGAAATATTCTTGTGAGTCTCACCTCGGTGAGGTTTACAGTGATTTGGTCGAGAAAGAAAGTTATCACTGAGATTTGTAAGACCATTTCTGATACATAAAAGGATAGGCAAGGTGGAATACTTCTTCCAACATCCACTGCAGTTGGAGAGGGTGCATGACGTCTTCCACGTATCCCCACTTAGAAGATATGTGCAAGACCCATCTCACATCATCGATCATGGAGAGATGGAACTCGATGATAGGGTGACATTTACAAAGGTTCATGTGGAGATTGAGGATCGACAGGAGCAGGTCCTTGGAGGGCGGTCGACTCCAATGGTGTGCATTCACTGGCAGCACGGGAACCTCTAGGGGAGAACATGGCAGCGGAAGGCTCACATTCATGCTCATTGCCCCCATTTGTTTCCTTACTCAATGTTGTGGATATCAGGGACGAAAATCACTACAGTGGGAAGAATGTAAAGACACAAATTTTCCATGTAATTTTTCTTAATTATATAGAATTACTACAAGTCTGCCAATATTGACAGTGCATGATTCCGAGGCCCGGTGTCCTAAGAATGAATTTCTGAACTTTTATTAAAGTTATGCTCACTAAATTCTTGAGCGACATTTTTTAACTTTTGAACCAGTGATCGAATTAAAATTCTGAGGGCACCATTGAATCCACAACTCTGTGATTCGCTTAAGGAAAGCTTCACTTTAACTGTAGTAGGTCTAGAGAAAGAGTTATGTTTTGGGACTTTTAAGACTATAAATAAATTAACATGGTTATTTTGTTTTTTTTTATTATACTCCAACAGACAAGCTATGTGTGGGACCAATGACAATTCAAGCCAATAAATGGCATGACCTTTCAATCTTATGTAACGATGTCGTTGTGGAATTAAGAAACAACCTAATTAATGAGGCCCATTAATTCCCAAAGTCATTCCTCACCCTCTCCCTATTCTATTTATATGGATCTTGAGAGTATGTATTGAAACGACTTTACCAAGAAGTGAAGTGCTGACAAAGTACCGAGACACCAATCATGTTGAGGATGGAGCTGGTTCCAGCAGGCGGTGACGAGCGACACTAAAACCACGAACCGGAGATCGAGGATTTGGAGACGTCATTGGAGGATAGTTACGACGACACCAAATTACAACCCACTTCCTCAATCACGGGTTTCGTTCATCATTCTTTAGGTAGGGGTTTGATTCTGGTTTATTTAAAGTCAATTTCTTGAACCCTTCAATCCTCCCTCATGATTAGAAGCTAATGTATAGGGCCCAGGCCTAACGAACCCGACCCGTACTCTCCCCTACATTGCTAACCTTGTGCCTGCCATAGAAGATTTCCAGCATGGTGGAACTTACTGGCTATGAAGGAAGTGGCGTACCGATGCATGTTTCAAGAGGAGGCTGTGACACTAATGTGTGTCAGTCGATGGAGCGACTGACACCATCCGGCTGAGGAGGAGGTGTGGCGCGCCATCACGCACTACCGGTGAGAAAGGGGCCGCGGATCGACAGTCGCGGCGGTCGGACAGGGTAGTCACCAGAACAGCCAGCCGTAGGAGGGAAGGTGGCACAACCAGCGTGTTATCAGTGAGCAGAGGGACGTGGTCGGAGACATGGTAGAGGCATAACTCGTGCCTACCCAGTAGGTTCTGCGAGGATCGGGTGACACCCATGAGGCACTTCCGTTTCAAAATAACCAAACAGCCTCTAGGCCGTTCGAGATTCCAAGGGGAAACATCCCCCCTTTGCCTACTCAGGAAGACTAAGGGACCCACCTCCCATGGGGCGCACCACACGTGGTCAGGTAGCCTACCCAACGGTCCGCCTACCCCGCAGGCGAGGCCACCTGCCCAGCGGGCCGTACGCCTAGTGTGTCTTTCCCTCGTGGTTCATGTCGCAACCTCGCGGGAAGGGCCTGCACTCTTTTGGGATGGGCCGAATGGCGACCCAACTGACCGAGCCTGCCATGGCCCCGCCCAACCGGCCTGCACCCAATCCTGGTCAAACCGGACCTGAGCCCATCCCGACCTAGAAAGGCTAAATGTGCCATATCTTGAAATCCTGGCATTCATTTGACAACTTTCTATGGCACTGCGACGCATGGATTGAGACAGTCCTTTTTTAATCCAATTGAGTTTTGGAGATATGTGGAGTATGGCTGGGTTGGATTAAACCTAAATCCAACCGAACCCGCAGAACTAAAATGCTTATAACTCATAGATCGGGCGTCTGATTGATGCACCATCGGTTGCGTTGCATCACTTATGACATGACGGTCCTTTGTGTAACTCCTTTTGTGGAGCATAGTGGAGGTCGAGGTATGATCAATATCTCGAGGGGAAGATTATACGGAACTCGAGTGCACCGGGTGCGGGGAATCCTATGGCTAGCAGTAACGTGAAGAAAGAACATCGATCTGTTGTGGGTCAACGTCTATCAGATCCTGTGTGGGTAAGAAAATTCCGATCCTATATGGGTCAGATCCTGTGTGGGTCAGTTGGGGTTAGTTACCTATCGATCTTGTGTGGGTTAGATCCTATGTGGGTTAGTATGGATTAGTTACCTATTGATCTTGTGTGGGCCAACATTAGTGCTTCTTAATAGAATAAAATGATCTAGTCATACGACTAAGCATCTACACTTCTGTACTTATGTTATACATGTGTGTGGGATGAGTCTTCTACCTTTATGGTATTCTACCCTCATATATTAGATGAGTATATCTTGATAACTTAGGTATATGTATGGGCATATCGCAAAGTAGGGTTGATTTATATCAATTCATTCTTTGAGTTTGGGGTCATTCTTTGTGGCTTCTTTATTGTGGAATTCTAGGATACCTAATGTGGTCTCAGGGTCCCTACTGAGTATCATTATACTCACCCCTACACGGGCTACGCCAGCACCTTGTTGTGTTTTCTGCAGATGACCTACAACATTGATTGAGGCTGAGGGAGCCAGGATAGGATGGTTCTCGTAGGTGGTCCATTTGGGGTGACTTGATGTATGGACTACTGATCATGAGATGTACCTAACCTTCAGGTTGGGTCAATGGTGGATGATCTAGGAGTTTCTTTTCACTTTTCAATTGTTTTTTACTTTTCAGTTGTACTTTTACTTTTCTTGTTGGGCTTGTATTATGAAACCTTTACTTTCAACACTCTTTTACTACAGCAGTTCACATCATTGTTGTATCTTATTGTGTAAAAGTTTGTGTGATTGTACAGGTTTAAAGGCAATGCCTTCCCGTTTTAGGGATATTCCTTTCTGGTGCTAGTCGCCAGCCCCAGACCTATGGAATGCGGGCTTGGGGTAGTCATGGCACGGGCCCTGGGGGCAGGTCAAGACATTGGTATTCCATATATTTGCATGAATGACGTGATAACATTTCAGTGAATTTAAAGGAAAAAACTAAAAGAGATATTTAATTTTTATATTGATAAATATTTCACTGATATCACATATAAACATTAATATCATTATTATAACTATCTGTGTGAGGCAATGATGAATAACGTATTTCATCGTTTTATTACGTTTTAGTTCACTATACATAGAATCAATGGTTTCATTTCCCATATAATGGAATATGGTCTAAATGAATTTAGTGTTGAGCCAAACCTCCACAGAAAAAAATAACAAATATGTCTTAAACATGGAATTCCTTAACCTCTAAGGATACTAAATTATACTATTTAAGTATTCCTCTATAGTAACTTCATTTTTTAATCATTTAGGGAAATAAAATTTAATTTTAATGTAAAATAGGAACATAAATGGAAAATGGATGATATTTTCAAATATTCCATAATTAGTTGGTTAATAATAACATTTATATAAATTTTAAATAACTAAAAAAATTATTATTTATTATAAATTATAATAAATATCAATTTTGACACTATTAATTTAATTTTTTAAGAATTTATAGATAATAATGGAATTTGAATATATACCATTCAAACATCCAAAAATGTTATAACCATCAAAAACAATTATGAAAAATAATTATTCATTCAATTTCTATTAGTTTTGATATGTTTAACCTCATTTATTTTATCTTAAATTTAATTAAATATTCATGCATTGGTTTTGCATGTTAATTTTATAAAATTGTTTTATCACAAAAGAAGAAATAAAATAATTTGATGAATTAAATTATTTTTTATTTATAGTTACTATCTAAAACCAAAATTTATTTTTCCCTAATCATAAATATTCAAAAAATTTAAAAAAAAATGTGACTTTTTTCTATTTATTATATAATGTAATATTATTTACATAATAAAGGACATATGATAAAAACAATATAATATATTAATATACCAGATGAATTTTGATGAAATATACTCACTGAATAACATTCAAGAAAGTGTTACGGGTTTTTGTTCATTATAATATTATTTCTAACCTTATTTTACTCACTTTACTTTTAACAAGATCACCAATATTTTACAATGTTTAGAATTTATAATAATTAAATTTAATATTATACTTATAAATTAATTTTATTTATTTTCATTCTAAATATTATACCAATTATGTTAAATTCAATTTACAGATGTGGAATAACATAATTTAAAATTACTCTCCCTGATGAGATGAAAAATCTATTTTTTAATAAATGTGTTTTTCAAGCATATGATTATTTTAGATTAACTCTAAAAATAATAATTATCAACATATGAATTTAAATTAATATTTATTAATATATTTTCTATACATATTATTAAAATAATTCCTAATTATTATAAATTTTTATTAATTCAGATGGATAAATATTATTCACTCTAAAATATTTTAAAACTAAATATTATTTTAGATAAAAAAATTTACTTATTCTAAAATATTGTAAGAAAATATTAATTTTTAATAATTTTTATTTAATATAACAAAAAAATTACATTTTCTACATCAAATAAAATTCAATGAATAATGGGTAATATAAATAAACATAGTTATTGAAAATAAAGTGTCATATTTCAAAAATTGGTGTTACTTATTATTTATGGAAAAAATGAATGTATTCATAAAACCTCAAATGTTCCACTTAAGTTAATATTGATATGATTATCTCAAAAAATTAATTTTTTAAATTTAATTTTCTAATATATTTAAAAATTAATTATTATCTTTTCTCAAAAATAAATAAAATTCATTTACTAAAATTTAATAATAAAAGTACTTTACTAGAAAATAATGATTATTTACTAAGAATTTCTCAATATAAATATATTTATTATAACATATATATATATCATAATGCATTTAATAATATTAATCCCCTCTAATTTAACGTATAGTTTATAATTGTAAAATTTAAAAAAAATGGGCTCTTTAATGGAATGTGTTGTATATCTTGTATGCCATCGAACATAGTTTTCATTTCAAAAATATTGAGTTGAAAATATTATACAAATATTATGACCTCCAGAATGTGGAGATATATTTTTCAATGATATTTCCATAGGTATTTTCTAACCTAAATTGTTATTGATGCATGAATACTATTGTAGAGGATATTCTTTTTAGCAGGTTAAGGGACTAGAACTGTTGGAATTGCCAAAAATTCAAAGACAATTAAAAATAACTTTCATGAAAAATGTAATAAACTGATACAAATATAAGATATAATTATTATGGGTTGAAAACCCATCAAATAGTAAAATTTTTAAATGTTTCTATTTTTTTACTCTTATTACTTTTTTTAACCCTTATTACAATTTCTTTATAGTTATCGTGATAAAAATATTTTTACTCATTAAAGATCAATATATAATATAAAAATATATAGTTTCCTCTTCAATGGGTCGTATATGATATTTCTGTAGATATAATAATTACATGGTGGATGATAAGTTTTTTTGTTATTTTATAGTATTCAATAAATTATTATACTTTATAAAAATGAATTCTATTTACTGAAATATTCATTTAATTTGACTTTTAATCTAATATAACAACAAAATAATTTGAATATATTACATTAACTACAATATATTATGTTATATATATGTAAACAATTATTGGCGCACAATATTTCATTCAAAATATATTACTTTCAACATATTTTGGAAAACTTTATTTTCATAATGTGTTTATTGAATAAAAAATCTATTGAAATTTCATAAAAATTCATGTTAATTATTTCATCCATACTAATTTAAAACAAATTTACAATAAAAAAAATATTAATCTTTAGAATAAGTAATAACAAATTAACATATGTTCCCTTGAAAGTTTCCACATAATTAATGGAAATTAAAAGCAACAATTTTTCATTATTTACCCTATATATTCCTTAAATAATATAATGTCTAAATTCAATGATACATGAATCCTAGTTTCCGTATTTTCTAAACATGGATGGACAAATTCAATCAATAATAATTTAATTGAAGGGAGCCATGTTTTACGGTCATTTTTTAACCTTGCATATTATTTTTAAACATTATTACATTATTTACACTTTTAGTGGTTACAATAATTTTCTATGGTTATTACTCTTAATCACCATAAATTAAGGGGACCTATTTACCAAATGATGAAATCTTATTTTCAAATATGGGATCAAATTTTCATTATTCAATTTAAATATGTGTTAGAAATTTATTTATGAAAATTTTGAAATATTTAATGGATTTTTTAAAATTAATTTTAAGTATGAGAAATGATTTCATAGAAAAGAATTATATAAAATTACTTCTAAAGTCCATACATTGATTGTTTTAGTAAAGAATAAAAAATAAAATTTTAAAACTAATCCAAAAATAACATTTTATTGTCTAAAAACATGGAAATTATATATATTTCTAAATTAGTATTTTAATTATTAATAAAGAAAACAATATCTTCTTAAAAATAGAAAACATTACACTGAGATAATTTTAATATTCTAATTTTTATAATTATTTTCATTTTTCAATTTTAAATTTCTAAATGATAATGATTTTAAATATTATATTTTCTCACAAAAATAAATAAAACTAATTTTTTTATAGAATTTAATATTGTGAATAATAAACATACATTGATGAATATTGAGTTCATATTTCGTATAAATTAATCAATACCAACATACTATGTATGGTAATTATACTAATATTTCAAGATGTTGTAAATATAGTTCAAACATTCCAATTTAACTTCTATAGTATTACAATTTTAAAACTCCCTCGTATATTTAAGATTCAGGTTGTGTGTTGCATACACAATAGAAAATATTGTTCCTTTAAAATGTCACGGTGTCATAATTGTGATTGTTATATCTATATTGGTGATATAATTATTTCTTACGGAGGATTTCACCAAACTACTATCAAGTATATATTTAATTTTTATTAAATAATATTAAAAATTCAATAAAAAATACCATTATCCAACTATGAATTAGGGTAATTTGATTCCCCCATAAAAAACCTTGTGTCCATCATTAATGAATATATGACTGTACTTATCCCACATGACAATATTATAACCACTGAATCTCTCACACGAGTGTTTTTTTCTTTGCCACCCCCAATGATATAATATTAAACTGGTCTCAATCTCATACGAATGAACCAATATCTTTAAAAATAGCTACTTAATAACCTCTTCTAATATGTATATATACATTAATATACTAGAATAATCATGAAAAATTCCACTATTTTTATACTTTTTACTCATCATATACATTATATTTAACATTGTAATGAAAAAAAATTAACATATTAATCATTAAATCTGAATATAAGAGTTAATAGCATAGTGGATACCATCATTATATGAGTATAAGAATCCATGAATATTTGATACACCGTATAAAACCAACATTGGTGTTCATTTTCCCACACAACATTTTCATGAACATCATTCCTAGAATTCATTCCATTGAATTATTATTCCACCCATCTAGGGTTAAAAATTATTTTCCATTTTGAAAAATTTAGTCATTATTCCATGTTTTTATGAAGTCTATTTTTAATCCTCATAGTTTTTATATAAAGTCACATATACCATCATATGGGTTTACGATATCATTCTCAATTTGAATGGATCCACTAAAAATTCCCAAAGGGACTGAAGAACAAAAAAACATGACAACAAAAACATACAAAATATCATAATTACATTGCTTTTTTTGATAAATTACAACATTTAAAACAAGATTAATCCACAAATATTTTTAAAAAATAAGAAATAAAATTATCTTGCCTATTTTTGATTGGGAGAGATAAATACAAAAACCTAAAGAAAAAACTCTCTATATAACATTAGTCTTTCTTAGAGAATACACTAGAGTCATGAAATTTTGATCATTAATTTCATGAAGAACACTAAAATCATTTAAAATCTAGTATAAGATTCCATTAAATTATTACATATAAAAAACTCCATCAGTTGACACCTGAATGTAACTCTTCAACATTGTAATCTTTTGATATATATAATTGTCAACAGTCTACATATGATATGATATATCTGTGGTGGTTGTTATGGTATTTTATCAAGAAATTCCCTATATAATATTAATATTGAAGAAAATTCTCTTCAACAAAATGGATTCTCTATATAAATCTATACCTACAACATGGAGTGTAATTTCTTTATTGGTGTTCGATTAAAACATCCACTGATTAATATATCTTAAAATATAGTCCCAAAATAATATCATGGGTATTATTTTAAATTGAAATCCATACAATGGGAAATTCTAAAATAAAATAGTTGATCATACCATGTACTCATACATTGTCATGATTCATTATACAGGGTCCCACATCCTTGGAAAATTCTCATTTCTAAACAAGATATCTAACATTAATCCTAATTTGGTAGTGTAATATTCAGATTGAGAGAAACATTTTCCACAAATTTCACCTCATAAGATTTAGAATTCTCAATACCAAAATCACCATATAGATACCGCAAAACTAAATTATATCATAATGGGGATCCCATACACTAGATAAATAAAACATCATTCGTCGATCAGGATTTCCTTATATATCACTAAGGATATATTAAATTATTGTATAAATAAATTTTATTCAAAATGTAGTATCATCAAAATCAATATTAAATACCAAACTCACTAATAGAAATGAAATTATTATGGACCATATATGTACGGAAATTCCATATGATCACTTGTCGACATCCAATATCAAATGTGTCTTGGAATACAACACATGCACATGCATTATATAAAACTCATAATCACACAGTATAGAAAATTAGGAGTCATAACTATTGGAATACTAATTCCTTAAATATTTCTATTCATATGTAATTAATTAAATACTATAGCACTCTATAATTAATATTAATTACTAACATATATTTATAGATATTAGGATGATTTAACACTAATATAACATGGATGATGATAATTCTTCACTATATTATACATTTATAAACATTAATCTACCATTAATAATTTTTATAATGTTATGGGTCGTATAAAATATTTTAAGAGTTCTAGAGAAATATTAAATCCCCACTTCCGAAATAAATGTTTATCTTTCATAATAACTGAATCCATGATCCCCTAAAAACAATTTCCCTAAGACACCAAACCAATCAGTTAGTCACCTACAAATTTATAATCAAACATTTCCATATGTTACTAGAAAAGTATGATGAATATAACTCTCATAGTAATCCATATTGTCATCATTATCACCTCACCTAGTGTGTTGAGTATGTTTATGGTAATTGTATTATATAATATATATTGTAATCACCTATGTTGTAGTTGAAATGAATTTCCACATCACACAAAAAATATTAAATAATATTTTTCAGTAAAAATACCATAAAATTCATACCATTTTAAATATATGAACTAAATTACAACATCAAATAATATCTCCAATACAATTCTTAAATTATCACCCACATCGATGATCTGATCCCTGGATGATAGTGAATTTGGCTGTGACTGCTAAATCAATCCCAAAATTGTATAATGTAATGAAACTATAATATGTTTATAAAAAAATTGAATTAGTTTCATTAAAAATATCAATATAATGAAATTAATAAATCCACCAGTCAGTCCCTTAATATAAAATAAAAAACCAAATATAAATTTCCTATAAATTTCTTGCATAATCATGTCAACAAAATTCAGTGAAAATAATTAAACTATTATGAAAGTAACAAATAAATAATTACATTCCACTTAGTAGTTTTGATTAATTTATTCTAATAAACAGACAAAAAACATCGAAATAATTTAATATATTTTTTTGAGAAATTGAAAATATATTATAGGGTCATCCTTGATCTATACCATAAAAATGTTAAAAACATATTATTTCTTTTGTAAACAAATAATATAACTAATATACACATTTTTCTGATTAAATTCTCTTAAAAATCACTATGTATTGTTTAAAAAATGTAACATCAAAGAATAATTATTTTTTATGATATAAGAAAGTAACTTGTGGCCACTTCCCCATTTTTTGGTACTATTACTCATGAAAACCAACTATCATTTTCTTATATCACATTCAGAGTTATAAAGTAAGAAACCATATTCCCTATAATAATCACATATCACATTCCAAAAAATGATATCATCATTATAATAAAATGCATCACCAAATAAAAAAATGTAAAAATGATCATAAAATCATCTCCAACTACATTACCACCACAAATAAAATCATTATTATAGTAGGGTAAGATGGACATTATGGACATAATCATCATTCCATATATTATCCATGAACGTTCCAAAAAATTTTCATAATAAGAATCTTATTAAAAATTTATCTTTTATATTAAAATGTAAATTCTAAATAATCTACAATCGATATAGATATACATTATATGACCCATCAATATTCTTACAATGCAATGAAATGTCCTTAATTATCACATAATCCAGTTTATTTAGACTTGAATACTATTTACATCAATCCCAATAATATTTTAGGTTTAGTGTATTACATAATTGGTTTATAACTATTTAATAACAATCACATATATTAAAAAGTTAAAACTATTAATCTATATCAAATTTTCATTGTTGAAGGCTTTTTGTTTTTTAAAATAGGATTTCATTATAGGAAAACTCATCATGACATTAAAGGTAACTTCTTATTTTTGGATACCTATCTATATACCTTTTGAATTATTTTTAAATGTTGAATAATAACAAAAATATAAATAATATTAGTCAATTAGAATGAAAGGGGAACATTAGTCCATGAATATATGCAAAAGGATGAATTTTAAAAATAGTCTCTAGGGATTCAAAATAAACATTTTCTAAATAATGTAATCGACTTATCATCCCAAATATTTTCATAAAATATTTCATAAGAAATATAATTTTCCAAATAAAACACATAATTTTTTCATTTCAGTTAATAAATACTCCTAAAATCGTTTCCACATATTTACTCATTTTAACAATAAAAAAATGAATATACATTATTTTAAATATATGATCATTATCACAAATTATTGAATCATACGATTTCTTTATTAACTAATATAATTCCTATATAAAACTTGTAGGTAACATTTAACATAATTTAAAATATCAAACTTACTATTAGACATTCATATTGAATAACCATATGGTCTACTACCTTACCCAATGTATTATAGGTATGTCACTGAGCCGCCCATCCATTGTTTATAATGGACCCCACGTATATATGGTTTATTATGGAATGAATTTTCCATTGATTATAATGGAACCACCTATATATATTTCAATTACCATGACTCATAACATAATTAAAACACTTTATTTCTTTTAATTTCTTACATTACCCATCTTAATAATATTCTTTTCGCCAATAATTAATCATTTTTTAATGTTTAAATATCCATTCATTTTAAAATAACTTTTATATAACTATAATAGATGGAATAATATGTTTACATTGAAGAAAAGAAGAATCATATAATGTAATAAATATATAAATTAATAGATATGTAGTATAGAAAACTTGGTTTCATCATATATGTTAAAATAGAACTTTCATAATATATTTTTTAGATAATTAAGAATTTTACTTGTTATTATGTGAAACAATTCATTTAGAAACAAATTGAATAAAAGTAAAAAGTGATATAAAATTACCTTTATGACTTTCTATTTCCATATGAATAAATTATTTAAATAACTTCATAAATAAAGATATAAATGAAAAATTATTTCATGGAAAGATTATTTTTAATATAATGTCTTATTTATGTTAATTATTCATTTTTATATTATTTTTTATGATGTTGTATGAAACAATTATCATTTTCGTACATCAATTATACTGTTAAATAATAATGTAAATTGTCCTTATGAATAAAGGAATACATTGTACTGATGGACACGGATAGACAAACTTATGCATGAGTAATATTTCCATTTTCCAATGATCATTATATAAGGAAGTTCATTACTATTTTATTATCATATAATGAAAATTCTATCATAAATATTGTATTATTATTTTAAATATACTAAATTTTTTCATTAATTTTATGTAGTGATGAAAAAACGAATCACATCACTTTGTGGAGGTGATAATCTACAAGTATGAATGAAGGAAATTTTCATTTCTCAGTGAATGAAATTTTAAGTGATTCTATGAAATATTTTATTCTAATAAACGTTAAATATGAAATAATATAAAATATAAAAATTATTTTTATCGTCATAAGTTGTATTGAGGGATGATGATTGATGTTGAATTACATCAGTTCATGAGGCATTTGTCTAATGTACAAATGAATTTTGATTTTCTTTCCTTTGATTGATGAAGTTATCTATAACGACCCCACCCATATGCCATAGAATGGTGCCCTGATCATAGGTGGTCACATGGATTCATGTGAAACACCCCAATTTTCTAGGTCTTCTCACTAGTAGTGGGGGATTATGTGTGTTAGTAGGGAGACTATTCCCTCATTAGCAGAGTGTAACATAAAAAAATAAAATAATGTTTGAAACACAAGGCTGATTTTTTATTATCAACTGGTCAATGTTCTAGAGCTCTACTAATGTGTATAGCAGCACTCGGGTCGAATCCTCGGTGATGATACTTTGTAATGGTCGTTTGTTTTAATTTGATTGTATTCGGATTGGGGGTTTGTTTTCAGAGCTTAAATGAAGTGGTTAATTATTGCAATTTGATATAAAAATTTGATAAATATTTGGGTGAGTTCATTTTTGGGGAATTAAGGTTGTGATATCATGGAGCTTTGCTTTATATTGCACTTAATTTAACACCCACTTTGCAAGATAATGTTGATTGGAATTACTAAGTGTTAAGCCTTTAATCCAAGCCTTAACATAACTTAGGGTTCTAATATCAATTAGAGAATGTTGATCGTAGTGTATTTATGGTTCCAATAATCCAGGGAAATCACATGTTAAACAAAACAAGTCATTAATCCATCGTATGTTAAGTCTGACATACACAACGTTAAATTAAAGAATATTTATCGAGAAAATACTCTCCATCACATAACATACATAAATTTTGACTCACACAAATAATATATTTACTCAGAAATTTATATTAATATTAATCTGGTTTATATATTTATGATGATGAATTAACAAGATAAGAAAAATAAAGGGATAAGAAAAGAGTAGTACTTCGAACACACACATACGAACAATAATGGGAATTAAAAAAAAGTCTTTCGATTGAATGAGGAAGCAAAAGAAGAGAAGGAGAATCAAGTATATTTAAACTATTTTAAGAATATTAATATTAAACTATATAAGGTTGATGATAATAAGAGATATTGAAGAATAAACTTTCATTAAAACAAAATTACAAAACTCAAACGTACAAGATTACAAACGAATAACAACACAAAAGTGAAAGGAATCAAAGAGAGGAGGAAGGGTATCTCATGTGAAAACATGAGTATGTAAGGTCCTCCCAAGAATTTTTCAAGGCTTTGGTCGTGCCAATTGATGCTCCTCTCTTCTTAAATTCTAACCCCTTTGAAGGAGAGGACGGGAATGTATTTATAGCCCAAGGAAGTGGACTGTTTGCATTCCCAATCTGTCCCTCCAATTGGTCCATGATTTGGACATCTAGACAGTAGAATCCCAAGAAATATCCTTCTTCAAAGTTTTCTATAATAATGATGGGGAACTAATATCCAAATTTTGAGGCTTTTGGACCTATATAACCAATGTAATGGTCGCTGGATTAAACAATTTTAATATGTCCATTTTAATCTAGTCTTTTTGAAGTCAAAAATGTGAAAGGTTTTTTGAATAGGATGATGCCTTCAAAACTAAATGATTTATTCAACAGAGTAATCCACCTATATCACCTATTTCACAATGAAAAATATCATCTTGATTGGATGGTCACATCATGTGATATGTCAGGAATAGTGTCAAGATATTAATTCTCGGCAATACTGGTGGGATGGACTTCGTAGCCTCATTTGGGACTCTTTTTCTTGGATTTCGGCCCTGAAAGATTTATCCATGATTATGTTGGATAATCCCGAACATATGGTAGAGTTTCATAAGATTTTGGATTCGGGATTTAGACTAGTAACTCAATCATCATGTCTGGTCAAGTTTCTTCACAAATTCTTTGGGTTATCTTGTGCGGTCCATGTGATCCTTGGAATGGCAGAATTGGCCCATAACCCCTTCTAATGAAATGATTTATTTTGAATTAGGAATCCTAAAAGATAGAAACCACACAGTTTTAATCATTATAGTGAGATTTATAAATAAAATAGTAAACTAGCTCAATTGAACTACTTCTGGAAATGCTCAAAAATTATACTTAGTATTAAAACATTAATATTTTCCTAAAATTATGCACATTTCATATAAAATCAGTAAAGGGGGTATTTAATAAGTAATTAAAATATTAAGAACATCAATGTTTCAATATTGGAAGCAATATACCACACAAAATAAATTAACACTAGTAGACTGATAGCATAAATCAACCATTATATCATATAAATGATTATCATACATGTTAAATGTTTCTAATAAAATAACGAAAACAGAAATACAAGTCATAGGTACAATTAATGTAACAAAAGTACCAAAATTCCAAATAATCAATGTAATATTACAAGCCTCAACTCGGTCCCATTATCTCTGAATCCTGAGTAGCATAACAAGTACATGTAGAATGGAGCATTCCCTTATCAACACTTATAATCATATAATATATTTGGTCCCCAAAAAGGTGACTCTAATAGGGTGTGAGACTAAATCTCAGTAAGAAACCACCCAAATTATGTTCCAATCAGTCAATGAATATATATATCAGAGAGTGCATAATGATTAAAGTAGTAAACAAGTAAACTAATACATAAAAAAATGTACATGTACTCATTTAATATCCATTTCATTTAATAAAAACATTTAACAATTCCATTACATTTAATTTATAAGTCTCGCAATCTATATCAACCCCAAAATCCCACGTGTAACTGGTATCACAAAAAATGCCTCAGAAGGCCACATAAACAACACCTATCATCATAGTCTTCAATCGTGTTCTTTGTCTGGGAGGTTTATCCTAATCAATTTCCTTTCATTTAATTCATTTAAAAACTTAGTCCTTCTTCGAGATTTCTATGTTCTTGTTCAAGTATCTCTCCAGATGTAATCAACAAACACCCTCTGAGACTATCTATGGTGATCCACTAATGAGCCAATGCATCCCTCTTTGTAACGCCCCTACCCCAGCTACCCAGAGTCGGTGCATTACTTCGTAACATTGGTATGATCACAAAAGATCAAGTCTCGAAAGACCGATTAGTTAAGTAGCCTTGGAAACACTAGATACATTCATAAATGTTACATTACATCATAAAGTGAAAAACTAATAACAAAGTCTTCATAGTCCACACTCATATCCTCTTCTGACTATCCCTACAGGTCATTCATAAAATACGTCTTCACATCCTGGAAAATATTAAAACATTGAAAGGGGTGAGCTCAGATTCTCAGTAAGGATAACAATATTACGGAAGCTTTCATAAATAAAAACTAACAATTAAGTCAATGTATAACTAAACAAAATCCCTTTTAAACTTGAAATTCAGCATAATATGGCAAAAGTAAAATCAAATAATGTCACTTACTTACTCACATGGATATTCTACTAGACGAATAATCACATGAAATATCAATAACCACTTTCATAATGAGGGAATGTATAATACCGGACATTCTGAAACATTTTGTCCAGGCCTCGGCCAAGACGTCTAAAATGATTAAGGCCTCGGCTAAAACCATAAATCAAATTGGGAAAGGGCCTCGGCCAATTCCACGTCTAGTTGTCTCATGAGACCTACCGATGCATCGAGGAGCTATAGCAGGCTCCACCTGTCACTTATTAAGTCCAATACATTCCTCATATGAATAGGTTTAAACATATCATAAACCATAAAATAATCGTATCACATAAAACATGCATAAAGGAAACATAACATTTCCACATTTCAAGCACAATATATCAATACAACACATTGATATAATAAAAACGCTTTCAAAACCATTTTCAATACCAAAATAAAAGAAAGATAAAACTTTGTATTTATTTTTCATTAAAAAAATGATGGCTTGTATAGGAAGCCGAAACTCAAATAAAGGTCACGGAGGCGGAGAAGTCATTGTCGCCGCATAAGTACGGAAATAAAAACATTCCCTTTTGTCGTTTAGCAAAAAGCTTCGTATAAAAAATATTCCTTTTGAATAAACGTAAAAGTCAAACGGGTTTATACACCGTATAAAATAAAGGTGTGTATAAAACCAAATATGTCTCAATGAAAGGATATTGAGATGAAGTCCTTCAAAAGATTATATTTAAAATAAAATAGATCTATTATGTGTATTCACTATAGGTACACATAAATAAAGTAAACTTACAGAATAAGACATAATAATATCATGACATAATTTGAAAGTAGGAGATTAACCAAAAAATGGAAATTGGGTTACGAAATTCCCTCACCTCGTGTCTGACATGACTCAACCATTATTTAACCTCCTGAATAATTACCTAGAGTTAATATCTACCTTATTAAGAACCATTTTCTATTTCATTATCCTTTTTATATCACTTATTACAATGTTATGAACATTATGTAATTATTTAAGTTAATAACGGTCGTTTTGTCGATCTTAGGTACTTGAGTCAAAAATAACATTCTTATAATTACAAGTTGTTCATGTGGTGATATATCCATTATATAAAAAATTATATTCATGATATAGATATCATATATCTCATATATATCCAGTATATGCATTCATTTATAATATTCCATAACGTTTAGAGGTAAGAAATGAAATGCACCATTCATAGAGACGGTAAGTTGTACGTACGCATGAAGGCAACTTTCATTTCTATTTCATATTTAATGAAATCATAATGATATAAAGGTATATAATAATTCCAGTATAACATCATATATAATATCATTTACTCTATCCTTTATACATCCCACATATGGCATTAACGATTCAAATCACTTTGAGGGGGCGGTAGTCCGCACTTCCAAAAATGAAAATATCGCGTTTACCCATAATGGAAACAATAAAGGTATGCCAAAAATGAAAAATACAGAACCTTAAGTAAAACATAAACATATTATATATCATTTATAAATAGAGTGCCATCTTAATGGCCACCTTTGAATGTGTTTTATGAGTGTTGAACAATCATCGCTTCGTGAGGCAAAAATTCACCATCCACAGAAACCGTATGTTCTTTAACCATTAGATGTAGGTGTGTGTAAGTGTAGCTCGAATACATATTATAACAACATACTAGTATATTGAGGATACTGGTTTTGTTACAAAAGAAATTAATAAAAAGTGTTTAGGGGGTTGGAGAAGAAAAATAAAACAAAACAACATTAGAGAAGACATTACCTCAAAATCGGGTAACTCTTTTTGATTTGAGCCAAAGGCTTCTTTGGGAAGAGTTATGCCCAAAGTCAGGATTCTAGGAGTAAGAGGGGGATGTTGGGAGAGTATTTGGGCAGAGTTTGGCCGAGCCAAATGGCTTGAAAGTGTGAATGAGGTGGTAGAGGTGGGGGCCTTTTATAAGAGGAGAGGAGGGGCACTCTTGGAAAGTAAGGAAATTTTACATTATTATACAATGCTTTTCAGATTCTAAAGGTCCCACACATATATAATTCGTGTATATGGTGATAAGGGTTATAAATATACCCATACAATAGTCTTTGGACAAGTTTAAGCCTTGTATTGTACATTATCGTTTCATTTTATTAAAATCGTTAAATAATGAGGTCATCGATGCATCATAATGATGTCATAAATAATTTAATTTATATAATGTCTAAAAATTATAAAAAAAATACTATGATGTAGTAAAAAGTTTTATCTTTCCAATGAATATTTATAGTCAAAAATATGACTTGTATAACCCCATGTAAAAATTGTTTTAGTAAAACATTTCATGTTTGTGTCATTTTTTTACTTTAACATTAAATAAAAGGCATTTATGTCATTTTCCAACTAAAGTGGCTCCATGGGGTCCCCAAGTTGACCCATGGATTTTCTTGGTCAGCCATGGAACATCCAATGAGGGTAGGACATGTGTCAAGCTCATCTCATATTATTAAAACATTATTTTTACCTTAAACTACACTAATTACCTCTAATCGCGATTAAGAACTTAAAAGTTACTATTCACCAAAAATTATTTTAATCTCATTGAACCACATTTTACTTATTAATTACAACTATGTATGTTGGATTTTTTAAAATCAAAACACAGAAATGGTAATATTTCATTTAAACGAAAAATCAGTTATTTAACTACCACTTAGTGGTTTCACTATTCATCAAAAATTGAAGTTTTTCAGAACAATGCCAAAATTTCTCCCTAAGCTATAATTGATATTCTGAATTCAAAAATGATTTCTATTTTACAAAATTCCAAACATATAAGTTTCATTAATTAATTTTATACTTAATTCCCGCTGTCACGACAGATAGCGTGTTTTTAAGAAACAATTTATATCAAAAGATTGGCAATTGTTTATGTCCAATTTCAATGTTAAATTAATTCTAATGACCACCATTGGATAAAATGGTAAAAATATATTCTAATTATACTTTAAAACCACTAAATATTATAATTTATCACTATAAATTATTTTGATTAAAAAAGTTGTTTTTAAGTATTTTTCACTATTCATAAAAATTAGAAGTTCTCAGAAAAATACCCAAAATTCAACATAGGCTAATTTCGATATTCCGAATCCAAAAATGAAGTCCATTTTGAAATATAAAATTTCTATAATTTTAAAAAGTGGTTATTACTATTCATAACGGCTACTTTGATTAGTTGCGGTGTTTTAGAACTCGAAGTTGCGTACAATGCAAGCTATTGCATTATTGAATGAAAAGAGTATCATGGAAGCTCGGGCTGTTACATTCTCCCCTCCTTCAATAAATTGCGTCCTCGCAATTTGATTTTTTTCTTTTAAAATAAAAGGTTTAAAATAGAAAATACCTTTGTGGAAAACCCACATCGGAAATAAGGTTAATAAAAATATAACATTAAAAGAACGAAAGATAAGTACAAAGGTCACCCGAGATTGCCCATTCTAGGATTCTATGAAAATATGGATATGGAGGAGAAACAAACCATCAAGGTCTGGTGGAGAGTTATAGAAATCAGGATTAGGAGAAAGTTTAACTACAAGAAAATCACAAACTTGTGATTGGTTAAACGATCATTGATTCCTCAGTAGGAAAAGTTAACCGACAACATTTTTGTTTTGAGTTACCTTTTATAAAGTTTAGGAATTTATTTAGGTGATTTACTAAGAACGTAAGGGAATATACATACTTGTCATGTAGACTTTCATTCTTTAATAAATTTTTACCACAAACCCATCTTTCACTCTAAAATGTAATACAACTCAAAAATATTATATTTATCCTAATTGTATAAGGTTCCAAATATTAACACATATCATTTATATTAGTAAAACTATTTTGTAATAACCAGGGACTTCCTGTAGGCTAGTGGTAGGAAATAAAGGCCTGTCGCACTATGTTTCTGGGTTCGATTCCTGCAGCTTTGTCCGACACGACGGGTTATGCCCCACCCTGCAGGTTGTCCTTTTCCTAAAACTATAGTATTATAATATTCCAAAAATAGTCTTCATAAATTTTTTTAACCTTAAAAAATACTATCCAAAGATCAACTTAATCCACTACAACCTTTATACCTCTGTCCAGACTTTCTCTAAAAGGTCTCTTAATTCCAAAATCAATTTATCAGATTCCCCAAACAAATTGAAGTTTCTTTTTTTGTCACATAATAAAAATATTATTACCTTCATCATATTAAAACCTTACTGAAATCAACAAGTACTACAGTACAATCCTTATATATATATATATATCACATTATTCTAATAACCAAAATATATTCCATGAGTCCAAAAGCACCAATACATTAATTATTCTGCTTCAACTGTAGTAACAACATAAGATTTTCCTTGATCCCTTGGTCTTTTCTGAGTTAAGTATCCCTGACGCTTAGGACATTCATTTGCATAATGCCCCATTTCCCTACAATTGTAGAATTCAACATTGATAGCCTCTTTATTTCCCTTGCAGTCACGCGCCTGGTGACCTTTTTCTCCACATTTATAACAAACTCCCATTCCTTTTAGGCAAGTACCAGGTTGATTCTTCCCACAATTATCACATAATGGAAAATCCGTCTTTCCCTTTTTCCCTTTATATGTCTCTTATTCCACCGTTCTCTTCTTCTCTTGCTTTACTTTGTTGTCATAAGACTTAGAGAATTCCTTTTCTATCTTGATAGCACATGAGACAATATCTTTGTATGTAGAGAACGATTGTGATACTAAAGCTCTATGGAGAAATGATTTTAACCCATAAAATAAACGATCAATCTTACCTCTTGGGTTACGTATATAATCTGCAGCATACCTCGCTAACCTTGTAAAGTTGTCCTCATACTTTGCGACATTCTCATCCTCCTTTTGTTTCAGACTCAGAAAATTCCTTTCCATATCTGCTATATGGTCATGAGGAAAGTATTTTTCTAAGAAAATATCTTTGAACTCCCCCCATTCCATATTTGATATGTCATCATCTTCCTTTGTGTTTTGAATCAATGACCACCATTGATCAGCATCTCCAGTGAGGCGGTAAACTGCCATGATAACCTTTTCCCTTTCACTACTCCCTAAGGCGTGGAATATTTTCTCTAAGGAGTTTATCCATTGCTCAGATACTAATGGATTTGTACCCCCATTAAATGTTTGTGGTTGTTGCCTCATGAAGCGGTCTAACATTGATCCTCCACGTTGTGGATCATGGTGATCCATACGAGTAAGGTTATTATTCATAACCTGAGTGAGTTGTCCCAGTATGGTAATAAGTTGATCAGCACCAGTTGTATCTCCAGCTCCACAATAATTATCTTGAGCAGGAGGGCAATCCCTGCACAGAGTGCGTGCATTGATATGGTTTCCATTCCTTCCACTAGGCGCCATTTCTAAACAATGGCATAAACTATATTAGTTTATGAATCAAAATACATAATTCCATACTTGTAAGATACTTAACATAAATTGAACTATTTATGGATATAATCCATAAAAATGTTTTCTTTGAGGAAGTATATACTCATAACCCTTCATAGTGGTTTGTAAAGAAAATGAGAATTATCCTAAGCATATCCCCCGGGAGTGTCGTAACCAAGAGTGCAGCAAGGCCCGTTGTCGTGCACCAGTTCCCGTTCGAGTCTAGCTCAAAGCGGTGTTTTCGGGTTTTACCCCTAGGTACATCTGTGCCAGAGCCGCCTCTACCTGCTCGTATCCATACAAGGATGTATTTCTCGGAAAACTCACAACATCTCTACAATACCAAAATTCTAGGAAGTTCTTCTATACTAATCCTCAAAGTCTATCTTCGGGCTATGTGCTCTAGTCAGAGTTTATCTAAATATAGCTTCCAATGTTAGTACTAAACTGCCTCTGATACGAACTGTAACGCCCCGAGCCCAGCTACCCAGAGTCGGTGCATTACTTCGTAACATTGGCATGATCACAAAAGATCAAGTCTCGAAAGACCGATTAGTTTAGTAGCCTTGGAAACACTAGATACATTCATAAATGTTACATTACCTCATAAAGTGAAAAGCTAATAACAAAGTCTCCATAGTCCACACTCATATCCTCTTCTGACTATCCCTGCAGGTCATTCATAAAATACTTCTTCACATCCTGGAAAATATTAAAACATTGAAAGGGGTGAGCTCAGATGCTCAGTAAGGATAACAATATTTTGGAAGCTTTCATAAATAAAAACTAACAAATAAGGCAATGTATAACTAAACAAAATCCTTTTTAAACTTGAACTTCAGCATAATATGGCAAAAGTAAAATCAAATAATGCCACTTACTTAGTCACATGGATATTCTATAGACGAATAATCACATGAAATATCAATAACCACTTTCATAATGAGGGAATGTATAATGCCAGACATTCTGAAACATTTTGTCAAGGCCTTGGCCAAGACGTCTAAAATGATTAAGGCCTCGGCCAAAACCATAAATCAAATTGGGAAAGGGCCTCGGCCAATTCCACATCTAGTTGTCTCATGAGACCTACCGATTCATCGAGGAGCTATAGCGGGCTCCACCCGTCACTTATTAAGTCCAATACATTCCTCATATGAATAGGTTTAAACATATCATAAACCATAACATAATCGTTTCACATAAAACATGCATAATGGAAACATAACATTTCCACATTTCAATCACAAGATATCAATACAACACATTGATATAATAAAAACTCTTTCAAAACCATTTTCAATACCAAAATAAAAGAAAGTTAAAACTTTGTATTTATTTTTCATTAAAAAAATTGATGGCTTGTAGAGGAAGCTGAAACTCAAATAAAGGTCACAGTGGCGGAGAAGTCATTGTCGCCGCATAAGTACAGAAATAAAAACATTCCCTTTTGTCGTTTAGCAAAACGCTTTGTATAAAAATGATTCCTTTTGAATAAACGTAAATGTCAAAGGGGTTTATACACCGTATAAAATAAAGTTGTGTATAAAACCAAATATGCCTCAATGAAAGGAGATTGAGACGAAGTCCTTCAAAAGATTATTTTTAAAATAAAATAGATCTATTATGTGTATTCACTATAGGTACACATAATGAAAGTAAAAATATAGAATCAGACATAATAATATCATGACATAATTTGAAAGTAGGAGATTAACCCAAAGAATGGAAATTGGGTTAAGAAATTCCTTTACCTCATGTCTGAATTGACTCAACCGTTCTTTAACCTCCTGAATAATAAAATAGAGTTAATATCTACCTTATTAAGAACCATTTCCAATTTCATTATCCTTTTTATATCACTTATTACAATGTTATGAACATTATGTAATTATTTAAGTTAATAACGGTCGTTTTGTCGATCTTAGGTACTTGAGTCAAAAATAACATTCTTATAATTAGAATTTGTTCATGTGGTGATATATCCATTATATCCAAAATTATATTCATGATATATATATCATATATCTCATATATATCCAGTATATACATGCATTTATAATATTACATAACATTTAGAGGTAAGAAATGAAATGCACCATTCATGGAGACGGTAAGCCGTACGTACGCATGAACGCAACATTCATTTATATTTCCTATTTAATAAAATCATAATGATATAAAGGTATATTATAATTCTATTATAACATCATATATAATATCATTTACTCCATCCTTTATACATCCCACATATGGCATTAACGATTCAAATCACTTTGAGGGGGCGGTAGTCCGCACTTCCTAAAATGAAAATATCGCGTTTACCCATAATAGAAACAATAAAGGTATTCCATAAATGAAAAATACAGAACCTCAAGTAAAAAATAAACATATTATATATCATTTAAAAATAGAGTGACATCTTAATGGCAACCTTTGAAGGTGTTTTATGAGTGTTGAACAATCATCTCTTCGTGAGGCAAAAATTCGCCATCCACAGAAACCGTATGTTCTTTAACCATTAGATGTAGGTGTGTGTAAGTGTAGCTCGAATCCTTCTTATAAAAACATCCTAGTATATTGAGGATATTGGTGTTGTTACAAAATAAATGAATAAAATGTGTTTAGGGGGTTGGAGAAGAAAAATAAAACAAAACAACATTATAGAAGACATTACCTCAAAATCGGGTAACTCTTTTTGATTTGAGCCAAAGGCTTCCTTGGGAAGAGTTCTGCCCAAATTGATGCTTCTAGGAGTAATAGGGGGAAGTTGGGAGAGTATTTTGGTAGAGGTTGTTGGAGCCAAATGGCTTGAAAGTGTGAATGAGGTGGTAGAGGTGGGGGCCTTTTGTAAGAGGAGCGGAGGGGCACTCTTGGAAAGTAAGGAAAGTTTACATTATTATACAATGCTTTTCGGATTCTAAAGGTCCCACACTTATATAATTCGTGTATAAGGTGATAAGGGTTTGAAATATACCCATACAATAGTCTTTGTACATGTTTAAGCCTTGTATTGTACATTATCGTTTCATTTTATTAAAATCGTTAAATAATGAGGTCATCGCTGCATCATAATGATGTCATAAATAATTTAATTTATTTAATGTATAAAAATTATAAACAAAATACTATGAGGTAGGAAATCGTTTTAGCTTTCCAATGAATATTTATAGTGAAAAATATGACTTGTATAACCCCATGTAAAAATTGTTTTAGTAAACCATTTCATGTTTGTGTCATTTTTTTACTTTAACATTAAATAAAAGGTATTTATGTCATTTTCCAACTAAAGTGGCTCCATGGGGTCCCCAAGTTGACCCATGGATTGTCTTGGTCGGACATGGAACATCCAATGAGGGTAGGACATGTGTCAAGCTCATCTCATATTATTAAAACATTATTTTTACCTTAAACTACACTAATTACCTCTAATCGCGATTACGAACTTAAAAGTTACTATTCACCAAAAATTATTTTAATCTCATTGAACCACATTTTACTCCTTAATGACAACCCTGTATGTCGGATTTCTTAAAATCAAAACACAGAAGTGGTAATATTTCATTTAAACGAAAAATCAGTTATTTAACTACCACTTAGTGGTTTCACTATTCATCAAAAATTGATGTTTTTCAGAATAATGCCAAAATTTCTCCCTAAGATATAATTGATATTCTGAATTCAAAAATGATGTCTATTTTACAAAATTACAACTATATAAGTTGCATTAATTAATTTTATAATTAATTTCCGCTGTCACAACAGATAGCGTGTTTTTAAGAAACAATTTATATCAAAAGATTGGCAATTGTTTATGTCCAATTTCAATGTTAAATTAATTCTAATAACCACAATTGGATAAAATGTTAAAAATATATTCTAATTTTAATTTAAAACCACTAAATAGTATAATTTATCACTATAAATTATTTTGATTAAAAAAGTTGTTTTTAAGTATTTTTCACTATTCAAAAAAATTAGAAGTTCTCAGAAAAATACCCAAAATTCAACATAGGCTAATTTCGATATTCCAAATCCAAAAATGAACTCCATTTTGAAATATAAAATTTCTATAATTTTAAAAAGTGGTTATTACTGTTCATAAAGGCTAATTTGATTAGTTGCGGTGTTTTAGAACTCGAAGTTGGGTACAATGCAAGCTATTGCATTATTGAATGAAAAGTGTATCATGGAAGCTCAGGGTGTTACACTCTTGATTTATTATAAAATCAATTTCATATGATTCAGTCCTTCGAAATCCATTGTATTCTTTGTATCAATCGACATATAAGTCCACCATAAATAAATATATCTATGAGATCCCTCACCTGTATCCATGTATCACCAATTGATTAATTATGGTAAAAACCAATGAGCCCATTCATGGCATTCTAATGTGAAGCCATGTAACATAATGGCATCATCATAGTAACTATTAGTCCATATAAGGATATATAAGGTGAATCCCAATATCACTCAAGTTATAAAGGTATATAGTCACATCATTCCATCCATGGAGTTTTAATTTTTATCAATGTGTCACTCAAGGCCATTTATGATTTAAAAAATTCAATTTCATTTAAAAAAATTATTAAACATGCCAAAATTAATACCAAATGCATTTAATAATGCTCCCATAAAAAGGGTAACTCAATCATGTATCAACCTCAAGGTCTTCTGAATAATTTTAGTTGCATGGGAAAAAATAATAATGAGATTCTCATGATGAATCAATCCATCACATAGCACAGTCTCAACATAACTCACATGTTCTATAAATTCACATCCACTAAAATACTCATAAGGAAATTTTTAATGTAACAATCCTAACAATCCTGTAAAGATATTAAATGTCTTAGTTGTAATATAAATCGCATGGTAAAATCAACAATTATAAAAATTAAATCCATTTTTTTCAATTCAGGACATATCCTATGCTTTACCAACACAGGCAGGGAAAACATGCTTTAAGAAACAAAGGAATACATGAGTCAAGGGGAAAGTAATCCATCCCAAAACCTTAATTAATTTCCATTTAAAATTCAATTAATTAATCAATTAATCAATTTTATTTATATACCAATTCAAAAATGACATCTTGTGATCCTGGGGAGAACGACATGCCTCATGGGCATTCCAAGCCAAAGGCCAAAAAACCCATTTCAAGAAAACTCACCCAGAGGGTGGTTCTTATTCAAGGTATAAAACATATAGAAAGCAATATGATTACCTTAAACAAGATCCAAAATAATAGCGTTCAATTTCAATTCAATGCAATTCATGAAAAATGGGCACATGACACAACATCATGTACAAATGTTCCGACTATTAATGAAAATCACATGACAAAATACCGTAGGTTCATGCCTGGTATCACATCTAGTATTAAGCTCCAATTCATCCTAGTTTGGAAAAAATATGAAGAACATACATAGAATAATAAATAATCACATATAAGCCTAAAATCAAATAGTGAGGTCGATAGCCAGAAGAATCAATAATGGCTAAAAATAATTAAGGCCTTACCATTTTAGATCCAAGGAGATGAAGCACATTCAAATCAGAGTCCAGATGGTGAGTAGAACTGAACAAAACATTAGCTGAAGGATAGTTCAATAGTTATGTCTCTTTTTTATGTGTGAGGGGTCAAGAGAACCTATCCATATGTTAAAATACATTTTATTTTAATTAAAAATTATTAAAATTATTAAAATTATTAAAATTACAGTGTTGTAGGGTTTGACAAAAGAAGATTAAATTGTGCACAACTTCTTGTAGTCCTTTGGCATAGTGCATGGTAACCAAAAATGATTTATAAATAGTGTTAAAACCATGATTATACACTCTGTAAAAATATTCTAAAAACTGATGACGAAGTTCATGACCATGCTTCTCCTCTCTCAAGGTTTACCCAAACTGTGCAGCCTTTATCACACTTAAGTTGAACCTATCACTGTTTATTCAAAACATGTGACCTACCTCACATGTTTTTTACTAACTGTGTGCTATGAATAAAACACCAAAACCATGGGTTCCAGGCTCTGGACCCTCTTCAAACACCTCATAGACCTCCATGACCTCAACAGGCACCCACATTATGCCATATTGAATAAATTAAACTGCAAATTTTTGGAAAATTAATGAATAGTACCTCAATAAAAAACCATGTCCTTTAAAACATCCCCTTTAATGAAATATGCCCCCAAATTTCCCTCTTAAGGCTGATCAATAATTCATGAGAACAACTATAAACACAGTGATCGTACAATAGCCTCCTACTGCCAGGTCTCGTCCTGCACTTAGCCTTGTTGTCCTTGCACCTGTTCTAAAGGAAAATACATTCATTGGAGAAGATTCATGATATGATCCCTAATTCTTATAGGATTTTACTAAAAGGGAAAATATAACTATAACTCATCCTATTATGGCTAAAGATCATGATCCAAGTATGAATAGTTGTATCACATATGAGAAACATAGAAGAAATTGTGCATAACACAGTACCACTGAGGTAACTACAACTGGTATGCAACCAACCCGACCCTCTCCAAAATCATGAACTTACCATCAAACCAAAATGAATTCATACACTTTATATTTATTATCTAGCATCCCAAACCTAGATTAAACACACAATGAAACCTAATCCCTGATGTCAAACACTGTAGGCCATTTACAATAATGGTTTTTTGATTTCGGATGAGTCGTCATAGAATTCATCCACTTCAAAATAATCCAAACTTATTCAGTGGTCTCCTAGATAAGATGAAGTCCGAGCATAGCTTCTTCCCCTTCCTCCATCCAACAGCAGGGTGGTCTTCATTGTCTATCTTACAAAGCCTCTTATAGCACCATCTGAATAGTAGACTAAATTCTATTGTTCTAGGTAAACTGAAGTAGGGGTATATGCCTCTCCCAAGATCCCCCAAAATACAAGATGCATTCTTGTAAAAATTCCTAAATCTCTTTAATGATGCACTCTACTTGACCATCTTTCTAAGGGTTGTATGTCATGCTCAGAAGAGCCTGAGTAACCAGCACCCTCTGTATCCATTCCCAAAATCAATAAGTAAATCAATAATCCCAATCTAAAATGATTTCATGCAGGACCCAATTTCCTCATAAAATCTCACATATGTATAACCTCTCAATATCATCAACAATGATGGTTTCCTTGGTCGGTATGAAATGATAGCCCTTTATAATCCTATCAACATCAACCCATAAAATATCATTACATAGATGAAACATCTATGAATATGTCATAAAATCGATTGTGATTTCATTCCATTCCTACTCAGGAATGAGTATATAATGTCAATGTATAGATGGTTGTTGGTTTTCAACATTCATGTGATGACTGGTGGAACACCACAAAACAAAACCAGCTACATCTCTTTTCATTCCCCTTCACCAATACTGATGATGTAAGTCCCAATACTTCTTGGTGACACCTGGATGCACTCCCCAAACCAAAGAATGAAAATATAACATCATCACTCTGTTCATGAATAGAGAGACCCACATGTGAGGAAGTACTCAAAGCTTATCATCCTCACATACGGTCTAACTAAGAGGAGGGTCCTCACATGCCAAACTCTACCATTGAACAATCCCTTTAGAACCTGATAACTTCCATATTCTAGAATTCTCCAGTAATGAAGAGGTCATAGATTAGTACAAAAGGAAATTCTACCCCCATAATGTCATGAACCTCGAAGATCATCATTGAAAACAACCCCATAAGCTACCACTCTCTATTATCGTACTACACTACCTGCATCTTAGTCCCACTCCTCAGTGCATCGACTACTGCATTACCTTTACTAGTTGTATAGGAAAGCTCGATGTTAATATACTATAGGTACTCAACCCATGCTCCCTGCCTTAGGTTCATATTTCACAACATAAATATATGCATGAGGATTTTTTAGTCCATTTACACCAAACAATTATCTCCCAGTAAGTATTGTTTCCAACCTCACAAATTGTTAACAATAACATCTAACATGATATCATTCATGGAGTAAATCATCTTGTGTGTCCTCAACTATCGTGACCCATACAACATGACTAGATCCCTCTGCATAATAAATTATCCTCACCTGATACCTAATGCATCATTGTAAATAATGTAAATCCTTACAAGCTCTAGTTATGTCAATATTAGTGTTGAAGAAAATTTATCTTTTGACTCCTAAAATTCATCTCTTAATAATCTTCCATATATAATTCCCGCACATCGTAGTAAATCCTGTAAATGGTGTGTCTAAGAATGAGAAGTCTTGCATGAAAATCAAGTAGAATTCATACAATCCTAAGAAAATACACAACTCAATGGCATTTGTAGGATTCTCCCATGTAACTGCCACTCTCACCATCACTGGGTCCACTGATAATCCTATCTCTATGATAACGTGACCCAAGAAGTTAATCTCATCCAACCGTAATTGAAACTTTGTTATCTTAGCAAATAACTTATGTTATATTGGCGTATCTAATTTTATCTCAATATGTTTGGCATGGTCGTGTTAATTGGGAGAATATAAGAAGATGTCATCAATGAAAACCACAAAAATGAATTGAGGTATGGATGAAATACTAAGTCCATTAGTTCTATGAAGCCCACTGGCACATTTGTGAGGCCACAGGACAAAATTAAATACTCATATATATATATCATTCATTATCTTTAAGGTTGTGCAAGGTTTGTATGGTGGTCTAACATGCACCTAATGGTAACAAAATATCAAATCAATCATTGAGAAGACACGAGCTCCTCAGTGATGGTTGAAGAGGTCATGTATCCATGGTAAAGGATATTGGTTCTAAATATTAAACTAGTTCAATTTATTGTAATTTTCAATATCCTAGGAGTATCTTATTCCTTTTTTTCAAAAATGATATCTGAACCCCCTGGTGAAATACTAGGTTGGATGAAACACTTTGCTTCTAAAATCCTCTAGAGGCCTCCTGATCTCCTTCAACTCTATTGTAGTTATCCTATAAGGAGGACCATATACTGGTGCTACTCATGGAACTAACTTAATAAAGAACTCCACCTCTCTTGTAAGAGGTAATCCATAGAAGTCATTTGGGAATATTTCCCTCAAATGGTCAAAAACATTAGGTAAGAATACTCAACCTGTCCCCTGATCTTTTAGATATAAACTCATAATCTGGGTTGTCTTCTCACCTAGCCCAATATGCTCAGGTCTATCTTGGATCACCTGGACATCCCATTCACCCTTGAGAATGAAATCCCTACCCTCTTGTGATGGAAATCTCACCAAAAAGTGTTATAATCCAATGAAATCATGAAAAGGAATCAATTATTCCATCACAATAATGACATCAAATCCGGTTATCTGGAGGCTAAAAATATCCCTTTTGAAGTGCCACCCACCAACCTCATGGAAGACCTCCCTGAATAAATGCACACCTTTTTTCCTATTTCCTAATTGAGTGTCTAGAATCATAACTCTAATGAATGTATGAAAATTAAAAATGATGATCTTCACAATAGGTATGAATATAAAACTATGTGAAGAACAAATATCAAACAGTTCTAAAGCTAAATTAGGGGATAATAAAATAGTACATATAACAGTATAAGGTATGGGATCGTACTCGTGATGGGTCTGTTGGAATACATAGGTCTGGATAGTTCTATAGTGTTGTGACGCTGTTGGGCTTCCCTGAGATGATCCACCATGATGTTGTTGTAAACCTATATTCCTTTGTCATAGCCATGACCACCACTAATAACTAATTGGCCTAATAAACCCCAGATCCCTTTTTGGTGAGAAGCTACTGAACCTTCTCTTGAATGTGGAGTTGGTGCAGACACACTCTTATTCTCTTCTAGTGGAACATTTCTGCAGAAGTACTATAGATGGCCCACCTTGTCATCAGAACAACACTCTAATGGGTCCCCCATACATTGTGGCCTCATGTTCTCCAAAATACCACATTAGTAGCACCTATACTATCTACCTAATGAGTTATTGTGGATACTAGTATCACATTTTGGAATCTCTAGATGATGCTTTTTACTACCATTTGATGTAGTTCCAGATCATGGTGCCTATCTGGCCAGGATTGAACATCCATATTCTCTTAGGCTATGATCTTCGATCAGTACCTAATTCACTATACCTAATAATATATTCAGTTGAATGAAATTTACCAAATTATTATATATTATATCTGAGACCATACTCAAATTTTTTCTCTCTCAGTAACTCATAAACCATAAGAATAGGTTTCATGCACTTGTTCTTAGTAAAACAAGATGAATTATCCTCGACTGATAGAGCACTCTACTCCAAATTTAATAAATAATGGGCTCTATCATCCCTTAGTGTATTGGGATTAAAATAATCATAGAATTTCGTATTGTACTCCCCCCATGACATCACCCATTTTTGATCAGTCTGGGTGATTACATCCCTCAAACTCTTGTGGGAATCATCTGATAATTATTTAGAGAGATTTATCCTCTCCTTGGGAGGATTCTCTATGTGCTTGAAGATAATTAAAATTGCATCTATCCATGACTTCGTAACCTGTGCATCACCATCCCAATAAAATGTAGGTGGACTCTACTTTTGAAATGCATTAATCAACACTTCCGTAGTCCGGGCAGGTTGTGGTTCTCCCTAAATGGTCTTCATGAACTGCATTAAGGTTTCATGTAGTTGTGCCTCATCACCTATGACTGGTATAACAACTAGTGCCTTAGCTGGCATGACTGGAGGACACAATGGTATCCTAGGGAGCAACACATCAAATGTGTGATCACATCCACCCTCCATGAATACAAATGGAGGTCTTCGTGGTATCGTTCTTCTATAAAGACAAACACACGGCTCATTTTCTGATAATTAAAGGGTTTGTATCTCAAAAGCCTAAAATCCAAGATATGATAGGTATGAGCATTCATATGTAACCCCATGGGTCAGGTCTATGTGTTAACAATATCATGTAAAAATTGATATACATTACGAAATACCAACTTCCTGTGTCTTTTATGGTCAAGTTCTCTACTATAATCAATTTCATTTTGACTTGTTTTTATATTTATCTCATTTCAAACTATGTTCGAATTCACATTCATTAAAATAATACTCATTTAATGTTTATCACATATCTTTTTAAAAGGGTAAAATAATTTTATGCTGAATTCTAATCCTTGGGGGCCCATACTCCCCATGGACAAATCTTTGTGTCCACCTATGGCACATCACAACACTTATCACTATAAAGTGGAAACGTTACCCACAAAATTCAGATCCAATAGAGTCCATAAACCTCAGGAAACAATTCTTGGATTCTATCTATTTCACACCATAGAACATATCATTATACCTAACATAACGTTATGAATTTTTATCACAACAACATAGAATTAGTAATGCATCATAAATGGAATAGCATAATGCATGGATTGTGAAATGTAGTAGCTGCCTATGTGAAGCATTTGATTGAATACCCTCATCTAATTAGGTTAAAACACAGTAAACCCAAAATCATATCAACATTAACAACATAAATCATGTCCATCACCCAATGGTGGAATCAATTCAACATTAAGATCCAAAAACATGAGAAATATTTATTTAATTTGATCCAATTTGGTTTTCTTATAGGGGGTTAGCTATGAATAATAATATATCATTACCTAATACATATTCCTTCTAATCACTTTATATTGTCACCAAATTGTAACTCAACTAGAATAGAACACCCTTTGATACCACTATTTACCATCTGGGACCTGGTTGCTATTGAATGGTTCCCTGAGCCCAGTGGGCCGCATAGCCTGAAGTTCATCAACCCAAGTTAAATAAGCTGATGAATATCAGTGAGCGACTAGTTTTATCATTAGGGACACTATTCCCTCATTATTGTAGTGAAACATAGATGAAATAAAATATTGTTTCAATATAAGAAGTAGTAAACCGTACAACATAAATAAATTGGGGAAGACTGATACTACAAATCAACCATAACTTATATCATATAAAAGAAGATGATACTTGTCCTATGTTTCTGATAAAAGAGACAAAATAGGAATACAAGGAAATGGTACAATACATATAACAAATGTATAAAAAGTCCAAAATAATCCCAGAAGCATTGCAAGACTCAACTTTGTCACATGCTCTCTTGCTCCTAAGAAGTATATCAAGTACATATAGAAGGGTGTGTTCCCTTATCGACTCGACCAATGATATGTTATGTTTACTCCCCAAAATGGAGAGTAAAACATTATGTTAGACAAAATCCTAGTAGGTAACCACCCGTGGTCTATGCCACTTAGTCAGTCAATATATATATCAGGGAGTGTGCAATGGGTAAATCAGTAAATAAGAAAAACATTGAAGTAAACACCCATTAAGTGAAGCTAATAATTTAATATCCAGTTAAATTAATCAAAAAATTTAACAAAAATATTACATTTAATATATATTTCTTAAGATCCAAATCAAGTTCGACATCCCCCATGTAACTAATAGCACAACAAATTCCCCAGAAGGCTGCCTAAAAAATACAAGTCAAGACCCACTTCAAGCTTGTATATTGGATTTGAGGAACATCATAAGGCATTTAATTTCATTTAATTAATTTAGAACTTGATTTTATCCTTTATATTCTTATGTTGTAATTCAAGTATCATCCGGGGTGTAATCAACCAACACCTTTTGAGCATGTGCATGGAGAACCTCTCAAGATCCCATGTATCGCTCTAGAAGTGTTATAATGTAAATTTCATATGATTCTATCATTACCAATCCATTGTATTCAATTTATGACTCGTCATATAATTCAGGCTTAATGATTCCATTCATAGAATCCCTCACATGGATCTATGTATCACGCATGGCTTAATCAAAATACAAACCAATGATTTCATCCATGGAATTCTCATGTGAATCCATGTATCACCCATGACTATTAGAGTTAGTTCCCTAGAACCAACTAGTTTTTGACATTATGATACCTTTTATTTGTGGTTTGGAATATTCATCACATCAGGATTGATCTTATGCATAACATTGTATGTGACAATTTCCTAAGAGTAATTATTGCACTAAAACCTCAGAGTGGATCCCAACTATGATGTGAACCCCGAAGTGCTAGGACACTATTCTTAAATATATGTTCTATACCTAGATGATATTATTTTAGGGAAAAATTCATATACTCTATTAGGGGTGGAGACATAATGGAATTTGAGGCACCTTCTCACTACGTACACCCTTGGTAAGGTCCTAGATTATATTATGAGAGCATGAACTGTCTGTAAGAAATCCAGATTTCTATGTTTAATTGGAAGTTCCTATATGTGAACTTGTGTATTGGTCCTTAGACTTAATATTATTATTACTATGTAATATGAGTCATGAAATTAGATGTATTGACAAAAACAAATATGACATATGTTCACTATAAGGTAATACATGTGGGGTGAATCACAAGTAATATTTCGTTAATGAATAATGAATGAAAGGATTTATCCCTTATGATCTCTAAGGGAAGATAACATATTCTTCCTTTTGATGAAGATGATATTGCCTAAATAAATCCATGTATAAGGTGATCAATAGGTAATTTCTATTTCTATAAATTCAAAGAAATATATATCGACCATATAGGTTGATGGCACTTTCTTTCAACCTTCTCATTAATAGATATTGTGATAAATAGATTATATTAAATGGTAAGAATTCGTTTGAGGTGACATGTCATTGTGGAATTAATGTGATTCTCTATGGGTTCCTTGGCGTGTTGCTAGATTTTAGACTTGGGATTTAGGGTTCTCCTTTTTATTCCATTGTGAATGAGGCCTATTAGTTATCACAGTAAGTGTATCCATTAACTCAATTAAATAGAATATTATTTATTAGTTAACAAGTTGAATAAATTATGGGTTCGAGTTTAATATTTATTCAGGGATACTTGATTGAATTTATTACAACACTAGTTATTTGAGAGAATATATTGTTGTCATAATAATTAATAAATATTTCTTTAATTTTTTAATATAATATCAATATATTTATCAAAGAATAATAATGTGATATTTATTTAATAAATAAATATCCATTATTCAAGGTGTGATAAATATTGAAGAGGATTGGTGTATAGAGTTTAAGGTTCAAGTAAGAAATAAAAATATTGAATATTATTTTATTAAATAATATTTAATTATAAATAAAATGATTAGTGCATGTTAAGAAATAATAAAATTGTTGTTATTATTTGATGTGGGGGTTTTTCTAGGATTACAGAAATAATTAAATTCACTTTTGCAAATTATTTTATTCCTTAGGGAAATTAATGACCGATTATACTATTCTCTAATTAGCTAGGGGAGATCCAATCAAATTTTCATATACAACAAATTGGAGAATAGATATCAAGACTAGAGTGTTCATCCCTCTATAAGAATTCTCTCATGAAAAAGAGTGATCCTCCTCCACCGGATCAAGGACAATGCTTTGAAAATGGTTCTCAAGGAGAATGAAGGCAAACATCACAAGTATATGGTTCTTCTGTACTACCACCAGAAGTCTCCTTTGACGACGTCTGAAGATACATGGAACATAAGCGGATCATGTCTAGAGTAAACCTACACATGGATTATAAAACACAATGGTGGCACACTGTAGATCAATTTTCGGGTGCATCAATGAAGAAAGAAAATCCATAGAGGTTATTATTATTTAATAAAATTAATTATAAGCATCATTTTTTGATCTACTCTATCCTAGTTTCAGGTTTCTATCCCTTTATTGTTCATTGATTAAATTCCATCAATCACTCTATTCTCCATCATAATATACCTCATATTAATTATCTATAATGGAATAAATCTATGTTGGGAACTATCCCTCCCATGATTACACTATTCCTAGAACCTTCAAGTGGTATCATATTGGTCACAATGTTGTTTATAATTATTTATTTTCATTGATGATTTACACTTTCATAATTTTTTTTCAATTAATGTAAATCATTATTTAAATATAAATTGAAATATCTATTTAATCCTATAATGTTTCAAAATGATCTAAGATAAAGGATTAATTATATTATAAAAATATGATCGAGGAACTCATGAGAAGGTGGTGAGGATTCTAACCAGATAACATAGGAGTACACAATGTGCAATCCGAATTATATGTTGTGAAATCATGTTCAATGAACCATGAGTTAATACAGAAATTAATCAACTCATTAGAATTAATGGCACATGGTGTAGTTAATTATTACCCACCATGTTGACTGAGATAGATTGGTGCATGGTCAGCTGAACGACATGGTGTGTGAACCACTAGAGACGGTGTGTAGTCCCTTCATGTCCAGGATAGGCCGTCTGTTACATACACAACCTAATCGACTGGTGACCAAGTAATACAGATTCCACACAACATTTGACCCACAAGACACGCCGTATACTCCATGATTTCCAAAGTACACCTCCTACACCAAGTCCGTAGGTGTGTACTCTAGATACACAGTGAAGAATTTACACACCGTGTAGATTGTATCTACATGCCATGTACATTTACAAGTTATATATATTTAAATTTTATTATATTATGTAACCCTTGTTAAATGTACTTACGTGTGGGAATAATGTTGGGACACGCAATCTGAAAGGCTTTGATATATATATGTATATCTGTGTGTGTGTTTGTGTTTGTGTGTGTTCTATTAACATCGGAATAATATTCCAAATCATCACATATTGTATGATTTGTATTATAGTTATTATTCTGTGTGAAAGATATATGTCACAAAAAATAGAGTGTATATAAGTATTATACATGTTGGGTTGTTTTGGATATGTATTCCCTGGGTTACCTCTAATGTACATGTTATGTATAAAGATAATTTTATAATAATTTATTAATTTTTCTATAATTATAATGTATGAGTATCTCAATGAAATTTTGAAAATGCTTAAGATAAAAGGACTGATAAATTAAATATAATAATTAACTAATTCAAGTGTGATTTATCTCAAATAAGAATTATTTAAGAATTGAATGCTATTTTTATTAAATGAATTATTCATCACATACATGTGGATCATCATGAGCTAGACTAAACATTTTCTTTAGATTTTTTTCTTTTAAATTTTTTATTATTTTTAGTTATTATCCTACATGCCTTAATCTGTTCATCATGTTTCATATTAGCCACATGGCCCTCAACAGCTCGGACCACTGCCCAATTCTCATTGACTATACACAAGGTGAACGAAATAGACAATTTAGCAGACCCTTCATATTTGGGAGCTTCTGGTCAAATGATCAGGAATGCGAAGAGGTGACCCGATCAAGCTAGAAAAGTAATCACGAGGATATTTGCATCAATCTCCAACAAGTCGCATCCGATCTGAGGTCTTGTAGCAACAAGAAATTTTGCCACCCCGACTGGCATTGTGGCATCCTTGAAAAGAGACTAAAAAATCTCCTCAAACAACCCACATCCAATTGCAATCTCTCTATGATTGGTTCCATGAAAAGAGAGATGGATACGTTCTTGTGTTTCAAGGAGAGCTATTGTGCTATGCAGGTGAGGGATACCCATATAAAATAAGGGGACACCAATACTCAGTATTTTCACCAAAGAGAATCAGATAGGCATCGAAAAAACTCTATTACATGCATCTCACAACCTGATAGATGCATAGTTTCTGACACCAAATGAATCCATGAGTCCTTGACATGCTATTTCCAGAACATCTTCTCTGTGGGAACCCCTTTCATGTATGCTGAGGTGGAAGATTGTTTCAGACCTGTGATCACTGAAGGGATCAATATGCAGCTCACCAAAGATGTGACAGATGACGAGATACACCTGGCTCTGAAACATCTTCATCCCAATAAGGCCTCGATACCAGATGGGTTCCATGCCCTTTTTTTCAGAAATACTAGCACATTATCGGTCCTGACATCTACAATATGATTAAAAATATCTGGACTGAGAATACCAGCATTGTAGCCATCAACAAAATTGTCCTCCTCTTCATCCCAAAAATCAAGTAACCTATGGCGATCCCTGACTTTTGACCTATCAGCCTCTGCAATATCTCCTACAAGATCTTCTCAAATATCCTTGTCAATCGGATGCGACATTGGCTACCTGATATTATATCTGAAAACTAGAGCGCCTTTGTGGCCAAGAGACTGATTATAGATAATGCGATTGTGGCCCGCGAAGTGTTCCATTCTATGAAATTACGCTCCACCACAAAAAGAGGAACCATGTCCTTGAAATTGGACATAGACAAGGCCTACGATAGAGTAGAATGGAATTTCTTAAGAGTCATTATGCAAAAAATGGGTTTTTGGGATAAATGAAAAGATTTGGTCATGAACTTTGTCTCGACTGTCATATTCAAAATCAAGGTCAACGGGGACCTTACCAGATAATTTTCTCCATCTTGAGGCCTATTCCAGAGAGACCCCCACTCTCCTTTTCTCTACATTCCGGCGGCTGACGTGTTTTCTAATCTTATATCCAGGGCTTCATCTTCTAAGACGATTCATGGGGAAACATTCTGTCATGTTATCCCTCTATTGTCGCATCTCTTCTTCGCTGACAACTGCCTCCTTTTTTCCAGACCAACAATTAATGAATTCTAGGTGATCTTTCAAGTGATCCACCAGTATGAGAGGGTGTCCGGACAATAAATAAATCATGGTAAATCAGAAATATCCATCAGTGCAGGGGTGCCTCATTCTAAGAGGGATGAACATTGAGCATCAGTTGGAATCCATATGGTTGATAAACAGTAGAAGTATCTCGGGCTTCCCACAGTGATTGGCCGGTACAAAAAAGATGTCTTTGCATCTCTTGTGGATAGTATAGAGAAACAAATTCAAGGATGGAACCCAAAAAGAATTTCTAAAGCAGGAAAAGAGACCCTCATCAAAGATGTCATTCAATCTATCCCCAGCTACTTTATGTCCCTATTTAAGCTCCCAATGGCCCTCGTCGACCAGATCCACACACGTACTGCCTATTTCTGGTGGGGGAAGATGATGGTGGGAATCGACCCCACTTGATGGCCTGGGATAATATTTGAAAAACCAAATCAGAGTGTGGGATGGGGTTCTGGAATCTCCATCTCTTTAACGACGCGCTGCTGGACAAGCAAGGATGGCGCCATATTAACCATCCATCATCTCTATTTGCATGAGTTTTCCAAGCTAAGTACTTTCCCCACATGGACTTTCATGCTTCCTCCCTTGGTCCCCATCCTATCTTCCTCTGGAGAAGCATTTGGGGGGCCCAGAAGCTTTAGGCTACAGTATTGGGCTGGAGGATTGGGACTGTATCATCTGTTAAAATATGGACTGATCCCTGGCTTATTGATTAGGATGGTCTACGGGCTACATCCTGTGCCCAACAAGGTCTTGAAGATAACATTGCCAGCTGCCTCCATTCCGACAAGGGATAGGGGTCGTGTTTGGAAAATATCCTTTATTGGTTTAACGGAAGAGATCAAATAATTATCCTCAGCATTCCTCGGGTACTAGACGCATGTCCTAACCATCTCTATTGGATCAATGACATCTCGGGTGGCTACACGGTGAGATCTGGATGTAGATTTTCTCTTGGAACCCACTCAGTCGGCCGGGATGAGGACCATGTAAATCGATTTGCACGCTCAACGTCCCCCCAAAAATTCGTCATTTCTAGGGGCAGGTTTGTTCGTGCACTCTCCCAACAATGAGCCTTCTCATTTACTGTCATATGGCCAGTTTCGTTTTTTCCCTTTCTACCCAAACTATCTAGAAACTCTTTTACACTTTATCATTCACTGCCTGGGAGCTAAGGAAATTTGGAATAAATGGGGCCCGTCTTCAGCTGCTTCACTAGAATTGGCATCCGACCATCCTGATCTTCTGACGCATTGGTGCTCCTCTCTCTCTTGGGCATATATTGTTTCACTATCCACTCTCGCCTAGATTATTTGGGTTTGGCATAATGATGCTATTTTTTCACCAAGCCCACAGACCCCTCGAATTCTGGATTGATCGGTCCACTTCTTAGATTGAGGGTTGGAAAGGCCACAGTGGACATTCTATGATGGGTGTTCCCCCTTCCCATATCGTTCATTGGAATCCCCCACCGAAAAGGGATTCTTAAGATTAACGTGGATGCGTCTCTTCCAAAGGATGGGCTTGTTTCCCTCGGCCTCCTTGCTCGAAATCATCTGGGGAAAAACGTTGCTGCTAAATATGAACTGCACCAGGCATTCTGGAAACCGGAATTTGTTGTAGCCACAGAAATCCTTGGTGGTATTATGGTCACTTTAGAACGTGGATAGGGTGATTTCATCATGGGGTCTGACTTCTTTACTATAATCGATTTTATTAATCACAACGACGGTGGACTCTTGACTTTTGGTGTCATCATTAGGAAAATTCTTTCTTTTCGCCAAAGATTCTCAGTATGCACATTCTTCTTCACCAAAAGGGAAGGATACAATGCATCCCATCAAATTGCGGCCTCAGGCCCATTCATTAACAACAAGTTATGGATGGGAGATTTCCCTTCATGGCTCTGCACATGTACTTCTGCTGATCTTCGTCATTAATGATATTTTCTTTAAATCAAAAAATCTAATTATCATACCCTCTATTTTATTTCTTTCAGAATTTGTGGTTATTCATTGAAGATGTTTTTTCATGATAATAAAATTAATTAATTAATATGAATGTGTGATGGATCTAAAATAAACTATCACATGAATAAATATTATATAATATATGGTTAATAACTTATGTATATACCACATAATATTTACAATCATGTGAAAAACCAAGAATTGGAAATTTTCAAATGATTTATAAAATCCTTCAATATAATATTATGTTGGTATAGCATTGTATTACGTCATTTAGAATCAATCCATAGTTCAAAGTTCTTCAATAGCCAAAGTTGTGGTGCTTTTAATTATCATGGGATTCTAATTTGAGATTTTGGGATGACTTGATTTTATTCACATCAATTGTTGAAATCCAATTCATGACTTAGTGTAACTAAGAGAAAAGGGTTGAGGAAATATAATTAATGGATTTTAGAATTGGTGAGTCTTCTCAATAGATCAAGGAATTGTGGTTTAATGTAGTTGGAATTTGGAATGCATGCCTAAAACCATTCTTGTTTCTTGACCATCCAATGTTGGGGTAATGAGAAGGTTAATATGGTTCCTTTCCACATGAATGTCCATGAAATAAGATATTATAAATCCAATGGTGAGGACTATTGGATTTAGATAAAATAGTGGGATACTAATAAATATAGAATTTATTTATTTGTATAAACTTATTAGATAAATTATGGAATCTATTATTATCTTATTTGTAAAAAAACATTAAAAATGATATCAAACATCTCACTATAATCCATACATAAGATGTAAAACCTTTTCACTTGTGTGAATTTCTATGAGTTTCAATGGAACCTTCGGGTCATCCTTCACCTTGAAATGAAAATGTATGTGCTGGAAGAATCTTTCTAAGTTGCGCCTGGAAATGTGGCGTGGGATGAAGACTTCTATTTTTATGAGAAACATATCAATGATACTACAAATGTTTAGTGCATTATGGTATCATCAATTTTCAATAGGCTCTTGGAAAAACATGAGGAAATGAATGATTATTGCATGATGTCTTGCCTTCAGGATCTCTGTTAAGAGAAGGAGGTACAATATAGGTATGAGATCTCCAATGCTTTTTTCATAAATAATCATAGAGTGTATTCCCCTTTTGGGCCCCATATAGTCACCCTTGTTGGTTACATCGAGAATCTAGACATCTTAGGGATTAAATTCATTTATGTATTGCATATATATCCCATTCTATCATCACTTCCCAAGAATTTATTTTCTATTATTGTGAATTATAATATCAACAATAATGAGATGAGTCTATCAGAACTTATGACATTGATTCACCAAGTGGAAAAGGACATGGGGCGTGACAAACCCCCAATCCATATAGTGAATAGGAAGTGTAAGTAAAAGTAAAAGGGTCCAAAGACATATAAACAGTATAAACCCCCAAGAACCATTCAACCAAGAAAAATAAGATCAAAATAAAGGGAACAAAAATGGAGGTAGTATATTTTAAATGTGTCTAGTCAGGACACTAGAATAAGAACTCCTTTCTGAGGTAAGGGTACACCAAAGTTGTGTTCATTTTTGAGTGCATTATTTCCATTTCTACACATTGGGTATTAGATATAGCTTGTAGTGATCACATATGTATCCAAATGCATGAACTAAGTATATGTTGTAATATTTCAAAAGGATAAGTGGATCTGCAAGATACCAATAGTGTGAGGTACGATGCTCATTCCATTGGTGACTACCACATTTATTTTGCAATGGGAATTATTTTGGGCTCACATTCTTTTTATTGTGTTCCTATTGTTACAAAAAAACATAATTTTGGTATCATGTTTAGATACATATTGGATCATTTTTATGTTCGGATTCAAAATTTGTTTCTTTTATAAAGAAAATATTTTTTATGGTATGATATATTTAAATAATGATCTATATTTATAAAATTATGAAAACCATTTGTTTGAAATTGATAATGAATTAATTTCACATGGCTCATATAACACCCAATTGTGGAATCACCATCTCGGTCATGTAAATGAGAAGTGTTTGACGAATCTTTATCAAGATTCTTATTTATACTATTCTCAGCTAAAACCACATGATAGATGTCATTCTTGTCTAAAATGATAAAGTAATAAACCATATTTTTTTGGACATGGTGAAAGTTCCATAGATCTTCTAGGATTTGTATGGACATACGTGTGTGGACCATTTCTAGTAGTGGATTGAAGTGGATATCCTTACTTAATAAATTTTACTGATGACTTTAGTATATATGTCTATATTTATATGATAAGGTATAAGTGTGCATCTTCTAAGAAATTCAATAGTGAAGTAAAGATTCATATTGTTATGAAGATAAAAAATATTTGATCGAATCAAGGTAGAAAATATATTTACCAATATTTCATCAACTTTTGATAAGAGTTTGGGCTTCAATCTCAACCCACTCCTTATACACCACAGTTGAATGGTGTTTGTGAATGAAGGAACAATACATTGTTGGACATCGAATGGTCAGTCTGAGTCATTCAGTTATTCAATTATCCTTTTGGGGATATGTATTATGAACTATGGAATTCAAATTATAATGAGTTCCAACTGATGAGTAAAATGGAATTCCCTTCAATATATGGGGTTGAAAAAACCCATTTTAACGCATACACATGTATGGGGACGCGAGGTGTCTGTTAAGACATTATTAGTTAATAAACTAGCACAATGAGGCATGATGTGTATCTTTATAAATTATCCCAAAAAAAGGATGCTACATATACAACCCCTCAGATAAGAAAGTAAGTGTTTCCTGAAAATTCTTCTTCTATGAGAGGGAGAACATCATCAAAAAGGATAGTGGGAGAAAAATTGATATTGATGTATTTGATGCTCAAGATACATAGGTTTCTGTATAGTAACATGTTATATGGGTCCCTATGGAATAAGTACTTCTCGAAACACATGTATTGTGTAGAATATAGAGAGAGGTAGGGGAACCAGATAGATATTTTTTTATTCTCAACGAGGATGGCGACTCATTATTTTTGGAAAATTATGAACCTATATCCTAAAAGAATGTAGTAGAAAGCTCTGAAGATTCAAGAGGGATAGAAGCTACAAATTCTTGACATTGATTCCATGTATCATAACCATGTTTGGGTTTTGGTCGATGCGGCTATTGATATAATGCATGTTGGGTGTAAATTGGTATTCAAGAAGAAACATGACATTGATGGTAAATTATATACCTATAATGAAACGTTAGTGGATAAAGGTTTTAAATAGTGTGAAGGAATTTTCTATGATGTATCATTTTCCCTAGTTTCTATATTTAAATCTATTAGAATCATATTTTCCATAGTAGGTTACCAGGACTACGAGATTTGGTAGATAGATGTCAAAACTACATTCCTTAATGGGAGACTTCAAGAAGATCAATATAAGACAAAACTAGAAGGATTTTTCATACTATTTGATGGATAAAGGATTTTCAAGTTCCATATATCCATTTATGGATTGCAGAAATAATCTATGTTAAGAAACATTCGATTGATGAATCAAAAAAAAATTTGTTTCATTAAAAATGAATGTGACGCTTCTTTTTAAAAAGGTATTAGTGGGAATTTATTTATAATCCAAGTATTATATGTTGATGACACATTACTTATTGGAAATAAGATACCATTTTTACAATCTGTTAAGGACTGGTTGAACATGTGCTTCTCTGTGAAGGACATAGGTGAAGAATCAAGCATTCTAGGGATCAAGATAATTTGTGATAGATATAAGACGATTCTTGGACTACTAAAATGTATATATATTGACCAGATAGAAATGAGATTTATTATGAAACAATCTAATAAGGGATTAGTTCCAGTGTCACTTGGTTTACATTTTTCTATGAAAATGTCTCCCCAGAGCCAACATGGGAAATATAGAATGAGTAAGATATCATACACAAAGGAGATAGAATCATTCATGTATTCCATGTTATGAAACATATTTTATGTTTATAATGCATTTGGAATTGTAGTAGGATATCAAGAATATCCAAGGGAACATAATTGGGCTGCTATGAATTCTATCCTTAAGTATCTGAGAAGAACTAAGGATATTCTCTTGGTGTATGGAATATATGAGTATTTTGTCATCAAAGGGTATGATGATGCAAATTTTTATATAGATCATAATGATGTGAAGTCACAATTAGGATATTCTGTAAGTTTCAATAGTGGAGCTATGAGATAAAAGAGTTCAATGTAACTAGTTGTTGCAGATTCTATGGTGGAGTCTGGGTACATAGTAGATTCTAATACAACTATAGAAGTCGTTTGAATTCATAACATTGTTTAGGAGGTTGATTTGGTGCATATTAGTAAAGATAATATTACATTTTGTTGTAATAATACTACAATGTTGTCTCTTGAAAAAGTGACAAGGTCCCATTAATAGATAAGGAACATACTACAAAAGTATCAAAACTTGAGGTATTTTTATCAAAGGGTTGAAGTTGTAGTGAGTAAAGTATCCCTGAAAGAGAATGTGGTGGGAAACTTTACTAATGGGCTGTCTCAGCAGAAGCATGAGTATCATGTGAGATCTAGTGGATTGAAGGATGTTAGTAGTTGGCTCTAGTGGAAGTGGGAGTCTGTTGGAGTTAGTTCCCTAGATAAAACTTATTTTTTACTTTATGATAAAATATATTCATGTATTTGAATATTAATCACATCATGACTATTCTTCTACATAACAATGGATGTGATAATGTCCTAATAGTAACTATCACACCAAAAGATCATATCTGATCCCTGCTATGACAAGAACCCGGATGTGTTGTGGAACTATTCATGAATATATGTTCTATAGTAGGATGATATCATTTTAAGGAAAATAATGATAAAGGCTATCATGGGTGGAGTCTCTTAGGACATTGAGGCACCTTCTCATGGTGTTTTTCATGGTAATTTCAAGGCTGATATTATGAGATTGAGACCCACCAGTAGGAAATCAACATTTTTACATCATTTGAGGTTTCTTTATATAGAAATTTTTATTGGTCATTAGAATTTATGATTATTATTAATGAGTATTATGATTTCCAAAAGTATATGTATGGACAAAAACTGTAAAGTTAGATTTTTGTGAAGAGGTTAGATATGTTGGGTGTGCCTGAGGAAATATTTCATTAATGAATAATGCGGGAATGGATTTGTCCTATATATTATTTAATGGAAGATTATATCTCCAGACCATTGATGGAAATGATATAGCCTAAATAATTACATGTCCATGATGAACAATAGGAGTGTTCTACTTCTAGAAAATCCAAGAAATAGATATTCATCATATAGGTTGATGGAATAAGCATGAAATCTACTTGATTAGATATATTGTTAAAAGGGGATTATATTAGACGGTAGTTATTTGTATGAGGTGACATGTCATTGCATTATTAACTTTTTTATCCATGGGTGACATAGCATGTTGTTAGACACTGACCTTGGAAATTAGGTTTCTCAAACTAATGCCATATAGGAAGAGGCTTAGGGCGTCACACACGATGTCTATACAGTATCACAGTTAAATAGTATATTATTTATTATTTAAAATATTGAATAAAGACTACTCCCAGTTTTTGATTAATAATTATTCATGAATGTTTGATCATATTTATTCTGACACTATTTATTAGAGAGAATAAATTGTTTTGAAAATGATTAATAAATATTTATTTTCTATTCTGTGAATATGATAATTATTTTTTTATTATAAAGTAATGTAGTGAAATTTATTTAATAAATAAATTCCGATTATTCAAAAAGAGATAAATATTGTGGAGAACTAGACGACTGAGTTTAAGGGCCCAGTGAGAAAAAATTATGTTGAATAATATCTGATTAAATATTATATAATTATAACTCACAAGTTAAGTGCATGTCAGGAAATAATTATATTGGCGTTCTAATTTGACAAAGGGGGTTTTTTTCTAGGATTAATAACGTAATTAATGGTACTTGTGGAAATTATTTTATTGACCTAGTGAAATAAATTCCCAGATACAGAATTATTTAATTATATAAGGGAAACCCAAGAAAATAGTTGTGCACAATTAATTGGAGAAAAGCTCTCAAGCCTAGATAGTTCATCCCTCTCCAATAAGGCTGTCAAGAACCAGAGAGATCATCCTCCATGAGATCAAGGGGGATGCTTTTGAAGTGGTTCTCCAGGGGATCAAAGGAATATGTCTCATGCCAAAATATCATCTATGATAGCACCTAGAGACTCCTTCGATGACATCTATTAATATGTCGAACATGTGTGGATCCCCACTAGAGGAATCATACCCTATGATTATATAACTCAATGGTATCTCACATTAGATCTATATCTGGATTCATCAACAGATAAATAATAAGCTTGGATGTAATTCTTATTTAATAATATTAATTGTAAACAACATTTGTTGATATAATCTCTCTTGGTTCTTGGTTTTCTATAGATTTCTTGTTCTTTGATTCAATTCTATTGGGCAAGACATTCTACATTGAAATATACCTCAGATTGATTATAAATAACATAAAATATTAAATTACAGCATTGTCCCTCCTATGCTTTTGCTGCACCCAAACCTAAAATGACATCATCAAATTAACCATTTAGAACATCCATTGAATTTGAAGGTAAATCTACTTATCTCTCAAAGTATAATGTTCAATATTCACATGAGTCTGTTAATGGAATTATAATTTGAGTCCATGTATCACTCAAGGCCATTAATCAATTAACCAATTAAATTTAATTTCGACAATTTATTAAAGGTGCTACAGTCAAAACCAATGGAATTTAATATAACTCCACCAAAGGATAAATCAGTCAAGGAATAACATAAAGGGCATGAACATTTATTTAATCAGGTGGGCATGAAATAATAATGTTATTCTCATTCTTATTCAATCCATCACATATCATGGTTTCAACATAACTCACAGGGGATAGCAATTTAGGTCCATTCCAATAATCACATGTCCATTTTTAATGTATCAATACTAACAAACATATCAATCTATCACATGGAATTGTTGTAATATAACCCACATGGTAAAATCAAGAATAAGAGAAATTCAAGCCAATTGAAAAAATTCATAGAATAGCCTCTACATTACTCACATGGAAAGAGAAAAGTATATTTAAATAACAAAGGCATATATGATTCAGGGGGAAATTCATCCATACCATAACCTCAATTTAATTCCTTTTACAATTAAATTAATAAATATATTTGATTTATATACCAACTCACAAATGGAATCCCAAGATAAATGGGTAAATGGAATGACTCATTGAAATTCAAAGATGAAATCCTACAAGGGTCAATTCAAGCCAAATCAACCATATGGTGGGTTTTATTCAAGGTTCAAAACCTATAAATACAATAACAAACAAATTAAATTACCAAGAACATGCATATAAATAATATAATTCAATTTCAATTCAGATTGTTGGATGAAAAATGGGTCCCTTGCAAGACAACATATATAAATTATTCAACTTTTAATGAAGTGATACTGACCACCTTCTACTAGCTCATTCTTGAAAGCTCATCCATTATCAAGCTCTAATTCATCCCAGTTTTGAATAATTAAGAAGAATGAATGAAGAATAATATATTAGGTAATATTATCCTAAAATCAAATAGTGCTTCTAATTGATGAACTAATCAAGAATTAAAATAATGGAATATTATGGACTTACCATTTTTGATCTAGAGAGACGAATCATGTGTTAATCGGAGTTTGGACAAAGAGTATAATTCTAAAACTACTTTTGTGGGAGGAGATATCAAGAGGGATGTCTCACTTTACTATGTTATGGGTGAAGAGAATATATCCTTAGGTTTTTTTAAAAATAAATTAATTAAAAATAATTCAAATTATTCAAATTACAGGGTTGTAAGGTTTACACGCATGGTTTAAAAAAACCATGTGAAAACCGTGCACAAATTCATATTGGCTTGGGTAATAGTGTACAGTTACACCACACTATTTATAAAATGTGAAAAATCATGATTAACCCAACTCTCAAAATCTGATGAAAACTATAGATTTTTCGCATGGCCATCCGGCTCCTCTCTGATAGTTTACCCAAATTGTGTGGCTTGTATCACACTTTTGTCCAGTTTCGTATGGTTTAGTCAAACTGTGTGGCCTTCCCCACAAGGTTTTTATTAACTATGTTCTAGGATTAAAACACAATAACCGTAGATTCTAGGCTCTAGATCAGTCCCAGATATCCCCAAGACCACCATGACCTAAATAGTCACTCACATTAGGCTATATTTATTCTATTAATTTGATAATGCCTAGAAAAATAATAATCTTTACCTCAAAGAAGAACCATGTTCTTACATGATGAATATATGTTAAGTAAATCACAAAATAATATCAATATATGTAGTAGATACTGGTGTCATTATTTCAGTTTATTTTAATAATGTTACCAATTTAAATTAGTAGAAATAAAAAACAAATATTTTTTTAAAACTTTACATAATATTTGGACAACCACTAATGTTTTAAAGAAAAATACTTCAGAACATGGATTTCTGATAAAAAAACACATATATGATATGTGGAGGGATTTGAATATTGGATTTTTTATGTATAAGATGATCCAAATGGTTCATTAGGTATCACAATATTGTAATAGTTGGTTACTATTAATTATAAAGAGTAGATAACTATTTAATTTAAAAATATTTGTTTAAAAAATTATTTTTCCAGTATAATTTAATGGAAACTTGTTAATTTTGAATATAAGATGAGGCCGGTTCGAGTCCTCTAAACCATGAAACATTTTATGTGTGTACATGATTTTTTTCCCCTATTTTATTATTTATCCCCACGTTAACCAAATTGATGATTACTTTGATAACATAGTTTTTTACTCATTAGGGTTCAAGAATGATACTATTTAAGATAGATTGAACCATTAATGGACCATAGTTGATATTTGAGAACTTAACTTAATCAATTTTCTAAATATAGTATTATTGGAGCATAAAATCACTTATTTTAATGGTATTTTAAAAATAATAATATTTTCATCTTTTATAGAACTATTTCTTTAAATTGAATAATAAAAATTTAATAATACATTTTAAAATTAAAATAGTTAATTAAAACCAATATAGTATCTATTATATATTTATAATTTGTGTAACAAAATAAATACCATAACTAATATTATTAATTGTGTTTTAAAAAATCATGTTATTAATTTTTCAACTACTTTCACTAGAACTATGTATGTGTTGTGTAAAAAATAATGTAATTATTTATCAACCAAATTTTAAAAGAATAAAATATTAGAGGAACATTTAAATTTAAAATAATCAATTATATCTAGAAATATCCTTTATTTATCTATATCAAAAACAATTATAGGAAAGTAAACAATTAGAATGGTAATTTTTACCATCATTTATAAACAATAATATAAATTTATAAATCATGGAAAATTTGAAAAAAGGAAATATATTCCAATTTTGTATTAATATAGAAAATATATACTGATAAAAAATATTTTATACATGTTTTAAGTTCATTTTCTAGTATACATCATTTAATTATTCACTATAGTTACCAGGTTTTCCCATTAACATGGTTATAGAAATTACATAAGTAACTATTAATGATTTCAAGAAAAAAAGACTCTTATTTACAAAATATTTAACCACTAAAATAAATATGGATTAAAATTTTCAAAATACAAATAAAATATGTAGAAATAATTTATTTAATTGTAAACTTTTAAAAAAAAGAGTAAAAATGGTTTTTTAGAAATACGTAATTTGAATTACAAAATATTTTATACCAAATTCCACCCTAAAATTAATTACAAAGAACAAAATTCAATTATGAGTAATAAAAACGATTCTATTTAATAATAAAAATAATAAAATTTTTATTAATAAACACATTAAAATAAAATACAATGTTCAGTAAAAATATAAATTTTCACAATATATTATAAAATAAAAAAATATCAGCAAAATATCAAAATTTCTCCATATACTAATTTTAATACATTCATTTTAGTAAATGATACAATTTTATCAAATTAAATTTAATAAAAAAAATTGATTAATTTTAAAATTCAATAAAAAATAATAAATAAATAACATTTTTCAAGAAAACATAATTTTGGAAAAATAAAATAACTTTTCTATCATTTGGGGGAATATTACCTAATAATTAACCAATTAATTGGAAATGATTAAGGAAATTAATTTTTTTCATAATTAATTAAATCTTATTCAATATTGAAAATTCAATGACTTGTTTATAATAGACAATTTTAATTAATATTATTTCAAGTTATGTTTCTTCTTGTTGTTTCTTTTTTTATGCTATAAAAATATTTGTTCATTTAAAATAATAATATATCACATTATCATCAATATTAAAAATTGCATCCTTATAATTTGAACTAATTCGCTGTAGTAAGATTTTTGATTTTCCAAAATACTTTTTTTTAAACCATAACAAAAAAATAGTTCAGAAAACATCCTAATAGAAATATGGAAATATAAGTACAAATTACATCAAAAATTACTTGTAACATGGATTCCAAATAAGAAAAAATTATTTAGATATAAAAATATGAACATGGATGAAAATAATTATGCATAAATAATTAGAGAGTGAAAAATATCATTGATTAACGGAATTTTAATGGTCATGATATAGTTAGTAGCCATAAAACCGTAAAATAAGATATATGAAATTTTCTATCAATTAATATAATATAATTTAATAGGATATCGTTTTAAAAACAATTATTCCAATTGTTGGGAAATTCATTTACAATCTACTTGAATAATATTATGATATATACTCACCTGACAAGTATAATTTCTTCATAAACATTATTTCCAACACAACCAAAACTTTTCATTAAAAAATTAATATCATAGATGAAATTTTTAATCAAAAAGTACTAAAACCAACACCTAAAAACTCTCATATTACACATTAATGTAAATTATATTTCTCTATTTAGACATTATCTAAAATAGAAATGGCTTGAAAATTTTAAGATAATTCCTCAAAATAATAATCCTCTATATGAAATAATAGTATCCAATGACTCAGTAAAACTACCTAGTGTTATAAAAATTATTCTATACATATCTATCCTAAAAAATCGTCAAATAGTTTAAATAGTGATGTAATACCAATTAATATAGTGATCTGATCAAATATCCATCCATGATAAATTTATAATTTACCTCCAAACAATATCAACCACTCTTAATGTACTATACCATCAAAAATATTCCCTAATCATTTAATCACTAAGATATTCTATTCATTTCCATAAACAAGCCAAATAATTTTAAATCCATGTCAAATTTCATTATTATTCTCAAAATTAATTCAAGTTTATTCCCCAAATAATTTTCCATAATGCCTTATTCATATTACCATATATTGTTCCCAATGAAGCGAACTTATTCCCCTTATCAACAAATCAAATATCAATCCCATTGTTAACTATATGATAAATAAATTATCCTATAATTATCTATAAAATTATTTTTCTCATCAATTTAAATATGATTACAAACTAACAAAGACATCATGTTGACTAGCTATTTGTGATACACCATTGTCGTCACTAAGTATTTGGTTGTATTCCCATAGCTTTTCTAGATGTGACTATTTTTCTTTTTCACTAAAACTATATTAATATAATTCATATAAAATTCCCAAAATGATAATGAATGTCCTCCAAAAAATCATAAATCAAAAATTACTTTTTAAACTCATATTCTCTATATATCTTACACTTTCACCCTAAATCAAATAATCATAACTAAAAATCCTCAATCACACATGAACTCGTATATATATATATATATATATATATTTTAATTTATAATGTTCCCATAAATGTGTTTCTCTAAATATTAACTCATATTTTCTACACCACTAAACATTGTATCGATTATGTATAACATATGTTTCAAAATTTTGTTTAAAAAATTACTATTGAATAATCCTTATGTGTTTCATGATTCACATAATATTTAGAATATAATATAATATCATTGATAATCACTTAATTCATTATAATTCATTCATAAAACATTAACTAAATATTGATTTTTTATTCAGTGATATTAAGTGTAATGGCCCGGACCTCTCTGGTCCATTACTTTGTGAAATGTTGGTATTGGAGGTGTTCCGGGAGGTCAAGGGGACTTATCCCCAACACTTTGCCAATTTTCCGGTTCTGTGAACAGTGTTTCCAGTTTTATGAACAGTAACAGATCGGTGAGACAGATCAGTGTCACAGATCGGTGAGACAGATCGGTTTCACAGATCGGTGAGACAGATCGGTTTCACAGATCGGTGAGACAGATCGGTTTCACAGATCGGTGAGACAGATCGGTTTCACAGATCGGTGAGACAGATCAGTGTCACAGATCGGTGAGATAGATCAGTGTCACAGATCGGTGAGACAGATCGGTTTCACAGATCGGTGAGACAGATCAGTGTCACAGATCGGTGAGACAGATCGGTTTCACAGATAGGTGAGACAGATCGGTTTCACAGATCGGTGAGACAGATCAGTTTCACAGATCGGTGAGACAGATCGGTTTCACAGATCGGTGAGACAGATCGGTTTCACAGATCGGTGAGACAGATCAGTTTCACAGATCGGTGAGACGGATCGGTTTCACAGATCGGTGAGACAGATCGGTTTCACAGATCAGTTTCACAGATCGGTGAGACAGATCGGTTTCACAGATCGGTGAGACAGATCGGTTTCACAGATCAATTTCACAGATCGGTGAGACAGATCAGTTTCACATATCGGTGAGACAGATCAGTTTCACAGATCGGTGAGACAGATCAGTTTCAGAGATCGTTGTGACAGATCAGTTTCACATATCGGTGTGACAGATCAGTTTCACAGATCAGTTTCACAGATCGGTGTGACAGATCAGTTTCACAGATCGGTGTGACAGATCAGTTTCACAGATCGGTGTGACAGATCAGTTTCACAGATCAGTTTCACAGATCGGTGTGACAGATCGGTTTCACAGATCAGTTTCACAGATCGGTGTGACAGATCAGTTTCACAGATCAGTTTCACAGATCGGTGTGACAGATCAGTTTCATGAACAGTAACGGTGGGTGAACAGTGTTTCCAGACTCCTACAGTTTTTCCCCTTTTGACGTTTCCTTTGACGTAAAATACATTTAAAGCCATATTTTAAGGGCTCTTAAGGCGATTCAAATGCCATAAATCCTATATTAATTATTCCTAAGTCTTGGAATGTTTTACTTGGTCAAACCGCGTGGGTTAATGCGATCCGTTTTTAATGGAGAATTAACCGGATCTTAAACCGTCACCTCGTTAAATCTTAAAAAGGGACGAGATATCATTCTCCCTTGTTCCTTCCCTTTGTTCTTAACTAAGAGGCGCTAGAACCTTTCAATCCTTTCCATAGGAGTTGCACAAACAACCCTTACTCCTAGGATCGTGACCCGCTGTGTGGATAAAGGACGTCAAGAACTCTTCGAGTTAGGGGATTCATGGATTCTCTAATTATATATGTGCAATCGTAGAATTAGCATGATTTATTCCTTTGGATCACAATGAAATTGACCTAATTAAATACTTGAACCGGATTAAAAGAATTGGTTGATCTCATACTATTGCTTTATACCGTGATAACGGTTTGCCTCATGTTTTCCTAGATATAGTGATATCTATGCTTTCTTTGATTTATTGTTCGTTCATGATAGAAATTGATAATGAACGTAAAGCCGGATTTAATTGTTAATTAATTGGATAAAGATAAAGAGGCATGTAAATTAATCCGGTTATTGTCGTTGTTGTAGTTGTTCTAATTTGAGGATAATCAAATTAGGGAAGTAAGCTTGGTTATTTAATTGTGATATCTTACTGATTAGGTATCCATGATTGGAGCCTACGAATAAAAAATCTGTTAATTCAATATGGATTAGAGAACAGATTATGTGGGAATTTCAAAAAGGGTTCTGAGTTACCCTCTTGTTTGTTAACGGGCAGAGAGCACACTTTGCGATGTTTGTTTTCCTGCGGCTTGTGTTGTGATGTGAGCCTGGATGGCTGTTGTGATATGTGGAGGCATGGAGACTTGCGGTTGTGGCAGCGGATGACTCCTAGTGTGGCGAGATGCATCGGTTTATGCATATGGGTGTCGGGGAGGACACCAAGGGTGATGGTATGAGATGAATGTGATGGTTTGATGTTGGTGGTTTGGTCTGGTTGTTTATCTGCATTACTTTTCCCCACTGCTCAAGGCAGCTGGTCTTGCTTACCCTCTTTCCGATGGAGGCGAAGACACGCGGGGTATGCCACGTGCTTTCCGTGTTTATCCTCTCGATGGAGGATGGGTCTATGCTCTTTCTATAGGCGGCAAAGACTCAACGGGTAGTATATCTACTCACCGTGTTGAGCCTCCTTTGTTTAGAAGCATAGGATTTTTTTCTAGAATGCCTGGGAATGTGGAAAAGTAATTCTGTAATGAATGTTTGATTAAATGGTGAAAATCCACGGGGATGGAGATGCTGGAATTTAAAGGTGATGTGAATCTTAAAAAGGAGCAGTTGTTTTTGAAAGTTATGCCATTTCAGTTTAATGTGGAATTATTCATTCTTAATTAATGTTTAAAGAATTAATTAATGTACAGTGGAACTGATAAATGAGAATGGAGTAATCTAATAAAGCTCTTCAATTGGTTGTGTGCTTATAGGATACCTAGTCTTAGAAGTAGCAGCCTGGAGTCTGAGAGACGTTAGCTGCAGTTGTATCTACGACTAGGTAATGCCCATAGTGTGGGTGTGAGTTACTTATATATTCTGTACTTTTTGTGTTTCTATACGCTACTCCACCCTGTCGGTAAGGGAAATGGACACCCCGGGGATTCTGAGCCCTGGGGGGGGGGGTGTTTTCCCCAACATTCTGAAGGGAGGTTGAATGACTGACTACCCCCTTTGGCCCCGCTCTCTTCTCTTGGTAGATCTTAGTGCTGGTAGGCACAGTGGTTAGTTTACCCATATATGTGTGTAGAGGGCTGTAATGGCTTGTGGTTATTTCACACACATATATTCTGGATATAGTATCCTATGGACTACTATAGGTGTAAGGTGTATAGGCTGTGATGGCTTGAGGATCCTTACTCAGTGTATGGGCTGTAATGGATTGAGGTATAATACCCGATGTATGATACACGTTATGCGAGCTGTGGTGGATCCCGGAAACTACCTGGTTACTTTTGGTTATGAGGATTGTGTGGAGCTTAGCCCAGGTGTCTGCGGGCAAGCCTTTGTTGTGCACGAGGTGCAGATTGGGGAGCTTGACCCATGTTGATACGGGAAAGACTTTGGAGAGAGATACACAGGACGTATGTCGTTGGGGAAAAGTGGAAAACCAGTGGGGAAGTAGTAGCGGGGTACCCTTGATATTCTTTATTATATGCTATATTCTTGTATGCGTTACTTGGTGAGAGTAACCGTGGTGAGTTTGGGAACATAATATACCTGTTTAGGTGACGAGTTAGTTTCACTTGTTGTTCACTGGGCTTTAGCATGCTTTCTTTTATTTTGCACGAGAGTCTTGGGGAGGATCCTACTGAGTATACTGTTATACTCACCCTATGTACATATAAACTGTTTTTCAGGTCACTTGGAGCAGGTTGGAGATCAAGCTGGTTACTACTAGCTTGTGGTTGGAGGAGGAGCTGTTCGGGCTTGTGGTCGCTGCCGTTTTTCTTTCTTTTGGGTACTTTTAGTTTTCCCTTTCAGTTGTAGTACTTTTTCATGACATTTCATATATGTACTTGGTTTCCTTTTTATATTCCAGTTATGAGTTGGAGTTGGTTGGAGTCTATTCTATCTCTCTCTTCTGCTTGTTTTCTCTTAGAGGGTAATGCCTCCCTTTTGTGTGTGTATTATACCCTCGGTGCTAGTCGCCAACCCGGGGCCTACTGGAGGCGGGACTCGGGGGTCATTATCTCCCTTTTCACATTGCCGGCCCAGGAGGGGTACACTTTGTGGAGAGGGGGTCGTGACAGAGTGGTATCAAAGGTCTGGTTGAGCGATAGGATGGAGTTTGGAGTTAGGCACAGGTGAGGATGCATGGGATGGTAGGGCAACGGTGTCATTCATGTTTAGCAAGTGGGGTAAATACTGGAGACCGGCAGAGACATAGGCGTTCAGGGCCCCCTATGATCTGTTGCACGGAACTTTATGTTTACAGTGGCTACTAAACAAAGTGATACTGGTTGCAGGGTAGAGACCTAAGAAAGGGTCCTGCATCATTATTCTTTGCGCCTGTGTTTGAATGGGTAGACCTTGGGATAGGTAACCTAAAATTAATAAAACAAAATAATTAATTAATTAATGTTGAGTCTTCCATATTCTAGTCTTAGGAGCTCTAACAGTTGTTACTTTACAGGTATGGCTCCAGGTCGACGTCCTCGTCAGGTTTGCGCAGAAGGTGCCCAGCAGGCTGTTCCGGCAGATCGCCGCCGGGTAGAGGTTGACGACGATGACACTTGGAGGAAGACACTCCGAGAGTTTCAGCGCCAGAGTCTACAGAAGTACGAGGGCTCCGTTTCAGATGCAGTCATAGAAGACTGGTTGGAGGAGGTCGAGATAGGCTTCATTTCGATTCGTGCTCGGAAGGAACACTGGGTGTCCTTGGATGTGACGATGTTGCGTGGAGCAGCGAGACAGTGGTGGTTCTTGTTCCTCGGGGATCGTGAGGAGTCAGCGATCTCATGGGAGGAGTTTCGAGACAGGTTTAGAGTCGAGTTTATTTCATCGACTGCGAAGGCATCCAGTCGCCAGGAGCTTCTTACCCTTCGACAGGGGAGCTCCAGTGTTCGGGATTTTGGAATCCATTTCAAGAACCTTCTACGATATGCTTCAGACCTGTTACCAGATGATGAGGCCAGGGCGAGGCATTTCGAGGAGGATTTGCGTCCAGAGATCCAGCGCCAGGTCACCCCATTTATGCTGAAGACATATCATGAGGTGCTGGAGAGGGCAGAGGTTCTTGAGAGGACATTGACCAGGACCGGATCGTCACGAGAGGGGAATCGTCATCATTCCTCACGAAGCAGAGCTGTGGTCCGGGGTTCCCGGTTTTCTGGGCAGAAGAGTTTCCGTTCACCTGGGGGTAGGTCCCAGCCCTTCCCATCTCGTTTCTCCGGAGGTAGCAACTCTCAGACCTATGCCAAGGGATCAGGCGCTTATTTTTCTTGTGGTGGACGTGGTCATCAGCAGCGGGAGTGCCCGACTTTTCAGAGCAGTCATCGTGCACCAGGCGCTCCACTCCAGGTTCCTCCATTGAGACAGTTCCAGCCGAGGCAGCAGCAGCAGGTTGCACCAGCTTTAGATCACCAGAGGGTAGATGGAGCAGGCAGAGGACAGCCCCATGACGCCCCCCCGTCCTCAGAGAGCAGAGCGCGGCCGTGGTGGTGGTCTTCATCAGGGTCAGAGAGGCCATGGAGGTGGTCGTGGTCAGCTTCATGCTCTAGCGTTACCAACTCCAGGCGAGCCAGACGTCGTCCGAGGTACCCTTTGCTTGTTTTCTACCTTGGTGTATGCCTTGTTTGATTCAGGAGCGACACACTCCTTTATATCCCCTACCCTTGTCCACGCTTTGGTACTTGAGGTAGAGAGGCTTCTAGTGCCCTTGGCGTTGACTACGCCAGTTGGAGGTCGAGCTAGCTTGTTTGAAGTATGTAGAGACTGTGATCTAGTGTTGGGGCAGCACCGCTCTTGGGGAGATTTCCTATGTTTATGAATACAACCATATGATGTCATCCTCGGCATGGATTGGTTGTATTCGGTGCAGGCTATTGTGGATTGCTACAGGAAGAAAGTCGTTTTCTTTGATGAAGACGGAGAGGAAGTAGTGTTTGTTGGTGAGAGAGATCCTCGGATGAGTCATAGATGAGTTTCATCCTTATCATCCATGATGGCTAGGATGATGCTGAGTTCTTCAGAGGTTCAACAGTTGGCGTTTCCTAGGGTCGTAGAGGAGTACCCTGATGTCTTTCCAGAAGAGGTTGTATCCTTACCCCCTCGACGATAGATCGAGTTTGGGATCGAGCTACAGCCAGGAGCGTCTCCTATCTCTATGTCTCCGTACAGGATGGCCCCTTCTGAGTTACGAGAGCTACGTATTCAGCTCGATGGTCTGTTGCAGTGTGGTTTTGTTCGGCCAAGTGTGTCACCATGGGGTGCACCAGTTTTGTTTGTGAAAAAGGCTGATAGCAGTTTGCGGTTGTGCGTCGATTATCGTCGCTTAAACAAAGTGACAATAAAGAACCGCTATCCTCTCCCGCGTATTGATGACCTATTCAATCAACTGAAGGGTGCAAGTTGGTTTTCAAAGATCGACTTGCGGTCAGGATATCATCAGATGCGTGTAAAGGATGAGGATATCCCGAAGACTGCTTTCCGCTGTCGTCATGGGCATTATGAGTTTGTTGTAATTCCATTCGGCGTGACAAATGCTCCAGCTGTTTTCATGGGGTTGATGAATGCTGTGTTCCGTGAATTCCTGGACAAGTTTGTTGTGGTTTTCATTGACGACATCCTTGTGTACTCCACATCTGAAGAAGAGCATGCAGAGCATCTACGAACCGTTTTGGGAGTTCTTCGCCAACATCGGTTGTTTGGGAAGTTGTCCAAGTGTGAGTTCTGGGCTCGAGAAGTTTGTTTCATAGGACATGTTGTGTCCCAACAGGGAGTAGTTGTGGATCCTTCGAAGATAGAAGCAGTTGTGTCTTGGCCAGCCCCCAAGACCGTGTCAGAGGTGCGAAGTTTCCTTGGTCTCGCAGGCTATTATAGGAGGTTTGTGGCTAATTTCTCCCGAGTTGCGACTACTCTGACAGCTTTGACCAGTAAGGATCAAGCGTTCATATGGACTGATCAGTGTCAGACATCTTTCGAGTATCTAAAGGAGAGGTTGGTAAGTGCTCCAGTCCTTTGTCTTCCAGCAGAGGGAGTCCAGTTTGATGTTTTCTGTGATGCTTCACATCTGGGGCTAGGCTGTGTTCTCATGTAGCAGAGGTCAGTTGTTTCTTATGGGTATCGGTAGTTGCGTCCCCATGAACGCAACTATGCCACCCATGATCTTGAGTTGGCAGCCGTGGTGTTTGCGCTGAAGTTGTGGAGACATTACCTCATTGGCGAGTGCTTTGTGGTTTTCACCGATCATAAGAGTTTGAGGTATGTTTTCTCTCAGCGGGATTTGAACTTGCGGCAGCGTCGGTGGATGGAGTTCTTGCAGGAATACGACTTCGAAATATCGTATACACCTGGGAAGGGAAATGTTGTTGCTGATGCACTGAGCCGAAAGTCACGTAATGATGTTGTGTGTGAATCTGTTGATTCCTGGAGAGGGATGGAAGAGCTAGCAGCTTTGCATCTTGATATGGGAGAAGTTGGGGGAAGAGGTTGTCTTTTCCAGATGACGGTGCAGTCATCCCTGATGCAAAAGGTGGAAGAGTCTCAGATGGGTGATCTAGAGGTGGAAGTTTTGAGAGACAGAGTCGTTTGTGGAGAGGCCCCTGATGGTTGGTCGGAGGATGAACAACATCGGGTGTTGTATCATGGCAGGCTTTTTGTTCCCTTGGCGATGCGCGAGACGGTTCTCCGAGAGTTCCATAGCTCTCCCTTAGCTGTACATCCTGGTGTGACGAAGATGTATCGATCCTTGAGGAGTCAGTTTTGGTGGCCTGGGCTGAAGCGTTCAGTTGCAGAATGTGTGTCTCGATGTTTAGTCTGCCAGAAGGTGAAGGCCGAACACCGTGTTCCTGGTGGTCTTCTCCAGCACTTAGAGATTCCTCAGTGGAAGTGGGAGGACATCTCAATGGACTTTGTTACAGGTTTACCTCGAGCTCCGGGAGGACATGATGCTATATGGGAGTTAGTGGATCGTTTAACTAAATCGGCCCACTTCATAGCAATCAAGGAGTCGAGCTCAGTGGAGGTTTTGTCGAGGCAGTATCTGGAGGAGGTGGTGAGGCTTCACGGAGTTCCTAAGACGATCATTTCTGATCGAGACCCTCGTTTTACCTCTAGGGTGTGTAGAGGTCTCCAGCATGCTTTTGGCTCTCAACTATGCCTTAGCACTTCTTTTCATCCTCAAACGGATGGTCAGACATAGCGAACCATCCAAACTCTTGAAGACATGTTGCGCTCTTGTGTTCTTGATTTTGGAGGTTCATGGGTGAAGCACTTACCTTTGGTAGAGTTCTCTTACAATAATAGTTTTCACTCTACCATCGGCATGGCGCCGTTTGAAGCCTTGTATGGCCGGCCATGCCGTTCTCCGTTGTGCTGGACTGGGGTCGGAGAGTCAGCAATTCTCGGACCAGAACTAGTGCAGAATACGACAGAGATGGTTCAAGTGATTCGTGAGAGGATGAAGACAGCACAAGATCGTCAGAAATCTTATGCTGATCAAAGAAGGAGACCCTTAGAGTTTAATGTTGGGGATCATGTGTTTCTGAAGGTGACTCCCCGTCGTGGGAAGCGAAGGTTTGGTCACGGAAGTAAGCTTTCTCCCCATTTTGTTGGGCCTTTCGAGGTGTTAGCTCGTGTTGGAGCTGTGGCATATCGAGTAGCACTTCCCCCTCAGATGAGTCGGATACATGATGTTTTCCATGTATCGCAGCTCCGTCGTTATCTTCATGATGAATCTCATGTTATCGATTGGGGAGAGATCGATATTGATGATAATGCAACCTTCGAGGAGCAACCTGTGGAGATCCAAGACCACAAGGAGAAGGTGTTGCGTGGGCGTTCTATTCCTTTAGTTCGTGTCTTGTGGCGACACGGCGGCATGGAGGAGAGTACCTGGGAGCGTGAGTCACAGATACGTGCTCAGTACCCAGAGTTGTTTAATGTTTAACTCCTTTCATGCAATGATGTTTTCTCTGTGGTTGGACCTTTCATGTTTTATTTATGTACCTTTAATGTGATGTTATGTTTGAATTGTTTTTATGGGTTGTTTGTTCTCGGATGTCGTGGTTTTGTTCCAGATTTTGAACAACTCATGTTGGTTTTCCCCTGAGAGGTATCTTATGGGGTGGTTGTTCGGACCCCTCTTTTCTTCTGGGTTGGTTTTTAATTCTCGAGGACGAGAATGTTTTGAGAGGTATCTAATGTAATGGCTCGGACCTCTCCGGTCCATTACTTTGTGAAATGTTGGTATTGGAGGTGTTCCGGGAGGTCAAGGGGACTTATCCCCAACACTTTGCCAATTTTCCGGTTCTGTGAACAGTGTTTCCAGTTTTATGAACAGTAACAGATCGGTGAGACAGATCAGTTTCACAGATCGGTGAGACAGATCGGTTTCACAGATCGGTGAGACAGATCGGTTTCACAGATCGGTGAGACAGATCGTTTCACAGATCGGTGAGACAGATCGGTTTCACAGATCGGTGAGACAGATCCGTTTCACAGATCGGTGAGAGAGATCAGTTTCACAGATCGGTGAGACAGATCAGTTTCACAGATCGGTGAGACAGATCAGTTTCACAGATCGGTGAGACAGATCAGTTTCACAGATCGGTGAGACAGATCGGTTTCACAGATCGGTGAGACAGATCAGTGTCACAGATCGGTGAGACAGATCGGTTTCACAGATCGGTGAGACAGATCGGTTTCACAGATCCGTTTCACAGATCGGTGAGACAGATCGGTTTCACAGATCGGTGAGACAGATCGGTTTCACAGATCAGTTTCACAGATCGGTGAGACAGATCAGTTTCACAGATCGGTGAGACAGATCAGTTTCACAGATCGGTGAGACAGATCAGTTTCACAGATCGGTGAGACAGATCAGTGTCACAGATCGGTGTGACAGATCAGTTTCACAGATCGGTGTGACAGATCAGTTTCACAGATCGTTGTGACAGATCAGTTTCACAGATCAGTTTCACAGATCGGTGTGACAGATCAGTTTCACAGATCAGTTTCACAGATCGGTGTGACAGATCAGTTTCATGAACAGTAACGGTGGGTGAACAGTGCTTCCAGACTCCTACAGTTTTTCCCCTTTTGACGTTTCCTTTGACGTAAAATACATTTAAAGCCTTATTTTAAGGGCTCTTAAGGCGATTGAAATGCCATAAATCCTATATTAATTATTCCTAAGCCTTGGAATGTTTTACTTGGTCAAACCGCGTGGGTTAATGCGATCCATTTTTAATGGAGAATTAACCGAATCTTAAACTGTCACCTCGTTAAATCTTAAAAAGGGACGAGATATCATTCTCCCTTGTTCCTTCCCTTTGTTCTTAACTAAGAGGCGCTAGAACCTTTCAATCCTTTCCGTAGGAGTTGCAAAAACAACCCTTACTCCTAGGATCGTGACCCGCTGTGTGGATAAAGGACGTCAAGAACTCTTCGAGGTAGGGGATTCATGGCTTCTCTAATTATATATGTGCAATCGTAGAATTAGCATGATTTATTCCTTTGGATCACAATGAAATTGACCTAATTAAATACTTGAACCGGATTAAAAGAATTGGTTGATCGCATACTGTTGCTTTATACCGTGATAACGGTTTGCCTCATGTTTTCCTAGATATAGTGATATCTATGCTTTCTTTGATTTATTGTTCGTTCATGATAGAAATTGATAATGAACGTAAAGCCGGATTTAATTGTTAATTAATTGGCTAAAGATAAAGAGGCATGTAAATTAATCCGGTTATTGTCGTTGTTGTAGTTGTTCTAATTTGAGGATAATCAAATTAGGTAAGTAAGCTTGGTTATTTAATTGTGATAGATTACTGATTAGGTATCCATAATTGGAGCCTACGAATAACAAATCTGTTAATTCAATATGGATTAGAGAACAGATTATGTGGGAATTTCAAAAAGGGTTCTGAGTTACCCTCTTGTTTGTTAACGGGCCGAGAGCCCACTTTGCGATGTTTGTTTTCCTGCTGCTTGTGCTGTGATGTGAGCCTGGATGGCTGTTGTGATATGTGGAGGCATGGAGACTTGTGGTTGTGGCAGCGGATGACGCCTAGTGTGGCGGGATGCATCGGTTTATGTATATGGGTGTCGGGGAGGACACCAAGGGTGATGGTATGAGATGAATGTGATGGTTTTATGTTGGTGGTTTGGTCTGGTCGTTTATCTGCATTACTTTTCCCCACTACTCAAGGCAGCTGGTCTTGCTTACCCTCTTTCCGAAGGAGGCGAAGACACGCGGGGTATGCCACGTGCTTTCCGTGTTTAGCCTCTCGATGGAGGATGGGTCTATGCTCTTTCTATAGGCGGCAAAGACTCGACGGGTAGTATATCTACTCACCGTGTTGAGCCTCCTTTTTTTAGAAGCATAGGATGTTTTTCTAGAATGCCTGGGAATGTGGAAAAGTAATTCTCTAATGAATGTTTGATTAATTGGTGAAAATCAATGGGGATGGAGATGCTGGAATTTAAAGGTGATGTGAATCTTAAAAAGGAGCAGTTGTTTTTGAAAGTGATGCCATTTCAGTTTAATGTGGAATTATTCATTCTTAATTACTGTTTAAAGAATTAATTAATGTACAGTGGAACTGATAAATGAGAATGGAGTAATCTAATAAAGCTCTTCAATTGGTTGTGTGCTTATAGGATACCTAGTCTTAGAAGTAGCAGCCTGGAGTCTGAGAGACGTTAGCTGCAGTTGTATCTAAGACTAGGTAATGCCCATAGTGTGGATGTGAGTTACTTATATATTCTGTAATTTTTGTGTTTCTATACGCTACTCCACCCTGTCGGTAAGGGCAACGGACACCCCGGGGATTCTGAGCCCTGGGGGGTGTTTTCCCCAACATTCTGATGGGAGGTTGAATGGCTGACTACCCCCTTTGGCCTCCCTCTCTTCTCTTGGTAGATCTTAGTGCTGGTAGGCACAGTGGTTAGTTTACCCATATATGTGTGTAGAGGGCTGTAATGGCTTGTGGTTATTTCACACACATATATTCTGGATATAGTATCCTATGGACTACTATAGGTGTAACGTGTATAAGCTGTGATGGCTTGAGGATCCTTACTCGGTGTATGGGTTGTAATGGCTTGAGGTATAATACCCGACGTATGATACACGTTATGCGAGCTGTGGTGGCTCCCGGAAACTACCTGGTTACTTTTGGTTGTGAGGATTGTGTGGAGCTTAGCCCAAGTGTCTGCGGGCAAGCCTTTGTGGTGCACGAGGTGCAGATTAGGGAGCTTGACCCATGTTGATACGGGCAAGCCTTTGGAGAGAGATGCACAGGACGTATGTCGTTGGGGCAAAGCGGCAAACTAGTGGGGAAGTAGTAGCGGGGTACCCTTGATATTCTTTATTATATGATATATTCTTGTATGCATTACTTGGTGAGAGTATCCATGGTGAGGTTGGGAACATAATATACCTGTTTAGGTGATGAGTTAGTTTCACTTGTTGTTCACTGGGCTTTAGCATGCTTTCTTTACTTTTGCACGAGAGTCTTGGGGAGGATCCTACTGAGTATACTGTTATACTCACCCTATGTACATATAAACTGTTTTTCAGGTCACTTGGAGCAGGTTGGAGATCAAGCTGGTTACTACTAGCTTGTGGTTGGAGGAGGAGCTGTTCGGGCTTGTGGTCGCTGCCGTTTTTCTTTCTTTTGGGTACTTTTAGTTTTCCCTTTCAGTTGTAGTACTTTTGCATGACATTTCATATATGTACTTGGTTTCCTTTTTATATTTCAGTTATGAGTTGGAGTTGGTTGGAGTCTATTCTATCTCTCTCTTCTGCATGTGTTCTCTTAGAGGGTAATGCCTCCCTTTTGTGTGTGTATTATACCCTCGGTGCTAGTCGCCAACCCGGGGCCTACTGGAGGCGGGACTCGGGGGTCATTATCTCCCTTTTCACATTGCCGGCCCAGGAGGGGTACACTTTGTGGGGAGGGGGTCGTGACATTAAGTAATCCATTTTAATTTGAAAATATCAACTCAATCATGATACATAATGTGATCATGAAAAATAATTCAAAACATAAATCCTAACATCCAGTTATTCTTTTGTTCTATTGATATCTTCTTTATATATCAAGAAGGTGTTTATATCTACTTAACTAATAAATTAAAATAGCTTGTGGAATTTCTATTCTGAATGAGTTGAAATATTTGAGATTTTAAAATCAAATAAATGATATTTTATGATCCAGTAAAATTTTATTTTTATGGAAAGGCTTTTTAGAGATCTAATAGATTCTTGTAAGTTATTTCTAAGTTCAAGAATATTTAAAATAATTTGGGAGAACTTTTATTATAATAGTAATTATTAAATAATCTCAAAGAGATAGTATGGTTCTGGAATAATATTTTCCTCTCATATTGTTAATTTTTCATTAATCCCTATAGAATAATATCATTAAAACATGAAATAATTTATTTCATTTTAAAATAAAAATGATCATTTAAAAAAAATACCCTTAATAACTATATAATAAATTAACCATCATAAACACAAAAATAACTATAATAACAATAACATGAAATAATTTCTAACCTTGGAAGTTATATTATATCATTTACTTACATCCCATAACATTAACAGTATTCTATAGAAATAATCAAACACATTAAAACTATGCGTAAAATATAACTCAACATAATAAAACATATCCCAAAATCTCATTCATCATTATTCAATTCCATAGCATAAAACATCAAAAGGGCTGCCTAGTTATTTTGTCTTTTAATCAACATTAGTAAAATAATCCCATGTGAGTTTTTAGAACTATTAAATTTACATCGCTAGAAAAGATACAAATCTATAATGTTTTCAAAACCCCACTCTTATAGTAAATATAGAGTCTCAGCATTAAACATTCCTTAATCTTGGGTCATTATACTAGAATATAATTTCTTTCATTTCTAAATAAAATTTATGTCTATTTTTTAGTGAATTAATTCATAATAACTAAAAACAAAATGTAAGTATTATATAGTTCACATTTCTACTAAGTAACAATTTTTCACTATATAAAACATTAAATATAAAAACAATATTTTTTCATGAAATGGTTTCAATACATTAATCAGAAATTAAAAAATAACATTTCCCATCTTCAGACTATTATAAAAAAATTTAATGTGTTGGATGAGAAAAAAAAGTTCAAAAAGAAACAAAAATAGATTAAATAAAGAAAATTGTATGTCACCAAATACTTAATGAAATATTCCATTTACAAATCACCATTAGGGTTCAAGAAAAACATTTTCATCCCCATGAAATAAAAAATTCCTCACAAACATTATCTTAAAACATTACATAATTAATATTAATTAAAAATTAAAACTCAAAAAGGTTAATTTTTAACAATGAAAAACAGTTAAAAATATTTCTACAATGTTATACTTTTCTCCCTAAATATTAGAATACAAATTAATTTAAACATATGATCATTTTATTACCCTATTAAATCAAAATATTTTTGTAAAAACTAATAAAAATAATAGATAAACCATATAGGTTACATGACAAATAATTTTACATGTCACTCTTACAATCCCTCTTACAAACAGAAATCCCATATGATGGACTTCTATAACAAATTCATTAGAGGTATATCACGGACCCCCATGATCTTGGTTTATAATGGTATCAGTCATAAAAAATATATAAATAATCCATACATACATTGATTATACCAAAAACACCAATCATCATAATAAATCCTGATAACGAAAACGTAAAATTAAAAAAGAAATAATGAAATTTTCATCATTACACTAATACAAACATTCCTTGCCCATAACCAAAAATGTATGGATATTGAAATATCCATTCTATCGAAATTATTTATATTGAATGTGAATAGAACATTGGGAATGATGGTTTCCCATTAATGAAAAAAATGAAATATTATAAACTAAAATATATATAATTTAATAGTTTTGGGGGTGGTAAATGTTTTTGTTGTCAAATACATTAAAATAGAACATTTGTTTATTATTATGTAATGAAAACAATTTTTGTTATAAATAAGTACAGTGATTCCATTTAAAAACCATTTAATTAAATTATATGGGGTTATTGTTTACTATATTTCATTTATGTTATCGTAAATAAATCCCTAAAATTATTAAAAAATATATACATGGAATACAAATAGTTGTAAGTGAAAATTTGTAAATGATTTTCAAATTAAAGTATATTTAAATTAGTCTAAGTCATCAAGTGTATTCATTATCTTCCTGAATAATAAACATATATTTTATTATTTAAATTAATTATAACTATTTTCATATTTATTATCATTTATTTTATATTTTTAGTGATGATATGTTAATTATATAATAATTTGATTTGGTTTTAGAGGATTTGATGATATTTTACAATTATATCCAAAATGAATTCAGTAGGTTAACAATGGTCGAAGAGTTCATTATTGAATCATCTATAAAATTATTATTATTAAATAATTATCATTTCTATAAATAAATTATACATTTATAATCAACCATAAATGATGGTTTGGAAAAATGAAATATGTTACAATCATGGAGACTGTAGATAGGATGTTTTATTATGAATAATTTACCTTTTAAATGATGAATATAGAAAGAATTTAACTACTATATTATCCTTGTATAATTAAAATTGTAACAAAAATTACACATTAATAATTTAAATATATATATTTAGCATCAATGTGACTTGGGGATGGAAAGGAATATACTTGTTTCATGGTTGTAGTAGTCCATACGTACGTACAAACCAAGTTATCATTTTACATTGAATAAGATGGTATGAATATTAGTGTTATAATATCAATCCAAAATTATAAATATATCAATAATATCATATATATATATATATTATCCATAAATATAACCTGCTATGATATATGGTGATGTGAAATAATTTATATCTGTTTTCAAGGAGGTAGTCCACTGTACACATGAATAATGGCTTTGTTTTACATTTGATGCATGAGGATAAGGATATATGTTTTATACTTATCCTAGTAATATCTATGTATAATGGATATACTATTTTTATCATTTTAAATTTTTTTAATAATTTTTTATGGTTTTTTTAAATGAAAAAAAACTATCAGTTTAGAACTAAAAATATTCTTATGAAAACCACATTTTATTTATAAGAAATTCCTTTTATGATGTATTTGTGATCAATATAGGGTTATATAATGAATTTAGGGACATATGTAATGGACTTTTAAGGGAATGGATCAACTAAAAGGCTCACTATGTGTGATGAAATGACAAGAAAATTTTCTCTTTTATAAGATATGGGAGGGGACTCATTGAATTTATTAAAACATTAAACTAATATATGTTAGTATTCATTTACAAATGAGTCAAAATTATTTATTTAGAATGCAGGAGTATTATGGGTTCAAATAAAATCATAAATTATATTTTGAACATGTTTATGTGATTATTTCAAAATTATGTTTTTTAACCCATGTATAATGTTTACATGATAACCAAGAAAAAAATTATCTTTACTCATGAGATGAAAATAAGATACTATGAACGAAAAATTTGACCATAAATTGATCATGTATGATATTACAAACAATATCCAAATCACTTACCTAAAAATATTAATTTTTTTAAAATTTTAATCATTTAATAATATATTATTCAATATATAAAAATGGTTATGTTGATTTTAAAAGTATTCATTAATTTTTTATTCCAAAAGTAAAATACATTGGTGGAATTAAAATATTTATATTTCAAAACACAATAACATTTCATGTTTATCAAAAAAATCTAAAATTCCAGGATTCAATCAAACAATATTTTTTTAATGTTTTAGCACCATCTTATTTATTTTTCTACTACATTCACAAGCACATTTATTATGTTTCATTAGAATTTATATTATATACATAATGAGTAAAAAATAAATATAAATTAAAAAGACAAAAACAATTAATTTATGTTTCAAATATTAATTTGGAACCAAATATATTGTATGTTTTATCAAATGTAAAAAATTTAGAGATTATAAAACAAAAAAGATAATAATTTTTAAATATCATTGTATAAAATAATATTTTGGTCAAAATCATGTCAAATAGAATAAAATTTTCATATATTAAATTTTTAGATGATCAAATATGATTTATATTCAATTTATAAAATTCATTCAACTGTTAAAATAATTATTAGTCCATACAATTTTATTTTTAACCTCAGTCTCCAAATTTACACTAGACCAATTGTATCAAAAAAATACTCAGTTTTCTATTGGTAATGTCATAAAATAAAAGGTTAATATTTTATTTAATAAACTATATTTTTTAAAGGTATTAATCATTTATTTTTCATTAAAAATACTTTTATTTATCTTTTTAAATGTTCCTTTGTTCCTACAGGAAGGTTTTGAGAGCATCTGGGGCTTGTTTGGAGCGTGGTGCTCCGAAAATTGGACAATCATATTGGGATACATAGTTATCCAATAGTTAGTGTTAACTGTCTGACATTACCATATAGGGGAACTTTTATATAGTGGGAGGCCACACGTTTTGTCTACAACCGTCAGATATGAGGTGCATGCCATTGTGGGATTACATAGGTCGGTGACATAGCCATTTTCTATGACTAGTGCATGGTTTGGAGAACCATACACCTAGCTAGTACAAGTGGGGTGCATGAGTAGTGTATTGTGTATGATTAGTGCATGAGTTATCCAACCATGTGACCAAAACATGAGATTGAGTTTTTTTGGGGTGTATTGATTTTTTATTTCCTTATATGAATTAAAAAACTCACCCCGGTTTCTTTTCATATTTCAAGTGACATGAGCCTCCTCCCAACACCAGTGAGCTCTCCCATGGCATAACACTGAGATTTTAATTGTGGATTTTTTTAGACTATGATTTCAACGTATTTGGTTTCATTGGATCGAAAATGTTAATCTCAATAATCAACTAATTAATATATCAGTTCTTTTTCCAATGGAATGCTCTATTTTTATTTTATTTTATTTTCCCCATTTCAAACGAATTTAACTATTTTAGAAATATCATTATTTATTTGAATCAATGAATGATACCTGAAAGTGGTCTTATACAACCCTATGGTGGGTAGTCCAATTGTTTTTACCAAACATCTTGGTGATTATAAAGATTTCTTCATTGTGGGAGATACCATATATTTCTATGCAATACATTAAAATTTTCATTTCTTTGCTCTGTTAATATATGAATTTTATTGAACTCCCATTGACCCATAAAATATTGTTAGAGGATTTCCACCCACATTGATCACCACCCCATAGGGTGTTATAAATTGAATTTCAATCATTAATATAATTTATATTTAATATAAACCCTTCCAAAGTAGTTATTTTTAACTCTAAAATAGATTTTCCTTGATTAAATAACTCAAGAACTTAGTCTAATGGATTGGACGTGGGTGTAAATTCCACTACACATGATATATAATTTTAAATGGAAATTGTTTAAATTTTGACGCTCATGATTTGTTGTTCTTGATTAATTGGAATCATTATATATAATTCCCTACATAATTATTGGTATTCCATGGAAATTTGTTTTTGAATGATGAATCAGGGACTTTTGGGAATGAAATTCCACACTCCCTATATTTGGGTGTTGGGAATGATGTCTCAAAATATTATACATTTATTTGGGTGATGGTAATGACATTAAACATTCCTTTGTACTAGGTATTTGAAGTGAAGACTCACCCCCAACTAAGATGAAAAAAATATATCTCATATTTATCATTTGATTTTGGTCTTGTACCCATGCCTGATCCTAAAACATGTTTGTACTAGTTTTGGATTCTTGAATAATTCCTCGAGTCCATCTAGCACCTTGTATCCTGGTTTATTCCTACCTATTCCTCGAGGATTCAGTGTATATCCATACATACAATATATAACTATAAAAAATATTAATTTAACATATATGTGTGGTATTAAAATCATAACTATTTTTTCCTATGCCAGAGCTGGTAACGTATTCTACGTATCCTAGTGGAACATGTAATGACTAGTATTTAATTATTCATCTTTGTTTTTTATTACTTATACTTTCATAATGATTTGAAATGTTTACTACTATGATTATTTCTAGAAACCATTGGTTGTGGCCTACTGAGATTATCTCCCACACTACATGGGAGGCCTTTGGTACACATGTATACATTATATATGGATTCTTGGATAATTTATGTAGATTTACTATAGAAGATTGATATTTTCTATGCATCGCATAGAGAGTGGAAGAATAGAACTAAGCATAAACTCATGATTATTATGGAGTTTTAATTTTATATTAATTGTATTATGTGTCTTATATTCATATCTAATGTACCCCGTTTTCCCTTTTGTATAATAAAATATTATTAAATTAGTGTATATGAGTTATCCTTTTGATTTTGGATTTTATTTCAATTTCATATCTATTTATACATCCATTGCTTAATTATTATATCTTTTTCCATTGCTTTATCTACTGTTTGTGCTTATGAGATGGTATGTTTATTTATTATAATGATGTTATCACTCTAACAAGAATATATAGTCTCCCCAACATACAACATTTGACCCTCTCTGTTTTTGGGTATCCTCTAGAGCATGGGTAAATGAACTTGACACCGTGTGTCCCACTAGCTTGGGTCCCTCATTAAGAGGATCCCGAGTCATCATGTTACAATGTGGTATCAGATGACCAATTTCATTTTGTCTTATTGAATGTGAGTTATATTGGGGACTAGGAAGTAATGTAATTTATTAATGAGATTGTTTTTAGGAGTAGCTAAACCATGTAAATAGGGAATCAAAATTACCTGGGATATGTTATTGTTATTACTGGATTTTCCCTATTACAATTGATATGATATCACCATTTTGTGATGAATGTGCATTTTGATATTATTCTTATTGATGTTATTCTCATGAACATCATTCATTTTCATAGTGCTTCATTTAATTATCATCTCATGCATCCTTATAGGCACATTATGACTATTATGACATGAATTTTTCCATGCCATAATTAATTTATGTGCTTATTTTCTGGCATTATATATTTAGGACCATGATGTTTATATATTGGAATGTTATAAAACAGTATGTTTGGATAATATATTTGGATTATTTAACATCTCTATATCAATATAAATGATGATTTCCCACATAGATTCTGGATGACACATTAATTATCCAATTATATTGTGTTGTGGGTTCTGGACTTACTGGTTCCATGGACTATAACATTATAAATTTATTAGGTTACATTAATGACATGATTTGTTTACATATAAATTAATTCTATAAATTCTAGGGTGATTCATATGAAATACATCACTAATGACATGTTACATCCTGATACAAGATGTAAATGTTAGGTTTCAGTTGAATGATGTTCCAATTACAATAAATATTGAGTAAAACTTTTATAAATTAAAAAATAATACATATCTAACTATAACACCTATATATTTTTGTAAAATATTAAAAACTCAGTCAAATTTAAAATTTAAAATTAATATTTTTTCACTAAATAGGATTCCAATTTCAATGGAAAATGTATTTTCTTATATACCTTCCAATTCACACTCTATATAATGGATTATATATTGTGATATATGACACCTAGATCCTATAGAGCCCTTATTAGTGAATTTCTATGTGTGTATCTTATGTTAGTAATGCCTATTATTATCTTTCCTACAACCTAGACAAGGATTTTTGAGTAGGAGGAGATGTGTAATCTTTTTCTTGGAAGGCTCTTTAAATAGAAAAATTATCTATCTATAATAACTCAACTACTAAATTAACATATTATGTTTTAATTTTTCCTTATACAATCATGACACTATGATAGGCTGGATTCATACATTGGAAAGGCAGTGATAACCCTACACTAAATGTGGTGGGCCTTTATCCACCAATGATACCTCTTATAGTGACACCTATGGAACCACATGTTGTTCAGGATATGTGAACAAACACCTATTTTCAAGATGTAATTTTTTCATATAATGAATTCTATTAATAATTTTTATCAACCTTACCTGACTATATAAGAGATGAATTGAGAGAAGAAATGGCATGGGGATCTCAAGGAGGTGAAAATATTGGTAGTGGAGAAGGATAGTGTTGATGGGTTATAGTCAGCCAAGGTGAACATGGATATCATGTCACCTAGGATTATTCTAGAATGTTGTGTCACATATGTTTTGTGGAGGTGTACAGGGCACTTATGGTTTGAGATTTTTATATAGGTAGAGGAAAAAACATTGGTAGAGCTCTAGGGAGTGTATCCTCCCAAGCCATTGCTTCCTGTTGTAGATATGTAGATTTTCTAGGATACATTAGAGAAGCTTTCATTCATTTAGGTGATGTTGGAGGGTTCATTGGAGAAAACAAAGTGTCAGTCCTGATCAACTATTTAGGGTTCCCATAGAATCAAGGGACTCTATTTTCTTGTATGGAATTGGTGGGTTACTCGAGCCAGAGTAATAGAGGTATCTTCCTACAATTCAATGCTAAATTATGTAAATCCCTCATCCACAAGGCTCCCTCAAATATTCCTTAATGGGTTAAATATTTATGAGGAACGTCTGGGCTTTGTGATGATAGGAAAAGACTACTTTTTTCCACATTAAAGTTGATTTAATTCCAGTTTCTGTCAGGGATTCTTTAGAACCAAATCACTATATTGATCGAATTTCTATAATTGTGAAATGTATGGCCTTGGAAAACTGATTACATGTATATCCTTGAGAGTAACATATATGGGTGTCTTGGAAGTAGGAATATTAGGACAGCTACTGGATTCTTCACAACAATATGCGATGAAAAGAATTATTTTGGGGGGTCTAAAGTTCCTTTTCCCATTTTTTTATGTGATGTGGGATGTTGCGGGGAAGTTATATCTTTAGAAAATCTTTTTACTAGTTAAGTCTGGGAGTTTACCTTCATTTTTTAGGATGATTTAAACATGGTGGTAGACAAATTGGTGATGCAAGGAGGGAATCCTATCTTGATTACAACTATTGAAGACATTAGAGATTTTATATCCTAGTGGATTTTGGATTTTAAAGGAATAAAAATACATGTTGCAAAACTGTAATGGAATTAGAAGAATATGTATCCAACTGGACTATATACTTTGTAATTTCAAAGGCATTGACTCCTTTCCACAGACTTCAGTTGAGCATCTTACTAGTTTGTTGTCTAAAACCCTCTTATAATAGTAAATATGAAGTGAGAATTTAGTAATCCCACTCCCTCATACATCTCTTCTTGCAAGATAAAATAGGTAGGATTCTTAGAGCTGGTTAGAGGTTCTTGTTATCTTCTAGATACATAGAAATTGTTTAATGGACTCATGAATATTCTTAAGTGGGTAAAGAAGGACATGAAAGTATGGTCCATTGGTAGAATGAGTAGAGTGACTATCCTAGATAGAATTAAGATTTAAATCAAATTATTATAGGATATTCTCTAAGAGTATTGGGTTAATAATGATTTTGTAAAACTAGGGAACCAACAGAATCTACTACTGGATATGATGTTAGAAATTTAATAGGTATATTGGGAAAAGGAAGTGGTTAAATGGATTTGATCGGGGGGTAGAAACACAAAAAATTTCAGGTATGTCTACTTGATAAAATTCTTACACAAATGATAAATATAAAACTGGATGATGGCTTATATACTACCATTACTGAGGTGGAAGGGATAATGGTAAAAAGTACTTTAAAGAGATTCATGAAGTAGTGGATAAGAAAAATGGGGGATGAAATTGTGGGATTCCTGGTGAGGAAATTCTAATGAGCTGAATTTTTACTCTAGTTGATGATATGGATAATAAAGACATGATAACTTTTCCAGAGTAGGAAGAGATTAGAGATATGGTATTTGGTATTTGGTATGGATAAGTGTAGCACTCTGGGGTCGGATAGATTTTCTGGTTCATTTTATGTTGTTGTATGGGATATTATTACACTATAGGTCAATAAAGTAGTGAGATACTAGTTTAGATGTGGGAGACCAACCGTGGTATCATACACCTCAATTGGAGTTATTATTCTAACGTTGAAGGATCCATACCTTATCAACCATTATAGTCCCGTATTCTCTTTTAATTGTGCTTCATAAATTAAATCATTTCTAATTAATATAAGGATTAAATTTATTATTCCAAAGCATCCTTTAGAGTAAAAACAAATCTTTTACAGGGAAAAAACATTCATGGGGTAGTTAGTATTTCTCAAGAGATGGTTTCTAACTACAACAGATAATATTTGGGGTCCAATTTCATGATCATGGTAGATATGGAAAGTGTTTATGACTATTTAGTCACTAAATAACCTCTTAACTAATGTATTCAATGCAACTTCAATATGAAAATACTTCATCCATTTATTTCAACACATGTACTTCCTTTTTCTATGGTTTAACATAGGGAATTCAATTTCATTACCTATTCAAATCCATCAAATGGATTATAATGTAAATGGAAATTATCTTAAGATTATCCCTCTAGTGTGTCAAACTAGGTGTGAAAATAGCCCAGTGATGTGTACCATACTACATTGAGTCATGTCTGGCACAAGTTATTAAAGTTTTTTCTCCTACATAGATCAGTTCCAGAAACATTTTCACTTGTTTTATCTTTACATGGATTTATTTATAGTATTACCAACTTAATCTCCACTTTACCAAAATTATTTTTTGTTATTAATACTTATCCTCAAATTCTACCATAGGGATATGTTCTTTAATCTATGTTTTCATAAATCTACTTTCCAAGGATTCTATTTAACATTATTTGATACCAAATATAGAGGCCTACCACAGTAAGCCTGAATTTGATGTCTTCTATTCAATACATTGGAATAAGATACAACTAAATAACATGCTAAGAGAATAAATAGTTTAGTAGTCTTGGTATACCAGATACATACACATGTTTTTTAAAAAAAATTAATACACTAATTATAATATAATTTTAATTATATTTTGAGGTGGATAAAATTATTCCATATCCAATATAAATTCATGCATTTATTAGTATACTTCCTGGGTTCATGGGTAAATGAAATATAATAATGGTTATCTAAAATGCTTAGAAAATAAAAATTATTTTGGAAGAATAATGACTAAATGAGAATAGAAAATATAGAATGGTAAAAAACTAAACAAACATTCCATCATAATAATGAACTAAGGATAAAGTTTATAATCAATATGAAAATGTAAATAAATATAAAAATAAGACCTTAAAATATCTTGATAATGAAAAATAAATGTAGACCCGTAAGAAATTGAAACGCATTGCATTTAATCAATTAAATGAGAAAACAATGAATCCAAATATTTGTCAATGAAAAATCTCATGGATAAATAATAAATGAATCAAAATAATATCAATTATTAATTATTGATGTCATGTAAATGGAACATTAATGAATATACCTTCAAGATCTATTCTCAAGAGAGAATAATTGTATTAATAGAAACCTGTCTATTCTTTATGGAAATGAACTAAAAGGGTTGTTTCCAAATTATTTTATCTCGTGAGACTACTGATGCATTTAGGGGATTATATTAACAAGTCCTCAACCTGTAGGTATTACCTTGAATGGTCTCCAACCAATGTCTTTCAGGTCTCAAGCACTCCTCGTATAAAATAAAAAATATGCCCTGTAAAATAATTATATTGAATAAAGGATACCAATTTATCAATATTTCCCTTATAAATCAGATAAATTTTAAAGTAAAAACAATATTAAAAAATAGTATAATGGTTAGGAAATTAATATATACATGATAAATGAAATGGGTAATAAGGATAAATTTAATATACAATGATCATAGGAAATTGAATATTTCACGAGGACTAACAATGTATTCAAGGAAGATATTTTTATTACTATTATTGTCCAAATAAATAAAAAACCATCCTTGGAAGTATTAAGGATGGTATAAATAAAACATATTCCAATTGGTGTAATAAAATATTATTTCTATAATTTAATAACAGAAATACTATAAATGATCTTTTAAAAACATTATTGCATAATATTTCCTTTTTGTTTTGAATTTTTTGAAAGACCCTTTCTTTAAAAACACTTTTTAGAACATGTTCTTTAAAAATGAATACTATTATAAACTTGATGATGAATCTTTAACGAAATAATGGTTGGTAAATTCTATATGTTTTGAAATGTAAAAAAGAACATTCCTTTTTATGGTAAAATGTTAGAAAAAATACCTTGTTCAGAAGGCAAAGAGAATATTCCTACGAAAACATTGGTAAAATAAAAAAAAAGAAAAAAATATTTTTAATAAATAATTTTGGAATATTTTAAAAATATTTGAAAAAATATATTACAAAAAAAATTTATAAAATGAAATTAGGTTCTGTGAATAAGGAGAGAATCGTAGTGAGTTTTTCTTTAAAACATTTTATAAAATAGTGTGAGTTCCAAAGACTGTAAAAAAAAGTTACCATTACCGAAATAGGGTAATGAATTTATATATGAGAATAAAATTATTGGGTTTATTAGAAAAAGATAAAATAATTTCTTTTAATGGAAATTTAAGTGTAAACACCTTTTACAAAATCAGATTATGAAGTGAACCCTTGAAATGATTATAACGACAAACTGATAATAGAACAATTAGTAGATTTTTATTATTTCTATAAATCCACAAAAGAGGAGTGGAAATTCATTAATATATAGTAAAAATACCTTATACATATAACCATATAATATTAATTATAATGTGGTAGTACTATAACCTAATGAAAATATATTGGTTTTTGAAATTCTTTTCGACTTGTTGCCTTCATACTCAAATCCCCTTAGAGGAAATTCTAAAAATTGATACTAAAAATATCATATATACTGAATGAATTAAGATACTTAATGAAAATAACGGATTATTTACGCAATATATAATAAATTATGTGCATAATAGTAAGGTAACTATTTTAGGAGAAAGTTAACAATTAAAAAAGTATGTGATATTATAATAATAGTCATTAAAAACATTCTCGGAGAGAATAATCATCAAATATTCCAATGTGTTACACAACACTTTGATAAATTTGAATCAAAATATCCATTAAGGAATACAATAAAATGAAATATATTATATAAAGAGAATAAATAGATTCATTTTATATGAAGCCGCTTAAACAGAATGAGACTCAATCAGAATGGGAATCGGCTAATGCTTACGACATGACCAGGTATGGGTGTGATAACTATAACTATTATGACTTGTAACCTCTATCTCTTTTCCTCTATTTTATCTATGCACATTTATTTTTATTAATAAATTTGGTGGTCCAAGCGTGCTTGGATCTGGAATTTTGGATTATTAACCATTTGTAAACAATAATTAATTTTTTCCCTATTTCATGTGTTAATTTCCTTCTCTTAGGAGTCCTTATTGATTTGTAAAAAAAAATTTATTCTTAAATTGATCATGGTTTCATCATATATAAGATATAGAAAATGATTTAATTATATTTATTCAATATATATGTATTTATAATAATATATAATATTTGATGATAATAAATGAAATGCATCGTTCATGGATATGGTACCCATATGTACGCATAAACGGTACTTCCAATTTTTTCCATATTAAAATAATTAAAAGAAAATTATTTAAATGTACATTATAATTCATGTATAATATTCATTTCTTATAGGTTGCATATGTTTTTTCATAAACCATCCTTTTTATATTCCATGTATACAGTGAACAAATCACATTTCTTTGAGGGGGCGTTAGTCCTGACTTCCAGAAACAATGATAACATATTTACACAAAATGGAGTTTGTAAAAGTAAATGTTATAAAATAATTAAATAAATATAAATAAATTATAAATATCATATATAAAATATATAAATGTATTTTACAATAGAATTCCCAATAATGGGATATGGTAATGGAAAAATTAACAACTTCCTTTCGTGATGTTGTAGTTCATTGTACACATAAACAGTAAGTTTGTTAAACATTAGATAGAAGTCTGTGTATGTTTATTTCAAAAAAATAACTTATTAAAATCCTAATTTTTTTGTATGATAATGTTGTTATATAATAATTTAATAAGGAAAATTTAATGTTTTGAGAACGAAATAATACTAAAGGGCTTGAGGAAAGATGTTATATCTTAATCAGGTAAATTCATTTTATTATCATCAAAGGGATTCCATGGATGTATTTATGACCAAGGTTAGTATTATAGGATGTGGGTAGGGATAATGATGATATATTTGGGTAGATCTCAGTCAATCCAATGTTTCTTGAGAGGTGTGTGGAACTTAGAGGAGTGTAGGACCTTTTATATTTGAGGAGGAGTGTCTTTCTTGTAAATATTTGGAAATAGAAATCCACCCATGTTTATTCCAAGTAAATATGATATAATAATTGTCCCAATTCAAAAAAATGTAGTATTGGTTTGAAATATTTCCTTCCAGTTTATTTTGGACAACTTTCGAGGTCTTTTTGGCACATAATTTTAAATTTAGTCCCCTATTAATCTTAATTACATAATCATTATAATTATTTTTTATTACATTCACTAAAACTTTTCCTTGAAGAAAAGTTATTACCATAATAGACATTATAAATTATGATTATTCAAAATATCAAATCCATTTTTCTTAATTTAAATCACATGAGTGGGAGAAATTATTTTAAATTTAGTCTTGTAGATGGGACTACAATGTGGGGTTTAAAAGGAAAAATGTTCAAAACAAGATATATTTTAATATTCAATTTCAAAGTTCAATTGATTATAATTACCTAAAATTTATTAATTCATAAAAATTAATCTAATTAAAATATAAAAATGGTTAAATTATAATTTATCCTTTTAAATAAATTAGATGAAAATGGAGTTTTGAATAAAATTCATTATTTATCAGTATTCATTAAATAAATGGAGCTTCATATAAAATTACAAAAATTCCCCATAACTTATTTTTATGTTCTTATTTCAAATATTATGTTTTTTTTTGAAATATATGATTTATAAAAGTTCCAAAAAATGTATTTAAAATATGATCCCCATTAAATGGGTGTGATAGTTTCATAATTAAAATAAATTTTTTTCTATGTAATATTGGGTTTTTTATATTCTATTTCTATATAATATATTAGAAAAATAAAGAAAATATTTGATTTAATAATATATATATATATATATATATATATATTAATCAAATATCACTCAATAATGATAATTAATTTAATTTATTCAGATAAAACAATTTTGTGATCATAAAAATTGTTTCCTATAAAAATAATCTCTTTAAATTTAATTTTTTCTTAAATTCATTTATAACCAATGAATCCATTTTATATTTTTATAAACTATATATTTCCATTTGTTCTACACTACTATTCAGAAAAAAATAATTTAATTCCTTTGTTAATACTAATTACATAAAATTTTAATGTTTTAATAATATATTATTTTTTGTAAAACTATTATGTTTGAGTAACACAAGCCATTGAAGAAACTCATCATTTTGTGTGATGTACGCTATCCAAGTGTAGAATGTATTGAAATCTATAAGATATATTGTGTTAATTTATAATAGTAAATATAAGATAAATTCTTAAGGTATTATATTCCATATGATCTTGGTTTTTCAATCTGATATTTAATAAAATGTTCCTACTTTAGATTTTTGGGGCATTAGAGTACTTTAAAATGAGTAAGAAATTACGAAGTTCTAATTTAAATTTCCCTACTTATTAGGAAGTATTTAGAAGGGAACCTTTATAAAAACATGTATTTCCCTACATTAAATAAAGAATACAATTTGGTACTTATTTTGATATCATACACACAGAATGTAGGAGGAGTACATAGGAATATTTATGAATTACATTGGGGTAAAGGAAGAGAATCCAAAACCCAATATAAAATGATGTTTCAAAGAGAATCCATTACCATACGTCTAAAATTGTTCTATTATTGCACTTAATGTCATGTATAATGAATTTAAAATCAGAAATATTTTAATTCATAACAAACCCAACATGTATTTTATTTCGTATAGTTTTATTATGTTCATTTATGATATTTTTTATAAGGTAAAATATTTGATTTCCTCATTTGGGAGTGATTTTTTTTTGGTTTTCTGTATTGTTTCACTTGTATACATGAATAATTTATCATGGAAATGGAAATAGTTATACTGAATAGAAATAATATGTTATTAATGAAATTATTGAATATTAAATGGTCTTATATATATTTATATATATCATTTTTCAATATATTAAGATGGTTCATTAGATAAAACATTAATGATAATCATTTATATTATTTAGGTTCATTTTTAGATCGTCACGAATTAGTTGTGTTTTATAAATTAATATTATATATATATATATTCTAGTACTATAACATTTTATAGCATATAATATGTATAATGGAAATAATTTTGACAATTAAAGTTTTTTTTCTAGCCTTCATGGAGAGAATGAAAAATGAGAAAACATTATCTATGATGGTGGTATATCGATGAATCCTAGTCAATGTTTTCATTTTTATAATAAAAGTGAGAGGGGAATGGGTTTGATGATTAATATTACATTTACATAATAAAAATGAATTATATTTATGAAACGAGAGTTATTAAGATACTTTTTATAGGGTAGGTGAGGGAAGGATAATAAAATAAAAGATATTAAAATACTATAAATGTGAAAGAAAGAGGATTTTACCTACTAATTTCATTTGTTTGAGAATATCCTTAAGGGGATTAGGTTTTTTACTTTTATTAAGATCATAAGATTCTATACCTTGGGAAGAGTATTGGTAGAGTTTTTGGGAATAATATAAGCAATATATGAGGCTTAGAAGGTTTGAGGAGAATCATTATAGAGGTGTTGTATTTATAGTGGAATGGAAGGTGAGTTTTTTATTATTTTATTCATTATAATATAATTTTGTCTCAAGACTGTCAATAGCACTGATTCCATTAATAAATAAAATATTGCAATAGTTATTGTTATTTTTAATGTATCTTACATTATTGTTAAATCATAAATGGATCGAAAATTTATTTATTTACTAAAAATAATGAATACCATAAATTACTGTATTTTACTATTCACAAAAAATTCTTATATTTTTTAAAAAGACAAAAAATTCCCCCTAACCCTTTTTTTGAATAATAGAATTAAAAAATTGAATCCATTTTTAGATAATAATTTTAAATACATGATAAAATTAATTTCCCAGTAAAATCAACAGTTATTCAAAAAAATTACCATTTTAAAATTATAGCAGATTTTGTGACACTTTGAAAAAATAATTAATGGCTATCAAAATAATTCTATAATAATTAGACAATAAAATATTAATTGTAATTTTTTTATTAAAATAAATTCTCATTTAAGTCATTATATTAGTTTTAAAATTTAAAATAAACATTTTTGTTTCCCAAAAATAAAAATACTTAATTTATAATTTTTAAAACATCATTTTTAAACATTCCTTGACATAAATATTTCATATTTTCAAATATGAGATACCTAAATTGTATTTATATATTCATAGGTGAGTTTAATTTTTTATTGGTTATATTACTATTCTTAATGGTCACATTATTATTCCAATTATCAAGTTACTATTTTATAGTATATCACATTTTGTTTTTGAAACATAAACTATCAAAAAACATGAATTTATTTTATATGATAATTACAACAATATACATACGTGTTATATGTGATCCTTTATTTAACATATAGTTTTAACATATTATAGGGATTATATTTTTTTCTCTGTTTGAATGATTTTATACACCGCCTTAATGAAAATAATTAATTGATTGATTTTAATTGAAGGAAATGAAGTGTTTCACAAATATATTACTAGGTTTATTCACATTGAAGGTGATTGTATCCTTATAATTTTTTACTACATTCATTGATAATTATTATTGTTATTATTAAATTATGTGAAATATATAAAATTGAATGACTACATTTTAAGAAGAAAGTGATAATCACATTTAGATAATTAATATTATTAATTTAGGAAAAAATAAAATTTACATATTATTTTTTTCTTATTTTATATATTTTTTAATGTATTAAATATTAATAGTTCCTCTCAAGAAATAATTTTTGGTGGGAACTTGGTTTTTTAGTGTTTTTCAAGATTTTAGTATCTTGTTTTTTATTTACTAATCAACAACCAGAACTGATGGCCACCGAACCTCAAGCATGCCACCCCTATTTTAGAGGATGAAAACTAGTATTTAGATTCAATAATAATATTTTGGGGAGATTATACCCTCATGATATGTGTTGAGAAAAACAAAATAATAAGTAAATAAATAGTCAACATAGATTAATTAAACGATAGAAGAATAAGTAAATCATCAAATAAAATAAAATAACTAAAAGATATTATTTCCAATGAAATTTTCCAAATTATATTTATTATGTCGTGTTTATATATAAAATGTGACTTATATGTAAATAGATAATTAGGTATATAAAACATGCAATACAACAATTCAAGAAGAACAAAATCTATCTCTAATAACATCTGGAGCATAATCTCTTTAGTTTTCTCTCAAACTCCACCATAGTATGAGAAACCTTGCCATTATAATTGGAATCTTAACTATGTACCAATATTAAATCATGATGACATTATAGGGACCAATCAGTGGTCTAAAAAGGGTGTGATGTATACTTAATAGGCCACCAACTACAATGTCTATATCAAATTTAGTTCTTGATTTTAAGATGTAATTGTGTTCCGATATAATAGCAATAAAGCTGTAAAATAGGTGATGTGATCCATCCTATAAACACATTATATAATATGAAGAATATAAAGGATTAATAACATTATAATAGTTCATGAAATCAGTTATGACCCATACATGTATTTCTAGTTTCAAGAAAGGATAGGATATACTGAATAATCATGTATCAAAACTTCATAAGATCGTACCTAGGGACAATGAACAAGGAGTAAAATTTGATTCCATATAGATCATACATTGAAATCATAGTATAATATAGACTAACAATGGATTGGACATAAATTCAGTTTGAGGAATCCAAATCCATGGTAATAGTATAAGGCATTCAATATATTGTATGTAATTTGTTCGTAGGTGAAATATGGTGTCAACCATTTTCAATATAATCACTATACTGATCCAAGGGGTGATTTTATTATCCATTTCACTTTATCAACTAAATTTATCCTCAAATTTCCGCTTATCATTTCAAATAAAAGATAAAAAGTAAGAGTTTGGGTTATTGTTTATTCCATTTATCAATTTCATTGAATAAATTATCGAAGTGATCAAGGGTCCATGTTTTGGTCCACACCCTTTTTTCAATTGAATTTATTACATTCTATTATTTAATAAATTCATAGAAAAGTGATATGATGGAGGGCCATGTTACTATCCATTCCAAATCACTAGTCAATTATTTAATTTTTTATATTCCAAGGGTGTTCCCATTTCATTGAAAAAATTCCAATTTATTATATCTCACCACTCCATTCACTAATAAATTTCATTATGTCACGTGATGAATTTTACCTTTTACTATAAATTTATATTATATACATATACCAATAAAATATGGAAAGATCCAATAACACATAAGTAGAATGTGGAATAAAAATAACAAATCAACAAACCCGTTCTAAGTGTGGATCATGTTGATTTCGACAACATCTAACCTTGTATAAGAGTGTGTTAACAAGATTAAAAATAGTTAATCAATCAATTTGAATATTTATTAATCTATGGAGAAACCCCAATAAATTTCCATGAGTAGGAAAATGATGAAAATGTATACACACCAATCCTATGATAAAATGTATAAACCGCCTATATTATATGTGAAGTACTCTCATCTACAATTCTATTCTTTAACACCTGCAAAAATGGGTTATATTGAGGAAAGAGACTAATACCCATAAATTAGGGAATATTATATTTCATGGATTTAACATTCAGTATGGAAAGATAACTTATAAAATGAATTTAGTGGATCGTAGCGATCATTGGTATGAATCCAATGAAACTGTTGGTTAAATATTTTGATCTCTGATGAAGAACATATTAAGATTCCTAAAGGTGGAGATATGGCTTCACATGTAGGTGAAGCAGATGAAAAACATTATTGTGAAAGAGGGTTTATTTCAAAAAGAAAGCATTGGATAATTCAAATTTCAAGAAAAGAATATTGATCGCATTGTTTGTCTGCAAAACATTGCAAAATCATTCGTTAACCATGTGATCCCACTTCCTATGTGGAAAAATCATGTAGTTAGGAACAATTTTCGAACTAACCATACACAGCTCATGAGCCACTTTTTAGTCCCTCTATATCACGCCATATGGAATTGATGCCTCATGTGTGTGGTCAAACTAGCTATGCACCACCTCTTTCTAGACCACATGGTTTAGTTACACGGTTACTAATAACAAACTACCATAAGTTCTTCTGAAGCTATTTCCCCAAAAAAATCCTATCTATGGTCACTGAGAAATCCCCAAATGCTCCCAAAACCTTATTCAAACCATTAATCACATCCATCTATAGAAACATAGTTTCATTATTAAATCTAAACGAGTCATACCTCATCAAAAATCTAGGAAGTTATAATCTCTACTCTTTAAAATTAATCATCTCTAGTTTTCCATAATGGTTGTGGTAAAGATTCATCTTAGAATTACTCTATCTACTGAGCATGTACATTGTCTTCTCTCACCCATGTCTATTTTGTTACACAATTTTATGTCGATTACACAAAAAAAAGAATTCCCCTACCTCATTGGGAATTCTTTAGCCAATTAATGATAAATATAGGACACTCCGCAGTGGATGAATCTATATTTGACTAATCATTATTCAGATCAGGAATATGAGAATGGTATAAATAATAATAATGTAGTTGATATAAATATAATATATCCTCCCTACCTTTGAACCTCTAAGGTAACATTAAATGATAGGTTACTATCTTAACACTCTCTAAAATAGCGATTGTATTAAAATATTTTGGTGATATATTTCCTTATTTCTAGAACATTATATCCCAAATATAAGTGAATCTTACATGAAAACGTGATACCCTACCATGAAATCCAATGTTTAATTGTGATAATTTACATTAGACTTCATCATAGATGGATTTTTCAATCCAAATTCTTCAACATAAGTTGTACCTGCAATGAAGCCACCTTAATGAGACAAGGTGCTAATAGTGTGGACTCACCTGCCTCTGAACTACACATGTATGAACATAATGTCCTACTGAATAAATATTTTTAAGGAACTATAAGTATATTCTATTTTATATTTTTATTAAAAGAAAATAAGATATGCCGTAGGTTATTCATTCGTGAACACCTATAATATTTTACATATTCCCATATCACTCTAACTCTTGTATTATATGTTCTGAATGATTATTGGTTTGGGGTTGATAGGATGTAATCAATAGTACTTATGTATATAGTGTACATTAAAAAACAAATTGAATTGATATGTAAATTGAGGATATTTATCAGATACAATAGTACATTAGTTTCTAAGAAGGCATGTGATCTATCTAAATTTTTTTATTTTTGGTCGTCTACTTAAAAAGGCACATATGATGGCCATGAAGTGAAGAACATTTTTCAATCCATCCATGATCACCCATACAGCATTTAAAAATTGATGGGACCTATGCAATCCTATCAAAAAATTCATAGTGAGGTCATCCCATTTTGTCATAGGAATGGGAAATTAATATTAAATCCATGTTGGATTTTTGTGTTCTTCATTCTCCTAATGAAAAGTGGAAAACCGAGTAACGTAACAAAATATCACCCATTTTAATCCATGCCACCAATTTTTTCATCAAAAATCGTGGTAAAAAATTATAATGTTATTAGGTACCACCCAAGAAGAGTTTTGAGATAGTCACATTAATTCCCCTAAGATTTCTATAGTAACCCAGATGTTCCATGAATGTTCAATGCCTTATCACCATAAATAATCAAACCCTAATGTTGGTCCACAACTGGAAGGGTCTCTCATAGGGAAATACTAGGGGATTAGAAAGCTTCCTTATTATCAAACTATTTAGAAGTGATGATTTCATTAACAATTTTTCAAGTAAACGATATTCATGATGATCCCGAACAACTAAATTCATCTTATAAAAGTGGTCCGTCAGCTGACAATCACTATTGGAATCTTGAGATACATGTGTTTGAGTCTTCTGGTTCAAAGAATTTGGGACAACATTTCTCTGACCTAGTACACAAGAAATCTTAGTGTCAATTGATTATTGGTATTCAACCCATATTCACCACATGATATTAATGTAATTTTATGTAAATGTATATATATATATATATGAGGATTTTGTGGGCCATCTACACCACAAAATAATCTCCCAATAAATAGTGCCTCTAAAAAATAAATTCATGTAACACATCTTCTATCTTGAGATAGTGTGTTAGAAAATTATTCTTTGGATGCATTAACTGGACAGACTCGTATTCCATGACCTAATATCCAAAAATCATAAAAACGCCATCCCAATTCCAAACACATCACAGTAAACCATGTAGCCTATTCAGTATTAGGTAAAATATGAATTATTTCATAAGTCAAGCTTCCTCTGAGTGCTAGTTATTCTCTCTCACATGCTAAAGACCATGTATATATGAAATACTTTCATGAACAATATAACATGTTGTTTTTTAGAATGTGATAAATCTTATATATAAATAACAACCCGGCCTTAAACCATACTTAATATTGAATTAAATTGAATAATTAACATTTAGGGTCTTTTCAGGTTTAGTGTTTTAGAGAATTAGGACACAACTGTTACATCTGAAAGATTTCAATGTAGACACCTCTACTCAGTTTCCATTTTTTCACAAAATAAAAACTCTTGAACAAAAGATTCATGTCTAGTTACATGTTTTAGACAACATGACCTTTCCAATGATCCCATCCTTGACCCTATTCATCTTTAAGACCTGTGGAAAACATTTCAAAAACTTTTTATGATCATAAAAGCTCAGTAAAGAATACACAAAGAAGGAAAACTGTTAGTTTTTCAAAACAACAAGTAAACCATGAATACTTTATCACAGTAATACTTTTCACCTTTAAGAAGTAGAAATACTCTTCACTAAATAAAAAATCATTAATTACCATTTTGTAAACAAAATATTACCATATAACCCATATAAAGACCACATAACAGATAATGGTAACTTGGGACATAAACATACTTAAATGGAATAACGATGCGGTTAACCTCCACACATATCACTTAATGGAATAGCCATGTGGCCGACATCCATACCCGTTGCATTGGAGGTTATAACGTAACCACCCATCTTGGTATTCACGGCACCACATGTAATATGGGTTATCACGTAACCACCCGTTAAATGCCTAAGTAACATTATAAAATCATAACACATAAAACAATTATAAAGGAATGAAAACATTTCCACATTTCAAGCACAATATATCACATAAATATATTGACATAAAAAATACATTTTCAATACCATTTTCAATACCAAAATACATAAAAGAGTATTTGTTATTTATTTACTTTTAAAAATATTACGGCCTGTTGAGGAAGCCAAAGATCAGATAATACTCAAGGCGGCGGAAAGGTCGTTGTCACCGCGTACATTAAAAAACATAACTTTTGTCATTTAGTAAAACGCTTCGCATATAAAATATTACTTTTCAATAAAAGTAGAAGTCAAAGGGGTTTATACAGCGTATAAATGAAAGTCTTGTATTAAAACAAAATATGCTTCAATGAAAGGAGATTGAGACAAAGTCCCATACAAAGTCGGTATCCTTAGATTAAGGATAACTCAATTACATGATTATGTGTGACAGACATAAATACACCCAATATAAGAGGATATTAAGAGTAAACAAACAGAGGTCTTCCACACATATTCATAGTATGACATAATCAATAAATATAGGTTTAACCCAAAGAATTTAAATTGAGTTAAGAAGTTACCTTGCAAAACTTCGACAGCCTAACGGTGTCAATTTAAAATTCATAAAATTAGTTGATGAGAGAGAAAATGGTATCTCATCACTTGGACATAAAATTTACTTCAATAATGATATATAAGAACATATCCCCATATAATAAGATGTAAAATAAATGACATAACAAAAGTAGTCTTTTAAAAAGAGGAGGGTGAAAGGTTCCCTTGCCGATTTGGGTAACATTTGAAACGTACACCCCATGAAAGAATGACTATAAAACATTGATGTAAATACCTATAATTGAAATTATATTACAAAAATAGTAGAATTATGGGAATTACATACACCACTCAAATTAAATGGTGGAAAATGTAGCATAAATCTCACGGGAATAAAAGTGAGATGAAAAATATATTACGAAAACTCGGCAACCTAACGGCGCCACTTAAAACTTCCAAAAATGGATTTACGAGATCAAGTAGGGTCTCTCATAATATGAAAAAATAAATTACAGTATGAGTAATATAAAAGAACACCACCTAACATAAGAAAGATGAGCTTAAAAGAAATGACATAAAAGAGAGTACTTAAAAAGAAAGAGAGAGGTAGGATCCCTTACCACAAGTCCAACTTGCCTTATTCGTTTCTTTATATTACTGAATAATAAACTTGGGTCAATTTTTAATTTCTTAAGGACCAACTTTAAATATTATTATTCAGTTCATATCACATATTATAATGTTATAATAATTGGTTAATAATGTGAGTTCATATCAGATGTTTTTGTCGATGTTCGGTACATGAGTCAAAATTGAACTTGTTGGAAAATAAGTTTCCATGAAGTTATAGGTACATCATCTCCAGAATATTATTAATGATTTAAATATCATATATATCCATTATATATTCTTTTTATACTATTCCATAACATTTGGAGATAAAAAATGAAATGCACTGTTCATGGAGACGGTAGGTCGTACGTACGCTTGAACGATACTTTCATTTCTTTGTCATATTAATGAAATTAAAACTAAATTAGAGATATATATTATAATTCCATAATTATATACATCATTTAGATGTAATAAATGAAATATACATCCATTATATATATGTACTTATAATAGTACATAGCATTTGGAGATAAGAAATGAAATGTACCGTTCATGGAGACGGTAAGCCATACGTATTCATGAACGCTACTTTAATTTATATTTCATACTTTAATGGAATGAAACAAATAATGATACATAAGTATATTATAATTAAATTATAATATAATATATAACATCATTAAATCCATCCTTTATACATCCCACATATGGTATTAACGATTCAAATCACTTTGAGGGGGCGGTAGTCCGCACTTCGAAAAAATGAAATTATCACATTTATCCATAATGGAAACCATAAAGGTATGCTGTAAATAAAAAATACAGAATCATAAGGAAAAAAAATAAACATAATATATATCTTATATAAGAGGAGAGAAATATTAATGGCCACCATTAAAGGTGTTAATATAATATTGAACAATCATCATTTCGTGAGGTAAAAATTCGCCATCCACATAAACAATACGTTCATTAACCATTAGACGGAGGTGTGTGTTAGTGTATCTCGAATACATATCATAAAAACATCCTATTATATTGATGATACTGGATTTGTTACAAAATAAAGTAATAAAAAGATTTTAGGGGTTGGAGAAGCAAAATAAAACATAAGAACATTAGAGAAGACTTTACCTTTAAATCGGGTAACTCTTTTTGATTTGAGCCGAAAGGCTTCCGTGGAAAGGATTATGCCCAAATTGAGGCTTCTTGGAGTAATAGAGGGATTTGGAGAGATAAAATGAGCAGAGGTTGTCTGATCCAATGGCTTGAGAGGTGTTGGTAAGGAGGTAGAGGCGGGGGCCTTTTATAAGAGGGAAGAGGAGCACTCTTGGAAAGTAATGAAATGTTACTTTTTAATAAAATGAGTTTCATATTTTAAAGGTACCACATTGATATATTTCTAGGATAAGGAGATAAGGGTTTGAAATATACTCATACAAGTTTTTTTACAAGTGTAAGTCTTAGATATTACATTATCTTTTCATTTTATTTTAATCGTTCATTAATGTGGTAATCACTGCATCATCATGGTGTCATAAATAAATTATTTATTTAATGTCTAAAAATTATAAAAAACTAATATGATGTAGGAAATATTTTTATCATTCCAATTAATATTTATAGTCAAAACTATGACTTGTATAACCCCATGTAAAAATTATTTTAGTAAAACAATACATGTTTGTGACATTTTTATTTATCTTTAAATAAAAAGTTATTAATGTCATTTTCTTACCCAAGTGGCTCCATGGGGTCCCCAAGTTGACCCATGGATTTACTTGGTCTGCCATGACACATACAATAAGGGTAAAACATGTTTCAAGGTAATTTAAAATTATTATAACATTTTTTTAAATTTAATTACACTAATTACCTTTAATCGCGATTAATAAAACATAAAAGTTACTATTCACCAAAAAATTATTTTAACCCCATTGAACCACATTTTACATCCTAATGAAAACCATGTATGTCGGATTGTTGAAAATCAAATCACAGAAGTGGTAAAGTTTCATTTAAACGAAAAAGCAGTTTTTTAACTACCACTTAGTGGTTTCATTATTCATCAAAAATTGATGTTTTTCAGAAAAATACCAAATATTCACCCTAAGCTATATTTGATATTCCGAAATCAAAAATGTTGCCTGTTTTACAAAATTAAAAACATATAAGTTGAATTAATCAATTTAATAATTAATTCCTGTTGTCAAAACAAATAGCGTATTTTTAAGAAACAAAATATATCAAAAGATTGACACTGGTTTAAGTCCAATTTCAAAATGAAATTAATTCCAATGACCACCATTGTCTTAAATGGTAAGAATATATTATAATTGAACATTAAAACCAATTCAAAATATAATATAATCATATAAATAAATTATATTAAAAAGAGTTTTTGAATTAAAATACAACATTTTTTACTTATTCATTAAAAATGAACTTTATCGAAAAAATAACAAAAACACACACAAAGTAAATTGTGATTTCCCGATTCTAAAGAAAGATTTTATTTGGTCCAATAGAATGTATAAGAGTGATCAATACTATTTTTAATGAGGGTTCTCCATCAAAAGGAGATAAATCGACCTTTTACTGAATATTAGAGTATTTATGCTTAAAATTGAATTCTTTTCTTATTTTAAGCCATTATATTTTATTTGATAAATGTAAAAATATTTGATAAACATATATAATCATTTTGTAGTTAGTTTTGTTCATTCCCGCTATTCCAATGGCTTGACTTTATCTATCATTTAAAATAATATTATTATATTATTAGAGTGCAACGTAAGATTTCAAAGAAACTCATTGTTACGTATTGGGTACCCCATCGAGCATAGTGTTACCTTTAAATTAATATTAACATTTTATTCAAAAATATAGATAAATATGAAATTTTCATATCCTTTATTTACCTGGGATGTTACATCCTTCCCTCCTTTTGGAAATTGTGTCTTTGCAATTTTAAAATTGGGCTCGGAAACTTCATTGAATGTCCCACATCATTACAAGAGTCAGTAAAACTATTACTTTAAAATAAGGAGGGAGAAGTACAAAGGACACCAGATTTATCACATACTAGGATTCCATGTAGGAAATCATGGACAAGGAAGAGAAAAAAAAGGGTCATGTTCTGATGGAGAGTGATAGAAAACATGTTTAGGAGAATGTTAACCACCAGGAAATCACAAACTTGTGATGGGTTAAACGGTATTTGATTCCCCAGAAGAAAAAATTAACTGACAACATTTTTTTAAATTACTTTTCATTGAGGAATTTATTTAACAACTTGACTAAAACATAAGGAGACATACTTACTTGTCATTTTGACTTTTAACTTTTACTAGATTTCTTCCACAAACTCATATTAAATCCAAAAGACGAGTATTTAGAAAGACTTTCTCACAATAAGAGTACTATAATCAACTTTATGAGAATCACCTAATCCACAAAAAAGAAATATATATTTCCCATGTCTTTAGACCTTCTCCAAAACCAAAACCTAAAATGTTAGTACAAGATCATATAATCCCAAAACATATAATTTTTTTACAAAAAGAAAAACTACTCCTAATCTCCAAAATTTGTCAAATAGTACACATTGTTCAACAATGACCATTAAATAAACATATATCCATAAAATTCATCAAAGTAATCCAAACTAATATTGAAACCCAAATCTCTATAGGATGTAATCACATAGTCTTCCAAGGTAAATCTTAACATTTATCTCCAAATAACATCAACTTCTCTTAAAGTCTCGTATTGAAACATAATTAGCCTAGTCACATATCCTCCATGATTGGTTAATCATTTATATAGATAACCCAAAATCAGCTTAATCTTGATTCATAAAATCATCTAACTAAATAGAATTATTCAAACTAACCAGGGACTTCATGTAGTCCAGTGGTAGGTGATAAATACCAGTTTTACTTTGGTTGTGGGTTCGATTCCCGCAGTTTCGTCCGACGCAACAAGTTTTCACATGGTCTACGTATTTTCAATTTTCCAAAACTATATAATTCTTAAAACATTCCCCAAAAAGAGATAAAATCATAAAAAATAACCATAATATAATTTGACATCATGTTTATCTCACTCCTTTCATTTTCTATTATACTATATAGTAAACCATAATTACATCAAAAGTAAGGATTATATAAACCCTAATGGTTACATTTATAATTATTACCTGAACTTCCACATCGAGTTGGTTCCATCATACATGATGCATTAGAGAACCCACCAAGGTTCAAGTGGTTAATCGTGACTCCGTGATAATTGGTTTAGAATAACCATAAGATTTCTCATTTAATCGCCCATTTCATCCAGTCTCTAAATCAGAGAACCACCATTGTTTCCTTCATACCCATTTTCACTTTGGTGCCTACTAGATCCTTCAATTTACTAAAACCAAAAAAGTCAGTGTGAGTATATCAACAAAATCATCATGTACTAATGAGGAATATAAACTCCAAGATATACTTACTCATTCAATTTATCTAAAAACTATGACTCTTTCTGATATCCTAGCCATTATGGTAATGTCACTTATACTTAAAGAATACCCTAACCTCTAAATTTATATAAACTGACCTTTGATACCAACTATAAGGACCTGGCCTTAAACCTTACTTAGTCTTGAATTAAATTGAAAAATTCACATTGATGATCTTTTCAGGTTTAGAGTTTTAGATAATTAGGGCATAAATATTAAATCTCAAAGATTACAAAGTAGACATATCTACTCAGTTTCAATTTTTTCACAAAATAAAAACTCTTGAAAAAAGGATTCATGTCTAGTTCCATGTTTTAGACATCATTACATTTCCTTGATCCCATCCTTGATGTTATTCATCATTAAAACCTGTGGAAAACATTTCAAAAATTTGGGATGAGCATAAAAGCTCAGTAAAGAATACGCAAAGAAGAAAAACTGTTAGTTTTTCAAAACAATAATTAAACCAAAAATATGTTATAAAAGTAATACTTTTCACCTTTAATAAGTAGTAAATACTCTTCACTGAATAAAATATCATTACATACCCTTTTGTAACAAAAATATTACCATATAACCCATATAAAGAACACATAACATATAAAGGTAACTTGGGACATAAACATACTTAAATGGAATAACCATGCGGTCAACTTCCACACATATCACTTAATGGAATAGACATATGGCCAACTTCCATACCCAATTCATTGGAGGTTATAACGTAACCACCCGTCCTGGTATTCACTGCAACACCCGTCATATGGTTTATCACGTAACCACCCGTCAAATGTCCAAGTACCATTATAAAATCATAACACATAAAACAATTATAGAGGAAAGAAAACATTTCCACATTTCAAGCACAATATATCACATAAATATATTGACATAACAAATATATTTTCAATACGAAAATACATAAAAGAGTATTTGGTTTTTATTTACTTTAAAAAATATTACGGCTTGTTGAGGAATCCAAAGAAAAAATAATACTCGCAGCGGCGGAAAGGTCGTTGTCACCGCGTATGTTAAAAAAACATACCTTTTCTCATTTATTAAAACACTTCGTATATAAAATATTCCTTTTGAATAAAATTATATTTCAAAGGGGTTTATACAGCATAAAAAAGAAAGTCTTGTATTAAAACAAAATATGCCTCAATGAAAGGAGATTGAGACGAAGTCCCATACAATGTCGGTATCCTTAGATTAAGGATAACTCAATTGCAAGATTTTGTGTGACAAACATAAATACACCCAATATAAGAGGATATTAAGTTTAAAATAGACAAATTTCATACACACATATTCATAGTATGACATAATCAATAAATAGAGGTTTAACCCAAATAATTGAAATTTAGTTAAGAAGTTCCCTTGCAAAAATTCGACAGCCTAACGGCGTAACTTTAAAATTCATAAAATTAGTTGATGAGAGAAAAAATGGTATCTCATCACTTGGACATAAAATTTACATCAATAAGAATATATAATAACATATCCCCACATAATAATATGTAAATTAAAAGACATAAAAAAAGTAGTCTTTTAAAAAGAGAAGGGTGAAAGGTTCCCTTACCGATTTGGGTAACATTCGAAACATACACCCCATGAAAGGACTATACAACATTTATGTAAATACCCATAAACTAAATTATATTAAAAAGAGAGTATAATAATCTATTGTACATAATCCACTAAAAGTAAATGGTGGAGAATGTAGCATAAATCTCACAGGAATAAAAGTGAGATGAAAAATCTCTTATGAAAACTTGGCATCCTAACGACGCCACTTAAAACATCCAAAAATGGATTTACAAGATCAAATAGGGTCTCTCATAATATGAACATAAAAATTACAGTATGATTAATATAAAAGAACATCCCTTGACATATGAAAGATGAGCTTAAAATAAATGACATAAAAGAGAGTACTTAAAAAGAAAGAGAGAGGTAGGATCCCTTACCTCAATTCCGACTAGCCTTGTTCATTTCTTTATATTCTTGAATAATAAACTTGGTTTAATTTATAATTTCTTAAGGAACTCCTTTAAAGATTATTATTAAGTTAATATCACATATTATAATGTTATAATAATTGGTTAATAATGTGAGTTCATATCAGATGTTTTTGTCGATGTTCGGTACATGAGTCAAAATTAAACTTGTTGGAAAAGAATTTTCCATGAAGTTATAGGTACATAATCTCCAGAATATTATTAATGATTTAAATATCATATGTATCCAGTATATATTAATTTTATACTATTCCATAACATTTTGAGATAAAAAATGAAATGCACCGTTCATGGAGACGGTAGGTCGTACGTACGCATGAACGCTACTTTCATTTCATTGTCATATTAATGGAATTAAAACTAAATGAGAGATATATATATTATAATTCCATAATGATATCAATAATTTAGATGTAATATATGACATATACATCCATTATATATTTGTACTTATAATAGTACATAGCATTTGGAGATAAGAAATGAAATGTACCGTGCATGGAGACGGTAGGCCTTACGCACGCATGAACGCTACTCTCATTTCTATTCCATACTTTAATGGAATGAAAAAATAATGATAAATAGGTATATTATAATTATAGTATAATATAATATATAACATCATTAAATCCATCCTTTATACATCCCACATATGGTATTAACGATTCAAATCACTTTGAGGGGGCGGTAGTCCGCATTTCCAAAAAATGAAATTATCCCGTTTATCTATAATGGAAACCATAAAGATATACCACAAATGAAAAATACAGAATCGTAAGGAAAACATAAACATAATATATATCATATATACATAGATTTACATCTAAATGGACAACATGAAAGGTGTTAAAATAATATTAAACAATCATCATTTCGTGAGGCATAAATTCACCATCCACACAAACAGTATGTTCTTTAACCATTAGATGGAGGTGTGTGTTATTTTAGCTCAAATCATTCTCATAAAAACATCATAGTATATTGAAGACACAGTTTTTTTACAAAATAAATGAAAAAAATAGTTTAGGAGGTTTTAGAAGAAAATTAAAAAATAATAACATTAGAGAAGACTTTACCTTTAAATTGGGTAACTCTTTTTGATTTCATCCCAAAGGCTTCCATGGAACGGATTCTGCCCAAAGTGAGGCTTCTTGGAATAAAAGAGGGATGTGGAGAGATAAAATGAGCATATTTTGGCCGAGAAAATGGCTTGGGAGGTGTTGGTAATGAGGTAGAGGTGGGGGCCTTTTATAAGAGGGAGGAGGGGAACTCTTGAAAAGTAAAGAAATGTTACATAATATTAAAATGAGTTTCGGATTTTAAAGGTCCAACATTGATATATTTCGAGGATTAGGTGATAAGGGTTAGAAATATACTCATAAAATAGTTTTTGGACAAGTGTAAGTTTTATATTTTACATTATCATTTCATTTAATTTAAATTATTCATTAATGAGGTAATCACTGCATCATCATGGTGTCAAAAATAAATTAATTTATTTATTGTCTATAAATTATAAAAAAACAACTAGGATGTAGGAAATATTTTTTTCTTTCCAATTAATATTTATAGTAAAAAATATAACTTGTATAACCCCATGTAAAAATTGTTTTAGTAAAACAATACATGTTTGTGACATTTTTATTTTAACTTTAAATAAAAAGTTATTAATGTCATTTTCTTACCCAAGTGGCTCCATGGGGTCCCCAAGTTGACCCATGGATTGACTTGGTCGTCCATGACACATCCAATAAGGGTAATACAAATTTCAAGGTTATTTCATTTTATTATAACATTATTCTTACCTTCAATTACTCTAATTACCTTTAATCGCGATTAATAAAACATAAAAGTTACTATTCAACAAAAAATTATTTTAACACCATTGAACCACATTTTACATCCTAATGACAAACATGTATGTCAGATTTTTTAAAATCAAATCACAAAAGATGTAAAGCTTCGTTTAAATGAAAAATCTGTTATTTAACTACCACTTAGTTGTTTCACTATTCATCAAAAATTGACGTTTTTCAGAAAAATACCAAAAATTCACCCTAAGCTATATTTGATATTTCGAATTCAAAAATGGTGTCTCTTTTAAAAAATTCAAAACATATAATATGAATTAATAAATGTAATAATTAATTCCCATTGTCTAAATGAATAGTGTATTTTTAAGAAACAAAATATATCAAAAGATTGACACAAGTTTAAGTCTAATTTCAAAATGAAATTAATTCCAATGACCACCATTATATTAAATGGTAAAAATATATTATAATTGAAATTTAAAACCAATTCAAAAGATAATATAATCCTATAAATAAATTAGATTAAAAAGGGGTTTTGAAATAAAATACAACATTTTTCACTTAATCTTTTAAAATGAACTTTATTGGAAAAAAAACAAAACCATACACAAAGTAAATTGTGATGTCCTGATTCTAAAAAAAAGGATTTTATTCAGTCCAATATAATGTATAATAGTGACCAAAACTATTTTTAAATAGGGTTCGCCATCAAAAGGAGATAAATTGACCTTTTATTGACTATTAGAGTATTTATGCATAAAATTGAATTCTTTTATTATTTTAAGCCTTTATATTTTATTGGATAAATGTAAAAATATTTGATAGAAATATATAATCATTTTTTAGTTAGTTATATTCATTCCCACTATTCCAACAGCTAGACATTATCTATCATTTAAAATAATATTATTATATTATTAGAGTGCAACGTAATATTTCAAAGAAACTCTTTGTTTCGTACTGGGTATGCCATCGAGCATAGAGTTCCCTTTAAATTAATATTGAAATTTTATTCACAAATATTGATAAATATGAAAATTTCATATCCTTTATTTACTTGGGATGTTACAATATAAATCTCATGTAACATCTAGATAGCTATAAGAATCAGTGTATATCAAATATATATAGCGTGATCTATGGAATGAAAAACTCTCATCGTCTCTCAAAAAAATGATAATCCTTTATCTAAGATTTTTTTGATCCTAGATTTGGACCATGTCAATCTATAAGAGGTATTTATTGATCATATAATAAAACTAGTTTTCTATGAGTGTGCCCAAACCGACGGTAATATGGTGGGACTATTCATGATGATTATGTGAGTACATCAATATTTTTTCCATGCAGACTACCAATAATGAAGCATGATATGTGTGAAAAAACCAATTCATCAAATCCATTAATATTACTAGAAATTATATTATACTTATTATAAGAAAAAAATTCATAAAATTCATTTACAAAATTAATTATTATATTATTTATATCTTATGGTATTACATGTACATGATGGTATCCCAACCCAAATCTATCTTAGATAAAGATATTTCTCCTTTGAGATTCTCAAGTAGGGCATATATTTATGTTATTGGGTGTTGATTCTTGACAGTAAGGTAGTTCAACCATTGTTAATCAACACAATACCTGAGGGAGCCGTCCACATTCTTGGAGAAAAGGATACGTGTACCCCAAGGGGAAGTACATGGCCATATAATTCCAATAAAAATAATGTCTAATAGATTCATATTGAACATCTAAAACTCAGTAGTATCCACCTAGTAAAGAGGAATGGGTACTAGTGCATCTCTTTCCACTTACTAAATTGTTAAATATACCTATATATTAGCAGGTATTATAGAAACTCTATCAAGAAAGACATCCCTAGAATGATATACTACCTGAATAAAATTAGTGGGAAATCATTGAAGATCAAAAATATATATTCTAAAAATTTCTCCTTTCATACTTCCTAACCCAAGTCTCTTGTTTCCATCTCAACTTGATAAAAAATATCATTCTCCCTTATGAAAATTTCAATCACCCATCGTTGACGTGATGAATACCGTATAGATATAATAATCAATATAAATATTATAATAATCCAAAAATTCATATCTAGAGGTTGATTTAAGAGAATATTTTTTTAATGAGGTTCCATAACAAACTATACCCACCTATCTGAAAGGGGAACTATATTTACTATCATACAGTGTCTGATCAAATTCAAAATAGAGTATCTATTGTCATCACAGAAAAAAATATACATCCCGATCCAAATACTACCCATTGATTCCACTTATATAAAGGATTTATAATAACGTGTATATATAAATAATAATATGTACTAGGGGATAATCAATTTATACCTATAACCATAGATAGACCAGAACTCTACTTGTTAAGGATTGGATATATTACACATATATATATTGATCCATGTCCCCAAGACACATTCTAAATTCTTTATGATGTCCAGATCTACTTACACAATAAATATTCTATATATAACATATAGCCTAGACCACCTCTCAACATGCATGACTGGTAGTGATACATCTCCCAAGCTAACATACAGATGCAGATCCTTTTCCAGATAGAATAGATGTCGAGGAACCTCTTCAAATATACATAGGTGAAAAGGTCTGAAAAAAACCTTTTAGATGACCCATCCTACAATATGATCTATATAAAAATATAGATCTACCACATTTGGTCTTCATGAGACCATTCGTACTAAACTGTAGGATGATTTAGTAACAATACTGTTGCAAGATCTAACTACTGCTACTAATGGAAGAAAGAACAAAATGATTATTCCTACTACTAGAATATATAACTTTTGGTTAAGGGACTAAAACTATGTTCCCCTTACATCTAGATTATTAATTGATACACTTAATGAACATTTATATAGAATTATAAAATTTACATTAATTAAACTAAACATATTATTTGGATATCAGATCAAACATTCAATCCCATCCTCAAAATATATTTTTCTAGAAATATCATCCCCAAGGATTTTAATAATGAAACATTGAAGATATGTTTTGTAATATGAATAATCTATAACATATAGACTCTATTAATTTAGTTTTATATACTCTCTAAATCTATCATCACTCAGTTTATCAAGAATAAAATTATCATAGATGGTTGTTTGGAAATTCCCACTGACTATAGACCATTGATGGTCACCTAGGTTAACACATGATACCATTTCTTGGAGAATCTCATTAAATTTAGGCTTCCATAATGGCCTTCATCTCATTAGGTGTTTATGGATCCTAAAAAAGAGACATAATGGACTCCACCCATCAATCTACCATGTATAGAGACCCATCCCCATAAATGGTGGGTGGATGATGTTTCCTAGTATCATGCATATACTCTTCCATTGTAGGGGAATGTCTTTCGCCCTAGTATATTTTGAATGAAAAATAATAATCCTTCTCAAAATGGGGTTTTACTTAAAAGGTGTTGTATAATGAGGGGTACTATATGTGAAACTAATGAAGGTAATACTAGTGTCTCATATCCGACCACCTTTGTAGCATGGTCATCACCAGCAACTTGGTGCCTGGATTGAGGAATTTGTGGTGGAAAGCTATAAAAAATCTCATTATGGTGATCCAAATACATTATATTAATATTTAAATTACATAAATAAGAATTCTAGGGGTATAACCATTCCTATATAAGAGATAAAAATATATTAATGCTCTAACATACGGGTCTAGGTGGCATAATAGACTATAATGGTCACAAAATATACTCCCTATTGTCCAATTCCAAGGTAAGTTCAAAGGTATTTTTTCAACATTACATAAATATTTTCATCACATGGACCATCAATTGAATGTTATTGAAGAAAACAACCTTTTTTTCAATTGTAATCCTTATTCAATTAAATCTATATAATTAATTTATTATGAATTAATAGTGTGTAACAATTTATATATATAATGGCCTAGTTTGGTGACATAACTCGCCAATGTTATAAAGAACTACACATTATAAGTTGAAATATGTATGTAAATTAATTGTGAATAAAATATCACTTTTAACATCAGAATGATGCAAGATCATAATGATAGCTCAATTATATGGATCATCATTCCCAATTATTATAATTACTAGCCCTATAAATTTTATTTTTCAACCATGTAATCGTAGACAACACATGTTTCATATTGTGTTGTAATATTATTATTTTCAAAAAAGTTAATAATTAGCTAATTAAGTTTCCCTATCATTTTATATGTAGATAACCCATGTAGAATGATTGATTCCCTTGACAACGAATTACATATCCATTCAATGCATGTAATGTCTACAAAATTCTATAATTATAGTAATGAATAAACTTATAAATTTTATTAGTAAATGGTCATATTTATAAAAATATGTCATGAAATAGATATTACATTTGAATCCTCTAGTGAAAATATGGAGTAATGTGAAAAAATATCCATTTCAAGTAGGGCAAGGATAAAAGATGGCTGAAAATGACAATAATAACACTATAAATCATGTGCATCACCAAACTATGACATAAAAAAATAGCTAAAAAGATCAATTCAGAACAGTAATAAAAAATCCAATGAAATTTAGATTTTCTTATACATATGTTAGATACTCTAAAGAACATGCTCATTAAATAATCCCAAGACAACCCTTGCCTCTTGCCTAATAACCCAAATAGTAACTAGAAGGGAAATTAATCCTTTGAAACCAATTATAAAACCTTGAAAAAGATTTAAAAATTATTAATTAAACCAGATATACACATGGCCTCCTACATTCCTCCCTATATTCCATAGAATATATATTATTAATGGGGTTCTATCATATTATGGTGGGGTGACTATCTCAAAAGTCTGATATAGTAAAAAATTAAAAATAAGGAAAAAATTGTATATTTAGATTCATTCAATGATAATATAATATGTTTATCATCCATCAATCATAAAGAACTAGTAAAAACTATATCCAATTTCATATTCATAATGATTTTGATAATGTCATGTTGATATAAAAAATGGAATTTACATTGTTGTTGATAATAATGCATGTACAAAATTCCATGAAAAGATTTAAAAAAATTGAAAAGATATCTCAAATAAAATAATGACCATAAGCTCATTATACTTCTCTCATACACCATCCTCACATAAAAAATTATTTTTTCTAAACTAGAGCATTCACTTTGTTGTGACCTACATTCATGAAGTGTGTTTGGGTACCAATCAATGACCCGGATAGGGTGTGAGAAACACTTAGTAGGCCACAACCCATGGTTTCTAAAAAAACTACATTCCGTGAATATAATTTGTAACCACATAATGTTATAAAATTATAAATGATTTTTAAAAAGTGGTGTGATCATGTCTATAAGAAAATTCAATAATAATAAATTTATAAAGGATGAATAATTGTATTATGTAGATAGTTATAAGCTACATGATATTCCAGTATTTGAAGTTTCAAGAATATTAGACACACTCTAAATATTCATTTCTATAACTAAAGAGTTCTAGGACCTACGTTAAATGCACAAGGTATCATCATTGATTCAACCAAGATCACCCATATCACACCTGGTTTAATATTTACCTTTATGATCTAGGAACCAAAGGCTAGGTCCAACGGAATCATTTTCGAGTCCATTGTGTTCATCCATAAAAAATTATTAATGAAATTAATGGAACCCAATGATCTTTTCAAAGGAGTTTTGAGAAAGTAGTATATAAGAAAATATTCTAAGGAATTCAATATGTCATATTTATGTGGTTTTAGGTAGTAGTCCATAACATCAATTTTAAAGTAATCTCTATAATGAATCAACAATCCATAATAGTACCCATTCCATTTTATCAACTAAATTTACAACCATAGTTTTATTTATAATTTTTCATATAATTGATAAGGGATGATTCCATGTAACTGTCCATGCCTTCTATCGATTCCATTCAATGAATTATGTAAGAGATCAAGGGGTTATCTTAGTGTCATTTCCCATTTTTAAATTAAAATTTTCACATTGAATTATTTAAAAAATTCACACACATGTGATAAGAATGGATTCAATGTTAGTGTCCATCAATCTTCACTAATTAATTAAATAATAATTTTAAATACATTTAATTTCTATTTCATTCCAATATTACAATTTATTCCATCTCAGTACTCCATTAATTAATAAATTGAGAGTTATAACATCTAATATGTAAATTTTTTTAATTAAAATAATTTAACTATGAATCCCTCTAATAAATTGTTAGAACAAATCACCCAAAGGGTGGAATAATATTTAATATAAAGCCGACTAACCATAAGGTTGTTCAAGTTAATGTTGAGAACATGTGTCCATGTATTAGGGTGTGCAAAAAATGTTTAATCATATTTTAAACAATAAACATTTTTTTTAATTTTAAGGAGAAATTACCAAAATTTATGGCATGTGGAATAATAGATAAAATGTATAGAGACCCAAGCCTTATGGAGAAGTTATAATGCATCTAAATTAGATGAATTATACTTTCTTCATCCATTTTTGTCAATTAACATAGAATTGGATGGGGTAAATTGAATAAATATACAAATATCCATGAAATACGGTTTTCTAGATTAAAAAAAGCACTTAATATGGAAAGATAAACAAACAACTGAAGGGAGATGATTCGCTTGCATTTGTATAAATGTGTACCATCACCAATGGTGAAAAATTTCAAACTCAAATGAAGAATATACTAAAATTTATAGAAGTAAAGGATATGGGATCACATTTGGGGGGATATTTTGTATAAATTTAAGGATATATAGGCTTTATATAAAAAAGAAGGTATGGTTGGTATTTAAATTTAAACCACTTTTAATGGGGCATAGATTTTGGCTGCTTTGTTTGACTAACCCGAATGGAAATCACTCACACAAACTGACTAACTTGAAAAATGATTTTGGCTATGAACATGGTTTGGCCAAAATTATAGTATCCCTTTAACCCCTTTTATATCCTTGTACAACACACTTCATGGTCATGAGGCCTCCTTCTCATAGTTAAACCAACTATGCACCTAGTCTTACTGGGTTTCATGATTGAACTATGTGGTTACTTCCTACCATGCACCAACCATGAACAAAAATCTATTTCACCAAAAAACTATTGCAATGTGGCTTGAAAAAAGCCTCGATTGCTCTTGAACACTTCCTTAAACCATTATGAATATCCATTTGAATAAAAAATTGATTCATATTGAAATTAATAAAATTTATACACTATAAAAAATATGGGATGTTACATGGATTATGAGACCATTGACATGATTGTTATATTAATAATGGTTTGTAACAAAATTATAATCACATAAATGTGGATAATGAAATATTTTTCCAATTTAAATTTGAACTTTTTTTATAATAGACAATTGTATAAATTCCTTAATTTTAAAAAATCTATTTCTAGAAGATGATAAAAGTGGTTATGTTACGTGGTTGTGATATGCGGTAGTGGTGATGTGGTAGTGTCTTTGATGTGATATGGGTGAAATATAAGGCTTATTGGCATGAGGTGGATTCTGTTTTATATGTTGTGATTATTTATTTCTAAATTCCCAATAATTATTGAAAAAATTTTGGTTATGAATAAATAAGTATGAATGTGGTGATAAAGTATCATTTAGATTTGGAATGTTTATATTTTTCTTGAAAATGTTTATTATTTTTTATGGTTATATGATTACTATATAATTACTGTGTAGTAATAGAATTAAAGAATCGAAATACAAATGAATTGGTTTAGTAAATATGATATTAAATCTATTACTAATATTGAGTTATTGAAAAAAAATCATAATTTTTCAAATAAAAACATAAAATTAATTTTTCATTTTGAGTTAACGTGGTTTGTTGATAATGTGATATGAAATGGGATTATGAGGTGTGTTCCAGATGGATGTGTGGTGTGATTCATTATATGTGTGAAAACATTTCCTACAGTTTGTGAGGATATGTGATGATATTATCACATGGTATTTTACTATTATAATGAAAAAATAGGATGTGATTATTTGAATATATATATATGTGTGTGTGTGTGTGTTTTTGTGTGTGTGTGTATTTTATTTTCAATGTGACTTCAATGTGAACCAATCCACAATCAAGCACCATGTTCTAACACCCAAATTTTTGGGGTGATTTTTCCAAAATCAAGATGATGAGGATGAATCTTTTACTACTACCTATTTCTCATTATCTCGTCAATTAAATTTTTTATGGATTATAATGGGATGGATTTAAAATTATATTGAATTTATAGATTTGTTTAAGGATAGGATTGTTTGATTATAAATTTGGGACACTCATTGTTGGAGGAGAACATGATGTAATGGTTTCCAGGTTCATGATACACTTATATTCTAGATTGGTAAATCCTTAACATCTGATGTGATGACCGTTATATCTTAATAATAGATGTGATGTGATGGCCCATGTTTCATCAGGTGAGATGTGGTTTAAGGCCTAGGTTTCTTTAGTTGATATGTGATATTTAGTATCATGTCGGGTGTTTGAAATGTGGTTGTCAAGTGTTTTCAAGAAGTATTCATTAGAAGATAAAGGAGTTCTGGGACGTACCATTTGGGTGTGAGAGAGAGGAAAACTAGTGTAAATAAATTGTATGGTCCTTCTTTATCATTTATTTTTTTAGTTATGGTATTATATAGTTATGTTTTGTTTAGTTAGTGTTCCTTGTTAAGGATATTATTGGTGAGTTTACCAGCTAATGTGACGTTGGTTATATTGTTTTCTCATAAGTAATTTAAATTAATCTATTTAGAGAAGCATAAAATAATTTATTTATGATCCCAATGATTATACATATATGATCACCCTATATATATAAAAATATTTTCAAATTTCTAGGAGGACGTCATGGACTAAGCTGGATAATTCTAGACTGGGTGTTAGAGATTTTATTGAGTTTCTAAAAAAGGATTGACTATGTTCTTTATCTAAATACATTTCCTTTATATTTATGACATTATAATTCATTGGGAGTATTTTTAATTTATTCACCATTATATTGTGGATTGATTTCATGGTCTATTGGAATTATCCATATCTTCTATAACAATATACTTATGGTTATTTAATCTAGTTTTGTGATCTTATTTATATAATCACTGATAGTCCAAATCCCAAGACATACTGATTGCGGGACATGGGTGTCATTATATCCCAATTCCAATTGTTTTACCAGGAGGCCTACATTTGGATAGAAGGTGTGATGTCAATTATGTAGATTTGGTTTTGGTTGTCATATCATACATATTATATAGATATGTTTAGAAAGGATTGCATGCATTGGTATGGAAATGACATCAATTGATCTTATTGTATGACATTGGTTAGGGAATATTGGCTAGGTTCCCATATTTTATGTCCCTAATGATATGATTAAAAGACTACGTGCCTACCAATAAATTAGGTGATGTGGTGTAATGTTTATTTTAGAGACTGTTATAGCTACATGTATAAGGATTATTTTATCATGTTGTTGAAAAAATATGTTTTTAGAATTTATGCATTTTAGATAAAATTTTATAAAATTTTATATTTCCTTTTTCAATTCTCCACATGTTGTTGTTCCTACACTACATGAAAAGGTATGGTTAGAGGCATTTTATTCATGAGTGTTCTATTAACCTATATGAATTAAACATAGTTAAAAATATATAATATAGTAGAAGATTCATATAACTATCCAAATAGTTTTTTTATTTTTTAATTATCGAAATTCTCTTTTAATCGAGTACTAATGTTTTTTTTAAATTCATAATCCCACCCCTCCCCCACTCCCTTTATGAGACCCCAAACCCTCCCCCCAACCCCACCTCCCCCAAAAACCTCATCCCTTTCCCTAGGTGGAGACCTCAATCCCACAACCACCCCCCCCCCCCCCCCGACCTCCTCTCGGGAAGGCATGCCAACAACATAGACCCCCTCCAACCTCCATATCAAGGCATAGATCCCCTCCTCTGTGGCGATGTTGACCCCTTCTCCATCCACCCTCTCTACGGATCAGATCCCCTCCTCTGCAGCAATGCAAACCCAACTTAAATGTTGCATTATCCTCCTCATAGTCACCCAAAATCTTTTATTTCTCATATGAGTTATTCTGTTCAAATTTTTATCTGTAGTTATAATTATTATGTATACATTGTATTAGATTGAAAATTATTAATTAGTAATATTCATTCCATGAATGTTTAATTAATTTTCCATATATATTAGTTAATAATTTTTTGTAATAAATCTATATTTTACATTGAAGTATGCATTTTCTAATTTTCTTTTGATAATCAATGGTTAATGATTTAATTTTTAATGTTTGAGCCCATTATCATTATTTAATAATCACAATGTATTTTTATTAATAACATAATGCAGTAAATATTCTTTAATTCAAATAATGTTTATTGAAGTTATATGATTGACCATTGTGATTTATTTATTGTGTAATCTCTCTATATTTTTCATTTAGATTATGAAATTTATAATTAATATAATTTTTCATAATTTCCCATTAGTTTTTTCTGTATTTGGATTCTTTTACATGATAGAGTGTAAAAAAATATGTCGAAAATGAAAATTATTCATATAAAAAACTGACAAGGTTATCTAATAATGTATAACATATTCACATCATTTATATGATAATACAAGATGAAATTAGTCCACATAATAATCTCATTACATGATCTAAATTATCATTATTACTTTTTATTTAAAATTATGTTTAATAAGACTCGGATTATAAAATTCACATAAATTAATCCAATTTGGAACATCATTTCATATCCTTCTATATTTTATTCACCCCTCCAAAAATATAATAATTTCAAATTTTTATACCAAAACATGCCCCTTAGAAAATATTTTTGGTTACCCTTAGGTGGTTTTTGTTTCTTATTAGATAGTTATAAATTCTTATAAAAAATTTTCATAGTTTAGCGTAAACATGTACTTCCATAATTGAGAATCAATTTTACATCCACTAGATATTGAAATGATATTTGAATTTCAAAATTATAGGATGAAAATTACTCCCTGAGTACGTTGTGGATTAATTATTTGACTATTTAAGTTATTTATTTTGTTTCATTCAACCTTTTTTGGTCGAAAATGAAATATATTTACAATTTGACAATGTCATTGCTTTTAAGAAATATAACAATATTGTAATGTAATATTAATCTTCAAAATTCTATAATTATAACATTTATTAATTATACAACACATTCATTCCATTTTCATTTTAACCACTAATAAAAAATGGTTGAATTATTGTAACTATATCAATGAAGATTTAATTCATATCATTTTTAGTTTTGAAATTTTTCATTGATATAAAATATTTATTTTTGAGTAACTATTGTTTTTGTTTGATAATAATTTTTATTTGGATTGAGACATAGGATGTTTTCACTATAGAGACATGTACTAGAATTATATATTCATTTAGGTTTTCTGTACAATAATTCTAGGAATAATAATTGTTCTAAAAACATGCATGTTTTAGGATTCCTTTTGAGGTTCCTTAATATTACTTCACTGATGAGATTCTAATTTGGGTAAGTTTGTTCACGTTCAACTAAAATTATAGTTAATGTTTTTATGGTTAATGTGAAGAACATATTTTTTATATGCATTTAAAATGCCTGACCACTATTCATTATTGATATGTTTCATTGAAGGAATTAATTTGGATATGATTAAATACTTGCTAATATATGGTTTCATTTTTTCCTAACTTTTGAAATGAAAACATATACTCGCTATGGATTTTGCACTCAATCGTCTCCTAGTTTCATTCAATGTTTAGTTTTTATTCTTTTTATCTCATGGTTTCATTCCTTGATTACTATTTTTCTTTTAATTTTTATAATTTATAGTAAATTCATTATTTCTTTGGAAAATTATTATAATATATATATATATATAATAAATAAAAAAATACTTTGTTCTATTTATAAAACAAATTACATAATTTTTAAAATATATGTAATACATTAATCAAAATATTTATTTAGTTGATTAAATTAAAAACATAGTTTTCTTTACCTATTGAAATTATAAATATATTTTTTTTTTACATTTTTGAAGATCAATATTATCATATTATGTAAAAATTATAACTTATTTTTTGGGAATAAATATATTATTACTATGAATAACATTAATGACCAAGAAAATGATAATAATGTTATTTTCCATGATTTTTATTATTAATGTTTTATAAAATTTAATTAATAAATTGGATTGAAATATTTAAAAAATGACACTATAGTGAATTTTACAAACATATAGGATTATATTAGCAAACATTTTATTAGTAATAAATTCATTATAATATTAAGAAAAAATTATAGTAAAAATATCATTTTTATACAGAAAATACATTCCTAATATATAAAATATTGTATTTTAAATGTCATTTATATCAGGATTTTAAATTGCATTATGTAAAATCCAGAATAATGAAGGATAAATAGAAAGAAATTTAGTTTGACGGGTTATTTTTATGTTTAGTAAAAATAATTTATATTGGAGGATATTTTTATTCAATTTAGGGTGGTTTCTTCGAAATTACTCATGCTCGTGATAGATTGGACTTTCGATCATTGGACTAAGATAATGTAAATAAGTAAATTCATCGAGATTGTATATAACCGTCTCTAAAATTTGAATTCATACTATATATTTAATTACATTTCTAAAATTTTATCTTCTATTAGTAAGTTATCTTCCTTGTCATTTTTTACTAATACCTCTTTATTTTTTCCAAATATATTTTGGGAATTCAAATTATTATTCCAACTATCTAAAAAAGGAAAAATAGAGATAAAATGTTTATTTCTTCCAATGTCTCTATAATTTTGATTTTCATTTCCATTCATTTTCAAACATCCAACACTTCATATTGATTCAATGTCAATATCTGAATATCATTTCATGTGGATTCATGTTATAAGAGTATAGTAAGATCATGTGCCCATTTATTTATCCTCTTGTTATATAATAGGAACTTAATATTCCTCTACCCTTTTGGATTTCAATAATGAGAATGTATTTTCAACGAATGACATCCAGTCAATATGTAGTGTTGGTAGTTCAAACAATAAATAAAATAGAAATCATATTAACATTTTTAGTTATAATTGTTTTATGGCATTTGGATGTGTATGAATCAGCCTCATCTCAATCTGACACATGGTGTGTCTTGTATAACTCCAAGTTCTTATTTATTTTTAAAATTGACATTAATTTTAGTAAATAGGATAACTCACATACACAAAACTAATAATAATATTCTAATTATTTTGAAACATTACAAAATTTATCTATAATTCATTCCCAACTTTTATGAATCATTCACAACTCAACCCGATACACGATGTGCCCTATATGACTCAATGTATCTGTTAGGATTTTAAATTTGACATTTTAGTTCAAAAACTCTCACTCATTGAAAATTGATCAAACATGCTTGGATTTTCTTAATAATTTATGACATTGATTAATAAATAATTTATGAGGTTTAGGAATTAGTCTCTTATCCAACTGATACACAATACTATTTTATGAGTCAATGTGAGTGTTTTCTTTTTAAAAAGAAAATTTAGAATGAAAACACAAGTGATGTACACAAACCCAAGAAAAAACATTCTCATTTTTTGATACATTATGATAATTATCTATATTTTATTTTAGATGTGTAATAATCATACACACCTCAATCAGGTGCATGTTTTGACTAATTTGACTCGAAGTGGTTATTTTTATTTTAAATTGATACTAATTTTTTTTGAAAATCACAAATTACCTACTAAAAACCGAGAAAAACCTTCATATTCTAATGAGATGTCAGGAAAATTATCAATAAGTCATTTTTGATGTAAATGAATCAGTATCCGTGAAATCTGATTCATTATGTCCCTGGTATGACTCGAAGTTTCTATTATCAGTTTAAAAACTATATTTTAGTTCAAAAAGAATCACTCCTTGAAAACTGAAAAAATGTGATCCTATTTTCATGATAATTAGTACATCGATTCAGAATTCATTTTTTATGGGAGATAATTGGTTTCATGTCGAACCAATGCACAATGTGATCAGTATGAGTTAAAGTGTGTGTACCCTATTTAAAATGACAATTTTGAAAATAAGATGAGTGATGTACTCAAAACCAATCATACAAATTTAGATTATTTTGTTACTTTAGTAAAATATTACATATGTCTTTTTAGAAAGGTAGGAAGTAGACACACCTTAATATACTGCACTATGTCATATATATGACTCCATGTGCATCTTCTAATTTTAATTATTTATGAATTTTAGTAAAAATGAAAAATTACATACTCAAAACTAAGAAAGAAAATTATGATTGTTTTGATACTTTAGGAAAATGATGAAAATATCCCTTTTCAACATATAGAAATCAATCGCACCTCAATCCAAAACATAATGAAATTTATATGACTCAATGTGTCTTTTATCATTCTAAAATAGACATTTTAGTTCAAAATATTTCACTCACATAAAACTGAGAAAACATGCTTGTATTTTCTCGAAAATTTTGGACATATATTCATATTTGATTTGTGACATGTAAGAATTAGTCTCGCGTCAAAGCAATACATTATGTGATTGGTATGAGTCAATATTCACAATTCCATGTAAAAAATATTAATTTTGTAATGACGATAAGTTACATAAAAAATATAAAAAAACCATAATATTACTTTTATAGGTTTCTAGAGTGATTCATATGTCATTTCAAACATGTTGTAATCAGCTTAACCTTAATCTGACTCACGGTGGGATTTATATTAGATGAACTGTGTATTTTTACATAAAAATGACATCAAATATAGTAAAAAGAAACAATGTCCTACTCAAAATCAAGAAAAACATTCTGATATTTTTGATACTTTAGTAAAACGATCCATATGTCCTTTATGAGGTGTATGAATCAACCACACATAAATATGATACACGATGTTCCCAATATGATTAATTGTGTCTGCTGTTATTTTGAGATTGATATTTTCGTTCAAAAAGTGTCACTCCCTAAAAATTGAGAAAACATTTATGAATTTTCTAGATAATTAAGGGCATCGATTCATGGGACATTTGTGACATGTAAGAATATTCTTTCATCGAATAGATATATAATGTGATTAGTATGAATAAAAGTCTGTCTTTTAAGTTTAAAATGTCAATTTAGTATAAAAGAAATTTGATGTACTAAAAACTGAGAAAATGAATTCATATTGTTCTTATACATTAGGAAATTGATCCATAATTCATTTTAGATGTGTAGAAATTATCCTCACATAAACCTGATGTACGGTGTGATCGATGTGACTCTATGTGCGTCTTTTTATTTAAAATTTATAACAATTTTAGTAAAAAGAATAATTATACTACTCAAAACTAAGGAAACATATTTTGATAATTTTGGTATTTTAGTACCATGATCTATAAGTCATTTTTGATGTGTAGGAATCAACCTCACCTCATTCGGATACACAATGCTCCCAGTATGGCTCCATGTGTGACTTTTTTTAAATAAATATGAAGTCCAATAAAAAGAAATATCGGGCTACTAAAAATCGAGGAAATTCCATTAGATTTTTTTGATACTTTAGGAACCAAAAACAAATCATTTCAAATAATGGTTTGATCATGGTGTACGAAAAATTATTTTTTTTTAGTTTTAAAAAACTAAAACGTGTGTGGAACTATCAAAACCAGGGAAACTGATATCATATTGATGTGAAATCATTTGAAAAAAACAGCTGAGATATTTTAGAAATATAGGAAATGTTGTACTATTAATTTCTTATAATTTGTTTATTAAGTCAACTTCATGTACACCCAATATCACGTTTAAAAAATTATAATATTTAATTATCTGTTTATAGGTTCATGTATTGTATCTTATCATAAATAAGTAAGTTTATGTTTTCAATTGTTCTGTATTATATATTACTTGTTTTATGTTAAAATTTCTTCCGTTTCATTAAAAAAACTACCAATTTTATGTGAAACATTTTAAATATATTTTATTTTTTCTTTCGTTCACATTTATTTTCTTAAATGTTTTCTAGTTTTCATTGTATGTGGGGGATGTTGATAGTAGACAAAAATTTGACCCTTATGATCCCTAAGATTCTTCTATATTTTTTTTTTAATTATGATTTATTATGTTTAGTTTTAATGTTTATTTTAATTGGTGTTAATCTTGAAAAGATGATGTGGTCAATTTTAGTTGATTAGATGATGTGGATGCATACAGATGCAGTGCATGTCAAGACATGGATGTGTATTGGACATCTTTTATTGTAGGAGATATTTTATATGTACATATTTATGACCAAGGTATTGGATGAGATGTGTATGAGTTGGATATGATTGAGGTTATCATGATTGTGTATGTTTTTATATATGAATGTTGATGTATATATGATAGGATTATCATATATTCATGTTTTAGTTTATCGAATGTCTCTTTAGTTTTAAATACTGAAAAAAACATATAATTTAGTTGTGGTTTGTATTATCCTTCACTAAATATAGTAAATAAAATATGTTTTAGCAACAGTTAATTGAAATTTCTGCTAAATGAACATGTCGCTCATATTTTAAGTGGTGGTAAGTTTCACTTTATCTATATGCCACCAATATTTTAAAAAATAAAAGTACTAACACTAAATAAACCTAAAACTACAGATAAATGTTTTAAAAATTACCCATAATAAAACAACTGATAAATAAATAAAACCACCACTAAATGACTAGAGAAAGTGAAAAACAAGACGATATTATTAACCACAGCTATACAATTCTGTGAATGTTTATACCACCACTAGTTTCCCAAAACCACCGATAATTACCTTTTTTGTAATGATAATGAATTGTTTTTTATTTCTAAATTTAACATCTTGCCTAAAATTGATTAAAATTTTAATTAACTATCCATTTTGTATGTTTGAAACATTGTTGAAACTACAATATGTTGTCCCCATTCTATATTTAACTTTATTTTACAAGAATTTAATTTTTTTCTCCTTTGTTAAAATGTATAACTTCTAATATTGTTTCAATAATGTATGAATTTGTTAGTGAATCAAGCATAATATATATTGTTTTCAATAGGTGTTGGATTTTGGAAAACCATATGAAGAATATGAACATGAGTAGAAATCAGAGTCACATATATAAATGATTTCCTCAAAAACCAAGCATATGAGTATTCTTAATTCCGCATGATTTAGTCTACCAAAATTTTCATTCATTTTATAATTTACCATAATAATGGGTCATAATTTTATTTTAATTTATTATTATGGACATTTAAATTCTGAAATTTTAAAATAAACGACCATCATTATTTATGATAACGTATATGCTTTTTTGAACTACTGGAATTAGTAATTTTCTCATTTTTTAAATATATTGAAGTTTTACATAATCATTTTTTGTTATCATGTTCTATGATATAAGTTCTTGTGATTTTTGTTTTTAAATTCATGAAGGAGGATAATAAAAATTTTGGTAACCATTTCTAACAAGAAACTATATAATAATTGATGATATCCTTTTGGGAAAATATTTATTTATATTTATAAAAATGAATTTCCTCACATATTAATAAATGATTACATTCATATGGTTAGCATTCCTAATGTTGAAAAAAATTTAATAGTTTCCATGAAATTTATATAATTTGATTCTTTGGAATGTTGAATGTTTATAAGTAATATTTATAATAATAAAACATGTTATTTTCAGATCATGTTTTGTTTAAATACGGAAATAAAATCATGTTATCATCATTGATGTTTATTAGAATATTTTCTTCTGAAATGAAATATTTTAACTAAGTTCTATTTTAGCTTGATAAAAGTGACACATAGAAATATAATATATGTATTTTTATGTTATTTTATGTGAGAGCATGTTTTATTTTCATAATTTTGAACACATATTGTTTATGTGTTTAGATAATTGAATGGATTATAAAATCATATAGTATAAAATATTTCATATAAAGTTTTTAAATCGATTCCTCTATAATAAAAAGTATCCTTCAATTTTTTTATGAATATTTCCATGATTCATCAGAAAACTCATGTACTGTTTTTTACTTTATATGACTTCATGGTAGATATATTTACATTAATTCCTTGATGTTTTCTTGGAGATGACATTGAAATGTTTATTGACATTTTTATTTAAATTATTTATTAATTACATAATTGTTTTGATTCTATTTATTTCTAAAAAAATATGGTTTTTAATTAAAATATTATTTTTTAAAGATGTTATGTTCAATGATACTCATAAATTAATCATATATCAATGGAACAATTTTATTCCCTAAGTTTGGAAACTATGTGATAATTGAGTTGAGGTCTCTTGATGTTGATGATTCTAACCTTTACTATTATTGTTTTTTGAGAAGTGTTTTTATTTATAAAATCAACCAACATTTAAAAACATGGTATGTTTGTTAATGTGGTTAATGTTGGTCGGTGATAGATTAAAAAATTCAGGTTAATAATAATTTTCATCCATAATGTTTTTTAAACATAATGATGTTATAGAAGAAAACATTAACTAATTTGTTTCATTGTATATCCAATTCGTTATGTCACCTATGGTGGTGGCTACTAATATAGGAATCAGTAGATCCATGTTCTTAGATATACACTATTTTTTAGATGGTAAGTGTTTAGGGGTGATGAATCTAGTATGAATGTGAATGATGAATTCCATGTTTTATGTCATATATTACCTATTTAATCTATTTGATGATTTTGGAATTCTATATTTCCTCTTGATGTGAACCATTACATGTGATGTCTTGTGAGTATGGGATGGATGTTTTTGATGATATATGGTTGGAGACATATAAGGCTAGATGGTAGTATGTGAATCTAGTTATGGTGATGATTTTGAAATGAGATTCCATGTTTTTTCTTTTGAATAATATTTTCAATGATCGAACCAATAATAATATAACATGTTTATGTTGGGATTACCAGTAGTCTTTTCTAATAGATGGTATAATTTCGTAATAATGGTTCTATCCAGGCATTTATACATCCCTGGATGTTTTTTCTATCATATTATTTTCATGTGTTATTTGTCCAAAAATATGAAGAATTTTAAACTATTTCTTAATCAAGAAAGCATATATGAATTATTATATATATGTGAATTTGATTTAATAAATCTGAATGATGATTATATAATGATCAATTAGGTGGATTACAAACATTTAGATGCTCATAGTATCTATGGATATTTTAATCCCCTTGTGATTTTTGGATGATTATTCTCCAAGTGAATTATTAATTTAATTAACATTAAAATTATCTAAAATGAGATAGAATGGATTTTTTAATTCTAATGAATTTCATATAATTCATTTATCAAGTTAAATTAAATATTAGGTGTAATAATAGTAATTGTATGTTACTAGAGAGAATGGGAAATTTTTTGTTTACTAGAAGTAATTTTTGTTAAATAATTTTTTAAATTTTATCACAATTATCAATTGGTGTTAATTATAGTGATGTTTTGATATGTTTAAATCCATTCATGAAAAAAACTGAATAGTTTATAGGAATTTCTTTTGTTCAATTAGTAATAATAGATTTTTTGGAAAAATAATTTCTATTTGAAATTTTTTTATCAAATATGAAATTATAGATTTCTTTGAGTAGATAATTTATTTGTGTGTAGTCATTTAAAAGTATTTTGATGTAATTTAAAAAGTTCCTTTGATAATTTCCTTTACCATTGTTTAATATTATCCAATACTATGATGACATAATTACATTTTGTGAATAACATATCCATTTTTTCTACTATATTTTTTGGAAATGGTGATTATCAACATTGTTCAAGATATTTTAAGATTGATAAGTTTTGAATGATATGAATTTAAATTTTATGGAATGATAAACAAGGATAAAGAATGTATGGATAAAAATTTTATTTAATTACATTGTAATTATTTTTATGTACAAAAATAATATCATTATCAAAAAAATAAATCCCTATTTTTTTATGAAATTATTATGTATTCATTCAAGGAAGTGTTCCATAAGTGATATTGTTTTTCTGAATTTATTTTTTGATCTATATGAATTATTTTGTATGATTATTTTGGCCTTTTTATGGACTTGTTATTGTTTCATAGTTTCATCACCAATAAGTTAGTCTTTATGTTTTTTTGATATCCAAATATTGGAGGACCCTTGATAGGTATCTCACTTGGTGGTTAAATTATCTCTATTTATTTTTCTGTATATCTAAGATTTTTTTATAGTTGAGGATGTAAATAGATAAAGAGGAATATAATGTATTTGTTTATTATTTTCTCAAGACCTCCTTTTCCATTTTAGGTTGTCCAATGGATTAGTGGTAATTTCAAATATTATGAATCATATTAAAAATGATTTTAATATTTATTGTAGTATTAAAACGTTTTTACAATTAATTTCAATGTGTGAAAGTCATTATAATTATTATATTTGTTATTGGATTTAATTTAAAAAAATTATGATATAGATAATGGTTTATAAGTTTTTTATGAGTTTTTTATGTATGGAAAACATTTTAATTATTATTTATAGGTTAGTTTAATTAAAAATGTAATATTTTAAATGTATAGTTTATCATGATGCATGAACTTCAGTTTGGTAAGTTGTTTCTTATTTTAAAGGGTTTGTTTATTAATATGTTTCAATTTAAATATATTTTCAAAGGTTTTTACCCATTTCACAATGTTATGTAAAGTTATCCCTTCTCTATTTAATGTTATTACTCCAACACATAATGGTATCTCTTTAATCTATAATTTTTTGTTAAGTAATCCCAAGGCTATGTTAGGGTTTCCATTATATTAAATATAAAATGTGATCGTATGATGTAATTAAAATAGGATATGTAATGGTTATACCCTTTCATATTAATGAAATACCATGATTATAATGACTACTTAACAGTTTTCTAGATCTCACATAATTGTACTCTGACCTTTATAAATCTCATATAATTATAGCAACGAAAGATAAAGGTTGTGTAAGTGTATTCACATGATGGTAATGTTATATAGGTTTTTTCATAAAAGGGTCAATAATGACTTCCAATGATCAGGTAATGGTAATCTAGAGTTACCCATATATGATCCTTTATAAAGAACAATATAATTTTTAAACCAGTAGGCCATATAAAACATGATAGTCCGGAGTTTGGTTAATGATTTTCAACATGTTTTTAGAAATTTGTTCTCCTTCAATATGTAAAAATAGATTTTAGTGAATAAAAAGACTTAAATAATTTTATTGAATTCTTGTGACTCATTTAAATTATATATTGTTATTTGAGATTATATAAATGGATCACAATTATTTTTTTTATTGAAAAAAAATTAAAGGGATAAAGAATATAATTGTTAGATGAATATTTTGTATTATTTATAGTGGGATCGCTAAAAATCATTAAATATATTTTCTTTCTATAATTTGACTTCTTCTTATCCATAAATGTTTTTTGGAGGACACAATGTTGCATTAAATTATTCTAGATATATTCTATGATTTGAATGAACCCTTATTCTCAAGGTCTCTAAATATCCCTTATCCCCATATCTATCTCTTTCATATATTCTATTAAAGATATCATGTTCACAAAAAATAAATAATTATTTTTAAGGGATCGATTTTTTTATTAAGGTAAAATTAAGGAGTTATCATGATTCTTTTTATCCCATCAGATGAGGGTATTCATTTACACAATGATGACAGTTTATTTCCTAACAAAAATTTTATGCAATGGGGAGTTTCTCTAAAATTTAATTTTGTTTATTGTTATTATAGAGGGATTTTGTAAAATCGTATAAACACATGATTAGAGAACTTATATTACTATTATTTCATGATCTATTAATTTATATAATAATAATATTAATATAAAATAATTACTTGATAAAGACATCTATATAATTAATATTTTTTAAATAAAATTTAAATTCTTGAATTCTTTTAATTGTTTTTTCATATTTTAAAACAATTATCTATGTTTTTTTATATTAAAAACAAATATTTCCTATTTTTTAGTTTTCATTTTGTTTTTTGTTTTTTCTAAGATCATTGATGTGATTGTTTGATTAGGATCATAATTTATCAAAAGTATAATCACTTATATATAGATAATGAAACATGTTTTACATGTAAATATGGATTTGAGTGATAATATCATATGCTAATGATTATGTAACATTATTAATGATAATTTTTAAAGTTGTTAACAGATATATTAAATTTTGGTTTCTGATATTGTGCAGTTCTGATGAGGAATTGGTTGTCATGTTAAATGGTCATAATGTGGGGATTCCTAGGATGAAAAAATTGATTTTATTATATTCCTATGTTGTTGTTACAATTTCCTATTAATTCTAGAAATTATTGGGGATGGAAATAATGATTGGTAAATTATATGATGTAATTATAATTTAATATGGAATGATAAAAATTTATTTGAAAATATTTGGTAGACTATATGGTTAAATGATAACTATGAATTTTTTGTGTGGTTTTTGGATTAAATAAAAATAAGATAGATGAATGGGTTTTGTAAACATGAAATGAAGTTTCTTAATAAAATTATTTTAATTAATCTAGATAATATTAGAAAATGATAATGAAAATAAGAATCGATGTGGTCAGATTATGTAATTTGGTTGTTGTATAATTTGATTTGATGTGGGATTCTATGACTTCTATGTGATGGGTGTGTAATTTGATCCATTATAGGTGGAAGAAAGTTACATTGGTTATGTGGATTATTGGTGATTTTGTGAGTAGGTATATGACTCATTTTAGGAATTCATATATTGTAATTTTCCAATTATATAATATATATATTACCATTTTTTCCTATACATACCCCACCATCCTAGAGTTCCTTTTTCTCATATAAAAATGTTTTGGGGGTGTATTTAAAAAAATATATAGTCAACATAGATGGATGGATACCCCTTCTTATGAAGTCTCTATTACAAATGTAGATGTTATGAAAAGTTCTACATTGATTGCATATTTTTGTGAACATAATGGTGTGATTGATGAGAGGGTGGTGTGGTTCATACTGGGGGGTTTATGCATAGTAGGAGTAGGGAATGAGGTTTATGTACTCCATTATCTAGGTACACCACTATTCTGATAATGGAAGTGGTTAATATTTGATATATTTTCTAAGGATACTTTGGAATAGATGTGATGTGAAGAACTAGTTTTCATCTGGATAGATATGATGTGATGACTCATATGTCTTCAGGCAATATGTGATTCCTAGTTTCATGCATGGTTCATAGAATAATGTGGTTTTCATCGTATTTTTTTGGAAGGACTATAAAAAGATATATGAGTAAAAAATAAGAAAATTGGATTTTTTTTATATAGGAAAACTAGTGGTATATTTTTTAGGAATATCGATTTACCACTACACATTTAATACCATCACTCATTTTGGATGCTTTATTTGATGATCATGCCTGAGTGAGGGTGATATTTTTGAGTTGACCTTCTAATGTATTTTTGGATGATATATTTTCTCGTTATTCTGTTATAATTATCTTTTATCTTTTTTCAAGATAGAATTTTTTTTTGATCGTACATAGTATAAATGATCTCTCATCATATATATATAATGATTTTTTTTAATATTTTTAGGTGTACATTGGGGAGTATGTTGGACATAACAAGATGGGATTGAAGCTTTTTTTGACATTCTTATATAGTATTTTTTTGTGGTTTAATATAAAAATATTTATTTTATTCATATTACATTACATAAATTATAGATTTTTTAATTAAAACCCCTAGTTTTTTTAAATCTACTTATTTGAATAAAATAAATTTCTTTGATATATTGTGTTACATGAAACTTTGAGTTCTAAAAAACACTGATATAATATTATCATTATTTTTTAATAATTATCACTATCACACAGTTTTTATATAAGGAGGCATGAATAGAAATAACCACATTTAATAATTAATAATAGTTTTTTTATATAGATAAATAATAATGGGAAATATTAATAAATTTTTACAAAATCCTATTTCTTTAAAAAATATCTTTTTCCCAAAAATTCTATTTTTCTTTTTCTGAAAAAAAATAATGAAATTAATTTTCCACTTCTATAAAATATAAGTAGAAAATAGATTTCATTTTTGAAATCTATATGACCAAATTATCATTGATTTATCTTTTTTACAATTTTCTTTAAATATTATTTTCTCAATGAATAGTTATAAATTATAGGTTTTTATTAAAAAATCATATTCATCTAAATAAATTAAAAGTTATATTTTTTCAGATTTAAAATTTCATAAATAATATATATAATAATCAACATTATGTCATTTTAATCAATTTCATTGTGAATTTTTATACTCTCTCTTTTTATACTTATGAAAATATTAGCATTCAAAAACTATTTATTTGTTATGTGTATGTGTTTAATATTATATTAAATTATATATATGTTGTAAATTTAGTTTAATCAAATAGATTCCATATTTGCAATAATAATAATATATATTATATAATAAAGTAAAATTTAAATTTTCCTGTAAATATCAGAAAAATTGTAAAAATTAAATCTTGTGGAAAATGTTAAATGAGGTTTTTTGAGTTATATATGAATGTGTTAATATTAATTTTCAACATAAAATATAATAATTTTATTAAAAATTTTGATTTAATGTTTAGAATAAATGTGTCCAAATTATCTAGTAAGGATCATTTATTTTCTAGTAATAATGAATATATTTCAAAGGTAAATAAAAAAGAGTAGTGAAAATGGTTAAAATTATAATGGTAAAAATTGAAAAACATAATTGATAAAGAATAACATCTTAAAACATGTGAATTATATTTTTTCAGATGTGTCAATAATCCATATAATCCCTAATGTCCAATTTTCTCAATGTTATTGGAAAATATGTTGGGAATGACTTCACATTATGAAATATTTTAGTGTTTTGAAATAAATTCAAATCCACCTCAATTATAAAATAACACTTCTTCCCGAATTTAACCTCATAAAATAATTTATTTTTCTGAACAAAACCTGCATTAATCCCTCAAAAAATAATTATAAACCACTTGTGTCACGACCAGTCCCCCAAGGCCCCTGTCGTGATTAACCCCAAGCCCGCATTCCATAGGCCAGGGGATGGTGACTAGCACCAGAGGTGTATTCCCTAAAATTGGGAAGTCATTGACATTATAACTTGTAAACATACGCAACCAAGTGCACCACATGATACGAATGGAAGTCCATTGTATAGTAAAAAGAGTGTTGAAAGTAAAATGGGGTTGAAATACAAGCCCAACAGTAATAGTACACGTACAACTGAAAATAAAGAAAGGCAGCTACTAGGTCGTCCTCCGGGTTCCTACCGGATTGGTAGGTACAGATCGCCTCTACAACACTCCACGTCCATATGTCTCCTCTGCGTACTGACACATCGTATGGTCCACCACAGGGCACTGTCTTGTCCTGGTACTCTCAATCTCGATCAGCGTTGTCCATCATATGCATCCAACACAATGAGATGCGGGCATATCCCATGCAGGGCTGAGTATAACGATACTAAGTAGGGACCCCAAGACCCTCAAGGTCTCACAAAATCGACAAAGGATAAACCTCAAAGTATGAAGTCAAATGTCAACCATACATAGGTATATGACCATAAATATACCTTTGTTATCAAGTATACCCATATCAATCATGAAGAAACAAAGTGTCCAACCCAAAATCCTGAATCTCAACTATTCCACAAAGGAAGGAAAACCACGAAGGAATGTACCACACAGGTTCGCCACACAGAAGAATACCACCAAGGTATTACCCCAAAGGAAAGTACCACATAGATACGAACTCAACTCATAATAAGTATTTCTTAGGTACGATAGTATAGATGATTAGTTATATATACTAAATCATATTACTCCGTTAAGAGGCTCTGCTACTGACCTCCATAGAATATATAGGAGCTGACTCACAAAGGCTCACTAGGAGATGACCCACATCGGATTCCTAGGAGCTGACCCACACAGGATCTCTAGGAGATGACCCAAACGGTATCGCTAGGAGCTGACCCATGCCGGATCGCTAGGAGCTGACCCGCAAAAGATCGCTAGAAGCTGACCCACAAAGGATTGAAAGGAGATGACCTACATAGGATCACTAGGAGATGACCCACACAAGATCTCTAGGATCTCACCCACATAGGATCCCTATGGGCTGACCCATACAATATTTCTAGATAGACTTCTTTTCACAACCAACTACCAGATTCCCGCACTAGGATTGTATGTCACCAGGAGGGTCCTCTCCCCAAGCCACTGGTCGATACTCCCATTGCCGCAAATTCCCATAAAGAACTATCTCAAAGGACTGACACATCATAGGGGTGTCAACGTAACAGACGGTGCGTCAATCAGACTCCTGGTATGTGAATTAATAACCATTTATTCTCGGGGGCCTAGTTGGATTCGTGCTCAATCCAACCTGACTGTAACCCATCTTAATCCAAATATCCAGTGGGGTATGCTCAAAGGGACTGTCTCACTCTAAGGTTCCCAGTTTCACTGACGGTTTGTCCAACGGATGTCTGGTGTAAAAGTTATGGCCAAGTAAATTATAGGTTTCTATTAGGTACGGGTCCGGTTAGATCTGGTCGGACAGAACCGACCTGACGGGGTCTGGGTCGACCCGGTTCAGGTCGGCCCAACCCATGGTGCGGTCAAGCCCACTGGGCATTTCGGCAGGCCTCAAGGGCTGTGAGGGTCCTCAGAGGCCGCGGGTGTCATGGGGCGGTGGAGGAAACGGGTCGGCTGATCCGTGGATGGTGGCTTGGCCGCAGTGGTGCCACGAGGGGGCGGGGCAGCTCGGCTAGGAGGGAAGAGGGTGCGGGTGCCACGGGGTGGCGGAGACCATAGGCTGGCTCAGCCGCAGAAAGCATCTTGGCTGCGGGGGTGCCGTGAGGGCGTGGCACGGCTCGGCCGGCAGGGCGGAGGCTACGGGACGGCTCGACCCGGAGAGAAGACACCGCGAGGTGACTCGGTGAGACCGTGGGCGGTGCGGCGGGGCCGTAAAAGGCAGAGCCGTGGGGTGGTGCGGCGGGGTCGCAGAGGGTGGCGGCGGCATGGGTGGGGAGGCCGCGGGTGGCGGCCTGTTGAGGCCACATGTGGCGCGGGGGGGGATGGTTGAGTCGTTGGGTGGCGTGGAAAGGCCGCAGACCGCGGTGGTGGCTCGGGGGAAAGGGCGCGGGTGGCGGCCCGGCTGTGGATGCTGGCGGTGGCTCAGGAGGTGGCTCAGTCATGGGGCATCGAGGTTGTGGGTAGCAGGGTGTTGTGCCTTCGTCGACGGTTGGTTTATCCATCGTCTCTCTTCATTCGTCATCAGGGTGTAATCCACATCCTTCCATCGTGAAGAACACAATAAGGAGGAACTATGGTGGGGTCGGTCCATGTTTGTTTGGCCCACCCCCTTTGCGTTAGAGCAGAAGCAAGCAGCTCAAAAATATCAAGAATAATGAATTTCAAATTCATCAATTTCATATGAATCATGGATCAACTCATTTTGGTTGACCCACATTCGCCATGATTTTCAAGAAAAAGGAATTTAATCGGGAAAATACAAGAATTCAATAACAACCACTACCTCATTTGTTTGATTCGTTGAAGATTGTTCGTGGGGAAGGAGACGATGATGTTGGTAATATACGGATGTTGGTGACGTCAGCATTTCCTTGATCATCGGTTTGTTGACGTTGAAGATGTTCTTCATCAATGAATGTATAGTGGAAGAAGTATAACTCTAAGTCGGTGTTCTTTGTTGGCGTTCTTCATTGGAGAACTTTCTCACAATTCTCTATGTTTCTCCCTTTTTCCAAGAGTTTCCCCCAATTCCACCAAAAAAATAATTAACCAACATTAAAGAATATGTTGGCATAGTTTCATATTGTAAATTTAATTATCTGAGTTGGAATAATAAAAGTTGGAGGAGTTGAAGAGGCTCCCTCACATTTAATAGGATGTTTGAGGGTTTCTCCCATTAAAGGGTAGTACAAGGGGATTTATACTCAGGTGGTCCCCACAACCATAACCTCTCATTGGTGGTTTGGCTTAGTGGTCCCCACCTCCATAACCTCCCATGGGAGGTTTTAGTTTAGGTGGTCCCCACCTATGAAATATCCACATGGTAATTCCAAAGAAAAATAAAATAAAATGCTACTCAAATTTTATTTTATTTTATTCTTTCACAAAAACCCCAAAATACTATCTTTCCCTATCAACCCACAATGGTAAAGGTGAATGTCTCCTTAATTGAATAATGGCACCGCGAGTTCAATGGTTTCCTCAGATTTCAATTCTGAGCACCGGTTAAAAAGTTAGAAAAACCCACATACATGTTTACTGAACATACCCAAAAAAAAGTTCACAAATTAATTTTGGGAACTTCGGGCCTCAGAATCACAAACCATCAATTTTTACGGACTCATAAAATTCCCATATACTTTTAGAAAAAATTACATGTAAATTACAGGTCTTTACATTCTCCCCACGTCAGGGCTTTACATCCCTGTAAGCCACAACTCAAAAAAAAGTAAAAAAATTGGGGGTACGGATCACACATCTGAGCCTCCCACTACCATGTGCTCTCCTAGAGGTTCTCGTGCTTCCAAAGAACATTCACCATAGGTATCTACCACCCACAAATGACCCGCTCCTGCCGATCCTCAATCTCAACTGGAACCTCTGTAAAATTCTCCTCATCGTCGACGTTCAGCTCTCTATGGTCAATGACGTGGGAAGGTTCGTGCACGTATCTCCTCAGCTGGGATATGTGGAAGACACCGTGCACCCAGTGCAACTGAGGTGGAAGTTCTAAGCGGTAGACCACCTCACCAACTCTGCGGAGGACCGGAAAATGTCCTATGAATCTCGGAGATAACTGGCCACCTCAGCCAAATCTCTTCAAACCTCATCGAGGTGAGACCTGTAAAAAGACGTGGTCATGATCATCGAACTCCAGAGGTCTCTGTATCCTGTCAGAGTAATACTTTTTCCTACTCTGTGCAGAATTCATCTACTCCTGGATGATCTTCACCTTCTCTGTGGTAGCATGTACCATCCCTAGTCCCATGAGTGCTGACTCCCCTGGGTCAGTCCAACACAAAGGTGATCTGTAAGGTCGCCCGAACAACACCCCAAAAGGTTCCATCTAAATGGTGGAGTGATAGCTATTGTTGTATGAAGGCTCCACCAAAGGTAAGTGATCCTCCCAGCAGCGACTGAAGTCGAGGACACAAGCACATAGCTTGTCCTTGAGGTTCTAAATGGTCTACTCAATCTAACCATCCATATGAGGATGGAAGGCGGTACTCAAATGAAGCTGCATCCCGAAAGCCTCATTCAACCCCTTCCATAGCTGGGAATTAAAACGCACATCACGGTCGGAGACAATGGTCTAGGGTACTCCATTTAATCGCAAAATCTCCTATACATAGAGGCATCCCAAGCTCTCTACTGAACCCTGCTCTCTGATCGGTAGGAATTGGTCTGACATGGTGAGTCAGTCGACGATCACCCAAATCGAGTCATGACCTCTGGATTTATGTGGAAGTCTTGTCACGAAGTCTATGGATATCCCACGCCACTTCCACTCTGGGACCTCTAAAGGCTGAACCAAGCCTGCTAGTACCTAATGCTCCGCCTTCACTTGCTGACAAGTGAGGGACTAAGAGACAAACTCTGCTACTAATTTCTTCATTCCCAGCCACCAGTGCTATCATCAGAGATCCTAGTACGTCTTCTCCACAACAGGATGTACTGATAGAGAGGATGTGTGGAACTCCCTCAACACTTCCTCCTGAAGTGACACAGGTACCATGGTACGTCCTCTGAAGAGGATGACATGCTCCCCACCTTTAGAAAATCCATCAGGTACATGTCTTGTGGATATCTAAGCACGTTGTGTCTCTCAGTAAGTGTCCCCATGTTGTGCCTCCCTGACTCGGTGAAAAAGTGGGGCAGTGACTGTAAGAGTCTGAAGAAAAGCCGATCCATCTCTTTCCACAAAAGATATCTGCAAAGCGGCCAGCTCCTCTGTTGCCTCACCTAGTAGTTGTATACCAGATCTCCTGTTGAGTGCATCTACTACAACGTTTACCTTCCCAATAGTATAGACTAACTTAAATTCATATTCTTGGAGAAACTCAAGACAACATCAATGTCTCAGGTTCAGGTCCTTCTGATAGAATATATACCTGAGACTATTGTGATCTGAGTAGATTTTGAAATGCTCGCCCATCAAGTAATGTATCCACATATTCAAGGAGAATACCACTACTGCTAACTCTTGGTCATGGGTAGCATAGTTCTTCTCATGCTGTCTGAGATGTCGAGAACCATATGTGATCACTGCTCACTCTATTATCAGGACACATCTGATTCTGGTCCTTGATGCATTGTAATAGACTATATAACCCATGCCCTCTTCCGGTAGCCACAAGATGGGTTCACTTGTCAGCCTCTGCCTCATCTCAAGAAAACTCTTCTTGCATCTCTCCGACCACATGAAGGGTTTCCCCTTCTTCGTCAACACTGATAGTGGTGTTGCAACACTAGAGAAATCTGGTACAAATCTCTGATAGTATCCAGCCAAAGCCATGAAACTTTGTACCTATGTCTCACTCATGGGTGGCTCCCCAGCAAGTACCACCTCAATATTCACTGGATCCACTGCAACTCCCGCCTCTGATATGACATGTCCTAGAAAGTGAACGTCTCTGATCCAGAACTGGCAGTTCCAGAGCATACCATAAAGATGGTGGTCTCAAAGTGTGTCCAGTACTACCCTCAAATGGTAGGCTTTCTCCTCCTCATTAGTCTAGTAGATCGGAATGTTTCTAATGAAGACTACTACAAAGAGATCAAGGTATGGCTGGAATATCATGTTCATGAGTGCCACGAACACTGCTGGAGTGTTGGTCAAGATGAAAGGAGTAGCCAAAAACTCATAATGGATGTAATGACATCTGAAATCCCTCTTCTGCACATCCTCATATTGTACTCTATGGTGGTGATATCCTGATCTGAGGTCTATCATCGAGAACAACTATTCTTCATTTAGTTGATCAAATAGGTCGTCAATCCTTGGGAGTTGGTACTTATTTTTCACGGTCACCTGGTTTAGGTGCCGATAGTCAACACAAATCCTCAAGCTCCCATCTGTCTTCTTGGAAAACAAAATCGGGGCTACCCTAGGAGAAACACTAGGTTGAATGAACCCTTTCCCCTCTAATTCGTCCAACTATACCCGTAGCTCACGAAGCTCTGCAAGAGCCATCCGATATGATAGTGTAGATATCAGTGTCGTCCTGGGGTACAAGTCAATGTAAAAGTCCATCTCTCTATGAGGATGTAGACCTGAAACATCATTAGGGAAGGAATCCATGTACCGGTCCACCACTACAGGATAACTTAGACTCTCCACATCAACTAATCTGAAGTTAAGGCTACCCAACTGATGTGTAATTGGTTGCACCCTCCTCCGAGTAAGTTTATCATGCGCTCTAAAGGCTCCCTTCTCACCAGTGAAGGTAAACCTGGTCCCATCCATGTGGACACACCACACTTTGCACCTAATACATTCAATCTGAGCATGGACTGTAGATAACCAGTCCATACCCAAGATGACGTCGTAAGGCCTCGATGCCGCTACTAGAATATCCCAACCGAAGCTCTCACTTCGTAGAGTAAGCACGCACTACCGACACCAATGCGTACTCATAGAATCTTCTCCCGTAGGAGTCTCTATCCGTAAGGATCGAGCCAATGGATTTTTGGGAATCTCCGAGCTACAAATGAGGGCAGTGGAAATAAAAAAATGACTGGCACCCGTGTCTATGAGTACGAAAGCTAAGGTGGGGTAGACACAGATCTTACCTCGTATAATATTCGGTGCACCGTGTTTATTGGCCTCAACCACCTGGATCTGAGCTCGCCCCAGTCCACCTTATCCCTACAGTCCGGGTGGACCTCCTGGTGGTGGTGGCGGTAACATTTTGAATCGTCGTCCACCGCCAGCTACACAGCCAGCTCTTCTTCCACGTCTTCCTTCTCCCTTCGGACCTCCTCGGTCGAATCAATATCTCTACCTGGGTGGTCCTTCAAAAATCTGTTGATCATCTATCTGGAATGTCGGACAGTCATGATCCATGTGACCTTGCCCACTGCATGCGTAACACTGCCTGCTCCAGGCATGACTGGCTCTATCTCAGGTGACCCGAACAACCTATTCTAAGTCATGTGGTCGTCTACCTGTAGGTCTGGTCCTCTTGGACCTCTATGACATCTTTCTGCTTCCACCTATAGAAGACTCTTATACGAGACGTCCGGTAGTGGGTCTCATTGTTGGTGACTGCTGAGCAAGGAAACTCTCCACTAATTCGGCTCTTTCTAACACCCCACCAGCGTCGGGATGCTAAGAGAAATCATCGAAGCCCTGATCTCCCACTTGAGTCCCTGCTCGAAGGTTCAGGCCCTGAAGAATGGGTACCACACCATATCTATGGATTAGCGTGAGAGCTTAGTGAAAATTGATGAGTACTGAGCCACAATCATGGTGTCCTGCTGTAGATGAACAAGCTTGTGTATGTGCACTACGCGAAGAGTCGTTGGGACAACCTCTTCCCAAAACAGGCTCTTGAAGTCTTCCTAGAGAAGCCCCAACTCCTCATGAACTTGGAGAATCAAGCTCCACCGTCTGCCTGCTACTACCTATAGAAGGCTGGCGGTAAGGATCACCATGAGATCGGCCGGTGTCCCTACTAGAAGAAAGACTCTCACCATAGCCTACAGCAAATCCTTAACTGTCTGTGGGTCCATCTCTCCCCTGACCTGGGAGGCCTCTGGCGATGGAACTCATGCAATGTGCTCAAGCGGCGTGCACTCTCTGCTATTGGGGCTGGTGGAATCGGTGGCCCAACGGGTAATGGTACCGTTGGTGCCTCCGTAGGTGCCTCTACTGGAAAAGGGCCATGCACTGAGGCCTCGTCACTCGGTGGGCTATCAGTGGGTACTACTCTCAGAACCCTAGCTGGCTGTATATGTGGAGGTATCCGAAAAAGAAACAGGTATTCCAAATTTAATAAGTTATACCTAGTGAGCTGACTCAAAATATCACAAAGAAAAATTTTGAAAACACACATGCAATCTATGTTTTCGTGCACTGAGTTAGAAATTAGAAGTCAGGGTCCTAGTGTAAGGATACATTGGCTGCCGCACCAATACTGGATTCCCTAAACTGATAACCTCACTCCATAAACATAACATTATTTCCATTAAAAATAAATATCACAGTCCTATGTTATACGGTATAACCGACCCCTTTGATACTAATTTGTCATGACCTGTCCCCTAGGGCTCGTGCCGTGACTAACCCCAAGTCGCCCTTCCATAGGTCAGGGGCTGGCGACTAGCACCAAAGGTGTATTCTCTAAAACTGGGAAGGAATTTCCTTTATAACCTGTAGAGATATGCTACCAAGCACACAGAAAGATACGAATGCAAGTAAACTGTATAGAAAAATGAGTGCTAAAGTAAAAAGGGGCCAGAATAAAACCCCAATAGTAATAGTACAAGTACAACTGAAACACAATACAACTGAAGAAAAAGAAAGGCAGCTATTGGGTCGTCCTCCAGATTCCTACATGAAGGGTAGGTACAGATCAAATCCACATCACTTCACGTCCATCCATCTCCTTGACCTACCGACACTCCATATGGTCCACCTTCGAGCCCCGTCCAGCTCCGGTACTCTCAACCTCGATCAGCATTGTCTGTTGTCTGCATCCAACACAATGAGGTGGGGGCCCAGCCCGTGCAGGGGTGAGTATAATGATACTCAGTAGAGACCCTGAGACCCTCATGGTCACACAAAATTGATAAAGGATAAACCACAAAGAATGAAGTCAAATGTCATCTTTAATTAGGTATATGCCCATACATATACCTAAGATATCATGTATACCCATATCAATCATGAGGAAACACAGGGTCCAACCTAAAATCTCGATGCTCAATTGTTCCACAGAGGAAGAAAAACCACAAAAACAAGTACCACACCGGTACTCCACAAAAAATAATACCACCAAGGTATTACCATGATGGAAAGTACCACATAGGTACGAACTTAGTTCACACTAGGTATAACTTAGGTACGGTAGTAGAGATGATTAGTTATAGCTACTAAATCATCTTACTTCATTAAGAGGCTATGCTACTGACCCACATAGAATCTCTAGGAGTTGGCACATTCAGGATCGCTCGGAGCTGATTCACACAGGATCGCTTGGAGATGACCCACACAGGATTTCTAAGAGCTGACCCACAAAGGATCGCTAGGAACCTACCCACACAGGATCACTAGAAGATGACCCACAGAGGATCCCTAGGTGTTGACCCACACAGAATCACTAGGATCTGACACACACATGATCGCTAGGAGCCGACTCACATAGGATCTCTAGGAGCTGACCCACATAGGAATGCTAGGAGCTGACCCACATAAGATCGCTAGTTAGTTATCTCGTCACATTCAGCTACTGGGTTCCCACACTAGGCTTACTTGTCATAGGGAGGGTCCAATCCCCAAGCCACTGGTCAATACCCAAATTTCCACGAAGTACCACAAAGAAGTATCTCAAAGGATTGCCATGTCATTGGGGACTCAATGCCACAGACGATGTGTGAATCGGAATCCCGGTCTGGGAGTTATTAGCCTTTTAGTCTCGAGGGCCTGGTTGGATTCATCCTCGATCCAACCTGACCATACCCCATCTAAATCCAATTATCCAGTGGGTTGTACTCAAAGAGAACATCTCACTCTAAGGTTCCCAGTGCCGCTGACGGTTTTTCAAATGGACGTCTGGTGCCAAATTTATACCCCAAGTAAAGTATTGGTTCGTATCAGGTCCGAGGCGACCCGACCCATGGTACGGCCCACCCCACTGGGTAGTCCGGCAGACCGTGAGGGCCGTGAGGGGCCGTAGAGGACGTGGGTGGCGTGGTTTGGACGAGGTCTTGGGTCAGCTCGGCCACGGACGGAGGCTCGGCCCTTGCGGTGTCGCAAGGGTGCGGGGCCACTCGGACCCGGCACGAGGCGGCGCGGCCGGGAGGGCGGAAGCCGCGATACCACTCGGCCATGAAGCAGGAAACCACGGCGCAGCTCGGCAAGGCCGCAAGTGGCACGGCGGAGCCACGGATGGCAGATCCGTGGGGCGGTTAGGCGCTGCCGCGGACGGAGGTGGCAGTTCAGGTGGTGAGGCTGCAGGCCATGGCTCGGTGAGGCCATGGACAACGAAGCCGCGGGGTGGTGTAGCGGGGCTGCTGATGGTGGCATCGGCTCAGTCGCGGACGGCAGTAGAGGCTCGGGCGGTGGCTCGGCCATGGGGTGCGAAAGTCGCGGGTGGAAGAGCCGCGGGGAGGCGGGGTGTCGTGCCTTTGCAGGTGGCCTGTTTAACTGGCCACTCACTTCATTCTTCATCATGGTGTAACCCACCTTCAATCATCACGAATAAAAAAATAAGGAAGAATGGCGGTGGGGTCGGGCCATGTTTGTTTGGCCTACCCCCTCCGCGTTAGAGCGGTAGCTATCCACTCAACAAGAACAAGAAGGAAGAACATCAAATTCAACAATTTCATACGAATCGTGGATCAACTCATTTTGGTTGATCCACGTTCACCATGCTTTCCAAGAATGAGGAATTTAATCGATAAAATACAAGAATTCAATAACAACCCCTACCTCGTTCGTTTGATTCGTTGAAGATTCTCCACAGGGAAGGAGACGATGTCACTAGGAATAGACGGATGTTGGTGATGTCAGCATTTCCTCGATTGTCAATTTTTTTATGTTGAAGATGATCCTCATCAACGAATGTCCCCTGGAAGAAGTGGATGTTGAAGTCGGTGTTCTTCATTGGCGTTCTATATTGGAGAGCTTTCTCCCAATTCTCCAAGTTTCTCCCTTTTTCCAAGAGTTTCCCCCAATTCCACCAAAAAAATAATTAGCCAGCATTATAGAATATGATGGCATAATTTCAAATTGTAAAAGTAATTATCTGAGTTGGTATAATAAAAGTTGGCGGAGTTGAAGAGGCTTCCCAACATTTAATTGGAAGTTTTATGATTTCTCCCATTAAAGGGGAGTTTATGGGGGTTTAAACTTGGGTGGTCCCCACCACCGTAACCTCTCATGGGAGGTTGGCTCGGTGATCCCCACCTCCATAACCTCTCATGGGAGGTTTTAGTTCAGGTGTTCCCCACCTGTAAAATATCCACATGGGGAATTCCAAAGAAAAATAAAATAATATGATACACAAATATTATTTTATTTTATTTTTTCACGAAAAAATCCATAAAAATAACTTTCACTCTCGACCCACAGAAGTCGAGGTGATAGTCTCCATTAGGGAATACTAGAACTGTGAGTTTAACGATGTCCTCGGATTTCAATTCTGAGCACTGTTTCAAAAGATAGAAAAAACCTGCTCGCACGTTTATGGAACGTACCCAAACAAAAGTTCAGAAATTCATTTCGGTCACTCCAAGGCTTCGAATCACGCTCCGTTATTTTCTACAGACTCATAAAATTCCCATATATTTTTAAAAACAATTACATGGAAATTATAGGTCTTTAAATTCTAGAGCAAATATTAATCCTCAATAATTTCCCCTAGGGTCCATAATTTGATATCCAAGGGAGGTTATTCTATGATAACGTAATTGCATCAACTAAACTCTTTCTTTTCACTTATTTTTAACAAAAATATATTTATATACTAATAACTCCAATGTATAAAATCAGTATCAATTATATATATGTTTATGTTATCTATTTTTTGGTAACCTATATATTACTCCACTTCCATCACATCAGAAACACAATCTTCAATCGTCTGCACGTAGGACTACCGCATCTCAAACAGCTGAAATTAATTTTCCATCACAGATTCCCATAGGTGTGTATAATTATAGATTTAATATATATATAAATAATAAATAAATAACATAATTATACTTTTGGAAATATAATATCTTAAATTTCTTCTTACATTCAATTCCTTGGGAATATGATTATATATTCTGTGTATACAGATGACTATTGTCTCATTAAATAATTGATCCATTGTTAACTTTCATATAAAATGGAAGGAACTAAAGATAAAAATAATTAATATATGTGAAATATATGAAATAATAATCACTATATAATGGTTATATATTATTTTCTTTCCTTATGATCCTTCTGTCGAGAAAGTGGATACAAAATTCATCTGAACATATGGCCTACCGTATCCATGAACTATGTAATTTATTTTCATTCACTAACAATTATCGATTACTATAAATACATAATTAATTAATATATATTTTATTTATGTCTTGATTAAAATTATACATATGATTGGACCATGATCAAAATAATAGGTCAGAATGTAAAAACCTATAACATACATGAAAAATCAAGCAATTACTACCAAAAGCGTAATTTTGAAAAGGAATTGTCAATAAATGAGTAATAAAAGGTCACAAGTAAATAATTTCTGTTATAATACATATTATTATGGTTCTATAATTCATATATTTTGAAAATTTATTTGTTATTAATAAATTTTTATTGTGTATGATTTTTGTCAAGACTCGAGGGAAGGTAATTTCGTCTTCAATTATCTTTTTTTAGACAAATGTTATGATATACCCCAAAACTCCATTTTGAGGTGCATTTAAAACAACTATTACATGTCATATCATGAATTTATTTTCTATCATAAGTTTTTATTTTTTATATAATTTCTTTCATGGGGATTATGATATAAAATGTACTAGGGTGGTGAAATTGTTTTGTCACAATGGCACTATTTTTTATGATTGTTTTTGATTATGTTTTTGATGAAAAAGTATTTATATAAACCTATAAATAAATGAATGTATTTTATTATCTATTTCTTATTTATATTTAATACATTTTTTATATCATTTTACTCCCTTTACATTCCAAGGATTTCAAATCATTATTTTTACCAAAAACTGACATCATTTATATCTTCAGTCAAAATTACATTTTCATCGATGCATATATATTTTAAAATTTTTATAATGAATTGTTCTTACTTTTCATAAATGATTATTCGAAAATATTATACCTATTTTTTATTTTTTCTAATATTTTTAAATTGAAACACCTTTTTTTCCCAAAAAACGATTTTGGATTTTACGAAGTAGAAAAAAAAAATATACATTTTAATGTGTATTGAGTGAATAATAGTTATCATCATTATGAACACTCAATTTTTAAAATAGTAATTTATAGTTTTCAAATATTTTTCACAATCAATGTTAATATCATAATTTTTTTGGTTTTTTCAGTTTTAATAATGTAATTTTTAAAAGTAAAATATTTATTTTCCTCAAGAAATGTTCCAACTGATATTTCAAATTCATCTTCAATCTATAATGATATCATTTATGTGACCCAGGATTTACTGGGGATATGATTCTAGTATCCCATAATTATTATTTATTCTAATGGATTATTTTTTTTATGATAATATTTTTATTAATCATGTTACTTTTGCCATGGGTTATTTTATAATGAAATGATAATATTTTTATTCAACCTGTTTCATTTAAACAGGTTCATATTGAAGGAAATTTAAAAAACTAGGTAATAATAGAATAATTTTAATTAATTATGCAATTTAATAGATAAATTCATTATAAATTTATAACAAAATAAGATGTATTTATAGAAATTAAGGAATCTATACCAATGGAATAGTAACATTACCATTGGAACAATAATAGGATTGTTATGGACAGTAATCTGAAGATTATAATAATAACCTCACCTAAGAAAGTATAAATAAAATTTGGTCTATCATAAATGAACATATGATATTTTTATATCATTATATAAGTAAATAACTATTTTAAAAATGTAAAATTATGTGTTTGATTTTTTTGAAATTTAAATGATTGGTAGATATTTTATAATTAATAAATTTATTTCAGAGGTAATTTATTTTTTCATAAAATATATTCATACATTAATATTTTTTAATAAAATTATAAGATAATTCTATGAGAACTTTTTTAACTTTTTAAATGGAAATAAAATAATTTATAATATTAAAATTGTAATTTTAAAAAAAAATTGAGGGTTTTATTTAAAAATTAATTTTTTCCATATTTAGAAAAAACTCAAAAATTGGATTCTATTTTTGAAATATACACATTGATAAATGGTTTTGGTGATTTTTGGGGATTTTTCCAAAATTGTAGAATTTTTGGTGAATAGTGAAATACACTAATTTATGTTATCTAACATTATAAGAAAATAAATGTATTTTCCAGTCATTGCTGATATAATAACCCAATAGTATGAAATAACATGTATGAGGTACAATAATTAGTCAATATAATCAAAAATATTTATATTCTTGATCAAAATTAGGAAAAATGAATAAAATAAAAAAATATCCCTCTCCTCTTCCTATAAATACCACCCCTCTCCTCTTTTTATAAATACCACCCCTCACCCCATATTCTCCTCGAACCTTCTAAGACAAGAATCATGTTAAAATGCTATCTAATTCTCTTATAATTCCCCCCCATGCCTAATAATGTTTTGTCTCACAAAAACACCAACACCATGTTTTTTAAGGATAATCTCAATGAGGTGATATTCCGGAGGTAAAATACTTCATTCTTTCTCTTTTAAGTCTTGTATTTTTATCCTTATTTATTTAATTCTACTGTATCCTCACTTCCTCTATCCAAAATTTCAAGATAACTCTCGTATCATACATATAATTTAATTTTATTTTGTTAATGCAATATATATCATAAATCATCTTCTATTATTCACTTATTCTAAAAAATGAATACATTATCTATGACATGTCAAATAACCATCTTCCTGGATGACGTCTTTTATTTTTTTATTATCAACTTCAATATTAGAAATGATACCATTTTTATTGTTATAACATATTTTAAAATGTATGTTATAATTATTTTAATATTTTGGATCTAATTTATAAAAATAATATTAAATAAAATGAAACTATTTTGTTATTGTTAGAAAAAACACCAAAAACAAACCAACCATTTATAATTTATATTTTATCTAAATATTTATCCTCATATTTTAAATAAAAATGATAAATATGATAATTAAAATTATGAAAACATATTACAGTTTGTTACGTCATGGTTGAATCAATTATTCTCTGTGAAAGACTTGGGCGGGGCAGCATATATTCTTGGGATCAAGATCCATGATGATAGATCACAAGAAATTATTAAGCCTATTTCAAAGTACATACACTGATAATATACTTAAGATATTTAGTATGGAAAAATCTAAGAGGGGGTTGTTGCAAGCGTCACATGGCATTCATCATTCCACGAAAATGTGTCCTCAGACAAATATTGAAATAATGATAATGGGAAGGACTCCATACGCATTATGTATTGGGTCAGTCTAGTATGTCATGCTATGTACTAGGCTACATATCACCTACGCATTGACTGTGGTAGGCAGATATCAAGATAACTCAGGTGACCGAAATTGGATGGTAGTCAAGACTATCTTAAAGTATCTAACGTGTACTAAGGATATATTCCTGGTTTATAGAGGAGATGGATAAATAGTCATCATAGGATTTGCATATGCTAGTTTCTAGACTGATCAATATTACATGAAGTTGAAAACAGGATACATATTCACATTGAATGGAGGTGTAGTGATTTGTAAGAGAATAAAGAAGAGTGTGGATATAGATTATACAGTAGAGTCCGAGTACATCACAACTTATGGGGTAGATAAAGAAGTAGTTTGGATGTGTAGCTTCGTCCAGGAGCTAGATGTGATACCCAACAATAAAGATCCCATCACACTATATTGTGACAATACTGTAGCGATGGCTATCACAAAATAGCCAAGGTCACATCAGTGGACGAAGCACGTACTTCAGAAGTATCATATCTTGAGGGATATTTCTCAGAGAGGTGAAGTTTTAGTGAGCAGTATTTCTATGGAATACAACGTGGTGGATCCCTTGACTAAAGCCTTGACTCAGCAGAAACATGATCATCATGTGAGGACTAGCGGACTGAATGTCGTAGGCAGTTGGCTCTAGTCCAAGTGGGAGTTTTTAAGATTTGGTGTCCTAGAACCAATTGGTTTTACTTTGATTACATGGATATAAATGAATTATTACATATTGTTAATTATTCATCATTATTATGTTGTAATAATGTCATAGAGTATTTGTTTCATTGATATGGTCTTGGAAGTTACCCTCTATGATGAGATCCTTGAAATTCTATAACAATATTATGAAATATGGTTCTGTGGTTGGATGACATGTTATGATGGGACACATATCATGCAAACTGTCAGGTGAGAGTAAACGTAAGCAGATGATACATCCTCTCATGAATTTTTCACTTGGTAATCTCTAAGAAATGAAATTATGAGAACAAACCCGCTAGTAATAATTATGCATGTTTTGTTGTCATCAGATATTTTTATCTGGGAGCATGTGTAATGATCCTTATACTTTAAGATTATCATTAATATGTGTCATGACATATGCACTTTGATTTACTGACAAAAACCATCTCACAGACAGTTGGCGAGGAGTAGGGTACATTGGGTGCATCACGAGTGGCATGTTATTAATGGATAAGTTGAGAGAGGATATATTCCTTCCATTTATGGAAGTTGATATCTCTTCCCTCTGATTGAAATAGAACCGTCACGCGAAATTCCATGGCAATGATGTAACGATGTGTTTATTTTAGGTAGTCAAAGAGATAGGTATCAAGAATAAAATTTAATGACACAATCATGAAACCTTCTTGATGAGATATTGTGACAAAGGGATTATATTACACAATGAGCATTCGTATCTGGATGTCATTGTTGCGCCTTTACGTTCTTTATCTTGGGTAACATGACCTGTTGATGGATAGTACACTTGGACTTTAGGCAAACCCACCAAATTCCATGAGAAATATTCCTAGAGGGTCACACACAAAGTGTTTGTGGTTGTCTTGTTTAAATTATATTTGAATTCAATTAATGAAAAAAAAAATTTCTCAAGACTGTGGAATAAATTTATTTAAGTTAAAATGATCGCATAAATTAAATAAAATTTATTTATTTATTTTATTGACCATTTAATAAATATTTATTTTCATGTTTGTATATAAAATATTAATTTTAGAGAATAAATTTTTTTTATTCGGGTGTACAATCAATGGAAGTGGAGTTCTAGTAGACCAAGTTTGGTCCAGTAGTAAAATAATTATTTTCAAGATGGTAAATAATTATTTAACTCATAGACAAAAACTAAAATAACACTACTATTATTTTGTGACCTGGAATTTCATTTATAATTTCATTTTGTTCAAGATAGATCACCATAAATAATGGCATGGTATTATTATTAAATTCATGGGTTTTCCCTAAGTTCATGAATGTATTTAATTGTTTCTATGAAATTAAATCTTGTAACTATAATTTTATGTTTATAAATAGGCAATTACTCCTATTGTGACAAACACCACTCCACACACCTGGTGAATTGAGAAATTTTGATCCAAACAATTTCTCTCCTGAATACTCTTCTCTCCCCTCTCATGAATGAGATAAATTCTTCACAACCAATGAATAAGAGATAAAGAATGACCGGAACAAGACACTAGCTTTTCTGCTCTAGCACCTGGGGAATGAGCAGTGTCGATCAGAGGCTATCAGAGCACGTGTGGATCACCACTAGAGGGATTCTAGTTTGGATCCTTACAATAACAATGAGATAATCTGGAAGAGTCCTTATAGACAGTCAAAATCATCAATAATGAAAAATACCACAGATATGAGTATTATTTTTCTCTATGAAATTAGTTAAATTAATTATAAACATGATGTGTAAGATCCTCTTTAAGGTTTTGGGTCCCTTTCTTCTTTATATAAATCATTGAATGTATTCCATGGAGACTGGTTTTCATCATCGTATTGATGCCAGAATAATCATTGATCATGGTAAAAATCAATGTTGGGTGTTGTCCCAACCACTCTTCTGCTATGCACGGAACCTACACCTATGGCTAGAGCTCAAATGATTGAATCATCTTCGTCCTCATAGCTAGGATATGGAAACCCCTTGATTGGAATTTCTTATTCTAGTGAAACAAAAAACTACACTGATATACCATATTGGTTCACCAAGATATAAAACATTCCAAACTCACTTTACCGTAACCCGAAATTTCACTGAAACAAGAGCTTTGAAGAGGCACACACGTCACCCATTGTTTATCGGATGAGAAATGGAAAGAGGAAAGGAAATATGGAAACAGCTTCTTCTAAACAAATGATGGTGAGTTTCCCCAAAAAGAGACACACTTGTGATAAAAAAAGACTCACAGATGATTGTACAACTTCCCCTTTACAATCAAATGAGCACATGAAAACACAAGGCATTAGTAAACATGACCATTGTGACTGATAGAAATAATACATGGAAAGTGACCTTATTCTAACACCTAAATAGAACGTGATTCCAAAAAACAGCCCCAATAGCCTCTCTTGACCAGATTTTCCACACCGGTGTCTTAAAATAATCCCTCATTTCGAAGAGACTAATGAAATTCCTAAGGCACTCTTAAAGAACATCCAGTAAAAACAATCATGAACTACTGTCACCTTTGAGGACTCCGGTGAGATAAGAAACTAAAGTAAATTTCAACCACCTGTGACCACTCTCCTACTACTAGAGGATCCACAAGACCAAGAGAGTAAAGGGTGTAGACTCAATCTCCAATGCTCGATAAATATATTCCTTATATTGATGAACCTGAGGATCTTCTAACGACAACACAATCTGATCTTCACTTCAGATGTGCACTAACCCTTAATGGGGGCATACCTTATTCAACGATAGTACCCAAAGACCCAACCAATATGGTCTGTTGGTTAATAAATACCACAAACCAGATCCAAACACATGAAGAGTACCACCATAAAGTCATCCCGAAAAATTTCTCAGAAGAGACCATTATCCATCCCTTCAACCTAGCTTACCAACCAAACACAAACCCAAAACACCGTTCAAACAAGAAGGGTTCTTTGATTCAGAACATCTGACAACTACAAAATTTCAAAAAACACATAAGACGCATCATCCCAAACTATTCATCAAAAAATCAGGATTTACTTTAAACTAATCCCTTGTAAAATTAATGTTTTTTCAGTTAACACATCCACCAATGGTACCCATGGGACTCACACATGCATGTTTTCGTGCCACACTAGGCACCCACCTTATATCCATATTGGAAATCATCTAGACATTCCATTAACCATCCTTTATCTCATATAACACTATTCATGTGGTCTCCCATGGAAATATCAAAGGTTAAAACAAAAATTTATTCCACTTTTCGAAACCAAAATAGTCAACCAATATTTCATTTTTCTCAAGACTGCTAACCACAAAATAAAATTCCCAATTTTAATATTTAAAAACATTTAAAAAGGCCCAATAATTCAAATAAGAACTCAATTTCAAGTCATAAAAATTAATTTCAAAACATCTCCATCAATTTCAAAACACTTCAAATTTCACAGTAAACTCTATTTCATAATTCCCTATTAATTTGGGAACTCAACTCTTCACATTTTAAAGCAAGATTCTAAAATTTCATAAAACATTTAAAATCATCTCTAGTTACTAAATCAAAATCAATTTGTAAACACCACACATGACCTCCAAAACATTCCATCTCCTCAAAACACCTTTCAATATTTTAGAAAACTATATTGGAAAGACTTTTTCAAAACCAACTTTAACATTTTTCCTGCTTTCAAAAGAAGTGTAAACATACCATTTTCTATTTTAAAAAATTTCTGAAAACATAGTTCTATCATATCAAAAATCATGCCACTTCCTCTTTAGTGAGAAATTATTTCATAAAAGTTCACATCTATTAAATGAAGTCTTTTTTTTATTAAAACCAAGTTCCATTATTCCAAAACAAAAGGACACAAGACAGTTAAAGAGTAAACTAGTTTTGGAGGGTGACATGGACATATTATTGGCGGCCATACGCCAAACACTTCACCATCACAAATAGTGCTTTAGGGAAATATTCCTGACTCCACCTGGATTTCTAGGACCCGTGAGCTCACTAATCCCATTAACCGAACTATATTTTCATTTACCATAATCATCACCAAAACAAGAAAACCAATGGACTCAAATAAAAAACAATTTTCCCTAGTGACTTGAATCTCATAATGAAGGGTGATGGCCAGGTACCCTACCTGTAATCAGAATGTAAAGCCCTGCCAATCTTAACTCTTAACTATCCCCACATTTTCCTAAATATCATAAGCCAAAGAGTTTACTTGTACCTCCTCAAATAAGATTTTTTTCACGAATCTAATCTGGTCACCATCCAAATCAGCACTAAACCTGGTATTTGGGAAGACTCTAAGGGCGTTCCTAATCCACACGGGCTGGAAAAAGTGCCTGAGTATCATAAAATAAAATTTAGGAATGATTTTCTTGAGTTTATAAACATGAAACGGCAAACACTTCCAATAAAACAAATCTTGATCTTTCAAAAAAAACCATGTTTTTCAAAAATTCAAAATTGAATTACATAATTTAAATTAGTTCTCAAAGACTATAACATTTCCAATCTAGCTGATTTGAGAAATCTACAGACATTTATCCCAAATTCACGATGAAAATGATCTCCAAAGAGGGTTATGAGAGCATGGGGTGCACTTTGGGTAAGTGGTCTTGGGTGAGAATTGGAATCCAAGAAAACAATTAAAATTTGAAAGAGATATTAATGAATTAAAAAATTAAAGAATGAAATGGGATATTGGGATGAACCAATACCTTAATAAAAACCCAAATCCTTCATGATTATGTATTCTTATGAGGTCCAAATGGATATGGTGGTTTTAATATACCAGGTGATTCCAATTGAGAAGTTGAATGGGTGTGTGCTGTTGAAAAATGAAAGAGTAATAAAATAAAAAAATGGCATTTAAATTTAGAAATGGGCACACAGTTTGACCCAAATATTGAAAACTCACCCTTTCATCCAAAAATTTATAGGAAACCCACTCAAAAAATCAAAAATAGAAATTAAATGAAAAAACCATTAATGTAATCCATGGATGTGACAGTACATTATCTAGGTATTAGAGTATATGCTAAGGGATGTGGTGTTAGACCTTGGTCGATGATTGTAAGATCACATACATTTGGTAGAGTTTCCTTATAAAAATATTTATCAATATATTAATAGAATATAACCCTTCAAGTACTAGATTGGGGGACCCTAATGGTCACCGTTTCACAAGAATCATATAGTTGAGTCGTCTGGTTTTGGGAAAAATTTGGTTCAGGTGATGACAGAAAAGGTTCATGTGATCTGCAAGAAGATGAGGATAATACTAAGAATGAAGTAATCAGATGTGGTTCAATGTATCAATCCCATTCAATTTTAGAAGGGAGTCCATTTTTTCCTATGATTCTCCACATGAAGCTGACAATGGTGCTTCTTTCATGAATTCAATCTATCAATAAGGATAATTGGGTTGTTTGAGTTCTTTGGGAGGGTTAGGGGGTTGAATTCTACCTCACCTTACCTGAATAGTTAGACAGGGTGAATAAGAACTTCCATATGTTTTAGATAAGTAGATATCTACATGATCTCAAACTTGTTATTGATTGGGGAAATATATACATTGATGAAGTTCCTACTTTCCCAAAGCACCTATTGGTGAGAATTCATCACGGGAAAGAATGAAACATGGGAAATCTATAAGTCGAGGATGTTCCTACATTCCTGTTGGATTGTGTGATGTGGAAACATGGGAGAATGTAAGAGAGATTCTAGGGGAGATATATATATAGATCCAGAAGTCGAATCACTATCCAAAGAATACTTTTTTGTTTTTTCATTTCGAGGAAGAAAATATAGGTTGTGGGAATAATGTAGAATTCTTTTTTTACCTTATATTACATTGAAATATATCTATTAATATATTAAAATCTTGGTGATGAGACAAAATGAGATTCTAGGAAGCGATGTTCTTGGAATTAAATATATAAAAATATCAAATATAATTATTATTTTAGGTTAATTTTATTACGTAAATTATGTTAACTATTAAAATGTGTATGAGATTGAAAATCTGAGACAACACATAAATATGGAGAGTGTGTTTTACCCAGTGTGAGACCTAATATTATTCATCATGGGGGAATTCATATAAATAATCCATTGATGGGTGCATTTAAATATAATAAATAAAATATTATATTAATTTTATAAAATGACATAAACCTCTCTCACTCTATAAATATCCTACAATGGTGAAACTATAGGGTTATATATGTAACCAAAACATTGTTGAGAGGAAAAAACACTATTCATCATCAGTGGATTGATATTTGGTGATGATCAATAGTCAGGTAAAAGACAATCAACGTTCATTGAATTCAACATATCATTCTCCATCATTGGATGCAATGTTCTTCACCAATGATTGTTCTGAATCAAGTAAGGACTCAACATTATTTGGATACCTGACCTTATAATTAAAATTTTAAGAAGAATAACAGATAACTCATTAATCTTTATTTTTTTAGTCTTTTCAGGCAACCAATTTTTAAATTTAATTATTTATTTGACTTACCCAATTGTGTAATGATTTCACAGCACCGATAATACCCAATCTAATTTGTTGGCCAATAATGGATACCCAATGATAGTTGCAACATATTTTCTTATTATTTCACACCATTATGGTTCAGATTCCACATGGTTGTCCTAGGTTGAAAATTTTTCTATAAGGAAAGGTGGGTTTACACATGATCAAACTTCAAAATTCCAAAAATATTTTCATAAGAAGGACATATCACAGATTGGAGAATAGAACGAGATGATTGTGGATTATGTTTGATTCCCACATGGATTTTAAGATCCAGTGATGATGTGGGAGACACCAAAAGTGAATTTGGTTTGTATGAGCTTTGATTAATATATCTGAATCAGATATCTGTAAACTAGTGGATTAGAATCGATAGACGATGGAGGTTTCGACCATTTTCAGTTGGTTAAATAGTTAAATTTGTAGAAGATAATATTGATCTGGGATGTGGGGAGTGGATATGAGTTTTTATTAAAAACCTTACTACACACCGTGCAGCCTAATAACACATAATGTGTATACCCCAGTAAATGATGGTTATAGTTTTTAGGGGTGTTAAAATCATATTCAATGTGGGACACCCAAAATGTTCTCTAAATTGATGTTGGAAACCTGGTGTGTACTATAAAATTAGATGAGAAAAAACATAGCTAGGAACACAATAAGTGTACGCATACACATCCTAAAAGACATAGGCATGACATGAAAACATCGCTCAAACATGGATTCCCAGGACATTTCATGTAGTACCTTCACATGATTTATAGGGATTCATGTCCTGAGATCCATGAACATATGAGGATTCATCCATACTGTATAGTGGGATTACTCAACATTTGGGTCCCATACACGATGTTTTCTTCATTTTGTGGAATATTATACCTATTAAATATCATTCATTTGGACTCATATTTTGTGCCAGGAATAGACTATGCTGAGTAAAATTTTAACATATAATGTGACAGTGAACAATATCAAGGATTAGGAGAAGTAGTGATAGATGTTCTGAGAATGATTCATTTTAGGAGATGATCAATGATGAATGTGATCAGATGGGATCTATATAGGGGAATCATATTGTTTTTGTGGGGTATGGGTCCTATTTGAAAATATTATAATCCCACATATAGACTTGGATTTGGTTCTTCTATTTCTCAATTATAGTGCAACCCTCTTGTGGAGTTAAGGAATGGGTCCTCTACCGTAGGAGTGGAACCCTCATGCTGAGTCAGGGCACGAATAACCTACCATTAAAGTGGAACCTCATGGCGATATAAGTCATGGGTCCTCTACCATAATAGTGTAATACTCATATGAATTCATGTCATGGGACTTATACCATTAGAGTGGAACCCTCACCATATACTAAGAATGCATCCTCTAAAATTAGATTTGACTCATACTATAATGTTAGGGAAAGGGACCTCGTTCATCTGAGTGGATCTATATTTTAATATCTAGGATTGGGTACTCTAATTATTGGGTGTAACCCTCTTATGGGTTCTTTTAATCATTCCTCTAGCTACTAGGTGGGACCCTCCTATTATGACAGGGCATGGTTTCTATATCTGGCTACTAAGTGGAACCCTCACATTCTGCTATGTAATGTGCCATCTATCTATCTACTAATTGAAACTCTCCTATTGTGATATGGAATGGGTCATCCATATATCTTCTCTATATAACTCTCAAATTGTTTCATGTAATGGGTCCTCTATCAAAATATATTTTCTCCTTGATTGTATGAAAAAGTGGAAATTATTGGCTTCGAAATGATACAACTTTCCAAAAGATGTGTGGGATTTTGGGTATAGTTGATTGCTCATTAGAACTGATGGGAGAATCTTTTCACTGGATTTTATGTGAGATAGGTACCCCCATTTCATTATTTTAATGGTTTATTTTATTAATATATATCCAAATTTATTATTTTTTATTTTTCTCTTGATATGGGTTAAGTAGTCTATTCCTATCATGTCTCCTACTTCTCCAACTTAAATATTGAGGCATCTAACATGATATGAAGATATTAACTAGTACATTTTCCTTTTAATAACATGTTGTGTCTTATGTAGATTATGGATAGGTTGACATCTATTAAATAATACCATAGGGATACTCGAGTTCATTAGACCACGTACGATGATGGAGGCCTGGAGAGGTAGAGCTCAGGTTTTTTAGAATTTTCTTTTCTTTTTTTCATTATGCAACACATTTTTTTGGTCTTATGTATTCTACCTTCTTCCTTTTCAGATAATGTTATAATGATTTTTTATTTCATAGTGGTTATTACATACATGATTCATAGTCATGATGTTACTATTTTTTATATTCCTCTACACTTCATTACTAACATGGTTGTCTTTGAGAGTAAAGGTATGTTGTAAAATGACTCACATATTAGTTATTTCTTCACCAGATTTTCATTGACCTCTAACCAATTGAGGTATCCTTGGGGTAGATGGTGCTCAATCCCCTTAAGTTAGGTCTTGAAAACAGAAAATATCAATTGCTATCAAATTTTCTCATCATTAAAACTCTTGTAAGGATAACAATATATATTACATAATACATCCCTATCTAAAAAATATAAATTTCTTCTCATAATGGAAATAAATGATATGATATACATAACCTATCAACTCTCACCCAAACACTATAAAGTTTTTGGGTGACCTCAACATCATATTCTCAAATACTATAATGGTTTAATCCTACTTCATTGTGTAAAATTTCTAGAGGGTAAAACATCATAACATGTCATTAGGGTTTCAATATCATCTATTATCAAACCAAATAATGTGAAGAAAAATAATAAATAACACATTCTATTATTAAAAACAAAACCCAAAATCCAACTTCATATTGCGTCGTGGTTACTCTACCATATACCACACCGATATAATAACTAATATAAATTATTGTAACACCTCAAGGATTTAGAATTAATTTTCTTTATATAATATAGTAGATATTGTTTCTTATACAAAACACTAAAATTAATTAAAACAAGATATATAATTTTTAAATTTGATCATCATAACTTATTTATTGGTTTGGAAGGTATAAATAAGAGTAACTATATTATGAAATAAAATGTGTTCTTAGTAAATTTAATATTCAATCCTTTATTGATTATTAATTGGATTGAAATGAAACTAACCTCATTGGAAGATAAAAGAAATATTTTCCATGAAAGTATTTTTATTTGAACAATGTATATTTGATCATAATTAATTAAATTATCCTCTATTTATAAATACTATAAACTATTAATGTATATTATATATATATTTTGATGAAATATCAATAATTTAATTATTATTATTTGAAACAAATGATAATAATGTGATTTTGTTATTCCAAAATAAATTTTCTTAAAAAGTATTATATTTTTTTGTAGATATTAATAATAGTTTCTAACATATTTATAAATTTTATATCACATAAATGTATATGATTTTTAAAATAGTAATTTCCTTATAGGATTTTGTTTTTATTTTATTTCTCTAAAAAGTTTGAATTTTTCATATAATAGTGAAAAATGAAAATTTTTTAAAAAAATCATTCCATTAAATTAAATAATGGAATTTAAATGTAATATTATATTATATATTTCAATTTAAAATAAAATATGATACTTATGAAGAAATATGATCTAATTTAATTAACATGAATATGCTTTATACATGATATGATAAAAAATCATTTTTATATATTAAATACATTTTAATTAAAACATGTATTCATTTAATTTTTTTGAATTATTATATTAATAATTTTTTACCAATTATATATATTAAATTGTTTTAAATTAGTTTCATAAGTATAATTAGGAGTTTTAAGTTTAGTAAATATTTGATTTTAATTTTCAATCATATTGAATAGAATACATGGTAAATTATTATTAGTACAGTAATGACTAAATCATGTTAATTAATGATAAAACTATGGGATGAAGCCCCCAAATCAACCCAAAACATTACTGTATTTTACTGTATTTGTAAATAATGACCATAAATATACTTACTATTAAAATATTTCATCGTGGTTCCATAAAATGGTGATATTAACTTTTATATCAAATTATGTAATGAAAAATTACAAAATATCACAATCTTTCATTAAGTATTTCTTATATGTTTTAATAGTTATTGGAAGAATATCTATATGATAATAAATGGTAATAATAGTTTTCTATGAACGAAATTTATGATAGTTTTTTTAAATATTTAGTGATATTTTTATTTCCTTGAACACCTACGCAACATCAAAATAACACTTGTGAAAGTAATAAAATAAATAAATCAATGATATTCTTAAAAAATATATATTTTAGATTTATAGTGTACCAATTACTTATAGATTAATTAAAATTTAATTGTAAACATGACTGATCCAATATTAATATTAAATTTATATATTAAGTAAATTAATTTTGTGATATATTAATAGTCCTAATAATAATTGTAAATAGTAATTAATGTCAAATAATTATTCGAATATCATTATAAATCTAATGATTTCATATAGAGAACAATGTGGATATTAAATAAGCTATTTAATAATTAATGGTACATTTAAATGTGATAAATAATTTTTAAATTACTTTCATGGACAATAATGTATATACATTTCGTTATAATATTTAATAAAAAAATATATTTATAGATGTGGTAACATCGAATGATAAGGTAAAATATGACACCTAAACCAAAATTAAATTTATAGGCTATATATATATATATAATATCCTATATATATAGGGTTGTTAGGATTCATTTTTCATAAGTAAGATATATATTATTAATTAATATTTCAAGTGTTTAAAAGATTTCCACTCACCTCACTTATAAAATAGAATATATTATCTGATTTTCCTCACACCCCATGAACCATTTTCTCAACCAAGAACACCACAATTCCCTTAAAATCCTTCCTACCCATGTATTATTTATATTAGTTATACAATGGGACCAATCAAAAAATATTTAATGTGTAATCAACAGATTTTTTATCAGATAATATGTACAAATCTTAATAGGGTTAATTTATTTTATTTTTTCGTACAAATCCTTAAAATCATATATAAAATGATTAAATTATAAATTTTTGTCTATTCAACAAGAATTATTTAACTTCTTTTCCATTCTATGAGATATTAAAACTTCATTCATCTATTCATAAGTACTACCACTAACACAAAGTGAAGTGTTTTGTTTTAAATCTCCACCATTCATATCCAGTTAATATTATATATAAATTTTATATTTTTTATATATAATTAATTTTTATTATTCTTTAAAATAAAATATTTTATAATATTTTTCCATTATAAAATTTCAATACGGTTCTTGTGTATATCTAGACTACCACCTCTATATCTAAATGTGATTCATTTTTCATCACCCTCGTGAAGGGATTGTTATTTTAATGAAAATATTGAATAAATAAAAAATTTATAACATATATAAAACTCAATAAATATGAATATTAAATAATATATTTATTTTTTAACATAATATAATAATTAAAACGTCATTCATGCATACATTCAAAGACCTATCTCTATGGAATGGTGTAATTAATTTTTCATGATGACCATTCATGGTTGATTATAAATATTTATTTAATGAGTTAACATTCACCATTGTTATGGATTAATATTCTGAAGATGGTTTCAAAACAATCCATTTGAGATTATTAAATCTATCATTTTGGTTTTATTTGGTTTTGAATAAAACGTTTTGGAAGTGCATGACATAAACATAATAAGTCTAGTAAAAATATATTATAGGGTAATAAATGAAATATAAGGGATTATTATAAGTTACTAAATATGAATAATTTTATTTATAAAATTATATTCCTTTTATATTATAGTAAAAATATTATGGATCTAGTGAGACTAATGGTAAGGGATTTAATTATTCAATATCCTTTAATTGATAATCATTCCATTTTAACAACATATTTCCTTTATCTTGTGTATATGTTTTAATATGGATTTATTCTACCACCAAATTATTTATAATCATTTAGTTTTAAAATCTTTTTCATTTACCCTCATTTAAATCTATTTTATACGTAATTTACTATAGTCATATAGGATATTTCTATAAAACTATGTTTTAATGTATTCTATAAAAACAACTTCCCTCCATGTCGATATTCCCTGGAATTTTTATAACATATTTTAGGTTTTTCATAAAATTATATTGAAGGTAACTTTCATATATTTCTGATTTTATTGGATGTGGTTAAAATTAAAATATTTTTATGGTTTTTGTATTGGTTTTTAATGACACTTTTTAGTAGAATAATGAACGTTTTTTAACAAGTACAACATGATTGGAATTTCCTGCCACAATTTATATTCATTTATAGAATTAATTTCATTCATGATTTCATGTACTTTAAAAAATTGATTTTGAATATTTTTCAAATGAATGGGTATTTCTTTATTTTTTAATTAAAATGGAACATGGTTTTCTTACAGAATGAAATGCCTTATTTATGATTTTTCTGATGTAATAGTGAATTGTTATAATTTTTCACTTCATTATAAAATAAAGGGTAGTAATTTATATGTAAAAGTGAGAATAAGATATATAATTTAAATTGTGGATCTACATATATTTCTATAATGAATTGGGTGAATAATATCATTCAAATGGGGAAAATGGAATGATAAACGTGTTAGTTACTTATTTATAATTCTCCACCATTAGTAATTCTGGAATGGTTTAAAATCTAGAAAAGGATAAGAATATCATTCCCCAATATACATATATAATGTTCAATAAAAATGGTTTTATTGAATTAATTTTATTTCATGAGTTATTTATTTTTTATGAATATTTACAATATTAATATTTTAACAAGAAAATGTTTTCTTGAGATATCATAATATTCATTATAAAATAATAGTTTTCTTATGATTTTTATTGGATTCAATGATTTTCTCAGATAAATAGTTGATGTTATCATTTGGATATTTTTTATTTATATGATAATTATTTTTTATTGAAAAAGGTAATAATTTTCTATGGTTTCAATATTTTCCCCTTGGAAACTAGGTTCACCTTATTTCCATGTCTGAAAATATTATTTTAATTATCATACCATGTTTTGTAATTTTATTTATAAGGAATAAGGATGAGCATAAACAACAATTATGTATAGATCTATGTAATATAAAGATACCATTAATGAATAATGTGTGTCATGAATGATATAGGACTGTGAATATAAAAAAATATTTTGGAAGAATAGACACTATGTGTTAGTTTTCCATATGTAATTTACCTTTTTTACTAATTATATAAATGAATAAACCTATAATATCTTGTTAGTTTATGAATGTGATACCCATTCCATAAATCATTTAATTATGTGTTTAATATGATATAATTAACTATAGTTTATACAATAGAAAATATTTAGATTATTTAATATGTTTACATAATTAAAATGAGGTTAGTTTATTAGTTTTCGATAAAAAAATGTTTCAAAATTTTTATAGTTTATCATATGTTTAAATTAATAAATACCGATTACATTAATATTATTGGATAACATTGGAGATATTTTTTAGGTAATAATAAATTTTTTGAAATATATATATATATATATATATATATATTTGCATTTTTTGTTGTCATTATAATATTTGTAGAATAATTATCTTATATTTTATAGACATAACATTAATTTTTCTGGAAACCATCATAATTTACATGATCATTGATATTTTTGTATATATGGATAATTATAATAAAATACTTATTGCATTTTTGGAACATATAATTTAAAATATAGATAACCATGAGATGGAAAATTGATTTGATTAATATGTTGTTAGTATTAATTAAATCATGATCACTATATAAGGAACAATATTTTATAAATCCAAATTGAAATATATAATTCTTTAATAAGCGATTTTATACATGGTATCATGTGCAATTTACCATTTTAATAAATCTTCAATATTATATTTTCTTTATGAATGTCTTTTATATTAATTAAAATCTTAACATATTTTGAGAAATATATAATTATAGAATATAATTTTCTTGATTGTGACTTATGAGTTATTGATTTTATTTACATATAATAGTTGTTTTATCATAGAAGAATGTATGATAAAATATTTCAAATATTTTATTTTTTTTACTTATTTTTAAATTTATTGATGTATTTTTAGGTTAGAAATTCGTGGAATGATTTATTTTAAAATTTTCATTTTATTGGTTATGTTTTAGAGATTAAAGTTGTATTTTCACATAATATTGTTTATTAATAATGAATATTATATTATCTTATGAAAACCATTATTTTTTTGTTAAATTTTTATTATAGTATGTATAAAATGTTATCAATTTATCAATTTTATCATCCATTAAAATATTTTTAGTCATGTAGGAATTAAAATTTAGTCATATATATTAATTAGTTTGAGTATGATATGAGAAAAATGATTCAATTAATCAAATCCCATTCAAAGGTTGAAATTTTTTATCTGAATTTGAATAAAATTAAGTTAGTATATTTCCACATATTCTATTTCATTATTGTAAAAAAATACCCCATGTTAAGTAAAATAATATTACAAAAAGTTATCTATTTTCCATAATTTCCTTATAAATTTATAGTTTCATTTATCGAAAACGTATTTATGTGATTTTTGAGATAATAATTTTCATTAAAAAGTTATACATCCTTATATATTATTCATTAGATGTTAGTTTCTTCTTAATGTCATTATTTTGAATTTCCTCCAATGTTCTCCTTCTATGGAGACTCTATTGTGTGATGTTCTAGATAACATTTAATTTCCCATTCATCTCATATCCAAATTATGATATCAACATTTTTATGAAGTCGATTCACAAAAAAGGTTTTTATTTAATAATTAAATTACATTTATGATTATTTATTTATCATCCTCTACCTATATTTAATTTTTTTTAAAATATATTAAACCCATTTTATAGGAAAATAAATAAAATATTGATGTATTAATTATGTTTTTTTTATAAATTTAACACTACATGATATAATAATTTATTTTCATCAGGAAATATACTTGATAGTGTTTTCTACACATAGAATCATTCCAAAATAAACCCCAATATATATTATTGTAAAATGATTAATATGATTTATCCATTAATTTGGAATTTTTGATTTGTTATAATTGCACTAAGAAATATGTTTATTTTTGTAATAATATGAATAATAATTAATACGTTTATTATTAATAGAATGGAGATTATGATAATTCCTTTTAATGTAAAATATATTTTCTTACTAGAAACTATTCTTATGCATGAACAATTTTTTTTATCATAATAGGTTTAATTAATCAGTATGTATAAGGTATTATAATGAAATAATGATTTCATATATCAAATTTAATGAATTATCATTACATTAATTATTTTTTATAAAACAAATGAGAATAATGAGATTTTTTTGAAAAAAATTATTTAAAAATGGTTTTATTTATTTTTATAAGAAAATATTATATTAAATTTCATTAAATTTAAATAAAATATATATGAAAATTTAAATATCAGTTTTCATTTCATTATTTATATATTGTATAAAGACAAATTTTTTATATTTTCTGAAAATTTTTATTTTTCATTTACCAAAGAAATATAGACAATTTGCACAAAACTACCATATCATTTTAATAAATCCATTAATTTAAAATAACTACTTTTTGTATTTTTATACAGTTAAATATGATCCCTTTGATTAAATATAACCTTATTGTCATCATATTAGTCATGATTATACATATTTTTTTTTAAAATCAATTTCATCTTTAAAATAATGTTTCCTCAAAATAGTATTTTGGTGTGTCTTGTACACATGTATTAAAATTTATTTATTCCATTTTATAAATTTAGTCCTGAAAATATATTTCATATTTTTTTAGGATATTTATATTATTTAAGTAGTTATATTTTATTTTTTTCATAATTATTGGTATGTGTAATAAATTATTATCACAATATTATTTGGTAACAAGAATAATTTATGATAAAACTATTGAATAAATTTTCAAAAATAACCCCAAACATACCATTATTTAATTCGATTGTTTTAGTTTCACCATAACCATTCTACCATAAATTTTATTAACTTTTAGTTCCATTTTACATTAATTAGGAAATTTATATTATTCTACCATAATATAATGTTAAAATTTTAATCTTATCTCATTTAATATCCAGAATTTATTTTTTTGGTTTCAAAGATGTAACACCAGAGTTTTTATGTTTTACATCATTCTGGTTCTGGTTGGGTTCTTGGTCATTTTCTCAAGAGTTTGGTGTGAAAGGTCTGATATTTTGGGTCAATGTCTATATATTATTCATGTTTTATATTTCTACCTAGGTTCCTACTAGGAACCCTTTAAATTTTAAGAAAAAAAACAATTTTTGAGTTGACAGAACTGGGTACACGGTTTGGTTGCACGATTCACTAAACTGTGCCAAAAAATCATGCATAGTATCTAACTCATTAAAAATATTCTATAATTTTAATTTTCCATTTTCATGAATAAACAAAATGTTCACCTTTTTTCCACCATTCGACCATTATAGCCATGGAAGGCTTCCAAGCTCACTCAAACTCTTTAGACACCCATTTTTTAAGGGGTTTTGGTGGTGGAACTTCAAGATCATTCAAGTAATTGGAATCTTCTCTTATTTCTTCCATTTCTTTTGGGTTTCTTTCCCCATATTTGATATTCCAAATGTGAAAAAACTATGAATTCATACATAGTGTTTATTTTTGAGTTTTTTGGTTTAATCTTCTTGTTTTGGGTTTATTTTTATTCCCTTGTGGTATAGCGGTTCTACGGCTGATGTTTCACACAATTATGTTGAGTTTCGACATATAATGGTGGTGATTTCTTGTGTTAGAATTATTTTATGAGTATGATTACTTTATTTACCTTCGTATTATGTTTATTACTTATTGTTTGTGGTTTGAAAATCATTTTTGATATAATTGGTTAAGCTTTTGATTCTAAAGATGAATTTTTTCTTCCAACTGTGAGTTTTTCCCGTGTAACTCATGTGGTAATATTTGGGGAAATTTTATAACATATGAAAGTGGTTTACTAATTGATGTTACGGGTTAAAATTTTGTTATTGTATATTATAGGGGTGTTTTGGGACATGAAAGAGGGTTTTTGTTTGGATTTTGTGTGCAAAGCCTTATTTTAGTTTGTGAAATTGTTTTATGAAAAATTTTAAATGGTTAATTGAGTTATACAAAGGGTGAAAAATATTTTTGGGTACTATTTTGGTGAGTGTGTGTTTTTAAAATAGGTTTTTGAAATAGAACATGATGATTTGTGTTGTAAAACATTTTGATATGTTTTTATAAATTTTTGTGACGATTTATTAAATTTTGAGAACGGCATGAGTCATGTTTGTGAGTTGTTTTGGTGTGTGTATGATGTTAAAATTAATTTGAATTTGAAAGGGTATTATGTGACATGTGTGTCGAATGTTTGGTGTGTGAATGATTTTGAAATGGAATTTTTATTTGAAAAAGGTATTTTATGACATGTGTACCATGATTGAGAACAAAGTGGAAAACCTGAGTGTCTAGGTTGCAGGACTAGGACTAGTATACTTGGGATCCGGTAGTGGTATCATCCATGTTTCACTTATCAAGTTTTATTATGACAACAGTAAATAAACTTTGATACTGTTTGGGTACCACTAGATCATTTGGGTTTCAACTCCTAATGGATCATGCAAGGGAAGGATAATGGTTATGATTACAGAGAGACAAAGATATGATGCACCAAGGGCTGAACAGCTAGCTAGTGCCTAGGGTGTTCTCGTGACTAGTGCTCATTGGATATATTGTATTAACCATCGTCATATGGTGTGTTTTGTTGTAAAATTAAGTATCATGTGTGTTCCATTTAAACATGTACATTTTTATCAAATTTTTTATCAAATCTGTTTTCATTTACAGTTTCATCTTTTAAAAACTTTTAATCGCATTTTTGTTTATAAAAACATGCATGTTTTTGTCTGAAAATGATTTTATATTCGAATATTTTTGGTTGTATCATATTTGGATTTATATCACAACCTACACACACCATCTGGGTGTAAGTATACTTGATAGTGCTTGACACCGGTAACGTAAAGGTCCTTGGAGATGGTAGTTCAGGTTATTAGCTTGTCTTTTGGGTGTGGTGAAGTGGAGAGGTATTGGGGGTGATTTTCCCTTTCATTGTTGTTGTTCTTGAGTCATAATTACTTCTCATTTTGAGTTGTGTCCTGATTTAGTTTTGTTTAAAACTATGTAACTCCATTCTAAATTTCATTTATGACTTTTTTTGGTAAGAATTTTTATTTTGAAATTATATATTGTTTTTGGTTGGTTAATGTTTTTATAATCATTTATATCGTTACCAAGCCATTTTTTATGATACCCAGGCACTTGTGCCAGACTATGGGGATAGGGAACACCCTTTGAGCCCTGCCATGGACCGGGTCGGGGGCTGGTTTAGATGGAGATCAGATCAGGTTCATGATAGAAGAAGAAATGAGTAATCATAATTTTTTAGTATATATATAAATAAATTATATTTAATAGAGTAATTTAATTTTAACTTATATAGATAGTAAAATTTATTTTAACGAGTATGAAACACTAACCTAACGCTTCTACAAGAAATAGAAAAAATAATAATAAATTATGTTACAATGAATAAATATAATTTATTTTGGATAATTTATTATTTCCACTAAATTTAACGGTATATAATAATTCTATTATTCATGGTAACATATATTATATTTAATATAAATATTTATTTTGATTATATTAATGTAAGTTATATTAATAGTCCCAAAAATTCTTTAAAATGAATTCAATGTTAAAAAATAATTTTAAAATAATTATATATTTTAAAAATATATAGATCAATTTTCATGTTTATTGGAATTAAATGATTGAATCAATCATGATTCAATTATTCTTTTATTAAAATTAAAAATTGTACTTCCATGAAAATTATATACTAAATTTCTTTTTAAAATTTTTCAGGATAAATACAAAATAATTAATTTTAAAATGACTCATAAACCTATCTAGAATTCATTATTTTTTTAAATATATAGATATTATTCTCCATGTATGATAATATAAATTTGTTACGATAAATTTCAAAATACATAAATTCATATTATGTATTTATAGATCAATTGTTCTTGACTATGTCTGCCACCTTACTTATTAAAGGAAATATCATTCCCCTTTTCCCACAGACCAATAGATCCATTTTTCAAGAATAATATCTACCTATAACACTTGTAAAAATTCCACATCATGTACAAGTGTTCATGTTATGTCCAATATACCAATCCTAGTGTAACAATGTTTTATGAAAATAAAGGTTTTTTTAAAGAAGATGTGTAACTCCTAAATGTGTTCTTTAATTTAATATTATCCTCAACCTCATGAAAATATTATATAACCACAATGATATAAAAAATAAATATATTCCATATAATATTACATTAATATGATGATGAAACAACACATATTCATCACCTTTTTCTTCTTATAAGAAATGGAATCATATTTTGTGCGATCATGTATACTACCATGTCAAAGAAGAGATGTTTTTTCATCCACAACATCCTTTAAAGGGTAAATTGAGGAAATAATGAATATTTATAATATTTATATAATAATTATTCTTATCTAATAATTATATGATAAATACCTTTTAACACTTTTATACATTGGAAAATGATACTCTCACTTATAACTACATTGGGATAACCACCTCTATGAAGGGATTTTTTTCAATTATCATTACCAACTATCATGTATGCTAATAGAGATATAAATTATTAATAAATATGACATTTATAACATATCTATGATTTTATAAATGAATAATATTTTCTTATTTATTTATTTTCAAAAAGGAATAAAATTTAAAAAAAACATTATTTAACATTTTTGGACTACCGTCTCCATGATGTGATGCAATTAATGTTTCTAGACCATAATACAAAAGTGATACTTAAATTGAATTTGATTAAGAAAAATTATGTATATTTATTTATTAATATAATGAATATAATGGAATACATACCCCATTGATCTTGTTCCACATATCAATGTAGTTTCTAGATTATGAACAAATCATTCTTTGAATACCAAACATGAACGTAATCAATTTAGTAACCATAAAAACAGGGAAATGAATAGAATAAAATAGATTATGATATGTTATTACACCTAGAAATGGTTATTTCTAATTTCAATAATTAATATATGATTCCAAGATATTAGTTAATGAATGAAAAAGGATTGATGGTCCCGAGGTAAGGGGTATCGCATATCAATTTCTATCCTTTTAGAATTATTCTGTGTCCACCACATATTTTTTTGGGGGTGAATATACTACCAAAGGGATATATATTATAAATAATATAATGAAATTTAAATTTTTAACAAATTTTTTCATGTCAAATCATTCAATATTCTTCCAATATAATATTCATTATGGGCATAGGGGTTTTGTTATAAAAACCAAAATTTACAGTATTCATTTCAAATCCTATTTCTTTAGTAAATGTTTTTATACATATTATCATAAACATTTAAAATTATTTATACATGTATTCTCTATGAATTTATATTATATAATTTTCTTTGTGAACATTGGATTGCAAAATAATATTTTTAATGTTTTTTCATATGGCTCATGTTTTAATCTTTTCACTAAATTGAATCAAGGATGTTGTTTTAATAGAAATTACATGGGTGGTATTTCTTTCCATAATGTACTTTATTTATTATCGATCATACTCTTTGTTTTCATGATTTTAAAAAGTTTTTTTAGCTCCCAATATTTTTATAAATTGTCGATTTTAAAGCATTATAAAAAGAAGAGAAATATCTATCTATTCTTATAATAAATTTTATTGATCCTTAATTATGGATGAAAATAAATTTTTCAATGGTTTTATGTGTAAACCGTTTATGATTAAATTTCTTTCTTCATACATTGATACTATATAACGAACCAAACTTTTTTCAATAAAATTTATCCCTTATTGAAATAATGTATTATAGTATTACCACATAAAATCACAAAAAGAAACACAATTCCCCATCATGATTATATAAAATACTAAATTCTATGGGAACATTAAACTTAATGTTTCTACTTTTGTGATTTTAATTTCGAAAATCTGACATGCACGTCTACAATCAGTCATCTATTTGAAGACTGATAGGACAATTAATTTTTTTGAATAGTTAAAAACCCTTATGAAGAGTAATGTTACCCTTATAAATAGTATTACGACCCTTATGAATAGTAAAATATCCAAGTGAATAGTCACCTTACCAAATGAAGTATAAATAAAATTTATCCATCCTATAAGTGAAAATATGATATAATTATATTATAGTGTGGGTATTTTTGTAAGTGATGAATTTTCAATAATTTAGAATAATTTTAAAATGTATTCAAAATCAAGTATTTTTATTCTTTATGATTATATGATAATTTAATGAGACCTTAATTATTTTTTCAAAGTGTTAGAAAGGATGTTTTAATTTTAAAATTTGTATTTTTCAAGTAAATTGTGATTTTAATTAAAAATTAAATTACTCATATTTCGGAATTTATTTTCATAAAATAAATGTCATTTTTCAATTATAAACATCAAAAATTGATTACAGATAATTTTTAAGATTTTTCTGAAATACATTAATTCTTGATGAATAGAGAAATTTGATGATTTACAAAATATGCCAAATAAATGAATTTTTGTATCATGATTGTGTCATGGATGATATAAATAGAAATTGGTTCAAACTCATGTACCATGTTTACTTTATTTAATCATGGATTCGTCATGATTTCTTATCTTGTGGATAAATAATAAATTAATGAATATAATATTTAGAAAACCACTCACCCCTCCACTATAAATACGACTCCTCACAACCTCATTTCCTCAAAAATATCTATCCTTGTAAATACTTCAAATTATTCCAAAATCTCTTACCAATATCCTCCAGATATCCAGAAGACCATGGTCTCATAAAAACACAAAAACATCTCCACTATATAGGATCTCAAGGAAGATATATTCAAGAGGTAATTTCTCTCTCTTTTCTTTCAATTTCCTTTCTAATTTCATTTATTTTATTCCATTATCCTCAAATTTTCTTATCTTAATGTCATGATAACTCTATTATTATTGTAATAATGGTATTATATCTTGTTAATTTAATATTATTCCTTATAATTCTTCCTCTCTCTCTCTATCTGTTTATAAAAATGAAATCATCGCCCGTGAGGTGTTAATTTACCTAGATCATGGGAGATGAACATCCTCTTTCCTTAAACTCATCCAAATCTATCAATAAAACCATTAAAGGTTTGAACAAATATTTTAATATCTATTTCATAACCCCTTTTAGGTTTTTGAAAAATGTTTTATACATAATACTAAATGCTGTAAAAAAAACATGTTTATTGTAATCCAAAAAACACCCAAATTAACCCAAAATGATCATCATTAAATTTAAACGAATCATTCATCCTTATGGTATATACCCTACATCATTATGAGATAATTTATGATCCTATAAGATCATTATTAACATGTAATAGAAATTTTGGATGTCTTCCATGTTTTATATAAACTTCCAATCACCTATACAGGTGAACAGTTCATGAAAATTGAGAAAATGATCAAGCCCAAACAACGAATTAAAACTCTATAACTCGTCCAAATACATATTAAAGAACATAATAAAAATATAATTAATCCTAAACACATATAAAATGTTACAAAGTTGTTAATAAATGAATTTAATATGATTATATTCAACATTAAAGTGAACAAAGCCTTCAGATAAAAGGTAAGGGGAATTCACGAACCCAACACTCATTCTTTGGGTTTTCCCCATTCAATCAATTTTAAATATGAATAATATGTAAAAAATAATTTATTCATAGTTATCATCCCTTTTCTAGGATATTCATGTGTTAATTTTTATTTTATGACAAACACCATGTTTTCTATAAGAACTATTCTTTTAAAAAATCATCTTTCACTTCTGGGGATTATTTCTTCTACACCCAAGGTTTATGGCTATTATGTCAAGTATATTATTACAAGTTTAATTTTTGAACCCAAATATTATTAATGTATTATTTATGAAATTAATATCATTCTCTAAATGTGTTATTTATGTTCTTGAGTGATATATGCTCGGAATTATATTGCACAATGAAAATGTTATAATGAGATTGGTGCACCTAGAATTATATATAAATCCAAATCATTGGTTAGTGTGATGAATTTAATGAATTAAAGAGATATATTAATGAACTTGAATCTATCCTTATTCACAAGTATGTGTGCTTGTTGACCACAAAGACCTGATGTTTGATTTTTATGCATTCCCACATTCTAGGATATTATCTAATGCATCATCGCATGACTATGATTATAATTTTATGATCAACCCATGTTACATTGTTTCATGTTCTTATATATCCACATATTGGGATTTTCTCGCACCCCTTTTTGATGTATATTTTTAGGTGACTACTTGTACTAAAGAGAAATCAACATCCAATAATAACCTAAAGAAGAAGGAATTAAATAAATTTTTTTCAAATTTTATGTATGGTCCTAGTTTTCAAAACACACTAAAACTTTGGATCCACTTTTTGAAATAATTTTATATTTCTTATCATTAAAATTATGTAATTGTAATGTATGACAAAGAAGGGTCTCTATTTTTTGTATTAATGGATGGGGTATTTAATTTTGGAATTAGGATTAGATAACCTTAGTGAAATTCCTATTATGAGACTAAGTATATGTAATCACACAAGAATATTTTCCAAACATAGAGATCCCATAAGATATTGATTTAGTGTTAATTTCACAATGTAATAACTTTTTTATTCATGATTTTTTTACTTATGTTTTCTTCTAACATTTTTTATTTTAAAAAATTGTGGGAACCAGGAGAAACTGGGCCAACAACCTGTGTGAGGAACAATGAAATGATTTCCCAAATTTCATCCACAATGCTTTGGGGGGAGGATTTCAAAGAATCATTGTAATGATTAACCATTTGTCTCACGTTATGAAAAATATCTTCAATAATGTGTAATGACCTCCTTCACCTAAGAGGGAGAAACTGGGTATCGAGTGTTTTATGCATCAATGACCACCGACATTTAGTGGATCTTCCAATCAACTTGTTTCGGAATAGTTGGAGAACTCAATGAAGAAGATATTTCTGGTTCTTCACTATTCTCGGATGGAGAATGTGACTCTAGCTATTTATCATCTCAATGGAGATGTCGACCAATGTTGGGATATGAAATAGAACACCAACCCAAGAGATGAAACTGGACAGATAGAGTGGGAATAATTGTAGATATTGTTTATTAATAATTATTTTCATTAAACTCTTCATACAAAGATATTGAGAGAATTCATAAATTTAACCAAAAGGATGTAAAATCATTCACGACCTATGAATCCAATTTCACAAGGATTTAATGGTATGATTTCGGATTTATTACCAATGATGATAGAAGAATTGATAGATTCTTTAGTGGATTAAAACTACACCTTCGAAAGGATCTTGTAATTCGAGACTTATGGAGTTATAAATAATTTATTAGATTATCTCTCAATGTAGGTATAGAGTTTGAGACTATTCCCATTGATATGGTAATGAGAAACAAAAGATAGAGTTTCATGTCAGAGGATCTAATCAGAATGGTGGAAAGAAAACTCAACCACTCACATGTCAAAAGTTTGGGAATACGCATCATGGGGACTACATTATAGGGATAGGTAAATGCTTCAAGTGTGGGAGGGAAATCCACCAATCTCAATAGTCTCTATAATAAAATAGATGGAAGGATAATGTGGTTGAGGAAATAAGAGCACCACCCAAGGTCCAATGCTACAATTATAGGGAGAAAGGTACCTATGAAAGACAGTTCACTAAACCTCATGTTCTTGAGGGTAATCAAATTCATTATCCACCAAATAAAAATGATAAACGTATGGCTTATTCCATCAATACGGCGAATGTTGAGCCATGATATTATGTCGTACAAGGTACACTTCCTATTCAATCAAGAATGGAAAAAGGTCTTATTGGGTTCCAGTTATATGAATTTTTGTATATCAAGAACGTTTTATAGAACTATATAATTGATGCTCTGAAACTTTAATGTAGAGATATCCATAAAATCAAATAATGTAGAAATCATTGGAACCCATGTGTTGGACTATTCTTATATTAGTGTATGTGGAAATATTCGTCCAGTGAATCTCGTGATAACTCCCTTGGTAGAATTTGATGCTATAATGGGAATATATTGGGTCTAGTTTTCTAGAAAACATATATACTATTGGGAAAAGTAAATATATTTAATATTTAGAACCATCACATACTCCTCTACAATTGCATGGAATATCATGATTCTACTTTGAGAAAACATTCAATGGTGTGGGTGGTGTTTCCCAGTGAAGAAGCATACCACTCTCAAATTGTTGAGTCCAAGTAAAGTTTCAACCATGTGGAAATTCCAATCATGAGGGAATACATTTATGTATTTCTTAAAGAGTTACATGGACTTCCATCGGATCTTGATGTGTAGTTAACAATACAACTCTTAACATGAGCTACTCCTATCTGAAAGTGTCCCTGTAGAACGGATTCTATCGAACTGGAAGAGTTAAATAAACTGTGGAAAGATTATATGTACAAAGGTTTCACACACATTATTACATAATCTTGGGGTGTTTTAGTTCTCTTTGTTAATAAAAAAGGATCGATCATTATTGTAGTCTATCGATTAGCATGAACTCAACAGGATCACCATAAAAAAGTATCCTCTTCAAAGGGTTGATGACTTGTTCAATCAGTTGCAAGGATATCAATACTTTTCAAATATAGATCTTCATTCTAGATACCAATATCTTAAGGTGAAGAATGAAGGTATTTAGATGACTTCCTTCCATAAAAGTAACGAGCACTATGAGTTTTTGGTGATGCCCATTTGACTTACTAATACCCCTTAAAAGTTCGTGGATTTTATTAATAGATTAGTTAGACCTTACGTCGACAAATTTTTGGTGGTGTTTATCGATGATATTATCATCTAATCCAATTTAATGGAGGAACATTAATAACATCTAAAGATTATGTTGGTGACTTTGAGAAAGGATAAGTTGTATTCCATGTTTAGCAAGAGTTACTTTTGGATAAAGCAAGTCACATTATTAGCACATGTGATCACAATTGAGGGAATTTCTATGGACCCTTCAAACAAAAAAGAGATTGAGGAAAGGCACATTCCCTCTAGTGTCATAGAAATCCATTTTTTTCTTAGACTAGTTGGGTACTACCAATATTTTGTGATAAATTTCTCACATTCTTCAAGCTTGCTAACTAAGTTAATTAGGAAAGGGGTGAAGTTTGTATGGATGGAAAAATGTGAGAATTATTAAAGGACCTAAAGAGAAGGCTGATCTCCACACCAATACTCACATTACCGAAAAGTTTAGAATGTTTTATGATATTAATTCATGATTCCATGTAAGTCTTCGGTTGTGTACTCATTCAGAATGATAAAGTCATGGCATACACCTCACAGTAGTTGAACATCCATGAGAAGAGCAACCCGACACATGATCTAGAGCTACTGGATGTTATTTTGTCTTTTAGATACTGGGGGAACTACCTCTATGGTGAGAATTGTGACATATACAATAATCACAATATCTTAGATTATATAATTACACTAAAGTATCTCAACATGAATCAAAGGATATGGTTAAATCAACTCGAAGACTATTATTTCTCTATTCATTATCATCCTACCTAGGTGAATAATGTAGCTGAAGCTCTTAGTAGAAAAGAACATGCTTCTCTATCCATTTTGAAGTTTGAGAAATACCCAATCTTCATAGATATGAAAATATTGGATTGGGAAATCATAACAACATGGAATACATGCTACCTTGAACAAATATTTTCCAACCATATATCTAAGAGATGATTAAGGAGACACAAAGGGAATATTCGGAGTTACAAAAGAAGGTGAATGCGGTAAAGGAAGGTAAGTTGTAATACTATCATATCGATTATGATGGTGTGATTTAGTTTGAAACAATGATTTCGGTGCCTTCGTCACCAAAGATAAAGAATGAGTTAGTGGAAAATGCAAGAAGCTCGACATTCAATATCAATATTAGTATCACCAAGATGTACTAAGATCTCTAAGAATACTTCTAGTGGGATAACATATTAAAGGATATTGAAGAATATATCTCAAGGGGCTTGATATGTCAGCATGTTAAAGAAGAGCGACAAAATTCCAAAGGGACGATGCAACCATTGCGTATACCCATATCGAAATGGGTGACTGTCACTATGGGCTTTGTCATGGGTCTCTCGAAGACATCCAAAAGAAAAAAATGTGATAACAATTATAGTGTACCGACTCACTAAGACATCCACTTTATCTCTATTCCATAATATCTATCGCTTGAAAAATTTACATAGATATATGTGATGGAACTTGTGAGACTGCATGGGGTTCCACTTTCTATTGCATCTAATTGTGATCGAAGTACCACATCAAAATTATAGAGGAGGTTAAATATGCCTTTAGTACTGAATTAAATTTCATCATGGCTTATCACCCCAAAACTAATGGCTAATTTGAAAGTACTATTTAGATGATCGATGATGTGCTTTGAGCCTACTCACTGGAATTCAAAGGTTGATGGGATTAGTATTTCCAATTAGTTGACTTCCCATAAAACAATAGCTTTCAATAAGAGTAATGGATCCATATAAAGTTCGGTATAGACAGTGATGTAGAACTCCAACTTTTTGGGATGAAGGTGGAGAATAAAAGCTACTGGGACCTAATAATGTAGAAGAGATGATCGAGAAGGTTTAAGCCATCCAACAACCTATCAAAGCTTCTCAGAGTCAGAGAAATAGCTATTCTGAAAACCATTGATGGGACATGGACTTCTAAGTTGTAGATAATATCTTCCTTCAAATATCGCTATAGAAGAGAGTTCTGTGGTTTTGAAGGAAATGGAAGTTAATCCCATGGTACATTAGTTCCTTTGAGATCCTTGACCTAATTGGAGTCATGGCCTATTGGCTTGAACTTCCACCAAATATGGATAAAGTTAATGACGTTTTTCATGTATCGCACCTGAGGAAGTACATACTAGATCCCTCAAATGTACTAAATATAGAGGTGGTATATTAAGAATATGATCTATTTTATCAGTAGCATCCATTTAAGATTCTAGAATAGAGAAATGAGGATCTATGCAATACGAAAAACCACCTTGTTAAATTATTCTATAGGAACCATAATTATAAAGATGAATCTTGGGAGCCGGTGGAGGCGAAGAATGTAACACCCCAGGTAAATAAAGAATACGACATTTTTGTATTTTTCCATATTTGTGAATAAAATATTAATATGACTTTAAAGGGGACGCTATGCTCGATGGCGTACCCAACACGCAACAACGAGTTTCTTGGGAATCTTACGTTGCACTCTAATAATAAAATAATATTATTTTAAATGATAGTTAACATGTAGCCGTTGTATTGGCGGGAATGGATAGAAATAACTAAAATATGATTTCATATGTTTTTAATTGTTTTTACATTTATCCAATAAAGAATAGAGGCTTAAAATACGGAAAGAATTCAATTTTAGGCGTATATGCCCTAGTTTTCACTAAAGGTTCACTTATCACCTTTTGATGTTGAACCATCATTAAATATAGTTTTGTTCACTCTTAAACATTCTTTTGGACCAAATAAAACTCTTATTAAGAATCGGGACATCAAAATTTACTTTGTGTAAATTTTTGGTATCTTTCCGATAAAGTTCATTTTTTTAAGGAATAGTGTAAAATGTTGTATTTTAATTCAAAACCACTTTTTAATCTAATTTATTTATATGATTAGATTATCTTTTGAATTGGTTTTAAAGTGAAATTAGAAAATATTTTTACCATTAAATCCAATAGTGGTGGTTGGAATTAATTTCACTTTGAAATCGGACTTAAACTGGTGTCAATCTTTTGATACTTATTGTTTTATAAAAACACGCTATTTGCTCTGACAGCGGGAATTAATTATTAAATTAATTAATGTGACTAATATGTTTTGAATTTTGTAAAACGGACTTCATTTTTGAATTCAGAATATCAAATATAGCTTAGGGTGAATTTTTGGTAATTTTCTGTAAAACTTCAATTTTTGATGAATAGTGAAACCACTAAGTGATAATCAAGCAAACTGATTTTTCAGTTAAATGAAAGTTTACCACTAATGTGTATTGAATTTTGAAAATCCGACATACATGGTTGTCATTAAGAAGTAAAATGTGGTTCAATGAGATTATAATAATTTTTTGGTGAATAGTAACTTATTAAGTTTTTAATCGCGATTAGTGATAATTAGTGTAGTTTAAGGTATAAATAATACTTTAAAAATATGAAATGACCTAGACACATGTCACAACCCTATTGGTTGTGTCATGGCCGACCAAGACAAGCCATGGCCTAACTTGGGGACCCCATGGATCCACTTTTGTTGGGAAATAACATAAAATACTTTTTATTTAATGTTAAAGTGAAAATGACACTAACATAGTATGTTTTACTAAAACAATTTTTAAGTGGGGTTATACAAGTCCAAATTTTGATTATAAATAGTCATTGGAAAGATAAAAAGATTTCCTATATCATAGTATTTTTTTTATAATTTTTAGACATTAAAGAAATTAAATTATTTATGACATAATAATGATGCAGCGATGACATCATTATTTGACAATTTAATTAAAATGGAAAGATAATGAAAAATCTACAATATACACATGGACAAAACCAATTGGATGAGTGGATTTCGATGCCTTATCACCTTATCCACGAATTCTACCAATGTGGGACCCTTTAAAACCGAAAAGCATTTTCAAATAAAGTAATATTTCTTTGCTTTCCAAAAGTGCCCCTCCTCTTCTCTTATAAAAGGCCCCCACCTCCACCTTATTTCACACACTTCAAAAGCCTTTGTCTCGGCCAACCCCTGCCCATTTGCTCTCTCCACATCCCTCTCCTCATCCTAGAGGATTTACCTTGGGCAGAATCCTTTCAAAGGAAGACTTTAGGCTCAAATCAAAAAGAGTTACACTTTTAAAGGTAATTGTTTCTCTCATATTCATTTGTTTTATTTTGCTTCTCCAACCCCCTAATCTCTTTTTATTTACTTCTTTTGTAACAACAACAGTATCTTCAATATACTAGGATGTTGTTATAATATTTATTTGAGCTACACTCTCACACAACTACATCAAATGGTTAAAGAACATACGGTTTCCGTGGATGGTGAAATTCTGCCTCCCGAAACGATGATTGTTCAATACTCATTTAACACCTTCAAAGGTGGCCATTATGATGTCACTATTTTTATATATGATATATAGTATGTTTATGTTTTCCTTAAGATTCTGTTTTTTTTACATTTTGGTCAAACCTTTATGGTTCCCATTATGGGTAAACACGATATCTTCATTTAAGGAAGTGCGGACTACCGCCCCCTCAAAGTGATTTGATTCGTTAAATACCATATGTGGGACATATAAAGGATGGAACTATGATATTAAATATGATATTATACTGGAATTATAATATACCTTTATATCATTATTATTCCATTCTATAAAATACGAATAGAAATGAAAGTAGCGTTCATGCGTACGTACGGCTTACCGTCTCCATGAACGGTGCATTTCATTTCTTACCTCTAAATGATTATGTAATGTTATAAATGCATGAATGTACTGGATATATATGACATATATTATAACTACAACATGAATACAATTCTGGATATAATAAACATTTGGCCACATGAACAACATGTAATTGTAAGAAGTCCACTTTCGACTTAAGAACCAAATACCGACAAAATGAACATTATTAACGTAAATGATTACATAATGTTCACAACATGTCAATAATTGATATAAAAGGAATAATGAACTTGGAAAAGGTTCTTAAGCAAATAGAAATTAACTCAAGTTTATTATTCAGGATGTTAAAGAACGATCGAGTCAAGTCGGACCCGAGGTAAGGGATCCTACAACTCTCTTTCTTTTTAAGTACATTCTTTTATGTAATTTCTTTTAAGCTCATCTTTATTATGATTGGGATGTTATTTTATATTACTCCTACTGTAATTTTTATGTTCATGTGATGAGATACCCTATTCTCTCTCATCAATCCTTTTGGAAGTTATGTGGCGCCGTTAGGCTGCCGAGTTTTCGTAAGGGATTTTTCATCTCACTTTATCCCCGTGAGATTTATGCTACATTTGCCACAATTTCCTTTGAGTGGTGTATGTACTGCCCATTATTCTACTCTTTGTGTAATATACTTTCGTTTATGAGTATTTACATCAATGATTTATTGCCCTTCTTTCATGGGGTGTATGTTTTGAAAGATACCCAATTCGGTAAGGGAACCTTTCACCCTTCCTCTTTTTAAAAGACTTCTTTTATTGGGTCTTTTAATTTACATATTGTTATGTTGGGATATGTTCTCATATATCCTTAATGATGTAAATTTTGTGTCCAAGTGATGAGATACTCTTTTTATCTCTCATCAACTCATTTTGATGTGACGCCGTTAGGCTGTCAAGGGAACTTCTTAACCCAATTTCGATTTCTTTGGGTTCAACTTGTAGTCATTAAATATGTCATCCATTGAATATGTGTGAATGACCTTTTATTGTTTTACACTTAATATCCACTTATATTGGGTGTCTATATATTTGTCACACATATTTTTTGAGATTTATTTGTCCTTAATTTAAGGATACCTTCTTTATAAGGTATTTCATCACATTTGACATTTCTATTGAGGGTTCATTGTTGTTATGCACCAATTCACTCTTATATGGTGTATATACTGTCCTTTGGAGTATTATATCATGAATCCTTTTATTCTCATGATATTATAAAGTTCTGACTAAATGTTATTCCTTGATTATTGTATTCAAGTGTCTCTAATTTTGGTAAAACCCCTTTAACCAAAATATCGTTTTAAATGTTTTAATTATTTGTTCTTATTAATATCCATGTTTTCAAAATGGTTTTAAGGATTTATTTATATGGATATTAATGGTTTAAAATGTTAAAAGCTTCAAGGTGGTATGGGACACTTTGATTCAAAAATCTCTTTATTAAATGTTTTAAATGGTTTTGGAAATGGTTTCTTTTTGAATGGATTCATTATTTCAATATCCTAATATGTTATATTGTGATTGAAATGTGGAAATGTTATGTTTCCTTTATTCATGTTTATGTGATACGATTATGTTATGGTTCTTGGGCATTGTTATGAAGAACGGGTGGTTCCGTGATAAACTAAGGGCGGGTGAGCCCGTTATAGCTCTCCAATGCATTGGGTAACGCGAAGGAGTGAAACGTTAAGGTTTCTCCGAAGAGATTTTAGGGAATATACTGTGATGGGTATTCCAAACGTAACCAAGAGGGTTACTCCCTACGTAAGAATGTTATGAATGCCTCAAGTTACCTTTATGTCTTATGATTTCTATGATTTATTCATGTTTTGATGAGTTAGGTTAAAGTGCCTATGTTTTATGGATAAATTATGATTTCATCTTTATGTATACATGAACTCATGTTTCCTTTCCATATTTTTATGTCCCTTACTGAGCTTTTTATGCTCATCCCAAGTTTCTGAAATGTTTTTCAGGTCAAGAGGAAAGGTACATGATAAGACGTTAGAGTCAAGGATGTGTTAAGAGAGAATCCATATTTTATTTTAAATATGTTCTCGTTGATGGGAAGAATGAATATTGTCTTTTATGTAATCCACTTTGTTTAAATGTGGAATGTAATGCAAGTTTCATGATCTAATTCTCTAAAACTCTAAACCTGAAAAGATCCTCAATGTGTAATCTTGTAATAACTCAAGATTAAGTAAGTTTTAAGGCTGGGGCCTTATAGTTGGTATCAAAGGTCGGTTTAGATAACTTTAGAGGTTAGGGTATTCCTTAAGCATAAGTGACATTACCATAATGGTTAGGATTTCAGAAAGAGTCCTAGTTTTAGATAAAGTGAATGAGTAAGTGTATATTAGTGTTTATCTTCCTCATTAGTACATGATGGTTTTGTTGATATACTCACACTGACCTTTTTGGTTTTAGTAAATGGCTGGATCTAGCAGGCACCAAAGTAACAGTGGATGTGAAGGAAATTGTGATAGTCTTTTGAGCAAGCAACTGAATGATATGGGAGCTGCAATGAGAACTCTTCTGATTATCCTCAACGAACTATCTGGAGTCATGATTGACCACCTAAACCTTGGAGTTTTCTCTAAGGCATCAAATATGCAAGAAACAAATCCCTACGGAAGTGCAGGTAATAATCATAAAGGTATGAGTGTTCAAAAACCTATGTGTCAGAGATGTGGAAAGAAACACCTAGGGAAATGTTTCAAAGGGACAGAAATATGCTATAGATGTGGAAATGAAGGTCATAAAGCAAGAACCTGTAATGGAAAAAGGAAGCACCCCGTTGACTCGAGGAAAGAGAAAGAAGTTCTTTCTGAGGGATCAATTGAATGTTTTAAATGTGGTGTGCATGGTCATTATGCAAACACATGTTCTATGAAGAAGTATCGTGAATGGGGTCACCAAGAGCGTACAAATGTTCGTTTACCAATACCTAATGCCATTCCTATTGAGGATGAAGAAACTGACAATGACCAATCAAAGGTATGTACTATTTCATGACTGTTGTTTTCCTATTTTGAAATCTTAGGATATGATTCATGATTTTGTTTGTAGGAAAGAGGTATTTCGGAATAGGTTGGAAAGGAATGGATAATGGATCATGAAGAAGATGTCAACATATAAGGGCTTCAAGAGTTATGGTGAAATTCTTAAGAGTATTATGTCTCTTTTGATGATGGGGTTACATTAGAAGACTTTTTATATTATGTGTAACCCTGATGATTAATATAGGCAAATTTTATCCAAGGAATAGTTACCTTTTCTTTTGTGGACATAGTTATAAAGAACCATTTGGGTTTATATGATCCTTACTTTTGAGGTAATTATGGGTTACTAAAGGTTATGATTGAAGTGGAGGGCATGAGATGAAATTGAGGTTAAAATGTGTTATGATTATTTTTGAAGATTTTATCTCGTTTTGGGGAATGTTTTAAGAATTATATAGTTTTGGAAAAAGGAAAACACGCAGACCGTGTGACATCCCGTCGCGTCGGACAAAGCTGCGGGAATCGAACCCACAACCAAAGTGCGACTGGTATTTATCGCCTACCACTGGACTACGTGAAGTCCCTGGTTAGTTTGACTGATTCTTTTGGTTATATGATTTTATGAATTAAGAGTAAGTTGATTTTGGGTTATTTATTAAAATGATTACCCTATCATGGAGGATATGTGATTGGGATAATTACTTTTCAATGCGTGACTTTAGGAGCAACTGATGTTGTTTGGAGATAAATGTTACGATTTAACATGGAAGACTATGTGACTAAATCTTTCAAATATTTGGGTTTCGATCTTATATTGGTTTACTTTGAAGAATTTTATGGACAAATTGTTTATCGAATGATCCTTGTTGAACATTGGGTTTTGTTTGACAAATTTTGGATGTTAAGAATAGATTTTATTTTTATAAAGGGTTATCCTTTTCTGGATTATCCGATCTTGTACTAGCCTTTTTGGTTTTGTTTTTGGATAAAGTCTAAAGACATGGGAAGTATATAGCTCTCTTTTGTGGATTAGGTGATTCTCTAGAAATTGATTATGGTACTCTGAATGCGAACAAGTCTCCCTAAATACTCGTCTTTTGAAAAAAAATATGAGTTTGATTAAGGAATCTAGTAAAAGTTGAAGGTCAACATGATAAGTGATTATGTTTCCTTATGAATAAAATTCCTCAATAAAATGTAACTTAAAACAAAAATGTTGTCTATTAACTTTTTCTACTAGGGAATCGAATACCGTTTAACCCATCACAAGTTTGTGATTTTCTCGTGGTTAACTTTCTCCTAAACATGTTTTCTAACACTCTCCATCAGAACATGACCCTTTGTTTTTTTCCTCCATGTCCATATTTTCATACTTGGAGTCCTGGTATGGGTTAACTCGGGTGACCTTTGTACTTATCTTTCTTTATTTTAAAGTGATTGTTTTACCAACTCTTGTTCCGATGTGGGACTTTCAAGGATGTTTCCAAGTCCAATTTTAAAATTGCGCGGACGCAATTCCCAAAAGGGGGGAAGGATGTAACACCCCAGGTAAATAAAGAATACGACATTTTTGTATTTTTCCATATTTGTGAATAAAATATTAATATGACTTTAAAGGGGACGCTATGCTCGATGGCGTACCCAACACGCAACAACGAGTTTCTTGGGAATCTTACGTTGCACTCTAATAATAAAATAATATTATTTTAAATGATAGTTAACATGTAGCCGTTGTATTGGCGGGAATGGATAGAAATAACTAAAATATGATTTCATATGTTTTTAATTGTTTTTACATTTATCCAATAAAGAATAGAGGCTTAAAATACGGAAAGAATTCAATTTTAGGCGTATATGCCCTAGTTTTCACTAAAGGTTCACTTATCACCTTTTGATGTTGAACCATCATTAAATATAGTTTTGTTCACTCTTAAACATTCTTTTGGACCAAATAAAACTCTTATTAAGAATCGGGACATCAAAATTTACTTTGTGTAAATTTTTGGTATCTTTCCGATAAAGTTCATTTTTTTAAGGAATAGTGTAAAATGTTGTATTTTAATTCAAAACCACTTTTTAATCTAATTTATTTATATGATTAGATTATCTTTTGAATTGGTTTTAAAGTGAAATTAGAAAATATTTTTACCATTAAATCCAATAGTGGTGGTTGGAATTAATTTCACTTTGAAATCGGACTTAAACTGGTGTCAATCTTTTGATACTTATTGTTTTATAAAAACACGCTATTTGCTCTGACAGCGGGAATTAATTATTAAATTAATTAATGTGACTAATATGTTTTGAATTTTGTAAAACGGACTTCATTTTTGAATTCAGAATATCAAATATAGCTTAGGGTGAATTTTTGGTAATTTTCTGTAAAACTTCAATTTTTTGATGAATAGTGAAACCACTAAGTGATAATCAAGCAAACTGATTTTTCAGTTAAATGAAAGTTTACCACTAATGTGTATTGAATTTTGAAAATCCGACATACATGGTTGTCATTAAGAAGTAAAATGTGGTTCAATGAGATTATAATAATTTTTTGGTGAATAGTAACTTATTAAGTTTTTAATCGCGATTAGTGATAATTAGTGTAGTTTAAGGTATAAATAATACTTTAAAAATATGAAATGACCTAGACACATGTCACAACCCTATTGGTTGTGTCATGGCCGACCAAGACAAGCCATGGCCTAACTTGGGGACCCCATGGATCCACTTTTGTTGGGAAATAACATAAAATACTTTTTATTTAATGTTAAAGTGAAAATGACACTAACATAGTATGTTTTACTAAAACAATTTTTAAGTGGGGTTATACAAGTCCAAATTTTGATTATAAATAGTCATTGGAAAGATAAAAAGATTTCCTATATCATAGTATTTTTTTTATAATTTTTAGACATTAAAGAAATTAAATTATTTATGACATAATAATGATGCAGCGATGACATCATTATTTGACAATTTAATTAAAATGGAAAGATAATGAAAAATCTACAATATACACATGGACAAAACCAATTGGATGAGTGGATTTCGATGCCTTATCACCTTATCCACGAATTCTACCAATGTGGGACCCTTTAAAACCGAAAAGCATTTTCAAATAAAGTAATATTTCTTTGCTTTCCAAAAGTGCCCCTCCTCTTCTCTTATAAAAGGCCCCCACCTCCACCTTATTTCACACACTTCAAAAGCCTTTGTCTCGGCCAACCCCTGCCCATTTGCTCTCTCCACATCCCTCTCCTCATCCTAGAGGATTTACCTTGGGCAGAATCCTTTCAAAGGAAGACTTTAGGCTCAAATCAAAAAGAGTTACACTTTTAAAGGTAATTGTTTCTCTCATATTCATTTGTTTTATTTTGCTTCTCCAACCCCCTAATCTCTTTTTATTTACTTCTTTTGTAACAACAACAGTATCTTCAATATACTAGGATGTTGTTATAATATTTATTTGAGCTACACTCTCACACAACTACATCAAATGGTTAAAGAACATACGGTTTCCGTGGATGGTGAAATTCTGCCTCCCGAAACGATGATTGTTCAATACTCATTTAACACCTTCAAAGGTGGCCATTATGATGTCACTATTTTTATATATGATATATAGTATGTTTATGTTTTCCTTAAGATTCTGTTTTTTTTACATTTTGGTCAAACCTTTATGGTTCCCATTATGGGTAAACACGATATCTTCATTTAAGGAAGTGCGGACTACCGCCCCCTCAAAGTGATCTGATTCGTTAAATACCATATGTGGGACATATAAAGGATGGAACTATGATATTAAATATGATATTATACTGGAATTATAATATACCTTTATATCATTATTATTCCATTCTATAAAATACGAATAGAAATGAAAGTAGCGTTCATGCGTACGTACGGCTTACCGTCTCCATGAACGGTGCATTTCATTTCTTACCTCTAAATGATTATGTAATGTTATAAATGCATGAATGTACTGGATATATATGACATATATTATAACTACAACATGAATACAATTCTGGATATAATAAACATTTGGCCACATGAACAACATGTAATTGTAAGAAGTCCACTTTCGACTTAAGAACCAAATACCGACAAAATGAACATTATTAACGTAAATGATTACATAATGTTCACAACATGTCAATAATTGATATAAAAGGAATAATGAACTTGGAAAAGGTTCTTAAGCAAATAGAAATTAACTCAAGTTTATTATTCAGGATGTTAAAGAACGATCGAGTCAAGTCGGACCCGAGGTAAGGGATCCTACAACTCTCTTTCTTTTTAAGTACATTCTTTTATGTAATTTCTTTTAAGCTCATCTTTATTATGATTGGGATGTTATTTTATATTACTCCTACTGTAATTTTTATGTTCATGTGATGAGATACCCTATTCTCTCTCATCAATCCTTTTGGAAGTTATGTGGCGCCGTTAGGCTGCCGAGTTTTCGTAAGGGATTTTTCATCTCACTTTATCCCCGTGAGATTTATGCTACATTTGCCACAATTTCCTTTGAGTGGTGTATGTACTGCCCATTATTCTACTCTTTGTGTAATATACTTTCGTTTATGAGTATTTACATCAATGATTTATTGCCCTTCTTTCATGGGGTGTATGTTTTGAAAGATACCCAATTCGGTAAGGGAACCTTTCACCCTTCCTCTTTTTAAAAGACTTCTTTTATTGGGTCTTTTAATTTACATATTGTTATGTTGGGATATGTTCTCATATATCCTTAATGATGTAAATTTTGTGTCCAAGTGATGAGATACTCTTTTTATCTCTCATCAACTCATTTTGATGTGACGCCGTTAGGCTGTCAAGGGAACTTCTTAACCCAATTTCGATTTCTTTGGGTTCAACTTGTAGTCATTAAATATGTCATCCATTGAATATGTGTGAATGACCTTTTATTGTTTTACACTTAATATCCACTTATATTGGGTGTCTATATATTTGTCACACATATTTTTTGAGATTTATTTGTCCTTAATTTAAGGATACCTTCTTTATAAGGTATTTCATCACATTTGACATTTCTATTGAGGGTTCATTGTTGTTATGCACCAATTCACTCTTATATGGTGTATATACTGTCCTTTGGAGTATTATATCATGAATCCTTTTATTCTCATGATATTATAAAGTTCTGACTAAATGTTATTCCTTGATTATTGTATTCAAGTGTCTCTAATTTTGGTAAAACCCCTTTAACCAAAATATCGTTTTAAATGTTTTAATTATTTGTTCTTATTAATATCCATGTTTTCAAAATGGTTTTAAGGATTTATTTATATGGATATTAATGGTTTAAAATGTTAAAAGCTTCAAGGTGGTATGGGACACTTTGATTCAAAAATCTCTTTATTAAATGTTTTAAATGGTTTTGGAAATGGTTTCTTTTTGAATGGATTCATTATTTCAATATCCTAATATGTTATATTGTGATTGAAATGTGGAAATGTTATGTTTCCTTTATTCATGTTTATGTGATACGATTATGTTATGGTTCTTGGGCATTGTTATGAAGAACGGGTGGTTCCGTGATAAACTAAGGGCGGGTGAGCCCGTTATAGCTCTCCAATGCATTGGGTAACGCGAAGGAGTGAAACGTTAAGGTTTCTCCGAAGAGATTTTAGGGAATATACTGTGATGGGTATTCCAAACGTAACCAAGAGGGTTACTCCCTACGTAAGAATGTTATGAATGCCTCAAGTTACCTTTATGTCTTATGATTTCTATGATTTATTCATGTTTTGATGAGTTAGGTTAAAGTGCCTATGTTTTATGGATAAATTATGATTTCATCTTTATGTATACATGAACTCATGTTTCCTTTCCATATTTTTATGTCCCTTACTGAGCTTTTTATGCTCATCCCAAGTTTCTGAAATGTTTTTCAGGTCAAGAGGAAAGGTACATGATAAGACGTTAGAGTCAAGGATGTGTTAAGAGAGAATCCATATTTTATTTTAAATATGTTCTCGTTGATGGGAAGAATGAATATTGTCTTTTATGTAATCCACTTTGTTTAAATGTGGAATGTAATGCAAGTTTCATGATCTAATTCTCTAAAACTCTAAACCTGAAAAGATCCTCAATGTGTAATCTTGTAATAACTCAAGATTAAGTAAGTTTTAAGGCTGGGGCCTTATAAAGAAGGAGAAGTACCCTCACCTTTTTATGTAAAACAAAATTTTGGGGGTGAATTTTCAGAGGGGGGTAGAGTGTAATGAAAAAAAAATCAATGAACTCTATCACTTCTTATTGAAATTCCATATACTACAATAATATAAAATATCTTTATGAAAATTTACTCCACATCATTCATAAATGAATTACAAAATTCTTTGTGATCATTAAACATAATATTTTCACTTCTGTGATCTGAACATAGAAAATATGACATAAACGGTAGTGATCAGTAACATGTTTGGAGTCCAATATGAAAAACATTATTTTTGGAAATTAGTAACATGACCTTATGAATAGTAATTTTACCCTTATGAATAGAAATATGAACATTATTAATATTAACCTATCCAAGTGAATAGACACCTTACCAATGATAGTAGAAAAAAACATTATCAATCCTATAAGTGATAATATGATATAATTATTTTAGAGTGTTGGTATTTTTGTAAGTCATTAATATTTAATAACATAAAAAATTTATCATCATAAAATTTATTCAAAAACAATTATTTTTATGACTTGTTATTATATGATAATTTTATGAGATCTTAAATAATTTTTGAAAGAGTTAAAAAGCAGTTTTAATTCTAAAATTTGTATTTTTCAAGTAAATTATGATTTTATTTAAAAATTAAATTACTCATATTTATAAATTTATTTTCCTAAAATGGAGGTCAGTTATTAATTCTACACATTCAAAAATAATTAGGGTGAGTTTTTGTGATATTTCTGAAATACTTTAACATTTGGTGAATACTGAAATTTGAAACTTACAAAATATGGTAAATTAATAAATTTATGCCTCAAGCTTGATCAATGGATGATGTAAATGGACATTGGTTCAAACTAACATTCAATTTATACTATATTTAGTCATGGAATCATCATTATTTCTTGTATGGTTGAGAAATAAAAAATGAATGAATATAATATTGAAAACCCCCTCTCCCCTCCAATATAAATACTACCTCTCACAACCTCATTTCCTCACACCTCTCAAGCCTTGTGCTTGTACAAATTCTGATATATTATCTTCCCAATATCCTACCCCATGTGGAGAAGCCCTTGGTTTAATAAAAATTCAAAAACACTCCCTTAAATAGGTTATCAAGGAAGATATATTCATAATGTAATTTCTCTGTCTCTTTTCTTTCAATTTCCATTTAAATTTTTTTTCTTTTATTTTCTTATCCCTATATTATCTTAACCAAATGCCTTTATAACTCTAGGATGATTGATATAATTGTATTCTATCATGTCAATGGAATATTATTCATTAAATTACTACCTCACAATCTTTTTTATAAAAAATAAATCGCCGCCCATGATGTGTTAATTTACCTACATCATTGGTGATGCACTTCCATTTTCCTTGAACTCATTCAAAGAAATAAATAAACCCATTAAATGGTTGAAAGAATATTTTAATTTTTATTTTTTTACACATTTTATGTTCTAGAAACAAGTTATATACATAATAATAAATGATAAAACAAAACATGTTTGTTGTAATCAAAAAAACCACCCAAATTAACGGTCATCAATAAATTTTAATTATTGATTCATTATCATTATATATAACTAAAATAATCATATGATTATTAAAACTCCTTTATTACCATTAATAACATATAATAGAACTTATGGATATTTCTCCATGTTCAATATGAGCTTCCATTCATGTGTACAAGTGAAATGTTCATGAAAACTAAGAAAACAAACACTCTCAAATAATGAATTTGAACACCATAACTCTTCCAAAGGACTATAAAAGAATATAATAAAACCATAATAAATCAAAATATTGTATAATATATTTTTAGTTTTTAACTAGAGAATATAATGTGATTATACTAGACATTATAGTGAAGAAATTGTTTGGATACAAGGTAAGGGTAATTCTCAAACCCAACACTCGTTCTTTGGGTTTTTTCTCTTTCAACACATTTTCGATATTGGGCGTTCTTTAGAAATAATTTAGTCATCATTTTATATCCTTTTTTGGGATATAAATGTTTTCAATATTAGTTTATGACAATCACCATTTTTTCTAAAAGTTCTCTAATTTTTTTATAAAAATCACCTTTCACTTCCCTAGATTGTTTTTTCTTCACCCAAGTTTTATGGTTATTATTTCTGGTTTTTTATTCCATATTTTTTAGGAACCCAATGATTATGAATGTATGATTTATGAAATAAAACCCATTCCTTTACATGGGTTATTTATGTCCAAGATTGACATATATTTTATACGGCATGCTTGATAATGTAAAAATTATGATGTGATGGGTGGAAACAAAATTAAATAGTGGTCCAATGTATTGGATAATGGGATGAATATAATGAGTTAATGTGAAATATGCCTGAACATGAGTCCATATTGTTTCAAAACAATTTGTTCTAGTTGATCACTAAGACATGATTTTTCATTTTTATGCATTTTTACGTTCCATGCTATTATTAAATGCTTCTTCTCATGATTATGATGGTGATGTTATGATCACCTCATGCAACATTGTTTAATGTTATTATCTATCCTATTATTGGGATTTAAGATCACCCCTTTTTGATGTATATCCTTAGGTGAAAATTTTTACTCTAGAGAATTCAATATCCAATAAGAAGTTAGAGAATAAGGAATTAAAAAATTATTTTTCAAATGTTATGTATGATCTTTGTTTTTCCAAGACACTAAACCTTTGGATCTTCGTTGTCTAAAGGTTTTATGTTCCTTATATATAAAATTTTTAAATAGTAATGTAATAAAAAGTGGGGTCAATATATATTAAATCAAATTTGATTAAAATTGATTATATTACATTGTCATCTAGGCTATAATTTTATAGGTATTAGATCTTTGGACACAATGATAAATAATAAAATCGTTCATAAATGATCTATATCGTATCACATTAAGTTATTCATAAATTTTACCCTTATTTGAAATATAATACATAAAACCATTCATCATGACCTGAATAAAGGAAAAATTTTAAATTGTAAGCTAAAGCCCTTATTAAGGTTAAATAAGGGAGGCAACGTATATTACAGAATCATAACATAATAAAAAGGGTATGAGAACATGTTATTAACATTTTAAAGACAAACCCAATTTATTTATGTCTATAGTCATGAGTCATGTAAAAATAATTGAATGTTATTAATTCATGAATCATAAAGCTTTCATTGAATCAAAGATCTAAGAGCATAATATTGGATTAATAAATACGATTTAGGAATATAAATAAGCATAAAAAATAACTTCTTTAGTCAATTCTAATTTTTTTGATAATTATAATGGATTTGGACCACAACTAATATCATCATATAATTTTTCAAGGTTCACTACCAAGAATATCTTTTTGGATAGAGTTATTTACTGAACATGTTTATCTCTCTATTACTCTAATTATTATCTCATGAGATATATTTTTTAACCTAATGCATTAGAGTGGTGTTTAATTCTATTCCCACCCATCACATTATCATACTCTCGCATATTATTTCAACAAAATATTAAAATATCAATTGTATAAAAACAACTTTAATAGAAATTGTTTTCATATAAATTTAATCACTTTGACCAAGCATAACCATTTGAAAAAATGGATTTAATAAAATCATCATTTAATAATCATCACCACAATCCATCTATAGACTATCAGTTTTTGTTATCATTGGAACATTACTCTATAAAATCACATGCAACATCAATGAGAGTTATCATAGAAGAAAATTTACATAAATATATCATTAAAACATTTTTGAGAAAAATTAATTGTTAAATTTAATACAGTTTCTTTAAAATATCAAAATATCCCAAATATGAAGAAATTTATTTTATTTAAATAGATCCTTGGAAATAGTAAAATTATGAATCAATTCATTAAGGATTTAGGATGGTTGGAAATTGTGTTTATGCAATGGATGTTGAAACATATTCTCCTTTCAAATGTTTTTAAAAAGAAAAAAGATCCTCATTTAAAATTTACATCATTCAAAATTTTAAACCATAATTTATGTTACAACCTAGAATTATAAAATATAAACATTCTATTTGATATTATATGTGCATGTAGCACTGAGCCAAAACAACCCATGAAATATATTTCTTTAAATTTAAAATCGTTGTTATCTTGCAGATCATGGAACCATTAGTTAAAATGAATTGTGATATAGAAACCCCTTAAAAACAATCCATTAATTTATTTTGTATTTTTATTACTAAGACAAATATAAAAATTGTTATTATATATTGATTAATAAAATAATACAAAACATTTAAAATAGTAATAAATGTTTTTTAAAAAAAACATTATTTTTCCCTAAGATAGATTACTTGTTCATTGTGAAAATAATTTGAAATTAAATTTTACCACTTATAACTTTCTTTATAAAATTCCCTTAATTTTGGAAACCAAATTATAAATATTATGTTAGGTTAAAATTTTGTATTTTTGAAAAATAAAATTCTTTTTATAACTATTAAGATATAAAAAATTTAATCGAAAAATTAATTTTATTTTAAATATATTATATTGATAAAAATTTATTCGTTTCAAAAGAATTAATAAAAATATATATCTATAACTCCGATGTTTTCCACATTAATCAATATTATTGTATTATGATAAAAAAACATAGTAAACTTTTGAACATTTTCTCTTTAGAAATGTTCATTCTCTTTGCATATACGAGATTAATTTTAATTCCAATTTATTCAAATTTGAAAATTGTATTTAGAAAAATTGTTTAATTGTTTAGAATCATAATATTTTTTATTATATAATAATTTTAATTATTTTCTTCCAAAATTATTAGAAGAAATTAATAAAAATTAATTATCATAGTTAAGGTAAAAATTGATTTACTAGGAGAACTAAAAATATAAGTTTTAAAATAACATAGAAATGTTTATAGAATCTAAAATGTGGCCATATTTCGACCCTAAAATTTATAAAGTCTTATAATGGACATTTGTTTTCTTTTTTTAGGAAAAAAATGATGTCTAAATTGAATATTTTCAATAATTACAAGTATGCCGCTCACCTTACTTTGAAAAGGTCACCCATATACTCTCATATTCAGAACTTCAAACACTATTTATACAATAACTTATAAAATTAATTCCTAGAATACATCCACTAATCCTAATATTATTACACTGGTCAAAAGTACAACCTAGGAAGGTTTTTTGGTGAGAATAGAATGAGTTTACCAGATGAAGACGTAGTGTTGTTTGTTGATTGTTTTTATTTTATTTCTTTTTCCACCTCCATAATTTTTTAATATAACATGACGATGTAATAGTGTCATTATCTTATATATATGGATATTTTTTTAATATGGTCATGGACAAAAACCATCTCTGGTTTCAATAAATTGATTATGAAATCATTATTCATGTGTATAGAGGAAGAAATCCTCGCTAACCGATATAATTTATTTTTTCCTTTACACCTTTCATTGGTAGTTATTATTATGGATATAATGTTTATATATTATATTTCTAACACAATCATACCTTTTTGTGTGATTATATTATATATTACTTATTTATAATCCATTCTCCAAGAGATATAATAGTGTTGTTCTTGTTTTTGGTGGACTAAATTCACTAATGCTTTACATGAAATTTCATAAGGATAGTTTTAAATAATATATGTTATATATATAAAATATTAAGAATATTAGTGAAATATTTTTCATTCATAAATTTTAATATATATCATTCTCACTTATAAAATTACAATCAATAAATGATCATAATGTCTTCAGTGTATATATGGACTATTGCATTATCAAAATGACATGATTCACCTTTCATCATAACAACAGGTAAGTGAGTATATATAATTACATTTAAAGAAATGATATTTAATTTTTTATATTATGACCATTATTATTGATAAATTATTTCTTCAATACATTGAATAATGATCGTTGAAAAATATGAATGTTATAAAGGAGTAGGTGCGACCTGCCATCTCTAGGTTCCTAAAATACTGGATTTTTCAAAACAATATTCAAAAATTGGTGTTAAAAGTAAAATTTAAGTATAAATTTCATAATTATATCACTTTTACTATTACTTATTTGATATAAATATATTTTATGATTACAAATATGATCATTCATGAGGAAACATGCATGAGAAAACAAGAAAATTAATATCTGATAAATGGGAATAATTAAATATTATTAAACAATTATGTTATATAATGTTATAAAAATATTGTATATGATTTTCATAAATAATAATATCATTATATAATAATTTAATAACATTTTTAAAACCATTATAATAGATGTTAGATCACATTCAATCAAAGAGATGATTGAGGTAAGGGACTTCATCTCAATTTCCCTTTATTGAAGAATATTGTAATGTGATGCACCAAATTACTATAATATGGCTTATATAAAAACCATTTCAATTGTAATATAATTATTAAATGATTATTCATGATATCTTATGTCTAAATTTGAATTATCAACCAAGGGGATTTGACTCAAAATTTACTAAGTTGTATATAATTTAATATATCGATTTCATTTCATTGTGGTATATTTCATATTCATTATATTTCATATCATAAGATTATGTGTCTAGGGAATTCAAATTAAATTATGTTTTACTTCAAATTTTTCATGTGGGTTAACATTTCATACACACAATGGATTTATTGATTAATTCTTACTTCAACGTTGATGTTGTTTAGAGTGAGTAACTCAAGAGGGGGTGAATTGAGTTCATAATAAAAATTTATTTTAAAAATAAAATACCCTTAATAATAAATAGAGAAGTTAATAAAGATAATATATAAAAATAGGAACTATAATTTTAAAAGATTTATGAATGATTGATTACGTCCTGGCTAGAATAATGAAAAAATTATCTATTCTTTTGAAATCAATTTACCACGAAAAAAATAGATAATTAGTAGCTAAAATTAACAATCAATGAAATAGTTATGTTTATAGATTAAAAAATTCAGGATTTGGTAATAAAAAAACAAAATAACACTACAGAATAAATAAGAGTTTCATTCTCAATATGAGAATTAATCCTCATTAGTTGTAGATCACCTCCTATGAAGAAGATAATAATAATAATAATAAAACAGATCCACAACCAGGTGTAGGTAAACAAACAAAAACAACAAGATATCTAGGGTAAATACCCTCTTCTATGGTTATAAGTGGGATGTAAAATTCTACATTCCATACATGGACCTCTTCTAAAATCATCATGGGAAAACATATTTAATGTGAAATAGAAAATAACATGAATTCTCTAATTAGGTGAAGGGGGTAATATGTGTTTGAAAAAAAAATAACAACACAGATCCCAAAAATAGAAAGTGAAATCAAAATAATAGGAGGATAATTGTGGTGATCAGTCTGGTGTTCATAGAATGTTTTAATTCCATGTACTAGATTTGGTGAGGAGTTCAATCTTCATTCTTTAAAGATATAGATAAAAAGAGGATCATATAATTTGTAGGTATTCCAAATGATATATATTTGTTTCTCAATCAATATATGTAATAGATATTGTGAATATATGTCTTTGATATTTATATTATATGAATAAATGATAGTAAATAGTTTTTTATATTTAATCTCTCAATCTTCCCATAGACTTGTTATTCAGTAATCGTTATATAGAAAGAGAGATGGAGAGATTTTTTTTCAAAAATAAATAGCTACAACAGTTGAAGGAGATCCAAAAACCTTGGATTAGATTTTTTTATGTACTCAATACATGGTAATTTTATCCATGAATATAAATGGTCATTTATTTATTCAAATCAAAGTCCTCAAACAACTATGGTAGCATGAAGTTGGAAGTGACTTAGAATTTCATGGTATCTCGAACTGGTTGTACTTTAGGTTGGAGGTGACTCAGAGAATAGTTGTGACATAGATTATAATAGGGATGGGTCCAGATGTTAGCTCCATGGAGGTACCTACTATGCTGGTAACAAGCCTATAGGTGACTCACCAGGTAATAAAAACTCTAGTGGGGAATCATTGTGGCAGTAGACCATCCTTAGTGGTGACTCCTGCATGGTGGTAAATCACCTTATTGATAGATCCTGGGTGGTTCTTACTAACCTCATTACATAGCGGAATTATCATAAAACTATATTACCATATAAAATTTTGTCTTACAAAAATAAAGTCATTTCTACTAAAAGAATCTTGGTTTGTGTTCAATAAAATAAGGATGTTCAAAACACTCCTCATAAAAGGTTATAATACCCCCCCTCTTGATCAGAAAACATGGAATTTATAATTCATGTACTAAATAATATAATATAATCATAAATGTATTTTTGTTGAAAAAATATACTTAATCATATTCCTTTTCTTTGGGAGATGTAGGTGAAACTATTTATTTCCCTTTTTCCTTGTCTTTTCTTTATGGGATGGAAGAAAAAGTATTACCAGTGTGGGAATAGGTTTTTATTAAAGGTATGTTTGTTTTGGATGCATTAGATCTCGGACAAGAACTATTCTAAGGTGATGGAAAGATTCAACTAGTGATAAACACATTGCTTGAAATAGTGGGGGTAGAAAAATATATGACTGAGTAATCATAGGAGGTCTATATCTAACCAGCATTGTGGATGTTGTGGAATGAATAGTTGTCACTGGAATTTCCTCACATGTAATAACAGATGTACTATGTACATGTAGAAAGGAATTCATGAGGTTGATAAAAACCATAATAATATTACCACCACTCTTCATATCACTAAAGAAATCCATTTTCTCTCCCATAAAACATTGCAATGTTGGAGTGACAACATTTAGTTCACTTACATGTTCTTTGTAATACCTTGTATCCTGTGGCATTCTCATTCTCTTTGCCATAAATTTGATTTCTTCATTTAAATAATTCTATGTATAGATGATTCAAAAATAATAAATTATATCTTCCATCATGATATCTTTATTAGTCTCAAGATCAATGGAATACTCACTTATCATTTTATAGAAGTTATATACTTGATGATGAATGTACCTTAATTGATCTTAGTGAGTTGACATGTCAACCACTTAAGTACTGATTTATTCTATGATAATCTATAAATCTGTAGATATTGTATAAGGAGTAGTTTCATTGGATGTAGAGGTAGTAGGAGACATTATTTTTAACTTCTGACAAATAGAATTTAATCATTCATAGAAAGATGGTGTCATTCCCTCTGCTAAGGCTTTCAAATTTCACACCTCTTTTAACAGTCTTCTATTATACTCTTCTAGTTATTGAATGTGAAATCATTATTTTGTTTGTAAATGAGATATAAAAATATTAACCAGAATATCTAGTACTTTATTGACTAAGTATATAAATTAGAAATGGTTGAGAGCTTATGACATTTTTAAAATATGTAATCAGATTTACTCTCAACAAATCCAAATTATAATTCACACTGCTTTTAAAAGAATCCAAATCATCTTTTCTCACATCATCTAGTAGCATTACTATTGGAGAAGATGGTTGATATATATTTTTTGGTGGCATAATATACACAATCTGTTTATCTGGGTCCATTAGAGTAAAAGGTTTCAACTCACCATCTTGGCCAATCTGATCCACTAAGGATCCATCTCCGCTAAAAGGAATATATGTTTCATCAACATCTTAATCACTTCAATCAAGTACAAGTCTAACATGACCATGAAATTTTTTATTTATTTAAAACCACTAAATTTCTATCTTGAATATGGTATAATATGATATTTTTCATGAACATGATATTATATATCAAATTTAGGTACAAAAATCACTGGATATGTATTGGCTATATTTGTGAGAGTTGATGGTTCTGTGGGATCCCCTAGCTCTGAGTGATCAGTATGATTGGGAGACTTCAACAACTCAGTAGAATCTTGTTAATCAATTGTAATAATTGGTTCTATAAGATTCATCTCATCATATTTGGATTGATCCTCGATTATGATAGAACATGATACCATTGGGGATGAAGGATGTGACTGAACCATTTCATGATCTTGACTATCATGATCATATACATTCCCATGATCTCCATGAATATGACCATCTCTATGATAAGAATTATGAACATAATTATCTATTCCATAATAATTATCTTTATCTGCACCAACTTGATCATCTTCAGGAACATTATCATCTTTGTTTCCATTAATGTCCTCATCATTATCAGCATCTATAGAATAATTCTAATTAATGCCACATCCCATTCTACTATTATCAATCTATAATCTTGATGATTTAGAGGGAGAAGTATTTAATTGGTGTTCTCCATATACATTAGTTTCCTCTTCATTAATTTCATCCAAAATTGATTCTCTTGTAGTTAGAGAACCTGGTGGAATGACATATCTATAAAAAGTCTATTTGGAGGGTTTTGTATTTCAGGGTTACACCCTAAATAAATTGAGAATTATTTTTATTCTTCTTCCAAAAAAATTTCAACATTATCACTATCATTTTCATCATCATCAGTCCATGACCAGGATCCTCAATGTCTATAGGTTTGTTTGGATGACCAATATGGTTGAATTCGCCATACAGTTTATCCTTATCTCTCACCCATAAATTCTACCATGGATTCGAAATCAAATTGACTCTTTTTGAAATTTCATTTGACAAAAATAATCACCATTATTATCTTCATCTTCTTGACCTTCTTTTACTGATCCCTTAGCATCCAATATAGTAGATATCAACATAGAGTATATCAAATAGTTCGATCTTGAACATTTCTTGCACATTTCTTATATATGGAACATGAGAAATATATAAAGACTTATCCTTTTCCTTAACTCATAATAAATGGTAATTAAACATCTGAATATCCCATAGTTTTGAAATCCACATTCTATGACACAATACTTGTTGTACAAACAAGACTATTGGTTTACACTCACCATCTATATCAGCATTTGTAGGTCTCCATAATGTACCATAACCTATTAATTGTAGGAAATCTTATTTATAATTAAAAATCCCACTATAACTATGAATTATTCCTTGAAAATACTCACATACATATTTATGAGGTACTCTTAGGAACATTCACATTCCCTTTAAGATGAGGATAATTATTCTCTAATAATCAGACTTCATATTCCACCCCTTTATCTCCAACAACCAAATCCACATTCTGATTAAAATCAAAGACCACCCTCTTATAATACACATGTTTATTTTTTGTAGACTAGTTCATCCATTTCTGATCTTAAATAACATTCAATACAACAAGATTTCTTTATGGAGTCCATTTCACATCCCTATCCTTTTCTTCCTCAATATCTTGTTTCTCCAAATGTGGGTTTCATGAAAAAAAAACCAAACTACTAGAACATCACTTTTGATTCATTTATTTTTTCATTTATTTTGGTTTCAATTTTAGGATCACATCACATTGGATATTCTAATCGGTTGAAGGCATAGGAAGAGAAAGAAATGGAGGAATGGAAGTTAGTCTGAGAGGAAGAGAATGGTTAGGTTTTCAAAGGTTTGAATATAAATGGAATATATAGTACTTGGTATTGATTTCCATCATTTAGGGATTATAAATAATAAATAACAATAATTATAAGATAAAAAAATTAATCAGGAAAAAAATAGAAATGGTAATTATGCGATTGTAAAAAAGGAAAGGTGAATCATCAATGGTGACTTAACAATGGTGACTCTTCAATGGTGACTTATCAATAGTGAGTTTCTAATGGTGACTTTTTTTCCAAAACATATAATTCCAAATTTTGGTTTGATATAGTTTAATCTTTCTGAATTCCAAGTATTTATGGAGATATCATCAAGTTGATGTTCAATTACAGTAAATTATAAATTCAAATCACCGTTTTGATAATGATCTCTCAATAAGGTATTTCTTTCAAAAATGTTATTTTATCTAGATTGAGATACTAGATTTATGGAAAAAAATAGCACTTTTAATATCTCAATTTATAGGAACATGTCTAAATTTGTATCTAAATTCCAGTAAAGTATGTTTCATCCACAAAAGTTATGCACAAAAACTACCTAGAACTATGTATTGAGCTTTATTAGTGGATTTTGCAATATAATTTGGTTTATTACTACACCATGATACTAAATATTTTCCAAAAAGATGACCTGATCCAAATGTTATTATTCTATCTAACTTAAAGCCACCGAAATTAGTGAAAAAATAACATACTAAATCTAACATTTATTTTGGGTAGAACAATCTTAAATTATCTGAATATTGAAGGTATTTAAAAATTATTTTGAAAGTTATATGTGTGACTCCTTTGTATTATGATTAAATCAATCACACATACACACACAAAACAAAATATCAAGCTGACAATAATTCAAATACAATAGACTTCCATAAATACCTCTATGACTAGTTTGATCTATTAATTTCATAGTTTCAACGAGATCTAGTTTACATGTGGTACTCATGGGAGTATCACTACTTTTAGTGTTTTCTAAATAAAGATGTTTTAAAATATCATTAGTATATTTTCATTGATTTAAAATAATTCCTCCTTTATTTTGAAAGATATAAAAACTACGAAAAAATTTATGTTTACCCATTAACCCCATTTCAAATTCATTATAGATTAATTTTGAAAAATCAGAATGTAGGGAATCCTTAGGATACCCAAAAATAATATTTTCCATATATATTTATACTATTAAAATTTATTTTTAAATTGTTTTAATAAAAATAGTTGGATCATCTATACCTTTTGAAAATCATTTTGAAAATATAAATTAGGTAAATGGATCATACTAAACTCTAAGAGCATTTTTTGAACCATATAATGATATTGTTATTTTGAAAAAATTATTTTAAAAATGGGAATTTTGAAACCTAAGGGTTTGTCATGACCCGCCTCAGGACCCGTGCTGTGACTACCCAAAGCTCGCCTTCCATAGGCCAGGGGCTGGCGACTAGCACCAAAGGCGTAAATCCCTAAGCTGGGAAGGCATTGACTTTATAAAATGTACACACACACAATCAGAGTACACAACTGGAATCAAAACACTAAGAAATACTAAATACAGAAGAGGTGATGAAATGTAAAAGGGGCCGGAAATACAACCCAATATTGAAGTACAAGTACAACAGAAATCAAGTACAACTGAAAAATGGACAAATAGCAGAAAAGTATAGAGCAGCTCCTAGATCGTCCTACGGGGTTCCAACCTGAAGGGTAGGTACATGTGGCCACCTCATCACTCCACGTCCGTCATAATCCTCTGTGAACCAACTCGTCGAAAGGTCCACCTCCGAGTACCGTCCATTCCAAGCACTCTTGGCCTCTTTCAGCGTAGTTCGTTGTCTCCATCCAACACAACAGGGTGCGGGCATAGCCTGTGCAGGGGTGAGTATAACGATACTCAGTAGGGACCCCAAGACCCTCAAGGTCTCACAATATCCAACAAGGATAAACCAAAAAGTAAAGGATTCAACGGATAACCCATACTTAGGTACATGTCCATACATATACCTAAGTTATCTAATAACCCATATCAATCATGAGGAAACACAAAAGCCACGACTCATCACAAACCATGATTTTTATTATCGAAACCAACACTTCTTGAGAACTCCTCGTCTTTCGAGAACAGTGGGCATGTCTTGACACCAAGGCGCTTCTCACTAACCTTGGACTGCGGAGGTACTCCTCCTATCGAGTACTGCGGGTCTGCCACCAAATACTAGGCCCTCCTCCATTGTGGGTCTTCCGCCAAATACCAGGCTCTCCCCCTAATAGTCTGCAGAGGTACTCCTCCAATCATGTACTGTGGGTCTGCCGCCAAATATCAGGTGCCTCTCCTCCATGGATCTACTGCCAAGTACCAGGCGCTCCCCACTAGGCTAGTAGAATCACTCCGTGTCAAATTGGTCAAGTAGTTGTCAAGTCTGTCAGCTACTAGGTCTTCGCACTCTGACTGCTCATCCCTGGAAGTATCCTCTCCATAAACTACTGGGAAAAAATCCAACATTCGTGAAGTGCCACAAGAAATTATCTCATAGGTCTGCCACGTCAATGGTATCTCAATGCAATAGGCAGTGCATCATTCAGACGCCCGGTCTGTTAGTTATTAGTATTTCCATTCTAGGGGCCCTATTGGATTTTAGGTTCAAACCAACCTGACCATACCCCAAATGTATCCAAACCTCAGGTGGGGTATGCCAAAAGAACTGTATTTCTCCAATATTTCTGTCACCGCAGACGGTTCGTCAATCGGACACTCGTAGCCCAAGATACATACAAAAAGGTGTATTTGAGTAAAATAGGTCTGGGTCCGGTCCAACCCAGTCGGATCGACCCGACCTGACTCGGGTCTGGATCAGGGAACCTAGTCTGTGAGTCCGACTCGATCCGAAGGGGAAGCCCGGCCTGAAGGGGCGGCCCGGCCCAAAGGTAGGGCCCGAGCCAAAGGCGCAGACTGGCCTGAAAGAACGGCCCAGGCCCAAGGTGCGGCCTGGCCCGAAGGGGTGGCCCGGCTGGCTGGCTGCGTGGCCTGGCGGTCAGGCCGCGTATGGGACGACCGTGTGGCCCGGTGGGCTGGCCGTGTTCTGGCTGGCCATGTAGCCCAGCTGGCTGGCCTCGTGGCCCGGCTGGCCACATCGTGGGGGGGGGTGCAACGCCCCCTATTGTCTGTAACTGAACCGATGCCTAGCGCCGGTTCAGGTAACTGCGGGACCCTTCGGGTCCTTCCTATAGTGTGCATCGGCGGCTGTCTCAACCAGGCGTCTTCCCCTATCCGTTGCGGCCTAAGGCCACGGTACTTCTCCGGCGTGGTGCAATGGCGCCACGCCCAGATTCTTCGCCGCAGCCCGCCCAAGTCGCGACTGATCTCCACCGTGCGCGTGCGACGGTGCCGCGCTGCCTCCATCGCTGCCCGGCCTGGCCGCGACCCCTACTCTACCGCACGGTGCGTCAGCGCCGCTGTTCCATCACCACAGCCCGGCATTCATCTACGCAGCAGGACGGTGCCGCGCATTTCCGGTGACCCAGCGGTCTTGTGCTACTGGTTTCTTCACGTCCCGCACGACGTCGGTCACCGTTCTCCACATCCGTCGTCGAAAAAAAACAAGATCAAAGGGGGGAGGGTCGGGGAGTTTTCGAGCGGTTCGAACCCTCCATGTTATGTTGTTAACAATCGGCATAACTTATTCCAAAATATTGTATGACATAAAACAGAAACAAAACAGCTCAAACCCCTACCTCGCTTTTCGGTGATCGATGAAGGAGTCGCGGAAGAAGAGGAAAGGCGGACGTCAATTCGTTGATGTCGGGAAGCATCTGGGATAGGAGACCAAGGAAGAATCTTTGTCGGCATTCTTCATGTTCGGCTCCTTCCTTTGATCCGGTTGAAGAAGGAAGAAGACGTTCGTCGACGTTCTTTACGTTCTTCACGTTCTTCGTTGGAATTAATGGTTCTATGTTGATAGCTCTCTCCAAGGGTTCTCCAATCTCTACCAAGTTGCCAAACCAAAATAATAGAGGAAAAGTCTATTATTTGTTGGCACAACAACATAACGAGTTGTGTTTAATTACATGAGACAAATCATTTAATTAATTGAGGTGGAAAGGATTAAAATTTCAAATAGGGGAGGGGGAGAGTTAGAAATAAATGAAGAGAGGGTTGGCACTATTATGGGGGAAGTTCAAGTGTTAAAAGGGTTTAAAGCCCGTGTGGTACCCGTGTTAATTATCCTCCCAATAGAGGTTATGTGTGGGTGGGCCCCACCACCATAACCTCTCATGGGAGGTTACGGTGTGGTGGCCCCCACCTCCAACCTCCACCTGGATTTTTTAACTGACAAAATAAAAATAAGCCACACATATTTTTATTTAACTTTATTCATAAAAACTCCAAAAACTGACTTCCATTATCGCTAGCACGCAACTGCGGTCAAGGTATCACTAAGAAATCACCGACACTGCGAGGTCAACGATGCCCTCTGATTTCAATTCCTAGCACTGGTTCAAAATTTATAAAATATCGAACGTACGTTTACTGAATGTACACAAACAGAACTTTAGAAATTGATTCTGGGAACACCCGGACTCAGAATCAAGCGCCGTTAGAAACTACGGACTCGTACAATTCCTATGTATTTAAGAAGAAGAAAAAAATCACTGAAATTCTAGGTCTTTACATAATCCCCACCTCAGGGATTTACGTTCTTGTAAGATACAACTCAAACTAAGGGAACAAATGGGGGTACTGAGCACGCATCTGAGCCTCCCGCTCCCATGTGCTCTTCTAGAGATTCCCATGCTTCCAACGAACGCGAACTAGAGGTATTGACCGTACACGTAGGACCCACTATTGTAGATCCTCAATATCCACTAGAACTTCAGTGAATTTCACCCCATCATCGATGTCCAGCTCCCCATGATCAATGATGTGGGATGGGTCGTGCACGTATCTCCTCACCTAAGAAACATGGAAGACATCATGCACCCGGTGCAACTGAGGTGGAAGAGCTAAGCTGTAAGCCTCCTCACATACTATGCTGAGGACCTGGAAAGTTCTAATGAACCGCAAAGACAACTTTCCACCTCGTCAAAATCTCTGTAGACCTTATCGAGGTGAGACCCGTTGGAAGACATGGCTGCCATCCTCAAACTCCAGTGGTCTCCGTCTCCTGTCATCATATGACTTCTGTCTACTCTGTTTAGTCTTCGCCCACTCCTGGATGATCTCCACCTTCTCAGTGGTAGACCATACCATATCTTGTCCCACTAGTGCTGACTCCCTTTGGTCTCTCCAACATAGGGGCGATCTGCAAGGCCGACCATCAAAGGCCTTAAAAGGTGCCATACCTATGGTGTAGTGGTAGCTGTTGTTGTAGGAAAACTCCACTAAAGGAAAGTGATGCACCCAGTTGTGATCGAAGTCGGGGACACATGCACTGATCATGTCCTCAAGGGTCTGAATGGTCCTCTCAGTCTGACCATCTGTCTGAGGATGGAAGGCAGTGCTCAAATGAAGATGTGTCCCAAAAGCTTCTTGTAACCCATTCCATAGCTGGGAAGTAAACTGTGCGTCACAGTCGGAGACAATAGAAGAAGGTACTCCATGTAAAAGCACTATCTCCTGCACATAGAGGCATCTCAAGCTCTCTACAGAACATTTCTCTCTGATCGGTAGGAAGTGGGCTGACTTGGTTAGTCGGTCAACGATCACCCATATCGATTCGTGACTCATGGATGTACAAGTCAGACCCATCACGAAGCCCACATATATCTCATCCCACATCCACTATAGGACCTCTAAGGGCTATACAAAGCCTGCTGGTACCTGGTGATCTGCCTTCACTTGATGACAAGCGAGGCACCGTGAGACGAACTCTGCTACCGCCTTCTTCATACCTAGCCGCCAGTGCTGTCGTCTGAGGTCCCAGTACGTCTTCACTACTCCTAGATGTACTATTAAAGGGGAAGTGTAAAACCCCCTAAATATATCTTCCTGAAGTGCAACTGGTACCATGGTATATCCTCTAAAGAGGATGATGTGCTCCCCACCTTCAGAAAATCCATCAGGTACCTACCCTGTGGATATCTGAGTACATCATGTTTCGTAGTTAGTGTCCTCATGCTGGGCCTCCCTGACTCACTGAAGAAGTGGAGAAGTGACTGTATGACAATGAAGATATGAAGATCCATCCCTATCGACAAAGGATATCTGTAAGGCAACTAGCTGCTCTATCACCTCTCTTAGTAGCTGAATACCAGTCCTCCGACTAAGTGCATCCGCAACAACATTATCCTTCCCAGGAGTATAGACTATCTCGAAGTCATAGTCCTCGAGGAACTCAATCCATTGTCGTTGTCTTAGGTTCAGGTCCTTATAAGAGAAGATATACATGAGACTCTTGTGATTAGAGTACACAGTAAAACGTTCTCCCATCAGATAGTGTCTCCACATCTTCAAGGAGAAGACCATTTCTACTAACTCTAGGTCATGGGTAGGGTAGTTTTTCTCATGTTGTCTCAACTACAAAGTACCATAAGCGATCACTGCTCACTCCTGCATTTGGACACACCCATGTCTGGTCCCTGATGCATCGTAGTAAACTAAGTACCCTACACCCTCCTCTAGAAGCCTCAATATGGGGACACTAGTCAGCCTTTGCCTCTACTACTGAAATCTCTAGTGGCATCTCTCTGACCACCCGAAGGGTTTCCCCTTCTCCATCAAGCCTAATAGTGGTGCTTCAACTCTGGAGAAGTCTGGGATGAATCTCCGATAGTATCCATCCAAGCCCAGGAAACTCTGTAACATCGTGACACTCCTGGGTGTCTCCCAAGCAAGTACCACCTCAATATTCACTGGATATACTGCCACTCCATCCTACAAGATGACGTGTCCTAAGAAGTGAACCTCTCAAATCCAAAACTGGAACTTCGAGATCTTACCATAAAGCTGGTGCTCTCGGAGTGTATCCAGTACTACTTGCAAATGATTAGCATGCTCCTCCTCAGCAGTTGAGTAAATCAGAATGTTTTTGATGAAGACTATGACAAAGTGATCGAGGAAAGGCTGTAAGATCCTATTCATGAGGTTCATGAACACTGCTGGAGCATTGGTTACACTGAAGGGAATAACCCAGAACTCATTGTGGTCATACCAACACCTGAAGGCCATCTTATGCATATCCTCATATGGAACTCTGAGCTGGTGATAGCTTGATCTTAGGTCTATCTTCGAGAACCATCTTTCTCCCGTTGGCTGATAAAAAAGGTCATCAATCCTTGGAAGTGGGTACTTGTTCTTCACCATCACCTAGTTCAGGAAACGGCAGTCGACATAGAGCCTCAATCTCCCATCTTCCTTCTTGGAGAAAATAATTGGGGCTGCCCAGGAAGAAACAGTGGGTCGGATGAATCCCTTCCCCTGTAAGTCCTCTAGTTGTATCCTCATCTCACAAAGCTCAGAGGGAGCCATCCGTTATGATGGAGTAGTTATCGGTGTCATCCTGGGGTAAAGGTCAATGTATAAGTCCACCTATCAACATGGAGGTAGTCTAGGAAAATATTCAGGAAAAACATCAGCGTACTGGTAAATAACTACAGGATAAGTCGGACTCTCCACATCAACTGCTCTGAGTGTGAGGCAAGCAAACTGGTGAGTGATTGGCTACACCCTCCTCCGAGGAAGTATTTCTTGTGATGAAAAGGATCCATTCTCGCCAGTGATGGTGAACCTGGTTCCATCCATGTGGACACGCCACACTTTGTGCCTAATATAGTCGATCTAAGCATGGACTGTAGATAACCAGTCCATGCCCAAGATGACATCGTAAGGCCTCGATGCCGCTATGAGGAGATCCAATCCAAAGCTCTCGCCTCCTAGAGTAAGCTCACACTGTCGGCAAAAATGTGTAATCTTCGATTCTTCCCCCGTAGGAGTATCTAGCCATCAGGATCGAGCCAATGGCTCCCTCGAAATCTCTGAGCTCCGAATGAGGGTAGTGGCAATGAAAGAGTGATTGGCACCTGTGTCTATAAGAACTACAACTAAGGTGAATTTGACACAGATCGTACTAGAATCATCTCTAGAGCACTATGGTCGTACGCCTCAGCTTCCAAAATATGAGGTCTCCCCTGTCCACCCACTCCCTGCAGTCGGAGTGGACCTCCTGGTGGTGTTGGAGGTAGCACCTCGTAACGTCAACCGCCGCCAACTATTCGACCAGCTCCTCTACCACGTCCGCCTGTGCCCTGCTGACCGCCTTGATCGAACCTTTGCCTATGTCTGGGAGGTCCCTCAACTGACTACTGATCATAAACACGGTGGTTCGAATAGTCACGAGCCATGTGACCATGTCTGTAACATTAGTAACACTGCCTTCTCCTGGCATGACTGGCTCTGTCTCCACTCCAGGTACCCCGTACAATCAATCTTGAGTCGTGTGGTCATCCACCTATAGGTCTAGTCCCCTTAGACCTCTGCGACATCTGTCTACTGCCAGCTATAGAAGACTCCACTGCATGTCGGCTAGTGGTGGGTCTCAATGCTGGTGATTTCTTAGCAAGGAAACTCTCCACTATGAGGTCTCTCTCTAGCTCCCCCTCCTACATCGGGATGCTAAGTGAGATCATCATAGCTCTGATCTCTCGCCTGAGCCCCTGCTCAAAGGTCCGAGCCCTGAAGAATGGGTCTTGTAACATATCTGTGGAGTAGCATGAGAGGTCAGTGAACCTCGCTAAGTACTGTGATACTGTCATACTGCCATGCTGCAGATGAAGTAACTCAGGTATCTGCACCGCTCGTAGAGTCCCTGGAACAAAATCCACCCGGAACAGGCTCTCAAAGTCTATCTAGAGTAGTGATTCCTCATAGTGGACCTGGAGCATCCGGCTCCACCATCTTCCTGTTGCTGCCTAAAGGAGACTGCCAGCAAGGATCACTATGTTGTCTGCTGGTGTCCCTACTAGCATGAAGACTCTCACCATAGTGTCCAGTCAATCTTAAGCCTCATGTGGGTTCGTCTCTCCCCGGAACCTAGGTGGCCTCTGGCGCAGGAACTCGTGCAGCATGCTCAAGTGGCATGAATCGTCTTCTATTGGGAATGGGGTTATTGGTGGCCCAACGGGCGGTGGTACCACTGGTTCTTCAACTGGAAAGGGTCTCTGCACTAAGGCCCCGTTTATCGGCCGGCTTTCAATGTGTATAACTCTCGAGGCTCTAACTGGTCATCCACGAGGAGGCATCCAGAAAGAAACAGATGTGACATGGTCAAACGATTGTACCTGGTGAGCTGACCTAGTTGAGATGAATTAAACAAAAACTTTTGAAACACACACACAATTAGTGTTTTCGTGCACTAAGTCGGAAATCATTAGTCAGGGTCCTGGTGTACAGATACGTCGGTCGCCGCTCCAACACTGGACTCCCTGAACTGAAAACCACACTCTTTACCCTTAACACTATTGCTTCACAGAAAAGAAATATTAGAGTCCTAGGTTCTGCGGTAGAACCTCCCTCTGATACCAATTGGTCACGAACCGCCTCGGGACCCGTACTATGACAACCCCAAGCCCACCTTCCATAGGCCATGGGCTAGCGACTAGCACCAAAGGCGTAAATCCCTAAGCCGGGAAAGAATTTCATTTATAAAAAGTACACACACACAATCAAAGTACACAAATGGAAGCTAAGAACTAAGCAATACTGAATATAGAAGAGGTGTTGGAATGTAAAAGGGGCTGGAAATACAATCCCAATAATAAAGTACAAATACAACTAAAAGCAAGTTCAACTGAAAAAGGGTCAAATGGATGAAAAGTAAAGAGAATCTTCTGGATCGTCCTCCAGGGTTCATACCTGAAGGGTAGGTACAGTTGGCCACCTCATCACTCCATGTCCCTCAGACTCCTCTGCGTACCGACTCATTGAAAGGTTCACCTCCGGGTACCATCCAGTCCTAGCTCTCTCGGCCTCTGTCAGCGTTGTTCGTCGTCTACATCCAACACAATGAGATGTGGGCATAGCCCGTGCAGGGGTGAGTATAATGATACTCAGTAGGTACCCCAAGACCCTCAAGATCTCACAATATCCAACAAGGATAAACAAAAAAGTAAAGGATTCAACGGATAACCCATACTTAGGTATATGCCATTACATATACCTATGTTATCTAGTAACCCATCTCAATCATGAGGAAACAAAAAAGTCACGACTCAGCTCAAACCATTATTTTCATTATCGAAACCATAGATACTGGATAAATCCTCATCTTTAGAGAAAGGTGGGCCTATCACGACACCTAGGAAATTATCACTAACCTTGGACTACTGAGGTACTCTTCCTGTCGAGTACCATAGGTCTGCCGCCAAATACCAGGCGCTCCTCTGTTGTTGCTCTGCCACCAAATACCAGGCGCTCCCCCTAATAGCCTGTAGAGGTACTCCTCCTGTCGAGTTCCACGGGTCTGCCGCCAAATACCAGGCGCACCTTCTCCATGGTTTTTCCGCCAAGTACCAGTCGCTCCCCACTAAGCTAGTTGAATCACTCCGAGTAAAATCGGTCAACCAGTCATCAGGTCTATCAACTACTAGGTCTCCCCACTTTGAATGATCGTCACTAGAAGGATCTGCTCCACGAGCTACTGGGAAATACTCCAATTGTCTCTAAGTTCCACGAAGAAGTATCTCAAAGGGTTTCCACGTCAATGGGATCTCAACGCAACAGACAGTGCATCATTCGGATGCCCGGTCTGTTAGTTTTTGGCATTTCCATTCCAGGGGCCCGGTTATATTTTAGGTTCAAACTAACCAGAGCTTACCCCAACTATATCCAAACCTCAAGTGTTATATGTCAAAATCACCATCTCGCTCTATGATTTCTGTATCCGCAGACGGTTTGTCGATCGGACACCTGTATCCCAAGATACAGGAAAAAAGTTGTATTTGAGTAAAATGGGTCTGCGTTCAGGATAAGAGACCTAGGAAGAAGAGTCATCAGTGTTCTTCACAGTCAACTCCTTCCTTTGATCCAGTTGAAGAGGGAAAAATATGTTCATTGAAGTTCTTTGTGTTATTTATGTTCTTCACGTTCTTTGTTGGAGGTATGGTTCTCCGTTGAGAGCTTTCTCCAAGGGTTCTCCAACCTCTACCATGTTTCCAACCAAAAATATTAGAGGAAAAGCCTATTATTTGTTTCCACAACAACACAAAGAGTTTTATTTAATTAAATGAGACAACTCGTTTATTTAATTGAGTTGGAAAGGATTCAAAATTTCAATAGGGAAGGGGAGAGTTAGAAATAGATGAAGAGAGGGTTGGCACAATTATGGGGGATGTTCAAGAGTTACAAGGGTTTAAAGCCCGTGTGGTCTCCACGTTAATTATCCTCCTAAGGGAGGTTATGCGCAGGTGGGACCCACCACCATAACCTCTCATGGGAGGTTATGGTGTGGTGGCCTCAACCTCCAACCTCCACTTGGTGTTTTTAAAATCCAAAATAAAAATAAGTCACACTTATTTTTATTTAACTTTATTCTTAAAAACTCCAAAAACTAACTTCCATTCTCGCTAGAACACAACTGCGGTGAAGGTCTCACTAAGAAATCACAGACAATGCAAGCTCAACGGTGCCCTCATATTTCAATTCCGAGCACCGGTTCAAAAGTTATAAAATCATGAATGTATGTTTACTTAAAGTACCTAAACAAAACTTCAGAAATTGATTCCGGGCACACCATGCCTTAGAATCAAGCGCCATTAGAAACTGGGGACTCGTAAAATTCCCATGTATTTATGAAAAACATTTTCCACAAGAATTATGAGTCTTTACAGGGCTTTATCTATAAAAAATACCCAATTATAAACCCATTTAAGAATGATCTTTTTATCATCCATTTTCTATAGTTTTAAATCCTAATTTGATTTATAGGAAAGTAGTATCCTAACGGATTTATTTCTAGATACAGATGAAATGTTTTTAACATAATCAAATACATATTTTTGATTATACCCTTGTGAAACTAATATAGCCTTGTTTTTTACTATAGTTCCTCGCTCTTTAACATTCATTCTAACCACCCATGTAGTTATAATAGTTATGTTGTATTCAGGTTTATCAAAAAATTATCAACCATTATTGCTTTCAAATTGGTTAATTTCATCATGGATTACTATTACTCAAAAATGATCATTGATATCATCGTTGATGATTTTTTTGTTCATGTTGTTATAATAACTCTTGGTGTTCAATTTGATTCCTATGGGAAGCTCTAGTATTTTACCTCTATCTAGGTTTCCAATTACTGGATCTAAAGTTTTTTTCTAGGAGTTCTAAAAGATCATTTAATAGATGGGGTTATTGTAATAAGATCTTATTCATGTTTAGGGTATGGAAGATCATTTGATGAACCTTCTACTTTTTTAAAAAATCATTCAGATGGATTTTCATCAAAATATAGAGTTAGAAGTTTATCTTCAATGTTCTATAATACAATGTTAGGTTTATTAGAATTAGTTTGATCAGATTTAATGTTAATAGAACCATCTATTTTTTGTGATATTTTATTAAACACTCTATAATATTGAATGTTTGTTTAATAACCATGTAAAATTCCTTCATCCCTCTTTCAATGAAATTTTTCAATATTATCGTTAGTATATATAATAATGACACTAAAACAAAAAATATATGAACTAATTAACCTTTGGGTTTCTATTATTATATAACTCATATGGGGTTATGTTTAGAATAGGTATAATTAGAACTCTATTTATTGTATAAAAGGTTGTTTTTGTAGCCTCTACCCACAAGTAGATAGGTAAGTCATACACATTTAGCATACTCTATGATATCTCTTAATGAGTTCCATTTCTTCTTTCTACAACACCATTTTTATAGGTGTAATGAGAGTAACAAATTTTTCATTATAACCATTGTGAGAACAAAATGATTCAAAGAAATAATTTTCAAATTCTTGATCATGAACACTTCATATGGTTTTATTTCTAATTCCACATAGATTTTATACATATTTGGCATAACTAATAATATAATTACAAGATTCACTATTGTGGGATAATAATAATACCCTAAAATAATCATGAGCTTCACTATTGTGAGCTAAGAAGAATACCCAATTGTACTTGGAGAAGTCATCTACAGAACATAGACATGATTTTTTCAATTTTAACTCAAAACTCTAGTATGGATAAAGGGGTCCATGTGAACTATATTTAGAGGCCCAGAGGTTGAAATTTCATTCTTTTATTTTAATGAAAATCTTATGTTGTTTCCATTTTTCACAGGGTACATAAAGATTATCATTATATAATTCTAGTTTTGTAGATGTTTAACAGACCCTTTTCAAATAATCTTTATAAGTGACTGAATATTTCTATGTCCTAGTATCTTATTCCAAATCCCTTACTCCTTGTGAAGTTAAGTTAAATAAGAAATATATTTTCATGATAAATAACCTAAATCAATTAAATAAATTTTATCATTTTTCAATGTTATAAAGACTAAATAATTATTATCATAAAGAACATGATAAGGACTATTTTCAAACATTACATAAAAACCATCATCGTATAATTGATAAGTGATTGAAAAACTATATTTTATACCATTGACATATAAAACATTAGAAATTAATACTGAATTATAATTAAAAATTTGGATAAGGCCAATGATTTTCCCTTTTGTGTTGTCATAAAAAGTGACATGGCCACCATCATCATTAATCAAATTTCTTAAATTTTATTACTCACCAGTAAAATATCTGGAACACCCACTGTCAATATACCATAGGATTTTTATAGAGGTTTCCAAACATTTTTCCTACAAAACAATGTTTATATAATAAATTATTTTGGTGATGAAATCTTTTTGGTTCAAGTTATATTAGTAATCAGAGATTTTGGGACCCATAACTGCCCAATGGGATTATTATAAACATATTTCAAGTCATTAGAAGTAAATAATTTATTAGGTTTAGCTGATTATGTAGTTTTATTATACGAATTTTCAAGACTGGTACTGGACATAAATATTGTTTTGCAATTTTTTCTACACAGGTTCATAACTTATGCCAGTTTTATACTATGGTGTTGTTTTCCTTCAAAGAATCTAAGTTAAATCATTATAAACATTAGTATAACATTATATATCATTCCTTAATTGTTGATTATAAAGTGTTAGTTCACTTTACGCTTTCAAAAATTGAACATTTGTCTCTTTTTATATAGTAAGGTGAGTTGTAATATTTAATTTCATAGAATGATATTTTTTAAGATAATTATATTTGTATTTCAATTCATGAAATTAATCTTTCATAATAATAGAATATTCATTTAAATATTAATTTAAAATGTTTTATTCTATATCATTATTGTCTTAATTTTCCAAATTACATGAAATATTAGAAGGAGAAGAAAGAAGAATATATGGTAGCTTTGATTTTCTTACTATGAAGAACATATACTCCATGTCTCCCTTATCTTCATGATTAGTGTCTGAATAACTGGAGTTGTCTTTGGAAGCACTCCAAGTTACATACATGGATTTCTTGGATATTCATCCCTTATCATCATATATCTCTTTGTATTTCAATTTTGGATAGTCATATTTTATGTGTCCTTTTTTCTTACACTCATACCAGGTGATTTAATTTTGAGTATCAACCTTTTTTCAATCATTTTTCCATGTTCCCTTATTTTTATATATTCTTATGAAATTTGAAATTATAAAGAACTAATTTTCCCTATATAATACCTTAAATCTTCTTGCCATGTGTCCCATCTCTTCATCATTGTCATCATGAGATTATTTATTACTACTACTTTTAGATTGTACCTTTTCTCTTTTGTTTAGAGGTAGTAGTATTGAATACTACATATTTTCTCTTTATTCAGTACACTAATCTACTTTTTGACTTCAATTTATTCTTCATACATCATCATCTTTCCTATCAACTCATTTACCAGTAGTTTACATACAAATTGTGATTTTATTATATACACAGAGGATCATTTCCATTTTTAGTAGTCATCTAAGTAGTATCATCCTAGATCTTTGTCTACCATGTAGTTTCCATGTGATTTTATGGTATTCACTACTTCATTGAACCTAAGATACATATCAGTAATAGGTTCTTCTTATTTTATTTTAAATGTACCGGACTTTATTATTTATACATTTAGTCTCATATCTTTATCATTTGATGTTCCTTCATGAGAGAGAGTTAATGTAACGCCCCGACCCTAGCTACCCAGAGTCGGTGCATTATTACATAACATTGGCATGATCACAAGAAAGATCAAATCCCGAAAGACCGATTGGTTTAGTAGCCTTGGAAACACTAGATATATTCATAAGTTTTGCATTACATCATAAAATGAAAAACTACTACAAAAACATAATGTTTTCACAGTCCACACTATAATGCCCTCATAATATCCCTGCAGGTCATTCATAACTTACGTCTTCACTTCCTGGGAAAAATAAAACAGAGAAAAGGGGTGAGCTCAAATGCCCAGTAAGGATAACAATATAGCGGAAACTTTCATAAATAAGAATAAACATTTAAGGCAATGTATAACTAAAACAAAAGCCTTTAAAACTTGAACTTTAAACATAGTATGGCATAAATGAAATGAAATAATGCCATTTACTTATTCACATGGATATTCTACTAATCGAATAATCACATGCAATATCAATAACCACTTTCATAATGTTGGAATGCATAATGTCAAACGTTAATTTCATTGTCTAGGCCTCATCCCAAGACCTAGGGGTTACTTCTAACCAGAACCCAACCCGGAGTGCCTCTAATAACCGGACACCAACCCGGGGTGCCTCTATAACCGGACACCAACCCGGAGTACCTCTAATAACCGGAGACCAAACCGGAGGGCTTACTTTTACCAGTCCCTAACCTGGAGGGCTTACTTTAACCAGTCCCCAACCTGGAGGGCTTACTTTAACCAGTCCCCAACCTGGAGGGCTTACTTTTACCGGTCCCCAACCCGGAACATACTTGTTTAGCACATTCATCTGAAGAAAAGTTTGAAATATAACATAAACATTCGGATTAAAACTAGCATACGAAATGTCAATAGTTTCACCATAAACTATGAATGGTATAAAATAGCACATCCACAGTCAAACATATCACAAAACCTTCAATACAATATAGAAGTTTTGTATTATAATAAATCAACTTCAAATAAGCGTAAAATCCATTAAAAGATGTTGACATAGATGAAATCAATATTCTTTTTAAAGAAATATCTCCTTTTAATTTGAAATCATTTAAGATCCATATAAAATAAAACATTTTCTTTGAAAATATTCTTATAAGCTTGTAAGGAAAGCTTTGAAGATTTTATAACGGCGTAAAATAACCGCACCTGCCGTATAAGTTAAAAAAAACATTCTTAACTAAATTTTGTCGAAAAGGTTAAAAAGCACCTTGTTTGGAAAACGACTGAAAGAATCCTTTATAAACCTCTTATAAAAATTCAAACAAGGGTACAAATGACTTTAACCCATATTCTAGTAAATAGTAAAAATGTTTTTAAATACATTTTTAAGAAACATGGATGTGGATGATAAAGAGATCCCAGTAGATTATTACGTATAAACAACCTCGGATAATGAAGAGATTGTGAAATAACCCTTACCTTGTACTTTTCCTTGGTTGGGGTAGGTTAACCTCCTGTATAATGGTGAAATAATTGTTATTAAATTATACAAGAATCATATACATTAATATGATATCATATATGATCTTTTAATATTGATTTGATAATAATATCTTAGTATTATCGCTATTTCGGGTGTGAACTTACTTGTTTGCTTTTGTATGTTTTGTTACGTAAGACATGTTTGTAAAGGATAAGTTGTATATTATTCAAATCCAGAATGGTGTAAAGTCCTTAAACATCATTTTTAAATCATCAAATGATAATTATACTTGAATGGATACGATGGAGAATGAATCTCATCGCGTTCGTGGAGACGGTAGTCCGTACGTACGCACGAACGCTACTTCCATTTAATTTTTATTTTAAAAGAATCGAATACAAATGATACATAGGTATATTACTATTCCAGTATAATATAATATTTTATATATGTTACTTAAGTTCATTAACACCATCCTTTATACGTTCCATGTGTGGTATGAACGAGTCATATCATTTTAAGGGGGCGGTAGTCCGCACTTCCTCAAATGAAATTATCGTATGTATATACAACATGAAACGAATAATGGTATGAAATAAAATGGAATTACAGAAGATTATATATAAAATATATATCATTAATATCATATTTAATTACAGTTCCATCATAATGGCCACCATGAGAGGCGGTAAGATGTATTTGAACAATCATCGTTTCGTGAGGCGTTAGTTTGCCATCCACAGAAACATTATGTTCATCATCCATTAGATGGAGTTGTGTGTATGTGTAGTTTGAATCCTTCTTATAACAACATCCTAGTATATTGAGGATACTGGTGTTGTTACAAAAGAAAGGAAATAAAAAGAGTTTGGGGGTTGAAGAAGCAAAATAAATGAAAATAATTTAAGAGAAATCGTTACCTTTAATTTAGGTAACTCACTTTGGTTGGAACCAAAGGACTTCTTGAAATGCTTTCTGCCTAAGGTAAAGCTTCAAGGAGGAGGAGAGGGATTTGGGGAGCTTAGTTGGGCAGAGTTTGGACGAGCCAAGTGGCTTGAGAGGTGTGAGGAAAAGAGAAGGAGGAGTGCCCTTTTATAAGAGGGGTGAGGGGCACTTTTGTAAAAGCTAGAAATATTAATTTATAATAAATTCATATTCGGTTTCCAAAGGCTCCAAAGTTGACTATTAATGGGATGAGGTGGGGATAGGTCGAAAACAACTCATCCAATAGAATTTAGACAGGTTTGGGTACTTATATTAACCTTATCTTTAAGTATTAACTCTAAGTTAATTAGTTTCACTTTTACAATGTCTCTTTGTATTTTTATATAATATGGTTAATAAACTTCCTATATACATCCAAGCGACCCCCAATTGGTCCATTAATGGTTAACCTATCATAATATAAGTCTCTTGGCCGAACCTTAGATTTTTAGGAATTTAATATCAATTAATAATATAATATTTGTTTTAAGAACTCTTTTATGTCAATTTTGACACTATTCAATAGTTAATTTTTGTGAAACTCATAACAGATTGATTACTTCGAACAAAGTCCATTAAATCAATCCTAATATATCATAGTATCCTAGAAAATTAGTGTAATTCATTAAAAGTTTCATATTATATTTATTTGGGTATTTATAATATCAATTATGTTAATTTTGTACTATTTTAGTAATTACTGCATCATCATTGTGTCATAAATAAAATAAATTATTTAATGTCTAAAAATTATAAATAAAACATCATTATGTAGGAAATCTTTTTATCTTTCTAATGAATATTTATAATCGAAAATCAAACATGTATAACCCTATGTAAAAATTGTTCTTCTAAAAGATGTAAGCTTATGCCATTTTTATTTTTATTTTAACTTTATTAATATAATGTGTCCCTACCACATACAAGTGGCTCCAAGGGGTCCCCAAATTGACCCAAGGGTGCCCATGGTCGGGTATGTGTCCAAAAATAATGTTAGGACACGTTTTAGGGTAATTTTGTATTATTATAATATTATTTCTTAACCCTTATTTACCGGATTTACCCTTTAACCATGGTAAATAAAATATTTACCGCAGTAATTATTCAAAATGTCTAAAAATAAAAGTTACCTATTTACACAATTTGAACATCCTGATTCCAAATATGGAATCCATTTTTCTAAATTCAAAACACAGAAGTGGCAGAAATTAATTTAAAATTAATTCCCGCTGTCAAAACAAAAAGCGTGTTTTTAAGAGATAATAACTATCAAAAGATTGACACTTGTTTATGTTTGGTTTAATTGTAAAATTATGTCCAATGACCAAAATTATATTAAATGGTAAAAATATATTCTAAATATACTTTAAAACCACTCAAATTCATAATTTATCACTATTAATTATTTTGATTAAAAAAGTTGTTTTTAATTAAAATTTAGTAATTTTCACTATTCATCAAAATATGAAAGTTATCCGAAAAGTACCAAAATTTTACCCTAGACTAATTTCGATATTCCGAATCCAAAAATGAAGTCCATTTTGAAATATAAAATATATATGATTTCAAAAAGTAGGTATTACTATTCACAACGGCTAGTTTAATTAGTTGTGTTGTGTGTTAGAACTCGAGGTTGCGTACAACACACGCTATTGTTTTATTCAAAGGAAAGCGTACCGTGGAAGCTTGGGATGTTTCATTTTAAATTTTTTGATGTCCTCATTTAGTCAAAAAGTTTAAAATATTGTATTTAAAAAGGGTTCACTATTAAAAGTTGATAAAAGTGCAATACTGAAAATGAATTTGTTCTTGCATTATATCTAAGAAACTCATAATATGGATTCTAAAATTATAAGGATTATATAAAGTTTAAAATTTAGATAATACTATTCATAACCTCTTTTGAATGGATTTTTTTTAAGTCATGGTGTGATTGAACTCGGTGTTGCGTGTAGTGCAAGTTATTGAATTATTTTGAAGAAATAACACACTATGAAATCTTGGGGTGTTACATTCTCCCCTCCTTCAATAAATTGCGTCCTCGCAATTTGAAATTGTTCTTCGAAAATAAAAGGTTGAAAATAAAAAATATCTTTATGGGAAAACCCACATCGGAAATTGGGTTACTAAAATTTATTCTTAATATGAGGAAAAGAGAAATGAAAGGGTCACCACCAAATTATGATCTCGATTAGGAGAACATTGGTGGCAATTAGAGACGTATAATTGGAGGAAAAACGTAAATATTTATAGGTAGTGATTGAGGTCATCAATCAAAAACAAGTATAAAATTGAGGTACTTAAACTCATCAATCTATGATGATTTGAAATACCATCGGTTCAACAAAACATTGGGTATTAGGATAACACATTTTTGACGTTTCAAAATATCTTAGTTGAAATCCCACATCGAAAAATGAATTAATGAGGCCTCTATTTAAAATAAAGAGTGGAAAGTATAAAGATTACCGAAAATAACACATACTAGGGTTCCATGTAGGAAAATATGGATATGGAAGAAAAATCTAACCATCAATTATCTGATGGAGAGTGGTAGAGAACATGGCTATGAAAAGGCCAACAATCCCAAAGCCATAAATTAGTGATGATTTAAGGTACCATCTAGGAAAACATTTTTGTTCTAAGTTCCTTTTCTTAATGATGAGGAATTTATTTATGATATTGGCTAAGATTATAAGGAGATATACTTACATTATAATTAGAGTTTTATCCATTAATAAATTTCTACCACAAACTCATCTTTCACTCTAAAAGATAATAGAACGTAAAAAAAATTTCTATTTATACTATTCGTACAGGGTTCCAAAATAAACGAATTTATAATTCATCTACCAGATCTTTTAAAAAACTACTTTATTAAATCTAGGACATCTCGTGGGATAGTGGTAGGTGATACACCCTTGTCTCCCTTCGGTTGCGGGTTCAAGTCTCGCAGCCTTGCCGGACGCGACGGGTTGCCGCCCGACCTCCGGGTTGTCCTTTTATGGAAAACCAAAATAATCCAAACTAGAACTATCCAAAATACTTCTGTCCAAACTCACAGTCCAACATTTATAAGGAAGGTAAGAATAATGTAGATCATTTTTACCACGTAATAGCATATGAATACCTTCATCATGTATTCCTTTAATACACTGAAACTTCCTGAATTACTATATTCCTTATTGATTACATCCGTGCTCCTTTATTCCATATAGAATGCTGGATATACCTCATCATTCCAAAAATGTTTTAAACCCCAACAATAATGGAATATACAGATCATTAATCAGTTCCAAGGTAGTCAAGAATATCCAATATAATTTATCCAAAACAATCATGTATTATTCCAAAATCACTAACTCGGTATCAGAACTATATTATGGTTTATCATTCTCTCAACCATATATTTTCCAAAAATTTATCCTGCTATTGAGTCACCTTTCTTTGTTCCACACAATCTCAAGTCCTTAATGAAATAGTACTGCAGTACAATCCTTATATACTCCATAATCATTATAACAAGTACATTGTTGATACAACACTCAATTGACATAATCAACATAAGAACTCTAATCATTCCTCTTCATCTGTGGTAGTATCATAACTTGATTATTATCCAATAGCATCATTTTCGGCATAGTCTGATGACTGGAACATAGGTTCGTGTAGTGTCCAAACTCCTTGCAAACGAAGCATTGTACATTTGAAACCATTTTCTCACCCTTGCAGTCACGTACTTTGTGCCCTTTTCCTCCACACTTATAACAAACTCCCATTCCTTTTAGGCAAGTTCTATGGTGTTTCTTCCCACAGTTTTCACATATGGGAAAATTCATCTTTTTCCTCTTCCCTTTATCCATCTTTCTCTCTTCCATTCTTTTCTTCTCTTGCTTCCCTTCAAATCCATAGGACTTAGTAAACTCTTTACTTATCTTATCAACACATGATATTATTTCTTCATATGATGATAATACATGGGAGACTATTTCTCTTATAAATTCTAGCTTAAGACCATGAAAGATATGATCCTTCCTTCTCTTTGGATCATGTGCATTTCTGGAGTTCTCATTCCTTCTACTGGGCGCCATTTCTAAACAATGGCATACACTAGATCAGTTTATGAATCAAAATACATAATCCCATACTTATAAAACACTTAACATAAATTGAACTATTTATGGATATAATCCATAATCATAAAAATGTCTCCTTTGAGGATGTATATACTTATAAACCCTTCATAATGGTTTGTAATGAAAATGAGAATTATCCTAAGCATATCCCCCGGGAGTGTCGTAACCAAGAGTGCAGCAAGGCCCGTTGTCGTGCACCAGTTCCCGTTCGAGTCTAGCTCAAAGCGGTGTTTTCGGGTTTTACCCCTAGGTACATCTGTGCCAGAGCCGCCTCTACCTGCTCGTATCCAGACAGGGATGTATTGCTAGGAAAACTCACAAAATCTCTACAATACCAAAATTCTAGGAAGTTCTTCTACACTAATCCTCAAAGTTCATCTTAGGTCTACGTGCTCTAATCAGAGTTTATCTAAATCTAGCTTCCATGGTTTGTACTAAACTTCCTCTGATACCAACTGTAACGCCCCGACCCTAGCTACCCAGAGTCGGTGCATTATTACATAACATTGGCATGATCACAAGAAAGATCAAATCCCGAAAGACCGATTGGTTTAGTAGCCTTGGAAACGCTAGATATATTCATAAGTTTTACATGACATCATAAAATGAAAAACTACTACAACAACATAATGTTTTCACAGTCCACACTATAATCCCCTCATAATATCCCTGCAGGTCATTCATAACTTACGTCTTCACTTCCTGGGAAAAATAAAACATAGAAAAGGGGTGAGCTCAAATGCCCAGTAAGGATAACAATATAGCGGAAACTTTCATAAATAAGAATAAACATTTAAGGCAATGTATAACTAAAACAAAAGCCTTTAAAACTTGAACTTTAAACATAGTATGGCATAAATGAAATGAAATAATGCCATTTACTTATTCACATGGATATTCTACTAATCGAATAATCACATGCAATATCAATAACCACTTTCATAATGTTGGAATGCATAATGTCAAACGCTAATTTCATTGTCTAGGCCTCATCCCAAGACCTAGGGGTTACTTCTAACCGGAACCCAACCCGGAGTGCCTCTAATAACCGGACACCAACCTGGGGTGCCTCTAATAACCGGACACCAACCCGGAGTACCTCTAATAACCGGAGACCAAACCGGAGGGCTTACTTTTACCAGTCCCTAACCTGGAGGGCTTACTTTAACCAGTCCCCAACCTGGAGGGCTTACTTTAACCAGTCCCCAACCTGGAGGGCTTACTTTTACCGGTCCCCAACCCGGAACATACTTGTTTAGCACATTCATCTGAAGAAAAGTTTGAAATATAACATAAACATTCGGATTAAAACTAGCATACGAAATGTCAATAGTTTCACCATAAACTATGAATGGTATAAAATAGCACATCCACAGTCAAACATATCACAAAACCTTCAATACAATATAGAAGTTTTGTATTATAATAAATCAACTTCAAATAAGCGTAAAATCCATTAAAGGATGTTGACATAGATGAAATCAATATTCTTTTTAAAGAAATATCTCCTTTGAATTTGAAATCATTTAAGATACATATAAAATAAAACATTTTCTTTGAAAATATTCTTATAAGCTTGTAAGGAAAGCTTTGAAGATTTTATAACGGCGTAAAATAACCGCACCCGCCGTATAAGTTAAAAAAACATTCTTAACTAAATTTTGTCGAAAAGGTTAAAAAGCACCTTGTTTGGAAAACGACTGAAAGATTCCTTTATAAACCTCTTATAAATATTCAAACAAGGGTACAAATGACTTTAACCCATATTCTAGTAAATAGTAAAAATGTTTTTAAATACATTTTTAAGAAACATGGATGTGGATGATAAAGAGATCCCAGTAGATTATTACGTATAAACAACCTCGGATAATGAAGAGATTGTGAAATAACCCTTACCTTGTACTTTTCCTTGGTTGGGGTAGGTTAACCTCCTGTATAATGGTGAAATAATTGTTATTAAATTATACAAGAATCATATACATTAATATGATATCATATATGATCTTTTAATATTGATTTGATAATAATATCTTAGTATTATCGCTGTTTCGGGTGTGAACTTACTTGTTTGCTTTTGTATGTTTTGTTACGTAAGACATGTTTGTAAAGGATAAGTTGTATATTATTCAAATCCAGAATGGTGTAAAGTCCTTAAACATCATTTTTAAATCATCAAATGATAATTATACTTGAATGGATACGATGGAGAATGAATCTCATCGTGTTCGTGGAGACGGTAGTCCGTACGTACGCACGAACGCTACTTCCATTTAATTTTTATTTTAAAAGAATCGAATACAAATGATACATAGGTATATTACTATTCCAGTATAATATAATATTTTATATATGTTACTTAAGTTCATTAACACCATCCTTTATACGTTCCATGTGTGGTATGAACGAGTCATATCATTTTAAGGGGGCGGTAGTCCGCACTTCCTCAAATGAAATTATCGTATGTATATACAACATGAAACGAATAATGGTATGAAATAAAATGGAATTACAGAAGCTTATATATAAAATATATATCATTAATATCATATTTAATTACAGTGCCATCATAATGGCCACCATGAGAGGCGGTAAGATGTATTTGAACAATCATCGTTTCGTGAGGCGTTAGTTTGCCATCCACAGAAACATTATGTTCATCATCCATTAGATGGAGTTGTGTGTATGTTTAGTTTGAATCCTTCTTATAACAACATCCTAGTATATTGAGGATACTGGTGTTGTTACAAAAGAAAGGAAATAAAAAGAGTTTGGGGGTTGAAGAAGCAAAATAAATGAAAATAATTTAAGAGAAATCGTTACCTTTAATTTAGGTAACTCACTTTGGTTGGAACCAAAGGACTTCTTGAAATGATTTCTGCCTAAGGGAAAGCTTCAAGGAGGAGGAGAGGGATTTGGGGAGCTTAGTTGGGCAGAGTTTGGACGAGCCAAGTGGCTTGAGAGGTGTGAGGAAAAGAGAAGGAGGAGTGCCCTTTTATAAGAGGGGTGAGGGGCACTTTTGGAAAAGCTAGAAATATTAATTTATAATAAATTAATATTCGGTTTCCAAAGGCTCCAAAGTTGACTATTCAAAGGATGAGGTGGGGATAGGTCGAAAACAACTCATCCAATAGAATTTAGACAGGTTTGGGTACTTATATTAACCTTATCTTTAAGTATTAACTCTAAGTTAATTAGTTTCACTTTTACAATGTCTCTTTGTATTTTTATATAATATGGTTAATAAACATACTATATACATCCAAGCGACCCCCAAGTGGTTCATTAATGATTAACCTATCATAATATAAGTCTCTTGGCCGAACCTTAGATTTTTAGGAATTTAATATCAATTAATAATATAATATTTGTTTTAAGAACTCTTTTATGTCAATTTTGACACTATTCAATAGTTGATTTTTGTGAAACTGATAACAGATTGATTACTTCGAAAAAAGTCAATTAAATCAATCCTAATATATCATATTATCCTATAAAATTAGTGTAATTCATTAAAAGTTTCATATTATATTTATTTGGGTATTTATAATATCAATTATGTTAATTTTTTACTATTTTAGTAATTACTGCATCATCATTGTGTCATAAATAAAATATATTATTTAATGTCTAAAAATTATAAATAAAACATCATTATTTAGGAAATCTTTTTATCTTTCTAATTAATATTTATAATTGAAAATCCAACATGTATAACCCTATGTAAAAATTGTTCTTCTAAAAGATGTAAGCTTATGCCATTTTTATTTTTATTTTAACTTTATTAATATAATGTGTCCCTACCACATACATGTGGCTCCAAGGGGTCCCCAAATTGACCCAAGGATGCCCATGGTCGGGTATGTGTCCAACAATAAGGTTAGGACACGTTTTAGGGTAATTTTGTATTATTATAATATTATTTTTTAACCCTTATTTACCGGATTTACCCTTTAACCATGGTAAATAAAATATTTACCGCAGTAATTATTCAAAATGTCTAAAAATAAAAGTTACCTATTTACACAATTTGAACATCCTGATTCCAAATATGGAATCCATTTTTCTAAATTCAAAACACAGAAGTGGCAGAAATTAATTTAAAATTAATTCCCGCTGTCAAAACAAAAAGCGTGTTTTAAGAGATAATAACTATCAAAAGATTGACACTTGTTTATGTTTGGTTTAATTGTAAAATTATGTCCAATGACCAACATTATATTAAATGGTAAAAATATATTCTAAATATACTTTAAAACCACTCAAATTCATAATTTATCACTATTAATTATTTTGATTAAAAAAGTTGTTTTTAATTAAAATTTAGTAATTTTCACTATTCATCAAAATATGAAAGTTATCCGAAAAGTACCAAAGTTTCACCCTAGACTAATTTCGATATTCCGAATCCAAAAATGAAGTCCATTTTGAAATATAAAATATATATGATTTCAAAAAGTAGGTATTACTATTCACAACGGCTAGTTTAATTAGTTGTGGTGTGTGTTAGAACTCGAGGTTGCGTACAACACACGCTATTGTTTTATTCAAAGGAAAGCGTACCGTGGAAGCTTGGGATGTTTCATTTTAAATTTTTTGATGTCCTCATTTAGTCAAAAAGTTTAAAATATTGTATTTAAAAAGGGTTCACTATTAAAAGTTGATAAAAGTGCAATACTGAAAATGAATTTGTTCTTGCATTATATCTAAGAAACTCATAATATGGATTCTAAAATTATAAGGATTATATAAAGTTTAAAATTTAGATAATACTATTCATAACCCCTTTTGAATGGATTTTTTTTAAGTCATGGTGTGATTGAACTCGGTGTTGCGTGTAGTGCAAGTTATTGAATTATTTTGAAGAAATAACACACTATGAAATCTTGGGGTGTTACAGTTAAGGTATCCCATTTTTCAAAAGATTATTTTCAAATATATATTCTCTTAAATTAATCATCTCCCAGGGCACAAAAAATACCTTCATAGATTTAAATTTATTATTATATGATGTTTTTGATGAATCACTCTAAATAACTCTAGATGTTTTTGGTATTTAATAGTGAGATTCTATTATGGTCCAAATGTCAAACCCCATAATTTCTAAATTCATTTTATTTTTGATGTTAGATTGAGAAAAATTTATACAATTTATGTAAGTTGTTCTCTTAGTAGAAGGTCCTTATTTTCTATTATCCATAACTATCTAAAATTTAGACTTTCTATAAATTTGAGATCATTAGAACAGAACTATATTCATGGGAACAATGATAATTCAACTCCTTTGATACCAAATTTTGTTCAGTGGGAGTAACGCAAGAGGGGTTGAATTGACATGCCAATAAAAATTTATATTAAAAAACCACCATTAACAAAATAAACTGACCAGTTCATCAAAATATCATATCGATATAAGATCAATCCATTTAATATATTTCTCAAAGAGTGATTATATCTCAGTTGTAATAATCTTAATATTATTTTATCTTGTGAAATTAATTTTATTAGAAAAATAAACATATAAAAATTAGTTAATATTATCCACCAAAGTAATTGTTTTGTTTATTTGTTAAAAATAGTTCAGGTTTTGGGAAAAGAACATAAAACAAATAAATAAGAGGTTTGGTCTCAAGAGGACAATTAATCCCCCTCACTTGACAATCGCCTACTACAATGCATATTTTAATAATAGTAATCCAACAGATCCACAACCTGGATCAGGTAAACCAAGAACAGCAAAAATAATTCCAGACTAAAGATCATATTCTACCTTTATATATGGGAATTAAAATAGTACAATCCACATAAGTATCTATTCTACAAAGAGTGTGGGAAAATAAATGAAAAGAGATAGAAAGAATAAAAATTATTCTCTAGTTATTAGCATGAGATAGTAAATGTTTGAAAACAAAGTATCAATAAATTTCTCAAAAAATAGAAACAACAACCAAGATAATATAACAAGAAAATTGACTCTCATTATAGTGTTATTATATTGTTCTAATTCCATAGATTATATTTGGTTTGGATTTCAAGATTTTTTCTTGAAATCTGATGCCAAATAAAGGATGGTATGAATTTTTAGGTTCTCTAATTGATCTTTGTTTGTATATAAATCAATATATTTAATGTATTTTGTGCTTCTAGATATTTGATCATCGCAACAAATGAATCAATGATCTTGTATAGATTCTCATATTCAATCACACAACTTTCCCATGGACTATTTTTTGTTAATAATTATCATAAAGTGAGAGAGATTGGGATATGGTTCTTACCAAATATGTAATAGAAATGTCTTAAGGATATCCAAAATAATCAAATCAACATTAAATATTTTACTAAGACATGGTCAACCTATCCTTCAATATATGTGGTCATTTATCCATTCACAAAAAAATTCCTTAAACAATAAATGTAGCATGAAGTTGTAAGAGACTCAACATATGACTGTATCTCAGACTGGTTTTACCGCATGCTGGTGGTGACTTAGAGTCTAATGGTGACTAAGAGTCTAGCCATGAATTAGAGTGTAATGGTGACAGGTCATGACGATAACTCCTCAGTGGTAGCTCCTCTAATTGTAGCAAGATTGGTTGTGACTCTACTGGTGTTAAAAATTCTGGCATAAGAACTGTAGTGGTGACTCCCATCTGGTGGTAGATCATCCTTAGTTTTGAATCCTTCTAGAGGTATGTCACCTAAGCGGTGGCTCCTAGATGTTGGTGACTTTCCTCGATACATAGTTGAATTATCATAAAAAATGTCTTACTATATAATTGTTATAATATAATATGTAAGTCATTTTTACTAAATGAATCATGATTTGTGATCACAAAAAATAATGAAGTGTTAAAAACTCTCCTCATAAGGATGTTCCAATAGCTATCATCATTTTAATGATTTATTTCACAATCTCACTTTAATCAAGATTACCTATACTTGAATTTCCATTAAATAAAATAATTTGATAATTATTAAATAAAACATTTAATTTTATTTTCTTATTATAAGGCCCATGACTTAAACATTACTAAATCTTTAGTTATTTCAATAATACACATTGAGTATCTTTTCAGGTTTATATTTTTATATAATTAGATCATAAATCATGCATTATATTCCACATTTCATCAGGGTTGTTACATCAAAGGCAGTATTCATTTTTTTCCACAAATGGAAACATATTTAAAATAAAACATGGATTCTTTCTTGACACTTCCTCAAAACTATCATCACATCATGTACTTTTCCACTGACATGTGAAAAACATTTCAAAAACATTGTATGTGCATAAAAATTTCAGTAAGGGATATAGAAATACAGAAAGAAAACATTAGTCAATATATACATAGGAATCAATGAAATCATGCTTTACTCATAAAACATAAGCACATTAACTTACTTCATGAAATAATATGATTTATGAATAACTCATAGAAATAATAATATGTAAAGGTAACTTGATGCATTCATAACATTCTTACGTAGGGAGTAACCCTCATGGTTACGTTTGGAATAAACATCATAGTGTATTCCCTAAATCTCTTCAGAGAAACCTTAGTGTTTAACTACTTTGCATTACCCAATGCATTGGAGAGCTATATCGGGCTCACCCACCCTTAGTTTATCACAGAACCACCTGTCTTCATAAACAATTCCCAAGAACCATAACATAATCGTATCACATTAAACATGCATAAAGGAAACATAAAATTTCCACATTTCAATCAGAAGATATCAATACAACACATTGGTATAATAAAAACATTATCAAAACCATTTTCAATACAAAAATAAATGAACATTAAAACATGGTATTTATTTTTCATTTCAAAAAAGTTTATGGATTATAGAGGAAGTCGAAACTCAAATAATGGTCACGGTGGTGGAGAAGTCGTTGTTGCCGCATACGTAAGCAAAAAACATTCCTTTTTTGATTTAGTAAAATGATTCGTGTAAAAATATTCCTTTTGAATGAAATTAAAATTCAAAAGGTTTTATTATAAAACTAATAAAATAAGGTCGTATATAAATTGATGTATGCCTCAAATTCAAGGAGATTGAGATGAAGTCCCTTACCTCGTGTCTGACTTGACTCGATCATTCTTTAATCTCCTGAATAATAAAATTGAGTTAATTTATAATTTCTTATGAACATTTTTCAAGTTCATTAGTCCTTTTATATCACTTTTTACCATGTTATGAACATTATGTAATCATTTAAGTTAATTACGGTCGTTTTGTGGATCTTTGGTACTTGAGTCAAAAATAAACTTCTTATAATTAAAAGTTGTTCATTTGAAAAAATATCTATTATATGCAGAATTATAATAATTATTTAGATATCACATATATCACATATATCTATTATATACACGTATTTATAATGTTACATAACATTTAGAGGTAATAAATGAAAGGCACCATTCATGGAGACGGTAAGTCGTACGTACGCATGAACGCTACTTTTATTTCTATTTTGTATTTAATGGAATGAAATAATAATGATATAAAGGTATAAATTATTCTAGTATAGTATCATATATAATATCATTAACTCAATCCTTTATAAGTCCCACATATGGCATTAATGATTCAAATCACTTTGAGGGGGTGGTTGTCTGCACTTCCTAAAATGAAATTATTGCGTTTACCCATAATGGAAACCATAAAGGTATGCCATAAATAAAAATAAAGAGGCATAAGGAAAACATAACCATAATATATATAATATATAAATATATTGACATCTTAATGTCCCCCAAGAAAGGTGTTAAATGAAGATTGAATAATCATCGTTTCATGAGGCAGTAATTCACCACCCACAGAAACAGTATGTTCTTCAACCATTATACGAAGGTGTGTGTAAGTGTAAATCAAATACTTATCATAAATACATCCTAGTATATTGAGTATACTGGTGTTTTTATGGAATCAAAGAATAATAATGTTAGGTGTAGCGAATAAGGAAAATAAAAGAAAGAAACTTGAAAGAAGACATTACCTCTAAATCGGGTAACTCTTTTTTATTTGGGCGAAAGGCATCCTTGGGAAGACTTCTTCCCAAAGTGAGGATTCTAAGAGTAATATAGGGATTTGGAGAGACAATATGTGTAGAGTTTGTATGAGCCAATGTCTTGAGAGGTGTGCATAAGGGGTAGAGGTGGGGGCCTTTTATAAGAGGGAGGGGGCACTCTTGTAATGTCGTGAAATGTTACTTTATTATGAAATGCTTTTCAGATTTTAAAGGTCCCACAATGATATATTTCTAGGATAAGGTGATAAGGATTATAAATCCTCCCATCCAATAGGTTTGTTAAAAGTATAAGTCTTATATGTTACCTTATTGTTTCATTTTATTTAAATCGTTCATTAATGAGGTAATCACTGAATCATCATGGTGTCATAAATAAATTTATTTATTTAGTGTCTAAAAATTATAAAAAAAATACAAAGATGTATGAAATTTTTTTAGATTTACAATGATTATTTATAGTCTAATATATAATTTATGTAAACAAAATTAAAATTATTTTACTTAGGTGATAGATTCTTTGGTTTTTTTTCCTTTCTTTAAAAATAATATGATAAAAGGTCACTATCACACTGAAGTGATTCCATGGGGTCCAAAAGTTGGCACAAGGCATCCCATGGTCGTAAATGACTCAAAACATAGCATTAAGACACATGTTGGTATCCTTTTGTATTATTATGATATTGTTTTGTTACCCTTAACTACCTGATTTCTAATTAATCATGATAATTAAAGACAATTGACATCATTACTATTCATAATTTCCAAAATCAAAAGAGTATTAATTACATAATTTGGACCTTCTGATTCCAAATATGGACTCCATTTTACGAAATTCCAAACACATAAATTTCAGTAATTAATTTAAAACTAATTCTCATTGTCAAAACAAGTAGCGTGTTTTTAAGAAACAATATCTATCAAAAGATTCACAAATGTTTTTGTCCAATTTCAAAATGAAATTATTTCCAATGACCACCATTGGATTAAATGGTAAAAATATATTCTAATTACTCTTTAAAACAAATTAAAACTGATAATCGAACCATATAATTAAATTAGATGAAAAAGCAGTTTTGAAGTAAAATGCAATATTTCTCACAATTCATTAAAAATGAACCTTGTCAAAATATAACAAAAATTTCTCCAAAGTAAATTAAAATGTCCCAATTATAAAGAATAATATTATTTTGACAAATATAGCTTATAAAATTTTCAAAATTTAGATTTAAAAATGGTTTTCCATCAAAAGGCAGTAAAACAATCTTTTAAAAATATTAGAGTATTCTATGCTTAAGATTGGATTTATTCTAATTTTAATACTCTAAAACACTATCTAATTCATAAATAGACATATATATATAAATCAATTATTCTTTACTTAATTCAGATGTTACATCCTTCACCCCTTTAATAAATTTCGTCCCCGCAATTTATTTACTTATCGAATAAGTGGGGGTATTTATCCCACATTGCATTTTCAGATTCCCATGTTGCCTCTTTAATCATGTGGTTTTTCCCCAAAACTGTTACTTGATGAATCACTTTATTCTGCAAAACTTGCTCCTTGTGGTCAAGAATCTGGACTGGTTGTTCCTCATAAGATAGATTCTCTTCCAGCTGAACTACCTCTAGACTCAAAACATGAGATGGATCTGGCATGTAATTATTTAACATTGAAACCTGAAAAACATTGTGTACCTGAGATAAACTCGGAGGTAAAGACACTTGGTATGAAACTGATCCAACACTATCCAAAATTTCATAGTTTCCAATGAACCTTGGACTCATATTTCTTTTCTTACCAAATCGCATCACACTTTTCCATGGAGATACTTTGAGGAAGACATGATCACCTACCTGAAAAGAGATATCCTTCCTCCTAGTGTCCGTATAACTTTTCTACCTACTCTGAGCTGTTCTCATGTGTGTCTGTATCAGCTGAACATTTTCTGCCAGCTCATCTACCAATTCTGGTCCCATCAACTTCCTTTCACCTACTTCATCCCAAAAATCTGGAGTTCGACACCACTTCACATATAATGCCTCAAATGGTTCCATCTGTATACTAGAATAAAAATTGTTATTATAAGAAAACTCAGTCAATGAAATATATTGGTCCCAACATCCCATATAATCCATCGAACAAGCATGTAGCATATCCTCCAAAGTATGAATTGTTCAATCTGACTGCCCATTTGATTGAGGATGAAAAGCTTTACTAAAATTTAGTTTAGTACCCAACGACTTCTGAAGGCCTTTCCAAAAGTTAGAAGTGAACTTGAGATCATGATCAGATACAATGGAAAAGGGAAAACCATGTAACCTGACTATCTCTTTAAGATGTAGTCGAGAAAGTTGATCTAGGGAAAAAGTATCTCATAGAGTAAGGAAATGAGAATATTTAGTCAAGTAATCCACAATAACCTAGATTGAATTATTACCTAAAGGTGTCTTCGGTAATCCCACAATGAAGTACATAGATATATTCTCCCTTTTCAACTTTGGCACTGGTAAAGGCCGAATCATCCCTTTTGGTAATTGTCGCTCTGCTTTAACCTGTTGACAAGTCAAACACTTCACAGTAAAATCAGCAATATCTCTTTTCATTCCATCCCACCAGTAATACTCCCGAAGTTCTCTGTACATCTTAGTACTACATGGATGAACTGAAAATGGAGAACTATGAGAATCACATAACTACTCTCTCTTCAAATATGAATCACAAGTCACACACAATCTCTTCTTAAATCTCAAAACACAATCCTTATCAATGATGAATTCGGGTAACATACCCTTCGGAACCAGCTCTACCTTTTTCTGCAACTCACTGTCTTGATTCTATGCTTGCTTAATTATGTCTGATTGAGAATATTTCACTGATACCTGAAACAAAATAAAATAATTTCCTAAACCAACAACAACCAAACCAAAATTCCTCAAATCCTTAACTAAAGGATCACGTTCCAAACGTAACATGGTTAATGAAGCATTGATTTTTCGACTCAAAGAATCTGCCCCTTTATTTTCTTTTCCTGGGTGGTAGTGAATCATGCAATCATAATCCTTGATTAATTCTATCCATCTCCTCTGCCTCATGTTCAATTATTTCTGAGTGAATATATACTTTAAACTTTTGTTATCAATATATATTTCACACATTACACCATAAAAATGATGCCTCCAAATTTTTAAAGCAAAAACAACAACAGCTAATTCCAAATCATGTATAGGGTAATTTATCTTATAATTTTTCAACTGACATGAAGCATAAGGAATTACCATATCATTCAGCATTAGTAAGCAACTAGGTCCTTTCAATAAAGCATCACTGTTGATAACAAAAACACCATTCCTGGAAGGTAGTGTCAATACTGGAGCATTCACCAACCTTCATTTCAATTCTTGAAAACAATCATCACATTCTTTTTTCCAGATAAACTTAACACCCTTCCGAGTTAGCTTAGTCAATGGTCTAGAAAACTGAGAAAACTTTTTAACAAACCATCGGTAATAGCCTACCAAACCAAGAAAACTACGAATCTCAGTTACATTTGTGGGTCTTGTACATTCTTCAATAACATTTGTTTTTGCAGCATCAATAGTTATTCCATCTTTAGAAACAATGTGACCAAGGAAAGAAATTTGTTGCAACCACAACTCACATTTTTTGAATTACCCATAAAATTTCCTTTTTTTAAGGTTTGAAAAATAACCCTCAAATGGATTTCATGCTCCTATTTACTTTTAGAAAACACCAAAACATCATCAATAAAAACAACCACAAACTTATCCAAGAACTCATGGAAAATTCTATTCATAAGGTCCATGAATACAGCAGGGGAATTAGTTATCCCAAAAGCCTAACTAAAAATTCATAATGGGCATATCTTATAAATATCTGATTCCTTTACCTTCAACTGATGGTACCCCGATCTCAAGTCAATCTTCGAAAAATACTGAGCTCCCTGGAGCTGATCAAACAAATCATCAATATGAGGAAAAGGATATTTGTTCTTAATAGTGATGTTATTCAAGGTTCTATAATCAATGTAAATTCTCATTGAACCATATTTCTTTTTAACAAATAAGATAGGTGCACCCCATGGTGATGTGCCGGGTCGAATGAAACCTTTCTCTAATAAATCGTGCAATTTCTCCTTCAACAATAAAAGTTCAATTTGATCCATTCGATAAGGGGGTTTTGAAATTGGATTATCATCTGGAACTAAGCCAATAGTAAATTAAACTTCCTGATCAGGTATAATACCAGACAACTCGTTAAGAAAAATATCAAGATACTCATTTACTACTTGAACATAATTAATCTAAACAGTTCCTTTGTTTTCGACAATATGTGTAAGGTAACATTCATTTCCATATTTTACTAGTTTCTCAACCTCTTGATATGTTATCAATAGTAAGGGTTCATTCTTGTACACAAACTGAAAGTCTTTCTAAAAAGAAACTTCTTTAGTTCTACCGTCAATCTTAGCATGGTAAACAAAGATCCAATCCATACCCGGGATAACATCAAACTCTACTAGAGGTAAAACAAAAAGGTTTTCAAGTAGACTCTTCCCACGGATAAGTATAGAAAGGCTCTTATAAATTTTTTTTTGCCTCAACATCTCCCCCAGGTGTTTTTACCACAATTTAAAGAGTCATTTCTTGAGATGGAATTCCCAATTTTGAAGAAAAATTTTCAGAGATGAAAGAATGTGTAGACCCAAAATTAAACAACGCATTGGCATAATCTGAAAAAACAAACAGAGTACCTAATACCACTTCATTTGATGCCCCAACATCTTCTGAAGTAATTACAAATGATTTCACCACACCTTTTTGCTTGTAGTCTGACTGCTTTCCAACATTCTAGCTCTCTGTCGAACACTTGTTTGCATAATGACCCATCTCATTGCACTTGAAACATTTCACTAAATGTAAATCAAATTTGGTCTTACAATTAACCTGACCTTTTCCAGTGCAATCAAGAGCCCATCTTACCTCATCGGAATCACTTTTTAGAATTCAAAATACATTTCCCAGCATGATTTTTACCACATTTATCACAAACTGCAAACTTATTTTTCTTACCATCAAACCTTTTTGAAGGATTCTTCCCTTTCTCCTGCCACCTAGGTCTCTTCTTCTGATGGTTTTCATAAAACACTTGCTCATTAGAAAACTCCATTTACAACCTCTCAGCACATCGGATAAGCTTTTCATAACTTTTGAACTCATGAGAAGCTAATAACCTTTGAGATTTTGCCTTTAATCCTGGTTAAAAATTATTGATTTTACTATCAAGGTCTTAGATAAAAATTTTCACATACCTTGCCAATCGAGTGAACTTTTCTTTATAAGCATCCATTGATTCGTTCTCTTACCTCAATTCCAAGAATTGTTTTTCATCCTATGTCGAACAGCCTTAGGAAAATATATCTCAAGGAACATACCTTTTAATTCATCCCAATCAAGAGAATTAATCTCATCAGCATCCCTAATATTTTTAACTATCGACCACCACTGATCTGGTTCACCCTCCAAAGGGTAAATATCAGTATTAACCTTTTGATTGTCTAAACACCCCATGACATTGAAAATATTCTCCAGTGCTTTAATCCACCCTTCAGCTAGCACAGGGTCAGATGATCCTCTGAATGATGGTGGATGTTAACTCATTAAATGTTCTACCACTGACATGTTCCTCTGTAGTGGATCTGGATGATCCCATGCATGGATACCACCACCATTTATCTCTTGAGCCAATTGTGTCATTACTACAACAAACGGTTTAGTTCCAATTCCTACCATCTCAGGATGATGATTTGGAAGTTCATTTCCTTCAGTATTCCTTCCTAGAACTGCTTCCCTGTTTCCTCTGTGGAAAACCATTATGAACAAACATTCTTAGATGAAGCAACATGGTAATATTAAAATGCTATATCATTTCAATTTGACCATAATGTAAAAAAAATTGATAATCATTTAATAGAATTATAACTCCTAAAGATATCTAAACCGACCATTGATACCAACTATAAGGCCTCGGCCTTAAACATCACTTAATCTTTAATTATTTCAAGAATGCACATTGAGGATCTTTTCAGGTTTAGAGTTTTAGATAATTAGATCATAAATCATGCATTACATTCCACATTTAAACAAGGTTGTTACATCAAATACAGAATTCATTTTTTCCCATTAAAGGAAACATATTTAAAATAAAACATGGATTCTTTCTTGAAACTTCCTCAAAACTATCATCACATCATGTACATTTTCCTTAACCTGTGAAAAACATTTCAAACACTTGTGATGAGAATAAAAGCCTCATTAATGGATATAGAAATACGGAAAGAAAACATTAGTCCATGTATACATAAGAATCAATGAAATCATAATCTACTCATAAAACATAAGCACTTTAACTTACCTCATGAAATCATAATATTTATGAATAACTCATAGAAATCATAATATGTAAAAATAACTTGAGGCATTCATAACATTCTTACGTAGGGAGTAACCCTCATTGTTACGTTTTGAATACCCATAACATTATATTCCCTAAATCTCTTCGGAAAAAAATTATAGTTTAACTCCTTCATGTTACCCAATGCATTGGAGAGATTTCATGGGCTCACACACCCTTAGTTTATCCTAGAACCACCCTTCTTGATAAAAAATTCCCAAGAATCATAACATAATCGAATAACATAAAACATTCATAAAGGAAACATAACATTTACACATTACAATCACAAGATATCAATACAACACATTGATATAATCAAAACATTATCAAAACCATTTTCAATACTAAAATAAAAGAAAATTAAAACATGGTATTTATTTTTCATTTTAAAAAAAGGTTTTGGATTGTAGAGGAATCCGAAACTCAAATAATGGTCATAACAGCGGAGAAGTCATTGTCACCGCATACGCAAGACAAAAACATTCCTTTTGTCGTTTAGTAAAAATATTCATGTAAAAATATTCATTTTTAATGAAATTAGGAGTCAAAAGGGTTTATTATACAACTAATAAAATATGGTCTTATATAAATTGAAGTATTCCTCAACGAAAGGAGATTGAGACGATGTCCCTTACCTCGTGTCCGACTTGTCTCAATCATTCTTTAATATCCTGAATTATAAACTAGAGTTAATTTTTACTTTCTTATAAACCTTTTTATAATTTATTATTCCTTTTATATCACTTATTACCATGTTATGAATGTTATTTAATCTTTTAAGTTAATAACGGTCGTTTTGTCGTTCTTTGGTACTTGAGTCAAAATTAAACATCTTATAATTACAAGTTATTCATGTGGTAAAATATCCATTGTATCCAGAATTATATTTATGATATAGATATCATATATATCATATATATCCAGTATATACTTTCATTTATAATATTACATAACATTTAGAGTTAATAAATGAAATGCACCGTTCATGGAGATGGTAAGCCGTACGTACACATGAACGCTACATTCATTTCTATTTTTTATTTAATGGAATGAAATCATAATGATATAAAGGTATATTATAATTCTAGTATATTATCATATATAATATCCTTACCTCCATCCTTTATATTTCCCACATATCGAATTAACGATTCAAATCACTTTGAGGGGGTGGTAGTCCGCACTTCCTAAAATGAAATTATCATGATTACCCATAATGGAAACCATAATGGTATACTATAAATGAAAAATACAGAAGCATTAGGAAAAAATAAACATAATATATATCATATATAAATATAGTTACATCCTAATGGCCACCATGAAAGGTGTTAAAAGAATATTGAACAATCATCATTTCTTGAGGCAGAAATTCGCCACCCACAGAAACGGTATGTTCTTTAACCATTATACTGAGGTGTGTGTAAGTGTAAATCAAATAATTCTCATATAAATATCCTAGTATATTTAGGATATAGGTGGTGTTATTTAATCAAAGAATAATAATTTTTGGATTAGTGAAGAAGGAAAATGAAAAAAAAGAAACTCGAGAAAAGACATTACCGCTAAATCAGGTAACTCTTTTTTATTTGAGCCAAAGGCTTCCTTGGGAGAACTTCTGCCCAAAGTTAGGCTTCTAGGAGTAAAATAGGGATTTGGAGAGACAATATGTGAAGATTTGGGATGAACCAAGGGCTTTATATGTGTGGGTAAGTGGGTATAGGTTGGGGACTTTTATAAAAGCAAGGAGGGTAACTCTTGGAATGTCATGAAATGTTACTTTATTATGAAATGATATTCAGATTTTAAAGGTTCCAAAATGATATACTTAAAGGATAAGGTGATAAAGGTTCTAAATACACCCATCCAATAGGTTTTTGACAAGTTTAAGTCTTATATTTTAACTTATCTTTTCATTTTATTTAAATCGTTCAGTAATGAGGTAATCACTGCATCATCATGGTGTCATAAATAAATTTATTTATTTAATGACTAAAAATTATAAACAAAATACCATGATATAGGAAATATTTTTTTCTTTCCAATGACTATTTATAGTCTAAGATATAATTTATGTAAACAAAATTAACATTTTTTTACTTAGGTGATACATACTTTGGTTATATTTTCCTTTCTTTAAAAATAATATGATAAAAGGTCACTATCACAATAAAGTGATTCCATGGGGTCCCAAAGTTGGAACAAGGAATCCCATGGTCGTCCAGGACTCAAAAAATATCATTAAGACACATTCTGGGGTCATTTTATATTATTATGATATTATTTTATTACCCTTAACTACCCGATTACTAATTAATCATGACAATTAAAGATAATTGTCGTCGTAACTATTCATAATGTCCAAAAACAAAAGAGTATTAATTACATAATTTGGACCTTATGATTCTAAATATGGACTCCATTTTACCAAATTCCATAAACATAAATTGCAATAATTAATTTAAAACTAATTCCTATTGTCAAAACCAATAGCGTGTATTTAAGAAACAATATCTATCAAAAGATTGACAATTGTTTATGTCCAATTTCAAAGTGAAATTAATTATAATGACCACCATTAGATTAAATTATAAAAATATATTATAATTAAATTTTAAAAACAATTAAAAATATAATCTAACCAAGGAATTAAATTAGATCAAAAAGCAGTTTTAAAGTAAAATGTAGTATTTTTGATTATTCATTAAAAAATGAACATTGTCAAAAAATTACAAAAAATTTATCAAAAGAAAATTTCAATTTCCCAATTCTAAATAATAAATTTATCTTGAAAAATAGAGCTTATAAAATTTTCAAAAGTTATATTTAAAAAAAAAAATCCATTAAAAGGCTGTAAGACAATCTTTTAAAAATAATAGAGTATTTTATGCTTAAGATTGGATTTATTCTCATTTTAAGCCTCTAAAACACTATCTAATTCATAAATAGACATAGATATAAAAATATATTATTATTTACTTACATGGGATATTACACATATAGTTATTAATAAGTATTCCAGGTAATGATACAATTTTAACCAATTTTTTCGTAAAAATGCTTAAATTGTTTTAATAAAATCTAACACTATTCCAATCATGGGTCTAAATTATTTATTAATAAAACCCTATTTTCTCTAAAAATGTCTCAGTAAATGTTTTTATACATTTAAAAAATATTTTTTGATGATATATTTATCCATTTATAATTGGTATAATAAATTTTGGATGGGATTTTAATTTCATTTTCAAAAAAAATGTTCTTTTTTATTTAAAAAATTAAAGGAATATTTTTTATCTTGTACGAAATGTGTGGATCTACCCACCATCATGACAATAATTTCATTTATTATTACTTTTATCATTTATATTCTTTTTGTAGAATATTTGGTAGTTTTTAAAATTTTTTCAAGATAAAATGATTTAACAAATGTGTTATGATGTAAAAATTTATTTTCCAAATTACCATGATATTTTAAAAAAGAATTTTTTTTAATGAATGTTTATAGTATTTCTATTATTCTTCAAGAAGAGTCTATTTATTTTATATGTAAAAAACTATGGATATTTTTTATTGATATCGTACTTATTCTCACATTAGATAGTTTATGTTCATTTTAACAAAGGATAGTGCTGATAATCATTTCCATGATTAGTTTTTGTAGCCTATATATTTCCTATAAAATAATCACTTTCATTTGATCATTTAAAATAAAAATTCACATAAATATCAATATTATTTATCCTTGATATTTTTATTTCTTTAATCATATATCATTTCTAAATTTTATGTTATACATTAAAAGATATTTGTTTTTCTAGGAAATATTAATTAATCTGTATTATTTACTCAATATTGATATTTAAAGAAAAGGAATGTTATTTATGAATTAAATAAATTATTTGATATATGAGTAATTATTTGTAAATGAATAACCTGAGTGTTTCATAGTTACAGGTATACCCTCAATGAATCGATATTCTCATGGGGAGAATCAGTTGGGTAGGCTTGTATAATTGGGTTTCCACCCATTAGTTTTAAATTTTCTTAAGAATAGAAGGTTATGGTAGAGGTAAAAAGTGCCTTGAAAATGTAACATATTGTAATTATGTGTTTAAATAATTATTAATTTATCTATTAATATCTATGATATTTTCATTACGATATTATTTATGGATGTATTTCATTCTCATTTTGATAATTAAATGACATATGTTTTCATTTATATACATTGGAATATTGAATATTCCTATACTTGTTATCATAATCATGTTATTGATTAAATTTAATTAGTTTTAATTTATTTACATTTCCATGATGATTATTATAATTTATCCATGACTCCTTCCACTATACATAACAATTAATGTGAATTTATGGTTAACCTTATTTTTTCCTTCCCCAAGAATCTATGATGTGAACTACGAATGATATGATATAATATTCTATATTGTGTAATGATGTTTTTTAAAATTATGTTTGAATATTTGTATTAATATGTTATATCGGAATTATTTATATATCTATTTTACCATGATTACTAACTTATTCGGTCTTTTGAGATGTGATTCCTTATATATTATGGAAATGAATTAATGAGACACCAATACTAGGATACTTGTTCTAGGGTCATACAGTTAGTAAAAGTTGAAGTGTAATAGAAATACATGGAACTAGATTAAGGAAATAATATATTATTATACATACTCTATGATAGACATTAAAGATAAGTGTATAGGAACATCCAAACAAATTATAGGGTAGAGATTATGAGGGTGTCCCTTACAATATATTCATATCTAGATACTACAAGTAGGTTTGGATCTGGATGAAATGTACCCATTCGAAATAAAACATAAAGGAACTTGTTTTCTCCAGTGAATCTATGTATTCCTATTTTATTTGACTACATTTTATTTTATATATTTAAATACTCAATTCCCTTTTATTAATTTATGTGAAAATCAGTTTTATAACTTCAATGTATTTTAATAATAAAATATTTTGAGTGATTATAATTTTATAATTATTATTTCATATAAAAAATAATAAAGTTGGATATATTATATTAAACAAAAACGTTTTATAATTATTTCTCTAAAATTATGTTATTTAATCAAAAACATGATTAAGTTTTATTTCTCAAATAATATTTTTAGTAAAATCAAATTTAAATTTTTATTCTGAATTTAGTTTATAGAATACACTATACTAGTTGTATTCTTTCAAAAAATATCATATATTATAGGGAACTAATTTATCTAAATTTAATTTGAATAAATTTCGGTCCTATTTTATTGTGTACTGGGTGATCTGTATGTATGAATATATTACAAGAAATCTATAATAATTAATTTTCCTGAATTAGAAATATCTTTTTCTTGAATCATTTATCATTTGTTTCTATTCTGAATTGCTCAATATTTCATTTGACAGAAGGATAACATGTTCTTTTTCATTTCAATGAACTACATGAAACTCATGAAATACATTTTATAAACAATGAAAAATGTTTTAGTTTTAGTGTTCTTATCTGTTTATATTTCATGTTATCACAATATTCTTATCATATCTGTATAATACTTATCAGAATTAAATGATTATTGATTAGTTTAATATATCACAAAATTTTCTTCATTTACATCTTCTATAGAAACTTTTATTTCAGTTTTTTAAATTTCCTAAAAATGCACCAAAGGTCAAATGTTCATCTTATAGATGAAATTTTGCACTATCTATCAGTTAATTTATTTAAACCATCATTTATGTTTTTAACCATCAATTAGTATTTTTAATAATTATTTAATTTTTTTAAAACCATCAATTATTTTCTTAATCTATGAATTAATATTTTTAAAACAATCAAATAATATTTTTAAACCTATAATTTTTTTAACATTAAATTAAATTTTATAAAATAGTCAATAAATTTTTTTTAAACATCGATTAATTTTTTTCAATGTTCAATTTATATTTTATTTAAAACTATAAATTAATTTTTTTATTTCTATGGTGAATTTAATTTTTATTTCTATGGTGAATTAATTTTTTATGTGTAAATATGATTTATTTTTTTATTTATAATAGTGAATTAATTATTTGTTTTCAATGGTGAATTTTTTTTAAAGGTGAGTAAGTTTTTTATTTAAATGGTGGTAAAATATTTTATTTCAATGGTTGTAGTTTATTTTTTCTACCAGAATAAATTATATTTTTTGAGAATTTTATATACTATCTTTTTCATCATTTTTTTATGAACCTCAAAAATATATTAATAGTTTGAATTATTTTATAGTTTCCCTAAAATAATATATATTATATTTAAGAAAAGAAAACACTATTAAATAGAGATTTTTTAGTATTTTAGAAATTTTATTACATTACTCTTTATTCATGAGTGCACCGACAGCATATTTCCTCAATATTTCCATTTTAAAATTTTGAGTTAATTTATTTGACTTTTTATTTTTGAAATTATTATTTCATGAAATATAATTTTATCAAACACATATTATGTAATTTTAATTCTTATAGTAAATTTTAAATTTTCATACTGTATTAAATTAAAATGTTTTTAATATTTTAATTTAAACCATTAAATTAACATATAATTTCAATGGGATTACCATTGAATTATTTTTATCATTTAACATGATGTTTAATTAATTCTGAATTTTTCATTATGTTTTGAATTCAAGTAATCATTGTTATAATTATTGTTAATATTGTTATTCACTATCATGTACAATTGAAATTTCATTTTGAATTGTTTTACCTATTGAGAGTGTTTGATAGTCTTTGTCGATGTCTATTTAAATGGGTTCTTGAGAAACCACGAAAGAAATATAAAACACCTGTTAAAATATTTAAATCAATATTTTTCGGAAATAAAAAGTGGTGAACATCTCATGTATTGTAAAAATAAAATATCTATGTGGTCCCTTGTATCATCACATTGACAATATCTGAATTTCTTAATTACATCTTTTTTGTCTACTACTCCCTTGATGAGATGAACAAATATAATCATAGAGAACTATTACATATTATTTATCTATGTTCCACTTCTTCTAGTCATAAGTTTGTATCACTATTTCCCATATATCACATGCAATCTATTTTTCTATTCATGGTTTTACATTAGAAAATCATTTATTCTTCACTTCCTCGAGTTGTGACTCTCAAATTTTAAAGTCGGGATCTGAATGTTTGGCTCCCTATATCTAAAGTTAGTTTTTATGGGTTGTAACTCCCCATAAAAATTTCAGTTTTACGGTTATACCTCCACCAGAAAAGGATTCAATTCTATGTTATTATTCCCCATTAAAAAACAAGTAGTACACATGTATCTCTCACCGATTAGAGAGATATAATATTAAACAATATTCACTTTGAATCAACCCAGTATAATACTAATATTTTCTTTATTTAATATCACATATTAATTAGAAATAATAATTAAATTTTATAATTAGTTTATGTTAATAAAAGTTTCCAAACCATTATAAAGCTGGACAAATCACATTCAACCAAAAGTAATTGTGTGGTAAGAGACATTTCCTTAATTTACCTTTCATTGAGTCACATTGTAATGTAATTTCTATAATTTAGTTTATACACTTTATATACAATATATTTTATGTCTTATATCATTATTAAATATAAATTCATGGTTTTTTAAATTTTAATTTTAATTATTTCATCCATGTGGATTTCACTAAAATGTGACCAAGTGGTAAATAATTTTACAACCCAATTTCATTGAATTGGGTAATATTTTAGATTCATTTTTGATGATTTTATAAAATTAGGTGTATAATTATTTTTAATTATCTTTTATTTTATTTCAAATTGTTTAATGTGGATATAAATTTGGTACCCATAAATGATTACTTGAGTAATTCACACTTCAACATTATGATCTTTTCAAGTGTTTATTATATAAAAACATTTTAATTTGGAATATTAATACTTGAATTCCCATTGAAGAAAATTATTTTATATTTGACTACAAAAACATTTAATTATCTTCTCCATTATTTATTCATTAATTTTCAAGTAATAAAAAAATTTAAGCATTGTTGGTACTTAGTATTTTGAAAAATATGTATTCTAAAATCCCCAACATTTATTATCACTTTAATCAGAATTTATTTTCATAAAAACACATGTTTTCTAAAAAAATTAAAAAATGTTCTTAATTTTTAAAAATTATTTATGGAATTAATTTTTTCCCTTTTTGTTTTTTTTTTAATTTTTTTTCAAGGGAATATTATTATTATTTTCAAAATAATTATTGTTTGGATTTTACAAAGAAATTAATAGAATCATTTTTTTTAACTTTTACAACATGTATAGAATATCCAACCACTGTAAACACCATTTCAATGAAGCTTACTATTCATTTTTAATATGATCATTTTAAAGATATTATTTTCTCTAATATTTAGAAAATCCCTAGTATTAATTAAATTTGAATTTCATAGAAAGGTTTTTAAAGATGTTTTATTTTTCAATAAGTGACTTTAAAAATAAAAATATTATTTTCAATAGTAATGTTTTCAAATATTTATATGGTATTTTTATTCATCAATGACAATAACCCTTTATTTTACATATAATACACCAGGTATTTGTTTAATTTAAATATTTTAACCATCATTATTGATGGTTTTTTATTACGTTGATCAAGGATAGTTTTGAAACTAACATCCTATATTAATTCTGGTAGCCAATAACATTCCCATGAAATATTCAATTTCCTGTAATCATTGGATATTAAATTACACCAATATATTCATATTATTTATCATGGATATGTTTGTTTTTAAACCATATATCATTTATATATATAGTTTTCTACATTGACTGTAATTTTTTATCCATGATGTATTGATATATTCATATTTGTTACTCAAAATAGATATTTGATGATAGGGAACATTGTTTATAAATTAAATCAATTATTTGATATTTTAGAAATTCATTGAATGTCGAAGAGACTAGTAGGATCAATTATATATAGACCCGTAATGCATTGATATTCTCATAGGATGAAACATTTGGAAATAATTAGCAAAATGGGTTCCTACTAATAAGTTATAAACTCTCATTTGGGTAGATATTAATTGTAGAGGTATCGTGTTCATAGAAAATATAATGTCCAATAATCAAGAATTTCCTTAATTAAAAATTAAATTATTATTATCCCTATTATTTTTTTCATGGATATTATATATGGAGTAATTTCAATCATAGTTTATTTTTTAAATAGAAAGTGTTTTAAATTATTTTCCTGTCTATTTTGATTATGCTGTATCCAATAATAATTGTTATGTTATTGATTAAATGACTTGTATTTTAACTAATTTTACTTTATGTGTTGATTATTATCATTGATTCATGATAAAATACATCTAATGTAACACTTAATGATCATTTTATCTCACCTATATTTTGATTCCATTCCCAGGATTCCTTGAACTGTACTAAGAAATATATGGAATAATATTCAATATGAAATACTGATATTCTTAAATAAAAAAAATTATGTTATAATATGTGTATTCATATTTAATAGGGGAATGATGTACATATAAAATTTAACAAGACTAAAAAAATATTCATAACTTTAGTATTAGATTCTGTGCAGGTTATGCCAGTTTATTAAATAAGGCACCGACTCCGGGTTGTTGGGGTTGGTGTCACTGCTAATTAATGTTTAAAGAGTTGGTAAATATTACATTAATATTTCATTAGACAATAATAAATTAAATTATTCAAAACATATGAATGAAAACATAGACATGGAAGAAAAATATTCTAGAGTGAATAAAAAACAAAGTTGGTACGATAACCTATGTATCTAAAAAATAAATGTTTCTCATATTTAAATGTATTTTTATATTAATATTTAATAATTCATAAATTTATAATGGAAATACCATTATTAGGAAGATTTAATAAAATATTGTTTTTATAATAAATATTCTTAATTTAATAATTTTATAATTAATTTCAAAATGTAAAAAAAAATATAAGAATGATTTTTTTGAAAATGTTAATTTTTAATGAATGGTGGAAAATATTGGTATTATTTAAAAATTGTATTTTATTTATAATATAGAATTATGTTATGTATTATTTTTTAATTTTTCATAGTTATTTTTTATTTAAAATAATCCAATTATTCTTTTTTGAAATGGATTTTATACCTGAATTTCATATAATAACATTTTATTTTAAATAATAGCATTTTCTTAAAAAAAACATTTCTTTGGGATTTTATGATTTAATGTAAAATTAAACTATTGTTACTATTTTTTATTATTTTTTAAAAATGGATTCCATATTTGGAATAAATATTTCTAATTCTATTTAACAATCACCTTTTATTTTTGGCCAATATGAATAAAAACATTGGTAATTTTTATTAGCAAGATAAATGGTAAATTTGGTAATTAAGGGTAATAATAAAATGATATGGACTAGAAAATGACACTAACACTTTCACAAATTTTATTTGATGGTTTATATTTTAATATAATCATCCAAAGATATAATTTATAACCATCATAAGCCAATTTCATGAGAATTTTACCGTTATAATATTTTTTATTTATGGAAATTCCATATTCCTAAATTCATATTTTAAATAACAATATCATTTTCAATATAAGGATATTCAGATTATATGATTTATAATAAAAATTCATTTTTGAGATAAAATATTTTTCTCTCTCATCATAATTTATTTATAATTTATAGATATGGAATAATTACTTTATATTCTGACATAATGTTGATGGTATAAGTATTTCATTATTTGTAAAATGAAATAAATATTATTAAAAATATTAAAATAATTATAATTTTTTATAATTATTATAATACATGGATTTTATAGTTTACTTTTATATGACATGTATTTGTTAATTTTTTTTTTATTTATTATTTTCTATTTAAATTTTAAAAAGTTAAAGTAATTGAATAGTGTCAAAATTTACATTAATTATATTTTAAAATAAATAATATTTTATTAAATGATATAAAATTACTAAAATTATTAAATTCAACGAACATGTTGGAAGATAGTTAGAAATATAATAAATTATTCATTTAGGGGCGGTTTGACATTTTATAGTAACCACATTTACCATTATAGGGTATAATCCATGTTGTTATCGTATGAGTTAAAGAAGTTAAATAAGTGTTAAAATTAAATGATAAGGTTAATAATTTGAAGTAGATATTTCTAAAAATTGTTTTTTATAGTATTCAAACCCTTAATAATACTTTCCTCAAAGATAAACCACCTTGGATATAATTTTAATTGAGGATTAATTTACATTAATTTAATATTTTGATAATTTTTAATATTTCTCTACCCCACTCAAATAATAGGGTACCTATTCATCCCATTTCAATACACTTGAAACCCATTTTATAAGATAATATATTCCCAAAAATCATACTATGATCCCTCAACACATTGTATAATACATGGTTTTGAAATTATAGTAACCTTATTGGTTTTGAGGTCTTAAGTAATTTCAGATTTCTAAATAAGAGGTATAGTTTTTATCTACATGTCTTGGATTTTCTTATACTGACACATACCGAAAAAATTATTAATCTATTATAAAATAATAACTATTGTATCCTAAAATTACTTATATGTTATTTTTTTAATAACACATATCCATCTCCTTTTTCATAAAATTGAAAAAGAATTCATTATTTATGTGTACAGGGGACTACCGCCACGTGAAATGATGTAGTTCATCTACCATCATCGTCCCTATATATTGGTTATAATGGTAGAATTATTGTTTATATACAATATTCATGAATTGATTATTTTTATGAAATGATAATATATCATTTTCATTCATAGCATTCCATGCACCGAGAAAATGATAACGGCATCTGTGCGTATGTGTGAATTATCACCTCCACGAGGCGATGTGATTCATTTTTCATCACCAGATAACATGAATGGTATATATATATATTTATTTATTTTAATTATTAGTTTCATTTTTATTTTATAATTATCATTTTATAAAGAGAAAATAAATTCTTGCATTCTTTCAATATTCTTCATTGAAAAATGGACTTGTTACACATTCATATGTACGGCCTACCATCTCTATGATTGTAATGTATTCCATTTTTCATTACCATATTTCATGGGTGGATTTTAATTTATGATCGATGTCTAATAATGATGATTATTTTATGAATATTATTCTGGATATTATTGAATAATGTCCAATTTTACCATTATTTGTAGAACAAATTCATTTTGGACTTATAAACTGAATATTATATAAACATCCAAAGTAAAGATAAATTATTATTAACATGGTACTAATTTATATAAAAGAATATTAAAATTTAATAATCTCCTTAATAAATTATAAAATTACCTAATTTTATTATTTAGGAATTTTATGATTGTTTGTTATGAGTTAGCATCAATGTAAGGGATTTTTTTAAAAATATTATCTAATATAAGTAGTCATCCTTGAAGATATCATATTCTAGTAACATTGACTATATATAATTTTTTTACATTTTATTATATATATTAAGTTTAATTTTTATAGTATTAGATAATAATTTATACAATATAATAACCATATAATTACTCTATGGACACTTACAATCAATATCCTTTTCTCACCATACAAAAACCTTTTAAAATAAAACATTATTTCCATTCCTGAAAAATCATCATGATATTCCATATTATCTTTTCCTTTACTTAATCATTATAAAATACTATGAAATATTTTTTAAAAAAATTTGATGTGTACAAAAATCGTAATAATGGACATAAAAAAGAAAGAACGAAATGGTTAATCGATGAATGAAAACATTTTATTAAACATAAAACATAAGCTCTTTAACTTATCTTATAAAACTTTATTTATTTTATAAACCCCATATAAAGCATAAATTATAAAGGTAACATGTGGAATAATTTTCATATCACTCATACATATAGTGTATCTCTCACAAATACACCTCATATTAGGAAAAAGGTTCTATTTTGAATAATAACTATAATATATTCCATTATTCTATTAGGATAAAACTAATAGGTTAACTACATCACATTACCCATTGCATTATAGCACTATAAAGGGCTCAATGACCCTCAGTTTATCACAGAACCAACCATCCTCATAAACAGTTCAAATGAAACATAACATAATATTAACAAATAAATCATTCATAAAATAAAATGTCTTGAGGAAAATAAAATTTCATTTTTATTACATTTCACCTATGAGATTAAGAGATTATGTTGTACTATTTATTAAAAATTTAACCGTGATAGTTCATCCCTATGGAGTAATGGGAGTTATAGTACATGTAAGATTGATATTAAAATGATTCCACAAGTTACCTTTATAATTTATGTTTTCTATGGGATTTATAGAAAACTTATGATTTAAAAAGATAATATAACGTGATTATATTTTACGCATAAATGTTACAACAGTGGGAAAATGTTTTCATTCATGGAATAAAAGTTTATTTATTCCTTTTAATGTCCCTTACTATTTTTTTATTCTCATCCCATGTGTTAAACTAATTCACTACATTTAATGATGATTAAGGAAAGGAATAATTCCTTTTGATTGTTGTGATGATTTTTCATGAAAGGAAGACATCTTTTGTTTTAAACATTTTATATGTTTTGAAAAAATAGGTACATGGTAAATGTTCCCGGCGGCAAAGGAAACGTGCACAATAGGCCAGTGATCCTCTCGTCCCCTCGACTCCGTGGGAATTGTCCCAAGCCCAAGGTTGGCCACCTTGGGCCTAGCTGGGGACGTGCGACAGGGGGTGGGGTAAGGCCGCCCCAATACCCCCTAAACCGATAACACATTTTCCTGTGGGGGATAGGTGAGTTGGCTCAAGGCGGTGGCGTCCCGTCGTTGAGGTTCTGGATTCGAGTCCTCGCAAAGGCAACATGCACCATAGGCCAGCGATCCTCTCTTCCCCTCGACTCCGTGGGAACTGGCCCAAGCCCAAGGTTGGACACCTTGGGCCTAGCTGGGGACGTGCGACAGGGGGTGGGGTAAGTCCACCTCAATACCCCCTAAACCGATAACACGTTTTCCCACGGGGGCTGGGTGAGTTGGTTCAAGGTGGTGGCGTCCCGTCGTTGAGGTTCCAGGTTCGAGTCCTCGCAAAGGAAATGTGCACCATAGGCCAGCGATCCTATCGTCCCCTCGACTCCGTGGGAACTGGCCCAAGCCCATGGTTGTCCACCTTGGTCCTAGCTGGGGACGTGCGACAGGGGGTGGGGTAAGGCCGCCTCAATACCCCCTAAACCGATAACACGTTTGGACGGCCGCTTCCTCCTTCTTCTTACCACTCTGATGACCTAGATCTATGTCGCCGGGATCATCTCCCCCCTCCCTTCTGGAGGGGGGAGTTTCGTGTTCGCTGTCCCATGGGAAGGAAGCCCCTGATTCTTACTCTCCTTTTCCGAAAATCTCCATAGCCCCAAAGGTTTCTGCTCTTTTCCAGGAGTCACCTCAGTTGTCTCTGCTCCCGACGGAGTTAATCTGTGATGCGGACCTGTGCAAGTTTACCTTGGTGGCCCTCTTTTGTCCTCATCGACCGTTGGTTGAAGCATTTGCCTAGGCCATCTCCGAGTCTTGGGGAATTCATGAACATCCGGTAGTTGGGTTACTCGATCGACGGCATATTATGATTCGGTTGGGATCTGAGGAAGATTTGAATATTTCTGGGTCCAGAGCTCCCAGAAGGTGCAGTGATTATTCTTTCTTTCTCTTCCGTTGGGGTTTCGAATTCCATATGCAGCGTGATCCGTCGTCAGTTTCTACTTGGGTGATTTTTTCTTGTCTTCCCCTTTCTTTTCAAAATCTGGAGATTATTTGTGCAATTGGTAATATGATAGGGAGATTTCTTTGCTCTGATCAATGTACGGAGTCTGTGTCTCACCCGGTTTTCCCACGCATATGTGTTGAGGTTGATGTTGCACGACCTCCTGTGCGCTGTATCTGCATTACAGACGAGCAAGAGTTTAGATGGATGCAAGCGGTTTTTTTAGTCATGGATGAAGTTTTGTGTGAGGTGGAAATGGTTCGGACACCTGGAGGAGGTTTTCCATAGGGGAGGGCTGGATGGTTATCCCCAGAGGATGATTGGACACAGGGGGGATGGGTGCGGGGTGCACGCTGCTGTGAGGTCGACTCAATGGACTCTGAAGGACGGCCTAGTGGAAGGGGAAGTGGCTGTATTTTCCAAAGCTGAAGCTTCAGCTGGGCAGGGGGATCGTCTAGACTTTGTGTGTTCTGAAGGCCAGCGGTGTGAAGCGCAATCTTATGGACTTACAGTGAAGGGGTTATTGCAAGCTCGGTGTGATGATGAGTCAGGCACTGCAAGTGGTTTGAAGACAGTGAAGGAGCCTTTGAACCCATCGGCTTTGCAAATGTTTGACAGACTGAAATGTGATCTTGGAATTGAGTCAAGGACTTTGTTTGAGACTGGTTCTGGTCATCCGGTTAATTCTGAGTAGAATGCGGCCTCCCTGGAGGGTGCTCGGGAGATTCTGTGTAGGGGTTCTGATAGTGCTGGCCGAACTCTAAAGGGTTCTTCCTTGGAGGATGCTGTCACCAGTAACGCATGTGCTATGGAGGAGGCGATAGAGAAGGATTCAATTGATGATTTTATGTCTACACAACATGTTGAAGCTGGGAATGGTGTGCAGATGGAGCTTACAACTGCACTACAGCCCCGATCTTGGAAGCAGCGAGATGATCTGGAGCTCAGCAACCGCTTTGTTGGTTTGGTGATGGATAACATAGTGCTGGATTGTGAGGGACCTGTGTCTGTGGGTGAAAACTCTTGGAGGAGAAAGGCTTTGTGGGTCCTGGTGACATTCTTGGATCAATACAAGGGCAGGAGGAGGCTGCTGCGGACGGTTCTCTTGTGGAACAGAGGACAAATGTTGGCTGTGAGTTTGTGGATAATCCGCAGTGACTTGACATACTTGACTCTAACACTCAATCTCAACAGGAAAAGGGGATGGAGGAAGGCTACCGTGCAGTACACATTTCTTGAAAGTGGGGGGATTGTCTTGAGAGTGATGAAGAAATTGATGGTGGAATGGTCCGGGCTTCCTACAGCGATGTTTTCTAGGGTGAGAAAAGTAAGGAGACTCGGAATAAGGAAGTGATGACTGCCCCACCACGAAGAAGGCCGAGGAGGGACTATTCTTATCTGCCAAAGCCAATGGCTACCAGGTCTGCCATTGGTGGGGAAGGCTGGGTTGCGTGTTCTTCTATGTAATTTCTCTCTTTGGATAAGTTAAACCTTAGAAGGAAGTATGCCAAGATCCTGCGACATTATGATAGCTCGGAATGGGAATCAGCTACTGCAGAAGATGAAATATATCATGGGGTGGTGTTGGGTCAGACAGATTTGAATCTATATTTATGACGTCACCCTGGTGTACTGGCTTACTGGTTTTCTTTTATTTAATAAATAGTCAGAGGCTCACCTCTGATTGACTTTCCTGGTATATAATGTTCAAGGCTAGGCCCTTACAGTTCATATGAGATAATTTTTTAGTTAAATTTGTAGGACTAGTATGATAATAAATAGATACCATTAAAATGTTTTACATTATATTTACTTTGAATTAATATTAAACTTGTACACAACTATACTGGATCCTCTAAAATATGTCTACTCATAATGGTTTTACATAGAGGAAATCTAAAACTAGAAGTGGGAAGGAACTGAGAAGAATGTATTCATATAAATCAACAACCAATATTGGTTAGAATTAGAAATAAATTTTATGGTATTAATGGATCATTTTATTTAAGCCAAAAATTGTTGTGGAATCCATACATATGATCATCCAGATATACCATAGATTAATTTGTTGATATAGGAATATAATATGAGGAAACACCCCCAACATTTAGTAGAACTTCTGAATGAGTGGTAGTTGAAGGACGGACTAAAGCATGAGAAAAGATTTTAAAAAATGTGGGATATTCATACCTTCAAAGGTATAGTATTTCTATTTACCATTTTAAATATGAAGTTGAGTAGTGGTTTTTTAGAGTAGAGATTATCTTAGATAGTGAAGAGATTGATTATTTATATTGGAATTAATTCAAAATTATTTTTGAACATAAATATCTTTATACGTTTATTCAACACAATATAGAGAAAATAATTCAGGGAAATTTTATGGGGGAGGATTTAGTTGATTTATATGAAAAAAAATTCACTTGATTGGAGAGGTAAACCAAAAGTTTTATCTCAGATAATTTCCGAAAAAATAAATCATTTTTAATCAAGATTGATGAAATTTTTTTGAAGATCATTGGATTCCTATAAGTAAAATTGTTATGAAAAGATTTTCAGATGTTAATATAATATGGATACAAATATTCCTAATGATCATGTAATTTTTGACAAACATAAAAAAAATAATTCAAGGTGGAAGGAAAATTTGAAGAGTGCACCAATGAAATTTTATTTTAAGAAATTTATGGTTTAAAATTCTATGGATTGTGGCAAAAAAACTCATTTGGGAATGCCTCTTGAAGTCTAGAAGGTGTTTCTATGGTTTTAAGTTTGGTAATATGTATTTTTTTGTATTTTAAAATATTATGGTTGTCGTAAGACCAATTCTAATACATAGTCTGTAAAATTTCATAAATATAATGATATGGGTCAATGTGAAAATTAGTGTCTGGATATCCACATAAATGATGTGAATAAACCATAAAAAATTAATAATGTGGTGGTCAAATCCATTACAACTACTTCTACCAATATTGGGCCATCGAATAAAGTGGTATCATGTACATTTTTTATTTTATTAGATAATGCTAATGTATTGTTTCATAAATGTTATACACATCCATTCATTTCTAAAAAATCATCTAATTTATTGAAAATCCAACCTCAATAAATTAATTCATAACTTTTTGTAAAAATGTTTTATGTAAAATATTAAGGAAAAAAATAATGATAATCAAACATTCACTGTTTGAGGAAAAAATTTACATGGAAACCCTGTAGTTTTTTCCCTAGTAGAGTTTATTGTTATTATGGATCTTTATGGAATTTATTTTTACCATATTGATGTCATATTTTATAGGTAAACTAGTTTTTTTTCATAAATACTTTCAGTTTTAATAAAAAAAACATTAATCCATATGGTTGGTAACGTATCAGGAATGTGAGAAACAATTATAATATAGAAATCATTATTATCTTATACATATTATAAAAACTAAGGTATGTATTCAGATTAATGATGTGCTACTCATGAATGATTATTTTTATGTTTTTGTGGGTAGTTTCCTAGTATTATACATGACCAAGAAGTTGACTTTACTATTGACATAGATCATGATTCAAATCTAATTTCAAAACAACCTTATCAAATTTCTCAAGTTCAACTTCTAGAATTGAAAAATTAGATACAAGATTATCGAGTTAGTGGATTTATTAAACCCTTCACTCCAACTTGGGTAGCACTTTTTTTATTTTTAAAAAATTAAATATGGTTCTACAAGGAATTGAAATTATTATATATTATTGGATAGAATTCTAATTAAGAATAATTATCCATTACCTCGTATTGATGCCTTATTTGACTAGATCTTGGGAGTGAAATATTTTTTAATGGATTGCAGTTTATCTAAGTACAATAAAATATATATTAAGGGGGATTACATTAGAAAAATAACATTCCAAACTAGATATTGTTATTGTGAGTTTGTATCTATGTCATTTAGTTTAAAAATTTTCTCTGATGTATTATGGATCTTGTGAGGAGAGTATTAGTTAAATATTTTCATATGTTTGTGGTTGTTTTTATTAATGATATATTAGTTTATTAAAAACCATATATGCATCATAAATAACATCAAATGATTTTTAGGAAAAACCCTAAAGAAAATATGTTATATGGAAAAAAATTCAAATCTTATTTTTGGATAAAAATAATTTCTTTCCTTGAAAATATAATGATTTTTTTGAAAACCCCTAAAGTAGATTAGGGAATAATCTTGTTTTGGAACTACCCCTGATAAATGGTTATTTTATTTTCTATAGTGATGCTTCATTGAATATACTTGGTTTCATTATAATGAAGAATGACCATGTAATTCGGTATGCTTCACATCAACTAAATCTAAATGGGTTAAATTATATAAACCCTCACTTTTCAATTGTTAACGTTACATCATTTTTTAGAATACATAAAACATTACACAAATAGAATACCAATGATCATATTATTTTAGTGATTTTGAAAATATGTAAACATAAACACTAGTACATATGTGATAATAATTTTCTATAACTAGGTTCTTCAATACTATAAACCTTCTTAGAAACATCATATGTAATACATATCTTCATAACTTGGGGAATATAAACATAGAATGGGGTTAGATCTGAAGTTTATTAAAGATAAATAGGAGAGATATGCAAGAATAACCATGAGCATAAGGTTCTGAGAATGTGATCATAACATTAGAAGATCATATGCTCCATATCAAGGATTATGAACATGAATCATGGAATAAAGATTGGTATTTCATAAGACATGAATAATAAGGGAATCAAGAGAATAAGCCACGAAAGATCAATAAATTTGTAAGACATTGAATTACAGTAGACACACAGTCATTAAATATAATTCCCTATAAGTCAAAGAGCATTTAAAAACCTAACAGGTCACTTCATGGGGGAATAAAACATCTATTTGGGGTACAAAAACATCCCTAGTTTCAGTCCTTTCATTATAAGGGATCAAATTTCAACATCTTACCTTATTAGAATAGGATTCCTAATATTCCTAGATTGGATTGGATTTCCCTATCATTTATAGTTGATCAATCCCATTGATGTTAATATATTCATTATATCATGGGATATAAATCATTACCCAATGCATTGGTGGGATATATTAGTCTCACCAATCTCATAATGAAATCATACAAACATTTGACACAAGATCATAAACAGTCATATTATAACACATGAAATGAAATGGGTATCATAAATATAAAATAATATGTTAACCATTGAAAAGTGACATGTTTAATAACAATTTCATTCAACAATAACTCTTTAAAAAAGAGGGTTTCGCAAGCATATAACCCATGAAACAGAAACAGATTTCATAAAAATCATGCCACCAAAACATAAACTAATCAGAAAGAAAAATATGAATGTAATATTTTGTTCATTTCATGATAAATAAATGAGTTATCGTAATGTATGGTATATTATATGGAAAATAATTTTGTAAAACCTTTCAAAAATATTTTTTGAGGAATATATCCTTTATGCTTTGAAAAAACTGTTGAAAATAGAAAACATTTTAAAAACAAATTGTTTTCGTTGAAAATAGTTTTAAAAATTTATAAAGGGAATAATAAAAACCATAAATAATTTTTAAAATTATTTTTTCAATATTTAATTTCAAATCAATTTTGATAGAATTTTAAAAACAATTAAAATATGGTTTTTGAAATTCATGGAAAGTGTCTCAAAAGAAGGAAAATTGTGAAAAAAAACTATTATATGGATTTAGTAACATATAAAGCATAAAACCCATGAAGGAGATATAATTAAATAGATATGTAAATACCCATAAATTTAGGTATAATAGATATAGAATATGTTCATCGGTAGCGTATACCCCATAAAAAAAATTGAGTGCTGAATAAGACTTAAATCACAGAAAACTTTAAGTGAGACTAGAAATCCCCTAAACTTTTGTATTGACTCTTGGAATAATCATTCTTACATACTATATAAAAAATATAAGTTTATTATAAATTTAAAAAATACCCATATTATTGTATTAAACATCATATATGAATATATATCACTCTCTTATTAATACTTCCATGTTATGGTTATATTTTTGGTAATATAGGCTTTATTCTACACATGTGTCTTAATTTGTAATATTTTTAGTCCTTATACTTATATTAAGATTAAATAAATGCATAAAATGGTAAAATTATCATGGAAATTAATTATATAATTTTTTATAATAACATATTAATGATAGAAATATTGAATGGAATACACCGTTCTTACAGACAATAAGTCGTACGTATGCATGAACATTGTTTCCATTTAATTAATGTCTTGATAGAATGAAAATAAATTACATATATGTATATATTTCTATATACAATAATTCCAGTTGAATTATTAGGTGATATATATCATATAATTTTATATAAACCATCCATAATACATTCTATGTAGACTGTGAATGAATCACATCTCCTTGAGGTGGTGGTAGTCTACACTTCGAAAAAAAGTTATCATATTTACACAAACTTGAAAGAAAAAAATAAGGATATGTATCATAATTATAGTAGAAAAAACATCTAAAAAATCACATATAACATATATAAATATATTTTCCATTATAACATACAACCATGATTAGTGGTAAAGGAAAAAACGAACCACATCATTTCCTGAAGTGGTAGTTCGCCGTACACAATAACGATAAGTTTGTTACCCATTATATAAGAGTGTGTAAAAGTGTACGAAAAACCCAAAGAATAACAAAATATAATTATATTTCAAATACTAAGGTTTTTTTGATTTATTTAGTAAGAAGAGTAATGGGGGTGGACAATTAAAATAAAACAAAAGAGCTTGTGGAAGGTTGTTACCTCATATTTGGGTAACTCCTTTTTGTTTTTACCAAAGGGATTCCACTGATGGATTTATTCCAAAGGGGATACATATAAGATGAAGGTAGAGATATTGATAGGATATTTAGAAAGATTTTCTCGGATCTAAATTTCTTTATAGCTGTGAATAAGTGGTAGGATTATGTTCTTTTATATAGTATATGAGTGATGTCATTCATGTAATTTTTCAAATATTTAATGTCAACCATGTTAGGCCCCGGAATAGTGGATCTAATAATATTCCATCTTTGATAAAATGAAGTTTAGGGTAGAGAAATGGACATGTAATGGATTTTGGACAAGTTTCTACATTATTTTAGACCCAGTGTTTATGGATTATTCCGATTTTAAACTAATTTTCCTCTTAATCGTTTTGATTATTTTTAATCACTTTCACCAATATTTTTTTACAAAAAACTATTTTAACCTTATTTGATATTAAAAATTATTCTGAATATGAATATGGAATCCATTTTTTTAAATTCCAATCACATAAGTGGCTTAATGTTTTTTGAAAATTAATCCAGCAAACATGCCGTGACTGGTGGTTTTTAAAAAAAATGATCATATGTTTGGGATGTTATCGTATCCAATTTCAATGATAAATTGTTTAAAATAACATAAATTGTATTTATTGATTTATTATTTTTATAACTAAAATTTGAATCCCAGTTTAACATACATTTCAACAATATAAATAATTTAGATGAAAAACTAGTTTTGAATTTAAATTTAAAATTTGTCACTATTCATCCAAAATTAATTTTTATTGAAAAATCTCAAAAATTAACCCTAAGTTTATTTTTACATTATGAATTAAAAAATTATGATTATTTTATTATATTCTAAAATAAATTTTATTATTTTTCACAGAAGTGAATAAAATGTAGTTCTTTTATGAAAATAGTATTTTCAAATATATAATACCTTTACTAAAAATTGTATTTACTATTACCAATATGAATTATTTCCATAAAATGCTATAAATAATATTATAAATTAGTTACTAATAATTATCTAACTGTATTTAAAGGATATTTTACAACTATATTTTTTAAATAACTAATATAATGAAATATTGTTTCATAGAAACTCAGTGATTTATGTAATGCAATCCAAGACGGTGTTGCATGCAGTGGAAACTTAACATGGTATATAACATAAAAAATGTTTGACTTAGTTTATAATACAATGAATGGAATCATAGAATGTTAATTTATTGGAATAAAATGTTTATAAAAACTTGCAGAGTTACATTCTACCCCATTTGAAATTAAATTTTCCCTCAAAATTCAATATTTTCATAAAAAAATGAGAATACTTATACCTCATCATATATTCAAGTTCGCATATAGATTCATTTAACTAGTTATTTCTCCAAAACTCATTTTCTAGGTGAGTGATCTTTTTTAGACCTTTCTATATATGATCCATAATTTAAACTATTTTGGTTATCCTAGGAAAGATCATCATGCATCGGTATGATAGCTATGATCAACACATGTAAAGGTTCAAGTATGTACATCTGTAAAGGATATATAGAGAATACATCATTGACTTGAGAGAGATTTGGAGGAAGTTTCAAGTGATATGATACTATCTTAATACAGCCATGAATTTGAAAGGGATTGATATACCTAGGTATTAGTTTCCCTTTCTTTACAAATATCTTAACATTCTTCCAGGTATATTTTCATTGAAAAAATAATCACACCAACCTCAAACTCTACATCACACAAATGGCTATCAATATATCTTTTCTGTTTAATTTAGGTAGACTTTATATGTTTTTGAATGTCTCTAACATTCTCATACATTTATTTAGCTATCTCAAGACCCAGTAGATTTCATTATCTACCTACATCCACGCATGTTTGTGATTTACATTACTACCCATTGAGAGATTCATAAGGATATATTTTAATGCTTTAGTGAAATATATTGTTGTTGGAAAACTCAAATAGGGGAAGGTGTTGATCCCAAACATATTTTAAATATAATGAAAAATATCTCATCATATCCTCTTGGGTTTCAATTATTCTTTAGGATTGTCTACCCATATGTTGATTCTAATCAGTGATGAAAGTTCATTATGTATCATGTTCTTACAAAATAATTCACTAAATCAATGTGGTAGATATCAAGTCTCGATCAGACACAATATAATGCGGTACACTATGAATCCTTCCCACTTCATTATTGTATGTAATAGGAAGCTGGTCCAAATAGAATTATTTTCTGATAAAAATGAATTGTGTTAATATAGTAAGGTTATCAACTACCACCCATTTAGCATTAAACCCTTTATAGGTTTTGGGGTTCACAATGACAAATACATAGTGATATTACCCCTTTTCTATTTTGGTATTAGTAATGGATGAAACATCCAATTAAAATTTATTCTTTCTGCCTTAACCTGCTAGCATACAAAGCATCGAGATACAAACTACGAAATATCCATCTATATTTTGTCCCAAAATTATTATTATTTTAATTCCCTATATATCAGCATACATCCTAGAATAATAGAGAACTAAAAACTATGAGATTCTTCTAATATCTCCTTCTTCAAATATAGTATGGATGTAACACATACACGGTTCATAAACCTTATCATTCAACCATGATCAAGGTTAAACTCAGAAGCATTCCTAACCTTATTTTTTGTATCTATATCTTCTTTATGTGACTCTTTAATCATCAACTAGATAGTGGGTGAACATTCAGTTTAGTAATATATTATTTTCCCCTTCCTTCAATATTTCATAATCCATCCATTCCAAATACAAATATATTAGGACTTTTGTGATCTTCATCATGGGTAATCTATCATGGTCATTTCGAATCAAAGAATCATCCACCTTGTTCGTTTCCCCAGGGTGGTAATGTATCAAGCACTCCTAATAAAATATCAGATCTAACCGTATTCTCTAGAACATGTTTAACTCCTTCTATGTGAATATATTTTTCACACTTTAATTATTGATATATATATCACACGTTTCCCCATAATGATAATTCCTCTATATATTTAATGAAAAAACTACTACTACTAAATCCAAATCAGGAGTTAGGATATTTTTATAATTAATCATTAATTGTCATGAGGAATATACTATAAACATGTTATTTTCCATAAGAACACATCCCATTTCCTTATTGGATGCATCACTATATATTATAAAACCATATCCACTACATAGTAATATATGAATAGGTTCGCTAAACAAATTTATAATTAGTTCTTTGAAATTTTCCTCACATTCATCTATCAAAAGGAACATAGATGCCTTCCGAGTAAACCTGGTCATAATATTTGATATTCATGAGAAAATAGATGCAAAATATTAATAATACCAAGCTAAACCAAGAAATATATGGATTTTAGTCACCTGGGTTGGTCTAGAAATATATTCAATATCATTTTTCATTGATGGGTCTATTTCTATGCCATCTCATGAGACTATGTGACCAATAATTGAATACTATTACAACTAGAATTCACTATTTTGAAATTTTACATGAATTTTCTCTTTCCTAATATTCTTTAGTAAAAATTTTAATGGCCTTCATTCCCTTCATTTATCTTTATGTTCATAATAATATCATTAATAAAGACTACCTCAAAATGGTCGAGGTAATAACTAAAAATATATTCATGAAATACATAATGATATAATTGTATTTAGTGAGACCAAAATGTATCACTATATTTTCAATGTTTCCAAACCTTTTATGAAATTTCATCATGATTATAACCACTTTCCTTACCCAGTATTGATGACATCCAAAATGAATTTAAATCATAGAAAACTATTGAGATCTACATAGTTGATCAAACATGTAATCAATATCGGTGAGATGATAGTTTTTCTTGATTTTTGTTTTGTTAAAATCCTAATAATAAATGAAGAGTTGTATTGATCCATATTTATTTTTCACAAAGAGAACAGGTTCACCATAGGCTAAAACACTTTTCCAACTGAATCCCTATCACAGTTTTCTTGTATTTTCTCCATGAATTATTTTAACTCAATAGTGGATATTTTATTAATAATCTTTTAAATTGGTATGGAACCAGGTATGATTTTTAATGAAAAAACAACTTCACCTTTATGGGGAATACATTGAAACTATTCTTGGAACCCATCCATAAAATTCATGAATAATTTCTCTACCATTTATTTTTAGTTTCTCCCCAACCATTTGATACAAACACTTTTTCTGAATTATAATTATGAACCACACAATGTGTTTAATCTTCATTATAAGATCATAATTATCATAACATTAATAGTGATTCATTGTTTTGTTTGAAATATCAAACGTAACATAAATTCCTAGAAAATTGATGTGGGATTGCTGCTAAGAAAGGAAATCCTTGCCGAAGATGACATCATATTCAACCAAAGGATGGATTAAATGATTTTTATGAAACACATTCCCACAAAATTCAACAAGAGAGGAATCATATAATTGAGATACTATTATCATACCATTAGGGGTTTTCACTAATAATTCCACATCTAATAGTTTTGGTATAATTTTAATACCCTTAACTTATTATTTACATATGAAAGAGTTGGAAGATCTAGAATCAAAAAAGACATTAGCTGTTATTTGGTGAATAATAAGTGTACCCTTTCACAAGTTGTGATCGCGCCCCTCGTTAGAAATAGTGATCACATGAGATTTCCCCATTTCCCTTAGATTATGATGTTTTTGACTTCAATCATCATCACCAACCCTTTGTTTTGGGAATAGATTTGAATAATTCACATCCTCCTAACCCATTAAGTACTAAAGTGTGGGAGGTGAATTTCGGAATCTTTCCCTCTATTTGCATCATTCGCCAACTTATTCCCATTATTTTGGAAATCAATTATCGGATGGCCTTTCCTTTAGCACATAAATTAATTTCTTTGACCCCATAACAAGAATTCCTTCATGCTTCTTTCCACACATATATTATAAAGGAAGGAATTTCTTAGTCTCTTCAATGTTTTTTGGATTTTTCTTTGAACTCCATCTTCATTATCTTCTTAAAACCATGGGATTGATATGTAACTCAAAACTCAATTTCAACTTTTATTGATCTATGAAAAATATCTTTATAAAAACTATGGTATCTTTTGGAAAATAAACATCTAATACAAAGAATGAAGACATAGTATAAACTATCTACTTTACTTTTAGTTTGGATGATAATTCTAGAAGCATAGCACCCAAGTCTTTTGAAATAAGCCTTGTTGGTACCGACCAATTCATCATGATTTTAATTAAACTCAAGGAAATAATTATCCATCTTTTTAAGAAAAAAATGAGTAAAATACTTATTGAAGAATAAGTCCTTTAACTCTTCTCAACCATTGGATTTAATTTCATCGTGATTTTGTTGTTCTTGATTATAGTCCACTATTAGCCGAATTCACCTTCTAAATAAAAATAGCCAAAATGAATTTATCTTATTCCAAACTCCAGATAATGTAGAATATATTTTAAATTGTATTCATACAGGGTTCATCGATATCTGTATTTGAATACCCACTAAAATAGAGAACATGTTGCCTCATGAAGGGCTTAACAAAACTTTTTCCCCTCCTTTTCTCATATTGAATCTCAGCATGATTCCTAGATTTAAAATTTTTGGCGATAATAGTAATAATATTTGTCATTATTGATCCCAAATAAATAAGTTAATCTTGATATAAATCATTACATTGTATAATTCAATCCATAATGTGGTTCCTTCAGGTTCTATCCATTCACTAAAACAAAAAATCATTAAGTAAGAAACATTTTTCATAGAAAAGAACCACATGATCCTTAAAATCAATATATAGGACATCTAGATTATGACAAATTATTTAATATATGAAACATTTGTTTTGTACTAATTTATTCATATGGAATTTTAAAGAACTCGGTTCTTATTCTTGAGGTATGGGTTTCTTATTTTCCTCTTTCTTTAATGTTTTTGAGAAAATAAGGAAAATGATGGGAAAATCCCAAAATTATTGGTACATTCCGTGTACCTTTCTACACGCTATGTACTTTGGCAGCGTGGGATGAGAATACAGGGCATGTAGGCTTGTTGGTGATTTAGGGTGTAAAAACAAACTATATGTCGTGTACTTAGTAATACACATTGTGTAATCAGTCGGCAAGTGAAAAGTAAGGTGGTGGAGAGTAGCCGCTAGATGAACAGCGGAATGATAGTACACACCGTGTACTTAGTATTACAAACAGTGTAATCATTCGGCAGATGAATAGTAAGGTGGTGGAGAGTGGCCACCAGTGAATAGTTAAAAAGAAAGTACAAGTCGTGTACTTGAGATTACACGCAGTGTAGTTATTTTTTTCGTTAAAAATAGACAGTAGCCTCCTCATTCGGAATAGGCGGCAGGAAACTTGATAGTAGCCAAGGAGAGGAGGTGGAGGCTTGAAGGAGCTCCTGAATGCTCACTAGAACTCTGATATTTCCACCGACGATCTCGTTTGGACAATGCGGGTAAGACCTTCCCTCTCCTTGAGTCTTTCCTTCCAATTCATTCCCTAAAGGAAGTGGATTGAGTTTGAACAGATCAATGTTTATCCCAGATCTACATCCTTATCGGTTGTTTCGGGAGGAGTCATTCACGTATATCGATCAGAGGACATCGAGGTAGGTGGTCTTAGATTTATTTCTATCTGTTGAGTTGATTTAGTGTACTGTTGTGCTACGCGCGCATGTTTGGGGTGTCGTATGGCTAAGGCCTTAGCCTCTAAGATATCTATAACTGGATAGATAATCTAATGAACATGCATAAAGTGATTTTTGGGATCATTTCTTGGATCCAGGGACACCCCGTGGGTGTGTTTCCCTAGTCTAGCCATTTGGCCAGGATACCTGTGGGTATGTCGTAATAATAGCATATTTGGGGATTTCTTGAGAGGAAACATATTTATTACTTTCTTATGCATTGGGCTCAACCCGATTACTTACTTATCCTGAGGGAAGTGTTTTTCTTATCCTGAGGGAAATGTTTTGTTTAGCCTAAGGGCAGTGTTTCGTTTAGCATGAGGGAAACTTTTCTCATGCCTGTGGGCAGTAGCTTCAGTGCCTGAGGGTGACATCTCGTATTCCTGAGGGAAATATTCATTATGCCTGAGGGAAATAACCTAAGGGTTTCAATTATGATTACCTGAGGTTAGGTATTTGCATCTCTAAAGACAATGTTTACATTTAATATTCACTGTGGTGATTTCTTATGTTATACCTGACGAGCTAAAGCATAAGCTTGGTATGGTTATTACCACCTACGTGTTAGATTTCTTATTGTGGTTTTTGCTATGGCACTGTATAGGAGATTGACAGCCGAGGCTGAGTCTCTGGTAGCTTATAATTCAATTGTAATTTAATTCTTAAATAATTATTCAAATTGAAATATAACTTGAAGGAATATTTATTTTTAAGTACTTCCTAGTTTACTGTATTTCATTATTTCACACGGTGGTTGCACATTTTCCCTAATAGTTGGTCATGGGCCTTTGGTGGTTGCCTATTGGGATTTATTTCTCATACCCTGTTTGGGTTGTGTCTTGGTCCCAAAAAGATTATATTTCAGCAGGTGTCGAAAAGGGAAAGGGACCCTACACAGGTACATGATTGTTGTAGAGGAGTAGGAGAGCATGGGACAGAGCATAGGCATGTGATGCTGCTGAGTTCCTTCTACACTTTTTTGGTTTTTGTTTACTATACATGTACCTTATGCTATTTTGTATCTGATTGTAGTGTATCCTATTTTGGATTCTTTATTAGAATTAATGGAATTCAGCATCATTATATGTATGAATGCCAGTTATATTTTGCTTCAGTATCGTTGTCCTTTCATCTTTGTAAAATTTATTGCTTCCGCTTTTGTGTACGTTTATATTTTTCCACTATACAGCACATTGAAAAATGAGGGAATAGTTTCTCCACTATCAAACCTCGGCCCTCGCTGCTAGTCGGCAGCCTCTAGCGTTTGGGGAAATGCGCTTGAGGTCATGTGACCATCTGGGTTCAGGGAACCCATTGTGTGGCTTCCGGAACTGGGAGGTTACAAAGTGGTATCAGAGGAATTTATTTTCATTGACTTACTATTTTAGGGTTATAGTCAGGGGAAGGAAGGAATTGGTATTTGGTAATAAGCTATACCCAGGAGTAGCTAACCCGTGTATAGGGAAAATCCAATTTACCTCTTGTTTCAATTTTACTGATTTTGCACTTTAGAGTTGATCAGATTTTCACCGTTGGGTGATTCACTTGTGGTGTGCTGTTAATATTTTTATACTATGTTTTATTTAGTCTCAACCCAATGATATGAGGGTATTCTATCTCAATCGTCAGTTAGGAACATGTTATAATCACATTCCATGCATAGTTTCCATGCCATGTAGGTGAATTAGAGATTTCATGTGGTTGTGATAGATGATGTTCTAGAAAATTCATAATGTTGTGATAGGTACCTTGTTAGATATGCCTTCTATTTCTAGGGTATTGTCACTTGTTATGGTTGGGTTTATGGACGCTAAACGTTGATTCCTGAGAAGTATGGTCTCTCTTGGACTAGAATTTAGTGGATCATGATCCATATTTTGTTGCGTTTTGTACAATAATGTGAATGATTGGGTGCTAAACTTTGGTTCGCAGGGAGTATGGGCCCCCACGGATCATAATTTGACATACTGACACTTGACATTTGAGGAAAAGGGGGCTCTGGAGTAGTTTTTGAGGTCTACTGTCTGGAAACCCAGACAACACGGCATGTGGTTCTATGAACACACGCCCTGTACTCTTATTTTCGGGAAGAAATAAAAAAAATTAAGTACACTCCGTGTAGTTTCTAACCATGTCATATTCCATGTAGGAAGAAACACGGGATGGGAAAACTTTTCATGGAACATGATGTGTACTAGTTCTACACGCCGTGTCGTGTTGACCCTATGTCCCCCCATGTGACTAATAACAAAAAAAGTGAAATATTTGCTTAAAAATGTCGTGTCACTTCCAAAAACACCATGTAGTGTAATCTGTGTATCCGGCTGTGTAACTAACAACACAGTTCAGTGTTATCCTCTCTATTACACTCTGTGTCCATCTAGAACATGTCATGTAGTGTGAGCCATGTATCTGGCCGTGTCTCAAACAACACAGGGTAACTAAGCTCATTTTTCTCACGCCATGTACCTGTGGGACATGCCGTGTAGTCTGGACAGATGAGAGACTGTGTGAACTTGGCCATGTGGCAGGGGAGATGGGGTGGTGTACACACCGTGTGCGGGTGTAACACATTGTGTACCTGGGATTGAGACACGCTTATGCCGACATCAGAACATGACCATGTAAGGGCTTAAGGGTACACGCCGTGTAGACTTTATACACACCATGTAGAATCGTTCAAAAGAGATTCGAGTGGCTTAGCTTTGTAGAAGGGCCCGGGCAGGGGAAGAAAATTCAAGTATACGTCGTGTGTAAGGACAACACGCCAAGTGTTTGGGGTGTTACCTGACCAATTCAAGTAGAAGTACACGCCCATGTGAAAGAATTATAGGAACACGCCATGTATTTATTATACATGTCATGTAGTCTTGTTTTTTAAAACTTGAATGTTTTCTGTTCTTTGGTCCCTTTTTACGATTCCAGTTCTTAGTCTATGATGAGCATAGTCTATGGTATGTGTTTGACCTTGTAGAGTCATGTCACCAAGATGACCATGACTTTTTCACCAAGTGAGAGGCAATGATTATACTCTAGAGATGGTATGCCATGGGCTACTAGTGGATCCTGCAACATTGTCAGATGCAGCACCGGCCATTATACCGGACGCAGGCACGGATATGCAGTTCCATGAAGGCTTCATGCGGTTCATGCAGAACTTCTATGGAGCATAGTTGGCTACCACATCTATGGCAGAGCTAACACATATATTCCATCAGTAGTATCCACCTACGTTTTCAGGGGATGGCATACCATAGGATACGGAGCCATGGATGGATTTGATGCAGATGATTCTCGAGCATCTGGAGACGCCTCTTGGGGGGGAGGGTCAAGCTCGCAACTTACATGTTGTGTGATTCCTCCAAGAGGTGTTGGGATGTTACCACCCAGACTAGGCATCACAAAGACATGGTGTGGGAAGATTTGCAGGAGGTCTTCTATGACTTTTTCTTTCCAGATATTCTATGAGTAGATTGAGCTTGAGATTTCATGAATATACAGCATTGTGCCTTGTCAGTGATGGATTATTCTGCCTACTTCACCGAGCTACAACGTTTTACACGTGTTCTGGTGGGTGATGAGACATTGAGGGATAGACACTTTGGGGATGGTCTTCAACATGAAATTCAAGTGTTGGTGAATGTTTTCAGGTTGCCTACAGTGCATTCTATAGTGAACTGGACGTTTATTACTGACCGGAACCTGCAGGAAGCTAGTGGTGAGAACTAGGGCAGTTCAGCACCGGTCTTTGGTACTATTTATACTAGAATGAGGAAGAGGCAGATGGATTTCTATTATGGAGGGAGTAATAGCCAGAATAATTCTTCAGGAGGCCAGGTGATGTGCTACCAGTGTGGTAAAGAGGGGAAAAAGAGACTATAGTGTCCACGTGACCTAGTGGAGTGTTGAGCTTGCAGCAAGATGGGTCATCTCCAGCATTATTGCTGGGAGTTTCTACCAATGACTAGTGAGAGGGGTTCTATGCAGACTATGTGTGTGGGAGCAGGGCTAAAATCTTCTTACCAGTCGTGGAATTGGAACACGTCAGGATGTTCAGGCCGAGGTGGTGGTCGGGGTCGTGGTAGCCAGACACCAGGATCACAGAGACAGCAGGGCGGGTCAGCTCAGGGTATCCAGGCTTTGTCGCTGGGTCAAGGCACTGGGTAGACAAATGCAGTACAACAGACCCAACAGGAGAAGGATCACAGACCTTCCACTGTCAGAGGTACTATTTTAGTTTCTTCTTTTTTATCTTATGCACATTTTGATACTGGTGGTACACATTTCCTTATATCCGTGTTCGTTGTGGAGATCCTTGAACTCTGTGTCTCTTCTTCTTCGGATATCATTACGCTAGAAACTCTATTGGGAATTAGAATGGCAGGTGTGCGTTAGTGCAAGGAGTTCCCCCTTGAGGTTGGTGGGTGTCACTTTCTATTGGACCTCTATGTATTAGAGATGAAATCATATGATGTCATTCTCAGGATGAACTATTTGGTACCCTTCTGAGCCTTTTTATATTGCTATCATCGTAGGGGGAGTTTCACGTCACCAGAGGGTGGGGAGTTCCTATACAAGGGAGAATGGGATGTCCATGCAAGCCGAGTTGGACCAGAGGCTCATGTGCGAGGTGGAGTGACAGCCCAGATTGACAGTCTATATTTTGATGACTAGGGAACTTGTCAAAAGGATTTCTTTCTAGTGGTTGATCGTTTCAGGGATGTCTTCCCAGAAGAATTTTCATGTCTACCTCCAGAGCGAGAGGTGTATTTCTCTATTGAGCATGTTCCAGGAGCTACACTGGTGTACATACCTCCTTATAGGATGGCTACACCAGAATTGCAAGAGCTCAAGAGGTAGTTAGAGGAGTTAGAGGCAAAGGGTTTCATCCGACCCAGTACTTCTCCGTGGTGTTCGCATGTCCTGTTTGTGAAGAATGCGGATGGTACCCTCAGACTCTACATGGATTATCAAAAACTGAATGAGTTGACGGTTAATAACCAATATCCCTTACCAAGAATTGATGATATTTTTTATCAACTTTGAGGATCACAAGTGTTCTCGAAGATTGACTTGAGATCCGGATATCATCAATTGTGCGTTAGACCATCATACATACCGCTTATAGCCTTTCAGAGCAGGTATGGTCTATACAAGTACATGGTCATGCTGTTCGGACTCACAAACGTGCCAGCAGTTTTCCTGGCTCTGATGAATCGTGCATTCCACCCATATCTGGATTCTTTTTTGGTAGTCTTTGTTGATGATATCATAGTGTACACTCACACTCGATACGACCATGACACCCATCTTTAGATCGTTTTGAGTACTCTAAGAGAGAATCAGTAATATGGTAATATCACAAAGTGTCACCTTTGGATGGACTAGATTCAGTTCCTTGGTCATATTATCTCAGTTTTAGGAGTTGCAATAGTCCCAGAGAAAGTGATAGCAGTAGTTTCCTAGGAGCAACCTATAAATGTGCTTGAAATATGGATTTTCTTGGGGATTGATGGTTTCTACAGGTACATTATACAAGACTTCTCCCACTCATCAGTGCCATTAATGGGATTAACTAAGAAGGGTATGAAGTTTCTTTGCTCAGAAGATTGCGAGATAGCCTTTCAGGAGCTGAAGGGAAGGTTGAAATCAGCACCAATCCTGGTACTTCTAGAGAAAGGGAAGAGCTATACAGTTTACTGTGATGCATTATGTATTAGGCTGGGAGTAGTGTTGATGCAGGTCGATAGAGTAGTGGCATACAGGTCTTGGCAGTTGAGGCCACATGAGAGGAATTACTCGATGCAGGATCTCAAGTTTTCTGCAGTTGTTCATGTGTTACGATATTGGAGACATTATCTCTTGAGAGAACATTTTTTGGTGTTTAAGGACCCCAAAAGTCTTAAATATATCTTTACCCAGTATGACATGAATTTGAGAGAGCGAAAGTGGGTTGATACCTTCAGTCCATTGACATTGAGCTTGTCTATACACCTGGTAAGGGTAATGCAGTAGCTGATGCGCTGAGTATGAGGACTCAGATACAGGCAATTCAGGAGGCTGGTGGTGAGTGGTAGCTTATGGCTTTGTTCTATGAGATGCATTTGGAGGTGCACGATGGATAGGGGAAAACCTATCTTTCATCCTTAGCTGTGACTTCTATCATCCTGGATAGAGAGAGGATGAGACAGCTATCTGATTCAGAAGGCCTAGTTCTATGGGAGTCGGTGGCAAGTAAGGACCCTTCTCCTGGTTGGACGATAGGTGATGACGAGGTACTGTGTATCCATGGACGAATGTAGGTTCTAGGAGTTATACACGAGATGTTGATGCCATAATTTCATGCTTCAGCTTGGGTAGTGCATCCTGGAGATACCAAAATGTATCGTGACTTGAGACGTCAGTATTGGTGGTCGGGTATGAAAATTAGATGATGTTGTGATGGAATTCATGACCAGGTTATCAGGTCACCTCGAGGCAATGATGTTGTATGAGTTGTTGTTAAACAACTTATGAAGGTAGCTCACTTTTTGCTGAGCAAGGGGACCTTCAGTGTTGATGATCTCAGGAATTTTTATATCCGAGATGTAGTACGTCTTCATGGGTTCCATCGTTCTATCATTTTAGATAGGGACGCCTATTTTACATCTTGTTTCTGGAAGAGATTTCAGAGGGCATTGTGTACACAGGTGCTTCTGAGCACAACTTACCACCCTCAGACCGATGGCCAATCAGAGCATATGATACAGGTGCTAGAGGACATGCTTTGTGTATGTGTCCTATACTTTGGGGACTCTTGGGAGAAGCACATACCCCTGGTCGATTTTTCCTACAATAATAGTTTTCTGGAAACTATTGAGATGGCACCTTATGAGGCTTTATATGTAGGACATGGCGATCACATTTGTGCTGGTTGGAGGCAAGTGAGGCAGCTTTACTGGGACCACATCTCATGGAGGAGACTTCAAACATGTCTAGTTGATTCAGAAGTGGATGGCTATTGCACCGTCTTGTCAGAAATCTTATATTGATCGCTGAAGAAAACCCTTGGATTTCTTGGTTAGGCATCATGTTTTCTTGTGCGTTTCACCGAGGTTGGGACACAGGCAGATCAGGAGTCAGGGTAAACTTTCACCATGTTATGCAGGGCCATTTAAGATTCTGGAGAGAGTCGGGCCAGTTGCCTATCGGTTGCAGTTACCACAGAGTTACCAAGTCATGAATGATCTCTTCCACATATCTCAGTTCCACCATTATCACTCAGACCTATCTCACATTTTTCAGCTCGAGGAGGTTGAACTTCAGATAGATACATCCTTTGAGGAGCATCTGATTTGTATTGTTGACAGGAGAACAATGGTTATTTGAGGCCGGTCAGTTCCTCTCATACAGGTTCTATGGTAGCATGGTCGAGTGAAGGAAGAAACCTGCGAGCATGAGACTGACATACGTGCTTAGTGGCCAGAGTTGTTCTCAGCTTTATCTTCACCACCCTTGGAAGGGAAATTCGGGGAAAAATTGCTTTAAGGTGGGAAGTTTGTAAGAACCTGGTTCTTATTCTTGAGGTATGGGTTTCTTCTTTTCCTCTACCTTCAATGTTTTTGAGAAAATAAGGAATATGGGGGAAAATACCAAATGTATTGGTATAAACCATGTACTTTTCTACATGTCGTGAACTTTGGCCATGTGGGATGAGAATACAGGGCTTGTAGGCTTATCGGCGATTCAGGGTGTAAAAACTAACTACATGATGTGTACTTAGTAATATAGGCCATGTAATCAGTCGACAAGGGAATAGTAAGGTAGTGGAGAGTATCCTCCAGATGAACAACTGAATGATAGTACACATTGTGTACTTAGTATTATACACCATGTAATCAGTCGGTAGATTAACATTAAGGTGGTGGAGAGTTGCTGCCAATGAATAGCTAAAAAGAAATTACATGTTGGGTACTTGAGAGTGCATGTCTTGTAGTTATGTTTTTTCATTAAAAATAGGCAGTAGCCTCCTCATTTGGTAGAGGATGTAGGAAACTTGTTAAGATCTCAGGAGAGGAGGCCGAGGCTTATAGGATCTCCTGAAGTCTCACCAGAACTCTGATCTTTCCATCGATGATCACATTGGGGCCGCGCGGGTAAGACCTTCCCTCTCCTTGAGTCTTTCCATCCAATTCCTTATCTAAGGAATGTTATTTCAGTTTGAAAGGATTAATTTTTATCCTAGATCTATGTCCTTATCAGTTGTTTTAGGAGATGTCGTTCAAGTATATCGATTAGAGGAAATCGAGGTAGGTGGTCTGGTGTTTATTTCCAACTGTTGAGTTGTTTTGGTGTATTTTTGTTCTACACTCCAATGTTTGGGGTGTCATATGGTTGAGGCCTTAGCTGTTAAGATATCTAGAATTTGATAGATAATATAATGAACATGTATAAACTTCTGTTTGGGATCGTTGCTTGGATCCAGGGCCACCCCGAGGGTGTGTTTCCCTTGTTTAGCCATTTGGCCAGGAAACATGTGGGTATTCCATAATAATAGCATGTTTTGGGTTTTATTGAGAGGAAACATATTTATTACATGCTTATGCATTGGGCTCAGCCTGGTTACTTGCTTAGCCTAAGGGAAGTGTTTTTCTTAGCCTGAGGGTAGTGTTTTGTTTAGCCTGAGGGTAGTGTTTCGTTTAGAATAAGGGAAACCTTTCTCAAGCCTGTGGGCAGTAGCTTCCCTTCCTGAGGGTGACATCTCGTATGCCTGAGGGAAATATTATTTATGCCTAAGGAAAATCACCTGGGAGTTTTGATTCTGATTACTTGAGGGTAGGGATTTGCATATCTGAGGACACTATTTACTTTGAATATTCATTGTCGTGATTTCTTATTTTATACCTGCCAAGCTAAAGCACATGCTTGGTATGGTTATTACTGTCTATTTTTAAGATAGCCTATTGGGGTTTTTGTAGTGGAACTTTATAGGATATTTTCAGCCGAGGATGAGTCTTGGGAATCTTATAATTCAATTATAATTGAATTATTAAATAATTTTTGAAATGGAAATATATACTAGAAGGAATGTTTACTTTCGAGTACTTCCTAGTTTACTGTATTTCATTATTGCACACTGTTGTTGCACATTTTCATAGGAAGTTGGGTATAGGCCTTTGGTGGTTGCCTTCTAGGATTTATTTCTAACACCATGTTTGGGTCATGTCTTGGGCCCAAATAGATTATATTGATGTAGGTTTCGATAAGGGTAGGGTCCCCTACACAGGTACATGATTGTTACAGAGGAGTAGAAGAGCATGAGATTGAGCTCAGACTTGTGATACTATTGAGATTCTGTTGAACTGTTTTGGTTTTTTCTCTATAATTATACCTTTTTTATTTTGAATATGATTTTATTGTATCCTATTTTGGATGGTTTCTTATAATTAATGACATGTTACATCATTATACATATGACTGCTAGTTATCTTTTACTTCAGTACCATTGTCCTTTCAGCTTTGTATTGTTTACTGCTTCCAATTTTTGTATGTTTATATTTTTCCCCTACACTACACTTTGACAAATGAGGGAATATTTTCCCCACTATCATACCTAGGCCCTCGCTGCTAGTTAGCAGCGTCTAGCATTTTGGGAAATGCGCATGAGGTCATGTGACCAACGGGGTTCGGGGCACCAGTTTTGTGGCTTCCAGAACCGGGATGTTACAGAATTCATATTTAGAACCTTCATGATGGTATGAGAACAATTTTTTAATTCCAAAAGCATATACCCTAAGAGTTACAAACCCGGTGCAAAGAAAGGCCTATTGGCGTGCACCAGTTCTCGATAAAGTTTAGATCAATAATCTATTATAGGGTTTTTATCCATATGTAAATATATTCTAGATCCACACACACTTGTTTTATCCACACATTTATGTATTTCAAGGAATCCACTCACTCTATCCATTACTAAAATTAAAGGCCATTTTCTTATACATGTCCTTATCTAGAGTCATGTCTGTAGAAATTTCCTTATGGCTCTCAATATTTTTTTCTCATATTAGTTTCCAAATAATAAAATAACCTTTTCTATGATACGAAATATAAATACTCACCCTTTTTATACAATAACATTACATCATTTTTTTGAAATAAATAAATTATTACACAAAAGTACAACCAAAGATCATATTAATTTAGTGCCCTTTATAACATGGAAACATTAAAATTGGTACATATTTGAGTTACACTGTCCTCAACTAGGTACATAAGGACTATAATACTTCATAGATACATCATACATAATATATATATATATATATGTCTAAGGGAATGAAAACAGAAAAATAGTTGATCTCATATCCTAGGTAATAGTAGAGAAGGGAGATATGTACACATAAACATGAGCATAAGGGTATGGGAATGTGATCATGATACTATAAGATCATACACTTCATATCAAAGATTATAAAAATAAATCATGAAATAAAATACTGGAAGTTCATATGACAATAATTATAATGGAATTATGAGAGTAATCAATGAAATCATAACATAGGTTAAATAAATTGAATTATGGAAGTCACACTAAACATGTAATATCATTACCTATAAGTTATATTGAATTCCCAAAACATAATATGGAAGTTCATGGGTACTCACCTACTAGGAGGGACACACCACCATCCCTAGTCTAAGTACTTCACCTAAAATGGATTTTATATCCCCATATTCTAATAGTGTATTGGTTTCCCCCATCTTTCCATAGTGGATCGGGAATCCCCATCTCCCCATAGTGGATCCGGATTCCCTATCTTCCCATAGGGGATCTTTTTTCCCATATTCCATATTTTATAAATCCCATTGACATGAATCCCGTCATTATCTCATGAGATTTAAATATTTATCCAGTATATTTAAGAGAGATATAGGTATCACACATCTTATAATGAAATCATACATACATGTTGAGTAAAATCATAAACAATCATATCATAACTCATGAAATTAAATGGGTGTAATAAACATGTTATAATATCCTAACCTATATAAAAATGATGTTTTTATAATCATTTCATAAAGAATAACCCTTTAAAAGAAGCAGGCTTCAGTAGCATATAACCCCTGAAAGTGAAATGAGTTTCAAAAAATCATTCCATAAAATCAAAAAAATAGATAAAGAATATGAATGTAACCTTTGTAAAATTTCCCCATATAGGAATGAGTAAAACCAATGGATTTTATTTGTTATGTAAATTAAATTGAAAATATATTTTAAAACATTTATTGTGTTAAATATCCTTTCTTCATGAAAAAATAACTTTTAAAGCATAAAATATTTTTCAAATCCTTTTTCATTGAATTTTTTTATAACATATAATGGAATATTAGAAACCATAAAAATTAAAATAATTTTTACCTAAACCAACATATTTAATTTTTTAGGGTTCTGAAATTCAGGGCATGTGTGTCAAAGAAGGATTGTTGAGGCAAAACTGCATTACTAATTTGGTACCTTTTGAATCATAAACTGCATGAAAGATATATCATAAAATGGATATTTAAATAACCATAAATTTAATTATAAAGATCATAGAATATATTCATGGGTAGTATATTCACTACATATAATATTATAGTAATGTATAGGTGTAAATACGATATAAATAAAAGTGAGACTAGAAATCCCCTAACATTATGTCTTGACTCTCATCACACTCAGTAAACCCACATGTATAATAAATATAATTTTACTATAAAGCTACCATAAAACCATGTTATTTTATCTAATACAATATATGGATTTATATTACTTTCTTATTAACACTTCCATATTAAATTTATGTTTCGGGTAACATTCTCTTTGTTCTTCACTTCTGTATTATTATTTTATATTTTTTGTAGTCATAATTATATAATTATTTAAATAATTTAAAAAATGTTATAAATATAATTTAAATTATTTATATATGTATATATTAAAATATATTAATTATTGAAATATGAAATGGAATACACTATTCATGGATACGGTAGTTCGTACGTATGCATGAATACTATTTTTATTTAATTATCATATTGAAGGAAATAAATTAAGTGAAATATATGTATATATGTATGTATATTAATTAAAATGGAATTATTATTTCATATATATCATATATAGATACTTAACCCATATTTAATACATTCCATTTATAGTGTGAAAGAATCACATCGCTTTGGGGATGTTTTAGTCCATACTTCCCTATAAGAAAGTATCATATTTAAAAAAATATTATGACAGAATGTCTGTGTTATATAACAATTAAAGAATAATGAATAAAGCCTAAAATTAATATATATAATATGAAAACATATTTTCCAACATAATTCCAATCCATGAGTGGTGGTAAAAGTATGAATGATCAACATTATTTCATTACGTAATAGTTTACCACACATAAGAATGGTAAGTGAGTTACTAATTTGATAGAAGTGTGTGTAAGTGTAGCTAGAAAAAAATTGGAACCTATCAGTGTTTTTGAAATAATATAGATATTTTATAATCATGTAATAATAATATTTTATTGGGAATGAAAATAAAACATAATATCTTAAGGAAGGGCGTCACTAATTCTTTGGGTTGCTCCTTTTGGTTTGTACCAAACGGATACCTTGGATGGATTTCATCCTAAAGGGAGGATTCTAGGATAAATATAGGAACAATGGGAGCATATTTATGTAGTGTTTTCTGAGCCATAGTGTGTTGTAGGTAGAAATATTTGGTAGGGGAGATCCTTTTTTACTTTGGTGGAGGAGTGACGTTGTTTCAAATTTTTTAAGATGAACTATAGACATTTTTTCTAATGGAAAATGGCTCTAATAATAATACCAATATGATCCAAAATAGTATTGGTTTTAAATTTGTAAATCTAATGTCTTTTGGACAAGTTCTATGTAAATTTTGGAGTTAGGTTTATGGTTTAGTCTTTTGTTATGCTATTTTTTCTCTTAATCAGTGGAATTAATTTTAATCACATTCAACGATATTTTTGAAAAAAAACTAGGTTGAACTTACTAGAAATTATAAATTATTCTAGTTCAAAATATCTAATATATTTTTTCAAATTATAATTACATATTTGAAAGTAGATAATTTAATGTTAATCCGACTGACGTGTCGCGATATCGGTATTTTATTCCAAAATATAGAACTCTTAGTGAAGTTTTTATAACCAATTTTTAAGTGAAATTGAATAAAATAAACTAAATTGGATAAATTGATGTATAATTTTTTTTTCAAATTTAAATCCAAATTAAAATATAGGTTAATAATAGAAATAATTTAGATAAAAACACATTGTTTTATTAAAATTCCTAATTTTTCACTATTCCCCTAAAAATTAGCTTTTACACAAATATCCTAAAAATTAACACAAAGATAATTTTGAAATTTTAATTTCAAAAATAAATTTTATTTTATTAAATTAAAATTTTGATAATTTTTCAAGATTATATTGACTATTGTTGTGCTTATTATCTGTGTGATTTATTTACATGAATCCATTATAAATAATTTTTAAAAAGTACTTATTACTTGTCATATTAATATTTTTAACTTATTTGTTATAAGTATCCAATTTAAATATTTAATTTAATAATTTTTTTTGTACATACTTAGATTTTCGTGTAGCACATGAAAAGTTGTTGTTGTATATTGCATATTATTAACTTGGTTTAGTATATAAAGCATATTTGAATTATTGTTACGTGAGATTAAAGACATCCAAGAAAATTAATTTATTCAAAAAAATGTTCATTAAAACATGGGGTGCTATATAATTTATCCCACATATTATGTAGAATTATCTTATATGGTTTTGGTTTTAAAATTTTGTATTCATAATTAGTAAGGAAGAATAAAGATAGTGAGTTACTTAAAAAGTTGAATTTTTTAAATGTGTTATGTTTTCTAAATTTAAAGTTGTTAAAGATTGTGTCATTAGATTTGGGGTTAGATTATGTATACCATGTGATTCATATTTGAAGAAAGAGTTATTAATTGAACCTCTTAGTTCTCTATTTTCTATTCATCTTGGAAGAAATAATATATTAAAAATCTATAGGGATTATTATTGGTGGGATGGAATGACAAAAATGAATTAATGAATTTATAATTATATTTTTTATGTTTAAAAGGTAAAACCAAAATGAAATTTTCTAAAAGGGATTCTTCATCCTTTTCTAGTTCCAAAGTGAAAATGTAAAAATATATCTATTGAATTTTTTGTGGATTACCATAGGATTATTTAGGTGACAGTTTGATTTGGGTAATTATTTGTTCAATAGACTAAATATGTACATTTTTTCAATTAGAGACTCTGACTCTATGTAAGCATTCTTTCTAGTATCCTAAAGAGATATTTGGGTTACATATATTTCCTCACTCTAATGTATATGATTGTTATATCAGGGTCACTTCTTATATTTGTAAAGGCATTCAGAATTCATTAGGAACTGATTTAAATGTCAACACTTCTTATCACCTTTAATCTAGTGGTTTGGCTAATCAAAAAATTATGAAACTGGTGGATATGCATTGAATTTGTTTAATATATTTCCTAGGATATTGGGATCAATTTCATTATTTTATATATTTTTCTTATAATAATATTTTTCATTCTAATATACTAATGGTTCCTTTTGAGAAATTATATATAAAGAAGTGTTGAACTCTAGAATTTTAGGATGAAGTGGATGAAAGGAATTTCATTTGGCAAGTTCTAGTAGAGGAAATTTCTGATAAGGTTAAGATTATTTGTCACCACATGAGTAAATATTAGATCATGTAGAAACGTTATGTATAAAATTGGAAGAAAGAACATTCATTCGAGGTAGGTGGTCATTATTTCCTTAAACTATCATCCTGGAATGATGTTATGATTTTTTGTAATAAGTTAATGTTATGTTTATAGTTCACTAGACCATATAAAATCTTAGAGAAATGTGGAAGAGTTTCCTACCATGTGGCCTTATATATGAGTTTTTTTGAGGTTCACAATGTTTTTTGATGTTTTGATATTAAGAATGTATATGCCAGATTCATCTCATATTTTATCCATAAAGAAGTTTATCTAGAACGGAAAACTTATTATAAGGAAAATTCACTAACAAATTCTTGATAGTAGAGAGGGAAAATTATAGAACCTGGTAATTCACCAGGTTAGGGTTTTCTAGAGAATACATATGTTTTAAGAAGCAACATAGGAGTCTAAAAATTCAATGTGGGAAAATTATCCTTACATTTCTAAAAATTGAATAAAATTGTTAGGAGTAAATATTATAAAGGGGGGGAGAATGTGATAACCCAAGTATTTATAGAATATATTGTTTTCATATTTTTAAGAATTTTTGTATTCATATTTAATAATTCTTAAAATAAAAATGGGATCATATTTAATCAACTAATTTCTTGAAATCATATTTTTAGATAATAATTTTTAATTATATTTTTTTCTTTTAATTTAAACAAGTCAAAAATAATCTTAGATTTAATTATTGATAAATTTTATTTTTGAATGAATATTGTAAAATAATAATTTAATTTGAAAATTGTATTTTATTTATAAAGATAAATTATTTTATAGATTAGTTTTTAATTTTCATTCGTTAATTTTTTTTAAATTAATCCAAATATGAATTTTGAAATTTATTTTATACTTAAATTTAGTATTAAAACATTTCATGGTTAAAAAGGCATTTTCTCGAAAAATGGTTTTTCATTCCATGTTTCGATTTAATTTTAAATTAGATTGAGAATATAATGTGTTTTTCTTTTTTTTAATGAATACCATATTTGGAATCAAGTGGTCGAAATATAATGAATATAAATTTTTTATTTTTGGATAATAGAAATAGTATCCTTGGTAATTTTTATTTCCATGGTAAAGGATAAATTGTGTAATTAGGGTAAAAAATAAAATGATAACGACTATAAAATTACCCTAACACTTTCCATAATTTTATTGGATGTGTTATCCTCAACCATAATCATAAAAATATTAATATTATAACCTTTGGAAACCACATTGATGAAAATAGGAAATTTATAATTTTTTTCTAATAAAAAGTCTTAGATGACATACTAATATTTTTAATAATAATATGATTTTTAATATAGGTTTATCTAGAAGATATATTCAATTTTTATATAGTAACTTCAATAAAAATGACTTATCTAAATTATAGTAAATTATTTAAATTTATTTTTGATGGCATAATTACCTAAACTTCTGACACAACATTGATAGATTAAATATTTCAGTAAATGAAATATAAATTAAATTTTATTAAAATATTAAAATAAATATAATTTGATATAATTATTATCATCCATGAATTATTAAAATGAATTTTATATGTTAATAATGCATTAAATTATTTTTTTTGAAATTATTTTGTCTTCTTAAAATTTCTAAAAGCCAGAGTATTGAATTGTGCTAAAATTGATATTAATTATATTTTTTAAAATATATATATTATTAAAGGTTATAAAATTCATAAAAATTTAAATTTAGACACATGATTGGTAAAAGTTTTCAATTTTCAAATATTATTCACTTATGGGACTTTTGTATTTTATAGAATCTATATTAGTTCATAAAGAGTGAAATTAATGTTATCGCTGTAAGAGCTAAATAAGTAAAATAGGATTCAAAAGTTAATGATATTAGTAATAATATAAAAAATCAAATTCAATTGTTGAACTACTTTAATGGATATACCGGGTAGTGAGTGAAAATGTTATATCTTATACTAGTTTTTTAATCAATTATTATACTTTCTATACAAAATTACATGATGAATGCAGTACGATGCAAAAAAGTGGTGTTACACTTATGGCGGAACTGATGAACATATCTGAAACCATGAAGAGAAATCTAAATTAGGAAAATATGTCTTATTTTTCCACTATGAAACGGATATATGACTTTTATTATACAACATTCCAAATTAGAATTTTAAATTTTAAATGGGTAGATAATATAATTGTATTAAAAGTTAATGAAATGATCTTAGTGAGGGTGAATTTTAGTGTGGAAAAGGGAAAAGACAATCCATTCATTCTATAATCACAAGAAATGATTGTATTTAATGTCTCTAGTCTAGAAAACAATAATTGGTTGATTGTTATGTTGGAGAGTAAAATAAATGTTGGGTTAGATTAAAATCAATCTAAGATAACCCTTCTCTTTGGGGGATCCGAATTAGTACATACCAATACCAATGTTGAAGATGTATTGTACATAATATGGGACCATAAATAAAAAATTTGGATTCTTCATAGGGGAACCAAAACCCTAAAACATTTAAAAAATAAAAAGAGTTCAATGAAAAAGTAAAAGTTTGTTTTAATATAATCCGTGTTCTCCTACTATATTATATGTTCTATACTATATTAATATAATCTAAATTAAATATTTGACTACTCATGAAGATAATATATTATACATCTAATGATGTTACTGAACCCTCATAAAAAACTATAATGAACGAAATCCTTTTGAAAGATCTAAAGGTCATGCTATGATATTCTTTCTCAATTATACTGAAAAATATATATAATGAAATGATGATTTAATTTCTATCATTCCTTATTGATTTGATTTATTTTATAATATTTCTATCATTATTTCATGAATTTCTTCATCAAAACCACCTCATACTTAATCTCCCTCAAAATATTTTCAACCCTATAAGGTTTCATTTATCACTTATATCCTAGTTACCTTCACTTACATTATAGTAAGAGAATTGACACATTCTCTACTCAATCACAAAGATATTATTGATGTTTTCATAGAAAATACAGTGTTTATATAATCAATGTATTGTTTTATATATATGTTTGAATTTCTTTTTTTTATTACTCATATAAAAATTATTTTATTATAGATGTAGATTATAATGTTTTATATGGTGTAGTCTATCTAAATTTCATGCCTCTATTCACCAAAACATCTATAGACATCTTTTCACTCAAATCATATTCATCCCTACAATGTCCATAGTTATTACATTCCTTATATTTCCCTCTATTGCTCAATTTTGGTGTTAATCCTCATATTTTTCACAATAAATCATTGTCCATATAATGAATTCATTATTTCATATTTGTTATTAATTTATATCTTTTTAGTGTTAATCATGTAATTATTTATTTCTTATACTGGTGGATTATTTTGTTTGAGTTCAATTTTTTTGTTAAAATTTTCCCATGATCATGATATATTATACTTCGAGCATAAAACTGAGCTAATGAGAACTTAGAAATGCATCAATAATTTATACGACCAAGATAATTAGTGAATTAAAACTACTTATTTAAAAAAAATCATTTTATCTGATATTTTTCTGTTAATTTCATTATCATTTTATCTATTTTTTAGTTATTTTTTCTATATATTTTTTGGGAAATATATATTTTTAATTCAACTATATACAACAAGAAAAACATTGATAAAATGTTCCTTTTTGCCAATGTTACCATGATTTCAATTTCCATTAATTGTCAAACCAACAACACAACATATTGAGTGGATGTTCTTAGTTGAAAAACATTTCTCATTGTTGATATATAGAAGACTAGAGGATGTTCATGTTCCAATATTGGTGAATTCTCATGATATAATGTGAAAATAAATATCCTCCACTCTTTTGGATTTCAAATCCGAGAATGGTTTCTAGGATAACAATATCGATTCAATATGAAGTGTTGGATTTTCTATAAATAATGTTAATATAAATCATTTTAAAATTGGTAGTTAAGATTTTTTTGAGAGTTTGGGACATGTAGAAATCAACCGCACCTCATTCCAGCACACTTCTTGACTGATATGACTCCATGTCCTTTTTATTTAAACCTTGCATTATTATTATAAAAAATACAACTATCAAACTCAAAACCCATAAAATATATTTATATTACTTTTAATCCATAATAAAATAATCTGTAAGTCATTTTTGACATTTAGGTATCCAATACAACTAAATATGATACATTATGTCTGTAGTATTACTCAAAGTGTATGTTATTAGTTTAAAATCAAAATTTTAGTTTAGAAAGTTTCACTCTATAAAATTCAAAAAAATGCTCATGTTTTTTAGATAATTTTGTAAATTGATTCAAAAATAATTTTTAATATTTTCGAATCAATCTCTTTTCAAACTGATACCTGATGTGATTGGTATGAGTCAAAAGGTGTGTTTTCAGTTAAAAAATATATTCCAATAAAAAATATGGGCAATGTACTCAAAAAAATAAAATGCATTTAGAATTTTTTATACATTAGAAAAATGATCAATTTTTTTCTGTGTAGGAATCATCTACAAATCATCAAACGCATGATGTGACCAGTATAACTCAAAGTACGTATTTTTATTTAAATTTGAAAACAATTTTTGTAAAAATGAAAAACTAACACCTCATAACAAATAAAATTAATTAATATTGCATGCATACATTAGTTAAATGATGCATATATTAGTTATGACATGTTAGAATCAACTGCACCTCTATTCGATACATGATATCCTTAGTATGACTCAATCTTTACTTTGGCAATTTTTAATCGACATTTTAGTTCATAAATTTTCACTCACTGAAAACCAAGAAAATTTGTTCATATTTTCATAATAATTTATTAATATATTCATAAATCATTTTGGATTTATATTAATCAGTCTCACGTGAAAATGATACATGATATGATCAGTATGATCCAAATTGTGGGTTTCCATTTTAAAATGAAATTTTAGTAAAAAAATATATGATATACTCAAAATTGAGAAAACAATTTTATATTATTTACATGATTTATGAAATGATACATACATCAATTGTGACATGTAGGTATTATCTACACATCAATCCAATGAATATTGTGACTAGTACAACTCAATGTGTATCTTTTTATTTAAAATTAACATCAATTTTAGTTAAAAATAACACTAACCTACTCAAACCCCAATAAAACTCATTTATATTGTTTTGATAATTTATGTAAATGATCCATAATTCATTTTTGGTCTGTATTAATCAGCCACACCTAAATATGATATATGATGTGCCCGGTATGACCTAAGGTGCCCGTTATCAATTTAAAATCGACATTTTATTTCAAAATGAGTCACTCCCTAAAAATCAAGATAACACACTTTTAGTTCCATGATAATTTATTATATTTATGTATAAATAATTTGTGAAATATTTGAATTAGTCTCATGTCAAACTAATACACTATATGATTAGTATGATTCAAAGTGTGTGTTTCCATTTTTAAATGACATTTTAGTAAAAAATTAAAGTCACATACTCCAAAGTAATAAAACATATTTGTATTGTTTATATATTTTATAAAAATAACCCATAAGTGATTTTTGATATGTAATAATCATCCTAACCTCAATCCAATGCACGGTGTGACCGATATAACTCCAACTATATCTTTTTATTCCAAATTGACATTAGTTTTAGTAAAAAGTAAAACATACCTACTCAAAAAATAATAAACAAATTAATATTATTTTCTAACATTAGGAAAATGATCCATAATTCATTTACAATGTGTAGGAATCAGTTTCACCTCAATACAACACATGACTATCCTAATATTACTCAATGTTTCAATTATCAATTTAAACATAACATTTTAGTTTAAAAAGTTTCACTCTATGAAAACAGATAAAAAGATCTCATATTTTCATGATAATTTAGTAATATGATTTTTAATTCATTTGGGACTTGTATTAATTGGCCTCACGCTAAACAGATCCACGATTTTATTGGTTTGAGTCAAATTGTTTGTTTCTAGTTTTAAGTGACATTTTAGTAAAAAATACATGTGACATTCAAAAATATAAGACAATACAATAATTTTCTTTTAATACATTATAAAAACAATCCCTAGGTAACTTCAAGTGTGGGGATATTATCCTCACCTCAATTTCACACATGGTTTAACCGGTATAACTCCATGTGTGATTATTTATTTAAAATTGAAATAAATTTTAGTAAAAAGGAAGAATGACAAACTCAAATTCAAGAAATTTCATTGTCGTTATTTTTACACATTCTAAAAATGATCCATATGTCATTTGGGATGTTTATGAATCAACCACACATCAATATGATATATAATGTTCCTGAAATGACTCAATTTTTCTGTTATCAGTTTAAAATTGATATTTAAGATTAAAAGGTGTCACTCACTAAAATACAAGAAAATGAACTTGGTTTGTCTTGATAATTTGGTAAAATGATTCATAAGTAATTTGTGATGTGTAGGAATCAATATCACAACAAACTGACACACAATATGACTGTTATGAGTAAAATTTCATTTTCCTTTTTAAAATGACACATTATTAAAAAGGACAAGTGGCATACTCAACAATGAGAAAAAGATTGGTTTTTTCTGATAATTTATAAAATGATACATAAGTCATTTGAGAAGTGTTGGAATGCGACACACCTCAATATGATGAACAATGTGACTGATGTGACTTCAAGTGCTTATTTTCAATATAAAACTGTAATTTCAGTTTGAAACATGCATCACATTGCCAAAACTAACAAAACCTTACTAGATTGTTTTCTCATTATTATATCGCCTATTACATAAATTATTTTCATTTTATTTTCATCTTATTCTTATTTATATTAAATTTGTTATAGGAGGGGTAATAGACAAATGAAAACCCACCCAAATGTGCATATGGAGGCTCGAAACTGATACCTCCCAAACACCAACATAGGAAAAACCCATAAGTTATGCTAGTGGGGTTTACATTATACTTATTTAATTAATATTAACAAATATAATTCTTGAATATTATCCAGATAATAGTTTGACATGTAATAATCAACCACGTATCAATATTATACACATGTTTTCTAGTATGACTCTAAGTTTTGTTAAAAATTATCACTATCTGTAATTTTTTTTTTTTTATTACTAACATGAGAATTATTTTATTGTATAGGTGAGTGATTTTTTTAGAATGTTTGGTTGTTTCAAAAATAGCATAAATCAGGTTCATGACTAAAGTACAAAGGAATATTTATGTTTTCAAATATATGTAATAATGATTGCTTTTGTAATTGTGTAAGACAATGTCTTAAATGTCTATAAAATTTTGTTTTTTCTCTTGTATTTCTATTGTAAATTACATTAAATTTAAATTATGTATTTTTAACTGATTTTTTTGATATTTAGGGTTTTTATGGTGTTGTGGTGTGCTTTTAATACACATTGCACTAGTGTTGTAGTATGCTGTCATAGAACACTATAGTATACCACTTTATAATCTCTGGTAAAAGCACTGAAAAATATTTTCCTTTTTGAGAACTTCTAAAATATCTTATAAGGGATCCATTTATAAATTATTTTTAGTTCTATTAAAGGAACCTAACTTCATTTTTTAAGAGCGGCTAAAGGACTATGGATTTTAATGTCATTTCGACAGTCAGTGATTCTCCAACACTGATGAAGGACATAATAAGTGATGTTAATGTCCTATTTTGTAGAATTGAATGCTGATATCAAGATAAATCATAGATTATAATAATAAAGTGTGTTCTATTTGAAATATTATCAACTATAATAAAAATAATATTTTGGACCTTATAAATCTCGGGGAGTCCATTGAAAAATTTAATGGTGATTTTTTCCCATTTGTAATTTACTATGGGTAATAATTTTAACATTCTAATTGAAATATTTCTCTCATAATACTCCAGTTTACATACTATTAATTGAGATAAAATATCTATTGTATCACTCTTATTAATGTATTATAAAAAATAAAATTTATATATCTACACAACCTCATACGTCATGTTTGAATAGCGAATAATGAAAAATTAGTTTCATCAAAATCCCCAAATTTAAAACTAGAATTGATAAAAAAACAAATATAGTTAAAAAAATCTGATTAATTCATTAAAATTATAGTTTAACTTCAGAAAATTTCTTACTTTATATTAAAAATATACATATTTCATTAGTTCCACTTTTTTTGGAGACCAAATATTTTAATGCATATTATTACATGATTTTAGAATATTAATATCTAACAAGTATAATTTAGATGATAATGTTTTCTAATGTATTTATATGGAAAGGTTCATAATACATCAATGAAAACATAATACATTGAATGATTATTATTTTACCTTTTCTATAGTGAATTCCTAAATCGAATTTTTTTCATAAAACCACATGTGATAGCCTGGATAATAAATAATGAAAGGTGTTGGGTAAAAATTTAAGTAAGGGAATAATCATCGCATGAAAAAATTTAATTTTAGTCGAAGGTATAATATAATATCAAATAATATGTTGATAATGAGTAATCACATGGAATCATAACTTAATGAACATGGTATCAAAATATCATGGAAACATTTGACAATCAAAAAAAAACATAGTAAATGGCATAATGATGACTAAAGGAAAACTTTCATGCCAATTTCAAATTTTGTAAAAAGTACTATAATATAATAGGTTTACTTATTAATCCCATAATAGAGGAATCATGAGACTGAACATTTTCCCAAATCATTGAAGCACTATTTTTTCGCACCCATCATAACATCTTCCTAATCTATTTTTGGCGTATAAATTAAATTAGTAATAAGGAATAACAAATGAATTAACCATGGAAATAAAATGGGTTTTATAACTATGATTCATATCATATTCAATGGAACTTTCATAAGGAATTTATTTGGTAAATGATCATATGTAATGTACTACCACAATAATAGAAGTAAGAATAAAAATAGTTTATATATTATAAATATATATACTTTATTTAGAAAAAATACACAACATCAAATGTTTTCTAAATTCATTAAAATACTATAAAAATTTTAAAATAATTAATGATAAAAATATCATTTTCACTATGAGTAACATTTATGGATTCATTCATAAAAGGAATGTGATTTTGAAAAATCAATTTGAATATTTCTTAAGGGAAAAAATATTAATTTCATAAAACTATTTCTAGAAATATAAATCATTTAATAATGATTAATGAAAATATTTTTTGAAAATAAACTTGGATACCTAAAGTGGAAACATTAAAATAGTGTGTGCTAATGATGGAGGATGTGTTCCATTCATGACGAATATGTTAAGTACAATTATTCCATGCACATTTTTTAACAAATTTAAGAAATTTAATTTTTGAAAAATATAGTAATTTTATATTTAGATGAATTATAGAAAATAAAATTAAGGTTAAAAGTAAGTTTAATAATTAACACTAAATAATTTTTTAAATTTATAAAAATAACATGCATTTGGAAGAATAGGGATTTTTGTCTGATGAGAGAAATGATGTAATATTTTATTAAAAATATTTTATCAATAATTTAATATACCAAACAATAGAAAACTAAAATATTGCCTTTAAAATAAATTAATAACTAGTGGTGGTATAAATTTAATTGGTTCCTTAAATTCTGATCAAATACTTTCCATTAATGAAAATTCAAGCGTAATAAATCCCGATTAAAATGAGATTGAATCTTAAAAACATATCAAATTGGTAATTATTGAATATTTAATTTTAATGAATGAATTATTTCAATTTTAACATATATTATCAGTATTTATAAAGGATTACTGATATTGTATTCTATGTGGAACTATATGCAAAATATTTAATAAAATTGGTGCATAAAAAGAAATTTTTATCAAAGAAATAAGTTTGATGATAAACCAATAAAATCTATATATTACTAATGAGAGAGTTAATAATTAGGGTTATTATGTGTAAAATATGTATATAAAAAATAAATATAATATAATGAAATCAAATTTCATTTCCCATATAATCCTGTTATAATATATTCCAAGAAGTAGATATAAAACCCAATGAATGAAAATTGACTTATGAAACCCCATCACTCGTATTTCCCTTTAGTTGTGTTCTCTTTAAAATCATGAATAATGGATTAAAAAATATGTTTAATATATATCTGAATCATATATTTATTTTTAATATTATAAATGATTCTTTTATAACATCTTATTAACAGTTTGTTAATAATCATTCATTTTTAGTATTGTTTTGAGTGTTAATTAACAAGTTTTCTACTGCATGTTTCATAGTAAAATATTAAAATCATTAAAATATGTTACTTTTACATAATCAGTAGATTTATATTAATTTTATTCATTTTATTTTCTACATTGTATATATTTTTAGATAAATTATTTAATTTCAGTCATTGAGAATTAATCGCATAGCTTAGTTGTGATGTTTGGTTGTACATACGCATAAGTGACGTTATAATTTTTTATTGGGTTAAATAGGAATAAATTCCATTATATATTAATTTATAAATAAATATTTTTTCATATGTATATCCTATATAATGATGTAATTTTTCTTTTTATATGTTCCATATAGTGCGATAGTGAAAAATGAACAACATCACTTCGTGAGAAGGTAGTCCGCCATAAATATGAACAAAGTTATTATTTTCATTAGATGGTATGGTCATAAATTATATGACCATTTAATTTACCATAATTACTAACATAAAATTATTATTATATATATTCTATCAATCAAGACTTATTACCTTTTATTTCAAACGTATGTGAAACAATAATCTCATTACATCTCAATGAAGTTGTTTGTTGTACACATTAGGGAAATTATCAAATTCTATACTAAATGGAAAGTAAAAAAGGTATATATGACATTATAATTACTAAGGTATAATTATATCATAAAAAATATATACTAACTTTAAATAAATAATTATATCCATTCATCATAATAACTGATAGAAAAAGAATTATGTTGGTTTGAAAAGCGGTAGTCCCCAATATATATGATGACAGATTTGGTTTCCAATTTGATTGACGGGAAGAAAATTTTAGGGCATCCCCATAACAAAATAAATATAATAATATATAATATACTTATGATATTATATCATAATGTTTTAATAATATTTTATAGAGGTGGGGGATGCAATAAAATAAAACCATCAGTTAAGGATGCTACATTATCTCCGGACAACATCATTTTGATTGGACAAGAATTATACCTATGATGGATACATGATAAAATTATGGCTTCTATGATGATGGTATAGAAGTAGATAATTTATTTTGGATGTTATTGGGTGAAAAATGGGTCCAGTAATTGTACAATGGAGAGGAGAGTGGGTGTCCTTTTATAAATAGGGGAGAGGTGGAACATATAATTTTTAAAACGAATGAATTCCAACCACATTTTTTTCATTACATAAATCCTAAAATTTTACTATTTATAAGACTTAGAATCAATAAGGTTGAAATATGACAATAAAGCAGGTATGAGACAGATTTTGGAAAAAATTTAACCATTAAGTTTTTATTTTAATCCCCCTGTATACCTATTTTTACCTTAAACATGATAAATATCTTTTTACTGTTCTCACAAATAAGTATAGTCAAAAATTAATTTTACATCAATAGATAATAAAAATTATTTTGATTAAAAATATTTAATCCATTTTTCGAATTTATTTCGTATATGTGGCCTAATTAAATTTTAAATTAAACCTGAAAACTTGTCAAAACGGGGTTTCAATTAATTCATTTTTAAGGAAAATATTTTATCAAATTAACAATATGAATATTAATCATAATTATACTAATAATAATTAATATTTATATATATATTATTTATAAATTTAATTCAAATCATTCCTCATTAGTAATTATTAAAACTATTGAAATACATAATCATTATAGACTTTAAAATTGTTTTCATAAAAAAGGTGTTTTAAAACCTCAAAATAAAATTATACTAAAAGATAATTTAAATATAATTTAAATTTTATTCATTGGATTTACTATAACTATATAACAAGAATGTTAATATAAAATAAAGTTAATACATTAATTAGGCTAAATTTAAAAAGAATAGATGGAAATTTTATTAAAATAAGTAGTGATAACTATTTATTAAAAAAGTAAATATTTACCAAGAAATGAATACAGTCCACAATATGATAATACTGGTAAACTAGTTTAAAAATGATTTAAATTTTCAATAATATATTTTATATACTTGGTATAAATTTATATTAAATTTTCTTCACAAATCACTACTAAACCTCCTTTTAGAATAATATATTTATTCTAAAAAAATTTCATTCTATTTTCAAATAGATCTTATTTTTTCGACTCAACAGATAACCCTAGAATTTACATGGTAAATGTTTAAAAAATATAATTTTCATAATTTTTTATACATTTTAATACGAATGATCGTAATGAGTAGGTAAAAATGGTCATATTTATTTAATAATATATTAAAAAAGTATCATGTTTCATAAAACCAAGTATTTATTGTTTCATAAACTATTAATGTGATTGAATTCATTTAAGAGAAAATATATCACCATGTCTCAAAGGTTTATATTCTCTTCTAGAAATTTTTTTCTTTATATATCCTAATGAACTTGTTTTTTCTCTTTTGAAATATTAGGGTTCTACATTCACCCCTCCCCCTAAATAAATTATTACCATGTAATTCAAATACGATATTAGTATTCAATGGTTTGATATTTGAAAATATATTTATTTGAATTCACATCATAAATATTTTAATAAATAATAATCTTGAAAATAGAAAAAGGAAAGTATTAATGAAATCGCGTAATGTGGATTTGACATAAGATAATAATGGAAAAAATTTGATTTAGACAATGAAGTAAAGTGTAAATAATAATGGAGAGTGATAGAAGTCACAGAACAGAAGGAAGTGAATGATAAATACAAATTTAGCGACCTCAAGATGATAAATATCTGATTTGTTAAATGACTATTTATTCCTTGAAAATGATAGTAGCAAGATAGTATTTTTTAAGATGATATGAAAATATTTTTTGTATTCCTTTACCATCTAGATAATTAAAATAAGAAAATTTACATACCTGACAGGTATATATTTTCATTTATTAAAAAACCAAAACAAATCTCATCATTTTCACCAAATTATTTGTATTGATGAATAATTTTTTATGGATGACTCCCAAAAATGAACTTCTGACAGGTCATGTAATCCCTAAAAGAATATAAAATTATTCCTCTTATCATATAAAATAAAAATTGTATAGAATAACATGTTCATAATAATAAATTATTCTCTAGTAACAAAATAGTGACTCCAAAAATTCATCATAAACTATTATATATGAATCAAGAATTAAAACCCTACATATTACATCTCCAAATATGTAATATCATTCTTCCCAAATAATATGCTTTGTTAAACTAAAACCTTATATATACCAATTTTAATTAAATTTCTCTTGATATCATCAGTCAACATGAAATTTAATTATTAAAAACCTTTAAATAGATTCTTAAGTAATTGAACAAATAATCCAACCTGAACTCAAAAAACCATTTTGGTATCTACAAATCATAAGTAAATATAAAATCAATAATTACATTATTCAAAAAAAATTTAAAAAATAGATGTCTTGTGATTCTTATAAAAAAATTACATTGGAAAAAATAAGCTTACATCATAATTTTTTAAACAAAATACATAAATATACTAACCTTTTTCTTAAATCATATGGTATCACAGAGTTCCTGCCATGGTGGAGGGGATAATAATTAGTTTATTTAATTAAATCAGATAATTTTCTTATTCCCCACATATAGTACATCAAATTCAATACGAATTTGTTTCCCTATGACCTCTATTTACACATAAAAAACATCTTACCCTCCATTTCATACATTCTCTTTAGTGATTCTTCCCTGATTAATGACATATAGGAAGTCGAATCTTCATTCCTTTATGTTCATTACCCCAAAAAAGTTTTATAAAATTTCAAAATCTTATTATTTAACATGTTGGGAATCTTTCCAAATTTCATTCAATTAAAAATATATCAAGATAACTAATTTCGTAAAAAAAATTATCATATCCAGTCATCATCAATTTTTTTGGACCACAATGACCAAAGAATACATCTCATTCAGTGTTTAAAAGATTCCTCGTAGTTCCATATATTGACTAAAATCATTGAGAATAGTATAGAAAATAACAATCATAGTGGGAAACCACATAATTTGAATAAAAACTTTTTTAAAATCATTGCATCAACATTTCAATAAATTTTTCCATTGGTTTAGCCTAAGTAAATCATGATTATCATATATTAATATAGTTCATGATCTTTTATAAAGATTTTTTGAATTTCCATATCATACCAAAGGGGTTTTAAACTAGTTATGTAGTAAGGAAATTCATTTTTAACCAGGTAATTCTTAAATCAAGCTTCATAATCATTTTATAGAGAAATTTCCATTATAATTTTTTTCTCAAAACAAAACCACATGTAGTTTCTATAAATTGAAGTAATTTATCAGTTACCACTTTCTCTATACATTACTAGTATTATACTCTATTTTTCTATATTTATAATTATCCTTAGTCATTTCATTAGGTTTTTCAGTAATTTGTTCTCATCCACGATTCAAAATGTTAACGAATGATTTTATTGGGAATCAATAATGGATACCCAAGACATTTTCATCTATTATTACCTGATTTTTAAACCTAAATATCCAAAAACAATTATAATTCTAAAGATTAGTACGTCTAGTGTCTCTTATAGAATAGGTTCATACCAAATCAAAGTAAGATACAAACATTTATTTCTCATTATTTCTCTTTTCCATAGTGAGATCCCAAGTCCATTTGAGCTACTAAAACTAAATTTGATAACCTGGAGAATTAAAAGTGAAATGGGTTACCTAAAAAACCTATAATGGAATAAATATGGTAAGGAAACAATAATTGTGGATAAAATGTAAAATATGATATCATAAAATTAAAATAATATGAGTAATCATATAGAAGGATACTATAATACCATAGTATCTTAAGATAATTTCACAATAATAAACATGTAAATATCATATAATATTACATAAAAATGAGTCATGAACAACTTCTAATAATATATTAAAATATTTAAAATGTCCCATAATGGATCTTTTTATTACATAACCCTATATGTGTTGTCTCGTGAGATTAAATCTTTAAATTATTAATTGGATGACAATCTAGGCACAACTATAAAAAAATGTCTGTTATATATGTGTTCCATGTAATATAAATAAATCTTAAGTCATATCTTAATAATTACCCATTTTAATAAAATAGGTTGCATAATATTTACTCATGTAATTTTTGAAGGAAATACCAAAGTAATGGAATTTGAGAAATTATCATAATGCATGTTTTTTCCCATAAAATAAATCGAGAATAAACTTTTTATATATTTGATAGAAATATATACATAATATATAAGAAATCCATAAAATTAAAATTTATTTTCATTGATCAAATTATTTTTTAAATGAATAAAACCATTCAGGAGGAAAATAACCATTTTCCTAAAGATTAACATCAAATGGTGTCTTCATAGAAAAAAATAACTTTGAATGATCAATTTAAAATTTTTATGTGGAAAATATATTTTCTGTTATACAAAATATATATAAAAAAAATAAAAATTCTTCAAACATTAATGATTTTCTTCTTGGAAAAAATCCATTGATACATAATTGGAAGCTTCAAAATAGTATGTGTTCATGATGGTGTAGGTGTTTTGTTCATGCTGAATACATTTAAAAAAATGATTCATTTCACTCTTTGTTATGAAAATAAAAATTTACCTTTTTGGATAACATATCAAAACAGTAATTTTCAAATAATTTTTTAAAATACAATTAAGGGTAATAATGTATTTAAAAAATAATTGAAAATTTTTGTTGAATTCTATTAAGAATGAATTGATTTTGATGAAAATTTATTTTTCACTGATGAGATAAATGAAGTAAAATTTTCATAAAAATATTTTCTCAACCATTTTTACTACTAAAGAGTGTAAAATTGTAATATTACATGAAAAATTCATGATATAACTGAGGATAATAATATGAAATTTGTTTATTAGACAATGATAAAATAATTTCCATCATGAATAATTTAATCATATAAAATCCATATTAAAATGAGATTGAAAAATATAACCATATTTCCTTGGTAAGAATTGAATCATAACATCCCATGAATAAAGGATATAAATTTTATCTTAAAATATATTGAGGAAAAAAGGTTTCATGATATTGTCTGTAAATGAGTAGTGTATAGTACATTCAATATAATTTATGTGTATAAAAGAACATTTATCTCAATAAAGGTTGTTTGAGAAAAAACCCTTAAAAGATCATATCCTTGTTGTGATATTAAATAATATGGTTGAATATGTTTAAAATATTTTGATTCACTAATATAAAATTTTATATACAATATAAAATAATTAAAATTTATTCAACAAAAAATTTAGTAATAAGATAATATATGAAGTATATGTATAAATAAATGAATGAAAATTGAGTTAAGAAAAAAAATTCCCCATGATTACCTATAGTTGAGGAATGTTAAACATCCTGTATCATTTTTTAATCATTTTACTAACATGTAGAGTAATTATATTATTATCTATAATATCCAATATGATCTTTTTAAACTATATCATTTCTCTTTCATTAATAATCTATCATTACCACTATTGTTTTAGGCCATATTAAAATTTTTTCTCATGCATGTTTCATTGTAAAAGATAGGGATCTTGTACATAAGTTATAGTTAATCATACCCAAAATAATCTAATGCAATATATGTTTTATTTTCAATATATAACTATTTATAATCATTATTTAATTTTTATAATGTAGGATGAATCCAATCGCTTCATCAAGAGGGTAGGATGTACATATGCTCGAGAAACATTTATATTTCATTAATGCGATAAAGGGTAAAAAATTTATTGAATATTAATTTTCAAGAATCAATATCATTGCATATATGTAAATAATATTCATTAAATATATATTTTTTTATCTTCAATGTAAATAATTATAGAAAGATGAATCACATCTCTTTGTGTGGTGGTACTCCATCGTACACACGAACTATGTTATAATTTTCAAAGTATATTACAGCGAAAAGCTATTGGATATATTACATTTCATGGATGGTTAATTAGAAATTATTATCATATATAAATATAAACCTTATTATTATTACCGTACATTTATATAGTATGTCGAAAATGAACGACAATACATCATGAGGCAGTATTCCTCCACACACATAAGAAACATTATTATATTCTCTATGGAATTTAGTGTGAGAAGGTACATGTCATATTATAATAATATATGTTATATTATATAATAAATATCATATTTATATTTTAAATACATTACTATATCCATATTTGATAATTTTTTATCAAAACAATTACATCGGTTCCTGAGGCAGCAGTCCACCGTACACATGATAATTTATTTTCCTTCCCATTTGATGTAGGAGGGGGTAGTTTTTTCCCATTAACATATCAAAAAAAAGTTAAAAGTAAATGGAATATACTTATATTATTATTTCATAATGTTTAGTAATATTTTAATGAGGTGGTGGATGGAATAAAATAAAAAGCTCGGTTAAAGAAGTTACCTCTTCTTTAGAAAACATCTTTTGGTTTTCAAAAAAATAATTATTAGGTTGAGTATATGATAATAAGAATTAATATAGGACCTGGGGATTGAATTAAGTATGTTAATTTTTTTGTATTGTCTGAAAGAAATTGTTTTTTATGTGTTTCAATCATAGGATATTTGTTGGCCTTTTATAAGTGGGGTAGGAGGCACACTTGGAATTATTGTAAAAACATTTACCATTGTTTACCTCATTCTACAAGAACCAAAAAATAAAAATTTTCAAAGTATAGTACTTATACTGTCTTTAAATTTTTTTAAAGTAGGAATTATAAGATTATTGTGCTATTTTTAACACTTCACAGATTAGTCTAACCCCCACACCCCTATAATTCCTTTTTTACTTTAAGTGATGTAAGTAATTTGTACTTTTTTCTCCATTTATTAGAGACATAAATTATTTATAACAAATTAAATAATATAAAATATTATGAATAAAAATATGGAATCTATTTTTCAAAAATAAACTCAATTATTTTGATGAATATAATTTAATATTCCACCGAGATGCATGTTGAAAAAAAGGTATCATGGGAAATGAATTTTAAAGGAAAAGATAATTAAATATTAACTATAAGAAATATATTAATATTAGATTGATTTAAATTAATATTTAGTGATATATAATCTATAAATTAAATTTAGATAATTATTTATTAGGTTTTATTTTTAAATTTTAAAATTGATAATCATTATAATCTTTAAAACAACATAAAAAGTGTTTTAAATCCCTAGAAAACTTATAATAAAAATTCATGTAAAGATTAGGTAAATTTATTTATTTTCTTTAATGAAAATAAATAATAAATATTTTAATTTATAATAAAATTAAAATAATAATGGTAATAACTTTCTTAAAAATACATGATAATTTTATAAAATTCCACATTTATCACTATTCATGGAAAATTTAATATTTTTTTTGAAATTCAGAAATTTTACCATAAGAGTGTAATGATATGATGATTTAAAAAATTTTGTTAATATTATAAATATATTCTATAATTTTGGTAAAAATTAATTTTCAGTTATATTTTAAAATAATTACTAAGTTGTCGTTTACAAAAGTATAGTCTTTCAGAAAACATTTCTTTTTCTTTCAAAATGGTTTTATTTTATTGTTCATCAATAAATAACACTTTATTTTATTCTATAGATGTGTAAATGATATAAATTTGATAATTTATTTGGTCACATTCATACCCAGATTCTTTATTCTAATGGTATAATGGTCGTGTTTAAGTAATACTATTTTATTATAGTATTATGTTTCATTTAAAGATGGTGTTGTGTGTCGTTCAAGCTATCAAAGTTTTTGAATTTAATAAAATTAAATGTATCATAATGTATTTGAATGGTATATTATATTTTATTCATATTGATTCATGTCATACATTATATCTTAAATGATGATCCTATTTTGAAATCTCATGGTGTTGTATATTAAATAATCACATTGATATATGATTGGATAAAAATTCAAGGAACAAAATACTTCTCCACATCCATTATGATTTCCATAACTATGATTTTAAAATATATAAATTTTATATCTTCTATTATCTTTATCATTGATAAGTTAGTATGATCCACTTGAGTTAATAAATTGGCTACCATATCTGTTTCCAAGGGTATTAATGCATTGAATAACCATAATATGTATTCAACTCCATGAATCTTCTCTAGTGATTATTCACCTATTTTAGAGTGAATATATACATTAAAAATTTATTATTTGTACATACAAAAGAATTTCTCAATAATGATAACAACTCTATATCAGGAGTTCAAAAATTACCACAGCTATATCCAAATCATAAGTATTGTATTTTTTCTAATTTCCCTTCAACCATTATGTGGTAAAATAAATCACAAAATTATATGGCATGGTGATGAATCAATGTACCTTATATAAAACATAAATAAATATAAAAAACTTTTCACCTCATTGGTTTATTTAATGAATAGGTTCACTAAATAAAAATATCTTTAGTTCTTTGAAATTCCTTCCACATTCATTTGTCCAATGGAACATGGCACCATTTCATGTTAAAAAGATGAGTGGATTATAATTCTGTGAGAAATTTATAAGAATGTGTGAATAATATCAATTTAAAACATATGTTATCAGTCACACATGATGTCATAGGGAATTTTTTGAAACATTTGTCTTCAATTAATCCCCAATTATTACCTCTCAAGAGAATATATGATATTTAATTGAACCATTCTGTAGAAAAAAACCAATCATAATAATATTTTCATACAACCTCAGTTTACATAGATTTTATAGTTAATCCTCAAATAATTCTCATGATCTTAAAATAACATTGAATTTATATGCATATTTTAGAGACCCAAGCATCTCATCCATAAATAATATGTCTTAATAAAGAATATTAATTACAAATTATAATGATTCATTTAAGAATAATTTTGTTTTAATGCCTTATCAAACATGGATATTTAAACAAGTGTTTAAGAGGTAAATTAAATCATCACCCACTATTTTATTCATAACTACCAAAATTATTATCCATATTATAATAAATTCCTTTCCTCATATTTTATAGAAAAGAAATATAATAAAGTGTTTGATCATATTTTTAGTAAGGGTAAACAATGGAGATATAAACATGTCATGACCATAGGGGTTTGAGAACCTGATAATTATAGTTTAACTACTATAATATTAATGTCATATATCTTAAAACTGATTTAGGGATTTAATCTTTATATTTCATATATATTAGTTAAATAAAATAATATATACCATGAGATCACAACATTGAACAAGACATTGAGTTATAGAAGGAACAAATGAATATGAGACCATAAGTCAAGGATACCCACCATGTCATTCAAATATTTTTTAGCTAACCACACATGAACCAAATTAATATTTGGGGTAACCTCCCATGTACCCTCTTTCTAGGAATTTGATAACCTCTGATGTACCATTAGATCTCATAGAACTTTAATCATTACACAATGAATTTGAGGTAAATATATGTCCCTTAAAACACATAATCCACAAAATTGTATTCCAAAATTCCATAAAGCATTCACTATATGAGAATTTGGGAAAAAAATAATAGCTTTCCAAAACATTTCATCATAGCCTAAACTCATTTAATAAATCGGATACATAAACATTTTTTCATTATATATATAAACCATCCTGAGAAATACTAAGATTGGTTTAATTGGGCCATATCCATAGTAAATCATATTTAACATCAATGAATTTCATTTTATATGGATAATTATATTAAATTTTTATTTCGTACTTTTCATGAGGTAAATAGGATTTACTTGAAAATAAATTATTATAATAGGAATAATTTTCAAAAACAATTATTCAAAATAACATTTGCAACTTATTAGTGAAGCTCTAAAGATCATTTAAAATATTTATTGAGGAAAATATCATTTACAATTTTATGAAAATATTTTAAATAAAAATTAACTTTCAAAATACTTTTATTTTAATATAACATTTGGTACTTATATACAATTCATTAAAAACCATATAAAACATTTCATGATTAAAATTTAATTTACACTTCAAAAAGTTAAAACATAAAAATCATTCTAAATACTTTTTAAAATAAACATTTAAACATATAAATAATGGTTTAAAATTATATTGAAACATTTAATGTGGTAAATATCCTTTTATATTTTTACATGAAATTTTAAAACATAAAAAATCTCAATTACCTTTTAATTTAATATTACCTTGAAAACTAGAAAATTGATATTCAAAGAAAATATTGGTCATGAAAGCAGGAAATATATTCATTCCATACGAGTTAAAACAAAGATTCCATTCAAATATTTGGTAAAATACCAATGGGACATGATTGGAAATCAACATGATTATTTTTCATAATATACATTAAAAAAATTAAAATATGAGTAAAAATATCTTTAATATTTCCTTTGGATAATGAAAAATAATTCTAAAACCCTTTTTAGAATCAATGATATGTTTGATAAAGTGTTTTCAACCAAAGATTCCCAAAAAGATGGCTTCATTTACAAAATAATTTTACAATATTTACTAAATAGAGAGAGGATGATGAATGTAAAACATGTAATCTCAACAAATAAAAATATGAGAATAAAATTATTTTATTCCATGGGAGATAGATCATATGATTTCAATAGTGTAAAAATAAACATTAATGAACACAATAAATTATGATGTTGTATCATCATATGCTTACCACATTGATAAAAATGTATCGTTAGACCTATAGAAGATTAACATTAAATGGTACATAATATATCATGAGAATAAATAAGTTTACAATATTATATATCTAAAGGGTTGTATATATATTAGAAACCCAAATTAGATACCCTCATAAACTAGTACATGACCCTAACTATCATATACACTAAGGTTGTTCTTCATCCCCATAGGATGGTGATTCGCACCTGGGTATCAACAATAACTAGAGAGAATGGTTTCAACCAACCTGAAGCAGAAAATATGACATATATATACATGTGTAGAAGAAAAAATAGTAAATGAATAAATATATGTCTTATAAAAAGGGAACTATAGAATTTATTCGAATCCAATGTAGCTAAATAATATCTCAGGTACAAATCCAATGAAAAAGGTGTAATAAAACTGAAAAAGCATTCTAATGTGATATCTTGGGAAAACACCAACCATCTCACAACCAGCTACCTAGACAAAGCTGAATGAAATGGTGTTTCCACAATGTTGTGCCATACTATTCCCAACATTTAAAGAAATAACAAGGTCTAAACATTGTTGAAGGGGTCCATAGGGTGAGAGATAAACATGATAACTATGATCCTGGACAAGTGTTACATATCAAGTCTCTTTACAATAATCTAAAAATGGTTATATTTAAATAAGATATGGAATGATATTCAATTTAATAGTTGTTATAAAAAATCCATGTTAAAATATTTCCCCCTTATTAACAGTTCCAAATAATCTCAGTAAAATGGTCTCAATGCAAATCACATATATCAAACTCATTAAATGAATGCATCAGGCATTAGATAAAATACAGTACAGTACACACCAAAAGAACATGTGACATCATATTAAGGATTTAAAGAGGTTATGATATCTTTAACACCCTTCAACATATATTAAAATCACATTTATCAACTCTATTTATATATGCATAAAATATTTAGAGAAGAAGAATCATCCAATAATGGATCCTCCAAATAGGTATATGAAATTAATAAAACAAAAATCATGGGGTGAAGAAAAAAACCCTATGAGTGAACCCAATGACATTAACAATAGAAGATGAATATTACATAACCTCACACCTAAGTACCCAAAGCTCCCCATGTTATATATTTTCTAAATGAATTCATTAAAATAATTCATTGAAAATCATTTCGTAAATCTATTTCATAATACTTTTAAAAGATCATTTATTTAACCAAAATCATTGGAATCCAATGTTTTCTTAAAAACATGTTTCCATGCACATAATTATTTTATTACAACTCATTTATAATATAATTTATAAAATCATAGAAATATAGTTCATCTAACATAGTCAAGTGACCTTACTACATACCAAAAACATAAGCCGTACATTCCGAAAATGGGATCCATTAACAAGAAAGAACGCAAAAATAAAAATGGACTCACTAGATTCATTACTTACATATATGAATTAAATATATAAGAAAAATAGTCATTTAAGAATATAAAACAAATGTAACTAAGGTTACTATCTTATGACACCACAACAGACACAAAGGACATCCTCTGAAGAAAGATCACATGATGGATATATAAAAGATCATGAAGAATCCAAATCACAAGACTAATAGATCTAAAAATGAATAGTAATGGAATTTCTACGACCAATGAAAATGTAGAATTAGAATGATCACTTTCATATAGAGATGTAATGTCACTATAAAGAATATGAATAACTGATCAAAACAATTTTAATGGAGACGAGATCCCCAAATACACATAGGAGATCTCAGAAGATTAGAGAGATGATTCAACATGTTGAATAAAAAAATCATGGAATTAAAACCTATAGGAAGTGATCATTTAATTATATTCACTCCTACTTTATGAAATTTATTACCTTAATGTATTATACTTATAGAGTGTCATAAACTCATTTTAAAAAATTATCTACCTTTTCTCGACATGAACTGGTTTCAGGCAGTGTAAACATTTCATTATTTCTACCAGTTCATTGTTTCATTCAAACCAAGGTTTTAGTAATGTAACCATTTTATGACATTAATATAACCATCATAGATATTATTAAAAAAAATTTATAAAATTCCCATAACTCAACCTGGACCCCAAATGATATCTTATTAATACTTTTCACATTAATAATTAGACTCTATTTATTCCAAGAGTCATACATCCATGAACATTATGTTATTTTCCATATAAAATACTCTCTTTACATGGATATCCCAAAACCCTCCAAAAAATAGGGGAAACAAAAATATATATGTGAAATAACTAAAAGAAGGAAAATATATATTGGAAACTCCCAATCATAAGACATTCATCCCCTAGGAAGTCATGTGGAAGAAAGGTTTCTAAAATGAATCGAGGACACATCTCCCTCATCGATGACTCATTCTCCCAATTATTATGAGAATATGATCTTTGCCTCCGTAATAGTCTGACCAATGTAACTTACATCCCACAAAATAAATTCACTATATTGTTGATGCTCACAATTAGTTTCTCTACAATGGTAATTAATGGCTCTAACTATACTTATTCCAAATTGAGAACATGAGAGGGATCGGGATGGTACCTCCTTAAAAAATATATATGGAAATGATTATGATTCCCTATTAAATAAACTAGAAAAAAAATAATTGGAAAAATGACCATGGTGGTCATTGATTATAAATCATCTAACGTATCTCAGAGATAATGTTCCCTTTTTTAAAAGTTGACAATGACCCAAAACTTGGGAAGCAATAATGAGTACTCGGTCACCCAAATAATATATTAATGCATGAAATTGATGATACACGTATTATTTTTTAAGACACTAAGCATTAAACTAATTCTAGAAAATATAATAAATCCTTTTTAAGGTATCCTAAAAAAAGATTTGTCCTAAAAGAGATTCCTTTCCCACCTCTTCCCAATAAAGAGTTGAAATGAATGGGTGAATACACAAATACTCAATGGGAGTAATTCTGAATAAAAAAATATATGTGTTGTAATAATAAAACATAAATATTCCCATATGGTTATCCCTTGATCCACCAATGTCTTATACCTAGGAACAGATCATATCCTTCAGTATCTAAAAATCACACTCAGTCTAACCATATTTCTGTAGATGGTATGTTGTTCTGAAATTGACATGGGTCCCCATTACCTATATGATGAACTTCAATAACTGTGTGGTAAACATTGGATCTATTATTAAGATAATGGCAGAGGGATATCCATGTAACCTCACAAATTTTATAACATACAACATACCTAGTTATTTAATGTTAGTGGTGTCCCTAATAAGAATGAATTGAGCCAAATTCTTTAACCAATCAATCATTGACTAGATAGACTTCCATCCTTTGAGATTATATGTTAATATAAATAAAATCCTTGTACACCTTTCCCCATTTCCATACTAGCACTAAAATATATTGCAGAAACCCATATAGTTTCATTTTATCAACTTTTACATATCATATGGGGTAATATTATGAAAAATAAAATTCAATCTAAGGCATCGTACCCAGCCACCAGAATCACTATACCATGTCAAAATACATATTAACTTTTCCTATATGAAAACCATATTAGAAAATATGAAATTTAAAAAACAATTATTTGAATAGATACTGGAATGAAAAATTGTTCTTTAGAATGGTGAATTCCATCTGAAGAGATAGTCAGATCTAAAAAAATCTCCCAACAATATTGGGTTTCTAAAATTCCCTAGAATTTATTATTATAGTAATGATCCTATATCATAAACTCGTTGATAGTGGATGCTAAAAGAACACTATTCATAACTATAACTAAAATATCCTTCTATGAATTCAGGTGCAATTTAGTAATGAACTCCAAAATTCCCCACTCCTCCATCGATTCTAGAATATCTTGAGATGGAACTTTCCTTCCAAGAGTGTTATCAACAAAATTTCCCCTTCATATGGTGTAGTAGAAGTAGATGTCAAACATATTATGGTATTTTCCTAGGAACCTCTCTGTGAGATTCAACTCCTTCTATGAAATGAAATTTATTAGAATATTATGGCCAGAAAAGACTCTGAGCCTCTACCTAAAAAGATAATGTCTATGGTTTTTTTTTAGAATTAATAACCAAAATAAGATAAAAATAATTATTCGTGTAATTATTCTATTCAAGTTAATGATGAAGATATAAAGAATCCACAACAAGATCATCCTATAAAAGCATGAAACCAAGATCAATAGTGCAATCATTATAGAAAAATGAATACCCCTTACCTAGTTTAGGTAAGATCAGAATAGGGGCTAATGTGAGAACTAATTTCATTTCATCAAATAAAGACTTGCACCTTGTGTCATATCTAAATTCTACCAATTTAGAACAATCAAAGTGATTCCATCATAGAAAACTCTTTGAAAAATAGTTAGTAGAATCCAGTAAGGACAATGTATCATCAAATCTCATAGATGTTCCATGGCATTTCCAATATAAATAATTTTTTCAACATATTAGGGACAGTTGATAAACCATGATCAAAAATATCATTCATCAGGAACACCACATTAAGGATCTAGGAACATTATTTTTAAATCCTTACATAGAAAGGATGATTGATTAGTATTTCCAATACCAAACTCTAATTGTATTCATGATCACAAAAATATTACAAATAAACAAAAAAATCATCCTTTAACACAACCAAAACCTTGTCAATTAAATCTTATAATATATGATTCATAAAATCCCAAAAAACTATAGGATATATAATAATTATAATCAAATACCATTATATTCATAATGACCATTTATACACTTGAAATTATTATTCAGTATATCAGACTCTGAAACAATGAAGTGATGGGAACATGGTCGATGATCGATCATGGATATGAAATTATCCACTTTAACTAGTTAATAAAAATATCCAACATAGGCTATAGGTAAGTTATTCTAAACTATTTCCCATTTAAATTTTCAACATTCAACGCATAGTCAGAGGAAACCATCAGAATTCATGAAAATGCGAATAGGGGATAACTAAGGGGAAATAATATAGTGATTGTACCATTTCTCCACTAGTTCATTCAACTCGAAATTTATCTCTTTTAGATATGATGGATCTATATGTAAGAGGTTATTGATATCGGTTGCGTATCTGGAACTAGAATATTCCAATAAAATTCCACTCTAGAAGAAAACTAGAGAACTTATCTCGAAAACCAACTTGAAACAACATGACCATCAAGGTAATATTACACACAAAAATCATCAAATCGGAATAAACTATATCATAAGATAAAAAACTTCAAATACTGGGATGGGATGGTCATGAATGACCATAACAATCATGTCACTCTTTTTGTAACACCTTATATCTCCCTTCATCCAAACAGATAAACAATTCCAAAGACAATAATCAACATCATCATGACGTGTGTTATTCAATCAATCATAATGATAACTTCAAATATATCAAGATAAAGAGTGGGGAATTGATAGAATAACTCTATGTTGACTATTTATAGATAATATGAAGGGAACATAAACCCCTTCTTTTTCTTCTTACCATAAGGAGTCACTAACTAAATAACAAAAAAAATTAGTTCATTTATAAATTTAAAAAATCCAAAAAATATAATTGAGTATGAGGAACCTATATTAAATAAAGAAGTCACTATTGAGTAAGATTTAAATATAGTGACTCTGAGTATCATTGAACCCACATCTACCTATATTAGAAACTCATACATATCATTGATATTCTCCACTACTAATGCATGTGGCTGGATCCCTATAGAAGTCAAAAAAATTTGATATAACTATAATATTCATTATAGATGAAGATCCAAAACCAAAAAAAGGTGTATGAAAATCCTAATAAGAATTCAATATATGACCATAGTATCTACTACTCTAACACATCCTCACAGTAATGGGACAAGAACTCTATTTGTGGGAAATATTGATACGATGATAGAAATTCATTGACCTATTACTATCTATAACTAAAGGATTATAGGTGGTCTGTTACTGAGAACCACAACCACAACTCATATGATGATCATTCTAATTCAGTAGCCTCCCTAGGGATCTACTGAATCTTACAATTAGTGGATGATAATGGGAAGAATAACCTGTCTTTCCTTCTATATCCATCTCTTCCACCAATTCCCTTCATATTATCTCCAAAATTATATATTTCTTAAAAACAAGACATTCAATCTAATACCAGATTGAAAGCACAAAAGGTATTTATGAGCCTTATGATTTTCATTCTTCAAAACCTCAATAGAAAATTAAACTTACTCTGTAAACTACAATTTGTACACTAAAACCAAATTATCTCCCTATTTAAATGATGGTAACAACAAAGACATCATCATCATTTGTGATTCTATAAAACAACAACTAAGAAATTTGGTTATGAAAACCTTCCAGTCCATTCCCATTTTTCTATTATCCTATACCAGGAATCCCACCATTGTATACTAGGACCCCCGAGTCTGAACACCTCACATAATACCATAATATTCTCAAGTTCATCTAATAAGTCAAATATCATATCAATATTTTCTAGCTTGTCCACTTCCTATTGAGGTTCAATCGTGACATTAAAGGATGAGGGATTCTAGAATAAAAACTATTTTGATAGATTGATTTCTCTTCCAACTTGTGGTTGTACCTCAAGAACTATATTTTGTTCATGTGGAACATTTTTTCTACATCATGATATTCATTCGTGATATTATCAATAACATTATAATCTATTGGTAAATTCCTTTGAGAAGCATCCACTTCTTTTTCGTGAGGAACCCATGTAAGAAGTCTCAGAGTAACATCACCACATAATGAAAAAGAATAAATGATCAAAGAATAAGAAAATCATAGTTTAAACTAGTAAATCATAAGAAAATAGAGAATAAAAAAATAAAAACAAGAGACATAAATCCCAATATACAATGGTATCTTGAGTCTCATCATTGAAAGAGTTGGAAAACAACTCACCACAACCTAAATCTTCGGCCTCAATTTTCATATCTCTAATTTACCAACTTCCAAAAACTGAGACAAACCTCTATTGATAGAAAAATTTGATGAAATAAACCTATAAACCATAAAACTAGAACATAATTTAAAACATCACATACTGAATTGGATTTCTTGATCGCCATGGGAAGAAAACAAGAACATAGGCCTCAATGAAAACCATACAGAATGATTTCTCCAAACTAAAAGTAGGAAACATGACATATATATACACAAAATAGGAAGTAAAAATGTAAGTATAATAAAATGAATTTTGTTTTTAGAAAAATTGAAAACAATATAACTAAGAAAACTCAAATTTATCTAAATAATATTTACAATACATGTCCAATATAAAAGTACAACTAAAACAAAACTATATCCTATATGTTATAAAAAGTGAAAACTCCCACTATCCACCACCAGATTCTTGAAAATATCCATCAGAATACAATCTGCCTCACTATACTGACTTCTATTTCACTACAAAAAAATGTTAATGCACCATGGAATGGGAACACATATTGTACTCTAAATAGGATCAGTATTATACCACCCATATTTCCAATTCAACATCATCGTATAAAAAATATATATGCTCAACATTATGGAAAAAATTGGTTATAGTCAGTTACAAAATTTAATATCAAATTAATATAAAAATTTTGAATCCTATTACGTCGATCCAAATAATATAGGTAAAATAGTTTCAACTAATTTTACATATATAAAACTAGTTTAAATAAATCATTAGGTATCATATCAAATCCAAAAAATAAAAAACTAAAAGCATAATAACACAACACCAGGATCACGATAGGTCAGGCTTGTTAGAACACTCGTACAAGGACATAGTCATTTTGGAAAATCAAAAATATATATATATGAATCACATATAGAGAGAATATAAGCATCATAAAAGTAAATATAAAAATATGTCTAACATTTCTCTAGGACAACAGGATGAGGGAGTAGAGGAAAAACCTTTGAGTAAAACCCACGGCAGTATTAGAGGATGATTCCAATTAATAAATATTATAATTAAGTACCATAGTGACCATACATACAACATTTTCTCACCCTATTCATTAAAACCATCCTTTAAAAATAATTACAAAAATACTTTTCACATTTATTTGAATATACATTTTCTTTTTCCAAAATAAGTAGAAAACTACCTTTTCTCAAAAAACCATTCCCACTATACCAATTCAATTATACCATTTCATTTATTAAAAATTATAAAACAATATAAATATAGTTCATAAAATATAGTATATGTATGGATCCACCTACCTCAAACTTAGGTTTCACATACCCGTAACAGGATCCCCAAACATCAATGAACTCATATACAACAATAGAGGCCTTATATTCCATCTTACATCTTAGAAATAATTAAAAAAGAAAATTGGTTGATGGGGAAGATAAATAAACACATATAATATGATACTCACAATATTCCCCACAAACAACACATATTTATTCCTCTAGAGGAATATATCACACCAAATATAGAATGGATCAAGAATATACAAATTTATTAAAAACATAATACAATAGCACTCCTACGACCAACAAAAATAAAGAATATGAATTATCACATACCAAGAGAGATGCAAAACATCCATAATAATGATCAATCACTGAAAATAGTGTTCTATATGTACAATAAATACCCACAATTACATGGGAGGGATCATAGGTTTCTTTATAGGATCAAACAAGTTGAATTAAAAATAAGAAGATTTGTAGAACATGAAAGCCTACAGCTTGTGGAACATTCACAATGTGAATCCCATGATCATGATGTGAAATTAATGAAAGGAATATACACCAAAAAATACCTGTTATTATAAAAACATTAATTTTCCTTTTTAGGACATGAATCAGTTTCATTCCATGTAATCTTTTCACACTATGTATCATTTCACTACAACAGTCTAACAAAGGGTTCACATCATTAAACTAGTTCAAAATATGGTAATTATTAGAATAATGATTCTATAGAAACATTAATAAAACTACATTGGGTAATACATTACTCCAAATTAAATCTAAATAATCTTTTCAAAAATTTATTTCTGGGCACCATTAATTCCAACATGCAAGCATCCCTCATTTTAGTATATTTTCCCCTACCAAGGCTCTCATTCCATAGAATGCCAAAAACACACCAAAACAATGGTGTTGTTTGAAATATATATTAATAATACCTTCAGGATTATAATGGGATGTTACAATATAGACCACATTAATGAAGATATGTTCATAACATAATGACTGTCCCAAAGAAGACAAATTGGGACAAAAATCCCTTACCTTAAGTCTTGAAATCCTTCAAACATGTAAAAAATTATTATATAATAAATATATGTCTATTATAAATATATTATAAAACCATACATATATATAATACCACATATTTTTTACTTATGACAATTTATTATCCATTTACTAATAATTCTAGGTCAAAATCAATTTTTGGGTTTAAACTACTTTGTTTTTAATGTGTATTGTGATATTTCTATTTTTCATCATCTTATATTGATCATAGTTCCATTATATATATAATGTTAATAATTATATAGTATCATATATATTCAATTTATGTTTATTTATAGTAACATATAAATGTTAGATATAGAAAATGAAATACACCATCCATATAGACTGTGCTTATGCGTACACATGAACATTGCTAATATTTTATAAATGGATGAAATAAAAGAAAGGAAAGTAATATATTTCTTTTTTAGAATGATTTTTATGTCATATATATATCACATATATCAGTAAAAAAAATAACTACCTTTTTTAAAATGCATTACTGAAAAATGAATCACATCGCTTCACGAGGCAGTAGTCTATCAAACACATGAAAAAAATTATTTTATCCCCCATAGTATGGAAAGTAAGAATATATATATATATATATATATATATATATATATGATATCATAATTTTAAAATACATAAATATGATAAAAATATTATATTTATTAATTTATTATATCCTTATTACCATCCATGTAAAACTTAAATGAATAACATATCACATCGGTTCGTGAGGCAGTAGTTCATCGTACCCATGGGGGATTATATCGCTTTCCAATAGGTAGGGAGGAGAGAAGGTATATAAGGTATTATAATTAAATATATATAAAAATATTAGAAATATCATATATAAAGATTACATACATAATTCTGTCTAGTTATTATAGTTGGTGAAGGAAACTAAACAACATCGCTTCATGAGGCGGTTGTCCATCGTACAAATGAACAATGATTTCACATCCCATTACAGGGAAGATGATATTGTTTTATATTATAAAAGTAACATAATAACCTCTCATCGTATGGTACGTACTGGTTTTATCATATCACAATATGTAGATAACATTTTAATTATTTATAATATGTAGTAAAATAATGGTGTATAGTTAAAAACATGACCACTTTTATAAAAACCCTCTTTCGTTTAAGCCAAATTTATCCCCTAATTGGATATATAATAACACAATGTAATCCAGTAAGTGTCGAGGGATTTAAAGAATATGTATTGTTTTTCAAATCTTGTCCAAATAAATGGGCTTTTCACGTGTGAAGATAATATAATAAATGATTTCCTTTTATAATTGAAGCGAGTGGTACACATGAAGTTATTGGATAAAAAAATGTCTAAATAAGTTTATTAAATTATACAACATTAAAAAATAGAAAATTACTAACCCTTAGTGGTGATAAGGTTAAAATATGTTCGTAAAATATATTTTAGACTTGTTTTTATTTTTTCACCATTATCTATTTAGTTTAACCCTGATAAATCTGTTTTTTCCTTAGCCACAGTAATTAATTTTTATAGTTTTTACTATTAAATATGGTAACAAATAAACTTCACCTCATTAAATAATATTAATTATTCATATTCAAGATATGGAATCAATTCTTTTTTAATACCATACATAGAAGTTGAAATCATATATTTAAAATAAAACCCACATATGTGACAATATAGTGGTTTCTAATGAGAAAATATTCAAAAGAGTTAATTTTTTTCATAGAAAAATTCAATATGAAATTCATTATAATGAAAAAAATCAAATTAATAATTAAAAAATTAATAAATTTAACTTCTAATACCATCATAATGTAGTTTGGATGTTTTAAAATGATTTAAACAGAAATAATGAATTAAAAATATATTATTTCTCACTATTATTTGAAAAATATCATTTCAGGATGTTCTAAAAAAGTTATCTAATATATTTATGAATTTATGATTCCTAAAATGAAATTAATTTTTAAATTTGTTTTCCAAATGTGGGTAAATTTAATTATAAATTAAGTATAAAATGGGACATAACTACTTTCTAGAAAAATACTGTTTTAAGTGTGAAATAGAATTTATCCTTCTCACATGAAAAAATAACAATAGATGAATATTAAAATTTTAATGAATATAATATATATATATATATATCCTTAAAACATTTCCCTAAATTTATTTTCAAAACTATTATGGTAAAATATGTTTTTTCTGTAAAATATATTTTCATAAAATTATTTCCTTTTTTCCAAAATAGTTCTTAATTTCATGTCTAATAAAGGTAGTACCAAATAATTATTTTTATTTGTCATGAGTAACCTATATAAGTTCATATTTTTAGTTAATCTTATTCATACCATCTATTGCAATGGTTAGTCGATAAATATCCTATTAAATAATAATATATTAATTGTTTGCTTTTTGATTAAAACACGTCGTTGGGTGTAGCTAAAACAATCAATGAAATTTTAATTATTAGAATAAAAAATACATAAAATATCTTGGTTTTACATTCTACCACTTAAATATATTTAATAATTATTGTTTTAACCAGACCATGGTATTGAGGGGGTTCACATTTGAAAATTCCATTTATAAAAAGCCACATGAAAAATGGGTTGATAAAATTCCTCTTAAGAAAAATGAGATTGAGAAATATGAGGGTCATATAGAATGAAAAAAATATGTTTCAAAATAAGAAACAATTATTGGGTTTTGGAGACATGTACATGGAAGAAAATTAATTTCAATAGATCACTAATCGTAATGATTTTAATAATCATGAGAATGTCAATTACCAAAAAACCAAAAATCTCTGATGAGTTAAAATATCATCCATTCATAATAAATAAATGTACATGTATAGTATTTTTTCAATATCTATCTTCATAATGTTGATAAAATTTAATGAAAACGTAAATATACTTGATTTTATTCAATCTCATCAAAAAATATCATCATTTTGTTGATGTTTCATAATGTTATACTTCATATCTTACACTATGAAATTTAGATGATTTTTTATTCTAGAAACAGTAGTGGATCATAATATCCATAAAATAAATATATGTATTTTCATCTATACAAAAATATTATAAAAACTTGTAATTTTATCCGATTTTATGCATAAATATTCATATAGTGAAACCATACATTAATCTCTAAAACCTCATCCATTGTTAGGAATAAACAAATCCATAAAATGTTATCGTTAAGAAACATATAAAACAAAAAGTTAAAATATATAGTCTCCATATTCCCAAAAATAAACATAACATTAATCATGAAAATATCATAATGTATATCATATATAATAATACAAATTATGTGAATAGATTGGTTATATATTCTATTAAAACATTGTGATATCCATAATTACTATACAACCTAAATGAAAACTGGAATTCTTCCTCATTCATTAAAAAATTCCATAGATAACTAATTTGAAAAGTTCAACATTTATGTAAAATCTCTCAATTATTACATAATATTTTTTTCAAAAACACATTAATCATTACCGAGGTTATTAATACTATCAAGTTGAATTAATCTATATCAATTATCTATTTATGGAAAATAAAATCCATTTTTCAACATTAGTAACACATTAAGGGATATAATTACCTAAATAAATTGTTTTCAATAAAATAACACCATTCCATTTAATCACTTTTTTATCTTATCAATTCCATTCCACATAATCTGGAAAATAAATACCAAAAATTTTAAATTGAATAATCCTTATATATTTCATGATTTATATAAAATTATTCTCAAATTCCAATATTTAAACACCTAAATAATTCTACATGATTCATAAACCATTCACATGTCTTCATCATACTTTTCTTTAATGTTTTCATGACCAATCCCTATGGGGTCCGTCACTAGATTCCCCAAGCCCACCTACAATAGGCTAGGAGCTGTTGACAAGCACGTAGTAGGCGTACCACTGACATATGAGGACTTTCCCAAAGTACCAATACCCAAGAACACATCAACAATCTTGTACAGTGCTGAAATATAATAAAACAACTGAAAACCATTCTTGTATATATGTAAATCCCACAACTACAGTATGATGATAAGTAAAGGAATCTAAATAGGGCCAAATATAAGCCCATAATAATGTGTATTAAAGCAAAAGACCAACCTGAATGTTATGTTCTTCGAACTACTATAAAAAGATGTGGGAACACAGCTTGGTCTATTTGGTCTCACTAAACACCATCTGTCCTTGGTATTTTATGGACTCTATCAAAAGGTTGATAGTCCACACAATACATAAAACATGTGGAAAAACAAATGTAGGGGTGAGTATAAAAATACTCAGTAGGAGGCCCCAAAAACAAAAATCATAAAAAATGTAATGATGTGCTCTCTACATAAGTATATGTCAACAATACATATAACAAAAGTTTTGAACTCTCGGTGAAATGGTTATTTTAATAATCTCAAATCTTAGTTTTATTTATTTCCTTTTAGTCTTTTGTTAAAATTGTTCTAAATGTGTTTATATATATATAAATCATATCTACATATGTTTATATATGATTAATGTTTGTTTTCGATTGACCTGGAAGTATTCTGGATTGAACAAACACTTTGTGAGAATTCCATATCTTGAATCACCGTTAGTTATTTCCCTGAGGCACCGATGATGAACGATCGCACTGATGACGAACGTATGCACTGATAATATGAACGGTCGCAACGATGATGAACGGTCGCATCGATGATGAACGGTCACACCGATAATAGGAACGGTCGCACTGATGATGAACGGCCACACTGATGATGAACGGTCGCACCGATGATGAACGGTCACACCAATAATAGGAACTGTCGCATCGATGAAAACGGTCACACCGATGGTTATCGAAGGTCTAAAGAGCTACTAATGCTGAGATATCAATGTTGTGACACTGATTCTGAGACACCGATGTTGATGCTACCGAAACCGATGCAGATAAAAAATGTCTCACTGATCCCATGACTCACTGATAGTCATGAAAACTGTTTGAATTTCTATAAATTATTATTTAATTCTAACAGTCATATTTGATTTTTTTTAATGAAATTAATGATATTTAATGTTAGTTGTTGGATTGTCAGGAGACCGTACCTCGTACCTATGAAAAGGTAATCATTCCCATTACCGGAGATCGTGGAATAAAAGGGAGATCGAGCCGTAGTAAAAAGGGGCACATAGAAAGGCATAAAGAGAGAATTCTTCCATTAATATACATAAAAAAGGGGAGAAGACACGAAGAAGTTGAAGGGGGAATTGGAAAGATCTCAAAAGAACTCTCATGTATGCAATCCAGAACTACTGAATAACACACGAAGAACACTGGAAATCAGAGAATACACTCACCTGGAAATCAAAGAACACACTCACTTGTAAAGGACATCAAACTGAACCACGATACTCGATTTTCAACACCAAAACCACAGAAGGACTCAAGAAGCGTCTCTGCTAAATCCAACGAGTCCAGAGCTGCACTGCCAATCACTAAAGATTTCTAAACTATGATACATTCTCTCTTAGTGATTATTTTACAGACATTTTTGAGTAGTGTTTGTACATTGTACATCTTACACACACACTGACTCATGTGCTAAACTGGAGGATATCAAAATCCTCAAACCAAATTTGTTTAATCTTGTTTACCCATGAAAACTGTGGAAGAGGTCCTTGTGTGTCCTGGTTATTGTTTTTATTTCCCACAAAGAACTGTGGTAGAGGTCCCTGTGTGGCCTGGATAGTCATGTACTGTTGTTAACCCCGATCCAGGGTGTGGATCAAATTTATATAAATCATTTGAGAGGACTCAGTCTCAGCTTCAGACTGAACCTCTCGGTTATATCTTCTTTTCATTTTAGTTTCAGTTCAAAATATACAGTATCTAATTTATATTTCGCTGCTTATTACTTTTCAATACAAATCTGTTTTAAAGGTAAGTTGATAGTTAATCTAGCAAGTGTTTGTATCTATTTTAAATTAGTAGGTTAGTTTCAATAGCTAATTTAATCTTCTGATTAGATTAACTGAGAACTAATCAATCTTTTTAGAATCGAATTGAACCTTTACAGTTTTACAAATTCACTACAGTTTACCTTGTTTTATAAATTGAGTATTTTAATAGAAATTATTTTGAACAAAAATTTTAATTGGAACTCAATTCACCCCCCACCCCACCCCCCCTCTTGAGTATCACTCCGACCAACATTTGGTATCAGAGGGTGTTTTTATTAGTACAAGTTTTCAAAAATTTCTACTTTTCAACTGTGATTTTAGTTTCATCTTTAAAGATCTTAAATTTCTATTAGTTCTAAATTTTATCTCTTCCAAGTTATTTTCTAAACTATAGTACTCTAGTTATCGATTATAGACTAGAGGGTGCTGCTACTAACCGGACACCTTTCTTTAATGGTACAAATTATGCCCAGTGGAAACTAAAAATGAAAATTCATTTAGAAAGTATGGGATTTGATATCTGGACTACTATAGAAACTGAATATAAGATTCCAGAAACCGAAATAACTACTTGGTATGAAGCTACTAAGACATCATACAGTAATAATTGTAAAGTTATGAATACTCTGTATTGTGCTTTGGGAGATAAAGAGTTCAATAGAATATCTTCTTGTCAAACTGCTTATGAAATATGGGATACTTTGAGTGTTTCTCATTATGGAACAACTAATGTTAAAGAAATGCAATTGAATACATATACTATTAAATATGATAATTTTAAAATGAAGGCTGATGAACCTATCTCTGACATGTATCTCAGGTTCAATGAGATTTTCAATACAATGATATCTCTTGGAAGAGATGTCACTTCTAAGGAACAAATTGTCAGGATATTAAGATGTCTACCAGATCAATGGAGAGGCACTTATGTCTCAATTAGTGAATCGTGTGGCATAAGAAAAATACCAGTCAAGGAGCTTATTGATAAGCTTATTATGTATGAATAAGAACTCAAGGTGAATAAAGAAGATGATGATGAACCTAAAAGGAAGTCTGTAACTTTTAAATCTACTACTTCAAGGAGAAAGGACAAAGAAAAAGTTCAAATACAAACTTAAATTTCAACAAGTGAAGATTCAGACTCTGACTGTGATGCATAGATGGCTCAAATAGCCAAGATATTCAAGAAGTTCTATAGGAACAAGATATTATTTAGAAAATATAACTACAAAGGAAAGTATGACAATAAGGGACATTGGAAAATGGATAGGAAAAAACCTGACAGGAATGATGAAGTTGTCTGCTATGAATGCAAAAGGAAAGGAAACATTAAAAAAGACTATCCAAAATTGAAGTTCAAAAAGAAATATGACTACAAGGACAATAAGTACAAGAAATACATGAAAGAAACTTGGAGTGTTTCAGAAGACAACACAAGCGAATCTGATGCTTTTTATTCTGAAAAGAATCAAGCCAACATGTGCTTTATGACCAATACCTCTGAGGTACCTGTTTCCCCTATGCTAAATTATTATTATTCTGAAACTGATTCTGAATCTGAAAACATGTCTAGTGAGGAAATATTTGAATATTGTAACATTCTAGAAGAAACATGTAATGAACATAAGGACAAATACAAAGCCTTAAAGAAATATCATGCTCTTACTGCCAATGTTAAATCTACTCTTGATATAGAAAAGGAAAGAAATTCTCAACTGATAAAGAAAAATACTAAACTGAAAATGTCTAATGAGAAACTCAGAAAGGACTTAGAAAAATTCACAAATGGAAAGGATACTCTAACTAAAATTTTAGGAAAGAAAGTTTCACCAAAATATACTACTGGTTTGGGACACCAACCTGGAAAAAGAAAACTTACTAAAACTAAATTTATTCCTAAGTCTGGACAAAATTCTGCTTGTTCCAGTTCTGGAAATTCATATACATAAACTAGTTATCCATATGGTTATAGAACAAATAATGTTTATCTTTAAAAATCTTTTGATACTATAATTTGTATGAAACTCATAAGACAAATTTGGGTACCAAAATCATTTATTTCTAACCTGTCTGGACCCAAGAAGATCTGGGTACCAAATTCATTTTTCATCTAAATCTATTTTGTAGGAAACATGTTTGAAGAGTTATCACAAGATGATATTGTATTTTGGAAGTGGATATTCAAGACATATGTCTAGGGATTAATCATTCTTTAAATGCCTAATCAAGATTTATGGAGGCCATGTCCCCTTCGGTGATAATTCCAAAGGAAAAATCATCGGCCTAGGCCAGATAGGTATCACTGATTCAGTTTTGATTTCTAAAGTTTTAATTTTTGATGGACTTAAGTATAACCTGTTAAGTATTCCTCAATTATGTGATGATGGTTTTAATGTTAAATTTGAAAATGATTATTGTGATGTTTTTAACTCAAAAAATGTTTTAGTGTTCTCTGCCTGGAGAAATGAAAATGTTTATGTTATTGATCTAAATTCTTTAGTCAAACAAAATGTTACTTGCTTAAATGATTTTCATAAAAATTATTGGCTTTGGTACAGAATATTAGGACACTGCAACATCCTTTCACTTAGAAAACTGACTAGGAAGAACTTGGTTAGAGATATACCTAAACTTGAATTCCCAAATGACAATGTTTGTAATCCCTGTCAAAAGGGAAAGAAACATAAAGTTTCTTTTAAATCAAATAAAGAAGTCTCAACTTCTCAACCTCTCAAGGTGGTTCACATGGAATTGTTTGGACCTTCAAGAGTTTCTAGTTTAAATGGGAAGAACTATGTCTATGTCCTAGTTGATGACTTTTCTAGATATACTTGGGTATACTTCTTAGCTCACAAAAGTAAAGCGTGTTCTTAATTTGTTAAAAAATATAAGTCTGTAGAAAAACCTTTGTGAACTTTATATTAAAACTATGAGAAGTGATCATGGTCGTGAGTTTGAAAATCAAGAGTTTGAATCTTATTTCCCACGCAATGGCTATAGTCACAACTTTTCTGCTCCTAGGACACCTTAGCAGAATGGTGTAGAAGAAAAAAGGCATAGAACCCTTAAATAAATAGCTAGAACCATGCTTAATGGGTATGACCTACCTATTTACTTTTGGGATGAAGATGTGAATACAGCTTGTTATATTATTAATAGAGTCCTGATTAGACCTGTTCTTAAGAAGACCCCATAAGAACTATGGAATAATAGAAAAACCAAAGTCAGTTACTTTAGAGTCTCTGGCTGCAAAGTTTTTATTCTTAATATAAAGGATAATCTTGAAAAATTTGTTTCTAAGAGTGATGAAGGAATTTTTCTTGGTTATTATTTAACTAGAAAAGCCTATAGAGTCTTTAACAAAAGAACCAAATGTGTGGAAGAATCTGTTCACATCAAGTTTGATTAAACTGATCCACATGAGCCTAAAACATCCCTTGAAAATCTTGAAGAAGATTTGAGTGTTCTGGACTTTAATGATAAAGCTAATGAACCTGCTGTAAAAATATCCAGTTCTGGACATATTCCAGAATCTTCTTCTATAGAACCCAAGCTTGGAGGTGAACCTGAAATTTCTAGTCCTACCCTTACTAGATCAACTAGGATTCTAAAGAATCAACCTTTAGATGTTTTTGTTGGTAATCTTGATAGAGGGTCACAGACTAGAGCTTCTTTAAGAAACCAGGTTGAACATCAAGCCTTTCTTTCATAGCTAGAGCCTAAAAATGTCAATGATGCTATCAATGATGAATTTTGGGTAATGGCTATGCAAGAAGAGTTAAATCAATTTGAAAGAAACAAATTTTGGGAATTAGTTGACAGACCTAAGGACACTTTAACAATAGTCACTAAATGAGATTTTAGAAACAAAGTTGATGAGTCTGGAAACATAGTTAAAAACAAAGCTAGATTAGTTGCACAAGGATATAGTCAAGAAGAAGGTATAGACTATGAGAAAAATTTTGCACCTATAGCTAGATTAGAATCTATTAGAATTCTACTTGCCTATGCTACTCATCTGAATTTCAAGTTATATCAAATGGATGTTAAAAGTGCTTTTCTAAATGGTTTTATTGTCGAAGATGTTTTTTTTGAACAACCACCTGGATTTAGTAATCCTCATTTTTCATATCGAGTTTTTAAACTTTCTAAAGCTTTATATGGATTAAAACAAGATCCAAGAGCTTGGTATGATAGACTTAGTAATTTTCTTATTTCAAAAAGATTTTCTAAAGGGATTGTTTATCCAACTCTTTTTATTAAAATAATTTCTAAAGATGTTTTATTAGTACAAATCTATGTTGATGATTTTATTTTTGGATCTTCTAAACACTCCTTATGTAGTGATTTTTCAAATGGTATGAAAAATGAATTTGAATTGAGTTTAATGGGAGAACTCAAATATTTTATTGGATTTCAAGTTTTCCAAAATGAAAATGGTATTATTTTGAATCAAAGTAAATATACAAAGGATATTTTAAAACCTTTTGGTTTGGATAGTATTATGGAAAGTGATACTCCTATGTGTATAGTTTGTAAATTGGATACAGATGAAACTGGGAAACCGGTGGATCAAACAAATTATAGAGGTATGATTGGAAGCTTACTTTACCTTACTGCTAGTTGACCAGACATTATGTTCATTGTGTTTATGTGTACAAGATTTCAAGCTAATCCAAAAGAATCTCATTTACTTGCTGTTAAAAAAAAATTTAAGTATCTTAAACACACTATAAACTTAGGTTTGTTTTACCCAAAAGGACAATCCTTTGAGTTAATGAGTTATTCAGATGCTGACTTTTCTGGTTGTAAGAGGGATAGAAAAATCACATCTGGAATATGTCATTTATTGGGAAAATCCTTAGTATCTTGGTGTAGTAAAAAATCAAAATTTTGTAGCTTTGTCTGCTGCTGAAGTAGATTATATATCTGCTGGTAGTTGTTGTGCACAAATTCTGTGGATGAAACACACTCTTTTGGACTATGGATATTATTTTAATCATGTTTCAATAAACTGTAATAACACTAGTGCAATTAATATTTCAAAGAACCCTGTGTCTCACTCTATAAGAAAACACATTGATGTCAGACATCACTTTTTGAGAGATCACTACCAAAAATGTGATATTACTCTTGAGTTTATAGGTACTGAACATCAATTAGCTGACATTTTCACCAAGACCTTAAATTATGAAAGGATAGACTCAATTAAACAAGAGTTAGGTATGATAGATCTGTGAAACCAATCTGTCAAACAGATCTGTCAAACCGATTTGTCAAACCGATCTGTCAAACTGATCTGTCAAACCATCTGTCAAACGGATCTGTCAAACCAATCTATCAAACCGATCTATCAAACCGATCTATCTAACTGATCTGTCAAGTCGATTAGTGCTAACGATTGGGTTGTATTTTTTAAAAAAAAATCTGTTTAAAACGATGTTGTTTTACTTAATCGATATTTTATTATTTGTAACCCTAAATGATACAAATAATGACACCTGGCTATTTCTTTCTCTAAAGACTGTTGACCTTCCATTTCCTGCTGAACTCTCTATTCTCTTCTCTGTAACCCGAGCCTTTTGAATCCTTCCCAGCCTCTCGGTTTTCTCAAACCTCAGAATGGATAAGAAAAAGAGTCAGGTAAAGGAATCTACAGGAACTTCACCTGTCAAGCATGCTCAAGGTGAGTCGAGCAGTACGACGCAGAGGTCTGTAAACCCAGAGCTAGAAGAATAAAAAGTTCTAGCTGAAAAAGAAATATGTTCATAATGGGTTTTATCTAGAAATTACATTCTCTTGAAAGTACTAGAAACACAAGGTTGGAAGGAGTGGTTCTGTAATAATGATAGGGTCTTTTACCCGAAGCTGGTGCATGAGTTCTATTTTAACCAGGATATAGTTTTGGACAGAGTAGAGGCTGCGAGATTGTCTTCTATAGTAAAAGGTAAAAATATTACTTTCTTCATCAAAACAATGGGCTGAATGTCTAGGGGTACCTCACAATTGAAGATATGAGGACTATTATGGTAATATTCCTCCCACAACTGATTACTTTTCTTTTGAGCTATCCCAGGAGTTTTTGACTGGAAAGTCCGAATCGCGAAGGATAACTGCTGCGGAGTAGGATGGTGAGAATCGAATCCTGTTTAAATTTATTCAACATCAAATATGTCCAAGAAAAGGTGATTTTAATTCAGTTATGTTTCAAGACGTTTTTCTGCTATTCCTTTTGTTGAATAGTGAAAAGATCAATCTGTGTAGATATTTTGCTGAGCGTATTGTTGAGATGATAAAACCTTCAAAGAAAGCTACCACTATGTTTTATTCTAAATAGATTTCTGCCATGCTGGAATTGTTGGGCTGTGTGGATGATGGAGATGAGTTTATCTCATCAATTAGCTTTTGTTTCAACAAAGTTATTTGTAAGAGGATGAAAATAAATTGGAACCCGTGGAAGAAAGCTTGGGTTTCTGATGAAGAAAAGTTATATGAATCCTTCAATCCTACTGATCATCCAAGGAGACTAAAGGAGATAAGAGATACAAGTTTGAAACCTGGTGAGGAAGTGATTTATTTAGATAAAGAAGAAGAAGTAGTAATTCTTAAGGAAACTGGTGAATCCAGTAAGAAAGTAACAGAAGAAGAAGAAGCTCATGAGAATCTGAATGCTGAAGAAGAGGCTGAATCATCTCCTGATGAGAGGAGTGATCCTGATACTGTTAACCCGAAGAAAAGAAGGGTGGAATTTGGTTCGGAAACCCCTCCTCTCAAATTACCAGAGATTTAACTACTTTTAGATGATGAAGAAGAAGGTGAGACTGATGAATCAACTTCTAAGGAGTATGAATCCGGAAGTACAAACAGTTCGAGTGAGAGATCAGTTAATGATGATGATGATGATGAAGGCTATGATGGTGATGAGGGTGATGTTGATGGTGATGGTGGTAGTGGTGGCAGTGATAGTGATGGTGGTGATGCTGATGATTCTGATACTCGACCTATAGAAGGTCTAAATGTGATCCAAGATGATCCCCAACCCCAAAAAATTGAGCAAGAAAATGTCCCTGAGGCTGAGAGGTCAGAACAGTTGGAGAGTGATGGGGATGGGGAAGTCCTTCCTGAAAATTCTTGACGAGCTCAGTTTGTGAAACCTATGTACCCTTCATGCAAATTCGCATGGGAAGAACATCCAGGTCTTTCTATTCTAGTATTATATTACCCATAGTAAGAGGAAGGTGTAGAATAGATATTTTAGGCATAAGTGATTCAGTTAAGGATCAATTAGTTTCCATGTTTTTGCAAAGAACAGGTGTCAGACCTGATCCTTCAATCTCTAAAGGTAGACTTGATCCCGCAATTGCTCGGTCAGATTTTGATAGATTCAAGGTTGAATTGATTCAAGCTATTAGGGAGACTATGAAAGATGAGTTATCTCATATTCCGGCTCCTGTTCCTTTGACTTTATTTGAGGCTGTTATGGATTAGTTGGCTCAAAGAGTGGTAAGCCATATCAAACCAGACCTGTGCAATTATAGTGAGTCTATTGGAAGGCATATTACCACTTTGAATCAAGCACTCATAGAGTTAGGAAGTAATATTTCTTCTCTATGAGGTGAGTTCAGAACAGCCCTATCTAGTATGATGCAAGTTTTATGAAATCTGATAGAACATTTTAATAAAGCAGATTTGAGGAAGTTAAAAGCTGATATCACTCAAGTTGTTGCTCAGGCTGGCAATGCCAAGGTGAACAAGATCACTGGTCGTGAATTAGATACTTTAATATATGTTGTTATAGAAGAGCTAAAAACTCTTGGGAAGATTTTGGATTTAGATTCACTAAAAAAGATGAAATAACATAGTTATCATATTCATAAGATGGTGCAATTGTATTCAACCGATGCTACCAAGGATCAAAAAGAGATTAAGAAGAAAGTGGATCATTATTTCTCTAAGATCTACACAAAGCATGAGTTGAATCATCATTTTAAAGTACTGGATGATAATTTGAGACTCCCTCTGATTACTCAATATTTTAAAGCTCAAGTTTAGTAGTTAAAATATTTTACCCCCACTTTAGAAAATTTCATACAGAATAAGAATGATTTTGAAAAGGCTATGATGTACGGTGGAGAATTCATTCAGGATTTCATAAATTTTCTCAAACCTTGCCTTCATGTGCAAGATATGGCCATTGTTTTTCCTACTACTGAGTCTCTGCAATCATCAGATGTTGATCCCAGTCAGATGTCTATTTCTCAAGATCTCTCCAATATTCGACCAGTCTTTCAACAGCAACCTTCAGAAAGACCTTCTCCGCAGCAGGTGACCTTGGAACCCACAATTTGTCTAGCTCGAGTTTTCCTGCCTCCTTTCTCCATATAGCCAGCTTATCCTTCCACCCAACCACTGTATGGATCATCCATTCCTCCCACTGCTAAAGGAAAAGCTCCCTTGCAACCCAAGAAATAGCTGTATCTGTCAATTTTTGATAGGGTGTCTATTTCCCGTATGTGATTTTTGGGTACTCATTTTCAAACCTTAGTTTTCAATTAGAATCATCTTTCTTATCTTATTTCTCACTTCTTTTTGATAATCCCAAAGGGGGAGAAATTGAGAATGAAGATATTTCTGCTTTGTATGACTGCTTTATTGTTTATTACAAGTGATTCACTGTTTACTACATGCATACATATACCCAGTGAGAGAAAATCTAAAAGGGGAGAATGGGTTGTTTTATCTGATGTATATTATAGCAATGCTGAAAGGATAGAATAAATTGTTTTATCTTATTTATATTATATGGGGAGAATGCCTCATTTATATATATGTTCTGGTTTCTATTATAGAAATGCTTTATCTTTTGGCATATATTCTTTTTTATAGTGGGAGAATATTGAATGACATACTATATTCTCTCTTCATTTATTCCATTGATTTTTGATTATCAAAAGGGGGGAGATTATTGAACTCTCTGTGAAATGGTTATTTTAATAATCAAAAATCTTAGTTTTATTTATTTCCTTTTAGTCTTTTGTTCAAATTGTTCTAAATGTGTTTATATATATTTAAATCATATCTACATATGTTTATCTATGATTATTGTATATTTACAGTTGACCTGGAAGTATTCTGGATTGAACAGACACTTTGTGAGAATTCCATGTCTTGGCTCACCGTTAGTTATTTCCCTGAGGCACTGATGATGAACGGTCGCACCGATGATGAACGGTCGCACCGATAATAGAAACAGTCGCACCGATGATGAACGGTCGCACCAATGATGAACGGTCGCACCAATGATGAACGGTCACACCGATAATAGGAACTGTCACACCGATGACAACGGTCACACCGATGGCTGTCGAAGGTCTAAAGAGCTACCGATGTTGAGCTACCGATACTGATACACTGATGCTGAGACGCCGATGCTGAGACACCGATGCTGAGACACCGATGCTGAGACACCGATGCTGAGACACCGATGTAGATGCTACCGAAACCGATGCAGATTCAAAATCTCTCTCCGATCCCATGACTCACCGATATTCATGAAAACTGTTTGAATTTATATAAATTCTTATTTAATTATAACGGTCATATTTTATGTTTTTAATGCAATTAATGATATTTAATGTTTTTTTGGCATGTCAGGAGATTGTACCTCGTACCTATGAAAAGGTAATCATTCCCATTACCGGAGCTCGTGGAATAAAAGGGAGATCGAGCTGCAGTAAAAAGGGGTGCATATAAAGGAATAAAGAGAGAATTATATCATGAATATACATAACAAAAAAGGGAGAACACCCGAAGATGTTGAAGGGGTCATTTTCAAGATCTCCAAAGAACTCTCATGTATGCAATCCAGCACTACTGAAAAACACACGAAGAACACTGGAAATCAAGGAATACACTCACCTGGAAATCAGAGAACACACTCACTTGTGAAGGACATCAAGATGAACCATGATACTCTGTTTTCAACAGAAAAAGCACAAAAGGACTCATAAGAATCTTTGATAAATCCAACGAGTCCAGAGGTACACTGCCAATCACTAGAGCTTTCTAAACTCTGATACATTCTCTCTTAGTGGTTATTTTACTTACATTTTTGAGCAGTGTGTGTACTCTATACATCTTCCACACACGCTGACTCCTGTGCTGAACTGGAGGATATCAAATTCCTCAAACCAAATTTGTTTACTCTTTTTTACCCCTGACAACTATGGAAGAGGTCCTTGTGAGGCCTGGACATTGTTTTTGTTTCCCAGAAAGAACTATGGTAGAGGTCCCTATGTGGCCCGGATAGTCTTGTACTGTTGTTAACCCCGATCCAAGGTGTGGATCAAATTTATATAAATTGTTTGAGAGGAATAAGTCTCAGCTTGAGACTGAACCTCTTGGTTATATCTGATGTGCATTTTAGTTTAAGTTTAAAATATATAGTATCAAATATATATTCCGCTGCCTATTACTTTTAAATACAAATCTGTTTTAAAGTTACTTTGATAGTTAATCTAGCAAGTGTTTTTATCTATTTTAAATCAGTAGGTTAGTTTCAAAAGCTAATTTAATCATCTGATTAGATTAACTGAGAACTAATCAATCATTTGAGAATCTAATTGAACCTTTACAGTTTTACAAATTCACTATAGTTTAACTTGTTTTATAAATTGGGTATTTTAATAGAAATTATTTGGAACAGAAATTTTAATTGGAACTCAATTAACCCCCCCCCCCCCTCTTGAGTATCCACTCCAACCAACAAAAAGTATCCTAATATAGTAAACAAAAATGGTGTAATGGTAAGCCACAAACATAGTATACCATCCCAGGATTCTAGCTCAAAGATTCAATAAATTTCACATCCAATAGAATACACTGCTGAGTATGATATCACTAATGGCGTCCATTCATGAGGTAGTTCTCATTATGTCTCATCATGATAAAGTCCATTAAGAGTGTTTGAATAGAATATAATACACATGTGATGATGAATTCCATGTCCATGGGTTGATACCAACAACTCAATCTGGGTTAACCTGCTATGTAGATGATCGGTTCCCACATATTTTTTGTCACAGTGATATAAACAATTCCTCATAGGGAATGAAGATGAATAGCGGATTTCACTCTGAATCTCTTGGAGGGATTCTAACTAATCTCTCCATGAAGCCCTACTAAAGGGATCAAAGTCCCAAGAGTAGAGATGATTCCATACCAACCCTCAGTGAGTATATAAATGGAACACAGCATACTGAAACATGTCTATGATACATAGGATAAGGTCTCCAACACATATATAATAATGTTCATGGATTATAGTAGCGGTCACACACAATATCCCATGACCCCAGGTCCTACCGGTGTAATCCAAACATGACTCATTTCTATGTATGTACAGAAGTACACAATGTGAATGCTTCTTGTGTTGTCTACCCATGTTCCAGTACACAACTTCAACCTGTGTACATGTGTCAGTGTACCAAAATATAGATTAGACCATGTACTTTGTTTGACCTTTGGAATTTTGTGGAAGTATATGGTGTATAGGCTTCCCATGTAGTGCCGATTATGTTCCTGTACCTTATAGGTAAAAGATGAGTTTCTAGGAAGGGGTATCAGTTTGTGTGATCCTCAACTATAACCTGAAACCCTATCCACTACAAAATGCTTCCATAAACACTGTCTAGATTAGTTTTACACACCATGTGGGTAAGGATTATCTAGAATCACATATACGCGATCTATGAGCCTTCTCTACTCTTTCAGCCTCTGATCCATCCATGCCTCACCGGAAGAATCATGAATCACACCCTGAGGAACCTAGAAATCACTAATTCAAAACATTCTAGTATTTGATCTACTAATAAAAATTATTATTCATCATTATTTTTGTGCACTAAAGAAAACAATAATTGGGTGTATACGTCATCTTATCCATTGTTGTCTTTAACGAAGAACCACCTTCATATCGTGAAAATCCTAGATAAATGATATTGTACCATTCCATCCAAAATAGGTCACCAAAAATCAGTTGATGAAGTTATGACAAACCCTAGTCCAAATGAAGAATTCATGTGGGTGAAAAATGAAATTGTAGGGGAAACACAAGTATAAAAAAGAAGAATGAACCTCTATCTATTTTCAAGTCAATGTAGATTCATTTTTGTGTTATTATTAATGAAGAAATTTATAATTTAGTGTCATTCAACTATAATCACCACATAATAAACCCATCCCACAATAATTCACAATCCAAGGATCAATATATTGATCGATAGATTCATAGATTGATACATGATTTTCACCAAGTACTCATACATAATGTAACGACATCAGAAATATTTCTTCAGCATATCCTCACATCGTACATATAGCTGGTGATGTTCATACCTAAGGTAAAACATCATGAACAATCATTCCACTATTTACTGATCAATGAGGTCATAAATCCCCATTAGTGGATACGTTTTCTCCATGGTCACCTAGTTCGAGCATTGATAGTCCACACACATAATCAAGATCATGCTTTCATTCATTACAAACAAATTTGGTGCTACCAAGGGTGGAGCGATGTGTATAAAAAATACCTTCCTCTACAAGTCCTCCTACTACACCCCCATATTGTGAATCTCTATAGGATCCACTGGATATTCTTCCATGGATATCAGTTTCATCCTAGAGCATAGATCAATGCCAAAGTCTATCTCATGGTAGGACGATAAAGTTGGAACATTCTTAAGGAATAAATCCTCAAACTCATCCACCACTATGGGAAATTAAGAACTCATTAAATCCACTATGCAAATAGTTAGGCTATCCAATTGATTAGTAATCACCTACACCCTTCTATACACAAGTTTATCATTATATTCCTGGGTTTACTTTACACTAATAATGAATACTTGGTTCTCTCATTACGGACACACCACATCCTTCACCTAAAATATTCAACCTATGAATTAACTATAGATAACCAGTATATGACATGAATGACATCATGAGGCCTTCATTCTACTTCCAATATATTCCAACAGAGACTATCACCTCCAATAGTTAGTTACTATTATCGAAACAAGTGCTAGATCACTGGGTCATCTATGGTAGATGTCACCAATCATTTGGGTTTACCCAAGGGCCCAACCGAAATATTTATGTCTCATACTTGGTATGTGGAAAGAAAGGGATGAGTAGAACCTAAGTCTCTAAGTACTAAAGATAAGGTAAAACATACACAGATCATACCCTAAATCATTCCTGGGTCCTCTAAGTCATATTCTTCGATAGCATATAGATATTTATATTGCTATCATCCAGCTCTATGAGCCTGGTGTGGACCACCTGGGGGTTGTGGAGGTAATAATTAAACCCATCAACCGACTCTTACAACTCTCCCAGCTCATATTCCATGTCATCCACAGTCAGAACATATCATGTCTTACCATTTACTCTTCCTCAACGACCCATATACGGTCTTTCTACCAGATATACGGTGTGTCTCAAAATCTAGAGAAATATGTCCCAACCATCACATGAGTAACACTTCCTTTCTCCAGGATGATTAGACTCACACAGTAAGCCATGATCCATAGAACCTCTTTCATAGGACCTCATCCAGAAATATCTCCCAAGTCCAGGTTGCTGAGACTCAAATCATCTCCATACATTCGAGGTTTTTTCTCAAGATTTACCATTATCATTAACCATTAGTTATATCTAATCATCCAAGAATATATCTACAACCAATGATCACTCTAGCACCAAAGCATTGGTAATAATTCATATAAGGATAACATTGGATCAAATGTATCAAACGAGTGATTGATTAAATGTTTGAGCTATGAAGAACTGGTCATGAACCTTATCCATAATGTTCATGGATAGGTTGGTAAAGCATGATGAATACTCAGATACTGTCGAGCTTTACTACGGGATCTGTAGAACTTCCAGGATACGTCCAAACCTAAACATAGATAGTGAGAAGTTCTCTCTAAAAATGAATTAAAACATTTTCAATGAATGAGTCACCTAATCATAAGACTGGGTCACTAAAAGCCCATAATTTCCCTCATGATCTGTAAAGACGGCTCCCTAGCAGGACCACCATTTGATCTGCCTGTTTTCTAACCAAATAGAAAAATCATGTCACTAACTCATGAAATTTCTCACATGCATGTGGGTTGGGCTTTCCTTGAAACCATATAGGTAACTAAAACTGAAACACGTTATGTGTGTTTAGCGTTCCCACCTCATCCACTAGTTCAATGGGTACCATGTGTGTCTCTTCAGGTGGTGGTATAGGTGGAGCTACTCTAAGTGGTAACACCTCAATAATAGGTCCCTATATCGGTGCCTCATCCCTAAGGGGATCATTCTCATGATCATGATGTTGAATCTTAATTGGAATATTTCATGGAGGAATTTAGAAAGTGAAAAATATGTGACAAAGTTAATGAGTATATCTATATAGATGAATCAAGAAGGTTATGGAAAACTCAACCCATCACAATATGATACATGTTTCATTTTTTTCTATGAAACTAGTGTTCACATGTGTAGAGTCGAGATGTAGGTAATCAATGTCCTGGGGTATGGATGCATCGGCCACTGTACCCACACTAGAGTCTGTATCTGGAAATCTGAACTCAAAACACTAATTATTATTTCCCTAAACCAATTTCCCAGTCCTCAGTTATAATATAGAACCTACCATCTCTGATTCCACAATTTAACAACCCATCTGAATGGGGCCCATTTCATGACTCCACATGCCTACCTCCAATAGTCTAGGGGTGGTTCACTATTGTCGAGTAGGAATATCATGAACATAGGATGACTTGAACTAAGAACATAAAAAACAAACACATACCCATTCATATACAATGATAAAATTTAAAATAAAAAAATTAAACAATTATTCATGAATACATCTAAATCCCAAAAATAGAGTACGAAATCAAATAAAAGAATGTAAACATATCAAAATAAAACCCACTAAAATTTCTAAAAAATGTATAACTAAGAATGTATGTGATCGGGACTGCATTTAAACTACAAGAACACACCACTATCTGTATAATGTCAATAATAACTGTCTGGACCTAGTCTATCAACGACTCTATCCAAAGGTCAATAATTTTCGAAAGACAAGACATGTGTAGGCTAATCCCATTTAGGGGTGAGTATTATGGTACGTGGTAGGACACCCCAAATACACAAATCATACAAAAAATGAAATACAATCATCTCTATATAGGTTTATTTCTATTTCACATATAATAATAATTTCAATATAAATTCAAAAAACACACACGGTCTAAAGGTATGTCACAGCAATAGTTTACCAGGACAAGATTCTAGCTCAAGGATTCCACAAAGAACTTTTCTGGGAGAACATAATCCTAAGTACGATAAAACGTATGACATACATCAAGGATTTAGTTTTTATCGGGTCTCATAAAGAGAAACTACACACTGAAGGTCTGAAGATAATACAATACACTGATTAAAGACATTTCTAAGGCCATGGGGTGATACCAAAAACTCCATATGCATTAACCCACTAAGTAAAGGATTAGTGGCCACATAGTGTTGGTCAATAAGATACCAAAAACCCCACCTAGGACATGAAGATGAATAAGGAATATCACTCTGTACCTTTGAAAGGGATTCCAATGACTCTATCAAAGAAGTCATGCAGATGGGATCACTTTCCTAGAAGTAAGAGATGATTCCATACCAACCCTCAGTGAAAGGACAAGGCTGGATCTCCCTAAAAATATTTAAAATATATAGAGGACATGGGATCCAAGACAAGTATAATAAATTACATGGTTTTTAGTAGGGTTCATACATTGTATCTCTTGACCTTGGGTCCTACCCATGTGAATTTCTAGTGTATCTTGCTCATTTTTGTGTAGTAATACACATAATGTAGGTTTCCCATGTAGTATAAAAGGGTTCCATTAAATATATTAATCCCACGTAATTGTTCCCATGTATCAATAAACATCTTATACCTTGTATCTGGTCCATGTCATATCTATTTTGGGGGTACACGATATAAATGTTTCTCGTGTAGTCCAACCCATATCAGTGTAGCTCCAAGGAACCTGCTGATTCTCTAAAAAGGGGTCACATAATGTTTGATATAGTCAAATTCCATGTGGTCCTTGAATCCTACCCAAAACACAATACATTTCAAATAGGGTTCTCTATATAGTGTGTAGATCTGAATTACAATAAGTGTGCTTTGGGATTTTCTAGAATCACAGGTCCATGATCCTCATGTATTCTCCACTACTCTGACATCTTATCCAACCAATACTCTCTTGAATAATCTTGGATAAGTCCATGATAAAACTATCCATAACTAGTAATCAACATTTAGACCTTTTATCCACTCAAAACTAGAATTATTCATCGGTCTTCATTGCATGCTGAAGAAAATGAAAATCAGGTATCCAGCTCATCTGATTTTTTGTCATCTCTATTGTCACAAAACATTCATATAGTTCCAATACTAGATCTATTATATTGGATCCTTTCACCTTGAAATGTGTGTGAAATGATCAATTGATCCACATATGTCGAACCCCAGACCAGATAATGAACGCTCATTGGGGAATGAAGAACCATGGGAGAAACGTACATAAAAAAAAAGTGGAATAATCCTCAATCATTGTTTGTGTCAATACAAATTCATTTATATGATAGTAATAATGAATAAATAATTAATTAAAATTAATTATCCCAAAATCATACCCACAATAAAATCATCCCAAAATTACGCATGGTCCATAGGACAATCCATTGGTCCATTGATCCATGCTCTTCATATAAATAAAGAACTGGGAAAGAAAACTAGTAATTAAACTACCGTACTTTGATTTCGATTAATTGCTAATGAAGAACGAAGATGTGTCATGTTAATTGGAGAGATACATAAATCCTTACCCATATTGGTCATCAATCTTTGATCTAGTCATTGTCTACTAATGGGATCTCCTCCAATTTCCCCAATGGATCTTGTCAATTCCCAAGGTTATGTGGCTAAACCTGGGAATTTTCTGTAAACACATATTTAAAGAGGCAAGATATGTTTTGGTGTTATTAAAAATTTAAAATAATTTATTTAATTTATTAATCCATTTTATTCCCTCAATGACTTTCCCAAAAATACCTTACGCCCACCAAGGTTATGTAATGCCAATGGTAAACCTCATGTTATAAAGACAAAGATGTCATTGGATTTCTAATCTGAGCACCCATTAATAGGTTATTGTACGTTTTTAGGAAACTTGTGTGTACATTTTATTTACCATATTTAATGTATTTTAAGCATTTATTCTGGGATCATCGGGCCTCCAAGCCACATTTTGTCTCAGCGCTTGTTCTCAAAAATAATCTATAAAATATACAAAAATAATAAATGGAAAATACAATACATTTTAAAAACCTATTTCCTATAATATAAAATATGAATCGTCCCTAAAATTTAATCAACATCCATTTAATCATTATTCCCCCATTTAATTTAGACAATACAATTATAATTTTCATTGCTATTAATATTTTATTCATTATCTTTTTTTCATCTTTAAAAAAACATTTACACCTATAAATTTTTTTCATATTCATGATATTTTCCCCTATGAAATAAATTTTCATAATTTTTATACTTCCAACATTTAAACCATTCAATTATCAATGATACCATTTGGATAACATTATCGCCTCCCATTTCATTAACTTAACGTTTGATTTTTCCTTGGAAATAGATTAATCTTTTCCCATATTCTCCCCACAGAGAAAATCATATCCTTCTGTTGATATATTGATTGAAGTGATTATTCCCACATAATCGATGTATATAAAATTGAATATTCTTTCCTCTATAGTCTCCACAACCTGAACACTCACAAAACATTATCCTTCACTTTGTGGCTGAGTCTAAAGGCTAGTTAGGGTGAATGTTGTTAATCATATATCATTATAACTGATAAGGAATAATCCCAATGTCATTTTATCAAGTAATAATATCATTCGGTTATCATAAAAACATTTTCTATCAAAGTTCATGATAATTTAATTCCTTAAGTTTCCCAAAACAGACTACAATGAAAAAAAAATCTAAGAAAAATTAATCATATTAGGAAAGCATATGAACATGAAAAATAATTTAAAGGTTACCTAAATTATTATACCTTCTTTAAAATATATTACACCATGGTATTAACCTAAGACATTCATAGTAATTAGTTATATCCTACATGACATCCTGTAAAGAGTTTCCATATTATCAAATCATGTCCACCGAGAGTGTCATCCTAGGTGTTCATCAATTCCCAATGTTGTGCACCAAGTCAGCATTGATTCCATTTCAATGATTCATTTTTGGAGGTACTAACCCAATTATAACCTCTAACAGAGACACATCCAACTTCTATATCGAGATATAGATGCAATTTCTAGGAAACCAATTTCGTTATCCTTCATTATAATTTCAGGAAACTTTCCATTAAATTGACTTACCCATCAATTTATCCTTATACATATCCCTGCGCATTTACTTAGACATATACCATAAGTGTTGGGGAAATTCCCCTTTTATTAAAAGAATACCAAATGGAGAACATAAATCTCTTTTGAACTGGGTAATGGAAACCCATAACAGGCCCATAGACCCATAGAAATTAAACCCAATATAAAACTCCATACATAACCATTTAAAATGACTTGAAATCCAAGATTCAATGACCTATGATCCCTAGGAAAAACACCATTACATAAATATAGCTCGAACACATCCAATGAACACAAACCATTACATTGGCATCCTTTGAAAATTACTACCTCCCATCAATGGATAGGCCACTATCGGCTATCGTCGCGCCAACGCACTAGATCACTAATGATGACGTTTCCCCATCCAGCACATCGGGGTTTCACCCTATCTCATGCAAACCATGGGAAATATAGAACAAATTCCATCTGTGACTCAACCTGAATGGTGATATGAAATATTTTCCCCACGAAGCTGGAGGCCCACTGTGAGAGAGCCTATTTCCTTAGACATATACTCTAATATATGACTACAATTTTCTCATCCTGATTCAATATGTTATTTAAACAGTAACATCCCTCCCCACTTCATTAGATTGAGTCGAGGAAGAAATGAAACTTGTCCTAAAATGACATCCCCAAGGTGACAAGGAATGGAAATAAATGACGAGGGCTTCACTAAAAAATGGGGGATGATTTTCAATTTAAAATAAAAACAACTCCAAATAAAAATACTGTGATCAAAAACCCCAGAATGATTCATGTCAAAATTTTAAGATAAAAAATGTATTTTTAAAAAACATAACAATAACCGGGTACCAAGAGGAACCCAAGATCAATATCGACTACAATGAAGATGAATTAGCCCAGAAAACTCAAAGAATCACAAGACACAAATGGTGAAAATATAAAAAGGATCCAAGATCCAACTCCATAATCCATTCCCAAGTATCCTGAAGCACCACTAAAGAATTTTGATACCTTACCTTTTTCGATGTCCCAATAAAAAATATATTTAAACCCACCATAGTTCCAAAGAATAGGTGAGTAATTAGACTCAATAGATTTCCCTAAAATGACTTACCTACATAGTCCAATTTTATAGAACATGTTATAAAATTTATATAAAATTATTTATGTAAAACAATATGAAAAACAATTTATCTGAATATCAAAAAATTTCTATATCAATATTGATTACAAGGAAAGAAAGTGGGAAAGTAATTTAACCTTTTACAATATTCATTTCTCATAAACCTTTATATTTCAAATATCAAAACTCGAAAACACCCTAATCCAATAAATATTTATTTATATCATAAATAGTGGGACTTCACATCCATATTATGTCCCTTCGATGGTGGTACTTCACGACCATTATCTATCCAATTCAACTCATGCTTAATTATTTATTCCAATAGTTATTCCATCGAAATTCCACTAAACCATTACAACAGAATAATCCCATTATTGAAAAAACAATTTCCATGCATCAAAAAAAATAACCATTGTAAAATCATCATTTTCAAATCATATTACCAATTTCACTTTCCACCAAAACACAAAAGTTCCGCAATTCTATAAACTCTCACAAAATGAGTTTTACATCAAGAAATTAAACAATGATTTGACAATAAATTCCAAGTAAAACAAAAAAATTTGAAATAAATACTTCATGTTCTTATAAAATGAGTCATGAGTTAAACCACATACCTTGGAAATTATGGAGATATATATAATGACACTAATTCTCTAACAAAACTGGGATAAATCTCTAAAACCTCACCTTAGATATATTTTAATAACATCACCATAACTACATCTCATCATGATCAAAATAAAATACCACATATCAGTCCTCAATGGACTAAGTCTAGGGTTTGTGAAGAATATGGGAAAGTAGATATATGAAAAACTACCACAAACGATGTCCTTCCAAGGGAATCGAGCTTTAATGCACAAGGAAATACCATCAAATTACTTCTGATTTGAAGGGTGTAGACTCCAAAACTATTGGGTAGAATAAAAATAGAATTAGTATTGAAAATGAGGTAAACAATGAGTATTAGAGATAAATAAAATGTATATTTAAGAAATTTAGGGTCTCTCTTTTAAGATATGCATGGTTAGTTGTATGGTTAGTAAAACCATGAACAAGCAGTGAACTAGCCTTTAGCTCAAAAGGAGAACCTCACTCGGTTGGGCCACATGGTTATAAAGACAAATTTATAGCTATTAAGAATCCATATATCCCACTTCCCATGATTTCTCCTAGGGCACTACATAGTTCAGGAAAACAGTGTGCCTTCATAGAAGCCCATGTCTTACTATGCACATCTTCCTGTAAGAGTTTCATGTATTCCAATAACCATGATTGGAAAATTCCCATTCATAAAATACCATAAAAACATTCTAAAACTCATAAAAACTCTCCCAAACATCAACCAAACACTTTACAATCATAAAATATATAAATAATGGTATAATTATTTGAAACTGGGGGTGCTACATTCTCCCCACCATTGAACATTAAGTCATCAGAAATCTGAAAACCAGCATTTCCCTAAAAGAGTTCTTTCCATTTCCTGATAATTTCCATATCTTGTTGACATGTTTCTTCTAAAATCTGACCATGATTCAAAAAAACTAGACCGATGCTTTCCCCCAAAATTACATTCAATTTTTTATCTGAAATTCAAACTGTCATATGCACTGATGAAGCTTCAAGATATTGGTCAATGTGGTCCCATAGAATAAAATGGTTAGGATTTTGTTGATACTTTTTCAACTAAGAAACATGGTACACATTATTTACTGTAATGACCTGTGAGAGGAAATCCAACTAATAATCTACCTAATAAATCTATTCATATATCTCAAAAGGGACTTTGTATCGAGGAGATAACATTCCCCTCATCACAAAATTTTAATGACCAAGCCTTTGAGAGATTCAAAAAAACACATGATCACTCACCTTGAAAAACATCTCCATCGACGATGATACACACACTATTTATGATGACTTTGAGCCATGTCCATACTTTTCATGATCAGTTGAGTCCTCTCTGTTGTCTCTTGGGAAAGGTTTAGTCTAGCCAGTGAAGTCTCAATTATTTTCAGACAACAATGTGGAGAATGAAAAGTACACTCATTCAATGTTTCAAAAGGATCCATATATATCAAGGCATGATAACTGTTATTAATTGAGAACTCTACTATCAATACATGATCTTTCCATGATCAACTAAAATTCATGAAACAAGATTGAATCATGTCATCTAGTGATTGTATCATCTGTTATGGTAGTCCATTCAACTGAAGATGATACACCATACTCAAGGTCAACAGAGTCCCAAGGTTTTGCCGTAATGATTTCCAAAAATGAGATTTATACCTCTGATCTTGGACTGATAATATTGAAATGGGTACCCCATTCTTTGTTACTACATAATTTTTATAGATTTATATGAAGGCAACTACCATATGATATTCGTACATAGGAATGAAAAGGGCCAACTTTGTGAGATGATCCACTATCACACAAATGGAATCATGATTTCAAACCATTATTGGGAGACCTATTATAAAATCAATGGACATATAATCCCATTTTCAAATAGAAATAGGTAAAGACTACAATACAACTACTTTCCACTAATACTATGATTTCATCTGCTATTAAGTTGATCATCTCAAAAGAATCACACTCGCCTTCCTCTTCATAATTACTAACCAAAATTGTGTTTTCAATACCTTATAAATATTTTATATTCTATGATGAACGACCCATATTTAATAGTGGTAGTCATGAATTTCTTCGTAATAAGATATAGGTACGACCATTTGATTTCAAAACAATAAAATTGAACTCCCATCCAGCCTCCATTCCTTAATTTCCTCCCAAAAATTTATTTTTGACCGCATAGAAACCCAATATAAATCAAATTTATTTTCTGATTTAGCTGAATCTACCAAATCAAGGACCAAAAAATAGTAAATAAAACCATTTCTCAAGATTTGTTTTCTCAATCTATGTGCATGTTAGCTTACACTGATATCAGCTTCCATTGGTCTAAATACACTTTTTCAAACTGAGGATATGAATTTATGATTAATTTATCTACCACCAAATTCCATTTACCTATTGTATGAATCATGTCAAAGTCAATCATTTGTAGATACTTGATCAATATAATTTTCCACATATTCAAACCCCTTTGAGAAAATATGTTTTAAATTTCTCACAAAATAGGTAATGATGCCAAGACATCAAAGAATGGGTTATGATAAGTAACTCTAAATAAATTTTTTGTAGTTAATCTCATTCAACTATAACCACCTTGAAACATAAACAACTATAAGACCCCCCCCCCTTATTAGAACATATCACAACCCAGATCCTGAATCGTCACAGTATACCACATACCCTTATCCAGATTCAAGTAATATCAATATTGGGGCTAATGTAAGGAGAACATTAATCTCTTTAAAATACATAGAAAAATACTTATTCCATTTTAATAGAACATTTTTCCTTTTCAATGATATAATAGGTGAATCTAGTCATGATAAATCATGAAAAAAAAATTAGTCACCATTCAATCCAAGGAAATTTTTTATCTCAATGTTATTATTTTTAAGTTTCCAATAGATTAAAGGTTCTATATGTAACGTCCCGGACCCGGGTCCCACTCAACGGGTGCCCCAAACCCGGTTCACCACATGATCTCAAGCGCATTTCCCCAAAATCCAGAGGCTTCCGACTAGCAACGAGGGCCCAGGTCTGATAGTGGGGAAACTATGCCCTCATTTGTCAAAGTGTAGTGCAGCGGAATTGAAATAAAACATACAACAAACAGCGGAAGCAGTAAACCATACACAACTGAAATAAACAACTGCAGATGATATAACCAACAATATATAAAAGATGAAACATGTCACAAGTTATAAGAAAATAGCCAGAACATGTTATACATCAATACAGTACAACAAAATACAGAGTAAAGCAAAACAAGAAAAACAGCTGGCAGCGGCATCGCAAGCCTAGGATTGGTCCCATGCCCTCCTACTCCTCAACAACAGTCAAGTACCTGTACAGGGACTCTTTCCCCTATCCACGCCTACAGAAATGTAATCTGTTTGGGCTGAAAAGCATGACCCAAACAGGGTGTGAGAAATATATCTCAGTAGGCACCCACCAAAGGCTCGTGCTCAACTGTGTGTAAAACATGCAACAATTGTTCAGTAGTAAAATGAAATAAACTAACCAGTACTCAAAAGTAACTAACATAACAGTTAAATTTCAATTTTATTATTCATTTAACTCCTTCAATTTTGTATCATTTTTTTCTCAATAGAACCAAGCCCTCAAGACAACCAGTACCGTGCCCTCAGGCTAAAATAGTAAACCAGGCCCTCAGGCTTTCCCTCAGGCTATACAGAATCCAACCTGCAGGTATTGCCCTCATGTGTAACATAAATTTCCCTTAGTCGTACGAAGTGTCACCCTCAGGCATAGAATTCAAGCCCTCAGGCACGAAAGGTTTCCCTCAGTAGAAATAACTACAGCCCTCAGGTTAAATAGTGCAGTGCCCACATGCTAATGACAACCACACCCTCAGGCTAAACAGGTAACCAGGACATTCCCAACATATTAACAACTAGTAAACAAGAAATTCCTCTCAAGGAAATTCTACAGTTACTACTTTAAAGGTGTACCCTCAGGTATTGTGGCCAAACAGATAAACAGTGGAACACATCCCCAGGGTAGTTCTGGATCCAAGCAACGATCCCAACCAGCATTTTATTATCACAATTTAATCACCTTTTCAATTCTAGGCATTAAATATAGAAACGGCCTCAGCCACATGACACCCCAACATGGGTTTGTGGCACAAAAATGCACAAAACACACGACAGTTGGAAAAACAAATACCAAGCCACCTACCTTATATGCCAATGAGAGTTATACACGAACACCGATCCAAGAAACGCCCAAGAATGACATAGATCTGATGAAGAATAAAACCCATTCAAAAGTAAATAACTTCTGTTAGGGGAATAATTAGCAAGAACCATACCAGGAGAGGAGAGGTATTACCCGTGCAGTTCCAACGAGATCATCCGAGGCGAAATCGGATTCCAGACGAACACTCGGAGGATCTTCAAAGGTTCGTCCTCCTCCTTTGGCTCCAAAACGGCTCAAATGCCTCCTCTACCAAATGAAGAGGCTACTTCCGGTTTTAAGACAAAAAAACAAAGTACACGGTGTGTACTTCCAAGTACATGGAATGTACTCCCTTCATTTGACTGTTCCTTTGGCGGCACCACCACACTGTTCATCTGTCGACATGACTACACGGCATGTACTCCCAACTACACAGCGTGTACTGCCGCCCAGCTGGCGGCTACTCTACCGCCTTACTGTTTAGGCTTATCGACTGACTACATGGCGCGTAAGGTACCACTACACAGCATGTAGTCAGTTCCTACACCCTTCGTCACTGACATGGTTACACGCCCCATGTACCCATCCCACATGGCCAAAAGTACATGGCATGTGGAAAAGTACACGATGTGTAGTTCCAAAAATTAGGATTTTTCCCCATTTTCCATATTTTATCAAAAACACTTAAGGAAAAGAGAAAAGAAGAATCCCGTACCTCAAATATAAGAACCGGGTTCTTACAAACTCCCCCCCCCCCCTTATAGAAATTCGTCCCCGAATTGCCCTTCCCAGGGTGGCGAAGATAAAGCTCAAAATAGCTCTGGCTACTGTGCATGTACGTCGGCCTCCCGCTCCTAGGTCTCTTCCTGAACTCGGCCTTGCTGCCATAGCACCCGTACGAGAGGAACTGACCGGCCTCAGAGAACCTTCGTGCTCCTGTCAACGATACGGATCGGATTCTCCTCAAAGGACGCATCGGCTTCCAACTCATCCTCCTCAGGCTGAAAGATGTGAGATGGGTCTGAATGATAGCGACGCAACTGAGACACGTGGAAGACGTCGTGCATGGCTCGGTACCGCTGCGGTAACCACAACCGATAGGTAACCATCCCGATTATCCCCAGAATCTCGAATGGCCACACATACCTTAGTGAAAGCTTACCCTGTCTCCTAATCCGCTTTTCTCCCAACCTCGGCGAAACACGTAGAAAAACCTAATCCCCAACCACGAACTCCAAAGGTCGTCTGCGGAGATCAGCCTAAGACTTATGACGAGACTGCGTGGTAGCCATCCGCTTTTGAATCAACTGGACCTACCCAGATGTCTCCTACATGAGCTGTGATCCCAGTAAAGCTGCCTCACCTGCCTCTAACCAGCACAAAGGTGATCGGCATGGCTGATGCACCCAATTTATGTATACATTTGCTCATATATAATTGAAGATAAAAGCATGTTTTCAGCAAATATCTGTGGTTTCATGAACATATTCTTTGATTTTGGTGAATCTGTTTACTTGCAGGAGCTTTCTAGCTTAATACACGGATCAAGGGAAGTTTGTGAAATTTTTGAAACTACACGGCGTGTACTTTTTATACACGCCGTGTACATCTAGACAAGGACACTGACCAAAGCAAGGAGTACATTCCCATGTCTCCAGGTAGAGATTCACGCCATGTGGGGCGGTGCTACACGCCATGTGGGGCGGCGCTACAGGCCATGTACCACCTTCTAGAAGGTGTGGTTGCAGAGAAAAGTCCACACGCCCATTGGGTCATTGATGAAGACACGGTGTATTTGAACTTTTACACGCCATGTCTGCTATTCTAGAAGGGGCTGGCGGTGCTACACACCGTGTATGGTGGCGCTACATGCCGTGTTCAATCAACTTGCAGGCAGCACTGTGTGAAAAAGTCAAGAACGGCGTTCTTAGCCACCAGCCGGCGGAGAAAATGGCGCCAAAATGCGTTGATGAAAATTACACGGCGTGTAATTTCTATACACTCTGTGTACTTTATTTTTCTATAAAATGAGGCCTTAGCCTACGAATTTAGAAGGGGAGAACCATTGGATAAGGGAGAAGCTCTGCTACCACCATTCCTGAAGCCACCAAGGTGACGTCATTCCGCTATTCCACCATTCCACTTTCCAATACTCTACCTCAACGCCTACACAATGAATCTGTCTGGTATCACATGTGTTATTCCACTCCTAAATTCTATGTGTAACTAAACCTCTCATGTTGGGGATGTGGATGATGGGATTATAATTTGTATATTGTTTTATATAGTTGTGGTTAAATCGTTGCAATTCATCATAATTTTCTTAAGCCACTGTCTAATATAACTGATAATTCTTAGCCGGACCAAGGGATGGATTCTCTGCGATACAAAAGAAAAGTAACGGTGCAACCATCCATGACCATTGGAAGTTTTTCACTGATTCAAGTAATGGACTGGATGTAATAAAGAATTAAGGACATTGACTACCGGACCAAGGAGTCAACTGCTCTAATTCCAAACAAGAGGAACCTGACTAAGGAAATCTTGTAACAAAATGGAATCCTGAATGATTGAATTACTATGAACAGCATAACCATTTAAACAATCTTCGTAAGAACTTCTTATTCACCACATCCCCGACACGTCTTTTCTTTCCATTTATAAGAACTCTTTAAATTTACTCATTGTTTTCCTTCAAACTGTATCCATTCTTCAAAGTAAATCAGTTTAGTTTAAATCAAAACCCAAGAATCAACCCAATCATTTATTAACTTTGCATACTTCACCAAATTAAGTATTAACTCAGTTAAATTCATGCATGCCATGGTTCCCTGTGGATTGACCCCGAACTTATGCTATACTAAAGTTCTATGAACGGGTAATTAATTTGGGACGCATAAAACTTCAACCAACGACAAGTGTAGGCCAAATTTTGGCGTCGTTGCCGGGGACACCGTTGAGTGCTAAGATTTAAATTGTGTTAATAATTTATTTAAGTGAACATAAAAATAAAAAATTATCAAAAATATCTTTTTTAAATCTCATTTCAAATTTTCTTTTTTTATTTTTCCCTTTTACGCCTGGTGTTCGTTTTTGTGTTGTGTAGCGCTTCATGTGTATGTTTCGACGCTTTACACGATCCAGAAGTGCCGAGTCTTCGGAATTAGTTCTGCTTGACCCGGAAATCGAACAGACCTTGCTTCATCGTCGGCGTACATAGACAGAAACTCACAACCATCTTCAAAGACCTATGGAAAACAAGGAAGAGGGAGCACTAGCTGTAGATGCTGCGACTGAGCATCAGTACCAAGAGCATCAGCCTCCCGCTGCTGGTCTACCAGAGCAACCTCCTGGAGCATTTATGGAATTCCTCCCAAGGGATTACCAACAGCCGCCACAGCAACTCTTCCCACGACCTTACTTTTCCCCTCAGGAGTAGTTTATGCAACCTCCACCCCATCAAAAACAACCTCCAAGACCTACCCTTATGGAGTACGGACTTCCTTCGATTCACGGAGCTGATACGGGCATCGTTCGTCCTCCGGTCCAGGCCCATCACTTCGAGATCAAGCCTGCTATCATGCAGCTGATCCAGAACACAGTTCAATTTGGAGGTCTGGCCAGCGAGGATCCAAACACCCATCTCTCCAACTTTCTAGAGATCTGTGACACCTTTCGGTACCATGGTGTGTCTGAGGACGCCATCCGTCTTCGCCTATTTCCATTTTCTCTACGGGATAAGGCGAAGGACTGGATCAAGGGGCTACCACAATGATCTATCCTCACCTGCGAGGAGCTAGCCCAGGCGTTCCTTTCCAAGTACATCCCGCCATCCAAGACGGTGACACTCCGGAATGAGATTCATAACTTCCAGCAGCAGGAATCTGAGTCGTTGTACGAGTCCTGTGAACGCTTCAAGGAGATGTTACGAAAATTCCCCCATCACGGACTCCCACTCTGGATGCAAGTCCAGACCTTCTATGGAGGACTTACCACGAATACCAAGTCCGTGTTGGACGCTGCTTCTGGAGGTACGGTGATGCGAAAGTCCCCCGAAGAACTATTCGAACTACTGGAAGATATGTAAGCCAACAGCTTCCAATGGAATTCCGAGCGGGGGACTCAAAAGCGAGGTATGCACAATATTGACACTACCACAATGTTGGCTGCTCAGTTGGACACTGTGTCCAAGAAAATCGACGCATTGAACCTCAAAGGAGCATCTCAAGTTCATGCGGCGCACCATCCAGCATGTGGCGACTGTGGTGATAACCACATCATGGGAGAATGCCTGGGTTCAACTGGAGGAACCTTGATGAGAGAGGTGAGTTATGTTGCCCAAAATAGAGGGCCCAACCAGTACCAGCAGTACCAGAACCCGGCATGGTGAGATCACCAGAACACAGGCTGGGGCCAACAACAACACAATCCTCCGCCCCAGCGACCGCCCAACTACAACCAACCTTCATATCAGAACCAATTACAAAGTCCAAAACAACCCCAGAAGGGTCCTTATCAGCAACAAGGGTATCAAAACCCTCGTCCACAGAAGCCAAGATAGCCACCACCTCCACTGGCTCAACAACCACCTCAGCAGGAGAACACCTCAAGGTTAGAGGATTTGATGACTAAATTCATATCTACTGCTAAGACTCGGTTCCAGAATCAGGAAGCCTCGATTCGAGGCTTGGAGAATCAGATTGGCCAGCTGGAAAATCAACTCTCAGGGAGGCACCCCAGTACACTACCAGGGAACAATGAAAAAAATTCAAGGGAGGAGGCCAATGCTATCATGCTCCGGAGTGGAAAAGAGCTCCACCAGGACCACCAATCAGCACAGCAAGGTGCATCCACACCCACTATTGAAGAAAAAGGTACCAATATCGACCCCTCCTCATCCAATTTCCCATAGAAGGAGGCTTTACAAAATAAAGAAAAGGATGTAATCCAACCATTCAAGCCTGCCTTTCCCTTTCCGGAAAGATTGAAGCAGAGGAAGCTGGACCACCAATTCAGCAAATTTATGGATGTTTTCAAGAAGCTACATATCATCATACCATTTCCATAATCCCTAACACAAATGACAACATACTCCAAATTCATGAAGGAAACCCTCTCGAATAAAAGGAAGATGGAGGATTTGGGCGTTATTTCACTAATGAAGGAGTGCTCTGCGGTGGTTCAACATTCCATTCCTCCCAAATCCAAGATCCAGGTAGTTTCATCATTCCTTGTACTATTGGATCCTGTGAATTTGGGAAGGTCCTCTGCGACTTAGGGGCCAGCATGAACCTTATGCCCCTCGAAGTTTTCAAGAAGCTGGGACTCCATGAGCTCAAGCCTACCCGCGTCGCCCTTCAACTGGCTGATCGATCCATCAAGCACCTGAAGGGACTACTTGAGGACGTACTGGTCAAGGTGGGTAGGCTGATTCTCCCTGCTGATTTCATCATCCTTGACATGGGGGGTGACCAGGAAGCACCTCTTATACTTGGAAGGTCGTTCATGGAAACTGGGAAGGCACTGATCGATGTCCACCAAGGGGAGCTTATTTTTCGGGTAGGAGACGAGGGAGTCTCCTACAATGTTCTCAAAGCCATCAAGCAGGCATCATTGTCTGATCATGAGGATTTTTCTGCAATAACTACCCTGGATGACCACCTGGTGGATGATCTGTTATGTTCCTATATTTTTGATAATTTTACCAATCCAGACATTCCTATTGAAGAGGATCCAGATAACTTTCAACTCCTAGATGGCCAGCGCGGCCACTATTAGGACCGTTATCCACCGTAAAGATCAGGTAAGCAAGGTAAGTAGGTCGAGCCAATGACCTAAAACAAAGGCGCTTCCTAGGAGGCAACCCAGAGGTTACACGTCGTGTCCCACTTATTACACGGCGTGTACTAAGTCTTTTTCATTTATAAACTTAATAGTATAAATCTCGAGAATTACAAATCAATAACCAGGGATGATGCCGGTGCTGATGGAAAAGTCACTGGAGTTTATTCGAGCCATCCTCGGTTCGAATCCTCCTGACATACCTTCAGCACGGGGTTCCTCCTTTTTAATTACATGACGTGTGTAATATTTTTAATCTATATATATATATATATACATGTGTTTAATAAAACCCATGATGGGGATGGGCTGGTTGGCTAGAATCGTGATCCGGTTTCAAAAGACCCGGGTTCGAATCCAGACAGCCGTCCCATTTCCATCATTTGTTCTTTTAATAAAACCACACGACGTGTAATCTGATATACGCCGTGTGCGCCATGATTTTTCAAATATAAATAAAAACATTTTAAAAATAAGAAATTACATGCGGGTGAAGTTGGCGGATTGGCAAAGTCTCGACACCAGGTTCACAAGACCCAGTTTCGAATCGCGCTAATCTCCCCGCTTCACCCCCATCCTTTCCTAAATAAAAACCACACGCTGTGTTTTTCTTTCTTTCCATGTGTATAATCCATATAGAATAAATATATATATATATATATAATAAATATGAACAGCAGAACAACCTTTGCTCCAGTGGGTGAAGGCGTCGGTTCGAATCAGCCGATCGTCGGTTCGAATTCCGCCCCAAGCACCGGACCAAAGGTTTTACTACTCTTTTTCTTATTTTAAAATACATGGCGTGTATTTCCCGATATACGTCGTGTATAGGCTTATGTATAATAGAATTTGTCAATATTTCTATTTTGAATAATTATTACATAGTTTACTATAATAATTAAATTTTACTTTTCTTAAAAAAAATACACGGCGTGTACTTTACATACACGCCGTGTACCTCAGCTATATAAGTCGCGGGGCATCCGGCTTGAGGCCATGTTGCACGGCCGTCCCATTCTTCCCCTTCTTCCCGTTTTTTCTCCCAAAATCCTTCCAAACCCCCTTTTTCCTAATCCATCAATTTGGGGCGTTTCAAGTTCTGATTCCTCTCACATTCTGATCCCCGATCCAGGTACACCATTCTACACCCTCTATTTCAAATTTTTAGACTCGTTTAGGGTGTTTTTCGGATCGGCCGACCGTTCGGCTTCCGACAGTACACGACCACGAAATGAAAAACACACGTTGTGTACTTCTGAACACGTCCTCAGAAGGAATTTTCAGAAATTTGAATTTACACGGTGTGTATACTCGGTACACACCGTTTCCATTTCATCGTGCCCGCGTACACTTTGTCACACGGTCTCACACACCATTTTCCTTTACACGGAGTGTGTGTTTGGTACACTCCATGTCCGTTGTTTGTGTTGGCCCTCCGTGTGTGGCACATAACACGGCATGTCACCCCATGTTCCCGAACACGGTGTGTATGTTCGGTACATGCCGTGTCCTATATATCTGTGGTCGGCCCGTGTCTCCCCCTCTACACGACCATGTTCTTCGTGTGCAGTACATGCCGTATCCATAACCTACACGGCGTGTATTGTTTTCTCAAACCTGATAAAAACATGGTCGTGTCATTTGTTACACGACCACCTGCACTTTGATGTGAACACGGCGTGTATGTTCGGTACACGCCGTGCCCTATTACATTGTGTCTTTTCACCCTCGGCATGTCTTTCTAGGGAACACGAGATACTCTTCATTTCTGACCACACACCGTGTACTCTGGAGTACACGCCGTGTACTTTTATTTTCCAATTCTCTCACTTTTTCTTTGTTTTATTTTCTTCTTTTATTTTTGTTTTATTTTTCTTTTTCTTTCTATTTCAGGATATGGCAGATCATGATCATTCGCGTGGGAAGTGGCCAGCCTCCGCCACTGAAGGCGAGGAGTCCAGTTATCGTCGGATCCGACTCCGACCACCTACTCAGCCGGACCCCGACTCTCCAGTATTTGAGCTCCCTCCGTTGGCCATTCTGTCGCCACTCACTCCCTCAGATGAGGTGGGGCCTCCTTCTACTGCACCAGCTGCCACTTCTTCTTTACCCTCATCCTCAGCAGCTGGTCCCTCTTTGAGCACCCCTTCCACTGAGCCACCTTCTTCTTCGGCGGATCCACCTCCAGAGCCAGATGATGATGCTGCACCGGCACCTGGGTCGGGACCTGCAGGTGCTCCCTATCCCTGCACGGTATTCCCGGTCACCGACCTTGCATCCGATAGGCTTCGACATTTTTCTCATCGGCTGATACCATTGAGCAGTCAGTACCTTGATAGCAGCATTCCACAGCAGCTCGGTATTTGGGAGGAGTTGGAGGTACTTCTCAGGCACACCGCACTCGCGATTTTTCTGGTCAGCACTCCTATATTCCGAGATTTATTTTTGGAATTTGCGGCCTCCTTTGAGTTCGATGGAGCGGAGTACCGAGAGACCCCTGGTGATGCAGTACCAGTAGTTCGATTCCGGCTAGGCAGCCGATGTTTTTCTCTGACGATGACAGAGTTCGGCCGAGGGTCCGGCTTCTACCCCCATCCTTTCACCCCACACCCCGTTTCTGACTTGACCCAGCCCGAGCGCTCTGACCTCATTTCCATGTGGCGGGAGATCGTTGGGCCTGACCACCGGTACTCCCCCACTTCTCAGAAGAGCACTCTTATAGCCGACCCTGTCCTTCGCTTCACCCACCGGTGCTTCAGTGTCATACTCTTCCCCCACCATGAGGATATGGGGGTCGTGACCGGCTGTGACATGGAGCTTCTTACCTGTGTCATCCGGCACGCCTTCCCGGACCTCCCCTTTCTTGTCGCCTCCTATTTTCACTCCATGTTTACCGGTCGTCAGGGAAACCTGAATGGCGGGTTTCACACCACTCGTCTTGCCCACCACTTGGGGGTATTCGAGCCCTCATTACCTCATGAATTTTTAGGTTCACCCCAGCGGATGGACTTCCTCATGCTCATTTGCATGGGATTGGTCCGGAAGTAGGGGGTGCCTACATGCTTGCTCAGGCTCGAGCCTCGCCACCTACTGACCCTGCCCCACCTACTGACCCTGCACCTCCTTCCCCATCTCCTCCAGCTTCTCCACCTCAACCACCTCTTACTGACCCCACTTCTTCTGACCTTCCTTCTTCGGTCCCATCTCACATCCCACCTACCCCCGCACCCTCGGTCGATCCGGCCATTTCCCTCCGCCTAGCCACGATGGAGAAGTATTTGGCCCATATCATCGGCCGCCAGGACACCATTGTACGCCATTTGATTCATCTGGACGGCCTCCAGGACCGGATGGAGCATCTGCTGGTACATATTGCTCGGCATCTTGGTGTTCCACTACCTCAGCCACCAGCCCCTGCCTCCGTTCCTGGCCCTTCTGCTGCTGCTCCATAGTCATCTCCTGCGCCGACCACAACTTCTGTTCTGATGACTACGGTGCGCTCTGTTGCTGCCACTTCTTCCGGGCCAGGGCCTGCTGCTGAGCTTCCGATCCCGAGTCTAGAACCTGCGGATCCTACTTCTTCAGCTACCCTTCCTGATGCCGAGTCGGAGCCTCACCCTTCCACGACTCCTGCGCCATCTCTCCCGGCTGCTTCTGTACAGGATGCTGCCTCCCCTGAGGCGACCCCATGATAGAGACATTTTCCTTTCTCTTATATATCTCTTCTGTCATTTTCTGTGTTGTGCTGTTATGCATGTTTGTAGTCTTCTTTATTTTTCTCGAAAGTCACAGGTACAGGCATGGCGCGCTTTGGGAATCATTTTTCATGAGGGGAGTATTTTTCAATTTCTATTTTTCTTTCTTTTTGGATTTACTTATTCCGCTACGTTCCCTCATTTTGTCCCCCATTTATCCTTGCTGCCTACCCTTTACCTTGGTGTTGCACTTGGTGGACCATGTGCAGTGTTCAGTGTGGGGGGGCATTTATATCTTTCACCTTATTCTTTCCCCTTAAACTAACCTAGGAGACATCATTATTAGACTCTATATTTGTAAATGTAAAGAAATTTTTGTTAATCAGTCTTATAAATGCTAGATTTATCAGTAGGAACTTTTGGAAAGGTTACATGCTTTTTAGTTTTTAAGTATTTTAAAATGATTGCTGATATAGTTTCAATTACAACCTTTCATCCTTGATTAAATTACATTAATTAGGCTAATCATCTATATGCATGTCATGACCTGGTTGTCCCTTTATTATTTTTCCACTTCTGAGAGGTATTCTAAACCCTTTTTCGTATTTCTTTTCTAATACCTTTTTTCTTGAGAGATTCTTAGGATATGCATCACTACCAGAATTTTCAAGTTTTTCTTTTCAAAATATGAAGAAATTTTTGAATTACTTTAACATGATTGAGGCATTAGATTGTTTCAACCCCTTTATCTCGAGACCTACCCTACATTTAATCTTCGTTAAGCCTATTGAATCCATGAACAGCCTTGATAGGAAGTCACATTATGAGCCTATTTCCCTTCCTACCCTATTTGTTTTTAAACTTTGCATGATTATTCATTTATGCTTTAAAGATGGAGTTAGCAATACATGGCATATTTTTGTACAGCCATGAAATAAAGTGTGGGGGAGTGCCTCTTGATTATTTGGGGCAGAATGGGTTCCAAACATGTACTCATTGTATTCATAAGGGATGCCCTTGTGTTTTGTTGGAAAAAAACAACAAACAAACAACGAGGGGACCTTATACTTATTTTCCCATAAACCTTACTTACCTAAGGGAGTTGGTAACGATTACAAAATTTTTTGACTAGTATTTTGAAGGATTTATTTTCAATGAGCTTTACTTTTAATATCATGAAATATTGTTTAAAGGAATTAGCCATCCTTTTTCAAGCCTCGGAATTTATTTTCACATCTGAACCTACCAACCCTTAGCCACAGAAACATCTAAACCTTATGGACAAAGCCCTCATGATTTTTGTAATTCAATTTTTCTGAAGTGGAGAACAAGATATCTTGCAAACCTATGCATAGAATGTATATGCCTTGGATGGAGAATAACTTCGATTAAAAACATCTTGAGTGTGGAGTGTGATTTTAACTGGTAAGGTAAATCAACAAGTGACATGCTTATTTTTGAAAGGTTGAACAATGTGTTGAAAGAGGATGAGAGTAGTTAAATACATTATATATGAGGCATGATTTTAATATCTTATTAATTGAATTTGTTTGTGCCTTTTAGAATTTTTCCTCAGTAACTTTATCAGTTATACGTTTGATTAACTAAATTCCTTCCTTTTCAAAGTATAGGCTCTCTTAATTAGATGTTGAGATTTTGCTTGAGGGCAAGAAAACGACTAAGTGTGGGGGAATTTGATGCACCCAATTTATGTATACATTTCCTCATATATAATTGAAGATAAAAGCATGTTTTCAGCAAATATCTGTGGTTTCATGAACATATTATTTGATTTTGGTGAATCTCTTTACTTGCAGGAGATTTCTGGCTTAATACACGGATCAAGGGAAGTTTGTGAAATTTTTGAAACTACACAGCGTGTACTTTATATACACGTCGTGTACATCCAGACAAGGACAGAGACCAAAGCAGGGAGTACACGCCCATGTCTCCAAGCAGATATGCACACCGTGTGGGGCGGCACTACACGCCGTGTACCACCTTCTAGAAGGTGTGGTTGTAGAGAAAAGTCCACACGCCCATGTGGTCGTTGATGAATACACGGCGTATTTGAACTTTTACACGTCGTGTCTGCTATTCTAGAAGGGGCTAGCAGCGCTACATGCCGTGTATGGCGGCACTACATGCCGTGTTCACTCAACTTGCAGGCGGCGCCGTGTGCAAAAGTCAAGAATGGCGTGCTTAGCCACCTACCGGCGGAGAAAATGGCGCCAAAATGCATTGACGAAAAGTACACGGCGTGTACTTTCTATACACGTCGTGTACTTTATTTTTCTATAAAATGAGGCCTTGGCCTACGAATTTAGAAGGGGAGAACCATTGGAGAAGGGAGAAGCTCTGCTACCACCATTCCCGAAGCCACCAAGGTGTCGTCATTCTGCTATTCCACCATTCCACTCTCCGATACTCTACCTCAATGCCTACACAATTAATCTGTCAGGTATCACATGTGTTATTCCTCTCCTAAATTCTATGTGTAACTAAACCCCTCATGTTGGGGATGTGGATGATGGGATTATAATTTGTATATTGTTTTATATAGTTGTGTTTTAATCGTTGCAATTCATCTTACTTTTCTTAAGCCACTGTCTAATATAACTGAGAATTCTTAGCCGGACCAAGGGAAGGATTCTCATGGATACAAAAGAAAAGTAATGGTGCAAACATCCATGACCATTGGAAGGTTTTCACTGATTCATGTAATGGACTGGACGTAATAAAGAATTAAGGACATTGACTACCGGACCAAGGAGTCAACTGCTATAATTCCAAATAAGAAGAACCGGACTAAGGAAATCTTGTAACAAAATGGAATCCTGAATGATTGAATTACTATGAACAGCACAACCATTTAAACAATCTGCGTAAGAACTTCTTATTCACCATAGCCCCGACACGTATTTTCATTCCATTTCCAAGAACTCTTTAAATTTACCCGTTGTTTTCCTTCAAATTGTATCCATTCTTCAAAGTAAATCAGTTTAGTTTAAATCAAAACCCAAGAATCAACCCAATCGTTTCTAAACATTTCATACTTCACCTAATTAAGTATTAACTCAATTAAATTCATGCACTCCATGGTTACCTATGGATCGACCCCGAACTTATGCTATACTAAAGTTCTAAGAACTGGTAATTAATTTCGGACGCATAAAACTTCAACCAAAGACAAGCGTAGTCCAATGGCCTTCCATATAAAGCCTCGTATGGTTCCATCTCAATAGTTTCCGGGAAGCTATTTTTGTAGGAAAGTTTGAATAAGGGTATATGCTTCTCCCAAGAGCCCCCAAAGTCTAGGACGCATGCGCACAGCATGTCCTCAAGCACCTGTACCGTACGCTCTGACTGGCCATCGGTCTGAAGGTGGAATGTTGTGCTCAGAAGTACCTGTGTACCCAGTGCCCTCTGAAAACTTCGTCAGAAACGAGACGTAAAGCGGGCATCCCTATCAGAAACGATAGAACGAGGGTCCCAATGAAGAAGTACAATCTCTTGGATATATAGCCTTCTAATCTCGTCAACTCCGAAGGTCTCCTTGATCGGCAAGAAGTGAGCAACCTTCGTGAGTCTGTACACAAAAACCCACATGGCGTCATTTCCACGAGGTGACCTTGGAAATCCCGTCATGAAATCTATCGTGACATCATCCCATTTACACTCTAGAATGGGTAACTTCTGTAATAGTTCAGCTGGTCTCTGATGCTCTGCCTTCACCTGCTGACAGGTGGAACATCTCGTAACAAACCCAGATACATCTCTCTTCATACCCGGACACCAGTATTGACGCCTCAAGTCACGGTACATCTTGGTAACCCCGGGTTGAACTACCCAAGTCAAAGAATGGAACTCCCGCATCAGCTCCTCGCGTATATCCCCTGGAACCCACACTTCTCCATGGAAACACAAAACCTCATCATCGCCTATCCTCCAACCAGGAGAAGGGTCCTCACTTGCCACCGACTCCCATAGAACTAGGCCTTCCAGATCAGATAGCTTCCTCATCCTCACTCTGTACAGGAGGGTAGAAGTCACAGCTAAATAGGGAAGATAAGTCTTCCCCTGACTGTCATGAACCTCTAGATGCATCTTAGAGAACAAGGCCATGATCTGCCACTCACCACTGGCCTCCTGCACTGCCTGCGTCGGAGTCATCATGCTCAGTGCATCAGCTACTGCATTACCCTTACCAGGTGTATAGGAAAGCTCAAAATTGAAGGACTGTAGGTACTCAACCCACCTTATTTTCCTAAAATTCAGGTCACGTTGAGTAAAGATATACTTCAGGCTTTTGTGGTTGGTGAAAACCAAAAAATGATCTCCCAAAAGATAATGTCTCCAACAACGCAATGCATGAACAACTGAAGCCTACTCGAGATCATGTGTCGGGTAATTTCTCTCATGTGGCCTCAAATTCCAAGACCCGTACGCATAAACTCTATCACCCTTCATCAACACTGCTCCCAGCCCAATCCTTGATGAATCACAATAAACGGTATAGCTCTTCCCCTACTCTGTGAGTATCAGGATCGGTGCTGATGTCAACCTTCCTTTCATGTCCTGAAAAAACTGCCTCGCAAGCTTCTGACCAAATGAACTTCACCCCCTTCTTAGTCAGACCCGGCAACAGTGCTGCTAAGCGGGAGAAGTCTTGTATGAAGCGTCTGTAGTAACCATCCAGCCCTAAGAAACTCTGTATCTCAAACACATTCTTAGGCTGCTTCCAGAAAACTACTGCTCTCAACTTCTTTGGGTATACTGCAACTCCTACCTCTGAGATGATATGACCCAAGAAGTGAATCTGGTCCATCCAAAAGTGGCACTTCGAGAGCTTAGCATATAGTTGATGCTCTCTCAGAGTACTCAATACGATCTCAAGATGGGTGGAATGGTCGTGTTGAGTGTGAGAGTACACCAAGATGTCATCCACGAATACTACCACAAAAGAATCCAGATATGGATGGAACACACGATTCATCAGAGCCATGAAAACTGCTGGCGCATTCCTGAGTCCAAACGGCATAACCGTGTACTCGTACAGACCATATCTACTCCGAAAAGCTATAAGCGGTATATCCTATGGTCTCACGCGCAGCTGATGATATCTGGATCTCAAGTCAATCTTCGAGAACACTCATTCTCTAAGAAGTTGATCAAACATATCATCAATCCTCAGCAAGGGATATAGGTTCTTAACCGTTAACTAGTTCAGCTTCTGATAATCCACGCAAAGTCTAAGGGTACAATCCGGCTTCTTCGCAAAAAGGACCGGAGAACCCCAAGGAGAAGTAATGGGTCGGATAAATACCTTTTCCTACAACTCCTCCAACTGCCTCTTGAGCTCTTGTAACCCAGGTGTATCCATCCATTTAGGTGGAATGGACACCGGTGTTGCTCCTGGAACTAGCTCAATAGATAAATCCACCTCTCGCTCCGGAGGTAGACCTGAAAAGTTTTCGGAGAAGACATCCTAGAAACGATCAACAACTGGAGGGAAATTCTTCTGATGAGTCCCCTGGTCATCCAGGTATAAGCTAGAAATATGGGCTGTGAATCCACCTTGCCCATGATGCTCTGGTCCAGCTCGACTCGCCTGAACATCCCACTCGCCCTTGTATAGAAACTCTCCGCCCTCAGGTGATGTGAAACTCACCCTGTGAAGATAACAGTCTACAAAGTCTCGGAAGGGAACTAAAATTTATATCCTAATAATGACGTCATAGCTCGTCATCTCTAAAACATAGAGGTCCCAAAGGAAGTGACACCCTCCAACTTTAAGGGTGCACTCCTTGCACTGACGCACACTAGCCGTCCTAGTCCCCAACGGAGTGTCTAGAATCATGATATCCAAAGAAGAAGAAACACCGAGCCCAAGGCTCTCCACAACCAGTACAGATATGAAACTATGTGTAGCACCCGTATCGAAAAGCACTGAAGATAAGACAGAATATACTAGAATAGTACCTCTGACTGTAGAAGGTCCAGGATACTGCTCCTACTGGGTCTGTTGCACTGCATATGCCTGCCTAGTGTCGCGGCCCTGTGACACAGCCTGGCTACCCTGAGATGTCCCTCCCTACTATCTCTGAGATCCTAGCGTCTGGCTACCACGTCCACGACCAACATCTCTTCCTGCATGCCCTGACATATTCCAGTTCCCTGACTAGTAAGAATCCACTGGTCCTGTTCCCGCACGAGGAGTCTGTATAGAACCCCTCTCACTATCCACTGGAGGAAACGCCCTGCAAAATCACTGGAGATGACCCATCTTGTGGAAAGCTCGACACTCCATTGGGTCTCGTGGACACTACGGCCTCTTGTTCCCCTCTCTACCACACTAGTAGCACCTGATCGGTCCACCTGAAGAAGTTGTGTCATGACCCTTCCTCGGGGCCCATGTCGTGACTACCCCAAGCCCGCCTTCCTTAGGCCAGGTGCTGGTGACTAGCACCAAGGCATAAATCCTGATAAAAAGGGAAGGAATTGCCTTTATAGAGTAAACAAACACCATAGAGTAAGCTAATAGAAATAAACACTAAGTAAAACTAGGTACAATAGTAAGTGCGGAAAGTAAATGGGCCAGAATACAAACCCAAACTGAATGTAATGTACAACTGGAAAGAAAGTATAGAAACTGAAAGTAAGAATCATTATCGAGTCGTCCACTGGATGTCCCACCTGAAGGGTGGGTACATATAGCCTCCTCAGCTCCTCGGGTCCATATGTCTGCTCCGTGTACGTCCCGCCCAGTGGTCTACCTCCATGTCCCAACTTGCTCCACAAGCCTCAGCCACGATCAGCGTTGTCTGTCACCTGCATACAACACAACGTAGTACAGGCATAGCCCGTGCATGGGTGAGTATACGCTACTCAGTAGGGACCCCGATGACCCCTAAGGTCTCCCAGAATCCACAAAGGGTAATCCATAAAGGAACGATATAATCACGAAGTAACATCCAACACTACTTAGTTATATGACCATACATATACCTAAGTCATCAATTCCAGTTCGGCTCCAACATCTGAGCCCAAGTTCGATCACGTCCACAGAGGATAGTACTACCCAATCCACACACAAAAGCACAACACATCCACATAGGAAGAAAATAAATCATATCGAAGATAATAATTGAATGTCAAGATTCAGCTCACATAAGTATACTTATTCATAAGGTGATAGAGATGATTAGATGTAGCCAATGATTCATCTAAGCTGGGACCTACGTAGGATACAAAAACCAGCTACTCTTCCAGACCCATGTAGGATACAAGAACAGATTCAGACACTGTCGGACCCACGTAGGATACACGAACAGTAGTACTGCCAGACCCACATAGGATACAAGAACAATAGTCATCGTCGTCGAACCCATGGAGGATTTCAGTACGGTCTTCGTCGCTGCTGAACCCACGGAGTATTTTAGTGTAGTCTTCATCACTGCCAAACCCACGGAGGATTTCAGTGCAGTCGTCGTCGCTTCCGAACCCACAGAGTATTTCAGTGCAGTCATCATCGTCATCGCAGCCGCAGCAAGCTCTAGGGTTCCCGCACACAGCATGCTCGATTCTAGGAGGGTCCGCTCCACGAGCCAAGGGGGTCGATACATCAACTGACACGTAGTTTGGAGTTGATGTATCCCAAATTTCTATCTCGGAAAAAGGAAATCAACGTGACAGACGGCGCATCAATCGGACGCCCAGTCGGAGAGTTATTGGCTTTTTCATTCTAGGGGCCCGATTGGTTTTTATGTCAAAAACAACCCGACCACAAACCAACTTCATCCAATCCTCGAGTTGAGTAATCTAAAAGGACCGTCTCACTAATAGAAATACAACAAAGTCGACGGCATGTCAATCGGATGTCCGGAGCTCAAGTTATAAGTGTTTCCGCTCCGAGGGCCTGGTTGGTTTCATGCTCGAACCATCCCGGTCGTACCCAAAGTTCACCAAAACCTTGAGTGTAATATACCAAAACCACCTTCTCGATCCAGGTATCGCATCTCAACTGATGGTGCGTCAATCAGAGGTCTGTAGCCCAAGCTACGGGCGTTTGAACGGAACTGTCCGAAAATAGGGGGTTTTGGGCCCGGACCGACCTGGCCCAAGACCCCATGGGTCGGCCCGAACCGGGGCGACCTGAACCGGGTCCGGGTCCGGTCTATTAGGGTGTGGGATCGGCCCTCTTGTCCAGCTCGGCGCTGGCCGAGCCGTCGCAGAAAGGGGGGCGCCCCCCCCCTGATTGAGAAACGCCCCCCCCCCCCCCCCCCCCACGGGGGGGCCTACCATTTGCCAGCTGGGGGTGACGACCCCCAGCTTTATCGAAAACTGGTCGGCCAAGCCGGCCGGTGTGTCACCTTGGGACCCCCCCCCCCCCCTCCCGCGGGTCCCGCCCTCCTTTCACCAGCGGCCAGCGGTTCCAGCCGCCGCTCCCTACACCACTATGGCCATAGGTTGCGGCCTTGTCCAATCGGCGCGGTGCGACGGCGCCCCGGCCCCGCTCCGGCCACGGCTTCTTCGTGGTTCTCCAGCGTAGCGCAACGGCGTTGTGGCTTCGTTCGACCTCAACGGCACGGCGTGACGGCGCCGTGCATCTTCTCTCATTCCTCTTTCTTCCGCGTGGTGCTGTTGCACCACACTGCCTTTGCTCGTGCTGCAACAAGTACAACATCAAAGGGGGAGGTGGGTCGGCCGTGTTCGTGCGGTCTGACCTCCTCCCATTATTATGATAACAGGCGGCCCAATATAAAAGTCAATGAATGGAAAGGAAAACACGAACAAAAATTAACCCCTCCATCGATGAAGTCGTCGAATGAGGTTCGTCATGGAAAAAAGACATCGCGGAAGGAGGCTCTATAAGCGTCGTCGACATCGCGGTACACAGCCTCACATTGACGGTCTCCGAGGAATTAGCGTTCTTCGTCGCCCTTCATCGGAGGCCGGCATTCTTCGTCGGTGTCGGTGCGTTCTTCACGTTCTTCAAGGAGGAAGATGAACTTCTTTGTGGAACTCTCTCTCTCAATACAAAAAAGCAACCCCTAATGAAATAAGACATTGTCTTATTTAATTAACACACACAAGCCAACAATCCATTTGAAATTCAAAATAATTCATTCAATTAATTGAATTAATTGAAGAGTCTTAACATTCTAATTAATGTGAGAGTTGACTTGGCATTTAATAAGGGGGTGCGGGTGTGTTAGAAAATAATGGGGGTTTGAGGAAGTTGAAAAGGTGGGGTTCGTGTGGGTCCCACCTCACTAATATCCTATCGGGAGGGGTTAGGATATAGTGGGTCCCACCTCAACTTCCATAAGTAGGTTTAAACTACTTAGAACATAAAATAAAAATTGTTGCACAACTTTTATTTTATTCATTAGTTAACCCTTTTTAAAAAAAAACCACACCCGAGCAAACGTAACTCTAGAAAAGGTGTTCCTAAGAAATTACCGGCGCTGTGGTTTCATTGGTGCCCTCGGATTTCAATTCTGAGCACCATTTAAAAAGTTATAAAAACTCACTCGTTCGTTCACTGAACGTACCCGAGCTAATCTTCAGAAATTGATTCTGGGCACACTGGGCCTCAGAATCAAGTGCTGTCAGAAACTGTGTTCCTGTAAAATCCCAAAGAAAATTAAGATAAAAATTCCCTTGAATTTTACAGGTCTTTACATTACTCCCACATCAGGTCTTTACTTCCCCGTAAAGATACATCATAAACTAGGGGAACAAATGTGGGTACTGTGCACGCATCTGAGCCTCCCGCTCCCAAGTGCTCTCCTGGAGGTTCTCGTGCTGCCACCTGATGCGCACTAGAGTAATCGACCACCCACGTAGGACCCGCTCCTATCGATCCTCGATCTGCACCAGGACCTCTACAAATGACGCCCCATCTTCAATTTCCAACTCACCATGGTCGATGATATGCATCGGGTCATGCACGTATCTCCTCAGCTGAGATACGTGGAAGACATCGTGTAACCGGTGCAACTGAGGTGGTAGGGCCAAGCGATGAGCCACATCGCATATCCTACTGAGAACCTGGAATGCTCTGATGAAGCATGAAGATAACTTGTCGCCCTGACCAAATATATGTAATCCACGTCGAGGTGAGACATGAAAGAAAACGTGGTAACCATCCTCGAACTCCAGTGGCCTCCGCCTCCTATCAGCATAAGACTTCTACAGGTTCTGAGCTATCCTCATCCGCTCTTGGATGACCTTGATCTTCTCTGTCATGGCCTGGACCATTTCTGGTCCCACAAGTGCTGACTCCCCGGGGTCTATCCAACATAGAGGTGATCTACAAGGTCGGTCGTACAATGCCTCATATGGTGACATCCCGATGGTGGAGTGGTAGCTGTTGTTGTACGCGAACTCCACCAAGGTTAGGTGGTCCTCCCAGCTACGACCAAAGTCGATGACACACGCATGGAGAATGTCCTCGAGAGTCTCAATGGTCCTCTTCATCTGACCATCTATCTGGGGGTGAAAGGAGGTTCTCAGTCGTAGTTGCGTCCCGAATTCCTCCTGCAACCCCTACTAAATCTGGGAAGCAAAGCGAGCATCTCGATTGGAGATGATAGATGATGGAACACCATGAAGTCGTACAATCTCATAAACATAGAGATGTCCCAATCTCTCTACTGAGCCCTGCTTTCTAATGGGTAAGAAGTGGGCCGACTTGGTGAGTCGGTCGACAATCACCCAAATGGAGTCGTGACCTCTAGATGTATGTGGAAGTCCAGTCACAAAATCCATAGATATCACATCCCATATCCACTCCGGGACCTCCAAGGGCTGCACCAAGCCTACTGGTACCTGGTGCTCTGCCTTCACCTGCTGACAGGTGAGGCATCGAGAAACGAACTTTGCCACAGCCTTCTTCATACCCGGCCACCAGTGCTGTCGTCTGAGTTCCTGGTACATCTTCGCCACTCATGGATGTACCGCTAAAGGGGAAGTGTGAAACTCTCTCAGAACCTACTCCTATAAAGAAACTGGTACCATGGTACATCCTCTTAAAAGGATTATGTGCTCTCCTCCTACATAGAATCCATAAGGTGCTTGTCCTGAGGATATTTGCGCATGCCGCGTCTCAGAGTTAGAATCCCCACGTTGTGCATCTCTGACCCGCTTCAGTAGTGGAGGAGTGACTGTGTGTGACTGAAGAAAGGTTGCTTCATCTCTATCCATGAAGGATATCTGAAAAGCGGCTAGCTACTCCGTCGCCACCCCATGTAGCTGAATGCCCGTCCTCCTTCTTAGAGCATCAGCTACTACGTTCCCCTTTCTAGGAGTATAGAATATCTAAAAGTCGTAGTCCTGGAGGAACTCAAGCCATCGTTGTTGTCTTAGATTCAGGTCCTTCTGTGAGAAGATATACCTGAGACTCTGGTGGTCCGAGTAGACTGTAAAGCACTCGCCCATCAGATAGTGTCGCCACATATTCAGAGCGAAGACCACTGCTACTAACTCCAGGTCATGGGTTGCGTAGTTCTTCTCATACTGCCTCAACTAACGTGATCTATAGGCAATCACGACCCACTCCTTCATCAGGACACATCCGAGTCTGGTCCCTGATGCATCGCAGTAGACTACGTATCCTACGCCCTCCTCTAGTAGCCTCAGAATAGGTGTGCTGGTCAATCTCTGTCTCAGCACTCGGAAGCTCTGATGACATCTGTCTGACCACATGAAGGGTTTCCCCTTCTTCCTCAAATCTGGGAGTGGTGCCGCAACTCTGGAAAAGTCTGGCACAAATCTCTAGTAGTACCCAGCTAGACCCAAGAAACTCTGCACCTCCATCATGCTCCATGGTGGCTCCCAAACTAGCACTACCTCGATCTTCGTAGGATCCACCGATAGTCCTGCCTCAGAGATGACGTGTCCTAATAAGTGGACCTCACGTAACCAGAACTGACACTTCGAGAGCTTTTCATAAAGCTTGTTCTCTCAGAGTGTGTCTGGTACAACCCGCAAGTGGTAGGTGTGCTCCTCCTCAGTGGTTGTGTATATCAATATGTTGTCGATGAATACCACGACAAATTGATCGAGGTATGGCTGAAAGATCATGTTCATGAGACCCATGAACATTTTTTGAGTGTTGGTTATGCCGAAAGGCATAACCAAGAACTCATAGTGTTCATACCGACATCTGAAGGCCATCTTCTGCATGTCCTCGTCTCGAACTCTGGGCTGATGATAGCCTGACCTGAGGTCTATCTTAGAGAACCACCATGCCCCCTTGATTTGATCGAAGAGTTCGTCAATATTTGGTAGCAGATACTTTTTCCTCACGGTCACCTGTTTCAGGCGACGATAGTCGACACACAATCGCAAGCTCACGTCCGCCTTCTTGGTAAACAATATCGGGGAAGCCTAGGGTGAAACACTGGGTCGAATGAATCCCTTGCCCTGCAAGTCCTCCAACTGTACACGTAGCTCTCTAAGCTCAGTGGGGGACATCCGATATGCTGGAGTGGATATTGGTGTTGTCCCGGGGTACATGTCAATATAAAAGTCTACCTCTCTGCGAGGAGGTAGTCCTGGAACGTCGTCAGGGAAAATGTACGTATACTGATCCACTACTACAGGAAAACTAAGACTCCGCACGTCAACTACTCCTAGGATGAGGCTCGCCAACTGATTAGTGATGGCCTGTCCTCTCCTCTGCGTGAGTCCATCCTGCGCTGCAAAGGCTCCCTTCTCACTGCTGAAGGTGAACCTTCTCCCATCGGTGCGAACACACCGCACCTTGCGCCAAATAGAGTCGATCTGAGCATGGATTGTGGATAACCAATCCATGCTCAAGATGACATCGTAAGACCTCGACGCCGCTACAAGAAGATCCCATCCGAAGCTCTCGCCTCGTAGAGTACGCTCACACTACTGGAACCAGCGCATAATCGTCGAGTCTACTCCCGTAGGAGTCTCTAGCCGTAAGGATCGAGCCAACGGCTCCGTCCGAATCTCCTAGCTCCAAACAAGGGCAGTGGCAATAAAAGAATGACTCACTCCTATGTCTATAAGAACTGCAGAAAGGGTGGAGTAGACATAGATAGTACCTCAAATCATCTCTGGTGTGCCGTGGTCGTAGGCCTCCGCTGCCTGAAGCTAAGACTGTCTCTGCCCGCCAGCTCCCTTTGGCCGGGGTGGACCTCCTAGTGGTGGTGGTGGTAAAGCCTCAAAGCGTCACCCACCACCTGCTGCTCAACCAGCTCCCCTGCCTCGTCCTCCTACTCTCTATGGACCGCCACGGTCGACCCTCTTCCTCTACCTGGGTGGCCCCTCAACCGTCTGATACTCCTCTCCACGGCGGGTCGGGCAGTCACAAGCCATGTGGCCCTGCCCGCCGCATGCGTAGCACTACCTGCTCCTCGGAAGGCTGGCTCTGCGCCGTGTGCACCAAACCTCTGAGCCAGTTTCCTGAGGTCATCTGCCTGATGGCCCGGTCCGCCTGGACCCCTGTGACATCCGTCGAATTCCAGCTATAGACGACTCTGCTATGTTCCGCCCTGCGGTAGGTCTCGCTACTGGCGTAGGCTCAGCAAGAAATCTCTCTATGAGAAGGGCTCTCTCCAGTACTCCTGCCTGTGTCAAAATGATGAGGGAGATCATTGATGCCCTGATCTCATGCCTCACTCCATGCTAGAAGGTCCGGGCCTAGAAGAATGGGTCCTATACCATGTCGTTCGAATAGCGTGAGAGATCGTTAAATCTCGCCGAGTACTGGGAGACTGTCATGCTGCCCTGCCGCAGCTGTAGAAGCTCCTGGATGCACACCACACGGAGGGTGGCTGGGATGAACTCCAAGCGGAAGAGGCTCTCAAATTCCGTATAGAGGAGTGATGCCTCGTCGTGCACATGGAGCATCAAACTCCACCATCTTCCTGCTGCCACGTGATGGAGGCTCACTGCAAGGATCACCATAAGGTCAGCTGGTGTCCCTACTAACCTGAACTCTCGAACTACAGCCTCCAGCCAATCCTCGGCTTCCTGATGGTCCATCTCCCTGCGAAACCTGGGCAGTCTCTGACGCTAAAACTCATGTAGTTCACTAAGGAGACGTGCACTATCAGCGGCTGGGGATGGTAGCATCGGTGGCTCGGCGGGTAGAGGTACCTCCGGTGCCTCCGCTGAAAAAGGGCCCCACACCGAGGCCTCATCACTCGGTGGGCTGTCGTCTCACACAAAGCTTGGAACCATAGCTGGCTGCCGTCGTGGGGACATCCTAGAAAGAAATAGGTGCGCCATGGTCAAACAGTATACCTGGTGAACTGACACAAATTAATCACAAAGAAAACTTTTGAAACACACATGCAATCAATGTTTTCATGCATTGAGTCAGAAATCAGAATTCAGGGTCCTGGTGTATGGAGACGTCGGCCGCCGCACCAACACTGGACTCCCTGGACTGATAAACACACTCAATACACTTAACACTATTGCTTCACATAGAAGAAAGATCAGAGTCATGAGTTAGGCGGTAGAACCGAACTCCTCTGATACCAATTTGTCACGACCCGTCCTCAGGGCTCGTGCCGTGACTACCCCAAGCCCACCTTCCTTAGGCCAGGGGTTGGCGACTAGCACAATGGCGTAAATCCCAATAAAAAGGGAAGGTATTGCCTTTATAGAGTAAACAAACACCACAGAGTAAGCTAGAATAAGTAAACACTTAGTAAAACTAGGTACAATAGTATATGCGGAAAGTAAATGGGCCAGAATACAAACCGAAACTGAAATTAAAGTACAACTGGAAAGAAATTACAGCAACAGAAAGTAAGCAGCAATGTCAAGTCGTCCACTGGAAGTCCGACATGAAGGGTGGGTACAGATAGCCTCCTCATCTCCTCGGGTCCATCCATCCGCTCCGTGTACGTCCTGCCCAGTGGTCCACCTCCAGGTACCGACTTGCTCCGCAAGCCTCATCCATGATCAGCATTGTCCGTCGTCTGCATCCAACACAATGTAGTGCGAGCATAGCCCATGCATGGGTGAGTATACGCTACTCACTAGGGACCCCGAGACCCCCTAAGGTCTCCCAGAATCCACAAAGGATAATCCACAAAGGAAAGATACAATCACGAAGTAACATGCAACACTACTTAGGTATATTCCCATACATATACCTAAGTCAACAATTCCAGTTTGGCTCCAACATCCGAGCCCAAGTTCGATCACGTCCACACAGGATAGTACAACCCAATCCACATAGGAAAGCACAACACAATCCACATAGGAGGAAAATCAATCATATCGAAGATAATGATTGAAATTCAAGACTCATCTCAAACAGGCATACTTCTTCGTAAGGTGATAGAGATGATCAGATGCGGCCACTGATTCATCTAAGCTGGGACCCACGTAGGATACAAAAACCTGCTACTCTGCCAGACCGACGTAGGATACAAGAATAAAGTCAAACACTGCCGGACCCACATAGGATACACGAATAGTAGTACTGCCAGACTCACGTAGGATACAACAACATTAGTCATCACCGTCGAACCCACGGAGGATTTCAGTACGGTCTTCGTCGCTGCTGAACCCATGGAGTATTTCAGTGTCGTCTTTATCGTTGCCGAACCCACGGAGTATTTCAGTGTAGTCATCATCACTGCCGAACCAACGGAGGATTTCAATGTATTCATCATCGTCATCGCTGTCGCAGCCAGCTCTAGGGTTTCCGCACACAGCATGCTCGATTCTGGGAGGCGCGTCAATCGGACGCCCGGTCTGAGAGTTATTGACTTTTTCATTCCAGGGGCCCGGTTGGTTTTTAAGTCAAAACCAACCCGACCGCACCCCAACTGCGTCCAAACCTCGACCGGAGTATGCCAAAAGGTCTGTCTCACTAAGAGGAATCCAACAAAGTCGGTGGCACGTCAATCGGACGTCCGGAGCTCAAGTTATAAGTGTTTCCCCTCTGAGGGCCCGGTTGGTTTTGTGCTCGAACCAACCCGGCCGTACCCAAAGTTCTCTGAAACCTTGATTATAATATACCAAAATGACCTTCTTGATCCAAGGATCGCATCTCAACTGATAGTGCGTCGATCGGATTTTCGTAGCCCAAGATACGGGTGTTTGAACGGAACTGTCTAGAAATATGGGGTTTTGGGCCCGGACCGACCCGGCCCAAGACCCCCTGGGTCGGCCCGAACCGGGCGACCCGAACCGGGTCCGGGTCCGGCCCATTAGGGCATGGCCCGGTGCGGCCGGGGGGCCGGGCGCGGGCGCGGCCCGCATGGCCAGCTCGGCGCTAGCCGAGCCGTCGCGGAAAGGGGGGGGCACTGCCCCCCCCCCCCACGGGGGGCCCGCCATTTGCCTACCGGGGGTTACGACCCCCGGATTTCTCGGAAAACTGGCCGGTGTGTCACTGTGGGACCCCAACCCACCCACCCCCCCCCCCCCCCGCGGGTCCCGCCCTCCTTGTACCGGCGGCTAGCGGTTCCGGTCACCGCTCCCCGCACCACCGCGGCGCGACGGCGCCGCACCCCTCCACCGCGGCCCTGCTACGGCCGCGGCTTCTTCATGGTTCTCCGGCGCGGCACGACAGCGTCGTGGCTTCGTTAGGCCTCAATGACATGGCGCGACGGCGCGGCGCGACGGTGCCGCGCATCTTCGCTCATTCCTATTGCTTCTGCATGGTGCCTTTGCACTGCGCTGCCTTTGCTCGTGCCGCAACAAGTACAACATCAAAGGGGGAGGAGGGTCGGCCGTGTTCGTGCTGTCCGACCTCCTCCCATTATTACGATAACAGGCGGCCCAATATTAAAGTCGGTTAATGGAAAAGAAAATAGGAACAAAAATTAACCCCTACATCGATGAAGTCGTCGAACGAGGTTCATCGCGGAAAAAAGACGTCACGGGACACGGCGTCGCGGAAGGAGGCTCTGTAATCGTCGTCGAAGTCATGGTACATGGAGTCACGGAGAAGAGGATCTTCGGCGTCGTGGTACATGGCGTTGCATCATCGATCTCCAAAAAATTAGCATTCTTCTTCATCCTTCGTTGGAGGCTGGTCTTCTTCGTCGGTGTCGGTGCGTTCTTTGTGTTCTTCAAGGAGGAAGATGAAGTTCTTTGTGGAACTATCCCTCTCAACACAATGTAGAAACCTCTAATGAACTAAGACTTTGTCTTATTTAATTAAAACACCCAAGCCAACATTCCATTTAAAATTCAAAAGAATTCATTCAATTAATTGAATTAATTGAAGAGTCTTAACAGTCCAATTAATGTGAGAGTTGACTTTGCATTTAATAAGGGGGTGTGGGTGTGTTACAAAATAATGGGGTTTTGAGGAAGTTGAAAAGGTGGGGCTCATGTGGGGACCACCTCACAAATATCCTATCAAGAGGGGTTAGGATATAGTGGGTCCCACCTCAACTTCCATAAGTAGTTTTAAACTACTTAGAACATAAAATTAAAATTATTGCACAACTTTTATTTTATTCATTAGTTAACCCTTTTTAAAAAAACCACTCCCGATCAAACACAACTCTAGAAAAAGTATTCCTAAGCAATTACAGCTGCTATGGGTTTCATTGGTGCCCTCAAATTTCGATTCCGAGCACCGGTTCAAAAGGTAGAAAAACCTTCTCATTCGTTCACTGAATGTACCTGAGCTAATCTTCGGAAATTAATTCCGGGCACACCGGGCCTCGAAATCAGGTGCTGTCAGAAACTGCGTTCTTGTAAAATCCTAATGAAAATTAAGAAAAAAATTCCCTTGAATTTTACAGGTCTTTACAAGAATACTGGCTGGTGCTGCCACCTTGAGAGAAGTCCATCTATCTCTTCCTCTGGCCAGTAGAAATAGTACCAGTAACTGGTGCTGAACCGCCCTGGCCCACACCACTCGATTCCCGCAGGTTCCTCTCAGTAATCAGTGTCTGGTTCACAATAGCATGTACTGAAGGAATCCTAAAAACATTCACAAGCGCTCAGATGTCATAACGAAGACCATCCTCAAAACGTCTGGCTCTCAACGTCTCATCACCCACCAGCACGGGTGCAAAACACTGAAGATCGGTAAAGTGAGTAGAATAGTCCATCACCGACATGGCGCCCTTCTGCAGATTCATGAACTCTTGAGCTCTATCTACCCTCAGCGTCTCGGGAAAGAAGAAGTCATAGAATACTACCTGGAAATCTTCCCACGCCATGTCTCTGTGATGCTCTAACTGGGTTGTAACATCCCACCACCTCTTGGTGGAATCACGCAGCATGTAAGTCATGAGCTTGACCCTCCACCCTGGAGGCGTCTCAAGATGCTCAAAAATAGTCTGTATCAATCCTAGCCAAGACTCTTCAGCCTATGGTCATCCATCCCCTGAAAACGTAGGCGGATGCTGCTGCTGAAAGATACGCGTCAGCTCGGCCATATATGTGGTAGCCTGCGGTGCTCCCTGAAAGGTCTGCATAAACCGCATAAAGCCTTCATGTAACTGCGCCTCTACGCCTGTTTCTGGAATAGCAGCTGGCGCTGCATCTGGCTCTGCTGGAGGATCAACTAGTAGCCCATGGCCCACCATCTTCGGAGTATAATCGTCGCCACTCTCCTGGAGAACAACTCGCGGTCGTCTAGGCGGCATGACACTGCAGGTTCAAAAGCACGCCTCAGATTCATGATTTTTAAGACCGAAATGAAGGAACCACAAAGGGAACAAGAGGAAGAAGGCATTTCAAAATTTTCAAAACAAGACGGCATGGCGTGTACACTGACTAAACGGTGTGTACGTGACTTCTTTTCCCCTGGCCGGGTCCTTATACACGGATAATCCACATCGATCCCGTTGAACAAAAACTACACGGCATGTATAGTATCAACACGGCATGTACGATGTTATTTCCCAACTGTCCGTGTCGTCTGTGACACGGTCGACTACTCGGCTTCACACTACACGGCGTGTTACACCCGTACACTGCGTGAATAACACCCCGTTTCCCAGCCACATGGCTAACACCACACGGTCTGTCCTCAGACAAGACTACACGGCATGTCCCACAGGTACATGGCGTGTTTAGGGAGAGGTGACACCAGCCTGTGTTGTTAGTTACATGGTCGAGTCCCCAGTTCACACTACACGGTGTGTCCATCTTTGACACGGTGTGTTCTGTCAAGGATTTCACCGACCCGTGTTGTTAGTTGAACGTCCAGACTCCGGGTCAACACTACACGGTGTGTACATTAAGTACACGGCGTGTTTTACCCATGCCTTTCCCTACCCCATGTCACCGCCCACTCGGTTTGTGACACGAGAAGAGACTACACGACGTGTACTTAGGATACACGGCGTGTAATCAAAAAGTTCATTTTTATTCCCGAACAGAAGAACATACATGGAGTGTATAAATATACTACACGGCGTGTATACTGGGTTTCCGGACAGTATGCCTCAGAAACTTCTCTGGAACCCAGAAAATACTGAAACCAACACCTAAGTGTCAAATTCCGACCCGTGAGGGCCCATACTCCCCACGAATCAAAGTTTGACATCTTATTTGTGTTATAACCAATAACCAGTCAATGATCCACCAAATTTAGGTCAATGGGGGCCCATACTCCCCAAAAACCAATGTTTGGCGTCCATTCTATAAATAGGCTCACAGCAGGTATTTTTATCAAGCAACTATCACAACAGCATGCTTCTCTAGCACAACAACTATCACGACAGCATTATATTTCTAATGCACCTACATGGCACGGAAACTATACATGGAAAATGATATCTAGCATGTTCCTATATGATTCATTAGATGGAATACCCTCATCTCATCGGGTTGCAACTAAAAAGAATCCATAGAAAAAATATAAACTACATAATCTCAAAGTGTGTCACCCAACGGTGAAATCAAATCAACTATAAAATTTTCAAAATCAAAAGAATTGGAAAATACGAGGTAGACTGGATTTTCCCTGTACACGGGTTACCTATGCCCGGAAACAGCTTATTAACAACTACCGTTCTGTCCTATCCCTGACTACGGCTCCAAACAGTAATTCAATGAAAAGAACCCCTTTGATACCACTTTGTAACGTCCCAGACCCGGGTTCCACTCAATGGGTGCCCCGAACCCGGTTCGCCACATGACCTCAAGCGCATTTTCACAAACGCCAGAGGTTGACAACTAGTAGAGAGGGCCCAGGTCTGATAGTGGGGAAACTATGCCCTCATTTGTCAAAGTGTAGCACAGCGAAATTGAAATAAAACATATAACAAACAGCGGAAGTAGTAAACCATACACAAATGAAATAAACAAATGCAGATGATATAACCAACAGTATATAAAAGATGCAACATGTCACAAGTTCTAAGAAAACAGCCAGAACATGTTATACATCAATACAGTACAACAAAATACAGAGTATAGCAAAACAAGAAAAATAGCTGGCAGCGGAATCGTGAGCCTAGGCTCGGTCCCATGCCCTCCTACTCCTGAGAAATAGTCAATTACCTATATAGGGACTCTTCCCCTATCCACACCTGTAGAAACATAATCTGTTTGGGCTAAAAAGCATGAACCAAACAGGTTGTGAGAAATATACCTCAGTAGGCACCCACCAAAGGCCCGTGCTCAACTGTGTGTAAAACATGCAACAAGTGTGCAGTAGTAAAATTCAATAAACTAAGCAGTACTCAAAAGTAACTAACTTAACAGTTAAATTTCCATTTTATTATTCATTTAATTCCTTTAATTTAGTAACATTTTTGTGCTCAACAGCACCAAGCCCTCAGGACAACCAGTACCGTGCCCTCAGGCTAAAATAGTAAACCATGCCCTCAGGCTTGCCCTCAGGCTATACAGAATCCAACCCGCAGGTATTTCCCTCAGGCGTAACAGAACTTACCCTTAGGCGTACGAAGTGTCACCCTCAGGCATAGAAGTCAAGCCCTCAGGCATGAAAGGTTTCCCTCGGGCAAAATAAATACAGCCCTCGGGCTAAATAGTGCAGTGCCCACAAGATAATCACAACCACGCCCTCCGGCTAAATAGGTAATCGGGTCATTCCCAACATATTAACAAGTAGTAAACAAGAAATTCCTCTCAAGGCAGTTATACAATTACTACATTAAAGGCATACCCTCAGGTATCCTGTCCAAACGTCTAAATAGTGGAACACACCCCTGGGGTGGTTCCGGATCCAAGCAACGATCCCAACCAGCATTTATTATCACAATTTAATCACTTATGCAATTCTATGCATTAAATATAGCAACGGCCTCAGCCACACGACACCCCAACATGGGTTCGTGGCACAAAAATGCACAAAACACCTGACAGTTGGAAAAAAAACACCAAGCCACCTACCTTATATGCCAACAAGCATTATACATGAACGCCAATCCAAGAAACACCCAAGAAAGACATAGATCTAACGAAGAAGAAAACCCATTCAAACGTAAATAACTTCCATTAGGGGAAGAATTGGCAAGAACCATACCAGGAGAGGAGAGGTCTTACCCATGCGGTTCCAACGAGATCGTCTGAGGCGGAATCGGATTTCAGACAAACACCCGGCAGATCTTTAAAGGTCTGGCCTCCTCCTTTGGCTCCTAAATGGCTAAAATTCCTCCTCTTCCAAATGAGGAGGCTACTGCCTGTTTTAAGCCGAAAAAACAAATTACACGGTGTGTACTTACAAGTACACGGCGTGTACTCCCTTCATTTAACTGTTCCTTTGGCAGCACCGCCACACTGTTCATCTGTCGACATGAGTACATGGCATGTAATCCCCACTACATGGCGTGTACTGTCGCCCAGCTGGTGTCTACTCCACCGCCTTACTGTTTAGGCCTTCCGACTGACTACACGGTGTGTAAGGTACCACTACACGGCGTGTAGTCGGTTCCTACACCCTTTGTCTCCAACATGGATACACGCCTCGTGTACCCATCCCACACGGCCATAAGTACACAACGTGTGGAAAAGTACATGGTGTGTAGTTCCAAAAATTAATATTTCTCCCCATTTTTCATATTTTCTCAAAAAACTTAAGGAAAAGAGAAAAGAAGAAGCTCATACCTCAAATATAAGAACCAGGTTCTTACACTATATTTTATGAATCTAGAGAAACATATATTTTAGTGTTTACATAGATAAGGAAAATACTTCTTATATGTAAAAATAACACATTGATATTTTGGAATACAAAGTCTGATCCTGCATGATTACCCACACTATCGTCAAGTGTTGTTCATACTCATCCCTTGTCCTATAATACACCAATATGTTATCCACAAACACCACAATAAAAAATTTATATATCTCTTAAATATATAATTCATCAATTCCATAAATATTGGTGGTGAATTTTATATACCAAAAGGCACTACTACATACTAATAATGGATATATCTAATCCTAAAAGTTGTCTCTCTAATATCCTTCCTTGGAACTCGCAATTGGTGATATCTTGATCACAAGTCAACTGTAGAGAACCAATGGGATCACATAAAATGATTGAATATATTATCAATGAATGTAATTGGTTACAAATTATTTATCATAAATTTTTTAATATTATGATAATCGACACATAGCCTAAGAGTTACATCTTCCTTTTTGAAAAACGAGACTAGTAATGCCCATGGGTATGAGCTAGGATGAATAAAAATTTTTATTTATTTCTCTTACAAAATTAATTTTAGTTCCCTTTATTTTATTTTTCCATCCAATAAAATATAATGGAAAAAAATAATGGTACCCTTAAGTAGATCAATTAAAAACTCCACTTCTCTTTTGGGTAAAATCCCTGAGAAATTCATCAGAAAGAGATCCGAAAATTGATTAACAATCACAAGAAATCTTGAATACTTGATATCTTCCATTGGTGCCAAAGTCATCTTATATAATTGGTATTTGATTGTTCTAACCTCTACTGATAAAAATCATGGTTCACTTTCCTTTACATTCATTTCCGCTCTAAATATATGCTCGACACCATCATTAGTATTCCAACTGAGCTGTCATGTATAACAGTCGATGAGGTCCGTGAATATTGTCATCCAATCCATGCCTATGGTAATATCATATACATCAATATCAAGAATTGAGAAATCCCATATCAACTCAACTCCATCGATAGTTATAGATCATTACTTATACATTAAATCTCAACATTCTCATTGACCGTGAAGAGAGTGAATTTTCAAAGAAAAAGGAATCATATCAACATTTAAGCCCAAAAATAAAAAACACAAGACAAAATGAATGAATAGGATGAAACCATATGAAACAATTCTTCTATAAGGGCCAAATTCAAAAGAATTGTACATCTCTCCAATGATGGTCTAGAATTATCATACACAATCACATGTTCAACTCCATACAACTGCTTATGTGACATACCAAAATTTCTATGTAGTTAATTAATGAATTGAATCATATTTTAAATAAATGTATTTCTTAAAATTTCATCAAAAAGAAAATTTTTTACTTTAATTTGTATTATTCAAAATGTAACTTTTTAAAATACATGATGACATATTAAAATAATATAAATTAATTACACTTTTATCAAATAACATATCATGAAATTATATTATTAAGTAAAGGTGATATTAAGAATAATATAATAATTTAACTATTATAAAGTTATAATTTTTTGAATTATAAATTAAGAGAATGAAATTCTAATTACAAAAAAATAATAAATTATTCATGTATTCTTATTATTTTGAAACATAGAAATTATTTTGATTATATAACTGTTAAATATAAAATTTCCAGTTATTATAAAATAATAACTATTCATGTTTAAAATAAAATGAATAAATGAAATCTTGATATTTTATATAACATGTAAAATTAACGACCAAAATATTTTTGAAAGAATAATTTTTCTAAAACCTCAAATTTATTTCATTAATCAATTTTTGTTAACAAATAATTTCTCAAAAATATGCTTTTAGTAAATATATTATAACAATAAAAATAATTAAATTCAATAATTAAACTACTCAATTAACTAAATTCAAAATATAGAATTATTATTATATAAATATGATATATATATATATATATATATGAATATTTGAATAGAATTATCCCATTATAATAAAATGAAAATAATATATATATATGGAGAAACAGAATAGAAAAACAAAGAATTAGAAAAAAAGTGGTAGAAGTCGTTTAGGGTTTTCATGAGGCTAGTATCTGATTTTGAGTTGTGGGGGGTCAGTTCGAGTCGCGAGATCTGAACTTGTCTGTGTTGCTGAGCTCGGAAGTGATATTAAGAGGTGATCACGATTCGATGGCTTCATCTGTGAGGGTTCGTCTTCATCTCTGGGAGTCACGATCAATCGCGGGGGGATGATTCGAGCCAACGGGGGTGATTTTTAGCTCGACCAAGAGCTTTCGGATGTGCTATGGAAGAAGCTAATCAAGGATGTACATATTTGGATCTGGATCTAGTTCTGATGTTTGATTCATGTCTGATGAGTTTCATGAAGTTGTGATCGAATTTTGGCTCAGATTTGGGTTTTCCGGTTTTGCAAGTATGTCTACTTTAATTATTTTTGTAATTCGATTTGGTATAGGATGCTACGTGTTTTGGTTCTCAATAATTCTTTTTGGTTATGTATGGTTGTGGATTGATGAGTATTAGAGAAGCCTCTATTTAAGAAAATCAATGTATGCTATTGCATCTGTATTTTTTCCATTGATCCTTTAATCTGTCTCAACTTCACATAGTTTCCTTACCTTTATTTTCATCTAATTGTTGTGATTTTAGATTCACATCATTTTGTCAAGGATTTTTCCCAATATTTTTGTGTGGTTGTGTATTTAATATTCATGAAGAAGCTGCTAATCAAATCAAATTATCCAATATAAAATGTATCAATCATTTTTTTTAAACAATCAATATAATATTTTATTCTGTCCAATTCTAGAAATATATGAATAGAATATATTATGATTCCTCAACAAGCATTTATTCAAAACCAATTTGTGGGGAATTTTCATTTATTACATTTAAGAGTGTCTTTTTCTATATTTTCATTTTGTTTTATAAATATAAAGGGTATTGCATAACCATTTTAAAGCACTGCGTGCTTACTTCACATAGATGGAATGGTTCTTCAATCAAAAATTGGTAAGGGGTTTCTTTAATTTAATCTTTTAAGATTATATTTATTTTATCCAAATTATATTTAAATCCAGTTTTAAGTAAAAGATATAATGCTATTTAATTTTTATGAAAAATATTTTTTAGAATGGAATTCTATTTCTACTCATATATTGTTTAATGGTGTATTTAAAAATAAATCAATATGTTTTTCAGTTTTTAAATTTAGATAACTTTTTTATACGGGATCATTTTATTAAAATGATTTTTGTTTTATGATATGAAACCATATTATATATTTTATTATTTATATTTTAATTATTTTATAGATATAATTTTATGTTTGTGTAAGTGTTGTTTGTTCCTTTCAAATTTTAAATCTCAATTATTGGTGGTTTTTATAATTATTTAATTATTTTGATTCATTGTTTGATGAAGTAGAAGTCTATACATGGAACTTGTAATTCCATGACCCCAGTTACCTAGATTTGGTGCATTATTTTAATACATTGGTATGATTACATGGAATAAAATCCCAAAGACTGATCAGTTTAGCAGTCTTAGAAAATAGATTACATTCATGAATGTTACATGTCATAGTAGAAAATAAAACACAACATAAATTATCCATTGATAATTCCATTAATCTTTTAGCTTAACCCTGCTTACCAATCATAATACATTTCTTGGAATCCTAGGAAAAAAACATAAGAAAGGGATGAGCTCATATGCTCAGTAAGGATAACAATATAGCGGAAACTTTCCTAAATAAGCATAAACATTTAAGGAAATCTATATAACTTAAAAATAATCCTTTTAAACATAAACTTATTCATAATATGTCCAATTAAAATCAAATAATTCAATTTACTTATTCACATGGATATTCTATTAGTCGAATAATCACATGCAATATCAATATCCATTTTCATAATGATGTAATGCATAATTCCAAACTTTATAACAACATAGTCAAGGCCCTGTTCCAAGACTACAAATAAGATTTTGTCATGACCTTTTTCCAAGACACTAGTTTATCTCATGAGACCTACCGATGCATTGAAAATCTACAGCAGGCTCCACCCGTCACTAATAAGTCCAATGAATTTCTCATATGAAAAGGTTTAAACATAACATAAACATTCGTATTAAAACTAGTATACGAAATGTCAATAATTTTTCGATAATCCATGAATGGTATAAAAATGATATATTCATAGTAAAACATATCACAAAACCATAAATAAAATATAGAATATTTTTATCATAATAAATCAACTTTAGACGAGTTTAAAATCCCTCAAAGGATGTTGACATAGATGAAGTCGAAACTATTTGAGAGAAATATCTCTTTCTTTTTGAAATCATTTATAAGTCACATAATTAGAGAAGAAAACATTTATTTTGAATGTATTTTTATAATCTTGTCAGGGAAGATTAAAATTTTTTATAATGGTGGAGAATAACTACTCCCGCCATATTTGAAAAAAAACATTCTTACCTTAATTTTGTCAAAAATGTCATAAAATACATTGTTAGGAAAATGACGGAATGATTCCTTTCAAAACATATATGGTCAAATAAGGGTATAAATTACTTTAATCCATAGTATATTAGATATTAAAAATGGTTTGAATTACATTTTTATGAAAACATGGATGTTAATGATAAAGAGGTCACAGTAGAAACTTATGTATTGACAACCTCAGATTAGCAAATATATTGTAGAATTAACCCTTACCTTGCACTTTACTTTGGTAAATGGTAAATTTCACTTCCTATATAATGACCATAGTATGTTATTAAATTATATCGTAACCATATTCATATTCATTATATCATACATGATTCATTTATGACTTTATAATGCCCATTTAATAATGATTTCAATGTTAAATTAACATTTTGGGTAATAATTGCTTTCTTTATCGTACGTGTTTTAACTAGTATCATTTAGATCATGATTTAAATACTTTCAGAATATAAGCCCTAGTTTATATATCATATATATTTAGAATATAAATATTTATAATTGACAGATATATAAAATGGAAGGGACCGTTTATGGAGACGGTAGGTCGTACGTACGCATAAGCGTTGTTTCTGTTTTCATATTGTATTGAACGGAAGTAAGTGAATAAGGTATATGTAAGTACAGAAATATATATATATATATATATATCTAGTATCATTAGTATGTCATATATTACATACTTATTAATAATATATATTTTTATAATCATCAGTGAATGGTGAACATGGGAATGAATATCATCGCCTCGTGAAGACGGTAATCCATACGTACGCACGAGTGACAATATCATTATATTAATGGTGAAATCGTATGTATTTGGATGGAATATCATATATACAGAATCATTAACATGTTATATTTATTATTTAAATCGATTATACTCATTATTATATCCATCCTAATAATGAAGTGTTTGAATAACAAACTACACCACGACGTGCATACGGTAAGGCGTACGTACGCACGTATGGTGACTTTGTCATTTATAGGATGGATATAAAAAAGAATATGGTTGTACCATATATATAAAAACATCACAGTATGTAGGAGGTATTGGAGTTATTATTTGGGTATGGAAACAGCAAAGAAAGAGGAAGTGTAAGAAGAAAAGAACTTGTGTAGTTGGGGGTTTGGCTTAGTGGTAAGCACCCCATAATCCTACATAAAAAAAGGGGGTCAAAACCCATTGGGCACAGGGTACTGTAGCAGTACTGTAGCAGTACTCTAGCACCAGTGGATCTATTCATCAGTGGGTACTGTAGCGGTGGCAGGACACTGTAGTGGCCGCGGTACTGTGCGGGTACTGTAGTAGGCGGGTTACTATTCATAGAATGTGAATTGGGCCATATATTTGGGCCTATGGGCTATGTAATGGGCTACAAGAACACTGGGCCTTTTGTATATGAAATGGGTTTCCCTCTACCTAGTTAAAAGAGGTCTTTCATTTGATTTAATAATAAAAAATGAGGCTTCGACCCCAACATTTAAAAGAAAATAACTTGAAAGAGGTGATGAAATATTTACATCTTCTTTGGGTCCTACCATTGATTTGGTCAAAAGGGATCTTTATGTTGGATTGATGAACAATGTAAGGACTCTAGGATGGTGGGAGGAAATTTGGGAGGATATTTGGGTAGGGGTTGTCCGAGTCAAAAGGCTTTGGAGGTGTGAAATTAAGAGAAAGGGGAGTGCCCTTTTATAAGAAAGGTGAGGGTCACATTAAGAAAAATTTGAAATACTATTTTATAATAACATCATTTTCGGTTTCTAATGGCTCAAAATTAAATTATTTAGAGTCTAATGTAGGGATGGGTCTAAAAACTCTCATCCAATAGGTTTTAGATAGGCTTATGTCATCATACTAACCTTATCTTTTAGATTTAACTCTTAGTTAAATAGTTTGACATTTACCATGTCACTTTGTATTTTTATTTTATATGGTTAATAAATATAAAATAAAAAGCCAAACTAACCCCATGTGGTTACTTATTAATATATATAACCTTATTGAAGTCCTTTTGAAGAACCTAAGCTTTTTAGGAATATTATATCAATTAATAATATAGTATTTTCTTTAAAAACTCAATTATGTCAATTTTGACACTATTTTGTATTTTATTTATTTGAAAGTCATAAAAACTTTATCACTTCGAAATAAAATTTATCTAACCAACCCTAACATGTCATATTATCCTATAAAATTAGTTTAATTCAACATAAGTCTCAATTTAAATTTATTTGGATATTTATAATTTAAATTATTTTAATATTTCATTAATAATGTAATTACAGCATCATCATTATGTCATAAATATATTAAATTATTTAATGTCTAAAAATTATAAATAAAATACCATTATGTATTAAATATTTTTATCTTTTTTATTAATATTTATAGTCAAATTTATATTTTGTGTAACCCTATATTAAAAATGGTTTAGTTATTAACCTTTGAATTTAACTCTTCTAACTCTTCTTTAAATAAAATAATAATAAATGTTCTAATCTAATCCAATCATACCAAATAGGATATTATTTTATTATTAATGTTTTTTATGGTCGAATTAAACGTATCCAATAGAATTAGGACATTTTTAGGGTAATTATGATATTATTTTTACCCATAATGACCCTGTTTACTTTTAACCATGGTAAATAAAAGTCAAAAGTTACTATTGACCAAAAATTATTTTCATCTTATTAAACAAAATTATACTTACTGATACTATCTTTTTCTCTTGAAATTTTGAAATTCAACTCACAGAAGGGATAAAATTAAGCTTTATGTGAATTTGCATATGCTCCTAGGAGGTGGGTAAAAGAGGTTAAAAAATTCAATAAAATTTAATACATCTAATTATATTATAAAATGACTCCAATGAATTACATTGAACTTATATAGGTATTATATATCAATTTTTACTTAAAATAAATTTAAATAAAATAAACAATTATTTAAATAAATATTCGGTTTTATATAATAACGCTGTATTTTTCACTATTCATCAAAAATTGATAGTTTTCATAAAAACACCAAAAATTCACCCAAAGAAACTTTTGATATTCCAAATTAAAAAATGAATCATATTTTACCAAATTCAAAACATAGAAGTTTCAATTGTTAATTTAAAATTAATTCCCGTTCTCAAAACCAAAAAGCGGGTTTTTAAAAGTACAAACTATCAAAAGATTGACATGTGTTTAAGTAAAATTTAAATGGGAAGTTATTTATAATGACCTACATTGTATTAAATGATAAAAATATTATTTAATTATGCTTCAAAACCTTTCAAATCCATACTTTAACACTATAAATTATTTCAATTAAAAAAGTTTCTTTCAATTAAAACATAGTATTTTTCATTATTCGTCAAAATATGAAAGTTATCAGAAAAGTTAGAAAAATTTATCCAAACTGAATTTTTATGCCCTTATCCTAAATAATAATTTAATTTAATTATGTTGAATATATAAAATTTTAAAATATTGGTTTTAAAAATGGTTCTCCATTAAAAGGCAGTAAAGTTTCATTTTTTGAAAAATACTTCTTTTATCAAAAAAACGAATTTTTTAATATATTATGTCTAAGAAACACATAATATGGGTGTTGAAATTATATAGAGTGTATTAGATTCAAAATTCAGTTAATACTATTCATAACCTCTTTTTGAACAGCTAGTTTGGTAAGTTGTGGTGTGCTCGAACTCAGTGTTGCGCATAGCGCAAGCTATTGAATTACTTTAATAAGATAACGTATTATGAGATATTGGGGTGTTACATTATCTCCTCCTTAAATTAATTGAGTCCTATAAATTTGAAATTGTTCTTCGAAAATAAAAGGTTAAAAAAGAAAAATACCTTAGTGGAAAACCCACATCAGAAATTGGGTAAATAAAATTTTGTCTTAATAAGATAGAAATGCAATGAAACAGTAACCCCCAAATTATGATCTCGATTAGGTGAAAATTGGTGGAAATTTGAGACACCCAATTGGAGGAAAAATATACATATTTATAGGGAGTGATTGAGTTCATCAATCACAAACAAGTGTAAAATTGAGGGCCTCAAAGCCATCAATCTTGGATGATTTAAAATGTTATTAGTTCAAAAAAACATAAGGTATTTGGACAACACATTTTTTTGGTTTTAAGATCCCTTCAATAAAGTTTAAGAATTAATTTATTCATAAAATAAGAGGAAAAAAATATAATTGACATGTAGAGTTTCATCATTCAACTAATTCCTACCACAAACTCATCTTTCTCTTCATAATATAATAGAATTCAAAAAAAATATACTATTTATCCTAATTGTATAGGGTTCAAAAAATAATGAATTTATAAGTCATTTTTCAGACTATTTAAAAAATTCTACATAATACAAACTAGGTCATCATGTAAGAAAGTGGTAGGTGATCCACCCTTGTCACCCTTCAGTTGCAGGTTCAAGTCTCACGTCCTAGCCAGATGTAACGGGTTGTCACCGGACCTCCAAGTATTCTTTTTTATGACAATCCAAAAATAATCTCAAGAAATGATTTAACCTTAAAAACATAATAGATTCCAACCTTTAGACTTAACCAAAATACTTCTGTCCAAACTTACAGTCCAAAATTTATAAGGAAGGTGGACACAATGAAGATCCTTTTTTCCATGTAATAAGATGTGAATACCTTCATCAGGTATTCTTTTAAAACTTTGTAACATCCTGAATTACCATAAAACCTTGTTGATTACATTCATGATCCCTTATTCCTTATAGAATACTCGATATATTCATTCTATCCAAAAATTTTGTAAACTCCAACAATGACGGAATATACAAATTATTAATTAGTTTCAAGGTAGTCAAGAATATCTAATATGATTTATCCAAGTCAATCATATATTATTCCAAATTCATTACCTCAATATTAGAACCATATTATGGTTTATCTTTCTCTCAACCATATATTTTCCAAAAAAATTAACCTGCTATTGAGTCACTTTCCTTGGTTCCACACAATCTCATGTTCTTAATGAAATTGTATTACAGTATAATCATTTTATACTCTATAATTATTATAACATGTACATCATTAATTCAATAATCAAATGACATAATACATTAATTACAACATAAGAAATCTAATCATTCTTCTTCATATTCAATAGTAAAATAACTTGATTATTATCCAATAGCAGCATTTGGGGTATACTCTGATGATTTGGACATTTCTTTATGTAGTGTACCAACTCCTTGAAGATGAAGCATTGTATATTTGAAACTATTTTCTTACCCTTGCAATCACATAATTGGTGTCCTTTTTCTCCACACTTATACCAAACTCCTATTTATTTCAAGGATTTACCAAGGTGATTCTTTCCACAGTTATCACATATGTTAAAATCCTTATTTCCCCTATTCTCTTTATCCATCATTCTCTCTTCCATTCTTTTCTTCTCTTGCTTCCCTTCAAAGCCATATGAATCATGGAATTCCTTACTTATCTTATTGACACATGACATTATTACTTCATATGATGAGAATATGTGGTAGACTATTTCCCATTTAAATTTTTTCTTAATACCATGAACAATATGATACTTCTTAATCTTTTGATCATGCATATTGCTGGAATTCATATTCTTTCTACTTGACGCCATTTCTAAACAGTGGAATACACTAGGTTAGTTTATGAATCACAATGCATATTCCAAACTTAGGAAATAAATAATGTAAATTGAAAAGATTATGCATTTAATCTATAATCATAAAATGTTTTCTTTGAGAAAGTATTTACAACTAAATCCTTCATAATGGCTTGTAATGAAAATGTGAATTACCCTAAGCATATCCCCCAGGAGTGTCATAACCAAGAGTGAATCAAGACCCATTGTCGTGTACCTGGATACCCCAAGTCAAGCCCAAAACTCCTTGTCAGAGTTTTCACTCCTAGGTACATCTGTTCCAGAGTCGCCTCAACCCGCTCGTATCCAGACAGGGATGTATTTCTTGAAAAATACACAAAATCTCTACATTACCAAAATTCAAGGAAGTTCTTCTATACTAATCCCCAATGTCTATCTTAGGGTAATGTTCTCTAATCAGAATTTATCTAAATCTATTTCCAAGGTTATTTCTAAACTTCCTATGATACCAACTGTAACGCCCCGACCCCAGTTACCCAGAGTTAGTGCATTATTTTAATACATTGTCATGATTACAAGGAATCATGTCCTGAAAGACCTATTAGCTTATCAGTCTTGGAAAATAGATTACATACATGAACGTTACATTACACATTTTAAAATAAATCACAACATAAATTATCCTATGAGAATTCTGTTAATCCTTTTTCCTAACCCTACTTATCAATCATAATACACTTCTAAGAATCCTAGGAAAATAAAACAGAAGAAAGGGGTGAGCTAAGATACATTATAAGGATACAAATATAGCAGAAACATTCATAAATAAGCATAAACATTTAAGGCAATGTATACAACTAAAAAATTAACCCTTTCAAACATAAACTTATGTATAATATGGCCAATTTAAATCATATAATTTCATTTACTTATTAACATGGATATTCTACTAGTTGAATAATCACATGTAATATCAATAGACAATTTTATAATGATGGAATGAATAATTCCAAACTTCATATCTACATAGTCAAGTCCTTGGTCCAAGACTACAAATAAGATTTTCTCAAGGCCTTATGCCAAGACACTAGTTTATCTCATGAGACCTACTGATGTATCGAGGAGCTAGAGTAGCCTCCACCCATAACTTACTAAGTCTAATTCATTCCTCATATGAAAAGGTTTAAACATAACATAAAAATTCTTATTAAAACTAGCATACGAAATGTCAATACTTTTTTCATAAACCATGAATGGTATAAAAATGAGACATACATAGTCAAACATATCACAAAACCTTCAATAATATATGGAAGATTTGTATCATAATAAATCAACTTCAAATGAGTTTAAAATCCATCAAAGGATGTTGACATAGATGAAATCAAAACTATTTCAGAAAAATATCTATTTCTTTTTAAAATAGTTTAAAATTCACATAATTATAAAAAAAATTATTTTTAAACAATTCTTATAATCTTTTAATAGAATATTCAAAGTTTTTATAATGGTGGAGAATAACTGCACCCTTTGTGTAACTTAAAAAAACATTCTTACCATAATTTTTTCGAAAAGTTCGTAAAATACCTTGTTAGGAAAACGACAGAAAGATTCCTTTAGAAACATATGTGGTAAAATAAGGGTATAAATTACTTTAACCCATAGTATAGTACATAGTAAAAATGTTTTAAATTACATTTTTCAGAAAATATGGATGTGGATGATAAAGATGTCCTAGTAGATACTTACATATTAACAACCTCGGATGAGTAAATAGATTGTAGAATGAACTGTTACCTTGCACTTTTCTTTGGTCGAGGGTACATTTAACCTCATGTATAATGACTATAGTATGTTATTAAATTATACTGGAACCATATACATATTTATTATTTCATACATGATTCTCTTATGACATTATAATGCCCATTTAATAATGATTCCCATGTTAAATTAACATTTTTGGTAATAATCGATTTCTTTATCATACATGTTTTAACTTTTATCATTTTTATAATGATTTAAATACATCCAGAATATAAACCTTGATTTATATATCATATATATTTATAATATAAAAATTTATAATAGATAGATATATGAAATGGAAGGCACTATTTATGGAGACGGTAGGCCGTACATACGCATAAACTCTGTTTCTATTTTCTTATCATGTTGAATGGAAGTAAGTGAATAAGATATATGTAAGTACATAAATACATAAATATATCTATAAAATAGCATTATTATTTCATATATTACATACTTATCAATAAATATATTTTTATAATCATCGTTGAATGGTGAACGTGGGAATGAATCTCATCATGTCGTGGTGACGGTAATCCGTACGTACGCACGGGCGACAGTATCATTATATTGAAGGTGAAATCATATGTAATTTTATGGTATATCATATATACAGAATCATTAACAAGTTATATTTATTATTTACATCAGTTATACTCATTATTATACCTATCAAAATAATTAAGTGTTTGAATAACAAACTACACCACAACGTGGAGACGGTAAGTCATACGTACGCACGTATAGTGACATTGTCATTTATATGATAGATAGAATAACGAATATGGTTGAACCATATTTATAATAACATGACAGTATGTATGAGGTAATTTAGTTATTATTTGGGTATGGAAACCACAATTAAAGAGGAAGTGGAATAAGAAAATAATTTGAAAGAGGTGATGAAATATTTACCTCTTCTTTGGGTTCATCCATTTGATTTGATCAAAAGGGCTCCTTATGTTAGATTTATGACCAAATTAATCCCTTTAGGATGAATGGAGGAAAGTTGGGAGGATATTTGGGTAGGTTTTGTCCGAGCCAAAAGGCTTTGGAGGTGTAAAATTAAGAGAAGGGAAGTTCCCTTTTATAAGAGAGGTGATGGTCTCTTTAAGAAAACCATGAAATATTAATTTATAATAAATTACCTTTCGGATTATAATGGATAAAAAATAAATTATTTAGAGGATAAGGTGGGGATGGGTTGAAAACCACTCAACAAATAGGTTTTAGACAGGTTTAGGACATCAAATTAACCTTCTCTTTAGGTTTAACTCTTAGTTAAATAGTTTGACATGTCTCTTTGTATTTTTTATTATATGGTAAATAAACATACTATAACAAGCCAAGATAACCCCATGTGCTTCATTATTAATATATATAACATTATCTAATTCCTTCTGTCGAACTTTATATTTTTAGGATTATTACATCAATTAATAATATAGTATTTATTTTAAAAACTCAATTATTTCAATTTTGACACTATTTAATATTTGATTTTTTTTGAAAGTCATAAAAACTTTATCACTTCGAATAAAATATATCTAACCAACCCTAAAATTTAATATTAACATATAAATTAGTTTAAGTCCTTAGAAGTCTCAATTTACATTTATTTGGATATTTATAATATCAATTATTTTAATATTTCATTAATAAGGTAATTACTGCATCATCATTGTGTCATAAATAAATTAAATTATTTAATGTCTAAAATTTATAAATAAAATACAATTATGTAGGAAATATGTTTATATATCTAATGAATATTTATAAATAATTTATATTGTGTGTAACCTTATATTAAAAATGGTTTAGTTGTTAAACTTTGAATTTAATGCTTTTTTCTCTTCTTAAAATTAAATAATAATAAATGTCTTAATCTAATCCAAGTGGACCAAAGAGTATTTTATTTTATTCCTAAGGTTTTTTTGGTCTACTTATACTTATCCAATAGAATTAGAACATGTGTTAGGGTAATTATGAGATCATTTTTATGCTTAATTGCCCTATTTACTTTTAACTATTGTAAATAAAAGTCAAAAGTTATTATTCACCAAAACTTATTTTCATCTTATTGAACAAAACTTTACTTATTTATATTAACCGTGTCTCTCGGATTTGTGAAATTCAATTCACATAAACGTTAAAATTATGTTTTATGCAAATTTTCAAATGCAACTAAGAGAAAGGTAAAAGAAGTTAAAAAGTTCAATAAAATTTATTACAACTAATTTTATTATAAAATAACTCCAATGAATTACATTGAACTTATATAGTTATTATATATCTATTTTGACTTAATATAAATGTAAATAAAATAAATAATTATTTAAATAAAAAGTTGGTTTTAAATAATAACGTAGTGTTTTTCACTATTCATCAAAAATTCAATGTTTTCAGAAAAATACCAAAAATTAAGCGAAAGATTATTTTGATATTAAAAATTAAAAAATTAAGTCTATTTTTCAAAATTCAAAACATATAATTTGATTTTATTAATTTAAAATTAATTCCTGTTGTCAAAACCAAAAAGCTAGTTTCTAAAAAGTAAAAACTCTCAAAAGATTGACAAATGTTTGTGTCAAATTTAAATGTGAAATTACTTATAATGACTTATATTGTATTAAATGTTAAAAATATTATTTAATTATACTTAAAAACATTTTAAATTCATAATTTAACACTATAAATTATTTCGATTAAAAAATTGTTTTCAATTATAACATAATATTTTTCATTATTCGTCAAAATATGAAAGTTATCAGAAAAGTACCAAAAATTTATCCAAAATAATTTTTTATTCCCTGATTCTAAATAAGAATTTATTTTTATTATATTGAATATATAAAACTGTCAAATGTTGTTTTTAAAAAGGGTTCTTCATTAAAAGGTGGTAAAGTTACATTTTTTGAAAATTACATCTTTTTTCTTAAAAATTTAATTTGTTCTTATATTATGTCTAAGAAACACATAATATTGATATTAAAATTATATAGAGTATATAAGATTCAAAATGTAGTCAATACTATTTATAACCGCTTTTTGAACAGCTAGTTTGGTATGTTTTGGTGGGATCGAACTCTGTGTTGCGTGTAGAGAAAGCTATTGAATTACTTTAATGAGATAACATACTATGAAATATTGGGGTGTTACATAACTCAAAAATTGAATATGTGTGTTTTTTCTTCATGAAATATATATATATATATATTGAATTATTATTTTTTACACTTCGATTAAATCATCTAATTATGTAATTATGGGTGTGATATACATGTGTATATGCTAATAATATATTTAATGTTTAAGATCATTGGTTTCTAATTCCAGTTCAATGATTATATATATATGGTATTCTTAATGTCATTTTACTTAAAACTTAAGTTCATATACATATACATCTATTAAAGGATGATTGTATTTTGTAAAGAAATGCTACTTTGATGATTTTTGTGCGTGACACATAATTATCTATTTCTAATGACTAATTTTAAGAATAAAAAATTATATGTTATCTATTGTTATTAGTTTATACCTTCATTCCATTTTTTCTCACACATAAAATAAATTTAACAAATAATTTCTTTGAAATTTCATGGGTGTGGATGTTTATTAATCTTTCATGTGATTATGAAAAGTCGTGTATCATGAGATTTGATCATACCAAGTCGAACATCTAATTTTCAATAAATACTAGTATTTAAATAATTATATATAAATAAAATTGAACATTTTTATTTCATATATGATTTTATATAATTATAACTAAAACTCCAGTGAAAATGTATATATATATATATAAAGAAAGCTTCAAAATGATTTTTATAAAAAAACTGGTACTTAAACTTTGTAAATATGATAGGGAATTGGAGATTGAATCCATACCTCATGTGAGTTGGCCCAAGAATGCATTCAAATTTTTATGTTCCCCTAATTTTTTTGTTTTTAAGAGCTTGCTTGATATTTTCAACAGAATCACTAGATTAGTTTATAAGCGCTTTCGAAGTATAATTATTCTCCAATGAATTATAGTATTTTTTAAAAGTTGTTTTAAAAATGTATTTTTTAGATGTATCATTTAAGGGATTTTTTTAATAGGATTCATAAATGGTTTTAAAAACTCCTTATTGGGAAATTGAATTCTCACCCTTTGTTTTAAAATGATTTTTCACATGTTTCTTAGAAGTTCAAATTCAGATATCATCTCTTTTAGAGTTACCATGTGCAGAAGCGTTGTAAGATTTTTTCTACCTTTTTTTCAACACTAATTGATGTAAAGTGTTCCAAATTCTCCAGAACCCACTTCAGTAAAAGTTCCTCAATTTTTTAATGTGTTCTGTAATTGTTCAGTTACTTTTTATAAAAAAAATACACAACATTTTCAAGCACTAAGTTCATAAGTATGTGCTCTGGTCGTTATAATTGGTATCAGAGGAATGGTCTAGAAACATTTGGAGAATAGATGTCTTCCTTGATAAAAAAAATCTATGTGAAAATATTTTATTTAGATAATTAATTCCCCTTAATAATTATTTATGTCTAATGATAGATATTCATAATTTTTCTCAAGTTTGACCAAGGAATTGTGAGGGCATAATTCCATTAAGGGGGGGGGAGAATGTTACATCCCAAAACTTCTATGTAATTAATTAATGAGTTGATTCATATTTTAAATAAATACTTTTTAAAAAAATTCATCAAAATAAAAATTTGTTACTTTAATTTGTATTATTCCAAATGTCACTTTTTTGAAATACATGATGACATATTAAAATAATAAAAATTAATTTAACTTTTTGTAAATAAAGTATCCTGAAATTATATAATTAAGTAAAGGTGATATTAAGAATAATATAATACTTTAACTATTATAGTGTTATAATGTATTGAATTATAAATTATGAGTATGAAATTATGATTATAAAAAAATAATTATAATATGCATGTATTCATACTATTTTGAAACAAGAAAATGATTTTGATTATATAAAATTTAAATATAATATTTTTAGTTATTATAAAATAATGACTATTCATGTTTAAAATAAAATGAATAAATGATATCATGATATTTTATATAACATGTAAAATTAAAAACCAAAATATGTTTTAATAAATCATTTTTCTAAATCCTCAAATGTATTTCATTAATCAATGTTTTTAACAAATAATTTCAAAAAAATGTGCTTTTAATAAATAAATGATAAAAACTAAAATACTTAAATTCAATAATAAAACTACTAAATCAACAAAATTCATAATATATAATATTATTTTATAAATATGATACATATATATATATATGAATAATTGAATATAATTATCCCATTGTAAAAAAATGAAAACAATATATATATATATATGCTGAAACAGAATAAAAAACAATGAATTAAAAAAAAATAGTAGTGGAAGCCGATTAGGGTTTTCTAGAGTCTAATCTCTAATTTTGAGTTCGGGGTCCATTTGATTCAAAAGATCCGAATCTGTGGATGTTTTCAAGCTCAGGAGCGACATCAAGAGGTGATCATGAGTCGAGGGATTCATTGGTGAGGGTTCGTCTTCATCTACGGGAGTCAAGATCGGCAGCGGGTGATGATTCGAGCCGACGAGGGTGGTTTTGATCTCGACTCAGAGTTTTTAGATGTGGTATTGCTGAATTTGAACAAAGATATCCTGATGTGGATCTAAATCTAAATCTGAAGTTCAATTAATGTCTGATGAGTTTCATGAAGTTGCGATCAAATCTTGGCTTCGATTTACATTGTCATGTTTTTCAATAAAGTATTCTTTAATTATTTTTGTAATTGATAGAGCTAATATTTACAATATTTTTAATGTCTATTTAAATGATTTAAACCTCAAAAATTTAACAATTTGACCTTATTTGTAACAATTTTGGATTTAGAGTGTGTTTTCGGATAAAAAGTATAAATTGCATAATTCTGGATTTTTAACAGATTTTTATCACAGGAGTATTTTGGTCATTTATCATAAAATACATATCCAAATTTTGTGATTAGAATTTTTTTTGGAATCCTTATTTTATTTCCATCATCTTTGTCTTTAGGGACAGGAAATTATTTATGCATATTGATGCCCAAAAAAATCAATGAAGTTGACAAAATTTCCGGGCGGACTACATGGACTCCACCATAGTAATAGAAGCACATTTCAGTATAAACAGCTCCCAATGATGTGGTTCCACCTGGATATGAAATAGGACTCCCAGATGCATCTCCATAATGAATTTCAAGCCATTTGGAATCCTTTATGATGGTCGTTGGGTGATAGAGGATTGAAGGAAGCTTCATCCATAGAAAGAAATTTTTAATAGAAAAATCATAACTCCTCCAATACACGTCCAATTAATCTGAAATTTTGAGGGTGGATGGAAAACACATTTATGAAAAATATTTATGAATAGGTCCATGCGTGAATTGGCCAATTAATGGGTCCAAAATGCGACATATGTTTTATGATGAAATATGCCTATAAAAGGAGAGGAGCTCCTACCTCTAAATGATATTACATTATTCACCACACCATCCGTTACAAAGGGAGTTGGCTTGAGAGAGCGAAGGGAAAGGTGGAGATTTTGATCCTTAAGAAGATTACATCCTTTGAAGATTCAATAGAGAAGATGAAGACTTCTCAATTGATGGAAGGCTAAGCGGCAAGTGGTTGTGGACCACGACACCCAACAGACACTCTCTTCCGAGTTTGGATTTTAATGTGTAATATCTTTTTGAATTTCTCTTGAACCTATATTTTTTGAATGAATCTGGTTTTTGTATTTCTTAAATATATTTTCAACACATTTTTTTTATTGTTGTTCCATCTATATAGTAGAACAATTGACCTCGCTATTTAAAATTCTTTGGTGAGGTTTTTCCATTTAGCATAGCGAATTCAATTAGGTTCAATTACTTGGAGGTATTTAAGTAATTGAATCACTTATATAGGTGGGAACACAATCATATTGAAGTCCTAAATATGATGTATTTTCAAATTTTATTGTAAACCTGGGGGTCCTTGGGGGAACATTTAGAAATTTAAATTAAGAGATATTTTTTATATACAAGGAAGAGGGGAGTGTTCGAGACGGTGAGGCTTGTCTACGACTGCTATTTTTATTCATGATTTCAAAACCACATTATCTTTCCTTTAAAATTATTTCAATTTAGTATTAAATTAAAATTTTATTTTCAAATTGTTAATCAAATCCCAGTTTTTATTTCTGCAAAAAAAATAATAAAAAAAGTGACAGTAGTGCAACTCGAACTGCAACCTCCTCAAGAGACAACCCTGTGGTCACCACTATGCTACATTAAAAGGTAAAATATTGATTAAGGGTTTTACGGCACGACAAACACTCACATCAACTAGTGTCATTTCCGGGGAGGTTTCTAGAGTTGATTTTATTTTATTTATTTATTTTTCTTGCATGACCCGAACTTCTGAACCGAAATTGTTACCTTTAGTTTCAAGAATTGATAGAACTTTTCACACTAGGGTTAGAGGTAATAATCCACAAGTTTCAAGTTGTGAATCTTCCACCAATACACCTAGGAGGGACTTAGTTGAAACTAAAATCCAAATGGCTGAAAATAGAACTTTGAAATAACTCGCTTCATCCTATGACAAAAATCATGAGAATCCTATAGAATACCCTGATGCCCCTGTTGGATTTGAAATCAAGTCTGGTTTCATCCACCAGCTTCCCAAATTCAATGGGTTGGCTGGTGAAGACCCACACAAACACCTCCATGAATTTAGTTACCTGTGTGTCAACATGAAACCTCATGGAGTTTATGCTGATCAAATGAAGCTTAGGTCATTTTCTTTCTCTCTAGATGGAGTTGCTAAGGAATGGTTTTTCTATTATCACTCAACCTTAATGAGAAATTGGAATGAATTAAAAAATATTTTCCTTGAAATTTTTTTCCCTGTGTCTAGAACTAGATCCATTCGAAAGGAGATTTTTGGAATTAGGAATACACAATGAGAAACACTTCACGAATACTTGGAAAGGTTCAAACGTCTTTGTTTTAGTTGCCCCATCATCAAATCAGTGACTAGCTTCTCATTCAATACTTTTATGAAGGATTGTGTCTCACTGATAGAAGTATGATCGATGCTGCTACAGGAGTAGATTTAGTTGATATGACACCAGCTACATCTAGGATTTTAATTGCAAACAAGTCCCATAATTCCCAAAAATTAGGAACCAGAGGCCTTCTTCATATCAAATCTACACAAGAATTCCCTACTACTAGTACCAAAAACAACACAATTGCAAGTCAACTATCTAATCTTACCACCATGGTAAGGTCAATAATGTTTTCTAACACCCCACCAACCCAACCCAAACCTGAAGCGTCCTTTCAACTACATGTCCACTGTGGGATTTGTTCTTCGAATAAACATTTTAGTGACCAATTCCCGCAAATGCAAGAGCCTCCTGAGAACTGCAATGCAGTTGTTCATGGAATATCATTTCAAACAAACCAGAAAAGACAATTTCAAAACAACCAAAATTTCAATCAAGGATGGAACAATAATTCAAATGAAAGATTTCGTCAACCTGAACAACCAAGAGGATTCTTACAAGGAAAATCAAGTAATTATCAACCATGATATTTCAATGAGCAAGCCAATGCTCATTCTGGAAGTGATTTTCACCCTACCCCTCCCACTCAAAACTCTGATAGGAACCTTAAAGAAGCAATGAGGAAACAACAAGAGGAAATGAGGGAATTAAAAGAATACACAAACCAAAAAGATAAAAAAATGAATACCTTGATGACTCAAATGGGTCAACTTGCCTCTGGTATTAATTGCATAACAAATCAAATAAGTGGTGGTTTACCCTCACAGCCACAAGTAAATCAGAGGAATAATGGGAAGTAAAATGTGAGTGCAATTGAACTTAGGAGTGGAACAAAATTGAAAAACCCTCAGATTGAGTACATCAAGACTTCTACTGATACTGTTGATGAAAATCCCACCCTTGATAAAAATGTTGAAAAATCTGAAGTTGATAGAAACTCAAAGTCAAGAGAGGAAATCTTGTTTGAAAGAAAAAAGAATGATTGCAAGAGGATGTTTGGTCCTTATGTTCCTCCAAAACATACTCAGAATACCCCAGAAACATTCAAACCTCCACTGCCTTATCCACGGTGTGAACCACCACCAAAGTCAAGTGCTGAAAAAGAATTGGATAAGGAGGTTTTGGAAACATTCAAGAAATTCCAAGTCAATACTCCATTGCTCGATTGTGTGAAACAAATTCTGAGGTATGCTATGTTTCTGAAAGACATGTGTACCAATAAGAGACAGTTCAAAGGGGGTTAAAAAGTAAACTTAGGAAGGAATGTTTCATCGATGATTCAACATGAAATTCATGTCATGTGTAAAGACCCTGGGACATTTACCATTCCATGTACAATTGGGAAATGTGAATTCAAAGATGTGATTCTTGATCTAGGGGCCTCCATCAATGACTTGCCACATTCTGTCTTCTCATCTCTTCAGGTTGGAGACTTGAAACCCTCTGGAATTATCATTCAACTCACAAACTGAAGTACCACCAAACCTACTGGAGTTATAGAGGATGTTCTCATTCAAGTGAGAGACATGATTTCTCATGTTGACTTCTATGTTTTGGATATGGAATATGATTGGTTTAGCACACATGCTCCCCTCATCCTAGGGAGGCCATTTCTAATAACATAAAAAACAATCATCAATGTTCACAAGGGAACAGTTTCAATAGAATTTGGAGGAGATGTTGTTCATTTCAACATTTTTCATTCAATGAAACACCTAGTTCAAGATCATTCAACTCCCCATGTAAACATGATTGATTGGTTTTCATCTGGCATGTTACATGAATTTTTTTGCGATGAAATACCAACTGATGTGGAAAAAGAAGGAAATTTGTATGATACTGAATTAGATCAAAATGAGGATGAAATTGGAGACTGTGAAGAGTCTTGGGATATTGAGACTGGATATCAGAGCAATGATGAAGATGAATTTCTAGAAACCACTCAACCTGTTAGTGGTATTCCAGGCGAGGTTTCCAATTTTTCACATGAAACAAATCTTGAGATCATAGAAAGAGATAACCATGATGAATATGGAGCTTCACCAAACAATCTATCTTCTGAAGTATTCCCAATTATCAATGAAACCAACCCACCTATAGTAGAATTGAAACCCCTTCCGGATAACCTCAAGTATGGCTTCTTAGGTCATAATGAACAATTCCCTTTAATCATCTCAAAATATTTGTCAGAAGTCCAGGAAAACCAATTGTTGGAAGTTCTCAAGTCCCACAAGGAAACCATAGGATGGACTCTCTCTAATATAATAGGAATCATCCCCTCAATTTTAATGCACAGAATTTTACTGGAGAAAAACTCTAGACCAGTAAGACAATTTCAAAGAAGACTGAACCCAACACTTTTGGAGGTTGTGAAGAAAGAAGTCACCACCTTGTTGGCTGCTGGAAATATTTTTCCCATATCTAATAGTCAATGGGTAAGTCCAGTCCATTTTGTTCCTAAAAAAAGTGGATTTACAATCTCAAGGAATGAATTTGGTGATCTTGTCACCATAATGCTTCCAAATAAATGGATAATCTGCATTGATTACAGGAAACTCAATTTGGTTACAAGGAAAGACCACTACCCATTACCATTCCTTGATCAAGTCCTTGAAACACTAGCTGGAAAAACCCACTACTATTTTCTGGATGGATTCTATGGATATTTTCATATTCACATTTTACTTGAGGATCAGGAGAAAACCACCTTCACATGACCATTTGGAACTTTTTCATATAGAAGGATGCCCTTTGCTTTATGTAATGCCCCGAGAACTTTTCAAAGGTGTATGATAAGAATTTTCTATGAATTTTTGGAAACCTGCACAGATGTTTTTATGGATGACCTCACTGTGTATGGATCATCTTTTGAAAGTTGTTTGAAAAGATTAGAACGTGTCCTGAAAACATGCATTGAAAAGAACCTTGTTTTAAATTATGAAAAATTACATTTTATGGTTTCTAAAGGGATCGTTCTTGGACATGTTGTGTCCCATGATGGAATTCAAGTTGATCAATCCAAATTTGAGGTCATTTCTTCATTACCATACCAAAAAACTGTGAGAGATGTGAGATCCTTCCTTAGGCATGCTGGATTTTATAGTTTATTCATTAAAGATTTCAGTACGATTGCTCTTCCATTGTCCAGATTACTCCAAAAAGATGTTCCATTTGTCTTTGAGGAGAATTGCATAAATTTATTTCGTGAGCTGAAAAAATATTGATAAACCCTCCCATTGTTCAACTTCCTAAATGGGACATTCCCTTTGAAATAATGACCGATGCATCTAACTTTTCTCTTGGGGTAGTATTGAGTCAAAGGACAGAAAAGAAATCTCATGTGATTGCCTATGCCTCCCTAACTCTTGATCAAGCCCAATCAAACTACACAACAACTGATAAAGAACTACTGGCTGTTGTCTTTTCTCTAGACAAATTTAGAAGTTATCTGCTGGGCTCCAAGGTGATTGTTTTTACTGATCATTCTGCAATCAGATTCTTGATGAAGAAATATGATGCAAAACCAAGACTTATGAGATGGATTTTTCTTTTATAGGAGTTTGATGTTGAAATAAAAGATAAGAAAGGATGTGAGAACCTTGTTGCTGATCATTTGAGCAGGATACCATCTATTGGGAATAGAAAATTTCAGATTTGTTCCCAAATTAAGGAAACCATTCCAGATGAGGATTTATTTGCTGCTCAAAGTTAAATACCATGGTTTTCTAATCTTGTAAACTATTTTTCTTATGATGAACACCCCCATTGGTTTTCCAAAAATTATATTGATAAACTTCGGAGAGATTCAAAGAAATTCATTTGGGATGATCCTTATTTATGGTACATTGGTAGTGATCAAATGATACGAAGATGCATTCCGAACTCTGAATTTCAATCCATCCTACATTTCTACCACACATTAAACTGTGGAGGACACTTTGGACCATAGAGAATGGCAAGAAAAGTTCTTGATTCTGGATTTTATTGGCCCACCATTTTTAGAGATGCTTTCAAATTCTACATAACCTGTAAAAATTGTCAATTCTAAGGAAACATTTCCAAGCGGAATGAGATGCCACAAAAACCACTTTTGTTTTGTGATGTTTTTGATGTATGGGGAATGGATTTCATGGGGCCTTTTCCTAATTCATTTGGATATCTCTATATCCTATTGGCTGTTGATTATGTGTCCAAGTGGGTAGAGGTTATCCCCACCCGAACTGATGATGCTAAGATTGTGTCTAAATTTTTAAAAGGAAATTTGTTTTCAAGGTTTGGATTTCCAAAGTTTCTAATTATAGTTCAGGGTAACCATTTTTGTAATAGTACTTTGGAATCTCTTTTGAAGAAATACAGTGTTAATCATAGGGTCTCTATGCCCTATCATCCTCAAACAAACGGAATGGCTGAGTTGTCCAATAGGGAGATCAAACAAATCCTAGAAAAAACAGTGAACCCAAATAAAAAGGATTGGAGTTTGAGACTTGATGATGCTCTTTGGGCCCACAGAACTTCTTTCAAAACCCCAATTGGAATGTAACCATTTATATTGGTCTATGGAAAATATTGTCATCTACCAGTTAAGTTAGAACAAAAATCCTTTTGGGCTGTAAAAACATGTAACATGAACATATATTCTACTAGGAAAGATAGAAAATATTATTTGCAGGAGCTAAAGGAGATCAGAAATAATTCATACGAAAGCTCTAGGTTATACAAAGAGAGAAACAAATCCTTTCATGATGGGTGGATTCTCAACAAAAACTTCAAGGAGGGAGACAAAGTTATGCTGTTTGATGCCAAATTGAAACTCTTCCCAGGTAAATTTCATTCCAAATGGTCTGGCCCATTCATTGATACTCATGTTTTTCCTTTTGGTGCAATGAAGATTAAAGATCCAGACAAAGAGACATAATTCACTGTCAATGGGTATAGGTTGAAGCTATTTGGAGAAAATTTTCAAGATCCTCCAGGGGAGGAGATTCAACTTCATGACGCGAAATATAATTGATGCCAGGTTGTGTCTTTCCTTATCATTTATTTTTTCTTTGTCTTTAATTTACTGAATTTCATGCCAAAAAAACTACACAATGAGGACATTGCATAGAATAAGTGTGGGGGGACACAATACTGGGTATAGTAGATTTTAACGAACTTTTTTTTGAATTTTTTTTTGTTTTCAAAATTTCATTCAATTTTTTTCTTTCTTCGTGTTTCTTTTTCAAAAAAAGGGTTGTGGAATTTCTTGAATTTCATTTGAAACTCATTCCAAAGAGTGAACCAACTGATCCTTTGAAACTGAACATAAATGAATGCTGAAAATGACATTGTTTCAAGTTCAAAAATTTGGAAAATTCTTGAAATGATTGTTGATTTTTAAATCTCATGGCACATATCACTGACATTGTTATTGAAATTCTCATTCTTGGGAGGCCTCTGGACCCATTTTTACATCTTCTTCACATTTACCTCTTTCTTGAGAGAACCAATTCGTGTTTTTTTAAACTAGAACTTGATTTATTTCTATCAAAACTTGAGGGCTGAGATACTTGTGATTAAAATGATTGAGGAATTTTTTTGAATAATGGAGCCTCCTTTTCATGATTATCCTTTTTATTTTGGCATTCCTTAAACATTTTATCCTTCTTGAGCCCTTAGTAGCCATGTATAGCCTGTTAGGTTATCCACATTACAAGCCAAATTTCCCTTTACAACCTGATCTGGAAGTATAAATGCAAGATCTAGTTGAACTTAAGTGTGGTGGGGAAGATGATTCATGATGTGCTACCTTATTTGGTGTTACTTTGGGAGAACATTTAAACATTGATGGCGTATTTGTGATGTTGGAATATATTTTTCTTAGAGTTGTATCTATCTGGAGCTCTCAAATGAAATGGAGCTTTGCCTATCTGGAGCTCTCAAATGAAATGGAGTTGTGCATGTCTGGAGCTCGCAATGGAAATATGTTGTGCCCAATCTGGAGCTTTCAAAAAAAAAGTCATATTTTCTACTAAAATATTGATGGAATGGGGTGGAAAACAGAAGATCAGAGCTAATTATTTTAGGAGAATATGGAGGAGAACATACTTGAGTAAAAATTAGAATCATGCATTTCTTCTTCAAAAAGAGCCAAACCCTCCTTATTCTGCCACAGAAATTTTCACATTTAAAACCTACCAACCCCAAGACACAGAAAAACCCTTTAAATTATTCATGATAATCACATGATCTTGGTTCACATTGGGTAGAGATGTAGAAATTTATCAAGCCTATAGTAATTCTTTCATGAGTTGGATGAGAAAATCCTTGTTGAAAATCTATATTGTGTGCTGAGAGAAATTGAATATGAGGTAAGTGTGTTGTTTCCATGAGAAGAAAAAAAGTGGAAATGGATTGAATTATTTGAATTGAATATTTTAAATATTTTTTTAGGCATGATATCTTTTTAATTCTTTGTGGTAAATTGGTAAACTCCATTGGTGTGTGTTTTATTTTTTCTTGATTTCGTGCTCACATGTCCAGAAGTCCAAGAGCCAAGTGTGGGGGAATTGATAGAGATAATATTTACAATATTTTTAATGTCTATTTAAATGATTTAAACCCCACAAATTTAACAATTTGACCTTATTTGTAACAATTTTGGATTTAGAGTGTGTTTTGGGATAAAAAGTTTAAATTGCAAAATTCTGGATTTTTAACAGATTTTTATCACAGGGGTTTTTTGGTCATTTATCATAAAATAAATTTTCAAATTTTGTGATTATAATTTTTTTGGAATCTTTATTTAATTTCCATCATCTTTGTCTGCAGGCCTAGGAAATGATTCATGCATCTTGATTCCCAAAAAAATAAATGAAGTTGACAAATTTTCCGGGCGGACTGCATGGACTCCACCATAGTAATGGAATAAAATTTAGGCCTAAACACCTCCAAATGATGCGCATATAGATGGATATGAAAGAGGACTTCCAGACTCATCTCCAAAATGAATTTCAAGCCGTTTGGAATCCTCTATGATGGACGTTGAGTGATAGAGTTGTGAAGGAAGCTTCCAGGAAGCTTCATCTAGAGAAATCGATTTTCAATATAAAAATCATAACTCCTTAAATACGCTTCCAATTAATCTGAAATTTAGCGTGTGGATGGAAAAGACGTTTATCAACAATATATAAGAAGAGGTCCATGCATTAATCGGCCAATTAATGGGTCAAAAACACAACAACTCTTTGATGATGAAATCTGCCTGTAAAAGGAGAGGAGCTCCTACCTCTAAATGATATTCCATTCTTCACCACACCATCTGTCACAAAGGGATTTGGCTTGAGAGAGAGAAGTGGAAGGTGGAGATTTTTATCCTTAAGAAGATGAAATATATTTAAGATTCAACAGAGAAGATGAAGGCTTCTCAATTGATGGAAGGCTAAGCGGCAAGTGGTTGCGGACGGCGACACCCGACAGACACTCTCTTCCGAGTTTGGATTTTATTGTGTAATCTCTTTTTAAATTTCTCTTGAACCTATATTTTTTTAATGAATCTGGTTTTTTTATTTCTTAATTGTATTTTCAACTCATTTGTTTTGATCATTGTTCCATCTATAAAGTAGAACAATTTACTTCTCTATTTAAAATTCTTTGGTGAGGTTTTTCCATTGAGCATAGCGAATTCAATTAAGTTCAATTACTTGGAGGTATTTAAGTAATTGAATCACTTATATAGGCGGGAAAAAAATAATATTTAAGTCTTAAATATGATTTCTTTTCAAATTTTAGTGTAAACCTGGGGATCCTTGGAGGTACATTTAGGAATTTAAATTAAGAGATATTTTTTATATACAAGGAAGAGGGGAGTGTCCGAGAGGGTGAAGCTTTTCTGCAACTGCTATTTTTATTCTTGATTTCAAAACCACATTATCTTTCCTTTAAAATTATTTCACTTTAGTATTTAATTAAAATTTTATTTTCAAATTGTTAATCAAATCCCCATTTTTATTTCTGTAAAAAAAATAATAACAAAAGTTACAGTTTTGCAACTCAAACTACAACCTCCTCGAGAGACAACCATGTAGTCACCACTGTGCTTCATTAAAAGGGAAAATATTGATTGAGGGTTTTACGACACGACAAACACTCACATCAGTAATCCAAATCTGTTTTATAGATTTTATTTCAGTATATTAATTTCCCTCATTGCAAATTTCCACCCTCTTGTTTTTTATTCAATGTCTTCTCCCATTGGAATAATAAATTCTTCAAGTCCATTTGGATTTTTCTTCAAAATTATATGTTTAAAACATTATAGGATATTGCGTGTTTTGGTTCTCAATAATTCTATTTTTTTATGTATGGTTGTGGATAAATGTGTATTAGAGTATCCTCTGTTTCTACAATTAATGTATGTCATTGCATCTGTATTTTTGTTGTTGATCCTTCAATTTGTCTCAAATTGACACAGTTTCTTTGTCTTTATTGTCCTATAGTAGTTGTGATTTTATATTCATATCATTTTTTCAAATATTTTTCCCAATAATTGGTGTAGTTGGGTATCGAAACATCCCAAAAAAGATGGTAATCCAACCAAATTATCCAATATAAAATATTTCAATCCATTTTTTTAAACAATAAATAAAATATCATATTTTTTCCAGTTGTACCAATATATGAATAAAATATATTATGATTTATCAACAAAAATTTCATCATAACCAATTTTTGGGGAAATTTAACTAATTACATTTGATAGTGTCTTTGTCTATGTTGTTCATTTGATATTATAAATACAGAGGGTATTGCATGGCCATTTTAAATCATTGTGTCCTTGTTGCATAGAGAGGGAATAGTTCTTCAATCAAAAATCGGTAAAGGGTTTCTTTAATTTAATATTTATAGATTATATTTATTTTATGAAAATTATATTTAAATCTGGTTTTATGTAAGGAATATAATTCTATTTAATTATTAGGAAAAATATTGTTTTTTATTGAGGAAAATTATTTCAAATCAAATATTTTTTATTGGATTCTTTAAATATAAATCAATAAGTTTTTCAGTTTTGATATTTAGATAAATTATTAAGGGATAAATGTATTAAAATGATTTGTGTTTTATAATAAAAAACCAGATTATTTATTTTGGTATTCCTCTTTTAATTATTTTCATGATATAATTTTATGTTTGTGTTAGGGGAGTTTGTTACATTCAAATTTTAAATCTCAATTATTTGTGGTTTTTCTAATTATATAAGTATTTTGATTCAATGTTATATAATGTCCAAATTTATACTTGGAACTCACATATTGAATATGTCTGTGTTTTTTTCAGGCATGATGTATATATATATGTGTGTGTGTGTGTGTGTATTTATGTGTTATTTTTTTACACTTTGATTAAACTATCCACGTATGTAATTATAGGCGTAAGATACATGTGTATATGCTAATAATTTATCTAACATTCAAGATCATTAGTTTCTAATTCTAGTTCTATGATTATATATATATATATATATATACAAATACTTCTTGATTTCAGGGTACTTAAAACATAAGTGCAGATAAATATACATCCATGAAAGGATGATTGTATTTTGCAATGAAATTCTACTTTTATGATTTTTTTGTGTGACACATAATTACATGTTCCTAATGATTAATTTTAAGAAGATAAAATTATATTTTTTATTTTTTTATTAGTTTATAACTTTATGTCATTTTTTTCTCTCACATAAAACAATTTTAACAAATAATGTCTTTGGAGTTTCAAGTGCATGGATGTTGATTAATCTTCCATGTGATCATCTAAAGTCATCTATCATAATATTTTATCATACCTATTCAAACATATAATTTTCAATGAAGACTATTATTTATATAATTATATATAAATAAAAGTGAAAATGTTTATTTCATGTATTCTTATATAAAATTAAAACTAAAATCCAGTGAAAATCTATATATATATATGTAATGCAAGCTTAAAAATTATTTTTATAAAAAAACTGGTTCTTAATATTTTTAAATATGATAGGGAACTAATGATTGAATCCACTTCTCAAGTGGGTAGGCCCAAGATATCCTTCAATATTTCAATTGGCCTCAGTTGTTTTGTTTTAAAGAGATTTCTTAATATTTTCAACTGAATCACTGGTTTAGTTTATAATCATTTTTTAAGTATAATTATTTTTCCAATGCATTATATTATTTTGTAAATGTTATTTTAAAAATTTATTTTTGGATGTATTATCTAAGGGAAATTTTTAATGGGATTAATAAAAGGATTTCATAACTTCTTATTGAGAGATTGAATGTTCAACCTTTGTTTTAAAATGATTTTTCATAGTTAACTTAGAAGTTCAAATTTAGGTATCATTGTTTTTAGAGTTAGCATGCACGGAATCTTAGTATGATTTTTTCTACCTTTTTCTCAACTATGATAGATGTAAAGTGTTGTCTGATTCTCCAGAAACTAGACTGGTAAAAGGTCCTCATTTTCTTAAAGTGTTGAGTAATTGTTTAGTTCCTTTTTATAAAAAAAATTCACAACATTTTCAATCATTGAGTCTAGAAGCGCGGGGTCCAGTCATTATAACATAATTTTTATACATTGTTTGTTATTTATCTATTAACATATTCAATTGTTGAGGAGTCATGGTATTCATAAAGTTAACATGGATGGATTGATTTTTATGATGAGGATTGTTCTTCTACCCTAGTCCAATTGAATCATACTCCATCAATGACACATGAGTTGTTTCTTAAACACCCAACCTCAGTGTACTGTGATAATAGCAGTAAAGATTCTACATCTAGTTGTAATTGTGGAATACTCTAGGTGGTACCATAAAATATCACTTCATGTAGACCAATGATCCACATTGGAATCATCCCAACTGTATTATAGGTCATATAGATAGATTCTCCAATCTAGTTATATGATTCTAATCCATCCCACTACATTTGAAATAGGTGTCCCTCTTATGGTTTCTCACATCATTAGAGTTCCCACCATTCCTCATGGGAATCAACATTCTACCTCCATGCATATCTCTTGAGATGTACCTTTATTCCACAATATCTCTGTTAATCATCTCCTTATAATATATTATACAGAGCATAATAATCATTGAGTGAATTTCCTTCCTTAAACCCGATTCAGAATTGTGTTCCTAAAGGAAGAACAAGAATAAGATTCCTTTGAAAAATGGATTAATTTCATAAATTTAGCCACATACTTTATCTCTAAGAGGATCTCTTTATATAATCTGAAAAATTCAGTCTCTCTTGTAATTTTGTACTTGTGAGGATATAATTTTTTGTTGAACAATTCTTCAAAATCCAAAAATGCAATGTCCTAGTCTAATTTAGGTGGAAATTTTAAATCCAACCACAAGAAAGAAAGATATTCCTTAATATAAATTTCCAAAATTAATTTCAAATCTTCTAATGCACTAAATAAATAAAATATTTTATTTTTATTATTTAGCTACACTTCTCCCTTATCTGGTTCCGAATCTCCCTAAATGATGGGTGGATTATGCATCTGAAATTGAACATAAATATCTATTTACCTTTTTTATCCCTTCCACATACTCTATTAGTATCCTATAAAGTAGGGGTAACAATTTGAACTAACTATTGGTTCACCTTTGGCTTAGATGATACCACATTCTCTGAAGCTTACTCTAGTTGGTTCCTTCTATGCCTACATCGTGGCATATTATAAAACCTAACAAAATTTCTAATTCTCACTCTCTAGAAATTTAAGGCTTAACAATTTCAAATTCTACCACATCACAGAAATCGCAATAAGACTTTCCAAAATTCAGACCTTTTATTAATCAGTTTTTTTTAAAAAAAATCACTCTACTTTTGAATATTAACCCATTTTCAAAATACTACTACCATTCCTTTTTCAAAATCTCACATTTGTAAAAATAATCAACACTTATTCAAATGTCAACATAGTTGTATAATATCATTAATAATTACTCAAAATGAAATATGGACTCCTAGTGGGAAGTCATTTCTATAATTAATATCATTATAATTTCATTGGCTAAACCCATGATAATGAGATTAAAACACATATAAGTTTTTCCAAAATACATACGTACCCAAATCCCAATTAACATGATGTTCATCATTAATTATTTAGATATGTCTATTTATACTATACATTCCATGTTCCAAAAATTATGCTCCTTTCTACCGTCCCAATTGAAGAACTAAACAAGGAAAAATTTAAACACCATGACCAACCCAGATCATAACTAGGGATTGAAAAAACTCATATATTTTATAATTCAATGACCAAACTATTTTACACCACATGTGAAATCTCGCCCCGTTAATTGGATTCGGTTGATGTGGAAATGTTACACGACCATAAGAGACATCCTCAAGACACAAAAGAATGGAAATAAATATCCAGGTATTCCCTAACAATTGGGTAATGATTTTCCCTTTTATTATACAACAACCACAACTAAACATATATTAAACAAAAACTAATAAATGATGCATGTAAATAGTGTAATGTAACTCATGTATATCAAAACAAACCAAACTATATTATATAACCATGTGGAAACCAAGATCTACATCATCCACAAAGTTGAATATGATGCCAACAATACTAAAAGACTCCCATGATACCCAATGTGAGACTCAAAATAATATCCAATCTCTAAGTCCATCATCCCTTACCAAGTATCACAATGCACCACTAAAGAAGTGTGATACTTTACCTTTTCAAATGTCTTGATACACAATATCTACAGAAGTGTGAAAGGGGAAAATAAGGGGTGAATAATGAAAAATTGTAGGTTTCCACCAAATGACTTCCATACACATGACATTATGACAATAATTGTTAGTAAATTTATATAAAATATTTATATTAAAAAAATTAATTAGATTATATCTAAATATAAACTAATTTCTATATCAAACAAGTTTCCAAGGAATGCATCCAAACTAGTCATTCAACATTTTATAAAATTGATTTTTCATAAATCATCTCATTTCACATATACACACACAAACACACCCAAATTTTTTTTTAGCATTTACTATTTTCGGTGTAACTCCATGTCCTTGCACTGTCACATTGATGGTTTTACTTAACAACCATTGTCCATCCCATTCAACTCACTCTTAATCATTTAATCCAAAAACTATGCCATCCAAATTGATCCAAACCATTTAAAAAAATACACCATGTATTGAAAAAACTTTTCCATGCATCAAAACAAAAAACCCATTTTAAATAATTATTTTAAAATCATATTACCAATTTCAATTTCCACAAAAACACCCAATTTCCACAATTTTATAAACCGTCACAAAATATGATTTTCAAAATGAAATTTCACAATTATTTCACAATCAATTTCAATTTGATCTATCAATTTCAAAATAATACATCATTTTCTAATAAGATGATTCCATTTTAAAGCCTCATACCTTAGAAATTATTTTGAAAATGAAGAACGACACTAATTATTCATCAAAATCAAGTTGAATCTCCATGTAACTCCTTAGATATCATTCCATAATATCAAAATAGCCATATATCATCATAAATGGAATCAAAAATAAAAAATATATCCCCAATGTAATAGAACTCGGATATGGAGAGTGGATTGAAATGTAGATCTATGAAAAATTACAAAAAATGAATAGTTACCATGTTAATCGAGCTTTAACACAATAAGAATTACTTTCGAGTTGATTCCAGTTAAAAAGAAAGAAACTCTATAGCTTTTGGGAGGATGGAAAATCAAATTTGGGTGAAAAAGAAGAAAAAAAACTTATATGTAAATATGACCGACATCCACATTTTAGGATCTCAATTTTAAACCATGCATGGTTAATCACACGGTTAGGAAAACATTGTACTACTTTTTAGGTAGCCTCAGCCTCCAAGAGCTCCTTGCATGGATGGCCCACATGGTTAGACAAACCATGTGACAACCCTATATAATCCATTTATCCCACATCACATTGTTACTCCTAGTTGCCCCCATGGTTTGGAAAACTCTTCTCCAAACCATAGACCTGCTGAATATTAACATGCATGGTTTCTTGTAGAATTCTCAGGGTTTCCACTATCCATTATCAAAATTTTCACCTTTAGAAAATCCTCATAATCATTCCAAATTTCCTTCAAACACTCCCAAACTTCTCTCAAACACTTACATACTTAATATACATAATGAAAGGGTCAATTACCTGAAAGAAGGGGTGTTAACTAAACATTTCTTTAATAAAAAATGTAGAGAGCTAAAATTACCATACATAAATATTAAATCTTAGAAAATTAAAAATCATTACATATCATAAAATTCCATGGAATAATCGTTTATGAAGAGTTTTAGAAACCTTGATACTTAAATTACTTATTCCAATATCTCTCATGATGTTCTTCCATAATAAAACCCTTCATAGATATATAATACATAATACTATTATTCATGACCTATAGAAAGGAAAAATAAGAAAGGGTCATCTTAGAATCTACATATGGGTAAAAAATAGAGATTCCTACATGGAAGAAGTACATGGATATGAGAATATAAAAATAACCTTCAAAAAAATATGATGGATATCCTAAATCATGATAGTGATTCATAGAATAATTATTCAAAATTTATAAGACATTAATGATAATGAAATTAAATAAATAGTCCTTGATATCATAATATTAGCATAAAACATAAATTTGTAGAATAAAACATAAGAATAGAAAACCTTAGGTCAAGGCCACCCACCAAACCATTCATATCAAATTATACTTAGTCTAACTACAAATGTACTTAATTAAAAATTTGTATAAACTCCATGTTCCCCTTTTTAGGCTTCTGATAACCTCCCATCTAGCGTGTATGATCATAGATCTTAAAAAATTACCCAATGAATTGCATGGAGAAATTGGTCCAAGCCATAACATAATCCATAAATGTTTGTTTATAAGGTCATCAAATATTATTAACATCACAAAAATAAAATTGGGTTTCCTAAATAATTAATAACACCATAACCCACAGTAGATAAATGGATTATATAAACATTTTTTCATTATAATCATTAAGAATACAGATAAATACTACGAACGGTATCATTGGATCATGTCCAATCTAAAACATAACCAATATCAAAAAAAAATTATCTTAGATGGAAAAAGTTTTTGAAAATAAACATGGAATTTTTCTTATTGAAAATAATTGTTCATTGAAAACAAAATATTAAAAATATAAAATATTTTAAAACATAACTCATTTAAAACAAAATTATAATCATTTAATAGATTCATTAAAGATCATTCAAAACATTTTGTATAAGAAATATCATTTCTACATCCAAGAACACTTAAAATCATAAGTAAATTTCGAATTCCTTTTCCTTGAAAATATACATTTTAAATTATAGTGAAGAATTTAAAAATAAATTAAAAATGTTATTGAGGAAAACCTAATTTCCAATTCCAATATGACTATTAAAACCTTAATAAATTTAATAATTCTCTTTTTTAATATACATTTAATATTATAAAGAATTATATTAAATTAATTTGAATCATTTCTTGAGGAAACTATCAATTAAAATTTTAGAACAAAATTTTAAAACAGATAACATTTTAAAAATAACCTTGTTTGAATATAAACATAAAATATATTTAGTGGAATATTTAGTGAAAAAACTGATCATGATGGTGGAAAACTATGTTCATGTTGTACATGTTAAAACAAATGTTCATTTCAAATAATTAGTAAAATAAAAAGAGGACTTGTTTCGGAAAAACAACGTGAACATTCCTTTTAGAACAAATTTTTAATTTAAGAAATATATAAAAAATTATTTAATCAATAATTTTTAAAATGTTGAAATTGTGTTGAGAATAATTTTATATAACATTTATAGTAAATAAAATGTATTTTCATCCTAATAGATAAGTAAATATTTTTTGGTTTAAAAAATTATTCATTAACCATGAGAACATAAATAGAGGAAAATTAAGGGAAATGTATTCTGATAAAAAAACCAATGGATTTGTAAATTCGAGAATTTTTTGATATATAGATCATATAATTTTGTCATCGTGACAATAAACATAAAAACACCAATAAATTATGAGATACTATTGTAAGAAACTTACCAATTTGGTAAATTTGAATCATAATCCCCATGAATGAATAAAAATTGTTGTAACCCAAAATATCATTAGAGTAAATAAATTCCTAATAATACATTTTAATATAGATTTATATACACCTCATAAAACAATATAGTTTTATGACCTAAAAAATTCCCTAAAGAAGATAAATTGTGGAAAAAAATACCATAACATAAGTCCTGAATTCCAACATACACATTCAGACATCCTGTATAATAAATATATAATTATTATAAATATACTATTGAACCATACATAAATATATAATACTATAAATTATTATTTTATTATCATTTATTACGTGTTTATTAACAATTAAATGTTAAAAAAATGTTTTGGGTAATAACTACTCTCATCATGTATGTTTTATTTTTTTACTTTTTCTCCTCTGACATTGATCAATGTTCCATAATGTGATTTATTTTTATCAGAATATAAATATCATATATATTAATTATAAATTTATTTAGAGTATTAAATAAATTTTGAAGATATGAAATAAAAGTCGTTATTCATGGATGCAATTGTCTATATGTGCGCAAGAATACTATTTCCATTTTTTAAACAGATGAAATGGATTAAATTTTAATAATTATTTAACTGAAAAAAATAATTTTACGTCATATATATAACATATATTAATTTACTTTACCCTTATTACCTTCTCGTAAAAACTTCAGTGAAAAATGAATCACATCGCTTCATGAGGTGATAGCCCACCATGCACACGAATGATATTATCGTATACCCCACATTTTGGAAGGTAAAAATGTATATATGATATTGTAATTTATTAATTATCATTATTTTACAAATATAATACATATTTTTTTATTCTTTCTTCATTACCATCCATGTTAAACAGAAATATAAAAAACCTATCAAATATGTTTGTGTGGGTGTAGTTTTCCGAACACATGAGTAACATAATTATTTTTCTATGGGTATAGAAGTATGAAGGTATATGTGGTATTATAATTATTTTTGTATAATAATATCATAAATATCATATGTGAACATAAAATAATTTATTATATAATGTTATGAGAGATAGTGATGGGAAACAGATAGCATCGGTTTGCGAGGCGAAAGACCAATGTACATGTCAATGATGATTTCAAATCCCATTTGATATAAGAGGATATGTATTTATGTTATAACATTAATATAGTAAATATCCATATATTCATATATTTAGGATATTATAAAATTGTTATTTATGAATATTTTAATGTGATATAATAATACGTAATCAGAGATTCATAGTTATATACATTACCTATTCCGTAGATAACCTCTTTAGGGTCAACAGAAATCCTTCCTATATTGTGTTTATGATATCACCCTGGACTCTAGGATGTGGGTAAATAATTTAATAATTAATTTGTGTAGTTCATGGAAGAACCGATGTCTTTTAGAAGTTTTATTTGGAGAGGGGATGTTTTGACATTTATATGTGAGGTTATTGGAATACTTTTAAAATTTGAAAAGAAAAACCTGTACCCATAAATTTCAAATAAAGAATTCACTAAAAAAGAAAATTATAAATATTTGTATTTGAAATGGTCATTATAAATAAGCCCTATAAAAATTATAAAAATGTTTAGTTTGTTTTATCACTCATTTTTTTTGTCTAACCCCTTGGGAAATCTATTTTTACCATAACTAAGGTAATTAGTTTTTAGTTTTTTTACAATTCATTATGGTAAAAAATTAAATTGACATTAATCATGAAAGTTATTTTTATTTAAATGTATGATGATCCCACTATATTCCTTTATTAAAAATTATTCTTCTTGGATATAATGATCTCAATGAATAGTAGTGTGGAATAATATCATATTATAGAAACATGGTATGTTCCAGTTAGAGGTAATTTCTTATTGTCCAATCTCTTTTCCAACTCAAATCACAATAATTGGAAAGAGATATTTTCATCCTTAATATATCTCAACCTAATGTACAATAATCATTAATATTATTTATTTTTTCATCATTTATATTTCATAAATCTTGTAATTAATTTCCCATATCTTCTACCCATTTTTAATTTACCTCTAATAGAGATAAAATGAAATATATAGAAAATATGATTAAATTTTCATTTTCATAGTGATCTTCTTAAAAAAATATCATAATCATCATTCTAAATAGTATCTCTATTATATTTATCTTCATAATAATGAATGGCCTTCTCCATTAATTTTTTGAGTTCTATGAGAGGTATGAACATTCTGATATTCTTATATATTTATTCCTCTAGTTTCCATCATCTTCTTATAACTATCTTTTATTAAAAATATTCCTTCATAAGTACTAAAAATTTCAGAAAAACTTATTTGGGAATATTCATCAAATGTTCATTGAATTCAAAATGAATATTAATAACTAATAAATTATTATAATACCATGAAAATGCTTTATTATATGAATCCAAATCAATTAAAATTTATTATTACTTGTACCACTCGAATTTCATTTAGTAAGAGGTATTTATCCATTTTGTTTTTTCTTATACTCAAACATCCAAGCCACTCCTTTAATTTATTTCTGAGTCTTTTCATAAATAAAAAAATATTCATCCTCTATAGAAACATCCTTTATTAAATTTTAGGCATATCAATAACATCTAGACTTCATCCTTTCCTTAATGATATTAAAAAATAAGGGAACATTTTGGGTATTTATAAATAACCACTATCTGCTAAAAAATGAAGTTCCCTAAGCATGATGAACTATTAATTCACCCACCCCCTCTCAGTGGTTCATCTGGAAATAGGAACATAACCAATTAATAAGTTATTAAACAAATAAATCATATCTATATATTCCATGATAGTAATAACACTATTATTGGTATCCATATTACACCTAGAACCCAAATCATACAAAAACAATATCCATAAAAATATCTAGTTTTACTGAATTTTGTAGTCTTTTGAGAAGAGAACACAATTGAAAATCTCTATCACCTCCATGGGATGTCTAAAATTAATTTCATTAGAGAAAAACTATGTCATACTTACATCATTATATAGGGTACTGGTTTCATCATTAATGTATACCCCAACATATATGATTTTCAAAGTATTTATATGAGTATGAAATAAATTATTATTTAGATATTTAAAAACAATCTTTCTCATATTGATCTTGTTATTAATTTATCATTGTAAATAAAATTCCTCTTAATCGTATGAGAGTAAATCAAAACATTAATATCTAATTAATACACTAGTTGATTTTTCTCATGTTTCCTCTTCTCCTATGATCCATACATCACTACTTTATTTATATTCATCAATTAATGTACTAAGCCTTAACTAGGGACATAAATATACTTATTGAAACTATCACCTAATCAATGATGAATATGAAATTATATTTATGAAATTGTCATTTTAAACTACAATAAGTCCTCATAAGTTTACCATTTAATCCAACAGTACATATTTTATTTAAAAAATCAATGTTGGAAACAATTTGTGACTATTTGAATCAACAAAGGATAATGTTACACTAACACTTGGAGACAGTGTTTATGGAAAATATTATTTGACTATTCCCATTAAAATACTACCTTGATTTTCTCTATATCTGTAGATATTTCCTTACCATCCATTAAATTATTATGGAAAATCACCTCTTGAATTTTGAATTGTCATTTGGAGTGAATTTCAATGCATGTGATGAAGAAAAATTCTCAAAACATGTTTTTAGGTTTCTTAAATATTGTTCATGTGATACAAAGTAATTATGCATATCATCCATATGAAATATAATAATTTATTGTCGATATCGATGGAATATCATATTAATCAAATCCATTATGAAAAAAGTGCATTTATACCTATAAAGGGTATGTCTAAAATATAATTAGTGTTATATATCACAAAGAAAGTCTTTTTTGGAATTTCCTTACTTAATATTTTTGGTTTATGATTAAAATGATCATAAATATTAGATGAGGAAAAATATTACTTTTATACCCAAATTAATCATAAATTCAAGTTGATAAATATTTATTCACGATTATGAATTGTTTATCTTCTAATATTTGATACACAACCACAAGATACTATTTTATTTCACTTATAATAGGACATTCATTACCATTCCACAAACTCTAGAAACAATGATACACTAGTACTCCTTCCCACAAATAAATTCATTATGCTCTTTGAACACCAAAAGTGTTATATGATTATATATAATCCATATGTGTATTATCTAATATACCTCAAAAATGAAAACATTTTACATCCCTCATTGTGAGTAATCATAATAAGTTATTTGGATATTTTTTTCTATAATTATTTTCCCCTTAATGGTAATGTTGGATCCATTCATATTATTTAACTAACAACTTGGAAAAAAATTTAATAGGTAGGAATATAATATCTCACACGATCACAGCCTTTCATCATTCTTGCATGTCCCTCTCTCTATGGATTATGTACATATTACCATCAATATCAGAAAAACATGATAACGATTATAATTACTCTAAAAAATTCATTTAATGATCCAATCTATTTCAGTATTCAAATTGAATGTATCCATCTAATGGATAATAAATTCCGAATATGTTTATAAATTTATAACCATAATATAATAGGATTGGAACATTAATTTTTTTAAATATTCTATGATATTGAGTGTAAATCAATTTAAAATAGGTCCATAAAATAATTTAAAACCCTAAATGATCAAAAATTAATCATGTACAATAAAATTTAAAGACATAGAATCAAAAAATATAGAAATAATATTATAGAATATCATGAAATTGCAATAACATTTTTGTATCCTCAGGTTATTTTTAACTTCCTCTAATGTCTTATAATTGGAGAATTGATTCATATAACACTACTAATCCACCATCCTCTCCCACTATAATGTTACTAATAATATTTTATTATCCACAGAAAATAATTTCCTATCATAGATCAAAATATTTTTGTTTTATGCACCTTGTTGGATGACACACCACTGACTCTATATCAAAAAAAAATGAATAATCCATAATATATCCCATATTATGGTCGTAATACCATGTGAGGGAATATGTTTGAAATTTTTATATCTGGTATATCACTTTTCCATGATAGAAAAATTATGTTGTTGTTTTCCCCATAGAACAAAATAATAAATTCTAAAACTATATACAAGTAAAATCCCTATACATTCTATTCTACACGCTGAGAAGTTTACTACTTCCATGAGACCATCATTGAAATGACCTTTTATTCCATGATCCAAGTATATATTTCATTCCTAAATCCATCATACTAACCATCTTTAAATATTTATGCGGCATTTGAATATTATTCCATGAAAAAAATGCTAAATAAAACCTAATCTTTATTTTTTGTCACAAATACAATAAATCATCAAAAAATTCACATATAATAGCATATTACTAAAATTTGACCCATACTCAATCATTTGAGAATTAAAAGACTCTTATTAGTTTATTTTTTATGATGTATAAAATATAATATCCTAATGTGATTTTTTTAAATGGTGTATTAGTGCCTTTTAAAGAGAGGATGATTTTATTTTCTATATTCCTTAGTCTATTCTTACACCTTTTTATAAATCAGTTCCCATGAGTAAGAAAAAAATGAAACCATTGAGGCTATAAAAGTTTAAAAAATATAAATATTTTTTTTACTTTTCAAGCCATTACATAGTCTACACTAAGACCTTATAACTTAAAAAATATAAATAGATGTGGTTTATTATCTCCAACATCATAACAACACCTATCATCCAATCCCCATTAGGGATAATGTAATTATCTTGTATATAAACCATAATAAATCCTCTTAACAAACATTATATCAATGTATGACCCTTTTCCATTTTACCAATCTTTTCTATACATGATATCTTATAGGTGTAATATTCTATTAGAGAAAAATAGTATTGACATATCTATATAAATCATTTGTCATTTATTATTATAACATTTTACATTTAAATAAATGAAAAGGTTAAATTATATTCCAATGGATAGAATAATTCCCAAAATGTTATCTGAAACATGTGCTAAAAGTTCACAATAAATAATTATTATCTACATTTAAAAATAATTTTGACAACCATTTCGAAAAAAATAACCATATAGACATTGGAAATGAATTTTTATTAATGTATATATCATGTCATTCAGTACCATGTAATGTAATGCAATCAACAAAAAAACTATAATGGAGAAGGAATATTTTCTAAAATATATATTTAATTGTAATACATATAACGAGTAACAATCTAATATAGATATCATAAACATATCTCTTAGAAATACAATTTTTTTATATCACATTTATCAATAAAAAATATTTCCCAATATTTTATGGGAATGTTTGAAATTTCATCAATGATTACCTCTCTCTATATTTTTTTTATTTAATTATTTTAGTCAAAAACCCACTCTAATACCATATTAGAACAATTCAACCTTCTATCCAAAACCAATTCACCTGATATGGGGCACCATATTTGTATCTCCCTCAATTTTACTACATTATGGAAGGATAAATTTTTAATAAAAAAATTACACAATACAATAGGAAATTATTTAGTTATGTGGTAGAAAATATCCCAAATTTTATAATTTGAATATTATTTTATTACAATAATTTTTGAAACCAAAAAAAACTAATATAATGTGTTTTTTTATATATTACAATATTTTTAAATTTTTTCATTATTATTGAAAAATACATATTTTAAAAAAATCATAATAATGAAATTATAATGATATAAAAATAGTAATGATTAATAAAACATTGTCTTCGATAAAAAATATTTCTCTATTTATAATAATATGGTTATTGAAATTTAATGTTTTACATGGAAATATTTCAAAAATATTTTGGAAGTCAGTGTAACAATTGTGTTCAAAAAATGAATTGTTTTATTTCATCTATCATAATAAATTGTTATAAGTTATCATTTTATATTGGTTAGATTTGAATAAAAATTTTGTTTCCTTTTCGTTAACATACTATAATTATTCCTATTTTAATCCATAATATAATTCGGTTTTCGTAAAATCATCTTTCTTATTAAAACAGAACTTTTTAGTAAAACATTATAAGTGGTGTCTTGAAAATTTCTATTAGATGTTAATTATTTTGTATCTATGAGTAAAATTATTTAATATATATTTCATATCTCTAATTAACATAATTAATATTAGGTAATATGATCATGTTAATTATTGGTTATCATGGATATTAACAAGGTTAATCGTTTATGTAACAACCATGACTCCAATAGCTTGAAGCCAGTGTTCTAATGTAATACATTATAATTGATAAAATGGTTCAAATCAAAAATTACCAATCATCTTAGTAGCCTTGGATATCTAGACACAATCATAATACTTATTTTACATTGGAAAAAAATAAAATACATATTAATGTAAATCATTCAACATCCTCAAATTTTTTAACAAATTCGTCATCATATAATGTGTAAATAAAAAAAATTAAGGGTGAGATAAAATGAATATCAAGGATTACATACATAATAATATAGCATGATTCAATAAGGAAAAATAAATATTTTAGCTTTATAACTAAAAACACATTCCATTTTATTAGAAAATAAACTATCATAATTAGGCAATTCATAATCAATATGGATGGGTAATTAACTAAAAAACACTAGTTAATAACTTCGGAATAAAATAATCCCATGGATAATATAATTGAAAAAATATATTAGATTAAAATAAATAAATTCTAAATGAATTAAATATTTAATTTTGGATGTCATGATGTCATTCATCATGATATCTATATTCTTAAGACCACTAAAAAGACAGTTTAAATTAATTTTGATGAAACAATTAAAGATCTATAACTAATTTTCTTATAATAACTACCAATTCATCATGAGGTGATATAATTCTATTCCCTAGTTGTTAATGTATATCAAAACAAATCCCCATATATCGAGTGTCAAATATTATACATGAACAACATGTATTATTTTCAAGACCCAACCCATGATGGGGCCCAATCTATGGCCACCCCAAGCCCGCCTCCATTGGACAGGGGGTGGAGATAAGTGTTGAAGGCATAAATAACTTATAGAGGACTTCTCCTAATAACCTCTATATATGCACATATCCAACTCAAAGAAAATGTGTATATGGTAAGTAGAAAGGATGAAATACTGCTATAAAATAATCCAAGCATGCATAATCCTCTAGAAAATACAAAAATAAGGTACTTTATGCTAAAATGTAAATGGAAAAAATGCATTAACAACTAGAAATATGTACCAACCTAACAAAACAGAAAAATATTAAACTACTAAGAGAGCCTGGATTTTTATCGTAGGCTACAACCACTATATGTTGTACAAGCACCAAGTATCTCTAAGATCCTCTAATGTCATAGTTGACATGTACATCATCTGAAAAAGACATGAAACATGTGGTAAAATCCTATTAAGGATTGATTATATGCATACCTAGTAGAACACCCCAAAAGGGTGAAGGGGGGTTGTATGGTATACAACTGAATAAGAAAATGTTAGATTGATTAAGGTATAGTTAAATGTTTTAGATCAACCGAATAATAGATTGAATGAATTCTTCAAGCAACATGGAAAAAACGTGGTTAGTATATGAACTACCAAGTTATCCGTCACCATATATAGTAAAAGAGTAGACTCATCCAACCAAAAGAAGCAATTGTGTAAAGAATGTGGAATACACCATGCCACTTTTCCTCTCCTAGAGGGATAGCATCCAAATCCAATTTTTGAATCAAGATGAAATATATATATATATATATATTCTTAGTTAAGTAATCCAAAGTTATAATGTAAAGGGATCTTTATCTCATAGTTCGTCCTACGAATAAGAGTATCCAACATTTCCAAAATTCAATAAATAGTGACCAGCATCTCAGGTTTCTTCCCATAACAAAAAATTCGAAGGAACACAGTCACCACACATTGATAATATCTAGTTTGGGTAGCACTTACTCTCCAGCACAGTTTAAGTTGCATCACAATGATGCATCTTGGTGGGGAATGTATTCATATTCTTATTGTGTCCAAGGCTATGTAAAACCACATCTCGCCCCTATGAAGAATAGTCAAGGAGCCACAAATTCAAAGTAGAGGACCGTTTTCCTGGTATGATAGCAGGGTTCTACTCTAGTAGTCACTAAATAGCTCTACTACCTAGACCAGCCGGAGGGTAATACTCGGGAATGGTCATTAAGGAACTCCACTACCTAGCCCTACTAGAGGGTAATGCCAATAAGAATCTATCAAGAAAGTACACTATCAATCCCTACTGGTGGGTAATTCCAAAAAGAAGCTTTCATTATTAAACTCCACTTCCTAGCCCTGGTGGATTGTAATGCTCGGATGAAATCTTCCTGGAACTCCTCCAGCCAGCCCTGCTGGTTGGTAGCACCTACAACGTTGAGGAACTCCACTGACCATCCTTTCTGGAGGGTAACTCATAAAATCATTAAGGAACTCCACTCCCTATCCCCAATGGAGGGTACCTCTTATAAAGGTATCTATTAATCCAATCTTTTTTTCATCAAGCATCCCCTAATAAGGTGATGATCTCAAAATATTTCACATTATATCTCAAAATCAACAACTGATTGTATTGTCGTAGTCTTCACAAAAAAACACTCAGGATAGGGTACATTCATGAAAAATTATGTGTTGTAATTAATGTGATACGGATGACTGAATTCTAGTCAAATGAACTCAAGGGGTACATAGCATTTGAGGGGATTCACATGGTGTTTGGTCCCACCGTATAGCATGGTTGTGTCCCTAGACAACACACGGAATTATCCCAAGTAGTATAACAAACTTGTGTAGTTAGAATACATGTTGTTTCCTAAATAATAGAGTCTGGGGTCATGAATTGTGACTGTGTTCGTGTACTCAGACCCCGTGTCCATGTAATTTGTTACTCCACATGTTGGTCCACAAGGGATGTCACACATGTGGTCAACCAGTGTCCATGTACCCCTACACAGAATCATATCCCGTGTGAACCATCATATGGGTTGTCCAACAAGGTTAGGGTACACGGTGTGTAAGGTAGGGTTACACTCCATGTAACCCTCAATTTATCTGAAATCCTAGCACTTCCACTAAGGGGGATACACAACGTGTGTTCTAAATACTACACATCATAGAGTTTTGATTTTCTTATAAATCCAATATATGATCCCACACTTTAAATCTATTCTAACCGCCACAGATTCCAAAATGAATCTATTTGAAAACGCCATATCTAGCAGGATCTCAGGTTTATCATCCATCATTATCTAGATGTAATCCTTTTGAAGTTAGTGAGGATTTCACCATCAGTTCTACAATCCATCACACCTCCATTCATTATGATCATGATTATTTAACCCCAGAACAGTAATCATCACCACGTAATGATCCTAGATCTATTCTTGGTTAATCAAATCACTGATGTTTCATCAATTCATTGTGAATCTAGGGGTTTGATTGATCTCTGTACCTCCTAGCGAAGAAGCACCAGGGCGGTGGGGATCCAACTAGGGAAGAAGTGAATAATAAAGGGATAAAATAACCATAAACCAAATTTCATAAAAAATTTGGTCATGTTTTCTTTTTCAATGGTCAAGAACGGGCGTCTATGGTTAGATGAAAAATTTATAAATAATCTAAAATTCAGTATTTGAGAACATGTGTAGGGTTTTCAAGGAATTGACAAAAGAAATAAGAATGATCTATTCAAACATTTAATCTAATTGTGTGAGACACTAAAATATAAGTCCTACATCCATTTTTGATTGATCACTAATGAAGAACACGCGTGCACATTTATTGGAATGGGATGCTTTTTTCGTTGTGTCCCAATCTATCTCAATACAGATATTCATCGATGGTACCCAAAGGATTCATTAATGGAAGATGGAGGGAGAGCTTACCGATGATTTTAGAATTGTGAGGCCAACCCTGGAAAAACTTCCATGAAAATGAATTTATTGACATCATAGTTTTGGTTAAATGAATTTAATTAATTAAATTAATATACATAAATTCACTTCCAATGATCGAGGGGTTTGAATGCACCATGTTGACTAACTTTATGTCACGCCTAGGGTAAACACCACGTTCCAGACTCATTCATGGTCTCAGATTTATTATTTTATCTACTATTTGAGTGTTATCTCATTTTATTTGATTAATCATCCACCTAATATAAAATATTTTTCATATTGTTATATAAATTAATTCTGGGTACATTGGGCCTCAGAATCGCATTTTGTATCTCTTCCTATATCTTGAAATATATATAAATTTATCATAGTGTTGCAATGAAAAAGTAAATATATATCAGTCCATACGTCAATTTTTTCCCCAAAAAAAACTAGGAAAACAACTCAGGATGCTGAGTCTGAAGATGACTATCCTGCTCCTAGGAACTCTATTGTAAATTTTTGTGATACCAGAGCATTTGAACAAATGGAATTTTTCATCCACATAGGTTTATATCCTATTGATCCTATATTTCCACCGAGTTCTCTATAATGATGGATCCATCCACAATGTGTAAGTCTTCCCAATAGATTATGTGTGAAGGGTCATGTAAGTATCTACTCATCTATCCTCTCCTACTGTCGCGGTAGGGAGACATGTATGCAAGCTAACTAACCCACTGCATAATCTCAAACAACACGATAAACAACATGGGTATCTTCCCTCCCCAACCGAACCTCTAAAATATTTTTTCTATGGATACTCTCATGAAGAATTGGTCTCAATGGTCAAACTCCAAAGGCCTTAAAACGATGTCTACATGGGATTTCGACCTTCTCTGGGCCATCCTCATCTTCTCATAGATGATTTGGACCTTCTCTATTGTCTCACGTACCAACTCTGGGCCCACCAAGGATTAATCCTTTATCTCTATCCGGCACAAGGTTTACCTTCATGGACTCCCATATATGGCACTAAAAGTTGTTATGTCGATGGTAGAGTGGTAGCTATTTTTTTACATGAACTATACAAAAGGCAGTTGATCCTCCCTACTCCAGCTAAAATCTTCCATGAAATCCCTCAGCATGTCCTGCAAGACATGTATAATGTGTTCGATCTGCCCATCGATATATGAGTGGAAGGTTATAATAATCCACAATAAGTTCCTAAATACCACTTGTAGGCCTCTCCATAATTGTGATGTAAACCACACTTCATGATCAGAGGTAATATTCAAAGGAACCCAATTAATGATCAGTCTCCAATATGCATACCTTCCCAAAACTCTCCACCAAACTCTACATTGATGACCCTTCATTTTATTACATTACTATTACATTGTTATAAAGATAAAAAACATAATATTATTACACTAAGAAGATACATAGGTTCAGTGTCTTTGGAAAACTACGACCGAAAATAACATTACAACATCAAAAATATGCATTTATTTAATTCCTTCTTCTCTAACTTCTTATTGGCTCTTGACCTCATCTTACTACATGTAGTCACCTGAGGATATACATAAAAAATGGGTGACCTAAAATCTCTATAAGAGGATATATATGAAAAAAATAAAATTGGGTGAGAACAATCAAAATAATCCATTCATGACATAGAACCACTAACCATGATTGAAGTGTGAAACAATATTCAAGAAGTAAAAAAGGGTGTGTTAATTTGAAAGAAGAGTTCTTTTGGAAAACATTGTGTTTTTAATAAAATAAATTAAAAAAACATTTATATCGTATAAGATTTAATATAATTATGACTAAATTATATTTAAGTAGAACCTATACAGAATATTGTGTGAAAGAGATAGAACCCAAAGAAATAATGTTGGGTTTGAGAAATTCACCTTACTTGGTATCTGAATGCTTTGTTCACAATAATGACTTGTATAACCAAATTATATTCATTAATTAACAATTATAGAACATTTTTTAAATTAATATTGTTCATTATTGTTTCATTATGTTCTTTTATAGGCCTTTGTATGATTTATAGAGTTCAAATATATTTTTTGGGAGTGTTCATTTTTATTGTTTTCTTGAACCATTCACTTGTATTCATGAATGGAAGTTCATATAAAATGTGGATAAACATCCAGAATCAAAATTATAAGTTATTTATTATGTTATAGAACTTAAGAAGATGTTATATATAATTTTTTTATATACCATTATAATGAATCATTAGATAAGGATTTAATGATGATTGTTTGGGTTAATTCGGGCGGTTTTCGACCACAACAAACTTGTTTTGTTTAATAATTTAGAAATATGTAAATAAGTTTGTTCCAGAATAGTAAATAGGATATAATACATATAAAATAATCCATTTCAACAAAAAAAATGGTTTCATCGATTGATCTGATGGTAGTAAAGGATAAAAGAAAACATGTCGTTCTTGAAGGCGATGAATTAACACCTCACCAATAACATTTTGTTTTCTAAAATAAAAAGAATAGTAGAAGGGGTTGGATGATATATTATCCAATTAGTATCATAAAATTGATGTGTATGTGTGATACTAGAGTTTTCATACCAATTGAATGAGGATAGGTGGGGAGAGATTAAGTATATAATTTGAAATTGAAAAGAAATGAAAGGAAAAGAGAGAGGAAATTTACCTTTTGAATCCTCCTCTTGAGATCCTCTTTAAGGAACCTAGTCTTGGACTTTTGATGAACCAGAAGCTTCAAGACATGGGGGAGGGGATTGGGAAGATGTTTGGGAATATTTTAGACAAGTATTGATTCCTGATAGGTGTGAGGAAATAAGGGTGTGAAGGGTGGTATTTATAGTGGAGGGGAGAGGGGTGTTATTATTATTATTTAATTCATCTGTTTATTAATATCCATCAAGAACAGAAATAGTGATAATTCCATGACCAATAATAGTAAATGGGGTATGTGATCTTGATATTAGGGTTCTTACATCACTTGTGATGTCTAGAATAGTGGATGTAAATTATAATATATTTATACGGTAAATTAATGTATTTTACTATTCACAAAAAATTCATGTATTTCAGAAAAATCCCAAAAATTGACCCTAACCATTTTTCAATGTGTAGAATCCAAAAATTAATTCCATTTTTCAAGAACAATTTTCTAAATATGATTAATTTAATTTTTAATTAAAATCATAATTTACTTGAAAAATATAGTTTTAAAAATTAAATCTGGTTTTATAATGATTTCAATAATTATATAAGGTCTTATAAAATTATCATAAAACCAGAAGACACCGAATTTTTAATTTATGACCACATTTAAGGGAAATATATTTTCATTTAAATTAATTAATTAATTATAATTAATTATTTACAACATAAAAAAATGGCTATTCTTCTACTATGGTAAAATTGCCACTTATAAGATGCCTAAATTTTATTTAATCATTAATGGGTAATATTACTATTATTTTGGACAATTTAATATTCATAAGGGTTATATTACTATTCATAAGGGTAGGTCACTATTCACTAAAAAATTAAGTTTACCCTATCGGGCTCCAAACATCTTACTGATTTCAACCTTCTATATCGGATTTTCAAAATCAAAAACATAGAAGTCGAAAAATTATGTTTTATGGTCCTATAGTATTTAGTATCACAATCTATTTCCTGATGTGATTATACTTTAAGTCATGATTATAATTAGTTATTTTCATTGACAAAACATTGGTTTATTACATCTACTCCCTGAAACAAAGGAAATGTATCGACTTCATGAGTTAGTCTACTATCATCCAGATGGCGTCGTGGCCCTTCACTATGCAAAAAATCCTAGTTACGAATTCTATGTATTTTCCATATTATTTTTACTTTGGGATATCAAGGTGCTGTAGAAAACTTGCTGGAACATAGTTCTCTACCTTCACATGTAGACAAGTGAGGCACCATTAGACAAACTCTGCTACGCTTCATCTTATACTAGATGTCCAAAACTCCTACTAATGATATCTAAAAATCTTCCCTATAGCCGGATGTATAACTATGGGAGATTTTTGGAACTCTCACATCCCTACCTCCCACATTGTGAAAGGATTCCCTATTTACCCCTAGAACAAGATGGTCTAATTCCCACCTTCAAAATATCTATCTGTTGCATCTCTTATGGATATATGATCATGTTAGAACTCACATTAGATGTGTCTGTACTGATACTCTCTCCTATGCTTGAGAAGTGAAGGAGTTAACAACATCGATTGAAGAAATGTTGTATCATCCCTCTCCACCTGGTTCAGTTGTAGGGAAGCTAACTACTCTGAAGATTCCTCCACTATGAGATCCTAGGAATTACTACTATGGGGATATGCTACAATTTTGGAATTTCCTAGAATATAGACTATCATGAAGTTTTATTCCTACAGGAATTCCAACCCACATCACTATCTCATTTCCAATTCTCTATGAGTGAAGACATGCCTAAGACTCTGGTGGACTCATGAAACTATGTAGCACTCTCCCAGAAGATAGAGTCTCTATATCCTTAGGGTAAAGACTATAATTTCCAACTCTAGGTTATGATTTTCATAGTTCTTCTCAAGGGTTATCAACTTCCTCTACTGTTATACAATAATTTCATAATGTTTCATCGATATGAAAACATGATTAGTTCTTGAGGTGTCACAATACACTATGAATTCAATGCATACCTCTAGTAGTCTAAACATCAAAGCACTCGTAAAACTCTACCCAAACTCCTAAATGAACCTATGGAACATCTTAGATTAGGTAAATAGCCTCCCTTTACACATTAGAGTGGTAAAAGGGTATGAGATCCTGGAGAATTATACAATAAATATCATATAGTACCACACTGAACCAAGAAATCTCTACACATCTGACACATTCTTTGGTAGCTCAGAATAAATAACTGTTTCGATATTCACAAAATCCACAGCTAAACCATGTTCATAAATGACATTCCCCATGAAGTCATCTTCGTGTATCTAGAACTGTAACTTAGAGATATTTCTGTATAGATGGTGCTCTTGAAAAAAATCAAGAGTTATCCAAAAGTTCTCTACATACTCCTCCTATGACTCAGAGTAGAAGAGTATGTCCTTGATGAAGATAACAACAAAATGGTACAACTATGGATTTAGAACCTGGTTAATGAGTGCCAATAAATTTTCATGGGAATTCCTCACACAAAGGCCACCACTAGGAACTCATAATGTCTTTAGCAAAATTGGAATGCCAACATTGGAATATTAGCATCTTGAACCATAAACTGGTGGTAGTCGGACATGTGATCGATCATAGAGAACCATTTCACTAATCAAAACTGGTCAAATTGGTCATCAATCCTGGCCATGGGGCACTGGTCAATTATCATGGTCTGGTCAAGATGACATTAATCCAAGAAAATCCATAACCTCACATCCGTGTTTCTCACAAATAGGATTGGGGATGCACTGGGGGATACACTAGTTTTGATTAAGCATTTATCACAAAGGTCCTCCAACTGCCACCGTAGCACCCAAATCTTGGTAGCTTCCAACCAATATATTGTAGAAGATATCGGGGGTTTCCCAGATTGCATGTAGATGAAAAATATATCTCCCAGATCAGAGGTAGTATTGGAAAGTCTTTTAGAAATAATTCTATAAAATACTCCATAACTAAAGGAACCCATATACCCGAAGATCCTACTGATCCAAGCAAAATTTTATTCAACTGATTGGTGATAGGATGAAACTTCCTTCCCATAGAATCCATCTATACTTCCATGAGATATCTCTCACCGGAAAAGGTGAATCTCGTCAAATCAGTGTGTAGGCATCTGAAAGGTCTATGGAAACAATAAATATGTTCTTAGACCATGGATTGAGGTTCCATACCCAATATGATGTTATAGGTTTCCAGATTGATGACCAAAAGGTCCCTCGTGATCCTCTCTTCACCAAGTGATAGCTCGCACTACCAGCAGATGAATGATAACAAATATGTCTTCCTTGTAGGAACCTCAATAGATAAATGTAGTGCTAGAACCTCAACTATGAGATCTAGATCAGACACCATGAGTCAAAATATAAAGTAATTAATTCCCCCTTTTCCTACTATTATTGAGGCCAGATTATAATAAACACATATCATACCAACAATCATATCATGTGTTTTAGGATCATAGACACCCAATGCCTACTTTTTTCTGCATCCCCAATTCCCAGCACACTAAGCCTAATGTGGGACAGATGGGGGTGGCTGGAAATATCTCATAATATCATCCACCACCCATAGTTACTCCTTATTCTATACCAGATCCACCTCCCTAGGGACCACTCTATCCATTCATAGAAGATCCCTAATCATGGCCTTGGCTCCACCGTGATAGTCGATCAGCTATCAGCCTGAGCTGCTCAAGATGTCTGGTCAAGAAATCTCATGTCATGTGACATCTCCATCACTAGTAAACTAATCCCCCTATATGGTATTCCCTAGTTTTCTATACTAAATTTTACCCATATTATTATGTGCCCGAGCCTACTCGTAAAAGGGTCTCCTACTTTGAGATCTCATTGACTGGTGCATGCTAGTCGTTGTAGATGACTCAGTTATGTTGTTCACATTGCTAGCTCTGCTATCTACTATCCATCTGATAGAAATAACTCTCTCACTAGTTCCCGCTCTATCAAACAGAAATGGGTGGGAATGTACAAGGGAACTATGCGGGATGATATATCTCTGTGGAGTCCCTTCTCAGTCTTCTACACTCGGAAGTAGCCATCTCATATTATCTCAAGGGAGAAATAGATAATGTTTTTGAACCCTTATGTATACTCAATCACTATCATAAATCCATTATTCATCTCTATAATCTCTTAGATCTAGACAGAGAATTAGTATGAGGGGTAGTACTCTTCATGGAACAGCTGGTGGAATCCATCCCATGTGAATGCCAACTCATCATGCATTTTCATAACTAGGCTCCACCAATGCACTACAACTCTTTTGAAAAGGCTGGCTACCAATTACACCACATGTTCCATCAAGATATGAATAATATAGAATATATTGACCACTAACTCTAGCCAATCCTCTACTGCTTGAGGATCTGGCTCCCCATGGAACCTAACCAGTCTCTAATACTGGAACTCGCTGAGTGCACTCAACCTATGAAAATGCTCGGATTACTCTGTTGAGATGATCTACTACTCAAAAACTGGAACTTATTATACATTCCCACTAGGAGTAAAAGGCCACGATATAGACACTGAACTATGTCGTTTCTTTTATAGGGTCTCTGTCACATATTGGAGCTAGTATCTAGACTTGTTATCATCATAGATGCATCCTAAAAATTATCAAGGAGTACCAGGGTCAGATGAGAATATATATATATATATATATATCAACAATAATGGTGATTTTACTCATGAAGGATAGTCAAATACAAAATCCTATATGATGCAAGTATAATTGATCCTTTAAAAAATATGTCTTGGTATGTCGAGTCGACAAGAAGTTAGTCAAAGTCTTGGGGAATGGCAACATTATCTATCGCACCACCACTATATTTTCTAGCCAAAGAGACATAGTCAATACACATTGACATTATTCCCCTAAAACCAACTAAACATCTTTAATGGGAATATATCTTTACAACAACCAAAGAAATGATGTTTCTATGATACCAATATTTCATGACCTAACCCATGTTGGGGAATGAGTAGGAACTACCCCATACCCACCTCCACCGGCCTTGGGTGCCGAAAATCAGAAAAGGAATAACTAACTTGGGGCATGATAGAACATAAGTTATTATCTGTTATAAATGGAGTATATTTTTATCAATAATCCACATGGATTATTAGGAAGTATATATAATATTAGGGAGTTGGAAAGTAAAGGGATCTTACAGTTCAAGCTAACAATATAATTAAATGAGTCATTGTATCCCATTGTGCCAAATTCATGGGGTCCAAAATTTAGATGATATATTTCATCATGAAAAGTGTATTTTTCTGAATTTATTATACAAATATGGAAAATGAATTCATTTCAATGATATGGACTTCCTGAATTATGTTTCTCGAATGATCAAACAATGTTGATGGTGATCTATGCGATAGTGTTGAGCATCACGAATAATGAAGAAGTGGAGCATCGTGAACCGTAATGGTGATCTCCATGATTATGAGAATTTGATCTTTGTGTTAGTGTTATGTTTTTTATGGAACTCACCATGATTATGATTTCTATCAATAACAGGGAATTTTCATGGAGCTTAATGACTGGAGGATCACCATGAATATATTTTTGAAAGATCTGAAAAATGTTCTAGGAGGTGTCGGAGCATCGTGATGGATGGGCCTATGAATATGAGTCTAATCCCACTTCATGAAAACATGTTTTTATAATAAGAATCTATAAATGATCTTATACAAAGGGAGCACCACAAATCTAGTTTTCTATACAATCTTGAGAATCATGAAAATTCTATTAGTCTTGACTGATAAAATTCTTTTGATTAAAGGGTGATTCACGATGACAAGTTATTCCATGTTTACATAGTGAGCTTCATGATAGAGTTTGGACCATGAAGTAATGGGTGATTCATGAAGGTTTTTTATTCCATAAAGGTAGGGATATTCATGAAGGATTGATCTTCGTGAAGGAGCTTCGTGAAAGGTTATTTTTGAACATCAGTTTTTAAGTGAATAGAGTTTCTATAATGCATCATTTCATGTCTGTGGGGTAAGAAGAGTTTTTTTCTAGATATGTAAATGAAATTAATGTCAATTAATTGAAGTGACCTTCAAGTCCATTAAATGGGTTATACTTTTATCAAAGTAGTGATCGTGGGGTATTTGATGGAAGTGTTCTACGGTACGTAGTGTGTTATCCATAAACTCTTGTAAAATAGGTGTTTATGGCATAGAGGCATTGTGTCTAAAATTTTTTATTCCACATTTACTGAATAATAGTGAATTTAGGTATGATTAACATATTGTTGGCATATACTCCTTAGACTAGATGTTAGTGGTAAAACATGTAAAGTTGTTGTGTTTTCTTGATACTTGTGAATGTTTTAGTTACTGCACATTACCATCAGACAAATTTAAGAAGTTACTACCAATGTGGGAAGAAGATCTGTCATTTGAAAAGAAAAATTTGACACCTTGGTTCACCCCTCCCCTCTCAGGGTGTTTTGGGTCCTTCAGGTATGACCTAACCTATGAACATATACCCACACACACAGCTAACTCAATTCCAAAGTGAATTGGATAATTAGAAAAGCAGTAATACAGTTATAAAATAAACTAAGAATGTATCATCCTCTAAATAGTATGAAACTATAGTAGTGTATACTGAAATGTAAAGGGAAAAAATACACACCCAACCAAAAATATTTCCCAACATGAAAAATCTAGAAAAGAGTAAACTTCTGAGAGAGGCCAACTCCTATATCCCAATCTATGTCCATTGTACATGGTCCTAAAACATAGTATCTCTAAGCTCCTCTAAAATCAAGGTCGACTTGTCCATCATTTGTAAAAGATATGACACATGTGTGTGAATCCAATGTATGGGTGAGTATATATATACCAAGTAGAATTCACCGACATGGTGAAGGGGGAGAATTAAGAGATAAAAGTGAAGAGGAATACATTAGAAAAAACAAGTAATAGTGAATGAGTATAACTCAACCCAATAAGAGAGTGAAAGAAAGATCATCCAAGCACAAGGGGCTAAACACCATGAGTAGATGAACTACCTTTAGAGCCTTCTCCGCCAATATTAGGAGAGTATACTCATCCAACAATGATAATATTAACATTGAAATAACATGGAATACCATGCACATCTTCACCTATACTAAAAGAAGAGTATCCAAATCCAAGGTGTGAATTTAGAATAAATAGTATATATATATATATATATATGCTCAGGAAAATCAACCTAAAGTAGATAGTATGTGGATCTCCATCTCACAGCTTCTCCCAATAAAAAGATAAACCAATAGTTACCAATGTCTATTAATGATTCCAAACATCTCCCATGTCTTCCCTAATCTCACAAGTGTAAAGAACTCAATCACCGCTCCTTGATACTATCCTATTTGGGTGGAACTAACTAACCCACACTATTTTAGGTCATTTAATAAGGACATATCAATTTTGGGTAAATCATTAATCTTCCTCATTAGTCCAAGTCTATGTTAAAACCACATCTCATCATTATTCCACATAGTCAAGGATCACCAAATTCCATGTCAATGACCCATATCCTTTTTTGATAAGAGGGTTCCACTTAAGTAGCCACAGAGGAACTTCACTACCCAGCCCCACTAAAGGTAAATGCTCATGAATGGTAATCTAAGAACTCCAATACCTATCCCTACTAGAGGGTAGTTCCCGGAAAAGGTCATCATGGAACTTCACTACCTAGCCCCACTAAAGGGTGATTCTTAGAAGAATCCATCATCCGGGAACTCCATTACCCAAACCAACTGAAGGGTAATTCCTAGATTAAATCATGGGGTAACTCAACTACCCATGTCTATTGGAGGGTTACTTGTAAATATCATTAGGGAACTATACTTTCCATCCCCTCTAGAGGGCACCAATCCAAATGGTCTCTGGTAATCATGTCTAATTACTGTCGTCATCGAGCATCACATAATAAGGGTACGAGCTCAAAAATTTTAACATCATATATTGAAATCCATGATCGAGAGAACCATAATGTTCTATGTGAAAAAACATTCAGTGATTCCTACTTGCAGGCAAAAATCCAAGTTCATATGAAAGACAGAAAGACAAAAGATGTCTACTCAGAAGAGCTCAAGGGGAATGTGGTGTGTGAGGGGACCCTCATGATGTGTGGTTCAAATCCACATACTTGTTGTCTCCCTAGCTAGAACAAGGAATTATCCCATGTAGTATAACACGCCATGTAGGTGTAATACATGTCATGTCTTGACTAACCATGACTGGGGTTGTGTCTTGCGGTCGGGTCCATATACTCAAGCTCCATGTCCATGTACTTCATTACATGGCATGTTGGTCCACATGGGATACCACGTGTGTGTTTAACCCATGTCCAAGTACGCCTACATAGAATTCCTACACATGTGACCCATCACATGGGTTGTCCAATCGGGATAGGTTACATAGCATGTAAGGTACCTTTTCACACCTTGTCACCCTCAATTTCTTTGTTAAATCTAGAACTTTTCTAAAGGGGGATACACATCAACTGTTCTTTACACTACATAGTGTGTAGTCTGGATTTTCATAAAAATCATAGATCCAATAATTCACTTCAAATATAATCTATAGACCATATATTCCCCCCTTGAATCAATATAAAAACATTGGATCTAACTTAATATCAGGATTTTCAACCGCCTTTCACCAAAAATCAGCCACCAGAAGTTGACGAGGGGTTTTCCATCCGTTCTACACACCAATGCACCTCCATTATTCATGATCTTGATGATTTAACACCTTGTTGACTATCCTATCATCACAATAATCCTGTATGTATACTCTATTCATCAAACTAATGATGTTTCATAGATTCTCCATGAATTCGGGGGGTCGATCAAGCTTAGTACCTACTAAAAAAGATGAGATGGGACTGAAGGTATCCAATAGGTGATGAACATGATTAATTGAGAGAGAAAAGACCATAAACCAAAGTTTAATTATTTTTCAACCAGAATTCTTGGACAACAATAATGAACTGTAATCTTGGGATAGATAAACAATTTAGAAATAATTTAAACTTCAATATTTGGAGACATTCTAAGGGTGTTCAAGGCATAGATTAAAGAAAGAAGAATGATATATTCAGATATATACTAAAAATGTGTGAAACAATAGTATATGAGTGCAACATCTATTTTGGATTGAACACTGATTAAAAACATGCTTTCATAATGATTGGAAGGGTTTTTCTGTTCAGTGCATCCTGATCTATCTCAATCCATAGATTCATCATCGATCGCCAAATGATTCATCAAAGGGAGAGGTATGGAGAACTCACCAGTGATTTAAGAATTGTGAGTCCAACCTAGGACAAAATTCCATAATAATGAACATATAGTCATCTTATTTTGTGTTTAATTAATTTAATGAATTTAATTAATAATAAATTAATCTACTTGAACACACCTCCAAAGAGTGAGGGGTCTGAACATTCTGTGTTGATTGACTTTATGCCTCACCATGGGTAAACATTATGTTCTGGACACAACCATGGTATCCACTTTCTGATCTAATAAAACATCTAGCAATTATCCCATTTTCATTAATTAACCACGCTTTAATAATATAAAATATGTTTAATATTTTTATAATAATTAATTATAGGGACACCATTCCCTAAAATGCACATCGTCTTAGAGCCTATCTCTGGAAATATATGTAGAAATATTTAAAAGGATTACAAGTCCAAAACTGGGCTCTTAAATTATTAAAAAAATACAATATTGAGTAATGATTATGAATTTATCTATATTTCTTCAGTTGATAAAATAACATTAAAAGTAAAATCCATATGTGAAAATTTTATACTATTTAAAAAACGATCACATCCATGACATAATGAATGTGGATATATTAGATAAACTTATCTTCTAAAGAAATTGTTTCACATCATAATTAATTTATTTATAGAATGTTTACAATCAAAAAAATAATCTTGAAATCATAAGGGACCATTAATTCAACAAGAATACAGGTTTTATCATCAAATTCATGTCTACTGGACAAGTAAAAGGAATGGAAGTTAAGTATTATAATAATTTAGGGATTTTATTGTAAAACCATTGGATACATTTAAAATAATCTATATCCCTTAAAAGGTTAGGTAATTATGGAAGTTTGTTGTCACTGTATTCATTAAATAAATCATTTTGATTTTTTTCAAAAAAAACATTTCGAAAAATAGTATAAATATTACTTTAAAACATTATTAAATGTTATGGAAGTTTATAATGTCATTAATATATCATTTGAGAAAATATATGTGATTTTTTAAAACAATTTTTTGAAATATGGAAGTAGAGGAAAAATATATCTTATTTATTGAGAAGTAAATTTAGGATTTCAATTAAAATAGTCTTTTCTTGAATCAATTTCCCATGAAAATAAATGTTTGATTAAAATATGTAAATCCATTAAATATCAATAGAATGAGATAAATATTGGATCTTATAAAGGATAAATGATAATATCCCTTAATTGAGTGTAAACGAAATCAAAAAATAATTATTGATTGTAAATTTGATTCTTAAAACTTTGTTTAAATTCAATTTGTAACCCATTGAAATAATAAAAATGAATTGAATCATTTCGAACCTTGATAAATTATGTATTAATGATATTTTATCATCTTTGAGGAATTCTGTTTATGGGTTTGGGTAAAATACCCTAAATGGTCTGACATGTGACAATCATCCATCTGTTATTATAGAAACTTTCATGTCGCCGCCTTTGTTTCTACCAGATCCAGGTCATTATCCTTGAGGGGGAACTGGGTTGACCCTGTGGGGAATGGGTAGCTTATCCCATTCTCATTACGAAGGATGTTCCACAATCGAATGGTCCCAGCGAGGGATTTCATGGGGTCTAGTATTTTTTTAATCGGTCCTCTTAGCATATAACTTCCTCGGATGGTCTCCAATGGGTTTGTTCGTGGAAACATAAACACCCAATGGCCCTGGTATCCATGATTCATGGACCTTCTTTACAAAGACATGTTCTTGTTGGATTCCAATTTGGCCAACAAAACTTAAGGACTCCATTGGTCGAGAGGATATAATTTTGAGGTCACTGCATCCTTTAAGGGGTAATTATTACCTAATCCAGGACTCTCTTATAGATTTAAGTCGTGCTCATACATTCGTGAATCCTTGGTTCATTCCCAAAGAGTGTATCTATGGGCTACCCCTAGTTTACAAGAGCATCATGGATATACATAAATATAATGATATAGAGTAAATGTTGACTTACACCGTGCAATAAGTCACTCAATATTTTACCATCATCCAAGAGGCACAGAAGGTGATTTAATGTTTGGATCGGGCCTATAAGATAGGATTCCTACATATACTCAAGAGAGAAATTAGAGACGACATATTTTGGTTTGCATGGGTCTTGGACCTGGGAAGAGGTCCATTTGATGGGGATATAAATTTGGATGACCCTTTGGGAAGGGCACCCATTTTGAGCTGGGGCCTTGAAGCAGGTGTCCTACGTATCCTATTTTCAATAGGAATGAAATTTATTGTACTTGAGGCTGGTTTGGGGCTTACTCAAGGAAGATACCCATTTGAGGAGACATGATTGGGTGAACCCTTTTGAAAGGGAACCCCTTTCAATATTGGTCCTTCAATACGGCATCCTACATATCCTAGTTTGAATATGAATCATAGCTCTCATAGTTCAAGATGGGTTGGGGATTAAGAGTGGAGGCTTCCCATTTGAGGGGACAAGATTGGGTGAACCCTTTTGTAAGGGAACCACTTTTGATCTTGGGCATTCAAGCAGGAATCCTATGTATCCTAGTTTGAATAGGAATCAGAGATATTGTAGTTCAATATGGGTTGGGGATTATGCATGGAAGCTTCCCATTTGAGGGGACATGATTGGGTGAACCCTTTTGTAAGGGAACCCCTTTTTAGCTTGGGCCTTCAAGTAAGTGTCATATGTATCCTGATTTGAACAGTAATCAATGTTATCATAGTTCAAGATAGTTTTTCTATGTTTATAATTCCCCGACCCCAGTTACCCAGAGTCGGTGCATTATTTTAATACATTGGCATGATTACAAGGAATCAAGTCCTGAAGGACCGATCAGTTTAGTAGTCTTGGAAAATAGATTACATAAATGAATGTTACATTACACTTCATCACATACAGAATAACATAAATAATCCTTCACAAACGTCATTATTTCCTTGGCTTAACCCTGCATATCAATCATAATACACTTCTCAGAATCCTGGGAAAAATAAAACATAGAAAGGGGTGAGCTCAGATGCTCAGTAAGGATAACAATACAGGGAAAAATTTCATAAATAAGCATAAACCTTTAAGGTAATGTATAACTAAAACAAAATAGATTTAAACATGAACTTCAGCATAATATAGAAAAAATAAAATGAAGTAATTCCATTTACTTATTCACATGGATATTCTACTAGTTGAATAATCACATGAAATATGACTAACCACTTTCATAATGATGGAATGCATAATGCCAGACTATCATAACCATGTAATCAAGGCCTCGTGCAAAGACTCCAAATAATATTTTTTCAAGGCCTCATGACAAGACACTAGTTTTTCTCATGAGACCTACTGATGCATCGAGGAGCTATAGCGGGCTCCACCCTTCACTTAATAAGTCCAATGCATTTCTCATATGAACAGGTTTAAACATAATATAAATATTCATATTAAAACGAGCAAACAAAAGTTCAATACTTTCTACATAAACCATGAATGGTATAAAAATAACACATCCACAGTCAAACATATCACAAAACCGTCAATACAATATGTAAGTTTTGTATCATAATAAATCAACCTCAAATAAGCTTAAAATTCATCAAATGATGTTGACATAGATGAAATCAAAACTATTTGAGAGAAATATCTATTTTTTGAGATCATTTAAAAGTCACATAATTATTAAAGAAAAAATTTACATTGAAAATATTATTATAATCATGTAAGGGAATCTTTGAAAATTTTATAACGGTGGAAAATAGCCACACCCACCATATAAGTTAAAAAAAGACATTCTTACCTTAATTCTGTCGAAAAGGTTAAAAAGGACCTTGTTTGGAAAATGGAAGAAAGATTCCTTTGTAAAATTCTTATAAAAAGTCAACAAGGGTATAAATTACTTTAACCCATAGTCTGTAAAATAGTAATAATGATTTGTTATACATTTTAAAGAAACATGGATGTTGATGATAAATAGGTCCCAGTAGATAATTGCGTATAAACGACCTCGGATAATGAAGAAGTTGTGAAATAAACCCATACCTTGTAATTTTCCTTGGTTGAGGGTAGGTTAAACTCTTTTATAATGGTGAAATAATTGTTATTAAATTATAAAAGAATCATATACATTAATATTATATCATATATGATCTTTTAACATGGATTTCTTAATAATATCTTAGTATTATCATCGTTTCAGGTGTTAACTCACTCGTTTTCTTTTATATATTTTGTTACATAAGCTATGTTTGTTATGGATAGGTTGTATATTATTCATATCCAGAATGATATCAAGTCCTTAAACATTATTTTTAATCATCAATTTAGAATTATAATTGCATGGATACGATGGGGAATGAATCTCATCGCGTTCGTGGAGACGGTATACTGTACGTACGCACGAGCGACAATATCATTCTTTTGATATTAAAATAATATATAATTGGATGGTATATCATATATACAGAATAATTATCATGTTATATTTATTATTTACATCAATTACATATAATTATCATACCCATCCAAATAATAATGTTTTTGATTAACAATTACACCACGACGTGGAGACGGTAAGTCGTACGTACGCACGTATAGTGAAAAGTCATTCAAAGGATGGATAGAATATTGAATAGGGTTGTAACATATTTATAATAACATCATAGTATATAAAACATACTACAGTTATTATTTTAGAAAGTAAATAAAAAAGAAAGCAGAAGTTGAAGAAGAAAGGAACATGAAAAAGGGTGGTGAAAACATTACCTCTTCTTCGGGTTCTTCCTTTTGATTTGATCAAAAGGGCTGCTTAGAATGGAGTTCTAATCAAACTAAGGCCTATAGGTTGAATTTAGGGAAGTTGAGAGAGTATATTTTCAGGTTTTGGCCGATCAAAAAGGATTTTAAGGTGTGAATAATTGGTTAGAAGTGGTGTCCTTTTATAAGGGGGAGGAGGGGCTCTTTAGGAAAAACTTAAAGTATTATTTTATAATAAATTCATATTTGGTTTATAATGCCTCCAAAGTGGATAATTAAAATTCAAAGGTGTGGATGGGTCTAAATACTTTAAACCAATATATTTTATACATGTTTGGGTTATTATATTAACCTTAACTTTTAGTTTTAACTCTTAGTTAATTAGTTTGACACTTAGCATGTCACTTTGTATTTTTATATTATATAGTTAATAAACATACTATAAACTTCAAATAGACCCCCAAGTGGTTCATTAATTATACACCTATCATGAAATAAGTATTTTGGCCGAACCATAGATTTTTAGGAATAGTATATCAATTAATAATATAATATTTGTTTTAAAAACTCTTTTATGTCAATTTTGCCACTATTGGGTATTTTGTTTTTGATAAATTTATAACAGAATTATCACTTCAAAAAAAATTCATATGACAAGTAATAATATGTCATAGTAACCTATAAAATTAGTTTACTTCATAAAAAGTCTCAAATTACATTTATTTGGGTTTTTATAATATCAATTATGTTCATATTTCATTAATAAGGTTATTACTGCATCATCATTGTGTCATAACTAAATTAAATTATTTAATGTCTAAAAAATATAAATAAAATATAAATATGTAGGAAATCGTTTTATATTTCTAATTAATATTTATAGTCGAATTTATCTTATGTATAACCCTATATTAAAAATGTTTTAGTAATTAATCTTTGATTTTAACTCTTTTAAATCTTCTTTGAATTAAATAATAATAAATGTCCAAATCTAATCCAAGTGGACCTAAATGATAATATTGTATTCCTAAGGTTGTTTTTTGTCGAGATAAAATTATCCAATAGAATTAGGACATGTGTTAGGGTAATAATAATTTCAGTTTTACCCTTAATTACCCTATTTACTTTTTAACATGGTAAATAAAAGTAAAAAGTTACTATTCACCAAAATTATTTTTATCTTATTGAACCACCTTTTACTCCTTGATATTAACCGTGTCTCTCTGATTTTTGAAATTCCACTCACATAACTTGTAAAATTATGTTTTAGGTGAATTTTCAAATTCTCCTAAGAGATGGGTAAAAGACGGTAAAAAGTTCAATAAAATTTTGTGTGTCTAAAATTATTATAAACTGTCTCCAATGAATTACATTGAACTTATATAGGTATTACGTATCTATTTTGACCTAAAGTAAATTTAAATAAAATAAATAATTGTTTAAATAAAAAGTCAGTTTTAACCAATAACTCAGTGTTTTTCACTATTCATCAAAAATTGAATGTTTTCAGAAAAATACCAAAAATTCACCCTAGGCTAATTTCAATATTCAGAATCCAAAAATGAAGTTCATTTTGAAAGATAAAATTTATAAAATCTCAAAAAGTGGGTATTACTATTCATAACGGCTATTTTGATTGGTCACGGTGTGTTAGAATCTTGAAATTGCATACAATGCAAGCTATTGCATTATTCAAAGGGAAACGTATCATGGAAGCTTGGGGTGTTACATTCTCCCCACATTAAAATAATTTTGTCCTCAAAATTTCTAGAATATTATCGCTTAAAAAGACTCGGGTGGTTCTTCATCATAAGTTCCTCGGGTTCCCACGTTGCCTCTTCCATCTTATGGTTTTTTCATAAAACTTTTACCAGACGAGTCGTCCATTTTCTCAGCAGTTGTTCTCTTGTATCAAGAATCCTGATGGTCTCTTCACAATAAGAAAGATCATGTTCCAATTATAATTCCTCATAGGTGAGTAGATGCATTAGGTCAGGCATGTATTTTCTAAACAGTGATACGTGGAACACATCATGATCTTTGGAGAGATTTGGTGGCATTGCCAAATGGTATGCTACAACCCCAATTAGTTCTTGAATTTCGTAAGGTCTGATGTACCTGGGACTCAATTTACCTTTCTTACCGAAACTTATAACTCCCTTCCATGGAGATACCTTCAAGGAAACATGGTCTCCTACCTGAAATTCCAAATCCTTCATTCGGTTATCGGCATAGCTCTTCTGCCTACTTTGAGATTCTTTGATGTGGTTTTGGATTACCTTTAACTTTTCCATCGTTTCCTCCCCCAGTTCTGGGCCTACAAGTTTTCTCTCACCAAAGTCATCCCAACAGGTTGGTGTGCGACATATCTTTCCATATAATGCTTCATATGGTGCCATCTGAATACTTGAATGGAAGCTATTGTTATAGGAAAATTCCACCAGAGGTAAATATTGATCCCACATACCCTGAGAGTCATGTGATCATGATCTCAACATGTATTCTATGGTTTGAATAGTCTATTCTGATTTTCTATCTATTTTAGGGGGTAGGCAGTTCTCAAACGAAGTTCAGTATCCAAGGCCTTCTGAAGACTCTTCCAGAATCTTGAAGTAAAACAGGGATCACAATCAGAAACAATCGATAGGGGTACTCCATGAAGTCTCACAACTTCATTAATATATAGCCTTGCTATATGTTGAAGTGGTAAATCTTCTCTTATTACAAGAAAATGTGCTGACTTGGTAAGACGATCAACAATGACCCATATTGCATCATTCTTTCTAGGAGTCTTTGGTAGTCCCATGACAAAGTACATCATGATATGGTCCCATTTCCACTCAGGTATGAGAAGAGGTTTCATGACTCCTCCAGGCTGTTGCCTTCCAGATTTCACTTATTGACAAAAAAATACATGTTGACACAAAATCATCAATCTCCCTCTTCATTTTGTCCCACCAAAAAGTTCCTTCAAATCTCTATACATTTTGGTGATCCTAGGGTGTATAGAGAAATTGGAACTATGAGCATCGTCCAACAATTCCCTTTTTAGATTAGGTATATCAGGAACACAAAGTATCCTCCCAAATTTCAAAATTCCATCTTCATACAAAAATTCACTCAATCTCCCATTATTCATAGCTTTAATATTATTTTTAAATTCTTCATCATCAGCCTGAGAACTCTTTATCCTTTCTAGTAATGATGGTTTGGCAACAATTTGAAAAAGTATTGATGTTTCACCTTCCATGGTGATTCCCATATCCATCTTTACTAGATCCATGAAAATAGGATCCCTTTCTACTCTCAACTTGTTCAAAACTCCATGATCCTTTCTACTCAAAGCATCTGCTACCTTATTTTCCTTCCTCGGGTGGTAGTGTATCGTGCAATCATAATTCTTGAGTAGTTCAAGCCATCTCCTTTGCCTCATGTTGAGTTCTTTCTGTGAGAAAATATACTTCAAACTCTTACGATCGGTATATATCTCACATTTTTTACCATAGAGATAATGTATCCATATCTATAAAGAAAATATTACAGTAGCTAACTCAAGATCATGAGTAGGATAGTTTTCCTCATGAATTTTTAGCTGTCCTGATGCATAGGCAATAACTCTATCATTCTGCATAAGGACACAACCAAGTCTTTTCTTTGATGTATCACTATAAATAACGAACTCATCATTCCCCGATGGTAGAGTCAATATAAGAGAATTGACTAATCTTCTCTTCAATTCTTCAAAACATTCTTCACACTCTTTTTTCCAAACAAATTTGACCCCTTTACGTGTGATCTTTGTTAATGGGTTAGCCAATCAGGCAAAATTCTGGAAGAAACATCGATAATAATCTACTAAACCCAAAAAACTACGTACTTTAGTTATAATCGTCCCTACTGTCCATTCATGGATTGCTCTTGTCTTAGAAGGATCTACAGAAATTCCATCCTTAGAGACAATATGGCCAAGAAAAGAAATCTCCTAAAGTGATAATTCACACTTTCTAAACTTCCCATATAATTCATGTCTTCTCAGAGTCTTCAATATAATGCGCAAGTGATTTTCATGATCTTTGTATATTTTGGAGTAGACCAAAATATCATCAATAAATACCACTACAAATTCATCAAGATATTCCTTGAAAACTTTGTTCATTAGATCTATGAAAACATAGGGTGCATTAGTTAGCCCAAAAGGCAATACTGTAAACTCGTAATGCCCGTACCTAGTTCGAAATGTTGTCTTCGTGTTGCCTTTTTTATTCACACACAACTGATGGTATCCAGATGGAAGGTCAATCTTTGAAAAGTATTGATCTCCATGCTATTGGTCAAATAAATCATCAATGCGAGGTACAGGATACTTGTTATTTATTGTTATAGCACTGATTTCCCTATAGTCGAAACACAACCTCATAAATCCATCTTTCTTCTTAAAAAAAAGGACATGGGATCCCCATGGATAAACACTAGGGTGAATAAATCCCTTATTACTCAATTCCTCCAGTTGTTTCTTTAGTTCAACTAATTCTATAGTGGCCATTCTATAAGGGGTCTCTGATATGGGTCTTGAACTAGGAATTAAATCAATGGAAAACTCAATTTCTCATTTGGGAGGATGTCCAGGTAAATATTCCAGAAACACATCTACATATTCATTCACAATAGGTACATCCTCTATTTGAAAATTCCTTTCCTCACCCACAGTCATTTCATTCTCTTCCTCCCCAATAATTGAATTTAGTTGAGCTACTGGGGGTAGATTTAGATAAGAATTTGGTGTTGACAATTCTACTCTAAAGATAAGGTGTTATTTATCATCATCATCAAAAATTGTAACCTCCTTCTTCTTACAATAAATCTTCGCATCATGGTCAAAAATCCAATCCATATCGAGGATTATATCAAATTCAATCATAGGTATGGCGATGAGATCAGCGGATAAAGAACATTTATGTGCTCTAATGGGGACTGATTCACAAAACATTGTTGTAATGATACTTCCCTTAGGAGTTTTAACTGACAACTCCCATGTTAAATCAAATTGAAAATATCTAATTTTCTTAGAAAACTGGAAAGATGTGAAACAATGTGATGATCCATAATCAAATAAAGCAATTTCTAATCTTGAGGAAACCATTAAATTACCTTCCACAACATCCTTCGGAGCTTCTACCTCAGTAGTAGTTATAGAATAAGCTTGGCCTTGATCCCTTGGCCTTTTCTGAGGTAAGTTCCCCTAACTCTTAAGACATTCATTTGCATAATGTCCCATCTCTCTAAAATTATAGAATTCCACATTAACAGAAACTCTCTTTCCCTTGTTATCATGAGTTGGGTGGCCTTTTTCCTCACACTTGTAACATACTCCCATTCCATCAAGAAAGTATCGGGGTGTTTCTTCCCACATTTACTATAGGATGTATAATCAACTTTTCCCTTCTTCCCTTTATTTCCATTTCCAGAGTGGTCAGTAGATCTCTTCTTCTCTTTCTTTTCCTTAAAGTCGTAAGACTTAGCGAATTCCTTTACTATCATGATAGCACATGAGGAAATATCTTCGTACGAAGAGAAAGATTGTGAGACTAATGCTCGACGGAGAAACGGTTTTAACCCATCAAAGAAACAATCAATATTACTTATTGGGTTACGTATATAATCTTCAGCATGCCTCACTAACCTAGTAAAGTTAGCCTTATACTTTGCGACATTCTCATCCTCCTTTTGCCTCAGACTCAAAAATTGCCTTTCCATATCTGCTCAATGGTCATGAGGAAAGTATTTTTATAAGAAAATATATTTGAACTCCCTCCATTCCATATTTTATACTTCATCATCTTCCTTTGTGTTTTGTATCAATGACCACTATTGATCAGCATCTCCAGTGAGGCGATAAACTGCCATGATAACTTTTTCTCTTTCACTACTCCCCAAAGCCTGAAATATTTTCTCTAGGGAACTTATCCATTGCTCAGATACTAATGTATTTTTACTCCCATTGAATGTTTGTGGTTGCTTCCTCATGAAGCGATCTAACATTGATAATTCACACTGTGGATCAGGGTGATCCATATAGGTAAGGTTATTATTCATAACCTGAGTGAGTTATCCCAGTATGTTGATTAGCTGATCTGCACCAGTTGCATCCCCAGCTCCACTATAATTATCTTGAACAGGAGGGAAATCCCTACATGGAGTTCATGCATTGATACGGTTTCCATTCCTTCCACTAGGTGCCATTTCTAAACAATGGAATAAACTAGATCAGTTTATGAATCAAAATACAGAGTTCCATACTTGTAAAACACATAACATAAATTGAACTATTTATGGATATAATCCATAAACATAAAAAAAAATGTTTTCTTTGAGGAAGTATATACTCAGAAACCCTTCATAATGTATTTTAAAGAAAATGAGAATTATCCTAAGCATATCCCTCGAGAGTGTCGTAACCAAGAGTGCAGCAAGGCCCATTGTCGTGCACCAGTTCTTGTTCGAGTCTATCACAAAGCAGTGTTTTCGAGTTTTACCCCTAGGTACATATGTGCTAGAGCCGCCTCTACCTGCTCGTATCCAGATAGTGATGTATTGTTCAGATAACTCACAAAATCTCTACAATACCAAAATTCTAGGAAGTTATTCTATACTAATCCTCAAAGTCCATCTTAAGTATATGTTCTGTAATCAATGTTTATATAAATCTAGCTTCCATGGTTTGTACTAAACCTACTTTGATAACAACAGTAATTCCCCGACCCCAGTTACCCAGATTCGGTGCATTATTACAAAACATTGGCATGATCACAAAAGATCAATTCTAGAAAGATTGATTAGTTTATTGGCCTTGGAAACACTAGATACATTAATAAAGTTACATTACAACATAAAATGAAAACTACAACAGCATAGTCTCCATATTCCACACTCATATCCCCTCATATTATCCCTACAGGTCATTCATAAAACATTTCTTGGAGTCCTGGGAAAAATAAAATATAGAAAGGGGTGAGCTCAGATGCTCAGTAAGGATAACAATACAGCAGAAACTTTCATAAATAAGCATAAACATTTAAAGAAATCTATAACTAAAACAAAATCCTTTTAAACTTGAACTTCAGCATAATATGGAAAAAATAAAATGAAGTAATTCCATTTACTTATTCACATGCATATTCTACTAGTCGAATAATCACATGCAATATCACTAACCACTTTCCTAATGATGGAATGCATAATTCCAGACTATCATAACCACGTAGCCAAGGCCTCATTCCAAGACTACAAATAAGATTTTTCCAAGGCCTCGTGCCAAGACACTAGTTTGTCTCATGAGACCTACCGATGCATCGAGGAGAAATAGCGGGCTCCACCCGTCACTTATTAAGTCCAATGCATTCCTCATATGAATAGGTTTAAAAATAACATAAACATTCATATTAAAACTAGCATAGGAAATGTCAATACTTTCTCCATAAACCATGAATGGTATAAAAATAACACATCCAGAGTCAAACATATCACAAAACGTTCAATAAAATATGGAATTTTTTTATCATAATAAATCAACTTCAAATAAGATTAAAATCCATCAAAGGATGTTGACATAGTTGAAATCAAAACTATTTGAGAGAAATATCTCTTTTTTTGAAATCATTTAAAAGTCACATAATTATAAAAGAAAACATTTACTTTGAAAATATTCTTATAATATTGTAAGGGAATCTTTAAAGATTTTATAATGGTGCAAAATAGCCACACCCGCCCTATAAGTTAAAAAAATACATTCTTACCTTAATTGTGTCGAAAAGGTTAAAAAGGACCTTGTTTGGAAAACGATAGAAAGATTCCTTTATAAACTTCTTATAAAAAGTAAACAAGGGTATAAATGAATTTAACCCACAGTCTGTAAAATATTAATAATTATTTGAAATACATTTTTAATAAACATGGATGTTGATGATAAAGAGGTCCCAGTAGATAATTACGTATAAACAACCTCAGATAATGAAGAGATTGTGAAAAAACCCCTTACCTTGTACTTTTCCTTGGTTGAGGGTAGGTTAAACTCCTATATAATGGTGAAATAATTGTTATTAAATTATACAAGAATCATATACATTAATATGATTTCATATATGATCTTTTAACATTTATTTGTTAATAATATCTTAGTATTATCATCGTTTCAGGTGTTAACACACTCGTTTTCTTTTATATATTTTGTTATATAAGACGTATTTGTTATGGATAGGTTGTATATTATTCATATACAGAATTATATCAAGTCCATAAACATTATTTTTAATCATCAAATGATTATTATAATTTCATGGATATTATGGGGAATGAATCTCATCGCATTCGTGGAGACGGTAGTCTGTATGTACGCACGAGCGACAATATCATTATTTTAATATTAAAATAATATATAATTTAATGGTATATCATATATACAGAATCATTATCATGTTATATTTATTATTTACATCAATTACATATCATTATCATACCCATCCAAATAATAATGTTTTTGAATAACAATTACACCACGACATGGAGACGGTAAGCTGTACGTACGCACGTATGGTGACATGTCATTAAAAGGATGGATAGAATACTGAATATGGTTGTAACATATTTATAGTAACATCACAGTATATATAAGATACTGGAGTTATTTTTTATAAAGGAAATAAAAAATAAATAAGAATTTGAAGAAGAAAGGAACTTGAAAAAGGGTGGTGAAAACATTACCTCTTCTTCGGGTTCTTCCTTTTTATTTGATCAAAAGGGATCCTTAGGATGGATTTCTGATAAAAATAAGTCCTCTAGGTTGATGTGAGGGAAGTTGAGAGAGTATTTGGGAAGGGTTTGGCTGAGCCAAAAGGCTTTGAAGTTGTGAAGAGTTGGTTAGTAGTGGTGTCCTTTTATAAGGGGGAGGAGGGGCTCTTTAGGAAAAACTTAAAGTATCATTTTATAATAAATTTATATTCGGTTTCTAATGGCTCCAAAGTATATTATTCAAAATATAATGTGTGGATGGGTCGAAATAATTTCTACCAATAGATTTTAGACAGGTTTGTGTCATTATATTAACCTTATCGTTTAGTTTAAACTCTCAGTTAATTAGTTTGACACTTACCATGTCACTTTGTATTTTTATACAATATAGTTAACAAACTTACTATAAACTTCCAATCTACCCCCAAGTGGTCCATTAATGATACACCTGTCATGATATATGTCCTTTGGCCAAATCTTAGATTTTTAGGAATAGAATATCAATTAATAATATAATATTTGTTTTGAAAACTCTTTTATGTCAATTTTGGCACTGTTGGATATTTTGTTTTTGAAAAATTCATAAAAGTATTATCACTTTGAACCAAATTCATATGACCAGTACTAATATGTCATAGTAACCTAGAAAATTATTGGAATTCATAAAAAGTTTCAAATTACATTTATTTTGATATTTATAATTTCAATTATTTTAATGTATTATTAATTAGGTAATTACTGCATCACCATTGTGTCTTAAATAAATTATATTATTTAATGTCTAAAAATTATAAATAAAAGACAATTATGTAGTAAATAATTTTATCTTTCTAATGAATATTTATAATCGAATTTATCTTATGTATAACCCCATATTAAAAAAAATTAGTAATTAAACTTTGACTTTAACTCTTTTAACTCTTCTTTGAATTAAATAATAATAAATGTCCTAATATAATCCAAGTGGGCCTAAATGATAATATTTTATTACTAAGGTTTTTTTTGGTCGAGATACACTTTTCCAACAGAATTAGGACATGTGTTAGGTAATAATAATTTCATTTTTACCCTTAATTACCCTATTTACTTTTTACCGTGGTAAATAAAAGTAAAAAGTTATTATTCACCAAAAAAATATTTTTATCTTATTTAACCAGATCTTACTCCTTGATATTAACTCTGTCTCTCGGATTTTCAAAATTCCACTCACAGAAGTGGTAAAATTATGTTTCATGTGAATTTGCAAATTCTCCTAGAAGACGGGTAAAAGAAGGTGAAAAGTTCAATAAAATTTTATATGTCTAAAATTATTATAAACTGTATCTAATGAATTACATTGAAGTTATATAGATTTTAATTATCTATTTTGACCTAAAGTAAATTTAAATAAAATAAATAATTATTTAAATAAAAATTCGGTTTTAACCAATAACTCAGTGTTTTTCACTATTCATCAAAAATTGAAATTTTTCAGAAAAATACCAAAAAATCACCCTAGGATAATTTAGATAATCTAAATCCAAAAATGAAGTCCATTTTGAAAGATAAAATTTATAAAATTTTAAAATGTGGGTATTACTATTCGTAATGGTTAGTTTGATTGGTCACGGTGTGTTAGAATCTCGAAATTGCGTACAATGTAGGCTATCACATTATTAAAAGGGAATCGTATCGTGGAAGCTTGGGGTGTTACAATGTTGATGTTGTGATCATCAAAAATTTCTAAGCCAATGTGAGTCATACTCGATTTGAGAAACAAGAGGATGTGATAGATTCAACCAACCACACATCTTATCTCTCACTGATGGGAGAGGCCAGCTGTATGGCAGAAGAAACTGAGGAAACGGTGGGTGAGGGTGTGGATAAATGAACCCTTCAATGTGGGATGACATTGGAGGTCATGTGTCTCATCTCAAAGAATATTAGGGACTTTTCTTACTGTGAGTTCCCAAGAATATGCTTTGGGAAAAGGGGGGATGTTTCCTCTTTTCAAAAGGAGTATTGAACATGATTCATTTGACTAATCATTATTTCTAATTGAATTGAAATGAAAGTGATCACCCTTAATACCTATAATGGGGAGGTTCATGTTGGTGTCCCAAGGTTGTACATTGGGTTACCATGGTAATGTAGACTTACAGACATCCTGAGAGTCTAGAAAATTTTCATGAGAGCCTTCGTGACTCCTCTTACCATCGGTATGTCGACTCAGAGGGGCATATTGATGCACTAGATGATTTGATCATACGGGTCTGGTGGCTTTTGAGGAGGATTTGGCCTGATGTCGGGGGACTGGTTTGTAGAGGACCTATAGAGGACAAGATGGTAGTGGAGGGGATATATTGGATCTGGATGTGGGGTCACCCATATACTCCCCATTCGGCATACTATTTTTCTTATGTGGGATAGTGGGGCTCCGCGTACCATAGTGGTATGTAGGTATAGGGTCCATCCCCATACCAAAGAAATACACAGGCTTGGGAATGGACCACAATGTACCAAAGTGGTATGTGGTCCTGGATGCGGTCTGCCACACCACATCAAATTTCACTTGCATACTGATGAATTATGTGGCGCGAGGTTCAATCTACATAGTGATGCACTCTGAAGTGCTCTGTATTGAAGGATATTCCTAGAACCAGTCGATTGATGGGAGTTCATCCTCAGAGAATTTGTAGTTTGTGATGACTCCAATTAGGTTTGTGGTTTACCTATTATTATTAAATTCCTTCTTTTGTATGGTTCGCGGCTGGTTATACCTACAGAAACATGGTTTTTCGTTTGAACTTCATTGATGATTTAAAACTGAATTTGGAATCCCCTTTGAATCCTTTCTTCCAATCTCTAGGGTCTCCTATTTTCTTTCTTCATCCATTCTTTCTAAATACTTTTTGTGACCCTTTTATAGAGCCTTGGAACAATCATATCTATGGGCATGCATCACCATTTGCGGAATCCCAGGAAGACACATTTCAACCCTTGGAAGACTCGGTCAACTGAGGTTTTAGGAGGATACATCTCGCGAGTCAGGGTTCATAGAACCCTGCCACTTTGGTTTGCCTATGAACTACCAATTTCGTGAGATGGTATGTGGATGGACTTAGTGCACTTTATTCTACTAATGCTGTGGTTGGCGGATTCCTAGGTCCCCTAGCCATCTTCATGCTGGCTAGTGCCTCGTGGGTCCTTCAACATTTTGGTGGTTCGCAATTCATGCATTCCATGAACCATTCCTGGTGATGGTATGTGGGTCACTTAAAACAATTTAGAAATTCAATTTCTTCAAGTTTATTCCAATGTTTACAAATCAATTTGCATCCATTCTCTTTACCAGCCCTGTGGGAATGCTTGCTTCCTTTGGAAAAGTTCTTCTTGTAGTATTTTCTTCCCTTGGAAATGTTTTCAGGACCCTAAAAATTCCCCCCATCATAATGGTGTCCATTCAGAACAAAGAGGAGAATATTATTATGTAGAAGAGGTTCTGAACTAAAGTGGTTTGTGGTAGAATATATGGGTCCTGTGGGAGGGGACCACACCTATTTATAGGGGAAAAGGTAATATTTCCTTTACCATTTTTTTGCAGTGAAAAGTTCTCTCAACACTCCCTTGGCTTTATCTACACCTCCATAATGCTCCCTTTGTGAAATCCATAGTTGTGAGCCCCATTTTACATGCCACAAACCAAACTATTCATAACTACTTCTTCCCTTGAACCGAATTTTGGGTTTCACAAACTACGTTATGGAATTTAGAACTAAATTTCAGACCTCTGCGTAGGAAAACACAATGCAATTTGCATGTCCCACACATCGACCATAAATTGGTGAACTGTACTTTCAGCCCTAATAATACTAACTTAAACTCTTAAATATAATATTTTTTCTTTTTTGAATATTATCATGGTGAGGTCTTAGTTTGTGGTTTCATCCTTGTATGAATCCTTCTATTTTCTAGCCAATGCTCCTTGGGCCAACACCTTCTAGTACATTCTCATATCGTGGCCGCATGACGTCTAAAGTTTCTACGAACCGTTCAGTATAAGATATATGGATTCCACGTACCGTGAAATATGTGGGAAATTGCTATCATTTACTATTTCTAGGATAAATACATGGATTCCCACGTAGACACTCTTTTATGTCCTTTGGCCATTTTTTTGACCTTTGCCCAAAAACTTTCTCATTGGACTGAATTTCACTGGGCTTTTATATCTTTTCGTATAGGCTCCAATGTCTATTATATAGACTTATGTTGATATCTTTGTTCCTTCTAAGGTAACCTGGACATCCCCTCTTTCTGTTGCAGATGAAATATTGAAGAACATGGTAGATTTAGTTGATGAAAAATTATATTTGTTCCATTACATCAATCTCTCACAAATATTCTTACTCTGATTCCAAGGTAATAGCCAACTTTAGATAGGCTTCAAATTTATGGGATTAACCTATTATCTAATACAGCGGTTCCAACACCAAATCAAACTGATCATCTTTCTTCCTGGATAACTAACACCTATATACCGAAGGCCTTGATTTCTTCTATGGGATGATACCTCCTAAAAGATGTTGACATTGGGTCCCTAATAAGCTGTGCACCTCGAACCTTAGAGGAGGCGCAACCAAATCTAGACAGGACATCTCACTGCTACCAAAGCATTGTGGAGAAATATATAGTGAATGAGTTGTATGGCTGGTCATCCATGAGGGATATTCACTCTAGAGGATCGTTTATCATAGATTGGGGTGGCCTGTTGGGGTTCTCCTGAGTTGCACAGAATATTGGGCAGACCAATAGGTTGTGGGACTATATGAGGCTACTTGGGTATCCCAGACATACACTCATCATCCCAGTTCCCTTATTTCATAGCACCTGAGTAGGTGGGACCCAAATTCCAATACCTTTCCTTTAACCCAAAGGGAGGTCAGAATTAGTCTTTTGGATATCTGACTAATCATGGGAGTCCCTATTGTTGGGGATATGTATGAAGAATTCCTACCTCCTTCATCTACATGGGATGATGAAGATAGGACCCCTCCTTTGGCCAAGAAACTCATCATTCAGGCGAAGGCACTTTTGAAGGAAATTGATCCTTGTCCGAAGTAGGAAATTCCTTTTGAGTAGGGGTTTGGATACTTTGTTAAGAATATTGGTCTAGAGCCCAATCTGCATAGACCCCTGGAAAGTCCTACCAAAACAACCTGGTGGCGAGTGGGTACCTATTATCCCACCTTGGAAGAGGGGAAGTGTCATGAGTGGAGATGGGGGCTTGTCCCAGATGTTGACCGATTATTTCAACTAGAGGCCTTCTTGGCCATGTTTTTGAGTGGTTGTCTCTTACTATTATAGGAATATGGTGGTGTGAGAGCCTCAACATTCATCATGGCCACTCAGCTAGCCATTGGAAGATGCATCAATCTAACTATGCCAGCTCTGACCAAGATTTATCGCATGTTGGGTCAGATCAGCAATGGGGGGACACCTTATTAGATGATAAGCACTTCCAAATTCTTTGGGGATGGATAGGATGCTACATATGAGGTTATACCTTTATCAATTCCTTATCAATTCTATTTTCAACCCTATAACTATATCTTCAGAGTTCCAATGGGGTTATACCAACAGCTTGGGAGTCTCAAGATAAGCGAGATGAGAAGACCGAAAAAATGAGCATGACTTAATGGCTTATCTCAACATCCAATAATGTTTCTCTTATCATCCTTAATATTCCCATTCCGGTACTGATATGAAAAATTCATCTGAAGAATTTATCAACGAAGGATACATTTTTTCTTTGATAGAAGTCATCTTGGTTGCCCGCATCAAAGGGGAGATTACTTGTACGTGATATACACCATACAGATTTAGTCATCAATTTAACTATGTCTAGAAGTAATGTCCTTAGACTCTCACGATTTCCTGTCAACAGAAGCGTCTATTGATAGCCCGTCAACTGTGGTCGATGTTCACCGGGGAGGTCACCCAGTGCTCAGTCAGACTTCCCAAATCTAGGGATTATGTACCCTTCCTCACCAGAATCTATGTTGAGTCCTATGATAAATCACATCCAGATGGAAAATTAGCTAATCTGGTTCCTATCGTGAAAACTTCGAAGGCATCTGAGGATATGGGGAAGGAGAAGAAAAAGGGATGTTTTGGGCACCCTCATCCCAGAATAGTCCTTAGAAAGCTTCTCAGCTCCCCCAAGGAATGTTATGAAAGATGTGGTTGTGACTTTATGGGTGGCTGAACAATGTGTTGAAGCGGCTACTCGGAGACCACCATCCACCCCCTCCTCGAGGCTGATTTTCTAGTGGCATGGAGGAAATTAGACCTTTTGAATGGCCACTTATCCCCTCACGACCGGTCCCCTCGTGCTTTTGGGAACCTCCTTCATACCAAGGAAGTTGCTCGTACCAAAATTGGTTATGTGTTAGCACCTGCTGGCATATCTTTTGATAAGGATCATGAGAAGGTGGGTTGTTACCTTGGGGACCTCGGGACCCTCATCCAATCCAAAAGTGGTCATCACAAATACATGCATCGGGTAATTTCTATGTTATGACCAAAAACTAATAAAAACGATGAAAACCTCACTGGTTCACGTATTGTGGCTATCGCTGCAAAGGATTTTTACCTAATCCCAACATCCCATAAGAGTTCATCTCCTTGGGTTTTCTAGTCTCTAGGAACACCCACGAAACAATTATGGATGATGAAACCTACTCTGCTCCTCTGCCCCATCCTTCTTGCAATGGTCATCCCAATCACGACGTCATTTACAACCACCTAGAAGGACTGGGATGAACTGGGGGTCAATGCTTCCGATGAAGATATTTGGAGGCTTCTTTAGGGAGGACATTTCGACCTTCTGGGTTTTGGGGGACCATTGCTCTTACTGGTATTTCGACCGAAGAAGAGCTTGATGAGGTGGTTGCCTACTTGAATTAAATGGACAAGTGTATGCACGCTCCCATATATAGGAATTACTGGTTTGATAGCGTGGAATTGATGGCATTTCTCTTATGGTCGATGGGAGAAGTTTCCCTATCTGCAACCCTCACTTTAAATTCCTTTTTTTTGAGAAGTTAAAGGTCCCCCCTTTTTAAGATCTCACCGGGTCTTGGGAAATGGTTATTTCCCCAATTTATTCTTCTGGGGGCACCGTAGCTGGGGAGTGATCACTACCAATTATGGGGGGTGCTAAAGAAGGGTCATTTGGAGCCCAAGAACACATGGATTCAGTCAATGGAGACCCTTCGATGGAATGTCCCCCTATAGATCTTTTGGGTGCTCTTATTCAAGAGACATCTCCATGACAATCGAAGAACCACATGCAGGCCTCCCAACTATCAAGATGCATTAGGAGGAGAATCACATGTAATCATCTGTTCATTTGGTGGTTTAACCAAGTACCATTATCTTGTTTACACACTGTTTCATGTGAGTTTTTTTTATGCATGGATTATAGGTAGCCAGATGGATATTTCCCTATCCCCTTTATGGAAGAGGAAGGGTCTCCAACCACTGTGATTGATTAAAGCTGATGAATAGGGTCAACTGAGGAGGCTGATGGTATTGTCAACTCTTCAGAAGTTCCAGCTCTTGCTCAAGAAATCTCAACCTCAATATTGGAAGAACATCCTGATTTTGAGGTCTCATTTGACCTAGTTGAGCTAGTTCTCATGGAGAGTTATTAGATAAACATTATTTAAAGGGTTGAATCGAGTAGTGATCCCTAATCCATATAGGATTTTGGAGGGGACTTCAAATCATGAGGAACCAATCAATACTGATCAAATGGTATTTACCCTGTGTAGGGATTCCCTTTGGAGATTGATACGCTGCATACACATCATGACTCTGTAAAAGTCCCAATCACCGGGGAGGCTAATGTCCTAGCCCTTGAAAATTGGTAGTGGTATATTCTACCTTTCTTCCCAATTCTAAGAGAAGTTGTGTTTTCAGACCCTAGAATCTCAAGGCTAGTAAAATTATCTAGACTGACCATCCCTATATACCTGATATTAGTAAGAAACCTTCTAAGGGCTACCTCAGGGATTGTTGTTTCAGTTGGATATGATCATAAGACAACATTGTTACAGAGTGACTGCAAGGTGAAACTTTTGATTGAAGATGTGGTACCACCTATTCTTGGTAGTGATATTGTTGAGGAGGTGGGGGTATTAAATCCATCTCTTCATTATTCCCAGAATTACATCCACGAGCATTAGTAGTAAAAACAAACTCTCCAACTCAGTCCACCATTGAAATTATCAAAGATTTGGATTATATGTGGTCATGTCCTATTATAGCCACTGAATCGAGTCCCTGTCTTATGAAGTTCATCCCTTACTATACTTCTTCATCAGGGAGTGACTCTGAAACTGACCAAGATGGCTTGGTCGACCGTTGTCCCATCTATCAATAGGCATGGAGGAACATTTAGAGATTAATCTCTCAAAATCCATTGGCTATGATGCTATTGAATTTGTTGAAACTACTCCAGTAGTTTATGGTCCTTAGATTTGTTGTATTTTACTACCATGGAATCCATGATAAAGTGAGGCAGGTGGTTGCTACTTGGGAAGAAACTAGTTCCCTTGAGTCTCAACTTTTTATCCAGGGTTGACGGATCATCTTTCTTCTACGTGGAAATTCTTATTGATGAGGCTTTAAATCAAGCTATAGTGGTTTCAAGGTTGAAAAATGAACTCATGAAGGTGGATTCCTTAGTGTAACAACTCGAACAATAAGTGGAGAAGTAGAGTTGGAAGCTGGAGCATCTTAATCATAAGAGAGCTTGGGCCACCGTCATCATCGAGGAGGGGAAACGGTAGATGAAAGAAGGAGAAAGGAATGTCCTTGAAGATATGAGGGACACAGAGGCACTACGGGAAGGCATAGAGGCTGATAATATGGATTTTTTAAATCTTCACCTAGCCATTGTGGAGTTACATCAATTGTTGATGCAACTTTGTAATTCTGCCAAACATCTCCTATAATGATCATGTCTCACTTGTGAGGAGAGGCTCAAGGCTATGGATGCCCTCCATATCTTTATGAAATAGGAAGTAATTATTTTACCCTCCAATGCTTATTCTTTTCCTTTTTTTTCATGTCAATTATTCACAATCCACCATATAAGAATTATTTCATTCGGGTTTTAATTTTTAACCGTGATTGAAATCTAGTAAATTGAAAAAAAACTAATCAGGATCTAATTTTCTTCATGATCCATGGGACTCGGTGAGCATAGCTCGACTATTTCTGGGGTTTCATGGAAAACCTCATGATCTTTTGTGTATTTTTCATTATCACCCTAATTTTTATTATGCCTATTTGTAATGGGCTTAGAGGGTATAACTTGACTTTTTCATTGGCCACCCTTTGTGGGTTTTCAACCATACAAGATTTAGGTCTCTTTTGAGTATTTGATGGCTCAAATTTTTTGTTGCCTAAACTATACACAGTATAGATTTAACAAGATAGTGATTGACTTTTATCTAGGGGTTCCATTTGTGGTTTCTCACTCTGACGGGTATTACATTTTTTTTACTTGCGGATTATCGTCCATCCAATAGGACTTATTACTGATGTTTTATGTCAAACAGTTTTGACCAAACATGACGGGTCAGGGGCCCCAATTTGAGATTCATCAGCTAGGAATGTCATAATTTTATCATACATGACCAATGGATTTTTCTTGACCCCAAATTTGTGTGTTTTTGATATGTGTGAGGCTTAAGAGCCATTTTAGGAATATGGATGTAGGAGAGGACAATCCTAAGGATGAATTTCCCTTTGTCTAACGTTTTTCATGGAGGAATCATATTAATAGACATCGGGGTATGATGTGAATAGTCAAATAATGGTTTCTATAGAACAGTTTCCTCTCGTCTTCGATGGCCTAGGAGGATTTGTAACACTTTCAATTTTTTGGGTTTGGGTGGGCACAGTGGGTGGCTTGTCTGATGGATGATGTTTGAAAGTATTAGGGGTATTTGTATTATCTTTGGATGGGAAACCTCTCCCACAAAATTCATACATTCATAAGGAAGAGAAAGTGAATTAGCAGTTCAATCAGAATTACATTTAAGGTATGGGAATTTGAAAATGGAAAGCTATGTAAGCCGTTATGAAGGGGGTTTTATAATCCAGGGAATTAGATGTAACATAAATGTCATACATGAATATAAAAACTAGAAAATACTTGAATGAGGATGAATTTTCCTTTTATTGATGGTCATTTTGTATATGATATTTGTAGATCCTCTGGGGCATGATGTGCATAGTCATCCAATGATGTCTACAGGACACTATCCTTACATATCTGATGGCCATGAAGGATTATAGAGATTGGGACCTTTTTAAACACATCATATGGCCTCTAAAAAATGTTATGCCTAAAAATGAAAAGAGGAATTTATTCTTCTGAACTTCACTGGGAATCTCGGAGATAAGTTGGGGCATTTGTTTCATATGTAGATCAAATTTAGGCATATAGATGGGGTATCTTTATTTTACAGAAGCCTCAAGAGAGACCATAGGTGAATTAGTCCAGAATGCTCTGATATATCTAGGATGTGGGTAGGAAATAGAATTTAAACCATGATTCTGAGGGCTCTTGAATCAGGAGGGATGTCACGAGTCTTGGAGGAAATTATGTGTGCTGAGGTAGGAGAGGACTCTCCTGAGGAAAAAATTTCCTTTCATTAATGGTTGTTTTGTAGGATACATATACATATCCACTAGGGAATGATGATCATTGTAAAAAAATGGTGTCCACATGAAATTGGACTTTTTTCTTTTTTGTCCATGGAGGATTATAGAGATTCAAGATTACTCATAGAATGGAGTTTAATGTATGGAAGAAGTGTATCTTAATACATTAGAAACTTTTGGGCTATGATTCACTCGTGGTATTAGGTAGTCCCATACATAGATCTAGCTCATATGTAGGGTGATGAATTTATATCATATTTAGAGTACCTAGTAGTTTAATGTCATACAGCTAGGACCTGGGGTTCCTTATGGGTAACAGAACCGTAATATGTCTTTTAGGGTTGTGCTACTAGGACCAAAACTCCTATAATGAATCTCAATTATGTCAAGGTAGATCCTTAGCTGATGTCCTTAAGCTCACGTGAGGTATTCTCGGTATGGGAGATAGGGGATTGATAGGATAATGGATCACCACTTAAGAATATCATAATCAATGGTAGGGATCATTTTACACTTAAATCAATGTTATGCAGTTTAACGTCATGCAGAAGGGACAAATTCCACACAATTTGTCTTTATTTGGGGGGGGTATGTAGGGTAATTACGACGTGAAGGAAGGGAAATAATACCTCTCTTAAGAAGTCATGTAGATAGGACTTTTCTGGGTATTCTCTTCTTTGATATAACTTGTTCACAGAGAAAGTTGGTATTTCAATATCCTACGTCGATGGGTTTGTAGTTTAGAGTTTGGGTTCACTACACATCTTCTCAAGGGGAAACCAAGTTATGCGGGATTCCCAATAAACATTCCTTGTGTAGTTTTTTCCCTCACATGGTGAGGTAAGGCATTTCATTTTACTTGTCCGATACAATATAGAAATCTATTTTTTTCCATTGAGTGATGCAGTTTAATGTCATGCAGCCATGAAACTTTGACTCCTGCAGCTCTGCATTGTGTGGTAAACACATTATGAAATTCTCTTTAGAGTCATTCATCAAGGAAATTGTGTGTAGTTTAGAGTCATGCAGTGAGGACATTATGTTGTGCAGTTTAGATTCATGCATCAGGGACAATATTTTGTGTAGTTTGGAGTCATGAAACGAGGACATTATACTCTCACAAATACCATAAATAGTTTTGAGTTTATCATGGTCGGGATATTATGGAATCCCAAAGACATGATTGGTTAAAAAATGTGTAAAACATAGTCCCAAGGGGGGCCCTTAGATCGGGATGAATTACATGGGGATTAGAATCCATTGGGTGTACTGAGGTAGGATATGACTCTACTAAGGATGAATTTTCCTTTGGTTGGCAGTTATTTTGTAGGTGAAATATGCATAGCCACCAGGGCATGATATGAATAATCACACAAATGTGTCTATAGGACACTACCCTCCCATCTCTGATGGCCATGAATGTTTATGGTGACCAGTGATTTCCCAGAGTATGGAGTTTGACAAATAGGAATGATGTGTTTGGTAACCAAAGAAAGATCCAAACCATGATCAGTTTTGAACTACTAAAGCTTCTACATAGATTTAACTCATATGTAGGGGAAAGCAAGATCTTTTGACTCATTATCAGTGACAAAATTCAAATTTGTAATTTTATTCATTTATTTAATCTTGTTGTGCAGGAAATTGGGGGAATGTTTGGGATATCATAACATTGAGAATCAGGACACACATGACTCTTGAGGAACCTTGATGTTTGATGTCTTTTGGTTCATAACTTTCATGGATTCTCTTGTACAAGTATGACCTACACATGGAATAAGGATCATTTTTTTAATTTATGGTTGGGTCAAGATTTCAAATCATGGAATCACAACGTATCCTGCAAGTGCAAGAATCAAGTCATACGTCGTTCTAAATGTTCCCTGTACCGATCTGACTCGAATGTTGGAGTAGTGACATTTTGTTTTCATCCACTATAGGTGTTGGGACCATCATATTCCTCTATAGTTTTTTTAGGTACGGGAATCCTGACCACTGATCATAATCTCATGTGAGTTATACACGATGTGGGAAACAATGAGTGATAATGATTTCTCTCATAATATGGGGAAAGATTGGATAAAATAGAGAGATTTTTTCTCATGTGGGTTTTGGGCCAAGATCGAGGGTCAAGGATTCAATTTGTATCCCACTGATGAATGGGGATCAATCCGTACGTAATTTTTTCGGGACTGTGCAGTTTATTGTTGTGTGATTTGGATGATTTATGCTATGAAGTTTAACATCTTGCAGCTAGGATGCTATGTTGTGCAGTATAGAGTCATGCAGCAAGGACATTTTCATACCAGTTTAATGTTGTGTTGCATGGACTAAAACCGTGAAGTTTAACATCATGTTGTTAGGATGACTCGTAGTTTAGGTTCATAGATTTTGGACCACATGCGTTACTGTTATGTGATGTAAATCTTCAAAAACCATGAATTGGTGGGATCCATGATGAGTTTTCCATGCACTGATATCAAGATGTACGCTCCATTGGAATAAACCCTTTGTATGAAATTTGGTCCCTCTGACATTAACTCATTCTTTGGGGGTTTCTTCCTGGGTATCATCGGGGTTCTGAAGACCTACACCATTTCTCCATTGAAGATAGACCAAAGGCGAACCTTTTTTTCGAAGGCTCATGCATTCCAATTTTGGTAGAATTCCAAATGGTACAAATTGTGTTGACTTTTCTCATCCAGATACTCCATGTCATCATGTTATTTTTTGGATTTATCATCCATGAACAGTTGATTATAAATTGAATCACAAAGTTATGGAACTTGAATTTAAATAGTCAACACTGCCTTTACCCTGTATACTATTGAGTATGGGGTTTCCTGGGTGGCAGTGTGGTGCGTTGTCTAGTAATCCCATAATGCATGAAGGAGCTTATCAGGTCACAATTTTTTGTGCTTATCTAGAATCTGTTTGAGTATGCTGGATAGAGTCTTCTTGAAATCCTCTATCTTCCCATTGGTCAATGAATGGTAGCAAGATGAATTTTTGGATTTGATTTCATACTCCTAGTATAAATTTTCCAACTGAGGAGAGCAGAAGTTAGTTCCACTATCTATCAATATTTAATGAGGGACACTAAATCTAGAAATGATGTTGGACTTCAAAAATCTAAAAATTCGTTTCACTTGACCACTTTAAGTGGCATGGCTTCGGCCCATTTGTAGAAGAATTTGGATTTTGTGAGAATGAACTTGAATTGATTGGTTGTGGTGGGAGGATATGGTCCCACAACATCCATCGCCCATATGAAAAATGGATAGGCATACTTAGCTACGTGAAGTAGATCCAGGGGTAGGTTAATAAAATTGGAATGAACTTGGTTGGAATGACACTTCCTGGTAAATTTTTCACAATCCTTCATCATAGTAGTCCAATAGCATCCAAGCCTTCAAATTTTATGGGAGATCTTGGTTGTCGATTGGTGTTCTATGCAAGATCTGGCGTTCAATTATTTCATGACGGAAATAGTCTATTCTCCATCAATACACCTATGAAGGACTCTATCAAGACCTCATTTATATAGAACCTTTCTTGGCATGTGCCAATGTATAAGCCAATGTTGACTGCCCGCCTCTGAATTTGATCTCTTCCAGCCCTATCTGGTGGGATCTCCCCCCTCCTGAGGTAATTGGAAATTGGGGTTATCCAGTTGTTGGTGTGACCATAAGGCTCAGAAACAGGCCTAATCTCGTCGATTTCCTCCGTATTGATCTGAATAAGTGGAAATACCATCCAAAAGTTGGCAATGATGGTGACTATTTTATCCCAGTCTGGATCATCTAGGGTTGTCGCTACATTTTCTAATGCAAAGACATGAGAATTTTTGTGCCCAGAGGACATAGGTTAGTATCAGCATTGAAGGGAATTCTTCCATCAGTTCTCGAACACAATTAATCAAGGGGGAAATACTTCTTTATTAAGGAAATAATCACCATTGAACTACTTTATGACCAGCTCTGAATCACATTTTATCCTCAGGTTTTCAGCTTGTGCATGAAGTGCTAGCTCTGGACCTGCAATGAGTTCTTGGTATTCTACTTCATTATTTGTACACCCCTCTAAATGCAAGAAGAAGTAAGGAAATACAACTTTTGGGGATATGAGTATAACACCCAACCACACTTTGTTGAGATTGGGATCCTCCATCCTTTTCCCTATTGGGCTCCTAGAAGCACCGTCGAAGTACATTTCCAATACCTGGGGACACTCCTAGGTGTAAAATACTTATTCATCAGTAAATTTAGTATCCAATGGGGTCATTTATTTTGAGGGGTGATCCACTAGGAATTCTTCTAATGCCTAGACTTTGATGGATTTATTGGGTATATATCGTAAGTAAAACTATTTCAGGATGACTTCCCACCATGATATATATCTAGTTATCATGGGATGGATGAAGATATAATTGAGTGGGTTGCAGCGGGAGACCTGATGGACCTCGTGGTGTTGTAGGTAATGCCTTAATTTCTAAATTGTGAATATTTGGGCTAAGAAGTTCTTTTTTATTCTTTAATATTGGTTCTCAGCAATGATCATTGTTCAGCTAAGGTAATAGAGACTGTCTCACTACCGACATCATTCATCTGTGTGAGGAAATCTCCAGATGATCATTCCAAGTTGGTTACATACAAATTGAGTGGTCTTCCCTTGATTCGCAGCAATATCACCAATGGTCATAGGAGATAAGTTTTTAGATTATAAAATTATTCTTGATAATCATTACCCAACTCATATGTAAACCCTTTCATCATTATCCTGGTGAAAGGTAACCATTCACCAGTAAGGTTGGCTATAAAATGCTGGATGTAGGCTAGGTGCCCCTGGAGACCCATCAACTAAGTGAGGATGCGCAGTGGAGACATTCCAAGGATGGATTCTACCTTCTCAGGGTCCAATTCAAGACCACAATTTCATAAAACGATGATGAGGAATTTCCCATAGGTACCACTAAAAGCACACATTAGGGGATTCATCTTTAAACTATGTTATTTTAGTTTGTCGAAGAGAGTTTCAAGATTTTTTAGGTGGTTTGAGTGCTACCTTGATTTAACCACCATATTTTCGACGTAGAAATCAATAAATTTTCCCAATAAGGGATTCAAAATGCGATACATGGTGCATTGATATGTAGCAGTGACATTTTTCTTACAAAAGGGCATCACCTTATAATAGAACACTCCTTGGGGGCCTGAAATCCATAGCTTCTTCATCTCCTTAGGCTATTCAGATCTGGTTGTATCCAGGATAAACATACATGAAAGAGAGGACCTCATATCTAAGGGTCGCATAGATCAATAATTATGTGATCAGGACTCGGAAATCCTCTTTAGAGTAGTACCGATTGAGGTCCCTGAAATCGAGGTAGACTCTAATCTATTCATTATTCTTTTTGAAAGAGACTGTGTTTTCTATGTAGAATGGATATTGGACATCCCAAATGAAGTTATCATTAATTAGTTTGTCAACTCCAACCTCTATTTTGGCACCACGCATCTGGTGGGTCCTTCTAGCTTCCTTTTTATAGCCACAATTCTCTTCCGATAGAACTAAATGATGAGTGGTGACCTTAGGATTGAGGCATGTCATTTCAGGGTACTTATAGGAAAATACATCATGATTATTATTTAAGAAGGAGTTATATTCTTCTTTCATCTCGAAAGGAATAGCCACACAAATCAGAGTGGGCTGGAGGTCATCTTCGTTGCCCAGTTTTATCTCCTTATGTTCATCGATTGTTATGGAAAATCCTTCTTCGAATGTGGGAGGACCATCTTTGAGGTCTTATTCTTCTTCTTCTCTACCCTTATAATCATCATTCTCTTCATATAGGGAGATGATTCTCAAGATTAATTCTTCAATGTTTGGAGAAAAATCATCTTATGAATTAGTGAGTAAGGTAGGAATAGTTTGGGGTCCCAAGGATGGGCTGGGAGAATCTTTGTTTGGGCCTTCCCTGACATCATAGTGGTCAGCCTGTTCTTCAGTGTCTTTGGACTTGGAGGCCATAACATAAATCATGAAGACAACTGAGTTTGTATTTGATCTCGAACTTATGCATTCAACATGGTTAATGGGTAATAAATAATCTTCCCTAAGTTATTAGAGGGGACCAGCTGGATCCATTTCCAATCTTTTTGGGGCAGTGACCCAATCAACATTGGCAGAAAAATACTACTTCTATTTTGGTTTAAAGGACCCAACATCAGTGTCATATGACACAAAGGGAGAGAATGTATATTTTTTAGTGTGCAATGTCCCGTTTTTTCTAATAATTGCAATATTTCACGCATTGGTGGTATGATGACGGAATCGTGGCATGCTGATGTAGCTAGGGCTTCCCTAACACGACATTGATGGTCGTGATTTTCCACACTACCATAAAATCAGAATCAAATACGATATCTCCAAGTCATATTTCAATCCTGATTTGTTCTAATGGTTTCTGCTCACTTTTTTTATATCTCAGCAGAGTTGTGGTACAGGGTGTTAGACTATCCTCATCATAGCCCAACCGACAGAGTGTTCGCATTGAGAGTAGATTGACCCATGAGCTGTTGTCGATGAAAATTCTCCAAATACCAATGACTTTTATCTTACTGGGCACATATAAGTGTTTCATGTGCCACTACATGATGATGTCCTCATCCTTTTCTATGAATGATATGATAGTGTGGAATTCTTCGGGATTGGTATCCATCTGTTAGACTTCATCCACTTCTACTTCGACCACAAATTATTAGGGAATTATCAAGGCTTTGATAAATCATTAGAAAATCCATATTAAGAATAGCTTCAAATCTGGTCATCTCTTGGATGAAGAAGTGACATAAAAAATGGTTCCCACCTATATCATGTAGTTAGTCCTTCCTCTAGTGTATAATATCTTCTCAAACTCTTAACAAGGTGTAAAGAGTTATCGTAAATATGGAATACTCTATAAATAGGCCAAGACATACCATAACTGCAGTTTATAAAAATTGGGTGATGCATTAGTTTCGAAATGTGCTTAAATTATAGTAGAGGCTACCAGAATAGTTCCTATTTTTTTTGATGTACTTGGACTCTAATAATATGGAATAGTCTATAATATATAAATATGGACTATATTGGGGCCCTAATATGCTTCTTGAGTAGCCTAATTACTTCCACTCTACTGAAGTTGAAAATCTATGACATGACTGCCTCAATCACAACCACATGCTCGGACTAAAAATATTATTGAAGACCATATTCTAGCCTATAATATAGTCGATGAACATGAACCTGATGAAAGTGCTGGCATAGAACCCCTCAAACTAGTAATAATAGGAAATAATTGTTAGAAACATTTGATAAACCATTTCTTTCTAAATCTAAACACTTTATTGGGTTCCTCATACACATGGAATTTTTATATAAGGTCCAACTAATATTCTAACACACCACATAACTATTGGTGTGTGCCATATAGATAGTAAAAAACCCTTGTATACCCTTAAAAATCATCTTCCTACTGCAGGATAAACGACCACTCTTCATGGAGATGATCTACCCTAGTTCACATTGCTAGATTCCCCCAGGTTTTGTCCAGTGATGAGGGACTTGTTCACTATTTCTAAAATAGTTTTCAACCAAAATATGTTCACATTAAATGGTATGGATTATGAAATTTCATCCTTGAATGGCCTCGTAGCCTTCTTCTCATCACATGAAAAGGTTAGTGAAAATTTTGTTAATTTGGGGAAGTGAGCTGAATACTCCATTATTGACATGTCACCTTGCTGAAGGAGCATGACCTCCCAGGAATAGTCAGTTCTCAAGGTTTGTAGAAAGATTTAGTTGAAGAAGGTAATCTGGTAGTCCACCCAAATTATACATTGATGTTAATTGATCTAGGTATGAACACCCCAATTATTCTTGTGGAGTCACGTACCATTTTGGTTAGGATCATGAGCCTCTGCTATATAGAAATATATATATTCTTGAAGATATATATAATGACATCTCACTGTGACTTGGTTTCCAAGGGTCTAAAAGCCCATAAAAAGAAGAGAGTATACTTCTACTAGAACTATATAGTCAAATATACCATAGTAGTGGTAGGTAATCAAGTACCCCATACTAATTGCATAAAATGTAAAATATTATACGGAAATATAGCATCAGTTCCTAGTATTCTAATTGAAGGAGGTTCCCCATGTGGAATTATAGGAAGTATTATGTGTGGCTTAGGTACCACCATCATGGGAGTTTTCTTGTATTTTATTTCTTGGCATACAACATGCAGTTATCATATCGTCTTATCTCTACATTTTCCAAGAACATATCACAAATAGTACATATAATAGTTAGAGAAAGAGATTATGTAATGAACGTCTACATGGACATCATGTAACATGAAATATCCATCATCCTTATCATATAGCTAGGTCTAAGTGGTCATAAAATGTTATTAATGAATCATAAGGGACCTAGAATACATCCCACTACTATGGTCATGTTAGGGTCCTGGTCTTCTATCATAACTATAAGGTGACCATTTCTATTATAATATTAACCATTTTCATTTCGAATTCATTTATGTGTTTAAATAATTTTAAATGGTTTAATTAGTTTAATTCCAATTTCCAATTTATAAGGGCCCATACATCCTATAAACTGAAATGTTTCATCCACTTAATATGAAACATAACACGTTTCATTCAATGAGACCAATGGTCATTGGCTCAATATTTCATAACTGACTACTTATGGTGTCTTCTTTAACCTGTGTAAGAAAAAACATTTAGGTTAAGGTAGACACATTATTTATCAATTGTGTTTTCATATCCTTTAAAGGAATAACAAATAAATCCACACAACAAGAACATTAAATACCAGAAATGCATGAAAAAAATAGATATCACGTGACATAATGCATGACTATTATGAAATATGGTCCGTAATGTGATGCATGATTTTAATATATCTCTACCTTCTTTGGCCTAATCTAGTGTGCCTAAACCAAGTAGTCATGCATATGTAAAGTGATTGGTAAAATCTATAAAGTGATAGACAGTCCCCATGATTAGGATTTGGTATGGTGGACACATCTGTGAAGTTATGTTTCAAAATTTAATTTTCTAATTTATAAGTATTCACTTATTTTAATTAAATTAACATATTTATAAAATTATTGAGATTTACCATGATCACGTCCATGGAATTTCTAGGATAATTCCATGTATCACACTTGGGTATTGGTATAAGATTGATGCCAATTGGATTCTATCCAAGGTGACCTAATAATGAAATCCCAAGTTTCACACTAGACATGGTGTGAATACAACATAAAAACATATGAGTTCATCCCTAGTATCACACATAGGGGTCATATTATATCTCATGGAATGGAACAACCAACTCGCCACCAATCCCATCAATGGGGTATCCCATAGGGAACCATTTTCACTCGTTTGGCGGTAAAAAATAATGATGCTCAGCAAGCCCTTACTAAGAATAGCTAATATCCCCTTGTTATTCTTATAAAGTATTAACAACTAATACTTGTAAGTAACAATGACCTCATCCTAGGGGTCCTTAAATGTGAACCCATTATATCGCCAATAAGGGTATGGTTCCACGTGGATTGACCCATCACGTGTTTCTACAGACCGAGGTTCCCGGAGGAGGCTCGGAAGAAGTATGGAGGAGTTAGATTACTAAAATATGGAAGAATGGATATTTCACATCATGTAAACATTTACACTATGTGAAAGATAGTTTCATGAAATGTCTTGATCGGGTCATAATGTTTAATAAATCAGGGTTTCAAAATAAATATAGTGATGTGTTTTCTAGTATAAACCATACCCCAATTATTATATGATGTGAAATGGTATTACAGGTCCTGTAAATCCCTAATTCTTTATATCTTTACCAGATACAGTGTTGTGGGTTTTCCTTACCCTATGGAATACATCACCTCCCTCTCATTCCTAGAAACCCATAAGCTCCCCTCTTCAACATCTTGGTGATTCCTTTGTCAATGATTGATCTCTATATTCCCTCCTTTGATCCGTCTTCAATCCAAGGTATGTAATAATTCTATTCTTTTGATTTCTTCTTTCGGTTTCCCCATGTTTCACATTGACATGTAATGTAGCATGATCTCTATAATTTTAATGGGGTTTTTGTTTCTTGTTTTTTTGTACTATTATGACACAACAACCTTATGTGGATGCATTTCTTCAAGGAGAGTTGATTGGGATCTGTAGTGTTGGACTGTTCTCATGTGGATAAAGTTTAATCCCTTTTGAGGTAGTGATTTTTTTTCTTCTATTGTTTCTGTGAAATCATAAATTACCCGTTATTTATCCCCTTGGATGCAAATGAAATTAACATAGTAATTACATATGCTAGATTAAATAATTGGAATCGATTTCATGGAGATGTTGTTTTGTTGTACCATGATAATGGTTTCCCACTTCTTTTTCTAGATATTGTGTTATGTCTTCTGAACTTTTTATTCATGTTTTAGCTTCTGGAATTGGTAAATAATGTACATCCAAAATTATTTTATAATTAATTTGATAAAATAATTAAAGAGGAAAGTTTAATAATTTTAGTGTGTTATATATTAATGTTGAAAGAATGTTTAAATGAATTTTCCTTCCATATCTTAATATAATTCAATAAAGATGTTAAGAATGTTGATTCTTATTGATAAAATAATTAAAATAATGTGAATTTAATTGTTTGATTAATTTGTGACATCTTGTGATAGCTTTTTTCTTAGGATTCTCATAAAAGGAACATGTGAGTAATGAATTAGTTAATTTAAGAAGGGGTAAGAACTTATTGTGTGATAAAAGGTAATTCCTTTGTAGGGCATAAGTTTCTCACTTGATTATAAATGTTGAGTGCCTTGTTCTTCGAATCCATGAGGGATCGTTTTCTATGAAGTATAGATGCCTTTTTTAGGTCTAAGAGCCTAGTTTCAATGTATTTTTATGGCTATTTTGGTATGTGGGGAAAGGAGGTCCATATGTGACCTGATCCCAGGATGGATAATCCTTAAGGGAAATTGTAGAATGTGGGGCAGGGGGTCCGGGTTGTTCATGTAGTTGTTAATGCTTGTGATGGTGGGATGCATCAGGATATACATGATAGTATATGGGAGGACACCATAGATGATAGAACTAGATGATGTTGGGATTACCTATTGATATTAATGATATATTCTTGTATGGATCTGTTTGCTGGATTACGGATAGGTTTTTGTTAATATTTATTCCTTTGACTACTACTTGAGATAGATGGATGTTCCTGTTTATTCCCCATTTTTGGTAGCATAAGATTTTTTCCTACAGTAACTGGTTATATTTTAAGTGTCAAAATTAATAAATGATCAATATTTTAACCAATGCGGTTGGGGCTTGTTATGATTCAATGATGGGGATATAATCCTAAGAAGTCATGGACATGGTTTTCTTCTGCTGGGAGGGCATGAAACGTTGTTGTGATTCTAATGTAATATAATGTAGAAAATTTTATTGGTTAATTAATTATTAATGAATTAATTAACATAATGTGAAACTAATGAAAAGGAATAAAACTATTTAATGTAGCTCTTCATAAGGTTGTAAGATTATAGGATATCTGGTTTTAGTAGTGGTAGTCGAGAATTTGAGAGACGTTATCTACAGCTGAGTCTATGACTAGGTTATTCCCATAGTGTGGTTAAAATATATATTATACCAATTACTTTTTTTGTTTTTATAAACTACACCATTGTATTTGTTAGTGAAACTAACCCCCAAGGTATTCTTAACCCAGATTGGTGTTTTCCCCAATATCTCATTGCGAGGATAGACGGTTGACTACCCCCTTTGGCCTTGATATCTTATCTTAGTAGTTAGTTATGATGATATGTATGGTGATTATTTTTTCCCATATATATATGTAGATGGGTTTAATGGATTGTGGTCATTTCACACACTTTTATTCTAGATGTTGTTTCTTAAGGACTATTATAGGTAAAACATGTGTATGATATGATGGATTGAAGAACCTTACTCAGTTTATTAGATATGATGGATTGATTTATAATACCCAATGTATTATCAACATTATACGGGCTATTGTGGCTCCTAGAAACTACATGGTTACTTTTGATTATGTGAACATGGTGTTTTGTTGCATGAGGTCCAAATTGTGACACTTTTCCCAAGTGTCTATCGGCTAGCCTTTTGGAGAGAGATGCTCCAGACGTGAGATGTTGTGGAACAATAGAAACCTAGTGGGGAATTTGTAGTGGGGTAACCTTGATATTAATTATTATATAATAAAATATTATATAATATATTTTTTAAGAGTATCCATGGTGAGGTTTTCAACTTAGCATACCTATTTAAGAGATGAGTTATATTTTGTTGTTGTTCATCGTGCTTTAGTATGATTTCATTGTCTTTTTCACAAGAGGATCTGGGAAGGATCTTGTTGAGTATACTATTATAATCACCCTATGTATCTATTAAAAATTTTCTTTTAGGTCTGTGGGAGTAGGTTATAGATCATGATGGTTAATACTAGCTTGTGGGTATTTGGATGGTGCTATTTGGGCTTCGTGGTCACCACTGTATTTACCTTTATTTTGGAACTTGAAGATTCCCTTTTACTATTAGTTGTTATTGCATGTCAGTACATATGTGAACTTGGGTTTTCTTTTGTATTAGATTCTGATATGAATTTGGTTGGAATATTTCTTATCTTTATCTTTCTCATTTGTCCTCTTACAGGGTAATTCCTCCCATATGTGTGTTCATTATACCCTTGGTGGTAGTCACCAACCTTGGGCTTATTAGAGGTAGGACTCAGGTGTCACTATCTCCCTTATCCCATTTCCAAACAAATAGGCATCCACCTTGTGGGGAGGGGTTCATGACAGAATGGTGTCAGAGATCTAGTTGAGGAATATGATGGATTTAGTATCTAGGAACTTGTGAGGTTATGTGGGATGGTAGGGTAAAAGTTTCAGCTATGTTTAGAAAGAATTAAAAACATGGGAGTCCAACATATACATGGGTATTTAGGTCACCCTGTGATTTGATGCATAGAAGGTTAAGCATGCAATAGATAATAAAGGAGGTTATACTAGTTTCAGAGTAGAGACCTAGGAAAGGATCATCCATCATTCTTTATTGCTCATGTATTTGAATGTGTAGACCTTGGGATAGGTATTCATAAAATTAATTAAAGAAAATATAATAATTATTCTTAAGGTATTATATATTTTTTGTTTAGGATCTCTATAAATTTCCCCTATTTTATGCATCGATCCAGGTTGATGTCTTCCTAAGGTTTTCATAGTAGATGTTCAGCAGGTTGCCACAACAGATCACCACAAAGTGGAGGTCATAAATGATGACCCTTTGGGAAAGAAACATAAAGAGTTTCAATTCCATAATACGTATATGTATGAGGGATCAGTTTCATATATATTCATGGAAGAATCATTGAAGGATATTGATATAACCTTTTGTTCGATCCTTTACCAGAATGATATTTGGGTATTGTTGGTTGCGGTGATTATGTGTGGGGCAGTGATGCAGTGATGGTTCTAGTTCTTCAGAGACTGTGGGGAGTCTTTAGTTTCATGGGAAGAGTTTAGAGACCAATTGAGAGATGTGTTTCATTCTATGACCATGAATGTGGCCAATCACCAGGAGCCACTTACCTTCCGGAAGGGGATATCTTGTGCGTGAGAGTTAGGAGTCCATTTTAGGAACCATATTCCATATGATTTGGACCTCTTTCCAAATGTGGAGGCTAGGGTTTTGTATTTTGAGGATACTTTTCATCCAGTGATCTACCACCAGGAAATCCATAAATAATTTGAGGTACCTTTTTTGTTTTCTACATGGGTGAATTCCTTTTTTAATCATGGAGAAACACCCAACTTCATTTCAACTTCTATTTTCCATGATTTGGGACTTGATGTAGTGAGGTCTCTTGTGACCTTGGAATTGACAACACAATTTCGAGGTCAAGCTGACTTGTTTGATGCATGTAGAGAATGTGAGTTAGATATGAGGAAACACTGTTATTGGGGACATTTTTTATGTTTATTGATACAAACATATGAAATCATCCTTAGTATCCAGTTTTTGTATTTAGTGAAGGATACCGTGTATTTCTTCAGGAGGAAGGTTGTGTTACTCAATGATGATGGAGAGCTAGCAGTGTCTTTTGGTATGAGAGACCCTCGTATGGTTCAGAGATGTTTTTCTTCCTTGACATCCTTGATGTATTAGCTAATGTTGTTTTCGTCAGAGGTTCAATAGTTATAATTTCCCATGTTTGTAGAAGAGTGTCGTGATGTCTTTTTGAGGAGGTTCAAGTATTCCCCCCTTGATGATAGATCGAGTTCAGGATCAAAATACATCTAGGGGTGTCTCATATCTCAATGTTTCCTTATTCTATATCACATTATGAGTTCGGAGAGATGTTTATACAGCTCAATGGTTTGTTGTGGTGTGGTTTTTTTTGACCAACTATGTCACAGCATGGTGCACCGGTTTTGTTCGTAATGAAGGCTGATGTTAGTTTGTGGTTGATTATCAATTACTATCACATGAACCAAGTGCAAATGAAGAAACTTTACCATCTTCCACAGATAGATTAATTTTTAGATCAAATGAATGGTGAAAGTTGGTTGTCAAAGAATGATTTGCGGTAAATATATCATCATATTCATGTTAAGAATTAATATATTCCAAAGACTGCTAAGAATTTTCATCATAGAAAATATGATTTTGTTGTGATGTCATGTGGTGTGATGAATGATCCTAATAAATTCATGAGGTTAATTAAATTTGTGTCTGGTGAGTTCATGGATAAGTTCATGGTGGTTTTTATAGATGACATCCTTGTGTACTCTCCATCTGAGGAGGAGCATGTAGAACATCTTCATGTTGTTTTGGGAGTTCTTCATTGTGATAAGTTGTTTGGGAAGTTGCTAAAGTGTGATTTTTGGTCTCAAAAAGTCCTTTTATTTGATAATGATGTATCCTTTTAGGGATTAGATGTGGATATTTAAAATATATAAGTATTCATGTCTTGGGCATCCCCCAAGATAATGGAAGAGGTGAAAAGTTTTCTTGGTCTTATAGACAATTATAGGAGGTTCATAACCGATTTCTCTCATATTGCAACTCCCATGATAGAATTGAACTAAAATTATTTGGATTTCATGTAGGCTGATCAATGTCAGATATATTTTGACTATCTAAAGTAGATGTTGGTTAATTCTCAAGTTCTTTGTCATCTAATAGAAGGTGTTCGGTTTTAGGTTTTTAATGATGCTTATCGTCTTGGGTTAGGCTATGTTCTGATGCAGTAGATAGAATTCATTTTTTATGTGTCTCAAAAATGAAATCATTGTGAGAATAACTAGCCACCCATGATATCTAGTTAGAAACAGTAGTGTTTTCCTTAAATTTGTGGCTACATTACCTTATCAGTGATGGTTTTGTGGTCTTCACCAATCATAAGAGCATAATGTATATTTTCTACCAATAATAATTGAACTTTTTCCACCATCAATGGATGGATTTTCTATAGGATTACAAATTTGTGATTTCATTTAAACCTTGGAAGGGGAATTTTGTAGCTGATGTGATGAGTAAGAAGTTGTGCAGTGATGAAGTGTGTGGATAAAGTGATTCATATAGGGTGATGGAAGAACTTTCAGCATTATATCTAGATATGGGAAACGCCATGGGTAGGGGATGTCTTTTTTAGTTAATGTTGTAGCCATCTCTAGTGAATTAGGTGGAGGAATCCTTTTTTGGGTATCTTGAGGATGATATTTGGATAGATAGAGTTGTATGTGGTGAGGTCCTGATAGATTTTCTGAAGAATAACATTATTGGGTGTCATTTTAGGGAAGTCTTTTATTCCTTTATAAATGTTTGACATAGTTCTTATAGAGTTCCATCATTCTTCTTTTGTGGTACATCAAGGTGTTACATAGATGTATCGAGCGTTGAGAGGTCAGTTTTGGTTTTATGGGTTAAAGCATGAAGTTGTAGGGTTTTTGTCTTCATGTTGAGTCCTCCAAAAGTTGAAGGACGACCACTGTGTTATAGTTGGTTTCCCCCACCCATTACATGTTCCTCGTTCGATTTGGGAGAACATATGAATGGAATTTTTTATCATTTTACCATGATATTGATGAGTCTGTGATTCTATAAGTGTGGTAGTCAATCATTTTATGAAATAATACAACTTTATAGTGATCAATAAGTTGATCTCTGTGGAAGTTTTACTATGGCAGTATCTAGAGGAGCTGGCGAGACTCCACATAGTCCCAAGGATAGTCACTTCTGATCAATATCCTTGTTTTACCTCCAAGGTGTGGAGAGGTCTCCAACATGATTTTGGTTCTCAGAAACACCTTAACACTCCTTTTCATCTGTAAAATAACGGTATGTCTGAGAAAACCATTCATACTCTTGGAGACATATAGTTTTTTTGTGTCCTAGATTTTGGAGGTTCATGGGTGGGCATCCTACCCTTGTTGTTGTTTTCTAACAACAATAGTTTTCACACAACTATCGGTATGGCACCATTTGATGCCTTCAATGGATAACCTTTCTTCTCTCCATTATGCTAGAATGGGATCCGAGAGCTTGTAATTCTTGTGCTAAAACTAGTATAGAATAAGAATAATATAGTTCAAGTGATTCATGATAGGATGAAAGCAACTGAGGATTTCCATAAATACTACGTCAGTCATAGGGTAAGACCTATAAGTCCGACATTAGCGGTTTTGTTATCTTGAAGCTGACAAACCATCTTAGGCAGTGATAATTTGGTCATGGGAATAAGATTTATCCCCATTTTTTTATGGATTTTGAGGTGTTATATCTTATTTGACCCCTGGTATATCAGATAGAACTTCCCCTAGATGATATAGATACACAATGTTTTTCATGTATCAATGCTCTTTCGTTATCATCAGTGTGACTCTTATGTCATCGATTGGGGAAATATTGATGTTGATGATGATATGGCCTTTGAGTGTCATCCAGTAGAGATCCAAGACTACTAGGATAAGGTTTTTTCATGCATTTTATCCTCTTATCTCATGTAATATAGTTTAACAGTGGTGTGGAGGAGAGTACATGGGAATGTGAGTCACAGATATGCACTCAGTACCCTAATTTGTCCGATTTTTTTCTTTTCTCTTATATTCCTTTTTTTTTTGTGGGTGTATACCATTTCACGAGTATAAGAGTTGTTTTCTCTTGTTTCTTGTTGTGGATTTCTCCCTTTTGAGAGGTATATCCACTCAGAGATTTTTTATGAGCTGATTGTGGTTGTTGTATGGTTTCTTGTGGTTCCTCTCATGAGGTGGTTGAGCACCTTTAGTAGAGAGAACCTTAAGAGGTATCTCAAAGGGTGGATGTTTTGACGAACTATCCAAGATTCCTCTCTAGGTTAGTTCTGGATTCTAATGGATGATAATGATTTGAGAGCTATCAAATGTAAGGGAATTGATCCACATTGATCGACCATCTTCATGTTTCTAAAGACTGAAGTTCCAAAAGAAATATTAGAGGAATTATGGAGGTGGCCAGTTTATAAAAGTTGAATGTAGGGATATTTCACATTGTCAAAATATTTACATGATTTTAAAGTGGTATTCACATATTTTTCTGATAAGATAATAATGTGTAATAAATCGTGGTTTAAAAAATGTGATGTGTTTCCAAATGTAAACCATACCCCTATGCTTACACGATGTGAAATGGGATTACACATCATGTCAATCCCTGCTGATATATGTCTTAAAAATATGACACACTGAGGGTTTCAAAAAAATACAACCTGAAGTTCCTCCCTCTCAATCCAAGAGACCGAGCATCCCCTATCTTCGATAATTTGGGGATTCTTTTAACAAGGATCACTCTCTAGATTCCCCCCATCAATCTGTCTTCGATCCAAGGTATATTATACCACTTTTCTAGTCTTTTATCTAATCTTTTTCCTCCCATTACACTTTTCCATATGATTCTTGATATAAATGTTTCAAATGATGTTTTTTGGTCGTTTGTTGGTGCGGTGGTGGTGCAGCATGCTCGGGTGGATACACCTCTTGCGGGAGAGGCGATCGGGAACTATAGCATTAGATTGTTCTCTTGTAAAGAACATTAACAACCTTTTTATGTAGGGGGTTACATCTATTATATTTATGTTCTATTAGAAATTTATAATGATTTATCCCTATGGATGCCTATGAAATTATCCTACTAATTGCATAAACAATATTAAATAATTGGTTTCGTTCACATAGAAATGTTTCTATTTTGTACCATGATAACAGTTTTCCACTTGTTTTATTAGATGATGTGATATCTCTACTATGGTTTTTATGCCTATATTTTCTTTTGTAATTGTTAATGAAATTAAATATGGAATTAATTTAAAATTAATTTACAAAAAGAACTAAAGAGGAAATTTTAATGAATACAGTGTTTTTTAGCTTCATGATGCAACCATTTCTAAATGAATTGACCTTCCATGTGTTAAATGAATTGAATAAATAAGTTAATTGTGTTTATACCTATTGATAAAAGAAATAAAGAAATGATAAATTCATTTTTTATTTAATTTTTGACATCTTGTGAAAGCTTTCTTCTTCGTTTTCCCATAGTAGGTATATCTAGGTAATGGATCCGATAATTCAATATGGGGTGTTTTGTGACAAAAGATAATTCCTTTTTAGGTCATGAGTTTCCCCATTTCTTGTAAAGTTATAGTGTCTTATTCATTGGAGAAATAAAGGATCATTTTCTTAATGCATGGATGCCTTTCTTTAGGGACATGATCCCAATTTAAATATTTTTTTCTATCTGTTATGGTATGTGGGGTGAGGAGGATCGTATGTGATGTGATCCAAGGATGGCTAAGCATGTAGGGTAGTTTTGGTACATGGGTATAGGAGTCATAGATTTGACATGATTTTGGGATGGTTTATCCTTAAGGGTTGTTGTGGTATGTAGGGTGGGGAGTCCCAATTGTTGTGGAAGAAATTGATACTTGAAATGGAAGGATGCATTACGTAATGAATGTGGGTGTTAGGAAGGATATTATAGGTGATAGAATGAGTTTAATCAAGGATTAACTATTCATATGAAAGAAAAATTCTTGTTTGAATCTATTTCTTGGTTAAAATCCAGGTTGTTGTTTATCTTATTTCATTTCTCCAAAGCTTATGGAAGTTGGATGTGCTTATTTATTTACCTTGATTAGTAAATTAGGATATTTTCATATATTATTTGGTAATATAGTAAGTGAAAATGTTAATACAGGAATAACTATTTAACCCAAGGGTTCATTTACTTTTTGGGATGTAGTGCTGATTATATAATTCTGAGAAGTTGAAGACTCAGTTTTCTTATGGTTGGAGGTCACAGAACTTTTTTTTGATACTAATGTAATGTATTTTGTATAATTTTAATGGATAATTAATGATTAATGAATTAATTAACATAAATTTTAACTGATTAAAAGTAATAAAATCATTTAATGTTTCACTTGAAATGGATGTGTGCATAAAGGATATCTAGTCTTAATAGTGGTGGACCGGAGTCTGGGAGACGTTAGCTATAGTTTATTCTAATAGTATGTTATTCCCATAGTGTGGTGAGAGATATATTATACCATTTACTTTTTTTAGTTCTTATTCGCTACTATTCCATGTTAGTTAGGGCAATTGACACCCCGAGGATTCTAAGCCATGGGGTGAGTTTTCCCCAAAATCCCAATAGGATGATATATAGATGATTATCCCCTTTAACACCTCTATATTATCTTGGTAGTTACTTTGGTTTATATGCACAATGATTATTTTTCCCAATATATGTGTACAAAAGACTATAATGGTTTGTGGTTATTTCATAGACATTTATTATGTATACAGTTTCCTAAAGACTACTATAGATATAATGTGTATGGGTTGTGATGGCTTGAGGATCTTTACTCGGTGAATGTGTTGTGATGGCTTGTGGGATAATACACAATGTATGATAAAATTTATATAGTTTTTGGTGGTTCCCAAATAAAACCTAGATACTTTTTATTACATTGACATGGTGTTGTGTTGGACGATGTGAACGTTGTCTTATTTCACCCATGTGTTGGTTGTCTAGCCTTTTGGAGATAGATTCTCAAGATGTGTGATGTGGGGGAAGAGTGGAAAACCATTGAGGAAGTGGTATCAGGTACCATTGATATTCATTATTTTATTATATGATCTTGTAGGTAATATTTGGTGAGAATATCCATGGTGAGGTTGGTAACTTTTCATGTTTAGGTGATGAGTTAGTTTCATTTTTATCATAGTGATTTATCATGGTTTCTTTCTCTTTTGCATGAGAGGATCTGAGGAGGATCCCACTAATTATACTATTATACTTTCCCTATGTATCTATTAATAATATCATTTAGATTAGGGGGAGTAGGTTGGATATTAGGCTGGTTACTTAAAGCTTTTTGGAATTTTTTGGGAGCTTTTGGGGCTTCATGGTCATCGTTGTCTTTGACATTTATTTTGTAATTGTAGTTTTCCTTTAATTTTTAGTATTTATTTAATTTAGTTACATATGTGAACTGGGTTTATTTTATATTGTTTTCTAAGTAGGAGATGGTTGGGGTATGTCTTATCTATCACTTTCAAATGTGTTCTTTTATATGGTAATGCCTTTCATATGTATGTTTACTATAACCTCAGTGGTAGTTGAAGATAGGGGGTCGACTGGAGGCATGACTCAGGTGTCACTATGCCCCATATCCCATTTATAGACCAAGATAAGTACACCTTCTGGGGAAGGGGTTGTGAAATTTCCCATATTAGAAGATAATGGTATGATTTGGTTAGAAAAATCACACCATTAAAAAATCAATAATTTATAGCATGATCTAACCAGATTACCATATAATTTAATTATGATACCCAGTTATGGAATATGGTGTATGACCTAAATCATGGATCAACATCTAATAAATTTAGTTTCCTAATTCAAGGTATCAATTATAATGGAAAATACCTCAATCGATGTTTAAAAAAATAAACTAGTAGAAAATAGGATAACTAAGAGCTAGAAATCGCAAATGGGTGGTTGATTTCAAGGTGATCAGCCTAGGATTTGATTTTCCCCTCACTACGATCATAAGGGGAATGGGAAAAAACTAAAATGAATTTATTTATCAAGTTATATGTGATTCAAAAAGGTTCAATCTTTTGTAACAATGAAACAAGTTAAAATATGTAAAAAACAAGGGGAATGAACCTAGACCAATTACCTTATCCTTCGTAGTTCCTCCATCATTCAACAACATCCTTTGAATTGAAATACAATGAGAGTAATTGGAGAAATCATTGAGTTCCTTGAAAATGGGGAAATAATATTTCAAAAAAATAGCACAATACATGAAAAGTGAAACAAGAAATAGAATCCATATGAGTTTAGATATTATGTAAAGCTTTTCGATTATTCTAATGATGGACGATTTGGATCTCTTATGAAGGATCTACCTAAACACTTAAGGGGAGGAGGAGAGGGAGCTTCATGCATGAGGGAGGAGGAGAGTCAAAAAGAGAAATATAGATTAATAAAGTGGGTTTGAACAAAAAAAATTATTGGAAAAACAATAATTACACCCTCATAGGAATGGGTACATGGTTTTTCTACATAGTTAGCCAAACTATGTGCCAACTGTGCACTAGTTTCTACTCCAAGGGGCACCCCGCATAGGCTAGGTGCATGGTTTGGCTAACTGTATGATATCTATGTTTAAATCCTCAATCATGGGGGATTTAAATCCCTCATTGTCAAGTTCATGGTGTTTTATTGTTTTATACAAATCATGTGGACCCAATAACCCATTTTTTTAAGCCATGCGGTTAAATAAACCGTGTGGATGGTCTCAGGGTTTCTACCATCCATGCAACATAGTCTCAATTTTCAAACATCAGGGATCTAGGATCTGAACAAGGCCTATACACCCTCTTGAAAACCTAAAATCCCATATACATCATTATTAGGTCTAATCAATGGAAATGAAACTAAAAACATAAGTTTTGTTCCCTTGATAAAAGATGGGATATTACAAATTTTAAATTTCATTCAACACAACTTACATGGATGTTTATAAAGTAGGAATGATTAAATATAATTTAAAATTAAAATATATTTATTATTTTATATTTACAATATATCATAAACCTTCATCCCCTAATATTACTTTGAAAATGATAAGGTAACATGTTCATATATGTGGAATACCACCTCAGTGTTGTGATAATATTCACTTATCTTTTACCACCATTCATGTATGATTCAAAAACAATATAAAATGATTTTAAATTTTGTTCATGAAAGTATTATAAGTCTAGATATTAGGAATCCAAAATATACCACCTTTAACCATGAAATATATACCAATTTAATTTCATAGAAAATAACTGAACAACCATGAGTGGCCGACATAATAAAGATCTATACAATGAAAAGGAATAAACAATATTACAAAAAGACCATTAAAATGGAATATTTATGAAAATTATTCCTTGTAAAGTATTCAATAAATTAAAACTAATTATATAGGAGGTTAAAATATGTTTTACTAATAGGATACCCAATCGATGGGATTTCAATTACTATATAATTATATTTCATTATAGTATATGTTCAATTCTTGTATGGAAATATTTTATAGTCATAATATCAAAAACCCCATATATTATATTCTCATCTAGGTATGTTTTAGTTATACATGTTTATTTTCAAATTCATTTTTTTAAATAGTGGTAATCTCTGTTACTTATAAGGGAATTAATTATTAATTTTCATATAGACTTCCTTCAATATATTTTTCTCCCATATCGAGGTACTTTTAAAATATTAAATAATGGTATAATTGTTTACTAAAAATCAGATAAAAACTTTTTTTTAAAAAAAAATTCCTTCATTAAAATTTTTTATAAAGGATACATTTCATTATGGTGTCCCTATCTTTTTTGGGGGTATTTTATTGTTTATTCTGATCATAATAGCCTGACATATATTTTTACATTAAAGAATATGAACATGTGATAGATTTTCTAGGTAGAGTATCTATATTTTTTTATTTTTTTATTTTATACCCTCCTTGGAATGGGAATGTGTTTTTTAATTCCATGAGAAAAAATTCTCAACAAAAGCCATTATGGATTCACTTGACGAGTGGTATTTGATGAGTTTGTATTTTGAGATGAGAATGGGAGTTTTAGGGATTGGTGAACATGTGTTATTGTCTTAAATAAAAGATAAATCATCCCTTGATAACTAAAATTTTCTAATAAATTTTAATAAATGGATTGAAATCCCATTAATAAAATCCTTTATGGTGGGGAGACATCGAGGGAGTGGTCTCATTCTCCTACCATAGTTATGTGCTTCCATAGAAATTTTTTTCCCCATTTATTTTAAGGAAGGAGTTAATGGACGATGGGAACATGTCATGTTAGTTTTTACACCATATATATAGCAATATGTATCATTATAAGAGATTCTAGTATAGGTGGATGGGGATGATAAATTTTTTTTCAAACCTTGTATATTAGTGTCTCACTGGTCAAAAAAAATGCGCAGTAGATTTTTGAAAACATTACCCATTATGGTATGGAATTGGGATAATGTTTCTATGGAATTAATAATTATATAATAACTTAATCCTATTTGGAATGATTCAATTTTGGAGATCATTGATTTAATTATAAAATATTCACATTTCTTACCTATTATGGAGACGAAGAAAGCTGGAATTCTCATAAACATTTACATCTAATAAATTAGCATACTTGTGGGAAGTCATCCATTGATGATTATAATGGGGTCCTAATGATCAAATCATGGTTATGGAATATATTTCAAGAGGATTTTGGTCCTTTTTGAAATTGGTAACAACTTATCTTCTTCAGACATATGAGAATACATAAAGAGTTATCTAGGTTCTTGAGGATATTCTTCAGTCTTATCTGGTTGATTTTGGTGGATCATGGGAAAATCATATCCGTTTACTCTAATTTTACTATATAAATAGTTATTAGGATTTGATAAATATGTACTCCTTTAAAGGTATACATAGGTTTCCATGTATATCAACCATGTGAAGGGAAGAGTTGGGAGAGTTGTCAATAATTTCTCTGACACTATTTTATGAGATGATGGAAATAAAGCAGTTTATCTAGATGAAGTTGGTAAAAAAATATCCATTATAAATCCTATAAGGACTAAATTCATGAGCCAATAGAGTTTCCTGTTTGATATAGGTAATATTTCATCATTTTACCTCTCTTGGGACATCCTTATTTCTATATGAAGGTTATGTTGGAACCAATATTTATTATCCCTATTGAGACCAAGGAATGACTTATAATGGTAGAATATTAGTTGGACATATTTCCTTATTTTATATTGTTTCATGAAATGGTTAGTTATTTATAATTTGGGAGTTATTGACAAGATCGATGTCATTTGAATTAATTGGAGGATGTAGAACTTGAGCCTGATACCATTTTTGTTGAGATAATAATTCATATTATGGATCATCGGTATAATAAAATTCATAGAAAAATGATTCCCTTAGTCAGGGTATAATGGATATGCAGATGGGATATCCATTATATGTGGTTCAGGTAATTTTTGAGAAGTTTCTAATGGAATTATCTTAATATTGTTCTAGTGTAATTTCCCGGTTCCGGAAGCCACCCATAGGCGCCCCGTACCCGGCTGGTCACATGGCCTCAAGCACATTTCCCCAAATTCCAGAGGCTTCCGACAAGCAGCGAGGGCCTTGGGTGTGATAGTGGGGAAACTATGCCATCATTGGCAGAGTACACAGCGGAAGTAAACATAGAATACAGTAGTGGAAGCAGTAAATATCCAACAAAAATAAATAGCGGAAGACTAAAACAATAAACAACTAGAGCACATATGTATATATGAAATAATGCATGATACATATCTAGGAAAGCATCCAAATAGGTCACAATGCTAGAAATACAAATAGTACCAAAAAAATTACTAAACAAAACATAAACAGCTCCTCAGCATCGCAAGCCTAAGCTTGGTCCCATGCTCTCCCACTCCAAAGTAATCAAGTGCCAGAAGTCGAAGGGTGATTTCCCTTGTCTATACCTACAACATCATAGTCTGTTTGTGCCCAAAAGCATGGGCCAAACAGGGTGTGAGACTAAATCCCAGTAGGCAACCACCCGAAGATCTATGCCTAACCTTCAGTGAGCATATGGTAGGTAATAGTACAGTAAGCAGTAAATAGTAATAACATCATGAATAACAAGCAGGCAGTAATTAGTAAGCAGTAACATGATGATATACAACAGTAATCAATCCATAGAACAATAAGAAGTAGTGAAGCAAACAACTAACAACAATAGGAACCCCTATGGGAAATACTCATAGCCAACCCCTCTGGTCCTATCCAAGAAGTACCAATAACCCTCTAGGCAGTGCACTCATCCTAACCCCTCTAGTTTGGTCATACGAAATTATAATACTCTCTAGGAAAGATTGCTTGGTCAATTCCCCTTATAGTCTAGGGTAGTCAGGGACTCTCTGAGGAAGATCACATGGTCTAACCCTCTTATAGCCCCAAGGTCTAGAAACTCTCTGAGGATCTCACTAGGTCAATCCTTCTATAGTCTCAGGTCTATCATAGACTCTCTAAGGAATCTTGCTCAGTCAATTCCTCCTCTAGACTAGAATGGTTTAAAGAAATTCAAACTAGTAAATACTCTCTAAGGAAGCTCACTCAGTCTACCCTCCTGTAGTCTATAAAGTCCAAGACTCTCTGGGAAGCTCACTCGGTCTATCCCCTGTAGTCTATAATGTCCAAGACTCTCTGGGAAGCTCACTCAGTCTATCCCTTATAGTCTATAGCACTAGTTTCTCACGGTCCCATGCCAGTTAGTGCATAATAATGCTATAAGGCCAAAGTACACCTATAGAGCTACTTAGATAACCAGTCTATAGAATAACAAGCATGTCAAGAATATCATTCCATCCTACAGTCACAAGGCATGGAAAACAGGTACAACGGCCAAAGGGTAACAAGACCCAAAGGTCGTAAATAGAACAAGTCATGGTAAAAACATCCAAGCACATCAATTAACCTCATATATGATCAAATTACCTCTACAGAAGCATACAATAAAGGAAGAAAAATAATAGAGGAAAAACAGTAAACACGCAATACCCCGTTCACGGGTATTGGTGAAAATTTGCACATAAAACTCAAAGACATAGAAAGGTAAGGCCCAAACCAACTACCTTGATGCTAGGAGATCAATATACTTGAACCAAAATGCTTGATTCTCCTTAATACGTCGTAGATCTATGAAAATGCACAAAACTTTCAACCCATGATATATTGAGAAAGAGGGAAAATCATGGAATGAAACTCAAGAAGAAGGAAGAGCTCACCGCTGCGGTTCCAATGCAATCGATGGGGGTCAATTCGGAAAACAGATGGAGGCTCATTGGCTCAGAGTATATTCACGGCTATACGAGATTCTCTCTATCGAAGAACCTGTAGAAGAAGATGGTTCTGTCAATTAGACGCAACCCCGGTCCTTTTAATGAAAAAATAATAATAAATTACACGGCGTGTACTTCTGGAGTACATGGCGTTTACTGGGGTTTTCCATACTCCACTTTAAGAGGCCTCCACATCGCCCCTACACACTGTGTGTGTGGCCCAGCCACAGCCAGCACACGGCCTTGCGTGGCATCTAAGTAGATAGTGTGTACTTATAAATTACACGGCGTGTACTTTGAAAATTTCCAGATTTTCCACTTTTTCTCAAAAATGACCAGAAAGGGAAAAAATTACCTGAAACAAAGATCTTGGTTCTTAAAAACTTCCCCCCTTAATGAAATTTGTCCCCGAATTTCCTTAGCGAGGCGTAGATGAAGAAACCCCGAACATCTCCGGGCACTACGATCGTACATTGGCCTCCCTCTCCCGGGTCTCGTCCTATACTCGTCTGTGCTGCCATAGCACCCGTACCATAGGAACAGACTGGCCATGGAGAACCTTTGTATTGCAATAAAAAATCCGGATAGGATGCTCCTCAAATGACGCATCCGCTTTGAGCTCAACCTCCTCGAGTTGAATGACATGAGATGGGTATGAAAATTAACGTCAGAGCAGAGAGACGTGGAAGACATCGTGCATAGCCTGGTATATCTGAGGTAACTGAAACTGATAGGAAACCATCCCAACTCTCTCTAACACCTCAAACGGCCCGACGTACAGTGGTGAAAGCTTGCCCTATCTTTGAATCCTCTTGAGTCCCAACCTCTATGTGACATGAAGGAAAATCTGATCATCGACCACGAACTCTAGAGGTCGTCACTGCTGATCATCATAAGACTTATGTCGAGACTATGTTGTAGCCATCCTCTTCTAAATCAACTCTATCTACTCTGAGGACTCCTGAACAAGACGAGGTCCCAGCAATGTTGCCTCTCCTGCCTCCAGCCAGCACAAAGGTGATTGACATGGCCTACCGAACAAAGCCTCTTAAGGTTCCATCTGAATAGCCACCTGAAAATTGTTGTTGTAGGAAAACTCCATAAGAGTAATATGCTTCTCCCAAGAACCGCCAAAGTCTAGAATGCAAGATCGGAGCATATCCTCAAGCACCTAGATCGCACACTCGGACTGGCCATCTGTCTAGGGGTGGTATGCTATACTAAAAAGTACCTATGTACCCAAAGCCTTCTGAAGCCCCTACCAGAACCGAGAAGTAAAACATGCATTCCTATCTAAAACAATGGAGTGTGGAACTCCATGTAGACTTACAATCTATCGGATGTACAACCACCCCAGCTCATCAACACTGAAGGTCTCTATGATCGTCAAGAAGTGAGCAACCTTCGTAAGCCTGTAAATGACAACCCAAACAGAATCAATCCCTCAAGATGACCTCGGTAACCTGGTCACAAAGTCCTTCGCAACATCGTTCCACTTCCACTCAGAAATGGGTAACTACTGTAAAAGCCCTGTTGGTCGCTGATGCTCCGCTTTCACTTGCTGAAAAGTGGAGCACCTCATGACGAACCCAACGACATCCTTCTTCATACCCGGGCACCAGTACTGGCGGTGTAGATCACGATACATCTTGGTGATGTTATGATGAACTTCCCAAACTGAAGAATTAAAATCCCACAGCAGTTCCTCGTATGTCTACTGGCACCCACATGCGTCCCTAGAAATGCAATATTTCTTCCTCGCCTACTGTACATCCAGGAAGAGGGTCCTCTCCTGACACACTCTCCCGCAGGACTAGGCCTTCTGAGTCTGATAGCTACCTCATCTGTACCAGATCAATAAGGGTAGAGGTTACAGCTATAGAATATAGAAAAGTCTTCCCCTGTTTGTCGTGCACCTCCAAATGCATCTCAGAGAACAGATCCGTAAGCTGCCACTCACTGCTGGCCTCCTGAATTGCCTGAATCTGAGTTCTTCTGCTCAACACATCAGCCATTGCGTTTCCCTTTCCCTGCGTATAGGCAAGCTCAAAGTCGAAGGACTGAAGATACTCGACCCACCTGCACTATCTTAAATTCAGATCATGCTGAGTGAAGATGTAATTGAGACTCTTGTGGTCGGTGAAAACCACAAAGTGCTCTCCCAGAAGGTAATGTCTCCAACAGTGTAAGGCATGAACAATAACTACCAACTTCAGATCACGTGTCAGGTAGTTCCTATCATGTGGCCTCAACTTCCGAGACACGAACGCAATGACTCCATCTCCCTGCATAAGCACAGCTCCGAGTTCGACACCTGAATCATCATAGTAGACTGTATAGATCTTTCCCGGCTCTGGAAAGACTTGTATCGGTGCTGAAGTCAACCTCCCTTTCAGCTCCTGAACGGATGACTCTCATGAATCTGAACATAAGAACTTCTCACCTTTCTTGGTCAGACCTGTCAGCGGTTCTGCAAGACGTGAAAAGTCCTGTATAAAACACTTGTATTATCCAGCCAACCCAAGAAAACTCCACACCTCAAATACATTCTTCGGGTTCTCCCAGGGAACTACAGTTCTCACTTTCTCTGGGTTTACTGATACTCCTGTCTCTGAGATAACGTGACCCAATAAGTGAATCTGATCCATTAAAAAGTGGCATTTTGAGAGCTTAGCATATAACCGATGCTCTCTCAGTGTACTCATAATGATTTCAATATGGGTTTCATGGTCGTGTCGAGTGTGAGAGTACACCAAGATGTCTTCCATGAAAACCACCATGAAGGAATCCAAGTATGGATGGAACACTCGGTTCATCAGTTCCATAAAAAACTACTAGCGCATTGGTGAGACTGAATGGCATGACCGTATACTCGTATAGACCATACCTACTCATGAAGGCTTTAAGAGGTATATTTGATGGTCTAATGCGTAACTGATGATAATCGGACCTCAAATCGATCTTCGAGAACACTAGGTCTCCTCGAATCTAATCAAAGAGGTCATCGATCATCGGCAAGGGATATCGGTTCTTGACTGTCAACTGGTTCAGTTTCCGATAGTCCACGCAGAACCTAAGGTTTTATTCTGTCTTTTTCACAAACAGGACAGGAGAACACCAAGGAGAAGTACTGGGTTGGATGAAACCATTTACCTGCAACTCCTCCAACTGCTTATTGATCTCCTGCAACTCAGGTGTAGCCATCCTATAAGTATGAATGGACACCAGTGTCACTCCGGGAATGAGCTCAATCGAGAAGTCTGCCTCACACTCTAGAGGCAAACCTGAAAATTCCTCTAGAAAGACATCCCTGAAATGATCCACCACTAGAGGAAAGTCTAACTACAAAGTCCCCTGGTCATCCAAATATAGACTAGCAATCTGGGTTGTAACTACTCCAATCCCATGATGATCGGGTCCAGCTCTACCCTCCTGGACATCCCACTCACCTCTATGAAGAAAGGATCCGCCCTTTGGTGATACAAAACTCACCCTACGGAGATAGAAATCGACGACTGCCTATAAGGAAACTAACCAGTCCATACCGAGAATGAAATCATAGCATGTCATCTCTAGGACATAGAGGTCCCATAAGAAGTGACACCCTACAACCTCGAGAGGGAACTCTCTGCATTGACGTACGCTAGATTTCCTTGTTCCCAACGGTGTGTCAAGAGTCAACATGTCGGCAGAAAAAAAGATACAGAGCCCAAGGCTCTCCACAACCGCAACAGAGATAAAGCTATGCGAAGTACCAGTATCTAAAAGGGATGAAGATAAAACTGAGGCTACTAAGATCGTACCACGAATTGTGGAAGGGTCGGGATCTTGCTCCACATAGGTCTGCTGCACGGCGAAAGTCTGACCTGTACCGTGGACCTGCACCCCTGGCTGACCACTCTTGTAACACCCGAGACTTTTATGTTATATAAATCATCAAAGGAATCTTTTTCTATACAACACTTGCTTGGCTTGCTTTACACGCAATCGCGACCTTCCTCGATAGCTTGCGTCGTACGCAATACCGAGTTTCACTAAACAACAATATGCTATTAAAACTAGCCGTTATGAATAGTAATAACCACTTTTTGAAATTTTATAAATTTTATTTTTCAAAATGGACTTCATTTTTGGACTCAGAATATCGAAATTAGCCTAGGGTGAAATTTTGGTATTTTTCTGAAAACTTTCAATTTTTGATGAATAGTGAAACCACTAAGTGGTAGGTTAAAAACTGAATTTTGCATAAAACTTAATTTTACCGCTTCTGTGATTGGAATTTCAAAAATCCAAGAGACACGGTTAATATCAAGGACTAAAATGTGGTTCAATGAGATGAAAATAATTTTTTGGTGAATAGTAACTTTTTACTATTTTTACCGCGGTTAATAGTAAATAGGGTAACTAAGGGTAAATATGATATTAATATTACCCTAACACATGTCCTAATTCTATTGGACAAGTGTAATTCGACCAAAAACAAACTTAGGAATAAAATATGACCATTTAGGCCCACTTGGATTAGATTAGGACATTTATTATTAATTTATTTAAAGAAGGGTTAAAATAGTTAAAATCAAAGTTTAATAAGTAAATCATTTTTAATATGGGGTTATACATAAGATAAATTCAATTTTAAATATTCATTAGAAAGCTAAAAAGATTTCCTACATGATTATATTTTATTTGTAATTTTAGACATCAAATAATGTAATTTATTTATGACACAAAGATGATGCAGTAATTATCTTATTAATGAAATATTGACATAATTGATGTTATAAACACCAAAATAAATGTAATTTGAGACTTTTTATGAATTCAACTAATTTTATAGGTTACTATGATATATTAATTTTGATTTAATCAACTTGGTTCGAACATATAATTCTTTTATGACTTTCACAAAAATCATATATCAAATAGTGCCAAAATTGACACAAAATAGTTTTTAAATCAAATATTATATTATTAATTGTTATTTTATTCCTAAAAATCTAAGCTTCGGCCAAATTACTTAGATAAGGATATATATTTTAATAATAAACAATTTGGGGTTCGTTTGGCATGTTATAGTAAGTGTATTAACCATATAGTGAAAGAAAACAAAAAGACATGGTAAAAGTTAAATTATTTAACTTAGAGTTAAATCTAATTGATAAGGTTAAAATAATACCCTAAACTTGTCTAAATCCTATTGGTTGATAGGATTTAGACCCTTCCCCACTTTATCTTCGAAATAAGACCCTTTGGAACCATTATAAACCGATTTTGACTTTAATATAAAATAATATTTTGAGATATTCCTAAGGTGCCCCTCTCCTCCCTTATAAAAGGGCACCTCCTCCCCCTCCTCCTCACACCAATTTGAGCACTCAAGCTCGGCCAACCCCTGCCATTTTCCCTTCTCCACTTCCCTAGAATAATCCTAGAGGTCCTGGTCTTCTCCAAAGACCAATCTTAGTTCCATAAGTGGAGGATTCAAAGAAGCGTTCCAAAGAAGAGGTAATATCCATTACCGATCTTTTCAATTTCTTTCTTCTTCAACTTCTTCTTCTTTAGTTGTTTCATGATAAAGTAATAACATAAGTATTACTTACATACTGATATGTTATTATAAATATTAAACAACCCTAATTCACCTTTTATCCATCCTACGGAAAAATGAAATCACCACGCGTGCGTACGTACGGAATACCGTCTCCACGCCGTGGTGTAATCTATTTTCCACCATCACCTTACAAGGATGGGTATAATGGTGTAATGAGTAACTACATATGATTATTATGAAGTAATATTGATACTGAAATAATATATATATACTCTAATACAATTCCACGATCATAGGAACGATATCATCACTCGTGCGTACGTACGGAATACCGTCTCCACGATGTGATGCGACTCGTTCTACATGATCTTCATTTCATAATGATTTTATAAATGAATTGAATGAATGAATATGGTATATACTACACTAATACCATTCTGGAAATGAATTATCTATAACCTAAAGATAAGAATAAGAATTTATTCGACAAAACACGCATAAGAACAAAAAGTTATAAAGACCTGAGTAACAAGTAACAATGAAATATTACTAACAAGAAGCTAATAATATGACCATATATGATCTCATATCAATATGTATGATTCTGGAATAAGTCAATAACATTATTTAAACCATTATACAGGAGCTTCGGACACGAACAAAGCAAATCGAACCTAAGGTAAGGGAAATATCACAATCTCATTTTTATCCGAGATTGTTTATTCGTAAGTATTTACTGGGGTGTATTTTATCATCCACATCCATGTTCCCTCAATATGAAATATTGTTTCCATCCACTTGAAATAGTTTAAATCCAATTTTACCCTTAGGTGAGTTTTTAGTAAAGAATATGAAAGGAATCTTTTGTCGTTTTTCCGTACGAGGTACTTTTTGACTTTTCCGACAAAAGTACGAAGAATGTTTTTTTTAACTTATACGGCATGAATGGATTTTTAAAACATTGTTTCCAAGAAGCTTCCTTTACAATTTTTTTTAAGTTTATTTTTAATCAACTTCTTTTATTTTAAAGTTGTAAGACATGTTATGAAAGGAAAAATGTTTTTGAAGAAGAAAGGATATTTTCCTCAAGAATGGAGTTCAAGTGATTTTCAAAATTATTTTCCATATAAGATAATAAAGGGTTCTGTTTTTATCCCTATTATTACATTGATTTGATCATGTTGTGATGGAATTATGAATTCCTTTATCTTATATGAATTGATTTATGATGTCATGATGTTTCAAGAATCCCATTTTTGTTTCATGTGTTATGCGATGATGTATGTTTTATGATTATGTGGCACACATAAGAAAGGATTCATTATAAGATGGGTGGGACCTATATCTCCCTCCAATGCATTGGGTAAAGATTTTATATCTCATGAGATAGACATGGCTGGAACGGAAGGTTATTTCGGTTCAGTGATACAGGACTGAAACGAGGAGTGAACTCGGTTCAGAAAGGGACTTTGTCCACTAAGATAGTCTTGGCGATGAGTCATGACTAACAAGAAATGATTTTCCATGATTATGTGTGCATGCCACAAAGTTTCAAGTTTTATGTTATGATTATGGGGATCTCATTTTCACTTCTATGATTTATTCCATGTTAAGATATTATGATCTCTTTTGCAGGTTTTGATAAAGATATGATATGATTTTTATTTCCTTTATTTGCCCTTGCTGAGCATTTGAGCTCACCCTTTTATGTTTTCTTTTCCCCAGGTCAGGAAGATGGATATTAAGTAGAATATGCTAAAAGGGACCCTAGATATGATGAAATAAATGGGAGACACTGTAGAAGATTTATGAACCAGTTGTTTATGTTTCCCAGTTTCTAAAGACACTATACCTATACGGTCCTTTGTGGTTTTGTCATATGTTGTAATAAGTGTGCTTCAATTTTGAAGTATTAAGAATGTATGTAAAGTATGGGTCGTTATAGTTGGTATCAAAGGAAAGGTATAGTCAACCTTTGGAAACTAGGATATGAAAGCCTTAGTAAGAACCCTAAGGATAAGTCTAAGCATAGTACACAATCTTAGTGTTTTAGAAATGGCCTTGAATAACCTAGGATAAGACCATAAGCATGAAAATTTTATTCTTGAATTATGTGGTTTCCTATTATAATTAGTGTTGCTCACACTATTCTTCTTGGTTTTAGTCAATGGCTGGAACCCGAAGGAACCGTGTTAATGCGGAATGCGATGGGCAATGCAATGATTGTCCCCCTGAGCAACCAAACGATATGGGAGCTGGAATGCAAAATCTTGTAGCCATGCTCACACAACTTTCTCAAGCTATGAATCATGCAGGATTTCCAAACGAGCAAAGGAGGGAGCAACATTCTGTTGAATCCTTCATGAGGCAGCGTCCACCTTCTTTCAGCGGGTCTACTGATCCATTAGTTGCTGAACAATGGATTAGTACTACTGAAAAGATATTTTCAGTTCTTCAATGTTCTGAACATGATAAAGTCATCCTAGAAGTGTATCGTTTGGAAGGAGATGCTGGTCAATGGTGGAATCTTGTTAAGAATACGAGGCAAAGGGATGAAATTGAGTCTATGGAATGGGACGAGTTCAAGAACTTATTTTTCAATAAGTACTTCCCTCGTATTCTCCGAACAAAGATGGAGAAAGAGTTCCTTGAACTGAAGCAAAGGGATGATGAATCTGTTGGTACCTATGAAGCAAATTTTACCAGACTTTCAAGGTACGCTTCTGGTATTATTATCCAACCTGAGAGTAAGATCGATCGATTCTTTAGTGGCTTAAAACCAAGTCTTCGAAGGGCGTTAGCCATAAGGGACTTCAATAGCTACGAGGAAATCGTTCGATGTGCTCTCAAAGTCGAGATGGAGATTGGAGTAACCCATCAGTCACATGGGTTTGATAAGAAGAGGAAGATGGAATTCAAAGAAAAATCTAAAGAGCACACGGAAAAGAAGATGAACTTTCCCTTATGCTCAAAGTGTGGAAAGAAACATGGAGGGAGTTGTCTTAAAGGGACAAGTAAATGTTTTAAATGTGGAAAGGAAGGTCATCGGGCATTTGAATGCCGTGATAATGGGAAGAAGATGTCTAATGACGCAAACAAAGGAAGGGATACACAGAATGAACCTACAACACTTCAATGTTTCAAGTGCAAGGAGATGGGTCATTATGCCAATCAATGCCCAAATCCAAGGGTTGATGATGATGGTCGACGTCAACAAACTCTTAAAGCTAAAGACAAAGGAAAGTCACATGCAATTTCTATCAGCGATGTGGAGTACGATAACGATGTGGTGAAAGGTACACTTACCATCCACTCTAAAGTAGCAAATGTTTTATTTGATTCTGGATCCACCCACTCTTTTATTTCTGAAGACTTTTCTAAGGGTATCGCCGTACTACCTCAACAATTAGATGTTGAGTTAGCTGTGACAACACCTAATGGCACATCAATCGCATCAAAAGTTTATAATTCTTCTCCGATCGAAGTTTGTGGGAAAGTGCTTCCTGCAAATCTTGTGATCCTTCCTTTAGTGGAATTTGATGTGATTCTTGGCATGGATTGGCTTTCTCTACATGGAGCTCATATCAATTGCCAAAGAAGGGAAGTCACATTTCATATTCCAGATCAACCTACGATCGTCTATCAATGCAAGGATGAACATAACCTTCCAGTGGAAATTTCTTCCATCTTATGGGTATTGATTCCACTAAATGAAGGTTATTTATCTCAAATAGTTGGTGAGAAACTCACGATTAAGAATATGCCCATTGTACGGGAGTTTGATGATGTCTTTCCGGAGGAATTACTGGGTCTTCCACCAAATCGTGAAGTTGAGTTTTCAATAGAACTCGTACCGGGTGCTTTGCCTATTTCAAAGACACCTTATAGAATGGCCCCAATTGAGTTGCAGGAATTGAAGAAGCAACTCCAAGAGAATCTTGATAAGGGATTCATACGCCCTAGTGCGTCACCTTGGGGATCACCTGTTCTATTTGTTAAGAAGAAAGATGGATCAATGAGACTCTGTATTGATTATCGAGAACTTAACAAGATCACTATCAAGAAAAAATATCCTCTCCCACGCATTGATGACTTATTTGACCAACTACGCGGAGCTCAATACTTTTCCAAGATTGATCTTCGTTCAGGGTATCATCAATTAAGGGTCAAAAGGGAGGATATACCAAAGACGGCTTTCCGTACAAGGTATGGACACTATGAATTTATAGTGATGCCATTTGGTCTTACTAATGCCCCTGCTATCTTCATGGATCTAATGAATAGAGTCTTTAGAGACTATCTTGATCAATTTTTGGTAGTCTTTATAGACGATATTCTTGTCTATTCAAAGAGCAAGGAAGAGCATGAAGATCACTTGAGAATTATATTGAAGACCCTGAGAAAAGAGAAGCTTTATGCCAAATTTACCAAGTGTGAATTTTGGCTTCAAAAAGTTGCATTTTTGGGTCATATAATCTCAAAAGAGGGGATATCTGTGGATCCAGCAAAAACAGAGGTTATCGAAAGATGGTCGAGACCAACAACAGTAACTGAGATCCGAAGTTTCCTTGGTTTGGCTGGTTATTATCGACGTTTTGTAAAAGATTTTTCATGATTATCTAATCCACTCACCAAGTTGACTCGGAAAGGAGTTAAGTTTGTCTGGATAGAGGAATGTGAAGAGAATTTCAAGGAGTTGAAAAGAAGGTTATCCAGTGCACCTGTGCTCACACTGCCTTGTAGTGGAGAAAGGTTTGTGATCTACAGTGATGCATCCAAGAAGGGATTGGGGTGTGTTCTTATGCAAAATGATATGGTGATAGCTTATGCCTCACGACAGTTGAAAATCCATGAGCAAAATTACCCAACACATGATTTGGAGTTGGCTGCGGTAATCTTTGCATTAAAGATTTGGAGGCATTACCTTTATGGTGAAAGGTGTGATATTTATAATGATCATAAAAGTTTAAAGTATATTTTCACACAAAAGGAGTTGAATATGCGTCAAAGAAGATGGTTGGAGCTGATTAAGGATTATGACTGCTCAATCCATTACCACCCTGGGAAAGCAAACAAGGTGGCAGATGCGTTAAGTCGACAAGACCATGCTAGTTTATCCATGATGAGGATCACAAAAGATCCAATATTTATGGATTTACAAAGGATGGATCTTGGAATTATAATGGAAGGGGAAAAATCTTATCTTTCTCAAATGAATGTTCAACCATCTATACATGTGAAGATTAAAGAGGCACAGAAATAAGATGTCGAGTTACAAAAGAAGGTGAGAAATGTTCCTGAATTCAACCTTGATTGTGATGGGATAATAAAGTTCAGGAATCAGGTTTGTGTTCCTCCCATCCCCGAATTAAAGAAAGAGCTGCTGGATGAGGCTCATAGTTCTTCATTCTCTATTCATCCTGGAAGCACGAAGATGTATAGGGACCTGAAAGAGTACTTCTGGTGGGATGGCATGAAAAGAGATGTTGCTGAATATGTCTCTCGATGCTTGGTTTGTCAACAAGTTAAAGCTGAGAGACAGAAGTCTAAGGGGATGTTACAACCATTACCCATACCCGAATGGAAATGGGAAAACATCACTATGGACTTTGTCACAGGACTTCCTAAAACATCCAAAGGCAATAATGCTATCTGGGTCATAGTTGATCGTCTTACAAAGTCTGCACACTTCATTGCTATTAGAGAGGATTTCTCTCTAGATCAGCTTGCCAGGATATATGTAAAGGAAGTGGTAAGATTGCATGGAGTACCACTTTCTATTATATCTGATCGAGATCCGAGATTTACCTCGAAGTTCTGGCGAAGTCTTCAGCATACTCTGGATACAGAGTTGAGTTTCAGCACTGCTTATCATCCCCAGACAGACGGTCAGTCTGAGAGAACAATTCAAACCCTAGAAGATATGTTGAGAGCTTGCTCTATGGATTTCAAAGGAGGTTGGGATCAACACCTACCTTTGGTGGAATTTTCATATAATAATAGCTTTCACTCCAGTATTCAGATGGCTCCTTATGAAGCTCTCTATGGAAAGAAATGCAGGACTCCAACTTGCTGGGATGAAGTTGGGGAAAGAAAGCTATTAGGACCTGATCTCGTGGATGAAATGGCAGAAAAGGTCAGATCTATTCAACAACACATAAGAGCAGCTCAGAGTCGACAGAAAAGCTATGCCGACAACCGAAGAAAAGACCTAGAGTTTGAAGTGGGTGATAAAGTGTTCTTACGAATATCTCCCTGGAAGAGGGTTATGAGATTTGGAAAGAAGGGGAAGTTGAGCCCTAGATATATCGGTCCTTTCGAAATATTGGATCGTGTTGGGAAGGTAGCTTACCGATTGGCGCTTCCACCGAATCTCTCTCAAGTTCACGATGTGTTCCATGTATCTCTCCTGAGAAAGTACATACCAGATCCTTCACATGTACTCAGCTCAGAAGTTGTACCGCTGGAGCAAGATCTTTCTTATGAAGAACAGCCGATAGAGATTCTGGATCGTAGCGAAAAAGTCCTACAAAACAAGACCACTCACTTGGTGAAAGTTTTATGGAGAAACCACCAACTTGAAGAAGCTACATGGGAGCTTGAGGATATGATGAGGGAGAAGTATCCTCATCTGTTTGTTGCAAAGTGACGAATTTCGAGGGCGAAATTCTTTTTAAGGGGGGTAGAATGTAACACCCGATACTTTTATGTTATATAAATCATCAAAGGAATCTTTTTCTATACAACACTTGCTTGGCTTGCTTTACACGCAATCGCGACCTTCCTCGATAGCTTGCGTCGTACACAATACCGAGTTTCACTAAACAACAATATGCTATTAAAACTAGCCGTTATGAATAGTAATAACCACTTTTTGAAATTTTATAAATTTTATTTTTCAAAATGGACTTCATTTTTGGACTCAGAATATCGAAATTAGCCTAGGGTGAAATTTTGGTATTTTTCTGAAAACTTTCAATTTTTGATGAATAGTGAAACCACTAAGTGGTAGGTTAAAAACTGAATTTTGCATAAAACTTAATTTTACCGCTTCTGTGATTGGAATTTCAAAAATCCGAGAGACACGGTTAATATCAAGGACTAAAATGTGGTTCAATGAGATGAAAATAATTTTTTGGTGAATAGTAACTTTTTACTATTTTTACCGCGGTTAATAGTAAATAGGGTAACTAAGGGTAAATATGATATTAATATTACCCTAACACATGTCCTAATTCTATTGGACAAGTGTAATTCGACCAAAAACAAACTTAGGAATAAAATATGACCATTTAGGCCCACTTGGATTAGATTAGGACATTTATTATTAATTTATTTAAAGAAGGGTTAAAATAGTTAAAATCAAAGTTTAATAAGTAAATCATTTTTAATATGGGGTTATACATAAGATAAATTCAATTGTAAATATTCATTAGAAAGCTAAAAAGATTTCCTACATGATTATATTTTATTTGTAATTTTTAGACATCAAATAATGTAATTTATTTATGACACAAAGATGATGCAGTAATTATCTTATTAATGAAATATTGACATAATTGATGTTATAAACACCAAAATAAATGTAATTTGAGACTTTTTATGAATTCAACTAATTTTATAGGTTACTATGATATATTAATTTTGATTTAATCAACTTGGTTCGAACATATAATTCTTTTATGACTTTCACAAAAATCATATATCAAATAGTGCCAAAATTGACACAAAATAGTTTTTAAATCAAATATTATATTATTAATTGTTATTTTATTCCTAAAAATCTAAGCTTCGGCCAAATTACTTAGATAAGGATATATATTTTAATAATAAACAATTTGGGGTTCGTTTGGCATGTTATAGTAAGTGTATTAACCATATAGTGAAAGAAAACAAAAAGACATGGTAAAAGTTAAATTATTTAACTTAGAGTTAAATCTAATTGATAAGGTTAAAATAATACCCTAAACTTGTCTAAATCCTATTGGTTGATAGGATTTAGACCCTTCCCCACTTTATCTTCGAAATAAGACCCTTTGGAACCATTATAAACCGATTTTGACTTTAATATAAAATAATATTTTGAGATATTCCTAAGGTGCCCCTCTCCTCCCTTATAAAAGGGCACCTCCTCCCCCTCCTCCTCACACCAATTTGAGCACTCAAGCTCGGCCAACCCCTGCCATTTTCCCTTCTCCACTTCCCTAGAATAATCCTAGAGGTCCTGGTCTTCTCCAAAGACCAATCTTAGTTCCATAAGTGGAGGATTCAAAGAAGCGTTCCAAAGAAGAGGTAATATCCATTACCGATCTTTTCAATTTCTTTCTTCTTCAACTTCTTCTTCTTTAGTTGTTTCATGATAAAGTAATAACATAAGTATTACTTACATACTGATATGTTATTATAAATATTAAACAACCCTAATTCACCTTTTATCCATCCTACGGAAAAATGAAATCACCACGCGTGCGTACGTACGGAATACCGTCTCCACGCCGTGGTGTAATCTATTTTCCACCATCACCTTACAAGGATGGGTATAATGGTGTAATGAGTAACTACATATGATTATTATGAAGTAATATTGATACTGAAATAATATATATATACTCTAATACAATTCCACGATCATAGGAACGATATCATCACTCGTGCGTACGTACGGAATACCGTCTCCACGATGTGATGCGACTCGTTCTACATGATCTTCATTTCATAATGATTTTATAAATGAATTGAATGAATGAATATGGTATATACTACACTAATACCATTCTGGAAATGAATTATCTATAACCTAAAGATAAGAATAAGAATTTATTCGACAAAACACGCATAAGAACAAAAAGTTATAAAGACCCGAGTAACAAGTAACAATGAAATATTACTAACAAGAAGCTAATAATATGACCATATATGATCTCATATCAATATGTATGATTCTGGAATAAGTCAATAACATTATTTAAACCATTATACAGGAGCTTCGGACACGAACAAAGCAAATCGGACCTAAGGTAAGGGAAATATCACAATCTCATTTTTATCCGAGATTGTTTATTCGTAAGTATTTACTGGGGTGTATTTTATCATCCACATCCATGTTCCCTCAATATGAAATATTGTTTCCATCCACTTGCAATAGTTTAAATCCAATTTTACCCTTAGGTGAGTTTTTAGTAAAGAATATGAAAGGAATCTTTTGTCGTTTTTCCGTACGAGGTACTTTTTGACTTTTCCGACAAAAGTACGAAGAATGTTTTTTTTTTAACTTATACGGCATGAATGGATTTTTAAAACATTGTTTCCAAGAAGCTTCCTTTACAATTTTTTTTAAGTTTATTTTTAATCAACTTCTTTTATTTTAAAGTTGTATGACATGTTATGAAAGGAAAAATGTTTTTGAAGAAGAAAGGATATTTTCCTCAAGAATGGAGTTCAAGTGATTTTCAAAATTATTTTCCATCTAAGATAATAAAGGGTTCTGTTTTTATCCCTATTATTACATTGATTTGATCATGTTGTGATGGAATTATGAATTCCTTTATCTTATATGAATTGATTTATGATGTCATGATGTTTCAAGAATCCCATTTTTGTTTCATGTGTTATGCGATGATGTATGTTTTATGATTATGTGGCACACATAAGAAAGGATTCATTATAAGATGGGTGGGACCTATATCTCCCTCCAATGCATTGGGTAAAGATTTTATATCTCATGAGATAGACATGGCTGGAACGGAAGGTTATTTCGGTTCAGTGATACAGGACTGAAACGAGGAGTGAACTCGGTTCAGAAAGGGACTTTGTCCACTAAGATAGTCTTGGCGATGAGTCATGACTAACAAGAAATGATTTTCCATGATTATGTGTGCATGCCACAAAGTTTCAAGTTTTATGTTATGATTATGGGGATCTCATTTTCACTTCTATGATTTATTCCATGTTAAGATATTATGATCTCTTTTGCAGGTTTTGATAAAGATATGATATGATTTTTATTTCCTTTATTTGCCCTTGCTGAGCATTTGAGCTCACCCTTTTATGTTTTCTTTTCCCCAGGTCAGGAAGATGGATATTAAGTAGAATATGCTAAAAGGGACCCTAGATATGATGAAATAAATGGGAGACACTGTAGAAGATTTATGAACCAGTTGTTTATGTTTCCCAGTTTCTAAATACACTATACCTATACGGTCCTTTGTGGTTTTGTCATATGTTGTAATAAGTGTGCTTCAATTTTGAAGTATTAAGAATGTATGTAAAGTATGGGTCGTTATAACTCTGAGCTGATCCCCTCTACTTTTTCTAGTAACCTGGTGACTGACCACCACGGAAGAAACCTCCACCTCGGCCCGAACGGCCGAAAGAACTCCAGTTCCCGCATACATATCCTGTATGTGGGGTCATAGAAGAAACCCTACCACCAGGTGTACATGAGAAGATCTGAAAAAAATGCTGAAGATGGCCCATCTTGCCGCAAGATCGGAACTCCATCAGGTATCTCTGACACTGATGCATAGTATTCCGGCTACTCCCACACAGGTAGCATACAACCTGGCTGCCTGAAGATACATTCCACCTACCCTAATCTCCTCGACCAGACTCCCTACAGCTCTTACTGCTATCATTAGGAGGAACACGGACTCTGGATATCGAACCGCCCTGGAACACTGCTCCAGAATAACTCAGATTGCACTCAGTGATCAGCGCCTGGTTGATGATAGAGGATATAGAAGTCCATCTGATGATATTCACCTAGGAATGGATATCTTGCCTAAGACCATCCTCACACTTTCTAGCAAGTAACAACTCTTCACCTGCTAGAATCGGCGTGAAGCACTGCATCTCGGTGAAATGAGATGAGTACTCCATAACAGGAAGAGTACCCTGCTCAAGACTCATAAACTCTCAGGCCCGGTCGTCCCTCAAGGTCTCCAGATAAAACTAATTGTAAAATATAAGATGAAACTCATCCCAAGTTATACTTTGCTAGTGCCTTAACTGTGAGATCACCTCCAACCACCTCTTTGCGGTGTCTCAGAGCATATAACTAGCCAACTTTACCCTTTTCTCTGGAGGTATCTTCAGCTGCTCGAAGGTCATCAGCGTGGCCTCTAACCATGACTTTGTAGCCTGGGGTCCTCCATACCCTGAGAAAGTAGGAGGATGCTGCTGCTGGAAAACCTGTGTCAACTCAGCCATCGACAGGGCAGGAGGCAGCGCACCCTGAAAGGTATGCACTATCCTCAGGAAGTCCTCCATGAACTGCGCATCGGCGCCTTCAATGGGTATAACTACTGGTGCCAAGGATGGAACAGCAGGAGAATCTGCAGGAGGTCCTAGATCGGCCATATCCGGTGTCTGATCACCATCTGGCAGCTGATGTAAAACCGAAGGACTTCTCTGATACATAGCTCTGAAAGATCAAAGCACACCTTTGATCATGATTAACAAGACTATGAACACAAGAGTACAAAACAGGAACAGGAGAAATAAACATTCAAGTTCTACAAAACACGACTACACAGCATGTATACAAACTACACGACGTGTTCTCTTAATCCATTCACATGGGTGTGTACTTCTGCCACCTCTGGTCGTGTAACGCCCTAGACTACATGTTGTGTTGTCCCAACACACGGCGTGTACTTGAACTCCATTCCCCTACCCGAGTCTCTCTACATGGATAACTCACACGATCCACTTTGCCCTAGACTACACGGCGTGTTCACTAAGGACACGGTGTGTACTAGACAAGGTTTTAGTGACCCGTGTTATTAATTACACGGCTGGCTACACGGCTAACCCTTACATTGCGTCTTCCGAACAAAAACAGCATGTATAACAGAAGATAACACCAACCAATGTTGTTCGTGACACGGTCGGGTACCTAGAACAAGGCTACACAGTGTGTTCGTACCAAACACAGCATGTACTACATGAACTTCCCCGACACATGTTGTTAGTGACACGACAGGGTACATGGCTCACTACTACACGACATGTACCTACCTTACACGGCGTGTTTGTTTGGAAGACGTTGCACAACCCTGTGTTTCTGCTCACACAGTCAGTGACATGGTTTAGAAGCTACATAGCGTGTAGTCATAAAGTGCACGTCGTGTATTCTGGGTTTTTCCGGGCAGTAGCTCAGAAACTGCACTGAAGCCCATAAAACAATGAAAAACAAGCATAGAGGTGCCAAATTTCGATCTGTGAGGGCCCATACTCCCCACGAATCAAAGCTTGGAATCTTATACCAGACATATACATGACAAACAAGTCAACTATCCACCATGTTCTGATTCATGTGGGCCTATAACCCACAGTTCGGAGGATCGAAACCTCCCTCGGATACCACTTTGTAACGTCTCGGTTCCAGAAGCCACCAAGAGGCACCCCATACCTGGTTATTCACATGGACTCAAGAACATTTCCCCAAAATCCAGAGGCTGCTGACTAGCATCGAGGGCCTTGGGTGTGATAGTGGGGAAACTATTCCCTCATTGGCAGTGTACACAGCGGAAGTTAACAAAGAATACAATAGAGGAATCAGTAAATATCCAACAACAATAAACAGTGGAAGAAAAAAACAATAAACAACTAAAGCACATATTTATATATTAAATTATGCATGATACATATATAAGAAAGCATCCAAACAGGAAGCAATGCTGGAAATCCAAAGGGTACCAAAACAAGTACAAAAGAAAAGATAAATAGGTCCTCAGCATCGCAAGCCTAAGCTTGGTCCCATGCTCTTCCACTCCAAAGTAATCTAGTGCCAGAAGTCAAAGGGAACTTGCCCTTTTCTATACCTGCAACAACATAGTCTGTTTAGGCCCAAAAGCATGGCCCAAGAAGGGTGTGAGACTATATCCCAATAGGCAACCACCCGAAGATCTATGCCTGACCTTCAGTGAGCATATGGCAGGTAATAGTACAGTAAGCAGTAAACAGTAACAACAGAATGCATAACAATCATGCAGTAATCAGTAAGCAGTAACAGGATGATATACAATAGTATTCAATCCATATAACAATAATCAGTAGTGAAGCAAACAGCTAACCACAATAGGAACCCCTCTAGGAAGTACTTGCAGCCAACCCCTATAGTCTTATCTAAGAAGTACCAACAACCCTCTGGGCAGTGCACTCATCCTAACCCCTCTGGTTTGGTCATACGACATTATAAGACACACTAGGGAAGCTCACTCGGTCAATTCCCCTTATAGTCTAGGGTAGTCAGGGACTCCCTGAGGAAGATCATGCGGTCTAACCCTCTTATAGCCCCAAGGTCTAGAAACTCTCTAAGGAGCTCACTCGGTCAATCCTCTTATAGTCTCAGGTCTATCATAGACTCTCTGTTGAAGCTCGCTCGGTCAATTCCTCCACTAGCCTATAATGGTTTAAGGAAATTCAAACAAGTAAATACTCTCTGAGGAAGCTCAATCGATCTACCCTCTTTTAGTCTATAAATTCCAAGACTCTCTGGGAAGATCGCTCGGTCTATCCCCGGTAGTCTATATTTTCCAAGACTCTCTGGGATGCTCACTCATTCTATCCCTTATAGTCTATAGCACCAGTTTCTCACAGTCCCATGCCAGTCAGTGCATAATAATTCTATAAGGACAAAGTACACCTTTAAAGATACTTGGATAACCAGTATACAGAATAACAAGCATGTCAAGAATATCATTCAATCCTACGGTCACAATGCATGGAAAACAGGTACAACAACCAAAGTCTAATAAGACCCAAAGGTCGTAAACAGAACAAGGCATGGACAAAACATCCAAGCACAACAATTAACCTCGTACAAGATCAAATTACCTCTACACAAGCATACAAGAAAGGCAGGAAAACAACAAGGGAAAAACTGTAAACACGCAATACCCCGTTCACGGGTTTTGGTGGAAAGTTTCACATAAAACTCAAATACATTGAAAGGTAAGGAACAAACCACCTACCTTGATTCTAGGAGATCAATATATTTGATCCACAAGGCTTGATTCTCCTTAGAACGTCGTAGATCTATGAAAATGAACAAAATGTTCAACCCATGATATCTTCAGAAAGAGGGAAAATAATGGAATGAAACTCAAGAAGAAGGAAGATCTCCTCACTGCAGTTCCAACATAATCGGCGATGGTCGATTCGGAAAAAAAATGGAGGCTCGGGAGCTCGGAGGATGTCTGCGGCCATATGGGACGCCCTCGGTCGAAGAACCTAGAGAAGAAGACTGTTATGTCGATTAGACGCGACCCCAGTCCATTTAATGAAAAAAAAGAAATTACACGGCATGTACTTATGGAGTACATGGCGTATACTAGGATTTTCCGTACTCCGCTTTAAGCGACCTCCACATTGCCCCTACACACAATGTGTGTGGCCTGGACACTGCTAGTACACAGCCTTGCGCGACATCGAAGTACATGGCATGTACTTATAAAGTACAAAATGTGTACTTTGAAAATTTCCATATTTTCCTCTTTTTCTAAAAAATGACCAGAAAAGGAAAAACATACCTGAAACGAAGATCCATGTTCTTACATCCCGGATCTTGAGATATTTTTTGGGGAAAATGACATTATAGTGGGGATAAATCTACCACCCACTCGATCTTAGGCACACTTTTAATTTAACCTTGATATGTATTTAATTTAATTATATATGTTTTAAGTGAATTAGGATAAAAATGGATATATTTGATGGATAATAACCATGTTCATGGTTGGTGGATAGTTATTACTAACTAGAAAGAAACTATGTAGTATAACACTGTGTTTTTATATTGGGGTTTTCCACAGTTTGATCATGGTTAATTAAACAATGTGACTCACTTGGGAAAATTGTGTGGTGAATTGGGTTATTTTCCAAGGGGGTTCATTGTTTCACCAGTCTATATGCCTTGTCTTATGAGACCATGTGACTTTTTATTTTAATGATATTATTGTCACACATTTTAGGTGCATGATTTTTCTAATGTTGCAACCAAACAATGCAAGACACTTACAACTATTAATAATTTGGTATTCCAAATTTTTACTTTAGACATATTTATAATTAGTATCCCTTCATTTCATTTATAATCAGCGTAATCCTTGCCTTGGAACCTGGAGGCTTATACATTGGGAATCTGGGTGATTTCCCTATGATCTTTATATATTTCTCAAGGTGTGTTTTGTTTTTAATGAGGTTTAGACATCCTCTCTTAGATCATTTATAGTTATACCCTCATCTTATCACATTAAAACTTGTGTGGGATTTTTATTTCATTTATAATTGGTTTGAAAGTTTTTTTTCTTATGGATCTAGAATCATGAGGACCCAATATACTCTTCCTCAACCTCTTTTTTCGAAGGTGAAATATTATAAATTTTTTTGAGGTGTGTGTTTTTATAAAATTGTAAAATTCATGGAATTTATTATTTTTCTTGAAAATTTATTTTTTATCTTCATTAAGTTGTATTTATTTTTATTTCATTCTATTTCATGGAAATATACATGTTATTAATGGGGGGTTTCTTTAAAATAGGTATTTTGATGCAATGTGTTTGATTAAATTCTTGAATGGTTGTTTTGGTTTGTAAATAGGTTTTAAAATATTGATATGGTTCAAAATGGAATTGAATGTTTTTCTCAAAATTGAGTATGGTTTTGAAATTCTTTTTGAAAAACATGGAACATTGGTATCCTTTTGTGTGTTAGGAACAGACAAGTTACCCACGGTGCGTATAACTCCACTTGATGTTTGAGGATTTAAAGAGACTATGGGATGACTCAATATTGATTGGTACTATCATATTCCTAGTTTTGGATTATATTATGTATTTTACATATTCTGGTATATTTGGTACTAATATGGTGTTATTTCTCATTTACAACTTGTTTATTGAATGGTGGATTTTTTTCATGGATTAGTGCTCACACTTTTTCACATGAGGTTGTATCACATGGTTTCTCATAATAGATTATTTCATTGATATGTGTTTATTATCTTACCATATGGAATGTCGATATGAATTATTATTTTAACAAATATACATGATAAATTCTAGATTTTTGAATATGATTGTAAGTTATGAAAAAATTGGAAACAATTTAAAAATGGGTTTGAGTTAAGATAATTCATTGTAAGAATGTTTTTATTTTATAATCCATAACTACTAAATTATTTTTATTAGATCATGTATATAATTTTTGTAGATATCATAATGAGATTTTTTATCACACCATAATTTTAAATTTGGGTTCTTATAGATGTTGCATTGTAGGACCTAGTGAATGGAAAGGAAATCTTGTATCAATTTTTTATTATCATTTTTGATGTTTCCTTTGTAGTGAGATGGTTTGGAGGGTACAGTTGGTCACTATAGAGATATGACCCTATAAGGTACAGATCTGGTGTTCACTACCATTGCATTGGCATAAGATATATGAAAATAATGTTACAGAAAAACAGCTATTTTTTAGTCATTGTAAACCAGATACATACATGATCCTTGTTTTACAAATTGATACACTAATTAAAAATAATATTTTCTCTTCTAGGATAATATCATTTTTTCATCCACTATATTTTTTCATATCTTTATTAGTACACTTTAGAGATTTATGGGGAAAGGAAACATAATAATCATGATCTCAAATGCTCAGTAAGGGTATGCATAGTGGAAGAAATAGTGAATCGGTGAGAATAATAATTAATTCATAGTCAATAATTTAACACACATTCTATGAAACCAAAAAACTATGAATGAGGTGCATAAACAATATGGAAATCTAATAACTAGAAACACATTCCATACAATTATCTAGATAATGAAAAATCATTATGGAAAGGTAAGAAACTGAAATGCATTTCATTTAATCAATAAATTGGGAATGAAATTAATCCAAATATTTTATCATATTGAAAATATAATGGATAATAAATACTAAAACAAAATTAATGAAATTTGTAATTATATGACATCATGTCCTAGGAATATGGAAACCTATACTATCAAGATTTGTGCCCCCTATAGTTTAAAAATATAGGTAGAAACTTTATTAATTTTTGAAGATAATATTTCTAATGGAAACCTATTGTTGCATTGAGGGTCTATAAAAATTATGTGCCCCACCAATCACAACATTTCCAAAGCATTCCCCATATAATGTAATCATTTTAATTGATAAACAATTTTCCTTATCCAATATCAATATTGAATAAAGGATACATATTTATCAATATTTCCCCAAATAATAAAATAACACTAAATGTTAACTCCAAATAAAAATTGGTATATGGTTCATTAAATAATCAAATCAATGAAAAATTACATGCATATTTAGAGGAAATTCAACATCAAATCATCATAGAAAATTTAATATTTCAACAGGACTAAAAGGAATCAAGAAGTGAATTTCAACACTATCTTTATCCAAATTAATAATAAATCATGTAATGGAAGAATATGGATGGTTTGAATACAACATATCCCAAGTGGATTGAAATAAATGGTTTTTGTTGTTGATGAATGAAAATATTATAAAAATGTATTTTAAAACATTTTTTGGGGAAAATATCTTTTTTATATTGAAAACCATTTTAAAAATCCTTTTATTTGAAAATAATATTTTTAAAAAATTTCATTTAAATTAACATATTAAACATGAACTTTTATCTTCGAAGAATTGATGGCATGTATATTCATACATGCTTTACCAAGTAAAAAAAGAATATTCATTTTTATGGTAAAAAGGGTATAAAAATGCATAATTAATAAAGAGACAAGAATATTACATTGAAAACATTGGTAAAAAAAGGTTACAAATCAATTAATAATTCAATTTGTAAATGTTAAAACAATTTGGAAACATTTTTAGAAAATGGGGTTTTAGAAGAAAACGGGTTCTATAACTAAAGAGAGAATGAATTAAAATTTTCTTAAAAACATTTTCTAAAAAAATTGAGTAAAAATTAGTGGTAAAATGGTACTGAAAAATGAAAAGGTTCATTAATAACTATATTGGTGTTAATTGAAAGGGTTTATTAAATTATAAACAAAAAATTTCCTCTAATATAAATTCAAGGGTAAACATTCCGGAATAAAATGTGATTTAGATTTAAACCCTTAAAAAGACCTTAAAGTTGGAGTGAGAATCAATAAAAAAAATTAGTTTCTATGTATCAACAAGAAAACCACCTAATAGAAGTTTAAATAAATCCATATATACTAAAAATTCCTTAAACACGTAATCATAGAATGTTAATGACAATGTGGAAGTAATATAACTCAATGAAAATGAATTGAGTTATGAAATCTCTTTACCATATGGTAACTTATATATTAGAAGACTAAAAATTAATAACATAAAATGAAACTTTTAAATACCATTAAGATAGATAAATTCATGAGATATTATATAAAAATATACATTAGATACACACAAAAAATTATTTAGTGGTGATTATGAAATTTATCTCACTATTTTAAAAAGTGATATAGAAATCCCTTATCTATTGTCTAAATTATCTTATGTTTATTTTTATTCCTGAAATAAATTTTTTTTTAATTATTTACATGTTTCAAAAAATTTATCATTTTTATAATTACAATTTTTCCCTAATTCACATGTTTTATACAACTACTAAAATAATTAAGCTTACATCGGGTGTTGGACAAAATTCGATATATGTGTTAAAAATAACATTGGTAGGTTAACTATGGTCAAAGGGGTCATTATATTACAACTCCATAATAAAAATAATGAAATTATTATCATATTTATACATCAATTATACCTTTAAAAAATCATTAAATATTGTTATAAAAATGATCCAATGTTACAATAATGGAAATAGAAGGCCACACAAACATGTGAGCAATGTCCCCATTTTTTAATGATCATTATGGAAAGATGGTAAGTAACATTAATCATTTTATAATGATAATTATAGCATAAATATCATATTATTTAATCATATATACTTATATATATAGTAATTGTGAGTTAAAAATAATAACTTTGCATTGAGGAGGTGGTAGTGAACACGTCCAAGAAATATGTTATCACTTTTTAAGTGTACAAAAGGGTAATAAAGAAAATGATATATTTTATATTTCCAAATTTTTAATAATGTAATGTGTATAATAACAATTTTTTATGTCAAATATATTCATTTAGAACTTTATGTCACGACCCGTCCTCGGGTCCCGTGTCGTGACTACCCAAAGCCCGCCTTCCATAGGCCAGGGGCTGGCGACTAACACCAAAGGCGTAAATCCCGATAACTGGGAAGGTGTTTCCTTTATAAAAGTAAACAAAACACCACAGAGTACAAGTGGAAGTAAAACACTAAGAATAAAGAGAAGTGCTGAAAGGTAAATGGGCCAGAATACAAACCCAAAAGAAAGTACAACTACAGCTGAACAAAGTACAACAGAAAAAGACAATAGCTGGAAGGATAGAAGCGGATCCTGGGTCGTCCTCCTCGGATCCTACCTGAAGGGTAGGTACAGATAGCCTCCACAACGCTCTCGCCCGTCAACATCCTTCGAGTGTCATCTCACCGTGAAATCAACCTCCAGATATTGACTCGTCGTGTAGTCCCTCCGGGTACCGTCCAGTCCTCGAACACTCGGCCTCCGTCAGCACTGTCGTCGTCTGCAACCAACACAAAGAGGTGCGGACATAGCCTGTGCAGGGGTGAGTATAACGATACTCATTAGGGACCCCGAGACCCTCAAGGTCACACTAAAACCAACAAGGATAACCACAAAGAAGATCTCAACAGATAACCTCTACTTAGGTATATGCCCATTCATATACCTAAGTTATCAAGTAACTCATCTCAATCATGAGGAAACACAAGGGCTATGAAATCAATAGATAACCACTACCCAGGTATATGCCCATACATATACCTAAGTTATCAAGTAACCCATCTCAATCATGAGGAAACACAATGGTCATAGACTCAGCTCAAACCAGGATTTTCATTATCGAAACCGTAACTGCTGAAGAGCCCCATCTCTGGAGTGTACAGTAGTCATGTCACGACTCCGAGGTACTGCTCACTAACCTAAGACTGCTGAGGTACTCCTCCTGTCGAGTACTATGGGCCTGCTACTACAAAAAAGTGCTTCCCACCATGGGTCTTCTGCTACAACCAAGCTCTCCCCCTCATAGCTTCAAGAGGTACTCCTTCTGTTGAGTACCGCGGGTCTGCCGCTACAACCAAGCACTCCTCCGCCGTGGGTCTGCCGCTACAACCAAGTGCTACCCCTCATAGCCTCCAGAGGTACTCCTTCTATTGAGTACAGTGGGTCTATCTCTACAACCAAGTGCTCCTCCGTCGTGGTTCTGCCGCTACAACCAAGCACTCCCCACTGGGCTATCTGAAACACACCGAGTCGATCGGTCAAGCAGTCGTCAGGTCTCAGCCGGCCACACGGTCTCCGTACTCCGCACGCTCGTCTCCGGGAGGGTCCTCTCCACGAGCTTCTGGTCGATACTATAAGTATCACAAGGTTCCAAAAAGAAGTATCTCAAAGGACCGCCTCGTCACAGGGGTCTCAACGCAACAGACGGCGCGTCAATCGGACGCCCGGTCTGTGAGTTACTAGCCTTTTCGTCTGATGGGCCTGGTTGGTTTCATGTACGAACCAACCCGGCCATATCTCAACTGTACCCTAAACTCCCATAGGGTATACTCAAAGGAACCGTTTCTCAACGTGATCACCAACGCCGCTGACGGTTCGTCAAACGGACGTCCGTTCTGAAAGATATCAGTTTTTCTCTTCCAGGGGCCCGGTTGGATTTCGGGTACAATCCAACCCGGCCACTATCCAACAGCAACCTAAACTCGGGAAAAGTATGCCAAAAGTTCCATCTCATCAAGAGGAATTCAACGAGACAGATGACGCATCAATCAGACGCCCGGTCTGTGAGTTATTGGCTTTTTCGTTCCAGGGACCGGTTGGTTTCGTGAGCGAACCAACCCGACCGCACTCCGACGACATCCAAATCTCGAGTGGAGTAATACAAAAGATCTGTCTCACTTAGAGGAAACCAACAAAGTCGAAGGCACGTCAATCGGACGTCCAAAGCTCAAGATATGAGCGTTTTCGCTCCAAGGGCCCGGTTGGTTTCGTGTACGAACCAACCTGGACAAATCCAAAGTATTCCGAAACCTTGATTGAGATATACGGAAACGACCGTCTCGATCCAAGGATCGCATCTCCGCTGACGGCGCGTCGTTCGGAGGCTCGTAGCTCTAGTTACGAGCAAAAGACCAAAAAGGTCCGGGAACGGGGGGTCTGGGCCCGGACCGACCCGGCCCGGCCAGGGCGGCCCAGCCCAGCCTGGGCGTGACCCAGCCGGCGGGTCGGCTCGGCCCGGCTCGGCTCGGCCGAGCGGGCGGAGTCCAGGGCGGGGGCGCGCTGCCCCCGCGTGTCAACACCCCCCCCCCACCACGGGGGCCGCCCTTGGCCAGCAGACGCGACATTGCCGCGTCCCGTGTGCGCCGGACCCGCGTGGTTGCGGGTCCGCTGGCCGCTGCCGCCGCTGCTCTCGGGGCGCCGCCGCCTCCGGCCGCCGGCGCCGCCGCGCCGGCGACCCGCACCGCCGGTGGGTTCCGCGGGCCACCGGAGTTTCTCCAGTGGTCTGATTTCGTTTCTGTCTGCGCCGTAGCTCCTCCCGGGTCCCGTACTTCACTGCAGAAACAACGAATCACCTCTGCGGCATGTTTTGTCGTCGCCTGCCAATCCGCACATCAACGAAGAATTGCAAAGTGTTGTCGGGCCGTGTTTGTTTGGCCCGCACCCTCCGCGTTAGGTGATAACAATCGGGAAGAAATAATTTATCATATGAAAACGTAACAAGATACAATTTAATAAATTAAAATTTCACTTGATCCAGGTTCTTTGTTTTAGGAGGAAACATCCACGGAAATATAAATTATTTCACAACAAACCCCTACCTCGCCGCAGTCGTCGTCAGACGCGAGTTTGTCGCGGAATTGACCATCGCAGAAGAAAAAGGATCGTCGCGTCACGGAAGGGCGTCGCGTCGTCGCGGAAGGGCGTCGCGTCGTCGCGGAAGGGTGTCGCGTCGTCGCGGAAGGGCGTCGCGTCGACGATCTCCAAGGGTTAAAGAAACACACGGATTTAATTATAACAATGAAATCCATGTTGAGGATAGAAACCACAAAGGAATTTAAAAGATTTAAATCTCCTACCTCAAGCAGTTGATCGAAGATTTGTCGCGGGGGAAGAACATCGCGGAAGAAGCGTCGGCGTCGCGTCGATATCTGGGGTCGGGCGTTCTTCGCGTTCCTCGCGTTCTTCACGTTCTTCGCGAAGAAGGATGGAGGACTTAAAGTTTCTGTCAAATCCTCTCAACGAACAACCCTCAAGAAGAAAAGTGTTGGTCTTATTTTATTAGCATGCCAACGGTTTGAAAACAGGTTAAGAAACGAACAAATTAATTCATAGAATTAATTTCAACGAATTAACCGCCCAATTAATAGAAGCGTTTAATAGTTTAAGAAACTCCCCAGTTGACTTTCATTTAATAGCGGTTTTCGCGGGTGCGTTACTTAGCGGAAATGAAACGGTGGGGCTCGTGCGGGCCCCACCTCACAAATATCCTACCTATAGGGTAGAATATTTTGAATTGTACCCTATCCGCTTTAACTCAGCTTAAGTAGCTTTAAGTGGATTTCAAGTGGCCTTAAGTGAAATAAAATAAATTTTGTCGCACCACACTATTTTATTTCTTAACTTAAAGCCCAAAATTTAAAAACCACACCCGAGCAAACGCAACTCCGAAAGAGGCGTTTCTAAGCAAATATCGGCGTTGTGATTCCATCAGTGCCCTCGGAATTCGATTCCGAGCACCGGTTCAAATGTTAGAAAAACCCACTCGTTCGTTCACTGAACGTACCCGAGCCAAACTTCGGAAAATGATTCCGGGCACACCGGGCCTCGGAATCAGGTGTCGTCTGAAACTGCGTTCTTGTATAATCCCTAAGAAAATTTAGAAAACAATTTCTCTTGAAATTTCCGGGTCTTTACATTACTCCCACCACAGGGCTTTACGTCCTCGTAAATCTTTAACACCAACTAGGGTCACAAAAGCGGTACAGAGCACGAATCTGAGCCTTCCGCTCCCATGTGCTCACCTGGAGGTTCCCGTACTGCCAAAGAAAGTGCACCCGAGGAATCGACCACCCTCATAGGACCACCCCTGTCGATCCTCGATCCCTACTAGAACCTCTGTGAAAGTCACCTCATCTCCATCATCCAGCTCCCCATGGTCGATGATATGCGAAGGTTCGAGCACGTATCTCCTCTGCTGAGATACGTGGAAATCATCGTGCACCTGGTGCAAGTGAGGTAGATGGGTCAAGCGGTAAACCACCCCGCCTACCCAGTTGAGGACCTAAGAAGGTCCGCTAAACCTCGGAGATAACTTTCCGCCTTGGCCACATCTCCATAAACCTCGTCGAGGTGAGACCCGTATAAGGACGTGATTGTCATCCTCAAACTCTAGAGGTCTCCAATTCCTGTTAGAACTGAAACTCGAAACGACTTCTTCCACGAGGGTAAGGTTGACCAAATCAAGAGTGATCGGTCGCACCCTCTTGTGCATGAGTTATCCTATGCTGACCGGGGTTTCCTTTTCACCGACCAAGGAAAACCCATCCCAACGTCGTAGTTAAACCACAACCTTTTTTCCTAATACCGTCAATTTCTGTATGAACTGTGATTTCCCAGTCTATACTCAAACTAATGTCGTAAGGCCTCGACGCTTCCACCAAGAGATTCCAACCGAAACTCTCGCCTCGAGGGTCTGACCACACCGTCAGCGTAAGTGTGATTATCGAGTCTCCTCCCAAGGTATCTCCAGACGTGAGGGTCAAGTCTACGGATTACCGGAAACTCTAGGTCTGGAACAAGATTCGTGAAAGCAATGAATGATTCATATCGACGTCTGTTACTACAGCAGCTAGTAGTGGACACAGACTATCCCTTGAATCATTTCTAGAGCCATTGGGTCACACTCCTTGACCGCATGAAGCTACTCTCCTCCTCCGCCCTCTAGCTTCCTGAGCCTGGTGGGGATAACTAAGGCGGGTGGTTGTAGCATGTTAAGATGTACACCACCTCATGTTGCTCTCCTAGCTCTGCCTCCACATCTTCCGCTTTGCAGACTCATCTCTATTTGAATCTTCTTCTTCTTGAAACATTTAACACACCCGAGTCTCTAAGACTGGCACCGGTTTCCTGTTTCTTACTGCACTGTGCAGTCTTCATCCGCTCCTGGATGATCAGTACCTTCTTTACCTATGATCCGGAAGAGCTGCTAAAATTTCTCCTTTGCTGAAAAGAGAAACCCGGTCTCATCCCCCCTGGATGAACCACGCCCATTGCCTAATACAGTCAATCCTGACATGAAGGATGCATTCATGCCATGGATGACACCGTAAGGCCTCGACATAACTACTAATAGATCCAACTATCACTCTCGCCTCCAAGGGTCGAGTCACACTATCGGCATCAGTGCGAGGTCACTGGGTCTCCTCCAGTATAAATCTCGAAAGTGAGGGTCAAGTCAACAGTCTTAACCAGGACCACTCAGTATCAACCAAACAAAAGGACAGGGAAGAAAACATCACAAAGATAAGTGTCTTTTTATTATTTCATCTCATAGTAAAAAGACACGAATACAATAGAAACAAGGAACTAGAAGTACAAGGGACGTATCCACTAGTTCCTCTCTTGTCCACCTGCTCCCGGAGCTTTACTGCCCTGTCCACTGCTCGGCTGTTGCTCAAGCACCCGCCACTGCTTCTGCCTCAGTGGCTCCTCCAAAGCCTGCGGATCATCTGTACGAGGAGTCGGACAGTCACGTGCCAGGTGACCCTTCTTGCTGCATTCATAACACTTCCTGCTCCTCGTACGGCTGGCTCTGGTCCTCTTAGACCTCTGCATCATCTGTCTACTATCCACAGATGACTCGACTACTGATCAAAAACCCTACGGAAAAGGCAGATGCTCCTGTACATGCTCGGGGTGTAGAGCTACTGGCACAAACTCCACCCTGAAGAAGGTCTCGAAGTCTTCGCATGCGAAAATCATCCCGTCACAAAACTGGAACAAGTGGCTCCACCACCTGCCTGCTGCTTCCTGAAGAAGGCTGGCAGCAAAGATCACCATGAAGTCTGTCGGTGTCCCCACTAGCCTGAAGACTCTCACCACAGCCTCCAGCCAATCCTCAGCCGCCTACGGGTCCGTCTCTCCCTAGAACCTGGGTGGTCTCTGGCGCTGGAACTCGTGCAACGCGCTCAAGTGGCGTGCATCGCCTACTTCTGGGGCTGGTGGCATCAATGGCCCAACGTATGGTAGTACCGCTGATGCCTCCGCTGGGGCCTCGACTGCAAGAGGGCCCTATACCGATGCCTTGTCGCTCGGCAGGCTGTCAGTACGCACATCCCTCTGGGCTCTAGCTGGTCATCCGAGAAAAGGCATCCTGAAAGAAACAATGTGACACGGTCAAACTATTATACCTGGTGAGCTGACCTGGTTTGAGCTGACATTTAAAAACTTCTGGAAACACACACGCAATCAGTTTTTTCGTGCAAAGAGTCGGAAATCGGTTGTCAGGGTCCTGGTGTATGGATACGTCGGCCGCCCGCACAAACACTGGACTCCCTGAACTGAAAAACACACTCGGTACTCTTAACACTATTGCTTCACAGAAAGGAAAAAAAAGATCAGAGTTCCAAGTTCTGCGGTCGAACCGAACTCCTCTGATACCAATTTGTCACGACCCATCCTCGGGGCCCGTGTCGTGACTACCCCAAGCCCGCCTTACATAGGCCAGGGGCTGGAAACTAGAACCAAAGGCGTAAATCCCGATAACTGGGAAGGCATTGCCTTTATAAAAGTAAACAAAACACCACAGAGTACAAGCGGAAGTAAAACACTTAGTACAAAGAGAAGTGCTGAAAGGTAAATGGGCCAGAATACAAACCCAAAAGAAAGTACAACTACATCTGAACAAAGTACAACAGAAAAAGACACCTGCTGGAAGGACGGAAGCGGCTCCTGGGTCATCCTCCTCGGATCCTACCTGAAGGGTAGGTAGAGATGGCGCAGCTCCTGGATTGTCCACCACTGATCCTACCTGAAGGGTAGGTACAGATATCCTCGACAACGCTCTCACCCGTCAACCTCCTCTGAGTGTCATATCCCCGTTAAATCCACCTCCGGATACTGACTCGTCATGTAGTCCCTCCGGGTACCGTCCAGTCCTCGAACACTCGGCCTCCGTCAGCACTGTCGTCATCTGCAACCAACACAACGAGGTGCAGGCATAGCCCGTGCAGGGCTGATATAACGATACTCAGTAGGGACCTCGAGACCCTCAAGGTCTCACTAAAACCAACAAGGATAACCACAAAGAAGATCTCAACAGATAACCTCTACTTAGGTATATGCCCATTCATATACCTAAGTTATCAACTAACCCATATCAATCATGAGAAACACATGGGTTATGAAATCAACGGATAACCAATACCCAGGTATATGCCCATACATATACCTAAGTTATCAAGTAACCCATCTCAATCATGAGGAAACACAAAGGTCATAGACTCAGCTCAAACCAGGATTTTCATTATCGAAACTGTAACTGCTGAAGAGCCCCGTCTCTGGAGTGTACAGTGGTCCTGTCAGGACTCTGAGGTACTGCTCACTAACCTAAGTCTGCTGAGGTACTCCTCCTGTCGAGTACTGTGGGCCAACTGCTACAACCAAGCGCTTCCCACCATGGGTCTGCCGCTACAACCAAGCGATCCCCCTCATAGCCTCAAGAGGTACTCCTTCTGTTGAGTACCGCGGGTCTGCCGCTACAACCAAGCGCTCCTCCGTCGTGGGTCTGCCGCTACAACCAAGTGCTCTCCCTCATAGCCTCCAGAGGTACTCCTTCTGTTGAGTACCGTGGGTCTGCCGCTACAACCAAGTGCTCCTCCTCCGTGGGTCTGCCGCTACAACCAAGCGCTCCCCACTGGGCTATCCGAAACACACTGAGTCGATCGGTCAAGCAGTCGTCAGGTCTCAGCCGGCTACACAGTCTCCGTACTCCGCATGCTCGTCTCCGGGAGGGTCCTCTCCATGAGCTGATGGTCGATACTATAAGTATTACAAGGTTCCACAAAGAAGTATCTCAAAGGACCGCCTCGTCACAGGGGTCTCAACGCAACAGACGGTGCGTCAATCGGACGCACGGTCTGTGAGTTACTAGCCTTTTCGTCCCAGGGGCCCGGTTGGTTTCATGTGCGATCCAACCCGGCCGTATCTCAACTTTACCCCAAACTCCCATAGGGTATACTCAAAGGGATCGTTTCTCAACGTGATCACCAACGCCATTGACGGTTCGTCAAACGAACGTCCGGTCTGAAAGATATCAGTTTTTCTGTTCCAGGGGCCCGGTTGGATTTCGGGTACAATCCAACCCGGTCACTCTCCAACAGCAACCAAAACTTGGGCGAAGTATGCCAAAAGTTCCATCTCATCAAGAGGAATTCAACGAGACAGACGGCGCGTCAATCGGACGCCCGGTCTGTGAGTTATTGGCTTTTTCGTTCCAGGGCCCGGTTGGTTTCGTGAGAGAACCAACCCGACCGCACTCCAACGACATCCAAATCTCAAGTGGAGTAAGCCAAAATATCCTTCTCACTTAGAGGAAACCAACAATGTTCACGGCACGTCAATCAGACGTCTGAAGCTCAAGATATGAGCGTTTCCGCTCCAAGGGCCCGGTTGGTTTCGTGTACGAACCAACCCGGATGAAGCCAAAGTATTCTGAAACCTTGAGTGCGATATACCGAAATGACCGTCTCAATCCAAGGATCACATCGCCACTGACGGCGCGTCATTCGGAGGCTCGTAGCTCCAGTTACAAGCAAAAGACCAAAAAGGTCCGGGAACGGGGGGTCTGGGCCCGGACCGACCCGGCCCGACCCCCCCTGGGTCGGCCCGAACCGGGTCGACCGACCCGGCCCGGCCAGGGCGGCCCGGGCCGGCCTGGGCGTGACCCGGCCGGTGGGTCGACTCAGCCAGGCTCGGCTCGGCCGAGCGGGCGGAGTCCGGGGCGGGGGCGCGCTGCCCCCACGTGTCAACACCCCCCCCCCCCACCGCGGGGGCCGCCCTTCGCCAGCGGACGCGACATTGCCGCGTCCCATGTGGGCCGGACCCGCGCGGCCGTGGGTCCGCTGTCCACCACCGCCGCGCCGGCGAACCGCACCGCCGGTGGGTTCTGCGGGCCACCAGAGTTGCTCCGGTGGTCCGATTTCGTTTTCGTCTGCGCCGTAGCTCCTCCCGGGTCCCGTACTTCACTACAGAAACAACAAATCACCTCTGCGGCATGTTTTGTCGTCGCCCGCCAATCCGCACATCAACGAAGAACTGCGGAGGGTTGTCGGGCCGTGTTTGTTTGGCCCGCACCCTCCGCGTTAGGTGATAACAATCGGGAAGAAATAATTTATCATATGAAAACGTAACAAGATACAATTTAATAAATTAAAATTTCACTTGATCCAGGTTCTTTGTTTTAGGAGGAAACATCCACGGAAATATAAATTATTTCACAACAAACCCCTACCTCACTACAGTCGTCTTCGGACGCGAGTTCGTCGCAGAATTGACCGTCGCGGAAGAAAAAGGTTTGTCGCGTCGCGGAAGGGCGTCGCGTCGTCGCGGAAGGGTGTCGTGTCGTCGCGGAAGGGTGTCGCGTCGACGATCTCCAAGGGTTAAAGAAACACACGGATTTAATTATAACAATTAAATCCATGTTGAGGATAGAAACCACAAAGCAATTTAAAAGATTTAAATCTCCTACCTCAAGCAGTTGATCGAAGATTTTTCGCGGGGGAAGAACGTCGCGGAAGAAGCTTCGGTGTCGCGTCGATCTCTGGGGTCGGGCGTTCTTCGCGTTCTTTGCGAAGAAGGATAGAGGACTTAAAGTTTCTGTCAAATCCTCTCAACGAACCACCCTCAAGAAGAAAAGTGTTGGTCTTATTTTATTAGCATGCCAACGGTTTGAAAACAGGTTAAGAAATGAACAAATTAATTCATAGAATTAATTTAAACGAATTAACCTCCCAATTAATAGAAGCGTTTAATAGTTTAAGAAACGCCCCAGTTGACTTTCATTTAATAGGGGTTTTCGTGGATGCGTTACTTAGCGGAAAAAAACGGTGGGGCTTGTGCAGGCCCCACCTCAAAAATATCCTACCAAGAGGGTAGAATATTTTGAATTGTACCCTACCCGCTTTAACTCAGCTTAAGCAGCTTTAAGTGGCTTTCAAGTGGCCTTAAGTAAAATAAAATAATGTTTGTCGTACCACACTATTTTATTTCTTAACTTAAATCCCAAAATTTAAAAACCACACCCGAGCAAACGCAACTCCGGAAGAGGCGTTTCTAAGAAAATACCGGCGCTGTGATTCGATCGGTGCCCTCAGAATTAGATTCTGAGCACCGGTTCAAAAGTTAGAAAAACCCGCTCATTCGTTAACTGAACGTACCCGAGCCAAACTTCGGAAAATGATTCTGGGCACACCGGGCCTCGGAATCAGGTGCCGTCTGAAACTGCGTTTTTGTAAAATCTCAAAGAAAATTTAGAAAAAAATTTCCCTTGAAATTTCCGGGTCTTTACACTTTAATTTATATTTTCCATGTGTTGTGTGATAGAATCAAATCACTTTTATGAGGTTGTAGTACACACTTACACTAATGATGTTATCATTTTTATCAAAAATTGGAAGAATAGAGGTATGTTATATAAAAAAAATATAAAAGAATAAATTAATAATATATATAATATATAGAAATTGTGTATATAATATTTCCCACCATAAGAATTGGTAATGGAAGAACAATCAACCATTGTTTCGTGAGGAGGTTGTTCACCGTACACATAAACGGTATGTTCATTACCCATTAGATGAAATCATGTCTAAGTGTAGGTAAAAACTATAAAATAAAATAAATATCAATATATTTTGGATGCTATATTTTAATTTAATAATTTAATAATGGGATTTTAGGGGGTGGAGAATGGAAATAATTCTCAAGAGCTGGAGGAAAGATGTTATCTATTAATTGGATAACTCCTCTTGGTTTTAACAAAAGAGCTTCCTTGGATGGATTTCTATCCAACGGGATGCTTATAGGATTTTTGGAATTATTATGATGATATATTTGGTCATATATCGGTCTACATGAAGTGGCGTGATAGGTGTGAGGATGTGATATGGGTGAGTGCATTTTTATAGTGCAGAAGAAGTGGCACTTTTGTAAATTTTTTGAAACGGAATTCCACACACGTTTTCCCCAATTGAAGTCATACCAATAAAGTAAAAATTCTAGAAAATAATTATAGCTTCTATATATGAACATCCAATGACTTTTTGACAAGTTTCTATGTAATTTTGATCCATACTTTTTAGGTTTACTCCCTTGTTAATATTAATTTTACCTTCATCGTTGTAAGTAATTTTAATTGCTTTCAATAATATTTTGGGTAAAAATTATTTGATCTTACTATAAATTATAAATTATTATAATTACATATATATATTCCATTTTTTCAAATTAAAGTCACATATTTGGGAGAACATAATTTAAATTTCATCCCACACATGAGACGATAGTGTAGGGTTTTCAATGTAAAAACATTCAAAAGATTACTATGTTTTTATATCTAATTTCAAAGTGAAATTGGTAAAATTGATCGAAATTGGAATAATTAAAAAAAAGTATGATATAATAAAACTTTAATACAAATTTAAAATATAATTTATGCATAATAAATAAATTGTAGTAAAATGCAGTTTTGAATTAAAATAGAGTATATTTCACTATTCTTCAAAAAATGTATGTTCGCTGAAAAATAACAAAAATACACCCTTTGAAAAAAAAATTGATATGAATTAAAATATATAGAATATTTTTACATATAAAATCTATAATATTGACAAAATTTTATTTTAAATATGTTTTTCATTAAAAGTTCGTAAAAATGAATTTATAAAAATATAGGTTTTATATATAAAATATGGTTTTTTTTATCTTTTTCCTAAAAAATATATTGGATGAATATAAAATTTATTTTATTGGATATATAAAATTTATATTTCATTAATTTTATTCAATAATTGTAATTAATTTAATTTATTTGGATAAAACTTCATTATGGTCATAAAAATAGTTTTCTATAACAACACTCCCTTTATATTCAATTGGTTATTATATTTAATTATAATTAAGTTATAACCTATGAATTCATATTATATTTTTGTAACCCATATATTTTCATAACATTGTAAATCATATTCATAAATACTAATTTGGAAGCTATGTTATATATTATTATATTAAATAATAATACTCTAATAATATATTGTTATTCTATAAAACCTGGACTTGTGTGTGACGTAAGCCATTTAAGAAACACATTGTTGCATGAAAGGTACAATAACTCAGTGTCATGTGAATTTCTAGATAAAAAATATATTTAATTTATTAAAAATAGTAAATATATTATAAATTCAAAGGATATTATATTCCATTATGTGATTGGAGTTGTGTATCATTCGTGCTATCCAATAAAATGATCCTACTTTATTTTATTGGAACATTACATTCTCCCCACCTTAACTAAATTGCATACTCACAATTTAAAAATGATATTGGTGATAGATTGGTTGATATTTCCAATGTTTTAAATCCCACATTGTGATAAGGGTTCCTATGAAATCCTCTAGAAAAGAGATAATGATAAGTACAAAGCTCCCATGGAAGAACCTATAATTAGGTCTATAAGTTGAAGATCATTAGTGAAATGTTGAGAAACATACATAGATTAAACCCATAAATAATTATAAGGAGTGATTTATCTCATCAATCAAAAACTAATGAATGATGAATGTAAATTTAAGGGCCTCAAATTCATAAATCTATGATGATTTAGACGACCATCATTTGAAAAAAAATTAACGTATTAGGACTACATTTTTTTAATGATCATTTTCTTGATGTTGATAAATTACTTTACTACCTAATAATATAAGTAAATTTACTTACATGATATGTTTTAATTTTATATGAACAATTCTATATTTTCACTATTCTTCGATCAATTATAATTTTTCCCTTACTTCAAGAAATTGGTATCCAATAATTAACTTTTGATGACTGAAGCACTAAAATGAGATTTTAAAGGATCGTAAGGACCATAAAACAAGTATTTACATTCTTATCTAACAATTTTACAAAACTAATATAGTTAATAAATTAAAATCTAATCCTAAAAAGAAATAACAATGATTTATCATTAATATTTTTTCATCAAATTTTTTATCTAAAAACAATTACATTTTAACCAATGCATTGTATAGGTCAGTGGTTGGTGTGAAGCCCTTATTTTCCATAGATCATGGGTTTATGTCCCACAAGCTTGTCATATTTTATGGTTTTTCATCCATTATACAGGTTTTAATTTTGTAAAACAATATTAATATAATTCCCAAAATAAATATGATGGACATCCTTGAAATAAAGTTAACCACTTAATAGCTATTTAACTAAGGTTTTAACATCAACACATAAATACTTAATCCATATATTTCTATATAAGTACTCCCTTGGTCTAAGGTTTATCATTTAGAATAAGTATTTCCCTAAAACAAAAAACCACTGTGTGGGCATTAATTATCATATAAAAAACAATATAATCATTTTTAGGATGTCTAAATGTTGATAAATTATTTTCAATCATAGAAACATCCCATTTAACTGAGGTCATTAAATATACTTATCTAAATATTCCATAATGGATTACAAATATAATTTGAATTATTCTAAGAATATCTTACAGGATTATCAAACTAGGTTTAAATTAATTCACATTGTCATGTACCCTGTTACATGGGGGGTGGGGGGATCTTTGCTGCCGCTTCTTGGTGATCGTCGCTTCGTTCCCTTCTTAAATCCTGATTTCCTTCCCACGTTTCCCCAAATCCCCCTTTCTCCCAAAGTTCCAGAACATTTCAATGGGATCCCGCAGCTCTCGATCTTGAATCAGGAGTTCATGGATGCCTCCTCCTTGCTGAATACGACCCTGATAGCACGATTCAAGCAACGACGTCCATCTGTGGATCTCTTTGACCGGTTTATCTTCGACGCTTGGGGACTTCGGGAGCGAGCCACCGTGGGTCTCCTTGACTCAAGGCATATAATGATCTAGTGTGAATGCAAAGAATATCTGATTTTGGCATGGTCGTATGCTCCTCGGTACTGTGATGGCTCCCGTTTTTTTCTCTTCCGATGGACATACAACTATCATATGAAACGGGATTCTCCGACCACGGAAATTTGGGTAAATTTACCTGAACTACCACTTCCGTTTCAGAATCCATCTATTATCTGAATGCTTGGAAATATGGTTAGTCGATACCTTTTCTCTGATAGTAGAACACGGGCAGTGTGCCACCCGATCTCTTCGAGGATTTGCGTTGAAGTGGATATCTCCAGTCCGCCAGTTCACTATCTGTTGATTTTTGTGGGTGAGGAGTTCAGGTATTAAAAATTAGTGGTTTTTGAGTCCTGACTTGATTTCTTCTCCCGGTGCTTCAAAATTGGACATCATCAGGAAATGTGTAGAGGTAGGAATTTGATTCTGCAGGCTGCCGAGGGTGTGCAGGCCAGTGTGGTGCCCTATTCTCAACAGCGGCATCAGGGTCTAGCCGATGGGGAGCTGGCGGGGTCTAGTCCTGGTATTGCAGAACAGGGCATTGTGAAAGAGTTAGTAGAGAAGTCTGAGAACCCGACAGTTGCTGCAGTGTATGAAAGACTGAAACATGATCTGGGGGTGTGCAATCTAGGAGCATCGGCTGCCAAGGGCAGTGCAGAGATTATGGGTGCTGGAATTGAAGTACTGGTGACACTTCAAGACATGGATGATCCCTCAGGTGGAAAATAGGACATACAAGAGTCTAGGAAAGGTGGATCGGATGAAAACAGTGGTGATAGGGTGAGAATTCAATCCGGGATGAGCTCAAGTCCTGGGAAAGAGTCTCCAAACTTCGAGATTTCTGCTGAAGATCAATCCAATTGTGTTGAACAGTAAGGTCGGGTCTCGGAGGACACCAACAAGCAGCCTCAATCTAGAGGTCAAGTATTCGAGCAGCACAAAAGACCAGATATGACCATACCCCCATGCAGTGCTGCCCCTGTGGGAGGCAACATCATGGAGGCTGAGGATTCTGGTATAGCCCTTCAGGGGAAGTCCTTTTTGAAAGCTGTGACAGATTATCTGCATGGACAAAGGAGGCAGGAGGGAGTTAGTGTCTTGGGGCCCTTAGACCCAAACACCCCATTCATAACTCCCCATTCCTTCAGGCTGGGGGAGAGGGTAAGAAGAATGGCTTGGAGGTCAAAACATGGAAGGAAGATTTTTGGTGCAGGCCGAGGCCCCCCAAATAAGACTCGGGGGTGGAGTTGAAAAACCATTTTGAAGGTCTGACGGATCAAGAACAAACACTAACCCATGAGGAAGATCTAGGTGATTATGGGTGTAGCCATGTCTCGTCGGACAGTGTGGAACATTCCCAAGTGAAATGCCCACACAACCCAAGACGGAAGAAGGGGAAAAAAGGAAAGTGTGACTCAGGGAAATGTATCGTGGCCCAAGGGAAAAAATATAAGGGACTCAAAGGATACTCTTACATTCCTAAACCGATGGAAACCAGTTCGACCAAGAAATGAGAAAGCAAGTACAGGAAAGGCTTACAAGAAAGGGGAAGTGGAGACCCAAGCAAAGAACCAAGAGTGATGGAAGAAGAGGCAGGGGTTGTCTGAAGCTCATCCTCCACTCCAAGGAAGAAATGATCGAAAAATTACTTCATCCCAACGCCTCAAATGAGGACATTTTAAGAATTTATGGAAGAAGGTTGAATTTTGATGCCACCAAGGAGCAAGAAGTGTGGATAGACAAGCAAGGCCAAATCATTGTTCGGGGCTTCAATCAATGCAAAATCACCTTGGAGGAATTTATTCAAATAATGGAAAGAATGGTTACTCATCTTGAAGAACTCATCAAAGTGGATCCAGACACTCAAGTTAGTACTCTGCACTGGTACCTATATTGAGTGTCTGACTCAAAGAACCTTAGCCTTGTGTTTAACCATTTTGTGAGCTCTTTTAGTATGTAGTGGTTTTTGTTTTGTGTACCATGGTTTCCCACTTGTCCTTAAAGTGGATTTATAATAAAAATTTATATTGGAGGAGGATACAAACATGATTCCTTTTTTACAAATGAACACACTACATAAATCATTTTTATTTCTTCAACAATATTACCTTTTTCCATCTCACGTATCCTAGTGAATATTTATTAGTATACTTTAGATAATAATGGGGAAAGTAAACATAATAAGGGTGAGCTAAAATTATCATTAATGGTAACTACCATGGAATAAATAATGAATCAATTAGAATAATTCTTACTTCATAGTAAATAATTGAACACACAAGCCAAAAATTCAAAAAATTGATAAGTAAGTGCACAAAAAATATGAACATGTAATAACAGGAAACACATGAAATTTAATTAACTAGATACGAACAAATAAATATGGAATGGTAATAAACTAAAACTGTTGACATTTAATCAATAAACTAAGAATGAAATGCATCCATAGTCATTATCACAGTGAAAATATCAAAGATATTAAATTCTGAATCAAAATGAATGAAATTATTAATTATTTGATGTCATGTCTTAGTCACTTGGAAAATTATACTGTCAAGATCCATCTTCCAGGGAGTTTAAAAATATAGGTATGATATTGTTTAATTTTTTAAACCAATTTTTCTCATTGAAATCTTTCAATGCATCAAGTGGATATATATAAATTATGGGCCCCACCAATAACTAAATATCCAAATCATTTATCATATCAAGTAATAAATTGTATTAATAAAACATGTTCCTTATAAAATATTCATATTGAATAAACGATATCAAATTTTCAATGTTTCCCCAAATAATAAAATAACATTCAAATTAAACACCATATAAAAAATGCTATAACGATCCGACAATAATCATATCCATGAAAAATGATATGGAAATTTAGGTGCAATTCAATGTCAAATGATCATAGGAAACTGAATATTTTACAGGGACTAAAAGGAATGAAGGAAGTTAATTTCAATAATATCCTTTTCCAAATTAATCATAAACCATCTATAGTAATAATAAGGATGGTATCAATATGAAATATCCTAAGAGAAGTAAAATAATGGTTTGTTGTCATTGATTAATGGAAATATTATAAAAAGATCTCTTAAATAAATTCTTGATAAGAATATACTTTTAATATTAAAAATAATTTGGAAAATTCTTGTATTTTAAAATCACTTTAGAATGCAACTTATTTAAAAAGTAAGCTTTTAAACAAGCATAGGAATCATCGAATAAATGTTGGCTAGTAAATTCAAACATTTCATATAGGGTAAAAAGAGCATTCCTTTTACATGTTAAAAAGGTTTGAATAATACCTTGTTGAGAAAGAGAAATGAAGATTCATTTCAAAAAGTTGGTAAAAGAAAAAATGTTAAATTTTTTGATAATAATATATTTTGGAGAATTTATTTTTTAAAATCCCTTTTAGAAAAAAGGATTTATATAATAAAAAAGGTTCTCATGCTAAAGAGTGAATGAAGTTCGGTTTTCTTATAAACATTTTCTAAAATAGTTTGAGTACCAAAGAGTGGTATAATAGAACTAAGACATAAAAATTGTCATGAATAAAAATATGAGAGTACAATTAATGGTTTTATTAAAATATATCAAAATAAATGTGTAAGAAATATCAAATAAAATGGGATTGTCAATTAAACCCTTGAAATGACCATAACATTTAAGTGATAATAAATCAATGAATAGATTGAGTGTATCAACTGTAATACAGATAAGAGAAGTTTAAAAACATTAATATATAGTCAAAAGTATTTATACAAACAATCATGTAATATTAATTATAAAAACTAACTAATACAACTAAATGAAAATAAATTTAGTTATGACATTTACTTACCACTTGGTAACAAATAAATTTCAAGACCCAAATGAAATAATCATAAAATAAAAATTTTAAATACCATGAATAGAAAATAATTCAAGATATAGTATATGAAAATCAATAATAAGTATACCAAACAAAGATGTAAGTGGTTTATATGACATTTATCTTTCACATTAAAAATTGTGATGGAAATACATTACCTAGAATCAGACTCCCCTCGTGTTCCTTCATATAACTAAATAATAGAATTATGTTAAATACTAAAATGATTCATAATATTTTTTATGTTTATAAAATGTTTTATTTCACTTATTACCATGTTTTAAACCACTACTTAAATAATTAATTTTATGTAGGTTGTTTTTACCTAATTTGGTTTATGTGTCAAAAATAGCATTGTTAGGTCCAATATGGTCAAATGGGTCATTATATAACATATACATAATAATAATCCCGAAATAAATATCATATTTATACATAAATTATACTTTTTAAAACTAATAATTAAATATGAATATTAAAAATGAACCAACGTTGCAATCTTGGAGATGGTAGGTTGTACACACACATGAGTAATGCTCCCTTTTTTTTAATAACAATTATGGAAAGAAGGTAAGTAACATTAATATTTCCAAAATGATCATTATATCATAAATTCCACATTATTTTGTCATAAATAATTATATATATAATTCTCGTAATGTAGAAGGAATCACATCATGTCAATGAGGCGACAATGCACACATCCACGAACGATGTTACCACTTTTTAAGTGTGTAAAAGGGTAATAAATAAATTCATGTATATTATTTTTTTAGATAGTTAATTATGTAATGAATATTTAATATACGATTTATATGTAAAATATTTTTGATTAAAATCATTTATAAATTCCATATATTTTTTGATTGAATCACATCACTTTTAAGAGGTGGTAGTCCACACTTCCACAGAAAACGTTATCGTATATACACGAAATTAAAAGCATAAAGGTCTGTTCTATACAATAATTATAGAAAATAAAGATATTGAAAATATCATATGTATAATATATATAAAAAATTACATCATAACTTCCACCATTATGGGTGGTAAAATAATAATGAGCAATCATCGTTTCATACGGCAGTAGTTCATTGTACACAGAAACCATAAGTTTGTTACCCATTATATAGAACTGTGTGTAAGTGTATGTAAAAAACATAAAATAAAAAATATAACTATATATAGGAATATAGTTTTGTTATATAATAATTTAATAAGGATATTTTATGGGTTTTAAAATTGAAATAAAACTAAAGAGCTTGAGGAAATATATTACCTTTTCTTTGCGTAACTCCTTTTGGTTTTCACCAAAGGGCGTCTTTCGATGGATTTTTTCCAAAGAATGGATTATAGAATGAGTTGAGATTTTTTAGGATCTATTTCGTAAGATATTGGTCTATACAATTATTCTTTATGGATGTGAGGAAGTGGGTGGTTTGAGTTCCTTTTTATAGTGGAGGTCGAGTGATAGTCTTGTAATTTTTTGGAAAGGGAATTCCACCCACGTTTTTCTCATTGCAAGTGTCTCCATTAGTGGACCAAATAATATAAAATGGATTATAGGGTTGAAAAAGTACCATACAATGACTTTTGGACAAGTTTCTATGACATTTTGTCCCTAAAGATTAATGTTATGTTCGTTATTATGTTTAATTTCACCTTAATTGTTTTAATTAATTTTAATTACTTTCACTAATATTTTTTTTCAAAAACTGACTTTAACTTATTATAAATTATAAATTATTCTTATTAAAAATATATAATCAATTCTTTAAAATACCAATCACATTAGTGGTATAAGTTAATTTAAATTCAATCCCTCTAACAGGATGCCAATGAAGGTTTTTTAAATATAAAAAGGCTCCAAAGACTACAAATTTTTATTTGCACTATAAAAGTGAAATTTAATCTAATAACCTAAATTAGAATAATTAATAAAAAAATTATCTATTTAAATTTTAAAACCAATTCAAAATAAAATTTAACCTTATAAATTAATTAGATAAAGAATAGTTTTGAATTAAAATTCGGTATTTTTCACTATTCATCAAAAAATGAAACTTCACTGAAAAATAACAAAAGTTCACCCAAATATAATTTTTATGTTATATTTTCAAATATGGAATTTTTTTACATATGAAATTTATAAATTTATGAAAATTGGATTTAAAATAAGTTCTCCATTAAAATGTAGTAAAAGTGATTTTATAAAAATGTAAGGTTTTATGGGTAAAATTGTGTTGGTTATTATCTTATGCATGTAGAATAAATTATATAAAAATATAAAATATTTGATTAAATATATAATATATATTTTTTTTAAATATTTTTCACTAATTCTAATTAATTTAATATATTAGGATAAAAAATATATCCATGCATAAAAATAGTTTTCTATAAAAACATTCAATTTATATTGAATTTGTTCTTATATTAAAATCAAATTAATTTTAAATATATAACATTATTTTATATTTTTGTAAACCATTTATTTTAATAAGATAGCTAATCCTATTTGTAAATACTAATTTAATTTCTAGATTATTTATTATTATATTAAAAAATAATATTCTAACAATATATTATTGTTCACTAAAAGTCGATCTTGTCAGTAACACAAGCCATTAAAGAGAGTAACTATTGCATGCGATTTAAGTAAACTATATATCACATGAATTTCAAGATAAAAAATATATTAAATTTATTTAAAATTTTAAATATTTTATAAATTCTTGTGATATTATATTCCCTTACATGCTTATTATTTTGTTTTATACACGTAATCCAATATAATGTTTCTACTCTCAATTTTCAGGGTGTTACAGTCACATGGGGACTTGTTGTTCCAGTATTATCGTAATTTCTTTTTCAATCAGTCTGGTTAAATTTTTTTAAATATCTATTTATTCCCCTGTTAACTATGGTTTTTAGGTGTTTTATGAGGAAAGTATCGGTAAAATTGATGCACCTCTACACTATGAGAGGTCAACTCAGGTGGCTTCTCCAGTTGACATGGGTTGGTTTGTCTCATTATCATTTCAATATATCCTTATGAAAAATAACTAACATCATAGTTTGGTGACATTTATGAATGGAAATACCTTTAAATGATAATTTCAAAAGAATATTGAGTAAAATAATCTTTTCAAATTGAATAGCATCAACGATTTCATCTTAGATGGAAAATTATTTTGAAAGATCACATAGAACATTTTCTAAGAAAAATATCATATAAATTCTTGAAAAAAATATTTAATGTCTAAAATTTTCTAAAACATTAATGTAAAAATTTTCTAGTAAAATAACTTCTAAAAACTAAAAATAAATCAGTAACACATTTATTGGTAATGAAAAACAAATTATGTTCATGAAAAGTACTTTAAAATAATTGATTCCTTTCACATTTTCTAATAAAAAATCAATCTTTAAATTTTTTGATAAATTATAGTAATATTCCACATATTGTTTTAAAAAAGTAAATTATTGATAAAAATTACATTAATCGGTTATTTTAAATCATTTTTTAAAAAAGTTTTTTGAAAAAACGGATTTGTTACAAAACGTTTTTTAGACATATGAGATCAACGAAGTAAAATATTATAAAAGTAATTTCCTAAATAATTTTAATTAAAAAAGAGATAAAATTTGTAATATTACCTAATTATTTCTTGAATAATGAGTTGTTAAGAAAATTTATACTTGTCATGAAAAAAAATCATATTATTTTCACCCAAAAAAATATCTATATAGACAATCCCAAAAGGAAATGAGATTGTTTCATAAATAATTTTCAACATTGATAACCCTTCAATCATAATCCTCATGAAAGAATAAAATCATTTTAACTATAAATATCATTTATAGAATGAGTTTCATGATATAATATAAGAAAGGGGTAGTGGATACACCTCATAAAATATGTTAGGTTTATAACACAACATATATCCTGAAGATAACAACGTGAGTCGAGAAACCCTTACAATGTTAATAATGTTGAAGTGAGAATTAATCAATGAATATATTGTGTGTATCAAATATAAATCCAAATAAAAATATTTTCAAAAAAATTATAATATAATAAATTTAATTACACACATAATTATGGAATATCATAGATAATTAGGTTGTAATATAACACAATGAATAGAAATTGAGTCATGAAATTCTTTACCACTTTGTAACATTAATGTGAGATCCCCGTGGATGAAAAAATTATAATTTAATCTTCAAATACAATTATTTATTCTTCAACCATGATATTAATTGTAATTATGTATGTATATAAAACATATAAAAGAAATTAGGAACTTAGAATTAAAATATTACCCAATGAGGGAAATTAATACAAAGTCCCTTACCTCAAGTTTGAATTTCCATATATTTCCTTTAACTCCTTAATAATAAATTTATATAAATTATATGATTTCATAAGAAAATTTTAAAAGTATAATAACTTATACATAAATAATTTATTTTATTTTTTCTAAGTGAATATAAAAATACATAATCAGATATGTTTGTGTCTTGTGTTTTAATGATATTCATTTCACTGATTCAAAAAGATTAAGGGTGATGATCGAGATAAAGTGATCACTATTTAAACATGAATATAATAATAATAATTAAATAATTTTCATATTTATTCATAAATTATACTTATTATATCATACATGAATAGTTGTTATTAAAAATGAATTATGATTTCATAATTTTTATGGTATGTCATACATATACCTGAGTAAAGTTTCCATTTATCAACAATAATTATATAAGGAAGATAAGTATTATATTAACTTTATAGAATGGTAAAAATATAATAAATATAATATTAAATATTTATATAAATTCATATATATATATATATATCATCTAAGTGATGTTATTTTTGGAAAATAACCACATTTCTTTATGGATGTTGTAGTTTATACATACGCATTAATGATGGTATCCTTTATCTATGAGTTGAAAGGTAAGAATAAAAATCATAAATTATCATTTAATAATGATATATATGACATGAATATAATAATTATTTCATATATATAACATATATATTCAATTAATATATCATTATTACCTTTAATGTAAAATGTTACTGAAAAATGAAACACGTCTCTTTTCAAGGTGATAGTCCACCATACATATGAGAAAAATTATGATATCCACCATGGAATGGAATGTTTTATTGTATTTTTTAAATCATAACTCCAAGAATATAATTATTTTATATATTTAATATATTTACTCTAAATCCATTATTATGTATATCATTCTATTGCAATGATGGAAAAGGAATTACTCTAGTCCCCAAGGAGATAGTCCATCTCACGAACCAAATCAGGTCACCATCGAAACCGACGCCAAACCAGGCCTTTGATAGGGCCCAAAGGGCATTACCCATCCCTATGGGATGGTCCAAGTTCCCGGGTATTAGAAAATGAGAATTGGAAATGATTTACCTGAGTTTATAAACTTAAAACAATAAATGAATCCAATAAAACGAATCTGGATTTTTCAAACCAAACAATCTTTTACAAAAACGCATAAATGAATTACTTAGTTTAAAAAATCTCAACAAGACTATAAAAAAGATTCAAAACCAAAAGGAAACATCCCAAGAACCCTCATGGAAAAGGGGAACCTCTCTCAAGCCATCTTCATAAGACTTCACCACTAAGGACCTCCAAGAAACCCGAACCACTGTCACAAAAAATTATACCCAACCTGCAAAAACAAAAATAACCAAGTATAATTACACCCAAGGGTGTAAGTAGGGTGTGATAAAATGCCCAGTAGGATACCACCACTAAGATATTCCATGTGATAAACATTCAATTATGAAAAGAATGAAAGTTTTCATTAACAGGAAATGCTAGTTACAATTTCTAAAAGATGCAACTTAAAAATTAAAATAATTTTCAAGTGGATTATCATTAAGAATAAAAACATTTAAAAATAATGTCAACAACAATGAATTTTCCATCCAACCATAATGCATGCCGATGGTAATTACAAAGTAACTAATGAGCACAAGCAATAAGAAATAACCCTGAGGCACTTGCTCATTGTGGGTCCTAGGTACCTCGTTTCCCGGTGATAGTAACCATCACAAAATCTGTTCTTGTACATGAGCCACTAGTAGGGAACATACCCATAACCTAGTGGTCCCCAATCATAATCATCGTATTTTTGTTAGTGTTGTAAGTGTCAAACATTCTATGTGAAACTTAGGCCAAACCCCATGGATTCAATAGAGTACTAGTACACGTCCACCCACCTAGATACCCGGGTTTCCCTCTTGTGATCAAACAAGTTCAACAAGATAAGATATATAATTTGAAAAATAAAATATCACTTTTACATCAATCATTCACCAAAAAACCCACATGCACATCAAATAAGTCACAAAATATAATTATTCATTAAAATTGATTTTGAAATCCAACTCATACCAAAATAGCCCATAACACATTTTCCAAATCTTTCACAATTCCAAAAATCCTTTAAAAATTTTATAAAATAATTCCCGAGATTCTAAAAATCACATAACAGCCTGCTCACATGTTACATAATACAATTTTCATAAACAAAGTCCATTTCTCACATAACACTCACACAAAACATCCCGAAAACATGTCTCACACCCACATCACAATCTCATAAATCACCTAAAAAAATTACAAAACATTACCAAAACGTTCGACATAAAAACTGACCACATTATCTTTCAAAAACTCATTTTATGAACATAATACCACCAAAACAGTACATAAGAAACCATTTCACACTTTTTGTAACTCATTAAATCATTTACTATTTTCATAAAACCAACCCAAGGGGTATAACTATGTTTTTTCCACAAAACCCAATTCCAAATCCTCTTTAAAATACAAAATCACAACAATACCGATCCAAATCATAATTAGAAGCCCTAGAAATATTTATTTAACCACTATCAAGTATTATAAAATCACCTAAAACAATACCACAAAAGATTCACATGAAAAAACACACATTTTCATAAAACACTTTCAAGAGGCATTACATGGTTTCACACATAAAACCCTTTAAAAGACTGTCTTTTAAACCCAAAGGAACACCAATACCCTACCAAATCAAAATTGGCATCCCAACAAGATTTATTACACCTATTCCATATGTTATAAACCACACCAAAACAATACCCCAAGGGTTACACATGAAAAACACCCAATTTCAAACAAAAAATGAAACTATAAAATTAAATTCATAACCAAATACATCATAAATAGTTTTCTCACAGCACACATCATATGAGGAGCATGAAAAATAAGTAATTCAAGCAAAATTACTCATCTAGAAATGATCACACATGGAATCACCTGCCTTTTGGGTCAAACCCCTTGAATCTTGGTGTGAAACCTCAACCGCACAACCACCGCACCACAAGGAAGTGAAAACGAATACTAAACCATAAGGTTTCACCAAAAATACTCCAAATCAAACCCTATGTATGAACCCAAACTTTTGGAAACTCTATAAATTCTTGAAAGAGGGAGGAAACCCTATGGAGAAGTAATGAAATAAAAAGAGGAACAGTTATCTAAATAAATATTGAAGAAACTAACCAAAATACATTAGTATATGAATTTCAAAAATACCATAAATGAAATTGAGGTTCGAATGAGGCTTAATAGGTCATGTAGGAACTAGAATGTTAGAAAAGGAGTAAAAATAGAAGTAGTTAGGAAAGGATCAATTTACCTCTTCAAATGTGGGTGATTTGTGAAATCCAGTGAAGGTTCACCCAAATTCACATTTCAATTGAGCCTAAAATTAGAGGAGGATAGAATGGGGGTGTTCTTTAGTTAAGTGACATAAGGTTAGAGTTGGAATCACCAAAAAAACATAAAAATTGAATGATATATTAAAAAATTAATAAAATATGTTTAATGCAAGAAATACGCTTTCAGAATGGCCCAATCCCTTAAATAAAAACCCAAATCCTCCAAAATTATGGATTTCTGAATTTCCCAAATTAATATGGTGGTGTTAATAGGTCAGGGAATGCCATGTAGAAATTAGAATGGATAAAAAAATGTTGAAAAATGAAGGATTTATAAAGGAAACAACATTTATTTTTCAATCTGAAATTGGGCTCACGGTTTTCCCCAAATCATGAAAACTCCCCCATTCCTCCAAAAATGCATGGGAAAACCTCAAAACAAAGAAATAATGGAAATTAAAAAAAATACCTTTAAAATAAGTTATGTATGTAACGATTATCCTCACCATGAAAACTTTTTGCCCCAAAAAGTCATAGCAAGGCCAAGGAAACAACCAAACCCAACTGAGAAACCAAGAGGTACTCCCTTTCCATGTTTCACCCCAAAAGGCCAAAACACCTCCAGTGATCAATTAAAGAAATGAATAATCTCACAAACCAATCTTACACCATTTTCCTGAAACAATAAATAACATTTAGGCTTCATCCCAAAGGAAAACTCCTCAAACTGAATCCGAACAACGCTCAAGAAATTCACCCAAACAAACAACAACATCAAACAATGTTACACTATCCATGATATAACTAAACCATTGGGCACTCTTCAATCCCAATGTTTTCCCAAGGAAGATGTAGGTAGTTAGATAGCTCCAAACGTGATTTCCCACTTCCAATCTAAGACAAATAACGAAACTTAATTACCGGTATAAGGACACACAAATGGGCTCCCCACCATAAGAGACAACTTAAATTTTTCTCGAGACAGAATTGAGACACTAACAGGGGATGCCTGAATAGACTCCCCGGTTCAATGGGGTAGACATCCATCAGACCATTACAAAAGAACTTATATAAGAATCATAGTGGGTCTACCCACCATAAGAACTAACCATCTTCATCGACAAGTACTGGCCGGTATAGAAAGACCCCAAAATTTAAAGAGTTGGGATGGCCACACGATTAGTCCACACAGTTTGGGAAACCATGCGCTAACCATGGGGATACTTCTATCTACATGGTTTTTTAGGGCATGATCACTACTAACCAAGCGCAAACCATGTGCTCAACCTATCTAGCCAAACATAAAACCTTTCTCCAAATACCCAGTCAAAAAAAAAGGGGGAAGGTATAAACTCAGGCTACAACATGGAAATGAGGTCCTCCAACCTCCACCACCAAATGGGAACAACTATAACAAGATAATAACACTAGATTTTAAACTTTTCCTATCATTAATATTGAGGATAAGACTTTGTACAGCGGTTTGAATGACCCTGGGATTTCCCCTGACTATGTGTCATCTTCTCTCCGGGACCTATGGCTGGAGCTCAAATGATGGAAGCATCCAGCCTCGCAGTTAATATTTGGAAACCCCCGAACAGAATATCTTCATCTGGTGCTACAAAAAACTACACCACAATCCTTGATAATTTTACCAATACAGGACACAATCCACACTCACTTTACCCTAACCCAACATTTCACTGAAAGAAGGGCTTATAAGATTCACACACACCACACCTTGTTTCTTCGGGTAAGAAACAATAGTAGGAAAGGATACATATAAACACCTTCCTCTAAAACAATGGATTTTAATGTTTTTATAAGGGAAACATACTCCCAACATAGTAGATACTCTTAGAGGATTTCAAGACCTTCACCTTCATATCTAAACGAGCACAGGACATCACAAGGTGTCACCAAGCATGACCATTGTGACTGATAGAAACAATGCGTGGAAAGGGACCTTATTCGAAGTCCCCAAACAACACACAATTCTAGAAAGTAGCCATAATAGCCTCTCATGACCAAATCTCCCACACTGGTGGTTTAAATAAACCCTTGCTTCGAAGAGAATATGAAGGACCTAGAGGCCCTCTTAGACCCCATCCACACTAGCAACCCCATACCACTTTCACCTTCGATGAATCAGGTAACTTAAGAAACTAAGGTGTCTTTCAACCTTCCACAAGAACTCTCATACTAAAAGTGGGTCCACCTAACAAATAGAGTAAATATTGTAAACCCAATATCCAAATATTGAGAAAATTATTTCTTATATTGATCAATTAGAGGATCTTCCAATAATAAAATACATGGGCTATACTTCAGTTGTATGCTAACCCTTAATGGGGGCGTACATTATCGAATAAAAAAACCCAAGGACCCAGCTGAGCTGGTCCATTTGGAAAAAAGTTTCACAAACCAGATCTAAACACATGGATGTAACCACCGTAAGGGCATCCCGAAACATTTATCAGAAGAGACTACTAACCGGTCCTTCTACCCAGCTTACCGACCAAACACAAACCCAAAACACATATTAAACATGAGGGGTTCTTAAACTCAAAACACCCCACAACATCAAAATTTTTAAAAATACATAATACACACCATCCCAATCCAGTCATCAAAACATCATGTTTTCCTTTAAAACATTTCTTGAAAATTAAAATGGTTTAGTGGTTAGTGTATCCACCTATGGTACCCCATGGGCCTCAAACATGCATGTTTCTTTGCCATAATGGGCACCATCCTCATATCCATCCCGAAACTCATCCATCCATGCCATCAACCATCCATCATCCCATATAACCACATGCATGTGGTCTCTCATGGAAATACCAAAGGTTAAAAGAAATTTTTTTCAACTTTTAAAAACCAAAACGGTCAACCAACACATCATTTTTCTCAAAACCACTAACCAAGAGATCAAAATCCCAATTCACATCTTACAAAACTTTTCAAAAATACGCAACCATTTAGATAAGAACTAACTTTCAAGTTATTCACATTAATTTCAAAACATCTCATCCCATTAAAACAAACTTTGACTGTTTATAAAACCCTATTGGAAACAATTTTTCAGAAACCAACTTCAATATAGTTCCTTTTCAAAAGAGGTGAAAGCACTCCATTTTCCATTTCAGAAAAACTCTAAAAATTTAGTTCCATAATTTTATAAATCATACCATTCCCTCTTTATATGAAAATAATTTCACAAAAACTTTACTATTCTTAAAATCAAGTCACTTTAAAACCAAAGTTCTTAGATTTCAAAACTAAAGAACAGAAGATAATGGAGAGGAAACTAGTTACAGTGGGTGACTTGGAAATATGGTTGGTGGCCATATTCCAATCACTTCACTGCCACAGAGAGTATTCTAGGGAATATCCCTGGCTCCACCTGGCTTTCCAGACCCTACGAGCTTAGTGAGACCATTAACCCAACTCTCTTTTCATTTCCCCTAATCATCATCAAACCAAGAAAACCAAAGGACTTAAATAAATCTTGACTTAACCTAGAAACATGAAACTCTTCATAAGGTTTGGTTATTAGGAACACTACCCATAACTATAATACCAGGTCTCTACAATCCTAAATCTATACTATCCCAACTCTTCCCCCAATAACATGACCCAAAGAGTTAATCTTGAACCTCCTCTAATACCATTTTGTCACGAACCTAATCTCGTTACCCCCAAATTTGGTGCCAAATACGGCCTGTGATAGGGATTAAAGGGTGTTACCAATCCCCATAGGCTGGAAAAATTGCTCGGGTATCATAAAATGAGAATTGAGAATGATTTACCTAAGTTTATAAACATAAAACAACAAATGCATCCAATAAATCAAATCTGGATTTTTCAAACAAAGCAATCTTTTACAAACATTCAGAACTAAATTACATAGTTTAAAACAACTCACAAAGACTAAAACAAAGGTACAAACTCAAAAGGAAACATCCCATGAACTATCATGGAAAAGGGGCATTGCCCTCAAGCCATCTCCACAAGACTTCACCACCAAGGACCTGCTAGAAACCCAAACCACTGGCACTAAAAATTGTACCCCACCTGTGACAAACTTAATAACCAAGTCTACTTACACTCAAGGGTGTAAGTAGGGTGTGATAAAATCCCATTAGGATACCACCGCTAAAAGATTCCATGTGATAAAAATTCAAAGACGAAATGCATTCAAGTTTACATAAACAAGAAATGCTAGTTACAATTTCTAAAAGATTCAACTTAAAAATTAAAACAGTTTTCTAGTGGGCTATCATTAAAATCAAAACTTTTAAAAATAATGTCAACACAACTGAATTTTTCATGCAACCCAACCGTATGTCTAAGTTAAACACAAAGTATCTAATGAGCACCATCAATAGGAAATAACCCCTAGTCACTAGCTCGTTGTGGGTCCTGGGTACCTCGTATATCGGTAAGAGTAACTATCAGAATATCTGTTCTCGTGCATGAGCCATTAGTATGGAACATACCCATAACCTAGTGGTCCCCAATCATCATCATCATAGATTAATTAGTGTTGTAAGTGTCAAAATTTCTACATGAAACTAAGGTTAAACCCCACAAATTCAATAGCATACTAGTATGCGTCCACCCACCTAGATACTCAGGTATCCCACTTGTGCTCAAACACGTTCAATAGGACAAGAAATATAATTTTCACAAGAAAATATCACTTTCACATCAAAAATTCACCAAAACACCCACATGTACATCACACAAGTCACAAAATCTACTTTTTCATTCAAATTGATTAGGAAAGGAAACTCATGCCAAAATAGCCCACACCACATTTTCCACATCATTCACAATTCAAAAAATCCTATAAAAATTTTATAAAATATTTCCCAAGATGCTAAACATAACATAACATCCCACACCCATGTTACATAATACGATTTTCATAAACAATGTCCATTTTTCACATCACACTCACACAAAACAGCCCGAAAACATGTTTCACCCCCACATCACAATTTCATAAGTCACCTCAAAAAATTACAAAACATTACCAAAACATTTGACATAAAAACTGAACACTTTATCTTTATAAAACTCATTTTATGAACCTAATATAACCAAAACTGTACATAAGAAACCATTAGACATTTTGTGTAACTCATTAAATAATTTACAATTTTCATAAAACCAACCCAAGGGGTATGACTATGTTTTTTCCACAAAACCCAATTCCAAATCCTCTTTAAAATCAAAATTCACACCAATACCAATAAAAATCAGAATTTTCATCCCTAAAAATATTTATTTAACCACTCTCAAGTATTATAAAATCACCTCAAATAATACCACGAAAGATGCACACGAAAAACACACATTTTCATAAAATGCTTTCAAGAGGCATTACATGGTTTCACACATAAAACTCATTAAAAGACCCTATTTTTAACCCAAATCCACACCAAGACCCTAAAAATAATAATTGGAAGCCCAGAAAGATTTATTACACCAATTTCATATGTTATAAAACACACCAAAACAATACCCCTAGGGTTACACATGAAAAACATCCAATTTCAAACTAAAATGCAACTATAAAATTAAATGCTTTACCAAATATATCATAAATAGTTTTGGAACAACACACAACATATGAGTAACATGTAAAATAAGTAATTAAAGAAAACTAACTCATATAGAAATGATCACTCATAGAATCACTTACCTTTTGAGTCAAAACCATTGAATCTAGGTGTGAAACCTCAACCGCACCTCCGTCGCACCACAAGGAAGTGAAAACGAATCCTAAACCATAATGTTTGACCAAAAATACCCCAAATAAAACCCTAGTTATGAACCCTAACTTTTATACACTCTATAAATTCATGAAAGATGGATGAAACCCTGAGGAGAAGGATCGAAATGAATAGAGGAACACTTACCAAATTAAATATTGAGGAACATAACCCAAATACACCATTATATGATATTCAAAACAACCATAAATGAAAGTGATGTTTGAATAAGCCTTTGTAGGTCATGTAGGAACTGGAATGGGAGAAAAAGAGTAAAAATAGGAGTTATGGAAGGATCAATTTACCTCTTCAAATCTGGGCAATTTGTGAAATCCAAAGTAGTTTCTCCCAAATGCTCGATTCAATTGAGCTACAAATTGGGGGAGGAGATAATGGGGGTGTGGCTTGGGTATGTGCGCTCGGTTGAGAGTTAGAATCACTGAAAAAACCTAAAATTTGAATGAGATATTAAAGAATTAAAAAAATCAATACAGAAAATGGGCTTTTGGGAAGGCACAATCCCTTAAATAAAAGACCAAATCCACCATGATTATGGATTTATAAATTATCCAAATTAATATAGTGGTGTTAATATGTCAGGGGAGGCCATGTAAGAATTGGAATGGATACAAATGTTTAAAAATGATGGATTTATAATGGAAACAAATTTTATTTTTAAATCTGGAATGGGGCTCATGGTTTGGACTAAATCATGAAAACTCGCCCATTCCTCCAAAAATGCATGGGAAACCCCCAAAACAAAGTAATAATGGAAATTAAATTAAAAATGCCTTTAAAATAGGTTAGGTTTGAGATATTCCACTGTACACATGAATTATTGTTTCATTTTATATTTAATGGAAGAGGGGATAGTTGTACTTTATGAAATTAAAATAATTAAATATCAATATATGAGAGATATAGGAGATAATATACAGTAATAAGTTTATATGATTTTGATAATGTGGAAGAATAAATAAATAATTGATCAGTTAATTTTAACTAATTCTCTTCAAACAAACTGATTGTGTTAACAACAAAATCCATCAATAGGTTATTTTCTTTATCAAAATATGTGATCTAGGTCATGGATTGGGATTAATTTATGGTATTTTTTAGGTATTGTATGATAATGATGTCCTTGATGTTGTTAAATGGAGACAATATTGGGTTTTCTTTTATAATTGGGGGAGATGACACACTTTTGATTTTTGAAAAGTAAAAGGTGTAACCATATTTTTCAAATTCCATAGGGAATCAGTGTGTATCGTACTCAAGAATTTGAGTTTATATGGTCAGAATATTTTCAAAAATAAGTTTTAAAGCACTATTATTAGTCATTTTACTACATCTCATTTAATTTTATCCCTTGGTAAGTGTGTTTTTTCCTTAGCCGTGGTAAATTATTTCTACAGTTTTCACTATTCATTTTGACAAAAAAGTTTAAAAATCGTAAATAATTAAACATATTATGATTCAAAATATATAAAATATTTTACCAAATTTTAGTCATTTAACTATAATAATTTAATTTAATAATAAAACCCAGAGACATAATGAAAAATAGGTATTTCAAGAAGTGTATGTTTTAAGAAAAATGATTTTATATTAACTCTAAATCTATCAATATCCATTACATGATTTAAATTAATATTTATAGGTATATAAAATATAAATTTCATTTAATTAAGTAACCATTAGTTATAATATCAATTAATTAAATTGAAGAAACATTATTAACAATAAAACAATTTTTAGAAATAACCTGTTTTTAAACTAAAAATAAACTTATACTAAAATACATTGTATTGATGTCAAAAAAGTAATTTATTAGATTAAATAAAATAAAAAGACCAATATAGCCTGTAATTATATTATAAATATAATATGAATTCTAAATCACATAAATTTTTTAAAAGAAATTTCATTTTTTTAAAATCTGGATTTCCAACTATCCAGAGAAAAATAAATATTATATGAAAAATTAAAAATTTCACCAAAAGTAAATTTTTATGATTAAAAAATGAAATTAATATTACCAAATAAATTTTCTAAAATATTTATACATAAATTAATATATTTTCTCAACAAAATAAACAAAAATCATTTTTGATGATGTAATATTTTTTATGACTAAAATTATTTTAATAAAAAATGTTTGATTATTTAATAAACCTTTATTGATAAATTCAAATTGATTATTAAATTTATATATATTTTTCATAAATTAGTAAATACTATTCATACAAACCAATTTAATGACTATATTATAGTGTTCATATGTTTCATCGGTCAATTAAATAGGGTGTTGTATCTCAAATTTGTTGTCAAAAATAGTGTTGCACTTTTAAAATATAGGGATTTTACATACTCCCTCTTTAATAATTTTTTTATTTCAATTTTTAAATTATATTAATAATTATAGGTCTGAAATTTTTTTGTTTAAATTCTATATCATATAAAGGATTAATAAAACATTCAATAGAAAATATAGAAAGGAATGAGTGAATTTCATATGGATTAATGAATAAATAGGTTTCCATATATGAGAAAATTAGAGGGTGGTGAATGTTTGGAAATGGATTAAAATAATAAATAATTATGGAAAGTTACATTAATTATTTATCTAAGAAAGTGAATGATCTATATATTTTAATGACCATAAATCTATAAATCACATTGACTAGAAAGACCACTTGTTTATTAGATATGATGTTTCTAGGATAAAATTCTATTTTGTTTTCAATTTCATGGTGTTGATGAATTGTATTACCATCTTGACTAGAAAAACAGTGAAATATGCTTACATAAAAATTAAATTTCATTAATTATCTAATTTTCACTACAATGTCATCTTTTTTTAAAAATTCTTTGTATTAAAGATGAAGTTTTCATTCTTGAAGAAGTAAAATAAACATTTAATGGATAAATTAACCATAATAGGTTACCTTGAAATACTTAAAATAATTATACATTAAAAATTTGTTAAACATTTGTGAGATAATTTCCAAAATTAGTAAACCATCATTTCATGAAAAATTATTTTAATCTCCTAAATTAAATTTTAATTCCAAGACTTATGACAACATTATTAAATAAATAATTATTTTTAAAATTCATCAAAACATCCCTAAGTATGAGTGATTCCCAAAGATTAGAATGGTTTGGTCACATATTCATGAAATATAAATGTAACTGATATCTCCAAATATATGCTAATAATTTTCATTAAGGACATAATTCACCAAAAATAAAAATTAAAAACATATAATCTACAAACTATAATTTAAAGAAAATTATAAAATAAAAACCCATAAAATTATATTTTTCTTAGTTACTAATGTTCCCCAAATTAAATAAATTAATCATTAATCAAATAGTCACCAATTCAATTTTCAATATAATTGTTAGCTATAAGATATGTTCCAAAACTGTAATATTCCATGATTACATCAAAAATGATATGAAAAACCCTAAATGCCACAAAAATAATAAAAATTATATAAATAAATTAAGGGTATTATTACTCAAATAATACCTCACATTAATCCAAGGTGTTAAATATACATAAATACAATAAAATATCTCCCAAAATCTCATTGATCAACTCAACATTTCATTACATAAAACCATAAAATGGTTGTCAAAGAGATTTATTTTTGGATTAAACTTAATCTTGTAAACCCATAATGGAATATGCAACTCTTATGATACCCAAACTTGAAATAATAATAATATCTAAATTTATCTAAACCCTTGTCTAATACCAAATTTAATAGACTTGAAAATTCACTACCATATTTGGTGTTAAAATCATCAACACCAAATTTATGGATTTGATGTGGATAAATCTGACACTATTTTTTCCATCGAAACCTTAAAAAATAGAAATTAATTGTTAGATCACGTGCATACCCAAAAATATATTAGGTTTATAATTTTATAGAATTAGTATTGTACCATACCTAAATAAAACCTTTCAATTCAATATATTAATTTTACCATTATACCTAGCTTTTCATGTTGCATATTTGGTGATTATAATTATCTAAATAAACCCCTTCTAGAAAAAATTCATTTAACATCATTCCTATTATCATGGAGGAAAGGACATAAAATATGGATGATATCATATTCTCTATAGGTGTAAACATAACAATTATCAATGTAATGTGATTATTTATAATAATAATATCATAATAGTATTGTGATATTATCAAAGTGAATGATCATAGCATAAGAGAACTCATAACAATAAAATTTCAATGAATAAAAAATTGATGTGGAATAAATCTTTAAAAAAGGAAAGATTCATGATAATAATTAATCATGATCCATGTTATGTTAATATTGATCAAAGGAACAATTTTAAACTCATATAAAGAAAAATGAAAACATAATGGTATCTTGGAATTTCATCATCATAAACCCTAACAATTGGAAGAACTATGTGGATGGATTCCAATATGATTATCTAAAAAATCATGATTACCAAATTATTTGGAGCTCAATAATAGGTATCCCACATAATATCATGAGTTATAATGTGGATAAACATATTTTATAAGCAATATAGGGCTCACCCATGTGCTATAATAGGGGCCTAGCCCTTTATATCTTGGTTTGTAATGGGGATCAACCAATCATATAAGTTGTATCATGCTCATCAGTGAGCTATAATAGATCTCTACAATTTTTAAAATCAATATCAATAACTCTCATGTGAAATAATAGGGACCAACTTTTTGTAAATAGTCCCCATGAATTATAACATAAATAACTCTTATAATAAATCATTATTCCTTTTCAAACTTCATTTACTCGTGAAGAAAAAATCATTTCCTAGAAAAATTTTTGGAAAAATCATTTTCCATCTAAAGAAATAATAAGGATAATATCATTTAAATATATCATAATCGATAATTAGTAAGATAAAGGCATTTTAAAATTGTAAAATGGAAATAAAATTATAAATTAATTAAAAAAATATTGGGGAAATTAATTTTTTCAATTTCGGTAACATAAAAGGATGTCATCTTATATAGAAAATGTGTTTTATAGAATATCTGGAAAATTTATTGAGGAAAATATCTTTTATATTATGAAAACAATTCTATAAAATATAAAAAATTACTAAACATAATTTTTTATTTTTTATTTAAAATCACATATGAAAATTTAAATGGATGTTTTAAAACATTGGGTGTTCTTGATGGCTGAAAATTCTATTCATCCTAGGTACATTAAAAATTGAATCTTTTTAATTTTTCAGTAAAAGAACAAATTTCCTTGTTTGGTAAATTACATCAATATTAAATTTAATTTTTTTGTTCAAAAAATAAAATTATGGATAATAAATTACTTAAATGAATCATAATAAAATAATTTTGAATATATTTTTATAAAAAATGTACATGAAAGAAAATTAATTTTTGACCAAAGAGAAAATTGAAGTTGAATTTTATAAAAAAGAAATTCTCAATTATTTTCAGTAAAAACAGGAGAAAATTGTTCAAATTCATAAATATTTATTTAATTAACAAAGGATAAGAAAATAGATATGTTTAAATAACATTAAATTATATCATTTCTCCCAAAATAGCCTTCAATATAAATAATCCAAAAAACAAATAAGATTGTATTATAAATATTTTTCCACATTGTTTACTGGTCAATCGTAAGCCCCATGAAATAACAACATATTATAAAATTAGATGTCCTAAAATAAATTATATTCTTTATATAACATATAAATGGTGAATTAAATTCAACTCATAACTTAATATAGGTGTATAACACAACATATTTCCCAAATAAGTCAATTTGAGACGAACAACCCTAAAAATGATCATAATTTAAATGTGACAATTATTTACATTATTGAATATGTTTATAAAATAAAAATGAAAAAACCATGATATATGAATTCTCCATGATATTATATGTAAATGGGGTATTATATAGAACATATTAAAGTAATTAGTTGTGTTGAAATAAAACATACCCCAATCAAGAAAATTTAAAATGAAGTTCATTAACTAGATTATAGACATTATATGTATATAATTTATCTCACATACAATAATCATGTATCAATTATTTTATTTCATAAAAACTATTCCCTGGTTTATTACCGTATAAAAAATAATTTATGTATTTATTATAGTGGAATATATAAATACATAATCAATTAATTCTCCACCATGTGTTATAATGAAGTTCGATACATTGTTTCAAAAGCACATCAATGTTTTGATTAGGTCAAATTAGTCACTATTTTAAAAAATATTAAATAATAATCAAGGCATAATTTTTATTTTTATAAGAAATTATAATTTTTAATTCAGTCATGAATAAAAGATAAAATAAATGAACTATGTTATGATCACGGTGATGGAAGGATGTATGTACCCAAGAATAACATTTACATAATTCAACGATCTTATAGAAATAAAGTATTATTTTACCATTTGAAATTGATTAAAATATCACAAATATATTGTTTTTTGTATGTAAACTTATATATATCATCCATTTTTTTTTTTGTGATGAAAAAATATTTTCATCTCCCTAGAGGAGGTACTCCATATGTACAAACAAATGACATTTTCATTTTAAAATAAGTGTAAAAGTAACTAAATTAATCATATATTACCATTTAATAATGATAAATATTTCATCAATATAATAATAATTTAATATTTATACCACATTCATTCATTAAAATTATCCTTACTACCATTTCTGAAAAGTATTAGTGAAAAAAATAACATCACTTCATAAGGGAGTAGTCCACCGAACATGTGGGGGACATTATCATATCCCCCATAGAATAGAAATTAAGACGGTATATGTGATATCATAATTCCATTAGTATATATATGTTTCAAATATTATATATATTCTTTATATCCATCATTATGTGCATCCTTGTTAGGCAACGATAGAGAACTAATTACATTAGTCTGTGAGGCGGTAGTCGGATATAAACATGATTGATGTTATCATTTCCAATTTTATTGTAGAGGTGATATATAGATATTTATTGATTAATAAAATAATATATAAATATATTTTAGATAAATTTGTTATAATATTATAATAATTTTATTTTATTTTAAGTGGGAGAAGAAGAAATAAAATAAATTTTATTGGTTAAACATGATACATTTTCTTTTTAAAACTCATTAGGTTAACATAAAAAGTTATCATATGATGAATTTTTGATGAAACCATGGGATCTAGGTAATGGTAAGTAATGTATGTAAGGTATTGGGTTCGGTATTTTCTAATAAAATGGTTTTGATGGTGTGATTAGGAGATGAGTCTGGGTTGCCTTTTATAAGATGGGGAGAAGACAAACTTGTAATATTTCAAAAGAAAAAGGTGTAACCACATTTTTTAAATTATAAAAGGATCTATAATGGAAAATTAAAAATAATTATATGATATAAGGTTTATATATTCCAATTAACTATATTTTAAAAATGTTTTTAGGTCATCTAAACTCTTTTGTTTTTAGTTTAACTTCCATGTAAATTCATTTTAACCATAACTGTGGAAAAATATTATTACTATTTTCAGTTGTCATTATGAAATAAAAAAAATTATACATTACTATATAATATAAATTATTAGGGATAAATATATTAGATTTATTTTTCCTAATTACATTTTATGAGAATTTATAAATAAATTTAAAAATAATTCTCGTAAAGTTGATTAAAAAACAATTCATCAAGATGTTTATTTTACATGAAAAGATTATTTTATATTATATATATTATTTCAAATATTAATTAAATGAATATAAATTAATATTAATAGATATATAATGTATATATTTAAGTTTAATAACTTCTCAATGGTGATTCTGTAAACTAAATAATATAGTTAAACATTACGTAGTTTAAAATGTTTTGAGAAAAAATAACATTTTTAAACAAATAAACATATACTAAATTCAATATAAAGATTATTATGATGTATTTATGTTTTTTAAATACAAATAAATAATAACTATGTTACTTGAAATATTATTCAAAACATAATGGGACTCTTAAATTGGTTAAATTATTAAAAATAGATTACATTTTTACAAAAATCATAAATTTCAACTAATCATAAAAAAATCAATATTTTCCTAAAAATACAAAAATATTAACCTAAGTTAATTTTGATATTATTTTTTAGAAAATAAATTTATTTAAATAAAATAAATTTCCCTAAGGCCTTATAAAGTAATTACAAAATTTTATCACATAAATAAATAATAATCAATTTTGAAGAAAATATATTTTGGATTAATAACACTGCTTTTGTAAAAATTGATTGATTATTTAGTAAGAATTTTTTACTAAATTATTATTCTTTAAGGATATATATATATATATATATGAAAATGTATATATTTCTATTCATACCCTCAAGTTTAATGATTAGGTTATAATAGTCAGATATTTCACGGGTCATTTAATCCCGATATTGTGTGCCGAATATGCCATCAAACATAAAGATAATACTTAAGAATCACATGGTGTTACACTTGTATGAAGACTAGTGATCATGAAAAGTATTTTAATATCATACGTTATCAATATACGAGTTTTGTGTTAATTTATATTAACTATCACAACACACAAAGAGTAACAATATTTACTTTCACGGTGTGTGTGAAAGGGGTTAACCTGTGGTTAAAATGAAAATATAAGGATAATAACAAAGTAATGAGATTTATAATTTTTATTGGACTAGATAATTTCAAAACATTCACATACTATCATATAAATAAATAATATTGGATCTATTTATAATTAAAAATATAATGTATATTAATTTAATATATTGTGCAATTCAAAGACTTACCCTCACATCTCATATAAAAGCACATATCTCATTATATGTGCATCATAATTAAAAACATTTGGTTTATAAAAAAAATATGAAAATACATTAAAATAATCCATCCCATCATTATTGGCGTCTTAATAGAGGATGGATACTAATCCTAGATATTATAAGGTATTAATCAAAAGAGACTTTCCAAAAGATGATGTATAGTTTTGACCACATGTTTTATTATTTTTTCCACAACCATAAAATCATATTCAACCATTATTTCATAATAAAAAATTCTATTACATATAATGAGTAGTTTTTATGTTAATTTCGCAACATATATCCATGTTATCTTCCATTAAATGGGAATTGAAACCATAGTTTGTGTGTACGGATGACTATTATATCACAAATAAGTGTAATTCATTTACCACCACCCTGTCTTAAGATTGGTTATAATGATGAATAAAATATTTATAAATTATATTCATGACTTATTTCTCATTATGAGAAAATAATATAACATTATATTCTTTCCTATCCATTTAGGGAAATATGATAACATTGTTCATGTGTACATGTGGACTACAACCTCTATGAAGTGATGTGATTCGTTCATCATAACCACCTCACATGAATGACACACACACACACACATATATATATGAATAATTAATAAAATAAAATGATATTTTATATATTTTAATATTCTTATAATGATTATCTGATAACTTACCTTCCTTCCATAATAATCATATAAAAATAAAAAATTTATGCATGTGCATGTATGGACTATTACTTCCTTGCGTTTAATATAGTTCCTTTTAAACCCATCAGTCCTGAAATAATTTCAAAGTAAAATTGAAAAAAATGTTTTCGGATTATTTTTTGGAAATTGTCAAATAATGACCCCTTTTACATAGTAGTCCTTCCAAAGTCATTTAAAAAAAGGGATGAATATTATAAAAATGAATAATATGATTTTACGTGATTAAGTAATTATATATAAAAATGTATTAAGTGAAATATAGGAATAATTAACATGAAAAAAGTTCATATGAATGTTAAAATTTTAAAATATGTTTTTTCTGTAATATAATGAACATAGGTGACGTGTCAGACATGCGGTAAGGTATAATTTTATATAAATCATCAATTTAATTATAATAATTATTTATTTTAAAAAAATAATCTCTTCCATAATCATTTTTTAATTTTATTTTATGAATGTTTTTGAATTGTTTTAAAAGAAAATTAAATATAATTTTAATCCTCATTCATTTAATAGGTTTTAAAATGTAATCTATTTGTGCAGTATTAGAATTTTGTTAATGATGGTAAAATGAAAGTTATATTTTAAAATATATAGTCAAAATGAATTTTACTTCATCCATATTTAGTATTTTATTATTGGATTACATTACATTTATCCATGTTTACTATGAAGAAAAAAATGATCCTCCATTTTTATTTTTATTTAAAAATTGGTTTTTAAATGAAAATTATGTTTTGATAGCTAAAATGTTTTTGTACATAGGACTAAAGTTGGGTTTCAAGGTTTATATTGATGATATGGTCATTGGAAACTATTTATAAAGTATTTAACCTCATTATATCACATTATTGAGCTCAATACAACTTAAAGGAATGAATGGGGCCATTTATAGCTCACTAGTTATCCTGATATAGCATATATGATGGGTGAACATATATTGTATGCCAACTCTGTGGGTAATGAATGTTATTTTGATAATTATAATGGATGTATAAAGTATGGTTATTACATTTATATTTTTTTGTAAGGGTTTTGAGATTATTATTTCCCAAGTAATCTGCATTAACTATCTATGATTTATAGTTAGCTTTTATTTAAATCATTTTATTTCAAACAATATTCTGATGATATTTTTAATGTAAAAATTATGATTTTTTTGAATAAAAATTTTATTTGTAAAAAAGATTATTTTTTCATGGGTTTTCATGTTTTTACAACATTAATAGATTTCTTCTTCCCATGGACCTTACTAAGATTTTTATTCTCATCCCCCATTTTCATTTTTTTCACTATATTTTAGGATGGTAATTAAAAATCATGATGTTATATTAAATTTCAGGATGATTTTTCATAATTTTTTTATATTATGAAAAATTGAAACCTATTAGAAGATTTAACATTGTATATATCTGGGTTTGTTATGTCATATTTATGACCTAACTATATAAATTTATAATCTTAAAATATCATTAGAAATGTAACAATTTTTTTTCATATTCTATGTCACTAGAATACCTAAGGATTAAAGATAGTTACTTATAGTTTTTATTATAGTAAAAATTATATAACACTAGAAAATATGATGATATTGGATAAAATGTTAGTGGTCCTCTATAAAGACAATGGTCACTATGTACTAAATAATGATAATTGTTTTGGAAAAAATGTTAGTAGTCCTTTATAAACATCACATCCACACATGAGAAGGAAAACCTTATCACCATGACAAATTTACAAGAGTGGAAAAGGTGCCTACATGTTATCCTTTACAATTAAACGAAATTGTATGTGCATGATGAACCATTTCCTGATGTTCCTAATAACAAAGATAGTGATGAAGGGTTATCACTCTATGAGAAATATATGAATGATTCCAGAGATTTTCAATGTTTCATGTTTTCATACATGTCCAATGATCTTTTGAATCCATTAGAGGATATGGATATATATTGAATGATTTATCTCCTCTGGAATCTATATCAAGTGAAGGTGAGACAATAGAGGTATGATATCGTCATTGATTTGTTCACAAATATGCTTAGAGAGTCTTCACCAAATGGGACTCACGTAGTGATGCTTATTGGATACATTGAACTCTTATACAACTTAGGGACAAAATTTTCACATGAGTTTCATAAAGATCAAATACTTTCATCACTACCCATGACCATCACTAGTTTTATTATTAATTACCATAAGAGAAATAATGAGAACTTCCTTTCAATAATTTTAATTTGATTCACCAAGTGGATAAGTAAATGGGGTGTGATAATACCATGGTCCTTATAATGAATAAGAAAAAGAAGAACAATGAAAATGTTCCCAATACCTATAAACAATCTAATTCCCCCAAGCAAAATCCTTCTAAAAAGATGAATATCTAAAGGAAAGGTAATGAAAATGAAGCAGTATGTTTTCCATGTGTCCAACCAATCCACTAGAATAAGAACATCACCCAAAATCTAGGAGAATTTAAAGGGGCATTCATTATTGAGTGTAATATTTTCATATCTACACATTGGGTAATAGATATATCTTTTGGTTCTAAAATCTATATAAAAATGTACGAACCAAGTAGATTCAAAATGATTTATAGAGGATATGTGGATATGAGATCTGCTAATAGATAAATCTTGTCTGCCTTAACTATTCGTGACAACTACCTTTCATTTCCAATAGAAATATTTTTGTTTTAAATTTTTTTATTATGTACCTACAGTTACCAAGAACATAATATAACTATAATACCTTGATTTAAATGAGTATATCTTAATTTTTAGAATGAAAAGTTGTTTCTCTAAAAAGGAAAACATATTTTTTGGTTTGGACCATCTAAATAACAGTATTTATGTATTAAATTAAGAAAACCATGTGTTGGAAATTGATAATGAATCATGATCAAACAAATCATATGACACCCATATTTGGAATCAATATCTTGATCATGTAAATGAGATGAATTTGACAAAGACATGTTAGAATGGTTATTTAGACTCCATTAGGCTAAAACCATATGAATGATGGAATTCCTGTTTACAAGGAAAAATTTCCAAACCACCATTTGGTGGATAGGGTGAAAGGTCCATAGAGCGTATAGGTTTGGTAAACAATGATGTTTTTGTACCATTTCTTGTATAAGTTAAGGGAATATATTCATACTTAATAAATTTTAATGATGAATTAAATAGATTTCGATATATGTACATGATGAGGTATAAGTCCATGTCCTTTGAGAAATTCTTGGAATTCCTGAATGATGTAGAGATTCATATTGGAAATAATAAAAAGAAACTTCAATCATATTAAGTTTTTTAATATCTTATCCAAGATTTCATCGATGTTCTATGGGAGGTTTGGATTATATCTCAAGTCACTCCATCATACAAAGCCTGGTGGAATGGTTTTAGTGAAAGGATGAATTGTACCTTTTTAGACATGGTAAGGTCAATGATGAGTCATGTTGATCTTTTATTTTCCTTTCGGTGATATGAAATAAAAACTATGGAATAAACATTAATCTGAATACCAAATGAAGAGGAAAATGACATTCCCTTCAATTTATAGAATTTAAAGAAATCCATATTATACCACACATCTATATGGGGTTTCTAGGAATTTATTAAGGTTATCTTATTAAAAAACTAGAACCCCAAGGAAAAAAGTGTATCTTCATAGGATACCCTAATGAAACAAAAAGATACTCCCTATACAACCCCACAGACAAGAAATTTATTATCTCTAGACAACCTATATTTTTAGATGGAGCACAGTCTCAGAATGGATTGTGTGTAAAGACTCGAAAATTTCAAGGAATTTTTTTTTAAAATACTTTGGAATTTTACGAGTCTGTGGCTTCTGACGGCACTTGATTTTGAGTCCCAATGTTCCCGGAATCAATTTTTGAAGTTTAGCTCTTGTACGTTTAGTAAAAGATCAAGCAAGTTTTTCTATCTTTTCAACTGGTGCTTGGAATTGAAATCTGAGGACACTGATGAACTCGCAACGCCAGTAATTCCCTAAGGGGACCTTTACCGCAGTTGCGTTTGTGCGGGAGGAGAAGTTAATTATTGGGGTTGAATTAATAAGTAAATAAAATTGTTGGAAAAATATTATTTTATATCTAAGGATGTTAACTCCTCCCATGGGAAGTTGTTGGTGGGGCCCATACCCACCCAACTTCCCATGTGTGGATATGAGAGGTGGGGCCCACACGAGCCCCAACCTTTCATTTTCCCCAAACCCCCTTAAACCCCCTTCATTAATTTGTTAACTCCTCTTAATTGTGTAACTCTTCCTCTCCTCTTTCTGTCTCTCTTTAACTCTTTCCAACACACCTTAATTAATAAATTGAACCTATTTAATTAATTAATTAAGTGATTTAAATTTTGATCTTTTTAATGCATGGAAAGTTTAATTAAAATAAGGGGAAGTCTTATTTTAATTTGGGTTGGAATTGTTGTGTGGAGAATATTTGGAGAGCTCTTGAGTTTTTGAAGAACACCAACTCTCCGACGAAGAACGACCTTCCCTCTCAGCGAAGAACGCTCACCGGTTCTCCATCAAGGGAGGAGACACCACCGCGGGGAACTCTCCAACGACGACGTGCCTTTTTTCTTTCCTTTGCAACAAGAGAGAAGAAACCTCTTCTTTTTCAGGTGCGCTCTGATGACGAAGAAATCAACACCGTTATCCATGACGCACCACATATGACGTCAATTATCGAGGTAGGGGTTATGTTCAATTTTGATGGATTAAAATTATGCCTCGGTTTGTTGTTGTATAACCTTGATAGTTTTGGCATTTTTCTGTCACTTAACACGGAGGGCATGGCCAAACGAACATGGCCCGACGACCCTCCGCTTGATCCTAATTATTATTTTTCTTGGAATCATAAACTGAGGCAAAGGAAGAACGACGTCGTCGCACTATCCCGGGAACACGACGAAAGAATCCAGCGCCATCGCGCCTGCTGTGAGGAATGAACCGTGGCCCGCTTCGCGGGCTGCTTCGAAGGAAGAACCGGCCGGGTGGCCGAGCAAGCCGGGCCGCGCTCTCTTCAGGCCAGGTCATTCCCCTCAGTCCAGGCTATGCAAATATTTGGGCTGGTCCGACACCCCTACTGGTTCGGACCCGCCAAAATGGGTAAACCCGACCTGTCGGCCCACTAGGCCTAACGGGCCGGGCTAGTTTTCACTTAATGGTGAATATCTTGAAGACCTCACCTTTGAACGACGTGTTGTCTGCGGAACTAGGACCCTTTCGACAAGGAGGTACTTTTGCGATACTCTAAGTGATTTTCGGACAACTTTGGTAAACGGCCGGGTTTGGAACGAGCATATTTTGAACTATGCCCCTGGAATGAAAAGGCCAATATCTCTCAAACCAGGCATTTGTTTGAAATTTAGTCTGTCTTGTTGAGTTCATTTTTACGATACAGAACTTTGGGACACATCAACTAAGGACTTAATGACAGTTGATGTATCAAGCCCTTTACTCGAGGAGCGGACCCTCCCGGAATCGAGTACGCTGTGTGCGGGAAACCTAGAGCTAGCTGCGACTGCAACGACTACCGTGCTGGGATCCGGGTTTGACGATGAAGACTACTGTACTTGGATCCTACGTGGGTTTGGTAGTGAGGACGACTGTACTTGGATCCTCTGTGGTTTCGGCAGCGATGACGACTGTACTTGGATCCTACGTGGGTTCAGCAGCGATGGTTACTGTACTTGGATCCTGCGTGGGTTCGGCAGCGACGACTTCTGTACTTGTATCCTACGTGGGTTTGGCAGAGGAGAATATTTTGGGTCTACATATAATCATATCCACCCTTCTTCGTGAGAAGTATACCTGTGTGAGATGATCCTTGACTTTCAATCCTTATCATTGGTATGATTTACTTCTTTCCTGTGTGGACTGGATTGTGCTTGGGCACAAAAGTTGGAGCCTTGCTAAGATTGATGACTTAGGTATATGTATGGGCATATACATAAGTAGGGTTGGTTGATTCTTCCTGTTTGTTCCTTTCCTTTGTGGTTTATCCTTCATGGATCTTTGGAGACATTCTGGGGTCTTGGGGTCCCTACTGAGTATCGTATACTCACCCCTGCACGGGCATTGCCCGCACACCGTTGTGTTGGATGCAGACGATGGACAACACTGATTGTGGTTGAGGCTTGTGAAGCTGGATGGTATCCGGAGGTGGACCACCTGGCGGGACGTACATAGAGCGGACAGACAGACCGAGGCACGGACGAGACTATCTGTTCCAACCCTTCAGGTGGGATTCCCGGAGGATGACTCAGTGGTTACCGCTTTACTTTACTGCTGTTGTACTTTCTTTCTCAGTTGTACTATACTTTCATTTTGGTTTGTATACTGGCCCATTTACTTTTCAGCACATACTTTTATACTCAGTTTTACTTAGTGCTTACTTCACTTGCGTACTCTGTTGTGTTTGTTTACTTATATAAAACCAATGCCTTCCCTTTTTCATCGGGATTTATGCCTTTGGTGCTAGTCGCCAGTGCCTGGCCTATGGAAGGCAGGCTTGGGGTAGTCCTGGCACGGGCCTCGAGGATGGGTCTTGACAAATTGGTATCAGAGGAGTCAGTTATACCATAGAACTCAGGACTCTGATAATTTCTTCTCTGTGAATCAATAGTATTAAGACTATTGAGTATGGTTTCAGTCCAGGGAGTCCAGTATTGGTGCGGCAGCTGACGTATCCATACACCAGGACCCTGACTTCTGATTTCCGACTCAGTGCACGAAAACATTGATTGCATGTTTGTTTCAAGAGTTTTCATTGTGATTACTTTATGTCATCTCACCAGGTATATTCTATTAATCGTGGTGCATCGGTTTTTGTTTTTCAGGATAGCCCCACGTAGGCATCCAGATAGGGTTCTGAGCTACATGTGATATGGCATCCCATTGAGCGACGAGGCCTTGGTGCAGGGCCCCATTACAGCGAAGGCACCAGTGGTGCCATTACCCGCTAATCCACTGATGCCACCTGCCCTAGAAGTAGAGAGTGCACACCGCCTGAGTGCATTGCACGAGTTTCAGCGACAGAGTTCGCCAAGGTTCTGCGGAGAGATGGACCCTCAGGTAATCGAGGATTGGGTAGAGGCTATCATCAGATTCTTCAGATTGGTAGGGACACTAAAAGACCTTATGGTTTTCCTTTCTGCGAGTCTCCGGCACGCAGCAGTAGGTACATGGTGGAGATGGATTCTCTAGGTGCACGATGAAGCATCACTACTTTAGACGGACTTCGAGAGCCTCTTCCGCTAAGAGTTTTTTCCACCCACCCTCCATGCGGTGTGCATCTAGGAGTTACTTCATCTGTTGTAGGGCAGCATGACAGTAGCCCAGTACTTAGTGAGATTTACCAACCTAATGCGCTACTCCACATATATGGTACGGAACCCATTCTTCCGGGCCCGGACCTTAGAGCAGGGACTAAGGCATTACATCAGGGCTTCGATGGTCTCCGTCAGCATTCTAATGCAAGAAAGAGTGCTGAAGCGAGACCTTCTTGTGGAGATCTTTCTTGCTGAGACGACGCCTGCAGGGATACCCACCATAGGGTGACACATAGCGGAGTCTTCTGCAGCAGGCAGTAGACAGATGTCGCAGAGGTCCAAGCAGACCAGGCCATCAGGTGGGCGACCGTAGGATTCTAGTTTAGATGTGTGGGTCACAAGCAGCAGAGCCATCTATACGAGAGGCAGGCAGTGTTATGCATGCGGCGGGCAGGGCCACATGGCTCATGACTACCCGACCCTCCATGGAGAGGAGTAGCTGACAGTAGAGGGACCTCCCAGGTAGAGGCAGTGGTTCGATCATGGTGGTCCGCAGGGAGCAGGAAGATGAGGCAGAGGAGCTGGCCAAGCAGCAGGTGGTGGACGACGCTTTGAGGCTCTACCACCACCACCACCAAGAGGACCACCCCGACCACAGGGAGCTAGCAGACAGGGGAAGGCTCAGCCCCAGGCAGTCGAGGCCTATGACCATGGCGCACCTGAGATGATTTGAGGTACTATATATGTCTACTCTACCCTTGCTGCAGTTCTTATAGACATAGGAGGGATTCATTCTTTTATTTCCGCTACCCTTGTTCGGAGCTCGGAGATTCTGACGGAGTCGTTGGCTCGATCCTTACGGCTAGAGACTTCTATGGGAGTAGACTCGACGATTACGCACTGGTGTCAGCAGTGTGAGCTTACTCTAGGAGTTGAGAACTTCGACTGGGATATTCTTTTAGCGGCGTCGAGGCCTTATGACGTCATCTTGGTTATGGACTGGCTATCTACAGTCCATGCCCAGATCGACTGTATTAGGCGCAAAGTGTGGTGTGTCCGCACAGATGGGAGCAGGTTCACCTTCATCAGTGAGAAGGGAGCCTTTGCAACATAGGATGGACTTACGCATAGAAGAGGGAAGCTGATTACACATCAGTTGGCTAGTCTCATCCTAGGAGAAGTTGATGTGCGGAGTCCGAGTTTTCCTATTGTGGTGGATCAGTATGCGGACATTTTTCTTAACGATGTTCCAGAACTACCTCCCTGTAGAGAGGTAGACTTCTAAATAGACCTATACCCCAGGACAACACCGATATCTAATCCAGCATATCATATGGCTCCCACCGAGCTTCGTGAGCTGTGGGTACAGCTGGAGGAATTTTAGGGAAAGGGATTCATCCGACCCAGTGTTTCACCCTGGGCTTCTCCGATTTTATTCGCCAAGAAGGCGGATGGGAGATTAAAACTATGTGTCGACTACCATCGCCTGAATCAAGTGACCGTAAAGAACAAGTACCCACTCTCGAGGATTGACGACCTCTTTGATTAGGTCAAGGGAGTACGATGGTTCTCGAAAATAGACCTCATGTCAGGCTATCACTAGCTCAGAGTTCGAGATGAGGATGTGCAGAATACGGCCTTCAGGTGTCAGTATGGCCACTACGAGTTCTTGGTTATGCTTTTTGGCATAACCAATGCACCAGAAGTGTTCATGAGTCTCATGAATAGGATCTTCCAGTCTTACCTCAATCATTTTTTCATAGTCTTCATCGACGAAATACTGATTTACTCAACTACTGAGGAGGAGCATGTCTACCACTTGCGGGTTGTACTGGACACACTCCAAGAGCACCAGCTTTATGGTAAGATCTCGAAGTTCCAGTTCTGGATTCAAGAGGTTCACTTATTAGGGCACATCATCTCAGAGGCGGGAGTTGCTATGGATCCTACGAAGATCGAGGCAATACTTACTTGGGAGCCACCCAGGAGCGTGACAGAGGTGCGGAGTTTCCTAGGTCTGGCTAGGTACTATCAGAGATTTGTGCCAGACTTCTCCAGATATGCTGCACCGCTTTCAGCATTGAAGAAGAAGGGGAAACCCTTCGTGTAGTCAGATAGATTCTAGCAGAGCTTCCAGGAGCTGAGACAGAGATTGACCAGTGCACCCATCTTGAGGCTACCAGAGGAGGGAATAGGGTGCGTTGTTTACTGTGATGCATCAGGGATCAGACTCTGGTGTGTCCTAATGCAAGAGCGGGAATTGATCACCTATGGTTCATGACATTTGAGGTAGCACTAGTAGAACTACGCTACCCATGACCTGGAGTTAGCAGCAATGGTCTTCGCCTTGAAGATGTGGTGGCACTATCTGATGAGAAATCACTTTACAGTCTACTCTGACCACCAGAGTCTCAAGTAAATTTTCTCGCAGAAGGACCTGAACCTGAGATAGCTGTGATGGATCGAGTTCCTCCAGGACTATGACTTTGAAATAGTCTATACTCTTGGAAAGGGAAACTTTGTGGCTGATGCTCTTAGCAGGAGATCGGGCATTCAGCTACTTGGAGAGGTGACAGATCAGTTAGCCTCTTTGTAGATATCCATTATGGATAGAGTTGGGGAATCCTTTCTACAGACCCTCATACTCACTCCTCCACTACTTCACTGGGTCAGAGAGTCACAAAATGGGGACGTTGACTGTGAGACGCGATGTGCTCAGATTTCCACAGTGCAGGCGCCTGATGGGTTTTCTGAAGGAGGAGAGCACATCATCCTCTTCCGGGGACGTACCATGGTACCAGTTGCATGGAAGGAGGAATTGATGAGGGAGTTTCACACTTCCCCTCTAGCAGTACATCCAGGAGTGGTAAAGCTGTACCAGGACCTCAGACAAAAACACTGGTGGCCGGGTATGAAGAAGGTTATAGCAGAGTTCGTTTCATGATGCCTCACTTTCCAGAAAGTGAAGGCAGAGCACCAGGTACCAGCAGGATTCATACCGCCCTTAGAGGTTCTGGAGTGGAAGTGGGATGGGATATCCATGGATTTTGTGATGGGGCTTCCACATACTTCCAGAGGACATGACTCCATCTTCGTGATCGTCGACCGACTCACCAAGTCAGCCAAATTCCTTCGGATCATAGAGAAGGGCATGGTGGAGAGTTTGGGACTCCTCTACATTCATGAGATTGTATGACTTCTTGGTGTGACATCGTCTATCGTCTTTGATCGAGACGTTAACTTTACTTTCTGACTTTGGAAGTGGTTGCAGAAGGCATTTGGGACGCAGCTACACCTGAGTACTGCTTTTCATCCTCATACGGATGGCCAGACGGGGAGGACCATTCAGACTCTCGAGGACATGCTCTATGCATGTGTCCTTGACTTTGGTCACAGCTGGGAAGATCACCTACCCATGGTGGAGTTTGCGTACAACAACAGCTACCACTCCACCATCGGGATGGCACCTTACGAGGCATTGTACGGCCGACCTTGAAGATCACCTCTGTGTTGGAATGACCCTGGGGAGTAAGCACTTGTAGGACCAGAGATGGTTCCGGCTACGATGGAGAAAGTGCAGATCATTCAGAAGCGGATGAGGACTGCACATAGAAGACAAAAGTCTTATGCTTATAGGAGACAGAGATCACTGCAGTTTGAGGATGCCGACCATGTTTTCTTATGGGTCTCACCTCGATGTGGATTACAAATATTTGGCTGGGCGGCAAGTTATCTCTGCGCTTCATCAGACCATTATAGGTCCTCAGTAGGGTAGGCGAGGTGGCTTACCGCCACGCCCTTCCACCTCAGTTGCACCGGGTGCACGGCGTCTTCCACATATCTCAGCTGAGGAGATACGTGCACGACCCAACCCACATCATTGATCATGGGGAGCTGGACATCGATGATGGGGCTAAATTCACGGATATCCCGGTGGAGATCAAGGATCGACAGGAGTAGGTCCTAGGTGGACGATCGATTCCTCTGGTGTGCATTTGTTGGCAGCATGGGAATCTCCATAAGAGAACATGGGATCAGGAGGCTCAGATGCGTACTCAGTACCCTCATTTGTTTCCCCAGTTTTTGTTGTAGCTTTACGAGGACGTAAATCCCTGAGGTGAGAGTAATGTGAAGACCCCGAAATTTCAAAGATTTTTTTTTAAAATACTTCGGAATTTTACGAGTCTATGGATTCTGACGGCACTTGATTCCGAGGCCCGGTGTACCCGGAAACAATTTCTGAAGTTTAGCTCGGGTACGTTCAGTAAACAGACGAGCGGTTTTTTCTATCTTTTGAACCAGTGCTCGAAATTGGAATATGAGGACATCGATGAACTCGCAATGCTGGTAACTGCTTAAGGGGACCTTTACCGCAGTTTCATTTGTGCGGGAGGATAAGTTAATTATTGAGGTTAAATTAATAAGTTAATAAAATTGTTGGAACAATTTTATTTTCTATCTAAGGAGGTTAACTCCTCCCATGGGAAGTTGTTGGTGGGGCCCACACCCACCCAACATCCCATGTGTGGATATGAGAGGTGGGGCCCACATGATCCCCAAACTTTCATTTTCCCAAAACCCCCTTAAACCCCCTTCATTAATTTGTTAACTCCTCTTAATTGTGTAACTCTTCTTCTCCTCTTTCTCTCTCTCTTTAACTCTTGCCAACACACCTTAATTAAAAAATTGATCCTATTTAATTAATTAATTAAGTGATTTAAATTTTGAATTTTTGAATGCTTGGAAAGTTTATTTAAAATAAGGGGAAGATTTATTTTAATTTGTGTTGGAATTGTTGTGTGGAGAGGATTTGGAGACATCTTGAGTTTTTGAAGAACACGAGCTCTTCGATGAAGAACAACCTTCCCTCTCAGTGAAGAACGCTCACTAGTTCTCCATCAAGCGAGGAGACACCACCGCGGGGAACTCGCCAACGACGACGCGCCTTCTTTATTTCCTCTACAACAAGAGAGAAGACGCCTCTTCTTTCTTAGGTGCACTCCGACAATGACTGAATCAACACCCTCAACCACGACACCCAATGTACGACGTCAATTATTGAGGTAGGGGTTATGTTCAATTTTGATGGATTAAAATTGTGTCTCGGTTCGTCGTTGTATAACTTTGATTGTTTCGGCCTTTTTCTATCACTTAACATGGAGGGTGCGGGACGAATGAACATGGCCCAATGACCCTCCTATTGATCCTGATTATTCTTTTTCTTGGAATCGGAAACTGAGGTGGAGAAAGCATGGTGTCGTCATGCTGTGCCGGGAACGCGGTGAAGGAAGCCGGCGTCGTCGTTCCGGCTGTGCGGAACGAACCGCGGCCCACTTCGTAGGTTGCTTTGGCAGAAGAACCAGCAGGCCCATTGGTCGCCCGGGCGAAGGGGAGCCGCGATGCCAGGAGGGCGCCGCGCTAGAGAACCGGCTGGCCAGGTGGAGCTGAACCGCGGCGCCAGGAGGGCATCGAGCTGAAGAAACCCGCGACCCGCCATGCGGGCCGCTTGCGCTAGAAGGTTGGCCGAGCCGTGCCCCTCAGGCCAGGCCATGCAAATATTCGGGCTGGTCAAACACCCCTACTGGGTTGGACCCACCAAAATGGGTTAACCCGACCCGCCATCCCACTGGGCCTAATGGGTCGGGCTCGTTTTCACTTAAATGTGAATATCTTGAAGACCGTGCGTCTGAACGATCTGCAGTCTGCGGCACTAGGACCCTTTCGATGAGGCGGTCCTTTTGCGATACTCTAAGTGAGTTTTGGAAAAATTTGGTAAACGGCCGGGTTTGGAATGAGCATATTTCCAACCGGGCCTCGGAACAAAAAAGCCAATATCTCTCAGATCGAGCGTTCGTTTGACGCGCCGTCTGTCGCGTTGAGTTCCTTTTGATGAGATGGAACTTCATGATACATCAAATCAGGACTTTGTGACAGTTGATGTATCGACCCCTTTACTCGAGGAGAGGACCCTCCCGGAATCGAGTACGCTGTGTGCGGGAACCCTAGAGCTGGCTGCAACTGCAACGACTACCATGCTGGGATCCTCCATGGGTTCAACGACGAAGACGAATATACTTGGATCTTACATGGGTTCGGCAGTGAGGATGACTGTACATGGATCCTCCATGGGTTTGGCAGTGATGATGACTGTACTTGGATCATATGTGGGTTCAACACCGATGGTTACTGTACTTGGATCCTATGTGGGTTCGGCAGCGATGACTTCTGTACTTGGATCCTACGTGGGTTTGGCAGAGGAGATGATTCAGAGGCTACATCTAATCATCTCCACCCTTCTTTGTGAGAAGTATACCTATGTGAGATGAGTCTTGACGTTCAATCATTATCATTGGTATGATTGACTTCTTTCCTGTGCGGACTAGATTGTGGTTGGGCTCGGTAGTTGGAGTCGTACTGAGATTGATGACTTAGTTATCTGTATGGGCATCTACCTATGTAGGGTTGGTTGATTCTTCGTGTTTGTTCCTTTACTTTGTGGTTTATTCTTCGTGGATTCTGGGAGACCTTCGGGGGTCTCAGGGTCCCTACTGAGTATCGTATACTCACCCCTTCACGAGCGTTTCCAACACAACGTTGTGTTGGATGCAGACGATGGACAACACTGATCGTGGTTGAGGCTTGTGGAGGTGAACGGTATCCAGAGGTGGACGACCTGGCAGGACGTACATGGAGCGGACAGACGGACTGAGGCACCGACGAGACTCTCTGTACCCACCCTTCAGGTGGGATTCTCGGAGGATGACTCAGTGGTTACCGCTTTACTTTACTACTATTGTACTTTCTTTTTCAGTTGTATTGTACTTTCAGTTGGGTTTCTATACTGGCCCATTTACTTTTCAGCACTTACTTTTATACTCAGTTTTACTTAGTTCTTACTTAACATGCATACTCTATTTTATTTTTTTACTTATATAAATGCAATGACTTCCCTTTTTCATCGGGATTTATGCCTTTGGTGCTAGTCACTATCCCCTGGCCTATGGAATGCGGGCATGGGGTAGTCACGGCACGAGCCCCAAGGACGGTTCGTGACATTTTGGGAGAAAGATTGAGCTCGATGAAGTTGATTCTCAAGATAAAAAAGGGTTTGTATAAGAAATTATTCCACAGTTACCCATGGAATATGTATTTCATGGAATATAAGTACTGCATAGGATCCTATGAGAGGTAATAGAACCAAAGAGATATGGTTTTCTAGTCACCAAATGTGGTGAATAATTATTGGTTGACATTGATGAATCTATCTCCTAAAAGGAGGTAGTAGAGAGATAAAAAGGTAAAAGATAAAAATAAGCAATGAATTTTGAAATAGATTTCATGTATCCGAACTATGTTTGGGTTCTGGTGGATGCACCAGTTGATGTTAATACCATTGTATGAAAATAGGTATTCAAGAAGAAACTTGACATGGAAGGTAAACCAAATACCTATAAAGTAAGGCCAGTGGATAAAGTGTATTTACAGCATCATGGAATTAACTATAATGAAACTTATTAACTATTTTCCATGTTTAAATCCATCATAATTCTACTTTCTTGAGAATCTTACCATGACAGTGAGATTTGGAAGATAGATGTAAAGACCTCATTCATTAATGAAAACCTCTTAGAAGTTGTCTATATGATAAAACTAGAATATTATTTGACTCCATGTGATTCAAAATGGATTTAACTATTTCATAAAACTATTTATGAACTGACAAAAGCATCCAGGTCATGGTAAATTTGATTCGATGAGTCTATAAAAGAATTTTATTTCAATAGCAATAAATTTCAACCATGTGTTTACAAGAGGATTTGTGTAAATGAAATTGTTATCCTAGTTTTATATGTCCATGACATATTGCTTATTAGAAATGGCATTCAAATCATACAATTTGTTAAGTACTGGTTACAAAATTGTTTCTCTATAAAGGACATGGGTGAAGTTGTCTATATTATGGGGATAAAGATAATTCGTGATAGATCATAGAGTGTTCTAGGACTAAATCAAGGTAAATATGTTTTCCAAATACTTAATATAATTAGTATGGAACATCCCAATATGGGATTTGTTTTAGAGTCCCATGGTTTAGATATTTCTTAGAAAATGTGTCCTTAGACACAACAAGAGAAAGAGGTAATGAGAAAGATCTCATATTCTTCAGTGACAGGATCAATCATTTCTTCCATGTTATATATTATATTTGATGTTTCTTATTCATTGAGCGTGGTAGGAAGATATCAATATAATCTATGAGAATAGCATTGGACTGCTGTTAAGGGAATTGTTAACTATCCATGAAGAACTAATGATATGTTCTTAGTGTATAGAGGAGATGAGGATCTATTCATTGGGGGTTATAAAAATTCTAGGATTTTCATAGATCAGAATGAAATTAATTTTCAAAAAGGATATGTTTTTATATCAATGGTGGAGTTTGTGAGATAGAAGATTTAAAAGAATCTAGTTGTCCCTGATTATATAGTGGAGTCTGAGTATATAGTGTTCTTAGATATAGCCAATAAATCCATTTGAATTTAGATATTTATCTAGGATCTTGATATGGTACCTAAAAATAAAGACCACATCACATTGTATTGTGATAATACAACAGTGGTGGCTCTTGAAAAAGAGCTAAGGTCACACCAACAGACAAATCACATACTCTATAAGTATCACCTCTTAAGGTATTTTTATCAAATGGGTAAAGTTTTAGTGAGAAGAGTGCCCATAAAATAGAACATGGAAGATCCCTTGACCAAAGACCTATCTTAGCATAAGCATGATTATCATGTGAGTGATGGAAGACTAAAGGTTGTTATTATTTAGCTTATGTGAAAGTGGGAGGTTGTAGGAGTTAGTGCCCTAGAACCATCATAATTATAATTTATGATATATTTTATTCATAGTTTTAAATGTTAATAAAATTTTTATCACGTCATGATTGTTGTTTTGCATAAACTTTAATGTGATAATGTCTTAAATGTAGCTTACAGACTGAAATGTCAATGCAGTTACCCACTATGATGACAAAATATATGTGATATGATACTATTCTTTAAAATATTTTCTATAGCCATATGATTTCATTTTAGGCACACAAATTATAGAGGATATCAGGGGTGGAGACTCATAAAACATTAAGGCACCTTCTCATAGTGTACATCCTTGGTAATATCTAGTAAGATATTATGATAATGAGACCCCCTAGTAGGAAATAAACATTTATATATGTCATTGGATGTTCTTATCTGAAGAAATTTTTATTAATAATTAGAATTTAAAAATATTATTAATAAGTATTATGAGTCACATACTCTGATGTATTGATGAAAACAATGATGAAATATGTTTTTGGAGAGGTAGGATATGTTGGGTGCGTCATGAGTGATATTGTATCAATAAATAATGTGAGAAAGGATTTTCCCTTCCATTATTTAATAGAAGTTGATATCTCTGGCCCTTTGATGGAAATGATATAACCTGAATACATCTATGGACATCATGTTCTATAGGAATGTTCATATTCTGAGAATTCAAAAAAAGAGACATCGAGCACATAGGTTAATGGAAACAGTAGGCAACCTACTTGATATGAGATATCTTGATAAAGGTATTATATTACACAGTAAGAGTTCGTTAGAATAATCTTTTTGTTGAAACAAAAACTACTTTCTATATTGGTTCCTTGGTGTTTTTCAAGATTCTAACCTTGGCATTTAGACTAGTTCACCTAATTCCACAAAGAGAGATACCTATAGGGTCCCACAATAATTGTATCCAGAATATCAGTTAAATAATATAATATTATTTATTATTTTAAATTTTGGATAAATATTATTCCATAATGTGTTTTAATAATTATTCATGTTTTCTTGATCAAATATCATATGTCACCAGTTATTTGAGAGCAAATAATGTGAGTGGAATATTTAAAAGATATTTATTTTCTATTTATTAAATATAGTATTTATTTATTTATTAGAAAATAATGGAGTGTTATTGATTTAATAACCAAATAGTCATTATTCAATAATAGATAATGATTGTGAAGGAATAACAAACCGAGAGTAAACGATTTGGTGATAAATATGGAACAGTATTTAATATAATAATATTAAATTTAATTTTCATGTTAAGAACACATATAGAAATACTAATAATGTTATTATTATTTGAAATTGGGTTCCAAAGGGATTAAATTAATAATAAAGGGAAATTTTTCAATTATTTTATTTTAATCCTAGTGATATATAAACCCAATTGTATTATTTTATCAATAATCTAATTCATTTTTTTCATTTTTCAAAATGGATTTGGAGAATCCTCTAAAGACCAAGAGATCCCATTTCTCTAAGAACACACCAAGGAACATAGAGTGATCTTCCTCCACCTCCCACTCTTTATTCCTGTATGATCTATGAGAATAATTTGGAAGGGGTTTTAAAGGTGATCAAAGGTGGATAACACAAGCACTAAGATCTATCATGCGAGCATTTAGATAATCCTATGGTGACATTCAGATATTTTTATAACATGTGTGGATAATTCCTAAATGCAATCTATATGGATTACTACAATTCAATGATGAGAGAAAACATTTATCTATTGTCATATCCATCAATAAATAAGGAATTCCATTAAGTAAATTCTTCATTTAATTAAATTAATTATAAATAATATGTAATGATCCACTCTCTTGGTTTTGGCATTCTCTCCCTTGTATATATTATTTAATTACTTTTGGTAGATCAGTATTTTTATCGTTGTGTAAATATCAGATTGATCATTGATCATGAAGAAAAGTAATGTTGGACACGACCCATCGCAGATTTCTTTTGTGCTCGAACCTATAACCTTGATATAAAGTAACAATGTACAAAATGAAGAAAAAATTTCAATGAGAAATGAATAAATAAATAAATTTTTATCATATATAAATAAAATATTAAAATGATGATAGTATTTTAAAAAATTAAAGATTATAGGAAAATAGTAAATAATCACACATCTCATACATAAATATTACATATTAATATATGAACAATCATCAGATAACATAATGATCCACACCAGAATCATTTTGTACTGGTTCCTTTAGAAACATAGACACATAAAAAAACTTATTTATAAGTGAGCTTCATCATATACCACTATCTTATTCATAACTACAACCTCTTATAGACATATCATACATAATAAAATTCATCATGACTTGGGGAAATGAAACATAAGAATGGGTGATCTAAGATGGTTAGTATGGGTCAAAAAGGGAGATATTAACATTGCATGATCGTAAGGTTATGAGAACATTAAAATAACATCTTATAAATATACTCTTCATATCATAGATAATAAACATTATTGCAGGAATAAATCATAGATTTATATAAGACATTAATCATAATGGATTAAAATAGGATGATCTATGATAATTAAATACTATCATAAGGTATAAATTTGTGGATTATATATAATCGTAGAAAATAATATAATAAGGATACAAAAAAATACATTCATAACCTGTTAATACTGGTCTAGTGACATGTCTACCTATTTTAATATTCGGATAACCTTCTCATGTGCCCTCTTTTCGGCATGGGATAACTTATCATGTACATAATTTCAGGATTGGTATGACCTCCTTTGTAACCTATTTTGGTATTGTGATCACCTACCATGTACCTACTTTATGGCTTGGGATAACATCCTAGGTATTTTTTTTAGTCTTGTGATAACCTGTTGGGTAACCTTGTGGTCATATAACATTAATTATTATCAAATGTATCAGTAAGAGTTATAGGTCCCAACCACCACATTATTAAAATCATAGATACATGTGTTCAAATATCATAAAATATTATTCATATCCAAATTAAATAAAGGAAATGGTTTTCATAAAAAAAATTTATCGTAGTACATAATGTGTAAAAGAAACAGGTTTCATAATCATTTCATCATTTCATTTTTGCATATCATTTTGAATAATAAGCGTGTTTCATAAGAAGTAAATCATGATATAATCAGTGTAATAGAAATGTTTCTTATAAAAATATTCTAATCATAAAGACAATCCATCTAGAAAAATAATAATAATTTTATCCTTGGACCATATTCCTAGTAATGAAAAATCAAAATTAAATGATGTAATTATAGATGGAAAATTATTTTGAAATAAAAATAACAAGTAACATGCCTTGATGAATATATCTATTGCACTTTCAAAAGAAATTTTCATAAATCATAAATATTTGTATAAATCATTTTTTTGACTAACCCTTTAAACTTATAAAATAATTTTTAAATGATTTATTAGTCATGATTTAATAAAAGTTTCTACATTCTATAAATATTAAAACAAGGAATAATTTTCCATTTTTTTAGAAAACAAAAACAATATTTTTTTAGAAAATGGTATAAATAAGCCTTTCATGTAATTTTATAAGAAAATTAAAACATTAGTAATTTTTTTAATAAGTAATATGTATAATATTTATAAAATTTATGAAAATAATTTTAGAATTATTTTTTTGGATGAAAAAATATTTTCAACTGAAGAGAAACGTATAATAATATTTTCTTAAAAAAATCATCTCTTAAGAAACTAGATATATGAAATTGAATATAAAATATGTAATATCATCTCATAACTATACGAGAAAAAATTATATGATTTTATTGAGATTTATATCATAATAATTCATTATTGGAGGTATAATCATTAGCAATCCTAATAAACGATGAGATTGTAACCAAAAACCTTATATATTGGGTAACATTGAATATTAATCCTCATTAAATAATAACATAAAATAATGTTTATAATTTTATTATAATAAATGTATTAATAATATTAAAATAAAAAGTGAAATTATATATATGTAAAAAAAATATGATTGTTGTGTAACATATTATATATCTTAGAGAGGTAAAATTGAGACAAAATCCCTTACCGATTTGGTAGATTTTTAACTATATACCCCATGAAAGAGAGATCATAAAATTGTTATATAAAGCCACATTAATTTTTATATACAATCATTAAATACATTAACAGCATTATAAACATGATATTAATGAAATAGGTTGTGAATATGGAATGTGGCCCAATGAATAAAAAATATTAGATGGAAATACCATACCTTAAGTGTAAACTAATATCATACATATTCAAACCTCCAATATAAAATATATATATATATATATATCATAGAACCATAAATATATATATATATATTAGAATATTTTTCTTAATTATTTACTTATGTTACCTATTTATATACAATTCAATTTTAAAGTCATGTTTTACGTAATAACTATAATTTTTGTGTATGTTTTTATTTGGTATTTTTGGTCCTCTTACTTTGATCATGATTAAAATACCCATATAATTTTAACCATTATATAAATAACATATATATTGTGTATATATTTATTTATATTAAACCCTAATTGTTATATATAGAAAGAGATATAAAAAATTCATGGAGATGGTAATAAGTAAGTACACAAAAACATTGTTTCTATTTTCTTGATGGATTAAGAAATCTAAAGGTAAATAATATATCAGTACAATAGAATACATTATACGTGATATATATAAAATCTGTTTACATAAACTTTTGTTTATTACCTTCTATGTAATTAATATGTTAATAACGAATAAAATCACTTCGCAAGGTGGCAGTCCATTAAACTCACAGTTGACATTATAATATTCCCATAGAATGTAATGAAAGAAGTAATATGTGATATAATTATTAAATAAGCACTTTAATATCCATAAAAAAAATTATAATCAATGAATACATTTTTATTAGTAACTCTAATAGGTGGTGATGGAAAATTAATAACTTTTGCTTATGAAGTAGTAGTCTTCCTTACACTCAAATAATAATTGTGTAACCCTTTTCATGTAATATGATATTTGTCGCTCCTCGACCTGGAATTTTGTATTTTATTTTTTGTTACTACATTTTTGGTCTAATAATAATTATAACAATATTATTATTATTAGTTATATTATTATTAATTTTTACTTTTTCTTTTATTTTTTTCTTTTTTCCCTTATATTATTTTCCATTATTTTTTTCATCTTCTTCTTCTTCCCATCATTCTACTCTTTGCATCACGTGGACCCCCCCCTCTTCCATGGTTTGCGCAGCACCCCCTCCCCTCAAACGACCCCCTCGCTCGCCAACTGACCAATAATATCAGTGACCTCCTCCCCGAAAATCGTTATTGTCATCACCGTCGTCTCAGAAGAAGGCCACCACTTCCATCGACATTAGAGAACTGTTCATTTATGTGTCAGAAAATGGGGGGATGTGCTAAAGGAGATAGATTAGTGGTGAGAGGGTGAATGTATTTTTTAATAAATAAAAATATGTGTTCATGTATGTTAGTTCGATGAAAACTCACCACCACTTGAAATATAGAACATGGAAATATGAGGGTATCTAGGTGGGAGGACTAGGACTAGTATGCTAGTAGATTCAGAAGTGGATTGTCCCAATTTATTTTAGTTGGATTGACATTACAACACTAACTAAATACTTTTGATTATTGGAGACCACTAGGTTATGGGTGTGTTCCCTACTGGTGGATCGTGCACGAGAACGTAGACCATTATGGCTCCAATTCCACATTTTCCTTGGGTTACAATATCTCTAGGTTCCCACATGTGCTAGTTACCTATAGGTATTTCCCATAGTGCTCATTTGTGCCGTAATGCTTGTGATGTGATTTTTTTTTTCAGTTTCTTAGGCTTAATGCCGCATTGTGAAAATCCATATTTCAAATTCACATTTCTCCCCTCTCATATTGAAATGTTAACGCATGCTTGTAATTTATTTTTGAAAATATAGTGGAAGAGAAATGCTTTCCGTAGAAAAGTTAAACTTGTTACTTAGTTTTGAAAAGACTAAAAAACCTTATTTAAATATGTATTATTTTCAAACTAGTATGATTTGGTTTCTTTTTAAAGGAAAAGTCCTAGGGAGTTATTATTCCTTGGATTTATTACTAATAATCTTGGTTATCCCACCTAATTTACTTTTTTATTTTAGGTTATAGTAGTTGATCACTCTTGGGTGAGTGTGGTTCTATATCGGTGGTGACCCATGGGGTTACTTGGAGGTATGTTTAGCTGGTTATCTTTAATTTATTTTTCATTGTAGAGTTTAACTGATTTTTCAGGTTTATTTATGTTTATATGTCCTTCACTTTTCTAGGATAAATTGTTCCCAACTTATTTTTTCTATGCTCGGCCCTTGTTTCTTGCCCGTGGTGATCAGGAGCCCCAATCAGACATTGTCGCGGGGTAGATCTGTTGACCGGATCTTGGTTGAACTGGGTTGGTTTATGAAAAAACAACATCAAAATTGGTTTATCCCATGTCCATTGGGGATGATTGATAGTTTGTAGTTAGTATTATCAAAATCCAAGTGGTAAATTATAGGTAGTTACTTGAACAAAAACTATTTGGAATGAAACGTGAATTGCCAGGGTGGTCCAGGATGGTCTTGCCTCGAAGTATGTGTTTTGATCTCTATTTTTTCATGGTTCTTAGTCCTATTTGGGTGTTTCTAGTTGGTCTTGAAATTTGGTGTTCATTTTGAAAGGGTGAATGGTTTTTGTACATGGCATGACAAGCCATGTGCAGACCATGTAATTTCCTATCATGACTTCCTATGTGCTCACCTAGTTGGTTCACAATCTGCCAAACCGTGTGACCAAACCATGTGTATAATTTGTTTAATTGAGAATTTTGAATCTTGATTTGTTAATTGAATTGGTTATTTTGTGATGTTACTGGTGTGAGTTTTAGTTGGTTTTGTGTTGTTTTTCTTAGGTTTCAAAATTGTTGATTGGCATTTTGAAATAGGATTTCCAAAATAAAAAACATGGTTTGTTTGAAAATGTAATGAATTGTTTTGGGGGTTGAAAGTTTTTTATAAAATGTTTTGCGATCATGAAATGTTTTATTAAAAGTGAATATGAAAATAGTTTGAAATATTTTGGGGGTTTTTTGGAAGTTATTGTGGAATGTAAAATGAAAGTTTCTTGGAAATGATAATTTGGTGATGCTTTTTTGGATTATAAAGGATGCATTCAAAATTGATTGAGAGTTTCAAATATGGGTGGGATGTTTTGTTTTAGAAATAATAAAGTTTTGTTTTTATTTTGAATTCATCTTAATTCCCACATGTATGGATGAATGTAATTGGATGTAGATGGTTTTTGGTATGCATGCATGGTTTAATGTATGTGAGGATTCATGGAATACCAATGGTGGGTGCTTGATTTTCAAGGAATTTTTTGTTTTCCAAAATCATGTTTTGATTACTGATGTGTTGGGATGAATTTTGTTTAATAAATTTTAAAAAGTAAAGTTGGCTTTAAAAAGGGGGTTTTAGCATTTAGATGGTTTTGAAAATGGTCATTTTTTTGTTAAATGTGGAGTCTTGTTTTGTGATGTGCTTCAGGTTGGTTTTGTTCTTCTTGTTTAAAGTATGCCACCTAGAAATGTTCAAAGGTCCCCAAGGGGCCATTTTTAGTTGTTTTTTTTACCGAGACACCCAGTGGAGTGGTGGTGTTATTTTATTTTCATTTTTACATGTTTTCCTTGTGGTGTCTAGGTTCGATAGGGGTTGTGGTGTAACTCAAGAAAGTCAAGTGTTTATTTAGGTCTTTAAGAACTCCATATATTGTGAAGGGAATGTTGTACTAGTTTTTTTTTGAAGGGTCATGTTCAGGCTAGATAAGGGTGATTTCTACCTTCTCCTTACAAGTTGGGATCACAGTGAGTGAACTGTGAAAAATCACAATCTTTTTTTAAGGTGCGAGTGAAGTGTTTCCCATCCAGTGAAGAGGGTGAACTAGAGGCATATATTCATGGCATTACTCTTTCATCAGTTCTTATTTCTCATTCCTAAGACCACACACTCATTTATTTCTCATGTGGTCAATTGGCCATTCAAATTCGTCCGCTGTAGTCTTTTGAGGGTTTGTCAATGGTGTGGATGTTTGGGTCACCATGGAAAGTCTGTAAGTGGTCTTTCCCAAAGATAAATCATCAGTTGGAGGTTGTTAGTTCCTGACTGCGGTGCAACAGATGGTTAAACACATAAAAGATACAACCATAAGTCTCAAAGAGAAAATTTTCATGCAGTCAGGTGGTTCCCATGTCCGAGGGATGCATGTCCATTTTTTTGTCTCTATTGTTGGGTAAAAGACCAGTTGTGTTTTTTCTTCATGTGGTTGTCTATTTGGGGGGGATTTTATTTGGAGGTCTTGGTGGCCACTTCTATAAGATTTAAATGGTTATTCCTGTTAATTCTAATCATTAAATGGGTTGTCTTTATTTGGACCAATTTCAGCTTCTTGGTTATGCTTGTTTGTAGATATATGTGGGCCATGAATCTTATGGATCATGGTTTGGCTTTGTGTTTGTCTGATGTGTCTTTCATTTCAATTACCCTTGGACTGGGGGTTTTAGGCTGGTCTGTGTCGATGTTTATTCTTGTGTTTGGGGTCGACGCTTGTCGGTGGGTTCATGATGGGAAATTTGATCTACATTGTTGAAACTAAATTGGGAGTTTCCATGTAGGTGAAATTGTACTACTCGGTTTCTAATATGGTGGGGAGACCCACTATCGGTCTCACCAATGTCTTCCCTCAAGCTAGTTGGGTGTGACTCGAGAAGTGAAGAGGACACACCATCATCAGGGTTCTTGATTGGTTTTATGATTTGTTTTGATTCGGGAAAGTCAGTATTCGGCTAGTGTCCTAATATGGTGGGGAGACCAACATGGGACAAATTCATGCAGAAATTAGTCTTCAAGGTGTTCCTATTGGGGAAATAGTTTGCCTATGGAGGCCCAACCTTGATCATTGTAGACGGTTAGCCCAGATGATGGGTCGTATGGAGAATGCTCATTAGAGATCTCTAGTAGACTCTAGTGATTTGAAAATTAGGGGTTGGGGTGTTCCATGATATGGTTGTGTATGGAAATGTGAGTCCCATGTCGTTAGTTATTTCTCTTAGTAGTCTGGGTCTCGAGATTTCTGATTATGTGTTGAAAGGGAGTGTTTGATCCTCATGTTGTGGGGTTTTATTTTAAGAATCATTGTGTCCTTTTTTTGAGAGTTGAACATTCGAGTATTTTGGGACCTTCTAGGGGTATAAATTCTCATGGTGGGGAGAATTTTTACACCCCAACCTAGCTTGTTGTTTTGTGTTTTTTATTATAACATTTTGGGATAATATTATTAATAATAATATTATTATTATCCTTAGTTATATTATTATTATTATGTTTTCATTATTTTTTTATTTTTTTATTTTTGTTTCTTATATTATTTTAATTTCTTCTTTTACTCTCTTTCTTTCTAACTATTTTCTCCCATATTCATCACGAAAAACCCTCCCCCTCTTCCATGGTGCACACAGCACCCCCTCCCATCAGCTGACCCCCTCGCTCGCCAACTGATGAGTCGCACCAGCGGCCTCCTTCCCAGATCCCCCTATTGTTGTCACCATCGTCCTGGGCACAACCACTGCTTCCATTGTCATTAGTCCCCTCCTCTAACTTCTTCCATAGCCACATGAACCCCTTCTTCCCGATCTCTCTACAACAACCGTTTCTACCCATATTTTTTACGATTTTGGATCAAAACCTTATGATGAGTCCTCTTTTTTCCCCTTCTTCTTCCTTTGGGTGATTTTTCTTTTTCTTTTCACCTTATTCCATTTGTTTGAACCACTATGGTTGGTTTTAACAAATTTTTCAGTTTTATTACACTATTAGGTTTGAAGTTTCCTTCCTGGGTAATTTCAATGCATCTTCTGACAACCGTCATCGAATGAGAGGTGTTTCAGGTCGATTTGGTTTCTATTGCCGCTTAATGTAAGTATTTTATATCTTCTTTTTGGTCTCGCCTGATTTATTTTGGGACTTCCTTAGTTAGTTCAGCTTCTACTGATTATGTTTAATCACATTGAACATTGTCAGAATATTTTTATGTTTCTAATATATTATAGTGAATATATGGGTAGTGCGATGTGGTTTTGATATGTCTTCATCCGAACTATGTGTTTGAGGATGTTTCACTATTCCTGAGCTTTTAATTTGATGTCCTTTATTTTATGAACATTTTAAATAAATATTTTCATTTTTTTGTGGTGTATATAAATGTGTGTGTTAGGTAGAATAGTTTGTGCCACTTGGATTTGGTTTATTATTTACCTATGTGATTAATGGTTACGTTTTGTCTTTCAATTTAAAGTTTCATAAGTGTATAAAATAGTATTGTAAATTATTATTAGTTTCCAAGTGTATTTATTGGAACTTAAAGGTCTGGTATAATGTAGTATTAGTGACTCGGCCAATTTGGTGCATTTTTAGGGTGTTGAGTGTTTATATTTTGAATATTGTAAATTCCCTTGGAAAAGGTGGATTCTTATGTCGGAAAATGTAATGTTCTGATGGGAGCCTTATTTCATTTTGGAAGTGGAATTTGTTTTTGAATGTCTAATAGATATTTCAAAAGACAATTTTCCCTTTTGGAATATTTCTTAATAAATGTGTAATGAAATGTTTGGTTTTTCAAAAAAATATCCAATGTGATTTCATTGATGGATTTTGGTGTGAACTCATAGTTAAATGGTGGTTTTACTTTATTGAAAGAATTTCATTGTTGTATGTATGGGTTCAAGCTTGTTTTTAAAATTTTAGTACATTTTTTGTTCAATTGATCTTTAAAATGGTTTTGGAAACTTCAAAGTGATAATGATTATGTTTTCTAAAATGAAAATTATTCCTTGTAAATAATTAAACATGTTTGGCACTTTAAGAGTGGTTTCTGAATAAGCAAAAAACTCTCTTGAGGAATGCCCCTTGTTTTAAAAAATGATGTGTGTGTTGAATGTGTCGATTGTGATATGTGACTACTAAATTTCCTTTTTCATTTTTTGTTTCAAAAAAGGGCGGGGATGTGTTGTAGGAGGGGGGTCGGTGGTGAAAGGGTGAATATGGTCTCTAATAAACAAAATTTTGTGCTCATGTATGTTAGTTTGATGAAAACTTGCAACCACTTGAAATAGAACACATGGGAAGCCTAGGGTGTCTAGGTGGGAGGACTAAGACTAGTACGCTAGTTGATTTAGAAGTTGCTTGTCCCAGATTCTCCTAACATGATGGAAATTACAACACTAACTAAATACTTGTGATGATTGGAGACCACTAGGTTATGGTTTTTTTCCTTACTAATGGCTCATGGATGAGAATGTAGACAGTTGTGCCTTCAATGCCACGTTTTCACCGAGGTATGAGGTATCTAGGGTCCTACATGTGCTAGTTACCTACATGTATTTCCAATGGTGCTCGTTTGTGCCATATTTCTTATGATGTGATTTTCGTTTCTTTTTCTCATGCTTGATGCCCATTGTAAAAAACCATATTTTAAATCATCATTTCTCCCCTCCCATTTTGAATTGTTAATTTAATCGTGTAATATATTTTTGAAAATATAGTGGAAGAGAAATTATTTCCTTAAAAAATGAAACTTCTTACTTATTTTTTAAAAGATTGAAAAAACTTATTTCAATATGTATTATTTTCATACTAGCATGATTGGGTTTCTTTATATTGTAAAAGGAATAGGGATTTGTTATTACATGGCTTTATTATTGATCATCTCAGTGCTCACACCTACTTTACTTTTATGTTTCAGGTTCTAGTCTTGGATCGCTCTTGAGAGAGGGTGGTTCTATGTTAGATGTGACCCAAGGGGTCACTTAGAGGGATGTCTAGCTGGTTATCTTTACTTAATTTTTCACTGTTAGTGTTTAACTATTTTTCTAGTTAATTTATCTTTATTTGTCTTTTATTTTTCTAGGATAAATCATTCCCAACTACTTTTTTTGATTCCTAACACTAGTTTCTAGCTCATGGGGATTGGGAACGCCCTTCGAGCCATGTCGCGGACCGGCTCGGGTGACCAGCTCTGGCTCGACCCGGGTAGATTTGTAACACTATAGGTATATGTCATTACCGTAACCTGAAAACTTATAAGTATATGAAATATAATCTAGTTTTTATATAATAATGGATTACAAAGTATTGAAATTTTTTATGAATAAATAAAAGGAAACACTTGGTTAGGGATGTTAAATTTTTTCAAACACCTTATTTTGTTTTTCACTATAATCCTACCTATATTAGATTTCTAAAAATAATTATTTCTTCTATGATAAAAAGAGGAAATTATGTAATTTTTTGTAGTTATTTCCCAAAATAATGGGTTTTTATAGTGTGAAGAGGAGAGTATAGGGGTGTTCTTTTTATAAGTGTTGTTAGTGGTGAAATTGTAATTTTTGAAAATAAAAAGGTGTACCCAGATTTGTACATCCAATAAGGATAAAAATAGTCCATTCTCGATGATATAAGAGATAAGTTATAAATGTTTCCAATAATTGAGTTCCTGACATGTTTTGTTACATTTTCACCCTTATTTAATTATTTTAACACACACTAAACCCTATTTTACCATAAATGTGGTAAATAACTTTTACTAATTTCCTTTTCACTATAGTAAAAATTAAATTTATATTATTAGATAATATATATAATTATGATTAAAAATATGTATTAAATTTCTCTAAATTCCTTTACTTAAGAGGAATAATTTAATTTATCATTAATCTAGTAAACGAGATAACAAAGAAGGATTTTAAAGAAAAAATATTCAAAATATTAAAAATAAATTATCAACACTAAAAACAAAATATATTCCATTGACCTAAGTTTGAATAATTAATATATATTTGAAAAAAAAATTATTTTGAAGATAATATTAAATAACTATATTTTTAAAACATATTTTAATGAAATGATAATTTTTAATAAGAACAAATATTTTTCCCTATTCATTGACAAATTTACCACTTCAAAAAATTATCAACAATTCACTACATGATAATTTTAAATGTATATTTCAAATATTATGATTATTTTTTAAAATTATTTTTCTGAAAGTGGTAAATTTTACATTATTATTTGTTCTCATAATTTACTAAAAACATATATTTGAGAAATAGTATTTTTTATTAATATAATGAATTTATGAAAATTAAATGTTTTTTATCAATTTATTTTATTTATATAATACTATTATAAAATATATTTATAAATTAGTTTTTTACTTTTTATATTAAAAATTATAAATAATATGTTATAATGATAGCGTTTAAATAGTAATGACATGAATAATATATAAAACAAATTAGTACCCAGGGTCGTGTGTGACACAAGATAAACATAGTGTCTCGTATAGAACAACTTAATCCTAATGTCAACTATAATAAATTATTTACTTTTTTTACTATAATGAAAAATATCAAAACAATTATTCTTATTTTAAAAAAGTGATTTAAAAAATTCGCAAGGTGTCTCAAGAACCAGTTCATTTATTAATAACCAATTTATATTTATATTGACATAAATTATCATAAACCCAATTATATACCACTTGGGATAAAAATATTTCATTTTCAAAATAAAATAATGCACTGATTTTTTTATCATCATGGGACATTATCCTTAAAATCATCATTACATGAACCCTTACAAAAGAACAACAACCATAGTTTCTTTCTCAAATATCTTATCAAGAAAATATCACTTTATAATGCATATAAATTTTTTAAAGACCCTACATGTACCATATATAATTTTAAATAAATATATTATGATAAAAAATAATAAAAAATCATGCATTTTTATTATAAATCTAATTAAATTTTACATTATAGTCTATAATAAAAAGAACTTTTAGATATGTCATACAATTATATGTAATATTATATTATTAGGAAAAAATATAAGAATTGAAAAATACCACAATAATGATAAAATAGAATTATCTGAAAAAAAGACGAATAATTAAAGTATGATTAAATTCTAATAATATTTTGAAAATAGTAAACGGTGCCTTCTCATAACCGTTAAAAAAACTTTTTTAATAGTTTTGTAAATATATTATGCAAAAACCAACACATTAAATATTAAAAATATTCTCTTTTAAAAAATTATAAATAGAGAAAAATTTAGTTGAAAATGAACATTAACAGTATTTTATTTATAAGCATGAGCCTTATTTAATATTTTTAATGAGCATGTATATGGAGGGAAAATAAATTAAAACTTTTAAATAATCATTTAAAATAAAATCTCTTACTTTGAGTTCCACACTACTTCTTACAAATTAAATATTCCATGAAAATTAAAAATATATTAATTCTTTACTTGGTTAAAAAATTGTTATTATCATTTAATTAATATAATTCCTTATATTTATTTCCATTTTATATTTTTTTACAAAGTTATTTAATATTAGATTAGATTTTTTGAGGTAGTTTGGTTCAAAATATATTAAATACCACTATTGTTTTTGCTATCATAAATTGTGTTATGGTTATTCCATAAAATTAATCATAATAATGTTATAATTTTATTGTTTTTACATTAAATATAATTTAATCACCATCCATGTATGGTTGTACCAAAAAAAGTTAGATAATTCACGAGGGAGGTAGTTCACAAGTAAGCTTAAATGAAATTTTCATTTATCCAATGTTATAAAATGAAATAAAAATCTAAATGTTTTTATTTTAAAAATAATATTAGTATATAAATATCATATGTATTCATAAATTTGACACTTTCAACCAATAATGTGAAGATGAAATGAAAAAATAAATTACACCACTTTATGGAGGTGATAGAATACACAAACATAGTAAAGTTATTTCAATTTTTCAAGTGATGGGATGGTATAAAGTTAGATAATAATTGAACTTTATGGAATCCTAAATATTTACAAATAATATATATATCAATTAAATCCATATTTATAACCAGTTGTTTGGGGTGTTGATGATAAAGTAAAAAATAATTCCTTAATTGAGGTAGTATTAATGACGTAAACATGAATGAAGTTTTCAGTTACCATTCGATCAAAATGATTAATATAAAATTTATTTAATCATATTAATAACAATTATGTATAGATAATATATTCATTTAATTATATTAGGAATATAATAATAGTTTTTATGGATGTAGAATAAGAAATAATCGTGAAAGTATTATGTGAATACTTATACCTCCTCCCAGGATATATTAAATTAAGATATAGATTATGACTTCTATGATGGGTTATTTTGTTGGAATAGTATCATTAAGACATCTAAAATATAGTATGGACATTATTTTCTAACATATTGATTGAGTTAGAGTGAACATTTATTATAGATATTTTAGGATATTATGTAGAATTTTATTTGTGAGTCCATGGACACCTTTCTAAATATTCAGGGATTTAAAATAAAATATTATAATTTTTATAGGCATGAAGCTCCAATTTAGTCAAATTTAGAATAAATAAATACACTAAACCAATTAAGATCATATAAGCTAAAGAGATCTTAAAATCATTATATCTTATTAAAATTATTTGTTAAACCTTAGTGTGGTGAAAATTTATTACCATGGAAACTGTTCATTGTGATTAAAAATTAAGATGAACTCATTTGAGAATTTTAATAATAAAATTTATAATATGGAATATTTTTTATATGATTTAATTTAAAAAGTTATTAATAACATTTTTAATATAAGTTCGTAATAAGAAATAAAAAATATATATTCTATAAAAAATTTGTATTAAGAGTTTAAATTATGTTACCCCAAATAAATTATATATTTAACTCCCAAATATTAAATTGTATTGTTGTTAAAAAATTATACTTAATTTAAATTTAGGTAAATCCCTTACCATATTTAATTATTGAAACACCTCATTATAATTATCAAATAAAAACTTTGTTTTCTCAGTGAAATAGCTAACTGAAAAATCAAGAACTATGAATTGAGTTCCTATAAGATTGCTATAATATAAAGCACCCACTTCAAGGAATTTCTTTTAAAATCTTATAAATAATTAAAATATGAAATGGAAATATTAAATATTTTTAGAAAGTGAGTGAATGCATGATATTTATACTGGTTAAGGGAATATAAATCCCCTAGTCCACTCAACAAACACTCTACTCCACAAGTTTCATGACTTTCAGTATGAAAACCCTTTTTTGGTGTCTCTCAGTAGAATACAAGAGGATATTAATTATTACATAAATATAATCGAATTTAACTACCCCACCCCCCAATAATACCCGTCCACAACTATAAAAAAGATCACTTACAATGAGTGTTAAAAAATAGAGATGAATGAATATTTAATGGAATTCCAAAGCACACACATGCAATAAGTAACTAAAAGTATATCAAGATACATTCGAAGAATATGATATTATTCATGTCTCAAATTTGTATTATTTTCTATTTTAATGATATTAATGAAATCACAATACATTAATTTTGTATTTGATCTTACCATTTATAAGAATTCTTTGTTGCCATTATCAGAGTACAAGAGTAACAAATAAATATTTTCTTAAAAATGACATATCTAGAGATTACGAGAGAAATCATATCATTCTACATAAAAACTAGATCTTTTTGAGATATCCAAAGGATAGGACTATTCTCAGAAGATAAATTTTTGAAAGGACTTTATATGATAAAATAAATATTTTAATATTAATGAGGGTAAGATAAACTAAATTGAACTTTTTGTAGGATAAATATTTAGAATAAGATAAATATTTTACTATAGTTTGATACTTGACATTCATAACATCATATAATACTTTTAATTTAATATTTTATATATAACCTTTTCATTTGATGATTATTTTTTATAGCTAAATTACCAATAAAATATCTAACTTTGAATTATGTTGTAGCTTTTCCATTTTATATATAATATAATATCTTAAGTAGTATGACTAACATACACCAAATATTTTCCATATTTATTAATGATGAAAGACATTCACACAACACATTAATTCTCATAAAATAAAATAATTTTCCATAGATTGAATATTTATCTCATCATAATATGAACTCTTAATTCCATCTTATGATAAGTCCATTTGAAAATAGTATAATCCTAAAAACTTAGGGTGAAATCATTAGAATAAAAATGGGGATTTTTTGAGTCCTTAAAACAAAAATAAAAACTAATATATGTTGGAACAACATAACTCTATCCAAAAATATTCCCCTTTGAGATGATCAAAAATCCCATTGAATAGAAAAAATATTTCTAATATAATCTTCAAAGAAATATGTTTTATATTCTTATTAAACTAATATAAATTTTTCATGCTTTTTGTTCTCTCTTTTTCCACACCTCATTGTTGAAAAATAAAGATAGTGGACCATAATAAAAGGAATATGATTAATATTTCAAATAAACATGTTTAAATAGATAATGCAACTGAATGTGAAAATAATTTGGAATGATGTTTTATAAAAACTAATAATAATCTAAGATCATTACTAAATTAAAGATACCCCACCATAAAAACATAATTTGGAATAAATATTAATATTAAAATAGGAATGTGTTGGAAATATAGATAAATGTATTAATAAAAAGGTATAGTTTTAATAAATTATAGAGTGAAATGAATTATGAACTTGAATTATAAACATGAATTCATTCAAATGTTTTCTCTAAACATGACTCAAATGTTTGAAAAATACCTATTAAACTGTTTATATAAAATGAGAATACATATCAGCTCAAGAAAATGGAAATTTTTTCATAAGTGGTTTTTTGAATCATATTTTTTGGACAGAGGGTAGAGAGGATGTAGTAGATGGAAAATATGTTTGTTACAAAAAATAATCACCCAACATCCGTAAAGATGCTCTAAGACATACTAGGATACCTAGATAACCCCTTATAAAGTTGTATTGTATGTTTATAGAAGCCTATTGTTCCAATTTCAAATCGAATATATTTTAAATAGGAAAGGATATCATTGAAGAAGGTTAAGGTAAATGTAAATAGGATATTTAAGAAAACTAAGATTTTCCATCTGCTAGATTTCAGTAGTGTCAAATATGTTATTTAGTCTTTGAGGTCTATAATTATGGATATTGAAAATATATGGTCTTGGATAATGTATTATTTTGATATTAAATATATCATCATCATAAGCCTCAAATCATATCTTCATTTCATTTTTATAGTAATCTAGAAGATTTGTGAATCCATTTTAGACATGTTGAAAATAATTTACAAAGAAAATCACTACATATCCCTTCTTGGTGAAACCAAATAATAACACTCTAAAATCATCAAACTAATTATCAAACATATTAACTATAAAATCAACAAAAACAAATTCCTTTAATTTTTTAGGCACCTAACATTCATGTGGTTCAGTAAAAACATCATCCTCATCTTCATATTCTTATTCTTCTAAATAAACACACATTAAACTACTTAAAACTTATTGATGTAACTCTTCATAGTTTTATTCTAAAGTATAAAAAATATATAATGTTTCATCCATTATTTGAGAACCACTAATAATTATACTGACATCCTTTTTCAGTAGAGACATATGATGCAGAACTTATGGAGCCATTTCATTTAAAGTCTTGGGATATCCTTTTTAAATTTATTTACAGAAAAAAAAGTTTCATGTGGAAAAACTGACATGCTTATGGATTCATCTATTCTATCCCCTTAAAGATCCTAAACCATTTTCATAGAGGTAAGGATGCATTTCATTGAAGTAATTGTAGAATACATTGTTTCCATTACCAAAGGTACTCCTTATAACATTGAATGTAAATAAACCTTATTTTTTTCTTGTAAAATAGGTTTAGTTAAAACATATTCAAAGTAGGATTATACTATAATCTTTAAATCATTAACATAATACAAGGAAATATAAATTTCTCTAAGAATATTAATTTCATTTCTTGAATCAATAAACTGAGACTTCATGTATTATATATTAAAAATAAACAAAGAGTATCTCTCTTTAGATCTTGTAGTAGATTCATTTTCCACTTTAATAGTTTATAAATTTATACACTCAATATGGATTGGAGATTATCTATCTGGTTTTACCTATGTTCTTTGAGCGTCATCAATTTTTTTGTTTTATCCAATATGATGTACTACTTAAACATTTTGTGATTCACTATATTTTTATATGACAATTCACCAAGAAACCAGCTGATTCTACTTTCTAGGTGGAGAACATTCAATACGAGGTGTGGAACCTGGCATTATTATCATGATCCTTTTTTGGTAAATAGTAATCAATCATGTTACCGTTGAGGTTAATGTTTCTCTACCAAATAAAACTGTAATAGAAGGAGAAAAAAATCAAAGCTAGAAGGGAACTAGATTGAGGGATTTTTTCACTATGGGATGAACAATAAACCAAAATAATTTTCTCATTTCAAAAAATATCTACATGATCAAGAACATTTATTTCATTAATTATTTGAACTAGTTTTAATAACAAAAAAGGTAAATGTATAGAGGTCTGAGCAACAACTCTACTTGTAACTACAAAGCGGGATAACTCCCCCTAAGTCGATGAAAGATCAACATAAACTTATCCATAAAAATTTACCTATAGAGATATAATTATAGAATAATTTCAATATTAACCAATTCTCTTTAGGATATTTTCACTCAACATGGTCATTTAAATACATCAAGCTACAATATTACCAATAATATCAACACCAACATTATGAATAATTGTTGTTAATATCCTTAAAAAGGGATAAAAATCCATAAAATTATTCTAAACATGAACATATATCTAATAATATAACACACTATATTAAAAATATTTCTTATCATAAAAAATAAATTAATTAAACATCATAAAATAAGACATTCTAAAACTCAACATAGTATTGTGCGAAGGCAGACTGAATAAACCATATAATAAATTTTCTTTTTGGTCCCAAATCCTTCACTAGTTTCTTCTCAACATCCACTACATTGAACATAGACATAATCATTTTTGGATAAGTCACATCATCTATTTCTATTAACGAGGTAGTAGAGTCTATGTATCCTTTGTGAGGAAATTTAGATTCTTTATCCATTCCTAGATAGGTTATTGAAATGGTTTTTTGGATCACCATATGTGTGACTATGTATTCCTTATCACCGAAATTAAACATTGTTGTGTTGTTGATCTCAGACTTTTCATTCAGATATTCAAATTCATTATTATTTCATCATAGAAAAATGATTATCCCTTATGGTTAATTGAATTTTCATGAAACATGTCTATTCCATCATGCCAATTAAAATCTATTGCTTGTCCACTTAGAACACTTTTTGACGTCCATGTATGTTTAATTATACTATAATATGCACCATCAGCTCATTTCTTTTTCAACATTCTTTGAGAAATTTGTATGTTTTAAGGATGAGGGAAATAGGGTTCATATAGAAGATATATGAGAGTTTAAAGGTTTTCAAATGTTTCTCATGTAAATCTGATATACATTATTATGTTTATAGATAATTATGTGTAGTGTAATCGTTACAAAAACTAGATGGTGTATCATATTTTATATGAATATCATTTAAAATAGTGATTCCAAATCACTAATAATAAAAATATTTACTTCATTATAATATTTAGGCTACTACATAAAAAAAGGAAACCTATAAAATTTAAATAAACCAAATTTTGAATTGATAAAATTAAATCTCTAAGCAGGAAATTGTTTACTAAAAATAAATTCTAATTTATTTTTTTCAAAAAAAAATTATTAATATATTTTCATTTTGGGTATGTTTTTATGGGAAATGATGTAATAAATCAATGTGATTTTTTATAGAATTGATGATTATAATCTTTTAATTTTGTAATAACTAGTGTTATAACATTTGATTGAAACACAACAAAAATTAAATCTAAAATCCATTATGTTGTGTTTCATCTAGAATAGTTGTGCACAAAAAATTTCTAATATAATATATTCAACATTAAATCTCATTGGAGTTGAATAAGTCATACTATTTTCATGTTAAAACTTCTTAAATAAATCATATATGTATATTCTTTGGTAAAATTTATATTCAAATTATTTTGTATAAATTTTAAATCCAAGAAAATATTTTAACTTAACCATCATACTCATGTTGAATTAATATTTCATATGGTTTGAAAAATCATTAAAAAAAATTGGATTCGTTGAACAAAAAATAACAACCTCCATATAAATTTATAGTAAAAAAATATGTAGATTATGATTTATTAAATAATATTGGATTACTCATTCCTACTATAAAACCATTTTATAAATGAAATGACCATAATTTATCATACCATGCTCTTAGTTTTTTTATGTCCATATAGATAATTGGTATGTTTAAAAACATATTCTTGATTTAGATGGTATTAAAAACTACTCGTTTTTTCAAACATAAACATCCTTGGATAAAATATATTTAAAAATGTTCATTTAAAAAGAATATTATATATTTTACAATTCAAGTATGATTCCTGCAATAAAATAATTATGATTTCTTATAATATAGATATAGGGTCAAATGTGTCTTTATAATCTATTCCTTTATCTTGATAATAGTCATTTATAACTAATTTTTCATTGTTTCTAGTGATTACACCATGAACCTATTTTTTTATAAATTACCATTTTGTTTCAATAATATGATTGTAAAAGGAATTATCAACCAAATCCTATAATTTGATACTTTTGAACTGATTCGTCTCTTTTTGAATAGATAAAAACCATGTTTCATAAGATAACATGTCTTTTAATGTTTTTTGTTAAAGTTGGGACAAAAAGAAAAATAATTCCCCTAGTTTAACTATATTGTTTCTAGTAATAACTCTTTTAATCTTGGATTACTATATCTATTTATAATGGATGTTCCTTAAGATATACATTTAATTTAGGCAGAACACATTTTGTTTCATTATAATCAACCCATGTATTATTTGGTTCTGGATAATAATGTTTCAAATACTAATATGTATTATTTATTAAGAAGGATTCATATATCATATAATTAAGGATATCATTTAGCTCATTAGTTTGAGTTTTTTTTTATTTTCTATTGGATCACTTTAGTCAAACATCACATGATTTGATTAATTGAAAATCCTTGACCTTTTTTTAAAAACTCTATAATCCTTGGAAGTAGTAGTATAACATGGGAAAATTCATTCCTCGTCATTTGATTAAATTTACCAAGATTAAACACGGTTTTCAGGACTTAAACCATGTATCCAAATATGTAAAAGTATCTTATATTTGGTTTTTTTATTTAATAGCATAGATTGTGTTATATTTAAGATAGGTCTTATTATAACACTATTAATAAAAAACTTTTGTGTTAATAACATCACCCCAAAATAATAAGGCTTGTTCTATTCACATAATAATGTTCTATAAATTTATTGAAATGTCTAATTCCTCCATTGAACAACACCATTCTATTGATGTTTCCTAGGTGAAGAAAAATTATGCTTAATTCCTAGTTTTTATCATTATTATTTAAATTAACTATTCTAAAATTAACCTCAATGTTCACTTATAATGGTCAGAATGTTGACATATTTTTTTATTTTAACAATAATACAAAAAAAACAAAAAAAAAATATTTACTCTTATGTATTAAAAATTAAACCCATTTAAATCCTGAAAAATCATCAACCAATGCATATAAAAAGGATATACAAGAAAGAAATGTCTTTATAGTGGGTTAGAATATATCTATATGGATAATATCTAGAGATCTAGATATAGAAACCTCTTTATTTGGTTTAAAATATGACTTTTGTTTCATTCTAATTTGACATGAATCCCATATTTTATTTTTTTCAAATTTATGGGTAGGAATGTCATAAATAAAATATATTTTATAGATATTTTTTAAATAGATAATATTATAATGTCCAAACCTTATATACCAAATCCATGTTTAATCAATTTTAGTATTCAAACAATTTAAACGTTGAATATAATAAGAATCGTGATATATCGTGTAAACATTATATGTTCTAGGTTTTTCAAACTTGTGAAACTTATCATTGAACACTAAACATGCATTTTTAGAAAAATAAACTAAATTACTGTTATCATGAAGTTGAAAAATACATATCAGGTTTCTCTTTAAGACACCAACATAAATAAAATTGATGATGGGGATATATTGTGGGTTTAAAATTGACCCAATACAAAAAATTATTCCTTTTTCATTGTTACCAAGTTTTACATTTCCTCTATCTATCTTGGATAAATATTGAATGTCAGAGAGATCTCCACTCATATGCCTTGAAAAAAAACTATCCATAAACCATTTTTCAATGATCTTCATGTTTTCCCCATAATAAATATATATATTTTTTGTTACCCAAATTCTAATGTGTCCAACAATGTTATCTATGAATGAATTGGGTATCCAAATATATTTTTATTTTACAAATAAAATATTATCAACACATTTAGAAAAATACTTTGTAAGAAAATAATTTTTCATTTCATAAAATTGAGGATTTATTAGATTATAGATCATATCATAATATCATGATTATTCAAAATGAAAATAGTTAACCACGGAAAAAATCATTATAACTATTCCAAAAAATAGGTTTTGTTAAATTTGGGATTTTCAACATTACTTCATATTCCAAAAATTTTATTTTAAGTTGTTTTTTACTAATGATTTTGATCAAATTATCTTCCCTTGTAGAGAAACCACTTACATCATCTTTGAAGTTTGGAATAAACTTATTTAGGTTCTTTATTTTCATAACTAGTTCAGTATATGATTGAATATACTTTTCCAATTGATTTTTCAATCCTAATTTTTTTTAGTTTTGGTCCACATCATCATTAAAGATTTTATTTTATATGTTGTTGACAGATTGATTTTTCATTTTAGACTTTGATAAGTAAATTCAAAGATGGTACAATATTTGATTAATTGTTCATATGAGAAATATTCATTTTTTAATTCAAACTCATGATAAGTAGCATGTAAAAAATTTACCTTATCTGAATTCTCTATAAAGCATATATTAGCATTTTTATTAGAAGTTTAATCATATAATTTTGATTATGTACATTCACTTGAATATTTATAATTATTTTAGGTGGCCAACACAAATTTATTATATTCCTTCTTATAACAAACTTTCGTGGAGTATTTCTTAAAACTTTTTATCATATTTATGTTGTGGATAGTTAGGCTTGATATGTCCATGTTTCATGCACTAATTGTATCTCACTTCATCAGTGTTGCCATCAATTTTTTTGAACATTTTTAAAGATATTGTATGACCTCTCCTCTTGTTGAATATATTTATGAACATTTAAAAAAACTATTAAAGATCATAATCTAATCCTGATTAGTTTTTGGAACCTCATTTATAATATGTTTCAGATATTTTTATACCCTTTTTCTTTCTATCATCATCAGATTTAGAATCCTTCAATGAATCATTTTTTTCATGACCAATTTATATTCTCTATCATCATCTTCAATTTCCAATTATTACAACATTAGATTATGAAGGATATTTTTTATTTTGAAATTATTGACCTTTTTATATTGTAATAAGGAAACTACTATTCCACTCCACTTTGGTGTAACATCTCTTAGAACATTTAATTCATTCTCAGGATCATTGATAGATGTTCCTAGATCAACAATATTGTTAACATTTTCTGTGATAATTTCTTTCAATTGAGTAGTGCATTCTCCATTTGCCATTTTTAATGTTCAAACATATGTTTTTAAGTATATTATATATTGGACTTTATATTTTCATAAGAAATTTCTAATGTTGTTAACATTTCATTTGCCTTTTGACATCAAGAAACTCTGTTGAACTCATATTGTCCTAATCTATAGAATTTATCATTCATATATTTTAAATTTATATTATAGACTACATCAATTGTAGAATCTTATATTTTATATTCTATATTTTCTATTCAAAATGTATTAACTAAATTAATGTATACTTTTCTGGACAAGATTACCCAAATAGATGGCCATGTTGTCCTTATAGAAACCATAATTTTCACCATTAATGTATTAATCTATATAAGGTAACATATCGTCATGGTAATCATCCATTGAATCCATTAAAAAATATATCTTTAGAATTAAAACTTTAAGGACTATGAGTTCTAGCTTCACGAGCTCTGATATATATTTTTTTCCTAAAGAAATGGCTAACTAAAAACTCATGTGGGGGAGAATTGAGTTATTAATGATTTTAATTCATTTATTTCATCCTCTTTTATTTATGTGAGTTAAAATCATTTCCCTATTTAAAATGGGAAATGAAAATATAAAATTTTAAAATAGATAGAATAGATATAGGAGATTTATAGAGGTTTGGGGAACCAGAATCCCCTACCTACTCCACCAAACACATAACTCCATGGGTTTGTTGATTTTCACTATGAAATCCCCTTTTCAATAAAAACATTACAGTGTAAATGCAATTGTTACTTATTAAAAAGTTATAATGGATTTAAACTATGCTCTACTTTTTCATGTCCTATCCATATATTTAATAAACTAACATACAATGTGTTTAAAATAATAGAGATAAATGAATCATTAATTAAATTCTTCAAAACATAGTTGAAAGAAATAACTAAAAATAGTGAGGATATTTACTAATAAGTTGATATTCTACTTTGATCTACTCAGGATGATCTTTTATTGAACTAATAGGTTTGACTATAAAGCATACAAATTTTTTTATTTTATATTGTTGATGTGAAAGAATTATTGTTTACCATTATCACTGTAAGTTTGCATGACTTTTTAGTTAAGTACAATCCTCTTCATGTAGTTACTAAATCTTCCTATTATACATCCTAATTGATTTTGAACATAATAAGTGACATAATCATAGTGTTTCATTTGATAATCTATTGATAAAATGATAATACACACTATTAATTGCATGTATCCATCATTCCCAACTACAGAAAATACTTTTGTAACTGGGATGTTAGAAATAATATCCTTCTATGGATCATTATATTCTAGGAAAAGTGTTAAATTATAAAAATTAGTCTTCCTTAAAATAAAATATTAATTCTTCCATATTCGGAAAAATCATGAAATGAATTATTAATAGATTAAGATACTAATCATATCATTCTACATAATATCTAGATAATTATAATATATTTAACAAAAGTAAGTATTCTCAAAATATAAATTTTTGAAGGACTTTATAAGTTAAATATATCATTTCATTACACTAAGAATAAGATTAACAAAATATAACATTGCATAGGCTAATTCTATAAAATATGATAAATATGTTACTAAAGTGTGATACTTTAAATTCCTAATCATTTTTTATTGTAGTAAGATAATTTTTATGAATAAAATTTTAGTAAGATAACTACTTTTTATAGATGTAATCTAACTAAAATAACTAACATTGGATTTTTATAAAGCTAGTTAAATCTATTTTTCATATAACATATTAGGTAGTATGATAAACATAAAATGTTGAGTTTTCTAATTCTATGTAGATGAAAATAATTTTTTCAAAATATCGATACTCATAAGTTAAAATAATTTTATATGGATTAAATATTATACTCTATGTAATATGACATATTAATGTTACCAAAGATAAATTGCATTGATTAAAGTATAATCTAATACTAAAAAGATAAACTCATTAGGTTAAAAATATATAGTTTTTGGATAATCAATACCCATATAAAAATTGATATATTTTGGAACAAAATAATTCTACTTGATAATAGGTATTTCATTAACCTAAAATGTTACTTTGTTTCAAAAAAAGAAATCATTTGTTTCCAATTCCAATAAAAATCATTTATATGTTTTATTATATGTTATAAATATATTTTTATAGGGATAATTTTTTTATGTTTTTAAAATCCTTGATTAAATAATAATTATCGAATAAAAGTCATGGTATTTGTAAAATATTTATATTTTACTATTCACCAGAAATATATCTATTTTAGAGAATTTCATAAAAATGACAATAATATATTTTTTATATTTTAATATAAAAAAATAAAACAACATTTCATAAATTTAACATTATTATTTGGTAAATTTATCATTTAAATAATGTGAAATAATACATGGAAATCAACTTTTTTATAATATAACTATGTCTATTTACGGTTAAAAAAAAGAAAATAGAACTTTCATGATGTATTTGATTTCATAAAATATAATCATGAATATAATAAGAAATATAATTTATTTATCAATATCAATAAATTTTTTCAGTTTTATCCCCCCTAAAAAAATTACATCTTCACAATTTTATTCATTACTTAACCAAAAAATGATATTTTTTCATAATATCTTTTTCTAATTCCCATGTTTGTTCTCCCTTAATATGGTTCACCCAAAAATAACTAATTGTGAGAGTTAATATTTTCTCGAAGAACTTCTCTCTGAGATCTTTTTTTTCGAATTATATTTTACATATTTTATTAATTCACAGATCATTATACAGTTTTAGGGCTCAAATCATGGGATTCATGAGCTACACATTAACATAATATTAATATATGAATCTCATCATGAACCATAAATACAAAGGTACAGATAATCAGTATGAAATAGGCCTCACATTATCAATAATTTTACACGGTCTGATAAACCATTGAATTAATTTTAAATTACATATAATACTCAAAATTATTCTCTATGGAGGAATTTTATGACATAAAATATTTTCTACAAAAAATGAGATATCAATCCTTATCATAATCTATATACAAATTCATCATAATTTAATATACCCTCTCTTGGAGTTGAATCATGAATTATTTTTCAAAAAATTCTTATTCTAGGTTTTTAACAAAAAATATTCTCTAACTGAAATAATCCATGATGCTAGTGTTCATATACACATTCTATATAATGTATGAAATGAATAATTCCATATATAAAATAGTAAATAATATTATACATATTTTCACCAATTAATGATATTTATTATTCAATATCTTGAAATATAATAAGGAAGATCAGGAAAATCATTAATGTTTTTATTATTCTCTATTTCTATTCAATATATTGAGGATGAAAATAAATTTTTATATTTTATTTAGAACCCTATCATTTCTGAATTACTTTTTAAATTTTTATTTATATATGTTATCATGATATGAAAAAATAGAGATTGGGACTCTATGTTACCTAACTCTCTCTTTAACATATCCTCCAGTATGTTGATAAAAAGTCATAATTTGTTGATATTGAAAATTTCATTGATTATTTCAAGAAGTGAAGTAAAAAATGATATATTATCTCATGCTATTTTTTTTCTCGCCTTCAAATTCATGGACTTATTCTTCTATTTCAACTCTATAAAAAATGGTTGAATCCTCCACATTAATAATTAAGAGAAATCATTAACCTATTTAATAATCAATCATTTAATGGTAAAATTAAAAGTATAATTTTTCAGTTTTTATGACCAATAGTTATATAGAATGTATTTTTTACTCTTTATTCATTAGGATGAACTTAAAATAATGTTTTGTGAATATCACTAAATATTTCATTATTATACTAAAAATTATTCGGTACATATGACCGTTATACATACCTTAACATAGTTTCTTCTTCAAATTTAATATTTGGATATATACCATTACTAAACAGTTGTATATTTTTTTAAACCCAAGATATTACTTGTATATATATGTTTATGTCTTTCTGAAAAACATGACTGCACTGAAACATAAACCAAAATAAGAGAATGTTTTCATGGAAAACATATAATCACATATTTATTAATTCATCAAAAAATAGACATGTTCAAAAAAATCATGGTAAATTATCAATTATATTTATCAATTAATAAATCGTATACTTTCTTATATTTACCTATATAATATCAAATCAATGTAACACCTCGATAATTTAGAATATAAAACTATATTAGATAGCATTTTTGACACACAACCCTATGCATAAATGACAAATAAAATATATAGCATTAATAACATAACTGTTAAATTATAATATATGAATAATGCTGATAAAATTATGATATTTATATATATCACTCGATATAAATTATTGATACATTCTTAGTAAACATTCAAACATTTAAATAGAGTAATTTTCTCTTCAAAAAATATGTTTTCTTAAAAAATGATTTATAATGTTTTCTATGATGAAATATTATAATAATGTTTTCCATATTAATTAAATTTCACTTTTTAAGATTAAAAAAAATTATAAAAACAAGATATCAAAACTAAATTAGGGTTAAAGTTTGGAATTTTTTCAAAAATATGGCTTTCTTAGTGAATATTAAAAAAACAAATTTTTCTAAACTCGTAGTTTCTTTTTAATAAATTATATAATTTAAAATATAATTATGTTTTAAAAATTATTTCGAGAAACATAATTATTATTTTTTTATATTTAATCCATGAATTTTATTTTGAATCACATTTATTTTTAATTTTATTATAAGTATGTTTTCTTTTTTAAAATAGGATTTTTTTTGAAAATAGTTAGTGCATAATGATTCTCTATTTTAATAAATTAAAATAATCACCAAATAGAAATTATTTAAAATAAATTTATAGATTACATATACTAAAATATTAATTTATATTATTAAAAATATTATATTTATTTCTTGTGTTAATGTATAATTATCATTTTCTACAAAATATACTTCTTGAAACCTAATAGTTTTGGTGTGTCTGTGTGTTTTATTTTAAATTAAAATTTTCCACTTATATAAATAAATTTCATTAAAATAGAATATATATTTGGAATAATAATATTTTACCGTATCTAATATTTCTATAATAATTTTTTACCATAAGTAAATGTGAAAAAATTAAAAATTAATTAACATAGTTGTGATAAAAATGGGTTTACCGAGGGTGAAACTAATAAATATAGTGGGTAAAATGACCTAAAATATTTACCAAAATATATTGGATTGAAATATATAGAAATTATGATTTCAAATTAAAACTATTTGTCTATATCTATACATTTTTCAAGTGAAAAAAAATATATGCCTTTTTATTTTCATAAACTATAAGTTTGTTACTCACCTCAATTATAAAAGGGAATCCCTCTCCTCTCTAATTAACACCTTCATTTCCATTTATAATTGACAATACCTATGCAAATAACTTCCTAAAATTCCTCCCCACATATTATAAACCTTTATCTAACCATAATGTATACTTACAAATCCTTTGGTGGTAACATATGGAAGTTGTCTAGAGAATAGATATCTTTCATAACCAAACATCTTTATTTTATTTCTTCTTACACACATTTAAAATATTTTTAAATTATTAGTACATATATTAAAAATTAATATTAAATATACTAAAATTTAATTAAATTAATTTATTAATCTAAATTTATATCCACTTCTACGAAATATAATATTAAATCAACATTCGTGTCTATGGAAGACTACTTCCTCACGAACTGATTTAATTAATTTTGATCGTAACTGATAAAAACTTATTGTACTGATTTATTTAATTTTTATATATTATATTAGTATGAAATATATACTTATGGAGTTATTTTATCAAACATAAGTTCTTACTTTCCATTCATTGGGGGATACGATCACGTCGCTCGTGTGTATGGTGGATTATCACCCGACAATGAGATGTGATTCATTTTTCAGTAAGTATTTACAAGGATGGTAATAAGAATAAAGATATTGAATATATGTGATAAAAATGAAATAATATTTATATTAAAAAAATATTTATCATTTTGAGATTATAATATCTAATCTTCATCCTTACACTAAAATATAATAACGTTATTTGTGTACATCTGTGGATTACGACTCTACAAATTAATGTTAATCTTTTTTAATAACTAAATCACATCAATGATTTTTATAAGTATTTTCAATTAAATAATAATATGTTTACAATATTATTATCATTATATAATGATATTATAATTTATACCATATTTCCATAATGATAATTGAAAATTGAAATGTTACACATATGTACGTATATCCTATAGTCATCATGATTGTAATGTTCTTAATATTTCATAAATATCATAAATTATCTGTTATAAAAGTATAATTAATTCATAAATATGAAATATATGTCGTGATTTTTATTATGGTGATATTTAACAATTATCTCTTTGATCAATAGTCACCTATTGAAATCATTTTAAAAAAATTTGTTAAATATCATTGAAATGCCCAGTGTAAACTTAATTGATTATGTAATTGAATAAAACATATTTTTTGTGAAATAAAAGGAATAAAAAACATTAAAAACAGTTTCATTCTAGTAAAAAATTATCATATTTTTAGTTTTCATGAGAATAAAGAATTTACGTGACAAGTTAGACTCATGGTAAGGGACATAATCTCAATTTTCTTTCATTGAGGCATATATTGATTTTATTCATCTATAATATTATATGAGGTGTATATATAGCCCCATAAGTATTTTATATCATAAATATATATATTATCAATTTAAGGAATTTTTTTATTTCTATTTATTCACGGGGATTGCGATTCAAATGATTCTAAGGTGGTATTGGATTTTAAAAAAACCACTTTTAATGTGTACAATCCAAAGGATTTTTTCCTTCCATGTCTATGTTATTTATAATTATTTTTAATTAAAAATTATATTTCTTATAAATTTAATTTTTTACTTTATTTAAATGATTTTAAAAAAATGAATAATTTTATGTAATTCTTTAGTTTCTGTACAACCAAAAAATAAATGTTCTATGTTTTAATATATAGTGTGAAAGTGACTCTTCCCAAACTGTGACCATTATTTGATTTATGTATTCCTTTAAAGTAATTAATGTGTTATTCAATGAAAACCAATTCTTCCTTTTTTAGGTATTTTTATATTGAAAATGATTTTTTTAAAAATTAAAGGGTATTTTAATATCAAAATTGATTTTATATATGTTATTGAAAGAAATTTTGAAAAGGGTTTTATGATTAAAAAAAGAAATCAAAAAAAAATTATTCATGGTATAGTAATTAAGAATTATATAAAAAATGGTTGAGCCCAATATAGATTATAAGATAGGTTTATTCCCATTATAACTCATAGGTGAGATCGATATACCTAATTTAATGGGTTGATATGCATTACAGGTCGTGAAAAATGGGTGACCCTGATACATGTTATACGAAGAGTTGAGCCACATTTTAGCTCATGGGTGAGATTTATATAACATATAAAATTTGTGAGAAACATTATTGATCTATAACGGTTTAGGTAATGATTATGTTAGATAATTAATTGCAATGGATTTCACCCATATAGTTATTCTAACTTAAGGGGTTTTGAAATAGGTTTGTATGATTATGATTCACTATGTTATGAAAAAACTGCTTCTATTTCATTGCAACATGTTTTTTATGGTTTTCATTGAGAAATATTTTATGCGACCGTATGTTTCTATTGGAAATATTTAATTTCATATCCATAAATAACATTGATCATAAAGGTAAACATTACCTGGGTTTTTTTATTTTTAATCGGGCTAATGTTTTTCTTCTATTTATTTCCATTACTAATTTTTTATAATAATCCTAAATTTATAAATGTTATTCAAAGGGATTATTGATGGGTATGGGAAATAAATAATTCATTTTTAATGTCACAAATATTTTCAAAAAAAATAAATCATTCTTTATTTTAAAATTTTTATATTGTGGGAAAACTAAATATGAATCGAAGTTTCCACTTAGTAATTCATTTTTTTATAATATAATTGTTATCCCATTTACTTTCAAAGAAATAAACCTAAAAGAACATTGGGATTGTAATAAACTATTTTTTAGCTCAAGGTCTCTAGAATATGTAATGACTAAGGTTTTATCCTTATATTTTTTATTATAGCACAATTTAGATATCTTAAGAGGATTGGATAATATTAATAACATCGCCATGAATGATTTTACAAAATGGTTAATTGGAAATGTATACCCAGTTAACATTACTATTTTTCTCATGTAAAATATGCCTATTTAGAATTTTTTATGTAGAGGAAACAGGGGACCTGTTATGGGATGGTTCCCAGAAGAAATTTTAGTAATAAATTTGTATATTGAGATGGTTGGAATTAGATATTATCATATTTTTGTAGTGATGTATCAGATGAAAAAATATATAAATTTTGGAGGAATTCATAATAGATAGTATACACATAAACAATAAAAGAAATTTTTTCTAGTGGAGTATTTTGTGAGACAAGAGCCTCCGTCATTGAATGGACCATCTAAACAAATGGAAGTCAAATTATGGACTAATTCATTGAATAATATATTTGAAGAAATATGGTGTTAAAAATGATAAAAGGTAACCCATTCAATTTATTATTTTTATTGTGAATCTAATCTATGGTGATATATTGGTAATATTATTGTAAATATCCAACATGATTGACACACACTGGTTCGTTGAGATGGTTCTAAACCTGACCTCAAGTGTTCCTACCTGATTTCTAGAGGTTTCTTAAAACCAAAAAGGTTATTATATATATCATATGGAGACTATAACCTCTTTAATGAGTAATTAAAATATGGAAATAAATAAACAACAACCAAATGTTATAACTATAACGAGAATAATACAAATATCACAAGACGATCAAAATAGTAATACAATGTCAAAAACTAAAAAGTCGATATTTCTGCCAAGTACATGTCAAGTGTCAAAATGAAAAACCCTAAATAAATATACTAGAAACACTAGGTGTGAATCGACACCAATTATGGTTCCCTCATATATGATCTTTCTCATATTAGCTATCTAACATGTGGCCTTTTCCATTATCCTGTCACAAAAACAATGTGTCTATTCAAGTATCGATTTGACATCCCGAGTAGGGTGTGAGTACGACCCATTAGATGGCCACCAAATGTGTCTAAATAAATCTTGTCAATAAAAGTGTATGTAGTTATATAAGAAATAAAATACAATAAATAAAGTAAACAGTTTACATTTATTCAATTTTACATTATTTATCTGGATAAACCACTAGGTTCTCTAGGACACCTAACGAAAAATACCTAATTCACCATGTGCCAAAGTCTAAATAATGTCACATTGCCAATTCACAATTCATTTAAACACATGGTCTTTTAATATCCAAGTCATTTCAATTCATTAGTGCTGCTAATTGGGACCATAGTTGAATTTGAACATTTTTGGTGTAGATCGTTATGACTAGAACCCTATAAGTATTTGGAACATCAGACCCTACCTCATACCACATGAAATAATGAAAATTATTTATTTTATTAACATAAATCCCCTTTTAATGGCTGACGGGGAACCCAAAATAAAATTTAAGACTTAAAACAATAACTATTCCCCATGGCCTAAAATCCCAAGGCCAAAAACAACCCAATTCAAGTTTATAAAGAAAATCCCCTCACCAACATAAATATCATGTCTAGGACCCTATGGGTATTTTGAGATTTAGTTAGTCTCACTCTTATATTAATCAATCACATGTATCAAATGTATCAAAATATCACATCAATTGATCCAATTTAACAATTTCAAATTCACATAATTCTATTAATTAGTTCAACAATAAAAAATCATGATAATCCCTTCAGTTAATTCACCAATTAATTGGTCACATCAAAACCATTAATTAATTCAAAATTAACTATTCATGGAAATCAATATCCAATTTACATCAATATCTCTTAATTAATTCAAAAATTAATTAATCAAATTCCACAATTTCTATTTCTCATAATTAATTCTACAATTATTTTTTCAATTCACAATCCCAAAATTCCATAACTAATTAAAAAATTATTTTTCAAATTATAGTCCCAATATACCAAAATTAATTAATAAATTAATTATTCAATTCACAATCAAAATATCCCATAATTAATTCAACATTTAATTATTCAAAAATCCCAAAAATTCAACATTTTTATAAGTAATTCAATAATTATTTATCCCAAATTCAAAATCCATTAACTACTTAATTTATGAGATTAATAAATTAAATTAGGGGAAAAAATTTAAATGACCCAAATAAATTATAAAACTAAATACAAATAATTGAAATAAAGACTACAATATTTGAATAATGGACTAAATATATGATGAATAATGATGAATGCTCACCAAAGGATATCCCCAATTTGAGTGTAACAACGACATAGAATGAGATATGGATCTTAAACCTAAATTGAAGATCATAAAAATGAAGATCCTAAAATTAAAGATCTATATCCAAGAATCCATGATCTAGGTATAATAAATATAAGGCCCCAGCCTTAAACCTTACTTAATCTTGAGTTATTACAAGATTACACATTGAGGATCTTTTCGGGTTTAGAGTTTTAGAGAATTAGATCATAAAACTTGCATTACATTCCACATATAAACAAAGTGGTTACATAAAGATAGTATTCTTCATTCCCATAAATGGAAACACATTTAAAATAAAACATGGATTATTTCTTGACACATCCTTGACTCTATCATCTTATCAAGTACCTTTCCCTTGACCTGTGAAAAACATTTCAAAAACATGGGATGAGCATAAAAACTCAGTATGGGTTATAAAAAAACATGGAAAGGGAACATGAGTTCATATATACATAATAATGAAACCATACTTTACCCATAAAACATAGGCACTTTAACATACCTCATAAAATCATGAATAAATCATAGAAATCATAAGACATAAAGGTAACTTGAGGCATTCATAACATTCTTACGTAGGGAGTAACCCTCTTGGTTACGTTTGGAATACCCATCACAGAATATTCCCTAAAATCTCTTCAGAGAAACCTTAACGTTTCACTCCTTCGCGTTACCCAATGCATTGGAGAGCTATAACGGGCTCACCTGCCCTTAGTTTATCACGGAACCACCCGTCTTCATAATAATGCCCAAGAACCATAACATAATCATATCACATAAAACATGCATAAATGAAACATAAAATTTCCACATTTCAATCACGAGATATCAATACAACACATTGATATAAAAACATTATGAAAACAATTTTCAATACCAAAATAAAAGAAAATTAAAACATGGTATTGATTTTTCTTTTAAAAAGAAGGTATGGCTTGTAGAGGAAGCCGAAACTCAAATAACGGTCACGACGGCGGAGAAGTCGTTGTCGCCGCATACGTACGACAAAAACATTCCCTTTTGTCGTTTAGTAAAGGCTTCGTATAAAAAATATTCCTTTTGAATAAACGTAAAAGTCAAAGTGGTTTATACACCGTATAAAAGAAAGTTGTGTATAAAATAAAATATGCCTCAACGAAAGGAGATTGAGACGAAGTCCCATACCTCGTATCCGACTTGACCCGACCATTCTTTAATCTCCTGAATAATAAACTTGAGTTAATATCTACTTGCTTAAGAACCTTTTTCAAGTTCATTATTCCTTTTATACCATGTTATGGACATCATGTAATCATTTAAGTTAATAATGTTCATTTTGTCGGTATTTGGTTCTTAGGTCAAAAATAGACTTCTTACACTTACATGTTGTTAATTTGGTCAAAGGTTCATCATATCCAGAATGATATTAATGTTTTGGATAACATATATATAGTATATATTCAACATATACATGTATTTATAATATTACATCACATTTAGAGGTAAGAAATGAAATGCACCATTCATGGAGATGGTAAGCCGTACGTACGCATGAACGCTACTTCCATTTCTATTTCGTATTTTCTGGAATGGAATCATAATGATATAAGAGTATATTATAATTCCAGTATAATAACATATATAATATCATTAACTTTATCCTTTACACATCCCACATATGGTATTAACAAATCAAATAACTTTTAGGGGGCGGTAGTCCGCACTTCCTAAAATGAAGATATCGTGTTTACCCATAATGGAAACCATAAAGGTATGCCCAAAATGAAAAAAACAGAAGCTTAAGGAAAACATAAACATATTATATATCATATATAAAAATAGTGACATCATAATGGCCACCTTTGAAGGTGTTAAATGAGTGTTGAACAATCATCGTTTCGGGAGGCAGAATTTCGCCATCCACGGAAACCGTATGTTATTTAACCATTTGATGTAGTTTTGTGAGATTGTAGCTCAAATAAGTCTTATAACAACATCCTAGTATATTGAAGATACAGGTTTTGTTACAAAATAAGTAAATAAAAAGAGTTTAGGGGGGTTGGAGAAGCAAAATAAAACAAATGAACATGAGAGAAAGAATTACCTTTAAAAGTGTAACTCCTTTTGATTTGAGCCTAAAGGCTTCCTTTGAAAGGATTATACCCAAAGGGAATCCTCTAGGATGAGGAGAGGGATGTGGAGAGAGTAAATGGGCAGGGGTTGGCCGAGGCAAAGGCTTGAGAAGTGTGTGAAATGAGGTAGAGGTGGGGGCCTTTTATAAGAGGAGAGGAGGGGCACTTTTGGAAAGTAACGAAATATTAGTTTATTTGAAAATGTGTTTCGGTTTCAAAAGGTCCCACATTGATATAATTCGTGGATAAGGTGATAATGCTTCGAAATCCCCTCATCCAATAAGTTTTGGACATGTTTAGTTCATAGATTTTACATTATCTTTCCATTTTATTTAAATCGTCAAATAATGATGTCATCGCTGCATCATTATTATGTCATAAATAATTTAATTTATTTAATGTCTAAAAATTATAAAACAAATACTATGATATATTAAATCTTTTTAGCTTTCCAATGACTATTTATAATCAAAATTGGGACTTGTATAACCCCGCTTAAAAATTGTTTTCGTAAAACATATTATGTTTGTGTCATTTTCACTTTAACATTAAATAAAAAGTAATTTATGTCATTTCCCAACAAAAGTGGATCCATGGGGTCCCCAAGTTGACCCATGGCATGTCATGGTCGGCCATGACACAACCAATGAGGTTGGGACATGTTTCTAGGTCATTTCATTTTATTAAAGTATTATTTATACCTTAAACTACCCTAATTACCACTAATCACGATTAAGAACTTAATAAGTTACTATTCACCAAAAAATTATTTTAATCTCATTGAACCACATTTTACTTATTAATGACAACCATGTATGTCAGATTTTCAAAATTAAATACACATTAGTGGTAAACTTTCATTTAACTGAAAAATCAGTTTTCTTGATTACCACTTAGTGGTTTCACTATTCATCAAAAATTGAAGTTTTTCAGAAAATTACCAAAAATTCACCCTAAGCTATATTTGATGTTCTGAATTCAAAAATGAAGTCTATTTTACAAAATTCAAATCATATAAGTCACATTAATTAATTTAATAATTAATTCCCGCTGCCAGAGCAAATAGCGTGTTTTTACAAAACAATAAGTATCAAAAGATTGACACCAGTTTAAGTCTAATTTGAAAGTGAAATTGATTCCAATGACCACCATTGGATAAAATGGTAAAAATATATTCATATTACACATTAAGAACAATTCAAAAGATAATCTAATCATATAAATAAATTAGATTAAAAAGCAGTTTTAATGTAAAATGCAGTATTTTTCACTATTCATTAAAAAATGAACATTGTCAGAAAAATACCAAAAATTTACACAAAGTAAATTTTGATGTCACAATCATAAATAATAAGTTTATTTTGACAAACATAATTTATAAAATTGTCAAAATATAGATTCAATAATGTTTTGCCATCAAAAGGAAGTAAAACAATCTTTTAAGAATATTAGTGTATTCCATGCATAAGATTGTATTTATTTTCTTTTTAAGCCTCTATAACACTATCTTAATCATTAATAGAAATAGATAAAAATATATATTATTCATTACTTACTTGGGATGTTACATCCTTCCCCCTTTAGAAAATTGCGTCCCCGCAATTTATTTACTTATCGAATAAATGGGGGTACTTATCCCTCATTGCATTTTCAGATTCCCATGTTGCCTCTTCAATCATGTGGTTTTTCCACAAAACCTTTACCTGGTGAATCACTTTATTCCGTAACACTTTCTCCATGTGGTCAAGAATCTGGATCGGTTGTTCCTCATAAGATAGGTTCTCTTCTAGCTAAACTACCTCTAGACTCAAAACATGAGATGGATCTGGCATGTACTTTCTCAACATCGAAACGTGAAAAACATTGTGTACCTAAGATAAACTCAGAGGTAAAGCCACTCGGTATGCAACTGATCCAACTCTCTCCAGAATTTCATATGGTCCAATGAACCTCGGACTCAACTTTCCTTTCTTACCAAATCTCATCACACTTTTCCAAGGAGAAACCTTGAGAAAAACATGATCACCTACCTCGAAAGATAGATCCTTCCTCCGGTTATCCGCATAACTCTTCTGCCTGCTCTGAGCTGTTCTCATGTGTTTCTGAATCAGCTGAAATTTTTCGGCCATCTCTTCTACCAATTCTAGTCCCATCAACTTCCTTTCACCCACTTCATCCCAGAAAGCTGGAGTTCAACACCGCTTCCCATATAATGCCTGAAATGGCGCCATCTGTATACTGGAATGAAAGCTGTTATTATAAGAAAACTCAACCAAAGAAAGATGTTGGTCCCAACTTCCCTGATAATCCATAGAACAAGCTCGTAGCATATCCTCCAATGTCTGAATTGTTCGTTCTGACTGCCCATCTGATTGAAGATGAAAAGCTGTACTAAAATTTAATTCAGTACCCAACGACTTCTGAAGGCCTTTCCAAAAGTTAGAAGTAAACCTGGAATCACGATCTGATACAATGGAGAGAGGAACTCCATGTAACCTGACTATCTCTTTAAGATACAAATGGAAAAGTTGATCAAGAGAGAAAGTATCTCGTATAGCAAGGAAATGAGAAGATTTGGTCAAGCGATCAACAATAACCCAGATTGCATTATTACCTCGAGATGTCTTCGGTAATCCAACAACAAAGTCCATGGATATATTCTCCCATTTCCACTCTGGCACTGGTAAAGGCTGAAGCATCCCTTTCGGTAACTGCCGCTCTGCTTTAACCTGCTGACAAGTCAAACACTTCACAGTAAAATAAGCAATATCTCTTTTCATTCCATCCCCCCAGTAATACTCCGGCAGATCTCTATACATCTTAGTACTGCTCGGATGAACTGAAAACGGAGAACTATGAGCTTCACATAACAAATCTCTCTTCAACTGTGAATCACAAGGCACACACAATCTCTTCCCAAATCTCAAAACACAATCACTATCAATGTTGAATTCAGGCAACTTACCTTTCTGAACCAGCTCTACCTTTTTCTGCAACTCACTGTCTTGCTTCTGTGCTTGCTTGATTCTATCTGATAAGGAAGATCTCACTGATACCTGAAACAAAACAGAAGGACTTCCTGTACCAACAACTTCTATGCCAAAGTTCATCAAATCGTTAACCAAAGGATCACGTTCCAAACGCAACATTGTTAATGAAGCATTAGTTTTTCGACTCAAAGCATCAACCACTTTATTTGCTTTTCCTGGATGGTAATGAATTGTACAATCATAATCCTTGATTAATTCCAGCCATCTCCTTTGTCTCATGTTTAACTCTTTCTGAGTGAATATATACTTTAAACTTTTGTGATCGGTATATATTTCACACTTTACTCCATACAAATGATGCCTCCAAATTTTTAAAGAAAAAACAATAGCAGCTAATTCCAAATCATGTGTAGGGTAATTTACCTCATGAGTTTTCAACTGTCATGAAGCATAAGCAATTACCTGATCATTCTGCATTAGGACGCAACCAAGTCCTTTCAATGAAGCATCACTGTATATGACAAACTCACCATTCCTGGAAGGTAGTGCCAAAACTGGAGAATTCACCAATCTTTTTTTCAATTCCTGAAAACAATCATCACATTCTTTTGTCCAGATAAACTTAACACCCTTCCGAGTTAGCTTAGTCATTGGACTAGATAACCGTGAAAAATTTCTAACAAACCTTCGGTAATAGACCGCCAAACCAAGGAAGCTACGAATCTCGGTTACATTTGTGGGTCTTGGCCATTCTTCCACAACTTTTGTTTTTGCAGGATCAACAGTTATTCCATCTTTAGAAACAATGTGACCAAGGAAAGAAATTTGTTGCGACCAAAACTCACACTTGCTGAATTTCCCATACAGTTTCTTTTCTTTTAAGGTTTGTAAGATAACCCTTAAATGTCTTTCATGCTCCACTTTACTTTTAGAAAACACCAAAATATCATCAATTAAAACCACCACAAACTTATCCAAGAACTCATGGAAAATTCTATTCATTATGTCCATGAATACAGCAGGTGCATTGGTTAGCCCAAAAGGCATTACTACAAATTCATAATGGCCATATCTCGTACAGAACGCAGTCTTCGGAATATCTACCTCCTTTACCTTCAGCTGATGGTACCCCGATCTCAGGTCAATCTTTGAAAAAAAAACTGAGCTCCCTGGAGCTGATCAAACAAATCATCGATATGAGGCAAAGGATATTTGTTCTTAACAGTGATATTATTCAAGGCTCTATAATCAATGCAAAGTCTCATAGAACCAACTTTCTTTTTAACAAATAAAACAGGGGCACCCCATGGTGATGTGCTAGGTCTAATGAAACCTTTCTCTAATAAATCTTGCAATTTCTCCTTCAACTCTAAAAGTTCAATTTGTTCCATTCGATAAGGGGGTTTTGAAATTGGCTTAGCATCAGGAACTAAGTCAGCAGTAAACTCAACTTCCCGATCTGGTATTATTCCAGGAAACTCATCAGGAAAAACATCAGGATACTCATTTACCACTGGCACATCATTAATCTAAACAGTTCTTTTATTTTCAACGACGTGTGCAAGGTAACATTCATTTCCATCTTTTACAAGTTTCTCAGCCTCTTGATATGTTATCAAAAGTAAGGGTTCATTCTTGTAAACAAACTGAAAGTCTTTATGAAAAGAAACTTCTTTAGCTCTACAGTCAATCTTAGCATGGTAAATAGAGAGCCAATCCATACCCAGGATAACATCAAACTCTACTAGAGGTAGAACAATAAGGTTTGCAAGTAGGTTCTTTCCACAGATAAGGATAGGAAGATTCTTATAAATTCTTTTTGCCTCGACATTTCCCCCAGGTGTTTTTACCAAAAGTTCAGGAGTCATTTCTTGAGATGGTATTCCCATTTTACTAGAAAAGGTTTCAGATATGAAAGAATGTGTAGACCCCGAATCAAACAACACACTGGCATAATCTGAAAAAACAAACAAAGTACCTGATACCACTTCATTTGATGGCCCGACATCTGCTGAAGTAGTTGCAAAGGATTTCACCACCCCTTTCTGCTTGTAGTCTAACTGCTTCCCATCACTCAAGCTCTTTGTCGGACACTCGTTTGCATAGTGACCCATCTCATTGCACTTAAAACATTTCACTAATTGTAAATAAAATTTGTTCTTACCTTTACCTTGATCCTTTTCAGTGCAATCACGAGCCTTATGTCCCATCTTACCACATCGGTAGCACTTCCCAGAATTCAGAAGACATTCCCCAGCATGCCTTTTGCCACATTTATCACAAACTGGAAACTTAGTTCTCTTACCATCAGACTTTTTTGAAGAATTCATACCTTTCTCCTGCCACCTCGGTCTCTTCTTCTGCTAGTTCTTATAGAAAACTTGGTCATCGGCAAACTCCATTTCCACCTTCTCAGCACATCGAACAAGATTTTCATAACTTTTAAACTCACGAGAAGCTAATCCCCTTCGATATTTTGGCTTTAATCCTGAGTAAAAACGATTTATTTTACTATCAAGGTCCCGGATAAAATTTGGAGCATACCTTTCCAATCGAGTGAACCTTTCTTCATAGGCAGCCACTGAGTCTTCCTATTGCCTCAATTCCAAGAATTTCTTTTCCATCCTAAGTCGAACAGCCTTAGGAAAATACTTCTAAAGAAACATACCTTTGAATTCATCCCAGTCAAGAGAATCAATCTCATCAGCGTCCCTGATATTTTTAACCATAGACCACCACTGATCTGCTTCACCCTCCAAACGGTAAATATCAAGACTAACCTTTTGATTATCTAAACACCCCATGACATCAAAAATCTTCTCCAGTGCTTTAATCCACCCTTCAGCTAGCACAGGGTCAGATGATCCTCTAAATTATGGTGGATGTTGCCTCATGAAATGTTCCACCACTGACAAGTTCCTCTGCGGTTGATCTGGCTGATCTCGTGCATGGATACCACCACCATTTATCGCTTGAGTCAACTGCGCCATCACTGCAACAAACTGTTCAGTTCCAATTCCGACCATTTCTGGATGCTGATTCGGAAGGTTATTTCCTTTTGTATGCCTTCCTAGCACTGCTTCCCTGTTTCCTCTGCGGAAAACCATTCTGAACAAACATGTCTTAGATGAAGCAACATGGTAATCTTTAAATGCTATATCATTTCGAAAAAAAAATATTTTTGGATAATCATTTAATATAATTCTAACTCCTAAAGTTATCTAAACCGACCTTTGATACCAACTATAAGGCCCCAGCCTTAAACCTTACTTAATCTTGAGTTATTACAAGATTACACATTGAGGATCTTTTCGGGTTTAGAGTTTTAGAGAATTAGATCATAAAACATGCATTACATTCCACATATAAACAAAGTGGTTACATAAAGATAGTATTCTTCATTCCCATCAATGGAAACACATTTAAAATAAAACAAGAATTATTTCTTGACACATCCTTGACTCTATCATCTTATCATGCACCTTTCCCTTGACCTATGAAAAACATTTCAAAAACTTGGGATGAGCATAAAAACTCAGTATGGGTTATAAAAAAACATGGAAATGGAACATGAGTTCATATATACATAAGAATGAAACCATACTTTACCCATAAAACATAGGCACTTTAACATACCTCATAAAATCATGAATAAATCATAGAAATCATAAGACATAAAGGTAACTTTAGGCATTCATAACATTCTTACGTAGGAAGTAACCCTCTTGGTTACGTTTGGAATACCCATCACAGTATATTCCCTAAAATATCTTCGGAGAAACCTTAACGTTTCACTCCTTTGCGTTACCCAATGCATTGGAGAGCTATAACGGGCTCACCCACCCTTAGTTTATCACGGAACCACCCATCTTCATAATAATGCCCAAGAAACATAACATAATCATATCACATAAAACATGCATAAAGGAAACATAAAATTCCCACATTTCAATCACGAGATATCAATACAACACATTGATATAAAAACATTATGAAAACCATTTTCAATACCAAAATAAAAGAAAATTAAAACATGGTATTGATTTTTCTTTTAAAAAGAAGGTATGGCTTGTAGAGGAAGCCGAAACTCAAATAACGGTCACGACGGAGGAGAAGTCGTTGTCGCCGCATACGTACGACAAAAACATTCCCTTTTGTCGTTTAGTAAAGGCTTCGTATAAAAAAGATTCCTTTTGAATAAACGTAAAAGTCAAAGTGGTTTATACACCGTATAAAAGAAAGTTGTGTATAAAATAAAATATGCCTCAACGAAAGGAGATTGAGACGAAGTCCCATACCTCGTATCCGACTTGACCCGACCGTTCTTTAATCTCCTGAATAATAAACTTTATTTAATATCTACTTTCTTAAGAACCTTTTTAAAGTTCATTATTCCTTTTATACCATGTTATAGACATCATGTAATCATTTAAGTTAATAATGTTCATTTTGTCGGTATTTGGTTCTTAAGTCAAAAATAGACTTCTTACACTTACATGTTGTTAATTTGGTCAAAGGTTCATCATATCTAGAATGATATTAATGTTTTGGATAACATATATATCATATATATTCATCATATACATGTATTTATAATATTACATCACATTTAGAGGTAAGAAATGAAATGCACCGTTCAGGGAGACGGTAAGCCGTACGTACGCATGAACGCTACTTCCATTTCTATTTCGTATTTTCTGGAATGGAATCATAATGATATAAGAGTATATTATAATTCCAGTATAATAACATATATAATATCATTAACTTTATCCTTTACACATCCCACATATGGTATTAACGAATCAAATCTCTTTTAGGGGGCGGTAGTCCGCACTTCCTAAAATGAAGATATTGTGTTTAACCATAATGGAAACCATAAAGGTATGCCCAAAATGAAAAACACAGAATCTTAAGGAAAACATAAACATATTATATATCATATATAAAAATATCGACATCATAATGGCCACCTTTGAAGGTGTTAAATGAGTGTTGAACAATCATCGTTTCGGGAGGCAGAATTTCGCCATCCACGGAAACCGTTTGTTCTTTAACCATTTGATGTAGTTGTGTGAGAGTGTAGCTCAAATAAATCTTATAAAAACATCCTAGTATATTGAAGATACTGTTTTTGTTACAAAATAAGTAAATAAAAAGAGTTTAGGGGGGTTGGAGAAGCAAAATAAAACAAATGAACATGAGAGAAAGAATTACCTTTAAAAGTGTAACTCCTTTTGATTTGAGCCTAAAGGCTTCCTTTGAAAAGATTCTACCCAAAGGGAATCCTCTAGGATGAGGAGAGGGATGTGGAGAGAGTAAATGGGCAGGGGTTGGACGAGCCAAAGTCTTGAGAAGTGTGTGAAATGAGGTAGAGGTGGGGGCCTTTTATAAGAGGAGAGGAGGGGCACTTTTGGAAAGTAAAGAAATATTACTTTATTTGAAAATGTGTTTCGGTTTCAAAAGGTCCCACATTGATATAATTCGTGTATAGGGTGATAAGGCTTCGAAATACACTCATAAAATAAGTTTTGGACATGTGTAGTTCATAGATTTTACATTATCTTTCCATTTTGTTTAAATCATCAAATAATGATGTCATCGCTGCATCATTATTATGTCATAAATAATTTAATATATTTAATGTCTAAAAATTATTACAAAAATACTATGATATAGTAAATCGTTTTAGCTTTCCAATGACTATTTATAATCAAAATTTGGACTTGTATAACCCCATTTAAAAATTGTTTTCGTAAAACATATTATGTTTGTGTCATTTTCACTTTAACATTAAATAAAAAGTAATTTATGTCATTTCTCAACAAAAGTGGATCCATGGGGTCCCCAAGTTGACCCATGGAATTTCATGGTCGACCATGACACAAACAATGAGGTTGGGACATGTGTCTAGGTCATTTCATTTTATTAAAGTATTATTTATACCTTAAACTTCCCTAATTACCACTAATCGCGATTAAGTACTTAATAAGTTACTATTCACCAAAAAATTATTTTAATCACATTGAACCACATTTTTCTTCCTAATGACAACCATTTATGTCGGATTTTAAAAATTAAATACACATTAGTGGTAAACTTTCATTTAACTGAAAAATCAGTTTGCTTGATTACCACTTAGTGGTTTCACTATTCATCAAAAATTGAAGTTTTTCAGAAGATTACCAAAAATTCACCCTAAGCTATATTTGATGTTCCTAATTCAAAAATGAAGTCTATTTTACAAAATTCAAATCATATAAGTCTCATTAATTAATTTAATAATTAATTCCCGCTGCCAGAGAAAATAGCGTGTTTTTACAAAACAATAAGTATCAAAAGATTGACACCAGTTTAAGTCTAATTTGAAAGTGAAATTGATTCCAATGACCACCATTGGATAAAATGGTAAAAATATATTCATATTACACATTAATAACAATTCAAAAGATAATCTAATCATATAAATAAATTAGATTAAAAATCAGTTTTAATGTAAAATGCAGTATTTTTCACTATTCATTAAAAAATGAACATTGTCAGAAAAATACCAAAAATTTACACAAAGTAAATTTTGATGTCCCAATCATAAAGAATAAGTTTATTTTGACAAACATAATTTATAAAATTGTCAAAATATAGATTCAATAATGTTTTGCCATCAAAAGGAAGTAAAACAATCTTTTAAGAATATTAGTGTATTCCATGCATAAGATTGTATTTATTTTCATTTTAAGACTCTATAACACTATCTTAATCATTAATAGAAATAGATAAAACTATCTATTATTAATTACTTACTTGGGATTTTACAATAAAACTATATCTAGTTCTAAACAATTGGTAGGAACAACCATTCAATGTATGCTAGAATAACCAAAGAGAGAAGGTAAACCATTCAGGGTAATATTCACTTACTATGAGAGGTGTATAACTTCAATCCTGGATTCAAAACACAAATAAAGAAGGTTGAGAGCCCTATAAATTTATCTGGGAGCCTCCAAAATCTTGAGAAATTGTTAGGGTAATAGTGGTGGTTGGTTTTGCGTTAAAATAGGGGATTGGGTATTTAAAAAAACTAACCTTCAGGTTTATTAAATATCTGAAAATAGTTTCTTGGGTATGGGTACACGGTTTTCTAAATCATGAAAATTAACCATTCACTTCTTATAGGGGGTTCAAAGTTTCTATTAATTGGTTAAATGGTTTGAAAACCCATGTGCTTGCTTCGAAAATTCCATCTAACTAGGTTCACATTTTTTATTCTGGGTTGGGGGCATAGTTTCGGTAAACTATGTGCCAACCGTTCACTTTCCCTATTTTCCCAAAATTTCTAATTATAACCCAAATTCTCCAAAAGTTAAAATAAAAAAAAAGAATACATCAGAATAGTGAAAAGAAAATGAGAAATTTTACTTGATTCATTTCTATAAAAGGTTGATATCTTCTAATATCTCCACCTTATAATAGATCATTTGTGATTTGTACTCCCAAACATATCTAAGATTCTGAGTCCAAATGTTTGGGCCTCTAAGCCCATATATCTATTTCTATTTCCAAAGATTCATCCTGAACTTGTCCATATTTCCAAAATACATAAACTATCGGCATGGCCATTACCTACAACAATTTATTAGTTTGATCTGACACGCATATCAAATACTCTTTAGAGGGTGCATCAATTTCAAGCTCAACATCATCCACATAGACCACATTATAAGAATTATGGTGATACTGACGAAGTTATGATACATATAAAATGTAATTCATAAAACATTATCATTATGTAAGATCCCATCAGTGCACCATAACCATGATTCAATCAAAATACTAAAACAATCCCACAAACCTGTGGATAGCACACCCCCTCCCCATATCAGGTAGTGACCCAACCTAGGAGAAACTAGAATGAATACATGATCACCCTCTATACACTCTAAGGTTCATCGACTTATATCAGATTATGAATTTTTTCTACTCTGATCCATAGCCATATAATTCATAATTAGTTGTACCTACTTTTACATCTCATACATGAGAATTATTCTTAAAAACTCTAACACACCCACCTCCATCCATAAAAGTGGTGATCTTCTTGGCCTATGATAAAGTACCTCATATGGTTCAATATTTATATTTTCCTGATAATTTTTGTTATAGGAGAACTCTACCACATCTATATTTTTCTCCCAATACCCTCTAAAGTCTATAAAACACATTCAAAGAAAAAAAATAAAGAATTTATATAGTATGATATAGATTTCCCTCTATCTGTGGGTAGATATTCATACACAATAATACATTTTTATCAATCTCCATCTACAGTCCCTTCCGTAATCATGATGTAAAATGTGTGTCGTGGTATGAAATAATAGTCTATGTAACTATGTGTAGATGGATTATCCCTTGAACATATAGTTCCCCCAATAAATCCATTGATAAAGTCTCTCTTATAGGAAAGCAATTTTCTACCTTTGTCAAACAGTCCAAAATCACCCAAATAGAGTCATTCTTCTTAGACGTACTCAAGAGACACACCACAAATATAGTGCTAACGATATCCCACTTCTATTTCAGAATGGCTAATGGTTATAGCCAACCTCTAGGTCATTGATTCTCATACTTCACCTGCTGACAAGTGTAGAATCTTTTCATGAACGCTTTAACTCTTTTTTCATGTCTGACCAGAAAAACTATTGATGTAGTTCATTGTACATTTTAGTCACACCAGGATATACCACCCACTTCATGGAATGAAATTCACGTATCATCTCCTCCCACGTTCTCATAGGCATAGATATGTGATTCTTGACATTTATGATCTCATCCACATCTACACTCTAATCAGATGGTGTATCCCTAACTTCAAGGATTTCTTTCAAGTTTAAACATTCAAAGTCCTCATACTGTCTATCTAGGATCCATCGAATACATATAGATCCTACTGAAATTGATATGAGAGTCATATTATCTTTACCCTCTTCAACCACAACATGTATCTCAACCAGTAAGGTCCTGGCCTTCCACCCATCACAAAACTCATGAACAATCTATTTCTGAATGTCCTACTTAATGAATAAGCAACATTGCTCCCATTTCTTAGCTTCTATGCTCGATAAAAACAAATGAATTAATATACTCTACCCACTTATTCTTGCAAATATTCAAATATCATTTGGATAATATATACATTAACATTTTTTGATCAGTATAAAAAATAATTAGGTCACCAAACAGATATTTCCATAAACACATTAAAGCAAAATCACATGCCTCGAAATCGATGTTGTGAAAAGGGTAGTTTTGTTCATGTGTCCTCAACTGTAGAGACTCATATGAGACAACTTCATCTCCTGGAATCCACATAAATCTAAATATGATCCCATAACCATGAAAAATCACTATATACTCCTCACTTTTCTCATTTTGGATCAAGATTGATGTTAATGAGAAACTCTTCTTCAAGTCCTATAAGGCATTCTCTCATAATTCCAACCATTCATATTTTACTCCCTACTTTGTCTAGCATGAAAGTGGTTCTTTAAAATTGTAAAATTTATAAAATAACCTCTTATAATATCCAACAAACCCTAGAAACCTACATATATCGAAATATTTATTGGGTTTCACCCAATATGCAACTTCCTGAACTTTATTCGGGTCTACTGACACACCTTCCACAGAGATCATATGACCCAAACATTGTACATGGTAAACCCCAAAAATAAACTTATATATATTTGTGTATAGTTGATTCTCTCTCAATATAATCATAATGATGTAAAAATATAGTTCATGATCATCCTGACACTTAGTGTACACCATGATATAAAACACTATCACAACCAAAAACTGATCCATGTATAGATGATAAATTTTATTCATCAAGTCCATAAAAATTTTTGTAAAAAAAAATTCTGAAAGGAATCACAATTAACTCATAAAGTACATGACTTCATATAAAAGTAGTTTGGGGTATGTCATAAGTTTTTAACACTCAACAAATTATACCTCGATCCCTAGTCGATCATAGAGAAAACACAATATGCTTTCAACAGGTCAAAAAAAATTTGATGCACTAAAGAGGATACTAGTTCTCTATATTCATCTGATTCAATCTTTGGTAATAGAAACACAAGAATAGTGTCTCATCAACAATTATTTTAAATAAAACTAGATAACCCTAAGTCCACATAATATGACAGATAAACCCCTTATCCATCAACTCTTTCATCTAATTCTTGAGATTTCAAATCTCTATCGATGCAATTCTGTAAGGTGTAATAGAATCTAACTCAAATCATGGCATGAGATCAATTGTAAAATTATGATCTCTCTCATGTGGTATCTAAGAGATATATTTAAAGAAGACATCTTGAAACCTTTCCACTATGGGTTGAAACACATTTTTCTTTTCACTTACATTATACAACAATACATTATCAACATGGGTTGTGATAACTCCTAGTTTCTGATGAATTGGCCCTTCTTATCCAACACGAATATCCCACTATCAATCATGAATGTACTTTTCACCCTTAAGATAATTAAAATCCACTATCATGTGGTAATAATCTATGAGGTATTGTTATCCTAATGACCATTCCATAACCAAAATTAGTTCAATGCCTGAAATCTCAAATATGTAAAATAAAAGAGAAAACAATATGACCCAACCTCAATAGAACATCCATTACCTAAGAATTTGTTTGTATACAATATTCATAGAGTTGTGTCTATTGTCAACACCCAACTCATGAACTCTATCAGCTGACTGAAACCATTCACATTATCTTTAGATTAAAATAATGATAGGTACGAGTATAAAATAAATATCTAACTAGAATAGAAGACACAAGAATACTATTATAACCATTGATGGAACATCCTTGTTATCCACAAGTGTATGTTGCACCACATGAAATTGGCATTCCCATATTTCCTCTTTTTTAGTATGATTCGTCTGATTTGAACCACTATACTGATATGGGAACACATTCCTAGGTGATTCACATCCACTACCTATACCACCATAGCCAGTAGAACATTAGCTACCAAACTGATATGTTTTAGAATATCCCCTTCCCACATAGTAGTTCTGTTTAGGTCCTCTATCGCTACCCATCTATCATGGGCTCTGGAATAACTTCTATAGATATCTTATCCCGTTGTAGGCTCTACACTATGCTGGTGGTCAGGGAAAATGTAAATTATGTGGCTCAGCCTACTATGATTGTAGAAAATCACTTAGGTAAGATCATGAGTAACTGATCCCTCTATTTGGAAACTCTTATTCTCACTACCATGGATGACATTCTCATAATGACACTTCCTAATTTTGGAAGTTGTACATCTTGATCCCCTGTAGGGAACCACCTTTCCTCTACTAGAATCCTCCTTCAGGGCCCCCTTAGATATATGATCCTGATTCATCACTTCTGATAACTTATTCAATCTGATGATATTCACATAGGAAGTAATTTTGCATTTAATCCCATCCTAAAACCTATTTGATGTAAAAGCCTCATCTCCTTCCAATGTTGGAACAAAGAACTACTAATCTATAAAATGTTTATTATAGACCTTCATAGATATACTCCCTTGAGTCAACCTCATAAACTCATCTGACCTCACCTTCCTAAGAATCTAAAGGTAAAAGGGCTCTAAGTAATATTCTTAAAATTCATTCCACTCCATGGTCTTTACTTTTCCATATCAGGTATGGATGTCCCACTAACTCTTTTCTTGACTACATAACATATATGTAGACACCATTACTCACTTCTTAGTATGAGTCTCTTTGTGGTCAAGTATAGTCCTGATAGACTGAGTCCAGAACTAAGATACCTCAGGTCCACCCTCTCCAGTGAAGTTTGAAGGGTGTTGCAACTAGAACTCCCTCCTAAGATGAGAAATTATTGTTACAACCCACTGTGGGTATTTTTCCATGAATTTTAATAACAGATCAATATTATTTCAAAACAATTCTCTATCTTCCTCAACCAATACTACAGGTGAATCTTGTTCCACTAAAAGAGGAACATCTCTAGCCATGTCCTCCTGTCATACTCTCAATAAACGTCGTCATGGAGGGATATCTCTAAAATGAAAAGAAACATCTTAGGAGACATAGAAATTGATAAAAATGATTTTGGGGATTCATATAAATCTAGAACAAGTCATTTACCAAAACCATTCCACACCATCAAAAATGAGGTTCAATCTCTACCCTTAATATTACCACTTTCAATTTCATATTTGGAACTATTTTTAGTTCAATACACAGAAAAGGAAAAAAAACTCAATTCTGATTACTAACCCAAAATAGAATTTTCCCGTGCATGCCTAAAATTATGCATGTCACAAAATAATAATGAGTTCCTATAATGATGTATGCATAATAAGATCTTGGTTTTTAATGGTACATTAGTCAAATCTCAAAAACTCAAAAACAATAATCATATAACATAACAAGTGTATCACCCACGGTAAAATATCATTAAACACTTCTAGAAAATACCAATAACAATAATCTCACCATGGGTACATTCATACTCCCTCATACAAGAGTTTGAAACTACTATGCATTATATCATAAATAATGCCTGAATCTTCCCTCTATCATATCTACTATCTTCAAACAGTGAGAAAAAAAATAAAAGTATAGAAAATTGGGCTCTAATTCAACTTTGTGAAATCTCAACTTAGGTTCTGCATGCCGATTCCCCAAGCTGGTTCACCAAAAGACCTCTAGCATGCCTCCCCATACACCAGAGGCTTTGGACCAGTATGGGTGTTCAATTATTGATCATGAGGAGACTATACCCTATTTATCATACTAATACAGAAGCCAAAATAAATAAATAATAACCAAATGATACAACCACAACCAGAAAAAATCTAGTACCATAAGATGATCAAAACATGATACAATATCCAAAACTGAAAAGTAGATAATCATTCTATGAATGTGTCAAGTGTCCAAATGAAAAACACAAAATAATAAAACCGATTACTCCAGGTGGATCCTGAAAATAATTATGGTTTCATTATCTATGATTCATCCCAGATTAACTATCTAACATGGGGTATTTCCCTTATCATATCCTACAAACACAATGTCTTTTTGGGTACCGATCAGGTTTTCTGAGTAGGATGTCGGCACAACTCAGTAGTACACCACCAAGATCATCTAAAATAAATATATTCAATAACAGTTTATGGAGTTCTTTATACAAAAGAAATAAAGTAAATAGTATACAAATATTCAATTATCCTTTATTTAATTACATAAACCATATTGTTCCTATGGATACCTGAACCACAATACCTGACACATCCCATTTCAGAGTCTGAACCTCGTCACGTTACAAATTCACAATTCATTATAACATATGGTCTCTCATTATACATTTAACATAAATTCATTATTTCAACTAATTGGAACTATAGTCCAATTCCAACATTTTTTGTGTAGATATTTATGTGTAGCACCCTATGAGTATTTTAAGTATCATTCCCTATCACACACCTCATGGGTATTTTGTGCATCAGTCTCTATGCCATATAATTAGTATCAATTATAAAGGGTTCGAAAACATCGTTGATAGGACCCTAGGCTATTTGGAGCATCATTTTGTGTCCCACACATGTTTCTCAATCAATCACATATGGATATTTGTAGCTTTTGTCCATGTCCCAAACTCATATATCAAACAATCACATATATCACATATACCAAAATATCACATTAATTAATTAAACAATTAATTAATCACATTTGGAAATTGTATATCCACATAATTCCATTATTTAATTCAACAATTAATTAATCACGTCAATCCCTTCAGTTAATTCACTAATTCAGTAGACACATCAAATAAATTAATTAAATCACAGTAAATTAATAATTATAATAAATATCCAACTCAAAAATATATCCCCTAATTATATAAATAATTAATTAATAAAATTAACAATTTTAATATCTCATAATTAATTCAACAATTAATTATTTAATTTACAATCTCAAAATCCCATAATTAATTATTCAATTGACAATCAAAATATCCTATAACTAATTTAATAATCAATTATACAATTCAAAATCTAAATATCCCATAATTAATTCTATAATTAATTTTCCCCAAATCCCATAATTTCATGATTTCAATAATAAATTCAACAATTAATTTTCCCCAATTCAAAATCCCTTAATGAATTAATTTACCAAATTAATTATTTTAATTAGGGAAACCCAATCGGTAAACAAACCCTAGAAATTATATAATTAAATACAAATAATTTAAATCATTAATATGGTATTTTAATAATAGACCACTTACCTCAGTAATGGTGATGAAAACTCACCAATAGATATCCCAAATTTGTGCATAATAACGACGTAGAATGATATCTCGATCTTAATCCTAAATTCAAGACCATATGAATCCAGATTCCACAATTGTATATCTAGATCCAAGAATACTAGATATATATATAATAAAAATATATATATTTCTAACAAAATATGGAATAGAAACCTTTCAAGGGATTAGATAATAATGGGAGAAAGACGGAAAACCAATCAGGAGAAGTTTCAATTACTGGGAGTGGTATAGATCTGCAACCCAATATTCAAATTACAAAAAATGAAGGTTGGGAGCCCTAGGAATTATTTCAGGAGCCTCCAAAATTGAGATAAATAATTAGAGGATGATTAAAGATATATTTTATGTTAAAATAGGGGTTTGTAAATTTAAATCATCTAATTTTTTGGTTAATTAAAAAGGCTTTCATGCTTTACTGGGAAGGGGTGCATAGTTTCCCAAATAGTTCATCTTAACCATGAAACTTTAATAGGTGGATGGTAGAAACCTCTCCTAATAGGGTGAATGGTTTTACATACTATGTTCTAGACATTTAAATCCCTTATTTTAGGGTTTTCATGGTTCCCTGAGCTGGGGTGCACATTTTTGGAAAACCGTGCACTAACCTGGCTGTTACCCACTTTCTTTAGAAATTTCAAATTATCACCCAAATGAACCAAAAGTAAAAACCCAATAAAATTATGATCAAAATTTTTTTGAAGAAAAATTGAAATAATGCTTGATACATCTCCATAAAATTCCGGGATCTTATAATTTCAAATGAGTTAGATGAACATGGTTTCATAGAATGGGATACATTTACGAATCTATTCCTAGAAAACTATTTCCATGAGGTTTGTTGGTATAGGATGTGGAAATAGTTCAATTAATTAACTAAAAATTATGAATATTCAATTTCTACATATGATGTGAATTCAAAAAGACTGGCCATATTTGAACCAAATTTTTTCCGGTAAAATGATATTATATTTTATCGGTATTAATAATAAATTAAACAATTTTTTGAATTGAATTGAATTGATGAGTATTTAAATATTTTGAAATTTTTTTTCAATTTGATAATAATGTGGAGATGGATCTTTCTAACACATATGTTCCATAAGAATACTATTGAATAAAATGGTCAGGGTGGTAGGATCTGGAGAAGAATAAAACTATAATTTCTTGAGGTAATCCTCAAAATTAATCCATGTGTGGAACAATACATTCTGGTGAATGTTTAGTCATATCTAGAATGTGTTATTGATGTAGTCTATTTTTTCATAGGGTTCATGAATATAATTAAATGACTCCAAAAAATTCAAACAATTAGATAAAAGATATATATTCATTAGTGATATTTTTTATTTACAATGAGTTAGGAAAATATGGTAATGTTTATTCAATGATTCTTATTAAGGATGAACATCTTCATTATTAGAAATAGAATGGCATGGAAAATAATTTTATACCACTATAGATACTACTTTTCCATCGAGTTAAGTGTTGAAAATCCAAGGAGCACACTATTTTTTTATGGATAATCATAATTATGTTATTTTTTAAAACCCGTTAGAGGATTTAATTGATGATATCTTAAATTGATTAATAAACATTTGGGAGATGTTTTTTTGGGTTAATGTAAAAGAAAATCTTTGGTTTAGCATAATTTATACATTACCATTTTTTGTACATTATCTTTAAGGTATTTATGAACATTATGGTTTATATGATCATTGATGGTTAAATTTATTTTCAAGGATTATAATATTATTTTTTAAAAATTTATAAAGATAAACTTATAGGAAAAAGAATACATCAGCATTTGGGAGAAAACCTATCACAACCAGTAATGATGTCAGGATTTAACCTATAATTGACTAGAGAAAATTGTGCAATGCCCACCGCTGGCCTATGTGATGTCCTGGTCAGATTGAAATCAACCCATTAAATTAAATGTTTTAAAATATAATGGTAATGTGGATTTATAGAAAATATTTATTTTCATATATATAACCATGGCATTGAAAAGTGATTTAGTGATTAGGGGATTAATTTTGTTTTAGAATAATATACATATTGTTTTAGGAAAAAATGTTACATTATGCTAACTATTTTTTCATATTTAATGTTTAAATATATGAGGACTATATGGTCATATATTTGAGGATTACATGATCTATTTTTATTTTATTTTTTTCTTCAATCATGAAAACTTTTCCATGTATTCTTATTATTTGAAAAAACATAAGAGTTTGGTGAAAATTAATTAAATAAGAAAATTTATGCAATAAATATAATTGATTTTTTTTTCTTTTGTCAAAATGGTTAAAAAATTCCTCAAATCTAATAAAATTATCATCCAAATAGAAGTTATATCCTATTTTGTTCATTTCCAATGAAACAAATTATCTTTTATCTCATCACATGTTTATGGTATGGAGGACATTAATTTTATATTGATCATTCACTTTCCTGTGATCATTAATCCCCATCACTCTCCATCATTGTTTTGATGTAATTCTTCTCTTCCATGTCAAAATATTCAACTCCCACTTATGTTATCTTATGATGAAGCTATGTTTTGTGTTATTCATCATATCATATGTACTTCATTTTATCACTTATCATGAGGATGTTTTATTGACCATTTAAATGAAGTGGGTTTCCAACAGAGTTATTAAAAAATTTCCAACTCTTTAATATTCAGATAAGGGTTAATTTTCGGGTATTAAATTTATTAAAGGTTGATAATGTAACACCTCAATATTTTATAAATTAAAACTATGTTTGACATCGTTTGTAACATAGAAAATGAGCTTAAATGACATGTGAAACATAAAACCATTATAATATATCCATTAAATTGGATGGACTAAATATTATAATCTATATTATGATATATATATATATTTTAATAAAAATAAATTATTGATAAATTTAGTGTAATTAATTAAGGAATTTTTTGAAACTATTTTTATTCATCAAAAAACAGTCTTATTCAAAAATCATTGTTATTTTTTTACAATGAAATATTAAAATTAGTTTTCTTATATTTTAAAAACAATTGTGATAAAACTAACTTCATATTTGAAAACATCATATAAAAATATTCATATGGTGATTTTTGTTTTACATTTTTCAAAAAATATTGGTTTTTAGTGAATATGAAATAACTATGTTCTAAACAAATTTATTTAGTTAAAATAATTAAGCAGTTTAAAATTAACTTAATGTTTCAAAAATGATTTAATATTACATAAATATTATATATTTATATTTAATTAATATATTTAAATTTTAATAAATATTCTATTGTATTTTAGTATATGAGTCTTTCTTTAAAAAAAATTTGATTTTATGAAAACTGTTTTAATGTGAACAATGTTTATTTATTTTAATTAATTGTAAAAATAGATAGTGAGGAATTTCAAATATCAAATTTATAGAATCTATATATCTAAAATTATTAAAAAAATCTATAATGGTTTTTATTAAATATATAGGCAATATAAATTCATTTTTTTCTCAAAAAAATGTACTATTTAAAAAATATATGTTTTGTTACATTTGTGGGGTTTGTTTTGAAAAAACTTTTTCACTTTGATGAATTAATATTGTTAAAATATATTTAATACTTTTAATAATAATAATTTATAATTTATAATATGGTTAACGTAATATTTTACCATAATGAATATAGAAAACATTAAAAATTAATTACCAATGCTAAGTTGAACACCGCTTAACTTTAGGTAAGACTAAAAGATAAGGTTTAAAATGACCAAACCATGTCTGAACTTATAAGGTATTATTCACTATAATTTTCCACTTTCAAGACTGATGGAAATTGAAAAATGAGGGTATACCTTTTTCTTTTTAAAATTTACATGTTTTCATGTAACCACATATATAAAAGACTACCCAAAATATTATCATAGTCATAAAACAAATCCCATTTTATCAAAAAATAAAAACCCAAATTTTTTCATAACTTCATTAATTACATAAAAGAATACTTTTTTGGTATTAAAGGAATCATATTAATCCCTCTGTTTCTTATTTGAGGATGTTATCTAAAAAATATTTGTCGTGCATCACCGAGAATTTTTGTTTTTTTCTTTTTAGAACTCCTTAAAATATTCTAAAATTATTCTTATATAATTTCACTAGTTTAATAGTTATATTGATATTTATTATTTTATGGGAATAACAAAAATACATCTCCCCTTTAATCAAAAGTAATATGAAATCATTATTTGTATGTACGATAGACTGCCGCCTTGTGAAATAATGTTGTTTTTTATCCATCATCCCCTATAATAGATAATTATTATGATTAATATATATATATATATATCTGATAATATTAATATATTTATACTTTATGAGTTATAATGTCACATATTCCTACAAACATTCCATTCCATGGGGGATAAGAGTACGTCTCTCAAGTTTACGGCAGAATACTTCCTCGTGAATTGATGTCATTAATTTTTTAAAAATGATTTAAATGGAAGGTAATAAAGATAATATTAAAGAATATATGTGATATAAATGACATAATGTTGTTATTAACGAAATATTTATCAATATAAAGTTAGAATATATCATTTTTTTCTTTTACTAAAAAATGATAATGTCGTTCATGAGTATTTGTGGACTACCGCCTCCACGAAATGATGTGATTATTTTTTCGTCAAAAAATAACATGGATGATATATACAAATATATTTAAAAAATAATATTATATTTATCATTTTCTTAAAAATATTTAAATAAAAAATATATAAAATCTCTCCATAATGATCATTTAAAAATGGACATGTTCCTCATGCAAGCATACAACCTACAATCTCCTCAATCATAATTTAGTTTATTTGTTGATAATTTTACTTTTTTTTATTATTAAAATTATAATTGATGTATAAATATGATAATTATTTCATTATTACTATTCTTATATTTTTAAATAATGACCACTTTGTCAAACAGTGAACCTACAAAAGCCGTTTTTACACAAATATGAATATCTTCTAAACACGTGGTGATAAATTAATTGAATATATACTTTTATATAACATGGTAGTAAGTGAAATAAAAGAAATAATAAAAATAAAAAAGTGATAAATAATGAAAATAATTAACATAAGTTTATTTTTCATAAATATAAATAGTGCATATGACATGTTGCACTCAATGTAAGGGACATCGTCTCAATTTTATTTCATTGATGCATTTTTTCACGTTATCCACCTATATTATTTTATGATTTATATATTAAGACCCTTTGACATGTCATATCAGTTATGTATCTAATATCATGGTATTAAATGTTTTATGTAATGTTATTCTTTCATGGATATTTGGAATAAAATGTTTCCAAAGTTGAAAGGGACTTTTTAATAACAATAATATTTATTGTTTTCCTTTGACTCTCACTTTCTCATCCATGTCCATGTTTTTTTAAATTATTTTATTTTGGATGTGATGGATTAATAAATGAATTTTTACTCTTTATTTTACATATTTAAAAAAATAATCATTTTATAGAATGTTGTACTTTCTTTACAAACAAAATATATAATATTATATGTGTTAATTTATATGTTAACATTGAATTTCCGCACTATCCTGACGATTATTTAATTTTTTTGTCTTCCATTATATGAGTTGATGTTTATCAAGGAGTAACACTCCTCCCTTTTCTATGTATTTTTGTATTTAGAAGGATTGTTAAAAAATTTATGGGTAAATCAATATCTAAAGGGTCTTTCATATGGTTTTAAATGTTTTTTCAAAAGGGTTTCATGATTAAAAACTAAAACCCTAAAATATTTCATTCCTATAATTGTACATGAGAATTATATGAAAAACTAGCGATCTCGATATAGGTTATAATATAGGTTAATCCCCATTATTTTTCCTAGTTTTTTCTGATATATCTTATAGAAAGGTTTGATCACAATTAAATATATTGAAAAAACATTTGAGCCTAATACAGCTTATATGATTGGTTGACCAACATTATAATTCATGGGTAAGCCTAATATAGCTTATATGATGGTTGATCCCTTTTATAGATCTCTAATATGTTGAGTAATGATTATTTTATATAGATAATTTTATCGTAATTAAGCCGTATATTTATTTCTCTTGAAAGTTGTTTTAATGTGGTTTTATGAATATGATTATTTTTTATATGAAAAGGGTTTATATTTTCTTATTGTGATATTTTTGAAGGTTTTTATTGGGAAATAGGTATCTGTGATTTTAATGGAAATATTTTATTTCATATGCTCAATAATATTTTAAGATAACTTGAAACCCTTCTTATATTATCATATTTTTTACTAAACATACTTTTTTCCTCTTTTTATGTCCATTAAAAAACTTGCAATCCACATTCCACGTTTCAAAATTATTTTTATAAGGTTTAAGGATGGGAAAGGAAGAGAAAGATGTTATGTCAGAAGTCCAGAATATTTTCCATGAAATTAAATCATTATTTATTTTAAATTATTAATTTTTTGGGAAAATAGGTATTAAAAAGAAATATCAACATTAAATTTATGATTTTTATCTAATTTTTATGAATTATCTCTCTAAAACACTAAAAATATCTTTGGGAGTTGAATAGTGTTATTTAAAGTTCTAAGTCTTGACAATATATAATGTTCAAGTTTGAGACCTTATAATCATGTTTTCATAATCCTTCAATAGTTATAGTCATCATAATATTGTCATGTTGATTTCAATTTGGGTGAATATACATATTGATCTTCTACGACATATATATATTAACAATTTCACCCAATATATAAAATTATTCAAAACATTAATGAAAAAACAAAAAACATAAAATTGGTGTTAATTATTTGGATATTTTTTTCATGAAGATTCAATTGGCATGAATGATTTGCAATTACCTGATATTATTTCATCAAAACATATCCATGTCCCTAAAATTAAGAATCATTATAAATGAAATCTAAAAAATTATTTGAGTATAGTTATAATAGTGATTATTGTCAAATATTATTTTTAATACCCTAATTCAATTGTCATTTTAATTGATCGACATAAATTTAACTCACTTTTCATTTTACATTTTTTCTGGGATAAACAACCGAGAAAACATTTCATCAATCTATTTTTTCTACCCTAATAACCCATGAAAACATCAAATCATAATGTCATTTTATATCATATAAAACCTCCAACTAATTTTGTTTAATAGGATTACATTTTATTCTATCATTAAGGAAATTTTACCCTGAAAATGAATGTGATATATCCAAAAATTATAGTTTGTGTAATTATCCCTTCAAAATCATTTAAATATTTTCTTCTAAACAATATATGGGTGTTTTTCATGAACATAATAGTTTTTATAATATTTTATAATTTCATCATATAGAAATATATTCATAATATTCCTAAATAAAATAGGTTCATTATCTTAGCCAAATGGAATAACTAATGACTCTTAATAAAAATATATTATATGAAACATTGAACTTAGATCTTTTACTTACAGTATTAGCTAATGATAAAATTATTTTTTTTAAATAAAAAATAATTATTTTGATAACCTTGTAGATTATCAAACAATTAAAAGATATAAAGAAACTGATAATTATTTTGAGAAAAATATTATGAGTTATTTTTATTTTATAAAAATCCCCATAGAAACTTCATCTTTTAACAAAAAAAATAAGGTTTCCCAAATGTTACGTTCTTGGGAATATGAAACCATTATCATGTTATTCTTGTAAATAATTTTTTAATTTCAATAGCACCATTGGAGTTATTTGATATAAATATTTTTAAATCATCTTAGAATTAGGAACAATGTAAATAAAAAATTCTTCTACCTAATTATTAAAAAACATGGAAGACCATTAGGAAATACATATTAAAACATATTTTCCACAATAATATAATTAATTTAAATAATTTTATTCATATACAAAGAATATGTGTGATACCATCCATCCTATCATTAATTAGTTTTCCAACTACCTAATTTTTTTTCTAATGTATGGACTTAATTTTATATTTTAAAATGAAACCCACTCATAAAATTGAATAATAATTCATTAGAACACTAATATTTTATAACATGATAAATGGAAACATTATTAAAACCCAAAATATAGTATCTCACCATTGAGGGTGAGAAAAAAATTATGAAAAAAAATTACCAACATTTTATATATTCATCAAAATAATTCTCTGTTTCTTTTATATATCCACTAGAAGATTTTACAAAATTTTCTATATTTAATTATTTAGATGATAATTCTATTATAACATAAAAAAATTAGAAAGAAATTATTTATAAGTTATGAATTTAACAAAACATTGTCCTAATCTGGATAAACATGTAATTTACATCACAAGATATCATTCAATGGTTCAACATTAGTGGATGTATAAAAAATGATTCTAACACAACATTCTTCTTATAGTCATGATGTCTTCTATCATTCATAAATTTTTTAAAGTAAATACTTATATAGTGTGTTACCTAATAAAAATAAAATTATTTTCTTCCTTAAATCATTAATATGGCCATTACCATTTCTTTTTTCATTTCATGAATGATAAAGATTTTTCTAATTACAACATAGATAAAGAATTATAGTCATCTCAATGAAATAATCAGGATTAATTTTACCAATCTTATCAAAATGAGGGTGTTTAATTTTCATACATTTAAATATTTAAATGGATTTACTACAATTTATTTCCTCCAATATGAATTTTTATCGTATTTTCTAAAAATAAAACTATGTATCAACCTTCTCAGGAAAATAGTAACTATTCTCAAAACTCCATACTCAAGTGACACAAAGGAATTTCATAAATATTATTCCAATAATATATAATTTCATTCAATTTTACAATCCAGAACCCAAATAAAAGTTCATTCATATAATTCTATTTTGTTAATTTTTTATTCATAATCAGCAACTGAGTCCCAATATTTTTAAATAAATTTTATTAATTTCAATTCTATTATATGAAAAAAATAATTAGGAAAATATTTTTTCGGAAAAAAATTAATAGATGTTTTACATACCATATAATCACTATTATAAATTTACACTATATTTTTATTAGGATACAAACACTAGTTAGTTACACCTTCAAAAGGGTAAATTCAGATGTTTTTATTTTTATGTCATAGATAAATAAAATAATCAACTATTATCCCACACTAGTTTATCCATCCTCCAACTTAAAATGGGTCCAAATATCCATTTAATTTTGGGTTTTTATTTAAGGAATGGGTCTAAATTTTTTTTTTCTATAGAGAATTCAGTAACCCCTTTAAATTGGTACCATAATTAATATCTCATGTTATGTTAGATAATAGAACTATAAAATGTAATTTAAAATTCCAACCTTTTGTATTAGTTAAGTAGAAAAAATAAATTTTTTTAATTTTTAAAACAAATTTGTTTTCAATTATTACCCATAGAAAAAATTTTATCAACCATGACTTATTTTAAAAAAAATTAAAATTCTCAAAAATAATCACAATATAATATAAAAATAAACATAAATCCCTATAATGTTACTTTTAATAGAATGAAAAACACTACTTTTATATAAACTATTCCTCTTATACAAATTTTAACATCCTTTATCATAATCAATGAATAAATTTCTAATGTATATGATGGGAATGACATTCATACTTTTTCTACAACATTTTGGTTTTGATTTTAGTATAATTTTGAATTAAATTTCATAAAAATGAATAAATTTCTACAAATTGAATTTTTTTTCCATAGAAGGGATTATTATGCTTACGCCATTGTTTCAATCCTCACACATTTTATTCATTCATAAAATTTTACCATTATGTGTAATATAATATATACACATCTTTAGGTCTCATAAAAATTATATATGAAAACATGATATTAGAAAAAAAAATGTGGTTAAAATGAGATGTAAAAATTTAGGAAATAAGTTTTTGAATTTTGAAAACATAAAAATCTATAACTATATTATCACTATTTAAATCCAATAATTCATATTAATGAATTATTTTCTTAATTATTAAATAAATTTCAAACCCTTTAGTTTTCAAAAAAAATAGTAGTAAGGTTAATGTTTTTATCACAAGAATAATTGTATTATTATAAAAAATATGAACTTAAGAAAAATATTTCCTTGCAGAATAATTCTTTCATAATATAAAGGTTAAAACCTTTAAGAAAATTACTTACATAATGAAATAAAAATTATTAAAATATCAATTCATATTTCACAATGAAAACCCATGTATTTATCTTCTAACATTTCCCTTATAATAACCCTTATATGAACCCTTATAATAGAATAACCATCAAGGATAAATCTACATGTCTCTTCTCATAAACTTATCATCACCCACTATGTTGGAAGATTATATGAAACACACCATGTAATATAAATAATATTTTATGGATAACTATTATTCTATTTTTCAATTAAAGATATTTTAATTTCTATAAAAACCCTATTGTTTATTTTTTGAAATTGTTTTTTAGTATTTCTTGTGTTAACAATGATGGAGAACTGGTGAAAGCTACCAATGGAGTGAATCAACTGAAAAGATTTATTTCCATTGGATAGAATTTTTTTTTGATTTAATGTCCATTGGAGTGTAAAATATCTATTTATGGACATGGGAATCCCATTAGCTAATAGGTGGGTGAGTAGAATAATGGATCATCTATATGAGACCCACTTACTAGTGTCTTGTGTTTCGAGCCAAGAATTCACTTTAGCTGAAACCATGATGTACCTAGTATTATCCATCATTTATCTTGTGGTTCCATTATATTACTTTTTAATTTCAGGAATAATCATATGTGTTCCCCTAAAACCATTATTTTACTCCAAATCATTTTTTATTATATCCTAACTCATAACTATTGAATGGATGTCTCTCTAGGTTTATTTCACATTCTCTAATGAATTACATTGATTTATTGATCCTTTGGTTAATCCATATGTATTAAATCATCATGTTTTTAATTTTAATTGGTAAATTTAGAAGGTTTTCTTCATGTATCTTCTTATTACACCTTTATCAAGATGAGGTTATAATTTTAAATGGTAAATCATGGAATTTCATATTGATCAAAAAACTATATTAGTGGATTCTTCATCTATATTTAATTAATATATGGTATGAAACACCTCACTATAGTTTTTTTATAGTATATAAATCATGTGTTATAATGGTTCCTCAATATTCACATGAAAATTATTAAAAATAATGGACTAAATCCCAATTCATAGACCTCATAGGGGTCTCATTGAGACTAATTGAGATGGGCCATAGAATTGTGGCCACTCGAGGGATGTTCCTACCCAAGAACGTAGATTGGAACATGGTTAATTATAACTAATGGACGTGTAATAATATTTAATATTTATAATAAAAATTGATTTATCATGTAATTTTTTAGTCCATGGTGTTTTCATAATTAATATATTAATTTGAAATTGACACAATTGAACATGAATTGGTTAGTTCACCTAAATGTATATAATTTGTATCTATATAGAAAAAATATAATTATAGTATAAATTCCATGATAGTTGGTAAATGTTATAAATTAACTAATTAATAACTTGTTAACATGTTTGGCATTTTTTGTGTTAGAAAACATTTTGGATTCTATATACATGAAGTCTAAAAAAATGATGTGTATTTGTCAAATACTTGGACAAATGATGCCTAAGGGAGATACGCATCATTTCATGATACCTATATTAGGTACATATCCCTTGTAATGGGTAATTTATCATGGGATAATATAATCATCTATATATTGAGAAAAACAAAAATTCAATTAACAGATATAATAATTAATTCATCCATGAAATAGTTAATTCACCTAGTGACTTGTCGACGAGATGAAAATAATTTTGGACATTACTATATATAGAAATATCCATATTTAATCATTTTGAATTATGTTTATCTGATATTAGTTTTCAACCAAGAGCATTAGGGTCATGGGGTTTATTCATTTATATTCTTTTAATTTATTAATTAATTCCAATTTTTATTGTCTTATTTCATGAATGGTTAGATATATTGGATTTTTTTAGACACTATCAGTGTTTTACTAATGGGTAATACTCACACCATTTTCATGCCACCATTTATATCATGAGAAAACACCATGGGTTTTTTCTATAAAAGTGAAAGGGTCCATACCATTAATTTATTTTTTAAATTCTTGGACTAAAGCATGTATAATTGACCTAAATAGTGTTAGGATAGATATTGGGAGTCCTTATTTACACCATGTTTTTTTTATATTACTTGTATGAATTTCATAATAACAATTAGTTTGACATATATATATCATGACATGGTTTTTTATATTAATATTATTTTTTATTTTCCTATTATTCTATTTTATTTCAAAATATTATATTTTTATCCTGATTTTTCACCGTAATTGTTACAACATGGTATCAAAGAGTGTAGTATCCCTACTATATTTACTAAGTCCTCAATATGATATGAAAGACTCCAAAGTATTGATAGGGAATCTTGTGGACACATAATGACCCATCTCGGCCAAATGATGGAGAACCTGGATGGGGAAGTTTCAAATTGGAATCATGAGAGATTTTATACATTGCTTAAATATTTTTGGAATGATGGATATATGTATTTGTTGTTTTGGTTCTTTTTTATGATCTCATGAATGGGAGGATCTATCCCATTTGTATAGGAGACCAAGTTACATAGGATTATATTTATATTCCCATGTATAAAATTAATATAGTTGTGATGTTATTTCACCATAGATGAATCACTAATTATATGACATTACTATTTTATGATATTTTACTTGTAGTCCCTCCTAACATGAAATTTATAATAATTAATAATAGTATAAAAGTATTGAAATATGTTATAATACATTATTCTCCATATGTATTAATTTTTTACTAAATTAAATTACATAACATTTTTAATGAAAAGTAATAAATGAATTAACCTATAAAAATATTATTAATTAACTTATTTAGAAACAATTTAATGTTATATATTAAAGTGTGTTTAGTCTTATGGAAAATTCATTCACTTTAAACACTGGTAGTATGGTAAGAGAACACAAATGAAGCCCTATATTTTGGTTCCTTTATAGCTCTACAAGTTGGTTAGTGGCGGTGGTTTCATGGAGGATTTGGGAAGTGCTTTCGACCGGTCAAAGGAGGCCCAGAAGGCTCATCCATTTTTGGATTATTTTGGGATGCAGTGGTCCTCATTTGATGCTTTTTGTGCATTTTGAATCCCAATTTGAGATTTTCAAGGTCCTTGGTTTTGTTTGGCCTTCCTGGCATGGGGCGTGACCCATTTTTTAGGTCACGATCGCTCCATTCTGACCTGGGTCAGGAATTCCATAGCTCCACTCCCAATCGGTCTAGAGTGGTGGTTTGTAGGAAGTTCTGGGATGTGATAATCGATCAGTCATTGAGGTTCAAAGAGGTACTTCCTCATTGGCTCTGTAACTTCGGTATGTTGACATTTTGATTTACTGGCTGTTTTTTCTTCTTTTTTATCATTGGAATGGTGTATTCTGGGATCACGGTGTTGGTTGTCGGTTCCCATGGTGGTGGTTTGACATTAGAGTGGTTGACAGGTTCCTTTCCAAAAATGGTGTTGGTTGCCTCCACTAGCTATTGATGATGTAAAGGTGATGTGGATGATGGTGATTTCATTTTGAATTTTGAATCTTCAAATGAGGTTTGTGGCCCGAGATGGTATCGCATCTGCTCACGTGATGTTTTCTCCCATGGTGGTGTGACAGTGCTTGATTTGAATCTATAATTTGAATTTTGAATCTTTATTGGTGTTTTTCTTATGCAATTTGGTTGATTTCATTTGAAAAAAAAATAGAGAAAAAACATTTTTTTCCAAAAATTTATTATCTAAAATTGAATTAAAAAAATATAAATACTCACACTCACTAGGGTGGGAGGACCTCATGAAATAGAGATCTTGATATTTCTATACAGATAACCTTTATTCATTTGGAGACCCTAGTAGAGAGGAGGATGATTCTTTATACCTATATTCTATGAGTGTTAGCTATGTAATAGTGGAATTTAATTTATAACCTGGAAATCAAGATGATATGACATGTACTATCGAGTAGTATATGTTTTTGTGCTATTTTTTCTAGATACACCAAGGGAAGAGAGTGATATAGGGTTTATTCACCTATTTCAAGGGAAATTATATATGATAGAATACACTTTATATTTTACATACTTGTATAACATTGATCTGTCATTGAATTGAGATGAGTATCTGGATAAAATAACTTCCAAGATGGAATTACAAACATGACCATAACACAAGTATATATCTTATATGTGAACAACAACCCATACATGATAAATTAGGCTCCCATCATGACTGAGAACATGAAATATTCCATGAGTGATGGGAAGGAAGGATTAGTTGAAAGATCAAGGGGTTACTTTCTAGAGGAACGCAATATTCCTATAATAATTATTTTTGAGGCAGCAGTTGGTATAGAAACGAGGGAAAATGATTTCCATTCGAGGATCACAGTTAGGGGTATTTATTTTCCCTCCATAATACTAGGCATAAAAATATTAATATTTCTATCCCTATAGAATAATGATGATATGGTGGTATTATGGTCTTCATGCGCTAGTTTTACAATAACACTTGTCAGTCTAATATTTTAGGAGAATTATAGAAAATATCATTGTCTAGGACAGACTCAATTACCACTCAAGATTAAGGAAGATAGAGTTTTATTGGTCCCTTGGTTCATGGTGGGGGTATGGTACCATGATGTGGGAACAAAAGTATCCATAGGTGGTAAAATTCAAAGTGAATTAAGATAGATACCAATTTATAGGGGTGAGTCATGTGTACTCAATTTAGTTTACTCTTATATTATTAGATGTTGTCAATTCCACTGAATAGTGTATTATTATTGTTTCATGAAACCTTCTTAACTTTTTTTTGGTACTGGTGAATTTCATTAATTTATATAAATTGAAATTCCCTAAATTTTGGGTTTTGATTTGTTAAAATTTTAGGGGGATATGAAAATAGTTAAACCATTTAGAGAAAGTTAGTATGGAATATGATTCTATAAGGATTTAATTATTAAAATTGGTGGATACAACATCCTATAGAAGTTGTTTTTGATGGAAAATGTAGCATTCAATTTTATTCTACATATGGATTCACTAATGTTATTCCATAATCGTGTTTATTATTATCAAAGTTAGTGAACATTATAACTCTATAAGGGATTAGTTGTATCAATATAGTTTAATAGTATATCCAGGCTGGTGATGTAGTATCAAGTTTATGAATATTGGATTGTCTCATGGCCAATGTAGTATTCCTCCTTATAGATGATAGTGAGTCACAAAATATTACATTTACTCAATTAGGCGAAAACATCATGGATTTTTTCCAGAATAGTTCTTCATCTTACTACAATAGTGTTAGATCATGTTCACAACTAATTTAGTGAAATGATATAAATATATTTATATTCCTCTATAGTGGATCGAACAAGAAGATCATATAGAACTAAAAATGTTATTTTATTTTTGTAATTAAAGGGATTAAAAAAGACTTGTATATTACCATTGGGTTCCCTTGTATTATCCATCAAGAATGAGGTCAAATCCCATCAAAATTGTATGGAATACCAAAGGCTGATCCGGATGATAGTCAAAAACTAGCATCCCATTCCACAAATCCAATATCTCTTCCATCGAATGATGAGTTCCCAGAATTTGGTCAAAATTGAAATGAGTTTAAGGTAACACCAGGAAAGCGTTAGACTGCTTGATATGACTCAAACTATGTTTAAGAGTAACTATTGATCGTACATGTTCTTGGTAATTTAGTTTTTTTCTAAAAAACAATTCAGTGGTATTCCTGGATTTGATTAAATATTTATTCTATCCAAATCATGATTAGTTCATGGTGTTTTTTAGAAATGAATAATTAGTGTACTCATAGTCTATAGATAATTATTCCCAATATCTTGTCTTCATCTTGAGAACGTTGAGAGAGAATAATCATCAATCCAGGATATCTAAATTTTATTTTTGGAATAAAAGAATGCATATCTTAGGCCATATAATATCAGATGGTGGACTATCTTTTGTCCTGAAAAAATTGAAAGAAATAATATCATGTAAAAATTCTAGTAATTACATTGAGATCTATATAATTCATGGTTTTTAGGATTTTAACGGTGTTTCATCCAATATTTTAACTATTCAAAATTTTCAAGTTATAGCCTGAAAAAAAAGTGGTAATGTTTATTTGGCCAGATAATTTCCTGGAGGCCATCAATAAGTTAAATAAAAGGTCAAATTATAATCAGTCTTCACTATACCAGATCTAGATTAGGTGTAAATAATTTCATTCAATGAAACTAGTGTCAGGTATAGATTTGTTATTATACATGATTATTCATTCATTTCTTGTGGTCTTATATATTTGATATGGGTTGATAAGTGTTTTCCCACTAATGATTTGAAGTTATATGTATTGTGAATTTCTTAAGAAGTTGGAGGCTTTATTTAATTGGAATGATATTCATTCTTAACATGAAATAAAATTGATTGAAGTGCATCTTCCCATAGTGGTATCTAAACCATATAAATATGAGGTTAGTCGAGTATATATAGTCCTTATACATTGATTTAGAAGATAAACCTACAAAAGTTAATGTCAGTGTTTATTCCATGAGTATGAAGAGGATATAAATAGGAATTTTTGAACCAAGTGTTTAGTGGTTCCTACTATATCTGTTTTTAGATTTGCATCTTATTTTTCTATAAATCTCAAGGGAATGAGAGTCTTACATTTAATTCTACTTTTCCCATTATTCTATAACACATCAAGAGGTGGAATTTATCATATATGAATAATTTATCCTTAAGGAATATTATTTACTATGGGGATTAATCATTAGGCTAGTTATTTGAAAACAGTTAGGTTCTTCATTTCAATAGTTTTTTCATGGTTCCTATGGTCATGTGTAGAGATTTAATGGTGGAATTCAATGCTTATAAATGATATTTTTGTCCTCATTTAACAAATACATATTTTTATCAACATTGGTAAAAAATCTAGGTATGAAGTAGGATATAATGAGTTATATGACCTGATGCTTCACCAGTCTATTGGTGAATGTTGATAATTACATTCATACATTTCCCATTATTAACTAGAAGTGTGATGGTATCACAATAGAAATCATGACTAGTTTACCTAGTATAACTTTGAAAAATAATATAAAGAGTCTGAATATTTATTGAATAAAAATGGTATCTAATTTTATTCTATTTTTTCTGTGAAAATCACCATTGATTAAATGGGTAATCTCAATGTGTTGTAAATAGCTATGTAATATGGTGTTCAAAAGTGAATCATTCCTAATTGGGATCCCCAAGTTATGTCATGGTTTTTATAGTGTCTTTAAATTTTTTTTGGATAATTGGTTAGTCTTGTAACAATATCCCATCCTCATATTGATTTTCAATATGAATGGATGATTGTGATACTAAGGTATATGTAATATACCTAGGATCTAGACTTCTGTAGATGTTGGGATTTATATTTATCATAAATGGATTTATCTTATAATAATATCTTTTAAACATATATCCAAATGGGTACATTTGTGTTTTTATAAATGATTTCATTCCATTTCACATTACAGTGTCTTGAGGTGAGTGGGATATCACTTGATGTACCTAGTGTTTTGTAGGTGACGTTAAAGAAACTTTTTTTGTTCTAGAAGAGGCTGAATTCCAAATATAATAATAAGAATTATTCTACTAACCATATTTTATAACCTATGAAGTTTTCAGTTAGTCTCCATTTTTCCTTTGAGTTTCTCCATGGATGGGTTATCATCGGATCCATAATACAAAATGATTACACCCTATTTCTTTAGTAAATTTTAGATAATAGAGATAATTGGTTGAGTAGACTAATAATTAGAACATTCACAAAGCTACAATTCCTGCCATTACCTTTTTTACATGTTGCATCTTCAGGGAAATCAACACAATGATTTTCAATTCATATACATTAATGATGAAGATCTTGATGTTTATGTATCCATTGAGATGAATCAGGTCATATCCTAGACTATATATAAAATATTCTTTAAGGAAATATCATTCATGTAGTTTGAATTCAATAAAATCATGCCTATGTTTTGGAGGATATTTGGGAATGGGATGCATATATGCTGTAAAAATTTCCCAGGTTGTATAGTGATACTACATAGTGATTCTTAAGATCACATCATGGTGATGATTTTTCATATGGAGCGAAGGTTGTAAGATTCAAAAATTTATCTACATACTTCTCATTCTATGTTTCGATTAAATATCATTTAGTTTCAGTAGAAGTGTTATAATTTTAATTTAAAATTATGGTTTATAGTTTCTTGATTACTTGGAAGGTGTTCATAAATGATGGTTAGTTGTGGTATCCATTCATATATATTTTTTAGTTACATCTCCTATCTAGTGGAATAGACAGTAGCTGGGTAAGTCTATAAAAATCACACCAAAAACTTGTTGAGAATGACGGACTAGCTCATGGCATCCCTATAGAATGGGTCTTAGGATAGAGGTCCACTAAACCACTCATGGAAACTAACAACCAGATGGTTGATTTTTTATCCATAATTACACTCATGTTGACACCAATGGTTAGACAATTCCACTTATCTAGGATGAATTTAGGAGGGAAAGAGTCATATTTCTACACTTGAATCCCTTGATTTACATCAAATAAACCATGATTCAACACTAAATTCTGACTAGAAAATTGGAAAGGCTCTATAGGGCCCATTATCTTATCTAACATGTTCTCTTGGTTCATCGATCCCTAAATTTATCCAAACTTATTGAATTATTAATAATTTCATTGAAATAGTGAATTCATTTTTTTTCTTTCTAGATCTTCTTCCACATGGTTTATCAATATTATTTAGTCACTACATATAAATAATTTTGATTTTATACATTGATCTTGATGCTCAATATTCTTTTTTATATTCATTATTTTGATGTTTGTGGTTTGAAACATCTCCCAATAGTCTATTTTAGGATTCATGTATGTGAAAATGTCTAATTCTGCCAGTGTGTTGTGCACAAGACTAGATAGAATCTGAATGTAATAAAACCCCATACAAAGAAATATCTTGTATATAATTGGATCATATGGGGAATTATACCTAGACTTATGGAAACCTAAGAGGCATTCCTACCCTTAACCTTGGGTTGGAACATTGAAATTGAGAAAAGGGAGACTTTTAAAAAGATTATAAAATTATTATTGAAATTAAACTATTCATGGAATTGGTAATTATTTGTAGTGGAAAATTTTGTATGGGTATTTAATATTAAAATATTTAAAAATCATTTGGTAAATGATGTAAACAACATAATGTATTTTAGTTAGTTAACCAACACTGGGAAACATCCAATGATCTTGAATGGAAATTCTCTTGTGCATCGAATTTACTAAATGATCAATACATAATGTACCATTCGTAGTTCACTCTCTAATTATCATATTTCTCTACCACTAAAAATCAAATAAATCACTACTCTTCCAAAATAAATAAGTATCTACTACACTTATTTAATCATCCCTATCCACGTGATGATATAACCACAATGGTGTTTGTCTTCGACATAGAAATATCTATTCCTAGTTTTGATGGGAATGTAAAAATAACTCCTTCTTTCCCCATCAACAATCAAAATGATATCTAAAATAATCCTATTGAAAAATATTTCTAATAAATTCCTTGGTTATTTTACTCCATTTACATCTACGTTTCTCAAACATTATGTAAAATATTAATCTTACTTATATCATATCAATCCAATTTTTATGATATATTCTTCTATCATTATGATTTGGAAATGTGTTTCTTATGTTTTTTAAGAGGTCATCATGGTCTATAAAATAAGATATTACTATTGGGAATTTCAATCCATAACTCCCCCTATCTTAATATATTCAACATAATAAAATGTCCCGGGTATAGGATGGTCATATATTCCAAGAAGTAGTATCTCTCATTTCATATATACTTTGGAGTGGTACATTCGAAATCTAGTACAGCAGTCATCCCCCATGAACATCCTAAAACATGGAAAATAAAACTCAGGTACAAAGTCTTTTGGTTAACCATATCCACTTCTCCTAGAAAAATATATCACATTTGACACTTAATTTTAACTTTAACAAACAAAATTGACCTAGAAATTGGAAAATATTCAATATCCTAACAAAAAACATTGTCTCATGGACTCTTGTAGAAATTTGAGAATCCAAAACATCACTTTTACCAATTTCCAACCCCCTATGCCAGAACCTGTAGCAACAACATGGACCCCTCAATCTATTAGGTTCTACAGTGTATCCATATTCAATGTGATGTGAATACCTCGAAAATTATAGAGGAACCGAATATCCTTGAAAATAAATTTTCTATATAGTTTATATGGATATAGAAAAAACTATATTCTTCTCAACTAATATCAAATATCCCTCAATATATCCCATAAAATATAAGCCTCTTCACTCCCTCGACTAACATGATTTCAGTAATAGAGTCTTCTATCAATCTTCTCCACTCCAATATCCCTACAGTGGAGACCACTACACCTATTTGTGCTTTGTTGCCCCCAGGTTCCACTGTTCCTAGGAATGGACCTATTTTTTCCATTATCCATCATTTTTCATGTCATAAAAACATTAGTATGGAATATTTATAGTAACTACAGTATATATCACTAGATATATCATGGACTTTTATTCAATCATCGCTTTATCAACAAATGAAACATATACAAACATTTAAAGGGATTTTTTCCAAAAATCACCGAACATGGGGTTTAATATCGTTATAAAAAATCCAACATATTTATAAATGAATCCCCTTTCAAAATGTCTTTCAATATGCTACTAATTGTAAAATATAAAAATTCATGGGCTACAATCAATGTGAGAGACCAAAATTTAATGAAATATTTTTTAGGATCACTATTAAATCATTTTGAAAAATCTACCCATGCTTTTTTGATGATATACTCTCCCATTTTATTTTCATTTATCCCCAACTATCTATGATATTTAAACCCCTTTAGAAATAAATCCAAAAAATGATCACTTATTTGAAAATTCAATATGGTAGGTTTATAAATCCAACAAATTGTGGCATAGAAGTTGAACATAAACATAAAATAAACTATGATGATTGGGGTACATATCATAATATATTATGTGTATGGTCATGGATATAATTTATGATCCAAACGACGATTCATAAACACCACTTTCTGTAGTTCAATTTTTTAGGATATCAACTACTATTTCTTTTGTTGAAGAATATCCTAAAACAAAATACCTTGCTACAACTTCTCCTTTATGGAACAATATTTGATCACAATATACATGAATCATGAGTGTAGGATAGGATTTTTCATAAAATTAATACAACATCTATTATCACACATTATTTAAATAAGAGAAATCAATTCAAACACCACATCATCATGTTCTTGTTTCAACAATATCAATTGGGTCCATTCAAGATTGGTAGCATTGTACTCACCCTCCATAGTTCTCAAAAATATAGAAACCTAATTAGTTTTATTCAATGATACATATCATCTACTAAAATAAAATAATTCACCTAAGGTTTATGTTTATTAATTTATTAGACCTTACAAATATGGATCATGGAATCACTCCAAAATTTGTTTCGGATCATTTCAATGGAAAAACCCGTAGTCTAACATTTGATTAATATATTAATGAATTATTTTCATATAATTCATATGCCTCTCCTTTGGGTCAATATTGAAATGTGTTTAATGAAATTTTTTAAATATTAAATAATTTTTAGTTACCATCAAATAGTATAAACTATAAATAATTTTAGAATTCATAGTCACATCAGCCTTATTCCCCACTAGATATTTTTTAATAATATTAGTTTTTACTATCAGGGAGTGTCTATGGGAATATATTACTTCATCAAAAATATTATTGATACCTCCTATAAATATTTGGATGGAGAAAAAAATATCACATCCAATCATTGAGTGGCCTTCTAGCAAAGGAAAAATGACATTTCCCCAATGAGATTTATTTTAATTCACACAACACAAGTTCTGAAAACCACTTGAATTAGTTTCAATTTAATCCCCTAAAAATAATTTCATCGACATTTATAATAAAAGTCAACCATAATTTTTTCTCCTTATAGATATAGAGACCTGGATCAACATGTACTCTTTATAAATCATAATTTAATTGGAATTGGTATAATCTATAATACCACTACCCATACAGTTTGATTGAGTCCTTAAATCCATTAATTAGTTGATACACATTTCCTTTGTATTAATTAAGGAGGAACCTATCTAGTTACTCAATATATACTCCCTATCCATGGACACCATTCAAGAAGGAATATTTGACATGCATTTTAAAAAAAAATCACCACCCTTTCTAATTATAATGTCACGTAATTTATGAATGGTTTCAAGTCATGATATTGGTGAAAACAAATCCTCAAAATGAACTCCTTCTGTTTTGGAATACACCTTACTAACAAGTTGTAATTTTTTATGAATAACGCTTCAAGAATAATTATTTTTATTTGAAAACACAAACATAATCTCAATGAAATTTTTTCCACATGGCCTTCATACAACTTCACCTGTATGTTTTCTCTATTTGTTCAAGCTACCCCTTCATAAGATCAAAACAAGACACAACATTTTCATCCACTTTAACAGATTTCACTTCATTAAAATATAATAAATATTGTTTTTATTAATCCATTATTCTTCGAATATAGAATAGGTATGTTTGATTACCATGAATGTTTCATTGGGAAATTTCATCCCTTCTCATTTTTCTCCACTACCCTTCAAGAATTTATTCACCTTCTTCATAATATGAGTCTTTATTATAATTCATTTCACTATATGTAACTCCACCTAAAACATAAAATTATTCTTCCCTTTTATATTATGAAATTGATCAGTTTTCAAGTGACACCTTCCCATGTATGACATCCATATTCCCACTATCAAACAACACAATTTCATTTCACATAGTCAGCATTCCAAATATTTCACTACAATAGATTTATGAATTACTAATTCTAGAGTATCAATAAAATATTCCTTTATCACCTCAATATTCATATATCATAATCATATCCATATTTTTTATGAAAAAATTTACACAGTGATTATCAATATCCCTTAAGTGTTTATAATATTCAATAAAAAATTTCACATGGAGTTATCCATTTATTTTAACAATGAAAATCTCTATTAGATATTTATACGAAATCATGAATTGATTGTTTACAATATCATTTTTTGAGAGGAATTTATATCATAATTTATAAAAAAAATATTGATTATAAAATTTCTTCTATATAATAACCCATTTTTTGGGGTGTTCTAATAAAAGATACCTAATGATGTATTCTATATTCTCCAAATATTATTCTTCCAGATGAAATTTATATTTTATCACATTGTTTATTTACTACATTTAGATCTTAAATCAGTAAATATATTATCCTCTTATTTGATATAGAGTCATACATATGTATACCTTGAACTAGAGTGTGATATAAATGATCTGGGATATCTTAATTAATTTCTCAATAAATATTACAGAACAATTTCTTCCAGTAGTTTCATTTCTTGAATTTGTATCATAGATTTAAAATTAAATAATCTCAAGAAACATTGATCTCTTCATCTTATTTGTCTTTAAGGACATATAGATAATATTATTATTTTCACATGAATCACATAGGTTATTTTGATAATAATTTACATTCAAAATATGAAAATCATCATATCACTATACTAGACTCTATAAATAATTTTGGATCATGCAAAAAATTCACCTCTGATACAGTCTATTTCCACTTCATTGGATGAAATAATGAAGTTTTATTATTTTATGTGTTATAGATTTAGCTATATTATTATTCCCTGGTGAGTAAGTGAGCCTCCATAAGCTTTTATGATATAATCATTTTTATTGAACTTTACCACAATTCAATGGTCAAAGAATTTTCTAAGACTATGATGATTGTGACTAATTAGGTATAAAAAGAGAATTATAGTTTGTCTATGATCCTTTCCTCTATTTATTAATTTTCTAGATCTAATGATTATAAATCTATAATCATTCTAGTAATGAAAAAAATCATTATAATGATTGAAATTAATAATAAGTTTTATATTTCTCATTATATTTGATGTGAATGTTCTATTCATGATCAATGAATGTATCTTTTCTACCTCCCTTAAGGAAATATCAGTAGGATTCGCCTTCTCTATGATTATATTCGTAACTCATGTTAGTGATGCATGTCCTTCTTAAATATTTGGCTTAGAGAACACATAGTCTTATTACAATTATGAAAAACTATTCTTTGATTTTAAAATATTGGTTGAAAGCCCCACATTTTTTTACTTACAAATTAAGAAATATTGGGAGACATTTATTTAATTATTAATTCATAATTGATTTCGAAACACCTAAATCCCTTCCACTAAAGTTTTATTTTTAATATAGAAAAATAATTATTGGAAATTCATGATTCCATGTTGGATTAATATAACTCCTGGAAGGACCTACCGTCAGTATATAATATATGGTGATTTTTTCACAAAATTATATAATAAAAACAAATAAATTTTTATTTATAATAATTTTTTATGGATGCATGGTCTGTTACCTTTTAATTTTTTTAGATTAAACGTCTTCAAATGATTCAACTCTTAATGATTTGAAATGATCAAAAAATTTCCTCTGTCTATAAACCATGAATCAATTGGAATAAGTTTGAATTATTTTCTAGGAGTTCTTATGGATTTTCATGATGATGATACATGTTTATTTATTATTATCAGTATTTTTTCAGTAATATTATATTATATTTAAATGTCTGATGAAATTTTACGACATACCTTCTAGATTCTCAATTATCATCACTTTTTGATTGATATTTCTATAAAAACATTCAATGATTCATGTTTTTTCACCAATTATATGTATATGTTCAACATCCTTACTATAATTTTATAAACATCTAGATATAATGTTTTCCATTTTGTACATGAACTATAAATTTTATTTATAATGTTTTTTGTATAAAGTGTAGTACTTCATTGACTTATTATTATTTCCCATTTATTCATCATGATATTTAAGGGATTACTCGTGTATATTTTTCATATCAATGCTTCCCAAAACTCTTTCATTATCATAATTCTAATAGTGATTTAATGTATTATTTAAAATAACTATTAAGATACCTTCATCACTATATTTCTAAAATTATTCCTCAATTTCTTAAGATGTATCATTTTCATTACAAATAAGACTATTCATTTTTAAATACCACCTCTATGAATTATTTTACCATACATTTTTATCTTATTGAGTTATTTTTCTTCAAAATTTTCTTATTGATTGTTTGTAGGGAATTTAGTAACAAGATTTCCCAACTTTTTACACATGAAAAATTTGAGGGGCATCTTACCTTTAAACATTCATCATTCTCATTTCACATTATCCGAAAAATGTCATAGCTTCATCAATATTTTCAACTTTTAAAATTTTTTTTATTCACTTTTTATTATAGTAATTGAAGGTCACCTCCTATATATGATCTTTTATTATTTTCACATTATGTTCTTTTATCAATTTTTTAGAAACTAGAGTGATACTCAAGATATAAAGAGAAATATTTTTCAGATTATATCATTCTATAAACAGTAATTTTACATTGAATTAATGATAGAGACTGCTTATATAATAAATTCTAATTTTTTATTAATACATTGGGGAATCTAGTACAAGACCAAAAAAACGTGACTACAGAATAAGATAAGGGGGGTTAAAATATTGGATACTAAGGAAATACACTCTAATAATGTTCACACCATTATGAGGAAAATAACCTAGGCTAGAGAATCTGGTAAGGTAAACATCATGGGATTCTAGTGAAGCACAATAGTCATAAACAACATTACCCTCGTGATAGGTGTGAAGAACTTTAGTGTGATCTCTTAAAAATCCCCTACATTTACGAATGATTTAGGAAATATACTAGGGTACATATCTAGACTTGTGAAGAGAGTTTTAAATAGTGGGAGAGCCCATTTCTACTTCCTTAATATCAATATTTTTATGTTAACCCATACTGAGTTATGTAAATAGTGTGTTGTCCTAGTATTTGATAGAGTAGTCACATCCATAGTAATAAGTGAATGAAATAATAAATGAGTAGTTGAGGTATCGAACCACTCCTTCTCCCTGTGTAGTACCCAAAATTCATGATCCATCTATATTGAGTTTTAGTCATACATTATCAGGAAAGTAGAATACCCATCAACCTTAGATGACACTGAAAACTATGATGTGTGCATCACTCCTAGACATGTACTATATGAGGGATTTTGTTTCCCACTAGTTATAAAGATAATGAGAAAATTAAATGATTATGTTAATAGATTTTAAATCAATAGTTGTCGTCATTTTTAGGTTGTTATTCTGATTTGAATTATACACCACCTTTCAGATGAACCAACTACCTAAAATAAGGTGCAGAGAATGATACTTCATTTCTAAAATTTATTTTTCTGAGCCTTGGAACTAGTGGTGATGAATAAAGGAACCCACAGACACATAGTGAGGTAGGCCATAAAAACTGATGAGGTAGATCCACATAGTGACCACCCATTAAAATTTAATGAAAAGATGATTCAAGGTCTCTTTTAATGGGGAAATGTAGTATAATCACTTTGACACCAGATAGATGACCTACAATTTAATTTTATCATCCATGGGAAGGAACATGTTCTTAGTACACCAAGAGTGGAAATAATATCTCACATGAATCTACTTATTCCATAGGTTCGGTCCCAAATGTTCTCAATCACTATAGTTTGTTGTCACTCTTTGGTAATCCATCGCAGAAAAAAATGCATGCTATGGATATAATGAAAATATATTTTTCAGCTTCTTAATTCACCTTGTTGATCTCAAAATTATCTGGATATGAATTTTACAAGACCACATGAATGAAAAATTAACACATGATAGCTTTCATGGATGTCAAAATCAGGGTTATACATCCAAGAAAATCGAGTTTGGTTCCCACCAAATAGTGGTTCCAGAAATTGATCTCCACCTTCCAACAATCCATCAGGTGTGATACTGGAGAGCCAGGGCATACAGTTGCATCATGAGATGAAGGGAGGAATAAATCCATCTCATCAATCTCATATCACTTATATACATGTCCACCATAAATCATAACCAAATTTTATGATATTCAATAATCATATATACCTTATTTGCATTCAACCACTTCATAGTAGCAAAAAAATTCCCAACATTGATTCCACCCTCTATAAGCAGTTTACAATCCAATTCCAAGAGGCCTAGTGATATTTCCCTATGAACTAAGAATCCCAAGAAAATTTGTGTAAAAAAATTCCATGCCGATATTTCAACCTTTTTCACTGTAAGGGACAAGATAACATTCATGGGGATGGATGTTAAAACAAACTAGGGTCATTATTCCTTCAAAAGAGATGAAGAAACTTTTCAAGTTCAAGATTCTTCTAGTAATTCTATCCAAAACCATATCGATGTTTTGGGTATGGTGGAGCATTGAAGAGTTAATACCACAATTATATTCTATTAGGAAGATTATTTAATGTATTCCCATGTTATTTTTTATGGGATTAACACACATTTCCATGAAATGGGATGAAATGCACATGCTAGTCTTATGAAGATTAACAAATTCTACACTCCAATTGATGCAATAATCAATGATCATATAGATACCTTAGATGGAATCCTACTTGAATTGATAAAGATAAGAGTATCATCCACATACATGAGATACAATATCTCACATGAAATATACATGCATTGGTATGGGTTAATACTTACGGTTGATATACTCTTTATAATGAGCTGACTAAGAGAGTCTTGAGATATGATGAATATTCTTGGGGATAATGGGCTACCCTGCTTCAGCCCACATACCATTTTAATGAAACTGTATCTCCTTCCCAAAATGAATATGGAAATAAATTATGAGATAAAGAACCTGGACATGATATCTATGGAACATGTAGAGAGGCCCATGCATATAAGCACATTAAGGATGTAGTTCCATTATATGTGGTTATATGATTTATCCATGTAGATTGTGATGGAAATATCAGATCCCATTCTCAAATGAGGGAATATTATCATGATATTACCAACATTATGGTCATCACCCAGGCCATGAAAATCTTCAACTAGTACATTAAATTACTAAAATAGGCATCGAATATATCATTGGTATTAATTCCGAAATCTTTATATTTTTCACAAGTTAAGAAAATTTTTATCATGAAACTATGTATTCCTTTCATAAATATTGAAAATGTTTTAACACATAGCATGTGAGCTTTTTTCAAGACATTATCATTATAAATAAAGGATATGAATGATGTAATCACAAGTCATTTATTTTTGTTGAATCTAAATCAAATTTAATATGATCACATTCCTTCAATTCTTCACAATTAGTATTTTCAATAACTACAAAGATAAATGTTTTGTCAAAAACCATCCCTTATAATTCATAAAAATTATGTTTCCAGGTTTTCCACAACTATAAATTAATGAATTCAAATATAGAATCACTTTTAGGCTCAAAAACTAATCTCATTATTATAGGGGTGTAAAAAGATAATTACACTTATAAAACCACTTTTTAGTAACAATTACATGATAATACCCAAAGATTGTGTGTGATTCATGATATTTAAGATTAAATGATTTCATTAATAGATGATTATATTTTTCCCTAACCTTGAGTAACACTTTCTTGTATCTTGACCTGTCAAATTAGTAAGCTGCTAATGTAGTAATCAACATAAGGGGATTTATATGGATGGCCCATAATATAATGTTTCTAATGGTAAAGCATGAAAATTAACCAATGTTCCAAATTCACTAAAATTTATCTACTTATAATAAATTTTATAGTTAGTATCACTAAACATCATGGTTCAGTGCACTAAATTATTGGAAAATCACTTTTATCTATCATTAAGGAACTCACTACTCCACTTATTGATTCTTGATTTTTTACATGAATATGATATCAAAAAACCCCAACATTGGTGTTTCTATTAATAATAGGAACTTAAATATAAATAAAGGATTAATATATTGGAATAACTCATTCATTGACCATCAACCATCCATATGTGATCTAAAACAATCAACATGAAATATCCTCTTTAAAGACTCCTCATGTTTCCCCTCTACTTGTCTATGTTTTTTATATTATACTTTAGATAATCATAATTCTTATATTTAAAACCAATAAAATGGGTTGGATTGAATCTTAGATCTGAAATATTTTTAAATGTTTCCCCTATGTTTATTTAGGTCATAAAGAACCATACATTTTACAACAATAAGTGGACATTTAAACCCATGACCCTTTGTATTAAAATATTCAGCAGACTAAAACAGCTAGAATATGGAATGTTCATATATTCCATGACATTGTATATCATATTCCACATATACAATGGAATGGTGCCTTCTCACTATGGTGAAACCATCATATCAATTGATCTTTTTGTGGCATGCACATTATAACTGTGACATGGACTATTAAAGTTGACCAGATTTTATTCTAATGGATAAATATAACCTTTGTAAGACCCATGAAATAATTTATTGACAAAAGAATATAAACACTTCATGATTAATTATTATTCAGAATATCAAAAAATTGTATCATGGACTCTTGTATGAATTTTAAAATCCAAAAAATTAGCTTTTTCCATATTTGGACCTTTAAAATTACAAGTTGTAGATGTGTGGTAGACCCCATCAATTCCTTTGAGACTGTAGTGATTTTATCACTATTTCAATGGTAGTGTTATCTTTTCAAAGGAACTGAAACTCCCAATGAATATATTTTTTACATTTCCTATCTAGATATATGTATCTTGTAAAAACCTCATCTTACATCCAAAAACTCTCTAGATATATAAAAAAATATAATCCTCTCCTCATGCTTGACACACTATATATGGGTAATGGGGTCCTTTGACATCCTCTTCCACACTGTCAACCAGTCTCCTAGACCACTGCCAACATACTTTATCCCCTACAGCATTGACCACTACATTAATTAGTTCTTACCTACTCCCTAGTGAAAAACAAATCTTTGTTTGGACATGTTTTCATCATCAATCATATTTTTTTAGGTTCATCCTTCAATAATATAGTGTAATTATATTAATTACTATATGGGTTGAAATCTATGACATAACATATACATCAATCATTATCTTTTCAAAAATTAAAAATACACAAACTTTAAAGAGATTCTTTCTAACATGCATGAAATTGGTTAGTTGTCATATTTTTGGAAAACTTCTGATATTGTAATAAGTGGAATAGTAATATGAAATTTACATGAATTATCTAATGTGGAATATGTTAAAAATTTGGCATATTTTGGTGTATGGTATTTATTTACCATGGTTGTACATGATTCATGGTTACTTCACACCCATGTAAGAGAATAATGACTATTTTATTCTCAGGTGTGAGATGTATGGTTATGAGATACTTTGATATGGTATAACAAAATTAAAATATTTAATGCACCTTGAAAATATGTATAAAACTATATAATGGAAATTTTAATATTGTTCATTATCATACGAAATAAATAAATTGTACAAGTCAGGTGTTAGTATCCTTAACATGGGTCATTTCCATGGTAATCCACCTAGATAGTGGTTATTATATATATAATCATCCAACATATTATGGAACTTGGATTTACTTCACATAAGATTCAAACAGGATCCCAAGATTCAGTGTGTTTATTTGTTTCCCTGGTTATAATTTTTGTATTAGTTACTATATATATCATGACTTTTCATTCACTATTACACATACTGGATTATTTTGAACACCATTTTTGGTGGAATATACTATTTCATTCAAACATTATTTGGGTTCAAATTTAGTTCCTCGGAAGGCATCATGGATGTGTGTCAAGAAAAGAGAAAGGGTACCTATGATATTTTGATTACATTAATGTTAGGTGTAAATCTTAGAGATGGGATGGATCATAGATTTCTGGAATGGTTTGTTCAGGATTTTCTATAGTATTTATTTTATTTATTTATAATATTTCATTCAACATGACATATTTTTTAACACTTGATTAGGAATGTAAAAGATTATATTATTTGAATTATTTTAAATTTACCTATATTATTTTATAGATGAACTATGATAAATATATAATTGTGTTTTTCAGTGGTGTTTTATATAATGTGGTATAGAATATTATATTCTCCCCAATAAGTTTATTATTCCCTTGATACTAGTTTGTATCCTCTAGTGTATGCAGTGAAGAATATGAAGTCACATAAGGGCCCATATTGTCCATGTGAGGGGGTACCAAACTATGGATGTTACACACCAATAATCATATGAATTTTCTAAGAACCTAATATATTAGAAAAAACATAAAATCATTCAATTAATTCATAAATATAATAAAGGCAGTAATTATATCCCATAATCATAATCTCATCTAGATCTACCATTAAAGGTAAAAAATCCATCCTGTCAAAAAAATATAAAATTATAATTCCCATACAAATGAGATTAATATATTCTTTTAAAAGTGAAAAAAACATTAAATTTAATCTTTATGATAAATAATATTTTTTATTGTGTGAAAATATATTCACGATCCCAATTCTAAAAAATCCTATTTCTTCATCTTTTTAAGGAATTTTATAAATAATCTAACAAGGAAACACCGATAAGAATCATTTTAAAAATATATATGAATGTAAAATTTATTTGGACATTCTATTTAATGGATATATATATATATATATATAATAAAATAATGAAACATTATAACAAAAAAGTATATTGAAGAAATAGATTTCAAAACATTTAAAATGTTTATTTAAAGAAAAACCCCTTACCATAGCTCCAAACAAACTACATTCAACATCTACCATCAAAAATAATAAAATTATACTAAATATTTAGGTTCCTCATAAAATTTTTAATACTAATTATAATATAACTATTAATTTAATTCCATTTGTTATCATGTTATATTGGGTTACAAAATCAGTTAATCTTACATCAGACATTTTGAGGTCATTTCATTCATAATATCTATAATAAATTTGGCATGATAGATGTGTCAAAAGGACATGGATACTTCATATTTAAAGTCATAAAAGATTTGGAGTTATTAAAAATATAAATTTAATATAAATTCAACACCATTATTTTAATGTGGTAATAAAAATTTAAATTTATTTTTCATTGAGGTAGTGGTCTACAAATACGCATGGGAGATGTTCTAATTTTTCAACTGGAAGAAAGGGAAATAAATAAGTCAATTTTTTTAATTTGATTAATTCTAATAATATTAAAATTTTCATATATATTCTATAATTTTAATGATGTTTCTATCTATGATAGCTAAAAATGAATAAAAAATTACATCACTTTGTGGAAATGGTATTTTACAAGTACGCATGTGTAACATTTCAATATTTCAACTGATGTTAGGGTATAATCATTGATAATGTTTTATGCTTATAGTTTCATAATTATATATAATAATAATTTATATATAATTAATCATTCAATATTTCCATGTTAGGTGGTGAAAACATTGATAAACATCAATTTGTGGAAGTGGTATTCTCCATTTACGAAAGGGTGAACTTTTTTGTTCCAATTGGATGAAATGTGAAATAGATCCTGACTTATAAATCCATAAAATTTCTCTCTTGGTGGTCAGATAGTGTTGGGAGGATGTCTTGAAGGGTTCAGTGGGGCTGTTGTTGTAGGAGTACTGTAATAGGTGGTTCCAAAAGTACACCAGATTCTTATCATGAGTTTGTAGTTCATGACTTATATAACTGGATAGTCCCACATAATTTATAAAATAAAAAGGTGGGATCCATTATTTTAATTCATGTTTTGAAATTAATTAGCTATTTGTAATTAATTCTTTGGAATGTAATACAAAATTTGGAAATAATCTAAAATATGTAGTATTTACACTATATACAAGATTTATGGAATGTAGTTTGTTGACCCTTGTGGAATTCAAATTGTGAAAAGAATCTAGTCAATGAAAGTGTGGGGTTCTATTATTCATATATTTTTCAGAGATAAATTTTATCTCTATACAACCATGCTCACGTCTGTTATTTTTTTAGGAATTATAGGTGCATTCAATATCTTCTATTTCATCTTCTCCATCTTCAATATACGGGTTCTAATGGTTGAATTTTAGTGACCAAGGTGTGTTCTACTCTCTTTCCCATGGTTTTATTTCCATTCATCTTCTGGTAATTTTATTCTATGATTATTATTATTTTTTTGTGTGTGGGATGCATTTTTTTTACAACCTATTAATATACTGTAGGCTGGTCTATGGGTTTTCCATGTGGTTTTGGATTGATTGAATGTATTATTCATCCAATTTTGTGAACTAAGATTATAAATATTTTTTAAAGGTAATCCCTTGCATCTCTTTATCATGTATCAAGAGAGAGGTTTTTATAGTTGTTTATCATTGGGATGATGGATTTCACTAACATGATTAAGATAATAAACATTTTTAATGGAAATTTATAGGTAAATTGGAAGGTTTTGGAAGTCTATAAACCATTTTTTATTTCATTTATATTTCTTTGTACAAGTTAAATGTCATTCTTAATATGTTGTTCATTGGGGAGATTTATTTTCCTGGTAGTTAATGAGTTTTTTAACCATTTTTTATTTGGATAGTTTGGTATCACCCCAAAAATATGAATTTTTTAACCAATTATATATGGATAATATAATGGTTATGTCTGGATAATTTCTTCTATGGTAATTCCCTAACGAAAGAGAAGTAATGTGATAAATATTCATATTCTATTTCTGAAAACAAAATTTCACATGCTTGTTGTGTGACTATATTATGCACTGGTATGGGGATGATGTGCATGTTTTGTGACTGTGAGGTAGGATAGTGTGGGGATAATGTGATCAATGTGTGAATACACATTGGGATTATGAGGGGATTATTTTTTTGAGGTTTCATATATTTTTTGGGAGGTTATGTATGGTTAATATTTTTATGTCGTGTAGATAATGGCATGTGTATATTCTAGTTTCCTTAGTAGTATTGTAATTGGGTAATAATTATTTTAATGGAATGAAATAAAATGGGTAATGAATGTTGAATTTATTTTTTAAATGTTGAAATTGTCAATGAATATAACTAATGGGATCGATAATAGAAATTTATGGATAGTTTAAGATGTGTATTCTGGTTTTTGTGGTGTAATTCACTTCGAGGTGGTAGTGAAAGAGGGGAACAGTGGGATTTTGTTTCTTTTAGGATTTTGAGCCCATAGTATAGTATTATTTTATACATATATATATATATATATTGATTATTATTTCTATGTGCAACCCACCCTCATATATCCATAATTATGTGATGACACTCATATATTTATTTGAGGGTGATTTCCCAATATCCTAGTGGTGAGGGTGGATAGCTTTATTCCTACATATCCTTGATTAATATTTGATGAGAGTATATATTCAAAGGATATGATAGTTGAAGGATAGATAGTGAACATGGTGAAAGCCCTTGTGTCTTCATGTGAGATTTGGTATGATGGTAATACTATGGGGTAATGATATGTTATGAAATGGATTATGGTGGGGTTTGAGAAGATATAATTTAGAAATAATGTTTATGACCTTAATGTTTTTGATACCCTACTACACTGATTTTAGTTGTCATGTAATGGACCATATGTCTCTGGGTGAGATATGGTGTGATGGACCATGTTTTTCAGACAAGATGTGGGTGATGGATGTGATTTGGGGAATGGATATGTGATGTTATGCAAAAGAGTTAGAAGAACTCGGATCTATGATGGTTGGGATTGAGGGATTCATCGAATTTGGAAAGTGGTGCAGGGTACCCCTTATTGATATGATTCATTATATATTATAATAATTATCTTACAATACATGGATAGAGAGAACTGTTGAGGATGGTATTGGTTAGTTTCCATATTTGGGTGCAGTTTGGTTTGGCTATTTTTTCACATGTGGATTAATAGGATCTTTTAACATGTGAACAAGAATATTTTTCTTTCCGAATTTTTATACTTGTATAATCAACATATGTATATAAATTGTTTTTAAATTTTCTAGGACCACTATTTGGGACATATTTTTTTATTATCTCAAACCCTAAGTGTAACACCCCAAGCTTCCACAATACGCTTCTCATTCAATAATGCAATAGCTTGCATTGTACGCAACTTCGAGTTCTAAAACACCGCGACTAATCATAGTAGCCGTTATGAATAGTAATAACCACTTTCTAAAATTATAGAAATTTTATATTTCAAAATGGACTTCATTTTTGGATTCGGAATATCGAAATTAGCCTATGTTGAATTTTTGGTATTTTTCTGAGAATTTCTAATTTTTTATGAATGGTGAAAAATACTTAAAAACAACTTTTTTAATCAAAATACTTTATAGTGATAAATTATACTATTTAGTGGTTTTAAAGTATAATTAGAATATATTTTTACCATTTTATCCAATGGTGGTCATTAGAATTAATTTAACATTCAAATTGGACAAAAACAATTGCCAATCTTTTGATATAAATTGTTTCTTAAAAACACGCTATTTATTGTGGCAGCGGGAATTAATTATAAAATAAATTAATGCAACTTATATTTTTGGAATTTTTTAAAATAGACATCATTTTTGAAATCGGAATATCAATTATAGCTTAGGGTGAAATTTTGGCATTGTTCTGAAAAACTTCAATTTTTGATGAATAGTGAAACCACTAAGTGGTAGTTAAATAACTGATTTTTCGTTTAAATAAAATATTACCACTTCTGTGATTTGATTTTTAAAAATCCGACATACATGGTTGTCATTAAGAAGTAAAATGTGGTTCAATGAGATTAAAATAATTTTTGGTGAATAGTAACTTTTAAGTTCTTAATCGCGATTAGAGGTAATTAGTGTAGTTTAAGGTAAAAATAATGTTTTAATAATATGAGATGAGCTTGACACATGTCCTACCCTCATTGTATGTGTCACGGCCGACCAAGACAATCCATGGGTCAACTTGGGGACCCCATGGAGCCACTTTAGTTGGAAAATGACATAAATACCTTTTATTTAATGTTAAAGTAAAAAATGACACAAACATGAAATGTTTTACTAAAAAAAATTTTACATGGGGTTATACAAGTCATATTTTTGACTATAAATAGTCATTGCAAAGCTAAAAAGATTTCCTACATAATAGTATTTTTTTATAATTTTTAGACATTAAATAAAGTAAATTATTTATGACATCATGATGATGCAGCGATGACCTCATTATTTAACGATTTAAATAAAATGAGAAGATAATGCAAAATCCAAGGCTTAAACTTGTCCAAAGCCTATTGGATGAGGATATTTCGAACCCTTATCACCTTATCCACGAATTATATAATTTTGGGACCTTTAGAATCCTAAAATAATTGTATAATAATGTAAAATTTTCTTACTTTCCAAGAGTGCCCCTCCTCTCCTCTTATAAAAGGCCCCCACCTCTACCACCTCATTCACACATTCAAGCCATTTGGATCCGCCAAACTCTGCCCAAATACTCTCCCAACTTCCCCATATTACTCCTAGAGGCCTCACTTTGGGGAGAACTCTTCCCAAGGAAGCCTTTGGCTCAAATCAAAAGAGTTACCCGATTTAAAGGTAATGTCTTCTCTTATGTTATTTTGTTTTATTTTTCTTCTCCAACCCCATAAACTCTCTTTATTAATTTCTTTTGTAACAACACCAGTATCCTCAATATACTAGGATGTTGTTATAATAAGGATTCTAGCTACACTTACACACACCTACATCTAATGGTTAAAGAACATACGGTTTCTGTGGATGGCGAATTTCTGCCTCACGAAACGATGATTGTTCAACACTCATATAACACCTTCAAAGGTGGCCATTAAGATATCACTATATTTATATATGATATATAATATGTTTATGTTTTACTTATGCTTCTGTATTTCTCATTTATGGCATACTTTATGATTTCCATTATGGGTAAACGCGATAATTTCATTTTAGGAAGTGCGGACTACCGCCCCCTCAAAGTGATTTGAATCGTTAATGCCAAATGTGGGATGTATAAAGGATGGAGTAAATGGTATTATACACTATATTATACTGGAATACATTTATATCATTATGATTTCATTCCATTAAATACGAAATAGAAATGAAATTAGCGTTCATGCGTACGTACGGCTTACCGTCTCCATGAACGGTGCATTTCATTTCTTACCTATAAATGTTACGTAATATTATAAATGAATGTATATACTGTATATATATGATATATATGATATCTACATCATGAATATAATTATGTATATAATGGATATTTCACCACATGAACAACTTGTAATTATAAGAAGTTTATTTTTGACTCAAGTACCTAAGATCGACAAAACGACCGTTATTAACTTAAATAATTACAGAATGTTCATATCATTGTAACAAGTGATATAAAAAGGATAATGAAATTGAAAATGGTTCATAGTAAGGTATATATTAACTCTAGTTTATTATTCAGGAGGTTAAAGAACTATTGAGTCAAGTCAGACACGAGGTAAGGGAATTTCTTAACCCAACTTCCATTCTTTGGGTTAATCTCCTACTTTCAAATTATGTCATGATATTATTATGTCCTATTTTGTATTTTTACTTTATTTATGTGTACTTATAGTAAATAAACATAATAGATATATTTTATTTAAAAAATTATCTTTGTAAGGGAACTTCTTAACCCAATTTCTATTCATTGGGTTAATCTCCTACTTTCAAATTATGTCATGATATTATTATGTCCTATATTGTATTTTTAAATTATTTATGTGTACTTATAGTGAATACACATTATAGATGTACTTTATTTAAAAAAAATGAGCTTTTTAAGGACTTCATCTCAATCCCCTTTCATTGAGGCATATTTGGTTTTATACACAACTTTCTTTTATACAGTGTATAAACCCCTTTGACTTTTACGTTTATTCAAAAGGAATCTTTTTTATACGAAGCGTTTTGCTAAACGACAAAAGGGAATGTTTTTATTTCCGTACTTATGCGGTGACAAAGACTTCTCCGCCGCCGTGACCATTATTTGAGTTTCGGATTCCTCTACAAGCCATCATTTTTTTAATGAAAAATAAATACAAAGTTTTAACTTTCTTTTATTTTTGTATTGAAATGGTTTTGAAAGCGTTTTTATTATATCAATGTGTTGTATTGATATCTTGTGATTGAAATGTGGAAATGTTATGCTTCTTTTATGCATGTTTTATGAGATACGATTATGTTATGGTTTATGATATGTTTAAACCTATTCATATGAGGAATGTATTGGACTTAATAAGTGACGGGTGGAGCCCGCTATAGCTCCTTGATGCATCGGTAGGTCTCATGAGACAACTAGACGTGGAATTGGCCGAGGCCCTTTCCCAATTTGATTTCTGGTTCTGGCCGAGGCCTTAATCATTTTAGACGTCTTGGCCGAGGCCTTGACAAAATGTTTCAGAATGTCTGGCATTATACATTCCCTCATTATGAAAGTGGTTATTGATATTGCATGTGATTATTCGACTAGTAAAATATCCATGTGAGTAAGTAAATGGCATTATTTAATTTTTTTTTCCATATTATGCTGATGTTCAAGTTTAAAAAGGATTTTGTTTTAGTTATACATTGCCTTAAATGATAATGTTTATTTATGAAAGCTTCTGCAATATTGTTATCCTTACTGAGCATCTGAGCTCACCCCTTTCAATGTTTTAATATTTTCCAGGATGTGAAGAAGTATTTTATGAATGACCTGCAGGGATAGTCAGAAGAGGATATGAGTGTGATCTATGAAGACTTTGTTATTAGCTTTTCACTTTATGATGTAATGTAAGATTTATGAATGTATATAGTGTTTCCAAGGCTACTAAACTAATCGGTCTTTCGAGACTTGATCTTTTGTGATCATGCCAATGTTACGATGTAATGTACCGACTCTGGGTAGCTGGGGTCGGGGCGTTACACTAAGAATTTCTATGTCCCGCTAATTTTTCATTACTTTTTGGTATCTATTTTGGATACTTTTATATGTATCTTTTATACTTATACAAGCATTTTGGGGTGATCTTTCTTTCATTTATAGTTTTTCATTGAGTTTCTTATGGTTGATTCACCCTATCTGCTGATCATGTTTTATGTTAATGATGTAAATGCCTCCAATTCAAGTTATTATTATACCCTACCTATTAGTCACCAACATGGGGACCACTAGAGGGGGGACTCTAGGGATCATTATATCTCTCCATTTATCACATTATCTTTTGTGGGAGGAGGTCATGATATAGTTTTATCGTAGGAAAATAATTTTGATATATGGTTGATTTGGGGGAGGGAATTGGGACTATTTCATGGTTTAGTATGGAAACCTTTCCAGTTGACCTTAGTGTGGCACAAAGAAAATGGATACAAGTTAGTACATATGATTTTAGTACTAGTTGGGGTCTGGTTCATGTGATTTTAGATTATTGAATGAATATGAGTAGTGTAACTACTTGTTGGTTAGAGATCTATGAGGGATAAATGCATCATGATGACATGTGTTCCAATTAATTTCTGGATGTTTTTGGAAGTATGGAAAGAATTAAATATAATTAAATACTTCATGATATAATTCCATACTCCCTAGCCTTTTTAATTTATTTCAATCCATTTAGCTATGGATCCTTGTCATCATTGGCATGTGGTTTAGAATTTGGAGGTTTAGAAAGCCAATACAGTTACTTTCCAGAGGGTTTTTTTGATTATGAAGGATGGTCTTCAGAAGAGGATGGTTCAAACTTATCAATATCAGACTTTGTTAAAGTATGCGTGAAGTTATTATGATGTAGATACAGAGATATGGTTGGAGGATATGAAGATTTTTTTCTAGTTTTATCCATAGATAAGTACTATTTCCTTCTAGTATTTAGTTAGATGTTTGGATAATATCATCATTAGTGGACACTATTTAATGGTACGAGTAATGATGATGTGGTTTTGTTGGTGGAATTCTAGTGATAGTTTAGTTTAGAGTTTAATTAATTTATGATGAAGTATATAATGAGGAATTAGATTCTATATTTTCATCATGGGTGTTTTTCTTTATGGGATCTTAGAATCATGTTCATGTGTATATTTTGTTTCTCCTAGACCATGTCCTATATGAGGAGTCTCATGAGATATTTCATAGGGAGGAAATCCATTTTGTAATCCTATACACAGTTATTCAATTTATGTTGAAAATTTGTCTACAGTTTAATAATAAAGTGAATGTGATCTACTTGGTTTACTTGTGAGGAGGATCATGGAAAGAGGGGAACCAATAGGTTTCCTCAATTAGAAGGGTTGTTAGTATAAGAATATAAGTATTTGGGACATCAAGTTTCTAACTAATGGATATTAAACCTCTGTAACTTCCCTTTATCCATTTTAGGTCATGTGTTTTCATTTCCCTTCCTAGGTACATTAGGCCCGTGTGTTTTGTCTAATGGGTATGTAGCCATTTCCAGAACTAGTGAATAGTGGTTCTCTAAGCTCAGTTTGGTAGAGGAGTTCAGGCACAATTTCATTATCTTCATAAGCTTCTAGAATGTATGTTTCATCAATAGGGGTAGGTTTATGATCCACAAAGAGGGGACAAAGTAGGTAGAGGCCTCCCACATTAGGTTCATTGATTTTAGGGACCTCTAATTGAGTGTGTTCATGGTGTTGGTGGTCAACAGAGGTGTAAAATAGTTATGCGTGGTTAGTTTCATGGATTGGAGGTTCAAAGCTATAGGTTTAGTAGATCATTCATGGTGTGTTCATCTTGTTTAGTACCTTTTTTATGCATTTTTTTATTTGGGGGCCTCAAGATTATTTGTTTCACCCACTCTAATTAATTCTCAAGGACAATATATATAGAGGATACCCATTCTCATAGTTAAAAATATTCTAGTCTAAGGTTATACCATATTTTATTGGTGTGTGATGGGGTATAGACTGTTCATTTGGCCACATCAGTCCCATGGGGATATTTTATTACTTTATATGTATCCATATATTGTTATTTTTTTTAATTTAATGGTTTTATTATATTACTGTTATTATCAACTACTTATAGGTGAGTGTCGTATTCATGGATGTGTATTGACATAATGCATATTTTTTATAGAATGTGATGTAGTCAGGTATATGTTATACATTTTCATCACCTTCCATATTTGAAGTGTAAGTTGTATATTGAATTATTAGTACCTATCATGGTTAAGGTTCCCAAGGTTGTTTGGGTGTTTTGGGGGTTTTTTTATTATGTTGTTACGTCGAAACTTCTTTGTGATATTGAATTACAGAGAGACTTATATCCAAATGATTATGTTGTTTATATTTCTTCTTATCTGATAGAAGCTTATAAATTCCAAGATTTGGTAGTCCAGGTTGTTGATCTCATATAGAAGTGTTTTATACAACTCTGTGTGTCTATGTGGGGTGATCCAGTGTTGTTTTACAAGTGGATGGTAGTATGCAATTGTGTATAAACTATGGGAGGTTGACTCAGGTGATGATCAAGATTCATTACACTCATCTAGGGATAAGATATAATTTTGACTAGTTTAGGGGAGTTAGTTTGTTTTCTAAGATCAATCTATGGACTAGATATAACCAGTTGAGTTTAAAAGATAAGGATATTCCAATGTCTACTTTCATATATAGGTAAAGGAACTTTGATTTCATGGTCATTTCATTCAGTTTCATAATGGATCTGACCACGTTCATGGGGATCATGAATTCTATGTTCCATGGATTGTTGTACTAGTTCACATCCATGTCCATCAATGAAATTTGTATGTACACGATCTCACAAGAGAAGCATTATAATCATATTAGAGTTGTCCTATATGTTATAGACCCCAATATCTCTAAGAAATGTCATGAAAATTAGATTTCAATACATGATAGGTATACATACATTTGAATTTGGTGTCATGGAATGGCGTTTTAGAAAACCTGTTGATAGTCAAGATTGAAGTCTCTTGGGAAACACCTAAGAATGTTTAATTGTTTTGAAACATCCTTGGTATTGATGTATATTTCATGATGATCATGTCCACTTTCTCACATATTATGGACCTATTAACATCATAGAATGTTTATATCATAACTTATTTATGTATCTCAGTTCTTGGTTACCTTTTGGATATTTGACCAGTATTATAGTAATTATGTAACCAGATTATAGTCTAAAATTTTTCAGGTTTAGTGAAATGTATCATCCTGTTTGAGGGTACATGTTGACACACCAGAAATATTTGATCTATTAAAAATGTATGCAATTAAATCTATAATATAATTACTATTTTACCTAAGATCTAGAGTTGGTGGATGTTTTTTTACACTAAATCTGTGATGCATTACCCCATTGGAGTTCACTTTCTTATCTTCATAGATTACAAGAATATTAAATATTTATTTCCCTAATGATATCTAAATCTAAAATATTTTACATAGATTGAATTAGTTTAGGATTACAATTTTTTATTTATTATACTTTGTGAAAGGGGAATGTGTTTGCTCACAAACTTAGTAATAATTGGCAAAGCAATGTGTCTTGAGATTTTTGGATGCTAGGTAATGAATTTAGAACATTTTAGTGATGAATCTTGATGTTGGAGAGATCAGTGGTTTATGATTCCTTAATTAGATGATAGGGGTTTCATCCTTGATGTATAAGGTGGAGGATTATCAATGGCGAGACTCAAAGGTGGAGTTCATGTGAAAACCTGAAAACCGGGGTACTATTTTAGTGGGAAGGTCAAAGGATGGTTAGAATAAGTTTTTGTTTTAGGGGAGGCCTTTTATCCTGGTGAATATGAATGAATTATTACTTTATGTATTTTAATAATCATCTTTGGTGGTATAACTAAGAGTATCCATGATGTACTATGGAAAGAGGATTTCATTTTGGTGGTCTAAGATTAAATAGATTGTGGCTAATTTTGTTGCATAGTTCTTGGTTTTCAAGTTGGTAAAGGGAAAGAATAATTATCATGGTAGTTTTATGGAATCATTTACATAATAAATAATAGATTTTTTATTAAATATAAATGGATTTCACCATAGTTTTACCATTACTTTAGAGAGGTTATGATGATATTCTTGTAATCATGGATCTATTGATGAAATTGGACCACTTCATTATGATCATGGACTCAAGAACTATGACTGTTTTAGTGAGGAGGTAAGTGGATGAGGTTGTGAAATTGGATATATATTTTAGTCCCATTGTTTTATAATGGGATAAAAATTTTCCTCATGATTATGTAGGAGACTAAAACTTTATTTTGGAACACATTTGAACCTCATCAATGTTTTCCACCCTCAGATGAATGGGAATATGGATTGAACTATCCAAACACAGGATTATATGTTACAAGAATCAGTCATTGAAATTGGGAGATCATGGGAACAAAACATTACCTTGGATGTGTTATATTATAACAATATCAATCTTTTATCCCTGGGAATGGATCTATACGAGGCTTTGTATGGGTGGATGAGAAATTTAACATTTTTCTAGATAGATATTGGGAAGCATTAGTTCATTCACATAATGTGAATTAGATAATGACAGAAAGGGGTTAGTATATTCACGTGAGGAAGAAAGTGTTGCATAGAAATAATAATTCTAATACTGATCACTAGATGAGTCCCTTGGAATTTGAGGTTGGGGACCACATGGTCATGAGAAATTCTCCTTGATGTGGTAAATATAGGTTTTTCAATAGAATTATGACTTATCCAATAATTTTGGGCCTTTTGAGGTTTTTGTATGTATTGGTGTGGTATCATATCTAATGTCACTTTCTCCATGGATGAAATAGGTCCAAAAAATCTTCCATATATCTCATCTTTATGAGTATCTTCATGATGATACCCATGTTATTTATGGGGAAGAGTTTGATTTTGATCATGATGTGATGTTCATGGTGTAGAAATTGGATCTATAGGACTGTCGATATAATGTGCTACAAGTAAGAACCTTACTTTTTGTTGATGTATTTTAATGTAATATTTTTTTGTAGGATATTACTTGATAATGAATTTTTTATAAGTCTTCCAAGCACCTATAGTTATGTTGTGTTTTTCATTTCAATGATTATAATTTTCTATATTTTGATGGATCATAATGTTTTATGATATGTTTCATTTATTTATTATTTTGATGTGTGAAAAAACATTTGACACATGATAATGGGCGGACACAAATCAAAATAAGGATACATTATACATTGAATGGATTGAAATCATCTAGGCAACTTAGTTCAGCACAATATGGATAATGTAATGAAATAGAAGATAGAATTCACCAATACATGTGATTGGTTAGTTCTATTTAGTGTTTCAGTAGTGGATCTGGTTTTCTTGGTTATTTTTTACTTTGGTGGGGTTGTGTGGAAAATGATTTTGTTTTTGGACACTAATTGATGAGTGGTGTTATGTTCGGTAGGACATTGTGATGTGATTGTCCAGTGTGTTTATGGGTTTTTTGTTTTGTGTGTTTTTTTTATAGTAGAATTTTTTGTGGGGTGAGATAATTTATAATTATATCATATACTGTTTTTTATAATATATTCATTTTGTTGGGATTGGATGTTATTATTAGGGATAAGATTCATTTGAGTTATATTTTATGTATTAGCTTGGGCCTCCTCAACTAGTTAATTTTCCAGTTTTTGTGGATAGAGAGTGTTTGGAGGATGTCTTAGAGGGTTCAGTGGGGTTAGATATTTTGAAGTTCTATAGTAGGTAGTTCATGATTTCAACCAGATTCACATCATCTATTTTTAGTTTAAGTTCTATGTAGCTTGATAGTTTCATGTATTTTATGGGGGGAAAGGGTGGGTTTGTTAGGTGAATTCACATCATGAAATGAATTCAGGACATTTTATTAATTTTAACTTATGGTGACTTAAAATTTTGATGAAACTGAAAATAAAAATATTTCACAAATTATACCTACTTAAAGGATTAGAATCCAGGGGACCAATATGAATTCATGATGTGAATAAATTAAATTCGATGAATGGGTTCAGTTTTCAGTTTTTATAACTTTTTAGTGGATGTTTTTTTTTCAAATTTGACTAGCCTCTATTCTCCCAATTTTTAAGCATACCATTGCAACCTAATATGATCTTTCAGCTTGTCTTATAATCCTTCGATCAATGGGTTCTTTTGGTTGAGTTTTGGTGATCGAGGTATGTTTTCCCATCTTTCCCCATAATTACAATTCAATTATTCTTCTAGGGTGTCACTGTTGTGAAGGCATTTTTTGGGAATGTGTGCGGGATACATTTTACACAAGTCTTTGAGGTCGTACAGGTTAATCAATTGTTTATTTGTATAGTTCTTCTTTACAGGTGTTTCTTCTACACCCATCAAGGTGTAGTGATATCAGAAAGATCTATTTTAGTCATTGAACATGTTATTTATCTTTATTTTGTATCATGCGAGAGGGGTGTACTATTTGTTATCATTAGGAAGATGTTTTTCATAGAACTAATTGTATATTATGAACTAATTTAAAAAGAAATATATGAGAAATGAAAATTTTCACTTATCCTTAAAGACTTTTCTATATTCCTTAATGTTATGTTTTACTGAATAAATTACTAGCTAAAAATGGTGGTCATAGGTGGGTTATTTCTATTATTGATGAGTTATAGAACTACTACTTGTTGTGGTTATTCTGCATCACGCTACAATGTAATTTGGCTAAACACTTAAATTTTCCTCATATAATGGCTTCCCTGGATTATATCTGATGTATAAATTCTCAAAGTAAATAATTATAGATTGATAAAAATCACATTTCTATAGATTCATGATTTTGGTTTATGTACATGTTAATTGAGTGGGGTGTGGGGTTCTTGGGAGTTGACATTCTTTTTGTGTGACTATTATATGGGGAAGTGTGGGGCTGAGGTTCGTATTTTGTGATCATGATGTGGGGAGGTGTGGGGTAGATGTCCTTCATGGGTGAAATTGTTGTGGGGTGGTAATGTGTGGTATATATATGGTTGTCGTGTGGAATGTGGGTTGGGATGTTATAATTTAATATGCAGTAATGGAAATTTTTAATAATTATTGAATTTTTATGGACTAAAATGATTATAAAATATTGAGTAAAATTTAGAAATGAATAAATGGTTTATGAGTGAAATGGTCAGTGACTTGATCAATTATGAAAAAAATTCCCTTCATTTTAATGTCTTATGGATATTGAAAACACATAAACTTTTTTATTGTTTGGTTTAAATGACAGTTATGTATCATTACCATTGATGATATAGTCATTGAACAATGATCACACAACTACTATAAATATAAGGTTTTAACAAACCCTTTCAACCTAGATAAAGCAGAGGATGACCTCATCCAGTAGACTTAGGTTGTACAAAGCTCATTTGTCGGAGCTTGGAAAGGAGGTAGCATCACTGGGATTTTCTCTTGACCATGCCCAAACAGAGCTTCAACACGTTAAACTTGAACAGAATCGCCTACAGAAAAAGATCAAGTTAATAGAGATTAACACACTAGAGATTTTATTTGAGACGCCCCAAGAGTCTGTCACCATCTCATATCTTACCCTTAGGTCTTATACAGGTGTTATAAGGGGTTATGTGATAAGGTATTAATTACTTATTTTGTAATCTGTTTTTATAAATTAAAGTCTTATTCCATTAATTCCTTTATGGGTATAGTCTTTCTTAAAAATGATGAATGTGATAAATTGATGTTTTGGGTAAAGATGGTACTTTTCAGAAATGTAAAAATTAAGGTTTTTATTAATAATATTATAAAAATAATTTGTATAAATGATTATTATATCAATTCCTTATTTAAAAATTATTAGGAAATATCTATGATAAGATTTATATTTTTCTATGATGAAATAGAAATTGTATTTTTTTAATTAAATAATTTATTTTAAGGAATTAATGAAATTTTTAAATAATTAATATTTTTTAAAAATATTATTATCTAATTAATTTTATTAATAATAAATGAGTATATAATTTTTATAAAGTCAATTTTAATTTTTAATAAGGTTTAAAAATTATTGTTTTAACCTGTCAATTTTCCATAAATGTAGGTTCTCCTTTCAAAAGTGAAAATTAAAATATTTAAAAAATTATTTTGATAAAATAATATGATTTTAGATTTATTTGACTTATTTTATAATGCCTTAGTGAATCCTCCAAAATGTATAGTATATTTTAATATTTTAAATTCATTTAATAGATGGTGTGAATCACCTCCTCATAAGAAAGGATAATATTTTAATTTATTTGTCCCTTTTCCTTATAAAATAATGTTTTATACTCCCCTTGGACAGAAATCATGGGAAACAATCATGGGATTCTTTATTGTTTTGAATATTTTAGTGTGTAGGGTCCAAAACCAAAATAATAATGAATTCCCCCACCTTTACTATATAAACCCACCCAAACACCCATTCCCCTTCACTAAAACTAAATTAATCTCATCTTCACTATTTTCTACAATCACTAGAGTCCTTACAAGGTTCCCCAAGCTCCTAAGAAGCCTCTCCCAAGACTTTGGTATCACACATCCAAGCAAGAGATCCTCACTTTCCTTCCTTTCTCATTTTTGTCCAAGTTTCCTTATATTGTAATACCCTTTTATTTTTAAATAAAAAATGATGGGGTATGTTTTTTCATCTCCCCATTCTTCCCTTATTATTTTTTAATGCTGATATACCCCATTCACTCTCATTAATCCCTCCCATGTACACTCGTTACCATGCTGAAATTCCATAAAGGGATTTCTCTCTCCTCATTTACATTCATGCATTTATCTTATATTATGAATCTCAAATTCCATTTCATATGTAGGGATATTATGATAAATTATACCCTTACTATCCATTTAATTTATAAATTATGATATAACCCTTTATCTCTAATCAAACCATTTTATGAACCCACATGTGGTGCTGTTATGCTGTCGAAATTGAACTGCGGTTTTTCCATACCAAATAATCATGAAGTGAATACCATTTCCATTTCTCTATCAATGGTATTTCCCTTTATGCACATATTTTTATTGATTTTAGGATTTCATGTATCTATTCCACATTCCTTTATTGTGTAATAGATTCTGATGTTGAATGAATCTATGTTATATGATCTATGTGGCACACTGAAGCATGAGATTAAAATGTTCATGAAGGGTTCACCTTGATAGAGCTCCAATGAATTGGGTATTGTTTAGTATCATGATAAGTCATGTTGGAATATGGGTTTACCAAATTCATTTTTGTAAATTTTTCCACCATATTGGGATAAGGGTTTACCTGATTCCTTTATGTTAATGATGTAGTGTTTTAAGTAGTTGTCACATTCTCATGTTATGATAATCATGCTATATCATGGCTTTATGTTCATGTTTCTCTTATGCTACATTTATATACCTATTTCCTAACATGTATTGTATTTTTCATGTTATTACTTGTTTATTCCCTTAATAGGCTTAATATCTCACCCTTTTCTGATGTATGTCCTCAGGTTATCCCATGCAATGTTAAGTACGAAGGAATGTTATGGTCTCATAAAATAAGTTTTCAATAAATATGTTGTATTTTATGTCTTAAGTTGTCATGTAATTTTCCTAAGCCCCAAACAAACTTGACCTCTCAATATTCTAGGTTGTATTAAGTGCAAGGTTATGTAATAAATCATGTTTAAATGTGTAATAAAGACTAGTGTTGTAATAAAATTGGTGGTCTGGATAATGGAAATTGGCTGGTAGGGTGAGATGTGGCATGTGTAATGTGTTATTTTATTAATTATTGGTGGTAAAGAAGGTGGGGAACATTTTTAGATAGTTAGTTCACTAGGTGAGAAACCTTGTTTTGTAATTTTCTTTAGATTATATATATATATATATATATAATGGTATATTCCTTGATAGGTTTACACACCTCACCTAGGTTGATCACTTTGTGCCGAAACAAATAAATTTTTGTAGGGATTTTTCCAATATCCCGATGCTGAGGATGGCTGGTTTTCTTCCCTATCATTCCCACTATATCATACTAGAAACTAGATATGTACATGCTATGATGTACATATATCATATAGTTAACTAGGTGATGGACTAGTTGTCTTTTAGAGATATATTGTGTGATGTAAATGATATGGGGATATGATATGTTATGAGATGGTTTATGGTGGGTTCATTAATGACACGAGGTAGGCATGTGGTTTATGTCCTTCTTGTTTATGATATCCAACTAATCTGGTTATGGTTTTTATTTGATAGACCATACTTCTTTGGGAAATATTTGATGTGATGTACCCGATGTCTTTGGTTGAGATATAATGTGATTTCCTAGGTGTCTTGAGGAGTTATGTGGTGTGATGGTCATCCTATGGGGAAAAAATATATGATGTTGTACATACCGATGGAAGCTCCAAGATATACGGCATTGGGATGTGTGAATTTCAACCCAGTGGGATTTTATTGTAGGCTATCCTATATCAATATGATTAAAAAAATTTATTTTATATGTCCTATATTATTTAGTGATAAACTCACAATGAGGATGGGATTGGTATGTTTGCATGTTTAGATATAGTTTCGTTCTTCAATTTTCTCACAAGTTCATTATTATTCTCTTTTCACATGTTTAAGAGAGACTTTGGTACTCTTAATGAGAATATTTGTATGATCAACCTATGTATATAAATGTATTTTCATGTTTATACAAGAGCTATGTGGGTCATTCTAAACAATACTATCTCTGCAACATGGGTTGTTATTCTTTCACTACTTTAACATAACTTTGGGGTATATACTTTCAAGACTTTTATCTATAACTATTATATTTATACATGCATTGTGGGATGGTTTTGGTTTTCTTTTATATTATGTCATTGAGTTTCTTATTTTTCATTCACAAAATCACATGATTATGTTTTATACTAATTATATTAATTCCACTGGTTTTGGATATTTGTATACCCTCTATGCCAGTCACTAACACGAGGACAATGAGTGGAAAGACTCAGGGATCATTAACTATCTCCTTTCATTGCAGTATATTTTTTGGTGTGGCTTCACGAATTAATAGAGGTAAAAATAGTTCTTTTAACAATATAAAAATATTTTTATAATAAATATACTAATTTAATATTTTATATCTTTATGAATATATTTTATGGAGGTAGAATAAGAACTAAATTTAAAAGAATTCATTTATAACATAAACATCCTCAAATGATATCCTCCATGGGAATATAAGTTAGTTTTTCAAGTTTTTTTTTCAGATGGGATCCTTTATGGAATATGGATGATTATTAGGGGGATTTAAGCTGGCATGGTTGATCTAGATATTTTAATATCCATGGATATGTGAGAAGAGGATCTTACCTTCCTTTATATTGGAGTAATGGAACCCTTATAAATTGTAAATGTTTCATAATAATATAATGTCTTTTTTATAAATGAGTGTCTACAAATCTCTATAAATTTGATTTTGGGATAATTTAATGTATAAATAAAATAGTAAAATTAAATTTAGTTCCTTTTATGTGATATTTGAAACCTTATATTTTTCTTAAAACCACTTTAAACTATTCTACAACTTATTATTGTGATAAATGTTTTCTATGGTAACTATTCATTATGACATCAAATAAAATTTCCCTCATTGAAAATTTGGAATAACCCTAAACAAAATAATAAATTTGTTTTATTTTTTATAATTTATAGAATTTTTAAAAGTAAAATTTAATAAATATTTGTGAAGATATGAAAAATCATTTTTTGAAAAATACTATTTTTTGGTTTAAAGAATAATTTACACTAAAATCAATTATAAAGATGAATCTAATTAATTATTTTTGTTATTTATATAGTCATTTATGGTAATTTTATATTTATATAGAAAAAAAACTAATTTTAATTGTAAAAAACTTATTATATGTCAAGAATCACAAAATGAGTTTTATTTTATTAAAATATAACCTATGTTTCAAAAATCCAACCATGGGTCTCCAAATTCAACAAGAAATTTTTAGAATAATAATTTTACTCGTAAAATTAATTATTTTTCAATAATAAGGTGTTATATATTTTTATTTTATGCTTATACAAAAAATGATTCCATTAATGTTATAGTATTTCTATCTATTCATTCAAAATTAAACTATTTTTTCAATTTCCTGAAAAATTGAACCTAATGTAATTTTGGTATGATGATATCAAAAATGATGTTAATTTAAAAATATTAGAAATATAATATTAAGAAATTATATATTTAATTAATGCCATATATTTTGATATAAGCAACTTTAGTAATAATAATCATATTTTTTTTCAATGGAAACATTTCATAACTTTATTATAGTCAATTGAAAACATAAAATCTAATCATGAATATTAATAATAAATTTAGTTGATTTAATATGAATATTTTCTTAAGATTACATTACTAATGGTATAATCATTCATAAATAGTGTTAACCAAGGACAAAATAGAATATTACACCTTTTAATTTTTTTAAGAAGAATCCAAAAAACATCACACTATTTGGGTGTCCATGTTTGAATAAGAATAAGGCAATGTGTTGTTGAAAAATTTATAAAAATGATGATTATATAATATTCCTTTTTTGAAATGAGAATATATGTTTCTACAAGGGTCAAAACAAAATTTCAAATATGATTATTCATTTTGATGGTGAAATATTCACTGAATATATATATATATATATAATAAAAAGAGTATAAAAAGGATGGTATTATTAATATATAACATATTAAAATAAATTAATAAAATATATATACTGATAAAGGGTATAAACATTATGTATACTCTAGATATGATGGTAAAATCAGCAGGTTAATAGAAAAAAATTCACTGAAAAGAAAACATAAATATAGTTATATTATTTGAAAAATATATAGTGATATTATCATCAGAGACCTAAGTTTTAGAGTAAAAAGAAGAGGAAGAAATATGTGGTAAATTCACCAGAGTAATATTTCTAAAATTATTCCTGAAATTATTGAGGATGACTTTTTAATTTTTATTGGGAACCAATATATGAATTTAGAGTTGGATCATTTTTCAATACATTTGTGTGTAGAAATAAGTTAAATTTTAGTGGTTAATGAGAATAGAGAATATCTAACCAACCTTGAATGGAATGTTCATAAATTAAGGCAGATTATGCTAAGGAATTACTTACTCCAGTTTCATGGAATAAAATCATCTTGATTTTCAATTATATTATTTCATATATATATATGTGTGAATTTTTCCAAAGGTAATAGAATTCTTAATTTCTAAATATAGAGATAGATAATGTGGTTTATATGGATTTCTCTAAGGGTTATATTATATATTAAATCTATGAACGGTGTATAAATTAATGAAGGATCGTCATTTTTAAGCTACATTGTAGGAATTTGGTATTTTTTGTTTGTGAAAATTCTATAAAAATTGAAAATCAATAATGGAAAAGTTGATATTATATTTTATGTAATGGACATAAACACTAAATTAATATTTTTGATAGTGTATAATGATTTCAATTTTATATCTTATAATGAAGAATGATTTTGTATAATATTTTCAATTCATGTGAGGGGGGATTCATAAATATCTATACTGGGAAACAATTATTGTGTTATTAAATTACCCAAGATACTAGATTCATATTCATATCTGATAAAAAGTATTCATATAATCCTTTTATGTGTTTTTGTATACATGAATATATAATAGATTACTCAAATATTAAAGATTAAAAATCAAAGAATTTATAGTGAATATTAAACTATTAGTTGTATGGAATTCCTGATATTAATTTCCAGCCACATGTAAATGATAATATCTTGGGTTGAGGATTTTTATATTGTTTCAGATTTTTCAATATATTATTTTAATCCAAAATAAAAACATAATTTTTAAAAAAATGAATATTAAAATACACATAAAACATATCAAACGTTTTTATAATGTACCAAATAAGTGGTTATAAAGATCATTTTTGGATTAAAATGGTTTCATGAAAGGAGAAGATGATGTCAATATCTCAATCATAAGTTGATAATTGTTCATTAGTAAAAAAATTTGAAACATCAAATTCAATGAAAAATTCATATATTAATTTGAGTCCATCTAATCCAAAATATTTTTCTGCTGCTTAGTAATTATCATAGATTACATAGAGGAAGGAAATCCATGTTGAAATTATTATTTAAATTAGTTATCCACTTGTCATATGCTACAGAAATCTATGTGATATAAATATATCTACAAATTTAAGAGACTCATTATAGATAAAAACATAATGGTATATAGTGAAATTTCCAAAATATGATAGTTTATAAATTTGTATTTATACATGAGTTTGATCCATTGTAGAACAAGTTTCTGATGTTTTAATAAATTAAACTCATAATGAGTTTCTTGGGAAGTTAAATATGAATACTTGAGTGACACTAAATTTCCAACACTGAGGTATGATATTCCTTCAATTTCCACCAATATTCAATGTAATTAAATTTTTAAATAGGATGAAATGTTATATGAAATGGATAGTCAGACAATTTTTTGTATTTTTTTATTTTTAGTTAAATGATTCATAAAAGTGGTTGTAAAATATATCTTATACAGTAATATGAAATGTTATAATTAATTTTAATTTCTAGAATGTGATATTTTTGGATGAAATTTATTTCAATTTTGGTAACTCTTCCTTTTTTACAATGATGTTGATCATGTAAACATAGAGTTTATTTATTCATGGATAATTGCACAGAAAAGATTCAATATCTTTCTTTCAATAATTCACATTATTAATATTCTCATTAAATTGAAAATGAGTTTGATGTTATGGATTAAAATGTGATGTTGGGGATTTTCGATCCCACCTAAAGATTGTATTATATTTCATCTCATTACATAATTTTATTATTGTTAAGTTGATGATCATATGGATGAATTAAACATTATGTATCTACCTTCTCAAATATCTAAAATTGGATTTATGTTGAATAAAAAATATATCTGTAAAAGATATCATAAAGCAATGAGGAATATTGATACAGAAAAATTAATAAAGGTGTTAATCTTTTAGAAAGTTAATTTTTTTTTATATTTTTAGAAATAATATATCGAGAACTATGAATGTATACTATAATATGAAGATAAAGAGGAACTTTTGATGGTTCCAAGAGTTGAATATTTGTGTTTTTAAAATCAATGAGATATTTGTGGAATGTTTCATAAATAATTTAATCTAAAAGTTTCCAGGAATATTAAAAAACATTTATGGTAGTAGATTTAAAAAGGTTTTTACTAATAACAAAAAAAAAATATATAATTGATAATGATATATGTAATATAAAAAACGAGTTTGCTCTAAAATCTATACATATCCTGGAAACCATCATTGATAAACATAATATGAATGTTCATGATGTTAAGAAATATGGAATATACCTAAGTATTAGATGATATTTAAGATATATTAGGATTCATAATTTATTTACTTTTTATAGGGATTAATATGATTGATATTTTTTATTATGTCTAATCATTTGAATATTATGAATTTTCAATAAATTCATTGATATAATTCGGTGTAATCAAATATATTTTCACCACATTAAAATACTATGTTTTAATTATGGATTTGGAAAATATGAAATAGGGTGATAATAATAATAATATATAATATAAATATTATAATTCATTTAGTTTAATAGTATTTTTAATAGAAGAAAAATAATAAAAAATGAATAATATTTATAAATGGTTCTATATAAAGATGAGTAACATTAATAATAATAAAAATATGGTTCACCTATCTACCAGTTCACATGTAAAGATTGTCAAAGAGGAAAATAATTTTACTCACCACATTGCGGATTTAATGGAGAAAGTAATAGGTATTTTTTTTGTTCCACAAAATTGATTCATTCAATTTGAATTTCCAATGTACAGGTGGAAAACAAGGAAACCAATAATTAGAATTTTCGGTACCATAAAGGGGATAAACAAATTTATTGATGCATATTCTAAGAGAACCATTGTGTCATCGAAAATATTGTGCCATGTATCATTATTTATGATAATTAATATGAAAAAATATAGTGGACATAGTGTAATCCAATTAGAATGTACTTATTATGGAATTTTATTTCACCATTGTAATCACAACATTGTATCGTTGTTCATCGAGGGTTTATACTAATCATAATTGAAATAGAGCATTATACAACAACTATTGGCTCTAAAAATGTGGTTATGATGATGAATTATTCTCATGTCTGTGTGTCTCATTGGAATGAGGATTTTATTTATGTTTAAATAATATGGAAATGTCATAATAATTCTAAAATAATGAGGGAGTTAAGACACTGAGCCTCTTATAGAATTATAAGTATCATGTCATTTATGAGGTTTAATGATTTAGAAGACTATAGGTATAGATGTTTTTAATTTTCCATAAAATGTGAAAATAAATTACCATGGTATAAATAATATATGAAGTATTATTGAATTTTTTGTATAATATATCAATATACATAGTGTGGAGAATTTTGGATATCAAGAACACCCTGTGCGGAGAGATGAATGTACATGAAAAAATAATCAATTCATGTAGAGTCTATTTTTGTTCTTTTAACAAACTGATGATCATTCATTAATTTATTTACTATTTATGCATCATAAAATAGGTTTATATAATTCAATTGAGTGTTCCAGTATATTGTAATGGATTTATTTTTTCCCTAACATATGTGTATATATCAATTCATAATTACATAATATTTATTTGTTAATGGTATAAAAACGGCCATATATTATGGATGTATTTTTATATAATATCAATGATAATTGTTAAAAAGAACAAAATGTTCCTCATTTTTTTCATATTTTTGAGTCCACGCATCCATGATGAACAATTTTAATGGAAATATTGAATTTGATGTATTTTATAATCATTAATTTAAAACCCTGACTAAATGATTATAAAATACATTATGATATGTTCATTATAAATCACCTATATTTAATATATAATGAAATTACCATATGAAACATATTTTATTGGAAAATATAAATAAGTTAGTGAATAATAATGTGGCACAAAAAATTATTTTTACATGATTTGTATAAATCATGTTTATCTACAAAAACATAATAACATGGAGTTTTATTTCCACTACCGAAATCAAGTACCTAACATAACTTTTAATATAAGATTATCAAAGTTCTTTTTTGGAATATATAATATTTGGAACACCAATCACATCAAATTATATCGATAATGTTATTGGATGCATTGAAAATAATTTTTCAATTGGCCTTATATCACCCTTTAACATAGCATGGTTTAACATTGATAAAACATTTCCTACATTGTATTTTCAAAATATATCTTCCTCCTGAATATTTATAAAATATATAAATTATCATTATAAGGTCCAATTAAAATGAATATTAACACTAGATGAGAACCCATACATGTAAAATAGTCCAATTAAAATATAAAAAAATAATGACAATAAAGCATAGTCCTATAGAAAAACCAAAAAAATAAAAACCAATATTCTTCATCTTGAATATTTACAAAGAGGAACCTACCAACAGAATATAAGTCATTTAGAAAAAATGGTATTTATCATTATGAATCCCCTTTTTTAATTGTAAATAAAAAAAGTAGAGGATATTAAATGAAAAAAATGATTAAAAAGAAAATTTTAATAGTATTTGTTAAATTTATATTCTATTTTTGAAGTTAACAGAATATAATGAAATACGAAAAATATAAGAGAGTAAGTCAATGGGATATCATAAAATCATGAGGTAAAATTAATTATTAACATGTAACATGAAAAATTAAAAAACTATAAGAGGCTTGAATAATGAAATATAAATTCACATGATATGTTTTAATTAATGGAATATAATATATTTTTTATAAAACCATTATAATAATATATTCTATGAATAATGGATTAAAATAAAATTGAATGTTAATGTGTAGAATCCCTAAAAAACTATATAATGTAGTAATAAAATATATATATTATCAAGAATAACTAAAAAGTGCATATAAATTCATAAATACCTATTACTGATGATATAAGAAAAAATAAATATAAATAAATAAAATATTCTAAATTAATATTTTTTTAAATTTAGATAAATTTATAGTAAAAGGATTCTGTTGACCACAAATTATTATAATTATATATAATCAAATATAAGTGTAAAAAACGAATCAATGCTTATTTATACATAATCTATAGTGAATGTAACGCCCTGGGCCCAGGGGCCATTAAACTGTTCCCTGAGCCCAGTCGGTCACATGACCTCAAGAGAATCTCGCTAAAGGATAAAGGTTGCCGACTAGTAGGAAGGGCCTTAGGTGTGTCCATGGGAAGACTATTCCCTCATAGGTTTAGGTATAGAACAATAGTAAACATTATAATAATTTTCGGGAGCTTAATCATAAGCAGACTGTATCGAAAGTAAACAGATAACTAGAACTATATAAATAAATAGGTGACGAAAGTAGATAATAAAAATTAGACACAAAATGATGTCCATGAGATAATTCTATACAAAAATATAGTACATGGGAATAGGGGTACAATGTTATACTACATGATATAAAAACTACAATATAATATAAAAATATCTTCCCAACATCTCGAGCATAGGCTTGTTCTTATTCCCCCAATCTCCATTCTAAGTAGCAAAGAAATCAAGCATCAGAAGCAGCATGCTTCCATTTATTCATAAATGAGAGAGTAAAGTATACTCAGGTACCAAACAGTGCCTGATAATGGTGTGAGATATAAATTTTAGTAGGATGGTAACTATGGTGTCGAGACCATTCCATTTTGGGTTATAAATAGATAACAGTGAGCCTAATATAATAATTATAGAGGACTAATTAAATAAAAAAGTAAACCTAGGTCTATGTTCCAACATAGACATCCTTCCTATACCACCCACTTTTTCCTAAGCCTAAAACCTAAATAGAGTACCTCTATAAGGAATAATATATATATATATATATATACACACATAGGAACCATGTAAACAAGGCGTACCCCAAGATGGTGCATTGTCTTGGGGTCTCAAATTCCATGGAAACATACAAGGGTGACAATAAGAAAGGTAGTTTTATCACTAGTTCACAAGCATGGTCTGTAAATAATAATAATAAAATAGTTCATATAATTACGAAACCAGTCAAATAAACGATCAATTTAGTCCAAAAAATCCATCAAAACCTAGGTGGAGTTTTTCACCCGTCATAGGAGATCATATTATGAATCTCAAGTGTCATAACTGAAATATCACATATAATTCAATACATTCATTACATCCAAGGAAACCCATACGACATCCCTTATATCACTCAATGATGGGGAATCTAATTTCATGCAAAATACCTCATACAGGGGACCATCTCTCACTTGATACATGATATAACCATCTTTCTAATAGGTTCATCCTTGGAAGATCCCTTAGGTAACTAGCCTTACTCTTAAGTTTTCATAAACCACCAGGTGATCTCATACATGGAAAGCCAAAGTGTCGCTCCTGACACATTGAGTTATAACCACCAGAGCAAGGTAAACCCATCTAAGAAATACTTTACATGGAATCCTTGTACCTTCTAAAACCATATAAAAATAGACATAAAAATAGGGAATATATCACACGAAAATGCATGTATAATTCCATTCCAAAACATTTTCATCTAAATACCACATGATCACCATTTTAGTCAAGAAAAGTACTTCAAGACAACAATAATGGCACTTCATGCAATAAGTCATTAAACACTAGACAAGGGAAGTCATTGTATGAGGTGCATGAAATAAAGTATAGAATATAAAAAACCCCTTGGAATGTGGAATTACCATGCCTCTCACTGGGTATTTCATCAATGTCATTTCTACATCCTAAGATATCTAACTTAACCAATATTACCATTCCAATTCAATCCATTTACTTATGGAACAATTCAATAGAAATTTTAAGTGGCATAGGCAATGAAGAAAAATTCATATAATGAATTAATAACTGACTTAAATAATGATATTAAATCATTTAATTTGACACGAAAAAACCATTAACATGTGGAAAAAAGGAATAAACACTTGAATAAGTATTTTGATACTAGGAAAATTATATTTAAATTGAAACTACAAGAATGAAAATGGAATAATGTATTACACAATGTTCAATCTAGTATAATAAATCTTAAAATTTTACTAAAGATCTCAAACCATGGTCCATTACCCATATTAAATCAGGTAATCAAATTATAAGGGGTAATGCAAAGTGAAACTTAACTCAATGCAATGTAAAAGAAGCCCATTTGGGTTGGGACATCCAATGGGGTGAAAAAAGGAATGTGAACCCCCGATGAATGGGTTTTTCCTTATGTAATGGTCACAAAAGGCATGATTAAACATTATGATTAATTTGATATGGTGTAATGAGGCTTTCCCAGATGGATCCGGCTAGTAGGACAATAGTGCAAGGAAAAAATAGTGATGAATGACGGGGAAAATAATAGATGACTACTTTTTATGTGTGTTAACAAGGAATAATTCAACCTAAAATGGAAGAAATATAGACATTTTGAAAAAACTCTAATATTGGGATAAAAATTTTCACATGTAAATAGTGCAAATATAGTTGAAGTAACCAATAAATCTAATGGTGTGAATGAGAGATCTTACTAAGGAGGTTATGTAGCTTGTAATGGTAAAGAAAACAAATCAATACTGATATAGAAACATAAAAATACCATGAATGGAGGGATAGGGGATTCGTGCACCTAGAGGAGAAGAGAAAACTGAGTGGTAGAGGGGAGGTATGAAGAAAAGGGAGAGAAAACATTAATGAGGGGAAAAGGGTAATGTTAACCAAAAAAGCATTGTGCACGGTTAAGACGCATGATTAGAAGAGTGAGAACCAACTGTGTGCATACTATTCTTTCAATATGGAAGCACACGCAGTCTACCACATGGTCTAACTAAACATGTGAAGACCATGTGGTATCTCACTACCCATGTCCTCTAGCAGCCTGCTCGGTTGTGCGGCCTAGGTCGCACGGTTGAAGACAAACAATGACGACCATCATGTTTTCCTACTATTCAATGATTTGGGCTTCTAATGAGCCCTAGACACCCTGGGTTCCTCCTATAACCTCTTAGTATTCAAATTAAGTACCATTTTAAGTAACTAAATCGATAATTTCATAGTTTATACCTTTTGATAAAACCCATACCATTACAATCTCCCCACCATTGAATTTCTCATCCCTAAGAATCCTCAGGAAAATAATCAGAGCACCCCCCCAACCTATCTAGTCCATGAAACCTATCCCCAATAGCCACATTTCATTTCTAATACCCCACACACCTTCACACCCTGCAGTGATATGTCTAATGGTTCTCCACTGACTACTCACGATAAGAGAGAGAGGATTTCATGTCGCCCTATCCATGGTCAACTATCCTCAAGGTACCCAACATAAGAGGCCAGTGCATTTAAAAAGATAAATAAGAATATTTTAAATGATGACACCTTAATGCTTCTTCAATCATGCCCACAAAATCATGCACATTACTACCAGTGGTGTCTCAAGAAAAAAATACCATTTAACATTCGTTCCATGTAACGAACATGTAACAACCCTTGATTCGATGCACTGGGATTGAAAAGGTTCTAAACACACCTTTTGAGACTAAAAGAAGTCTAGGTTATCTTGAGAGTCAATAAATGGATCCCAAGGAACTCATCCAAGGGAAATAATATTCAACCATTAAGTGAGACGCCGATAAAAGTTGAATGTCCAACATATGAATATTGAATGAAACCAAAGTGATGACCACATGGTGTTCGAGTAAAGTATAAAACAACTAATTTCCATTAGTCCATGCATGGTGTTCTTACTCGGGAACAAAATATTAATCAGGATCAACCGTACCACTAAAATAACAACACTTACAGAGCCCTACATTGATCAAAACCACCAGAACAAGACCAATGGCTTTAAAAAACTAACAAATCGTAATCCCAACACCCTACAAGTGTACCCATAGGGAAAAATGATTGGGTTAATGGTCACCTAAATTGATATTTCACTATGATTAAGTGGCTTAAAAACTCTAAAATTGATTCGGGACACTTTAAAAATGAAGATAAATTGCTCCAAATAGCTTCCAACCAACCCTTCCAAAGAATAAGGAAGGACTGACCACCCATTTTGAATAGTCCTCTAGGTTTTTCCCCTAATAAAAAAATTGTACAATTAACACTTAAGTAAACCAGTTTGATAAACCATTTAACATGAATACAATCACTGCATATATCTATGCATACTACCCTAATATTACATGAGAAAAAGACAAATACATGATAATTCTTGAGGGGATTATCAGCCATATAAATTCAGGTATTGATGGTCCACACCAAGGATTAATCAAAGTGTCACATTACCTGAATATCACACCTATAATGAGGGTCAAAACACTGAGTGACAACCCATATTGACAAGGGTTTCACTTTTAAATATTTAAGAGTCCTACGAAGGATGAAAACACCCAAAATGAAAACACCCAAACAATGCTAAGGAATAGAAACTACATGTAGAAAGAATCAATAGATTTAAGAGTTTAAGGGAGCTACGCAAACATCTAGCCACTAACCAAAGAAAAAACATTGAACCAAAATTTTCTCATGCCTATAAAATTTCAATGGTTAAAGAGGCCATATTTGGATCCATACTTAGGAAGGATGAGGCCCGTGGAACACTCATTCTCTGTTTCAATGTAAAACTCTTTAAAACAAAAAAATGATTTAAACTACCCACAACAAATGTGTAAGAACAAGAACACCACTAAAGTAGGATAGAAACTGAGATAGAGGTTTCTAGGTTAATACCTCTAAACATAGAAGGTTATGGAATCTTCTCATATGGTGTTGGATGCACTATGTATAGATGGATTGAACTACATACTTGAGGTGTAGCCTGACTAGAATGAGAAAATCCAATCAATTTATGCTGAAGTTATAGGGAATGTCTACTGTGAACATGACCACATCCACCTCATCCTGACAGGCCAATCAAAGAACAACTTCCATAATATCATAGAGTCACATATTCTATACATGATATAGGTGCTTTCATGGATCCCATTCCAGTAGATTTTATAGGATAAGAACTAAAAAATCACTTAATATAACCCATCCTACAACAATATTAGCATTTAATCAGGTTCTTTGTGCTCTAGAGTTTCGTATGGACTATCCTTCCACATTAGTGACACAATATAGTATCAGTACCTATCATATAACTAGAACATTTCCCCTTTGCACCATAAAAATGATGGTTCCTACTACTATAAGAATTATCTGTCTGATGTGTAATAAAACTAGTCTGGCTTACACAGCCAGCCTCTCTGAGATTTTGATCCATAATTAAATATTGGATCATGATATCTATAATAGTCATCATTTGAAAAATGTTCACCTTCTAGTGGAAAACATGCTCAAGATCATCCTTGATACACCTCACAGTCATCAATTCATCACCGGTAAGAGATAGAGCAAAATCATAGAGGTCGGTGAAATGAAAAATAAAAATCATGCAGTGCCATATAGACCTGCTAAAGATGCAAGAACTACTTGGATCAATCTACTCTCAAGGTATGTGGGAATAAATTATCGTGAAAATATATTTGGAAGTCTTTCCAAACCAAGTCCCATTAACGATGTAACTTAGAAATTTCATCCTTCCAACGCTTGGGGGAGACACATAAAATATAGGTAGAAATATTGACTCTCCACTCTAGAGGTATCTCTACATGATCAAAGATGGATTCCATAGCTTCTAAGCATGATTCCATAGCATGAGATCTACCATCCTCTAAGAAAGTGGGATGTTTCAATTTCTGGGAGACCTGTGTAATCTTTTCCATAGTAGGGGTATTCCTGGGAACTCCCCAAACATACTGAATAAACGTTGAAAAACGATCAATGAACTAAGAATCTTCTACCAAGGGGAGATTAGTGGTAGGTGTATCATGAGGCACTACTGGAGGCATAATAGGTGGCTCACAACCTACCACATTAGGAGTATTCTCATAATGATTCTCTTGGTGTTTAGAATGATTACATCACAATGATATAAATCTACAATTCTCAAATAAACAACTTAGACAAGATTTATAATAGGGAACACAATAAGATAAGGAAACGTGAAAGGAAGGGAAGGTATAAAGGCTCCCTGAACATGCCCAATAGATAGAGAAATATATAAATTGGACAAGTACCTTGCCCGCCTATGATCATAACACACTAACATATTTTTCCAAGAGGCATTTCTAAAAATAAAGGACCCCATAAGTGTCATAGAAGACTTAGACTATAGCACATTTCCCAAGTAAAGATCAAGGTCATGGTTTCTCATCCCTCTGTATTAAGGCCATTTCACCTTGGTCCATTTGTTAATTAAATACCCTTTCAACATATTTGAATTAGGTGGATCGCTATTCCAATTCATAAGGGTTCATACCCTTTGTGAATTGATATTAGGGTCCACTTAACCCAAACAAAAACATTTTCTTGTAAGATACAATAGTACACATCATTTAAAAAGAGTGTCATTTACTTTGATTCATTCTTATACAGATTGAATTAAGTGGATCATCATTCCTATTTTTAAGGGCTCATATGCCTTATAAATTGAAATTGAATGTCCAATTAATCAATTTTTTATAACATGATCCTAAAATTCAATTTGGATCAATTTTCTATTTATAATAAAATAGGCTCTATATGATATGAAAACTAAGCACAGAGGAAATCACAAGAAAATAAGTAGATGCATGTTGAAAGTAGACATGGCATGGAATTATGCATAACAATTCAGTCCCTATTGATCCTACAATGATGAATGAAATGTAAATAACACCTATCATTGGGCTTGAGTAGTAAGAATAATCATTTCAATCGTAACAATGTCAATAGTAGCACAAAACAACTATGTAACCCAACGATGAAGTCGTATCAACATTAAAAGCATAACCAATAACACAATTTCCAACCCGGGCAATTTGGGTTTCCCCTATGCATTGGTTAGATATGTCCAACCATAGGGTTAAGTCTAAATCCCTATAGCCTAGTCTCCTTTATAATACAAAATAGTAAGAAAAAAAGAAAAATAATACATGATATCACTATGTAGTGCCCCAGACCCAGGTTTCCACTGAACCGTTCCCCAAGCCCAGTTGGTCACATGGCCTCAAGTGCATCAGCCTGAGTGCCAGAGGCTACCAAATAGAAGCAAGGGCCTTAGGATTGTCCATGAGGATACTATACCATCATAGGTTTAGGAATATCACAATAGTAAACTTTATAATAAATAGTTGACCCATAATCATAAGAAGGCTACAACAGATCTAAAAAATGACCATAAAAAAATAAATAGTAGATGAAATCAGATAATCAATATTAGCTACAAAATATTGTCCATGAAAAGAAGCTATACAAAAATATTATTACATGGGAATAAGGGTAATATAATATACTACATGCTATCCAAAACTAAAAAATAATCCACAAACTTCTACCCAATATCTTAGCATAGGCTCGGTCCTCTTCACCCAACCTCCATCATATGTAGCAAAGAAATCAAGAATCAGAAGAAACACACTTCCAATTATTCATACATGTGAATGTAAAGTCTTCATGGATACCAAACATTGCCTGAATAGGGTGTGAGATATAAATATCATTAGATCAGCACCCATAGTGTCTAGACCATTAATTTCATGTTGTAAATAGATAAAATTGTTCTAGATATAATAAAGATATAGAAATAATTAAATAAACCTATAAATATAGCTATGGGTTCCTAAGAGGGAACTCATACCATTTAACCTACTTCGGCCTAAAACAGTAACATGAATAGAGCTCTCGTGTATAGAAGAATATATATATATATATATAACCAAGTAAAAAATGCATTCCCCATGTTGGGGATTTGGAATGGGGTCTCACATAGTATGTCAATGTACAAGGGTGGTAATAATCAAGGTAGTAGTATCACAAGTGCATAAGCATGACCGAAAAATAATAATAATGAAATGTCTCATTTTATTAAGAAATTAGTCAAATAATTACCTTATTTAATCCAAACAATCCATCAAAACCAAGGTGTAGTTTCATACCCATCCATGGCCATCATAATATGAATTACAAGCATAAAAAAAGAAACATCCAATATAATCTAATACGTAGAGTCCATCCAAGGAATCCCATATAAGTTCCCTTGTATCAATCAATGATGGTGACTCTGATTCTATTCTAAATGTCTCATATAGGGGATCTGGTCTCACCTGAAGAATCGTATAACCATCTTGCAAACAGGTTTCTCCTCGGTTGCTCCCCTAGGGAGCCGGCCTCACATAAAAGTAATCATAAACCTCCCGGAGAGCCTATACCTAGAAAACCAAACTGTCCCTCTCAAAAATTCAATTCATAACCTCTTGAGCACCATGATTCAATCAATGAAATCCTTAACTCAGGATCTATGATCTCTCCCAACCCATATAAAGAGATCTATAATAAACCGTTCATATATCACATAATAATTTATTTATAATTTCATTCCAACAATTTTTCATCTAATACCAAATGATCACAATTTTGATCAAGACCTGCAGTTCAATCCAATAATAATGACACATCATATAACAATACATTAATCACTAAACAAGCAATATCATGGTATGGGGAACAATAAATAAAATATAGATTGTAAACAAAAAATATATATCCAAGGCACATGTCAATATAATACCTCTTACAAAACATGTCATCGATGTAATTTATAGATAATAATCTATCAAGATTGACCAAGATTACCATTCCAATTAAATCCATTTACATATGAAAAAATGCAATAATCATTGGAAGTGGCATTGCGAATGATGAGAAATTCATCGAATGAAGAAATAATTGGCATAAAGAATTAACTGAATGTATTGAATTCAACTTTTCCAATCCATTAACATATGTAACAAAGGAATCAAAAATTTCATAAGCTATTTGACATAAGGAAAATGATATTAAAATTGAAACTCAATGCATGAAATAGTCATAAGGTATTACACAATAGAATATAAAGTATAATTGTAAGAACCTAGATCTTCTTTCGAGGTATGTTTTCCCATTTCTAGTGTCTTTGAAAAAAAGGAGTTTCTGGAAATTTTTGAAGTACACGTCGTGTACTCGGTTACCGTAGGTAGCTGGGTGCTGGTCATGTAATGGTCATGCACATGACCGGGTGTGGTGACCTAGAGACCGCCTAAAGTGGGACTCGGTAAGGTCAAGTACACATTTTGTACTTCAAAAGTACACACCATGTACTTTTTTTTCATTAACCGAACCAGGGTCGCGTCTAACGGATAGAACACCACTCTTCTGGACCTAGTTCATCTGAGAGTATTTGTACGGCCAAGATTCTTCCCCAAGCCCTTGATCGATCATCCATTCTCCAAATCGACCGTCGTTGATTGCCTTGGGATCGCCCCGGTAATCTCTTCCTTCTTCCAAAGATTTTTTTCTTGATTCCTTCACTTTCTCAAGTTATCCTCAATTGAATGTTTTAGATGTTTTTGTAGATCTATAGCATTCGAATGAGATTTAAGGCCTATGATTCAATTATATCAATATCACAACACCGAGGTAGGTGGTTTGTGCCTTTCCATAGAAATTCTTTGAGTTATATGTGCAAAAGTTCCCAATAGCCTTGAACGGGGTGTTGCATGTTTACAGTTTTAGCCCTGTTATTTTCCATCTATGCCTTGTGTTCTTGAGTAAAGGACTCTGGATCATAAATAGGATTATTTACCTTCAAATGAATTTGTTTTCATATGATTTCATGCTTTTTACCGTTTGGTCTAGCCTTGCTTGTTAGGCTGTTGTTTATTTCTCTATGCCTAGTATTGTTGTATGGTGTGATTCTTTATATGACATGATGTTATGCAGTAGAATATTTTTTCAAGTAGTTCGTGAGGTTTACTTTGGATGATATGCATTTTTGTGCTCGATTGACTTACATAGGGCTGTGAGAACCAGGTGTATTAAACCATAGGGATAATGGACGTTGAGGGCTTCTCGAGAGTGTCTGTTTACTGTTACGTTGTGAGATCATAGGGGGAATTGACGAAAGTTCTTCCTCAGAGTGTCTGTAGTTCCATGATGCGGTCCACATGGGGAATGGGACACTGAGTGATTCTCCAGGGTGCCTTTTAGTTACTGATATAGGACTAGAGAGGGAATTTATGGTGAGTGCTTCCTTAGAGAGTTTATGCTTAAGATGAACAAAAGGGGTTAGACTATGTGTACTTCCCAAATGGTTTCTTGTGTTGTTTTGTTTAAACTAAAGGGGTTTGGCTAAGAGTAATTCCTAGAGGGTTACCTGCTTTTATTAGCTGCTTACTTGATATGTGGAATTGAATTCTTTGAAACTATGGAATTGTTTATTTTTTAGTACTTCCTAGTTTACAGCTTCTTTTTGCTATTTTCCTACCATATATATTCACTAACTGTTAGGCACAGATCTTTTTGTGGTTGCCTACTGGGATTCATCTCACACTCAGTTTGGGTCATGCCTTTAGGCCCAAACAGATTATATTGTTGTAGGAATAGATAAGGGAAATCTCCCTTTTACATCAGGTACTTTATTTTTGTGGAGCAGGAGATCATGTGACCAAGCTAAGGCTTGTGATGCTGAGAATTTGTTTTCCTGTTTCTCTTTTTTATTAGTTTAGTATGTATTCTAGCATTGTGACTTGTTTGGCTATTTTCCTAGACATATGTATCGTGCATAATTTATATATGTGCTCCAGTTGTTTCTTACATTTAGTCTTCCACTGTTTACTGTTGGATTGTATGTTTACTACTTCTTCTATTGTTATATGTTTTGTTTTTGTTGTGTTACTCTACCAATGAGGTCACAGTTTCCCCACTATCACACCTAAGGCCCTCACTGCTAGTTGTCAGCCTCTGGCGTTTGGGGAAATTCACTTGAGGCCATGTGACCAACCGGGTACGGGGCGCCTCTGGGTAGATTACGGAACTGGGACGTTACAACGTGGTATTGGAGGAATTATTTTCTTCTTGACTTACTGTTTGGAGTATATAGCTAGGGGTAGGAAGGAATAGGTACTTGGTAATAATTTGTGCCTGAGAGTATCTAACCCGTGGATAGGGAAAATCCAATCTACCTCATTATTGATTTTTTTTGGTTTTGTAATTTTATAGTTGATTTGATTTCACCATGGGGAGATTCACATGCTTTTTTCTATTATAATTGATGCTATTGAGGTTTTATTTCTGTTGCAACCCGATGATATGAGGTTATTCCATCTCATGTATCATATAGGTACTTGCTAGAAATCACATGTCATGCATTCTTACCATTCCATTTAGGATGCATTAGCGATTTCATGTTGTTGTGATAGATGTTGTGCTAGATATGCATGTTGTTGTGATAGATACCTACTATTTGATAGGGTATTGGTTTGTGTAAGGTCTTGTTTGAATGAATGCCAAACCTTGGTTCTTGAGGTGTTATGGGCCCTCGTGAATTATAATTCAATGGATCATTGACTTCATTTCCTTGTATATGGCATGTATAAGATGTCAAGATTTGATTCGAGAGGAGAACGGGCCCTCACGAATCAGAATTTGGTACTTTAATGTTCTTTTCAGTGTTTTTCTGGGTTCCGAAGTAGTTTCTGAGGCTTACTGTCTGAAAAAAACTCAGAATACATGACGTGTAATGATATATACACGCCATATGTTCTTCTATTCGGGAAAAACTATTTTTCCTAAGTACATATAGTGTACCGTATGTACCCTCCATGTAGTCTCTAACCATGTCTCAGACTGTGTGGGCAGGGACATGGGGTTTTGGAAATCTTTGGTAAGACTCACCATGTATCGGGATGTACACGTCGTGTTGTAGAACCGTGTAACCGGCCATGTCACTAACAACATGGGTTGGTTGAGTCTTTTATAATACACATTGTGTCCTCCTGGAACACACCATGTAGTGTAACTTGAGTATTCTTCCATGTAATAAACAACGCGGGTCGGTTAAATCTCCTTGTACATGTCGTGTCTGGCACAAACACGCCGTGTAGTTTCAGCAGTGTGTCCACCCATGTAACTAACAACACAGGTAGTAGAAACCTAAGATGTACACACCGTGTCCATCTGGAACACACCGTGTAGAGTGAGCCTTGTATCCGATAGTGTCACTAACAACATGGGTCGGTGAAAATCATCTAGTACACGTTGTGTCTGGAACGAACACACTGTGTAGTCTTGTTCTAGGAGAACCGTGTGGCTTATCCATGTAAAATAAATTGGGCAGGGGAAGAGGATTCAAGTACACGCTGTGTTTTAGACCAACACACTATATATTTGAGGTGTTACAAGACCTGTTATGGTAGGAATACACACCCATGTGAAAGGATTCAGGGAACATGCTGTGTAGGCATTATACACATTGTGTATCCATGTTTTTGAAAAACATGAAAGTTTTCTTTCTTCTTTTCCCTTCTTACAATTCTAGTTTTCAGTCCTTGATAATCATGATCTAAGGTGTGGGATTGAACTTGCAGATTCATGCCACCAATATTTCCTCCGGTTGTACACTTGTTGCTAGGCGGTGATCAGACACCAGACATGGATGATCAGGGACTACCAGCAGATCCTCCATTTGTGTTATTCTTGGCACCAGTTGTCATTTCGGACACAGGTGTTGATGCAAAATTCTGAGATGGATTCATAAGGTTTATGAAGACCTTCCAAAGAGTATCACATCCTACCCCTTCTATGGAAGAGTTGACATGGGTTTTCCAGCAGCAACATACTCCCACCTTCATAGGGGAAGGTGGACCTCAGGCTGTAGAGTCATGGTTAGAAGCCATGCTTTCTATCTTTGAGCATCTGAAGATGCCTCCATAGAGAAGGTTGAATCTCGCTACGTACATGCTTCGAGATTCTTCCAAGAGATGCTGGGATGTGATCTCATATGTGGGAAGCTAGTAGGTCATTGTTTAGGATGAGTTCTAGCGCGCCTTCTATGATTACTTCTATCCGGATATTTTGATGGTCGATCGAGCCTGATAGTTCATGAGTATGGAGCAGGGTACTCTTTTTGTCATGGAGTATTCTTCTCTCTTCATAGATATGCAGCACTTCATGACTATTCCATAAGGTGATGGGTTATTCCTGGAAAGGAAGTTCAAGTATGGTCTCATGCATGAATCTGATCACAGGTGAACATCTTCAGGCTGACTTCCATCGATTCTATAATTAATCAGGAGTTGATCATGGACCGCAAATGGAGGGATTCTAGAGTTATAAGCCATTGCATCTTGACATTTTGAGTTAGTTTACATCCTATTAACAGTAGGAAGTGCCTTCGGGAGTTTATGTATGGAGATCCGAGGAGGAGAGAGACTTCTTCTGGTAGTCGGGTGGTGTGTTACCAGTGCGGGAAGAGCGGGCATATGAGGCCGCATTGCCCAAGAGACCTAGTAGAGTGCCGATCATGTGGCAAGATGAGTCATATTCAGTGCTTCTATCAGATATTCTCACCAGAAGCTGGTGATAGGGGTTCTTCCATGACACCTCGATCAGGAGCAACACCACCAGTTTCTCACCAATTTGGGAACTAGAGTTCTTCTGGCCGTTCAGGCTGAGGTGGATGTTGTAACCATGGTAGTCAGTCGACAACCTTTCAGTGACAATAGGGCGGATCATCTCAGAGTGGTCAGGCAGGGTCACAGGGTCGTGGTGTAGGTCAGACTTTTGTAGTGGAGCAAAACCATCAAGAGTAGGATCCTGGGCCCTCTAGAGTTCGAGGTACGATTCTTGTCACCTCAGTTTTAGCTTCTACTCTTTTCGATATAAGGGATTCCCATAGCTTTATATTTGCTGCTGGTTTTATCATGAGGTGTTCCACCTGTCAAAAGGTCAAGGCGGAGCATCAACGACCAGTAGGGCTTTTGTAGCAGTTACCCATTCCTGAGTGGAAGTGGAATGATGTCGCGATGGATTTCGTAATAAGTTTTTTGAGGTCGCCTCACAGGAATGATGATGTTTGGGTTGTCATTGAAAGACTCACGAAGGTTGCTCACTTCTTTCTGATCAAGGAGACCTTTAGTGTTGATAAATGGGAAGGTTTTACATTTGAGATATTGTACATCTACATGGGGTTTCACACTCCATTATTTCAAACAGGGATGCTTGTTTTACATCTCAGGTCTAGCAGGCGCTTAAGAAGGCTTTGGATACACATGTACTTTTGAGTAAAACATACCATCCCCATACAGATGGCCAGTCTGAGCGTACGATTCAAGTGCTTTAGGACATGCTTCAAGCATGCATCCTGGATTTTGGAGGTTCTTGGGAGAAGCATATACCTCTTGTGGAGTTTACCTACAATAATAATTTTCAAGGAACTATTCATATGGCACATTATAAGGCTTTGTATGGTAGGTCATGCCGATCACCCTTATGCTGGTTGGAGGTAGGAGAGGTAGCTATGTTGGGACCTCGTCTTGTCCAGGAGACCACAGAGAAAACACAGTTGATTCAGAAGAAGATGCCTATTTCACACTCTCGATAGAAGTCTTATGCTGATCGACAGAGACAACCTCTGGAGTTCGTGGTTGGAGATCAGGTTTTCCTACTTGTCACACTGAGGTTCGGACACAAGAGGATTAGGAGACAGGTTAAGATTTGTTCGAGGAATGTCAGGCCATTTGAGGTGTCGGAGAGAGTTGGGCTTGTTGACTATCTGTTATAGTTACCTCAAAGGTACCGAGATATGCACGATGTCTTCCATGTTTCTCAGATTCGATGCTACTTCTTAGACTCGTATCATGTTCTCCAACCTGAGGAGGTTGAGCTCAAAGTCGACACATCTTTTAAGGAGCATCCTATCCAGATTGTTGATCAAAGTATGAAGTTTCTTTATGGATGGTATGTTTCTATGGTACGATTGATATGGAAGCATGGGAGAGTACAAGATGAGGCTTGGGATAGGGAGGTAGATGTATGATCTCAGTGGTCGGAGTTGTTTGAGTTTTCTTCTTCTACGCCACCTTTCTAGGGAAATTCAGGGATTAATTTCTTTATGGGGGAAGTTTGTAAGAACCTGGATCTTCTTTCTAAGTATGTTTTCCTTTTTCTAGTGTCTTTGAGAAAAATAAGAGTTTCTGGAAATTTTGGAAGTACACTCCATGTACTTTATGAATACACACCGTGTACTCGATTACTGCAGGTAGCCGGGTACTAGCTGTGTAACGGTTGTGCACACGACCGTGTGTGGTGACCTAGAGGCCACCTAAATCAGGGATTGGTAAGGGAAATTACATGTCGTGTACTTCAAAAGTACACACCGTGTACTTTATTTTTTCATTAAATGGATTGGGGTCATGTCTGATGGTCAGAACACCCCTCTTCTTGACCTAGTTCGTTCGGGAGCATCCGTATGGCCGTGATTCTTCCCCAATCCCCTGATTGATCATCTGTTATATGAATCTACCACCTTTAGTTGTGTTAGGATCACCTATGTACGCTATTACTTCTTCCAAAGCTTTGTTTATTGATTCCTCCTCTTTCTCAAGTTATCCTCAGTTAAAAATTTTAGATGTTTTTGTAGATCTATGGCGTTCGAACGTGATTGAAGTCCAAAGATTCAATTATATCTATCTCACAATGCCAAGGTAGGTGTTTTATTCCTTTTTGTAGAAAGTATTTGAGTTATATGTGCAAAAGTTCCCAATACCCATGAACGGGGTATTGTGTGTTTACGATTTTAGCCCTGTTATTTGCCTGTTATGCCTTGTGTGATTGAGTATAGGATTGTGGATCATAAATAGGGTTATTTACCTTGAAATGGATGTGTTTTCCCATGGTTTCATGATTTTGACCATTTGGTCTAGGCTTTACTGTTAGACAGTTGTTTGTTTCTCCATGCCTAGTATTGTAGGATGGTGTGATTATTTATCTGACATGTTGTTATTCTATAGACTGTTTAGACAAGTAGTTTTTTGAGGTTTACTTTGTCCGATATGAATTAATGTACTCGATTGACTTACATAGGGCCGTGAGAACCTGGTGTAGTAGACCATAGGTAGAATGGACGTTGAGGGCTTCTCGAGAGTGTTTGTTTACTGTTACATTGTGAGACCATAGGGGGAATTGATGTAAGTGCTTCCTCAGAGTGTCTATAGTTCCTCGACGCAAGACACAGGGGGAATGGGATGTTGAGTGCTTCTCTAGAGTACCTTTTAGTTACCGATACGAGACTAGAGGGGGAATTGATGATGAGTGCTTCATCAGAGAGTCTATGGTTAAGATGAACCAGAGGGGTTAGACTGTGTGTGCTTCCCAGAGGGTTGATTGTGTTGTTTTGGTTGAACTAGAGGGGTTAGGCTAAGAGTAATTCCCATAGGGTTACCTGCTTTGATTAGCTGCTTACTTGATATGTGTAATTGAATGCTTTGAAACTATGGAATTGTTTACTTTTGAGTACTTCTGTATTTACATCTTCTTTTTTCTATTTTCCTACCATATATATTCACTAAAAATTGGGTACAAATTTTTTGGTGGTTTCCTACATGGATTCATCTCACACCCTTTTTGGGTAATGCTTTTGGGCCCAAACAGATTATATTGTTGCAGGACTAGATAAGGGCAAGTGCCCTTCTACTTCAGGTACTTGATTGTTGTGGAGCTGGAGAGAATGTGACCAAGCGGAGGCTTGCGTTGATGAGAAGTTGTTTACCTATTTTTATTTTGTACTTGGTTTAGTATTTATTCCTTCATTATGACTTGTTTGGATGTTTTCCTAGACATGTGTATCATGCATCATTTATATATGTTCTCTAGTTGTTTCTTATTTATATTTTTCTACTGTTTATTGTTGGATGGTATGTTTACTACTTCTGATATTGTTATCTATTTTGTTTATGATGTGTTACTCTGTCAATGAGGGAATAGTTTCCCCACTATCACACTCAAGGCCCTCACAGCTAGTTGGAAGCCTCTGGCATTCGGGTAAATTTGCTTGAGGCCATGTGACCAACCGGGTGCAGGGAACCTCTGGGTGGCTTCCAGAACCAGGACGTTACAATAATCAATCTTAAGGATTTACTAAAGAGCCCAAAACATGGTACATTATTCATATTAAATCAATTAAAAAAATTATAGGGGGTAATCCAAACTGAAACTAAACTCAAGGAAAAGGAAAAGAAGGTCATTTGGGTGGGTACATCAAAAGGGGATGCCAAAGGAATGGAGAACACCAGATGAGTGGGTTTTTTCATATGAAATGGCCACAACATGAATGATTAAACATTAGAATTAATTGGATATGCTATAATAATGATTCACCAGATGGATTTGACTAGCGGCACAATGACATGATGATAAAATAGCAATGAAATGATGTAAAAAAAGAATAGATGCCCTACCTCAAAGTCATGGTTCCCCCTATGCCAGGTAGTAATGATTGATTCAACCTAAAATGGAATAGGTCATTAGATTCATAAAATCCCCAAAGTAGGGATAATATTTTTCACATCAATATTACGTAATGAGGGTTGTAGAACCCCATAAATAGAAGGGTGTGGATGAGAGAGCTTACTGATGTGGTTATGTAGCTTCTGATAATGAACTAAACTGATTAATATTGATGGAGAAACATCAAAACCCCGTGAAAGGAGGGAGAGGGCATTAATGCACCTAGAGGAGAGTATCCCATAATGGTTCATGCAACCTGGTTCATAGACCATGTTATAACATGCTATCCAGGTTATACAGCAGCCCATATGGTCGTGCGGCCTGGGTCACATGGTTGCAGACAAACCATGCGGCCCAACCAGTTTTCCTATTTTTTAGTGCTCTAAGCTCAAAATGAGCCCCAAACACCCATGTTTCCTCCTCTAACCTACTAGAATTCAATTTAAGGGTCTAATCATGGAAATAAACCAAAAAAATTATTGTCTATACCTTTGGATAAAATTTAGAACGTTGCAGTTAAAATGCAATTGAATGCATTCGTATGATAATATATATATATATATATTCATATTTTTGTTAAAAAAATACTTATATGTAAATGATATATGGTTATAAATGAGTCTAAATTAATTAAAATCATTAAATAAATGAATAATAGTGAAATGAAATCAAAATTGAATTTAAATAAGATAAAAAATTTATTACATAAATATAATAGAGAAAATGTTTCATGTAACAAATAATATAGAATATTCTCCATACATCAATATATGAAATTATTTAATGTGACTAACACTCAATATAGACATCTACTATATTGAAATTATTTATGAGGCCGGATGTCATCATGGCCCTCAAAATTGTATTTATTAACCTACACTAGCATAGTGGTGTAGGGTCGATCCATAGAGATGGATGGTGAGAGCTCTAAGGATTTTGTTTTAATCAAAATAAACTCTATTGTTGTCAGCAGTGGAGGGATTGAACATATTTTTACTTTTTATATTTTATTTTATGATGAAGTGAAAACAGGATGAAATAAAAAGATATTTTCAAAGAAACTATGTCTTATACAACAGTTCAAAAATTCTAAAGAAATGCAGTGCACTAATATAAAGCACCAAAACAAATGATCAAAAAATCAAGTATAATGCTCAAAAATTCTACACTACTGGTTAAAATAATGTTTTCTCCACAAATTTTTATTGTATCATGCCTCAAGGTAAAACTGAATAATCTCCCTACATAGGAAATTCAATAGGCATAGGATTGATTGTTGGAGTTTGACACTCTAGAATCAATCAAATTTATTTGAAATTGAAAATGATAACAACTAGAATTAAACTCTCTGTAAAACTCCAACTGTTTAAGACATTAATTTCTTCGATAAAGGTACTCAAGATCTTCCTCTCTAGTTGATCTTGAGTTACTGAATTTTGAAAACAATTCTGGAGTGAAACAATTAAACAGAGAATCATAATTCAATCTTTTCGATTGATTATTATTCTGAAAAAATTAAAGTATGTGAAGAAATATTAATGTAAATACAGTATAATTAAATTCATGAGCTAAGAAAAAAATTTATTAAGATCATTTTGATTTCAAAACACTGAAGAACATCCAAAAATAGAGTACAAAAATTAAGGTCCAAGGGAAGAAGGACTCCCCTAGTACTGCTCTGCTCTCTGGCTCTATCGTCTACTGCTCTTCGTGTCTTTCGGCCAGATATTCTCTTGAATGATGTGGCATGGAATTCAGTGAGAGTCCCCACTCTCATTTTATGTGATCGTGGAATGAAGAATAAGATTCCCCACTCTCGTTTGATGTGATCTTGGAATAATGAATGAAAGTCCCCCATCAATAATTCAAGCTGCTCTTCTTCTGTATCATGTTGTCATAAACTTCTTTTCACACCCTATTCTGGACTGAATTCAAGTGTTCATTACATATGCACTGTACACGTGCATTTTTTCACAAATCACACATCACACTATTGTTTCCCTTGTAACTAACTTTTGCGTGAGTTAGTTAAGTGAGCCAGGATGGGGTTCAGTCTTCTGCGTGAAATTGCACAGTAACGAAAAAAATAGAATAGTTAAAAACACGATGAAAATTAAATAAAATATTATAGTTATTTTTTTAATTAAAATTAAAGTTATATTTCTTATAAAAAATTTATTTAATGTTAATTAATAAAAATTTAGTTCATAATTGTTTTTACTTTTATATTATTTATTAAAAAAACTAATATTATTCACATAATATTATTAAGGTAAAATTTAAGTATACTAAAAAGTTGTTAATTAAGGAAATTATTATAATTATTGATTTATTAGGTTCATAATTTTTAAAATAGATTATTAAATTTATAATTTTACAACATAAGTAATGAAGTAATTAAATCTTTTCAAATTAGATTTAATATAATATTTAAGTTTATCATCATTTTGAAAATTAAATTATTTACATTTTTAAATTAGTTAGATTAAGTATTTTATTTTTTATATTTTTTATTAATTATTTTTGTTTAAAATAAATGTTTTATTTTAGTTAATTAATTTAATAATTCTATTTTATTAAAATTAATTATCTTTTACTTATTATTTATTTTTTATTATTATTTTTTAATATTTCAGTTTAATCATTATTTAGTTAAGTTTTTATTCTATTTTTATTTTTATTTATATTTTTTAATACCACCCCCCCGCCAATCTTGGCACAAGGGGGAGGGGTTTCTGGATCACGAAGGAGCCACGTCGGCCCCCCTTCTCTATCCTCCAACAGTGATGGCAGACATGGGGTCTTCCATGGTGGTTGTAGGTAGTGGCACAACTCCTCTACAAACGGAAAGCATAAGCATTATGTGAATTAATGAATTAATGAATTAATTCATTTATGTTTTTATTTAAATTAATTTTTCATTTTATTATTACTGTTTTATTTTAACTATCCTTTTATATTTTCGTATGCTTCTGTTTTGTTTATCCCGCTTGATCCATTGGCACGCTGGAAATCCTTGTGTGGCCACCTCTTGCATCATGGCCCTTGATTAGTCCTACCACCAATTTCACCTGGTTCGTCCACCTGTTCTCACTATTCGAACAGAATGAATCTTCTAGTGTCTTTTCCGCTTCAAGGTGGCTTCATGGCAGGCTCTCGTAGGGTTGGTCGTTGTGCCAAACCATCGATCAAAGGGGGTTTAATCACCCTTTCTTCGACTCGTCTTTAGAATAGATCCCCAAATCACCCTCGGCTTTGATTCCCACGGAGATCACAGTGAGCCACCTTCGACGTCCTCAGATCCTCGCGCTCGTACCCATGAAGGGTAATCTCGATGGAAGAGGACTCTGCGACACACAGCCAGTGTGCCACATCTGGTGGATCTTCTTCATGGTCTCCGCTCATCTTCAACACTCTGATGGCCAGGCCTTGAGAACCACTCAATCCAGATCTAGGCAGACACTTGAAGTGAACATGACGGTTGGGCTGTATGCGCTCGGTGTTGTGAGTATCTCTCCCTTTCTTACGGTTTGTTGAAACCTTGGTTTTTGTTATCATGTTGCTTATCTCTTGGGGAGAATTTATTCGATTGTAATCTGTTAGTTTTGAGAATTGATAATACAAAGCATGCGTGGGGGTGTTCTTTCCAAGCAGTAGGACCCAAAGGGTCCGAAGCACGTTAAATTTGGTGTTCCTGTACTTTTATTTTCTTCACTTTATTCTTTGTTTGTTCTTGTTTCAATTATCACCAATCTGCTCTTCAATGTTGTTTGCTGGATGATTTTGTGCCCAATGTTTCTCCATTCATCCACGTAACAAGTGGTATTAGAGCCACCATTTGGCTGCTGATTTGATTTTGATCCTACTATTTTATTTGTTGTTCGATTCTTTGCTGATTCTTTCATTCATGAATTTTAGTTTAGAATTGTAGTTCCCCGTTTATTGCATGTCTATTTATGGATGTTTTTTTTGATTTCAATTTAGATACTCACAATATGTTCGGTTTCAAAGCCACTGTTTACATAGTGTATTAAAACTTGTTTTCTTGTGATTATATTTTGTATCTTGAAATCTGCTAAAAAATTCTGCCCATATCAAGGCTACTGCTTACAATCTATTTTTCAATTTGTTTCTTGTTTTTATTACTTGGATACCTATATTTTAATTTGAATCCCCCTATGTACTATTTTTTTTAAACCTGGTCAATTTTTCATTTTGTGTTCTGTTCTAGCATTGCTGTAATTGTTGTTTACTATTTTCAGGTTTATAGTCTAGCTTGTTATTAGTTGTTTTAATAAATTGGGTTTTCTGTTTTTCGCATTTGTTTATTCTTTATTATACCAAAAGATATTTTTTTCTTTATTTTCTTTTAAGACTGAAAGTTTTGTCTTCACTCAATAATTTTGTTTTTCTACACGTTGTACAAATTTATCACTAGTGAGTATTGGCCAGTCTTTTGGGGGCGTACGCTCTCGTTGTCTCCAAATACATAGCGTCAAATCACTATATAAATATGTCTACAATGAGTTATGAAATCAAAAAAAATTGATGGAGATAATGGATTCAATTTATGGCGTATAAAAATGAGGGAATTATTTGTCCAACAAGGTCTTATTGATGCCCTGGATGGGCCTACTAAACCCATAACAACTGTAAATGAAGTTGGTCAAACCATAACTGAACACCAATCGGTCCTCAATGACACTCTAGTTAAATCCCAGAGTTCCCTCTTATTTTCCTTAGGAGATAAAGTCCTTAGGAAAGTGGCATTCGAGTCCACTATTGTCGACATCTAGATTAAGTTAGAAAAGCTCTATATAACTGCCTCCCTAGTTGGTAGGCCTTACAAGAAGCACCACATGTTTACTTTTAGGATGAGACCAGGCTCTTCCTTGAAATCTCATCATGACGAGTTCAATAAAATCATGCTTGACTTAGCTAATATAGATGTCACAGTAGATGACGAGGATCGTGTTATTATTCCCCTGATCTCTCTAGACCATATCTATAGCACCTTGGTCGAGACCATGATGTATGGTCATGACTCCTTGACTCTAGAAGAAGTCAATTATTCCCTTCTATCTAAGGAACTTCACTCAAAACCTAAGGTCAAAGGTGAGGTAGAGAGTTTGTTCACTAGGGGTATACCTTATGTTAGAAGCAAAAAAGAAACACTTTAGAAGAGATAAAAGTAGTAGTAGCAAAGAACCTAGGCATGAACGAAAGTCAAAGAATAATGATAATAAAGACCAAAAGGTTACTTGCTTCCATTGCGGGAAGTCTGGGCATATTAAGCCCGAGTGCATGAAGCTTAAGAGAGAGCAAGAGCGCGCGCAGACCACTAACCAGTCTCTTATTATTGACTTTGGTTATGACACAGATGAAGTTTTAAATGTGTCCATCCATACACTCGATCGTGAGTGGGTCCTCGACTCTGGTTGATCCTTCCATATGTGTCCCCATAGAGAGTCTTTCTTAAAGCTAGTCGAGAAAGTGGAAGGGGACGTCCTATTAGAGAATAACAAGAAATTCAAGGTTGAGGGAAGGGGATCTGTCCTGATAGAATTGGATGACCATTCCATCATCACCCTACTTAATGTAAGGTGGATCCCCAACTTGCAACAAAACTTGATCTCCCTGGGATTCCTAGATCAAAAGGGATATACCTTTAGATCTGAATTTGGTACTATAAAAGTTTCAAAAGGATCCAGAACCATCATCAAAGGATCCCTTGTGAATGGTTTGTATGTCTTGAATGGAAGGACCCATTCCAGATAGTTGGGTAGTATTTACAATACGAACACTGACAACACTATGCTCTGGCATAGAAGGATGGGGCATGTAAGCTCCAAAGGGCTTAAAGAACTCAATAAGAAAGGATTTATGAGTGACATCACACCGACGAATCTCCCATTTTGTGAAGATTGTGTGATAAGAAAGGCTAAAAGAGTGACCTTCAATAGATCCTCTTTCAAGGAGGCCGCCCCACTTGATTACATCCATTCGGATTTTTGGGGGCCGGCTAGGACCTCCTCTCATGGTGGAGGTTTCTATTTCATCCCCTTTATCGATGATTACTCCAGGAAGGTTTGGGTATACATACTCAATAATAAATCAGATATTTTACAAACATTCAAAACCTGGAATGCCTCAGTTGAGAACTAGACTGGGAAGAAAGTTAAGACCATGAGAACTAATAATGGGCTTGAGTACCTGTCCACTGAGTTCATTCAATACTGTTAGTCTGAAGGAATTAAGAGGCATAGAACTGTTAGGGAAACTCCCCAACAAAATGGCCTAGCAGAGAGGATGAATCAGACTATCCTTGAAAGAGTCTGTAGCATGCTTTCTCACTCGGGTGTCCCTAAATCCTTTTGTGCCGAGGCCACTAGCATTGCAGTATACCTGATTAACAGGTGTCCCTCTTCTGGTAATCAATTCATCACTCTAGAAGAACTATGGACCAGTAATCCCTCTTTGTATTCTTACTTAAGGTTCTTCGGGTGTACAGCCTATGTCCACATCAAGACTGACAAACTTGAACCTAGATCCCTCAAGTGCATCGTTGTTGGTTACCCAAATGGAGTTAAAGGATATAAACTCTGGGTAGATAAACTGGGATACCAACGGTGCATTATTAGTAGAGAGGTTGTCTACCATGAGTCCTCTGCTTCGAAGACCAAGATTGACACACCTAGAAGTTCTGATCTAGACTTTCATAAGTCTGATGAACATGATTCATCTACTCATGTTGAGACTAATGTTCAGTCTCTTCCTCCTCCTCGGCCCACTGATGCGGTTGACTCTAAGATGAGTTACGGTTTAGACTATGACTCTGGACCTTCCACCGATCATCAAGATTATCAATTAACCAGAGATAGACAAAGGAGAGTCTCTTGACCTCCTGCCCGGTTCATCCAGTTTGATATGGCATCATATTCCTTTCATGTGGGCCAGGATCTCATCGATGATGATCCTAAATCATATAGGAAAGCTTTAAAGGATAGAGATTCAAAGCATTGGATCATAGCCATGAATAAAGATATGAAATCTCTAAAGATAAATCACACATGGACCGTTGTTCACAAGCCTGTAAATGCAAAAGTGATTGGGTCCAAGTGAATTTACAAAATAAAGGAAGACAACACATAGGGAAACAAAATAAGATTCAAATCTTGGTTAGTCGCCAAAGGATTTCTTCAGAGAGAGGGAATCTACTATATTGAAATCTTTTCCCCTGTTGTCAAACACTCTTCCATTCGGCTCCTGTTAGCCTTCCCTACCTATCTCGATCTGCACATCGAGCAACTTGATGTTAAAACTTCCTTCTTACACAGGGATCTGAATGAAAAACTCTATATGAAGCCTCCTGATGGTTATTCAAAGGAATTCAAACCAAACCAAGTGTGCATTCTAAATAAGTCCTTGTATGGTTTAAAACAGGCATCTAGGCAATGGTATAAGAAATTTGATTCTATTATGATAAATAACCAATTTACCAGGAGCCAATATGATGCATGCATCTACTTCATGTAAATTCAAGGCTATATGATTTACCTTCTTCTTTACATAGATGACATGCTTATCATATGTAAGAATATGAGTTTTATCACTTCTATTAAATCCCAACTAAAAGGCAACTTCGAAATGAAAGACTTAGGTGCAGCTAAGCAGATTCTAGGTGTTGAAATCTTCAGAGATAAACCTAATAAATTAATATACTTATCTCAGCATGCTTTTATTTGAAAGATCTTAAAGAGATACATGTTTGAAACTCTCAAACCTGTAAATTTACCTCTTTCTCAACACTTTATGTTGTCTTTAACACAAGCACCCACTGCTGATGATGATGTGCAATTTATGTCTAAAATTCCATATGCTAGCATTTTTGGTAGTATAATGTACTCTATGATTTTCACCAGGCCTGACATTGCTTTTTCTATCTGCACCCTGAGTAGATTTATGGCCACTCCTGGGAAGCCCCATTGGCATGCCCTCAAATGTCTTCTCAGACACTTATCTTTTACATATAATTTGTCTTTATGCTTTAGTAAAAATGTTGATTCTTATAACATTTTGGTAGGCTTTGTAGATGCTGATTATGCAGGTAACATCAACACTGGAAAATCATTGACTAGATACATGTTCACTGCCTGTGGTGGGCCTGTTTATTGGAAGTGCAACATGTATTCTGTTGTTTCCCTCTCCACCACGGAGTCCGAGTACATCTCACTCACCGAGGCGGTAAAGGAAGCCTTATGGATTAAAGGCTTGTCTTCTGAACTTAAGCTTTTCAATTCAGTTATTAATGTTTTCTATGATAGTCAATCTGGTTTACATTTATCTAAGAATTTAGTTTGCCCTGGTAAATCAAAAAACATAGACATTAGATTACACTTTATTTGAGGCGTTATAGAATGAGGAATTGTGTGTCAATAAGATACACATTGATAAAAATCCAGCTGATAGTTTGACTAAAGCTGTCATTTTATCTAAGTTCAAATTTTTCCTAGATAGTATGAACTTGGTTCCAATTCAATTACCCTAGGGGCAAGAACATCTCTGAATTTAATTAAAAATGGTTGAGTATTGTGAATTAATGAATTAATTCATTAATTCATTTATGATTTTATTTAAATTTGTTATTCATTTTATTATTACTTTTTTATTTTAACTCTCCTTTTATATTTTTGCATGCTTCTATTTTGTTTCTCTCGCTCGACCCATTGCCATGCTGGCAATCCTTGTGTTTCCACCTCTTGCATCGTGTCCTTTGATTAGTTCTTCCACCCATTTCACCTGGGCCATCCACCTATTCTAAATATTCAAACAGAATGAATCATTCAGCATCTTTTCCACTTCGGGGTGGCTTCATGGCAGGCTCTCGCAGGTTTGGCTGTTGTGCCATACCGTCGACCGCAAGGGGGTTTAAAAACCCCTGCTTTGACTCGTCCTTAGAATAGATCCACAGATCACCCTCGGCTTTAATTCCCATGAAGATCACAACGAGCCACCTTCGACGTCCTTGGATCCCGGTGCTCGAACCCGTGAAGGGTAATCTCGACGGCAGCGGACTCCGCAGCACACATCTGGTGTGCCGCATCTAGTGGAGCTTCGTCATGGTCTCCGCTCGGCTTCAACGCTCCGACGGCCAGCCCTTGAGAACCACTCGATCCAGATCTGGGCAGACGCTTGAAGTGAATCGTACGGTCGGGCTGTATGCGCCCGGTGTTGTGAGTATCTCTCCCTTTCTTACGGTTTTTTGAAACCTTTTTTTTTGTATCACTGTTTCTTATCTCTTGGGGAGAATTCATTTGATTTTAATATGTTAGTTTTGAGAATTAATAATACAAAGTGTGTGTGGGGTGTTCTTGCCGTGCAGTAGGACCCAAAGGGTTCGAATCACGTTAAATTTGGTGTTCCTGTACTTTTCTCTTCTGCACTTTATTCTTTGTTCATTCTTGTTTCAATTAGCACCAATCTTCTCTTAAATGTTGTTTGCTAGATTATTTTGCGCCCAATGTTTCTCCATTCATCCATGTAACAGGTGGTATCAGATCCACCATTCGACTGCTGATTTGATTTTGTTCCTACTATTTTCTTTGTTGTTCGATTCTTTGCTAATTCTATCATTCGTGAATTTTAGTTTATAATTTCAGTGCCCCATTTATTGCATGTCTTTTTATGGCTATTTTTTCTGATTTCAATTTAGATACTCACAATATGTTCGGTTTCAAAGCCACTGTTTACATAGTGTATTAAGACCCGTTTTCTTGTGATTATATTTTGTATCTTGAAATCTGCTAAAATATTCTGCCCATATCACAGCTACTGCTTACATTCTATTTTTAAATTTGTTTCTTGTTTTTATTACTTGGCTGCCTATATTTTAATTTACAGCCCCTTGTGTACTATTTTTTTTAAACCTGGTCAATTTGTCATTTTGTGTTCTGTTCCAGCATTGTTGTAATTTTTGTTTACTATTTTCAGGTTTATAGTCCAGCTTGTTATTAGTTGTTTTAATAAATTGGGTTTTCTGTTTTTTGCATTTGTATATTCTTTATTCTGACAATAGATATTTTTTCCTTTAATTTCTTTTAAGACTAAAAGTATTGTCTTCACTGAATAATTTTGTTCTTCTACACATTGTAAAAATTTATCACTAGTGAGTATTGGCCAGTCTTTTGGGGGTGTACGCTCTTGTTGTCCCCAAATACTTAGCGTCAACTCACTATATAAATATGTCTACAATGATGTATGAAATCGAAAAATTTGGTGGAGATAATGGATTCAATTTATGGTGCATAAAAATGAGGGCATTATTAGTCCAACAAGGTCTTATTGATGCCCTGTCTAGGACTACTAAACCCATAACAACTGTAAATGACGTTGTTCAAACCATAACTGAACACCAACCGGTCCCCAATGACACTCTAGTTAAATCCCAAAGTTCCCTCTTATTGTCCTTAGGAGATAAAGTCCTCAGGGAAGTGGCCTTCGAGTCCACTGTTGCCGGCATCTGGCTTAAGTTAGAAAGGCTCTATATGACTGCCTCCCTAGTTGGTAGGATTTACAAGAAGCACCACATGTTTACTTTTAGGATGATACCAGGCTCTTCCTTGAAATCTCATCTTGATGAGTTTAATAAAATCATGCTTGACTTAGCTAATATAGATGTCACGGTAGATGATGAGGATCAGGCTATTATTCTCCTAATCCCTCTAGACCATAGCTATAGCACCTTGTTCGAGACCATGATGTATGGTCATGACTCCTTGACTCTAGAAGAAGTCAATTCTCCCCTTCTATCTAAGTACCTTCACTCAAAACCTAAGGTGAAAGGTGAGGCTGAGAGTTTGTTCACTAGGGGTAGACCTCAGGTTAGAAGCCAAAAAAGAAACATTTTACCAGAGATAAAAGTAGTAGTAGCAAAGAACCTGGGCATGAAAAAAAGTCAAAGAATAATGATAATAAAGACAGAAAGGTTACTTTCTTCCATTGCGGGAAGCCTGAGCATATTAAGCCCGAGTGCAGGAAGCTTAAGAGAGAGCAAGAGCGCGCTCAGCCCACTGACCAGTCTCTTATTATTGACATTGGTTATGACACAGCCGAAGTTTTAAATGTGTCCATCCATACACTTGACTGTCAGTGGATCCTCGACTCTGGCTGCTCCTTCCATATGTGTCCCCATAGAGAGTCTTTCTTAGATCTGGTCGAGAAAGTGGAAGGGGACGTCCTATTAGGGAATAACAAGAAATGCAAGGTTGAGGATAGAGTATCTATCCTGATAGAATTGGATGACCATTCCTTCATCACCCTACTTAATTTAATGTGGGTCCCCAACTTGCAAGGAAAGTTGATCTCCCTAGGAGTCCTAGATCAAAAGGGATATACCTTTAAATCTGAATCTGGTACTATCAAAGTTTCAAAAGGATCAAGAACCATCATCAAAGGATCCCTTGTGATTATCCACTAAATGAGGATAATATTCATTGGTAATATATATAATATTCATGTTCTTTATTATTCATAAACACCATTTTAGTGCATTTTACACTTTGAACATCATTTCACATTATGATTGTAATACCTTCTTAAAATGAACTATTATGTGGTACATTTTTGAACATCATTTAAAGTACCAAATGATTCATCTGATTATACATATTTTAATTTAATATTTTTGTAAATTGATCTACACTCAAATATTAACATGTTTCATTCAGGGATCAATGGAGAATTCATGGAGGATGATGGAGATATTTGGAAATGAAAGGAAACAATTCTGGAGAAGGCAGATTGGACACAATCCCACTGATTAGATTGTGGTGCCCACAATACAAACCCAATGAACCCCAAATTTCTCGGGATTCTAGAAGGCATGTAGGGGAACAAATAACTCCTCAGGATCCAATTCAAATTAGGCCTCCATGGTGTCCATTTAGGTGCCCCAAGTTAGAGATACAATTCTGGTCCAGATTCTGCGGCCCAGAAAAACATCCCACTAATTTGATCATATTGCAGAATCCACAAATCTAAATGGGCCCATATTTTATATACGGTTAGAAGATATCCGGATATCTATTTTTTTTATTATATGGTCCACTCTGAATCTGCCATCTAGAAGGTCATCCAAACACGTCTGTTCGGTGGATGAAAGCTGGCTGCCACCTCGGGTCAAATGTGGAAAAGTCCAAATTCCACAAGCTTTCCACCACCTATGGCCTACCAAAATTAATTGAGATGCTTTTTACTATTGGAATCTCGACCCACGGGCTCAAAAATGCCTATTTAAGGTAGTGGTGTTGGAGGATTTAAAAATCTTTGAGCTATTTTTCGTCTTAATGTTATGCTGCCAATTTCTCTTTGTAATGTTCTTCCTTCACATGTAAGTTGTTTTAATTCATCCTTGTTTCTTAATAAAAGTTCTTCTTCTCTTATTATTCTATTCTTCTCCTTATCACATTGATATCGTTGGTTCAAGGTGTGAACTTGTTCATATCAAACCTTGTGATATTATCACACAACGGTGGAGTGATTGTTATTTTATTGCGTTTTTTTTTACTTTTCCATTTCCTCCCTCATGAGTCTACTTTCCGCTTCCATTGAAACCATGGGATCAATGGAGGGATAACCCACTTATGGGTTGATCCAACAGAGTATAAAGGGGATGGATTAGATGTTATTTATCACCTCATTAATGTATAATCACTTCTATAATTGAGATTTTTATTTGATGGTTTTTAAACTCCATCGTTCTTGTTGAATTTAAGGCCACACACTTCAAGTGCTAATACGAACCTTTACATTGAAGTGCTCAAAACTTTGATCCTTCAAGTGTATAGGTGATTAGTATTAAAGGGTGTAGGAATTAAACTAGTAATTTATGATGTTGTTTTATCTCCTTAAATGAACTCATCTCAAATATAATAAATTGAAATCATTAAAAAGGAAATACGTCCAATCCACCCCGAGCGATAACCTAGGATCAACCCATTATTTTAAATTGAATTCACTTAAATCTATTAGATATCTTTCAAACCCATCCAAAATCAATCCAAGTTGGAAACTTCATAGCCGAAAACATTCTACATAATGTACGTGTCTCTAGGTTTCTTCTTAGGTCTCTGTGGATTCGATAACCCAAGCTAAACTATAAGGACCGTCTTACCTTCTTCTCCTGGGTAAATTTGAGCGAGAATCAAATTTTGGTGCTATTTCCGGGGACCTAAGTAAGTTATCTTAGACACTATCATCCTTTTTTTCATCCTACTTCTCTTTTCTCACCCCTCACTCCTATGGAAGTCAATTTTGAACAAGTCCAAACATGGGAAACCTATCCCCACTTTGATCACCCAACCCCATGTGTGATGTACAATGACCATACTAATTTCTACATGTGGGATCATCAACAACCTAATGAACCACATTTTTTTTTACCCCTATGATCCACAAAACATCTCAACATATAATTAGTTTCAATCCCCACAAATCCAATTTGAACATCCTCCTATGGAATTCCAACAACATAATTATCCTCCTGGAATAGACCATCTGTCTGAACCCCTTATCCATCCTAATTCACACCCATTACTTGAAAAATTGTGTCAACAAATGGAGATAATGAATTTTCAGGTTTCATAATTGAGGTTATAACTAAAAAGCATTAAACATTGTGAGGAACCCATCCCTACACAAACTGTCCCTTCCATAACCTTATGTGAATTGTCTAGTTTCCCACAAACCTATCATGAATTTACTGAAGAGAAAACCTTTGGATTTGGGGAAGATGAGGAGGATCATGGAATTGTTGATGGGTGTTTAAATCAAGAGGAAACTGATTTTTTGTATTCACAAGAGGGAAATTTGACATCATGGATTGAGTCTCATGAATATAACTCTACTGATGATTTTTTAAAAACACAAATCACTGAACCATTAAGAGAAATCACAAACTTTGAATCCATACCCATTCCTGAAATTGATCTTTCCAATTTGGTGGTTGACTCTTCTATTCAAAAGGAACCAATTCTGTTAAGAAATTTTGAAAATGAAACTGAGTTCAATTCAAAGTCCCAACCCATGTTTGAAAGTTTTAGCCTACCTGAACGTGAACAAAAGGACTTTCCATCCACCCTTAAGTTTCCATTCATTGGGGATACCCAAAAACTTCCATTTGTAACCATTTCTTATCTTGAAACCAATAAAGAGGTAATTATTCTGAATGTCTTAGAAAATACTACAAAACAAATTGAATCCATCATTTATGATATTTCTTGGATTTACCTTCTCATTTTAGAACAGAGGTTTGTGCATGAAAAAAATTCTAAACATAGAATCAATCTCAACCTAGTAGAAGTGGTGAAACATGTTATCCTTAAAATTTTGAAAGTTGGTATTGGATAAGTTGGGGGGTTCAAGTCGAGCTAATGATGTTAAACAAAGCGTTGCATGGGAGGCAACCCATGGTTTTCAAGTTTCCAATGATTTTGTTATTGTAATAAAAATTATATTTTAAATAGTATTAATGAATCATTTTGATATTTAAAAATAAAAAAATAGAGTGTTGACCTGTTCTTCTATTATGACTATGGATGGGTATGAAAGGGGAGCACCATATTCATCTGTGTCACATGGTGTGATCCTTGAGTAATACCTTACCCAGAAATTTAAAAAGAAGACAATGTATCATCAGTTTATTTTATATATATACTTATATTTTACTTATATATATATATATACAGTTTTGTTTTGTTTGTTTGTTTTCCTTTTTCCACAAGGGAACTCTGCAAGTGGCATGGATATCAAAGGATTAAAATGGAGCAGCAATAATTTCAACTTCAACCACCAGGTGACTTCATTCCATGATCCTCATTTTCAATTTCCTTTTTGAACTTTAATTCGATACCTCTACCCCCTTCTAAATTTTCTTTTCTTTAAAAACTGGGGACAATTTTGTTTTATGTTGGGGGGGAAGATAAATTAAAAAATGCTTTTGTGTAAAAAAAATGAATGATTTGAAAAAAATTGTAAAAATGGAAGGAAAAATTCCTTTAACTTTGAACATGGTAATACACATTGCACACTTTGAAACTGAATATCAAATAATTTAGCATGCCCTGATTCTTATTTTAATCCTTGTATAATTTCATGAGCATATATTTTGGAAAGTGTGGCTGTCCAATGTGATATTTCATCGTTTATATTTTCATCCAAATAAAAAAATCACAATGCACGTCCTTTGGATAGTGGGGTATTAGTTTGATTTCATGGGGTCCCCTAAATAAATAGCATAGGTTTGGTGATCATTTTAGTTTAATATGAGTATTCAAAAAAAATTAAAAAAAAATTGCGCGTAGAGCAATGAAATGACCTAATGCGTCGCTTTCGGCACTTGGGGATCATGACTCCATAGTTGTCTTGCCCAGAGTTAGTAATTTTATCTCTATTTTTGTTAATTTGAATTTGTTTTTGACTGATTTAACTTGAGATGATGCCCGAGTATGTGGTCTTCACTTGGTTCCCTAAGGTCATCGAGCCTGGGAGTCATCGGCAAAGTCTTGCTACAAGGGTTGACTCTTTTGAGTGAAACTTCAATTACCATGGAAAAATTGCAAAAAAAAAACAACAAAAAAACAAAAAAAAAATACAATAAAAAAAATGAATACTCATCTTAATATTGAAATGTGATTCTACCTAGCGCTTCCATCACCCCCATTGAATAAAAATGAACCCCCATGTCTATTGTGATGCACAACACATCCTCATACTTAATTGATATTAGATGAAATATGGCAATGAATTTGAACAAAAGAATGGGCTTGGGATTGGGATATGCTATGAAACTATCTTGTATTAAAATATTTGGATGGGTTTCATGATTTTTTTGGTATAAGGGTTTTGGTGATCATTGTGTATTAAAATGTTTTTGGAAAAGGGAATTCGAATTTCATATTGTTGAGATATATTTTGCTCGGGACTAGAAAAACTCAAGTTGGGGGTGTGATTAGCCACTAAATGAGGCTAATATTCATTGGTAATATATATAATATTCATGTTCTTTATTATTAATAAACACCATTTTAGTGCATTTTACACTTTCACCATCATTTCACATTATGATTGTAATACCTTCTTAAAATGCACTATTATGTGGTACATTTTTGAACATAATTTAAAGTACCAAATGATTCATCTGATTATATATATTTTAATTTGATATTTTTTTAAATTGATCTACACTTCAATATGAATATGTTTCATTCAAGGATCAATGGATAATTCATGGAGGATGATGGAGATATTTGGCAATGAAAGGAAGCAATTCTGGAGAAGGCAGATTGGACACAAGCCCACTGATGAGACTGTGGTGCCCACAATACAAACCCAATGAATCCCATATTTCTTGATCTTATATAATAAATGTATTGTAACAAATAACTCTTCAGGATCCAATGCTAATTCGGCCTCCATGGTGTCCATTTAGGCGCCCCAAGTTAGAGATACAATTCTGGTCTAGATTCTGCGGCCCAGAAAAACATCCCACTAATTTGATCATATATCGGAATCCACAACTCCAAATGGTACAAAACTTTACAGAAGCTTAGAAGACATCCGGAGATCCATTTTCTTCTTATATGGACCACTCTGATTCTGCCATCTATAAGGTCATACAAATGTGTCTGTTCGGTGGATGAAAGTTGTCTTCCACCTCGGGTCAAATGTGGAAAAGTCCAAATTCCACAAGCTTTCCACCACCTATGGCCTACCAAAATTAATTGAGATGCTTTTTACTATTGGATTCTCGACCCAAGAGCTCATAAATGCCTATTTAAGTCAGTGGTGTTGGAGGATTTAAAAATCTTTGAGCTAGTTTTCATCTAAATGTTATGCTTCCAATTTCTCTTTGTAATGTTCTTCTTTCACATGTAAGTTGTTTTAATTCATCCTTGTTTATTAATAAAAGTTCTTCTTATATTATTATTATATTATTCTCCTTATCAATTTGATACCGTTGGTTCAAGGTGTGAACTTGTTCATACCAAACCTTGTGATATTATCACACAACGGTGGAGTGATTGTTATTTTATTGCGTTTTTTTTACTTTTCCATTTCCTCCCTCATGAGTCTACTTTCCGTTTCCATTGAAACCATGGGATCAATGGAGGGATAATCCACTTATGGGTTGATCCAAGGGAGTAGAAAGAGTATGTATTGGATGTTATTTATCACCTCATTAATGTATAATCAATTCTTTAATTGATATTTTTATTTGATGGTTTTTAAACTCCATCGTCCTTGTTGAATTTAAGGCCACACACTTCAAGTGCTAATATGAACCTTTACCTTGAAGTGATCAAAACTTTGATCCTTCAAGTGTATAGGTGATTAGTATTAAAGGGTGTAGGCATTAAACTAGTAAGTGATGATTTTGTTTTATCTCCTTAAATGAACCCATCTCAAATATAAGAAATTGAAATCATTAAAAAGGAAATACGTCCAATCCACCTCGAGCGATAACCTAGGATCAAACCATTATTTTAAATTGAATTAACTTAAATATATTAGATATCTTTCAAACCCATCCAAAATCAATCCAATTTGGCCACTTCATAGTTGAAAACAGTCCATATAATATACGTGTCTATAGGTTTCTTCTTAGGTCTCTGTGGATTCGATAACCCAAGCTAAACTACAAGGACCGTCTTACCTTCTTCTCTTGGGTAAATTTGAGCGAGAATCACCTTGTGAATGGTTTGTATTTTTTTAATGTCAGGATCCATTCCAGACTGTTGGTTAGTATTTACAATACGAACACTGACAACACTATGCTCTGGCATAGAAGGCTGGGGCATGTAAGCTCCAAAGGGCTTGAAGAACTCAATAAGCAAGGATTGTTGAGTGACATCACACCGATGAATCTCCCATTTTGTGAAGATTTTGTGATGGGAAAGGTTAAAAAAGTGACCTTCAATAGATCCTCCTTCAAGGAGGCCGCCCCACTTGATTACATCCATTCGGTTTTGTGGGGGCCGGCCAGGACCTCCTCTCATGGTGGAGGTTTCTATTTCATCCCCTTTATCAATGATTACTCCAAGAAGGTTTGGGTATACATCCTAAAGAATAAATCAGATGTTTTCCAAACATTCAAAACCTGGAAAGCCTCAGTTGAGAACCAGACTGGGAAGAAAGTTAAGACCATGAGAACTGATAATGGGCTTGAGTACCTTCCCACTGAGTTCATTCAATACTGTGAGTCTGAAGGAATTAAGATGCATAGAACTGTTAGGGAAACTCCCCAACAGAATGGCCTAGCAGAGAGGATGAATCAGACTATCCTTGAAAGAGTCAGTAGCATGCTTGCTCACTCGGGTCTTCCCAAATACTTTTGGGCTGAGGCCACTAGCACTGCAGTATACCTGATTAACAGGTTTCCCTCTTCTGCTAATCAATTCATCACTCCAGAAGAACTATAGACCAGAAACCCCCCTTTGTATTACTACTTAAGGGTATTCGGGTGTATAGCCTATGCCCACATCAAGACTGACAAACTTGAACCTAGATCCCTCTAGTGCATCTTTGTTGGTTACCCCGATGGAGTTAAAGGATATAAACTCTGGGTGGATAAATCGGGATACCAACGGTGCATTATTAGTAGAGATGTTGTCTTCCATGAGTCCTCTGCTCCTAAGACCAAGATTGACACACCTGGAAGTTCTGATCCAGACTTTCATAAGTTTGATGAACATGAGTCATCTACTCATGTTGAGACCGATGTTCAGTCTATTCCTCCTCCTCATCCCACTGATGCAGCTGACTCTAAGACGAGTTCCAGTTCAGACTCTGACTCTGGACTTTCCACCGATCATCAAGATTATCAATTAACCCGAGATAGACAAAGGAGAGTCTCTAGAGCTCATGCCCAGTTCATCCATTATGATATGGCATCATATGCCTTTCATGTGGCCCAGGATCTCATCGACGATGATCCTCAATCGTATAGGCAAGCTTTAAAGGATAGAGATTCAAAGCATTGGATCATAGCCATGAATGACGAGATAAAATCTATAAAGATAAATCACACCTGGACCATTGTTCACAAGCCTGTGAATATAAAAGTGATTGGGTCCATGTGGATTTACAAATGAAAGGAAGACAACACATAGGGAAACAAAATAAGATTCAAAGCTCGGTTAGCCGCCAAAGGATTTCTTCAGAGATAGGGAATCGACTATGCTGAAATCTTTTCCCCTGTTGTCAAACACTCTTCCATTCGGCTCCTGTTAGCCTTCGCTGCCTATCTCGATCTGCACATCGAGCAACTTGATGTTAAAACTCCCTTCTTACATGGGGATCTGAATGAAAAACTCTATATGAAGCCTCCTGACGGTTATTAAAATGAATTCAAACCAAACCAAGTGTGCCTTCTAAATAAGTCCTTGTATGGTTTAAAATAGGCATCTAGGCAATGGTATAAGAAATTTGATTCTTTTATGACAAATAACCAATTTACCATGATCCAATATGATGCATGCATCTACTTCAAGTCAATTCAAGGCTATATGGTTTACCTTCTGCTTTACGTAGATGACATGCTTATCATATGTAAGAATATGAGTTTTATCACTTCTATTAAATGCTAACTAAAAGGAAACATCGAAATGAAAGACTTAGGTGAAGCTAAGCAGATTCTAGGTGTTGAAATCATCAGAGATAAACCTAACAAATTGCTATACTTATATCAACATGCTTATATTTTAAAGATATTAAAGAGATACATGTTTGAAACTCTCAAACCTGTAAATGTACCTCTTGCTCAATAGTTTAAGTTGTCTTTAACACAAGCACCCACTGCTGATGATGACGTGCAATTTATGTCTAAAATTCCATATGCTAGCATTGTTGGTAGTATAATGTACTCTATGATTTGCACCAGGCATGACATTGCTTTTGTTATCTGCACCCTGAGTAGATTTATGGCCGCTCCTGGTAAGCCCCATTGGCATGCCCTCAAATGGCTTCTCAGACACTTATCTTGTACATCTAATTTGTCTTTATTCTTTCATAAAAATGTTTATTTTTCTAACATTTTGGTAGGCTTTGTAGATGCTGATTATGAAGGTAACATCAACACCAGAAAATCATTGACTGGATACGTGTTCACTGCCTGCGGTGGGCCTGTTTCTTGGAAGTGAAACATGCAGTCTGTTGTTGCCCTCTCCACCACAGAGTCTGAGTGCATTGCACTCACCGAGGAGCTAAAGGAAGCCTTATGGATTAAAGGCTTGTCTTATGAACTTAAGCTTTTCAATTCAGTTATTAATGTTTTCTCTGATAGTCAATCTGGTTTACGTTTATCTAAAAATTTAGTTGGCCCTGGTAAATAAAAGAACATAGACATTAGATTACACCTTATTAGAGGCGTTATAGAACAAGGAACTGTGTGTGTCAATAAGATACACACTGATAAAAACCCAGCTGAGAGTTTGACTAAAGCTGTCATTTTATCTAAGTTCAAATTTTGCCTAGATAGTATGAACTTGGTTCCTGTTCAATAACCCTAGGTGTAAGAACATCTCTGAATTTAATTAAAAATGGTTGAGTATTGTGAATTAATGAATTAATGAATTAATTCATTTATGTTTTTATTTAAATTCGTTATTCATTTTATTATTACTGTTTTATTTTAACTCTCCTTTTATATTTCTGCATGCTTCTTCTTTGTTTCTCTCGCTCGAGCCATTGCCATGCTGGAAATCCTCGTGTTGCCACCTCTTGCATCGTGGCCCTTGATTAGTTCTGCCGCCCATTTCATCTGGGTCGTCCACCTGTTCTCACTGTTCAAACAGAATGAATCATTCAGCGGCTTTTCCGCTTTGGGGTGGCTTCGTGGCAGGCTCTCACAGGGTTGGCCGTTGTGCCAAACCGTCGATCATAGGGGGTTTAATCACCCCTTCTTCGACTCGTCCTTAGAATAGATCCCCAGATCACCCTCGGCTTCGATTCCCACGAAGATCACAGCGAGCCACCTTCAACGTCCTCAGATCCTGGCGCTTGAACCCGTGAAGGGTAATCTCGACGGCAGCGAACTCCGCGGCACACAGCTGGTGTGCCGCATCTGGTGGAGCTTCGTCACGGTCTCCGCTCGGCTTCAACGCTCCGACGGCCGGCCCTTGAGAACAACTCGATCTAGATCTAGGCAGACGCTTGAAGTGAACTGGACGGTCAGGCTGTATGCATCCGGCGTTGTGAGTATCTCTCCCTTTCTTACGGTTTGCTGAAACCTTGGGGCGAATTCATTAGATGGTAATCTTTTAGTTTTGAGAATTAATAAAACAAAGCGTGTGTGGGGTGTTCCTGCCGTGCCGGAGGACCCAAAAGGGTCCGAATCACGTTAAATTTGGTGTTCCTGTACTTTTCTCTTCTGAACTTTATTCTTTGTTGGTTCTTGTTTCAATTAGCACCAATCTGATCTTCAATGTTGTTTGGTGGATGATTTGGCACCCACTGTTTCTCTATTCATGCACGTAACACAGTGGCTGGTTCATCTCCTTCAGGAGACTTCAAATGGTGGGATTCTTTCTGCGGTTTCTTCTCCTACAGATGGCAGACCAGCGGCGTCTTACGGTTGCAGTGAATCCCCTATGGAGTCGCAGCTTCTTGGTTCAGTCGGTTCTCCTCCGGATGACTAGTCCCCTACTTAGGATAAAGCGCAATAGTGGTTCTTCCTCAAACGATGTGGCGGCATCTTCGTCTTCTTCAAGATGCAGGTCCATCGGCGGAAGCTTCACCGAACCTCTCCGGCAAATTGCGGTCTTCCATGGTGGGCGGCGGCACCGGGTTGGCATCGACCTCTCCTCCTGTGCGGCTCGGGTTTCCAGTTGAAAATTAACTAATATAATAAAGACTGAGTATTTAACTTAAATTAAAAACTAATTAAGTTATTAATCACACTAATTAAAACAATTAAAACAAGGATTAAAATGGAAATAAAACAAAAAATTTACCAAGGTTAAATTATTTAATGTAATTAAACTAGAAATCAAAATTGATATAAATAATGTTTAAATAAATTAAGAAAACAAATTATTAAAGGTTTTGAAATAAAGTAAAGATTAATTAAATTAAATGAGATTAAGTTGTATTAAAGGATTTAAAAAATTAATAATAACAAAATAAAAAATAATGCTGAAAAAGTTAGTGAGATCGACAGGGTATTGATAAGATGTATCAGTGAAATGAATCACCAATAGGGGAGAAAAAGGGTGGCACCGAAGTTGCACATCGGTGAGAAAGATGGTCAAAAATTAAAAATGTAGTGAATTAGATTTTTAGAACTATATAAAAAAAATAAAAATAAAAAAACTTTTAATAAACTAAAATAATTAAATAAATAACAAACCATACACTTAAAATAAAAAAAACACATTAGTTAATCAAATTAGAACTTAAGAACTTAACTAATATTAATTGACATAATAATTTAATTAATACAGTAAAGTTATTATTATCAATATAATCTACAACATATAACATTAAATTTAAAACTAAGTTAACTAATAAAAATAAGATAATTAATTGATTATTTAATATCAATATAAAATTATTAAAAAAAATAAACAGATTAACATAACTTATTATGTAATAATTATATTTGATAAGTTACTTAGATTAAATTAATTATTTTAAAGACTGAAAATACATAATTTTTTATAAAAGTTGATTAATTAATAATTTTAATTATAAAAATACAAAAGTGTGATAATTAAGTAAATACTGAAAAATTATTCAATGAATCGTTAAAATTTAATTAAAAAGATGCTGCCAAACTATATAAAAATAAGGTCACATCAAAATCCCCCATGTGACGTCCCGGATCCGGGTGTCACTCAACGGGTGCCCCAAACCCGGTTGATCACATGACGTCAAGCGCATTTCCCCAAACGCCAGAAGCTGCCGACTAGCAGCGAGGGACCAGGAGTGATAGTGGGGAAACTATGCCCTAATTTGTCAAAGTGTAGCGCAGCGAAATTTCTAAATAAAACATACGACAATAGCGGAAGAAATAAACCATACACATATAATATAACAACTGCAGTAAAAGATAACCAATCCGTTATATAGATTTGATGCAACATGTCACAAGTTCTAAGAAAACAGCCAGAACATGTTACATGACAGTACAACGATACAGAGTACAACAAACAAAACAAAATAGCCAGTAGAATCGTGGGCCTAAGCCTGGTCTCATGCTCTCCTACTCCTCAGCAGCAATCAAGCACATGTATAGGGACCCTTTCCCTTATCCACACCTGCAGAAACGTAATCTGTTTAGGCCGAAGACATGACCCAAACATGGTGTGAGAAATAAATCCCAGTAGGCACCCATCAAAGGCTCGTGCCAAACTGTGTGTAAACATGCAACAACAGTGTGAAAAAGTAAAATGCAGTAAACTAAGCAGTACTCAAAAGTAACTAACTTACAAGTTATATTGCCATTTTATTATTCATTTAAGCATTTAATATAAAAAAACACCACAGTGAATTTTCTAAGTAAAGAGTCAGTGTCCTCAGACACGCAAACCCTTACCCTCAGGTAATCAGAAACGTAACCCATAGGTAATTTCCCATAGACAGAACAGATATTGTCCTCAGGAGTACAAAGTGTCTCCCTCAGGCATAAAGTCTATCGCCCACAGGCATGGAAGAAGTTTCCCTTAGGCTAAAAGATGCACTGCCTTCAGGCTAAGTAAAACACTACCCTCAGGCTAAAAAAATAACCAGGCCATGCCCAACATATAAACAAGAAATTCACATACAATTCCTCTCAAGGAAAAAGTAATGTTCAAAATAAACCTGGCATACCCTCGGGTATCCGGGTCAAATGGCTAAACAGAGGAACACACCCCCCGGGGTGGTCCTGGATCCAATCAACGATCTCTAACAACATTTTTACAATTTCAGTAAGTTACCAATACAATTCTACGTAGTTAAATTAGCCAAGGCTCTGCCACACGACACCCCAACATGGGTTCGTGGCACAAAATACACAAAACACACAGTAGTTGGAAAATTTAACACCAAGCCATGTACCTTAAACGCCCCTGATCAGTATACTCGAACGTCGCTTCCAGAAACGCCCAAGAACGACGTAGATCTGACATAGAAGAAAACCCGTTCAAACTCAATTAACTTCCCTTAGAGAAAGAATCGGTAAGAACTACGCAAGGAGAAGGAAGCTCTTACCTGTGTGGTTCCAACGAGATCAACGACGGAAGAATCTGATTCCCAACGTGCGATTGGGAGCTCTTCAAAGCTCCGACCTCCCCTCCTGGCTCTTTCTTCTCGTTCTAAGCCTTCCCTATGAATAGGGGAGGCTACTGCCCATTTAAGTGAAAAAAACAAACTACACAGCGTGTACTTTTGACTACACAACATGTACTTCCCTCATTTAACTGTTCTTCTGGCAGCACCACCAAACTGTTCATCCATCGACATGAGTAAACGATGTGTATTCCTGACTACACGGCGTGTACTATCGCCCAACTGGCAGCTACTTCCACCGCCTTACTATTTGCCTGCCGACTGACTACACGGCGTGTAAATACAACTACACGGCGTGTAGTCGGTTTTTACACCCTTCGTCGCCGACATGTCTACACACCCTGTGTACTCATCCCACACGACCAAAAGTACACGGCGTGTGGAATAATACACGACGTGTAGTCCCAAATTTTTGGATTTTTCCCCATTTTCCTTATTTTCTCAAAAACACTTAAGGAAAAGAGAAAAGAAGAAACTCGTACCTCAAAATAAGAACCGGGTTCTTACAAACTTCTCCTCTTAAATAAATTTGTCCTCGAATTTCCCTTCCAAGGGTGGAGAAGATATTGCTCAGAACAGCTCTGGCCACTGAGCACGTACGTCGGTCTCCCACTCCAAGGTTTCATCCTATACTCATCCATGCTGCCATAACACCCGTATGAGAGGAACTGACCGGCCTCGGATAACCTTCGTGCTCCTATCAACAATACAAATTAGATGCTCCTCAAAGGATGCATCTACCTGTTGCTCAACCTCATCGGGTTGAAAGACATGAGACGGGTCTGAATGATAGTGGCACAACTGAGATACATGGAAGACGTCGTGCATGGCCCGATACCTCTGTGGTAACTGCAACCGATAGGTAACCAGCCCGACTCTATCCTGAATCTCAAATGGCCCCACATACCTCGGTGAAAGTTTACCCTATCTCCTGATCCGTCTGTGTCCCAGCCTCGGTGAAACACGCAAGAAAACCAAATCCCAGACCACGAACTCCAAGGGTCATCTGTGGTGATCAGCATAAGATTTTTAACTAGACTGTGCTGTAGTCATCTACTTCTGAATCAACTGGACCTACTCAGAAGTCTCCTACATGAGACGTGGTCCCAATAAAGCTGCCTCACCTGCCTCTAACCAGCACAAAGGTGATCGCCATGACCTACCATATAAATCCTCATAAGGTGCCATCTCAATAGTCGCATGAAAACTGTTTTTATAGGTATAATCGACTAGGGGTATCTGCTTCTCCCAAGAGCCCCCGAAGTCTAGTATGCATGGAAACAACATGTCCTCAAGAACCTGTATCGTACGCTCTGACTGGCCATCAGTCTGAGGGTGGTAAGTTGTGCTCAGAAGCACCTGTGTACCCAGTGCCCTCTGAAAACTCTACCAGAAACGAGACGTAAAACGAGCATCCCTATCTGAAATGATAGAACGAGGAACCCCATGAAGACGTATGATCTCTCGAATATACAAATTTCTGAGATCTTCAAAACTGAAGGTCTCATTGATCAGAAAAAAGTGAGCTACCTTCGTGAGTATGTCCATAACAATTCACATGACATCATTGCCTCGAGGTGACCTTGGCAACCTAGTCACGAAGTCCATCGCGACATCATCCCATTTTTACTCCGGGATGGGTAACTATTGTAACAGTCCGACTGGCCTCTGATGCTCCGCCTTCACCTGTTGACAGGTGGAACATCTAGTAACAAAACCAGCTACTTCCCTCTTTATACCCGGCCATGAGTACTGACGCCTCAAGTCACGGTACATCTTGGTAACTCTGGGATGAACTGCCCAAACTGAAGCATGAAACTCTCGCATCAGCTCCTCACATATATCCCCTGGAACCCATACTCGTCCATTGAAACACAGTATTTCGTCATCGCCTATCGTCCATCCAGGAGGAGGGTCCTCACTTGCCACTGACTCCCATAGAACTAAGCCTTCTGAATCAGATAACTATCTCATCCTCACACTTTCCAGGAGGGTATAATTCACAGCTAAAGATGAAAGATAGGTCTACCCCTGACTGTCGTGCACCTCCAAATGCATCTCAGAGAACATAGCCATGAGCGTCCACTCATCACTGGCCTACTGCACCGCCTGTATCTGAGTCCTCCCTCTTAGTGCATTACCTACTGCATTACATTTACCAGGCGTATAGAAAAGCTCAAAATCGAAGGACTGAAGGTATTAGACCCACCTTCGTTGTCTCAGGTTTAAGTCACACTGAGTAAAAATATACCAAAGACTTCTGTGGTTAGTGAAAACCACAAAATGTTCTCCCAATAGATAATGTCTCCAATAGCGCAACGCATGCACAACTGCATCCAAATCGAGATAATGCGTCAGGTAATTACTCTCATTTGGCCTCAACTGCCGAGAACCGTATGCAACAACTCGATCGCCCTGCATCAATACTGCTCCCAGCCCAATACCTGATGCATCACAGTACACTGTATTGCTCGTTCCCTACTCTGGGAGTATCAGGATCGGTGCTGATGTCATCCTTTCTTTCAGGTCCTGAAAGTCTGTCTCGCAAGCTTCCGACCAAACGAACTTCACACCCTTCTTAGTCAGACCCATAAACGGTGCTGCTAAGCGGGAGAAGTCCTGTATGAAGCATTCGTAGTAACCAGCCAGCCCCAAAAAACTCCGTATCTCAAACATGTTCTTAGGCTGCTACCAGGAAACTACTGCTCTCACCTTCTCTGGATCTACCGCAACTCCTTCCTCTAGGATGATATGACCCAGGAAGTGAATCTGGCCCATCCAAAAGTGGAACTTTGAGAGCTTAGCATATACTATATGCTCTCTTAGTGTACTCAATACGATCTCAAGATGGGTCTCATGGTCGTGTCGAGCGTGAGAGTACACCAATATATCGTCCACGAATACTACCATGAATGAATCCATATAAGGATGGGACACGCGATTCATCAGATCCATGAAAACTGTTGGCGCGTTCGTGAGTCCGAACAGCATAACCAAGTACTCGTACAGACCATATCTTCTCTGAAAAGCTGTAAGCGGTATATCCGATGGTCTCACGCGTAGTTGATGACATCCGGATCTCAAGTCAATCTTCGAGAACACTCGTTCTCCACGAAGTTGATCAAAAAGATCATCAATCCTCAGCAAGGGATATCAGTTCTTAACCGTCAACTGGTTAAACTTATGATAATCCACATAGAGTCTGAGGGTACCGTCTGCCTTCTTTGCAAAGAGGACCGGCGAACCCCAAGGAGAAGTACTGGGTCAGATGACATCTTTTTCCTGTAAATCCTCTAACTACCTCTTGAGCTCCTGCAACTTTGGTGTAGCCATCCTATAAGGAGGAATGGACATTGGTGTTGTCCCTGATACAAGATCAATAGAGAAATCCACCTCACGCTCCAGAGGTAGACCTGAAATGTCATCTGGGAAGACATCCCTGAAATGATCATCCACTGGAGGGAAATCCGTCTAACAAGTCCCCTAATAATCTAGATATAAACTCGCAATCTGGGCTGTGACTCCCCTCGCCCATGATGCTCTAGTCCAGGTCGACTCACCTGTACATCCCATTCACCCTTGTATAGAAACTCTCTGCCCTCTGGTGACGTAAAAATCACCCTACGACGGTAGAAATCTACAAAGGCTTGAAAGGGAACCAACCTGTCCATCCCGAGAATGAAGTCATAAGCTGTAATCTCTAATACATAGAGGTCCCGAAGGAAGTGACACCCATAAAACTCAAGGGGCACTCCCTGAAATGACGCACACTTGACGTTCTAGTTCCCAATGGAGTGTCTAGCTCCATAATAGCAGAAGAAGAAGAAACACAGAGCCAAGGCTCTCCACAACGGGCACAGATATAAAACTATGTGTAGCACCCGTATCGAAAAGTACTGAAGATAAGACAGAAGCTACTAGAATAGTACCTCTAACTGTAGAAGGTCTGGGATCTTGATCCTGCTGGGTCTGTTGCACTGCATATGCCTGCCCATTGTCGCGGCCCTGCGACACAGCCTGGCTACCCTGATTTGTCCCGCCCTTTTGCCTCTAGGATCCTGGTGTCTAGTTACCACGACCATGACCACCATCTCTGACTACACACCCTAATGTATTCCAGTTTACCGACTGGTAAGAAGCTGATGGTCCTGCTCCTGCACGCATAGTCTACACATAACCCCTCTCACTAGCCACTGGTGGAAACGCCCTGTAAAAGCGCTACAGATGACCCATCTTGCCGCAAGCTCAACACTCCACTGGATCACGTGGACACTACGGTCTCTTGTGCCCTTCTTTACCACATTGGTAGCACCTGACCTGACCAACTGAAACATCCTTCTGGCTGGTACTGCCACCCAAAGAGAAGTCCATATGTCTCTTCCACTTGCCAGTAGAAATAGTGCCAGAAACTAGTGCTGAACCACCCTGGCCTGCACCACTAGCTTCCTGCAGGTTCCTCTCGGTAATCAGCACCTGGTTTACAATAGCATGTACTGAAGGCAACCTGAAAACATTCACTAGTTCTTAGATGTCATATCTAAGACCATCCTTAAAGCATCTGGATCTCAACATCTCATCACCCACCAATACAGGTGAAAAATGGTGAAGCTCGGTGAAACAAGAAGAATAGTCCATCACCGACATAACGCCCTATTGTAGATTCATGAAATCTCGAGCTCTATCTTCTCTCTGCATCTCTGGAAAGAAGAATTCATAGAAGACTGCCTGAAAATCTTCCCACGCCATGTCCCTGTGATGCTATGACAGGGTGGTAACATCCCACCACCTCTTGGCGGAATCACGCAGCATATACATCGCGATCTTGACCCTCCGCCCTGGAGGCGTCTCAAGATGCTCCAAAATAGTCTACATAGACCCCAACCAAGACTCTACAGCCTGTGGTACGCCATCCCCTAAGAACGTAGGTGGATGATGCTGCTGGAAGATACGAGTCAGCTCAGCCATAGATGTGGCAGCCGGCGGTGCCCCCTAAAAGGTCTGCATGAACTGTATAAAGCCTTTACGGAACTGTGCCTCCGCACCTGTGTTCAGTATAATAGCTGGCATTGCATCTGGCTATGCTAGAGGATCCACTGGTATCCCATGTCCCACCATCTCTGGAGTATAATTGTTTCCGCTCTCCTGGTGAACAACGCGTGGTCGTCTCGGCGGCATGACACTACAAGGTCAAACGCACACCTTAGATCCACATTTATTATAGTTTGAAAAAAAAACGGGGGGACCAAAAAGGGAAACAGGAGGAAGAATTCATCTCAAGATTTGAAAAACAAGACTACACGACATGTATACTGACTACACGACATGTACCTGACTTCTCTTCCCCTGCCCGGGTCCTTCTACAAGGCTTAGCCACACGAATCCTGCTGAACTAAACTACACAGCGTGTATATACTCTACACGACGTGTATGGTGTAAATTTCCAACTACCTGTGTCTCTTGTCACACGACCTACTACTCGGCTTGATACTACATGACGTGTTAAACCCACACACGGAATGCACACTACCCATTTTTCTCAAGCCACATGGCTAACACCACACGGTCTGTCCTCAGACAAGACTACACCTCTTGTCCCGCAGGTACACGGTGTGTACTAGACGAGCTCCACTGACCCATGTTGTTAGTTACACGACCGGATTCAAAGCTCAAACTACACGGCATTTTCCATATACACACGGCGTATACACTAAAGGATTACCTCGACCCGTGTTGTTAGTTACACGGCTGGGTCCCAAGGTCACACTACATGACGTGTTCTTTATTGACATGGCGTGTTCAAGAAAACATCACACCATCCTGTGTTTGTTGGTTACACGGTCGGGTCTCCGGGTCAACACTACACGTCATGTACATACGGTACATGGCGTGTTCTCCCCAAACGCTTCCCTTCCCCGTGTCCCCACCCACATGGTCTCTGACACGAAAAGCGACTACAAGGCATGTACTTAGGGTACATGGCATGTACTTAAAAATTTCCTTTCCTCCCAAACAGAAGAACATACACGACATGTTCAAAGAACTACACAGCGTGTATACTGGGTTTTCCAGACAGTATGCCTCAGAAACTTCTCCGGAACCCTGAAAATACCGAAAACAACACCCTAGTGCCAAATTCTGATCCGCGAGGGGCCATACTCCCCGCGAATCAAAGTTTGGCATCTTATCTGTGTTATAATGAAATAAACAGTCAATGATTCACCAAATTCCAGTAAATGGGGGCCCAGACTCCCCAAAAACCAAAGTTTGGCATCCATTCTTTCAACAATCTTCCACAGAAATACCCTATCACATAGCAGGTATTTATCAAGCAGCTATCAAAAAAGCATGCTTCTCTAGCACAACAACTATCACAACAACATGCAATTTCTAATGCACCTACATGGCATGTGATTTCTAGCATGTTCCTAAATGATGCATGAGACAGTATACCCTCATCTCATCGGGTTGCAACTAAATAGAACCCATAGATAAAATATAACAGCACAATCACAAGTGCGCCACCCAACGGTGAAAATAAAATCAACTGTAAAATTTTCAAAAATCAGAAGGATTGTAATATACGAGGTAGACTGGATTTTCCCTGTACACAGGTTAGCTACACCCGGGCACAACTTATTACCAACTACCATTCCCGCCCTATCCCTGACTAAGGCTCTATAGAGTAAGTCAAAGAAAAGAACCTCCTCTGATACGACTTTGTAACGTCCCGGATCTGGGTTCCACTCAACGGGTTCCCCGAACCCGGTTGGTCACATGACCTCAAGCACATTTCCCCAAATGCCAGAGGTTGCCGACTAGCAGCAAGGGCCCAGGTCTGACAGTGGGGAAACTATGCCCTCATTTGTCAATGTGTAGCGCAGCAGAATTTCTAAATAAAACATACAACAATAGCAGAAGCAATAAACCATACACATCTAATATAACAACTGCAGTAAAAGATAACCAATCAGTTATATAGATATGATGCAACATGTCACAAGTTCTAAGAAAACATCCAGAACATGTTTCATGGCAGTACAACGATACAGAGTAAAACAAACAAAACAAAACAGCCAGTAGCATTGCAAGCCTAAGCCCGGTCCCATGTTCCCCTACTCCTCACCAACAATCAAGTACCTATATAGGGACCCTTTCCCTTATCCACACCTGTAGAAACGTAATCTGTTCGGGCCGAAGACATGACCCAAACAGGGTGTGAGAAATAAATCCTAGTAGGCACCCACCAAAGGCCCGTGCCCAACTGTGTGTAAACTTGCAACAACAGTGTGCAAAAGTAAATGCAATAAACTAATCAGTACTCAAAAGTAACTAACTTACCAGTCATATTGCCATTTTATTATTCATTTAATCATTTAATATAAGAAAACACCATAGTGAATTTTCTAAGCAAACAGTCAGTGTCCTCAGACATGCAAACCCTTACCCTCAGGAAATCAGAAACGTAACCCACAGTTAATTTCCCACAGGCAGAACAGATATTACCATCATGCGTACAAAGTGTCGCCCTCAGGGACAAAGTCTATCGCCCACAGGCACGGAAAAATTTTCCCTCAGGCTAAAAGATGCACTGCCCTCAGACTAAGTAAAACACTTCCCTCAGGCTAAACAAGTAACCGGGCCATTCCCAACATATAAATAAGAAATTCACATACAATTCATCTCAAGGAAAAAGTAATGCGCAAAATAATCATGGCATACCCTCGGGTATCTGGGCCAAACACCTAAACAGAGGAACACACCCCCCGGGGTGGTCTTGAATCCAAGAAATGATCCCTAACAACAGTTTTACAATTTCAGTAAGTTACCTATACAATTCTAGGTAGTTAAATTAGCCAAGGTCTCAGCCACACGACACCCCAACATGGGTTTGTGGCACAAAATTCACAAAACACACAGTAGTTGGAAAATTTTACACCAAGCCACCTACCTTAAACGCCCATAATCAGTATACTCGAACATCGCTTCCAGAAACGCCCAAGAATAACGTAGATCTAATGTATAAGAAAACCCGTTCAAACTCAATTAACTTCCCTTAGAGGAAGAATTGGTAAGAACTACGCAAAGATAAGGAAGCTCTTACCCGTGTGGTTCCAATGAGATCGACGACGGAAGAATCTGATTCCCAACGTGTGATCAGGAGCTCTTCAAAGCTTCATCCTTCCCTCCCAGCTCCTTCTTCCGGTTCTAAGCCTTCCCTATGAACAGGGGATGCTACTGCCCATTTAAGCGAAAAAAACAAACTACACGGCATTTACTTTTGACTACACGGCGTGTACTTCCCTCATTTAACCGTTCCTCTGGCGGCACTGCCAAACTGTTCATCCGTCGACATGAGTACACGACGTGTATTCCCAATTACATGGCATGTACTATCGCCCAGCTGGCGGCTACTTCCACTGCCTTACTATTTGTCTGCCGATTGACTACACGACGTTTAAATATCACTACAGGGCATGTAGTCAGTTTTTACACCCTTCGTCACCGACATGGCTACACACCATGCGTACTCATCCCACATGGACAAAAGTACATGGCGTGTAGTCCCAAATTTTTGTATTTTTCCCCATTTTCTTTATTTTCTCAAAAACACTTAAGGAAAAGAGAAAATAAGAAACCCATACCACAAAATAAGCACCGGGTTCTTACACCCCACACTTAAAAATTGTTTGTCATCAAACAATTCCATGTTTTATTGTCATTGTAAAACAGAAAAGTGTGTTTTTAATTCTCATATCAAATGTAACATGTCCAACAACTTGGAACAGAGGACATACAAATTTCAATAGGCTTTTAAAGAGAAATTTTCAAATCAAGTCTTTCCTTAAACAAATTCTTACTGATAATAAAGAAGGTAGTGAATTGTCTATCAATAAAAGTGAAATCCCTCATATGTAATACTATTTAATGACTCATTTCAATCTAATCATAAGTTCTAAGTCCAAGAGTGACAACATGTTGGATATTTGGGGAATTAAAACCACAATAATAGGAACTTTTTTACTTTGACTTTTCTCCTAGGTTCTAAAATTAATTTTTTTTTGAAACACCTTATTAATACCACCTAAATGATTATCATATAAACCAATTGCACCCTACTTCATTTGGCGTTCATCATTCCCCTCACCTTAATGAACTCATTTTTGACCCTAGACACTTTAATTAATTTTTCCCAAGCCATGTATCATCTGCTACACACTGTGCAATGCACTTATTCAAAGTGTGAAAAAGGCTTATAGTTAATAGAAACACACCCAGTATATAGGGTCTCATAGATTCACCGAAGGATACCAATTTACCAAATTATTCTAGTTTCAAAAGATATATACAAAAACCATTTACATTAGCTCATTAAGAAGATTTATTTTTAGAAATTAAAGAGAATTAGGCCCCAATAATCAAGTTCAAACTAATATTTCCAAGGGTTATGATTTAAATTCCACAAAATATTACACATATCACTCTCAAACCGAGTTCCTAAACAAAATTTTTATAAAATCACTAAGCATGATCACTCAGAAATCATTCATCCTTATCAATTTTAGATTCAAAGAAAGTTTTAACTACCAGCAAAGTACTTCCCTTAAGCAAGTCTCGTATGAAGTATAAAGAAACACTAAAATTGTGAAATAAATTTGGAAATTTTTAATCATTTTTTGAAAAAAAAAAGTTTGAAGGTAGTGGGAATTGAAGGGATTTTCATTAAAGAACTGTTTATCTCAACAAATGATGACCCCTTACCCATACTTAAAACCCAACTTTGTCCCCAAAGTTGAATTCTAAAGTGGAGGACAACAATTTATCAATTAATGTTCAAAATAGATTTTCAATTTAGTAGATTAATGACTTGTATAGGGTCTCAATGAAGTTCACAAGTATGTTTTCCACAATAATTAATTTACAACAGGTTCAAAAGAAAGTACATGCATTATCATTTAAGAGAGTGGAAAATATTTTCAATATAGTTTAAATAGTTGCATGTAACTTGTATGTGTACAGTGTAATTGGTGTAATCATTTTAAGATATTTGGTTCAGTTGTATTTTCTGTAAATCAGGTAAAGACATGCTAAACACACCAACATATATAAGAAAATTCAATAAAACACATTTTTAATCTGCATGCCTTCTAACACTTATGTTTAAGAAATTATCTGGTTTCAATATATCAATTAAATTCAATTTTAAACAATGAGGCACGTATATAATTTTTATTCTCAACTTAGTAACATGAAAAAAAACATCCAATACAACAAAACATGCAGAAAAGTTTTCAAACACTATGGAAACTGAAGCAGAATTTTTTTGCAACAAGAAGAATTTTTAAAGTACACATATAGAAATTTTTTTAAACATCTCATGTCATACAACAAAATTTCTAATATAAAATTCACTAAGTCACAAAAAACAGCACCAATGAATCACCAATAGCATTGTACCAGTGGCTCAGGTGCATTGGTGAGTCAATGACTCACCAATAGTAGTGTAACAGTGACTTATAAATGAATTTTTATAAAGTGAATAGGAGTAGAAAAATGAATGTTGAATTAAAAGATGAGTACTTCCCTTAATTAAAGATAATAATTTATCCTCTAGCGTGGGAATTCCACTCCACTATGAAACTAATCAGTAGTATCCTAAAAACACAGGGCATGTAAACCAAGTAAAAATATTCAGTAGATAAAAAGAAAACAAAAGACAGAAAAAAAACACTTTATTCAAAGCAAAAACAATACAGAAATAAAAACAATGAAAGAGCATGGGTTGACTCCCATGAAGCACTGAATTTTTAGTCTTCAGTTGGACTTTATTTAATCACAATTTTTTAGTAAAAATAAAATATATTCCATGGGTTGTCTCCCATGAAACGATAGATTTATAGTCCCCAGCCGAACTCACCTAGAACTAACGGTAGTCACTAGGTGGATGTGGTTTCCTTAATAGGAACCACCACATGTGCTTGACCCAATTTTTTTTAACAGAAAAATGAAATTTTTGGCGACCAAAACATAAGAAAATCAAGACACAACTCTCATAACCTAAAATAACCCCTATTTAACCCCCTTTAACAATTGTGGGCATAGTGTTTTCCACTTCTAAATTATGCCCAGATTTGACAAAATTGACAATTCAAAGAAGGGAAAAAAAGGATCTGGTTCTTAAAAGGGTGTGACATTATCCTCACTGTTATATTTCGCAACCCCAACATAAAAAAATTCAAATTCAAGGGTGCTTGTAGGTGAATTCTAATTAGCAGGTTCATAAAAGAGATAAATTAAGTGCTGAACAGAATCATATACATTGGAGTTCAAATGTAATACCCCCTCAAAACTAATATCAGCTTCAAGGAGAGATTCAACACTTGGCTCAGTTGAGGATTTAAGTGATAGAAAAAGAAAATAATTAATTTTAACACTAACATATTTAGGTTTAACAATGTTTTAAACCTCTTCCAAAAGTTCCTCATTAGCTACCTTACACTCATCATCTACTGCTTCTAACGAATCAATTCTGCCACTATAATCAAGTGTGTGGTCAGCCTCGATTTTATCTTCAAGTTCAATAAGCTCATTTTCTAAAACAATGTTACTTGAGTGTTGAAATTCATAAATGGGGGAAGTATTGTATAATTAATCTTCAATAAATTTAGTTTCTATTTTTTTACAACTAAAACAATCTTCCCTAAATAAATTAACACTACATGCAATTTCTATACACAAAGTTTCAGAAAAGTGATGACTCTTAGAGTATGGAATTGAAAGCTCAAGATTTATCCTTTCTTCAAAACAAATTTCCTTAACTTCTTTGTCCAAAACAATTTCAGAAATTATTATGTTTTCAGTTTCAAAACAAAGAAGATAAGTGTTCAATTCAAGTTCAAAAATTTCAGATTCTGTATTAACTAGTTTAATATTCTCATCCAGATTATACCCAATATCAAGTTTAGGTTTATATTTGACAAATAAAGAAAATTTAGGTGATTATTTTTTTACTTTGAAGTTTTCATATTAAGGTTTGACTTCAACTCAAGTGACTTCATTGTCAAAATTTCTAAAATAGTGATTTTTCTCAAAATTGGGAATTATGAAGAGAACTGGGATTTCTTTTTCAATACAGTTCAATTCATTTTTATAATTGTCCAACACAAGTTTATTGTAGCACTTAATGGAATATTCAATGTTGTTCTCTTGATTTAGTGAGTTGGTTATTTCCATATTTTGTTTATCAAAATCATATTTTTTTGAATAAAAATGTTTTCCCCAATTTCACTATCACATTCTTATTCAACTCGATTTTAAAATCTTTTATAAACACTTTATTCTTCATTAATTTCAATTTATTTTTGTTCTTTATCCCTTTTTTTTAATTTTAAGAGCATGTTTTCTAATATTTTTATTCTTTTATACTACTATTGATAATATTTAAGTTGAATTTCATGGTTTTTATTAAATAAAGAAGTCCAAACATCCTCCCTAAAATACAATTTGGTTTTAATCAATTCAAGTTTAGCTAGGAATTTAGGATTAGATTCAAATTTTTCAACCTCTTTAATGTAAACATCCTGTTGTGGCTGGTTATAAACACACTGCCAAGCAGTGTTCCCATAATGGCCACAATAATCACAATTTGGCCTTGGTTGATTCTAGTTCACATGCATTTCATTTTTAAAAAAAAATTTAGATTAAACACACAATCTCAAATAGAACAAGAATAATTTGTACACACAAGTGACATACTCAAGTTCAAATTTTTTTCTAAGTAGATATATATATATATTGTTTTTTTAATTTTTTTAGACCTTAGACTACTCAACATGTGCCTTCCCTAACAATGGTGCGGAATTTTGATGAGCTCAGAGGTCATCAGAACCCTCAAAATTACATTTTTTAACCTACACCAGCACAGTGGTTCATGTTCGATCCACAGAGAAGGTAGGCGAGTGATCTAGGGTTTTTTTAATCAAAATAAACTCCATTGTTGTCAGTAGTGGAGGTAGTGAATTTATTTTTACTTTTCAAATTTTTTATATTTTTTTATGATGAAGTAAAAACAGGATGAAATAAAAAGATCTGTACAAAAAACTTTGTCTTATACTATAGTGCTAATATACTAAATAATTAAAGTGAATTAATATATAGCACAAAAACAATAGAGCAACAAATCATGTGTAATTATCAGAAATTATAAACTACTGGTTAAATGAATGTTTTCTCCATAATTTTTTAATGTATTATATCCCGAGGTAAAACTGAATAATATCCCTTGCTAGAAAATTCTTGGATTTAATGTTTCAATGAAATTAAATTTTCAATAATGAGGCACAGGTAGAATTTTTATTTTTAGCTTAGTAACATGCCGAAAAAATATCCAATACAACAAAACGGGTAGAAAGATTTTCAAATATAGAGGCAATAAATGCATAATTTTAAAGCAACAATCATAATTTTTAAAGTAACACATACAACATATTTTTTGAAAAAATCATTTCATATAGAGGAATTTCTAAAGTAACATTAAATGAGTCACTGAAAACAACACCAGTAAATCACCAACAGTAGTGTACCAGTGGCTCGGGTGCATCAGTGAGTCAATGAATCACTGATAGCAGTTTAACAGTGACTTAGCAATGAATTTTTATAAAGATAACAGAAGCAAGAAAATGAATGCAGAATTAAAAGATGAGTACTTCCCTAAATTAAATTTTATCATTAATCCTCCATCATGGTAGTTCCACTTTTCCATGAAACCAATCAGCAGCATCCTAAAAACATAGATCATGTAAACCAAGTACAAGTATTCAGCATAGAGAGAGCATATAGAAGACATCAAAGAAACACTTTATTCAAATAAAAAACAACATAGAAATGAAAACAAATAAAGATCATGGGTTGAATCCCATGAATCACTGAATTTTTAGTCTTCAATTACACTTTATTTAATCACATTTTTTAGTAAAAAAGGAAATAAATACTATGGGTTTCCTCCCATGCAGCGCTAGGTTTATAGTCCCCAGCCTAACTCACCTATAACTAACCATAGTCACTAGGTGGATGTGGTTTCCTTAATATGAACCACCACATGTTCTTGGACTAATTTGTTTAACAAAATAATGAAATTTGTGGGTACCAAAACTTATGAAAACCAATACACAAATACCATAACTTGAAATAACCCCTAAGTAACACCCTTTTACAGTTGTGGGCATAGTTTTTTCCACTTCTAAATTAGGTTCAGATTTGACATAATTGACAATTCTATGAAGGGATAACAAAGAATCTGGTTCTTCAAAGGGTTTCACCTTATCCTAATAGTTATCTTTCTCAACCACAACTTCAACAAATTCAAATTCAAGGGTACTTTTGGAGGAATTTTGATTATAAGGATCATGAAGGAGATCAATTAAGTGTTGAAAAAAATAATGTACATTGGAGATCAAGTGTAATACCCCCTCTAAAATACTATCATCTTCAAGGAAAGATTAATCACCTGACTCAATTGAGGATTGAAGTGACAGACAAGGGAGAGAATTAATTTTAACACTAACAGATTCAGGTTTAATAATGTTATAAATCTCTTCCAAAAGTTTCTCATCAGTTAACTTACACTCATCATCTTATACTTCTAATGAATTTATTCTGCATCCATAATCACGTGTGTGATCAACCTTTATTTTATGTTCATGTTCAAGAATCTCACTTTCTAAAACAATGTTAGTTGAGTGATGAAATTCATAAATAGAGGAAGGATTTTTCAATTCATCTTCAATAAATTTAGTTTCTAGTTTGTTAAAATTTAAACAATATTCCCTAAATATATTAACACTTCTTGTAATTTCTCTAAACCGTGTTTCAGAAAAGTGATGACTCTAATAATATGGTAGTGAAAGCTCCAGATTAAGCGTTTATTCAATATGCATTTCCTCAAATTATTTGTCCAACAACATTTCAGAAATTATTGAGTTTGCAGTTTCAAAACAAGGAAGAGAAGTCTTCAAATCATGTTCAAAAATTTCAGATTTGGTATTAACTAGTTTAATGTTCTCATCCATATTATACCCAATTTCATGTTCAGGATGATAGTTCAAAAAGTCAGAAAAGTTGGGTGAAGAGTTTTTAACATTAAATTTTTTAGTTCCAAGTTTGACTTCAACCCGAGTGACTTCATTCTCAAAATTTCTAAAACAATGTTTTTTATAAAAATTAGGAATAATAAAGAGAACTAGGATTTCGTTTTCAATTTGTTTCAATTAATTTTCAGAATTGTCCAACTCAACATCATTGGAGATCTTAATGGAATATTCAATATTGTTCTATTGATTCAGGGAGTTGGTTATTTCTATATTTGGTTCATCAAAATCATATTTTTTCAGAATAAAATTTTATTTCCCAATTTCACTATCACTTTCCTCTTCAACTTGGTTTTCAAATATTTTATAAACAATTTATTTTTCATTCATTTCAACTTTTTTTTTCTTTAACCCTTTTTTGTAATTCTAAGTGCATGTTTTTGAATCTTTCATTCTTTTATCTTGCTCTTGAGAATATCTAAGTTGAATTTCATGGTTTTTATTAAACCAGGAATTCCAAAAATCCTCCCTAGAATCCAATTTAGTTTCAATCAATTCTAGTTTATCTAGGAATTCATAATTAAATTCAAATTGTTCAACCCCTTTAATGTAAACATCATGTTGTGGATTGTTACAGACACACTTCCAGGCAGTGTGCCAATAGAAGTCACAAAAATAAAAATGAGGCCTAGGTTAATTCCAATTCTCATGTATTTCCATTTTTTTTAAATGTTCAGATGAAACACACAATCTCAAATAGAAAAACCAAAATTTTTACAAACAAGTAGCAGAATCAAGTTCAAGGGTTTTTTTAATCAGATTTTTTTTTATTTTTTTTATGTTTTTTTAAAAAAAATTAGCCCTTAAAATACTCTTTACGTGCCTTCCCCGAAAACGGTTCCAAATTTTGACGTGGTTGGAGGTCATTAGGGCCCTCAAAATTAAATTTATTAACCTATACTAGCACAGTGGTGCAGGGTCGATCCACAGAGAAGGATGGTGAGTGATCTAAGGGTTTTTTAATCAAAATAAAATCCACTATTGTCAGTAGTGGAGGGAGTGAACATCTTTTTACTTTTTATATTTTTTATATTTTGAATATTATGAAGTGAAAATAGGATGAAATAAAAAGATCTGTACCAAGAAACTAAGTCTTATACTACATTTCTAAAATACTAAAGAAATACAATGCACTAATATATAGAACCAAAACCAAGGAGCAATAGATCAAGTGTGATAGTCAGAAAATCTAAACTATGGGTTAAAAGAATGTTTTCTCCAAAACATTTCATTGTATCATGCCTCAATGTAAAACTGAAGAATCTCCCTCACTAGAAAATTCAATAGGTATAGGATTGATTCTTGGAGTTTTCCACTGCAGAATCAATAAAACTACAGGTAAATTGAAAATGATAACAATTGGAATTAAACTCACTGAAAAAATCCAACTATTTAAGACATTAATCACTTAGATAAAAGTAGTCAAGATATTCCTCGCCAGATGATCTTGATTTAATAAATTTTGAAAACAATTGAGGAGTGAAACAATTAAACAAAGAAACATAATTCAATATCACCGATTGATTATGATTCTAAAAAATTTAAAGTATTTGAAAAAATCTTAAGGTAAATCCAGTAGAATTAAATTCCCAAGATATGAAAGAATTATCTTAAGGTCATTTTGAATTAAAAAAACTGAAAACCATCCAAAAAAAGTATAAAAATTAAGGACAGAGGGAAGGACTCCCCTAGTAGTGCTCTGCTCTCGTGTTCCCTTGTCTCCTACTCTTCATGTCTTCTAGACGGATCTACTCTCGAATGATGTGGCATGGAATTTAATGAGAGTCCCCACTCTCATTTTATTTGACCATGGAACGACGAATGAGTGTCCCCACTCTCGTTTGATATGATCGTGGAATGAAAAATGAGACTCCCCCATTAATAATTCATGTTGTTCAACTTTTTTATCACGTTGTCATAAGCTGGTCGTCACCCCTTGTTCTCCACCGACTTCAAGTGTTCATTTCCTATGCACCGTACATGTGCATCACGAACCACATGTCGCACTAGTTTTTACATTGTAACTAACTTCCATGCGAGTTAGTTAAGTGAACCTGAATGGGGTTCAGTCTCTTGCATAAAACTATAGAGTAAATAACAAAATAGAACAATTAAAACCCAAAGTAAATTAATTAAAATATTATAGTTATTATTTTTTAAAATTTAAATTGAAGTTATATTAATTATAAAAAAGTTAATTAATTTTAATTAATAAATATTTTAGTTGTTAATTTTTATTACTTTTATATTATTTATTAAAAGAAGTAAAATTATTCTCTTAATATTATGAAGGTAAAACTTAATAATACTAGAGAGTTATTTAATTAAGATAATTATTATAATTATTAATTTATTAAGTTTATAATTTTTAAACTATATTATTAAAATAATAATTTAACAACATAAGTAATTTAGTAATTCAATATTTTCAAATTAGATTTAATATAATTATTAATTTTATCACCATTTTGAATATTACATTATTTACTATTTTAAATTATTTAGATTAATTATTTTAGTTTTTTATATATTTTATTAATTATTTTAGTTTAAAATAAATGTTTTATTATAGTTAATTAATTTAATAATTCTATTTTATTAAAATTAATTATCTTATATTTATTACTTATTTATAAATATTATTATTTAATATCTTAGTTTAATCACTATTTAGTAATGTTTTTATTTAAGTTTTCTTTTAACTTATATATTTTTTTTATAATTCTTCCTCCCCCCCCCCCAATATCGGAACAAGGGGGAGGGGTTTCTGGTTCACGAAGAAGCCGCATCGGCCCCCCTTCTCTATCCTCTGGCAGCGATGGCAGCCTTATGGTCTTTCGTGGCGGTAGTAGGTAGTGGTACGACTCCTCTACAAAAGGAGAGCATAAGTAGTGGTGGGAAAAACTCCTTCAGGCGACTTCAGATGTCAAGATCTCTTTTTGTGGTTTCTTCTCCAGTGGATAGAGGACCAGCAGTGGCTTGTAGTTACAACAAATCCCCCATGGTGACGTAGCTTTTTTGTGAAGTTGGTTCTCCTCCAGATGACAAGTCCCCTGCTTAGGATGTGGTGTGACAATGTTTCATCCTCAAATGATGTGTTGGATGCTTCGTTCACTGACGTGGTGCATCAATGGAACCAATGAAAAGGAGAGACCAATTTCGCACAGCGAGGTGGGTGGGACCAACGCCGCTAGAGCGTGAGATCGATACCGATGGGACGTTGGTGAGTCGTGAGACACCAACACTAGAAAAGTTGATTTGGTGAGACATCTCATGAATAGTGACAAATATATAGTGAACTCTTGGTAGGAGAACTTCAAAAATAAAATAAATTGATTAACAAATTAAATAAAACAATAATTAATTAAAACAATTGAAAATTAAATAATCTAATAAATACTAAATAGTTAAATTAAATTAAAAAATAATTAAGTTTTTAGTCAAACTAATTAAAACAATTAAAATAATTATTACAAATTGAAATAATACAATAAATTTAAATGTTTTAAATTAATTCATGAAAATAAACAGGAAATTAAAATTGATAAAATAAAAGGTTTAAATAAATTTAGAAAACAAATCATTAATGGTTTTGAAATAAAGAAAGGATTAATTAAATTAATGTGGTTAAATTTTATTAAAATATTTAATGAATTAAAACTAAAAAAATTAAAATTAAAGCGGTAAAATGTTGGTGAGACCGACAGGGTATGAGGAAGATGTATCTTTGAAATGACTCGTCGATAGAAGAGAAAAAGGGTGGCACCGAATGTGCACATCGGTAAGACTGATGGTCAAAAATTAAAAAGTCAATGACTTAAATTTTTAGAATTTCATAAATAAAATTAAAATAAATAATAATAATAAATTAAAATAATTAATTAATTAACAATATACACTTAAAATTAAAAACACATTAGTTAATAAAATTAGAACTTAAAAACTTAACAAATATTAATTCACAGAATAATTAAATTAATAAAGTAATGTAATTTTTATCAATCTAATCTAAAAAATATAATATTAAATTAAAATTTAAGTTAATTAATACAAATAATATGATTAAAATATTATTTAATATTAATATCAATTTATTAAAAAAATGAAAAGATTAACATAAGTAATTAAGAAATAATTATATTAGACAAGTTAGTTAGATTAAATTAATTATTTTAAAGACTAAAAATACATAATTTGTTTCAAAAGTTGATTAATTAATAAATTCAATTATAAAAATACAAAAGTGTGATAATTTAGTAAATAGTGGAAAATTATTTAATAAATTATTAAAAATGAATTAAAAATATGTGGCAAAACTATGTAAAAATAATTCCACATCAATTTTATATTTGATCATGTAAGTTTTATTAGTTTCATATATTATTCATAATTTATATTTAATAATATTAATTTAATAGTTATTGTAATTTTTATGAGCCTCTGTAGCTTTCTGGTTTTAAAAAATCCTTGATATTTTTTTATTTTCTAGTATTGGAAATTATTACTGTCCAATCTATCCTTCACCTTTATTATATATAATTAAATTATTTAATAATTAAACATATAGTTATAAGTTTTTTTGTTAAATATATATAGTTTAAGTTTTCCATTTCAATGAGTAATTTTATATTTAATTGTGGTGTTTGGGTTTACAAGGATGACTTGTTTAAATAACTACCTTTATTTGAATGTTACCATAATAAGATTTTAAATATAATTTTCTATGTCCATTATTCATATTTAAAAATAATAATAATGGCCATTATAAAATGAAATAATTCATATTATGTGATGGACTCATAAATATGATTAAATTTTTTTATTATAGAATTTTATTTTTATGAGAAAGATTTATATATAGGTGAATGGATTGAAAAGAAAATATATTGTTTCTACCTTTTTCATAATAGGAATTGGAAATTTATTCAATTACTATAAACTTATGGATTTAAATGTTCTAATTCAGCATAATTTTCACTTTATGAATGAAGATATGATGTTTATAAGAAATGAATATGGTGATTCTTATGTGAAACAAACAATGTACATCGTGATATGTGTGATATTAAAAAGATGATGAATGGAGGTATAATATATTTTTATGTTACATATAAACCATCCATTAATGATTCTATTTCTATATTTCTCTATTCAGGGTCAAAGATCCATTTTATTAGGTTTAGATGAGCTGATATAAAGGTATTTCAAATTTCATGAATATTAATTGAAGTATAGGAATGGTTCTTCCATTAAATTCTATAAGATTATAAGAATTCATCATGGTTGGATAACGAATATGGATTTATTTTTATTTGAGATGAAATAATATAATATGTCACGACCCGTCCCTTAGGGCATGTTCTGTGACTACCCCAAGCCTGCCTTCCATAGTCCAGGGGCTTAAGACTAGCACCAAAGGCGTAATTCCCCAAAACTGGGAAGGCATTGCCTTTATAACCTTTAAACACACACACAAGCAAGCACACACTTGGACGAAACACCACATAAATTGTATAACAAAAGAGTGTTGAAAGAAAAAGGGGCCAGAATACAAGCCCAACTGGAAAGTACAAGTACAATAGTGATACAATAATACAACTGAAATATAAGGGAAAATAGCTACTGGATTGTCCTTCGAGGTTCCTACCTGAAGGGTAGGTACAGATCACCTCTTCAACACTCCACGTTCGACCGTCTCCTCTTTGTACCGACTCCCCATATGGTCCACCTCCAGGTACCGTCACATCCTGGTACTTTCAGCCTTAGTCCGCGCTATCTATCGTTTGCATCCAACACAACTAAGTGTAGGCATAACCCGTGCAGTGGTGAGTATAATGATACTCAGTAGGGACCTTGAGTCCCTCAAGGTCTCACAAAATCCACCAAATATAAACTACAAATAAATAAATCAATAGATAACCCTACTTAGGTATATTCCCATACATATACCTAAATTATCATGTGATCCATCTCAATCATAAGGAAAACACAGAAAACTAACTCGGCTCAAACCAAGATTTTATTCTAGGGGGTAGCATCAAGTAACATCCCCAGTCACATTGTCGAAACCTCGGCTACTGGAGAACTCCTCCTCTATCGAGTACAGTGGGTTTGTCGTGACACCAAGTGTGCTTCCCACTAACCTTGGACTACTGAAGTACACCTCCTATCGAGTACCATGGATCTGCTATGTCACCAAGCGTGCTCCCCACCGTGGGTCTACCGCATCACCAAGCACGCTCCCCCTCGAAGCCTGCTGAGGTACTCCTCCTGTCGAGTACCGTGGGTCTACCGCGACACCAAGGCGCTCCCCACAGTGGTTCTGCCACAACACCAAGGCACTCCCCACTGGGATAGTAGAGTCACTCCTAGTCAAAACAGTCAGAAGTCGTTAAGTCTCAACCAGCTACTAGGTCTCTGCACTATGCTCACTCGTCTCTAGGAGGATATGCTTCACAAGCTACTGGTTGATACTCCAATTGTCACGAAGTCCGAGGAAAAAGTATCAAAAAGTTCTGCCACATCATAGGGGTCTCAACTTAACAGATGACGCGTCAATCGGATGCTCGGTCTGTTAGTTATTAGCCTTTTAGTCTCAAGGCCTAGGTTGGATTTGTTCTCGACCCAAACTGACCGTACCCCATCTCAAAAAAAAATTAGTGGGGTATCACTAAATGGGACCGTCTTACTCCAAGGTTCCCAATTCCACTAACGGTTCTTCAAACGGATGTCTGGTGCCAAATTTATGGCCAAAATAATTATACGGGTCGTAATGGGCTCGAGTTCGATCCGACCCGGTCGGACTGACTCGGCTAGACCTGGCATGGATCGACCCGGTTCGGGTCGACTCGTCCCGACCCGCAGGGTCAGGCCTGGCCTGCAATGTGGCCCTGTCTGCTGGGAGGCCCATCAGGCCACGAGGGCCGCGAGGGGACGCGGAGCCCACAGGTGCCGCGGGGTGGCTCGACCACAGGGGTTCCGCGAGGGAACGAGGCCGGTTCGGTCGGCGCGCCGTGAGGGGCATGGACCAGCTCAGATGGGGTGACACGAGGGGCATGGGATGTTTCAGGAGGCCGATAGGTGGAGTGATCCGGGGTGGCTCGGTCGGCGGACGGTACGACTGGAGTGGCGCGGTCGACGGGTGGTGCGGCCGGTGGGGGGCGCGGTCGGGGGGGGGGGGGGGGCATGGCCGGCGGGCGGTGCGGCCGACGGGTGGCGCAGTCGGCGGGTCGCCCGGCCGGCGGGGGGCATGGTCGGCAGGGGTCGTGATGGGAAGGCGGTGCAGCCGGGGTGGCTCGGCCGGTGGTCGCGGGGCTAGGGTGGCTCGGCCGGTGGGCACGGGGTCGGTTCGGCCGAAAGGCCGGAGCGCCGTGGGGGCGGCGCGGGTCACGGTGGCCGTGGGTGGCGGCGCCATTACCTTCATCACCTTCCTTCATTCTGAATAACACCACAATTAAGAACATCGGAGGGGGTCGGGCCATGTTAGTTTGGCCCTCACCCTCCGCATTTAGAGTGGTAGCATACGATTTACAAGAATGAAGAAAAGAACGTCAACCATGATCTTTTGCAATTTAATCATTCCCAGTTTTTCACAAGAGAAGAAGGGAGTACCTGGAAAGTGATATGAAAATAACATTAAACCCCTACATCAGGTTGATACGTCGACAGAGTCACGGGGAAGAAGACAAATCATTGGGAAAAAGATGAATGTCGTTGTTGTCGTAGTTTTCCTCGATCGTCGGTTTGTGTGTTGGTTCATCGTAGTCGAAGACGTCCTATGTCGGAGGAAGTCTCAAGGAAGATGATAGAAGTTGGGGTCGGCATTCTTTGCTGGGTGAACGTGTTCTTCGTTCAGAGAAATAGTTCTTCGTTGGAGAGCTTTTCTCCCAAGGCTCCACCAAAAAGAAAATGGCCAACTAATGTGTTTCCCCCAACTTTAATCATTGACACAAATTAAAAAAATAACATAATTAAACACCTATGTTGGGACTTTTAAATTAAGTGGGTTGGCGTAATTAATGTGGATAAAGCTCAAGAGGCTCCTCTATATTAAATATGGGGGCCGAGTGGTTTCTTCTCCCCCCATTAATTGGGGTCGGGTAGTCCCCGCCCCTAAAATCAATTTGGGAGGTTATTGAAAACTCGGGTGGTCCTCCCCACAATTAAACATGAAGAGGAGGTTTAGTTCTGGTGGACCCCACACCTGAACATCCACATGGGAGGGTGGTTACAACAACATAAAATAATACGTGTGTTTATTTTATTAATTATTTCCACAAATAATCCAAAAAACTAACTTTCACCCTCGACCATCTTCTATCGAGGTGAAAGTCTCTTTATGAGAATACCGGCACTGTGAGTTCAACATTGCCCTCAAATTTCAATTCCGAGCACCGATTAAAAAGTTATAAAAACCCGCTCTTACGTTTACTAAACATACCCGAACAAAACTTCAAAAATTACTTCCGGGTGCTCTGGGCCTTGGAATCATGCACGGTCAATTTTCAAAGACTCATAAAATTCTCATTTATTAAAAACAAATTACATGGAAATTCTGGGTCTTTATATTCTCCCCACCTGATGGATCTACATCCCCATAAGCCACAAATCAAACTAGCTAAACATGTGGGGAGTAGTGAGCATGAATCTGAGCCTCATGCTCCCATGTGCTCTCCTGGAGGTTTCCCTACTGCCAGTGAATGTGCACCAGAGGTATCAACTATCTACGAAGGACTTGCTCCTATCGATCCTCAGTCTCTATTGGAACCTCCATAAAAGTCACCCCATCGTCGATGTCCATCTCTTTGTGGTCGATGACATGAGAAGGGTCGTGAACGTATCTCCTTAACTGGGATATGTGGAAGACTTCGTGCACCCGGTGCAACTAAGGTGTAAGTGCTAAGTGGTATGCCACCTCACCAACACTGTTGAGAACTTGAAAAGGCCTGATGAACCTCGGAGATAACTTGCCGCCTTGGCCAAATCTCCGCAAACCTTGTCGAGGTGAGACTCATAGAAAGACGTGGTCACCATCCTCGAACTCCAGAGGTCTCCATCTTCTGTAGGCATACAACTTCTTCCTGCTCTCTGTAGTCTTCATCCACTCCTGGAAGATCTACACCTTCTCTGTGGTAGCCCGTACCATCTCTGGTCCCACTATTGCTGACTCCCCCAAGTCAGTCTAGCACAAAGGTGATCTGCAAGGTCGCTCGTACAATGCCTCAAAAGGTGCCATCCCAAAGGTGGAGTGATAGCTTTTGTTGTATGAAAACACCACCTACGGTAAGTGATCCTCCCAGCTGCGACTGAAGTCAAGGACATAAGCACACAGCATGTCCTCGAGGTTCTGAATGGTCTGCTCAGTCTGACCAACCATCTGAGGATGGAAGGAAGTGCTCAAACGAAGTTGCATCCCGAAAGCCTCCTACAACATCTTCCATAGTTGAGAAGTAAATTGTGTGTAACGATTGGAGATAATAGTCGAAGGTACATCATGTAGCATCACAATATTCTGCATATAGAGGCACCCCAAGCTCTCTACTGAACCCTACTCTCTGATCGGTAGGAAGTGGGCCGACATGGTGAGTTGGTCAACAATCACCCAAATAGAGTCATGTCCTCTGGATGTACTTGTAAGACCCATCACGTAGTCCATGGATATCCCATCCCACTTCCACTCTGGGACCTCTAAAGTCTGAACCAAGCCTGCTGGTACCTGATTCTCTACCTTCACTTGCGGACAAGTGAGGCACCGAAAACAAGCCCTGCAACTGCTTTCTTCATTCTCGGAAACCAGTGTTGTCGTTAGAGATCCTGATACATCTTCGCCACTCGTGGGTGTACCGCTAGAGGGGATGTGTGGAACTCCCTCAACACTTCCTCTTGAAGTGACATCGGTACCATGGTACGTCCTCTAAAGAAGATGACATGCTCCCCACCTTTAGAAAATCCATTAGGTGCATGTCCTATTGATATCTGAGTACATCGTGCCTCGTAGTCAGCATCTCCACGTTGTTCCTCCCGGACTCGCTGAAGAAGTGGGGGAGTTACAGTAAGATACTATAGAAAAGCTGCTCTGTTTCTATCCACAAAGGATATCTGCAAAGCGGTTAGCTGATCTGTAACCTCACCTAGCAGCTCTATACCAGATCTCCTACTGAGTGCATCTACAACAATGTTCCCCTTAACGGGAGTATAGACTATCTATAAGTCATAGTCTTGGAGGAACTCAATCCATCATCGATGTCTCAGGTTCAGGTCCTTCTGAGATAAGATATACCTAAGAATCTTGTGATCAGAGTACACTGTAAAATGCTTTCCCATCAGATAGTGTTGCCACATCTTCAAGGAGAAAACCATTGCTGCTAACTCCAGGTCATGGGTAGCGTAGTTCTACTCGTGTTGTCTCAACATCCGAGAGCCATATGCGATCACTGCTTTCTCCTGCATTAGGACACATCCGAGTCTGGTCCCTGATGCGTCACAATAGACTACATACCCTACGCCTTCCTCTGGAAGCCTCAAGATGGGGGCACTAGTCAGCCTATGCCTCAGATCCTGAAAGCTCTACTGGTATCTCTCCGACCACACAAAGTGTTACCCCTTCTTCATCAAGGATGATAGTGGTGCGACAACTCTGGAAAAATCTGGCACAAATCTCTGGTAGTATCCAGTCAAACTCAGGAAACTCCGTACCTCCGTCACACTCCTGGGTGGATCTTAATAAAATACCACCTCAATATTCGATGGATCCACTGAAACTCTAGCCTCCGATATGACATGTCCTAGAAAGTGAAACTCTCAGATCTAAAATTGGCACTTCGAGAGCTTAACATAAAGATGGTGCTCTTGGAGTGTGTCTAGTACTATCCGCAAATGATAGACATGCTCCTCCTCAGTTGCTGAGTAGACCAGAATTTCATTGATGAAGACTACTACGAAGCGATCAGGGTATGGATGAAAGATCCTATTCATGAGTCCCATGAGCACTACTGGAGTTTTGGTTATGCCGAATGGCATAACCAAGAACTCGTAATGGCCATACCGACATCTGAAGTTCATCTTTGACACTTCCTCGTCTCTCACTCTGAGCTGGTGATAGCCTGACCTGAGGTCTATCATCGAGAACAACCATTCTCCATTTAGCTGATCAAAGAGGTCATCAATCCTTAGGAGTGGGTAATTATTCTTAACAGTCACCTGGTTCAGGCACCGATAATCAACACAAAGCCTCAGGCTCCTATCTGCCTTCTTGGAGAACAGAATCAGGGCTTCCCAAGGTGAAACACTAGTCCGGATGAATCCCTTCCCTTGAAAGTCCTTTATCTTTCCCCACAGCTCGTGAAGCTCTGCAGGAGCCATCCGATATGCTGGTGTAGATATCGGTGCCATCCCGAGGTACAAGTCAATGTAAAATTCCACCTCTCTGTTAGGAGGTAGACCTGGGGCATTATTAGGGAAAACATCGGCATACTGGTCCACCACTATAGGAGAGCTCGGACTCTTCACATCAACAGATCTGAGGGTAAGGCTAGCCAACTGATGAGTGATCGGCTGCACTCTCCTTCGGGTAAGTCCATCCTACACTGAAAAGGCACCATTTTCCACCGTGAAGGTAAACCTAGTCCCATCCATGCGGACACACTACACTTTTCACCTAATACAGTCTCTCTGAGCATGGACGGTAGATAACCAGTCTATACCCAATATTACATCGTAAGGCCTCAATGCTGCTACTATAAGATCCCAACCGAAGCTCTTGTCTCCAAGAGTAATCTTACACTATCAGAACTAGTGCGTAATCGTCGAATCTACTCCTGTAGGAATCTCTAGCCATAAGGATCGAGTAAATGGCTCCGTCAGAATCTCCGAGCTCCAAATGAGGGTAGTGGGAATGAAAGAATGACTAGAACCTTTGTCTATAAGTACCACACCTATCAGGGAGTAGACACAAATCATACCTCAAATCATCTCTGGTGTGCCATGATCATAAGCCTCAGCTTCTTGGAGCTGAGCTCTCCCCTGTCCACCTGCTTCCTACTGTCAGGGTGGACCTCCTAGTGGTGGTGGTGGTAATATATCGAATCATCTCCCACCGCTAGCTGCACGACCAGCTCCTCTTCCACATTCACATGCTCCTTCCAAAACACCTTGACCGAACCTTTTTATTTTCCTGGGCGGTCCCTAAAATGTCTACTGATCATCCGTACAGTGGGTCGAACAATCACGATCCATGTGACCCTGCCCGCCGCTTGAGTAACACTGCCCACTTCTGGCATGTCTGTCTCCACCTCAGGTGCCTTGCACAACCGACTCTGAATCATGTGGTTGTCCACCTTTAGGTCTATTACTCTTGGACCTATATGACATATGTCTATTTCCAACTATAGAATACTCCACTACGTGTCGACTAGTAGTGGATCTCACTGCTGGAGACTGCTCAGTAAAGAAACTATCCACTAGGAAGGCTCTCTCTAACCCCCGCCTACATCAGGATACTGAGTGAGATCACTAAAGCCCTGATCTCCCACCTGAGTCCTTTCTCGAAGGATTGTACCCTGAATAATGGGTCATACAACATATCAGTGGAGTATAATGAGAGTTCTTTGAACCTCGCTGAGTACTGAGCTACAGTCATGCTACCTTGCTGCAGATGAAGTAGCTCTTGAATGTGAACTGCACGAAGAGTCACTGGGAAAAACTCTGCCCAAAACATGCTCTCAAAGTCTACCTAGAGATGCATCACCTCATCGTGAACTTGGAGCATCAAGCTCCACCATCTATCTGCTACTGCCAGTAGAAGGCTAGAAGTAAGGATCACCAGGAGGTGTTCTGGTGTATCTACCAGTTAAAAAAATCTCACCACAACCTCTATCCAATCCTCAACCAGCTATGGGTCCGTCTCTCCCCTAAACCTAGGTGGCCTCTAGAACAAGAACTCATGCAACGTTCTAAAGTGGCATGCACCGTCTGCTACTAGGTCTGGTGGAATCAGTGGCCTAATGGGGAAAGGTACCACTGGGGCCTCCACTGGTGCCTCTACTAAAAGAGGGCCCTGCACCGAGGTCTCGTTTCTCAGTGGGCTGTTAGTGTATACAACTCTTGGAACCCTGATTGTCTCTCTTTGTGGAGGCATCCTGAAAAGAAATAGGTGTGCTATGGTTAAAAGTTACACCTGGTGAGCTGACTTAAAGATTTCACAAAAAAGACTCTTGAAAACACACACGCAATCAGTGTTTTCATGCACTGAGTCAGAAATCAAAAGTTAGGGTCCTAGTGTATGGATACATCAGCCACCAAACCAAAACTGGAATCCCTAAATTGAAAACCACACTCATTACAATTTACACTATTGATTCACAGAAAAATTAGAGTCCTAAGTTCTGTGGTAGAACCGACTCATCTGATACCAATTTTCACGACCCATCCCTGGGGCCCGTGCCGTGACTACCCCAAGACCACTTTCAATAATCCATGGGCTAACGACTAGCACCAAAGGCGTAATTCCCTAAAACTGGGAAGGCATTGCCTTTATAACCTATAAAACACACACAAGCAAGCACATAGTTGAACAAAACTCCAAGTAAACTGTATAACAAAAGAGTGATAAAAGAAAAAGGGGCCACAATACAAGCCCAACTGGAAATTAAAGTACAACAGTGATACAATACAACTCAAAGATAAGGGAAAACAACTACTGAATCATCCTCATGGGTTCTTACCTGAAGGGTAGGTACAGATAGCCTCCTCAGCACTCCACGTCTGACCGTCTCCTCCGTGTACCAACTCACTGTATGGTCCACCTCCAGGTACCATCGAGTCCTGGTACTCTTAGCCTCAGTCAGCGTTGTCCATCATCTGCATCCAACACAACAAGGTGCGGGCATATCCCGTGCAGGGGGGAGTATAACGATACTTAGTAGAGACCTCGAGACCCTCAAGGTCTCACAAAATCCACCAAGGAAAAACCACAAAGAAAGAAATTAACAGATAACCCTACATAGGTATATGCTCATACATATACCTAAGTTATCAAGAGATCCATCTCAATCATGAGGAAAACAAAAAAAAATTGACTCAACTCAAACCAGGACTTTATTCTAGGGGTAGTATCAGGTAACATCCCCAATAACATTGTCAAAACCTCAGCTACTGGGGAACTTCTCCTCTATCGAGTATAGTGGGCCTTCCACGACACCAAGCACGCTTCCCAATAACCTTGGACTGCTGCGGTACTCCTCCTGTTGAGTATCGTGGATCCTCTACATCACCAAGCGTGCTCCCCACCATGGGTCTGCCGCGTCACCAAGCATGCTCCCCCTCATAGCCTACCAAGGTACTCCTTATGTCGAGTATCGTGGGTCTGCCGCAACACCAAGGCGCTCCCCACAGTGGGTCTTCTGCGACACCAAGGTGCTCCCCACTAGGCTAGTAGAGTCACTCTGAGTCAAAACGGTCAGTAGTCATCAAGTCTTAGCTAGCTAAAAGGTCTCCGCACTATGCTCACTCATCTCCAGGAGTATTTTCTCTACAAGATACTGGTTGATACTTTAACTATCCCTATGTACCATAAAGAAGTATCACAAAGGTCCTCCATGTTATAGGGATCTCAACGTAACAAATGGCACGTTAATCGGATGCCTGGTCTGTTAGTTATTAGTCTTTTAGTCCTGGGGGCCTGGTCGGATTTGTGCTCGACCCAACCTGACTGTACCCCATCTCATTCAAAAACTCAGTGGGGTATCACTCAAAGGGATCATCTCGCACCAAGGTTCCCAATGCTAATGACGGTTCATCGAACGGACATCCGATGGAAAAGTTATGGCCAAAAGAACTATACGGGTCATAGTGGGCTCGAGTAAAGTCCGATCTGCCCTGACTTGGCATGGGTCAACTTAGTTCGGGTCAACCCGGCCCGACCCATAGGGTCAGGCCCAGCCCGTAATGCGGCCCAGTCCACTGGGAGGCCCAACAGGCCGTGAGGGCCGCAAGGGGCCGCGGAGCCCGTGGGTGCTATAGGGGTGCCACGAGGGCGTGGGGCCGGTTCGGCTAGGGTGCCAGGAGGGGTACGGGACAGCTTGGTTGAGGCGCTGCGAGGGGCACAGACCAGTTCAGCCGGGGCGCCACAAGGGGTGCGGGCCGGTTTTTCCGGGGCACCACGAGGGGCGGTAGCCATTTTGGGAGGTCGGTGGGTGGTGTGAATCGGGGCGGCTTGGCCGACGGATGGCGTGACTGGGCTGGAACAACTGGTGGATGGCTAGGCCGATGGGTGGCATGTCCAGCGGGTGGCACGACCAGGGTAGCTTGGCCGATGGGTGGCCCAGCCAGCGGGTGGCTTGGCCAGCGGGCGTGGGGCCAGTTCGGCCAGGAGACCGGGGCGTCGTTGCCTTCATCACCTTCCTTCATTCCGAAGAACACCACATAGAAGAACATTGGAGGTGGGTCAGGCCATGTTAGTTTGGCCCGCACCCTCTGCGTTTAGAGTGGTAGCATACAGTTCACAAGAACGAAGCAAAGAACGTCAGCCATGATCTTCCATAAATTAATCATTCCCAATCTCGAAAAAGAGAAGAAGGGAGTACCTAGAAAGTGATAAAAAATAGCTTTAAACCCGTACCTCGGGTTTCTACGTTGATGGAGTCGCAGGGAAGAAGAAGAATCATTGGGAAAAACACAGACATCAGTGTCATCGGTGTTTTCCTCGATCGTTGGTTTGTGCATTGGTTCGTCGTAGTCGAAGACGTCCTACGTCGGAGGAAGTCTCGAGGAAGAAGGTCGAAGTCGGGGTCAGCGTTCTTCGTTGGAATAATGCGTTCTTCATTTATAGAAATAGTTCTTTGTAGGAGAGCTTTTCTCCCAAGGCTCCACCAAAAAGAAAATGGCCAACTGATGTCTTTCCCCCAACTTTAATCATTGGCACAAATTCAAAAAATAACTTAATTAAACACCTAGGTTGGAACATTTAATTAAGGTGGTTTGGCATAATTAATGTAGAGGAAGCTCAAGAGGCTCCTCTACATTAAAGAGGGGGGTTGATTGTTTTCTTCTCCCCCCATTAATAGGGGTCGGGTGGTCCTCGCCCCTAAATTCAATTTGGGATGTTATTGAATACTCGGGTGGTCCCCACCACAATTAAACATGAAGATGAGGTTTAGTTCTGCTGGACCCCACCCCTTAACATCCACATGGGAGGGTGGTTACAAAAAAATAAAATAAAACGTGTGTTTATTTTATTTATTATTTCCACAAAAAACCCAAAAACTAACTTTCACCCTTGACCATCTTCCATCGAGGTGAAAGTCTCCTTAAGTGAATACCGGCGATGTGAGTTCAACGGTGCCCTCAGATTTCAATTCCAAGCTTTGGTTCAAAAGTTATAAAAACCCACTCATACATTTACTGAATGTACCTGAACAAAACTTCATAAATTCCTTCCGAGAACTTCGTGCCTCAGAATCACGCGCCATCAATTTTTGCAGACTCATAAAATTCCCATTGATTAAAAAAATTACTTGGAAATACTGTGTCTTTACATTCTCCCCACCTCAAGGATCTACATCCCCGTAAGCCACACCTCAAAATAGGTAAACAAGTGGGGGTACTGAGCACACATCTAATCCTCCCGCTCCCATGTGCTCTCATGGAGGTACCCGTGCTACCAGAAAACGCACACCAGAGGTATCGACCATCTACGACGGACTCGCTCCTGTCGATCCTCAATCTTTACTGGAACCTCTATAAAAGTCTCCCCATCGTCGACATACAGATCTCCGTGGTCGATGATGTGAGAAGGGTCGTTCATGTATCTCCTCAGCTGGGATACGTGGAAGATGTCATGCACCCGGTGCAAATGAGGTGGAAGAGGTAAGCGGTATGCCACCTTTCCAACTATGCTGAGGACCTGAAATGGTTTGATGAACCTCAAAGATAACTTTCCGCCTCAGACAAATCTCTGAAAACCTCATCGTGGTGAGACCCATAGATAGACGTGGTCCCCATCCTCGAACTCTAGAAGTCTCTGTCTCCTATCATCATATGACTTCAGCCTACTCTGTGTAGTCTTCATCCACTCCGGGATGATCTACACCTTCTCTGTGGTAGCCCATACCATCTCTAGTCCCACTTGTATTGACTCCCCTGGGTCAGTCTAGCACAAAGGTGATCTGAAATGTCACTCGTACAATCCATAAAAAGGTGACATCCCAATGGTGGAGTGATAACTGTTGTTGTAAGAAAACTCCACCAAAGGTAAGTGATCCTCCCAGCTACGACCGAAGTTGAGGACACAAGCACACAACATGTCCTCGAGGGTTTGAATGGTCCACTCAGTCAGACCATCCATCTGAGGATGGAAGGCGGTGCTCAAACGAAGTTGTGTCCCGAAAGCCTCATGAAACCCCTTCTATATCCATGAAGTAAATCATGCGTCATGATCGAAGATAATTGTCGAAGGTACTCCATGTATCCTCACAATATTCTGCATATAGAGGCGTCCCAAGCTCTCTACTGAACCCTGCTCTATGATCTATAGGAAGTGATCTGACATGGTGAGTCTGTCAACGATCACCCAAATAGAGTTATGTCCCCTGGATGTTTGTGGAAGACCCATCACGAAGTCTATGTATATCCCATCCCACTTCCACTCTAGGACCTCTAACGGCTGAACGAAGCCTACTGGTACTTGATGCTCTTCCTTCACTTGCTGATAAGTGAGGCACTAAGAAACAAACTCTGCAACTACTTTCTTCATTCCCAGCCACCAGTGATGTCGTCGGAGATCTTGATACATCTTTTCCACTCATGGGTGTACCGCTATAGGGGATGTGTGGAACTCCCTCAAAACTTCCTCCTGAAGTGACACTGGTACCATTGTACGTCCTCTAAAGAGGATGACGTGATCCTCACCTTTAGAAAATCCATCAGGTTCCTGTCCTATGAATATTGGAGTACATCATGCCTCGCAGTCAGTGTCCCCACACTGTGCATCCTTGACTCGCTGAAGTAGGGGGGTGACAATAAGAGACTATAGAAAAGCTATTCTGTTTATATCCACAAAGGATATCTGTAAAGTTTCCAACTACTCTGTCTCCTGACATAGCAGTTGTATACTAGATCTTCTACTGAGTGCATCTTCAATAGTGTTCCCCTTCCCATGAGTATAGACTATCTCTAAGTCATAGTCTTGGAGGAACTCAATCCATCATTGTTGTCTTAGGTTCTGGTCCTTCTGAAAGAAGATATACCTGAGACTCTTGTGATCAGAGTACATGATAAAATTCTCACCCATCAGATAGTGTCTCCAAATATTCAAGGAGAAGACTACTGCTGCTAACTCCAGGTCATGGGTAGCATAGTTCTGCCCATGCCATCTTAACTGCCGAGAGCCATATGCGATCACTGCTCACTCCTGTATTAGGACACATCCGAGTCCAGTCCCTGATGCATTAGAGTAGACTATTTACCCTACACCTTCCTCTGGAAGCCTCAAGATGGGGGGCACTAGTTAGCTTCTGCCTCAGCTCCTAAAAGCTCTTCTGGCATCTCTCTGAACACACAAAGGGTTTCCCCTTCTCCATCAAGGCTGATAGTGGTGCTGAAACTCTGGAGAAATCTGGCACAAATCTTCGGTAGTATCCAGCCAAACCCAAGAAACTCTGTACCTACATCACACTCCTGGGTGGCTCCCAAGCAAGTACCGCCTCAATCTTTGCTGGATCCACTGAAACTGTGGCCTCCGATATGAAATTTCCCAGAAATTGAACCTCTCAGATCTAGAACTGGTACATTGAGATCTTACCATAAAGCGGGCGTGGGGCCTGTTCGACCGGGAGGCCTGAGCACTGCGACGGCGGCGCGGGTCGCGGTGGTCGTGAGTGGTGGCGTCGTTTCCTTCATTGCCTTTGTCACCTTACTTCATTCCGATGAACACCAAAAAGAAGAATGACGGATGGGGTCGATCCATGTTAGTTTAGCCCGCACCCTCTGCATTTAGAGTGGTAGAATATGGTTCAGAAGAATGAAGTAAAGAACGTCGACCATGATCTTCCGTAATTTAATCATTCCCAATCCCACACAAGAGAAGAAGGGGGTACCTAGAAAGTGATAATAAATAGAATTAAACTCCTACCTTGGGTTGATATGTCAATGGAGTCATGAGAAATAAGATGAATCATTGGAAAAAATATAGACGTCGGTGTCATCGGTGTTTTCCTCGATCATCGGTTTGTGCGTCGGTTCATCATTTTCAGAGACATCCTACGTCAGAGGAAGTCTTGAGGAAGAAGGTAAAATTCAAGGTCGGCGTTCTTTATCGGAATTCTTCATTGTAAGAATGCGTTTTTCATTGGGATAAATATTTCTTCTTTGGAGATCTTTTCTCCAAAGGCTCCACCAAATAGAAAATGGTCAACTGATGTGTTTCCCCCAACTATAATCATTAGCACGAATTCAAAAAATAGACTAATTAAACACCTTGGTTAGAAAATTAAATTTAGGTGGGTTGGCATAATTAATGTGGAGGAAGCTCAAGAGTCTACTCCACATTAAAGAGGTGGGTTGAGTAGTTTCTTCTCCCCCCATTAATAGGGGTCGGGTGGTCCCCACCCCTAAATTCAATTTGGGAGGGTATTGAAAACTTAGGTGGTCCCCACCACAATTAAACATGAAGAGGAGGTTTAGTTTTGGTGGACCCCACCCCTAAACATCCACATGATAGGGTGGTTACAATAAAATAAAATAAAATTTTTGTTTATTTTATTTATTATTTCCACAAAAAATCCAAAAACAAACTTTCACTCTCGACCATCTGTCGTCGAGGTGAAAGTCTCCTTAACAGAATATTGTCACTGTGAGTTTAACGGTGCCCTCTGATTTCAATTCCGAGCACTGGTTCAAAAGTTATAAAAACCCACTCATACGTTTACTGAATGTACTCGAACAAAACTTCTTAAATTCTTTCCGGGCACTCCGGGCCTCAGAATCACGCTCCGTCAATTTTCACGGACTCATAAAATTCTAACTTATTAAAAAAATAAATTTTACATGGAAATTCTGGGTCTTTACATAATCATTAATAAAAGGTTATCTATATATTTACACAATCAACCTATTATAATGTGTATTGGTTTTGATCATGGTCTTCTCAACATAAACCACTATTCATTAGCTGATTAATGTCCATTTTTTATTTGGAATTAGCTTGAGAGGGGCATGGGTTGGAACTTATGAATTGAATTGACCATGATTGTGGTGTGGAACAATGGAGAACTATACTGGTCCATCACAAGTAGATTTTTTATGCGATTTCTATTCAGAATATTCCTTTATTGAATGGTTTCATTTAAGAATATATTCTGATTATGGGTATAATAAATAATGAATACTATCATTTCTATAACAAATCACATTATGAATATGATTAAATGAAACTATGGAACCCTCTAGATTGTGATTAATAAGTCTAATATCATATAATCTTCATTCATGATCAAAAAGTAATTTTTAGAAACCAAAGTCTATTCATTTCTCACCTATGATAGTTTTGTTTACTTATATACATTAACATTAGAATCACATGACACTAAAAATATATGTTAATGGGTATTAAAAATCTTCATGTTTCTCTTGAATATTCCACCATGCATGATCATGTGATGACTGAGTATGAGTACTTATCTACAACATGTATTGTATTTTTTACACGTTTCCTAATGTATGAAATCATGTTGATGACAGAACATATAAAATGATATTTAATGAGCTTGATTTAGGATCTTGAATGATAATTGGAAGAGAAATATTATAAATTTTCAATAAGGATATAATGAAACTATTTTTAAAATAATGTGTTTTCATTCAGGGAAATATGTGTTCCATTGACTACTCATTAGAGTATCATCTTCAAGGCCTCAAAGTAAAGTGATTCTAGCAATGTTTCTTAGATGTAAGGTGAGAGAACAAGGAAAATTAAATATGAGCGAGGTGGTGAAATTCATCTTTGAATACATTTTTAATTAATTTTGAATTTATGATTATTTTAAGAAAAAATATGGATACTTCTTAGAGAATTCAAAATCCCTATTTATTTTGAAATATTTGTATTTTTAATTATTCTTACCATGGATTTCACTTATGTTATCATGAAGGATAATGTATATGATATTTTTGATAATTCCTTATTATGGAACACATTTCATGAATATTTCATTGGGAATGTGAGTATCAATTTTTTTTGAGAAGATTCAACATAATATTTATTAATAAAATTATAATAAGGTCTATAAAGAACCTCATGGTTGCATAATGTAATTTTTGAGAGGTGAATTATTTATTAGGAATTGATTCAAAACAAAATTTAAACAAATAAAAGATTGTTTTATAGTATCTAGTATTCCTGAAGTAGAACGGTTATCTTAATGTCTGATTTGAGTATCGAATGAAGCTTCATTAAGAGAGTGTGTGAAGAGTAATTTAAATATAAGAAGACATACTTGAAAACTATCTAGTTGAGAATACTAAAAATAGCGATAGGGTTTAATCATACTAGATACACCAAGAGAGTTTTCATATATACTTTTAAAAACTCATTAGGCATATATTGGAGGTCAAATTGATGGGATAAAGAAAAATCCTACCATTTAATATTTGAAGAGTGTGAAAAATTACAAAAAATATATTTTGGTAGATATGTTACCTAAAAAGGATTAGAAATATGACATTCTATATTCACATTAGTGTACAAGATATATAGTTAAAACCATTCAACATATAATATATTCAAAAAGGTACATGAATAAAATATATGTTGGATGAATTGATCATTTAGTGTAACAGAAAGGGAATTTATTGTGATCATATGTGATTATATTTATCTATAAGGCTCAATGAGGAATATCAATTTCAATTAGTGTAGATATAATTAGGAGAAAAAGATAACATTATTTTTTTAATATATTATTTAATAGCTTGTGTGAGTAAATAGTCTTCTAGTGTATCTCTAGTATATGAACATAAGGAGACATTATATTAATTGAATTGGGATGATCCATATTGTAAACCTTTTTTTATAGTGGATAATCTATGAATGGGACTCCTAACATATCATAATAAGAAGTTGTATCTGAAATATAAATATTTTTCATCTCATATGTACCATTTGTTTACTTTAATACTGAGGTGTGGTTGTGAAACCAAATATTGATTCCATATACATCTTAACAAATCAATGAAGTTTAGTAGTTAGAATGTTTAAAACAAGAACAAAGATTTACCCCCTATAGAGATCTACTGAATTATTAGAAAACTAATTGAAATTAATCATAACAATGTTTCCTCTAAAATATCTATCATTAATAGAATAATTCATGAACCCTCAATTTTGGAATAGGTATGTTGGACCATTCAATATAATCAGGAATGTCTCAAAAAACATTTATCTATAGATACAAGAATTTGTTAATGATTTTATGGAATAATTTGAAGACATGTGATGGTAAAATAGTAATTAAATGTTTTCAATGATAAAGTATAAATGGTATATTTGTGTAGGAAAATATATTTGATGTAAAACATCATAATATAAAGCATAATGATCTACTGAATTGTATGAAATCCACAATTATTTGGTTAAGTATTCTGTCATTTACACCCCCATGTATGTTTTCACTATTTTTTATTCAGGAATGAGAAGATCACAATTCATTATCAGTTAATGATCAAATATAAATATAAAAATAATTTGGGTCACAATTTCAAAATTTTAATTCTCGGATCGAGGAAAATAATACCCCAAATAAATCACTATAATTCTATCGCATGAATTCCAAACCAAGTGGAAATTTAATTCTATAAAATTTTAATGAGAATGGAAAATAGATAGTATAATATTTGAAACAAAAAGAAAATGAGGACATTAGTTTCAAGGATACCTAATTATAAATTAAAGACAAGGGAATTGAAGACCTATAATCAATAATGTTAAAATAAATAAAAATTTATGAATAAATAATGATATTTTAGTTTTTCATTAGATAATGATAATAAAAACATAATAAGATTTATATTTAAATAACATGAGGTAAAATTATAAAATTTGTAACTAGTACCAATAAAAAAAATTAAAATTTATAAAAAAAATATTTTCCACAATAAAATCAAATATTTTATAAGTGGTAAAGAGTTTTTCATATCATCTCAAGATCAACCTAAAATAAGTTATTGGTGTTTCTTAAACATATACACATTTATATATGTTTTGAATAAATTACTTTCATCTACTAGTATTCGATATAATTCAAATTCATTTCAAATATTTTTTGTCATAATTTCCTTGAAATACATTAAAACATCAATTGTGTATATATGAATGTATAAGTATATAAGATCCTTAATTCAATCTTAAGATAATTAATCTTTGATATGTGAAAGATAAAAAATCATGTCTATCTCAACTTAACCTACATTTAAATTAACTATATTCATTTTAATTTGATTATTATATTATATTATAAGACAAAGGACAGTATATTTTTGGTATAATATTTCAATTTATGGGTTCAACTAAAGGACTACGTTAAGGGGGGGAAATAAAATATCAAAATATTTCTTTCTAGATAGAATAAATTTTTTCATTATTAGAGGAATATGTTCATCAAGATAGTAGTTAAGTTATTTGAAAATATATATGATCGATTCCATTGAATTAGTTCTTATTTTGATCTATTTATTGGTTCACCATGCATGCTATAATATAATGATGATTTGAAATGATTTCCATAGTAAAATAAAAGGTATAGGAGAAGAGATGGTGAATTTTCACTATATATTTTGAAAATTAATAGAGATAAGTAAAACATATACAAGATGTCAATGAATACATCACATACGGATGTCAGAAAATGAATAAATTCTTCGTCAATGAGAAAAATTCCAACACCTTGGATTATAAAAAATAGGACTTTAAGGTTAAAACTAAAGAAAACAAGAGTAATCTGAAAACGAAATTGGTATATGTTATAATAACATGATTCAATTTATTGAAGATGTCATAGAATGAGATATTGTAGTAATGAATATATTGGGTAATAAAAAGTTAACATGGAGTCCATATGAAGAATCCATAAATGTTGAGTATATTTATAATTTCCTTATAATTTTTGAAAACCACATGGAAGTCTATATATAATTGTGTAAAGCACAAGAATGTAAAAATAATAAAGGGGTTTTATTTTTTTTCATTATAAAAAAAACAATTTTATGAAAGGATATCTAAGAATGATGATCCAATAATTATTTATGAGCTATTTCAAAAGTTAAAATAATATATGAATAATCAAAATTATTAAATGAAAAATATATATGTATTAAAGTATTTTTTAAAATTAATTTTAAATAAATAATAACTTAATGTGGTCTAGTAACTATAGTGAGAAAAATAGTATTACAAAATAGATTTTTTAGAGAAAACATGTCAACAGTGTTCCTGTAGATTGTTTGGAAAATTAATAGAATTATTATTTTCATTAAATGTAGTAATGATGTTATGAGAAGTTCTAGATTGGTATAAATGTCTTGTCCTCAATTATTCATCATCCTAGAACCTCTGTTAGCTAGAAAACATTGAATCCCACACATATCAGAATGATGCCATCGTTATCTGATTGAGTACTCTATAAATAAATAAATTTCAACAAAAAAATATGCATGGTATGAAAAAGTTAGAATGTATAAATGTAGAATGAACCTTTCCTTTATCAGTGATTAAATTCTCCACTAAGACTAATGATTTAAGGATAAATTTTAGGTTTTGAAATGTATTAGGGTACAGATTAACCATAGAATTGACAGAAATAAAAATAAGATCATCAAAAGTGAAATTATTTTAAAACCCTTAAAATTACAAAAAAAACACAATTAATACACCATTAATTGGATAACTATGCACTAGGTGAACTATCAACAGTTTCATTCAGTCTTACTCAGTACCTAGGAAAATAAATTTTTCACTAATGGATTATTTATTATGATGGACCTCATATAACTTCTACTGAGTACCCAATGCCATAAAAATGGTGCCCTTTGACTCAATACATCTAGAATAATTCACTAAACATTTACTTAGACCCCTGGGATATGATTTGGAGAACCTGAACTTGATATAACACTATTGGAACATCCCCTTCAACATTTAAAAATCATGTTCATTTTCCAATTCATTATGTGAATGAAATAACCATATAAACCATAATTTTAAATTAATTGTAAATTTTTATTTAACTCATTCAATATATTTGAACCGATGGGGGGAATTATAATAATCACTTATAAATATCTATTTAAAATAAAATATTAAATACATTCTCAAAGGAAAATACTCCCAATAATTTCATTTTAAATTCAAATTTATCATGAAATTATATCTTTCAGTATTTTCAAAAATTATTTTAAATTATATAAAATATATAATATGATTATTAACCAAATATTGGATCTCTCGATAAACTATTTTAAATTAATTAATACAATTTTTGTAAATTTTCTCAACTATATTACTTTTTTAAAATTAAAATTAAAATTTTCCTTACATAATTCATGTTCTTTGTCAAAATTTTATGTTATGAGTTGAAGAAAACCACCAAATTATGGATGTTCTCCCCTAAATGATGTATTCCAAATAATCATATCCTATAAAATAACATGAATTAAAATCAGACATTCCACCTTTGATTTATATATGATTAAATCTTTGTTACATCATATGAACTTTATTAGGTTGTATACCCACATAATCAACAAAAAAATCATGACTTATAAAAATCAAGTCATAATTAGTTAGAAATATTTAAAGCATTAAACTACGAGGTGTGGAGAATAGTTACAAATAAACTATATAATAATTAATTAATTTTCCATTACATTATAAGATAAAAAATTTACAATCATGTTTTTGTATAAAAATGAGAGAAATACTAATACTAATCCTTAAATATTATTGTGATATGTCTACCTATTGTCCCACACACTAAAAGTGGGTTCCCTTAAATAATCAAGTCGATGTGTCTTCTAATATTTGATGATTTCCCATTATTTAATAATCAATAAAAACTATTGGTTATAGTTGATACACCCAAACATTAACTCTTCTGGAATAGTTCATTTTACTCATATTTATCTATATGACTCTTATAGTAAACCCCTTAATTGATAAATTTTGAGGATAATAGTACTATGTAAAAATTATTATAAATACCCAACATTATACCAATAAAATATATTTAAGATATAATAGTCCATAGTATATTACAATTTCCGATGATACTAATATTTCATCAAACATCTATCACATTAGTTTCATCATTCCTAGTATTTTATAAAATTGGTTTCCATGTATTATAATAATTCTCTACATGGTTGATATACTTAGAAATATAAAAATACATAAATTTTAGAATAAAATCCCTCACAAATATTTTCTTAGAGATATTTGGAATTCCTTCAAAAATATAGAAATATCTATATCTATTTCATAAATATTTTTATAAAGGCTCTATATCCCAATAAAATCACCTATATCCCATTGATACATAGTGTTACCTCATACATTATTAGGTTGTTACATCATATAATCCACTAACTTGATTTTACTTCCATAAAATCACCCTAAACTCCCAGAAATATTTTTCATTCATGTTCTAGATGATATTTTAATTTTCATAAATATATTACATCTTTACTGGAAACACTAGATTATATGATAAGTTAATTAAACTCAGACTATAACAAAAAATTTCCACCACCCAAGATACTTTAGAGACCCATAGTAAACAAAGTATAACAAAAATATTACAAACATAATTTCTTCATATCAATATACACCTCCTTTGTTTTGATACACTAACAATCTATTTCATTGATAACTTCTATTTAAATTGTATTACCCAATAGATGAATATTATCACTATATTGTAGTTGAAGAAGTTTGAATTTATATAAACATATGTGTCAACATAACTATTTAATGGAATATATATCCCTTATGAAAAGGTTCTTCCATTTTGTCTCAAAAATTAAGATATGATAAACTTCCCTTCCTCTCAGGGTTCCTTCCCCTAATTTCTCATTAAATTTATCACATGTAACAATATTAAAATTAAATATTAAGACAATTAGATATCATGGAGCACATTATGATAGCAAACACTAATGTAAAAACCCCCCTTGTATATTACATATGCATACATTTTAGGCCCTAATAGTGGATGACATAAAACATTATACTAAATGATTTTCCAACTATCGAAAATCTAAAGATACATTTTTTCTTTAAAATCTTGGGATTTTTTCTCCTTAAAATAAAACCAATTTCGTAGAATCTCTATCTCCCACAATTTTGATACCTGTGAATTTAATATTCTAAATGATGTATTTCATGTCACATATTTTAAAAAAATCCTTACTTATTCTCTATCATCCTTGAAAAATCCATACCATATAGAAACAAATTTTTAACTTAAACAAAAGTTACAATCATAATTTGATTATCCCACACTATATAGGTGTAATGGTGACATCATTGTAGTGGATAAAGCATCCATAGACATGATAACACTTAATAGAACATTACACACTCTCAGAACGTAATTTGATTTATTGAGACTCCAAAATAACATAATCACCATGTATTGGTTCCAATTTTCCTTTAATATTAGTTGTTTCATCCTATTAATCTCTTATTATATATCACTATTGTAGAAGTTTGTATTCACAACAATCTCTTATTAGATTATATTATAAAAAAACCATGATTTGAACTATTTGGATGGCACATGTCTTAACTATTAGTGTTTTTTTTCTATGATGTTGATGCAAATTGTTTATTGATACCCTATTACCCATAGTGGTTCATTTTAATATTTTATTTCAATATCCCTATATTTAAAAATGAAATACCATTCATTCAAAAGTTTTTTATTCCATAGTGGTGAATCTGTGTGCTCTCATGATCTATTAGAATCTAATGAAGAAATTTCATCTTTTCATGTTTTCATCTACTATTTAGTCTCAATATTAATAAAATCCTGATATGGGATTTCAGGTTATCTACCATATGATAATGATGAAATAATAATGTCAAATATAAACCTCTGAATTTGTTTTATAACTCTGGTAAATAATTGTAAAATAGTTTTTGTGTCTATACACATTATAATATAATATCATTCAGCGGTTTAACATCTGGACCCCAAAATATGGATCTCTTAAATGATATTCTATTATACATGATAATTTAGGAAAACATTTCACTGTATAATAATTATTTTAGTACATGAATCTAAATTTTATAGAACAATTTTTGTTCTAGAATTTCAACACTGATCAAGCTAGATATAGTAATTTGATTCTTTACTATAAACATCTTTATTATCCTTTTTATAGTAATTAAAAAATATCATATCATTAATGTGAACATATAAACTTGTAATTATCTTTTAATTATCATCATACCATATTCAAAATTTAAAATATTTTTCATTGTTTTATAAAGAAAATTTATCCTATAATTTTTCTAAATATTTTATATATCCTTATAATCAATATGGATGTAAGTGGTACAACAAAAAATATTAAAATAACTAAACTATATAATTCTATCACACAATAAATGATATATAATATAATTAATTGATATAGTGGATGAACATATATTATCCATGTACTCCACACTATTTTATACCTCCTCATAAAACTCCCAATACATTCTTATGGGAATTGGAATTCTCCATGCCTTCAATGTTATTTTTTTAGTATCTCTACCACACAATTCAATAGAGGTGTAATATTTATAACATTATATAGAAAGATAATTTCAATTGAAATTAATTTCATCAATTTTATTCTATTGTGAATTCATATATTATCCCATCATGTTATATTAACATTGAATCAATTTCCTATTGTACTATGGTATTTCATGAAAAACACTATGAAAACATCAATCATGTATATAGAAATGTAAACCCATACATTTTAAATTACATCATGAATGAAATTACCATTTTACAGTGATCCCTATGTGATTAGACTATTTATATACCCTAAACATTCAAGTGTACATGTTTTGACTTATGGCCTCTAAAATTCAAAAAATAATTATTGAATTCTACCCTATTTTTCTTTCCAATCATATAGAATGATAAATATAATATATTGATTTCATTTATATTTAATTTATTTTTTCCTATTAAAACCTTCATGTTAATTTAACATAGGTTTTTGATCTAGAATTTTGCAACTGTAACATCCTAGACTCTAGAATCACAATGGATGTAGTTTTATTACATTATTAGTATAGTGTATATGTTTTCCAGAAGGATTGAACAATTTTTTACTCTAAGAACACCAGATACATGCATAAATTACAATTTCAACATAAGTTAAAATTTGAATAAAAATATGGAATATTATTTTCCTTTCCCTCATGTCCCAAAAAGTTACACATAGATCACCACAAGATTACCCTATAAAAGGATGAAAAATAAAAGTTATCTCAAATTCCCATTAAGGGGTATAATACATCAGAATATTTTATAACCTAAATATGAAATAATTGATACGATATAAATAAATTATCAATGATAATATGAATTAAACTTGTGGTTATTACATGTTATATCCATGAAAATAAATTAGATCATGAGTAATAATAATTATTGATCTCATACAAATGAAATGTATACTGTCGGACATGAAAAAATTATATCTGGGAATTCTTTTATTGTGATTTCCTTTCATGGGAATTAGATACACTAAAATACAACCTATTATGTCTCATGTGTCCTATCTAGTGATTAATTTGACATATAATTTCATGCCCCACCTATATCATGAGTAAGTGTAATGAATTCATAATAGTATACAAGAATGAAATTTATACTATTCTTTGATTTTCCTATTTCTAAATATAACATGGCTACCAATTTTTTGAGAAATAAATAAATAAAATGCTTTATAATTCAATTTAATAATGTGTATATCTTTGAGAATACCCCTTAATCAATTTTTATGTCCTCAATATTCATTAAAATAATATGAAGTACCCATATTAGAGATATAGAATTGTACAGGTACATATAATATATTAGGATATCATTGGATTATAGTAATTGGATTCAAAAAAATTCATTGTTATGAGGAATATGAAATATATGGTTATGTCTATAATCATGTTATATAAAGAGAGTTAGAATATTTCAAATCATATCTCACAGGATTATCTAGCTAGGAATGTTGGTTGGGTCCATTCATTATTGATAGGTTTATAAATAAGTATATTCTGAACCACAATTTTTTTGGTTTATTACTACATTCTGAAACTTTTCTATAGCTTCATATAATTTTTTTTGACAAGATAGTGATTTATCTACACATTATTTTAAATTATTAGAACATAGTATGGTTCTTACGACATAGAAATGACTTAGTTTTGTAGAAATTTTGGTTACTCCTGGATGACATAAACATGAGGGAGGATTAAAAAATAAAATATGTTGGATCATTGAATTTAATGAAAAATATGGTAATAAAATTTTAGGTTAATTATTCACCACACAATGTAAATCAGTGGTCAATATAACATAAATCCCAAATAAGGAAAATTGAGATGAAAAACCCACCCCTATGGATTGGGTAGCAGTTCAGTCAAAAACACCAAAAATAATGTGTTTTAATGTGATCATTAAAAACCATGACTAAATGTATTTATGGAAATAACATCATACATAGTTAATATATATATATATATAACATAATGGTAATCATGTTCATTATACCTAACATATCTCATGAAGAAGAATTTTGGGAAGATAATTCTTACGTATTGTCCTTGCATTCACGAACATGTATTAAACTCTTGTATCACAAAAAAGTACTATAATAATATGTTAAATAAAATTAATTTTAATACATATATAAATTTATGAAATATAATTTATATGGATACAGTTTAATGATATTATGTTTTGGACTTCATAACATAAAGACAAACAATCTGGGAGTGATTTTGTAATTGTAAAGGAAAAATAAAATGTTTAATAAAATGTGTTCAGTGAGAGTGATGGTTATTTTCTCATAAATATGGAATCATTTCTATGATAAAGTGATTATTATAAACATATAAATGAATAAAAAAATGAAACTCTTAGGACTTATAACAAAATTAGTAGAATCCTGAGGAGGAGGTGAACCATTACCCTGAAAATGTGCTTATTAATGATTGAGAGGTACCCATAAAACAAATGGAACTCATTGGGAGGGATTCAAAGTCATATATGGTAGGGAAAGTAAAAATAATTTAATTTATAGTGATGTGGGATGAGATAAATGTTGAGAGTGAGTTCCTATTTAAGGTGGAAAATGTGTTCCTTTTTCATGGTAAACTAAAGTTACATAAGGGGTAGGAATGGAATCTCATGGGTGTTAGCTGGGTTATGTAAGTATGGTTCATTAGGTGTATAAATTTAACCTATGTCATATGGGAAGGAATTTTGTACCTAAAATTGTGATCTAGATAGTTCATGTGTACTATTAATTTTTAAAAATTTTAGATTCCTTATTTACCCATTTTCCCTTATATATTCTTAATAACAATCAACTGTGGTAGTTATATTGTTACGAAAAATATAATGTTCCTCTTATACATAAATTTTAATGTGATGAATCCAAAATTTGGTATCACTTTACCTAATTTAATTTATAATTTTTTTAAATTTTTTTTAAAATAAAAAATATTATAAATATTTTTTTTAAAGAAAAAATTATTTTAACTATTAAATGACTTTTCTCATTATTTTTTATTAATTAAAAATTGAACATGTGTTTATGTAATTTATTATATAATTAAACATAATATATGTTTCATATTATAAAATATATTAATCTAATTTATTTATATAAAATTTATATAACTCCAATAAAATTAATACTTTGAAAAACAAACCTTTTCATATTTTATGAGTTGATTAATCATAATCATAAGTAATTTATTTTCAATTACTAAATTTTTCTTTCAAACATTCATAATTCGAAAATAAATTATCTACATAAAATTTACATTTTATAAATAAAATTAATTTTTCGATATAAAATTAATTTGTCAATGTAAAATTAATTTTCAAATATGCATTAATAAAAAATGTTTTTGATAAAGATAAAAAAATTGTTTTATGAAAGTATATTTATGAATAATTAAAAAATAATGTTTATTTTGATAAAATAAAGATATTTGATTCAAAAATTAATCACTAAACTATATATTTGAATAATGGATATTTAGATTGTTTATTGTATGATAGATCTATAAATGGTGTCTATCTTGAATAGTAATATCTTAGGTAATATAAGAACTAAGGCATTCAAAACATGGCTCCCTAGAATTATATACTCAATATATTTTTCTAGTAATATAATGTGATCCATAAATAATTCCTTGGGATACCACCATTTTTTCCAAAGATACTATGAATACTCCTTAGTAAACCATTACTTCCCAACCAACATCTACATGTGATCCTATAAAAAATATAATTTTCATTATTTTTGGGATGAATATCACTTCATTACATTTTATGATTATTCTATTTATTATATAGATTATTATATTGTTTTGTTGTAGGAATTTTACATAAACTGAACTAACCAAATGATATTATTTTAATGTCTTTGATATTTAATTGAACATACTCACTTATTATTCCATTTAATGTTTTGATGCACCATAATCAATATACATTGATTCTACAAAAGTGAAAAAACCAATTGAAATACCTAAATACCTCAATGGTATTAAGATATTTTTTTTATTTAGAATAATCACATATATAATTTTCCATGTGATATAATAAATCATTTATATGATATATTATTTTCCTAATGAACCAACATATTAGTCTAATATCAACCTATTTTTGTTAATTCCTTTCATGGGACTTATCTTTTGATTCCTTATAACTATTATATTATGGTGAAATTCCTTATCCTGTAGTATGTTTATTTTTTTCTAGGTTTCATATAATTTATTATTCATACATCTTTTATTCTGAATTATTATCATTATATCATCAAAAACATGTCTATTTTACAAAAAAAAATATCCTTATGATCACATCATACGACTCCAATAGAAATAATTAATATACACTTCCCTAATCATCATCCATAAATTTGACCTTCACATACTCATATATACATCAAATCATGTGGTTTTTATATAAATAATAACTAATATTTATACATTTTTATAGACATATGTTGAACATCATTGATATTGTGTACACATTATTAAATATCATCGACTTATTTTAAATGTTTTCAAAACTGATAATAATATCCACTATGGTCGTCACTTCATGGATAATAAATTCTTTGTTCCATGCCATTTACATCAAAATGATCACATAGAACTTCCAAAATAAATATTATTGATACACTTATTCCATCTTCGTTAACATGATCCTAGTTAATAATTTCCTAATATCCATTACTATTAAATGGTCCGCCAATTACATTCCCAATAAACCCATAATCCACTCACTAGATAATATCAACTAATACCATATTTTTTTAAAATTCAATGAATTTCAATGATATATAAATCCCACATAAATTTAAACAACATAATTATAATATAGGTATTGTAGCATGAGGTTTATCTTTAGAATTATAATATGAGAGCTATGAACTAGAATCTCTCATTGCACTTCTATAGAGATTCACCAATCTAAAAAATATAACATTATTTCTAATACAATATGGCACTATATGAATCATAATCTATAAAATATTTGTATATATAATGAATTCCCTAATTATGGTTTGTCTAAAGATAATATATTTAACACACCATACTCACCAATTAGAGTCGTTCGTAAATACAATCAATTCCCATAACCATTCATGTAAAAATATATTAAAATTATGTCAATGACTTATATTATGTTTTTGGAATGTTGGTCATCATACCCTAGTATAAACAACTCTCACATTTTAAATAAAATCAAGATATTTATGAATTATTATCATGTTGTATAGGTAATTAAATTTGAGTAGTAATTATATGAATTCTTTTAATAACTTTTGTATATTTGTACTAAGGGCCCTACCAATATAAAGTTTGTTGAAGAAATTTTTCTTGTATCACTAACTTATGATAACTTTCAAAATTCTAAAATTTCAATATAGTGAATAAAATTCATCTATATAAAATGAACCAAAGTTGTAAATATTTATGAGTAAGAAATATTATGATTATATATATCTAACACACTCTTATTTTCAAACATAATTCCCCAAAATGTAGGAGTATAATACTCTTATATAATCATTTTTCAAAAATCTAAATGTATAAAATAAAAATTATTAAAAACCTACAAGAACACAAAATAGTATAACATTATAAGTTTCTAAATTCTATTCAAACCACTGCCACATGTGAGGATCTAGAACCATGTTCCCATACACAATTCCATAAACATGTACTTTACGTAATTTATTTGATACCAGTACTGACAGCCTAGACATATCCATCATTATTTAGAAAAAGATAAATTTATTACTTCACATCTTACAACCCATTGTCCATTTTATGTTTAGAGAGTTGGAGAATTATGACAAAACATAAACAAATAAATTCCATTATTTTTGTATCATTTGGATAATTTCCTCATTATAAATAGATGTGTATAGTTTATTAAATGTCATAAATATATTCCAAAAATTAATTCATACATTTTATACAAGGAAACATGCAATGATTACTATATTTCCACATAAACTAGGAAATTTGAAAGATAATATAGAGAGAGGTAAAATTAACAATATTGGAAATATATAACTAAAGCAATCATGCGATAACCTAACATAAATATTAAGTCAAGAGTACTTAAATGACATGAATCTATAATCAACTTCAAAATGGTTCTATGATATATCCAATAAAATAAATGAAAACATAGATACTAATAATACCAATCTCACTCTAATGGAATGAATAATCTTGTACCTCAAAACCAATTGTCATTTAATTGTGCCAAGGCAGATTTCCTACTATTGAGACTGTAGTAAAGTCATAATGCATAATTGGGTAAACTTATAAAAGATACTAAATCCTAATTTAACCAATGATACATATAATTACATTGATGGGATATATAATATTATTCCCATCCCATCACATGTTTATTTTCAACACACTAAACATAAGATAATGTTAATGAATAATATATACCCATCATTTCCAATAATCAACCTTATTGAAATAAAACCAAGTGAATATCCAATATTTTTCCCATAAAAAATGATCAATTTTTAATAATTATCCTTATCCAATATGTTTTATATAAAATATTATGTTCATAAATGATTGAATAATAAGTTATAACTAATTAATTACTTGAATAACATGATCATATTCCATCTATGGAAAAAATATGTATGGTTTCAAACAAACATTTCTTATTAAGTAATAAATACTATTTAAAGGAATTATCTTTTAAAATGTATAAACAGAGAAAATAAAGAGAGAGTAAAATTTAATAAAATAAAATATTAGAATTTACATAACTCAAAGGAAATAGTTTAACGTAATATATTAAACTCAATGGAATAAAGTTGAGTTTAAAATACACTTACTACAAGGGGGATGAATCAATAGCAAAATGAATTAGGTAACATTATTATTTTAGTAAATTTAATAATACACAAGGATTATGATATAGATATATTCCTTTTAAATGAATTCACAATTTGATGAAAACATTGTGCATAAAAATTGTTCTGTCCCAAAGCATCATAATTGAGACTAAGGAAATCCTTACAACTTGAGTATCAGAATAATTGAATCCCCTTAAACAGGATTTCATGTACTTTAAAACCATATAGAATGATGAAAATTTAATTATTGATATTATTTTAAAAGTAAGTAGTATCTAAACTACATAAATTACAAATCTATATAATACTATTTTTATAAATGAATTGAAATTGAGACTAAGACACTTACCTCTTATATTGACTTCCATGAATTAACATTAAACACTTATATTGAAAACAAAGATATATTATTTACTTAATTTGGATCCTTACTAACTTATGTACAAATTCATACTCTTCATAATTATTCATTCTCTACATGAATTCTTCAGAATTTCCACATCAGTGTTCATATTTTTGAATATTTGAACTAGTTTAATTATAGTGATGATTGTGTTCAATAAAATTCGCAACTTATCACATATAAAAGATTAAATATTCTATCTATTATTATTAATTTTTATTAATAATTTTTTTTTAAATTAATGTTTTAGTCTTTCTTTATGAGGATGAAATTAATAAAATCCATGTTTCATTGATTCTTGATGATTTAGAAGTATTTTATTAATTGATGATATAGATATTGATATTATATCTCCAAAACAAGAAAAAAAATTCCAAATTGATTTCATATTATACCATAAATTATGTTCCAATATTGATTTATAATATATACTCATATAATTGTTCAATTTTTTGGTTAAACCAACCCAAACATGAAGATATACCGATATAATGAATTATTATGAGGTTTTTTATTAAAATATGAAATATTATATGAACGATGCTATTATTTAGTGAATATTAGTGTAATATATCATAATTGTAAGGAATTATTTGAAAAAAAGTATATAATAACATTATATTAGTTTAATAATTGTTTCCACATAGTATGTTTACATTGAATTTTTATATTAAAGATGATATTTTAATAGGAATATCATTAAATCTTTCTATAATTTATCATAAAAACATGATTTATATTATAATAACCATATTTATCCTTTAATTTTATCCTTTGATACAACCATATAACGTGGTGAACGAAAATGAAATATGTTATATCATGGAGGTGGTAGCCTACACAAAGCATCGAAAATGATGTTATTGTTCATAATTTTTGAAAATTAAAAAATTAATAATGATAATAGCCTTAATATAGTAACACTATACTATATAAATTATTATAATATCATTATATTGGTTTATATTTAAAAAATTTGAATGATTCTTATTATGAAGAAAACTAACTATATGTTAATACTAATTTAGGGGTCTTGGATTTCCTATTTAAGATTCATTGAATTTGGATTGATTGGTCTAACTATGAGTGACCATGTGATAATGATCAAGGAGTGTGATATAGTGAGATTATATTTATAGAGATTTAGTGGTAATTAAAATGATAAGTTATTCTTTAAGTGGTGAAGACATAACCCTTTAATAAGAAAAAAAGGATAATTTTGTGATCAACCCTTACATTTTCAATATTGTATATAACACCCTATTACCTTTCATTTAGGTATGATATATAATTTTGTCATTTTTATTATTAATTGGTTTGGTACTGATGAGAGGAATTCCGGAGGATACCTATAATGTTGAAGTTATGTATTTTTTTGGAATTTTCAGCATAAAACTAAAAATATTTCCAGTCTGTTGGGGAGTTACATGCCCTCTAATTGGGTTACATGATGTTTAGTCGTCGACTAAATGATGTTGTGAAGTGGGTACACAATGTTTAATATATCAAAACATATACTTCTTATATTCTATGTAAAATTTTAAAATTATGGCTTAAATGAAATGTGATGGGGTTTTTGATGTATGTGCGACTTGACAAATTGATGACATGCAATAGGGTTACATTATATATAAAATCATAAGTGTTGGTTCTAAGAATGTAATTTGGAAGAAATTACCATTAATATCCTATATGATTCCTTAATATTGATCTAGAGGATCTTCATATCCAATATTTGGGATCCAAAATTCCATGAGATCATCTCTTTGGTGATAAATCATCACGTTGGTTATAGTGCATCTCTCAAGGAAAGTCGTCATCTAGCCTATTTCATATATCTATTTATTTCTTAATTGGAGTTTTATATATTTTATTAGGATTTATGGATCTAATATCCATATTTTTTAGTGTATATTATAGGTTGAGTTTGAAGTTCAAATGATCGAATAACAACTAAGAGGGGGGGTTAATCAGTTGTTTACTTTTTATAAGTTTCAATAATTTTTAAAACATAACCCCTATAATCTGTTAAATTTTATTTCATTATAAAATGTTTAAAAAATATTAATTTATGAAAAATTAGGAAAGAAACTAAGTAACACAATATTTAAATTTTTTGGCCTCAGTGTGAGAACCAGCATCCTTTCCATATCAACTCGCACAAGTCTTTGGAAATCCACTATTATGAATAAGTTATTACAACTTGTTCCAAATCCCATTAGACACCTTCTATCTTTTAATAAAAAATATTATACTTAATCCTATTTTTATAAAAGTTTTATTGTAAAAATTTGATCCAAAACAAAATAATAGTAGTTTGTTCAATTTTCTCCACAAAATTTCATTCTAGATTCTCTGTCTGATTTCTCAGGATCTGATTCTCTCAATCTGATGAGGTCAATACGATTCTCCCTTACTCAATCTGCACTTCTTAAACTCTAATCAAACACTCATTTGATCTTCCTCAGTATGATTGAATAGATACAATGGACTCAAAATGATGAATCCATTATCAGTATAAAAAATTAAAACTCTAATAAATTACACAATATGATCTTCCCCAATCCAATTGACTCCATACGATTCTCATTTCTAGTAAAAAACATGCAGGTTTCTGGTTTTCTTCTGATATCTCAGTCCAAAAAAATTCACTCAATTTATTTTTCTCTCCACCTTTTTTTCTTACATGAAAGTTGTAAGTAATGAATGATCTAATAAAATATTTATAGAATTCTCAAAAAAGAAAGATTAGTAAACATGAAATCTTTCCCCGCTCCCTCAAATTTAAAAACTCTAAAAAAACCCCTCATTTAAAATTTAAATTTAAATTCTTAAAACCTTCTTATATTTCTCTTAGATTTACGCATAATTTAATATCAATCTTGATTACTTCAACCCATCACATAAATTCTTCTCCATAATCATTTTTTCATAAAATTCCTTTATTTTCTTTATAGTAATGAATCATCCTTATCTCATTATGAGGAAACTCTATTGGATGTACTTATTATTATCTTCCATTGTTTACCTGGTCATTATGATATACCTTTATTAGCTCATTATTATTAACCTTTCTTTCTCATATCATTACGATCCACCATTCTTTATCAACTCAATATGATATTCCTTTATTTCTTAGCTCACCATGATCTTCCATTCTTCCCCATGTCATTATGATCTTCCTTTCCTTCTTAGCTCATTACGATCTTCATTTCTTTCTCATCTCATTACGAAATTTCTTTCTTCTTCAGTACATTATAATATTTCTTTCTTCTTAATCTAATTATGATGGAATTACTATTAGGATGGATTTTCCCATTACGATTGAAATACCATCACGATGATTTTTCTATAACAATGGAAATTATTCAATAAAAAATCCTCAGAGAAACTTTGAACTTCTTCAAAATTCATAAGCATCACACATTCTAACTTCTAGATCATGTCTTCTGTGTTTGGGTACCTTGAGTCCAATAAAGACTTTGTCTTGATCACTGGAACTGATTCAATCATTTCGATTCCTCTATTTCAACAAAATATTTTTTTCATGAGTTTCTTTCATTATTTATTAGAACTTCATGATCTGCAAAGCATCATGTATCTTATTTCAGAAAGTATGAAAAATTTCTAACTCATGACTGCCTAGCCTTTTTTAAAATCTCTTCAGAAATAATACAGTCTCATCACTCAACAACTTTTGTCTTTATAACCCAATATATTCTTTGTTTATATGATTATGGTAAAGGTAAACTTCCAGCAAAAAATAATTTTTGCCTTCAATTTAAGTGGATCTGATGATCTAACTCAAATATAGATGGATCTAATACTCTGATTCTGGTGCTTCTTAGTATAATCCTCTAAGTTGGGAAAATAACTTTCTTAAAAATAAACACTTTCCCCCCTTCTTATTCAAAATAAAAATCTCAATAAATTTCAACATTATTTCAATGCTAATTACAATGGATTGGTTCTGATTTTTGAATAACAAAAATATTATTAAAAAAAGTTTAATTTTAAACAAAAAAAAACATAATTAAATCAATATATCACAAAAGTTCTTTAATCTACCCCATTGAATTTGTTGAAAACCCTTATTAGTAACTTTTATAACTCCCATAAATTTTTACACAAAATCATATTTTATAAAAAAATCATGTTTTTTACTTTTATCAAAATGTAAAATTTCTAAAAATATAGTTTCATGACTCCACACTACTTGATAAAGTAATGATTTTTAAGTGATTCCTTCACTCAACAGAAAGAAAATTTTTCGGACATGTAAAGATAAACTCTCCCTCACTTTTCTTTTTCACTCCCCCATTTTATGGTAACCACAACTTCATATTCATTTAAGAAAAATTAGTAAAAATATATTACAAAGTAGAGAGTTGTTACTTTCTCCCCCTTTTAAACATAATCCAGAACATGGTGGTTGTGGTTATTTATGATGAGTAATAAAACATTGCAATAGGTTGAGTAGGATGTTATAGCCTCAACTCAACAAACCTTTCTTTATGCATTAATTTTTTGAAGATATCCTCAATTTGATACTTTGTTGAGATTTATTCTGGCATAAAATCTCTAGTAGAAACATTTTATTTAATAAAATGAAACTTTATATCAAATTTTTTATATTAAATTTTGGATAGGATTTTTAGAAAGATCAATTTCACTCTAATTATAATAATGTATCTTTAATGGTTTAGAAAATTTCACTTTCAAGTATTCAAGCTAAAATTTCATCCACACCATTTAAGTATAGGCCTGAGAAGATGAAACAAATGTGTATTTAATTTTTATTAATGTTGCAGATACTTGTTTCTTACTATTCTAGCTCACAAAACATTTAACCTAGAAAAATGTATCTCATGAGGTTGATTTTATATCATTAAAATCTCCATCCCAATCAGCATATGTATTACTATGAAAATTTCTCCCATAATTTCTTTTCATAACAACCTACATGAAGTTGTTCCTTTGAAATATCTCAAAATCCTCTTTTCATATGAAATATGTTATTCTTTGGGATTAATCTAATATAAGGAACACAACGTTAGAATATAAATAATATCAGAACTTAAGGTTATAAGGTAAATATGATGCCTTATCATCTTCCTAAAGTCCATTTGATTTACACTTATTCCAAATTCATCTTTACGAAACTTTGTTCTTAAAGATATAAGAGTAGAATGTTTTTTATAGTCTTTTTTACCAAACATTTTTAACAATTCCCTTGAATAATTTTCTTGATATAAGAAAATGTTGTTTTATTTATTTTTAACTTGAGAGACAAATAAGAAAGTTAATTCTACCAAAAAAGAAATTTCAAAATAATAATTCATTTATTCATAAAATGATTCAAAAACATTTTATTCCTCTAAAAAAATTTCATCATCCACAAAAACAATTTCAATAAGAGTTTCAAAGTCAATAATTTTCACATCTATGTTGTTATCAACTTTTCCTTAAGAAACTTTCAACATTATCAAAAAAAAATTAAATTTAGAATACCATTACCATGTGGATTTTTTAATCCCTTAAAAATCATTTTAGTTGCAAATTTGGTTTTCGTCCTCATCATGTAGAAACCCATAAGGTTTTTTGATGTATACATCTTCTCCAATCGCACCATTTAAAAAGGAGAAAATTCCATCCATTTGAAATAAATTGGTATTACCTATGTGTATCCACTAAAATAATGATTTTAATAGTTTCTAGTCTTAGAACTTGGAGAAACATTATTCTAAATATACACCTTCCTCTTGTGCATAGATTTTACAAACAATCATGGTTTTGTTTCTTGAAACTTCTCTATCTCCTTTCAACATGTTTCTATAAACCCACTTTTTTTTTATAATATTTTTATTTTATGGCCATAAAATAATTTCCCATGATTCATTCCTCTCAATATAATTCGTCTTTCTGGTAATAGAATCCAACCATTCATTTTGTCAAATAGCTTATGAAAATAATTTTAGATCAACTTTAGAGATCAGTAAAGTTTGATTTTCTAATCTAAACTTTCTTCTAGTCAGAACTAGAGACATCTGATTTCTAATAATATTTTTGGACTAAACATGCTTTTGTATGTTTGGAAATTTCAAATTTTCTACCCAAGCTTCACATTTCTCATCACCTGATTCATTCAAATAATGATATGAATATTTTGACGTAATTTATCTTCTTTTGGAAATCTCCATTTTATCCTCCTCAACATTATTAGAAAATATTTTTGATGGATATTTTTTAATTACCTTCAAATTATATGATTCCTAAAACTTTTGTAAACATTTTTTCCAACATTTTTGTCTTCTTACATTAGGTGAATAACCCATAAAAATTCTTTCCTAGTATTTCTTGTCAATCAATCCCATATTTGATTTTTTATTTTAAGAAAACATCGACTTGAAAAAACATTGAAGTATATTAATAAAGGTTTTTTATACAACATTTATTAAGGATTAATGTTGGTTTCTAGTCCCAACAAGAATCTATTTTTAACATGTATGACTATACTAACAGCTTCTCTCCAATAGATATTTGAAATTTTTTAGTCTAATATCATACTTTTTACCATTTCCACCAAACTTATATTATTTATTTCTTCCACTCTATTTTATTTTATGGTATAGGGAGAACTATATTGATGTTTGATTCTATGTTTTATTAGATAATATTAAATATCACTACTAGTGATTTAGTTTCCATTATCTACTCTCAACTTCTTTATATAATCCCCCATTTCATTCTTAACATTTTTCAAAAAAAACATGAAAATTTCCATAACCTATTACATGCGTTTCTTAAAACTTATATTTTTTGTCTGGGTGAAATCATTAAAAAAATTGGTTAAGTATAAATATTAATTTGTATATTAATAGATAATCAGCCATATAAATCATAATGAATAATTTCAAGAGTTCTTGTAGACTAAATATCAACTATCTTATGACATTGTTTAGTTGTCTTCCCCGTATGACAAGTAATTAAAACAACTTATTCTATTATTTTCAACTCTAGAAAGTTTCTGAAAGTGTCAATTATATAATGTTTGGTCATTTTTTCCCAAATAGGGGAAATTTTTCAATTCCACATTTTGTTTTCATCTTCAGCACTTATGTAACATGGGTTGTTAAATTATCCTATTTCTAAACTATTCCCATAGGTTGTTTCTCCTTTTGAAATCCCTTTGACATATTTAACAATTTTGATATCAAAAAAATATTTTGTCAATATTACTTCTTTTCCATCATCAATAACTTGACTTACACTAAGTAGGTTATGTTTAATCTCATCAATAAACAAAAATTCCTTAGATTTAAACTTATCTATTTCAATCTCAATCATTCTGATTCTTATGACTTTTAAGGAACTATCATTTATAAGGGTAACTACTCCACCATCATGAATTCCAACATGTTTCAATATTTTAATGTCTCCTATAATATGTGAAGAAGAACCACTATCAAATATCCTCAGTTTGTTCCTTCTTCTTGATTTTAAAACTATCTCAACTATAAAATGGCTATCTTCAACATTATTTTTTTAAATTAATTTTTGTTTATAAAATAAGAAACTTATTCCAGAAGGAGTGTCATATATTTTTCGTCATGATTAATAAAATCATCACATATTCCACAAAATTATTATAAGCATTCAAATTGATGTTTAGTTAGAAGGTTTCTAACATCTTGAAAGTTTTCTTTCCGAAATTCCTATGGGTTAGGAAGGTTACTAATTCTATTTACACTATTTATTCCGATTTTCTCAATTTTTTTTCCAGGTAATGATATATTTTACCATCAATTATATGAATTATGCCCATATATTCCATAACATCATAAATAGATATGAAATCTTGATTTGGTATGGTAGTAAGATATTTCTCAAAATGAAATTTGTTGATGTTGATAACTTCTTTCTACACTAACATTATATGGGTGGACCATATTTCCTCTTAGGTATCATTCCAACTTTTATAGATGTTATAGGTTTATAACAAACTTTTTCCACCCAATATTTCCCAATACTTTTCCCAGAACATGAAATGCATTAAAAAGCAGATGAAACATTTTTTTAGTGGGTGAGGATTTCACCTGATTCGTGATTTGTTTCTTCTTAACATGTTTAGATGTCTCATATTTTACTTTCAAGGAATTATTGATGTTTTAATTCAACTTTATCAAGGTATTTTCATACCCAATAAGTTTTGATTGAAACTTATTCACTTATTCTTCCTTAACTGTCAGCTTCTTACTGAGATATTCAAACATATTTCTCTATTCAAAAACTATATGTTTGTAACATAAGATATCTTGAATGTATTAATCATCCTTCCTGATGACATATTTTCATCCTATAGAAAATTATTCACAATCATTCTTTATTACATTAATTTCATTATTGAGAGATTTTTTTGATCAATACATGGAATAATTTCTATTCTGAGCTAATACTCTCTATAATATTCTTCACCTCCATTATCTTAACTACTTTACTAATCTTCAACTTTATCTACATTTTCAAAGAATGTTCTAACCTTTTTTGATTTTTTATCTCTTGAAGAATTGTTTTTAATTGAGTAGGATTCATCTTTTTTACTCAACATACTTCTCTTACTTCTAGTATACTTATATTTATATTTTTTTATTCCTTCTCTTCTCTATCAATTTTGGTCTACTTATTCCATTTATTATTTTCATCACGATCATCTCGATATTCACCAAGTTTCATCATGGGGAAATTATTTCAAAGTGTATGAATCCACCATACTTATAACATTTTAGAGACAATTTACTACCATACTTTCCACATCCTCTTTAATAGTTGTTGCATATAAGAGACATGATTTTATCATTCAACTCATTATCCAATTTACCTTTAGAGTCACAAGGATCATAATATTCAATATATTTAATTTTTATCTTTCTAAAAACTTAAAAAGACATTTCATATTTAATATTAATTTTAAATATTAGATATTTTATCATTTCATAAGAAATAAGAAATATATACAATTAATTATGATAAAAATTATTATTATCTTCTAAAGAGATAATTTTAGAATCAATCCTATCTGAAATGTTTAAAATATATTTCTTCAATATTGTATAATATTACAAAAAATCTTGAAAACTCTAATGTTTCAAATAATTTCATTTACCCTGGTGAAGCATTCATGAAGATTATTTCCACCTCTCATTCTGATGTCTTCGTACCTACTATGCAAAATTTATATCTATTCTTCCTTTACTTTTGTATTCCCTTAAAAAATAAATTCCATCTTTTTCCACATACTTTTTGAGGTATTGAGCCCCATCATATTCTGATAAAAATTCTTTGATAAGGACATCAAGATTTCATTTCTAGCCTTTCCAACAACTTATATATTTATCTTATAAGTAAAATTCATTGGGTCATCATTATCAATAGGTAGGAAAACAATAGTAGTAGCATCAACAACTTCTAGTCCTAGTCATAAGAGATATAGAGTCAGCCTATTTTTCCTTCCATAATAATTTTTTCATCAAATGTATAAATTCATATACTATTGAAAGAATTTATATTATCCACGATAAGGTTTCAAAAAGTGTACATCTATTTGATACTAATTGAAGTTCTAAAAGATCAAATAAAAAATTAGAAAGGGGTTAAATCAGTTGTTAACTTTTTATATGTTTAAATACGTTTTAAAATGAAACCCATGTAACCTGATAAGATTCATTTACTTATAATTTTTTTAGTAAATACTCATGTATGTAAAAGTATGAAAAAAAATAAAGAACAAAATACTTTTACGATTTGGCCTCAGTGTTAGAAACTACATCCTTGTCATAACCACTCCTGTGAGTTTATGGAAGTATATTATTATGAATAAGTGAATACAAATTTTACCAACTCTCATTATAAACCTTCTATATTCTGATAGAAAATATTATACCAACTACCATCATTTAAAAAATTTTCTATTCTAAAAAATCCATCCAAAACAAAATAATAATAATTTTATCAATTTTCTCCACAAAATCTTAGTCTAGATCCTCGGTCTGATTTGGTAAGATCTGATTCTCTCAGTCTGATGAGATCAATGCGATTCTTCCTTACTCAATATGCACTTTGCAAACTCCTCTAAATCACTCAGTTTGATCATCCCCAGTCTAGTTGACTTAATAATATTGGCTTAATGTGATGAAACCATTCTCAATTTGGGAAACTCAAACTCTTATCATATGCTCAATATGATCATCCTCAGTCTGATCAACTCAATATGATTATCTTTTCCAATAAAGTAAACATTTAGGTGTCTGATATTCTTCTAAGTTCTAAATCTAGAAAGAACATTTACGGAAATTATTCATCACCGCACCTCTTCCACTTATATGAGAGTCACAATAAATGAATGATATGATCAATAACTTATAAGAGACTCGGAAAATCAAGAGAAGAAAACATGAAAACTTCCCCTGCATCTGCATTCATTAAAACTACCAAAAAACTATCTCTTTTAAACTTCAACATTGATTTCTTATAATGTTATTAGATTTATCTGAGATTTATGCATACTATAATATCAAGTTTAACCAAATGAAATCTTAAAATTATTTATTCTCCATAATTTTCATTCTTGAAATTCTTGTCATTTATTCAGTATGATGAAACCTCTTTAGGTAATTATGATGAAACTTCCTCAGTTTTAGCTTCCTATTCTTATTACAATCTTCATTTCATTCTTTGTTCATTATGATTTTTCATTATTTCTTAAATCATAATGATAAGCCTTTATTTCTATGCTTATTACAATATTTCTTTCTTTCTATACTCATTTAGATCTGCCTTTCTTTCTCAGCTCATTCCCATATACCTTTATTTATCACCTCATTACGATATGTATTTCTTTCTCAAATAATTACTATATTCCTTTCCTTCTCAGATCATTAAGATATGTCTTTCTTCTTCATCTAATTACAATATTCCTTCATTCTTCATCTCATTATGAAGGAATTCCCATTACGATGGATTTCTCCATTATGATGTAAATCCCATTATAATGATTTTTCCATAAATATAGAATGTATTCAATGATGAGTCCACTTAGAAACATTGAACTTCTTCAAACTGCATTAGCTTCACAAATTCTGACTTCTTGATCAAGTCTTATCTATCTAGATTTCTAGAATCTAATTAGGACCTTGTCTTGATCACTGGAACAAATTAAATAATTATGATTCCACCATTTCTTCAAAATCATTTATCATGAGTATGTTACATCATATATATGAATATCATGAGAACAAAATTCTCATCTAACATAGTTTATAATGTATAAAAGAATTCTGAATCATGACATCCCAATCTTCTTCCAAATATCTTTAACAAAAATATGGCTTCATCTCTTCGAAAATTCCATCTTTCTAATGCAATAAATTCTTTATTTATCTGATTATAGAAAAGGAAAACTTATTGAAAACAACTATTTTTACCTCCCATTATTTTGAATCCCATTATTTGAATCTGATACATATATATCTAATACTCTGAGTTTGGTTCTTCTCAGTCTAATCCTCTGAATCCAGAAAATAAATTTCATAAATATAAAAACTTTTCTCCCTGTTCAGGCTTGGGGTCAAACCTTCTGCAACATCCATCTTTCTTACAAATCTCATTACAATGGACTGATTCCCATTATATAATAACAAAATAATTATATTAGAAAAGGATTGTCTTTAACAGATATATAAACTTTGTTAACATAACTTATCATAAATGGTTTTTAGAGTTATTATAAATTCTATGACTTCATCCTTCATTGGTGAGTCATGTCGTAGACATCATGATTTCATTAAAAGGGTAGGTGGTTCAATTTGATATTTTCAATATAAATAAATAATTTATTTGATTGATTTGTTTTAAATTTCTTTAAATTGATTTATGAAAACTTGATTTTATATGAATTGTGTTGAAAATTGATATGGTATGGATTTGAGAAAAGAACACAAATTCTAATGGAATTATAATTTGGGACATGTTTTTAAATAAATAGAAATTATGAAATTATTTGAGAATTTTATTTTATAAAATGTCTTAAATTGAATTGATAAAAACATACATTTGGTTTTAATTAGAAAATTTAATAATTGATGAATAACCTTTGTTTTGGTTTTTAAATTCAATTGGAAATTTGAAATAGAAACTTGAGTAATGGAATTGTGAAAGATATTTGATTTGTAATTAAATTATTCCCCCCATTTTATATAGATTAGTTGAGAACCTATGATCCTGGGGATTTAGTGTTTTATTTTTAACATGTATGTTAGGAAGGAAATTCCCAAGCATTGTATTGATGAATAAAATAATAATAAAAACCTCTTCATGTCTGACTATAAATGATGTCGTATTGATGAGTCTTATTTAGACTAAGACTGAGGTATTTGTACACACATGTTTAGCCCTTATCACTGATTTGAGAAGTATGAGGATCCAATAATTGGAAATTATCATACTGTAGGGCAGATAACCATGGTAATAATTCTAAATATTTTTATTATAAATTTTATTGTTCAAAAAACTACTTTACTCATGCCAAGAGATTTATATAAATTATTTTATGCAAATTTATTATTCATGTCATGTATGAAATGTTTTTTACATCATATAAAATGAAAATATTCTTTCCTTTTTAATGTGAAATTCTACTACAATGACTATTTTATTAAAAAAAATGAAAGCATGAATTTGGTTTCTATTATGAAATAATACTATTGAAAACATGGTCAAATCCTATTGTGTAATTTGTCTCACACACTACCACTTCTTTCATAATTTTTTTGTTTTTCAACAGCTAGGTATGAGTAAAGGGAATGTGCCTCTTGGAGGAAGTGAATGTTCATGATCCCTTAGGGCATGGAGTGACGTGTCCATTAAAATGTTGAGTTTGTCTTATTAGACTTTAAGTACTTTTAATTTGTACTCATTGGGTTTATGATATACCTTTTTAGTTTTAGGTAATGTCTCCTTTTGGTGTTTTCAATCATACTGATATATATCATTATATTATATTGTTTTGTAGAAAATTCATTCCCATATTTATTTTTTTATGATTTTGGGTGATATTCTTTACCCTGTGGGGATCAGGAACTCCCTTCATTCATGCTTGGTGTCGTCTTGGTTATCTGGGTACTAGGGTATTCAGTAAGGTTCATGAAAAACTTGTATGAGATCCATGTTAAGAATATTTCCTTGAGTTCAGCATGCAGTTGAGTGATCTTTGGAGGAATTAGAAGGTGGAATCAAGTGAGTTACTCACTAGCTCTCATCTTAATGAGCCTTGTGCGACCAGTGGTGGTTTGGTAAAGGTTTTATGAGGATTAGTTATATAATTTTTCATTCTTTTTACTGGGATAGGTTGAATTCTAAATCATGTTTATCTAACTATTGGGATTATGTTTCATATTTATTTTGTTTGAATGATGATTTTTGTAGTCTTATAATGTATTTAATATTTCTTGGTAATGTTTTGTATCATGCTACCTCCAAAAATATAATTGAATAGGATCTTTGAGAAAGTTGTTCATGAATCCAAAAAAGAAAATCCATCCAAGGACCAAAATCTAGTTGAGTGTTTTGTGTGTTTTCCATGCTCTTGGACAAGCACTTGCACTAATTCCCATTTAGGATCCAGGTATGGAACCCTAGAGGGATGAGTCAAAAAAATCATTATTAGGAGTTCCTTCACTATAATCCACTAGTGTTTCAAGTTTATAATGATCCTCAGTAGGATGGGGATTGGATTAAAAATATAGATATTACTTTTGAGTTCTTATAAATCATCGATTCAATCAAGGTGAAATTTTCCACCTCAAAGATGGAAGGACCTAGAGGGAAATGGTGGAACATGTTAGTGATGGTGAATAATCACAAGGGTTTATGTGGATGATATCAAGTTTATTTCCATTGACCAGTTCTATTGGGATATTATGGAGGTGGCTAATTTTATGCATTTCTTAAACTTGAGTAGGCTAAAAGGAATGTGATAGAGTATGTGAACTAATTCACTAATCTTGTGATGTTTTACCATGATATTATATAAAATTATAATATGTATACTACATGGTTCAGGATGTTACTTTTAGCTAATATTCCTTATTATGTTTTATTAAATAATGATCTTTAATTATTTTGAGGTGTTAAATATGGTGTTGATGGTTGAGATTTATATGGATGGTTAGTAAGGGATAACATGACTTCTTTTTCCCCTCGGTTTTACTTCTATGAGTTCCCATAATTAGAAGAGTAAGTGTGATGAGATTCATGGTGGATCTCGATATTATGTTTTTCTAAACCTAATACAGTTCCAAGCTACGGCCCTTTGAATTTATCCTAGTGTGTAAATCATGGGAATTCAAAATGGGTTTTCACTAAGGCACTCAATATATGTTGTACCAGTAGTATTTCAAGACAAACTAAAAATATATATAATATATTATCTACCCCATATATTTTAATAGGATCATCAATTTCAAAAAGTTCTATGGTGCAATGGGATACTTCATGATCTATGAGGTTCTAGTCATAGGAATTCATAATGAAGCTTCTTCACCCTGTGGAAGAATATCCAGATGAAGCATATACGGGTACAATGACTGTGAAAGGTCCCATAAATATATCTTCATCTCTAGTGACTTACTTATATTGTATTGGTGCATCTTACTCATTCATTTCCACTCTTACTGAGAATATTTTAAATCATTCAGTGGTGATTATATCTTATGTTATGTATATTACTACACCCCACAAAACAAATAGAGAAAAAGCTCTCTATTGTCTTAGTTGTTTATTATATTTATCTAATATTGATCCAACTTGGTATTATCTAGTTCTTAACATGAAAACACTTGATTTCATTTTTGGGATATTTTGATCATTATTAATAAATACCTAGTTGATTATTATCTTCAACTGGTCTCCTTTATAGTGCCTGATGAGGTGTACTATATCATTTGGGGTGGATGGGAATTAAGGTTGAGTATAGGTAGACTTTTTTTCTATATGTGTTAAAATTAGTATCTATGTTTTTGTATGATATGGAGCAATAATATTTGTGTTGTGATCTTCCCCATTTTTATGTGGATTTTCCCGACGTTCTTCCCTTTGATTTATCTAGTCTTCCACTGGTAATATTGGTGTATTTTTTAGTTGATTTAGTTCATGGTACTCAACTAGTATCTATTACATATAACCACATGGAACATACTGAAATAAAATAGTTTATGACTCAATTGTATAATATATTAGATAAAGGAATAATATACCAGGGTGCGTCACCTTGGTCTTCACCTATTATTTTTTCTATGAAAGATGATGTATCACTTGACCTATGTGTTGATTAACATAAACAAAATTGAGTCATGGTAATGAATAGGTATGTTTTTCATGGAATTATGATCTATTTTACATGTTTAAAGGAGTGAAGTGGTTCTCTAAGATTGATCATCGATCTCATTATCATAAGTTGAGAATAAAAGATTTTAAATTCAGAAAAATTCATTCAAGAGAAGGTATGACCATTATGTGTACCATGTTATTCTATTTTGCCTAATAATTTGGCATCAAGTATTTTGTAATTTTATGAACAGGATTTTCCATGATTATATTAGTACATTAACAATGGTCTTTGTGGATGATACCACAGTTTACTCAATGTTTGAGGAGGATCTTATCCATCACCTGACTACACTTCTAGAATTGTTGAGAAATCACCAACTTCATTCCAAGTGATCTAAATGTGATTTCTGCATTTGGGAAGTGATTTTCTTGAGACACATGTTCATGGAACATGATATTTTAATTAATCCTAAGATGGTTAAAGCTATTATGACATGGGAGAACCATTTAATGACTTCATGATTGGGATGTTGGTTGGCTTAGCTTGATATTATCACCAATTGGTAAAGATTTTCCCAATGATTTCTTCTCAAATTAATACTATGACATGGAAGGGAATTAGGGTTTTTTATGAGAAGTGTTAGAGTTCATTTTTTGAGATTAAATTCCACTTGATTTCTATATTTGGTTTTAATTTTTAAGTGGATGAGTAGAGCTATTTGGTCATCTCTGACACATCAGGTTTGAGTTTGGTTGTGTTATTGTATAGGGTGATCATATAATTTCATAAATCTCTCATCATTATTGGTCACACAAGAATTATTATCCAACATGTGACCATGAACCAAAAGTTTTGATGCATGTTCTTAATATTTTTGGGAATTAACCTTTCAGATAGAGGATTACCATGTATTCTAACCACAAAATCTTGAGTTATATATTGTTTAAAAAATAATTGAATATTTGAAGTAGTAATTAGTTTGATTACTTGAAATATTTTGATTTTTACATTTTCTATACACCAGAGAAAGGGGTTTTCATTAATGATGTGTTGATCATGAATCTTATGGATTAGTCCATGAAAGAACCATTAGAAATGTCATACATGATTGATCATTTTCCATTATTTCATAGAGTAATTCATGAAATAGAGTCTATGTTTTTTTTTTGAAAATGTTTAGTGGACCTCAACTCCTCTCGGATGGTTCATTGGGAAAAGTATCTTGATGATAAATTTTGTAGCATTAAAGGATCTATTTATATTGGTAGACATTATTTGAGTAGTAATTCTCCACGTAGGGTATTTTATTTTTTTCAAAATCATTATCTTGTGCCATTATCCATGAGAAAAGATGTGATGGTGGATTTCTATAATTACTAGTGGGAAGTGCATCCAAGAACCAAAAATATTTACTATGACATATTGTGGTGATTCTAGTGGGTAGGTATGAGATGAGACATCGGTTACTTTTTTCACTATTATACATGCCAACGAGTCTAGGACATGCATCAAAAGCCTTCAAGTTTTCTTCAACCACTTCCAATAATGACATGGAAGTTGGATGATATCTATATGTATATGGTCATTGAGTTTTCATGTACTTGGAGAAAGAATAATGATATATCTGTATTGATTGATATGTTGACCAAATCAGATCACTTTTTACTCTTTTGAGATACAAATAAATTGATGTGATGAGAAATAGCTATGTAAGATATATTTTTTTCACATAATTCCAGAATCTATAGTCTATGATAGAGATCCCTATTTAATTTCCTAATTTTGAGTCTTTAATACACATAGGGATCTCAGGTTCATCATAGTACAATATATCGTCCATAGATAGATGGAAAAACTGAGAGGACTATACAGATTCTTGAAGATATAATTCATCCTTGCATCCTTGATTTTAGTGGAGTTTGGGATGACCTTTTGGGACTATTTTAGACTTTTTATAACAATAGTTACTAGTATGCGATTAGAATTTCTTATTTTGATTCCTTGTATGGTATCTCATGTAAATATCTATTGTGTTAGTTTAAGATTGGTGAAATATCCATGGGTGATAAAAGATTGGTACATGAGACAAAAACAATGATTTAGTTGTTTTAACATAGAATGTAGATGGTACATAGCTAGTATAAATCTTATGTTGATCATTGGAATACATGATTATATTTTTCAGTTGATGATATGGTGTTCATGAATTTTTCACCTTGTTGGGGTCATTAGAATCTTGGGAGGAAAGGGAAGTTTTCTCTTTATATTGTGAGACCTTTCGATGTTGTTGAGAAGGTGAGGAATGTGGCTTACCATTTAGCACATCAGCCATAGTTAACATTTATAGATAATGTCTTCCATGTATCACAACTACAAAAGTATCTTTCCGAACCATCTCATGTTTGGATCTGGGGGATCTTGATGTTGAGCATTATTTGTCCATGAATAGACATCTAAATAGTAATATACAATTAGAATTTCCCTTTTTGATATGTTAGCTTCTTGATAGGTTTTATGGTGATAAAAAGTTTTTATGGTCAGGAGGTTTTAACACCATGTTACCTTTCTATCATTTATATTCTAACCTTTATTTTGGATTTATTTTTTTTTATTAATACCGATAGGGAATTGGGAGGATACCTTTAATGGTGAAGGCATATATTTTGTCAAATTTTCATCATAAAACTTATAGTTTTTACATTCTGATATGAATTTATGCACCATGTAATGGTGTTACAAGATGTGTAATCATCACCTTGATTTTTCCATGAAATGGTACACTGGGTGAAATATTACATTATGTGTACATAATAATTTTTCTTTAAATATTATAAAAAATATTTTTATTAATAGGTTGTTGGTTTTTTGGTATATATGGGACTCGAAATTTACATGAATTTAATGGTGTTACATTGAAATGTAAAATACTGAGTGATGGTTTTGAGTAGGTTTTTTGACTGTTGTTCTCATTTCATTCATATAGGATTCCTTACTCTCAACCAAGAGAATCTTCCTAGGAGATTTTGGAGCAGTCAAATCCCATTGGATTATTCATTCGGTGATCAATCATCATGTTATTTTCACTGTATATCTCAAGGGAAATTAATATTTATATCACTTTTATCTCTCTATATCCTCCTTGGAGCTTGATGAATTGTCTTAGGAGTGAATAATATGAACTCCATGTTTTTTGAATCAGGATTTGAGGTTTTTTCAAGATCTTTTTTATCTTCTTTCATAATTGGTAAGTCTCATTATGGGTGTTGGGATTCCATGAAAAAGGTATCTATTTACATTTAAGATATTCCATAAAATTAAATCATTGGTTATCTTGAATTGATTGAAATTTATTTCCATTTATTTTTGATAACTCACTTTTCTATGAATTGGGATCAAAATTGATATGGTATGGATTTTGGTAGAAAACTTCAATTTCAATGGAATTGAAATTTGTGGAATGTGTTAAAATTGATGGAAATTATGAACTGATTTTAGAATTTTATTTCTGAAAATGGACTAAATTGAAATGATAAATAACTAATGTTTTTTTAATTGGAAATGTCATGAATTGATGAAAACCCTTTGTTTTGGGTTTGAAAGTGAAGTGGAATTTTGAAAATTAAAACTATACAATTGAACCGTGAATTATTTTTGATTCAAAAAGAAATGATTTTACCATTTTCCTATCAAATTGATTGAGCACATGAAAGAATGTGTTGTTAGTGAGTCATTTAGGAAAATAAACCATAGTGGAAATTTCATTTTAATGGATTGATAATGACAACTCTAATAAAAACAATTTTCAGCTTGATTATCCTTGATGTGATATTGATAAGCCTTATTTAGAACGACCCTAAGGGATGTGTTCCCCCACAATTATCCTTGATCATTTATTTGAGATGTGTGAAGATCCTATAATAAGAAACTATTGTACTATTAGGAATATGAAAATGGTACTGATTAAGACTATTTTTTATTTTAAATTCCATTGATTATGAACTCTGTTTACTCATGACTAGTGGTTTACATAAAAATTATTCATAATGTGTGTTGTTTAAGTCATGATTTAAATTTATTCTATATCATTTGAAATGAAAACCATGTTTTTTTAATATTTAATTGTATTGTCATGCTAATTTTTTTTTAAATATAAAGGATGATTTTACTTATTATTATTGAATATTGTTATAAAACACTTGGTGGGACCCTTGTATAATTTTTTTGACACACTAACTTTTCTTTTAAGTCTTTTTTTATTATTTTTCTCTGCTAGTTCTAAGTGAAGTTAAGTACCTCTTGGAGGTGGTGAATGTTTATGATCCCTTGGATCTTGGAAGGATGTTTCCTTTGGGATATTGAGTTTGTATTTTCATACTTAGAGTACTTTCATGATGTGCTATTTGTGTTTTGATATACCTATTTGGTTTTTGGTATTGTATACTTTTTTATATTTTGATTATACTGGTATATATATTTATCTTCTTATGTTTTGTGGAAAATACAGTCTAACTTTTATTTTGTATAATGTCAAGTGCCAGTCGCCAACCCATGGCGATTGGGAATGACCTTCTGGATATGTTAGGATCTAATTGTTTATTAGGGTACCATGGTATCCAGGCTACTTTATTGAAATATATGGTCATTATTTATATTACATCATTATTTGTCAAAATTTTATTACAATACATAATTTGTATAATTGTGTATAATAAATTTTGATGCCCTTTTAGACGAACATTTTTATAGAATTAAGACTAAAAATTAACTACTAAAAAAATTTAATTTCTGTAAATGAACATTTTTCCAATGTTTAATCAACTACTTATACCATAAAAATTTATTCAATTTCACTAAAAAATTATAATAATATAACCTTATAAACACATATTATTTAATAAATTTCTTCTTTACCTTAGGAATAGGAAATATAAGAATGTGATAAGAAAAACATTGGGTATGTTGAAATATGTAAAAGGGAAATGATTATTATATTGAAAAAATATGGAAAATCATGAATACTGAAAGATAATAGATTTAAAATAACATTAAATAATATTTTTTAACTATAACATAGATGGTATAAATAAAATATAAAATAATAACACATTTACCAGGTCATGATATAATAAAACATAGTAAATATAACATGATCCATGGAACATATGAAAGAAAGTAGAAAAATAATAAATAGAGTATTTATTATCATTTTCATATTGGCTACCAACCTACCATTTTCACAAAATATTTTGAGTGAATATAAATACAACCAGAGTCATCCATCTGGAACCTAGATATATATTAAACTATTCACAAAACTTTTCAATCTCTTGGGATAAAATACTTTACCCAATCCATTTGAGGGAGATATATGTCAGACCCTTCACATAATCCATACATTAATATTCAACATGATAAAATAATAATCTCATAATAAAACAACACACTAAATTAAAAATGTGTTTCCAAACATTTTGAAACCATCATATAAAGAAACTATGTAAAAAATGTGTTTCTCTTACCATTAAAAAATATCACACATAATGGGAATAAAAAATAATATGATATAAAAAATATACTCTTACAATGGAATCATATCATAATAACTAATATATAGAGTGATAAAAACACCACAAAATGAACGATAATTTTTAGAAGGTATTCACGTGTTAATAATAAAACTTTTTCAAAAAAATTAAAACATTGAAGTGAAAATTTCATTCAAAATTATTTTTGTAATGTGAATGATATAACTTTTAGAGAATATGGAATAAAATGAACGAAAAAATTAACCATGAAAATACATAATGCTTATCAAAAATGGGAATTAAAATAAAATTAAAACATATTTCTTTAAAATTATATTTAATTATTTATTATCAAAAAAGATATAATGGTTTAAAAAATTTAAGTGAAAATAATTTGAAATTTTTTAACTTTTAAATATTTATTTTTAATACGGAATTGAATATGACATATTGTTCCAAAAAAATTATATAATATTAAATTAAAAAAATTATAGTCAAAAAATAATCATTAATAAATTATCCTTTGAAAAGATATAAAATTTTCCAAAATTAAATGTTGAGTTGATGTTAAAATAATTTACTTTTAAGGGATAAAAAATGTTCATATAATTTTTAATAAAACCTTTTTCCAAATGGACATCATTAAAAAAGTATAAATAAATTTTTTATTGAAAATTAAATAAAGGAATGAAAGGGTATCATTGTAGACAAAAAATTATAGTATAAAATTTTCAAAGGAGAACATTGTTGGGATGTCAAAATATAGACTGAGAAGAAAATGAAATTAAAAGTAATGAGAATTATTCAAAACAAAAAAGAAATATTAAGGAAACATTAAAATAATTGAGGTTGACAAATTTTGATTTAAAATTTATTCCACTATAAAGGAAGTTGAAAAAATATACTAAAATAACCGTAGGTTTAAATTTATCATTAATTAAGGATAATTAAAAAAGATAAGTGATTATGACCCAAAGAAGGTAATTAAGTCATGACAAAACATAAGGAGTATAGTAATTTATAAATAAAAAATCATTGGAATCTATGAAATTATGTTGTTATATAGTTATAAAGGATAAAATTATGGTGTATATTAAAATAAATATTTATATATAATTTGAAATATAAGAATAATATATTAATTCACTACATTAAAATATGTCTTAATGAAGAGAATTTTAGTTGAAAAACACAAACATTGTAAAAAATGTACTAATAAAAACTTATTAAAATTTACTAAGCATGATGGTGATGTTAAGATATAATAAATATTAATTATATAGGATATTATATATATCATTTAATTGAAATTATTTTCCTAAGAGAACCCATGTCTCAAATAAAAATGTTTTGAGATAATATCCTTACATATGTATGATTATTTTTTGGAATTTCACATAATGTCATGAATAATTAAATTTACTTCATAATATATAAAAACTATAAGATTATTCATTTATATTCAATTTTATAAGGTCTATTTTTTATATTTTTTTCTCATTTTTAATACATATTCCACTTATGTCAGTCACATGGGGTCGCTCTATTAATTTCATTCTAAATTTTCAGTTTGTTGTCCATGGTAAAAGATATTGTAAAATAATTTATTTACCTTGACAATTTCATATTATTATATTCCCAATTATTATATTATAAAATAATTCATACAATTATGAAGGATCTATATTAATGAAATTATATTGAACAGTTACGTTAATATTTATATCTTAGATGTGCGATTTACTATAGCCATTTATTGTAAATATTAATTTTGAAATGAGGTGTGTTTTTATTTTATAATGTTAATTCTTTAGTTAATAACTAGACATTAATAATTAAAATCATTTTTATTTCATTTAATATAACAAGACATTGAAAAAAGGGAAATGATATATCATGGACACAGTAGTATATACGTACACACGGATAATTCTCTCATTTTTATAGAATTGAATAAATTTTTTAAAAATATATTTTATTAAGAAAATATTGGAAAACTATATTATGTTTATAAGTAATGTTTTTGATGAATCCATAAATAATGATGAAGAAAAACCAAACCATCACTTTTTGGAGGTGGTAATCTGTTCAAATACACTAACAAAAAGTTGTGTTTTCATAGTAGATGATAGAAAAAATGGTTATATCATTATTATAATATCATCTCTATAGACTAATTATAAATAAATTATAATTATTCTATATTTAGGGGTTTTTTTGAAATAAAATATATGAAATAATTTCTATGAAATATGTGTTATCTACATTAAGGCCTTGAAATTCCTTTAGATGAATGAATTAGATTTTAGGGATATAGGAAACATTTTTTGGCCATGGGAATTAGGGTTTGTAATAGAAATAATGAAGACTAAATTTCAGTAGGGGTTAAAGAAAATTTAAAATCTTAACTGGTTTTCTAAGTGGGTGGATGTGATTCTTCTTTTATATTTTAATAAGGGGGAATTTCCCATAGAAAAAAACATTACAAATGTATTAAGAATATAATGGTATGCATATTTGGAGAGTTTAGTTATGGATGGTTTGTATGAAATGTGTGTAAGACATTAAAATAAAACATATATTTTTTAGAAGCTCTAATAGTTAGGCTAATTTTAAAAATTTTGAGCCACCATATAGTTGGAATTTACACACCTCTTACTCTAAATTAAATATAAATCATAAAAATTATTTTATTAATAAAAATATACAAATACCATTACCTGAAATGTTATGTAAGTTTATTCAAATTTTTTTCCAATTTATACTAATTTATTTCATCAATGAAAAAACATTTTCATATATATCAAAACATATAATGTAGTGAAAATATATTTTTCTAGAAATATATAATTTTAATTATTAAGCATTCCTAATATTATTTAACACTCATTAACCATTAAATGAATATTTTTTCATTTATGTATATATTTAAACATCATATTATAGTTTTCATTTAAATATTTTCATTTAATATTTAAAATAATCAACTATTTAGGATAATTATTATTTAACCAAGGTAACTTAATATTTATGAAAAAAAATAATGTGAACCATATTATATAATTTCAACCGGTTGATTTTATATATAAAATAAATTTAATTTTAATAAACTATTAATAATAATATTTAAATTCTAATATATTAATATATATTTTTGGAAAAAATATTTCTTATTTCTAAAATATTAAATATTGGATTACAGTTTAAGCATGATATTTTAAAATATATAATATTACATTAATGAAATAGATTTTTACATAAATATTCTTACCTAATGTATAGGTTATAGTTATATCAATGTGATGTATTAAAGTCCTCAATATGTTCAAAAATAATATTTTTCAATACTGAACAAAAAATAAAAACATTCTGAAAATTCAAAATACATACCCTAGAATAATGTCTATTGTGAGGGACTTAGAAATTAATTTATTTGATTTCAAATTTTTATTTTAGACTCTGGAAGATTTAATTTTCAAAATAAAATATATCTTATATTCATATATCCAATTATTAAAAAGAAAATTATAAATACTCACATATATTCAATATTTAGCTTCTAAAGGTAACTACTTTTGATGGTTTACCATCTTATTATTTATTATATCATTACTAATAATGTATTCATAATTTATTTTGTTTTTTTATGTTTGGTGTAGCATATGATAAGTTTTATACGAAATAGAATTTATTTTAAAGGACTCAAACCCTCATGTCACTAAATTAAACCCCATTCAATAAATTATACCCTTAAAATGTTAATTACTATCTATAATGGAAGGTTATAGAAGGTATTATTAACTTATTTATTATTATAGACATATCTCTCAATAAGGATTAAACATACTCTATTATGATAGATTGCCATAGTTATCATTCCTTAAATAGTATTTATTATTTATACTCTAATCATATATTCTCTACAGTAAAACTTAAAAAGACCCACATAAGACTACAAGACATAAAATCATTGGTAAATCACTTTTACTTCCAATAATACATACTATTATTAATCCTAAAATTTTATTATCCAATAGTACATCAAATTATACACTTGATAATATATATTGTAACCCTAAAATTGTGATAAACATCACCAAAATTATCATGATTTATCATCATTATTGAGGATATCAGTAGTATATAAAAAAAATTCAAAATCAACCAATACTTTATTATATCAATATCAAAATTATACCAAACCAAAAACTACACATGAGCATCAGCCCAGTTAGTGAGGACTCCTTAAGTGCATCTAGGAGACCCGGGATCAAATCTAGGTGGTGGATAATTCTCAACTACTATAGTAGTAATGTAGTAGGCACTGTAGTAGGAACTGTGTGGTACTGTAACATGCACTGTTTGGCACTGTATCGGCCAAGAATATTCCCCCATTTGGGCCTTCGGGCCACTGATTTGGTCCTCGAGTCCTTTAAGGCCTTCAGGTCAGTAAGGCCTTCAGGCCACCTCAAGGCCTTCAGGCCACCTTAAGTGCAGATGAAAACCAAACAAACTACAAAGAATAAACTTCAGAAGGAGGAGGAGCAAGGAGATTTCACTATATCAGAAGCTAAATGGATTGCAAGAATGAGAGGGTATGGAACCTGCCATTGGGACAAGCATGTGCATGCATGGGAGAGCCAAGCCAAACATCCATGCGAAGGTAGAGAGTTTATTTCACGATGAAAAATGTGGGGAGGAGCAATTCCAAGTAGTTAGTCTAGGTTGTATGTAGTGTTTGAAGCCTATGGGCAAAGAATTCCTCTAAGGACAATGGGCCAAGTAATACTTATGCCTACGGTCCTTTTCAGGGTTCCACCTCACTCCTTGAAAGGTTGATTATCAAAATGAAAAAAAATGAAGGCTTTCGGGCCATTGGAGGATTGTAGGATACCAAACCAAACAATTATCATTCCCCATGACATGTGTTCTACAGTAGTAGAATGAAAAAATTTAACCATTCCAAAAAACCATTTCTCATATTTTTTTATACCATTTAATATATAATTTTAAAATATTAATAGAAAACTTGTAAAAAATATTCCTTTGTTAGTTAACATAATACTAAATTACTTTTGGAATATACCAAAATATCATCAGAAAATACAACTTCACAAGTTACTGTATATAAAAACATTTATATTTAATTTATATTAGGTTATTAATATCATTACATTACTAAATTCTAGAAAACCTCATGATGGGAATATTCTAGGATTTATCTATTTTTTTATTTTCCAGTTTTTTTCTTACAAGAAATCAAGACTTTTTTAGACATACCATTCTTAGACTTATCATTGTGATCATGTTTCAACCAAATAATAAAACCAAAATGTATATGATAACATCTAAAGATTTAGTGTTCATAAATATGATAGTACAATCCGAATATTTATTCTCCAATAACTACTTTAATTAATAATATGAAACTATCATTACAAATATTTTATACTTGGTAAATATAGTTACTTTATTTTTTATAAATATGTAAAATTAATTTTTTTCTCTAATATCATAACCTGGTCACTTAATGAACATGGGAAATAACTTGATCATAATGGTTTAAAACAGTAAAAAATAATCCAATCATTACCCCCGTTAATGATAAAATATTTGTGATCTTATTCCTCTTTATTATCCATATGTTAAAGATAAATTTAACACCCGAACCTCCATTTTAGGGTTATTGTCCATATATATTAATTTCATAGGGCCTTTATGCACTTGTATGACCTAGACATGGATGTTATTAATAGATAAACCACAAAATCAATTATACTAAGTCACCCAAATGTTATCCTATACATATAATTATCCCATCATATTATCCCTTTGGTTTTCACTAAAGTTCCCATATAATTCATTCTAAAATATTCAATATTAACCCAACTAACATAAACGGTTTTCAATAACATCTATATTAATCTAATGCTTAACTTTTTAAACAATAGTGAAATTTAAAAGCCCAAAATTTCCCTCAACTCATAACATAATAATCTATATGATTTTATAAATTGTTATCTAATTACAACTATGAATCCATGGAACTAATTTTTTTTGGTAATTTGAAGAATTAATGAGAATAATTCAATATAATACATATATTACCTAGAACCTACACTCATGGATCCTTTGTTGAATTCTATAACATTACATTTCTGTTTTTGTCACTAATAATTATGACTTATTTTTTCAAATGAAATATACAACCTAAAAAAGGAAAAAATTTCTAACTTACATTATATAGGAATTTTTAGTTTTATAGTATTATATAATTAGGAACAAATCCAATATAAAAAGTTTACCTAAACTTGGAATCAAAAAATCTGGTTCATTACATTGAACATTATCTCCCATTTTACCCAGCTTTTCGTATTTAACATTATTCTATCAACAAAATCCTTCTAAAATCCATTATTTACATAAAACATTCAACATCAATTTTTAAAACTTGGGGGAAATGAAACATAAAATGGGTAATCTCAAACACTTTATAATAGAAAATGTAAACATTAACAAATGAATCTCATTAATGGGAATAATATTCAATAATGGAACTATGACAAAATCAAATTGTATGAGTGAATAATAAATGAACTAAAACCTATAAATACAAATACAATCAAATATTAAAACATAGTAATGAAAACAATCGTCAAAATTAGTAATGTGGATAAAAGAAAACACTTACCCCTTAAAGTGTCAGTTGAAAATACAAAACAAATATGTATTGTGGACATAAGAAAACATGTACACTATTGGAAAATAATTTTCATTCACACTTATATCAAATCTTAAAAATTTAATAACCATGTATTGACTTGGATTTTACATATATTATTTTCTGATATTATATGGGTATTTTCAAGACCAGGTGTTGAGAAAACATATGATTCCCAAGCCTGGGGTTCTTTAAATAAATTTTTGAAATATATTAAATATATTTAATATCACTCACAAATAGTTTTCCTAAAAACATGGAATAAATTCTTAACAAGGGATCAGATCCCAAAACTAAAGTCACTATTGAGTTCAAAATGTGTCTTTTACCGTAGGTGTAGAAAAACCTTTTTAGGTATGAGCTATTTATGAAAAATTATTCCAGGGAATAAGTAGATGAGATAAACTAAATAATTAATTTTTTCTCTTTATTCTGATTCATATACTATTTTCTACTTTAGAACTATGTTTATGATATTTCTTCAGGGTTGGAAACTCAACCCCTAGATATTTAGACAACTATTGGATTCTCTCTCAGTGAATGATGATGGATCAGGTTCAGATCATGGATCATTACACCAAAAGTGTTCATTGATTACATCAATGATGGAAAAAAACTGTTCTTCATCAATGATCAATCAAAACTCTTGGTAGGATGATTTTCTTTGTGATATCCATCAAGTTTCTGAATCTTTTATGAAAATAGATCAATTCAACTAACATAATTATTTCACAAATTAGAAGTATAATTAATTTTATGGAATTAATTATTTGTCTATACTGATTTATCATTTTATCTTTGACTATATACTTTTATAAAAACTAATCAAGGAAAAATGGACAACAAATGAGGTTCGTTCCTCACATATTGTGGTTTATGTTTTTCTTCTTCCACTCTTTGGATGTCCATCATGGGAATTTCACTAGGTCTGTGGTTCGATGAAATACCATGTATTTGGTCATTGGGAGACTGTTATTGAGTGAAATGGATCAATACCATGGGTGTGGTTCATGATCAAAGGTCTAATCGAGGTGTAATGAGATTGGTAGATAATATAAGGTAAATCATATTATATCTTGGGGTTTCGTTCTTACTAATTTTGATGTTAGGTTATAGATCGCTTGATGGGTGGAATTCTAAGTAGTTTAAGAGATCAGGTTCTAGTTTGTGTCAATATAAAGTCTTATATGACCCCTACTATTCTATCTATAATGAGTATGATGGTGGTGGTGTCCTGTGTAGGTGACATAGTGGAGGGCCCATGGGATCTAGAAAATATCAGGTTACATGATGTGTAATCCGTCATTACAAGTTGTGAGGGCCCCCATGGATGTAGTGCTAGGGTTTCAAATGAAGTAAAATATCACATTATGTGTTGCATTGTCACATGCTGAGTGACCCCTTCTATGTGTCTCAGTGTGTACTTTGGGTAGTACATAGACACAAGCAAAAGTACACTATTAAGGGGAAAATTGTGTACTTAGAAATGAACAAGGCTTGGTTTACACTGTTGGTCTATGAACCCAATAACCATATATGGACATGAACAAATGACACAAGTATATTACCATGTTTATCAACATTTCTTGTACTTATTATACATTCCATGTTTATGGATACTTATATGTTGTGGGAGTCTTTGTGACCTGGGTAGACAGGGGAATAGGTAGCCTTGTAGTTTACCCTTAAGTACATGACATATACCCCCATCCCCACATAGTTTTATAGCTATTCGTCTATTAGTCTGATTTAGTTTAGATTGAATTTTTTCCCTTGTCACTTTCCCTAAAGGGTACAGTGTGACATTACTTCCACAACACAAGATTGTGATGCCCTATTGAGACCAAGTCTGAAATGGAGTTGTAGTGTCCCTCCATTAGACTATATTGTGATCCCCTAACATCCTTTTTTATATGGGGTTTATGGAATCATCATGACTCCCATGATTAGGGTTTTGATCTTCCATATAGCGGTCCATATTGGTAGGGTTTTTGGAATCATTTAAATATGGTTCTCTACGTAGCTGGTTGATCCAGATTGGGTTTGTGGTGTCCCCCAATAGTTCTGGGTGTCGCTGCCTCTCTAAGTATCATTGTCTTCTCAAACTAGTGAGCTTTATTAGGTGAGAACCAATGATCTATAAATCTTTTTCAAGTTTATAAAAGGATAGCATGGTTCGTGGCATAGATTCTCTCGGAACAAGCATTGCTTTGAGAAGAATCATGTTGTTGGTAATTAGTTATGAACACCTAGTGGTGTGGTTTCTGTCCGGAGTATATCTGGGTGTTCCTATTATACATTGATTATTTTATCTTGTATAGATCTAGATATACATGTTTATTCATGTTATGTGTTTTCAGGGTGTCCTACTAAGTATTGTTATACTCACCCATGCATGGGATTTTCCTTCACATGTTGTGTCTTATGCAGATGAAGACCCTTTTGACACTTTCTTGGGAGGACAATGAGATAATGAAGCATTGGTGTAGATTGTTAGACTGAGAGTTTTTACCAGGGGATTTCATTCAACTTAGTCTTTTCCTTTAGATAAGGTTGGACTTCTACAGTTTTTTTTGGCCTTTTATTTAAACACATTTTCTTTTTTTAGTACATTATAATCATACTCTATTGGGGGATCATATATGTATGTATAATTTTTTCAGTAGTTTTACATTTAAGATTTTTTTGGTAATGGAAATGGATGTATGTGTAAAATTACTTTAGGATAATTTCTCCCATTTGTGGGATATGCTTACCTAGTACTATTATTCATCCCATATCTTATTATAGGTAGGGTTGGGGTAGTCACGGTTCGTACCTCAATGTGTCAAGTCCTGAAAGAGTGGTATCAAAATAAATTGGATTGATCTTAGGACCAATGTAAGTGATATTGGTTTGGGGAAATAGTGTTTAGTGAATTGAGTTCAACATTCAAGATAGGTCCTCCATTGTCATTATAGCAGCAAACATATCCATACACAAGGACTCTGATAACTTTCATTTCAACTAGGTACACACAAACATTGGTTGTAGGGAAAAAATTTGTACATGAATCATATAGGAATAGTTGTGTTTTTCATGTCTTTATTATGTTATCTAATTAGATATATTCTTATGATTGTGGAGATTCTTGTATTATTTCATGATGCCTTCATATATACAACCATCAAAGATTCCACTACATGATCACAAGTATGATCTGCATAGTTATGAGGCATCAGTATAGGGAATTTTAATAGAGATATCACCTCCATGTGGTTTAATAGCTATACCACTACCCATTGAGTAGAAGTTAGAGCTAAAAGGACCAACTAAGGATTCATGCAGGCTAATTGCATTGCATGAGTTTTTGGGGAAGTGACCTCTCGTGTTTTTGGGTGATCCAAACCCCTATGTGTCTATGGAATTTCTAGATGCATGATTTTTTCGTCCTTTTAAGGATGCCTATAGATTATATTATTTCCCTTGTATAAATTAATCTTCATGGATTTCTTGGTGATGATGGAGCTTAGTGACTTAGTAACATGACGAGATAGCACTAACCTGGTCATAATTAGAGAGTATCTTTAGAGAGGAGTTTTATTCATCCACATTGTGATCAGTATGCATGCATGATCTTCTATGTCTACATTATGGTAGTATGACCACGGTGGAATACTCAGAGAGGTTTACTAATCTCTCATGTTACTCATTGGATATGGTGCATGATTAGTTCCTCGTATGTTGAACCATGGTGTTTTTCTTACATCAAGGCATTAGGGATTTACTAGTAACCCATTTCATTCTAACCTATTATAGGTTGTATGATCAGTCCTTGATGATATAGAGAATTCATGAAGATCAGAACTGACATTGGGAGCTAGCAGTTGGAACCCCTTAATTGATACCTCAACAGTAGATGGTCGACAATAGTCACAAGCATCAAAGAAAGTCAAAATCTTTAGGAGGTGATCCTAGGACATATGGAAAATGGTGAATGGATTTCAAGGAAGCTCAAATCAACTAAGGGAGAGAAGGTATTTCTCATGTGATGGTTGGAGACATCTGGAACTGGATTTTTTGACCTATCAGGCAGTTGATCATGAGAGACTCGAGTGACCACTAAGACAGAGGAAAAGGGAATATAATAGTGTTCTACAAGTTGGATTATGTGTAAGAGAGCCAAAAGTGTTATAGGTGGAGGTTGGAGGTTCAATCTATTACCACAATTACCCCAAGGTCATTTGTGCCTGGCTTAGTAAGCTGATGGATAGGGATGAGGCCAGCTATAATCTATGAACTACTATGACCCTAAGGGTATAGGTATGATATGAGGTACGATCTTTAGATCTCCAAGAGATGAGAGTGAAGTTGGAGGAGTTGTATGAGAAGGTATTTGTAAGAACCAGGGTTTCCCCTTGGACATCCCTAACATTGTTAACCCAGAAGTAAGATTCAAACTTGAGGTTATATGTGGATTATCAGTTCTTGAATCATGAGACCGTGATGAATATGTATCAACTAAATAGGATTTGTGACCTCTTTGATCAGTTTAGATGGTATCAATGGTTCTAAAAGACTAGCCTAAGATTAAGCTATCACCAAATTGTGAGTAATGGACAAGGATATACTGATGATAACCTTCAGATGTCACTACAATCATTATGACTACAAGGTGATGTCATTAGGCATAATGAATTCATCATAAGTGTCCATGGGACTCATGGACCATATCTTCCAACCCTTCTTTGATTGGTTTATACTAGTCTTTATCAATGAGATCCTATTGTATTTAGTATATGAGTAAGAGCACGCAAGACACTTGAGGATGGTCCTAGACACACTCTTGGAGAAAAATAATTATGATAAGATATTGAAGTAGAATATTTGGATTTGAGAGTTCCACATTCTGAGATGCATCATCATGGAGGCTAAAGTAGTAGTAGACCTAGAATAAGTTGAGATAGTGATTAATTGGGAGCCACAAAATAGTGTTACCAATGTGTAAAGTTTCATTACACTGGTAGGGTATTATCTGAGGTTTGTACTCGACTTCTCTAGAGTGGAAGCACCCTTAACTACTTTGACATGGAATTAGAGGCATTTTGTGTGGATAAAAATGTGCCATCTTTTCTTTCAAGATATAATAAAGACTTTGATGAGAACTCCGATCTATATATTGACAGAGGATGGTGTCGAGTACACAGTGATATGTGATGCATCAGGGACCTAAAAAGGTTGTGTTATAATGGAGATGTAAGAGGTTATTACATATTTTTCATTTTAGTAGAGACCACATTACCAAAACTATATGAACCATGATCTTCATTTAGTAGTGATAGTATTCACTTTGAAGATGTGGTGACACTACATGATGGGAAAGTGGTTTAACAATTACTCTAACCAAAATATTCTTGACAATATCATTTCATAAAAATATTTTAACATTAGAGGGTGGTTATGGATAGATTTCCTCCATGACTATGAAATTTAGATTTTCTATACTTCTAGGAAGATGAATGTTGTGGAAGACTCCCTCAGTAGGAGGCCTTGTTCTCAATTGTTTGCCGAGGTGTTGGAGAATTTATCACTGTTGCATTTTTCCATTGTGGGAAAGGATATTTATTCATAAATTTAGTTTATGGTTGTTACAAAATCACTTTTATAGCATGTATGGGATGATAAATAAGGAGATATAGATTGTGAGTCCACGCATATATCCATAGAACAATCTCATCATAGATATTATTTAGGTGGGGAGAACATAATACTTTTTAATGGATGATGGTACCTTTTATGTGGTGGGAGGAGGTTATTTTTTAGTTTCATACATCCCATTTTTTGGTACATTCTATTGTGTAAAATATGTACCCAAACCTTTTACATCATTTTGGTTTCCATTCAAGAAGAAGGGAGTTGTAGTGTTTACCTCTCGATGCCTCACTTGTCAGCAAGTGAAGTATGTGAACCAGGTTCCAATGGGTTTAGCTCAACCAATTGAGGTGATATAGTGGAAGTGGGATAAGATATCCACAAACTTCATGGTAGGAATTCCATGTTCATCTAGGGGACATGATTCCACTAGGATGATTTTAGACTAACTCACCATGTCGTCCCACTTCCTATCCATTTGAGAGAAGACTTCGGTATGGACCATGGGGCACCTATATGTGTAGGAGATATTTCGACTCCATGGGATTCTATCGACAATCATCTCTAATCGTGATACTCGATTCACATCTCAGTTATAGATGTGTTTATAGGAGTCTTTCAGGACTCAGTTGTGCCTAAACATAGTGTTTCACCCCCAAATTAATGGCCATACATAATGTACCAACTGAGTATTGGGGGTCATGCTACAAACTTTAATGTCAAACATTGGAAATTCTTTTGAGGATAACCTACTCTTGGTGTAGTTTTCATATAGAAATTCCAACCATTCCACCATTGGTATTTTCACAACCCATCATGGAGGGGATCATGTCATGACTACCCAAAGTCCACATCCAATAGTCCAGGGGATGGTGACTAGCATCAAGTAGACATAACTCACAAATGGGAAGAATTATCCTAATGTGCCTATAAATTCACACACATCACCACGAAAAAAATTCTAAAATGTAAAATAACATAAATGGTTCATGCATACATCTATGATCCCAAAACATAGTATGATATTGAAAGTACTATAAGGTAAAAAGGTCAAAAAATAATCCCACCAAAAAAGTCTGTAACTAGAAGTCTAACCGGAAAGTAAAGGGTACTAGGACAGCTATCTAAAAGTAGTAAGAACACACCTTAGTCTGTTCGATCTCAGTAAGAACCATATGGTATTAGGCCACCTAGGAATCTATTGAAAGGTTGATCATATACACAAGACATGACACATGCTGTTAAATCCCATGTAGGAGTGAGTAAAACAATACTTAATAGGACACATAGAAACCAAAAAGTAATAAAAAAAAGGAAAGTATAATATGATCTACACAGTTATATTTTTATAGCAACAAGAATATCTAGATATAATCATGATAGACACCACACCATCATGTGGTTATAACAAACTACCATATGTAGGATTCTACTCGAAGAATGCTTATTCTAGGAGAACTCACTCCTCGAGCCACATTTTCATCATATACACTCGACAAAGAGGTCTAGATCATTTGGTCCCACCTAAAGAGAACACATTGGTCAAGGAAGACTATAATAAATAGAGAGAGGGTCATGCCTAGAACTGACCAGGGGACACCTTGGATCAAACCTATAACTAACCAATGGATACCACATACCAAATCAGATCAACCCTATATGTAGGGGATCATTCCCAGAAAAACTAGGGTATACAATGGACCCTACTGATGCAGACCACTAGATATAGGATCATCACCCTACTCAATGAGGTTACGCGATTCCACTGACTTCACTAAGGATGATAGAGGATCATACTCCCGTCTTGGGGAGGGTTACCATACTCTATATGATACTCTACCTCTAGAGGGGATTACAATCCAGTGATGTGGATGTAATTTTGTACAAAACTCTCAAGGAAATGACAAGGGGAACACCATAAACCTATACTAGTACAAACTAAAAACTCACCACTTGTCTCAAAATGATCATCTCAATAATAAGGCCTCAACATTGTAGATGACTCATCGATTAGAAGCTTCATTTATGAGATATAATTGGTTGAGAAAAACTGCCATCAGGCCTACCGGGGCCTACAGACCTACCACCATGGTCAATCGCTTTGGTCGGTCAATATACCATGCAGATTTATCGTGCATGTTGACTAACCAGAATGGTTAGTCCACCTACTACGTTTGATCAACCGCCATGGTTGACCACTGTGGTTAGTCGCAGCACCTCGCGGTAGATAGAGCTATTGTGGTTCATGGTTGACCACTATATTTGACTATTCTACCTTTTTCCAAGTAACCCTAGGTCCAACCAAGTTCATGTCCTTCCCTACCTTGCCTTACATGGCCTACCTGGCCCAACCCACATTATCATGGTCCACTCCACCTAGACCACTACGCTGGGTGAGCACTCCATGCAGCGCCACCTCATCATCCACCTCGTTCAACCCCAGTGTCGCCGCCGCCACCAATCTTGTTTTTCCACTTCCACGTGCCCCCATCACAGTCAGCTTCTCACATGGTTGCTATTAGCCACATCCACCTCACACAGCTCCACCACCACACACTGCTGCCAATCTCTAGTGCAATGTCATCGGTCCCTTCTGTGGACCACCATGCCTCCTCCGATTCTTGATAAACTAAAATTTCATATATTCAATCTATGTGGATCTCAATTTACATAGATCTACCTTAGGTTATTGATTATCCTCTAATATAGGGGTTTGATCGTGTTCAGAACCACCTAGAAATGTCAATCTAGGAACCCTAGGGTTCCAATAGCAAGGAACGCAAAGAACAGGGTGAGAAAATCACAAAGAGAAACCTTAAGGAACTAGCCTTAGTCATTGTTCATTTGGACCTTGATTTATTTTCAGTATAATGATAAAAGAAGAGGGATAAATCAACAAACCAATAATAAATCCATCAATTTTAAATCTACCGATGATGTGCATATTAATTCTTGTACATTGAATTAATCCACGTTCATCTAGGATTAAGAGAGGTATGGAAATCAAAAGATAAATAATCCTATCTAAATTCAGTTTGATTTCAGTAAGGAAACGATGTGTCATTTCTTTTGTTGACAAGATCTGTCAAATAAGAGGTTGAATATATTGATTAATCCATGAGCTGACTACATCCTCTTAAGAGGATTCACTAAATTTCTCTTTAGAAGTCTTCCGGTGTCTCCATGATTATGTGACTAACCTTGAGAGTTCTGCATAAGGAAAATTTTAATGGAAAAATTCATCGTGTCGATGAAATAATTTTTTTATAAATTTTCTTATTCATTTTAAATCCTAGATAGTTTTTTCCACAAACGACCTGTCCCGACTAAAGTTAGGTCATACATAGTGTAAATTTATTGTTATGAACTCAATGGTTCCCTCAATGTTCTGATATAGGTTCCCTTTTAAGAGTTATTCCACTTTTGTTGGTAAATAGTTCTCGCATTCTATAATTTTTTTAATATTTTTCAAACATTTTTTCTAGGAACACCGGGCCTCGGAATCACATGCCTTCTTAGCACTTGGTCTCAAAATCAATCTATATAATATCCAAAAATAATATGTAGAAAATATTATATGTTACAGTTTTTCCACTATTCAATTATTTGTATAGTTGAAACTATAGTTCACAACTCAATTTTAATGATCCATTAGAATCAACACTCATGGTCCTGGAGTTGGTGCGAGATACTATAGAGATGGTGAAGATCATATAGAAGTGGATGAGGAATGCACAGATCCCTTATAATTATTATTCAAATTGATGATGAAGACCTCTAGAGTTCATGGAGGGAGACCATGTGTTCCTAAGGGTCTCACCTCGATGTAGATAGATGATATTTTTGCATGAAATCATGTTATATTAGATTTTTATAAGCCCCTTCTAGATACTTCATAGAGTTGGAGAGTTGACATACCACTTAGATTTACCACTACAGTTGGACCGGGTACATGATGTCTTCTACATCTTGGATTTGAGGATGTACATGCATGACAAGTCATATGTTATAAAATGGGATGAGATGGACATCGAGGATGGAGTTACCTTTTTAAAGTACCAAGTGGAGATCTTGGACTGGAAAGAAATAATCCTTAGTGGGAATTTGATTCCTAATTATGTGTATCTGGTGGAAGTATTGGAATCATCAGGAGAGAACTTGGGAGCGGGAGACTGAGATGCAAGCACGATGCCCTCACCTTTTTGAGTAGGTTTTCTCATTTCAGGAAAAAAGCACCAAGGTTGGGATAATTTCAGGATTTATATTTCCATTGATTATTTTTTTGTATTATATAGTCAATTTTTGAGACCAAGCATAGAGATGCAATGTGATTACAAGGCCCAGTGTGCCCAGAATAAATGTTTAAAATATATAAAATATATTAAACATCATGCATGAAAAATTCTCCTAAAAACTTGAAATAACTCCAGAATGAGGTCTCAAATAAAAAATCTAAGGGGAATTTTTAGTTCACTATGATGGTTTTACCCTTGGAAAGACATATCCTTTGTTCGCATGGGTCAGTTTTTTAAAAGTAATCGTGAACGTAAATAAATGAAATAAATGAAATAATTAATTTCATTGGATTATTTTGATGCAGCAAATATTTGATCCATTAAATTTATGGTTACGATATTTCTTCAGGGTTTGCCCTTAAAAACATAGAGATTCAGACAACCTTTGGAGAGCTTTTTCTATGAATGATGATGAATTGGGATTGGATCATGGATTGTTGTGCCAATGTAGTTTTTGGATCTCACCAATGACGACAACACAAATATTCTTTATCAACGATCGATCCCAACTCTAGGTAAGATTTTTTGTAGCTATGATTTTCATGTAGTTTCTTAATCCTGGATGAATTTATATAAATTACACTAATATAATTGATTGTCCCATATCTAGTAGAATTAATTTTATGGAATTAATTATTTCTTCATTGTGATTTATCTTTTCTTATTCATTTGTATTCTTATATAAAAATGTATCGAGTCTAAACAAACAATGGTCAAGTATTATTCCTCACATCCCATGGTTTATGGTTTTATTACCCCTTTCTTCACATTTTCATCATGGAAATTTTATTTATCCCATCATTTGATAAAATATCCAATATTTTTTCATTTTTTGACTATTCTTCGATGCAACAAATCAATATAATGGGTGTAGTTCATGATCAATTGTTTGATCATGGTGTGATGATGGATGTGTATGATTTTAGGTGGATTAGAATAGATTTTCAGAGTTCTTTCTCCCTATTTTTGAGCTTTGATGACATATTGCTCGAAGGATGGGTTTATAAGAAGAAAGAGTGACTGGATTCCAATAGAAGCAATTGAAATGTCCAGTTGACCCCAAATATATGATCTCTAGTGAGGATGATAGTGGAGGTGTAATTCATAGGAAATACATAGGAGAGACCTCGAAATATAAAAAATCATGGGTTACATGGCATGTAATTTTTCATTACACACCATATGGGAAACCCTAGATGTGTTGCTAGGGTTACAACCAAAGATTAATATCACTCATCATGTGACTTTGTCACACATCGTGTGACCCCTTCGGTGAGGATAAATGTCTATATTGGTAATTACATGGACAGGGAAAAAATTACACTTCCAAGCATCATGTCATGTACTTGGACATGGAAATCCTCCTCCAATGCCTCAAAGGCCTTAATTTTTTTATTATTTTGATAAAGCCCCCTTTTAAGGGAAGAAGGGGGGGAAATCCAGACAGATTTCATAGACATAAGTCAAATCACACTCAAAGGACAAAAATAATAATACCAAACTGAAAACAAGGAAATGCCCCGCCCTAGTAAATGGTCATGGTGAAGCTCTCCACCATTTCAGGATGTTCAACAAGCAAGTGTCCTGTCCAAAAGAATAGGCCCAATATGATGGATGATTCCATACCCTCTCAAACAACTAAATCCGTAAAGCTCTACAAAGATGAACCGCTAGCTCTGGCACCTCCTATGGGACTTTTCCAAATTCTAAAGTCAATCATCACTACCTTTCCACCTTCAGAATAAAGTCAAGACTAGTTGCAATTATAGTAACCATAAATATAATACGATGACATAAAATAGCATTCCACGGGTCAGCCTCCAACAAGACAAGAAATCAAGCCCCGCCACACTCCTCATGAATCCCAACGACCACTGTATCCGCTAAAGCAACTGAAAGACAATCCAAAGGATGTGAAGATATGTCAATGTCACCTAGGACTAGATGTCCCAACCCCACACCAATGGACATCACTGGAGAAGGGGTTCAGGCCACTCTGAACTAGAAACACCACTCTGGGCATGGATCCATTCAGAAATAGACCGCAAACACACCTCACCAGTATCCAGTGCAAGAAAACACCAAAAATGACAGAGAAAACATGATGAACAGCAAGAACGAGCCAGCCGCTGCACTTACACAGATTCACAACAGCATAACAGATAACCAAAAGAAGAAAACACTAGGATTAGACCTTCTGGAATGAAGCGCAGGACCTCTAGACACCAGAAACCCCCTCCCCTACGCATCGATTTTGGGTCTATGCCATTCCCACCAGATAGGGCCGAAACACCTCTCCTATCACGACACCATGCCCACTAAAACTAGACCGGGATCCAGCACCGAAATCCCTTCTCTTCCCCGCACAGCGCAGTCGCACTCCAGATCTAAGGCCATCGTCCGAAGCCTCGGCCGTCGAGACACACCCCCATCATGGATGAAGCAAATCCCCTTCACACAAAATCATTCCATCACCTAGATGGAGTAGGAGCCTAAGCTGAGCCATAAAACCAGAAGATGCATCATCGCCGAGAAGAGCGCAACCCCAATCTGATGAGACAAACTAGAGGGGAGGAGGAGAGGAGAGGGCGAGATCCTAGGCGGAAACCCTAGAACCACGGAAGGGGAGATCGTTGCCGCACCGAGGCCCTATTCCCTTCCTACGTCTTTGGACATGGACATGGATTGGTGTATATGGGTTGGTACACAGACACGACCACTATACATGGACATAGACAAGTGACACAGGAAAGGAGCCATGTGCCTTTAAAATTAATATACTTATTCTAAATGGCTTTTATATGGAAACATACATGTCTTGTGAAGGTTTTTCACATGGTCAGACTTGGGAATAGTTGAGAACACTATGTACCCCCTAGTACAAGTAGAGTACCCCCCCCCACAATTATTGTACCTCTTCGTTTCCTTAGTTTTGACCATTATAGGTTGAATGTGACCCCTTGGTCTATTCCATATAGGGAATAGTGTGAATTTACATCCACATAATAGGATTTTGATCCCCTCTAGAGGTCAAGTCTTAGATAGAGTTGTGATGTCCCTCTGTGAGACTAGAGTGTGATCATCTAACATATTTGTTCCATATATGGGGTTTGTGGAATCATCATAGCCTCCCAGAGTTTAGAATTGATCCTACATCTAGTAGGCCTTGTTAGTAATTTTTATAGTATCATTGACATATGATCTATTATATATCAGGTTGATCCATATTAGGTTTTTGGTGTCCCAAAGTGGTTAATGGTGTGACCCCCTTATCTAAGTATCAGGTTCTAATCATATGAGTGAGCTTTCTTGAGCAGGGCCCAAATATCTAGACCTCTTAGTCGAGTGTCTTTGTTTATTGCATGGCTCATTGAGCGGAGTATCCCAAAACAAGTGTTAATTTGAGTAGAATTATGTGACTAGAAATTAGTTAAGACTTTTTGGTGGCATTGTGTCTTTCATGAGTATATCTGGGTGTTTCTATTATACATTGATTTTTATATATTTTATTGAGATTATTATACTCTTTAATTCATTTTAATGTTTTGTTGGTGTCCTATTGAGTTTTTTTATAGTCACCCATTTATGGGATTTGACCACACGTGTCTTGTCTTATATAGCAGATGGCCCTTTAGAATGTATCCTGGGAGGACAGTAGTAGGTGGTTAATTTCTAGAACTTGTTAGTCCAAGGTGTTTTATTGGGATATTTCACTGTCCTTAGTCATATTTCTTGGATAAGGTTTGAATTTTACATTTTTTGGTTGTTCTTTTATTTGGACCCTTTATTCTCTTTCATAACATTACTATTGTACTATGTTCTAAGATCTAAAATTAATTCATGCATTGTTTTAGTTATTTTTGTTGACCTCACATGTTTTGATAATCCCAATTATGCTTTTATATACTTTAATAATCACATTCAATGTTTATCTATATCCTAATTCTATCAATATATGATATTCTATGATCAAGATGATAATAATATTAAAATAATCCTTAAAATATGATAATCAATGTTTATCTATGATTATATAAGTTCTGAAGTAATTCTAACCCATTCGGATATGTTTTTCATAAAACAGATAAGCAATAAGTCACTGGTCTGCGTTTAGCTAGCGCTACCGATACTTAGTCTACCGATAGACAGTACTGATAGACAGTCACCGATACATTAAGGTCACTGATATGTACAGAGCTACAGATAGAAAAACAGACCAGAGCTACCGATAGACAGAAGTCTACCAATAGAACCAGTTCAAAGATAGCTACCGCTAGAAGTCTACTGATAATATAAGTCTACCAGTACAAGGAGCTACCGGTAATCAGAACTAATGATGCAACAGCTACCAATTGAGCAATAGCTATCGATGGATTAAGAGCTACCGATAACAAGAGATACTGATAGAATGAAGTCACCGATATATACAGCTATCGATACAAGTTCAAAAGAGCTATTGATTGAATATTCTGCGACACAAAGTCCACCGTGCATGTCTACCAATAAAAGGCTACTAATGATTGACCAACCAGTCAAACCCTATACACTTCATACTATTTATTTATTTATCTAACGGTTACAATTGATGGTTTTAATGCAGTTAATGTTATTTAATGATTTCTGTTTCATGTCAGGGAACCATACCTAGTACCCATGCAAAAGGCGATTATCATTTTCTGCCGAAGCTGAAAGCTATAAAGGGATGGAAAGAGAACACTGGAAATATGCCACACAAAAAGAACACACTGGAGATATACATTATGAAAGATAGAGAATCAATGTACTAAAAAGATACATGAAGGATGAAAGAGACAAGAGCTGAACATCATTCAAACGTGGAGAATTTTTCACAAGTCTACCTTCATACTCCAAGAGTCTGGGACATACATGAAGAAACTCATTCTAGAGGAGGACACAAGCTGCATCTTGAGTGAAGGACTACATCAAATACTTCATGCACTCAAACTCATAAGCTGAACCAAGAACCCAAGAAGAAAACGACACTCTATTTTCTAAGCAGAAACCAGAGAAGGACTTAGAAGCTTTTCGGACCAACCAATCGAGTCTAGAGTTTCACTTCTAATCACTAAAGAATTTATAAACATAGTCATACTTATCTGTAGTGATTCCTTCATTTACATTTCAAGCAGTGTGTGTGCCCTATTTATTTTACACACATACACTATCCCCTGAGTTAAATTGTAGGATTCTTAAATCCTCACTCAAACTCTTTTACTCTTTGTTTCCCACTGTGGATAGTGGTAGAGGTCGAGTAAGACCTGGACAGCTGTGAGCTGTTGTTTGTTTTCCCACATAGAACTATGGTAGAGGTCTTTATACCTGGACAGTGTGCTCACTTTTGTTAACCCTGATCTAGGGTGTGGATCAATTTATATAAATTATTGAGAGGACTAAGTCTCGGCTTGAGACTGAACCTCTTGGTTACTTCTGTTGTGCTTTTATTTTAAGTCTATATGTATTAAATATATATTTTACATTCCACTACTTGTTACAATGAAATACAAAATTATTTCAAAGCTACTCGGATAGTTAAATTAGAATGTGTTTATATCTACTGTAAACTAGTAAGTTAGTTTCGAATGTCAATTTAATCTTGAGATTAAATTAACTGAGAACTAATAAATCTTTGAGAAACTAATTGAATATTTATAATCTATATAAATTCACTACAGTTTAACTTTGTTTTAAATTGGGGGATTTTAAGAGAAATATCTTGGAAATATTTTTATCTTGTGGACTGGTGTATATGGGTTGGTACACAAACACGACCACTATACATGGGCAAAGACAGGTGACACGGGAAATCTTCCATGTGCCTTTAAAATTAATATACTTATTCTAAATGGCTTTTATATGGAGATACATGTGTTGTGAAGATATTTCACATGGTCAGACTTGGGAATAGTTGAGAAAACTATGTACCCCCTAGTACAAGCATAGTACCCCCCCCCCAATTATTATATCTCTTCATTTCCTTAGTTTTGACCATTATAAGTTGAATGTGACCCATTGGTCTATTCCCTAAAGGGAATAGTGTGAAATTACATCCACATAATAGGATTTTAATCCCCTCTAGAGGTCAGGTCTTATATAGAGTTATGGTGTCCCTCTGTGAGACTAGAGTGTGATCCTCAAACATCTTTGTTCCCTATATGGGGTTTGTGGAATCATCATAGCCTCCAAGAGTTTGGAATTGATCCTACATATAGTAGGCCTTGTTAGTAATTTTTATAGTATCATTGACATATAATCTCTTATATATGAGGTTGATCCATATTCGGTTTTTGGTGTCCCAAAGTGGTTAATGGTGTGACCCCTTATCTAAGTATCAGGTTCTAATCATATGAGTTAGCTTTCTTGAGCAGGGCCTAAAGATCTAGACCTCTTAGATGAGTGTCTTCATTGATAGAATATCTCATTGAGTGGAGTATCCCAAAACAAGTGTTAATTTGAGTAGAATTATGTGACTAGAAATTAGTTAAGACTTTTTGGTGGTATTGTGTCTTTCATGAGTATATCTGGGTGTTTCTATTATACATTGATTGTTATATATTTTATTGAGATTATAATACTTTTTGATTAATTTTAATGTTTTTTTTGGTGTCCTATTGAGTTTTTTTATAGTCACCCATTTATGGGATTTGACCACACGTGTCTTATCTTATATAGGAGATAGCCCTTTAGAATGTATCTTGGGAGGAAAATAGTAAGGGGTTAATTTCTAGAACATGTTAGTCCAAGGTGTTTTATTGGGATATTTCACTGTCCTTAGTCATATTTCTTGGATAAGGTTTGAATTTTACATTTTTTTGGTTGTTCTTTTATTTAGACCCTTTATCCACTTTCAGAACATTACTATTGTACTATGATATAAGATCTAAAATTAATGCATGCATTGTTTTAGTTATTTTTGTTGACCTCGCCTATTTTGGTAATCCCAATTATTCTTTCATATACTTTGATAATCCCGGTAAATGTTTATCTATATCCTAATTCTATCGATATATGATATTCTATGATCAAGATGATAATAATATTAAAATACTCCTTAAAATATGATAATCAATGTTTATCTATGATTATATAAGTTCTGAAGTAATTCTAACCCATTCAGATATGTTTTTCATAAAAAAGCAAAGTATTAAGTCACTGGTCTACGTTTAGCTTGAGCTACCGGTACTTAGTCTACTGATAGATAGTACAAATAGACAGTCACTGATACACTAAGGTCACCGATATGTTTAGAGCTACCGACAGACAAACAGACCAGAGCTACCGATAGACAGAAGTCTACCGATAGAACCAGTTCACAGATAGCTACCTATAGAAGTCTGCTGATAATATAAGTCTACTGATACAAGGAGCTACTGGTAATCAGAACTACTAATGCAACAACTACCAATTTATCAACAGCTACTGATGGATTAAGAGCTACCGATAACAAGAGCTACCAATAGAATGAAGTCACCGATATATACAACTACCGATACAAGTTCAAAAGAGCTACTGATGGAAGGTTCTGTGACACAAACTCCACCGTGAACGTCTACCAATAAAAGGCTACTAATGATTTACCAACCAGTCAAACCCTATACTCTTCATACTATTTACTTATTTAGCTAATTATTACATTTGACGGTTTTAATGTAGTTAATGTTATTTAATGATTTCTGTTACATGTCAGGGAACCATACCTAGTACCCATACAAAAAGCGATTATCCTTTTCTGCCGAAGCTGAAAGCTATAAAGGGATGGAAAGAGAACACTGGAAATATGCGAAAAAAAAAGAACACACTGGAGATATACATTATGAAAGAGAGAGAATCGAAGTACTAAGAAGATACACGAAGGGTGAAAGAGACAAGTGCTGAACATCATTCAAACGTGAAGCATTTTTCACAAGTCTACCTTTATACTCTAAGAGTCCTGGACATACACGAATAAAATCATTATAGAGGAGAACACAAGCTGCATCTTGAGTGAAGGACTATATAAAATAATCCATGCACTCAAACTCATAAGCTGAACCAAGAACCCAAGAAGAAAACGACACTCTGTTTTCTGAGCAGAAACCAGAGAAGGACTCAGAAGCTTTTCTGACCAACCAATCGAGTCCAGAGTTGCACTGCTAATCACTAAAGAATTTCTAAACTCAGTCATACTTATCTTTAGTGATTCCTTCATTTAAATTTCGAGCAGTGTGTGTATCCTGTTTATTTTACACACACACTATCTCCTGAGCTAAACTGGAGGATTCTTAAATCCTAACTCAAACTCCTTTAATCTTTGTTTCCCACTTTGGATAGTGGTAGGGGTCGAGTAAGACCTGGACAGCTGTGAGTTGTTGTTTGTTTTACCACGTAGAACTGTGGTAGAGGTCTTTATACCTGGACAGTGTGCTCACTGTTGTTAACCCTGATCCAGGGTGTGGATCAATTTATATAAATTATTGATAGGACTAAGTCTCAGCTTGAGACTGAATCTCTTGGTTACTTCTACTGTGCTTTTAGTTTAAGTCTATAAGTATTACATATATATTTTACATTCCGCTACTTAATACTTTGAAATACAAAATTATTTCAAAACTACTATGATAGTTAAATTAGAAAGTGTTTATATATACTGTAAACCAGTAAGTTAGTTTCAAAAGTCAATTTAATCTTGAGATTAAATTAACTGAGAACTAATCAATATTTAAGAAACTAATTGAACATTTATAATATATATAAATTCACTACAGTTTAACTTTGTTTTAAATTAGGGGATTTTAAGAGAAATAACTTGGAAATATTTCTATCTTGTGGATTGGTGTATATGGGTTGGTACACAGACCGACCACTATACATGAACAAAGACTAGTGACACAGGAAAGGATCCATGTTCCTTTAAAATTAATATAATTATTCTAAATGGCTTTTATATGGAGACATACATGTCTTCTAAAGATTTTTCACATGGTCAGACTTGGGAATAGTTGAGAACACTATGTACCCCCTAGTACAAACAGAGTACCCCCCCCCCCAAATTATTGTATCTCTTCATTTCCTTGGTTTTTACCATTATTGGTTGAATGTGACCCATTGGTCTATTCCATAGAGGGAATAGTGTGAAATTACATCCACATAATATGATTTTGATCCCCCCTAGAGGTCAAGTCTTAGATAGAGTTAGGGTGTCCCTATGTGAGACTAGAGTGTGATCCTCTAACATCTTTGTTCCCTCTATGGGGTTTGTGGAATCATCATAGCCTCCCAGAGTTTGGAATTGATCCTACATCTAGTAGGACTTGTTAGTAACTTTTATAGTACCATTGACATATGATCTCTTATATATGAGGTTGATCCATATTAGGTTTTTGGTGTCCCAAAGTGGTTAATGGTGTGACCCCCTTATCTAAGTATCAGGTTCTAGTCATATGAGTGAGATTTCTTGAGTAGGGCCTAAAGATCTAGACCTCTTAGTCGAGTGTCTTCATTGATAGAATGGCTCATTGAGTTGAGTATCCCAAAACAAGTGTTAATTTGAGTAGAATTCTGTGACTAGAAATTAGTAAAGACTTTTTGGTGGTATTGTGTATTTCATGAGTATATCTGGGTGTTTCTATTATACATTGATTGTTATACATTTTATTGAGATTATTATACTTTTTGATTCATTTTAATGTTTTCTGGTGTCTTATTGAGTTTTTTATAGTCACCCATTTATGGGATTTGACCACACTTGTCTTATCTTATATAGCAGATGGCCCTTTAGAATGTATCTTTGGAGGACAATAGTAAGTGGTTAATTTCTAGAACATGTTAGTCCAAGGTGTTTTATTGGGATATTTCACTGTCCTTAGTCATATTTCTTGGATAAGGTTTGAATTTTACATTTTTGGTTGTTCTTTTATTTGAAACCTTTATTCACTTTTAGAACATTACTATTGTACTATGTTCTAAGATCTAAAATTATTGCATGCATTATTTTAGTTATTTTTGATGACCTCACATGTTTTGATAATCCCAATTATGCTTTCATATACTTTAATAATCACAGTCAATGTTTATCTATATCCTAATTCTGTAAATATATGATATTCTATGATCAAGATGATAATAATATTAAAATACTCCTTGAAATATGATAATCAATGTTTATCTATGATTATATAAGTTCTGAAGTAATCCTAACCCATTCAGATATGTTTTGCATAAAATAGATAAGTATTAAGTCACTGGTCTGCGTTTAGCTAGAGCTACCGGTACTCAGTCTACCGATAGACAGTACTGATAAACATTCACCGATACACTATGGTCACCGATATGTAGAGAGCTACCGACAGACAAACAGACCAGAGATACCGATAGATAGAAGTCTACCGATAGAACCAGTTCACAGATAGCTACCAATAGAAGTCCGCTGATAATATAAGTCTACCGATACAAGGAGCTACTGGTAATCAGAACTACTGATGCAACAACTACCGATTGATCAACAGCTACCGATGGATTAAGAGCTACCGATAACAAGAGCTACCAATAGAATGAAGTCACTGATATATATAGCTACCGATACAAGTTCAAAAGAGCTACTGATGGAAGGTTCCGCGACACAAATTCCACTGTGAACGTCTACCAATAAAAGGCTACTAATGATTTACCAACCAGTCAAACCCTATACTCTTCATACTAATTACTTATTTAGCTAACAGTTACATTTGATGGTTTAAATGCAGTTAATATTATATAATGATTTATGTTACATGTCAGGGAATCGTACCTAGTACCCATGCAAAAGGCGATAATCCTTTTCTGTTGAAGCTGAAAGCTATAAAGGGATGGAAAGAGAACACTGAAAATATGCGACACAAAAAGAACACACTGGAGATATACATTATGAAAGAGATAGAATCAAAGTACTAAGAAGATACACGAAGGGTGAAAGAGACAAGTGATGAACAACATTCAAACGTGGAGCATTTTTCACAAGTCTACCTTCATACTCCAAGAGTCCTGGACATACACGAACAAACTCATTCTGGAGGAGAACACAAGCTGCATGTTGAGTGAAGGACTACATCAAATACTTCATGCACTCAAACTCATAATCTGAACCAAGAACCCAAGAAGAAAACGACACTCTATTTTCTGATCAGAAACCAGAGAAGGACTCAGAAGCTTTTCTGACCAACCAATCGAGTCCAGAGATGCACTGCTAATCACTAAAGAATTTCTAAACTCATTCATACTTATCTTTAGTGATTCCTTCATTTAAATTTTGATCAGTGTGTGTACCCTGTTTATTTTACACACACAAACTATCTCCTGAGCTAAACTGGAGGATTCTTAAATCCTCACTCCAACTCCTTTACTCTTTGTTTCCCACTTTGGATAGTGGTAGAGGTTGAGTAAGACCTGGAAAGCTGTGAGCTGTTGTTTTTTTACCATGTAGAACTATGGTAGAGGTCTTTATACCTGGACAGTGTGCTCACTATTGTTAACCCTGATCTACGGTGTGGATCAATTTATATAAATTATTGAGAGGACTAAGTCTCAGCTTGAGACTGAACCTCTTGGTTACTTCAGATGTGCTTTTAGTTTAAGTCTATAAGTATTACATATATATTTTACATTCCGCTACTTATTACTTTGAAATACAAAATTATTTCCAAACTACTCTGATAGTTAAATTAGAAAGTGTTTATATATACTGTAAACTAGTAAGTTAATTTCAAAAGTCAATTTAATCATGAGATTAAATTAACTGAGAACTAATCAATATTTAAGAAACTAATTGAACATTTATAATCTATATAAATTCACTACAGTTTAACTTTGTTTTAAATTGGGGGATTTTAGGAGAAATAACTTGGAAATATTTCTATCTTGTGGATTGGTGTAGATGGGTTGGTACACAGACACGACCACTATACATGGACAAAGACTGGTGACACGGGAAAGGATCCATGTGCCTTTAAAATTAATATACTTATTCTAAATGGATTTTATATGGAGACATACAGGTCTTATGAAGATTTTTCACATGTTCAGACTTGGGAATAGTTGAGAACACTATGTACCCCTAGTACAAGCAGAGTACCCCCCCACAATTATTGTATTTCTTCGTTTCATTAGTTTTGACCATTATAGGTTGAATGTGACCCATTGGTCTATTCCATAGAGGGAATAGTGTGAAATTTCATCCACATAATAGGATTTTGAGCCCCTCTAGAGGTCAAGTCTTAGATAGAGTTAGGGTGTCCCTCTGTGAGACTAGAGTGTGATCCCCTAACATATTTATTCCCTGTATGGGGTTTGTGGAATCATCATAGCCTCCTGGAGTTTGGAATTGATCCTACATCTAGTAGGCCTTGTTAGTAATTTTTATAGTATCATTGACATATGATCTCTTATATATCAGGTTGATCCATATTAGGTTTTTGGTGTCCCAAAGTGGTTAATGGTGTGACCCCCTTATCTAAGTATCGGTTCTAATCATGTGAGTGAGCTTTCTTGAGCAGGGCCCAAAGATCTAGACCTCTTAGTCGAGTATCTTCATTGATAGCATGGCTGATTGAGCGGAGAATTGCAAAACAAGTGTTAATTTGAGTAGAATTCTGTGACTAGAAATTAGTTAAGACTTTTTGGTGGCATTTTGTCTTTCATGAGTATATCTGGGTGCTTGTATTATACATTTATTGTTATATATTTTATTGTGATTACTATACTTTTTGATTCATTTTAATGTTTTTTGTTGTCCTATTGAGTTTTTTTATAGTCACCCATTTATGGGATTTGACCACACGTGTCTTATCTTATATAGCGGATGGCCCTTTAGAATGTATCATGGGAGGACTGTAGTAGGTGGTTAATTTCTAGAACATGTTAGTCCAATGTGTTTTATTGGGATATTTCACTGTCCTTAGTCATATTTCTTGGATATGGTTTGAATTTTAAATTTTTTGGTTGTTCTTTTATTTGGACCCTTTATCCACTTTCAGAACATTATTATTGTACTATGTTCTAAGATCTAAAATTAATGCATGCACTGTTTTAGTTATTTTTTTTGACCTCACCTATTTTGATAATCCCAATTATGCTTTCATATACTTTGATAATCCCAGTCAATGTTTATCTATATCCTAATTCTATCAATATATGATATTCTATTATCAAGATGATAATAATATTAAAATACTCCTTGAAATATGATAATCAATTTTTATCTATGATTATATAAGTTCTGAAGTAATTCTAGCCCATTCGGATATGGTTTGCATAAAACAGATACGTATTAAGTCACTGGTCTGCGTTTAGCTAGAGCTACCGGTACTCAGTCTACCGATAGACAAAACTGAAAGACAGTCACCGATACACTAAGGTCACCGATATGTACAGAGCTACCGACAGATAAATAGACCAGAGATACTGATAGATATAAGTCTACCGATAGAACCAGTTCACAGATAGTTACCGATATAAGTCTGCTGATAATATAAGTCTATCGATACAAAGAGCTACCGGTAATCAAAACTACTAATGAAACAGCTACCGATTGAGAAACAACTACCGATGGATTAAGAGCTACTGATAACAAGAGCTACCGATAGAATGAAGTCACCGATATATACAGCTACCAATACAAGTTCAAAAGAGCTACTGATGGAAGGTTCTACGACACAAAGTCCACCATGCACGTCTACCAATAAAAGGCTACTAATGATTGAACAACCAGTCAAACCCTATACTCTTCATACTATTTATTTATATAGATAACGGTTACATTTTATGGTTTTAATGCAGTTAATGTTATTAATGATTTCTGTTTCATGTCAGGGAACCATACCTAGTACCCATGCAAAAGGCGATTATCCTTTTCTGCCTAAGCTGAAAGCTATAAAGGGATGGAAAGAGAACACTGGAAATATGTGACACAAAAAGAACACACTAGATATATACATTATGAAATAGAGAGAATCAAAGTACTAAGAAGATACATGAATGGTGAAAGAGACAAGAGCTGAACAACATTCAAACGTGGAGCATTTTTCACAAGTCTACCTTCATACTCCAAGAGTCCTAGACATACACGAAGAAACTCATTCTAGAGGAGAACGCAAGATGCATCTTGAGTGAAGGACTACATCAAATAATTCATGCACTCAAACTCATAACCTGAACCCAAAACCCAAGAAGAAAACGACACTATGTTTTCTGAGCAGAAACCAAAGAAGGACTCAGAAACTTTTCTGACCAACAAATCGAGTCCAGAGCTACACTGCTAATCACTTAAGAATTTCCAAACTCAGACATACTTATCTTTAGTGATTCCTTCATTGACATTTCGAGTAGTGTGTGTACCCTGCTTATTTTACACACACAATATCTCTTGAGGTAAACTGGAGGATTCTTAAATCCTCACTCAAACTCCTTTACTCTTTGTTTTCCACTATGGACAGTGGTAGAGGTCGAGTAAGACCGGGAAAGCTGTGAGCTGTTGTTTTTTTCCCACATAGAACTATGGTAGAGGTCTTTATACCCGGACAGTGTTCTCACTGTTGTTAACCCTGATCCAGGGTGCGGATCAATTTATATAAATTATTGAGATGACTAAGTCTCGGCTTGAGACTGAACCTCTTGGTTGCTTATGTTGTTCTTTTAGTTTAAGTCTATAAGTATTACATATATATTTTACATTCCACTTCTTATTACTTTGAAATACAAAATTATTTCAAAGCTACTCTAATAGTTAAATTAGAAAGTGGTTATATCTACTGCAAACCAGTAAGTTAGTTTCAAAAGTCAATTTAATCGTGAGATTAAATTAACTAAGAACTAATCAATTTTTGAGGAACTAATGGAACATTTATAATCTATATAAAGTCACTACCGTTTAACTTTGTTTTAAATTGGGGGGATTTTAAGAGAAATATTTTTAACAAAAATTTTAATTGGAACTCAATTCACCCTCCCCTCTTGAGTGTCCACTCCGAACAACATTTTGTATCAGAGGTTTGTTTTTGACGGATTTCTGAAATACTCTGTTTTTCAACTGTGATTTTAGTTGCATCTTTAAATATCTTAAATTTTTGTTAGTTCTAAATTTTAACTCTTTAAATATATCTTCTAAAATCTAGTTATGGACAATAGACTGGAGTGTGCTGCTACTAACCAGCCACCTTTCTTCAATGGTACCAATTATGCCCAATGGAAGCGTAAAATGAAGATTCGTTTAGAAAGTATGGGTTTTGATATTTGGACTGCTATAGAGTCACAATATAAAATTCTAGAAACCAAAATAAAAACTTGGTATGAACCTACAATGACTGCTTACAATAATAATTGTAAAGTCATGAATGCCATGTACCGTGTTTTAGGAGATGAAGAGTTCAATAGAATTTCTTCTTGTAAAACTGCTTTTGAAATATGGGATACTCTAAGAGATTCTCATTAAGGAACAACTGATGTTAAGGAAATGAGATTAAATACATATAATATTAAATATGAAAATTTTAAAATAAAAACTGATGAACCTATCTCTAACATGTATCTCAGGTTTAATGAGATAGTCAATACAATGAGTTCACTTGGTAAGGTTGTTCCAGCAAAGGAACAAATTATGAGAATCTTGAGATGTCTGCCAGACCGATGTAGGGGAACTTCTGTTTCAATCAGAGAGTCATGTGACATTGGAGCACTGCCTGTAAAAGTGCTTATTGGAAAACTAATGATGTGTGAAGAAGAACTCAAGGGGAATAAAGAAGAAGATGATGAACCAAAAAGGGAACCAGTGGCTATCAAGTCTACTTCTGTGAATAAAGACAAGGATAAAATGAAAATACAAACTGAAAGTTCAACAAGTGAAGATTCAGACTCTGATAGTGATGCTGAAATGGCTCAGATAGCCAGGAGATTCAAGAAGTTTTATAGAAAGATGTAATGGACCGGACCCCTCCGGTCCATTCCTTTGTTGAAATCGATGTGGTCAACACGGCGCGCGTAACAATGATAATTATTAATGATAAAAACGAAGAAGACTTTTAAAAAAAACAAAAAAATTAAAAGATGATTTGTCAGTTTATTATATTAAATAATAAAGATGGTGATATAAAGTGCGTGATTAATTAAATTAAAAGGGGTTTTAATTCTAAATAAGAATTTAAAAAAATAAGGCGTTTAGTTTAATATTAATTGAGAAATTGTTGGAATTAAATTAGAATAATAATAATAGGTGGTGTGTTATTAATATTATTCGTAATATTAATGAGAAATTAATAAAATGAGTTATGATATTTATTGAAAATAAATAAATGAAGATGCGTAGCGTAAGTTTTATTATTGTTATGATGGCTTGAAAATATTTGGTGTTAATTAAATTAAAATGGTTTTAGTTTAATCAATGTGAAATAAAAGAAATATAATTGAATAATTAAATTGACGTATGTTACGCGACATTGATGTGGCATGGTTGGATTCAGATATCCAACGCGGTGGTTTAATGTAGTCAATGCGATGAGCATAAATATTATTGTTTTTAAAAATAATAATGGTGATGAGTTAATAAAATTAAATAATGAATTGTTATTATTATTATTGAAAAAGAGTAATAACAATGATGACGTAAAACTATGTGCGAGAGATTAATGAAATTAAATGTATTAAAAAGGGGTTGAATATGTAAGTTATATTAATTTAGTTTTGTCATTTAATTCAATTAAATGAAATGGTTTTGAGTCACATGGAATGGTTTTAGTTTAATATAAGAATAATTATGGTAATATAATTTAATGGGACTAAATTTGAACATTAATGACGGGTATTATTAATATTAATTTTATTAATAATGACATTGAAGTGAGATTGGAGAGAGATTACAAAGTGATGGAATAATAAAGAAAATAATAATAAAAACCACAAAGGAATGAAGGTTGGGGCGTGTTGGGCATGAATGAAGAAGGGGAGGCGCCACTTTTGGTGGAGTGAGGGGATTGTGGAAGAATTAATGAGATTGGAGAGTGAAAGAGTTAAAGGAAATAAAGATTCAGAATTTAATGTAATAAAATAAATAAGTTAAAAAAAGGGAATCAATCAAGGGGTGGGGCGTGGTTGACATGGATTCAAAGAGGGGCCTTTCGTTTTGGTGGGGCGTGGATTTTGGATATGAGGATTTAAGAAGTTAAATTAAATTAAATTAAATAATAAAATAATCATGTTTTTGTTTTTGTTGATAAAACACTTTTTCGATCGTAACTTATTCATGCGACCTCGGTTTCATGAGACGTCTACGGCAGTGTGACCCTGACTACGAGACGAAAATTATGAGTCCAATATTGGATGTCTTTTTCGGGTTTTCGGATCGGGTACTCGAAACGCTTATGAATTAATAGATTTAATATTATTATTAAATCTTCGACCCGTCATAAGTCCTGCGTGCGACGTCCGATTGACTTCTCGTCAGTGGAGATGCGATCCTATAATTAATATGATCGATTCAAGTCTAATTTTGGATATTAAATTATGGTTCGTGGCTCGGGTCCAGAAAACACCCAATAATAATAATATCATTATTATTACGGGATCTTGTATCCAACGTATCTCCCTCATACGGTATCGGATTGACGATCCGTCAGCGACAGCGTAACCCTGAAATTATGACGGTCATTTTAAGACCATTAATGAGCTACTTTTATGATTCATGCCTCGGGTCAACGAAACACCACATATTAATAGAATTATCATTATTATTAAAACGCGTGGAAACCGCGTGACGTGTCGTGTGTTGACCAGTCAAAACACGTAACGGGTGTATAGTCACACCGTGTATTCATCAATACACACTGCATACTATTTTACCTATTCGTTGGCTATATAAGAAAGGGTCGCGGATTATTTCCAGACCAATCGCTTCTTCTTCACACGACGACACTCTTGGATGATCAAGAAGTCTTCCTCCTCTAACTTCTTTGTCCGAGCTCCGAATTACGATCCGTCAGCGGCCACAGGATCGTAGCGACGAGACGAAGCTTCTAAGCTTGGACTTGTCACCTTTCCTTCCGGCCTTCCTTCTCCAGCTTCTATCCTAGGAGGCGTTTGTCGGGTTTGGCGAAGGCGGAGGACACCGAAGGACGTCGTTGGAAGCGACGTGATCGGGACCTTTTGAGGTAGGGATCTCACCTTTGTCTCTCTAATTTGTGTATCATGTGTGGAGGGTATCCTTTTGTTTTCATGAGAAATGGTTGAACCTTTAAATAAAGATAATAACTGGTTAAAGAATGGGGTTGGGAAGTTAGTGATTGTTGTTACCTTACTTTTTATATCCTTTGATATTATATTTGTGAATTGAATGAGCTTCTACCTACTGAAAATCACAGTCGTTGGGGGGCCTTTGCTTATGCAATTAAATGTTGCCCTCTCCTTCTGTATTTTCTTATGGATGGAAACTTCATGAAATGTGGAAATTGGTAAATCACGTAAAGTTGACTTTTTAAATGAAAATCTAGAACCCTTGTGTGATCACCCCTGTTGAACCAAAATGGAATAATGAACATGTGGGTGTTGTCTTGGTTACGTGGCATGTGTTGGGGGTGTTTTGTGGGCTGTTGTGGTTTGGGTGAGCAGCGGGGCTGCGGCGTTTGGGTGGTGATCTTATTGGAATGGTTGATGGTGGAAACGTGGAGGTGTGAAATGTTTTGTAAATTATGGGGTTGAAATGGGAAGTGGTTGGTTGTGGAAAATGCCTTTATTTATGAAAAGTGTTTTGATTATGAAAAGTGTTTTGAAGTAAAAAGGCGTTTTCAAATGCGGAAATTTTTTGTGTGTGGAAAGGGTTTTATGTGTGGAACATTGAAATAAATGAATGATGGAATGTTGTATGGTTGTGATAATCTTTTGTAAATGAAATGGCATGTGGTTTCTTGTGTTTTACCTAACCTTGGTTGTGGATGGCAGGGATATGTTTGTGAAAGGTTTTGTCTGGATGATAGTTGCCCAGTAGTAATAATTTTTTAAACCATTGCATGAAACATGAAAACCTAAATGGGGTTGGGGGATGATTGTTTGGTTGTTGATGCATGCTTCGTGGTAGCAGTGCCGAGGCACATGCTCAGTTTCTCTTTTTAAGAAGCCATAGGTTGGGTTGTGTGTTTTGTATATGTATATATATAATTGTATCTTTTTGTTTTGTCGCACCACACCCATGTCAGGCACCTAGTGCCAAACACTCCCATTTTATGGGAGAGGGTGTTCCCCCTTAGTTACTAGCTCCTTCCTGCTCCTTCTTCCATAGGCTATGATGGCTTGAGGTGACCTTACACCCAAGACTCTTCGGGTAGGTCTCGGAGGCTGTGATGGCTTGAGGCGACCTTTAGCCCAAGACTCTTTGGACAGGCTTACCGTTCCCAAGAACCTTCGGGATGAGGCCCAGGTGTCTGCGGTCGGGTTAGTGGTTGTGGCCCAGGTGTGTGCGGGCGAGATGTGTGGTTGTGAGGCCCAGGTGTGTGCGGGCGGGATGCGTGGTTTGGCCCAGGTGTGTGCGGACGGGAAGAGTGTGGTAGCGTCAGGACGTTTGCCGTTAGGAAGAGCAGCATCTAATTAAGTGGGAAATGGTGCGGGGTACCCAATACTTTTGTTCTATATATATACTAAACTTGTTTGTGTTACTTGGTGAGTGTGACCAGTGAGACTGGGTGGATAGTTTTTTCCTTGTTAGTTTCTGGTTCTTCTGTTTTCTCACGGGACCTTAGGGTGTCTCCCCACTTGTGCACGAGAGCTTTAGGTTTCCCTACTGAGTATACTTGTATGCTCACCCTACGTTTACTTTCAGGTTTCCAGGAGGACTACCAGGGCCATGCGGGACCCTACTAGTCGGGCAGTTGGAGTTGTTGCAGTTGTTGTTCTCTTGTTTTCTTTGGCATTGTACTTTTGAGCTTCCTTGTACTTGTACCTTGTTATAAAAATTGTTTAAACATGCATGTGGTCTTGGTTTGGGTTTATTTATATACACTTGTTCTTTTCCCTTTTTGGTGGTTGACTTGTCCTATTTCCCGATCCAAAATACTAAAAAGGGTAATGCCTCCCATATTTGTAAAAACTCATACCCTTGGTGCTAGTCGCCAACCCGGGGCCTACTAGAGGCGGGACTCGGGGGTCATTATCTCCCTTTCACCATTGCCAGCTCAGGAGGGGCATCTTTGGTGGGAGGGGGTCGTGACAGAATGGTATCAGAGGCTGATGGTTGAGAGATAGGATGGAGTCTGGAGTTAGGCACAGTGAGGATTGCATGGGATGGTAGGGCAACAGTGTTTGTTAATCTTGGTGCGTGACATAGGCCAGGGAAGACCGGCTAGGACACAGGATTTTAGGCCCCCCCGTGATCCGATGCAAGGACTCTGAGCCTACCGAACGACCAAGTGAGACTATATTGATTTCAGGGTAGAGACCCTAGGGAAGGTACATACATCATCATGTTTGTGTTTTACTTGATTTGGGTGTTCTGGGAAAGAAATTAAAATAAAATGATAATTAAAACTTTGAGTTTTTCATTACTACTTGGGCTTAGGCGTTCCCTGGTTACCGAACAACTATGGCACCTGGACGTCAACAGAACGGCAGAGGAGTGGGACACAGACAGTTTCATGCAATAGAAGTGGCAACCCCAGCAAGGCCAGAGATCGAGAGAGATGTTTCCGGTTTTACTTAAATTCTCTCACTTATGTTTTGTTTAAATTCAAGATCATCACACTCCTTTGTTGGATCTATTTTGATCATTCTATGGGCCTGGACCTTGTTTTTGTGAGTTTTAATGCTATTTTGTTTCCCGCTTTTCTTTAAATGTATGTGAAGAGCCCTATCATGTGGGGAGGGGAAGACCTAATCCCTAATCAAGACGAATTAATGTGGATGCGATTTAACCCGTGCAGGCGAGTCAGTGCCGCCTAAAGCGGATAATATCTCGACATGGGAGAAGGAATTCCTCAAGCCATGTGTCCGGGCAGTGTGTGGGTTGTACGTTGTTGGGTGCAGTGTAAGTTCGAAAATCCTAATATATGGAAGTGGGAAGGCTCGGTCCTTAATCGAGACGCAGTAATGCGGATGCAATTAAACCCGTGCAGGCGAGTCAGTGCCGCCTAAAGCGGATAATATCTCGACATAGGAGAGGGAATTCCTAACTCACATAATTAGGGTTGTCGGTTGTTTCTTGTTATGACAAGAGGCCTGAGAGGTATCTTAAGGGGTGGTTGTTCGGACCTTTCCCCCTTTTATTGGTTGGTTTTAATTCTCGAGGATGAGAATGTATTGAGAGGTATCTAATGTAATGGATCGGACCCCTCCGGTCCATTCCTTTGTTGAAATCGATGTGGTCAACACAGCGTGCGTAACAATGATAATTATTAATGATAAAAACGAAGAAGAATTTAAAAAAAAAACAAAAAAATTAAAAGATGATTTGTCAGTTTATTATATTAAATAATAAAGATGGTGATATAAAGTGCGTGATTAATTAAATTAAAAGGGGTTTTAATTTTAAATAAGAATTTAAAAAAATAAGGCGTTTAGATTAATATTAATTGAGAAATTGTTGGAATTAAATTAGAATAATAATAATAGGTGTTGTGTTATTAATATTATTCGTAATATTAATGAGAAATTAATAAAATGAGTTATGATATTTATTGAAAATAAATAAATGAAGATGAGTAGCGTAAGTGTTATTATTATTATGATGGCTTGAAAATATTTGGTGTTAATTAAATTAAAATGGTTTTAGTTTAATCAATGTGAAATAAAAGAAATATAATTGAATAATTAAATTGACGTATGTTACGCGACATTGATGTGGCATGGTTGGATTCAGATATCCAACGCGGTGGTTTAATGTAGTCAATGCGATGAGCATAAATATTATTGTTTTTTAAAATAATAATGGAGATGAGTTAATAAAATGAAATAATGAATTGTTATTATTATTATTGAAAAAGAGTAATAACAATGATGACGTAAAACTATGTGCGAGAGATTAATGAAATTAAATGTATTAAAAAGGGGTTGAATATGTAAGTTATATTAATTTCGTTTGTCATTTAATTCAATTAAATGAAATGGTTTTGAGTCACATGGAATGGTTTTAGTTTAATACAAGAATAATTATGGTAATATAATTTAATGGGACTAAATTTGAACATTAATGATGGGTATTATTAATATTAATTTTATTAACAATGACATTGAAGTGAGATTGGAGAGAGATTACAAAGTGATGGAATAATAAAGAAAATAATAATAAAAACCACAAAGGAATGAAGGTTGGGGCGTGTTGGGCATGAATGAAGAAGGGGAGGCGCCACTTTTGGTGGAGTGAGGGGATTGTGGAAGAATTAATGAGATTGGAGAGATAAAGAGTTAAAGGAAATAAAGAATTAGAATTTAATGTAATAAAATAAATAAGTTAAAAAAAAGGAAATCAATCAAGGGGTGGGGCGTGGTTGACATGGATTCAAAGAGGGGCCTTTTGTTTTGGTGGGGCGTGGATTTTGGATATGAGGATTTAAGAAGTTAAATTAAATTAAATTAAATAATAAAATAATCATGTTATTGTGTTTGTTGATAAAACACTTTTTCGATCGTAACTTATTCATGCGACCTCGGTTTCATGAACCGTCTGCGGAAATGTGACCCTGACTACAAGAAGGAAATTATGAGTCCAATATTGGATGTCTTTTTCGGGTTTTCGGATCGGGTACTCGAAACGCTTGTGAATTAATAGATTTAATATTATTATTAAATCTTCGACCCGTCATAAGTCCCGCGTGCGACGTCCGATTGACTTCTCGTCAGTGACGATGCGATCCTATAATTAATATGATCGATTCAAGTCTAATTTTGGATATTAAATTATGGTTCGTGGCTCGGGTCCACAAAACACCCAATAATAATAATATCATTATTATTACGGGATCTTGTATCCAACGTATCTCCCTCATACGGTATCGGATTGACGATCCGTCAGCGACAGCATAACCCTGAAATTATGACGGTCATTTTAAGACCATTAATGAGATACTTTTATGACTCATGCCTCGGGTCAACGAAACACCACATATTAATAGAATTATCATTATTATTAAAACGCGTGGAAACCGTGTGACGTGTCGTGTGTTGACCAGTCAAAACACGTAACGGGTGTACAGTCACACCGTGTATTCATCAATACATGCTGCATACTATTTTACCTATTCGTTGGCTATATAAGAAAGGGTCGCGGATTATTTCCAGACCAATCGCTTCTTCTTCGCACGACGACACTCTTGGATGATCAAGAAGTCTTCCTCCTCTAACTTCTTTGTCCGAGCTCCGAATTACGATCCGTCAGCGGCCACAGGATCGTAGCGACGAGACGAAGCTTCTAAGCCCGGACTTGTCACCTTTCCTTCCAGCCTTCCTTCTCCAGCTTCCATCCTAGGAGGCGTTTGTCGGGTTTGGCGAAGGCGGAGGACACCGAAGGACGTCGTCGGAAGCGACGTGATCGGGACCTTTTGAGGTAGGGATCTCACCTTTGTCTCTCTAATTTGTGTATCATGTGTGGCGGGTATCCTTTTTTTTCATGAGAAATGGTTGAACCTTTAAATAAAGATAATAACTAGTTAAAGAATGGGGTTGGGAAGTTAGTGATTGTTGTTACCTTACATTTTATATCCTGTGATATTATATTTGTGAATTGAATGAGCTTCTACCTACTGAAAATCACAGTCGTTGGGGGGCCTTTTCTTACGCAATTAAATGTTTCCCTCTCCTTCTGTATTTTCTTATGGATGGAAACTTCATGAAATGTGGAAATTGGTAAATCACGTAAAGTTGACTTTTTAAATGAAAATATAGAACCCTTGTGTGATCACCCCGGTTGAACCAAAATGGAATAATGAACATGTGGGTGTTGGCTTGGTTACGTGGCATGTGTTGGGGGTGTTTTGTGGGCTATTTTGGTTTGGGTGAGCAGCGGGGCTGCGACGTTTGGGTGGTGATCTTATTGGAATGGTTGATGGTGGAAACGTGGAGGTGTGAAATGTTTTGTAAACGATGGGGTTGAAATGGGAAGTGGTTGGTTGTGGAAAATGCCTTTATTTATGAAAAGTGTTTTGATTATGAAAAGTGTTTTGAAGTAAAAAGGCATTTTCAAATGCGAAAATGTTTTGTGTGTGGAAAGGGTTTTATGTGTGGAACTTTGAAATAAATGAATGATGGAATGTTGTATGGTTGTGATAATATTTTGTAAATGAAATGGCATGTGGTTGCTTGAGTTTTACCTAACCTTGGTTGTGGATGGCAGGGATATGTTTGTGAAAGGTTTTGTCTGGATGATAGTTGCCCAGTAGTAATAATTTGTTAAACCATTTCATGAAACATGAAAACCTAAATGGGGTTGGGGGATGATTGTTTGGTTGTTGATGCATGCTTCGTAGTAGCAGTGCCGAGGCACATGCTCAGTTTCTCTTTTTAAGAAGCCATAGGTTGGGCTGTGTGTTTTGTATATGTATATATATAATTGTATCTTTGTGTTTTGTCGCACCACACCCATGTCAGGCACCTAGTGCCGAACACTCCCATTTTATGGGAGAGGGTGTTCCCCCTTAGTTACTAGCTCATTCCTGATCCTTCTTCCATAGGCTATGACGGCTTGAGGTGACCTTACACCCAAGACTCTTCGGGTAGGTCTCGGAGGCTGTGATGGCTTGAGGCGACCTTTATCCCAAGACTCTTCGGGCAGGCTTACCGTTCCCAAGAACCTTCGAGATGAGGCCCAGGTGTCTGAGGGAGGGTTAGTGGTTGTGGCCCAGGTGTGTGCGGGCGAGATGCGTGGTTGTGAGGCCCAGGTGTGTGCGGGCGGGATGCGTGGTTTGGCCCAGGTGTGTGCGGGTGGGAAGAGTGTGGTAGCATCAGGACGTTTGCCGTTAGGAAGAGAAGCATCTAATTAAGTGGGAAATGGTGCGGGGTACCCAATACTTTTGTTCTATATATATACTAAACTTGTTTCTGTTACTTGGTGAGTGTGACCAGTGATACTGGGTGGATAGTTTTTTCCTTGTTAGTTTCTGGTTCTTCTGTTTTCTCACGGGACCTTAGGGTGTCTCCCCACTTGTGCACGAGAGCTTTAGGTTTCCCTACTGAGTATACTTGTATGCTCACCCTACGTTTACTTTCAGGTTTCCAGGAGGACTACCAGGGCCGTGCGGGACCCTACTAGTCGGGCAGTTGGAGTTGTTGCAGTTGTTGTTCTCTTGTTTTCTTTGGCATTGTACTTTTGAGCTTCCTTGTACTTGTACCTTGTTATAAAAATTGTTTAAACATGCATGTGGGCTTGGTTTGGGTTTATTTATATACACTTGTTCTTTTCCCTTTTTTGTTGTTGACTTGTCCTATTTCCTGATCCAAAATAATAAAAAGGGTAATGCCTCCCATATTTGTGAAAACTCATACCCTTGGTGCTAGTCGCCAACCCGGGGCCTACTGGAGGCGGGACTCGGGGGTCATTATCTCCCTTTCACCATTGCCAGCTCAGGAGGGGCATCTTTGGTGGGAGGGGGTCGTGACAAAAGAAGAAATTCTTCAGAAAATATAACTACGAAGGAAAGTATGACAACAAGGGACACTGGAAGAAGGATTGGAAGAAAGTTGACAAGAATGATGAAGTAGTCTACTATGAATGCAAAAGGAAAGGAAAAATCAAGGCTGATTGTCCAAAATTAAAATTCAAAGAGAAATATTATTATAAGGACAAAAACTACAATAATGATATGAAAGATACTTGGAGTGATTCGGAGGATAGTACAAGTGAATCAGAGGGTACTGATTCTGAGAAACATCATGCCAACATGTGCTTCATGACCAATACCTATGAGGTACCTATTTCCCCTGTTCTAAATGATTATTATTCTAGAAATAATAGTGATTCAGAGAATTATGAAAATATGTCTAAGGCTGAACTTTTTGAATATTGTAATATGATAGAAGAAACATGTATGAACTTAAGGACAAGTATAAGTCATTAAAGAAACAATATGATCTTACTGCAAGTGTTAAATCTTACTTTGAAATAGAAAAAGAGAAGAATGCTCAACTATTAAAGGAAAATACAGAACTGAAAATGTCTAATGAGCAACTTAGAAAGGACTTAGACAAATTTACAAAAGGAAAAGATACTTTTACTCAAATGTTAGGTAAAAAATTTGCACCTAAATACACTACTTGTTTGGGATACCAACATGGACAGAGACAGTTCACTAAAACTTGATTTATTCCTAAGTCTGGACAAAATTATGCTTATTCCAGTTCTAGAAATTCGTATGCTTCAACTAGTTATTCATATGCTTATAGGTCAAATAAAGTTTATCTTTCAAAATATATTGATTCTTTAAATTATATGAGACCCATAAGACAAATATGGGTACCTACAGCTTTGATTGCTAACCTTTCTAGACCCAAGAAGATCTGGGTACCAAAATCATTTTCTATCTAAATTTGTTTTGTAGGAAACATATTTTAAGAGTTCTAACAAGAAGGTATAGTACTTGGACAATGGATGTTCGAGACACATGTCTGAATATTACTCGTGCTTTAAAATCCTAATCAATATTGATGGAGGCCATGTAACCTTTGGTGATAATTCTAAAGGAAAAATCATCGGCCTATGCCAGATTGGTAAGACCAATTCAATCTTAATTTCGAAAGTTTTATTTTTTGATGGACTTAAGTATAATTTGTTAAGTATTTCTCAATTGTGTGATGATGGTTTTAATGTCAAATTTGAAAATGATTCTTGTAATGTTTTTAATTCTATTTTTTTAGTCTTTTATTCTTTAAGAAATGAAAATGTTTATGCAGTTGATTTAAATTATTTAGCTAAGAAAAATTTTACTTGCCTAAATGCTTTTCATAAAGAGTCTTGCCTTTGGCACAGAATATTAGGACACTGCAACATCTATTCAATTAGAAAACTCACTAGGAAGAACTTAGTTAGAGACCTACCTAAGCTTTATTTCCCAAATGAAAAAGTTTGTAATCCCTGTCAGAAGGGAATGCAACATAAAGTTTCTTTTAAATCAAAGAAAGAAGTATCAAATTCTCAACCTCTCGAGTTGGTTCACATGGACTCGTTTGGACCTCCAAGAGTTTTTAGTTTAAATGGTAATAACTATGTCTATGTTTTAGTAGATGACTTTTCCAGATATACTTGGGTATACTTCTTATCTCACAAAAGTGAAGCTTGTTCTTACTTTGTTAAATACTCCAAATCTGTATAAAAACTTAGTGGACATAAGATTAAAACTCTAAGAAGTGATCATGGCCGTGATTTTGAAAATCAAGACTATGAATATTATTTCTCACACAATGGATATAGTCACAACTTTTCTGCTCCTAGAACACCTTAGCAGAATGGTGTAGTAGAAAGAAGAAATAAAACCCTTAAAGAAATAGCAAGAACCATGCTTAATGAATATGACCTGCCTATTTACTTTTGGGATGAAGCTGTGAATACAGCTTGTTATATTATTAATAGAGTCTTAATTTGACCAGTTCTTAAGAAGACCCCATATGAGTTATGGAATAATAGAAAACCAAAAGTTAGTTACTTTAGAGTCTTTGGCTGCAAAGTTTTCATTCTTAGTACAAAGGATAATCTGGGCAAGTTTGATTCTAAATGTGACGAACGAATTTTCCTTGGTTATTTTTTAACTAGCAAAGCCTATAGAGTCTTTAATAAAAGAACCAAATGTGTGGAAGAATCTGTTCACATCAAGTTTGATGAAACTGATCCACATGAGCCTAAAACCTCTCTTGAAAATATTGAAGAAGATTTGAGTGTTCTGGACCTTAATGACAAATCTAAAGAACCTACTATAAAAACATCTCGTTCTGGACATATTCCAGAATCTTCTTCTGTAGAACCTGAACCTATAAATGAACCTGCAATTTCTAGTCCTACCTTTACTAGATCAACTAGGAATCTAAAGAATCATCCTTTAGATGCTGTTGTTGGTAATCTTGATAGAGGGACACAGACTAGAGCTTCTATAAGAAACTAGGTTGAACATCAAGCCTTTATTTCACAGCTAGAACCTAAAAGTGTCAATGATTCTATCAATGATGAATTTTGGGTAATGGCTATGCAAGAAGAGTTAAATAAATTTGAAAGAAACAAAGTCTGGGAATTAGTTGACAGACCCAAGGACACATTAACAATAGGCACAAAATGGATTTTTAGAAATAAAGTGATGAATATGGAAACATAGTTAGAAACAAAGATATATTAGTTGCACAATGATATAGTTAAGAGGAAGGAATAGACTATGAGGAAACCTTTTCACCCGTAGCCAGATTAGAATCCATTAGGATCTTACTTGCCTATGCGGCTCATCTGAATTTCAAGTTATATCAAATGGATGTAAAAAGTGCTTTTCTAAATGGTTTTATAATTGAAGATGTTTTAGTTGAACAACCACCTAGATTTACTAATCCTCATTTTCCAAATCAAGTCTTTAAACTTACTAAATCTTTATATGGTTTAAAACAAGCTCCAAGAGCTTGGTATGACATGCTTAGTAATTTTCTTATCTCAAAATGTTTTACTAAAGGAATTGTTGATCCAACTGTTTTTATCAAATGAATTTCTAAAGATGTTTTGAGAGTAAAAATCTATGTCGATGACATTATTTTTAGATCTTATAAACATTATTTATGTAATTAATTTTCAAAAAGTATGTAAAATGAATTTGAAATGAGTTTAATGGGAGAACTTAAATATTTTATTTGATTTCAAGTTTTTCAAAATGAAAATGGTATTATTTTGAATAAAAGTAATTACAAAAAGGATCTTTTAAAACGTTTTGGTTTGGATAGTATTAAAGAAAGTGAAACTCCTATGAGTATTGTTTGTAAATTAGATGCAGATGTTACTGGGAAACGGTGGATCAAACAAATTATTGAGGTATGATTGAAGCTTACTTTACCTTACTGCTAGTCACCATATATTATGTTTAGTGTGTTTATGTGTGCAAGATTTCAAGCTAACCCGAAAGAATCTCATTTGCTTGCTGTTAAAAGAATTTTTAAGTACCTTAAACATACTGTAAACTTAGGTTTATTTTACCCTAAAGGATAATCCTTTGAGTTAATGAGTTATTCAGATGCTGACTTTGCTGGTTGAAAGTTGGATATAAAAAGCACATCAGGAACATGTCATTTATCGGGGAAATCCTAAGTATCTTGGTGTATTAAAAAGCATAATTTTGTTGCATTATCCACTGTCAAAGTAGAGTACATTACTTCTGGTAGTTGCTGTGCACAAATTCTGTGGATGAAACACACTCTGTTAGACTATGGATATGACTTTAAGCATGTTTCAATCAATTGTGACAACACTAGTGCAATAAATATCTCTAAGAACACTGTATCTCACTCTAGGACCAAACGCATTGATGTACGACACCACTTCTTGAGAGATCATTATCAAAAGGGTGATATTACTCTTGAATTTATTGTTACTGAACATCAATTAGCTGAAATGTTCACTAAACCTTTGAGTTCTGATAGGTTAAGATACATTAGACATAAGTTAGGAATGTTTAACCTCAATCGGTAGAAATTCTCACCGATGTGAAATTATCACCGATGTGAAGTTCTCACCGATGTGAAATTCTCACCGATGTGAAATTCTCACCAATGTGAAATTGTCACCAATGTGAAATTCTCACCGATGTGAAATTCTCGCCGATGTGAAATTCTCACTAATGTAAAGTTCTCACTGATGTAAAATTCTCACCGATGTGAAATTCTCCCCAACATAACCTATAGAATTCTCACTGATGTATGCGCTATTTTAAAACTTCTGTCTGCCACCAGAATCTAAAACGTTTTTACTTTATTCTATTTTATTTTATGATTCCTAAATGACAAAAACTAAGTCCTAGATATTTCTCAATCCACCAAGCCTCAAATCCTTTTCCCTCAAACTTTAGCTCACGAATCTCTTGAGAACCATAAATCCCTTAAATCGGCAATGGAAAAAACCAAACTTCCTACCATCAGAGATGACACTGCTGAGCCGAAAGAAAAAAAGAAAATGTTTGGGCAAGAAGCAAGTTGTAGTATTTATAGAACTAGGTCGGGAAGGCAATCAGTGAATCCTCATCTGCAAAATAGAGTCATCGTGATTGAAAAGAAGATGTGCATAGAATGGTTTCTACCTATCAATTCATTAGTGCTCAAAGTGTTGAAAGATCAAAAAATGGGTAGATTATTTTTCGAACAACAATGGTCCCTACTTTCCAAAGTTAGTGAAACAGTTTTACGAGTTCGTAACCTTTGAGAAATCTGATAATGAAACCGAGTGACTTCATTTGTAAATAGAAAAGAGTTGTCGTTTTCATCTGTTGAATGGGATGAGTTCTTGAAAGTTCCACATGAAGGTGTATCTGGATATGTCTCGAGAGCTATTCCACCTACCAGTGACATTTTCGATTATGAGACTACTTTGGAAGAGCTGACTGGTGATGGAAATCAAAGACAAGTAGTAGCTGCTGAAATGGATCGAGAGAACCGATTGATGTTCAAATTTGTTTAATATGTCTTGATACCGAGTAGATGAGACTTTGACAATTTGAGATATCAGGATATCTATCTCATGAAACTCTTAAGACATAGAGTCAAAGTGAATTTGTACAAATTTCTAATGACTCAAATGGAAGATATGACAAGGCCGAAATCAAAGACAAATGCCCTATTCTTTGCTAAATTGATCTCTGTGATGATCAAAGTCAAAGGAATAGCTGAGTCTCAAGATGAGACAGTGGTAGTGTAACACCCCGAAATTTTATGAAACATATTTTTTTAATTTCGTTAATGTCTTGTGTTGTACTCTACACCAAAAGGAGCTTGCACAACACGCATCCTTGACTTGCCTTTCATTACACGCAATTGCGACCTTCCTCGATAGCGTGTATAGTACGCAATAACGAGTTTCACTAAACAACAATATGCTATTAAAATATTATTAAAACTAGCCGTTATGAATAGTAGTAACCACTTTTTGAAATTTTTTAAATTTTATTTTTCAAAATGGATTTCATTTTTGGATTCGGAATATTGAAATTATCTTAGGGTGAAATTTTGGTAATTTTCGGATAACTTTCATATTTTGAGGAATAGTGAAAATTACTAAATTTTAGATAAAAACAACTTTTTCAATCGAAATAATTAATAGTGATAAATTATTAATTTTAGTGGTTTTAAAGTATATTTAGAATATATTTTTACAATTTAATACAATGATGGTCATTGGATGTAATTTCACATTTAAACCAGTTATAAACAAGTTTCAATCTTTTAATAGTTATTATCTCTTAAAAACACGCTATTTGTTTTGATGACGGGAATTAATTTTTAAATTAGTTAATGCAACTGATATGTTTTGAATTTGGTAAAATAGACATCATTTTTGAGTTCATAATATCAAATATAGCTTAGGCCTAATGTTTGGTATTTTTCTGAAAACTTTCAATTTTTGATGAATAGTAAAACCATTAAGTGGTAGGTTAAAAACTGAATTTTGCATAAAACTTAATTTTACCACTTCTGTGAATGGAATTTCGAAAATCCGAGAGACACGGTTAATATCAAGGACTAAAATGTGGTTCAATTAGATGAAAATAATTTTTGGTGAATAGTAACTTTTTACTTTTTTTACCACGGTTAATAGTAAATAGGGTAACTAAGGGTAAATATGATATTACTATTACCTTAACACATGTTCTAATTCTATTGGATAAGTGTAATTCGACCAAAAACAACCTTATGAATATAATATTACCATTTAGGTCCACTTGGATTTGATTATGACATTTAATATTATTTTATTTAATGAATAGTTAAAATAGTTGAAATCAAAGTTTAATAACTAAAACATTTTTAATATGGAGTTATACATAAGATAAATTCGACTATAAATATTCATTAGAAATCTAAAAAGATTTCCTATATAATTATATTTTATTTATAATTTTTAGACTTTAAATAAATTAATTTATTTATGACACAACGATGATGCAGTAATTACCCTTTTAAGAAAATATTAACATAATTGATGTTATAAATGCTCAAATGAATGTAATTTGAGACTTTTTATGAATTACACTAATTTTCTAGGTTACTATGATATATTAGTGTTGATTTAATCAATTTGGTTCGAACATATAATTCTTTTATGACTTTCAAAAAAATCATATATCAAATAGTGTCAAAATTGACACAAAATAGTTTTTAAATTAAATATTATATTATTAATTGTTATTTTATTCCTAAAAATCTAAGGTTCGGAAAAATGACTTAGATAAGGATATATGTATTAATAATATACAATTTGGGGTTCGTTTGGCATGTTATAGTAAGTGTATTAACCATATAGTGAAAGAAAACAAAAAGACACGGTAAAAGTTAAATTATTTAACTTAGAGTTAAATCTAATTGATAAGGTTAAAATAAAACCCAAAACTTGTCTAAATCCTATTGGATGATAGGATTTCGACCCATCCCCACTTTATCTTCTAAATAAGACCCTTTGGAACCATTATAAACCGATTTTGACATTAATATAAAATAATATTTTGAGGTATTCCTAAGATGCCCCTTCCTCCCTTATAAAAGGACACCTCCTCCCCCTCCTCCTCACACCAATTTGAGTACTCAAGCTCGGCCAACCCCTGCCAAAATCTCTTCTCCACTTCCCTATCAACATCCTAGAGGTTCTGGTCTTCCTCAAAGACCAATTTTAGTGCCCTAAGATGAGGTCTCAAAGAGGCGCTTCAAAGAAGAGGTAATTACCGTTACCAATTCTTTCATTTTTATTTCTTCTTCCACTTCTTCTTCTTAGGTTGTTTCATTATGAAGTAATAACATCAGTATCACTCATATACTGATATGTTATTATAAGTATGAAACAACCCTATTTCACCATCTATCCATCCTACGGAAAAAGAAATCACCGCGCGTGCGTACGTACGGAATACCGTCTCCATGCCGTGGTGTAATCTCTTTTCCACCATCACCTTACAAGGATGGGTATAAAGGTGTAATGAGTAACTATATATGATTATTATAAAGTGATATTGATACTGAAATAGTATACATACACTTCAACACAATTCCACGACCATGTGAATGATATCATCGCTCGTGCGTACGTACGGACTACCATCTCCACGACGCGATGAGATTCATTCTCAATGATTATCCATTCATGAATGATTATAAAGTATATATAATAAGTACTAATGAAATATATGATCTAATAATGATACTGGAATTATTTATATTTATATGTATTTCATCTACTTAATTCCATTCAATTCAATAAGGAAATGAAAACAGCGTTCATGCGTACGTACGGACTACCGTCTCCATGAACGGTGTACTTCTTTCCATTTACTGATTTATTATATATGTATATTCTGAATATATATATATATATATATATATCATGTTTTATATTCTAGAATTAAGTAATCATGATCTAAGTAATCATATGAATAATTACAAGTTAAAAACACGAACGACAAATGAGACGATTTTACCCAAAACGCTACTTTAACATGAATTTACAAAAGAACGGGTAATATAAAGTCATAAGTGGACCATATATGATATAATAACAATGAATATGATTCTGGAATAAGTCAATAACATGATTTAAATCATTATACAGGAGGTTCGGACACTTACAAAGCAAGTCGGACCTAAGGTAAGGGAAATATCACAATCTCATTTTTATACGAGATTGTTTATACTTTAGTATTTACTAGGGTGTATTTTATCATCCATGTTTCCTCAATATGTAATATTATTTCCATTCACCTACAATTGTTTAAATACTATTTTACCCTTTTATTAGTTTTTAGTAAAAGATATGAAAGGAATCTTTTGTTGTTTTTCATACGAGGTACTTTTTGACTTTTCCGACAAAAGTACGAATAATGTTTTTTTAACTTATACGGAAAGAATGGATTTTTAAAACAGTATTTCCAATAAGCTTCCTTTACAAGTTTTCAAGTTTATTTTTAATCAACTTCTTTTAGTTTAAAATTGTATGACATGTTAAGAAATGAAAAGTATTTTTGAAGTAGAAAGGATATTTTCCTCAAGAATGAAGTTCAAGTATTTTATCAAAATTATTTTCCATCTATGATAATAAAAGGGTTCTATTTTTATCCCTATTATTACATGGATTTGATTATGTTGTGATGGAAACATTTTTCTGAATTACTTTATCTTATATGAATTGTTTTATGATGTCATGTTGTTTAAGAATCCCATTTTTATTACATGGGTTATGCGATGATGTATGATTATGTGGCACACATAAGAAAGGATTCATTATAAGATGGGTGGGACCTATATCTCCCTCTAATGCATTGGGTAAAGATTTTATATCTCATGAGATAGACAGGGCTGGAACGGTAGGTTATACCGGTTCAGTGAAACAGGACTGAAACGAGGGTTACTCGATTCAGAAAGGGACTTTGTCCACTAAGATAGTCTTGGAAATGAGTCTTGACTAACAAGAAATTATTCTCTATGATTATGTGTGAATTCCACAAAGTTTCATGTTTTAAGTTATTATTATTGTGATTACATTTCACTGCCATGATTTATCCCATGTTATGAAATTATGCTCTCATTTGCAGGTTAAGATTTCCAAAATGTTATGTTCTTATGAATACGATGTGATTGATATTTCTTTTGTTTACCCTTACTGAGCATTTGAGCTCACCCTTTTATGTTTTCTTTTCCCCAGGATATAAAGAAAGGTTTTAGGTAAAAAAAAGAAGAACTTTATAGGAGATGTTGAAGATCTTTTACCACGATTAGAAGATTATGTTCTGAGTTTCCAAAGACACTAAACTATTACGATCCTTGTGTGTGTGTTTTTTATGTACTAAGTATTCCACAAATGTAATGTAATGTCAATTTACGTCAAGTTTCGGGTCTCTACAGGTAGTAAGGAATAATTTCTCTATCACAACTATAGTTTGTATGTACATGAAAAGAAATTGGAATCCTTGGAGAGGAGATTGGGTCAATGATGACCAGAGGGTGTATGAAAAGTTTAATCCTGTGAATCATCCTTCAAGGCTGAAGGATGGGAGAGATCCAGGTCTGGGGCCTGATAAAGAGGATCCATAGTACATTGATGATTCATAGGAGGAAGAGTCCTCTGCGGATGAAGGAGGAGACCCTGACTTGCCTCCTAGCCCAGCTTCTGAAAATCTAGATCAACATAAATCAGATAAGGAAGAAGCAGCTTTAGAGGCTGTTGAAGTGGCTACTGTAGAAAATGAAGAAGATTTTCATGAGAGTAAAGCATCTCTATCAGCTGATTTGAGCCTTAGTCTAGTGATTGGACAATATTTAGTACCTATAGAGGAAGAAAATTAAATTGGCATACCCTTGCCTACTTTGGAAGACCCTCATGCTGCTGTAGTGATGGAAATGGTAGTAGAAGATTCTTCTCAGGATGAAAGACCTACTGAGAATTTTTCTGAGAATGCTATTGTTTTACTTGAGGATGCACTAGTTGAGGGGGAGAATCAAACTATGTTTGGAAGTGTTACAGTGGATGTTGGATTTAATGATTGGGTAGAAGACCCAGGTTTTGTTGTTTGTGGTTTAGACAATCCTGATTTAGATAATGAACCATCTCTAAATAGAAAAAAAAAATTATGATGTTGAATATGAATTTTTTCTTGAATATGTTGTCAGAATACATGACCTGGATAAGTTGAAGAAAAATATTAAGGAAAGTTTTGTGGAAGAGGTAAAGAAAATGTAAGTTTCTATGGTATCTTCAATTAAATCAGGTATGACTGAATCTGTGGTCAATTTAGCCTCTAAAAGAGCATCTGTAGCAGTTGCACCTGATGATTTGGTTACCAAGGATGATATGGATATATTAAAGGATGAGCTAAAAGAATTTTTAGTGCCTCAGTTTCTGAGATGAAGCAGTGTTTTTATGAAGAAATGAGTATATTGGACAGATCTTTTGAGCTTTCTCTCACTTGTAATTTATCAGCCTTTATGGGTGAGATAGTGGAAGAAGTTAAAGACTGCCAGACTCAAGTTTCTAGACTTGAATAAGATCTTGAATCTCTAAAGTAATTGTTTGTTTCTTTAGACTCTTACATGATCTCAAAATCCCAAGCTGATAAGGACTTGGCTTATGTGAAAAGTGTTGTAAGTCAGATGGTTTCAGTATTTAAAGGTTTCAAAACTTCTATGAAAGAGCATGTTAAAACCTAGGATTCACAAGTTCAAAATCTTATCAGTGGATTGACCAAAAGCTTCAAAGAGACTATATCCTTCTCTTTTGGTTCTATTTCATCTAAACCTTCGGTGGATTTGAATCAAATTCAAGCTATGATGAAAGAGGATCTTGGTTCTGCCTCAACCAGTGGCTCTGTGGACTCATCTGAACTGAGTAGAGTTGTTCTTTCTACCAGAGATTCAGCCAGAGAAATTATGAAGATAGTCCAAGACTACATGAGAGAAGCCTCTGCCTCTCAAAAAGAATTGAAAGAAAAGGTGGACTCCTATTTCTAAAAAATTTACACAAAGACCCGAATGACCAGTCACTTCAAGCTTCTGATAGAGAATATGAAGCTACCTCCTGTCAATCAATCCTTTAGAGAACAAGTTAGAAAGGTCAGGGAGTTAACTACAACATTGTACAAGTTTATGGAAAACAAAGATGACTTCATATCTTCCATGGAGAGAGGAGGAGGAATAATTATGGACTTCAGAAATCTGTTGCTGCCTTTTCTGCATGTTGATGTGAGGCCAGTGATTGTCCCTCCTTTCTCCAGTTCAACTGACTCCTGCATAAGAAATTTTCAGCCTCACACCTAAGATCACACAATGGACTACTCAATACAGGCCAGGCACAGTGTCAGTTTCTCAGCCTCCTGTGGTCATTTCTAGTATTCCTAAGCCTTCACCAGCATCCTCACCACCTGAATCCTCTTCTGATCCCAAGGGAAAATCTCACTTTGAGGATGTGGATTGATCAAGTGGCTAGACTGTTTGATAGGAATACTATGTATTTTGTTTTCTATATTTGTACCTTTTTGTAACATTTAATACATGTGATTTTCTTCTACTTCCTATTGTTCCACTTCTCTTTGTTATTTCCCACCTTTTTATTATCACAAAGGGGGAGAAATGTTCTATAGGGATATTAAGGGGGAGAATACATAATGGGGAGAAAGTATCAAAAAAGGATAAATTTTAACTAAGATCTATAATGATTTTCCCCTTTGATACCTCTAAATTTCATCCTCTGATAACAGTTCCTTTACTCCCATCCTCTGATATCATTTCATTTAGTTCTCTGATACCATTTTTTTAGCTCTCTGATACCACTAAATTTTACCTCTCATATCATGGATTTTTCTTTTATCTCTGATACATTTAATTCTATCTCTGATGAATTATGTTTTATAACATTCTGTTTTCTCTGAGAAAATTCAGTTTAATTATATATCCTCTAAAACAATTTTTTTAAATGATAATATCATAAGTTGTGATTATCAAAAAGGGAATGATTGTTGACCTCACCTATTTTGATAATCCCAATTATGCTTTCATATACGTTGAAAATCCCAGTCAATGTTTATCTATATCCTAATTCTATAAATATATTATATTCTATGATAAAGCTGATAATAATATTAAAATACTCCTTGAAATATGATAATCAATGTTTATCTATGATTATATAAGTTCTGAAGTAATTTTAACCCATTCGAATATGTTTTGCATAAAACAGATAAGTATTAAGTCACTGGTCTGAGTTTAGCTAGAGCTACCGGTACTCAGTCGACCGATAGACAGAACTGATAGACAGTCACCAATACACTAAGGTCACCGATATGTACAGAGCTACCGACAGACAAACAGACCAAGGCTACTGATAAACAGAAGTCTACCGATAGAACCAGTTCACAGATATCTACCGATAGAAGTCTGCTGATAATATAAGTATACTGATACAAGGAGTTACCGGTAATCAGAACTACTAATGCAGTAGCTATCGATTGAGCAACAGATACCGATGGATTAAGAGCTACTGATTACAAGAGATATCGATAGAATGAATTCACTGATACATACAGCTACCGATACAAGTTTAAAAGAGCTACTGATGGAAGGTTCTGCGACACAAAGTCCACCGTCCACGTCTACCAATAAAAGGCTACTAATGATTGACCAACCAGTCAAACCCTATACTCTTCATACTATTTATTTATTTAGATAATGGTTACATTTGATGGTTTTGATGCAGTTAATGTTATTTAATGATTTATATTGCATGTTAGGGAACCGTACCTAGTACCCATGCAAAAGGCGATTATCCTTTTCTGCCGAAGCGGAAAGATATAAAGGGATGGAAAGAGAACACTGGAAATATGCGACAGAAAAAGAACAAACTGGAGATATACATTATGAAAGATAGAGAATCAAAGTACTAAGAAGATACACAAAGGGTGAAAGAGACAAGAGCTAAACAACATTCAAACGTGGAGCATTTTCCCCAAGTCAACCTTTATACTCCAAGAGTCCTAAACATACATAAAGAAACTCATTATATAGGAGAACACAAACAAAATCTTGATTGAAGTACTACATCAAATACTTCATGCACTCAAACTCATAAGCTAAACCAAGAACCCAAAAAGAAAACGACACTCTGTTTTCTTAGCAGAAACCAGAGAAGGACTCAGAAGATTTTTTGACCAACCAATCGAGTCCAGAGCTGCACTGATAATCCCTAAAGCATTTCTAAACTCAGTCATACTAATCTTTAGTGATTCCTTTATTTACATTTCTAGCAGTGTGTGTACCCTATTTATTTTACACACACACTATCTCCTGAGCTAAACTAGAGGATTCTTAAATCCTCACTCAATCTCCTTTACTCTTTGTTTCCCACTGTGGATAGTGGTAGAGGTCGAGTAGGTCCTGGACAACTGTGAGCTATTGTTCGTTTTTCCACGTAGAACTATGGTAGAGGTATTTATACTCGAATAGTGTGCTCACTGTTGGTAACCTCGATCCAGGGTGTGGATCAATTTATATAAATTGATGAGAGGACTAAGTCTCGGCTTGAGACTAAACCTCTTGGTTACTTCTGCTATGATTTTAGTTTAAGTTTATAAGTATTACATATATATTTTACATTCTGATGCTTATTACTTTGAAATACAAAATTACTTCAAAGATACTCTGATAGTTAAATTAGAAAGTGTGTATATCTACTGTAAACCAGTAAGTTAGATTCAAAAGTCAATTTAATATTGAGATTAAATTAACTGAGGACTAATCAATCTTTGAGAAACTAATTGAACATTTATAATATATATACATTCACTATAGTTTAACTTTGTTTTAAATTGGGGTATTTTAAGAGAAATATCTTGGAAATATTTTTATCTTGTGGATTGGTGTATATGGGATTGTACACAGACACGACCACTATACATGGACAAAGATAGGTGACACGGGAAAGGAGCCATGTGCCTTTAAAATTAATATACTTATTCTAAATGGCTTTTATATGGAGACATACATGTCTTGTGAATATTTTGGTCATACTTGGGAATAGTTGAGAACACTGTGTACCCCCTAGTACAAGCAGAGTACCCCCCCCCCCCCAAATTGTTGTATCTCTTCGTTTCCTTAGTTTTGACAATTATAGTTTGAATGTGACCCATTGGTCTATTCCCTAGAGGGAATAGTGTAAAATTATATCCACATAATAGGATTTTGATCCCCTCTATAGGTCAAGTATTAGATAGAGATGTGGTGTCCCTCTATGAGACTAGTGTGTGATCCTATAACATCTTTGTTCCCTATATGTGGTTTGTGGAATCATCATAGCCTCCCAAAGTTTGGAATTGATCCTACATCTAGTAGGACTTGTTAGTAATTTTTATAGTATCATTGACATATGATCTCATATATATCAGGTTGATCCATATTAGTTTTTTTGGTGTCCTAAAGTGGTTATTGGTGTGACCCCCTTATCTAAGCATCAGGTTCTAATCATATGAGTGACCTTTCTTGAGCAGGGCCCAAATATCTAGACCTCTTAGTCGAGTGTCTTCATTGATAGCATGGCTCATTGAGTGGAGTATCTAAAAACAAGTGTTAATTTGAAATGAATTCTATGACTAGAAATTAGTTATGACTTTTTGGTGGCATTGTGTCTTTCATGAGTATATCTGGGTGTTTCTATTATACATTGATTGTTATATATTTTATTGAGATTATTATACTTTTTTATTCATTTTAATGTTTTTTTGGTGTCCTATTGAGTTTTTTTTATAGTCACCCATTCATGGGATTTTACCACACATGTCTTGTCTTTTATAGCAGATGGCCCTTTAGAATGTATCCTAGGAGGACAGTAGTAGGTGGTTAATTTCTAGGACATGTTAGTCCAAGGTATTTTATTGGGATATTTCACTGTCCTTAGTCATATTTCTTGGATAAGGTTTGAATTTTACATTTTTTTGGTTGTTCTTTTATTTGGACCCTTTATCCACATTTAGAACATTACTATTGTACTATGTTTCTAAGATGTAAAATTAATGCATGCATTGTTTTAGTTATTTTAAATTTTGGTGTTTTGTGGGTTTGGATATGTGTGTATGTGCACCTGTACTTTAGGATAATTCCTCCCATTTATTGTAGATTCCTACTCCTCTCTAGTCACCACACCCTGGCCTATTAGATAAGTTCTTGGGGTATTCATGGTTTGGACCTTGGTGGGTTAGTTCATGACAAACCATATAGTCAACATCCATACCCAATGCATTGAAGGTCTATCGTAGACCCACCCATCATTGTTTTATCATGTAACCACTCATCATTAGTTTATCACTGAACCAATCATCATTGGTTTATCATAAAACCACCCATAATTAGTTTATCATATATCCACCAATAAAATACCCATGTACCATTACAAAATAATATCACATAAAATCATTCATTTCATTACGATCTCATAGGAATAACCATTTTCCCTTTAATAACTTGATTAACTCGTAGAAAAGAAATAGGTTCAATAATAATTTATTTTAACCATGATAAACCCTTTGAAAAAAATGAGTTACTTAAAAATATATTTGAAACATGGTTATCCCATGGAGAAGAGATGTGTTCCATAAAAATCTCATTGAAAAATGATTAATCTGTGGTAAAGAAATAGGTTCAAAAAAATATCATGGAAACATTTTTATCTTGTGGATACGAAATAGGTTCCATAACAATTTTATTAAAACAATTGGTGAAACGAAATGAGTTCAGTAATAATATTTTTAGGAAAAAATAAACCTATAAAAAAGAAATTATTTGAATTAACAATATAATTGAAAATTGATTAACTTTGGAGAAAGAAATTGGTTCTACAACAATCATGATGAAACATGGTTGTACAATAGAGACAGAATGAGTTTATTAACAATCACTTTGAATAAATATTAATCAATTAAGAAAATATTGACGAGAGTATAAATAAAAAAAATCCTAGTGTAGGATAAGTAGAAACAATATTTGTTGACATTGATGTATATAAATACAATTAAAATATTAATATAAATTTTATTATGTAAAATATTCTTAAAAAATTAAAAAGTGTGTCATACCACTTTGAAAAATTTGAATCATTAACACCATGAAGTAACAACATTGAATGAAACATATAATATCGTGAGTATATAGATATTGATGATATATCTTGTAAAAATATATTTATATAAAAAATATAAAATAATTTATTTATATAACATAAAAAAGGTCTCAAAGAAGGCAAATTGTGACACCAGTCCATTACCACTTTGGTAACATTGAAACTCTAAACCCCATTAAAGAGATGTCATAAAATGGATAGTTATAACCCATAATATTTAAATATAAGAATAATAAAATACATTCATGGGAATTATGTACCACATAACACAAAAATAAGTGGTGAATATAGCATAATTCTCACAGAAATATAAGTGCGACTAGAATTCCCCTTAAAAATGAGGTTCCATTTGAATCAAAAGCCCTAAAAGTAATAATAAACAAATGAAAAATATAAATACCATGAAGATAAATGATTTCATTATGTGAAATATAAAAAGGGTAGTAGATACATCACACAATATAAATAAATGATTATTTTGACATTTATCTCACATATGTAAAACGTGACATGGAAAAACCTTATAAAGATTATATAATTGGAGTGAGAATAAATAAATGAAATAATTATTTGTGTCTAATTTAAATCAAAAAAATTAATATATAAATTTATTATAAAAAAATTAATTTACACATATTAATGGCATAGTACAACCAATAAAATAGAATCTTTACCCAATGAATATAAGTTCTGTTAAGAAATCACTTACCTTAAGTTTGATTTTTCATGCATGTCCTCTATATTCAAGAATAATAAAAGTATGTTAATTATTTACATGATTCAAAAAAATTTAATATTTTATTATTAATTTTATTTAACTTTAATAAAAATATATACAATTATGAAATAAATAAATTTTAAGTCGGATGTTTTGACCATATACAACTTATGTTTCAAAAATGGATTTGATAGGTTCAGTATGGACAATAAGGTCAGTATTTAAAAATTTACATAAAAATAACCATGAAATAATTATAATATTTTTTGCATCAATTATAATTTTAAAATCAAACAGGAAATATGGTTATGAAAAATGATCCAATGTTACGATCTTAGAGATGGAAGGTAAAACATACGCCTGAGTAACATTCCCAATTTTCAGTGGTCATTATTGAAAGAAGGTAAGTAACATTAATATTTCTAGAATTTCAATTATATCATAAATACCATATTATTTAATTATATATACTTTTATACATCAGTTTTGTGAATTTTTGATGAAAAAGGAAGAATCACATTGCTTCGAGGAGGCAGCAGTCCACACATTCATGAACAACATTATCACTTTTTCAGTGTGTAAAATGGAAATAATAAAAATGATATTTTATATGTACATATAGATAATTATTTGAATAATATTATGATGATTAAATTTATATAATATATTTTTTAAACCCATCCTTAATATATTCATTGTAAGTTTTTAATGTCTCACATTGCTTGGGAGGTGGTAGTACACAAGTCCACAATCGATGTAATCATATTCCCATAAAGAGGAAAGAATGATGGTATGATTTTTATAATAATTAAATAAGTATTATGACATTATAAATATCATATATATCATATATAAATATTATTAACATTATAATTACCAATCATAAGTGGTGGTAAAGGAAACAATGAACGTTATCATTTTGTGAGGCAATACTTTACCATTCACAAGAATAATGATTTTGTTACCCATTTGATGGATGTGTGTGTAATTGTTCTCATAACCCTTAACATAAATACAACTCAATATATTAAGTATATTGATGTTATGATTTAATAATGGAATGATAATAATTTAAGGGGCTGGGAAATAAAAATAGAAAAGTTCTCATTAAATAATGTTACCTCTTCTTTGGGAAAATCCTTTTGGTTGTCCCCAAATGAATTCATTGGTTTAATTTATTCAAAAAGTGGGGATTCTGAGATTTGATGAGAGATTTTGGGATCTTATTTTTTCAGGGGTTTTGTGATTCAAATGGATGTATTGGTATGATGTAGTGAGGGTGGGGTGCCTTTTTATATTGGAGGGGAGTGGTATTCTTGTAAATATTAAAAGTTAAAAATTATTGTGTTGTATCTGTTACATAACATACCTAAAATGAAGGAAATAAAACTATAAAACTAGGTATATAGTCTAAATATGGTGATAAAATGTGTTTTTAAAAATTTTATTTGGTCATTTGGCACCTAGAAATTTACGTTTCACTACTAAGAAAACATATTTTTACCTTAATCCATGAAATTAATTTTAATTTCCCTCACTAATATTTTAGTAAAATAATAATTTGACCATTATGAAAAATATAAATTATTTTAATTAGAAATATGGTATCCATTTTTTTAATTTTAGACATATATGTAGAAGAATTTAATTTAAAATTAGTCTCGTGGATGAGACAACCAAGCTTATAATTAATGTAGAAATTTTCGAATTATTGAAATGTTTTTATATCCAATTTCATGGTGAATTTTTTCCAATAAATTAAATTATATTTTATCATGTAATATTGATCTAATTATACTTTAAAACTATATAAATATTAAATTTATCACTTTAAATTATTTAAATGAAAAATATTTTTTCAGTTAAAATTTGGTGTCAATCATAATTCATCAAAATATGAATATTCTAAAAAAAATCCAAAAAAATCACCAAAATTAAATTTTGATATTATTATTATAAAATAGAATATTATTTTATCAAATAAAATTCATAAACTTTTCAAAATTTTGTATTAAAACAATTCTTCCATTAAAAAGTGGTAGAACGGCCTTTTAAAAAATGCATCTTTTTATGCCTAAAATTGGATTTATTCATATTTTATACCTATAAAACTTTTTAAATGTATTGGATAACTATATATTGAATATATAAAATATAAATTCCCTTAATATCATTCACTAATAGTTATTATTTTACTTATTAAGATAAAACATCTTTGTGGGTGTAAAAAATATTTTTTCATAAAACACATCCTTTATATTAATTTTTTTATTTTCATTTATCAATAATTTCACACAAAAGGGTTAATTATATAAACATTTATAAACCATATATTCATAATATATTTAATTGTATTCATTCCCTATATTTTAAACGGTATATAAATAATATCATATTAAATATTAATATTATATTGTTGTTATGTAAAACTCATTCTTGCATGTGACACATGTTATCAAAGAGACTCTATGTTGTGTATAATGCATGATAAAATTATTGTTGCATATAAAAAAATATAAAGTATGAATTTTTTGAAATGCGTGATATCAAATAATTTAAATTAATTTTAAAGAATATATTTCTTAAAATCATGGGATGCTACATCCTACCCCCTTAAAGTGAATATCTCCTTATAAATTCATATTTGTTATAAAATGATTAATATTTTTTTAATAACATCATTAGAACCCAAATAGTATAAAATGTTAATAAAAAATAATCTTTAAAAGGGAAAGTGGAAAACATAAAGGTCATGTTATGATATGTATAACTATGATTTCACATAGGGTGGATATTTGTGGGAAATTAAATGATTGATGTTAATGGAAAAAGTAATTCCCATGGAAAAATAGGGAGTAATATAAAAAGTGGTCAATAATAGGTCAATGAAAATAAAAACACTAACCAAATATCTTTAGATATGTTCATTGATATAATAATAAAATATGGTAATAGGACAAAATTTTATTTTGATATCTTATTCGTACAGATGAAGGATTTATTTCACCATATAGACTAACATTGTAAAGAAATATACTTACTTAAAAATTAGAATTTCATCCTTTAGAAAATTTCCTACCAAATATCATATTTTTTTCTAAATGATGAGTATTGAAGAAGTATTTTCAATTCCTAAAGTACTAAAATCTTATTTTAGAGAATTCACAACCATAAAAGTGATATTCAATCTATTCTTGGTGTCATTAGGCATTAACAAAAAAAATGGCAACAAAATAGTAAGATAATTCAAAAAATTAGTAAACCTTCATATGATACATTAAACTTCAAATTTAATACCCATAGTTGAAAATAACTTATTCCATAAATAGTTATACTTGAAATTATACAAACATTTCCGGACTAAGTTAGAAACCTAAAGATTAGAAGGATTTGATCATATATTATATCAAGATAAATAAACCAATATTCCTCAGATAAAGTCCAATGTGTTCCAAAAATAAACAAAACATTTCCCTATTAAAAAATTCATTCAAACAGTGACATCATATAGGATAGTGGTAGTACACCAAACCTTATCATCCTTCGATCATGGGTTCAAGCCCCACAGTCTAGCTTGAAAGCAACAAGTTATCAATAATGGGTTGTCCCTTTTTTTCTTTAATATGGGGAAATAAATCTTCCTGAAAAACAGTTCATGTTGATCCTAGGGGTTACAAATAACAAAAGTGAAGAATTAATCCAAAAACATCATTTATAACCTCAAAACCTTTACTACATAAAAACCTTTATTGGGGTGTCAATGAATTTAAACTTATGATAAAACATAATATTATAGTCCTAATATGGTATCCATAACTCTTAATATAACCTCATTTGAAAACTTTATAATCTCTAAATTTATTTTAAATGACATTTGATACCAACTATAACAACCTAGAACCCACACTCTTGGATCCTGTTTTGAATTCCATTACTTTACATCTCTATCATTGATGCTGATAATTATGACCCGAGTTTTTTTATCTAAACTATATAGCTTAAAAATTAAAACTTCAATCATTTTCATTTTAGAGGGCCTTTTAGGTTTATAGTTTTATAATATTTTGATAAAATCATATAAAAACAATTCACATCAACTATTACTGATAAACTACGGGTTCATAACATTGAAAATGAACTCCCATTTTACCAAGAATTTATTATTTAACACTAGGTTATAAACATCATCCTTGTGAAGTTATTTATGGAAAATATCATTTAACATTCTTCATTAAATATTTAGGAAAAGGAAAAATAAAAAGTTTGAGCTCAAACATAGAGTAAGGGAAAACATAAGCATCAACCAATATATGACATAAATGAGGTTAAAATTTCATAAGGTTATGATGAAATAATCATTGTTCGTGTGATAATCATAAAGTTACTCATACCTATATAAATCAATATCATGAAATATGAAAATATTCCAAAATAAATAGCAATCTTGAGTAATAATCATGAGTCATATCATAATAATCTCGATCATTAGATACATTATAAACCCTTATCATGAATAAATAAAACGTGTACATACTTGATATATTATTATAATTTCATTCTTATAGTCACTCTTATATATGGAATAACTATACGATAAACTTCTAAACCCAATGTGTATTATTGATATTATTGTCCCACCCATCATTGGATTATCATGTAACCACCCATTATTAGTTTATCATGGAACCACTCATCATGGGTTTATCACAGAACCACTCATAATTGGTTTATCACAAGACCATATGTAAATTTTACAAGTTCTATTACCAAATCATATCACATAAAATATTTAATTTAATCCTAAATTCAATGGAATCACAATTATCCCTTTCATAAATAGATTGAACCACGAAAAAGAAATAGGTTCTAAAAAATCTCTTCTATACATGATAGACTAGTGTAAAAGAAATGGTTTCCTAAAAAATCTCATTTAAACATGGTTATATCATGAAAAATAAACATGTTCCATAAAAATCTCATTGAAACATGATTAACTCATGGAAAATAAATTGGTGAAATAAAAATATATTTAGGAAATATTTAACCCATGGAAAATAAAATATTTTCAAAACAATATCATTAGATCATGATTAACCTATGGGAAATAAATTGGTTCCACAAAAATCTATTTGAAATATGGTTATCCAGTGGAGAACAAATGCATTCTATAACAATAACTTCCAAAAAATCTTAATATATCCCAAAAATAATAAGTATGGTGACAATAAAAAATATAACCAATTTTGGACAAGTAGAAAAAGGTTTATTAAAGTAGGTTAATGGAAATATCATTAAAATATCATTAGATATGTTATTATATAAAATATTATTTAAAATTTTCAAAGTGCCTTATACCACTTTGAAAATTTTAATCAATAACACTATAAAATAATAAAATTAAATGATACATAAAATATCATGAGAATAACAATATTCATGGTATATCATGTCCAAAGAGAAGTATACAGACCTCATAAAAGAAGACAGGTTTGTGAAATAATAAATATCTCAGAGAAAGAAAACTGTGACAAAAATCTATTATAACATTGGTATCATTGAAACCATAAACCCAACAACAAATTTATCCTAAAATTCATATTAAAACCCCAATTATTTAAGGATATTAATCATCAAATATATTATTGGGTAGTATATACACCATTAAAAAATAAGTGGTGAATATGGCATAATTATCATATAAATAAATATGAGATTAGAATTCCCCTTAAAACTATTGTAACATCTGAATAAGAATACCCAAATGTAATAATAATCAATTGAAACATTTAAAATCCATGAAGATAAAAAATAATTAATTATGTAACTTATAAAAACTTTTTTTATATACAGCACAATAAATAATTATGTGATGATTATGAAATTTATCTCACATGTGTAAAAATTGTGATGGAAATCCCTTACAAAGATTGTTTAATTAGAGTGAGAATAGACCAATTAAATAACTATGTGTGAGAAATTTAAATCCAAAAAATTAAAGTATAAATACAATATTAAATAATCAGTTTTCATTTCACACAACTTCTTGGAATAAAATAAAAATTAAATATCAGTTTAACCAAATGAATGGAAATTCAGTTAGGAAATCCCTTAATTTGATATTGATTTTTAATGCCTTTACTCTATCATATTGAATGATAAAATTATTTTAATTATTTACTTTCTTTATAAAATTTTCTAAGTTTATTTTTAATTTTATTTCACTTACAAAAAATTTACATATAATTACTTAATCAATAAAATTTAATCCAGATGTTTTGACCGTATTCGGCTTATGTGTTTAAACTGGATTTCATTGGTCAGCTACGATCAATATAGTCATTATTTATACTTCTCTAGAATAATTTATATTACATAATTATAAATTTTTTACTAAAATTATAATTTTAATTTCATATATTAAAATTTTTTATTTAAAATGAACCAATATTATGACCATGGGGAGGGATGGTCATATGTAACCATGAGTGATGTTCCCATATTTCAATAATCATTTTGGAAATAATGTAAGAAACATTTTTAATTCAAGAATTAAAATTATACAATAAATACTATACTATTTTGTTCTATATACTTATATATATATATGTGGTGATGAAAAATAATAATCACATCACTTCGAGGAGGTGGTAGTCCACACATCTACGAACGATGTAATAACTTTTTCTGTGTGTGAAATAGAAAGAATAAAAATGTTATGTTATATTTTATGATATATAATAATGTCATGAATATCTTAAATATTTCATTTAATTCTTATTTTTTCAAACACATCCTTAATACATTCCATGTAATGTGTGAACATATCACAGTGCTTTGAGGAGGTGGTATTCCACACGTCCACAAATGATGTTATCATATTCCCATAAAAATAGAAATAATAAATGTGTGTGTTATATAATAATTAAATATTTCTTAAGAAATTATAAATATATTATATATCACATAAAAATATTATTTACATCTTAATTCCCAACCATAAGAGCTGGTAAAGGAAAAACAAATGACATCATTTCATGAAGTATTAGTTCACCGTACACGTGAATGGTGATTTCATTACCCATTTGATGGAAGCATGTGTGAGTTTTTCAAAAAAAACCCTTCATGTAAAAACATATATGTTTATTCATAATACTAATTTTATTATATAATAATGGAATAATAATAATTAATGGTGTGGGGATAGAAACAAAAAAATTGTGTTGGTTGAGGAATATTCCATCATTTTATGGTAACTTCTTTTAGTTCACACCAAAGTATTTCATTGGTTTGATTTCGACCCATAGTGAGGATTTTAGTATTATATGTGGGATTTTGGGATATATTATTTTTTATGGTTTTATATCTACTAAATGGATTGATATGTTTGAATAAGTGAGGGGGTGAGTACATATTTATTGTGGAGGGGCCGTGAAATTGTTATAAATATGAAATGGTAAACACTATTGGGAGGTATCCCTTACATAATGTGTCTACCATATTGTAAAAAACTCAATTAAATGTAAAATATTGTAAAAAAACGGTCCATAAAATGATTTTTGGATGATTTTCTATGCCATATGGCTCCTTAATATTAATATTTAACCACTAAGAAAACACATTTTTACCTTAATCATTGTGATTAGTTTTAATTACATTGATTACTATTTTTGGTCAAAACATGGTTGAAGTTTCTAGAAATTCTAAATTATTCAGATACCTACTATAGAGCCTTTTTCAAATTCTAATAACATAATTGATAAAATATAATTTAAAATTAATCTTGAGGACAGGATAATAAAGCAGGTTCATAATTAAAAATTTTCAAAAGTTTGAAATATTTTTATATCCAATTTCAGCATGAACATAATTACAATGACCTAAAATTTATTTATTGATGAAAAATTTATCTAATTATAATTTAAAATTAAATAAAAAATATAATTTTACACAATAAATGTTTTATATAAAAAATAATTTTTCAATTAAAAGTTTGGGTCAATCATTATTCATCAAAATATGAGAGTTCTCTGAAAAAATCAAAAAATTCCTCCAATGTAAATTTTTTTATTCCAATTTTAAAAATAAATTTATTTTTTCCAATAAAATTTATAAAACTATCAATATTTATTATTAAAACAAGACTTCTATTAAAATGTTGCAAAACTAAGTTTTTGAAAAATACATCATTTTATGCTTAAAATTGGTTTTATTCATATTTTATGCATGTAAAACATATTAAATTAATCAAAAAATAAATTAGTTAATATATAACATAAAAATTTACTTAATAACATTAAATAATTATTATTAGTTTAAATTATTTTGATAAAATGTCTTTTTGGGGATAAAAATCATTTTTCATAAAACATATCCTTTATGTTGAATTTTATATTATTTTCATTTATAATTAATTGGTCACCAGAGGATTCATTATATAAAAATGTGTAAAAATATATATTTATAATCTAGTTAATCATATACATTCCTCCTAATTAAATGTATAGTTGATAACAATCTTATTAAATATTAATATTATATTGTTGTTTCATAAAACTCGGTCATGTGTGCAATACACATTATCGAAGAGACTCGATGATGCATGTAATGTAAGATAAACATGATGTTTTATATAAAAAATATAAATTATTCATTACAATTAACTCAACCAATCAAATAAATTTAATTAATTTGAAAGAGTATATTTCTTAAAATCTCAGGATTTTACATTACCTTTCCAAGACCTTTTGAGTATAGAATTTTATATAATTATGAAAAAATTAATTAAAACCCATTTATTTCATAACTAATAGATATATTCCCATTATATAAAAAACTAAATAATCTAAGAAAAAATTATCTCTCATATATTCATCTCAAAGGATACCCTTTTAGACTCGTCATATGAAAAATGTATCTTCATATCCTATTAAAAAAGAAACATAAGAAATGGGTTAGCTCAAAATGTCAATAAGTTTCAACATATGAAAGTTAAATTAAGGTGATATAAAAACCATATGGTAAAGAATTAATAAATACTAATCTATAATTTATAGAAACATAAAAAAATATGTGTTAACCACAATCATGGATGGTAGATATATAATTTAAAATGATAATAGTTTTGACATGGCATGAGAAAATAAAAATATCATATAACATAAGATATGGAACATAAAATGAAAGCGTCACAATCATAAAAGTTGTATTTATTATACTTTTAAATATTCCCACAAACCAACTTGTTTACTCATAAAATATTTAGTATAACTAAACATAATCACACTCTCCCTTTATGAACCAATCTTCAGGAAATCTCATTCAGATAACATTTAAATAACATGAGAAATAAGCCTATACCAAAATCATTGGATGTAGAAATTGGACATATAAAAATAAAAATCTATAAATTTATGTTCCTTGGAAAAAATAATCAATTATGAAATCATAAAATAACTCATATAAAGAAAAATAGGTTTTATAAAATTTCAAAATCATTATATAATAGACCCATGGGAAAAAATAGTTTTCTATATCCATTATAAAAAAATCAAATATCATGAATGAAAAAATATTAGTTATATAAAATGTAATTTTTTTTCAAAATTGATCATATCATAATATCATAGGTGATCAATAAATCTATTCATGAAATATAAACCATGGTTGGTAAAAACATGTGAAAATTAAAAAGTTTTAAATAAAATTTTAAACTACAAATGTGAAAATTAATTTAAAAAAACATTTTCTGAGTGGAAATGGAGTACATTTGAAAACTATAATTTAAATATTTCAAAATAAAAAACCCTTGGAGAAAAATAATGTTTATCAAAAATTCGAAGTAAAAATAATTTGAAAACGTTTTCTTTTATATGAATAATTATAAATACAGAATCAAAAAACAACTATTGTTTTAAAAAATTGAAATTACATGGAAAAAGTTTACCTTTCAAATAATATTTAATAATTGATAATTAAAAGGTTCATAAAATTTTCGAAAATGGAATTTAAAATGCATTTAATAAATTATCCTGCTAGAAAGAATATTTTATAATGTGATTGTAAAAAAGAAGTAAAAGATATCAAAATGATACATATAGTCTATTATAATTTATTTCATATTGATTCTATGTTAAATCCATTTGAATATTTTTAGTTAAATTTTTTGAAAACTATCATCAATTAAAATAATAAAAAAATTGATTATAAAGGAGTATGGGAAATAAAAATACAATTAGAGATAAATAAAATTTTAATTTCCACTAGTGAAAGTAGAACATTAGTGGTAAATAAAAATATATGAAAGGATTAACTCATATACTACACCAAATTATATTATTTTTATGAATACAAAATAATGAAAATATAAATTTTTTTATAATATTAAAATATATATCAATAAAGATAACTTGATATAAACAAACCTTATGAATTAATAAAAATCTTCACCAAAAAAATATTTCAAGAGATATATCATTATGTTAAAGGTAAAATCCCATGAATAATTATAATTAACGTTTTTTACCATCCTATTTGTAGTATATACATCATATACTATAAATTTTATGCTTAAATGAACTCGTGTCTCAAAAAAGGATATTTTGAGACGAATCCCATAACTATATCTGAAATAATTATTCACAACTATTTAACCTTTTGGATAATTAAGTTAATATCATTATATATTATCTTAAAACCCATATTAATTAATATATAATTTTATATGTACCATTTATTATCTTTTTTTATTCCTTTTTACTATTGTTTCTATATTCATCGGTCACTCAGGGTTGTTTAGTTAATTTGTTAAAAATAATTTCTTTTTCTTTTATATTATCAATTATGTAGTAAAATAGTTTCAAAATATTCAAAATTTTATATTATTATATCTTTTAATATTTTGATCAATAATAATTTATATTTTTATATAGATTCTACAAGAATGCACTCTATTTTGGAAGGTTAAATTGATATGTCATTTTTAGAAGTAAGAAATTCTATAAGTATATTTTTTTAATATTAAAAATATAATATTATCTATTATCATTATAGAGTGTTAATTATTTCATTAATAACACATTTCAATACATGAACTAATTTTTTATATCTATTCTTGTTAGTTGATATGTGAGAAATAGAAATGTCATCTCAAGGAGAGAGTAGTCCACACATACACATAGTTGATGCTTAGATTTTCGTTGAATGGACATAAATAGAATGATTAACAAATAATCATTAAAATGTTATAGATATTATTTTATCTTGGTAAAAAAGATTTTTTATCCATCATTGATTGTTGATTATGAAAAACCCAAAGTGTCTTGTAATGGTGGTGGTAATTTTGGCCAAACAATTAATGGGTTTTGTTGGTTTTCATAGTAGAAGGAAGAGAAAAGTAAATTGTTCAAAAACAAATATAATATCATCTCTATAGAATAAATATCTTAAAGTTTTTTATTTTACTATGGTTATGTCTGGTTTAAAAAATAAATGATAAGAAACAAACATTATGAAATTTGTGTTATCTACATTGAGACAGAAAATTTTTTCTTGGTGTGGGACACAGATTTGAGGTGAATATGATATTTTTTGTGACCATTTGAATTAGTTAGTGTATATAATAGTAAGTCAAAAATTTATTGGAAATGGGTAAAGTAAATTTCATAATATGATTAATTAATTAAGAATATTGGATTTATCCACCTATTATAAGTGAATGGGAGGGACATTTCCCAGGAAAATAATGTTATGTATAGGGTAAGAGTGGAATGGCCTTGATTTTAAGAGATATAAGTGATTTATTTTATGAGAATTAATAAATTAGTTAAAACATAAAAAGATATTTATAGAAGGTATAATTGTGAGGATAATTTATGAAAATTTTATCAAATGTATATTACTTATTTAAACATCTCTTACCCTTTATTATAGAGTAATAATTTCAATAATTTTATTAACAATAATTGTAGCTCTGTATTACTAAATTTAAACATGATGATTCCGAATTTTGGCAACATTTAATTTAATTTATTTCATTAATAGAAAAATATTAAACTTAATATCAAAATATATAATTTTATAATGAAATATTTTTCTAAAAACAAATTTTATTAATTATTTTTTTAATAACATATTTTTTTGATGGTCAATTAAATGGATGTTAAATAAATTTTATATATTTTTAAATATAACAGTAGATGATAATTTGAAATTATTTTAGGAAATTTCAAAACTAGGAAATATTTTTGAAATTTATATACGTTGAGAATAAATGTTTTACCAGGGTAACTAAAAATTAGATATGGTAAGCTAATAATGATGTCTGAAAATCAAGTGAAGTATATTAGATTCATTAGGATCACTAATTTTTAATTTCAAATCAAATTCATTTGATTCAATATGTAAAATTATTTTCAAATTTCAATTGTATTTAAAATAATGTTTTAAAAAAATATTAATTATATTCTAAATATAAGATATATATCTATAATTGAAACATGATATTTAATTTATATAATTATTCTTAATAAAAAAATATTTTATCAATAAAAAGGATTCCAATGTTTTTGGTTATTCTCATATACATGTGATATATTAAAATAAATTTTTTTAAAATATTTTAATATGAATTATTCAATTAAAAAATATTTTTGAGAAAAATATAAAAAATAAAACATAAGAAAAAAATTGTGGATAAGTCAAAAATGATTTTTTTTCTATTTCATATATAAATTCAAAAATTTATAAATGTATCATTTAAGGAAACTATATAATATAATAAAAAAGTATTTTAGTGAAAGTAAAATTTTAAATATTAAATAATATTTATTTTTAACCTTTTAAATGTAAAAAATGCTAATTATTTACCATCATGGTGTTTAGTATAGAGTTATAAATAAATTATTTATAGTTTCTTTATAGTTTGATTAAATTTGGTGGATCATGTGACATAATTTATAGAACAAACTCTTTATTTTGAAGGATTGTAAATATCGAGTCATTAAACTATTAAAATATCAATGACTGATAAATAAAGTAAATATTAGAGGATAAGAAGAATTGGTTAAAAAAACCTTCATAATTTTTTCTTGAGGAAACATTGAGTAATTTATGTAATTTTTGTTTTAACCTTTTTCCTATTATGAAAAAATACCTTGGTTTTTAATTTATTTCCATATAAATTAATTTTAATGAAAAAGTGTACAATATAAATTTTAAAATATTATAATGAAAAATATATAAATTTGAAAATAATTTTATAAAATAAAACCTATAATACTATGAATCATTTATTTTATACTAATGACACTAAAATAAAAAAAACTTTTTTTTGAAAATATTTTTTCTATTTATCAAAAAATATATAAAACTAAAAAAAATCTCATATTATTATTTTAATTATATTTATTCATTTCTTTCAAAACTGAAATATTATTGGAGTATTCTAAGTAACCTAAAAAAACTCCCTTTAAAAATATTTTATTGAAAAGAACAAAAAACCATTTTATATTAAACAATATTTCTAATACGTTATAAACACTTTTTCCACATCTTTTCAAATTTGAATAAAAATTTCAAAATTAATAATTGTATTCCTCAACTTCATATATTTTTAATTTAATAGTTTTTAAATATATTATGTTAGGATTAGATTATGATTGAATCATTGAAATTAAAATTTTCATATATCACACATTTTTTACTATAAATAAACTTTTTTTTAAATGATCAAATATTAATACTGATTCAATTTGGATATCAATAATTCTAAATTTTTTTCCATTTTTTATTATGTTCCAATTAAAAATTGTATAAATTCAGTTATTCAATAAAATCTATTCTTATAATGAAAAAATGATTCTATTTGAAAATAAAAAATTCAAATATTTCTATTATTGTTTTATTTCATATCATTTGTGAACTAAATATTTGTTAACCAATTATTACTATAAAATATAATTTATCGTTAATCCAATAATTTTTTATGTATACATTTTTATCACATAAAATAATTTCATTAAAAAAATTATGATTCTGAGAAATAATTGATCTTATTATAGTGTTTAGTTTACAAATTTGAATTTTATTAATAATAAAACTACCCTTTATTCCCTATATACATATAATTCTTAAAGTTAGTTTTCATATTAATTATCACTAAATCAAATAACTTCATTTTAATGATCACTAATAATAAATCATAATTCTATTTTTGTGACATTTTTCATATCGATCAATCTAATAAAGACATTAATATATTTAATGGTAATCATTATACTATAATTTTCAGTTTTACCTTCTCTTCACTAAAAAAATTGCAACCTCGCAATTTGATTCATAATATTAAATTTAATTTCATTAGGGAACTCATAGTAAACTATACACCACTTAATGATAATGGGATTATTTATGATGGAGAAGGATAATTTTTCCTATAGAAATGAAATTATTATATATTCCATATAAAGGGAGAAAAACCATTAAAAATTTCACATATATTTCTACAATGAGAAGAAGATATAGATATATAAGAATAATATTCTCAAAAACCATGAAAAATATTTATAAGATAATAAAAAACAATCAATTTGTATTACCCAATATTCACTTCTTTATTATAACATAAATTACATATGAAACTATAATATCTGCAGTGAAAATATAATATCCAATAAATTATTATTATTCACATTGTTATTTCATTATTTTCATTTTTATTGGGGAATATATCCCTTATTGGACCTTGTATTTGTTCATTTAGCCACATTATCCCAACTCTCGTACAATAGATGTAGTGATTTTTTTAGCTTCTATCTTTCCCATATTTTTGTCTAATAACTTTCATGTCCAGTGTTATTTAATATAAAACAATGTTTCTTCCAATATTTATGATATTAATGAAATATGATTGTATTTAACTTAAAATTTTTATCACCATAATTTTATGATATTAAATACTTCTCTTTTTTTGTTCAATATTTCATCTATATTCACCATGTTAATCAGAATTATCATTATCCAATTTGGAATAATTACATGATTTCTCACTCCAAACCATATCCCAATTGGTTTTTCATTAGGACTATTTCAGTATTGTCCATGTCATTAAATATTAATATAGTTTCTTCATTCTTTATCCATCACTAAAACAAAAAGTTATACAATGAGTGACAATAATTATAAGTGAAATATCATAAATAACCATAGGAAAATTTTACCAGGTGATTCCTAATATTATAAAAATATATTTTTATCTTATAGTTCTCCTAACCAAACTTGTGTCAGAGTTGGTTGAACCTATATCACTCTCATCATGTGATGTCATTATTGGTTCGATCGAACGTTTATTTTTTTTATTCAAATATGAAGAAACAACCAAGAAAAAATTCAAGGCGGTCTAAAATGATGAATCCCTAAGGCATATCCAAGAAAAAACCAATACATTTCTTAGGTAGTGACCCCGCACTCAAGAAAACCAACAAGTGGTCGTCATGACTACTCCCCTAAGAAAGAGCATCTGCAACAAATTTGGCCTCCCTAGGAATATGTCGAACCACACATCTATTGGAAATATACAAGGTAAACACATGAATGTGGTAATTCAAACACCAAGGAACCTCACCTTTCCCTTATAGGGCTGGAATCAGTACCTCAGAGTATGATTCCACTTCTGAAACTGCCCACAATAACCTTTTTCATTGCATAACACCCATATGTGACGCTCGTACCTATGCACCCAATGAATTTCCCAAACCATGAAAGCTGACAAAGGCCTCTATTACTGAGACACTTCTTTCGCACCCCCCCCCCCCCACACATCATCTCATTAATACATGAACTATTCACATTGATTTTAAGCTCGTTATCCAGTGGTTGTCATCTCACCCAAACTCCATGTATCCTCGAACGAGCCACTGATCTATTAAGAGAGGTACAGGACATAGAAAAGTTAAACCCCCTTCAAAAAAGGACCTAACTCATGCAATATTACCTTCTTTCTCACCTTATGGAGAGATTCCAAAAACCAACCCTCCCATCTTACTGTATTCTGCACCTCCCACAGAGTCCAGAAAATTGAAGTAACCATGATGTTGCAAACATTATTTTTCATCCCATTTTGCTCTGATCTCAATAACCAACCATCGAAAAAAATCCTTCAAGGAATTACATGAAGCATTATACTTAACCCATATATCCATATAAGTCTAGATACATCAAGCCCATTCTCTCCTGATGAATAAGTGAACTATCAACTCCGCCTAAGTATTAGCGCTTCAGTAACACCAGGACGTCTTCTGTACGCCTTTCTTCTGAATATTTTCCTCCATATGTAGGGACTAGTTATGAACACTCTATATGAGGAAATTCATCTTTGATGGAACCTCTTTATGCCATAGATGATATTCCCTTTCATCATGGTTCCCCTTCTTCCGAGTAAGGCCGCGATAGTCATGGCTATTAAAACATCCATATTGAGCCTCAGTAAAGCTTAAGTGGTCTTCTTCCTTAGTGAACACCATTTAATTAAATAATTCCTACTGTTCTGAGCTAATAATGGAATCCATGAACTTGGGATGTTGACAGGCCTCTCTCACTGATATCTCTAGACCTGGACAACCTGAGAAGAACAACTTCTCTCTAAGAAAATCATCTGTCCAAAATTTCATATCCCCATAGCCAACCACTCAATGAGAGGAATCCTGTAGAATATCTAGCTGAGACACCTCTATTTTCCCTAATCTGGACATTTTCCTTCTATACCATTCCTCCTAATTATTTCCATATTTTATTGTTGGTGTTTTGTCCCACATCGATTTCCCCACAAGAAAATCCCAAGCTATCTGAGCTTGTTTTAAGTGCATGGCTATTGTTAAATCTATGAGGCCAACACCTCCTTCCTCAACTAGCTTCTCCAACTAAGACCACAAGGCCCAATGATTCCTTCCCATGTCATTGGAATCCCAAAGAAATATGTTCGTCAACACATCCATAGAAAAAATAATCCTCTTAGGAGGAGTGATGATTGAAAAGACATGCATTGGGAATGATGAAATCACACTATTGATAAACATCACCTGGCCCCCAAAAGCTAGAAACCTAATTTTCAAATTATAAATCCTCCCAACTATTATTTTAATGATGTCCTTGAAGAATACTCTTTCCACCTGGCCATTAGAAATGGGATCCATGAGATACATCAATGGAATGTGTTTATGTTAAAATCCCTTAATTTTCGGAATTCTTTGTGCCCTTCTCCTTGAACATTTATTAGATATAAAGACAGTTCTATTCCTGGTATTTATATTTTTTCTACTTAGACTACCATAGATCCCCATAAGCTATATGAAATAGACCATGGATGACCACCATCCATTTAGAAAAATATGGATGTCATCAATAAACATAAGATGGGAGTAGGATCCATCTGAAGCCTGTGATAAATAAGGTAGAATCTTCAAGTCATCCAAACCTTTGTGCATGTTTTTTGACAGGGTCTCTTGAGCAAGGAGAAACATGGTGGGGGAAATAGGATATCCTTTCATCACACCCCTCACATTCTTTAAGGAACCAAAACCCTTACCTAGAAGAGAAATAGTGATCCATGACGAGGAGAAGAAGCAGAAACATAAATCACAATCCCATTCATGAAACTTGAGATTCCTCATTACTTGAATTATAAAACTCCATTCAAGCTTATCATATGCCTTATTCATATCCACCTATATAACAACACTGGAACCCACCACCTTCTTGTTCGCATCCTCTAACAAATCTTGAGGCACTTTCACCACCCCCTGGATACCTCTACCTTGGACAAACCCATGTTGTTCTTGGGAAATAATACCCGAGATTACCCTATTCATCCTCTTCTCCTGTAAACATGCCAAAATATTATAGGAAAAATTTCATAGGCATATTGGTCTATACTGACCGATTGTAGTTGGATCTTTTACCTTTGGCACCAACACCCTCCTGAAAGCACGTGTACCCCTATTGAGGGAACCCCCTTGAAAACAATATTTTAATTACTTGATAACTGATGGCCCCACAAACCCCCATGCTTCCACATAGAAGGCCCTCAAGACACCTTTAGGCCCTGAAGCGCTCTCTAGAGACAAACTTCGATCCACCTCCCACACCTCATCCCCCGACGGTAAAGTCTTCAACTTCCCATTATTCCTCCCATCAAGACCAATAGAAATATTTTAGAATAAATCCTCCTGATCAATATTTGAGCTATCCCCACATAGAGCTACTGCCTAATCACCTGCAAGGAACTTTTCAAAGTGCTCCAACACCATCCTACCAGTGACATTTACATCAAAAGAGAACGAACAATCTTCTAGCTTGATATTCAGCTTCAAATTTTTCCGCTCCTTCAAAAAAGAACCCACTATTACTATCACCTTACCAAATCCACCACACCCTTGATCTCTACCTTATGACCTTCTCTATCTCTAACACATTCTGCTCTAGAAAGGACCAATTTCCACCTAATCATAAAAAGACTGCATCATCCTAGTTTTGCTGGAGAAAACCTTCCAGTGAGTCAATCTTCTCCTAAATCATCTGATGAAGTAATATTCATAGACCATATGTTAATATCAGACTTGAGCTGCTTCAGTAATCTAGAAAGCCCCACCCATGCCCTTCACTCAATCTCCTACTCCCCAGATTCCTTCATCATTTGCATGAACCCATCCTTATTATTCTAATCCACTTAGTACATGAAATCCTTACTGATCGCACTACCCATATTTAGTTCCAGGAGGAGAGGAGAATGATCTGAAAGTGCCTGAGATAGATGTGAGACCGAGGATCTGGAAAAGACTCCAAGGTCCTAAATATTTCCCAGGAATCTATCCAATCTACCCCATATCTGACTATCACATATTCGATTAATACACCACATATATTTACTCTCATGAAATCCCAGATCTAGGATCCCTTACTGGCAATGAGGTTACTGAATTCCAGAATACCCTAATTATATACCATTCAACCACACTTCTTTTTCGATATGTAAATTATAACATTTAATTCCCCACCTACAAACCAAGAAAACCTAGCTTCCTCAAAGGAACCAAGATATTCCCACATGCTACACCTTTCCATACTATCACTACTAGCATAAACAAAAGAGAACAAAACTTTCATACCTCTGAACCCGATTTCCACGGTAATACACTGCTCAGAAATCTGAACAAGATCTACTTGTAAATTCTTATTCCAAAACACCCATATATGCATGTTAATCGAATTCCCATGCAAGTTACCCCCAAACCCCAGCCTATTTGCAAAAACATTTATCTTGATAGGATCCTGTTTGGGTTCAAGAAAAACTTCCATCGAAGAGCCATGTCTCCTTGATTTAGAAGCTATAAAAGTACATTTCACATTCCCCCCCAGACCCCAAGAATTCTAGATAATCATCGATGATATTACTGAAGGAAACATACCACCCTTTGGGCACTATTACCTGAACGCGGAATGAACAAAACCATGCAACCAACCTCCTTGGACATCGAACGCGTCACTGGGTGGGAAGGCCCCTCAAAGGATCATCCCCTCTTTGGAAAAAGAATATTCTTCTTCATAAGGCTATCATCATCCTCCAACAGAGAGAACTAGCTCCTTTTCCTTACAAGAGGTGTCAAATGAGGAACCTCCTCCCAAAGCAAAGAAACCAGAAACAGCCTTGGCAGATAACTGTGCACCGACACTATTTCTTTATCAAACCCCTCTAGAAATCCTCTCTTCAACGGGCCAGAATGGAAATTATCATAGAAATATATATTCACTAATAGAGACATCTTCATCAATTTCGGAGAAAGAATCGAAGAAATTTGTGTTGGGGTGCCTCCTCATATGGCCCCGATAAATATTTTTTTTATATATCCGATATCTTTAAAAAAAGATATTTTGATATCTTTGACAAGATATATCTGATATCTTTGACAAGATATATATGATATCTTTGAGAAGATATATTTAATATATTTGATGAGATATATTTAATATCTTTAATCAGATATGAGATATTTTTTAGGAGATACATGAGATTTCATCTTCTATTTATATGAGATGTGTGGCTCCTCTCTCGGCAGTGGTTGGAGGTAGTGCAGTTGCATTTTAAAGGATCGGTTTTCAGATCTGCAACTGGTGGAACTACCTTGATTTGATTGGCTTTCATCTACGGTGGTTTTTGATCCAATCCCGGTGTTTTTCATCTGCACTATTGTTCGGACATCAGCCTTCTGCTTTCACGGTCAGATCTATTTGTGTTTCTTTAGCAGGCTGTATTTCTTCATTTCAGGATTCATCCAGACTGCATCTATTCTCTGACTTTGATCCACTATTTTTATAAGTATTACTTTTGAGATCCCTGTCATTTTTGGGGAGTCTCTACAGTGTACTTATCTATTTTTAGTGGATCCCTCTTTCTGGACTAGGTCTCATGGTTTTTCCCTTTTTGGGTTTTCCACGTAAAAATTTCTGGTGTCAATTTTATTTTCTGCACCTATTTTTTCACTACGCATCCACTATTTGAGGGAAAGATTTCTCCGCTGCGCGTTCGTGTTTTTTGTTGTATGCGCAATCATCACTTTCCATCTTTCCCAACATCTGGTATCAGAGGGTTTGGTTTTTATTTGATATTCATTATGGAATCCAATTATAGTCGGATGATTTTATTGAATGGTACCAATTATCATATGTTGCGACTTAAAATGAAGGATCTTCTTTTTGTCAAGCGAATACATCTTCCAATGTTTAGTACCCAAAAGCCAGAAAGGATGTCAGATGAAGAATGGGCGTTCGAGCATGAGATGGTTTGTGGCTTCATTCGCCAAAGGGTCAAAGAAAACGTGATGAATCACATTGTCAATATCTCTCATGCTAGAACATTATGGGAGAAGCTCGAGACTACCTATGCTTCCAAGACAGGAAATAATAAATTGTTTCTTCTCAAACAAATGATGAATTTGAGGTACAGAGAAGGTACGTCTATTTCTGATTATTTAAGTGAATATCAGGGATGTTTTGATCAGTTGTATGGAATGGGTATCAATTTTGAAGATGAGGTTTTAGCACTTTTATTGCTTAACACGTTACCTGCTTCTTGGGAGAAGTACATGTTACTCTAACCGGTTCTGCTCCTAATGATGATGTGACATTCAGTTTTGTTAAGTCTTCTATTTTTAATGAAGAATTCAGGAGACGTACTCAAGAGAAATCTTCAGACCTTTTAGTCACAGAGAATAGGGGGAGAAGCCAGGAAAAGAATCAGGGAAACAACAGTTGAGGAATGAGTAAAAGCATACACAAATCCAGATCAAAGCAGAGAGATTTTGAATGTCATCATTGTGGTAAGAAGGGGCATGTTAAGAAGTTTTTTTATCAGCTGAAAAGAGAAAATATAATGAAGGAAAATCAGTTAAAGAAGAATGTCGATGGAGATGATCATGTCGCTACCGCTATAAGGGGTGATCTTGTTATTGTTTATGACTTCATTAATATTGATTCTAATCATTCTTGCTGGGTTGTTGACAGTGGTGCATATTTTCACGTGACTTCAAAGAAGGAGTTCTTTACATCTTACAACCCAGGTAATTTTGGGATTAAGAAAGTGGGTAATGATGGTCATGTTGATGTCGTAGGTATCGAGACTCTTTGTTTAGAGACCAGTACTGGAAGTAAGCTGATTTTAAAGAATGTTCGACGTGCACCAGAGGTTCGCTTGAATCTTATTTCAACCAGTGTTCTTGATGATGAAGGGTTTATCATCATATTTGGTGATTTCCAATGGAATCTTTCCAAGGGATTTTTGATTGTGGCTCGAGGGAAGAAGCAGTTAGGTTTGTACTGAACTAGAGCATCTATTTCATGTGATACTGCTTGCGTTGTTGAGTGTAGTGGTTCGTCCAAGTTGTGGAATAAGAGGCTCAGTCACATCAGTGATAAAGGGATTCGTTGTTTGGACAAAATAAATATTCTTCCAGATTTGAAGAGTGTCAAATTGGACACATGTGACCATTGCATGGCTGGGAAAAAGAGTAGAGTGAGTTTCAATAGTCATCCTCCACACAGGAAGTCACAGGTACTTGAATTAGTACATTCAGACGTTTGTGGTCCTCTGAAATCTAAGACCTTTAGTGGAGGTCTTTATTTTGTGACATTTATTGATGACTACTCACGAAAGATCTGGGTTTATGTTTTTAATTCCAAATGTCAGGTGCTCAGTGTTTTTAAGAAATTTCATGTTTTTGTGGAGAGGGAATCAGGCAAGAAATTGAAATGTATTCACATTGACAATGGGGGAGAGTATTGTGGTCCATTTGATCAATATTGCAGACAGGAAGGTATTCGGCATCAGAAGACACCTCCCAAGACACCTCAGCTAAATGGTGTAGCTGACCAGATGAACAGGACTTTGTTGGAAAGAGTTCGTTGTTTTCTTTCGGAAGCAAAGTTGCTTGGACACTTTTGGGGTGAGGCTTTACTTACTACTACTTATATTTTCAATTTATCACCTTCAGTTGATTTGCAGACAAACACTCCCGATAAGTTTTGGTATGGAAAAAGGATCAGGTATGATCACTTGAAAGTTTTTGGTTGCAAGGCTTTTGTTCATGTGCCTAGAGATGAGAGATCCAAGTAGGATGATAAGTCACGGCAGTGTATTTTTATTGGGTATGGACACGAGGATTTTGGGTACTGGTTTTATGATCTTGCTTTGAAGAAACTTGTCAGAAGCCGAGATGCAGTGTTTAAAGAGGACCAGACTATTGCAGATATTGATAAGGGAGAAAAGTCCACTTCTCCAACTTCTGATGGCTTTGTTAGTCTTGATCTAGGTTCTGATTCACATTTACCTCATATTTTTCATTCTGATGATCACATTGATGTGCAGAATGATGGTCAGGGTGAACAGGTTGGATTTGATATTTCTGATTCACCTTTTGTTTCTGATGATACGGTTCCTGGGTTATCAATGAACCCACAGTTCCACTCCGGAGGTCATCTCAGCATCGTACCATTTCTACTCGGTATTCACCTGATGAGTATGTTCTCCTCGCTGAAGGGGGAGAACCAGAATATTTTGATGAGGCGATGGAAAGTGAACAGAAGGACAGATGGGTTGCGGCAATGGATGAAGAGATGAAATCATTGCACGACAACCACACTTTTGAGCTAGTGAAGTTACCGACAGTTAAGAGAGCTTTTCAAAATCGGTGGATTTATTGGATTAAGAATGAAGAATCCAGTTCTGTTCCCTGATACAAGGCAAGTTTAGTGGTTAAAGGCTTCCGTCAAAATAAAGGTATTGATTTTGATGAGATTTTCTCACCTATTGTCAAAATGTCTTATATTTGGGTTGTTCTTGGTTTGGATGCTAGTTTGGATCTACAGATTGAGCAGATGGATGTGAAGACAACTTTCTTCCATGGAGATTTAGAGGAGGATATTTATATGGAGCAACCAAAGGGTTTTGTTGAAATAAGTAAGGAGAATCATGTCTGCAGATTGAAGAAGAGTTTGTATGGTTTGAAGCAAGCTCTAAGACAGTGGTATAAAAAGTTCGAATCTATCATTTCTCATTAGGTTTTCAGGAAGACATCTTCGGATCATTGTGTGTTTTTTCAGAGATTTACTGATGATGATTTTATTATACTTCTACTTTATGTTGATAATATGCTCATTGTTGGCCATGATGCTTCTAGAATTGACAGATTTAATAAGGATCTTTCTCAGTCTTTTGTGATGAATGACTTGGGGCCAGCACGACAAATTCCTGACATGACGATCTACCGTGACAGGAAGGCCAATAAATTGTGGTTATCTCAGGAGAGATACATTGAGAAGGTTCTTCAGAGATTTTCTATAGATAGAGCTAAAGTGTTTAGTACTCCTCTTGCTTTACATTTTAAGCTCAACACTAGTCAGTCACCTTCTGCTGATGAAGAGAGAGAGTAGATGCAACACATAACTTATTCATCTGTCGTTGGCTGTTTGATGTATGTTATGGTATGTACTAGACCTGATATAGCTCATGCAGTTGGTGTGGTCAGTCGTTTTCTATCAAATCCAAGAAAATAGAATTAGAGGGCAGTGAAGTATATTTTTCATTATCTTCGTGGTACTTCTGATCTGAGATTGTGTTTTGGTAAAGGTGAACCTATGATTTGTGGCTTTATAGATTCAGATATGACAGAAGATATCAATTCGAGGAAGTCTACTTCAGGCTATTTGATCACTTTTGCAGGGGGAGCTGTATCTTGGAAGTCTAGGTTACAGAGATGTGTTGCTTTATCTACCACAGAGTCAGAGTTTATTGCAGCTACAGAGGCGTGCAAAGAATTGTTGTGGAGGAAAACTTTTATTCAAGAGCTCAATTTTACCCAAGATAGATATGTTTTATTTTGTGATAGTCAGAGTGATATTTTTTTTGGGAAGGAATCCTACTTTTCATGGCAGGTCTAAACATATTGATGTTCGATATCATTGGATCCATAATATTCTTGATTCGAGACATTTAGATCTTGAGAAGATCCATACTGATGACAATGGGTCAGGCATGTTGACCAAGATTTTACCCAGAGGAAAATTTGAGACTTTCCGACTGATTTCAGGGTTGGCGATGATCCCCAGTTGAGTTGGAGGGGGAGTTTGTTGGGGAGCCTCCTCATCTAGCCCTGATAAATATTTTTTTATATATATTTGATATCTTTAAAAAAAGATATTTTGATATCTTTGAAAAGATATATATGACATCTTTGAGAAGATATATTTTATATCTTTGATGAGATATATTTAATATCTTTAATCTAATATGAGATATTTTTTAGGCGATACATGAGATTTAATCTTCTATTTATATGAGATGTGCGGCTCCTCTCTCGGCAGTGGTTGGAGGTAGTGCAGTTGCATTTTCAAGGAGCGGTTTTCAGATCTACAACTGGTGGAACAACTCTGATTTGATCGGCTTTCATCTGTGGTGGTTTTTGATCCCATCCTTGTGTTTTTCATCTTCACTTTTGTTCGACATCAAACTTCTGCTTTCATGGTCAGATCTATTTAGGTTTCTTTAGCAGGATGTTTTTCTTCATTTCGAGCTTCATCCAGACTGCATCTATTCTCCGACTTTGATCCACTATTTTTCTAAGTATTACTTTTGAGATCCGTTTCATTTTTGGGGAGTCTCTACCATGTACTTATCTATATTTAGCGGATCCCTCTTTCTGGACAACGTCTCGTGGTTTTTCCCTTTTGGGTTTTCTACGTAAAAATTTCTGGTGTCAATTTTATTTTCTGCACCTTTTTTTGTCACTATGCATCCCCTGTTTGAGATAAATATTTCTCCGTTGCGCGTTCATGTTTTTTGTTGTTTGCGCGTTCATCTCTTGCCATCTTTCCCAACAATCTGCACCTCTAACATTGGTGCAGATAACCTGTTAAGAAAGCATGGTTGACAATCTATGATCAACTTTAAATTCTCATTGTAATAATGGGAGGATGTCATGGAAGGATCCCCCCCCCAAACTAACCCCATTTCTCTTCCTCTGAAGAAACCTCCCTAGACCCCAACGGTAACAATCCAGGTGTCGTGAGACCCTCTGACATTGATCTGACTGCCTACCACTTTTCATAAAAAGTAATATTCATTCCTGACTCGGATCCAACATTATTTTAGTTCCTTACTACATTTTTCGATACGATGTTCCTAACCCCCTCTGATGAAGATGACGATGGGCCAACCTTCGACAAATTTGCCGCCTCCTACTGGACTTGAAACCCCCTCAGACCACTCGAGTTAACCACAGGTCCAGGAACTAAAATTGATGGATGAGACCTCTGGGAGACTCCTCAGACCTAAGGGTTCCCCTTATCTTTCCTATAGAACTCCACCGTATGCCCTTGAAAACCAGATGCTGAACAGAACCTCAGAGGTGACTGAAACACCAACCGCTGCCACCACGCAAACCCCTCTGGGGAGCGGATCAGAATACGAGGAGGATATTTCACTACAAGGTACATCTCAACACATATCCTCTGATTGATCGAGTCTAGAAACCTCTTTTTTATCTCATCAAAACAAAGAAAACACCCCAATTCATTCCCCACTACCCTCAGGATCGATGGATTATGAAGCGGTAGTGGAAGCCCCATAAGTTTTATCCACACTTAACCCATTTAGGGTTCTTTGTCATGGTGGTACTCCCAGGCCCACCTTGAAAGAGTAAATTAGTGACAACCACTAGTTTTTATGTTCACACACTTTTATCTATATGTCATAATCATAAAAATATTACCAATTCCTCCCAAACCATGATGAATAAATTTTAAATCCCATGTTACCAATTAATATTTATCATACTTGTTTAAAATAAATCCAGAGATTATTATCCCAATGTAATGTGTATATTAAATTTTAGAGTTTTCTATACCACAATCACATGTCTTAAATAGTTATCCTAAAAAATATAACTATGACCTAAAATTAAATTTCAATGTTATTTAATCTCTTAACTATTTAATTCAAAACCATTAATGTTGAACTAGTAATGAACAATCATTGTATGTTTAACATAATCCTCATAAAATTTATATTATATAATAGTATCATCTATAAATATCACCCACTAATGAAAATATTTATGAGACTCTGTATTGTAAAAATATCAATGTCATAACCTTTGGAAAAAGTGGTAAAATTAACTTTTTTATATTAATAGTAATATACTAAAATATTTAACAATTTATGTATTCATCCTTATTCATTAATATGACATAGTTATTTCTATGAATATTCCTTTCTCAATTTCATCCTTGGTATATTTTTCATAAAAATCTTAAAACCAAAATGGTCATCAGTATAATTAGTGTAAATGATCATATTAATATGTGTGACCCCTTCATTTCATCCTTTGACACACAAAAAATAAATTTAAAATTTTTCTTTTAGGTTATCTTGTACATATATTAATATAATTAGGAAATAATTCCTTTGTTATTATTTTTAAGAAAATTTGATCAACAAAATCATATCCCCCAGGGTTGTCTCACTAGGTGTGCATTATTAGTCCCAATTATCATTTGTCATAGAAATTTTTGAGTCGATTATTGTATATGTTTTATGTTCCTTATCCCAAAGTTCATTTTTTATAGCTTCATCAACATGGAAGTATATGAAAATGGATTTATTAATATGTAAAAATATTCCCAAATTTACAAAAACATCATTATGTTATCCATTATGTAGACTTATTCCACTGGGATTCATTAATTGTTTCTTTCTCTAATGGCTAAATAAAATCTGAACTATTTTTTTAACATTAAATCATTTATTATTCTAATGGGTTATGTATAAGTTTGAATTTTTTAAACATATATTATCAGTAATTAAATTATCCCAAAAAAACATACAAGTATGCAATGTTATCTAAAAAAATATTTTAAAACTAATTGTGATATCTCATACCCATTCATTCATATACAGTGCCATAAAAACATTATATACATGCTTTGATACATACTATGAAATACTAAGTATAAAAATACATAATTTAAAAATAAAGGTTGAATATTAAAAATTTCTCATCCAAAGAATATTTTCAGGTTTATTTATTTTGGGAATTAGTAGATGAAATTAAAATTACATGTTCTTTGTATCAAATGGACCATTTTTCATTACTTAAAAAATTGATTAATTTATTAATAGTCTTCAACATCTCATAAAAATTATTCCACATTTTGTATCCTTCTAAACATTTCATATTTGTTCCCTTTCTCCATAAACTATAGAAATTGAAACACAATAAATAGTGGACTCAAACACTCTTTAAGGTAAGAATATAATTGTTGCAATCATTTGATAAACAAGGAGAAAATATTATGGTGAGAATAGGAAAACAATATGAACCATTTTACATAGGAAAATATGAGCGTGATATGTCCATGAAATTAAATCAAAACATAGTTATCAGTAATATTGATTTCATAATGATGGAATAAATATTGCTAGAAATAAAAATGTATTTTACAAAAAATTATTACTAGACACATTACATATCATTGAGAACATACTCATGTAATCTTTCTGGATTTATCAGACATACACTAAGTAATGAAACCAATTTTTCATTAGGATACATATCGATGCATCATTGTGGTATCTATTATTGAGAAATAACTTTCTCATATTCAATTCCTATTCATTCATCCTAAGATATAATTACTAAAACATTCATAATCAACCATGCCAATAATCATCTATTTTGAAATAACATCATGTGGAATTAAAATACATTTCCACATGTCAATAGAATATAAAACATTCTATAAAAACAGTATCAAATATATGTTTTTTAGAATTTTAAATTCACACTATAATGAATAATGTGTATGTAGGTAAGTTATTACTGTAGTAACATGATCATAATTTATTTGGTGAAAGAAAGTGGATGGTTTCAAATGAATATATCCCAAAAAGTGATAAATATCTGTTAGTATTTATCTAGTAAAAAATTTTATTCCCAAGAAACAATTAGAGTATACCACATAATACCATAAATGGTTACAGTGTACCATACTTATATGAAAGAGTTTAATGGAATTATCATATATCAATTAATGAAAATCATATTACTGAAAAACATTAGTACTGATGGGAAAACATTATCAATAGCCAAATGATTAATGGAAGATGATTTTCCTAGTAAATAAAATGAAATATAATAAATATTATATAAATATATTCCTCAATAGTGAATAAATATAATTCAATGAAAATACGATTCAAAAAATGTATAATGTCTCAAATAATCTGTATTGATGCCAAGAAAATATTTTTTTATAAGGGTATGTATTTAATTAAAATATATTGAAATAAAAGGAAATAAATTGACTTTTAAATACCATGAGTTAAATAAAATTCAAGATACAATATCTAAAAAATGTTATATAAAAATCACACAAGTGAACATAAGTGTAAAAATATAATACTTTTCTCAATAAAGGTAAATTTAGACCAAAACCCTCACCGCATATCCTGAAATCCATGATCGAAATTTAACATCCTATATCCCAAACATATCTATCATAATAAATTAATTTATAACTATTATAATATCCAAATACTTTTATAATCTTCATAATTAGTCATTATCGGCATGAATTCTTCTAATTATTTCAATTTCATCTGTTTATAGTTTTTATCATTCACACTAATATAATAATAGATGTCTATATGTTCATTCATTATTCAAATTTAATAACTTAAAATAATTAAAAATAATTTTAGAAATTATATATAATCATTTATAATGCTTAAAATTATTTTTATGGGTTTTTTACTTTTTATCCTATTAGATGCAAATAATAACAACCACATTTCAGTGATTCATGAATTTCGACATGTGATGCAAAAATTTATGACCAAAATATTTATAAAACACCTCTATAACCATATAGATAATTATTTATAATTAAATATCAAATTATTCTAGTAATTATGTTACCATATTTATATATGATATAAATTCATTGTATTATTCCATTATGTGGTTAAACCAACCCAAAAATATAATATCATTTAATGGATAATAATGATGTGGTTTTTTAATTTCATTATACTATAAGTATAATTATATTATTTATCGATTGTTAGTGTGATATATAATAACTTTATGGAATTTTAATATGTAATAATGTGCATGAAAATACTATATAAATTGAATAAAACATTACCCACTTAGTAGACATATTTTAAATATTTAAATTAATAATGATTTCTTATTGATCATATAATTAATATTTTTTGTAATTTGATATTTTTTAAGAATTAAATATATCCTAAATATAATATTTATTCTTTAATTCCATCCTAAGATTCAACCTTTTTTGATGGTTTTGGAAAACATACCATGTTACATCATGGAGGTGGTAGTATGCACAACTCATGAACAATGGTATTATTTTTCAAAATGGATGGATTATATGAATAAATAATGAGAGAAAACTTAATATAAAAAATTTAAATAGTATAGTTATAATAATTTCATTATATAATTATAGGGAAGTTTTATTTTTATTAGGATAATTAAGAAAAAAATAACCAGTTGATATTTCTCATGTTTGGTACATCATATTTCCATGGATGCCTCTTTGAATTTGAAAGTATTATTCTAATAATGAGTAAAAGAGGTTTATGTTATTTATAGAGTGTTATACGGAGAATATAATTGAATATTATAATCAAATAATTATAAAGATGATAGATTCTTGAGTAGTGATTTTTTTACATCTTAAAAGGGAAGGAAATGGTAGTTTTTCGAGTAACCCATACATTAAAATTATTGAAATATTACTATTCAAGTATCAAAGGGAAAATGAAAAAAGGGGAGTGTATATAGAGATTTTTGTGTAAATAACGTCAACTACTCATTATTGTAACATCATTGAGTGATTTATTTATTTTTTATTATATTAATTTTTTTCCTTTTTACCAAATCATACTTTTACCTTGGTGATTAATTTCAAATAATTGTAATTATTTATGATGACAAAGACTAAGATTTAAAATTTTAAATAATTTCATACTTCTATTTTTTAAAATAATTTTATATTTTAATATTTATAATGGTGTAAAATTATTAATTTAAATAAATCACTTTAAATAGGGTAAAAATGTTTTTTCAAAAATAATTATTTTATTCATTAATTTTTTAAATAGGATAAAGGTACCCAAGATACTCATTTTAATGATAAAAATTTATTTATTGTAAAAAATAAAGGATCTGAAGCTTCAAATAAAATCCAAAAACATTTTCACTATTAAAAAATATTTTATTCCATAAAGTGATAGAATATAGATTTTATATTAGTGAACCTTTTAAATTAATTTTTATAATTATTATTATATGTTTTATATGTAAATAAATATTTTAAAACTTATTATTTTTATTCCTTAACCACATATGTGATTACATTAATGGGTTTTGAATATTATATGTTACTCTTAAATTGTGATTAATCATGGAAATTATAATTTTCATAAATCCCACTTTATTTGAATAATAAAAAATATTAGATAATGCTCAAAATTTTATAATAATTCAATTTATAAATGTGGAATTAAAAATTGTATTTAATTTTCCTAAATCAAAATACGAGAAATAATAAATTAATTTTTTTAATAAAATCATAAAATATAATTTATCATTATTCATATGATTCTTGAAACAAAAATTTGTATATGTTAAAATTAATTTTATTAGTAAAATAATTTTTAAAAAAATATATATCATATTATTAATAATTTAACGTAAACTAATTTAATTTTATTTCGATAAAATTTAATTTGTTTATTGTATTCATATAAATTGTCAAAAAATTATTCATATAAATTACCTACAAAATAATAGTTATCTTTTAATGGTCATATATAATATATTAATGGTTTTTATGGTTAAGTGTTTCTTATGTAGAATGATATCCAAATCATTATCTTATTTAAAGCTAATAATATATTATAATTTAGTGGTGTTAAGACACAAGAGTTTCATATTATCACACATTATAACATCAATATCACCCAAACGTCTTGTATTTCACCTTCATGTTGTTATATTCATCATTTAAAAAGGAACATCACATTTAAAACAAAATGGACTTGAGATTTTATGTTTTTTATAATTAATACAGATGCATACTTAACCAAAAAATATTAACATACTTATTTCAATTTTTGTGAAACTAATATTCTCATTATTTGAATTGTTCATGGATTACTCATAATATTTAGCATAACCATTATAAAATGATCCATATTTTAGGTTTCTCAAAAAATAATTTTTATTTATTTTAAATTATAAAATTATTATTGTAAGAATCATTTAGTTGAAAGGGAAAACATTTTCATATGAATCATAAACATTATAATCTACGATATGTATTCAATAAATGGATTATCAGGTTTAATTTATATCAATTACAGGTAGTAAATATATAGTTGGATAAATTTATAAATTTTGATATATATTATGCATATTCTTAATTATGTGATTGAATTAGTTTTATTTAATCTTGATCTATAGCATGGGTTAGGTGGTTATGATTTTATTCATTAATAAGTTATCAAATAAATGTTTTAATGTATATTACTTCATTATTGGGTAAATGATAATATATAACTATCACTTCCAAATAAAATTTTCCCTAAATAATTAATTTCCTGATTTTTTTCAATGTTTTTTCTATTTTTTAAAAAAATTAAATATTAATTTGGCTAAATCGTTATATCATGTGTATGAGTAATTCCCTAACATAACACTAGAAGGTGAAATTTTATTACCCAGTGAGAAATGTGTAGATAGTAGGTAGTTTAGAAAATCATATTATATAGACATGAAAATGTTTCATATCACCTCTTTATAGGGATTAATAAGTCCCGGTTTGATTGAAAAAACTCATACCCAAACCATCTGTATTTTTTAAAATTTCATGTTATTTTTTTAATATCATATTTAATTATATCGTACCACTCTACCCTCTATGTTTTATTGTGTCATCCTAGGGGATCCCTAAAAAATATCATTTCCTAATCAATGATCTATGATCCTAATTCTTGACATCCATATGGACAATTAATGGTATATCACATATTCCATATTCATTGTCCTCCCTTCTACATATGAGCTTTGGTTTTACCATGTCACAACCCACCTTTTTCAAGATGAGAGAAGGGGAAAAAAATTCCACACCCATCCTTCCTCAAGATGAAGGAGAGATAATAACCCCTAAATCCCACCTTTAATTGGCCCCAGAATGGTGACTATAACCAAGGGTATAGAATCTCACATAATATGTAAGGTGTTACAATTTTATAGAACAAGATCAATAGATAAAATTGTAAATCCAAAGAAACTCCAAATACCCAAAGTAAAAGTAAACCCAAAATCCATTCCCACATGCATGCTCAAAAGTGAATCTATTACAAGGTACAAAAAACAACAATGTACAATACCAAAAGAGAAGATACTAAGTAGAAACAATAAATAATCTAGACACCAAAGCTAGTAAAGTCCAAAACGGTCCTCAAAGTCCTTATAGAAACATGAAAGCATTTTTATATAAATAAGTTGAGAATACAAGTACACTCAGTAGGGAAACTAAAGCTACTGATGCATAGGTGAGGGAATATACAAACATCCCTATGAGAAAATAGTAGAACCTCAAAGCACCTACCAAGAAATACTAACCAGACCATCCTCACCATGGCACACTCACCAAATAATTCAAGTCAAGTAAAGTATTAGTATAATCACATCGATATTTAGGTACCTCACACTAGTTTCCTACTTTTTAACTGCTCATCCCTAATGGATAACGTCTTGACACTACCACTCTTCTCATAAAAAGTCCCACTACCACAACCTTCTCACACACACCTAGGCCTCAAACAACACACAATCCCACCCACATACACCTGGTCCACAACAACCACATCTCTCACCCGAAGACACCTTGGCCTCATCCCAAAGACACTTGGGAAAACAAACCTAACCCAAAAACACCTAGTTCTCTCATCCAAAAAAATCCTTGACTGAAGGATATTGGGATATGCTAAGCCTCAATCCATTATAGCCTGCCCAGATACACTTGAGTGGTATGAAACCGGAAGAGGGTGTGAGGAAGAAAGTTAGTAACCATCCATCTTTCCTCCCACCGAGATATTGATAAAGACACCCTCCCCCTAAGAAATTGGGGTGCTCAACACAAAGTGATCAAAAAGGGTGGTGTTACTATATAATACACAGGGGACTAAAATTTATACTTATAGGTAATCAAACATTCAGCTCAACCTACAGGTTTCAATAACCAAACAAATGATCTCACCAGTACCACTTTTTCTGCTACCCCTATATGCACAACCACACAACATCCACTGAAAAAGCATAACCCAACCCCCTATTTCATTTAACCACTTTCTATTTATTAATTAAGGGGTTCACTTTAATTTTTTCCAGCACTACCTGACAACTACAAACCACAACCATAACAAAACAACAAGGAAAACCAAACTATAGTTCCACTGAACAAATTACACCAAACCAGATTTATAATCCACTCCACAAACCCCCAATATTCCTAAACACCACTTTATCTATTTCAAACAATCAATCTTAAAAATTATATGAAAAAATCATAATCTCACAACCCATATCTGCAACACTACTTCCCAATTATTCCCAAATGTTGTCCCACTACATACAACTTCATATCCACACCACAGTCCCACTGCCCAATGATGTTCGATGGCCATTTCATAAAAAAAGGATGTTCAGCTACCTATAAGTTCATACATTCCCCAGTCAATTAGTCTCTCAAATTGGGATACCAACACACCCCTTGTACTATCCCACACACAAAGTCCACACAAACTACTATTAAACCACAGCCTCGTTGTATGCACATACCATACCCTTATCACGGAACCAACTCCTTTTTCCAACCTTGTACCTACAACCATGCTCTAAACCACGACACCACACAACACACAAAAAGTCCCAAACACAACATAACACAACACTCATCCACACTAATTAATAGGATGTGTATATATATTCAGATTTAACCAGTATAGGTTCTTTAATTCCACTTAATTATAACTAGGTTGACCACACAATAGTCATGATCTTGGAAAATCTAATTATTTAACCAAGTATACGCGGTTTAATAGTTTTTCGTGTTATAGTTTTCTATCAAAGCATCACAAATAAACTAAACTTCACTAGTTCACAAGAAAATACCACCAATGGTCATGATTTTTTGGAGGCATACTGTAACATACCAGGTAAATAAAGAATAAATCATTTTCATATTTATTAATATTTACGAATTAAATATTAATTTTACTTTAAAGGGGTTGCTATGTTCGATAGCATACCCGATACGCAACAAAGAGTTTCATTGAAATCTTACATTACACACTAGTAATAAAATAATATTATTTTAAATGGTAGTTAACACGTAGTCGTTGTATTGGTGGGAATGGATAGAAATAACTAAAATATGATTATATATGTTTTTAAATGTTTTTACATTTATCCAATAAAAGATAAAGGCTTAAAATACGAAAAGAATTCAATTTTAGGCATTTATACCCTAATTTTCACTAAAGGTTCAATTATCGCCTTTTGATGGCGAACCATAATTAAATATAGTTTTGGTCACTTTTATACATTATATTGAACCAAATAAAACTCTTTTTTAAAATCAGGAAATAAAAATTTAGTTTTTGTAAATTTTTGGTATTTTTCCGATAAAGTTCATTTTTTAATGAATAGTGAAAAATGTTGTATTTTAATTCAAAACCTTTTTTAATCTAATTTATTTATATGATTATATTATCATTTTAATTTGTTTTAAAGTGAAATTAGAATATTTTTTTACCATTTAATCCAATAGTGGTCATTGGAATTAATTTCACTTTGAAATCGGACTTAAACTAGTGTCAATCTTTTGATACTTATTGTTTCATAAAAAAACGCTATTTGCTCTGACAACAAGAATTAATTATTAAATTAATTAATGCAACTTATATGTTTTGAATTTTGTAAAATAGACTTCATTTTTGAATTCGGAATATCAAATATATCTTAAGTTGAATTTTTGGTATTTTCCGGAAAAACTTCAATTTTTGATGAATAGTGAAACCACTAAGTGGTACTTAAAAAAACTGATTTTTCATTTAAATGAAATTTTACCACCTTTGTGTTTTGAATTTCAAAAATCTGACATACATGGTTGTTATTAGGAAGTAAAATGTGGTTCAATGGGATTAAAATAATTTTTTGGTGAATAGTAACTTTTAAGTTTGTAATCGCGATTAGAGGTAATTAGTGTAATTTAAGGTAAGAATAATGTTTTAATAATATGAAATGAACTTGAAACATGTCCCGCCCTTATTGTATATGTCATGGCCGAACAAGAAAATCCATGGGTCAACTTGGAGACCCCATTGAGCCACTTTGGAAGGAAATTGACATTAATATCTTTTTATTTAATGTTAAAATAAAAATGTCACAAACATGAGTTGTTTTACTAAAAAAAAATTAAATGACGTTATAAAAGTCATATTTGTGACTATAAATATTCATTAGAAATATAAAAATATTTCCTACATCATGATAGTTTTTTATAATTTTTAGACATTAAATAAATTAAATTATTTATGACACCATGATGATGCAGTGATTACCTCATTATATAATGATTTAAATAAAATGAAAAGATAATGTAAAATATAAGACCTACACATGTCAAAAACCTATTGGATGGGTGGATTTCGAACCCTTATCACCTTATCCTATAAATACATCAATGTGGGACCTTTAAAATCTGAAATTCATTATATGATAAAGTAATAGTTTATAACTTTCCAAGAGTTCTCCTCCTCTCCTCTTATAAAAGGCCCCCACATTTACCACCTTACCCACACCTATAAAGCCTTTGGTTAGGCCAATCTATGCTCTTTATGTCTCTACACATTCCTCTCTTACTCCTATAAGCCTCACTTTGGGCAGAAGTCTTCCCAAGGAAGCCTTTGAGCTCAAATCTAAGAGAGTTACCCGATTTTAAGGTAATGTCTTCACTTGTGTTCTTTTGTTTTATTTTGCTTCTCCAACCCCCTAAACTCTTTTTATTAATTTATATTGTAACAACTAAAGTATATTAAATATACTAGTATGTTTTTATGAGATGAATTCAAGCTACACTTACACACACCTACATATACTGGTTAAAGAACATACTATTTCTGTGGATGGAGAATTTCTGCCTCACGAAACGATGATTGTTCAATATTCTTCTAACACCTTCAAAGGTGGACATTAAGATGTCACTATATTTATATATTATATATAATATGTTTATGTTTTCCTTAATCTTCTCTATTTTTCATTTATTTCATACCTTTGTGGCTTCCATTATGGGTATAGGCGATATCTTCATTTTAGGAAGTGCGGACTACCGCCCCCTCAAAGTGATTTGATTCGTTAATGCCATATGTGGGACGTATAAAGGATGGATTTATAGTTATTATATATGATGCATGTTACATATAAATGATTAATTTAATTCTGGAATTAAAATATACATACCTCTCATTTAGTTTTAATTCCATTAATATGACATAGAAATGAAAGTAGTGTTCATGCGTACATACGGCTTACCGTCTCCATGAACGGTGAATTTCATTTCTTACCTATAAATGATTATGTAATATTATAATTAAAGTATATTCTGGATATATATGATATATATGATATCCAAATCATGAATATCAATCGGGATATAATGAACCTTTGACCACACGAACACCATGCAATTATAAGAAGTCCACTTTCGACTTAAGAACCAAATATCAACAAAACAAACATTATTAACATAAATGATTACATAATGTTTATAACATGGAAATAAGTGATATAAAAGTAATAATGAACTTGAAAAAGGTTCTTAAGAAAGTTGAAATTAACACAAGTTTATTATTCAGGACGTTAAAGAACGATCAAGTCAATTCGGACCCGAGGTAAGGGACTTCGTCTCAATCTCCTTTCATTGAGGCATATTTTGTTTTATACACAACTTTATTTTATACGGTGTATAAACCCCTTTTAATTTTAATTTTATTCAAAAGTAATATTTTTATTCAAAGCGTTTTACTAAACGACAAAAATGAATGTTTCTTTTAACGTACGCAGTGACAATGACCTTTTTTCGCCGCCGCGAGTATTATTTGGTCTTTGGCTTCCTCAACAAGCTGTGATGTTTTTTAAAATGAAATAAATACCATATACTCTTTTATGTATTTCGGTATTGAAAATGTTTTTTATAATGGATTTTTTTTATGTCAATATATTTATGTGATATATTGTGATCAAAGTGTGGAAATATTTTCTTTCCATTATATTTGTTTTATGTCTTATGATTTTATAATGGTACATGGTCATTTGAGGGGTGGTTATGTGATAAACCATATGACGGGTGGTGCCTCGAATACCAGGATGGGTGGTTACGTTATAACCTCCAATGCATTGGGTATGGAAGTCGGCCATATGGCTATTCTATTAAGTATGTGTGGAAGTTGACCATATGGTTATTCTATTTAAGTATGTTTATGTCCCAAGTTACCTTCATATGTTATGTGTTCTTTATATGGGTTTTATGGTAATCTTTTGGTTACAAAAGGGTAAGTATTGATCTTTTATTCAGTGAAGAGTTTTTACTACTTCATAAAGGTGAAAAGTATTACTTTGATAAAGTATACATGGTTTACTTGTTGTTTTGAAAAACTAACAGTTTTCATTATTTGTGTTTCCCTTACTGAGATTTTTATGCTCACCCCAAGTTTTTGAAATGTTTTTCACAGGACTTAAAGTGGAATAGGGTCAAGGATGGGATCAAGAAAAAGTTATGCTATCTAAAACATGGAACTATACATGTTTCTTTTTAAGAGTTTTTATTTTATGGAAACTTAGTAGAAGTGTCTACTTTGTAATCTTATGAGATGTAATAGTTATGTCCTAATTATCTAAACCTCTAAACCTGAAAATATCCTCAATGTGAATTATTCATTTAATTCAATATTAAGTAAGGTTTAAGGTCGGGGCCTTATAGTTGGTATCAAAGGTCGGTTTAGAGAACTTAAAGATTTAGAAAATTGTTAAATTTTAAATTAATTTATGGTATGACTGAAATGATATAGCATTTAAAGATTACCATGTTACTTCGCCTAAGATATTTCTGTGTTCAGAATGGTTTTCTACAGAGGAAACAATGCATCTATGTTGGGATGACATCAGGAGGAAGACAACCTTCCAAATCAGCAACCTGAGATGGTCAGAATTGGAACTGAATAGTTTGTTGCAGTGACGACATAGTTGACTCAGGCTATAAATGGTGGTGGTATCCATGCATGAGATCAGCTTGATCAACTGCAGAGGAACATGTCAGTGGTGGAACATTTCATGAGGCAACATCCCCCATCATTCAGAGAATCATCTAACCCCGGGCAAGATGAAGGGTGGATTAAAGCACTGGAGAAGATTTTTGATGTCATGGGGTGTTCAGAACATCAAAAGGTTAGTCTTGCTATTTACCGTTTTGAAGGTGAAGCTGATCAGTGGTGGTCGATGGTGAAAAATATCAGGGATAGTGATGAGATTAATGATCTTCACTAGAATGAATTCAAGGGTATGTTTCTTGAGAAATATTTTCCTAAGGCGGTTCATCTTAGGATGGAAAAAATGTTCCTAGAATTGAGGCAGGAGGACGATTCGGTGGCTGGTTATGAAGCAAAGTTCACTCGATTGGCAAGGTATGCTCCAAACATCATACGAGGTCTTGATAGTAAAATCAACCATTTTTACTCAGGGTTAAAGCCAAAGCATCTAAGATATTTAGCTTCTCGTGAGTTCAAAAGTTATGAAAAACTTGTTTGATGTGCAGATAAGGTGGAAATGGAGTTTTCTGATGATCATGTGTTCTTTGACAAACAACAGAATAAGAGGTCAAGTTGGTAGGAAAAGGGGAAGAATTCATCAAAGAAGCAAGGAGTTAAGAAAACCAAATATCCATCCTGTGAGAAGTGTGGTAAAATGCATTCTGGAGAATGTTTATCCAAGTCTGGAAAGTGCTTTCATTGTGGTAAGTCTGGTCATATTGCTCGTAACTGTAAGGAAGATGATCAAGAAGGCAATGAAAAGCCAGCGGTAAGATGTTTTAAGTGTAATGAAATGGGTCATTATGCAAATGAGTGTCTAACTAAGAAATCAGCTGGGGAAAAGCAGCCAGACTACTAGCAGAAAGGGGTGGTGAAATCCTTTGCAACTACTTCAGCAGATGTCGGGCCATCGAATTAATTACTATCAGGTACATTGTTTGTTTGTTCAGATTAGGCCAATGTGTTGTTTGATTCAGGGTCTACACATTCTTTCATTTCTGAGAAGTTTTCTAGTAAATTGGAAATTTCATCTCAATATATGAATCCTTAACTCATGGTAAAAACACCCGGAGGGAACGTTGAGACAAAAAGGAATTATAAGAACCTTCCTATCCTTGTGTGCAGAAAGAATCTACCAGCAAACCATATTGTTTTGCCTCTAGTAGAGTTTGATGTTATTTTGGGCATGGATTGGATTTCTGTTTATCATGCTAAGATTGACTGCAGAGCTAAAATGGTTTCTTTTCAGAAAGATTTTTAGTTTGTAGACAAGAATGAACCCTTGCTTTTGATAACATATCAGGAAATTGAGAAACTAGTAAAAGATGTAAATGAATGTTATCTTGCACATATCGTTGAAAACAAGGGAACTATTCAGATTAATGATGTTCCAATGGTAAATGAGTATCTTGATGTTTTTCCTGATGAGTTTCCTTGTATTATTCATGATATGGAATTTGAATTTACCATTGACTTAGTTCCTGATTCTAAGCGAATTTCAAAACCCCCTTATCGAATGGCTCAAGTTGAACTTTTAGAGTTAAAGAAACAATTGCATGAGTTATTAGATAAAGGTTTCATTCGACCTAGCACTTCACCATGGGGTGCTCCTGTCATGTTTGTTAAAAAGAAATATGGTTCAATGAGACTTTTCATTGATTATAGATCCTTGAATAACATTACTGTTAAGAACAAGTATCATTTGCCTCATATCGATGATTTGTTTGATCATCTCCAGGGAGCTCAGCATTTTTCGAAGATTGGCTTGAGGTTGGGGTACCATCAATTGAAAGTAAAAGAAGCAGATGTTCCGAAGACTGCATTCCGTACTAGATATGGCCATTATGAATTTTTAGTTATGCCTTTTGGGTAAACCAATGCACCAGTTTTATTCATGGACCTTATGAATAAAATTTTCCATGAGTTCTTGGATAAGTTTGTGGTTGTTTTCATTGATGATATTTTGGTGTTTTCTAAAAGTAAAGAAGAGCATGAAAGTCATTTAAGGGTTATCTTGAAAACCTTAAAATAAAAGAAACTGTATGGAAAATTTATCAAGTGTGAGTTTTGGTTACAACAAATTTCTTTCCTGGGTCACATTATTTCAAAAGATGGCATAACTGTTGATCCTGCTAAAATTAAAGTTGTTAAAGAATGGCCAAGACCCACAAATGTAACTGAGATCTGTAGTTTCCTTGGTTTTTCAGGTTACTACCGAAGGTTTGTTGAAATTTTTTCACGATTATCTAGTCCAATGACTAAGCTAACTCGGAAGGGTGTTAAGTTTAACTGGGCAAAAGAATATGATGATTGTTTTTAGGAGTTGAAAAGAAGATTGGTGAATGCTCCAGTTTTGGAACTTCCTTCCAGGAATGGTGAGTTTTTTATCTATAGTGATGCTTCATTTAAAGGACTTGGTTGTGTCCTTATGCAAAATGATCAGGTAATTGCTTATGCTTCACGTCAGTTGAAAACTCATGAGGTAAATTACCCTACAAATGACATGGAATTAGCTACTGTTGTTTTTGCCTTAAAAATTTGGATGCATCATTTGTATGGAGTAAAGTGTGAAATATATACTGATCACAAAATTTTAAAGTATATATTCACTCAGAAATAATTGAACATGAGACAGAGGAGATGGCTATAATTAATCAAGGATTATGATTGTACAATTCATTACCATCCAGGGAAAGCAAATAAAGTGGAAGATGCTTTGAGTAGAAAAAGTAATGCTTCATTAACTATGCTACGTTTGGAACGAGATCCTTTGGTTTTTGATTTGATAAACTTTGGCATAGAAGTTTTTGGTGAAGGATGGCCTTATGTTTTGTTTCAGGTATCATCTAAATCTTCTCTATCAGACAGAATTAAGCAAGCATAGAAGCAAGACAGTGAGTTGCAGAAAAAGGTAGAGCTGGTTCAGAAGGGTAAGTTTCCTGAATTCAACATTGATAATGATTGTGTTTTGAGATTTGGGAAGAGATTGTGTGTGCCTTGTGATTCACAATTGAAGAGAGAGTTGTTATGTGAAACTCATAGTTCTCCGTTTTCAGTTCATCCTTGCAGTACTAAAATGTATAGAGATCTGCGAGTGTATAACTGGTGGGATGGAATGAAAAGGGATATTGCTGATTTTACTGTGAAGTGTTTGACTTGTCAGCAGGTTAAAGAGGAGCGGCAGTTACTGAAAGGGATGTTGCAGCCTTTACCAGTGACAGAGTGGAAATCGGAAAACATATCCATGGACTTTGTTGTGGGATTACCGATGACATCTCGAGGTAATAATGCAATCTGGGTTATTATTGATCGCTTGACTAAATCTGCTCATTTACTTCCAATTCGAGATACATTCTCTCTAGATCAAATTTCTCGATTGTATCTTAAAGAGATAGTCAGGTTGCATGGAGTTCCCCTCTTCATTTTATCTAATCATGATCCCAGGTTTACTTATAACTTTTGGAAAGGCCTTCAGAAGTTGTTGGGTACTGAATTAAATTTTAGTATAGCTTTTCATCCTCAATCAGATGGGAAGTCAGAACGAACAATTCAGACCTTGGAGGATATGCTACGAGCTTGTCCAATGGATTATCAGGTAAGTTGGGACCAACATCCTTCTTTGGTTGAGTTTTCATATAATAACGGTTTTCATTCTAGTATACAGATGGCACCGTTTGAGGCATTATATGGGAAACGGTGTCAAACTCTGGATTTTTTGGATGAAGTAGGTGAAAAGAAGCTGATGGGACCAGAATTGGTAGAAGAGATGGCAGAAAATGTTCAGTTGATTCAGAAACACATGAGAATAGCTCAGAGCAGACAGAAAAGTTATGCGAATAACTGGAGGAAGGATCTATCTTTCGAGGTAGGTGATCATGTTTTTCTCAAGGTTTATCCATGGAAAATTGTGATGTGATTTGGTAAGAAAGGAAAGTTGAGTCCAATGTTCATTGGACCATATGAAATTCTGGAGAAAGTTCGATCGGTTGCTTACCGAGTGGCTTTACCTCCGAGTTTATCTCAGGTACACAATGTTTTTTATGTTTCGATGTTGAGAAAGTATATGCCAGATCCATCTCATGTTTTGAGCCTAGAGGTAGTTCAGTTGGAAGAGAATCTCTCTTATTAAGAACAACTAGTCCAGATTCTTGACCGAAGAGAGCAAGTGTTGCGAAATAAGTAAATTCACCAGGTAAAGGTTTTTTGTAAAAACCATATGGTTGAAGAGGCAATGTGGTATTCTGAAAATGCTATGAGAGATAAATACCCCCACTTATTTTGATAAGTGAATAAAATTACGAGGACGCAATTTCCAAAAGTGGGGAAGGATGTAACATCCCAGGTAAATAAAGAATAAATCATTTTCATATTTATTAATATTTACGAATTAAATATTAATTTTACTTTAAAGGGGTTTCTATGTTCGATAGTGTACCCGATACGCAACAAAGAGTTTCATTGAAATCTTACGTTGCACACTAGTAATAAAATAATATTATTATAAATGGTAGTTAACACATAACTGTTGTATTGGCGGTAATGGATATAAATAAATAAAATATGATTATATATGTTTTTAAATGTTTTTACATTTATCAAATAAAAGATAAAGGATTAAAATACGAAAAGAATTTAATTTTAGGCATTTATACCCTAATTTTCACTAAAGTTCACTTATCGCCTTTTGATGGAGAACTGTCATTAAATATAGTTTTGGTCACTTTTATACATTCTATTGGACAAAATAAAACTCTTTTTTAGAATCGGGACATCAAAATTTACTTTGTGTAAATTTTTGGTATTTTTCCGATAAAGTTCATTTTTTAATGAATAGTGAAAAATGTTGTATTTTAATTCAAAACCTCTTTTTAATATAATTTATTTATATGATTTGATTATCATTTGGATTGGTTGTAAAGTGAAATTAGAATATATTTTTATCATTTAATCCAATAGTGGTCGTTGGAATTAATTTCACTTTGAAATCGGACTTAAACTAGTGTTAATCTTTTGATACTTATTATTTCATAAAAACACGCTATTTTCTCTGACAGCGGGAATTAATTATTAAATTAATTAATGAAACTTATATATTTTGAATTTTGTAAAATATAATTCATTTTTGAATTTGTAATATCAAATATATCTTAGGGTGAATTTTTTGTATTTCTCTGAAAAACTTCAATTTTTGATGAATAGTGAAACCACTAAGTGGTACTTAAAAAAACTGATTTTTCATTTAAATGAAATTTTACCACCTTTGTGTTTCGAATTTCAAAAATTTGACATAAATTTTTGTCATTAGGAAGTAAAATGTGGTTTAATGGGATTAAAATAATTTTTTGGTGAATAGTAACTTTTAAGTTTTTAATCGCGATTAGAGGTAATTAGTGTAATTTAAGGTAAGAATAATGTTTTAATAATATGAAATGAACTTTACACATGTCCTACACTTATTGGATGTGTCATGGCCGACCAAGACAATCCATGGGTCAACTTGGGGACCCCATGGAGCCACTTTGGAAGGAAAATGACATTAATATCTTTTTATTTAATGTTAAAATAAAAATGTCACTAACATGAGTTGTTTTACTAAAATGATTTTTAAATGGGGTTATAAAAGTCATATTTGTGACTATAAATATTAATTAGAAAGATAAAAATATTTCCTAAATCCTGATATTTGTTTTATAATTTTTAGACATTAAATAAATTAAATTATTTATGACACCATGATGATGCAGCGATTACCTCATTATATAACGATTTAAATAAAATGAAAAGATAATGTAAATTTTAAGCCCTAAACATGTCAAAAACCTATTGGATGGGTGGATGTAAAAACTTTATCTCCTTATCCTAGAAATAAATCAATGTGGGTCCTTTAAAATCTGAAAATCATTATATAATAAAGTAATATTTTATAACTTTCCAAGAGTGCCACTCCTCTCCTCTTATAAAAGGATTCCACCTCTACCACCTTACCCACACCTCTCAAGCCTTTGGTTCGGCCATGCTCTGATCTTTTTGTCTCTCCACATCCCTATATTACTCCTAGAAGCCTCACTTTGGGTAGAAGTCTTCACAAGGAATACTTTCAGCTCAAATCTAAGAGAGTTACCCGATTTTAAGGTAATGTCTTCACTTGTGTTCTTTTGTTTTATTTTGCTTCTCCAACCCCCTAAACTCTTTTTATTCATTTTTTTGTAACAACTCCAATATCTTCAATATACTAGGATGTTGTTATGAGAAGAATTAGAGCTACACTTACACACACCTACATCTAATGGTTAAATAACATACTGTTTCTGTGGATGGCGAATTTTTGCCTCACGAAATGATGATTGTTCAATATTCTTCCAACACCTTACAAGGTGGAAATTAAGATGTCACTATATTTATATATGATATATAATATGTTTATTTTTTCCTTAAGATTCTGTATTTTTCATTTATGTCATACCTTTGTGGCTTCCATTATGGGTATACGCGATATCTTCATTTTAGGAAGTACGGACTACCGCCCCCTCAAAGTGATTTGATTCCTTAATTCCATATGTGGGACGTATAAAGGATGGATTTAAAGTTATTATATATGATGTATGTTAAATATAAATGATGAATACAATTTTGGAATTAAAATATACATACCTCTCATTTAGTTTTAATTCCATTAATATGACATTGAAATGAAAGTAGTGTTCATGCGTACATACGGCTTACCGTCTCCATGAACGGTGCATTTCATTTTTTACCAATAAATGATTATGTAATATTATAATTAAATGTATATTCTGGATATATATGATATATATGATATCCAAATCATGACTATCATTCTGGATATAATGAACCTTTGACCACACGAACAACATGTAATTCTAAGAAGTCCACTTTCGACTTAAGAACCAAATATCGACAAAACAAACATTATTAACATAAATGATTAAATAATGTTTATAACATGGAAATAAGTGATATAAATGGAATAATGAACTTGAAAAAGGTACTTAAGAAAGTAGAAATTAACTCAAGTGTATTATTCAGGACGTTAAAGAACGATCGAGTCAAGTCGGACCCGAGGTAAGGGACTTCGTCTCAATCTCCTTTCATTGAGGCATATTTTGTTTTATACACAACTTTATTTTATATGGTTTACAAACCCCTTTAACTTTTAATTTTATTCAAAAGTAATCTTTTTATATGAAGCATTTTACTAAACGAAAAAAAGGAATGTTTCTTTTAACATACACGGTGACAACGACCTTTTTCCGTCGTCATGAGTATTATTTGGTATTTGGCTTCCTCAACAAGTCGTGATGTTTTTTAAAATGAAATAAATAACATATAATCTTTTATGTATTTTGGTATTGAAAATGTTTTTTATAATGGATTTTTTTTATTTCAATATATTTATGTGATATATTGTGATCAAAGTGTGGAAATGTTTTCTTTCCATTATGTTTGTTTTATGTCTTATGATTTTATAATGGTACATGGACATTTGACGAGTGGTTACGTGATAAACCATATGAAGAGTGGTGCCGTGAATACTAGGACTGGTGGTTACGTTATAACCTCTAATTCATTGGATATTGAAGTCGCCCATATGGATATTCCATTAAGTATGTGTGGAAGTCGACCGTATGGTTATTCCATTAAAGTATGTTTATGTCCCAAGTTACCTTCATATGTTATGCGTTCTTTATAGGGGTTTTATGGTAATCTTTTGGTTAAAAAAGGGTAAGTATTGATCTTTTATTCAGTGAAGAATTTTTACTACTTCATAAAGGTGAAAATTATTACTTTGATAAAGTATACATGGTTTACTTGTTGTTTTGAAAAACTAACAGTTTTCATTCTTTGTGTTTCCCTTACTGAGATTTTTATGCTCACCCCAAGTTTTTGAAATGTTTTTCACAGGACTTAAAGTGGAATAGGGTCAAGGATGGGATCAAGGAATAGAAATTATATCTAAAACATGGAACTAGACAGGTTTTTTTTAAGAATTTTTATTTTATGGAAACTTAGTATAAGTGTCTACATTGTAATCTTTTGAGATGTAATAGTTATGTCCTAATTCTCTAAAACTCTAAACCTGAAAAGATCCTCAATGTGAATTATTTATTTAATTCAATATTAAGTAAGGATTAAGGCCGGGGCCTTATACATACACTCACAACAATTCATAAAAGAATAAAAGATAATAAATAAAATAATCAATCTACATCAAACCACTCCCTACACATTATTTTATTTACCCCTGTTATTTTTTGATCATATTAACTTCCTATTTATTTATCATTTTAAGAAACTTATTTAGCCATTCTTCACTAGGAATCATTATTACACCCACCCTATATGATGAAAAAATAAATAGAGACAAAAAAAATCCTATTGTATGATCAATGGATCAAAGTTCCTCCTTGAGCCAAGAAAAGGGATCACATGAGCAAGAGGGAACAACTCCAAAAAAACTAAGTAGGATGGGATCTAGAATAGTCTCACAACACATCTGGGGAGGAAGGCTCTAGGTTAACCAAGGAAAAACATAAAACACACTTGGAATTGAAGATCCAGGCTTTGAAGATCCATACTCTATATTAAAGGAAGACCAGTTCTAAAAGACATTAATGTGGGATCATGGTCAATATCATGTGGTTTGGGTATCTCAAATCACCCGGGACGTTAAGATATTTAAAAATATAATTAATACCCAACAAAATTAGAGTAAAAATTCTTGAATAAGGATTTAAACTCAATTTATGAAAAATAAAACATAAGAGCGGCGAAATTGGAAAACTGGGAAAAACATGGAAAACATTCAATGAGTCACTGATGGGTGAGCCACCGATGGGTGATTCACCAACATAGAGCCACTGCCATATGAGATATTGACACGGCTTACCAATACTTAGCCTCTGATGCTAAGCTACCGACACAACAGCCTACTGATACAACAACCTACCAAAGCCTCGACCTACCGACGCTCTGACCCACCAACGCCCCTAACTAACCAATGCTAACACCCCTGACTCACTAATGCACTAACATACTAACACACTAACCTACCGACACACTGAAATTCGGACACTGATGCCTTGTGTCACCAATGGAAAACCGGAAGTTTGGAAAACTCTTTAAATGAGCCATTATTGACTCCCAGAACACCCTAAACAATGGCTTTTCACAAGGATATGGACTAGGGAAATCTAGGTCATCACATCAGTTAATTCTCAAACTATTCTCATCCTAGAGAATTAAAAAATAAACTAGATGAGAGAGGGTCTAAACAACCATCCCCTAAGATAGCTGTCCTGAGTAAACCACCTTGTGTTAATCTAATGTTGTAGTGAAAACCTTGACATCCCAAAACACCTACTTTTCATATATCTCTTGAATAACTATTTAAAAACTAAGGCCCCTCACTGACCCAATCAACCACACAAACACCAAATGTCACATTGTTTAGTCACATGGATTAGGGAGATTCTTCCTGAAGGTGAAGATTTTATCCTCTTTATGCATAACTATCTCACCCTCATGGGTTTAATCACATTCCCATTGATACATATTGATTAGGGATCAAGGTCTCCCCTCCCCATAGTCCGGAATTTTCACACAAAATCATAGAACAGGGAAACAACTTATCATACAACAAGTGAGGTTAATCATTTCATCATAAGTAAGGTACAAAGGATAACCCAATAGAAAACTCAGAACAACTTTGGGTATTGGGAACGTGTCTATGATTATCACTCCCAAGTACTCTCCTCAAGACCACCATGAATTCATAACACATGAACCGAAGGAATAGTCCACCCACGAAGCACCTTCTTCTTATGATCCTCAATTCTTACCAGTCGCTCCATGAACGCTGCGTCATCCTCGATATCCAACTCTCCCCAGTCAATGAAGTGGCAGTCATGGTGTGGATACTAACAGAGCTGAAAGACATGGAATATGTCTTGGATCCACACTAATTGTGGTGGCCATGCCAGCTGATATTCCACCTTTCCAACTCATCCCAATACCTCGAATGGTCTGATGAACCTGGGAGAAATATTTCTTCCTCTACCAAACCTCTATTGTCTACTCCGAGGGGATACCTTTAAGAACAAATGGTCCCTAACTTCAAACTCCAAGGGCCTCCTCCTATGATCAAAAAATGAATTTTTCCAATCCTGAGCCACCTTCATCCTTTCTTTCATATTCTGAACCTTCTCTATTGTTCTATACATTAAAATTGGGGCAAGAAGGGATGTTTCCCCTACCTCTGTCAAAAATACAGGTGAGCGACATGGCCTTCTGTAAAATTACTCTAATGGTTCCATGCCAATGGTAGAGTGATATCTATTATTGTAAGCAAACTCTACCAGAGGAATGTGTCATACCAATGATCCTTCTAAGTTCAGAACACACACCCGTAGCACATCTCCCAATGTGTGGATGGTTCTATCAGTTTTCCCATCCGTATAAGGGTGGAAAGCAGTGCTAAGGCACTAGATGCCAAAGGCATGCTGCAATCCCCTCTAGACTCATGATGTAAAACATATACCCCGATATGAGATGATGGATCTTCGAACTCTATATATTCATACCACCTCATCCACATACCTCTATGCTAAGGCACTCTCGGTGCTCGGCTCCTTGATATCCAATATGGGATTTGACTTCGTCAACCAATCCACCACTACCCAAAGAGCATCTCATCCTCCTTGATTCCCCGGTAATCGTGTGAAGAAATCCATCGAGATGTCATCCCGCTTCCACTCGAGAACATCCATGGGCTACAACAGACTGCGGGGAACACAGTTCTCATCCTTCACCAGGTGACACACTAAGCAGTTTTCCACAAACTCCACCACTGCCCACTTCACACTAGAACACTAAAACTATACCCTCAAGCCTCGGTAAATCTTAGAGACTCTTGGATTCACTACCTTGGGTGAGCTATGGAACTCACGAATAACTCCCTTTCACATTTCTATAGGGACAAACAACTCCCCACATAACAAAATTTGATTCTAGCTATCCTACGACTATCCCTTTGGAGCATCACCCTAGACAACACGATCACACATTACTTCATCCTTTAATTACCCCAACTAACACTCCTCTACCTATCGCACAAATTAATACTACACTGTCATCTGAAAAATATATCCTCTGCCACTTCCCTCCCCAACATCTAGGTGAAAAGTGGACAACTCCTACATTTCTTTCCAAGCATTTGTGGATTCCTAAACTACCACCTTCTATGACTTACTCCTCAAGACATTGGCCACCATGTTCCCCTTACCTGAGGTGTAAGAGATTTAGAGGTGGTAATCTTGGAGGAACTCCACCCACCTTCACTTCTATAAGTTCAGATCTCATTGGGAAAAGATATACCTCAAGATCTTATGATCCATGAAGACCACAAAGCACTCCTGGACGAGGTAATTTCTCAACAAATTTAGCATGAACACGACTACTGGAAGATCTAGATCAAGGGTGGAATAATTAAATTTGTGAGAATGTAATATCCTAGACCCATTAGAGATTACTCCTTATTGTTGCACCAGCATACATCGCAAGACTAGTCCTGAAGCGTCATAGAACACCTTAAACATCACCCCTTAATTTGGAAACCTAAGCACCATGGCACTGACCAACTTACCCTTTAGATAGATGAATGCTTCCTGACATTGTTCACTCCACATTAAGGCCTGGTATCTTCTGGACAAAGTTATCAATGGAGCTGCATCTCGAGAGAATTTAGGTACAAACATCCGATAATATGCTGCGAGACCCAATAAACTATGAACCTCTACCACATTCTTGGGTGCTTCATAAGAAACAACCACTTATATCTTTGACGGGTCCACTGTTATCCCTTGATAAGATAAAACATTTCCAAGGAAGTGCACCTCTCGCATCCAGAACATTCTGTTGGACAAATTTATGTAGAGATGGTGGGGTCAGAGGACCTCTAAGATAGTCCTAAAATTCATGGCGTGGTCCTCCTCTGACCTGGAGTAGAGAAAGATATAATCCATGAACATATTGACGAACTGATCAAGTTACTCACAGAAAATAGATTTCATGATCCCCATGAACATGTCTGGTGAATTTGTGACACAGAAGGGCATGGCCATGAACTCAAAGTTCCCATACCTACACCTAAAATTAGTCTTCAGGATGTCACCCTCCTTTACCCTCAATTGGTGATATCCATACCGTAGGTCGATCTTAGATAACCAACATGATCCTTTAACTTGTTGAAAAATATAATCAATCCTTAGAAGGGTGTAACAGTTCTTGACCATCACCTACTTTAGTCTCTGTTAGTCTATGCACAGTCACATATCACTATCCTCCTTCTTCGCAAACAAGACTAGATCACCCCATGGTGAGACTCTTGGCAGGATAAACCCCTTCTTTGTCAGTTAATCAACCAGAATTCGAAACTCACGTAACTTATAAGGCTCCATCAGATCGAGAGCCATTGAAATAGTACATGCACTAGGTTTCATGTCTATTATGAACTCAAAATCATGTTGAGGGGGTAGTGTCACAACCTCTTTGAGGAAGACATCCAGGAACTCACTGAAGCCCCTTGGAACATCCACCATATTTTTTTCTACTAGTTTTTCTAACTTCTCGGATAACATAGAAAAAAGAGGCTACACATGCCGGTTTTCCTTCTCACAAATCCACTCTCCAAAAAAAGACACATGTTGGCCACCCATATCTAAGAACACGACCCTTCTCCAAAACAAGGCAATAACATTGTGCACATAAAAAAAATAGTTGATGTTTGTGATGATATCATATGGCTGCATCTATAGCAAAAGAAGATCCCCACTAGAATGACGCGGCCCCAACATTAGTCTACATCCTCGAAAAACATCCAAGAGTCTGGTCTGAACTCCAAAAAGTATATTTAATACCAGGGGAATAGTAAGTCTCTCTATATCTATGTAACGTCTGGCACCAGTTGCTCAGAGACAGTGCATTATTTAATACATTAGCATGATTACACGGAATCAAATACTGAAGGATCAAGTGATTAAGTAGCTTTGGAAAAAAGATACATACATAAGATCAACATTAAAACATGAAATAAAAAACAACATAAAAGTTCCATTTAGAACATCCATCATTCTAAGATTATCCTAGAAATTCATTGATAATAAACTTCTTCATGTCCAGAGAAAATGAAACAAAAGAAAAGGAGTGAGCTCAAATGCTCAGTAAGGGTAATTAATACAATAGAAGATATCATAAACAAAAACAATAGGTATGGTGAATAACCAAAACCACATGCCTTTAAAAATAATAAACATGAACCTAATATGGCAAGAATAATAGTTGAATAAGTAATGCCATAATAAAATATAATAATGGGTATTCTACTAGTTTAATAACCAAATATAATTTCAATTACTAGTTTCATAATGAGGGAATGCATAATACTGGACATCATAACCATACCTTAAAGGCCTCATGCCAAGACCATAAATAATCATTTCATCAAGGTCTCATACCAAGACCATATTTTGTCTCACGATACCTACCGATGCACTAAGGGGATATACCGAGCCCCCCCAAACACTTACTAAGTCCAATGAATTTCTAATATGAATGGGGATAAACATAAAAAACATACACATTCGTATTGAAAAAAACATATGCAATGTAAATAACATTTCCCAATCATTAAACATAAACACTAACCATTCAGAGTAATATGGTGAATGGCTTCAAGATAGCACATCCAAATTCAAAAAATAATAAACCATTCAATAAAACAAGTTGGATAATACCATAGGATATAAACTTCAATAAAGTACAGTATTCGAAGGATTATGACATAGATAAAGATGCTTTCAAATGAGACCATTGAAAAATCCTTGAGGAAAGAATCTTTAAACATTCCAAAGTGTCTCACACCACCTTGAAACATTAAAATCATAATCCATTATAATATCATGATAACAAGGATACTCTTGATATTGTATACCAAATTTAAGTACATACACCACAGGAAAGAAATAAATGGTGAATAAGGAATATCCGTCATAAAAGTTAAAGTGATATGAGAAAAATACTATTTACTTTGGAAAGAAGATATATTTTTGAAAATCATTTGTATTCTTCATGAAACCAGATTTTAAACATGTATATCCAAGAAAATAAAAAGAATGTTCATTAAAATTAGGCTTGAATAAATTTTTATTGAGGTGAAATCATTTAAATTTTTTTAAAGAATCTTTAGAAATAAAACATTTCAGTGTGGTTTAAGGAAAATATTAAAGGATTTTAAAGATCCATGGAATGTTTTCTTTCATAAAAACAGAAACTAACCATGATAGTTTTTAATGATAAAATTTTTGATTTTATAAAAATAATTCTGTCTTAAAACAGATTATATAGTCCACTTGAAAATAGGTAAAATTTCGAGAAGTTCCCTTGATTCAGGCTTGTTTATCAAGAATGTTTTTAAAAAAAAATCCTTTTAAACATGTCACTCCCCATAAATGAAAGTACGATTATGGTTGGTAAATATATATATATATATATATATATATATAAAATTTCCACATAAATTATTAGATGTATATAATAATAAATATGAATTTTGTTTAGGTAAGTAGTAGATAAGAGTAACCCAAAAGAAAATAGAGGTTCGGATAGAAATTACTTACCACTGAATAATCAATCAAATCATATGTCCAAAAATTAATAATCATTAAATGATACATTTAATACTATGATATTAAATATATTCATTATATTATAAATCAATAGGTATTATACATACACTGTACACAAGTATTAGTAGTGAATAAGGAATGTCTCACAAAAATGGAAGCGAGATAAGGAAACCCTTACCTTAAGTCTGATTGTGTTCTTCATTTGATCATAATGACCTGAATAAAATTTAGGTTCCTTAATTAATAATTATAGAACCTCATATAAATGTAATTGATTTAGTATAACCTTATTAAGTTCATTCATGGCCTTTTTGATGGGTTAATAGTTTCAATTTCATTGTTCGAGTCTGTTTGTTTCATGATCCGCATACTTATATACATGAACGGAGAATCATGTAAAATGAGGATGGTTGGCCTGAATTGAAGTAATATGTTATTAGTGAACATAAAAAAGGCTACATGGTTGTAAATTTTATTTGGTTACTTGTAGTGAAGATTAATCATTATATAAATTATTTAATGATAACTGTTTGGGTTAATTGGAAGTTTTTGAACACAACAAACTCATTTTGCTTCATAAATCAAAACCATGGGTACAAAAAGATTAAATATCCATATATGAGACATAATACATATATTATAGTTTGTTTCAACCATAATATTGGTTTAATGACAAGAATTTAATATCTTAATAGAAATTGAAAACTCATTGTCCTTGAATGTGGTAAATTAGCACATCTCGGATGGTGTTTTTTTACTACTAGCATAAAAGAAGGATAAAGGAGAGATGATAATAAATTATTCCATAATAATAATAAAAATTACTATACATGTATGGTAATTTATTTTTCATTACAATTGGATGAGAAGAGGTGAGGATAGAAAATAATACAAAGGAACTTGAAAAACAAAAGTAAAAGAATTGAAAATAGGAATTTAACTCTTCAATTAATCTTCCTTGAGAGCCTCTTTAGGGGAGAGAATTTTGTATTTTTATGATACCAAGGTATTCTGAACATAGGGGATAATCATTGGAGGATATTTTAGTATAATTTAGACAAGTCTCAAGGCTTGAGAGGAGTGAAGAGAAGAGGAGTGTGTGGGTGGTTTTTATATTGGAGGAGAGAAGGGTTTTCTTAATATTTTAATCATTGGTTTATTATATTTACATAGGACAATAAATAGTGATGATTCCATGACCAAAAATATTTATAAGTTTATGTGAGTTTGAACCATGGATTATTACATCATCGATGATTCTAGGAATAGTGTATTTAACTCATAATGTATATATACAGTAAATTACCATATTTCACTATTCATTAAAAATTCAAGTATTTTAGAAAATCCCAAATATGAACCCCAACCATTTTTATATATGTTGAATTAAAAAATGAAATCCATTTTTTGAAAATAATTTTCTAAATATTTTTAATTAAAATTTTAAATTAAATCAAAATTTAGTAAAAAACAACTTTGAAACTATAACCCATTTCTTAATACCTTGAAAAGTTAATTAATGTATCAAAAAATTATCTTATATACATAATAAAATATAATAACAATTTATGGTTAAATTTTTCGAAAATAAAGTTCCATTTTAAATTATTAAATTAATCAGAAAATTATTATTAAATTATTTATGACTTACAAAAATACCAATAGTTATGCTATGATCATTTTATCACTTATAAGATGTATAAATCGTATTTATACATTCATGGGGAAAGTTTTTTTCCAAATTTACTATTCATTTCTATTAATAATGGTATGTTACTATTCATAAGGAACAAGTTACTATTCACCAAGAATTTAAGTTGGTCATATTAGACTCTAAATAACTTACTGATCACAACTGTGTATGTCAAATTTTAAAAATTTAAATCATTGAGATGGTAAAATTATGTTTAATGTATAGACTATAACAAAATGGCATTTTTTATAGACTTAGTGTTTCATGCATTCAATATTAATTTTATTTTAAAAATCCTTGGGTGTTAGATTATCCCCTTCATACAAAAATTTTGTCCTTGAAATTTGATATTTCACTTTGAAAGTTATTGGTTGTTAATTGAAAATTTCCTCGTGAACCCCATATCAGAAAGAGGGTTAATATAATATCATCTTTAAAAAGGTTTAGGGGAAAGAGGTGGTTAAAATAATAATAATAAATAAATAAATTATCCTTTTGAATGGAGTGACATTGATTGGAATCAAAAACCTAGTCATAGAAGAAACCCCAAACTATGAATTTATAGTGATAGAAAACAAGTTTAGATTAAAGTAGATTACCACAAAACCATAAACCACAATTACGAAAAATTTCATTAACATTATCAAATATTATGATAACAAAACAACATTTAAGACTCTTTAAATAGAGTTTAGGGATTATTCCACTCTATAAATGTATAAATAAATGTTTATATTTCATAAACATGATCTTATCCTTTGATTTTTCTTTGAACTACCTATACTTCATCTCTTAGGATAATTTGTATCACGCGGTGTCATTAACCTCTAAAACCTCATACAATGATCAATTTAAACCATTTCATAAATGGTTTAATAATCAAAAAGATCAATATCCAATACTTTAGAATCATTCCCATAGTAGTTAGTAATATCCAAATTACATTATCCATATATATAATCTCTCTATTCATAAATTGACATCTCAGTATTATGAACATGATAAGGGTTTTCTATCCCTTCACCATATATTTTCAAAAAGTTTGACCCACTACTGAGTAAAATTTCCTTAGTACCATTAATCATCGACCTCAAATCCATAAGGAAAACGTATTGCAGTACAATCCTCATATATTCAATAATTCATATAACCAGTGCATTACTGATAAAATATTCAAAATAAATTTTTATTGACTAGGCATATTAGTCATTCCACTTCATCTGTGGTAGTATCATAACATGATATATATCTAGTAACATCATTTGGTGTATATTATTTTGATGCATGGGAAATTTATTCACATAGTGTCCCATCTCCTTGATGTTATATCATTTTACATTGGAAACCTTTTTCATACCCTTGTAATCATGAACTTGGTGTCATTTTTCTCCACACTTTTAACAAACCCTCATTCCATTCAAGTGTTTACTAGTGTGATTCTTTCCCCAGTTTTCACATGTTGGAAAAATCTTCTTTCCCTGCTTTCCTTTATTCGTGTTTATCTCTACCATCCCCTTATTCATTTTCTTCCCTTAAAATTAATAGTACTCATAGAATTCCTTACATTACTTTTTAACACATGATACTATTTCTTCATATGATAAGGATACATGGGAGACAATATTCATTTCAAATTATGGATTAAGACAATTAGATATATGATCCTTCTTACTATTTGAATCATGTGCATTTTTGAAGTTATCAATCCTTCTACTAGGTTATATTTATAATAAACTCCATATAATATATTATCTCATAAAATTATGAACTCTATATATCTCTAAACATGGTATAACACATAACATAAATTTATGAATCGTAAATCCTCGAACCGCATACTTTGGTTACTTTGGGGGAATAAATAAATCGTAATGGTTTTTAATAAACTTATGAATTTACCAAAGTGTATCCCTCAGGAGTGTCGAACCAAGTGTGTATTAAGGCCCATTTTTGTGCACCAATTCTCGTTCTATTCTAGCTCAAAGAGGTGTTTTCAGGTTTTAACCCTAGATACATTTGTTCTAGAGCCACCTCAATTTGTTCTTATCCAGATAGGGATGTGTTTGTTTGATAAACAAAATAATCTATTACTCACCAAAATTATAGGATTTCCTTGTATTATTATCCCCAAATTATATCTTAGGGGTTTGTTCACTAATCTACTTTTTCTATATCTAGTTTTCATGTTTTCTACTAAAATTCCTATGATACCAATTGTAATGATCCGACCCCAGTTTCTAGGATTCAGTGCCTTATAAAATAACATTTTCATGTGTATAAGGAATCAAATACTGAAGGAATGATTATTTTTGTAGCTTTGGAAACAATATACAAACATATGTTCAATATTACAATATGAAATAAAATGCAACATAAAAGTTCCATTGGGAACATCCACCACTCTAATATTATCCCAACAACTCATTAAAAATAAACTTCTTCATGTCTTGAAAAAATGAAACATAAGAAAGGGGTGAGCTCAAATTCTTAAAAATTGTAAGCAATATAGTGAAAGATATCATAAACATTCGTCATTGTGAAGAACTAAAAACACATGACTTTAAAAATAATAAACTTGAACACAATATGGAATGAATAAGAGTTGAATGAGTAATGACATAATAAAACATAATAATGGTTATTTTACTAATTTAATAACCACATGAACCTTCAATTAATAGTTTCATAACGAGGTAATTCATAATGCGGGATATCATAATCATACCTTCAAGGCCTCATGACAAGAACCTAAAAAACCATTTTGTCAAGGCCTCATGACAAGACCATATTTTGTCTCATGAGACCTACTGATGAACTGAGGGGCTAGAGGGGGCCCCATCCAACACTTACGAAGTCCAATTCATTCCTCATATGAATGGAGACAAATATAAACAACATACACAATCATATTGAAACTAAAATATGAAATGTAAATAACTTTCCCCAATCATTATACATAAACACTAACCATTCAGAGTAATATGGTGAATGGTTTCAAGACAACACATCCACAATAAGAATAATCATAAACCCTTAAATAAAACATGATGGATGATATCATAGGAGATAAAATTTAATGAATCACAATATTAAAAGGATTCTCACATAGATTAAGATACTTTTAAATGATACCATTGAAAAATACTTGAGGAAATAATCCTTAAACATTCCAAAGTGTCCCATACCACCTTGAAACATTCAAATAATAATACCTTAGAATATAATGATTTTAATAAGACTCTTTATATGATATTCCAAATAAAATTACAAACACCATAAGAAAAAAATAATTTTTGAACAAGGCATATATCCCATAAAAGTAAAAGTTAGATGAGAAAAATACTGTTTACTTTGGAAATAAGAGTTCTTTTAGAAGATAATTTATATTTGTCATGAAATAAAATTGTAAACATGTATATACCAAAAAATAAAAGGGAAGGTAATTTAAATGAGGATTAAATAAATTATTATTAATGTGAAATCATTTAATTTTTTTAAATAATCTTTAGAAATAAAACATTTTAGTGCGGTTTAAGGAAAATATTAAAGGATTTTAAAGCTCAAAGGCATGTTTGCTTTCATAAAACCAAAAATGAACCAAGATAGTTTTTAGTGATTTTTTTTATTTTACAAAAATAATTATGGCTTAATAAATATTATATAGTGAACTTGAAACTAGGTAAAATTTTGAGAAGTTCCCTTGATTCGGGCTTGTTTATCAGAAATTATTTTGAAAGATCCTTTTAAACATGTAACTCCTCATAAATGAAAGTAGGATTATAGTTGGTACATATATATATGACATTCACACCGAATTTATAAGGAATATATAAGAATAAATAAGAATTTTTTTGATGTATGTATAGGATAAGAGTAACCCAGAAGAAAATGGAGGTTCTTGTATAATTCTCTTACCACTCAGTAATCAATCGAATCGTAAGCCCAAAAACTAATAATAATCAAATGATAAATTTAATAACATGAAATTAAAGATATTAATGATATTATACATCAATGGGAAGTATACATACAACATACACAAGTAATATTAGTGAATAAATAATGTATCACAAAAATGGAAGTGAGATGTTGATTCTCGCTCAAATTTACCCAAGAGAAGAAGGTAAGACGGTCCTTGTAGTTTAGCTTGGGTTGTTGAATCCTCAGAGACCTAAGAAGTAACCTATAGACACGTACATTCTATGGACTATTTTTGGATATGAAGTGTCCAACATGGGTTGATTTTAGATGGTTTTAAAGGAACTATAAGAGACTTAAGTGAATTCAATTTAAAAGAATGACTTGATCCTAGGTTATCGCTCGGGGTGGATTGGACGAATTTCCTTTTAAATAATTTCAATTTCTTATATTTGAGATGGGTTCATTTAAGGAGATAAAACAAAATCATCACTTACTGGTTTAATTCCTAAAACCTTTAATACTAATCACCTTTATACTTGAAGGATAAAAGTTTTGAGCACTTCAAGGTAAAGGTTCGTATTAGCACTTGAAGTGTGTGACCATAAATTCAACAAGGAAGATGGAGTTTAGAAATTATCAAATAAAAATCTCAATTAAAGAAGTGATTATACATTAATGAGGTGATAAATAACATCCAATACATCACCTTTCTACTCCATTGGATCAACCCATAAGTGGGTTAGCCCTCCATTGATCCCATGGTTTCAATGGAAGCAGAAAGTAGACTCATGAGGGAGGAAATGGAGAAGTAAAGAACACAACAAAAATAAAATGATCACTCCATCATTGTGTGAATAATTTCACAAGGTTTGGTGTGACTAAATTCACACCCTGATCCAACGGTATCAAATTTATATGAAGAAAAACAGAATAAGAGTAGAAGAAGATCTTTTATTAAGAAACTAAAGTGAATTGAACAACTTACCTGTGAAAGACAAATTTGAGACAACAAAATTGCAGCATGACATTACAATTGAACAAAGCATCCGAGATTCTTCAATACTCCAACACCACTTCCTTAAATAGGCATTTTTTATCCCTTGGGTCGACCCTCCTATAGTACAAGTCTCCTCAATTAATTGTGGTAGGCCATATGTGGATGGAAAGTAAGGGTGAGTTGATTTTTCCACCCTTGACCCAAGGTGGCAGCCAGCTTTCCTTCACCAAACAGACGTGCTTGTAAGACCTTCTAGATGGCCGAATCATAGTGGGGCATAGAAGAAGAAAATGTCTCCCCAGATTTCTTCTAACCTCTTGTAAAAGTTGGGCCCATTCGGAGTTGTTTATTCCGAGATATGATCAAATTAGTGGGATGTTTTTCTGGGCCGCAGAATCTGGCCCAGAATTTTATCTCTAAATTGGGCCACCTAAATGGAAACCATGGTATATGAATTAGAATTGGATAATGAATAGTGATTTGTTATTATACATATCTTCTATAATACCAAAAACTTTTTAATTCATTAGGCCTGTATGTTTGGCTCCATATTCTCATAAGTGGGCTGGTGTCCAATCCGCCTTCTCTAGAATTGCTTCCATTCATCTCCAAATACCCCCATCGTAGTTTATAAATCATCCATTGATCCCTGAATAAAAAATGTTCACATTTAAGTTTATATATAGTTCCCAAAATATCAAATTAAAATATTTATAATTACATTCCTTAGAATCAGATGACTCATTGGGCCTAAATTGGTGTATATTAGGCGTGATGTGCACAAATGATGAGAATGGATGTTCATAATGAAAATGCACTAACTCAGGACCATAAGATCAAAAATGAACATTTAATACCATTAAAATTTAATTAAAATATATGTTTTTATTGGATAATAACACCCCCAACTTGAGATTTTCTAGTCCCGGGCAAATAATTCAATGATTTTATTTGAATTCCTTTCTTCAAACACATTATAACAAATAGTGCTCACAATGTAAATTGTACACAAATATATTTTTATAACCTATCAAGATAATTTAAAACAAGATGAAATTAAAATAAGATCTCAATACCAAGCCCATTCCTTTGATAAAATACATAATCATACTTCATCCAACTCAATTAGGTGAAATGATGTGTTGTGAATCACAATAGATATGGGGGTTCATTTTCATTCAAGGGGGAAATAATGGAAGCGCTAGGTGGAATCACATTTAATCCTAATATGAGTTTTCTTCATTCATTTTTTTTGGATTTTTTTTATTTTTTTTATTATTATTTTTTCAATATTTCTATAGTAATTGAGATTGAAGTTAATCAAATTAACCCTTGTAGCAAGACTTTGTCGATGACTCCCAGACTCAAAGGCCTTAAGGAACCAAGTGAAGCCCACATACTCGGGCATCGTCTCGAGTTAACTTAATCAAAAACAAATTCATATTACCATAAATAAGGATATATTGAAAAACTAAGGGCTAGACAACTCTGGAGTCACGATCCCCAAGTGCCGAAAGCCTCGCATTTTATCAATCCATTTCTCTACACGCAAAAAAGAATTTATTTATTTATTTATTTTTTATTTTTTATTTTTTATTTTTTTTGAATACTCATATTATTCATAAAAATCAAACCTGCCTATTCTATTTATTATGGGACCCCAAAAATTCAAATTAGTACCCCACAGTCTAGAGGACGTGCATTGTGGCATTTTGATTTAATGGATGAAAATAAAAATGATGAAAATTTTCATTAGACAACCAAACTTCCAAAATCAATGCTTTTAAACTTAATCATGAATTAAATTAAGAGTCAAAGAAATAATAGTTATTTACTATGTAGTTTTAATGTGAGCAAAGATGTTATTATATGAATGATAAAGGAATTTTACTTTTTTTTTATCATTATTTTTTTAAACAAACATTTTGTTTCCACACCCCCTAACTTAGAATGAAACTGTCCCTAGTTTCATAAAAATAAAATTTAGAATGGGGTAGAGGAATAAAATGGGAGTTCAATAAGGAAATTGAAATATGAGTATCATGGCATGAAGTCATATGGTGGTTGAAGTTTGAAGTTCATGTCGCTCGAATTTAGTCCTTTGATATCCATGTCGCTTGCAAAGTTCCCTAGTGGAAAAAGGAAGAAAACAAAAAAAACAATATATATATAAGTAAAATATAAGTATATATATAAAAATTATATAATAATTAAGCACATTAAGCCGTAGGTCAGTGGTAAGTGCGCGCCCCTATCTCCCTTCGGTCCCGGGTTTGAGTCCCCGCGGCTTTGCCGGTTGTGAAGGGGTTTTACCCATTCCCTATGGCATGTCCCCCTTTTTAATTATTATATTATTATTATTATTATTTTTATTATTTTTATCTTAACCTATAAAATAATAAAAATAAAACAAAATAAACTGATGATACATTGTATTCTTTTTAAATTTCTGGGTAAGGTATTACTCAAGGATCACACCATGTGACACAGATGAATATGGTGCTCCCCTTTCGTACCCATCTATACTCATAATAGAAGAACAGGTCAAAAGTATATTTTTTAATTTTTAAATATAAAAATCATTAATTAATCTTATTTGAAAAATAAAGATGATTCAGAAAGATTAGAAACATAAAAACCACGGGTTTCCTCCTGTGTAGTGCTTTGTTTAACGTCGTTAGCCCGACATAGATCCTAAATTTATCAATTTTTTCCTGGTTCATAGATTGACTCAATTAACTCAACATATGTTTCTTGTTTATTGAATGATTCAATGAATGTTTTTAACCTTTGACCATTGACCATGAAAATTTGACCACTAGTGGGATCTTGAATCTTTACTTCCCTATGGGGGTATACATGATGCACTATGAAAGGACCTGACCATCTAGACCTTAACTTTCCCGGGTGTAAATGATGTTTTGAACTATAAAAGAGCACAAGTTTTCCTGGTTCAAAATGTTTAACCTAGATATTCCTAGATTGGTAGTCTTGAACTCTAGCTTTATTAATCCTTGAATTTTCATACACCTCCATCCTTAGTTCCTCTAGTTCATTGAAATCTAATTTCCTTTTTGTTTCGGCCAATGAGATATCATAATCCATTTTCTTAATTTCCCAGAAGGCCTTATGTTCAATATCCACTGGAAAATGGCATGCTTTACCATAAACCAACCTATATAGGGACATTCCTAAAATGGTTTTATATGTGGTTCTATAGGCCCAAAGAGCATCTAAGAGTTTCTCAGACCAATCTTTCCTAGAGGGGTTGACAGTTTTTTCAAGAATTTGTTTAATCTTCCTATTCACTAACTCATCTTGACCATTGGTTTGAGGATGGTATGAAGTGGACACTTTATGAGAAATACCATACTTAGACATGAGTGACGAGAATGGGCGGTTGCAGAAATGGGTTCCTCGATCACTGATTATAGCCCTAGGAATTCCAAATCTTGAAAATATGTTCTCTTTCAGAAATTTAATCACAACTTGATGATCATTGGACTTAGTAGGAATGGCCTCAACCCATTTTGAGACATAATAAACAGCTAAGAGTATGTAGAGGTATCCCCGAGAGTTTGAGAAGGGACCCATGAAATCAATTCCCCAACAGTCAAAGATTTCAACCACTAAGATGGGAGTGAGTGGCATTTGATTCCTTTTTGTGATGGAACCTACTTGTTGACACCTAGGATAGATTTGAAAAAATGTGTAGGAGTCCCTTGAGAGTGTGGGCCAAAATAGACCACATTTAAGAATCTTATCAGATGTTTTCTTAGAGGAAAAACGACCTCCACAAGCCTCACTATGACAGAATTTAAGGATGGACTCTTGTTCAAATTCTGGAACACACCTCCTAAAGACTTGGTCAGGGAAGAACTTATAGAGGCATGGATCATCAAACACATTGTGTTTAATATCATAAAGGAATTTCTTTCATGATTGAGTCTCTAAGAATTTTGGAATGGCTCCTTTAACTAAGAAATTGGCTATGTCGGCATACTAAGGGCAATCAATCACAGAGTATAGTTATTCATCATGAAATGAATCAGACACAGAAAGGTGATTTGAGTTGTCTTTGAATTCCATCCTAGAGAGGTGATCAACTAAAACATTTTAAACACCCTTTTTATACTTGATTGTGAGGTCAAATTCTTGTAAGAGAAGGACCCACCTAATCAGTCTAGCCTTAACATCTTGTTTTTGGAAGAGGTATTTTAGTACAGAATGGTCAGTGAACATAGTGATGGGGGATCCTAAGAGGTAGGACCTAAACTTCTCTAAGGCAAACACAATAGAAAGTAACTCCTTTTCAGTGGTGGTGTAGTTGATTTGGGCATCATTTAAGGATTTTCTTGCATAAGCAATGACATAAGGATTTTTATCACACCGTTGTCCTAACACAGCTCCTACAGCAAAGTCACTAGCATCACACATAAGTTCTAAAGGAAGGTTCCAATTTGGAGATTTCATTATGGGGGGAGAGGTGAGAGAGGATTTGAGGGTTGAGAATAAACCCTCACAGCTTTTTGTCCAAACAAATGGAGCATCCATTACAATGTGAGCACAAAGGGGACGTGATATTGAACTAAAGTCCTTGATGAATCTTCTGTAGAAACCAGCATGTCCTAAGAAAGACCTCACCTCCTTGATAGTTTTGGGTGATGGAAGGTGACGAATGATGTCGACCTTGGATTTATCAACTTTAATCCCCCTACCTGAGACCAGATGGCCTAGAAGTAGTCCCTCGTTAACCATGAAATGACATTTTTCCCAGTTTAGGACCAAATTATTTTCTTCACATCTTGACAAGACTCTATCCACATTATGTAGACATCCCTCAAATGTATCCCCAAACACAGACAATTCATCCATGAAGACCTCTATAAAATCCCCTACCATGTCTAAGAAGATTCCCATCATGCACCGCTGGAAGGTTCCAGGGGCATTGCATAACCCGAAGGGCATGCGTTTGAAAGCAAAGATTCCGAATTGACATGTGAATGTAGTCTTCCCTTGATCATCTAGGGAGACCTCAATTTGATTGTACCCCAAGTACCAATCTAAGAAATAGTAGAAGGCATGACCTGCCACTCTCTCAAGGACTTGGTCAATGAATGGTAAGGGGAAATGGTCCTTCTTGGTGAATGAGTTTAACTTCCTATAGTCAATGCAGACCCTCCATCCACTACTCACCCTTGTTGGAAGAATCTCTCCATCCTCATTTGTTATCACTGTGATTCCGGCCTTTTTTTGAACCACTTAGATGGGCTCACCCACTCACTCTCAGCTATGGGATATATGATACCAGCTTTTAACAATTTTAGAAGTTCCCTCCTTACAACCTCCATGAGATTAGGATTGAGTCACCATTAAGGTTGATGACATGGCTTTGAATCAGATTCCAGAACAATCCTATGAGTCCCGTTAAGTGGGCTAATCCCAGGAATATCAGAAAGGGTCCAACCAATGGCTTTTTTATGCTTCCTAAGGACATCTAGAAGCATCCTTTCATGATTGGCTTCAAGAGAAGAAGAAATGACAATAGGATGTGTTTCATTGTCCCCTAGAAAAGCATTCTTGAGTGTAGCAGGAAGTTCCTTCAATTCAAGATCAGGTTGGTTCAGAATTTCAACAGAAGATTGGGACATTGGATCAAGTTCAATTTCTTTTTTAGAGTTTCAGATTGGATTGATTCCCCACATGTAGAAGTTTCAGCTACTAGATTGGCATGATCAGATTTTTGGAAGGAAATTGGATTGTTCTCCATGAAAGTGGTTTCTTGAAAGGTTTCACTGATTGTTGGACCTAAGACTTCATCATAAGAGCAATTTGAAAATGATTCAAGCCAAGGAGATAAACTTCCTTCATATGAACAAAGGAAATCAATCTCATCCTGACTTAAACCTTCATCAAATATTCCTTGATGTTCCATAGATTCATTATCAATTATTCCTATCATGTTTACTTCATGAATGTCCTAGTCATCCCCTATTTATGAGCTTGCATTATATATGTTCAAGTCAAGACTCATGATCCCAAAGGTGATGGTCATGTTCCCATTTTGGACTCATATAACAGAGTTGATTGTTGCAAGAAAATGATGGCCAAGGATGATTGGGGTTTTTTCCTTATTTTATAAGTTTGGATGGTTTTCAAGGACAATGAAGTCAATAGGGTAGATGAAGTTTTCAACCTTTACCAGAACGTCCTTTAAAATCCACTTTGGAACCCTAATGCTACGATCAGCAAGTTGAAGTGTGACAGATGTGGGTTGGAGTTCTTCTAGGCCTAACTGGCAGTACATGGCATAGGGGATGATATTGACACTAGCACCTAGATCACACAAGGCCTTGAAAACTTTTCTTTATCCTTGTTTAACATTGATGTAAGGGAAACCTGGGTCTTTCAACTCAGGAGGAATGGTCCCTTGAATGGTGGTACTCACATTAGCAGCCAAAAGGACTTGGTTTTTATGTGAAAATTTTCTTTTAAAAGTGCACAAGTCCTGAAGGTACTTTGAGTAGGAAGGAATGTTTTGGATTGCATCGAGAAGGGGTATGTTCAAATTGACTTTTGAAAATATTCCCATCAATGTTTCACTTAGTTCAGGCTTGGGTTTCCCCCTCATGCGTTGAGGAAATGGTGTAGGTTGTGGGGTTGTTTGTTAAAGAGTTGTTTCCTTAACAATGGTATCAGTTTCCTCCATTTGATCTTGTGGTTCATTTGAATTATCATCCAATTTTGAATCTTTAGGTGGGTTCTGAATTAGTTGTTCAGGTTTCTCAATTGATTTCCCACTTCTTAAAACAGTCACAGCCTTTAGCTGTCCATGAGTTGTTTGAGTGAAACTTGACTCTCCCCATGAATTTGAGGATGGCACCACCTGAGTAGGCATGGGTGCCTTTCCAGTTTGTATGGTTTGAAGTTCTTGTTTAAGGGGAGAAACTTTTGAGTTAATCCTTTCCATTTGTTTGCATAGTTATTCTAGTAGTCTTTGTGGAATAGTTTGGGTGGGTGCTTGAGTAGGTTGCTTTATCCTAGGGGGATATTTTAGATGTGGGATGGTTTGTTGAAAATGGACTGGTGGCTATTGGTATTGGATAGGTTGGGTTTGTAACTGGTTATGGGTTTGGTAGTTTTGATGGGGGTAATGATTTTGTCCCTGTGGTTGGCTAGGTTGTTGGTTATCTTTCCAGCAGAAGCCTGGGTGGTCAATATACCTTGGGTTGAATTTGTTTTGGTAATGAGGCTTTTGAAAGTTAAAAGCATTTACATATGCTACAGGTCCTCCTAAAAGAACATCCTTGATGGATGGAATAGTTGGGTAGTTGTCTGTCTTATGGTCATGTTTGTCACAAATTGTGCAAACAAGGTCTACAGTTTGGATTTCATTGACTTTCCTAAGGTCTATCTCTTCAACCTTCCTAGAGAGTGCTGCGAGTTTAGCCCTAAGGCTTTCCTCTTCTCTAAGTGTATTAATTCCAGTATTTCTTTGTGGCTTTTCAGAATATGGTGAAGTTCCCCATGTTTGTTTTTGTTTAGAATGGATTTCTAGATATTCGTAACCATCATTTGGGGCTTTGTTTTTAAATGTTCCATTACCCATCATGTCAATGAATTTTTTATTCTCTGGACCCAACCCTTCATAGAAAATTCTCACTTGTTCAGGAATAGAAAAACCATGGTGTGGAACCATGTTTAGAGTGTCTTTGAACCTCTCCCATGTTTCATAGAATGACTCTCCCTCTTTTTCAAAAAAGTTTTGGATACTCTTTTTAAGTTCAATTGTTTTTTGGTGGGGAAAGTATTTTTTATAGAATTGTATTTGTAGTTGGTCCCAAGAATTTATGGATGATGGTCTCAAAATTTTTAGCCAATTTTTAGCTCGATCCTTTAATGAAAATGGAAATAGAATCATCTTAGATAATTATAGTTGATGTGGGGGACACATGGTTTCTATAATGTTATTGAACTCTTTAATGTGCAGGTATGGCATCGTGGACTCTATTCCAAGGAATGTGGGAAGGTGGTTTAGGACATGGGGTTTAAAGATGTATTTGGAATCTCCTAGGTAATTGTGTCTAATTCATGCGGGGTCATTGGTCCAGGAAGGTGTGAGGTAGTCATTCATGGTTTGATCAATTGCATTCCCCAAGTTTGAGGTTGCCTCATTTGGGTTTCCATTTTGGTTCCCACCCGGGTTTATGAGTTGGTTTCTTTGAAGACCTTCCATTGAAATGGGCTCAATTTTTTACTTGGGGGTGTTAGGAATATTAGGATATAATGTAAAGAGTTCCCTTGGTGTACTTGACTCCCCAACTCCAGGACTATCTACCCAAACTAGACGGTTTGATTGATCACGGGTGTTGGCGGACATGCGCCAAGAGAAAAAAAACGAGAAAGGGACAAGATAAGAGAATTTGGATGAGAAAAGAAGAAATGGGGGAGAATAGAAGTTATGTTTAGATTACTTACTTATGTCCTCATAAACGGCGCCAAAATTTGATTCTCTCTCAAATTTACCCAAGAGAAAAAGGTAAGACGGTCCTTGTTTTTTAGCTTGGGTTGTCGAATCCTCAGAGACCTAAGAAGTAACCTATAGACACGTACATTCTATGGACTGTTTTTGGATATGAAGTGTCCAACTTGGGTTGATTTTATATGGATTTAAAGGAAATCTATGAGACTTAAGTGAATTCAATTTAAAAGAATGATTTGATCTGAGGTTATCGCTTGGGGTGGATTGGACGTATTTCCTTTTTAATGATTTCAATTTCTTATATTTGAGATGGGTTCATTTAAGGAGATAAAACAACATCATAACTTACTGGTTTAATGACTACACCCTTTAATACTAATCACCTATACAATTTAAGGATCAAAGTTTTGAGAACTTCAAGGTAAAGGTTCGTATTAGCACTTGAAGTGTGTGGCCTTAAATTCAACAAGGAAGATGGAGTTTAAAAATAATCAAATAAAAATCTCAATTCAAGAAGTGATTATACATTAATGAGGTGATAAATAACATCCAATCCAGCCCCTTGATACTTCCTTGGATCAACCCATAAGTTGGTTATCCCTCCATTGATCCCATGGTTTCAATGGAAGGGGAAAGTAGACTCATGAGGGGGGAAATTGAGAAGTAAAGAAAACAACAAAAATAAAATGATCACTCCACCATTGTGTGAATAATTTCAGTAGGTTTGGTGTGAATAAATTCACACCTTGATCCAATGGTATAAAATTGATATGAAGAATAACATAATAAGAGTAGAAGAAGAACTTTTATTAAGAAACTAAAGTGAATTGAACAACTTACATGTGAAAGACAAATTTGAGACAACAAAATTACAGCATAACATTACAATTGAACAAAGCATCCAAGATTCTTCAATAATCCAAAAACAATGCCTTAAATAATCATTTTTGAGCCCTTGGGTCGAGCCTCCAACAGTCCATGTCTCCTTAATTAATTGTGGTAGGCCATAGGTGGGTGGAAAGTAAGGGTGAGTTGATTTTTCCACCCTTGACCCGAGGTGGCATCCAGCTTTCCTTCAACGAATAGACGCGCTTGTAAGACCTTCTAGATGGTCGCATCAGAGTGGGACATAGAAAAAGAACATGGATCTCTGGATGTCTTCTAACCGTCTGTAACGTTTGGGCCCATTTGGAGTTTTGGATTCCGAGATATGATCAAATTAGTGGGCTGTTTTTCTGGACCGCAGAATCCGGCCCAGAATTTTATCTCTAAATTGGACCACCTAAATAGACACCATGGAGGCCTAATTAGTATTGTATAATGAAGGGTGACATGTTACTATACACTTCTTCTATCATCCCACAAAATTTTGGATTCCTTGGGCCTGTATGATAGGCCCCACAGTCTCATAAGTGGGCTGGTGTCCAATCTGCCTTCTCTATAATTGCTTCCATTCATCTCCAAATATCTCCGTCATTGTTTATGAATCATCCATTGATCCCTAAATGAAAAATGTTCGAATTTAAGTGAAGATATAGTTACCAAAATATCAAATTAAAATATTCATAATTTCATTCCTTAGAATCAGATGACTCATTAGTCCTAAATTGCTGTATATTAGGCATGATGTGCACAAATGATGAGAATGGAAGTTCATATTGAAAATGCACTAATTCAGGCCCATAAGATCAAAAATGAACATTTAATACCATTAAAATGTAATTAAAATATATGTTTTTATTGGATAATTAGATGTGGAAACCCTTACCTTAAGTCTAATGGTGTTATTCACTTGATCTTAATGACCCGAATAATCCTATTTAGATTCATTAATTAATAATTCTAGGACCAAATATACATTTAATTGATTTATTATAACTTTATTAATTTCATTCATGGCCTTTTTTATGGGTTAAGAGGTTCAATTTCATTGTTCAGGTCTATTTGTTTCATGATCGATATACTTATATACATGAATAGAGAATCAAGTAAAATGAGAATGGTTTTACAGAATTGAAGTTATATGTTATTAGTGAACATAAAAAAGGATACATGGTTTTAAATTTCATTTGGTTACTTTTATTTAAGATGAATCATTATATAAATTATTTAATAATAACTGTTTGGGTTAATTGGCGATTTTTGAACACAACGAAGTCATTTTGCTTCATAAATCAAAACCATGGGTACAAAAAGTTTATATAAAAATATATAATAAATAATAAATACATTATAGTATGGTTAAACCATATTAATTTTTTCATGACCATAATTTAATATGGTAATATAAATTGAAAACCCATCATCCTTGAATGTGGTAAATTATGACATCTCAGATGGTGTTTTTTTACTACTAGCATAAAAGAAGGATAAAGTGGAGATGATAATAAATTATTCAATAATCATACCAACATTAAACTGTATATAAGGTACTAAAGTATTCATAACAATTGGATAAGAAGAGTTGAGGCTAGAAAACAAAATAATGGAACTTGAAAATAAAGTAAATGAATTGAAAATAGGAATTTACCTCTTGAATTAATCTTCCTTGAGAGCTTCTTTAGGGGAGAGGATTTAGTTTTTTTATGAGACCAAGGGTATATGGACTTGGGGGAGGAGCTTCAAATTATATTTGAGTATAATTTAGACAAGGAATAAGGCTTGAAAAGAGTGAAGATAAGAGGGTAGTTTGGATGCTTTTTATAGTGGAGGAGAAGAGGATTTTCTTAATATTTTAATCATTAGTTTATTATTGTTCCAGAAGACAAGAAATAGTGATTATTATATGAAAAATAATAATAATAAGTTTTTTTTGATTTCTAACAAAGGGGTATTAGATCAGAGATGATACTAGAAATATTTTATTTATCTCATAATGTATATATATAGTAAATTACTATATTTCAGTATTCATAAAAAATTCATGTATTTTAGAAAAATACCAAAAAATCACACCAACCATTTTTCAATGTGAAAAATTCAAAAATTAAATCCATTTTTTGAAAATAATTTTCGAAATATTTTTAATTAAATTTTTAGATAAAATCAAAATTTATTAGAAAAAACTTTACAACTATTACTCATTTTATAATACCTTGAAAAGTTAATGAATGACTCATAAAAACTATCTTATAACCATAATATAATAAAATAACAATTTATGATTTCATTTTATGAAAATGAATTTCTATTTTAATTGTTAAATTAATCATAAAATTTTAATTATATTATCTACGACTTATAAAAATACCAATACTTATTCTATGATCATTTTGTCACTTATAAGATGTCTAAATTGTATTATACATTCATGGGTGAAGTTTTTTATTTTTTTGTCTGATTTATTATTCATTGCAATTCATAAGGGTATGTTATTATTCATAAGGATCAAGTTAATATTCACCAAAAATTTATGTTGGTTATATCTGACTCTAAATAACTTACTGATCACAACTGTGTATGTGAGATTTTTGAAATTCAAATCATACGTGTGGTAAAATTATGTTTAATGGGTAGCTTATAAAAAATTAGTGTTTGTTAGAGACTCAGTGTTTCATTCATTAAATATTAAATTTATTTGAAAAATCTTGGGGTTTTATAGTCTAGACCTAGGTCATGGGCTAGACTGCATGAAACAAAGGAGTGTGAAGCTCCTGAATCAAACAAAGCACACACAAGGGTACTAAACAGACTTATCATACCTTGAATGACCTATGGACCTACTAGAAATGCTACCTCTGTGGCATGAAACTATCCATGACCATCTCCACTACCCATCGAATGTCAACCACCTCCCCAACCATTCATGGATCAAGTTCCTTGAGGTGTACCCCGAGGTCGGTCTCCCCCAGCACTGTCTACCCTCAGTTGAGCAGAAGGTGGGCGTTGAACCTGACCACCCCCACTGTATGGCGCTTGAACTGAGCATTGGTTATGATGATTTCCATGGCCTCCACATACAAAGAACCTCTATCCTATTCCCATGGGGAAAGGGTGAGGACTAGGAGATCGAAATTGGAACTGCTATAGCCTACTTTCTGCTAGCTGAAACATGGAAGGCCTTGATGTCGAAGACCTGTTGTTGGTAGTTTTCCCCTTTTATGAACTCAGCTGGATCACCTCTCCTAGAAAAACTCCCAGTGAGTTCCTCATTTCCACTAATGTGGAGTTCTTCTGAAATTCTAAGTATTTCGGTAGAGTGAAAGGATAAACAACATACTGAAGGGAACATCGAAGTGCCTCCTCTAAGAATCTTTCTTGAGACTCCCCATTTGAAAAGAGATTTAATTCAAAGTGCAAGAGATATTTGAACTTGATCCTCAATTCCCTTACTGGCATGCTCCACTACTGGAGGGAGAGTAGCTCCAGCCTCTTCTCGGCCTTCATCATGGAAGAAATGAATGCCACCCAAAACACCATGTCAAATTCATCCCCCGAAGCCTCAGTTTCCTTCCTATCCCCAAGGTAAATCATCCACCACTGACATGTTTCTCTTTATATCTATCTCACTACCAGAGGAACCCATTACTTTTTTGGAGCGTAGATCAATTTAAAAGCGATCACCAGATCCTTGAGCCAATTTTCTGTCTCTATGTGTGAGACACTGCCCTCGTACTTCCCCAAAGTCTACTGTTGGAAGGCACGAAGTGTCTTATTCCACTAGTCATATTTCTCCTCTCAATCATCCCTCCACTAATCAACTAGTTAAACCTATTGGGTCTCATCTTCTTGTACCACACAAGGGTGATGTGCGGGTTCCATAACTGAAGAAGTAAACAAGGAACTTTTAAGCCCGAGTAGTGTGGAAATTTTATTTTATATTTTTTTAACTCTTTATTTATTTTAAATCCCAAAAACACCAAATTCACAAAATAAGAAAATTCATTATAATGCATGTACCTTTCCTAGTTTCTCTAATATGCAATTGGTGTAGCCTCATTCAGTCGTTCAGTAGGTCTAGAGTCCTTGCAACGGATCACAGGGGCCCCTAAAATACTATGTCCTGGCTAGTCTTCCCTGGAATACCCCATGCACCATGATTGTTTTACAGGGTTTCCCTATTATCCCATGATATCCTCACAATTCCAAAATCCAAACTCCATCCTATCTCTCAAACTCTCAATGCCTCCCTTTGATACCATTTTTCCACGACCCACCATCTTCAAGATGAGGGAAGGGACAACAAGTGTCACACCCTTCCTTCCTCAAGACGAAGAAGACATAATGACCCCAGAGTCCCACCTTCAATAGGCCTTGGAGTGGTGACTAGAACAACGGTTATATAATCTCACATAATATCGAAGGAATTACCCTTTTTATAAATCAATATCAGGAGATATGATGGTAAATCCCAGAAAAAATCCAAATATGAAAAGTAAAAGAAAAGCCAACATCCATTCCCACATGCATGTTCAAAAGTGAATCTATTACAAGGTACAACAAAAATTCAAAGTGTACTACCAAAATATAAGAGACTAAGAATCATAAATAAATAATCCCAACTCTTAAGAAAGTAAACTTCAAGATGGTTCTCAAAGTCCTCCTAGAATCTGAAAAACAGTTTTCTATACATAGGGTGAGCAAGCAAGTATACTTAGTATAGAAAATAAAGATAAACATGCATAGTTGCAGGAACATGATAACGTCCCTGTGAGAAAATAGTAGAACCTCAAATCACCTAATAAGTAATACTAACCATCCCAGCCTCACCAAGGCACACTCACAAAATAACACAATTCAAGTAAAGTAACAGTATAAGAACGTCAATATTTGGGTACCTCGCACCTCTTTCCCACTCGTTAACTGATCGTCCCTAATGGATAATGTTTTGACTCTACCACTCCTTCCATATGTAGTCCCACTACCACAACCTTCCGAGAAACACTTTGGCCTTAAACTACACATAATACCACTTGCAGACACCTGGGTCACAAAAACCATGTCTCTCACCTGAAGAAACCTGGGCCTCATCCCTAAGATACTTGGAAAACAAACCTGACCCGAAAATACCTAGGCCTCTCATCAACAAAAACTAATTGCACAAAGGATCCTGGGATATGAAAATCCTTAATCCATTACAACCTGCTCAGAAATGCTTGAGCGGTAAGAAATTGGAAGAGGGTGTGAGGAAGAAATTCAGTAACCAGTCATCCATCCTCCCATTGGGATATTGGTAAAAACACCCTCCCCCGTGAAATGGGGGTGTTCGGAACACAGTGATAAACAAGGGTGGGGGTGTATATAGAAAAAACAAGGAACTAAAATTTATACATATAGGTAATCAAACACTTAGCCCAACCTATGAGTTTCAACAACCAAAAAAATGATCCCACCCGTACCACTTTTACTACTACCCCGATATGCACAACCACACAACAACCACTGCCAAAGCATATCCCACCCCCTATTTTTCATTTAACCACTTTCCATTTATTAATTAAGGGGTTCACTTTAATTTATTCCATCACTACTGAGAAACTAACAACCACCACCATACCAAAACAACAAGCAAAACTAAACTGCAGTCCCATTGCACAACAGCACAAAACCAGATTTACAGTCCACTACACAAAACCCCAATCTTCCTAGACACATGTTCATCCATTTCATACATTCATTCTTGAAAATTATACCACACAATACTTCTCTCGCAACCCAGCTCCACAACCCCATTTTCCAACAATTCCTAGATGCAGTCCCACTGCATGAAAGTTCATAACCATACCTTGGTCCCACTGCCCAATGTCGTTCGACGACCACATCAAAAACAGAGGTAGTTCAACTGTATATAAGTTCATCCATTATACAATAAATCAGTCTCTCAAACTTGGATACCAACAGTCCCCTTGTACCTCCCTATACACAAAGACTACAACAACTACTATTAACCCACATCCCCGCTATAGGTACATACCACACCCTTCTCATAGAACCAACATATTTGTCCAACCTTGTACCCACAACTGTTCTCCCAGCATTAGCACCACAGAACTCACACAAAGTCACAAAACTCAACAGAACATATCACTCACCCACACCTTTCAATAGGATTTTTATATATATTCATATTTAACTAGAATAGGTTCTTTAATTCCACTTAATTAAAACCAGGGTGATCACACAATAGGTTTCATCATGGAGAATCCATTTATTTGACCAAGTATATGTGGTTTAACAGTTTTTCCTATTACAACTATTTATCAAAGCATCACAGAAACACATAACATCAAAAGTGTATAAGAAAATACCACCAACGGTTATGATTTTCAGAAGTCATACAGTCAGAACAACACATAAAAGAATCAGATATAAAAAATAAAACAGGCAATCAACATCAAACCACTCCCTTGCCATTATTTTTTTACCCCTGTTATCTTTTTATCATATTTACTTCTTGTTTATTTCTGGTTTTAAGAAAGTTATTAATTCATTACACACAAGGAATCATTAGTACATCAACCCCTATCGTGAACCAAATCTGGTCGCCATCAAAATCGGAACTCGAACCATCCCATGACAAGGCCTGAAGCACATTCACGATCCCCATGAGCAATAACAAGTGCCCAGGTATCATAAAATGATCTTTGGGAATGATTTACCTGAGTTTATAAACATTAAACTACAAACAAACTCAATAAAACAAATCTGGATTTTTCAACTAAAATTGTCTTTTACAAAATTTCAAAATTGAATTACATAAGTTAAAACTATGTTCAAAGACCATTAAAAAGGTAAAAAAACCAAATAATGACAGCCCAAGAACCTCTATGTGGCAAGTAGCACCACCCTCAAGCCATCTCCACAACACCGCATCACGAACAATCAGTAAAAACCCGAACTGTTGGCACAAAAGTTGTCCCCAAACCCATGACAACAAAATAACCAAGTCTACATTCACCCAAAGGTGTAAGTAAGGTGTGAGAAAATTCCCATTATGATACCACCACTATGATATTCTATGTGATAAGCATTCAAATACGAAAATATTGCAATTTTTCATAAACATGAAATGCTAGTTACAAATTCTAAAAGATGCGACTTAAAAATTAAAACAGTTTTCAAGTGGGATATAATTATGAATAAAATCTTTTAAAATAAATTTCAACCCTACTGAATTTTCCAGCCAAAAGTACTGTATGTCTACAGTAAGCACAAAGTATCCAATGAGCACAAGCAATAGGAAATAACCCCTAGGCACTAGCTCGTTGTTGGTCCCAGGTACCTCGTATCTCAGTAAGAGTAACCATCAAAAATATCCATTATCATGCATGAGATACTAGTAGGTAACATACCCATAACCTAGTGGTCCCTAATCATCATCATCATAGTTTAGTTAGAGTTCTAAGTGTCAATATTTCTAAGTGAAACTGAGGGTAAACCCCACGGATTCACTAGCATACTAGTACATGATCACCCACCTAGATATATGGGTTTTCCCTTTGTGCTAAAACAATATCAACAAGTGAAGAAATATACTTTGCACATGAAAACATCATTTACATATCAAAGATTCACCAAACATACCACATGTATACCACACAAGTCACAAAAGTCCACTTTTTATTCCAATCGACTTTGACGTCTGACTCACATCAAAATATCTCACAACACTTTTCAAATTTCTTTAACACTTCCACAAATCCATTAAAAAAATTTATAAAACATTTCCAATATATTAAAAATCACATATAAGCCTACTCACATGTTACAAAATACCCTTTTCATAACCAAAATCCATTTTTCACATCACACTCACACAAAACATCCCACATCACTTTCACATCTCCTACACACTTTAGTAAAACCTTCAAACAATTTTGTAAAAACATTTCCAAGATGGAACACATCAAATAAAAACCCCTCTCACATTTAAAATGCACCATTTCAGAATATACACACTCCAAAACAGTTTTCCAAAATGGTTTTACCTCTTATATTAATCATTAAATCATTCCAATCTTTAATAAAAAAATTCCAATGAGTATTCACAAACTTTGATCATAAAACCCTTTCAAAATCATATTTCAGGGACAAAACCGCATCAAAACACTACCAACGTAAAATTTTCAGCCCTAGAGACATTTATAAAACCACTTTCAAATGTTATTAAATCACATTGAATAATACAATGAAAGATACAAATGAAAACACCCATTTTCATAAAATGCTCTCAAGAAGTATAAAAAAGATTTACATGCCAAACCCATTCAAAAAACCCCCCTTACAAGGCCCACATGACACTAAGGAATTAAAAAATAGAATATTTATCTCCTTTAAACAACTAATAAATCAATTTCATATTTTATAAAACTACCACAAAAGATAACACATGTGTTACATTCGAAAAGTTCACAACTTCAACAAAAATTAAATTATAAAATTAAATACTTAACCAAATCTCTCAAAAATGGTTTTTTTTCACCCCACACATCATATGCGGAACATTAAAACCCAGTAAAACAGGAAAAATAACTAATAAAATAATGGTTAACCATGGAATCACCTACCGAAAGTGTCGAATCCCTCAAAACATAGTGTGAAACAACAACTGCACCACTGCCGCACCACAAAGAAGATAAATCTATCCCTAAACCACAATAATTGACCACAAATACACCAAATAAAACCCTAGGTTTGAACACTAACTTCTGGACATTTTAGAACATAATGAAAAGAGTGGAAACCCTTAGGGAAAAGGATGAAACAAAAAAGGAATCAATTACCTTGAAATATATTGAAGAAATCACACCAAATACACCAGTAGATGAATTTGAAAACATGAAACTATTAAAGGGAGGTTGGAAAAAGGATGAATACATCATTTAGGAACTGTAATGGTGGAAAAAGAGTGTTAAATGAAGGAGTTATGAAAGAATCAATTTACCACTTCAAATCTGCGTGATTTGAGAAATTCATAGAATTTTCTTCCAACTTCACATTGAAACTAATCTCCAAAGAGGGGTCGAAGAGAATGTGGTATAACCTTGGGTAATTGGGCTTGGGTGAGAGTTGGACTCACCAAAAAATGTAAAAATTGTAGGATATATTAATGAAGTAAAAAAATTTAATGTAGGAAATGGGCTTTCAGGTAGACCCAATCCTTTAAACAAAAACCCAAATCCACCATGATTACAGATTTCTAAATAGTCCAAATTAATATGGTGGTGTTAATAGGTCAGGGGAGGCCAAGTATGAATTGTAATAGATGGAAAATGTTGAAAATTTAAGGAGTTATAAAGGAATGAAAATTTATTTTTAAATCTGTAATTGGGCTCACGGTTTGGCCCAAATCCTGAAAACTCCCTCATTTCTACAAAAATGCATAGGAAACCCTTAAAAAAGAGATAATGGAAATTAAATTAAAAATAAATTTAAAATAATTTATGTGTGTTACAATTATCCCCACCATTAAAACTTTCCACCCCAAAAAATCACAGCAAGGACAAAGCAATAACCAAACCCAATTGAGAACCAAAGAGGTAATCCCTTACTAGGTTTCACCCCCAAAGGCCAAAACACCTCCAGTGATCAATTAAGGAAGGAGTAATCTAAAAAACCAATCTTACACCACTTTCATAAAACAATAATTCACATTAAGACTTTATCCAAAAATAAAACTCCTTAAACCCAATTTGAACAAGACTCAAGAAATTTACCCAAACAAACAACAACATCGGACAAGGTTACACTTACCTTGCTATAACTAAACCATTGGGAACTCTCCAATCTAAATGTTTACCCAAGGAACATATAGGTAGTCAGATAGTTCTGAATGAGACTACCCAATTTCAATTAAAGAACAAGGACAAAACTGAGTTACTGGTACGAGGAGACACAAATAGGCTCCCCACCATAAGAGACAACTTAAATTTTTTCCAAGACAAAATTTGAACACTAACAGGGGAGGCCTGAATGGAATCCCCGGTTTAAGGGGTATACTTCTATCACACCTTTACAAAAGAACTTATATAAAACTAATAGTGGGTCTCCCCACCATAAGAACCAACCATATTAACTGACTATCATGGTCCAGTATAGAAAGAACCCAAAATTTAAAGAGTTGGGATGGCCGCGCGGTTAGTCCGCATGGTTTGGGAAACTATGTACTAACCGTGGGGATCCTTCTATCTACATGGTTTTCTAGGGAATGGTAACTACTAAAAATCTGCAAACCGTGTGCTCAACATGTCTAGTCAAACATTAAACCTTTATCCAAATACCAAGTCAAAACCAAAGGGGTAAAGTATAAACTCAGGATACACAAAGAAACGAGGTCCTCCCACATCTACCAACAAATGGGAACAACTGGAACAAGATGATGACACCAGGGGTTTAAACTCTTCTTATGATTCATAATGAGGATATGACTTTGTATAATGGGTTGAATGACCCTGGGATTTCCCCTAACTGTATGTAAGCTTCTCTTCGGGACCTATGGATGGAGCTCAAATGATTGAAGCATCTTCGGACTCAGAGATAGGCTTCATAAACCACCTAAACAGAACTTCTTCTCCTAGTGAGAAAAACAACTACACTACCATCCCCGATAAGTTTACAATGAACTAACACATTCCAATCTCACTTTACCCTAACCCAAAATTTCACTGAAACAAGGTCTTAGAAGATGAACACGCATCACATCTTGTTTCTTCGGGTGAGAAACAACAGAAGTAAAGGACAGATATAAACACCTTCCTCTGAAATAGAGGATTTTGACGTTTTTCCAAGGGAGACACACTCCCAAAATAAAAGATAATCTCAGAGGATTTCATAATCTTCACCTTTACAATCAAATGAGAACATGACATCACCAGGCATCACTGAAACCTGACCATTGTGACTGATAGAAACAATACATGGAACATGACCTTATGCCAAGTCCCTAAACAACACACATGTCCAGAAAGTGGCCACAATATCCTCTCATGACCATATTCCCAAAACTGGCAGTTTACCAAGAACTCCTGCTTCAAAGAAACTATGAATAACCCAGAGGCCCTCTTAGACACCATCAAGGAACTCATCCACACTAACAACCCCAGACCACTTCCACCTTAGATGACCAGGAAACTTAGGAAACTAAGGTCTCTTTCAACCATCCATGATCACTCTCCCGCTACAAGAGGATCCAAAAATAAAATAAATGAATGGTTTTAGACTCAATCAATAAGGATCGATAAAAGATTCATTATATTGATCAACTAGAATATTTTCCAACGGTGAAACAATCTGGGTTTCACTTCAGTTGTGAATTAACCCTTAATGGGGGCATACCTTAGCCAATGAGAGAACCCAAGGACCCAACCAAGCTGGTCCATTAGTCAAAAAATTCCACAAACAAGATCCAAAAACATGATGGGAACCATTGTAAAGGTGTATCGAAACATATATTAGAAGAGACTACTAGCCGGTCCTTCTACCCAGCTTACCGACCATACACAAATCCAAAAAATGGTTCGAACCGAAGGGGTTCTTGAACTCAAAACATTCCACAACATCAACATTTCCAAAAACACATAATACACACAATCCCAAAACACTCATCAAGACATCAAATTTTCCTTCTAAAAACATTTATTTGAAGACAAACGGTTCAGTGGTTAGCATATCCACCAATGGTACCCCATGGGCTCCACACATGCATGTTTCCATGCCACACCGTGCACCCTCCTCATATCCATCCTGACACTCATCTAGTCATTCCATTAACCATCCATCATTTCATATAACCCCATGCATGTGGTCTCTCATGAAAATACCACAGGTTAAAACAAAAACTCTTTCCACTTTTCAAAACCAAAACAATCAACCAATACTTCCTTTTTCTCAATACCGCTAACCACGAAATCGAACCCAAATTACCACTTACAAAAAATTTCAGAAAGGTAGAATCATTCAAATGAAAACTCACTTTCACATCATACACATAAATTTCAAAACATCTCTTCCCATTAAAACACCCTTTTATGGTTTAGATTAATCAATTGGAAACATTTTTTCAAAACCAACATCAATATGATTCCTGCTTTCAAAAGAGGTGTAAGCACACCATTTCCCATTTCAAAAAAAATTATGAAAAATTAGTTCCACCATTTCATAAATCAGACCATTCCCTCTTTATTTGAAAATCATTTCAGAAATACTTTATGATTCTTAAAACCAAGTCACTTTAAAACCAAAGTTCCAAGATTTCAAAACTAAAGCACAAAACAATGTGAGAGGAAACTAGTTTTAGTGGGTGACTTGGAAATATGGTTGGAGACCATATGCCAATAAATTCACTATCATAGAGAGTGTTCTAGGGAATATCCCCAGCTCCACATGCATTTCCAGGCCCTGTGGGCTCACTGCGACCAATAACCCAACTCTCTTTTCATTTCCCCTAATCATCATTAAACCAAGAAAACCAAAGGACTTAGATAACTACCTACTTCGCTTGGGAACTTGAATCCCATCATTAGGTGTGGTGATCAGGTACACAAACCATAACTGGAATACGAAGTCCCAAAAATTCTAATTCCTGACTATGCCGAATCTTCCCCAAATAAGATGACCCAAAGAGTTAACCTCAACCTCCTCTAATACCATTTTGTCACGAACCAAATCTGGTCGCCATCGAAATCGGCACCCGACCCAGCCCACAACAGGGCTTTAAGGACATTACTGATCCCCATAGGCTGGAACAAGTGCCCAGGTATCATAAAATGATTTTTGGGAATGATTTACCCGATTTTATAAACATTAAACAACAAACAAACTCAATAAAACAAATCTGGATTTTTCAACCAAAATTGTCTTTTAAAAAATTTCAGAACTGAATTACATAAGTTAAAACTATGTTTAAATACCATTAAAAAGGTTCAAAACCGAGTAAAGACATCCCAATAATCTCCACATGTCAAGAGGCACCGCCCTCAAGCAAATCTCCACAACACCGCATCACGAACGATCGTTAAAAGCCCAAACTATTGGCCAAAAAGTTGTACCCTAACCTGCGACAACAAAATAACCAAGTATACTTACACCCAAAGGTGTAAGTAGGGTGTGAGAAAATTCCCATTAGGATACCAACACTAAGAGATTACATGTGATAATCATTCAAAGATGAAAATCTTGCAAGTTTTCATAAACATGAAATGCTAGTTTCAATTTCCAAAAGATGCAACTTAAAAATTAAAATATTTATCAAGGGGGCTATGATTAAGAATAAAAACTTTTAAAAAAATATCAACCCTACTGAATTTTCCAGCCAACCGTACTATATACTGATGGTAAGCACAAAGTAACTAATGAGCACAAGCAATAGAAAATAACCCCTAGGAACTAGCTCGTTGTGGGTCCCAGGTACCTCGTATCTCAGTGAGAGTAACCATCACAAATATTTTTTCTCGTACACGAGCCACTAGTTGGGAACATACACATAACCTAGTGGTCCCCAATCATCATCATCATCGTTTAGTTAGATTTGTAAGCATCAATCTTGCTAAGTGAAACTGAGGACAAGCCCCACTGATTCACTAGCATACTAGTACACGCCCACCCACCTAGATACCCAGGTTTTCCATTTGTTCTCAAACAAGTTCAACAAGTCAAGAAATATACTTTATACATCAAAATATCATTTCCACATAAAAAATTCACCAATAATCCCACATGTATACCACACAAGTCACAAAATTCTACTTTTCGTTCAAATTGATTTTGAAATCCGACTTACACCAAAATAGCCCACAACACTTTTCACATTTATTTAACACTTCCATAAATCCATTAAAAAGTTCTATAAAACATTTCCAATATGTTAAAACTCACATAGAAGACCACTCAAATGTTACATAATACCCTTTTCATAACCAAAATCCATTTTGCAGATCACACTCACACAAAACATCCCATATCACTTTCACATCTCTTACACACTTTAGTAAATCCTTCATACATTTTTGTATAACATTTACAAGATAGAACACGCACAAAATAGCCCATATCACATTTAAAATGTACCATTTCAGAATATAAACACTCCAAAACATTTTGTCAATATGGTTTCACCTCTTACATAAATCATTAAATCATTCAAATATTTCATAAAACAATTCCAAATAGTATACCCAAACTTTGATCATAAAACCCATTTCAAAATCATGTTTCAATGATAAAACCACATCAAAACACTACCGAAGTAAAATTGGAATCTCTAGATACATTCATGAAACCACTTTCAAGTGTTATAAAATCACATCGAATAACACCATGAAAGATACAAATGAAAATACCCATTTTCATAAAATGATCTCAAGAAGTATAACAAAGTTTTACACACCAAAACTATTCCAAAAACCACCTTCCAAGACCCACATGACACTAATGCATCAAAAAACAGAATTTTTAGCCCCTTTCAACAACTAATAAATCAATTTCATATTTTTTAAAAACACTACAAAAGATAACACATGTGTTACATTCGAAAAGTTCACAACTTCAACAAAAATGAAATTATAAAATCAAATACTTAACCAAATCCCTCAAAAATGGTTTTATCACCATACACAGCATATGAGGAACATGAAAAACTAGTAAAATAAAAAAACTAACTAATCAAGGATTGGTTAACCATTGAATCGCCTATAGAAAGTTTTTAATCCCTCAAAACATGGTGTGAAACATCAACCACACCACCGCCGCACCACAAGGAAGATAAATTCAGCCCTAGACCACAATAATTGACCAAAAATACACCAAATAAAACCCTAGGTTAGAACCCTAACTTCTGTACATTTTAAAACATAATTAAAGATGGTGGAAACCCTAAGGGAAAAGGAAGAAACCAAAAAGGAATCACTTACCATGAAATATATTGAATAAATCAACCCAAATACACCAGTATCTGAATTTGAAAACAACCAAACATTCAATGAAAGTTGGAACAACGTTGAATAGATTGTGTAAAAACTGGAATGGGTGAAAAGAGTGAGAAATGAAGGAGTTATAAAAGAATCAATTTACCTCTTCAAATCTGGGTTATTTGAGAAATTTAGAGAAGTTTCATCCAACTTCACGATGAAACTAATCTCTAAAGAGGGGGAGAAGAGAATGGAGGCTTGCCTTGGGTATGTGGGCTAGGGTGAGAGTTGGAATCACTGAATAAAATGTAAAAACTGAAAGTGATATTAAAAAATTAAAAAATATTTTTAATGTAGGAAATGGGCTTTCAGGTCAGCCTAATCCCTTAAACAAAAACCCAAATCCACCAAGATTATGGACTTCTAAATGGTCCAAATTAATATTGTGGTGTTAATAGGTCAGGGGGGAGAAGTAGGAATTTTAATGGATGAAAAATGTTTGAAAATGAAGGAGTTATAAAGGAATGAAAATTTATTTTTTAATCAGGAATTGGGCTCATGGTTTGGCCCAAATCATGAAAAGTCACCCATTTCTCCAAAAAATGCATAGGAAACCCCTAAAACAAAGCAATAATGGGAATTAAATTAAAAAAAACTTTAAAATAAGTTATTTATGTGACAAAACCTCATGATTAAAAAATAAATAGAGATAAAATAAATCCCTATCAAATAATAAAAGGATCAAATTTCCTCCTTCCACCAAGAATAGGGGTCGTCCGAGTAGTAGGGAAGAACTCTAATGAAACTAAGCAAGAGGGGCCCTAGAATAGGCACACAACTCATCTGGGGAGGAAGGCTCTAGACACACCAAGGGGAAACAAAAATCACACTAGGAAGGGAAGATCCTATCATTGAATATCCATATCCTATATTAATGAAAGAGATGTTTTAATGGACATTAACATGTGATCATGGCCAAGATCACACTGTTTAGGTATCTCAAATCACCTAGGACGTTTGGATAATTAAATATATTATTAATAAAATTCAAAACACCCTTAAAAATCTTGAATAAGTATTTATACTTGGTTCATGTCAAATGAAATATAAGATGGAAAAAACTAAATAACTGGGAAAACTCCAAATGAGTCACCGATGGGTGAGTCACTTATATGGAGCCACCAACAGATGATCTACCGACATGATCTACCGATGTTGATCTATCGATGATAAGCAACTGACACAATGACCTACTAACACAAAAACTACAAATTCCTCGACCTACCGATGCTCCGGCCTACCGACACCCCTGACTCACCAATGCACTGATATACTGATGCACTAACATGTCGACGTTGACGCCCTAATTCACCAATGGAAAAATATAAATGTTGAAAACTCTTGAAATGAGCCACCATTACCTCCCAAAACACCCTAAACACTGTTTTTCACAAGTGGAGGGCTCGGGGAAATCTGAGTCATCACATCCCATTTCCACATAAAATAAAGTTCATGATGGAAAAATATATTCTCTATGTCTGTCAAAATCGAGGGATTTTTTTATTAAATGTGGAGGATATTTCATGCAATTATCTATAATTTACTATTAATATTGTATCAGTTTCTTCAAAATATTATTTTTTATATTTGATGTAATGGTTGAATAATTTAGACCAATATTTTATCATTTATATGAATATATGTGATACTTATGATTTTTTTTAAATATATTCTTTTTTGAAAATTATTTACATTATTTTTAAAATGTGGGTTTCATATGTTTTTTTCTTGATTTGGGAAATAATAATTCATACATACCAAGTGTTTTTATACATTCCTATGAATCTATTTTTAAGTGAATTTGATAACCAATGAAGTAATTTTTTTATCAGTTTATTTTAAAACTAGAAAACTCACGCTATCAAGAATAATTAATCACACTATTGGGATTTTTATTATGAGTAAAATGTGGGTTTTTATTTTTTTTTATATATTTTAATTATTTAGAAAATTTTTATATAAATCATATTTTCTATTGAGTATGTTATTATTCTATGTTTTTTGTAAATAAATTAATTATTCAAATATTATATTTACATGACTTAGTATTGATTTTTATTTAATGGAAAATATATTACCTTAACAATGGTTTTAAAGTTCGTATAATATTAGTTGTTTTGAGGCCCAATTGTGTTATGTTTTATTATGGGTTATATATTTTTTACATGAATTTGATTATAATTTAATATTAATAAAATTGTGAAATTATATAACTTATTGAAATTTTTTTAAATGAGAGTTGAATGATTATTATATTTATTAATTTATTAAATGGGAATAAAATGTATTTCTTATATCCTAATTTATGTTTAGTTCATTTCATTTAAACCCAGGAAAAAGTAATTGGATATCAAAGAATAATGCTTCAAATGACTATAAATGAAAGAGAATATTTTTTCCATACTTAATATGTATCTCTATCTATTGGAGTTCCCCAAATGAGGCTAGTTTAAATTACTATGGGTCTTATGTTTTTTAGGAATACAACATTGTCTAGAAATTGGTTCTCATGATTTGGTCATGTGTCATTACATTAATAATTAGTTAGTTGAATAATGTTTGTTAAATTACATTATTCACTTATTTGATAATCCGCATTGTGTGGAATTAATTAGTGTCAATTAATTCATATTAACATCAATGAATATCCACTTTTTATTTTTTCAATGATGATATACAAGAAAAATATTTAAATAATGTTATTCATTAGAGTTTTTATTTGGATTTTATCATCTTCAAAGTTTAGGTGTATTTTATATTGTTTTAAAATAGTTTAAAAATGCTTAATATTAAAGAAGATAACTATTATATTTATTTATAAAAAATGTTAGTAGAAAGATTCATACAATCCTCTACCCCCTTCAGTAGTCCCCCTATCTCACAAATGAATTAAAGGAGTGATCCCTGAAGATTATGTCTAGTAGGCCCTTCATTTGTGACTAGCACCGAGGGTATAAAATGTCAAATTTGAGTCTTTCCATTCAATAATTAATATATTGGGAAGTAGATAATCTTCAATACACCGATCATTACCATAACACATAAATAAAAAATAACCAACATCTTACAAAACATGTCAAATCATATAAATAAAATCACTAAATAAATCAGTATGAAAATAATTCCAAAGACTAAAACTCCATAAAAACGTCAATATTCATGCTCATAGTGTCTTGAAATATCTATAAAACCCTCTCTAAATCATGAACAATGGGTTATTAATTCATATAGATACCTTAACAATTATATTCAGCATCATTACACCATATATATCTTAAGGAAATGTCAGAGGATTATAATAATTATATAGTTAATAAATTGTATATCTAACAAACACTTATCAAGTCAACTAATGCATCACCAACCCACCAAGGATCTATCACTAAATATCACATCATTGTAAAATAATAAAATTTCAATAGAGTAGAATTTATAACACCCCATGACTACTTCCCCACTTGTTTTCCACTCTCATGCACCAATTTTTTATATCATGGTCTCTGATCCATTCCATAATCCACTAATTATATATAAATGGCCAAATAATCAACCACATAACATATATCCAAGGTGATATGGTGTCATAATTATATAAAAAATCTTTATCCAATCATATTACTACCCTGAATTCTCCCACCCCACATCACCTAAAACATCACCACTCATCTTGTAATATAGTATCATAATGGATCACTTATATCTAATCCTTCATTAATAGGGATCACCACTAAGATTATCATCATTACTAGTTATAAGTGCCCACAATTTTTTTACCATAATAAATTTCCAATAACTAATCCACTATAAATATTTTCGTCAACCGGCGAGAGAGGGTGGGTGAAGGGGAATCCATCCATCTAACCTCAACAACCTAGTTGTTGGAGAAAGAACTAAAACCAAAAAAATTGAGTGTTTTATTGGATATTTCTCTTACTGGGGTACTTTTTGAATTGATAATAAAATTAAATGATATATTGTCCCTTTTTATACCCTAGATAAGGGTTCAAAAAATCCATCATTATCGCATCCCCCAATAATACCACATCATGACCACTACACTAACATCAACCACCGACATCATCTACTATTATGTTAATTTAATGAAATGAAAAAAAGATCAATTCCACAATTACGTTTAATTATTTATCAATTCAAACAATTTAAATATATTTCTAAAATAAACGTATATAAAATATTTAACACTCTATATTATGATAAAATAGTCTATAACATATTTCTTGTTTAATTCTAGATGGTAATTTTTTAACCCATTCATTGAAAATAAATACATTAATTATATTATAAAAAATTTAATTCCATCCACCACTTATTTAATAAAAACTGTTATTTTCGATAATAGTTTCATATAGGTAAAATATCATATGAAACATTATAAATGTAAGTAATATATTCTGATTTAATCCTTTCAATTAAATTTCATTATTCCTAATTGATTATATTATATTTTTAGCTATTAATATTCATCCAAAGAGAAAAAAAATTATTATTTCACAAATGGACAATAAAAGGAGAAAACAAGGATCCCCTACCTCAAACAAGGATTCATTATTTTATAATTAATGTACATGAAATAAATGATAATGAAATTACTATAACTATACTAGGATGAATCAATAACATACAACACAGTGAAAAAATATATATCCAAACACATGATCTCATAAACCAGCTATTCCCATCACTATAGGGTCTTACATTCCATCAATGAGTATAGAATACATGAATAATGAAAGGAATATCTCATTATATTAAATTGAATATAGAACATGAAAATATGGATCAAATCTAAAAAACTGGGTAAACAACCTCCTGAGGAATCATAATCATATCCAAAGAGTTGAGAGAGAAGTCAGATAAATAATGTGTTTTACAATGTGTTTCCATTTTATACACTACATATATTAAATTGAACATAGCATAAAACTATTAACCATTCCATAGTATATAGGGTTTTAACCTAAACAATGATGAATGAAAAGGATCTACATAACCATCACCCATAAAGATATATGACATTAGATTCCATGATATAGAACATTGTTTCATCCCATATACACATAGTGGGGTTGAGACTTATCATAGGCACCACACTGTAGCTACACCCAAATCACTAGAGTCATCAATAACATGCCACCCAATCCACTAAACTACAACTCAACTGACTGTAACATAATATATTCTAACCGAGATTTTCTTTATCTGTACACAATTCTATAATAGATTATCCATTAAATTAGAATTACCACCAATATAGGAATCTCATAGATTCAAATATAGAGCACATATCCATGTTATAGGTAAAGGCCTCAAATTCATCATCACACCACACCAGATCTGTATACCACCAACACCTATTATGAGATAGAGGTGTAAAATCTAACCATATTATAACTCTGTGATGTAAGACATCTTCCATGTTATTAAAACTCTACTCCACTATTTCATACAACTCTATGTTCTGATGTCTTTACCTTGATATAATTTTTCTCACCTCCATCATTCATCATTAAAATATTTCCATGAAACCAATATATCTATAATCTCACCATATACCTTACTGGGAACATCCTAGATATTTAATTAGAAACCAATAATATGATTACCATCCTTATTAATTATAAAAAAACCATTATAATTAATTGTAAAAGGGAGCTTTATATAGAATGGTACCATGAAATACCTCTTCGGAACCCCATTATATGTGAAACACAGCCATAGATAAAATACCTTCGTAAAGAGGAATAATCATTATTTTAGAAACAATAAGAAAGTCAAGTAATGAATCACTAAAGGAAAATAACATGTTTCAAAATAACAAAGTGTACTGAGTCCACATACATGTATCATGCCTCCATGTACCCTCTTCTAAACCACCATTCCTCTATAACAATTGAATCAAGGGAATGAATAACACAAATGGAATTTAATCACAACATTCATTTATCCCAACTAACCATTCCATTAATGTCGATTCAACCTCAATATCTACATCCCCATAGTTAATGAAATGGGAGTCATCATTTATATTAATACCAATTTGGTATATGAGGATGAAATCATGAATTGATTCCAACCATAAAGGAAAGTCATATAGATACGCCTCCTCATAAAATCTCTCAACACCAAAAAGACCTAAAAATCATGAAGATTGATTATTATCCTGACCAAATCACTACTACCCCGATGATTGGAAATAATCATGAGAACACGATCTCTAGTCTCGAACACTAGGGGTCTCCACATATAAATATTATAAGATCTATGGACATCATATTTCATATTCATCTACTAAAAACCATTTGGATCATCTTTGTCATACTATTCCCCTTATCAAAAAAAATTCCCACAAACTCCCTTGCCTCACTCTTTGATAATAGATATTGACACAATAACATATACAATGCATCAAACAGGGCTATATCTATGGTAGAGTGATAACTATTACTAAAGGAAAACTCATCCAAGGTTATGCTACACTCCCATGATAAACCAGTATATGATATGAAATCCTGTAATATATCCTATGTCAAATTTATTATATTCTTTATTTGGAAACCCATATGGTTAGGAAATATAGTGTTAAGTCATAGTTGCGAGAGTCTACTTGGAACCACCCTTAAATATATAATGCAATCAAAATCATTATAAACAATATTCAATAAAAAGTGATATTTTCAAAACTAAACATTCATATATTTCATTAATTTAAAAAATACATCTCACATATAAATTTCACAATCAAATGAATTAATGGTTTATTGTATTTGAGGAGTAGAAACATAAGAAATATATTTTAATATACTTGTGAATGGTTATCAATGATTTATCACCACTAAAATACATTATATACTTATAATGAGCTATAATCATCCTCATAACCTAGTAATGGAAAAAATTTGGGAATGCTAATATTCCCAATAAGGTAAACATAAGAGATAATATTTGATGATAATATTTGAGAAAAAAGATATGTATGTGGGAATGCTGTCATAATCCAAAATCACTGACATAAATTTTTTAAAACATACCAATATAAAACATGGATCATATTACATTATCCCTGATAACATTAGATGTTATAAAATCATAGTTATGTGGTATAAATATTAGTATAGATATCATAATATTTTTCTTTATTAATAATAAATTGTTCTAATTAGTTCCTCATTCATTCGTCATGTATTTCAGATTTAGGGATCATGCTTTGCTCAACCATTTTTTTTATTGAGTCATGATATCTAAATTCCCATTGTCTCATGAGATATAGTTATTTACCCAATAAAATAGTTTAAATATAGGCCCCATTCAACACTTTTTTAAAATCCATACATATGTGTTATATAAGATCACAAAAAAATATATTCTACTTTAACTTATTTAATCCAATTAAAAGAGATGGGATTCATGAAAACCTAAAAATAATATTTCATAACACATCTAGAGGATGAACGTGGAAGGATTCATAATAATTGATTCATCACTTAAATATAGGTAAAACCAATGGTTGTTGACTTAGATAAAAATTATCATTAATGATAATATTAAAAATTAATTAGAGAAAGGGAATAAATAAACATTATAATTGTGATTACCTTTTAAAATAATTATTAAAAATAAAAATACTAATTATTAAAATAGATGAATACAAATGTGGAAAAATAATTTAAAATTAAGATATAATAGAAAATTTGGGAAATTTAATTAGTACCGAAAAGATCTAGCTAGATGACACACTTCATCTTTTTGAAAATAATAGATTTACATTGAAAATATATTTTCTATAAATATTTTAAAGAATTTATATTAAAAAAAGACTGAAAATCATTGAATAATACCATTATCAATCCATGAACTAGTTACTAGAATAAATAAATAATATTCGAATGAAAGGTCCCAATATAGGTTATCATGTGTAAGTAATATCAATTTAGAAATGAGATTTGAAATAAAACATATGTACTTGGTAAAAAATGAACCCAACAACCTTAAAATATATAACATGGTATGAATAAATAATACCATTATTTTTTTATATAAAAAATTATAGGAATATATCTATAGTAATTATATTCACCTCATAATATAAAATAATTTTGGGATTTGGAATAAGTATCAAATAATGAATGTTGAGATGAGAAACCCCTTACCATAATTCCTAAATACACCAAAAGTACATTAATCCTATATAAAATAAAAATTATTACCAAAATAAACTATTTTAAAGAATAGTTAAAATATATTAACTTTAATAAACATCATTTATATGTATTTAATAAAAATTAATTATATATTTATAGTCTCCCTTAACTGTCAAATGTTTTTAGTATCCTTTTTCTATTTAATACTTTATTTATAAAGGATGTGTTATTTATTATTTATAGAATAAATGTTAATAAGTCATAGATAATTCAATGTACATGAATTGATTTTATTTGATTATATATAAATTTATTATTTGAAACAATAATTATTTTAGTCCGGATACATATGGGTTTTATTTATAAAGAGCATGTTTTGATTTTTCTAATGAAAAAAGTGTGTTATATTAACAATAAATAAAAAATGATATAACCTTTACATCGAATTAATTAATCTATAATTTATCATTCATTTCAAATAAATCATTTACTTTTATTTTTATAGTCATCCATAATATAAATTTATAACATAGTATATGTAGTTGGATAAACCAATGAAAAAAAGGAAGATTCTAAAATTAATGGGTGAGTATAATTATAAAAGTTATTATTTTGGAAAAATATCATTATTTTAGAATAATTATGGTATTATATTGATATTATAAAACTACAAATTTATATTTTAATATATATGGATACATAATGAATGATGAAAGTGAAAATGATATATTTCACATTCATGGAGGTGGTAGTCCACAATTAAACACGATTAACGATTCAAATTTTCAATGAACTGTATAGGGCAAAGATATATGATAATTAATCATCTTAAAATTTTAATTGTGAAATATTATAAATATCAATTTATTGTGTCCATACATTTTACACACCATGAATGGATGTGATTAAAAATGAATCAAATCACTTCTTTGAAGTGGTAGCCCACACGTACGCAAGATCAATGTTGAATTGTTGTTCATAGATGAAAAAACTAGATTGAATATTAGTTTATCCATTAGTAAAATAAAATTTAACTATATTAATAATATATAATTCATTATATTTTGTTTTGAGATATTTTTTAAGAGTTTAGTATAAATTATAAAATGTTAAGTTGTATGAAATACAAATGTGGATAAATTTTACTTTTCTTAGAATTATCCATTAAAATATAGGAATCAGTAGAAATAATTAATAACAGATTATTTTGATGATGATATAGGATTATAAAAGTAAAATTTAATTTGTTTTATGGTTAATTTATAAGAGTTAGGTGTAGAATAAATTTTTGTATGGGATCCTTTTTATACTTGATGAGAAAATTTTCATTATTTGTTTATCACAATTAATATGTCAATTGATCCAAATGGTTAAAATAATGGAGTGTTGGAGCTTTGGATTTTACAAATCTCATCCACACACTTATAATCATTGGATTTAAGAATTTTTTTATAGTTTTTAATAATATATCCCTTTTTACTTTTAAAAAGGTACCATATTTTTGTATTTATGGTAATTAATTTCTAGGAATAGAAAAAAAATTAAATTATTATGTAATTTTACCATGTTGTTATATATTATAGAAATAATATCGACAAATAAAATTTCTAAATTAATGAAAATAAAATTTTAATTGTATCAAAAACGAAACACAGAAAGTAATTTTAGAAATTTTATGTTATTTAGATAAAAATTTATGTTTATTTTAAATACATAAAATTCATTATATTTCTTGATATATATTCATTTATTAGAAAAAAATAAACAATCTATATATTTCAATGGAATAAAAAATGGAATATCACCTTTAAATTTTATAATATAATAAATTAAATTAAAATTATTTTTAAATGAAATGTAACACATGTTCTAAAATGTTGAACATAAGTTTTCTCAGAATAAAGAATTTTTTTAAAATAATAAATTGTTTTAATAAAAGTAATGTTTAAATAATAATTTCCTTACAAATATACATATTGTTGTTATATAATAAAGGTTATCATTTTATTAAATACTATATTTTCCACCAGTCACCTAAAAATTATTCATTTTAGAAATATGTGAAAATGACTGTGATGTTATTGAAATGTGGAGTATGATGATTGAGTAAATTATTTTAATTAAATTTATAAATTTCATAAAAGTTTATATAAAATGAAAAACAATATATATATTTATCTTTTAGGGAATAAATCCTTTTAAAAACATTATGTATTCTCAAGCATATTATTTATGCATTTAAAAAAGATTAATATACATTAAATATATAGAAAATTCATTATTTATAATTTCTTCTAATAATATTAATATAATTTTTCAAGTATCATTTTAATTTAGTGCTTAATGGGAAATAACAAATCGATATAGTGTTTATTTAATAGAAAATATATTCTAAAAAATATGTGTCTTATATCCTCACCTATTAAATTTATTTATCCCTGAAAATTTTAATTATTATTTACTAATTAAATATGATAAGGGATCCATAAGAAACACTAGATATATGTTTTTACTAGGGTATCATCATCACAAATTAAGTATTCTTGGTGACATGGAATTTCATGCATAATGTGCTTGTATTAGGAATTTTCCTTTATCTCACCAATTTATTCCAAATATGCACCCTTAGTTTCTTATTTGAGTTGGTAGATACATACCTTTAATGATTTTATTTTTATTATTTTTATTCAAAACAATTACTGAATCATAAATGGTTATGATAATTTATAATAAATTCATATTAAATGATCATATGAATAGGAAAACTAAATCATATGAAGTATTATCCAATGAAACCACATCTTATCCCCTTATACATTTTATTAAACTATTGTATAATTTTATATTCCATTAACTTCTTTTGGTTAAACAATGGACAATATGGTGATATTAAAAATATTTAAATCATTAAAAATGATTTTTAAAGAAAATATTTCTATCAAAAGAATATCACCTAACAGTGTATATCCAGGCATACATTCTTAGGCTCACTTGGAGTGAACTTAGTGAAGATAAAGATGATACTCAACCATCTTTTTTCAGGGTGATTACACCTAAATTAGTCTATATACAACCCATATCTGCTTATTTGTATCTAGAATGGGATGTAATATCTTGGAATATAGGATGATAAAAACACCACTAAAACACCACTATGTTATCTTATAAATACATTTATCCATTTGGTATTCATTAAGATTAAATTTTCTGAATCCTAAAAAATTACAACAGTAATTCTCAAAAAAATAACTAAACCATTCATTGATACTATATAAGGAGACCTAATATAGATAAATACACATAATTAATCATTATAGATTAGAAATATATTTATCATAAAATTATTTACAAGATTCGAAGAATCAACGGTGTAATCTCATGTATGATTAACAATATAAACAACATATTTTATGAAATATATGTAAATTTATCATCAAAAAATCCAAATTATAATCCATTCATAAATCATTAATAATATACCCACTTTTATCACATGTGTAATGGAAACAAAATAAATGGTAGATCTCAGATGATTGATAAGGAAAATATAATAGATAATGATTAAGGATCATAAGTAGGTATAAGGAAAGAATTTTTGTATAATAGAATAATCATGATCCATGGAAATAAAATTAGGAATTCATACCAAGATAAAACATAGTGTTACTTGCTATCATGGACCACCATTTCTGAGTTGGATAGCCTAATAACTCATGTATGCCTCCATATATGGAAGAAGATGTTAAAATTAATCATGGGTCTAATGGTCCTGTTTGGGGAGACAATAACCTTTTTATCATATCTGTACCCAAATAATATAATTCAAAAATGATTATTCAAGGTGGAATAAAAAATAATAATACAATAATAAGTGAAATAAATGAAAAATAAATATATAAAATGGACTATTATAGTGGAAATCCAATATTATGTATGTATAGTGAAATTAAATATATATTATAGAATCATGAAGAGTCTATCCTAGTACATCTATCTACTCAATGATTAACTTATCATCAGTTTACTACTAGCCCACTTCACTTAACTAGATCTCAATACATGATTCTTGTGTGTCCATCGACATGATCATTTATGGAGTGAGTAAAAATACCCATTATGACACCTAAAATTCATCCCTAATATGTTTGACTCGGATTAAAAAATTTATACAATGATTACAATAACTATGAAACCATTCATAATCATGCATACATTAATATTCCATTTGCTAACCAAGCCACGATGATCCTTAACCATACCTTCTTTAGCTCCATACCAAAAATCATGTTCTAAAAATTTCAGAAGAGATCAATATCTGGCCATAAAGATAGTGATCATCCTATATGAAACCATAGGTAATTGAGTTTTGGGTTGGGAAACATGGCTGATGGTGAACATGTTTCTCAGCATCCTCAAGTAATCGAGTGAACATGTTACATTAATATTTCAAGCTAAAATGTTATCATCCCCTACCATATATATAGTTTTAGTAATATTATTTATACATGTAATCAACTCTCCTAATTTAAGGGGTTAAAATTTCTTAATGGTACATTAAATACAATATAATAATCAATACATCCATCTTATAGAAACCTCTCAAAGTAGGGTACATGATAATAAGTACAGGCACAACATGACATCATCAATGTAAAGTACCATAATATAACAAAAAGTGATAAATATAAGGACTATTAAAATGATACACTAGAAATAATTATGAAATAAAGCATAATAAATGGGTCACAAGGGATACATATAGACCCATAAGAAATCAACATCATGAATGGAAAAAACGTATGCTATCATAATGTTAAATCAATCCAAAAAACTGTACACAAGGGCTTCAAATATTAACAGAATTCATAAATACATTTTCCAACATAAACATCAATTTTCATAAATGGAATTATCTCCTAAAACAGATTCATACAATAACAAGAAAAAGTTACCATGTTAGGCACTTCATTATCTAGTTGAAATCCAACAAGACATGTTTCATTGAAAAAGTAGATAAGAAGAAAAATACAAGGGTGGAATCATGATTTTTCCAAATTTCTATTACCATTGATGGTAATATTTTATTTTGGTTGATGGAAGAATTACTTAATCTCTTGTTAAAATTAATAAGGATAAAAGTCCAAGATACAATGACTATTGAAAAATTAGAATATTCTAATTCAATGATTGTTCAAGAGGGAAAGAAGAAATTTTTCCTAATAAAGAGTAGAACACTAGATAGAGTCCTTTGATATTATGATAGTAGGAGGAAATGAAATTAACATATGAATCAATACTTTAGGTCAACTATAGGTAAGGTAGGATCAAAAAAACAAATATGGAAACCAATCTTATATGAAGGTCCCACACGATCAAAACAATAGTCTATTCTGTGCCTGAAAAACCATACTAAAGTTAGAGGAATACTCAAGGAGGATAAAATGATCAGTTAATAGTGGAATATAATCGATATAAAATGTATTTAAGGACTCTATTAAATTTAAAACATGTTTCCTCCTTTTATATGGTCTATATGTGAGAATAAATTTAGACATTTTTTCCATTTCAAAGATATCAAGATTAATGGCATGCCATCTACCATGATATAGCCTCATTCACAATATTTTTGAACACAATAGAATGAAATAACTTCCTCATAGTATTTTTAGCCAAAAATATTTTTTTCCCTCTCCAAACCTCTAAAAAAAAATTCCTAACTTTTCTTGCAAGGCCCCGACCCCATAAGCCTGGAGCCGGTGCATTATTATATTTCATTGGCATTATTGCAAGGAATGAAATCCCAATGTACCATTCAATTTAGTAGTCTTAGAAATCCATATTAAATAAATTATACCCATAATACATCGAGAAATAGGATATACAAACATTATACATAGAAAGAAAATAAACTACGCCCTTTAATGCTTATTCAAGGATTTCTTCTTTATAACCTAGGGAAAGAAACATAATAAGAGTGAGCTCAAATTCTCATTAAAATTAAGTTCAAAGGAATGAATAATGAATCGATCTATTTAGAAAGATAAATAACTTATAAGATATTCCATAAATACTAATAGACAATGAACAATGTAATAAACTGAAAACACTATCCATTAATTAATAAACTATAAATCAAATAAATGCATAGATATGTTAATGAAAACTCTCATGGATAAATATAGCTGAATATAAATGAGAGAAATTATTAATATTGGATTTGATGTTTCCTAGGTATATGGAACCAGTACCTTATAGATATTTCACAAGACAATTTATCTATAGGGTAAAAACCCATCTATTTTTGCCATTTATTTTATCTCAGTAGAGTACTGATGCATCGAGGGGTTTTCATTAACTGGTCACCAACCTGTGTCATACCTGTCCAAAGCATTCCTCATGTCTCAACAAAATATGAATCCTTATCAAATATCCATATTTATTAAGGATTATAGAATATAAATAATTCCTCAATGGAGGATAAGTAACAACAAGGGTCGTTCACATTAAAACATTCCCAATCAAATATAATATTTAAACATGCTAATGTGTCCCATTTCACATTGAAATATTTAAATAATTATTATGAGTGAATTAAATGAAACTTATAATGTTATGAGAAAAATTATATTCATGATATAACATGTAAATTGAGGTATAAACACCAAATAAAAGTGAATTGGTGCATAATAAAAATAAGTCTGAATAGAAAGTAAATTGAGATGAAATCCCTTACTATGTCCTTGATTTTTATTGTGAGTTATTTATCCTCTTATATAGTGGTTTAAAATATGTTAATAAAAAATAAAATAACCAAAATTATGTTTATAATACCTTAAATTAATTTCTTACAATATTTTATCACCCATTTGTAAACACTCTTTCATTATTTTGACTATTTCAGGTGTTAATTTCATAAATTTGTCAAGTACGTTTTGACTTGTTATTTATTTGTATTATTAAATATATCACGGTTTTATCACCTTTATAATGTAAAAAATTACTAAATTATCTTATATATTCAGTAAATATGTTTTTAGAACAGTCCATAATATTTAAAAATTGGAAATGAAGTGCACTATTCATGGAGTCGGTAGGTTGTACGTACGCATGAACGCTACTTCCATTGCATTGTCGTATTAAAATAATTTACAACTAAATGGTTCATATTTATATTATAATTGATATTATAATATATATGTTATATATGTTACTTATTTTTATCATAATCATCCTTTATGCGTTCCATGTATGGCATGAACGAGTCATATCCTTTGAGGGGGCGGTAGTCCACACTTTCTCAAACGAAATTATTGTATTTACACAACTTGGAAATAAAAATGGTATGTTATCAATAAAATTAAATAAGTATAAAAAAATATTAATGACATATAAATTATACATATAAATATATTTTCCATCATAATGGCCACCATGAGAGGTGGTAAACGAGAATTGAACAATCATTGTTTCGTGAGGTAGTAATTCACCGTACACAGAAACACTATATTCGTTACCAATTAGATAGAGGTGTGTGTAAGTGTAGGTCTAAATATTATCATAAAAATATATTAGTATTTTTTTATACTGTTTTATTTATTTTTTCATATAATAAGAATATTATAGGGAGTGTATAATGGAAATGAAACTAACAAACATAACAAAAGGTGTTATCTCTTAATCTAGTAACTTCTTTTGGTTTGAACAAGAAGGATTTGTTAGAAGTGTATATTCCCATAGGGATGATTATAGTTAAAGGATTGGGATGATGGGATACTATTTGGGAAGATCTTGTCTGGTCTTAGGAGGATTGAGAAGTGTGAGGAATGGGTAGAAGTGGTGCCCTTTTATAGGAAAGTAAAATGACTCACTTGGATTTTTTTGAAACAAGTTAGGTGTGAACATGTTCTTAAAAAAATAAATAAAAAACCTGAAAAAAAAATTAATGGAAGGTTAATGGGAGAAAAATGGATACAAAATGGGAGTTTTATAAGTTTCTAGGTCATTTCTCTACTTAAATTAAAGGTTTAGTCCTTTATTAAACTTAATTTTACCTTAATAATTTTAATTAATTTTAATTATTTTGACCAATATTTTTTCTAAAAAATAAAGCTATTCTTATGATAAATTTTAAATTATGATGACTCTAAATATGGAATCCAGTTTTTCCAATTCTAATAATATAAGTTTCAGTAATTAATTTAAATTTAATCCTACTTTCGGGGCGATGATGTGGGGTTTTCAGGTAGAACCGTCTAAAAGTTTGAAATGTTTTAATAGCTAATTTCAAAATTAAATTGATTATAATGACTTAAATTTTATTATTTGATAAAAATATATTATAATTAAACTTGAAAAAACAATTATAAATAAAATTTAACCTTATAAATAAATTATATGAAAAAGCAGTTTGAACAAAAAATCAGTATTTTTAACTATTCATTAAAAAATGAATCTTCACTAAAAAATACAAACAATTCTTCCTAACATAAATTTTATGATTATTATTTAAATTAGAGGTTTATTTTTATACATTAAATTTATAAAAGGGTCAAAATTTGGGTTTAAATAGGGCTCTCCATCAAAAGGCGACAAAAGTGCATATATAAAGAAAAATATAGTATTTTATGTGTAATATTGGGTTTGTACTTATCCTATGACTATTATGCTAGTGTAAAATTATTTTTTAGATATATAATATATAATTTAACTCTCAAAAAGTTATATAATGAAATTGACTTTGAAAAAAACTACTAAATAATGTTTTGTTTTAATCGGTAGTTGTGTATATTGTAAATATATCTAAAGTAAATGTGGTAAGGTCTTGGGATACTACATTTCTACCATTGATATTTTATATAATATCAAACCAGATCCAATACTATCACAACCTATCCCTAATTGGGGCTCGAGATATAATTACCACACGCCCACCTTTATGGTCTAGGGAGTGGAAACAGGCACCTAAAAGAATATCCAAAATGGGAGGCCTTTTCCTAAGGTGACTATATGCACACACCCAACCATATCAATTCATAAGTATAGAGGAATAATAATTAAAATATGGAACAACTAGAAACGAAAAAAATTATTTAAAATCTCTAGGGTTTATGACTATAAAACAGTATAAAATGAAAAGTAAAGTGACAAAATAAAGGCCCAACCAGAAATATTTCCCAACCTAACAAAATAAAAAAGTAAACCACTGAAAGATCCAAACTCCTAAACTCCAAACTACTACCAACATATGGGGTCCACAAAAATATTATCCCTAAGATCATATGAAATCATTTCCCACCTATACTCCACCTTTATAATACATGACACATTTTTGAAATTCCCATGAATGGGTGAGTATGTACATAACCAGTAGGATTCCCCCAAAACTGAAAGGGGGAGAAGTAAGAGACAAAATTGGAATAGAAAAAAATAGATAATAAATAGTAAACGGTGAAGGATAATATCTCAACCCAAACTAAGAGATGGAGTAACCTCATCCTAACACAATGTGATCAAAACAGTGTGTATATGGATTACACGTCGAGTATTTTCTACCCACAGTAGGAGAGTAACCTCATCATACCTTAAGAAGATAAACATATAAATCATGTGGCATACCCCCCATGTCTACACAATACATAAAAGGAGAGTAACAAAATCCAAAATCCTAAATAATGATATATATATTCTCATAAAAAGAAACACAAACATGGTAGAAAGTGGATCTCCATATCATAGTCCAGTGAAGGAAAAAGATTCACCAATAATTCCAAAATTCTATCTATAATGGTCAGCATCTTATGAATCTATCCAGAAGTAATCGTGTAGAGGCCAATGCCTCTCTACTATGCAGTATAGCCATGGGGGAAAATTTTCAAATTCGAGTGCCTGGTCCCTAGTGCATCAAGGGGGTTCCCATCTATAAGTGTACATAGAGGACACGTGCCCTGATTCGTTAGGGGGGTCCACTCTAGTTTCATGAGGACCCACTCCCTATCAAATAGGTTATTCTACTCATTAGATAGAGGACTTATGATAAAGCTAGGGATTCCACTATATATATCTATTTTAATTCCCTATATAATACTAGAGTTCGACTCGATATGTAGAGGACCCACACCCAAGATGATAAGGGTTTCTACTCTATAGGACAAGGACCTACACCCTGGTGTGATAGGGTGTTCCACTTTAGTAATTGAGGACATGTTCCATATTTGATTGGGTGTTTCAGTTAGTAAGTAGATGACTTATATCCAAGATAATTTTGGGTTCCACTCTAAAGGTCATGGAATTTTCCCTGGTGCAATAGTGGAATTTCACTATGGCCATCGAGGACCCACACCCTATCCAATTGGGTGTTCCACTTGATAAGTAGAGTATCTGTGATGATGATAAATGGCTGTTCTATTATAAAATAATTTAGTGATCCTGCATGATCAATTTTTCCATTGATAATTTCTAAAAGATGTGATAATCCTAGTACATCTCACATCATATAAAAAAAGACACAAAAAATGGCACTATCATGTTATACCTAGAAAACACTCCAGATATGACAGTCACTAGAGAGAATGTGAGTCCAAACAAAGGATATATGTGATTTTAATTTGTCCTAAAAAGGAACAATGGGGTGAATTACATGTGAGGGGACCCAAACTATGTGTGATCCTACATCATCACCTAGTCATCTCCAAGGAGGTATATGGATCACAAACCCAAGTAGCACTATACGCCATGTAGGGTGGATACATAGAATTTATGAGCACTCTTATTCCCTATAGGTGCACCTTTGTCATCTATGAATACTCATCACGTGTCTTGGTACTTTGTTACATAGTGTGTATCTTCCCACGAGGTGTCACCCACATATTTGGCCATGTATGTGTACTCGGGCACATGGAGTGCTCTAAGCCACGTGATCTACCACATAGATCAGCCACTCAGGGAAGAGGTACATAGAATGTAGAGATTCTACATGGAATTCCATATTTATAAATTCCCAAAACCCTAGTCACTACAACATAGGGGAAACACACCCTATATTCATTGTGGTACATGATGTGTAGTCTTGTTTTTAAAAAATTCATGGATTCTATTCCCATGATTTCAGATCTAGTCTTTAAGGCTTCAGATCTCACCTCCATGCCTCACAAAATCAATGGGGAGTCTAGAGATTCATTATTTTCTAGGGTAATTTCCTTGAAATATGATTCCCATTTCATCTTCATAATTTCATACGTAACTCACACACATCACGTATATTTGGTCCTTCTGTTGTTGATGATTTTAATTCCCATCATCAAAAAGACCACCCACAACCGGAAATCTATTTGAAAACAATCCTAATTTGTTGATCCATCCAACGAATGTGAATTTTTTGTGAATCTGGGGTTTCATTGAGCTTAGTACTCTCCGAAAATGTCGAACTAGGACCATGGTCTCCAACTGGTGAATAATGGAAATAAACAGAGGATAACAACACCACAACAAAGGTTTAATTGATCATTGTTATGATTTCATCAAAAACGATCAAGAACGGGGATATCTAGGGTTAGAAAACAATTATATAACCAATTAAATTAGAACATATTCACATGGAAAGGTTCAATAATATGAGGAGATCAAAAAAAGAAAATCATACTCAATCTATTTAATCAAAAGGGAATAATATATAATTGTAAATGTCCTACATGGTTTTTTGGTTTATTTTTCATCAAAGAACTCACCTTCAAACGAATTGAAGAACTCAATTTGTTCACTGGATCCTTATCTGCTTTAATCTATGGTTCTTTTGTCATTGGAAGTGATTCCCTAAAAGGAGTAAAAATACTCTAGAATCCCCACATAGTTTATGTAGCTCACCCGATCCAAATATCCATAGCAGTTTATTTATACACATTACAATTCGTTTAAATTAATAAATTAATTTTATTATTTTAATAATTAACCAATTGAACACACCTCTAATGGTTGAGATGTCCAAAAACATCTCTCCATCCTATTTTTTGGTCATGAATATGGTAAAAATCATATTTATGCCTCGATAGTGGTCTCAGATTTCAAAGTTTATCATTTGTTTAAGATTTATCACATTTTCATTAAGAAACAATGCATGCATGATATATTATATAATTAATATTTTTATTAAATTAATTTCAGACATACCGGGCCTCGAAATTTCACATCATCTTAGGATTTTTCTTTGAAAATAAATCTATAAATATTTAAAATTCATAAAAAGATAAAATTATTTCTCCAAATCATTTAATGCTTCAATATTTGACTCCCTAAAAAAATTACCAACAACCCGGGATACCGAGCCCACATCTGGATCTGCCACTCCCAAGAGATCTCTAACATATTCACATGCTGCTACATCATGTGAACTAATGGGATAGTCCTTCCACATGTGTCACTCACCTATCTATCCTCGATCTCCACTATTTACTCTATAAAACATTCCTTGTCCTTGATGTCTATCTCATCCTAGTCAATGACCTGTGTGGTTTCATGCACATATCTCCACAGTTGTGACATGTGGAAGACATAGTGTACCCACTCTAACTGAATATATAGGGATAAGTGGTAATAAACCTCACCAACCAACTGCAATATCTTGAATGGCCAGAATAACCTCTAAGATAGCTTTCCTCCCTATCAAAATCTCTATAATCCTCTTCATGGGGAGATTCTCAGAAAAATTTGGTCTCTATTATTAAACTCCAAGGTCCTATTATGTTTATCTACATAAATTTTTTGTCTACTCTGATCCATCCTCATCCACACATATATTACTTGGACATTCTCTATCATCACCTGCATCATCTCAATACCCACAAGAGATATCTCTTTGATCTCTATCTATCACAAGGGTGACATGTAGAGTCTCCCATACAAGGTCTCAAAAAGGTGTTATGCCAATAGTAGAGTGTCATATATTGTATTACGTAATCTCAACCATGGTCAAGTGATCCTACCAACTCCAACCAATGTGTGTCACAAAATCCCTCAACATACCCTCCAACACCTCGATAGTGCGCTCGGTCTGCCCATCTATCCTTGGGTGAAAAGATGTAGTCATCCTTATAGGGGTCTCAAATGCCTCCAAAATTTTTCTACATAATCATGATTTAAATATTTCATCATTATAGGAGAAAATAGTTGATGTAACCCCATGAAGGTGAATAATATCCTATATGAACAACTACCCAAAACTCTCCACCAAACTATGCTTCCTGATAGAAAGTGTTCCAACTTCATGAGTTGGTCAACTATCAAAAATATGGAACTATGTCCTTTCACGATATGTGGGTACCCAATCACAAATTACATTAATATTTCATCCCACTTCTACTCTAGGATCCTAAGGTGATACAAAAAACACCATATTCTTATCCTTCACTAGCTGATAGGTGAGGCAACAAGTGATGAAATCAGAAAAATTTCATCTCATTTAGGACCACAAAAATTGTTGCGGATGATCTCTATGCATATTACCCACATAAAGATGTATAGATAGAATATTAGTGTGGAAATATAATATCAAATCTTCTTACATCATGACATGAACAACCATCCAACCCTAAAAAATATAACATTATTCCCTCCTTTAGAATATCAATATGGAAAATACCTTATGGATATCTGGTCACACAAGAACATGAAGTTAATTTATCCTATATGAGACTCTATCACATTCTTGAGGAGTAGTGGATTTAACATCATCGACTGAAGAAAAAATATTCACCCTCCTGCTACACTAGGGTGATTTACAAGGTTGCAAATTTCTCTAAAGCCTCTATCACCAAGCGAGCCTGTGATTTCTAGATAAGGGAATTTTACACCATATTTCTTTTCCCTAGAGTATATACTATCTTGAAGTAATAGTTATTAAAGAACTCTAACCATTGTTACTGTCTCAATTTCACATCTCTCTATGTGATGGCATACCTATGAATATGATGGTCTCTATAAACAACAATGCACTCCCCCAGAAGATAGGTCATCCACATCCTTGGGGTGAAGAATACCAGTGCTAGCTTTGATTTTGAGTCGTATAGTTATGATCATGGGGTCTCCACATTCCTTGAACCATATATTAAAATATAAATCCCTTGTATCAACATGTATCCAAGACTAGATCTTAGGTCATCGCAATACACTACGTACTCCACAGCTTCCTCCGGTAGTCTCAACACTTGGGCACTTGAGAGCCTCATCCTCAAATCCATCAAATCTCTCTGATATTTCCCCATCCAAGTAAATTAATTCCCTTTCTACATCACAATGTTCAAAGGTTCTAAAATCCTATATAATTAATCCATAAACCCCCTGTAGTACCTCACCAAACCAAGAAAGCACTACACATTAGACATGGTCTTGGGTGGTTTCCAAGAAAGATCTGAATTGAAATTTGTTCCTTCCATGGATAAGATGTGATCAGAGTTGAGTTTTCCTAGAAATTGAACCTCATGAATATATAACAATCATGTTAAGATATTTCCAAAAATCCAGTTCTCTCAAAGTAAATCTAAAACCATTCTTAAGGGATCTACATTATCCTCATTGGTTAAATAGTAGATGTGTATTTCATTGATGAATACAACCAAAAACTTTTCCAATTATGGCTAGAAGATCCTATTCATCCAAACCATAAACATGTCAGGGGAATTCACCACACCATTGGGTATCACCATGAACTATTAGTGTGTGTGTGTAGTAACATTTGAATGCCAAATTTAGAATATCTTCCATTCCAACCATCAACTGGAGGTAGCCGGACTAAAGATCGGACTTTGAGATCCATATATTGTCTCATAACTTATAAAAGAGTTCATTAATCAGTGGAAAGGGGTACTTTTTGATTTTCATGAATTTTTTTCAGGTGATGATAATCCATGGAAAATTGCACTCTCTTTAAAACCCATAAAATCTAAAAGTAGTAACATTGTATTAGATAGTGTGTATGACATGAAACACCAAGCGTGTAAGGGAATATAATATCCCCAAAATTATAATATATTTACTATTTTTTAAAAAATAAATATATTTTATTACTTTCAATGAATGTGATACTGAGTTAGTGTGCAACATAACCAACAATGAGTTTCTTCAATGTCTTGCATTACACAGAAAACCAAGTTTTACAGAACAATAATATATTATTAAAATATTATTATTTAATATAATAAGACATAAATTATCCATTATGAATAGTATTAAATAACTTAAGAAAATATATTGATTACAAATATTTAATTTTAATTAATTAGTTATAAATTAATTCTAAATGAAAATAAGAGCCAATTGAAAATAAAGGGAATATTTTGTAGAAAACTATTTTTATGCACATAAAACTATTTTTTCCTAATTAATAAAATTAATTAAAATTAGTAAGTGATATTAGTTATATATATATATATAGTCAAGATAATTTTATTGATATTCTTCCAATATATCTGATAAGTATAAGATAAAAATAAACCTAATTTTACACCGAAAAACCTATATTGTTATTAAGGATTTTTACCACCTTTTATTGGAGAACATATTTTAAAATATATTTTTGGACCTTTAATAGATTGTATATATCGAAATAAACTTCATTTTTTAAATATAAACATTAAAACTATGTAAGGTTAATTTTTTGATATTTTTCTATGAAGTTTCATTTTCAATGAATAATAAAAAATAAAGAATTTTAATTCAAAACTACTTCTTTATCAAATTTATTTATAATGTTAAATCCTATTTTAAATATATTTTAAAGATTAATTATATTATATTTTTATAAATCAATCCAATTTAGATCATTTTAATCAATTTTAGATTGACATTGACTAAAAAAACATAGTAAACATTCGGATGTTTTCACTTTAAAACCCCACATTGTCATCCCATCAAAGAGATTAAATTTAAAATAATTTCTACCACTTTAATGATGAGATTTTTAAAAATGGATTCCATATTTGGAATCTAAATAAATTTTAATTTATAATATTTAAACTTATTTTTTTACTAAAAATATTAGTGAAATTAATTAAACTTAATTACAATAATTAAGGTAAAATTAAGCTTAATAAGGGACTAAACCTTTCCCTTAAGGGACCAAATGACCTAGAAACTTGTCCAAGATCCATTGGATATAAATATTTAAACCCAATACACACTTGGAAAAAAGTTTTACAATTATGGGATTCATATTCAATGTGAAAAAATTTTATGGAATTCTATGTCAAAATATTATAAAAGTGTCACTTCTCTTCCACTATAAAAGGCCACCTCTCCTCCCACTTCTTCACACCTCTCAATCCAATTTTTATTGACCAAGATCTATCCAAATAAGTCCTAAAATCCCTCCTATCATTCTATAATCCTCACCTTGGACATAAATCAATCCAAGGAAACCCTTTGGTTAAAACCAAAAGGAGTTACCCCATTAAGAGGTAACAAACTTCCTTATACTTTTTAGTTTTATTTAAATTATCCAGTCCTTAAACTCTTATTATTCCAGGATTATATAATAAAAAAGTATCGTAAATACTTTGAGATATTTTTATTTTGTGATTTATACCTAAAATTACACAAATTTCCATCTAATGGGTAACAAATATACTATTTACATGTTCGGAAAACTACCGACTCACAAAATGATTATTGTTCATTTTTACTTTACTACCTCTCATGGTGAAAATTATGATGAACACTATCTTTATATAAGATATATATAATAATTATTACAAATTTAAGATTATTTATTAATTTTACAAAATATATTTTTATACTTTACATTTTGTGTAAATGTGATAACATCATTAGAGGTCATGTGGACTACTGCCTCCAAAAAGAGATATGATTTGATCAAATGATACAAGGAATTTATAAAAGATGATTTTAATTAAACATATGTGACATATAAAAAATATATATTATATTAATTAAATGATTAAATTTCTATAAATATAATATATATCAATTTCATTGTTATCCTTTCACACACATAAAAAGTGATAATGTTGTTCATGGACGTGTGGAATTCCACCTCCTCATATGATGTGATTCATTTTACATAAAAATAATTTTATATATATAAGTATATATGATTAAAAAATATATTATTTTTGATATTATTATAATTCTATAAATATTTAATTTTACTTACCATCTTTCTATAACGATCAATGAAAAATGAGAATGTTACTAATGTGTACTTATGGCCTAATGTCTCTGTGATTGTAACATTGATTCATTTTTCCTAACCAAATTTAATGATTGTTCTTAAAAGTATAATTTATTTATAAATAAAATAATTATTTCATGTTAATTATTTGGTATATATTATACAATGACCCATTTGACCATAGTTGACATACCAAAGTTTTTTTGACACATTAATGAAATTTGGTCAAAATAACCAACATAAATATAATTTTTTAAGTAGTTGTATAAAATATAGTAATAAGTGAACTAAAAATTAGTATAAACATGAAATAGGTTTTAAATCTGGTAAATAATTAAAATAATTTTGTTATTCTGTGTTATGAAGACACACAAGATGAATCAGATGAAAAGTAAGGTATTTTGTCTCAATTTATATTCCCTTGAGAGTTATTTGTTATTATAAACCAAGTTTATTTTATATGGTGTATATACTACCATTTGAAATGTTATATAATGAAAATAATTATTCTAATTATTTTTTAAATTTATAACTTCATTGATATCAGGATTCAAATGTTTCAATGTGGTATGATACACATCATAATGTTTAAATATTATTCTCCTCAATAATGTTTTTAATGATTCTCTTTGAAATCTCACTTCCTTTTTTAATTGATAACATTCGATTGAAACAATTACATTGATGTTTTTCATCTAATTTCTTATACATGGTTCAAATAATTTCCATTTTTTATAATATATCATGATTCAATCATTCTTTATGATATTTTTAGTCTTAATTTGAATTATTTCATCAAAGGGGATTTGAGTTAAAAGTTACCAAGTGGAAAATAATTTCATAAACCAATTTTTTTTCATTGGGTAATACACTACCTAATTGTCCTTAATATTCTATGATTATGTTTATAATGAATTTTACTTTCTATTTATGTTTTTCCAATTCTATTTATGTGTAAGAACCTGGTTCTTATTCTTGAGGTACAAGTTTCTTCTTTTCCTTTTCCTTAAGTGTTTTTGAGAAAACAAGGGAAATGTGGGAAAAATCCTAAATTTACGGGGACAGGCCATGTAATATTTCACACATGCTATGTACCTTGGTTGTGTGGGATGAGAATACAGGGCTTGTAGTCTTGGGTGTAAAAACTAACTACACGATGTGTACTTTTTTACACATTCCATATACTTTGGCTGTGTGGGATGAGAATACATGGTGTATAGGATTTTCGGAAGTTAAAGGTGTAAGAACTAACTACACACCGTGTACTTATTAATACACACCGTGTAATCAGTTGGAATATGAACAGTGGGGCGGTGGGAAGTAGCCTCCATAGGAATAGTTAAAAAATAGTACATGCCATGTACTTGAAAGTACATGTTGTGTAGTTATGTTATTTTTATAAATAGGCAGCATCCTCCTCATTCAGCAGAGGAGGCAGGGAAATCACCCAGAGTAATAGGAGAGGAGGACGAGGCTTGGAGGAGATCCCAATCACACATTGGGACTCCGATTCTTCCATCTTCGATCTCGTTTTAACAGCACGGGTAAGCTCTTCCTTCTTGAATCGTTCCTTCCAATTAGTTCCCTAAGGGTAGTTATTCAAATTTGAATGGATAATTGTTTATCCTAGAACTAAGTCATTCTTGGTTGTTTTGAGAGGCACCTTTCATGTATATCGATCAGAGGAGATCAAGGAAGTTGGTCTTGTGTTTAACTCCAACCGTCGAGTTGATTTTGTGTACCATTGTGCCACACGCCCATGTTTGGGGTGTCATATAGATGAGGATTTGACTATTGAGATACCTAGAATTGCTTAGGTAATCTAATGAAAAATTATAACCTGCTGTTTGGGATCATTGCTTTGATCCAGGGACACCCTGTGGGTGAGTTTCCCTTGTTTAGTCATTTTTCCAGGATACTTGAGGGTATGTCATGATTGTATAATGGTTTGAGTTTTTCTTGAGAGAAAACATATTTAAATTGCTTGTATATATGTTAAGATCAGCTCGGTTACTTGTTTATCCTGAGGGAAAGGTTACTTGTTTAGCCTGAGGTAACAATTACCTGTTTAGCCTGGGGTGATTGTTTTGTTTAGCCTTAGGGAAATGTTCTTATGCCCGAGGGCAGTAGCTTCCATGCCTGAGGGTGAGATATTCCATTCCTGAGGGAAATATTCATTTAGCATAAGGGCAATCACCTAAGGGTTTCATTTCTGTTCTCTTGAGGGTAAGGATTCACATGATAGAGGACAATGTTTACTTTTAATATTCACGGTGGTGATTTTAATATGTTTTACCTACCAGGATAAATCATAGTCTTTGTATTATTATTATCTTTTATTTGTTATATAGCCTGTTGTGGTTTCTACTGTGGCACTAGTATAGAAGATTTTTTGTCGAGGCCGAGTCTCAGAAAACTCACATTTAATTATATTTAATTGTTAAATAATTATTAAAATGGAAATGTAATTGGTAGGAATGGATACTTTTGAGTACTTCCTAGTTTACTGCATTTCATTATTGCACACTGCTGTTGCACATTTTCACTGACAGTTGGGAACGGGCGTTTGGTGGTCTCCTGCTGGTATTTATTTCTCACACCATATTTTGGTCATGTCTTGGGCCCAAAAAATTATATTGTTGCAGGTGTTTATAAGGGAAGGGTCCCTACATAGGTACATGATTGTTGCAGAGGAGTAGGAGAGGATGGTACTAAGCTTAGGCTTGCGATTATGTTGCGTTCCTTTTGCATTGCTTTGGTTTTGTTTAATATAATTTGTACTTTGTTTTGTATTGTATCAGATTGTAGAGTATCCTATTTTAGATTCTTTCATTTAATTAGAGACATATTGCATCATCATATATATGACTGTTCGTTATCTTTTACTTCAGTTCCATTTTCTATTTTAGGTTTATATTGTTTACTGCTTCCGATTTTGTATGTTTATAATTATTTCTGTTCTGATGCACTTTGAAAAATGAGGTCATATTTTCCCCACTATCAGATCTAGGCCCTCACTGCTAATCGGAAGCCTCTGGAATTTGAAAAAATTCGTTTGAGGTCATATGACCAACTGGGTTCGGGGCACCCGTTAAGTGGCACCCAGATCCGGGATGTTACAAAGTGGTATCAGAGGTATTTCTTTTCTTTGACTTACTGTTGGGAGACTATATCCAAGGGTAGGATGGAATTGGTACATGGTAATATATTGTGCCTGGAAGTAGCTAACTCGTGTACATGGAAAATCTAATCTACCTCATTTAATTGCCATTTTTCTGGTTTTTCAATTTAGGTGTTGATTTGAATTTCACCTTCGGGTGACACACTTGTGGTGGGCTGTTAATATTTTATACTTGGGTTCTATTTAGTTTCAACCTGATGGGATGAGGGTATGCCATCTCATGCATCATTTAGGTACATGATAGAATCACATGTCATGCATAGTTTCCACACCATGTAGGTGCATTAGAAATTTCATGTTTTTGTGATAGAAGTTGTGATAGAAAATTAATATTGTTGTGATAGGTACCTTGGTAGATACGCCTATTGTTGATAGGGTATTGGTACATGTTACGGTTGGGTTTATGGATGCTAAACTTTGGTTATTGAGAAGTATGGGCTCTCTTGGACCAAAATTTGGCAGATCATGATCCATACTTTTGTTGCGTTTTGTACAATAATGTGAAAGGTCGAGTGCTAAACTTTTGTTCTCGGGGTGTATGGCCTCCCATAGATCATAATTTGGCATACCGATGCTAGAAATTAAAGAAAAAGGGCTTCAGAGTAGTTTCTGAGGTTTTTTGTTCGGAAACCCAGACAACAAGAAATGTTGTTCTATGAACACACGCCATGTACTTTTCTGTTCGGGAAGAAATGAAAATTTATAAGTACATTCCATCTACTTATATATACACGTCGTGTAGTATAAGATTGTGTAACTCACCATGTGCGGGGGAACATGGGTCTTCCAGATTTTACCGAGTACACGTCGTGTACCGGTAGTACACACTGTGTAGGGCTAACCCTATGTCTGCCAATGTGACTAACAACACGGACAGAGAAACCTTAGATGATACATGTTGTGTCGGTTAAAAACACGATGTGTAGTGTAATACTAGAAGCTGGCCGTGTAACTAACAACACAGGTCAGTGTTTCCTTTCTTGTACATGTTGTGTACCTATGGGACACGCCGTGTAGTATTGACCTATGAGAGACTGTGTGGAAATAGCCATGTGGCTGGGGAAACAGGGTGGTGTACACGCCGTGTGCAGGTGTAACACGCCGTGTAACTAGGGTTGAGACATGCCTAGGCCGAAATTAGAACAAAACCATATGAAAATTTAAGGGTACACACCGTGTAGACATTATACACATTGTGTAGTCTTTTTTTGCCAGTTTTTTTGGATCTTTCCCTTTTTCATTGGAACACTTAACCGGACAAAAGGAACCTTGACAATAAATTAAACTAAGGCATCTATTTGACCTTGTAGATTCATTCCATTGAGACAACCACGAGTTGTTCACCAAGAGATTAGTGACGATTATACTCCATAGATAGTAGGCCATGGGCTACTGATGGATCCTCCAGTAGTACCAGATGTGGTGCCAATTGTTATACCAGATGTAGGCGCGGATGTGTAGTTCTGTGAAGGCTTCATGCGGTTCATGCAGACCTTACAGGGAGCACCGCCGGTTTCAACATCTATGGCAGAACTGACATTTATATTCCAGCAGTATCATCCACCTACATTTTCAAGGGATGGCGGACCACAGGTTGTGGAGTCTTGGCTGGGTTCTATGCAGTTGATTTTTGAGCATCTGGGGACTCCTTCTAGGAGGAAGTTAAAGCTTGATACTTACATGTTGTGTGATTCCACCAAGAGATGGTGGGATGTCACCACCCAGACTGAGCAGCACGGAGACATGGCGTGGGAAAATTTTCAGGCTGTCTTCTATGAATTGTTCTTTCCAGAGAAGCTAAGGGAAGATCGAGATCGGGAGTTCACGAATATGTAACAAGGTTTCTTGTCAGTGATGTACTATTCTACCCGCTTCACTGAGCTACAGTGTTTTTCACCTGTTCTGGTGAGTGATGAGATGTTGTGGGCTATACACATTGAGGATGGTCTTCGATATGACATTTGAGTGCCAGTGAATGTTTTCAGTTTGCCTACAGTGCATGCTATTGTGAACAACATGTTGATTACTGAGCAGAACCTTCTAGAAGCTAGTGGTGTGGACTTGTGTGGTTTGATACAGGTTTCTGGTACTATTTCTACCGTCTAGAGGAAGAGGTAGATGGATTTCTCTCACAGTGGAAGTACTAGTTAGAATAGTTCTTTAGGTAGCTAGATAATGTGGTACTAGTGTGGTAAAGAGGGGCACAAGAGACCTCAGTGTCCACATTTCTCAGTGCAGTGCCGAGCCTGTGTTAAAATGGGTAAACTTCAACGTTTTTTCAGGGAATTTCCACCAGAAACTAGTGAGAGGGTTTCTGTGCAGACTTCATGTGCAGGAGCAGGTCCAACAACTTCTTACCAGTTAGAGGATTTGAATACGTCAGGACGTTCTGGCTGAGGTGGTGGTCATGGTCGTGGAAGCCAGACACCAGGATCTCAGAGACAGTAGGGTGGGTCAGCTCCGGGTAGCCATGCTATGTCGCAGGTCCATGGCACTAGGCATGCATATGAAGTGTAACAGACCCAACATGAGTAGGATCCCAGACCTTCCACTGTCAAAGGTACTATTCTAGTTGCTTCTGTTTTATCTTCTTTACTTTTCGTAACTGGTGCTACACGTAGTTTTATATCTATGTCTGTGATGGAGATCCTTAGACTCTGTTTTTCTACTTCTTCTGATAACATGATGCTAGACACTCCATTGGGAATTAGAACGGTAGGTGTGTGTTAGTGCAAGGTGTGCCCCTAGAGGTTGGTGGGTGTCACTTTCTATGGGACCTCTATGTCTTAGAGATGACTGGATATGATTTCATTCTCAGGATGGAATAGCTGGTACCATTTTGATCCTTTGTATATTTCTATTGTCGTAGGGTGAGTTTCACTTCACCAGTGGGTGGGGAGTTTCTATACAACGGCGAATGAGATGTCCAGGTGAGCCGAGCTGGACTCGAGCATCGTGGGTGAGGTGGAGTGACATCCCATATTGCGAGTATATATCTGTATGACCAGGGAACTTGTCATAAGGATTTCCCTCCAGTGGTTAATCATTTAAGGGATGTCTACTCGAACGACTTTTTAGTTCTACCTCAAGAGCGAGAGGTGGAATTCTCTATTGAGCTTGTTCCAGGAGCGGCACCGGTGTCCATTCCTCCTTATAGAATTGCTACACCTAAGTTGCAGGATCTCAAGAGGCAGTTAGAGGAGTTACAAGCCAAGGGTTTTATCTGACCCAGTATTTCTCCCTAGGGTTCAGTTGTCCTTTTAATTAAGAAAGTAGATGTTACCCTCAGACTCTCCATGGATTATTGGAAACTGAACCAGTTGACGGTTAAGAACCGATATCCCTTACCGAGTGTTGATGATCTTTTTGATCAACTTCGAGGAGCATGAGTTTTCTCAAAGATTGACTTGAGATCTGGATATAATCAGTTGTGCGTTAGAACATCAGACATACTGCTTACATCCTTTTGGAGCATATATGGTCTATACAAGTACTTAGTAATGTCGTTCAGACTCACAAATACGCCAGTAGTTTTCATGGCTCTGATGAATCGTGTGTTCCGCCCATATCTGAATTCTTTTGTGGTAGTCTTCATGGACAATATCTTGGTGTACTATCACACTCAACATAACCATTCCACCCATCTTGAGATCATAGTGAGTACACTGATAGAGCATCAGTTATATGCTAAGCTCTCAAAGTGCCACTTTTGGATGTACTAGACTCACTTCCTGGGTCATATTATCTCAGAGGCAAGATTTGCAGTAGACCTAGAGAAAGAGAGAGCAGTAGTTTCATGAGAGGATCCTAAGAACGTGTTTTAAATACGGAGTTTCTTTGGGCTATTTGGTTACTACAACCACTTTATATAGGACTTCTCCCTCTTAGTAGCACTATTGACAGGTGTGCCTAAGAAAGGTATGAAGTTCGTTTGGTCAGAAGCTTGCGAGACAACCTTTTAAAATCTTAAGGGATGGTTGAAATCAGCACCAATATTGATACTTCTAGATCAAGGGAAGATCAAAACAGTTTATTTTGATGCATCAGGTATTGGTCTGAGATCAGTATTGATGCAGGGAAATCAAGTAGTTGCGCACAGGTCTCGGTAGTTGAGGCCACATGATAACAATTACCCGACGCATGATCTCGAGTTGGCTGCAGTAGTTCATGCCTTACGCTGTTGGAGACATTATCTCTTGGGAGATAATTTTGTGGTGTTTACGGACAACAAAAGTCGTAAATATATCTTCACCCAATGTGAGTTGAATTTGAGACAGTGAAGGTGGGTTGAGTACCTTCAGTACTTTGACTTTGAGCTTGCCTATACACCTGGTAAGGGTAACACAGTAGCTGATGCACTGAGTAGGAGGACTAAGATAGAGGCAGTGTAGGAGGCCAATGGTGAGGGGGAGCTTATAGCTTTGTTCTATGAGATGCATTTGGAGGTGCATGATAGTTAGGGGTGAACCTATCATTGAACCTTAGTTGTGACTTCTACCCTCCTGGATAGAGTGAGGATGAGACAACTATCAGATTCAGAAGGCCTAGTTCTACGGGAGTCGGTGGCAAGTGAGGACCCTTCTCCTGGATGGACAATAGGCGATGATGATATACTATGCATCCATGGATGAGTGTGGGTTCCAGGGTATATACGCGAGGATTTGATGTGTAAATTTCACGCTTCAGATTGGGCAGTGCATCATGGAGTTACCAAAATGTATCATGACTTGAGATGTCATTATTGGTGGATGGGTATGAAAAGAGAGGTAGATTGTTTTGTTATGAGATGTTTCACCTATCAGCAGGTGAAGGTGGATCATCATAGGCCATCTAAACTATTAAAATAGTTACCCATTACATATTGGAAATGGGATGATGTTTTGATGGACTTCATGACCGGGTTGTCGAGGTCACCTCGAGGCAATGATACTGTTTTGGTTTTTGTGGACAGACTTACGAAGGTAGCTCACTTTTTTCTGATCAATGAGACCTTCAATGTTGACGATCTCAGGAAGTAGTATATCTGAGAGGTAGTACATCTTCATGGGGTCCCTTATTCTATCATTTTAGATAGGGACACCCATTTTACATCTCATTTCTTGCAGCGTTTTAGAGGTCACAGCATAGACAGGTTCTTCTATGCATAGCTTACCACCCTCAGACCGATGGCTAGTTAGATCATACAATAAAAGCGTTAGAGGACATGTTGCGTGCATGTGTCCTGGACTACAGGGGCTTCTGGGAGAATCAAAAACCCCTAGTTGAGTCTTCCTACAATAATAGTTTCCAGGAAACTATTGAGATGGCACCTTACGAGGCTTTATATGGTAGGTCATGTCGATCAACCTTGTACGGGTTGGAGGTAGGTGAGGCAGCTTTACTAGGACCATGACTTGTGTAGGAGACTTCGTAGCAGGTCCAGTTGATTCGGAAGTAGATGGCTACTGCACAGTCTCATCAAAAATATTATGCTGATTGCCATAGAGGACCCATGGAGTTCGTGGTCGGGGATCATGTTTTCTTGCATGATTCACCGAGGATGGGACACAAGAGGATCAAGAGACAGGGTAAACTTTCACCGAGGTATGTAGGGACGTTTGAGATTCTGGAGAGAGTCGGGTTGATTTCCTATCGGTTTCAATTACCACAGAGGTATGGTGACATGCACGATGTCTTCCATATATCTCAGTTGCGCCATTATCACTCAGAACTGTCACACATTTTTTTTCCAAGGAGGTTGAACTTCAGGTTGATGCATCCTTTGAGGAGCTTCCGATTCATATTAGTGATAGGAGCACAAAAGTTCTCTGATTCTGGTCAGTTCCTCTCATACGGGTGCTATGCGAGCATGGCCGAGTGTAGGACGAAACCTGGGAGTGGGAGACCGATGTATGTGCTCAGTGGCTAGAATTGTTCTCAGCTTTATCTTCACCACCCTTGGAAGGTCAATTTGAGGATGAATTTCTTTAAGGGGGGAAGTTTGTAAGAACTCATTTATTCTTGAGGTACGAGTTTCTTCTTTTCCTTTTCCTTAAGTGTTTTTGGGAAAATAAGGTAAATGTTGGCAAAATCCCAAATTTATGGGTACACGCCGTGTACTTTTTCACACATGTTGTGTATTTTGGCTGTGTGGGATGAGAATACATAGCGTGTAGGCTTGTTGGTGATTAAGGGTGTAAGAACTAACTACACGGCGTGTACTTAGTAATACACACTGTGTAATCAGTTGGCAGATCAAAAGTAAGGCGGTGGGAAGTAACCGCCGGAAGAATAGTTAAAAAATACTACACACTGTGTACTTGAAAGTACACATTATGTAGTTATGTTTTTTTTGTTATAAATGGGATGTAGCCTCCTCATTCAGCAGAGGAGGCAGGTAACTCACCTGGAATAGTGGGAGAGAAGGCAAAGGCTTGGAGGAGCTCCCGATTTCACATCAGGATACCAATTCTTCCACCGTTGATCTCCTTTGAACTGCACAGGTAAGCTCTTCCTTCTTCTTGAATCATTCCTTCCTATTATTTCCCTAAGGGAAGTTATTTATGTTTGAATGGATAATTTTTTATCCCAGATCTACATCGTTATTGGTTGTTTTGGGAGGCACATTACATGTATATCGATAAGAGGAGATCCAGGTAGGTGGTCTTGTGTTTAATTCCAAATTTCAAGTTGATTTTGTGTGTCGTTGTGCCACACACCCATGTTGGGGGTGTCGTATAACTGAGGATTTGACTGTTGAGATACCTAGAATTGAATAAGTAATCTGATGAATAATTATAAACTGTTGTTTGGGATCGTTGCTTTGATCTAGGGAAACCTCATGGGTGGGTTTCCCTTGTTTAGCCGTTTGGCAAGGATACCTGAGGGTATGCTGTGATTATAGCATGCTTTGAGTTTTTCTTGAGAGAAAACATATTTAAATTGCTTTCTTATATGTTGGGCTCGTCCCGATTACTTTTTTAGCCTGAGGGAAAGGTTACTTGTTTAGCCTGAGGTCAAGGTTACTTGTTTAGACTGAGGGCATTGTTTTGTTTAGCCTGAGGGAAACGTTCTTATGCTTGAGGGCAGTAACTTCAATGCCTGAGGGAAAGATCTTCCATGCCTGAGAGAAATATTCATTTAGGATGAGGGAAATCACCTCAGGGTTTCATTTCTATTCTCCTAAGGGAAAGGATTCACAAGTATGAGGACAAGGTTTACTTTGAATATTCACTGTGGTGATTTTCGTATGTTTGTACCTGCCAAGCTAAATCATCGGCTTGGTATTATTGTTATCTTTTATTTTTTATATAGCATGTTGTGGTTTCTGCTGTGGCACTGGAATAAGAGACTGTTGGTCAAGGCCGAGTCTCATTAAAATCTCATTTAATTATATTAAATTGTTTAATAATTATTAAAATGGAAATGTAACTTGTAGGAATGGATACTTTTGAGTACTTCCTAGTTTACTGCATTTCATTATTGCAAACTGTTGTTTCACATTTTCACTGACAGTTGGGCATAAGGCTTTGGTGGTTATCTACTGGGATTTATTTCTCACACCCTGTTTGGGTCATGTCTTGGGCCCAAACAGATTATATTTCTACATGTGTCAGTAAGGGAAAGGGTTCGTACACATGTACATGACTGTTGTAGAGGAGTAGGAGAGCATGGGTCTGAGCTTAGGCTTGTGATGCTATTGCGTTCATGTTGCACTACTTTGGTTTTGTTTACTGTACTTTGTACCTTGTTCTGTATTGTATCAGATCGTAGTGTATCCTATTTTGGGTGCTTTCTTAGAATTAGAGACATATTTCATCATTATATATGTGATCGTTCGTAATCTTTTACTTTAGTTATGTTGTCCATTTTAGGTTTATATTTTTTACTGCTTCTTCTTTTTTATGTTTATATTTATTTCCACTGCACTACACTTTGACAAATGAGGGCATAGTTTCCCCACTACCAGACCTAGGCCCTCACTGCTAGTCGGCAGCCTCTGGCATTTGGGGAAATGCGCTTGAGGTCTTGTGACCAACCAGGTTTGGGGCACCCATTGAGTGGCACTCAGATCCAGGACATTACATTATGGATTTAAAATTGATACACATAATCTACTCATTGATTTATTCTCACTTTAGCATAATAATCTTTTAAAGGGTTTACTTAAAATCTCATTTTTTGGGATTTTTTACACTTGAATGTCTATGAAAGGAAATTATTTTATCATTATATAATAAAACCTTTTATTTTATTCTAATATGTTTATTCATGACCTTTATTAAGTAATAATACCATTTTCCACTCTTTGGTATCAAAATTATTTAGAATATGTTTTTGAGAAAACCTAACACTATTTCTTTTTTTAGCTAGAGAATCTATTTTCTTATAAAAACCTTATTTTTTAAAAAGGTTTTGAAAAATTATTTTAAAATTATTTATTAAATAAATTTTTACCCTTTTGTCTTTTACCAATGTTTTCAAAAGAATATTCCTATCATTTTTCGATCAAGGCTTTTTTTCTAACCTTTTTAACATGAAAAGGGAATGTTCTTTTTACATCATACGACAAGTATGGATTTACTCATTTTAATTTCTTTGAATCATATTTTTCATGTTTATAAGGTTAATTTTTAAAGAAAATGTTTTCAAAAGTGATTTTCATAGAAAAGTTTTTCCCAAATAAAAGGATATTTTCCTCAAGAGTGTTTTTAAAAATATAATTTTTTATTATTTATATTCATCACTGATAATAACCTATTATTTTAATCTACTTGGGATATATTTTATTGATACCATCCTTATTATACCACTAGATGGTTTTTGGTTAATTTGTACAACGATGGTATTTAGAGTTACTTCCTTGACTAATTTTTTGGTCCCCTTGAAATATTAACTCTCCTATGATCAATGAACATTGAGATTTCCCCTATTTATCCTTCTCATTTATCATTGATATTACAATTTATTAAAATATATTCCTTTTTACGTATGATGTATACTTGTTATTTATTTTATTATTTGTGGAAATATTGATAATTCTATTTCCTTTATTCAATACCAATATTTGATAAGGCATATTATTTAATTTTGTTATTAGATATGACGAATGATTTGGAAAGTCAATGATAGGTGGATTCTAAACTTTATATAGCTCTTTGAGATGAATCGATAGGTTCTAATTAGATAAATAAGTTTCTCAAATTAATTGGGTTTCTATATGTTGTTTTAAACTATCTTGTGAAAGGTCTTAATGTTATAGGTTTTCATGTTTCTCATACATGTCATCTATTAAGAAAGCATTTCCTTCATTTAGTTTCATTAATTATTCATCCATGCAATTTTGTACTGATATATCTATAGATACATTTCGTTTTTAGTTCATTTATTAAATGTAATGTGTTTCAACTTTTTATCTTTCCATATTTATTTTTACTTATCAAGTTATTTGAACGAAATATGTTTTCATTTACCTTACCTTATTGTTTATTCACTTCCTTTTCATCTTATTGATTACTTGAAATGTGTGTTATGTTATTTACCTTTCCATGTTGATTTATTCCTATTGATTCATTATTGATTCCCCTATACTTTACCCTTACTGAGCATTTGAGCTTTCCCTTAATTTGTTTCTATTCCCCTGAGACTCAATAAGTATAATGATAATGACATGAAAGGATAATCTAAATGTAATAAGTCATTATCATTACGGTTATTTAGAAGAAAAAAATTGTAATTAGAGTATTCTTTTCTCATGTATGTATCTGATGTACTAAGACTGTTAATCTCATCATTACTTTCGTATTTGATCCCTTGTAATCAAGCCAATGTAATTGATAGCAGACACTGAATCTGGGATTTTTGGGGTCAGGTCACTATTTTTGGTATCAAGTGAAGATAATTAGAAACCTAGGGAACTATATTTAGGAAACAATTATTAGATAAAATAACCCTAATGTAGAAATTTGAGGATATGTATAGAAAAACACCATAGAATTTTGGTAAAGTGGAGATTATCTAGATCCTTATAGCAATACATGCATAAATATATAATATAAGTGGATGTGGTTCTTCCACACATGTACCTAGGAGTAATAACTTTGACAATGTGTATTAGTCCTAACTTAGGATAACTTGATACATTACAACATGCCTTGTTATGCACCTTGTTTGTCACTATTAGGGGATAGGATTAGAATAATTCAAAAAAAATTACAAACCATTATAAATTATATTGATAGTGAATGACCTAGGTTAAACCTAATTTTTTTTATATTGAAGATAATGTGTCATGATTTAGAAATCCTATAAATTATTTTATGGATAATCCCTATATTATGGAAGGACCTATGTTGAAATAAATGGATGGAGTATTTAGGTATTGGGGTTTTTTAAACCTTAAAATGCTATGTAATGATTTACCATATTTCAAGGATGTCCATCGTATTTATTGTATAAATTATATTAACTTGGTTTTAAAAAAGGATAACTTGTTTTTCAGTTGACAACTAAACAAATCCGCCAAGTTCATGGGTCTTGAACCAATGAACAAATAATGATAAGGGGTTGACCCTAACCACTGACCTACACAATTTCCTAGTAAATATGTCATTGTGTTTAGTTAAAAAAATTGATTAAATATTAATGATGAATCATTAGTGTAACTTTTTTGGTATATGAATTATTTTCCTTACCATTTTAGTTTTGAAAAATAGTTATAGACAAATATTTATACTTTCCAATCTTTTATGGGCCTTATGATCCATTAAAAGGCTAGTTTACTTTATTAGGAATCAAATTTAATTTTTCTATATCAATTTCTATAAGTATTGGATGAATTACAATTTTATACATGCACAAATAAAGGATGTAATTATTCACATGGAATTAAAATGTATCATGTATGTAAATTTCCTTAAATTCTTAGGTAGTAAAATAATTAACTAACATTGGGAAAATGACTTAGAAAAAAAATGTTTTCTTAATACCTTTTTTTGAACTTATGGTCCTATAAATCATCACATGTTTATGGATTTTAGGACCTCAACTTTATGTTTATTATTCACTAGTTTATTACTGATGACCGCAATCACTCCCTATAAATATTTATTTTTTTTCCTCTATGTATCTCTACATGAAACTAATTTTCTTTTACATAAAGACCAAGTCATATGTTATTCCATGTGACCTTTGTACTTCCCATTATCTATTATTTATATTATATTTTAATAACCCTTATCATGATGTAGGATTTAAAATATATTAAATATTGAATAATATTTTACTAAGATGTTTTTCAAATTGTGAGGACATAATTTATTTAAGTAGGGGAGAATGTAACACCCAGAAAATATAAAAGTAGTAACATTGTATTTGATAACATGTATGACATAAAACACCAAGAATATAAGGGAATATAATATCTTAAGAATTTATAATATATTTAATATTTTAATTAAATTCAATATATTCTATAGAATTCAATGCATCTGATACTGAGTTAGCATTGTTCAATGGCTTGTTTTACATTCAAGACTGAGTTTCACCCAAGAAAAATATATTATTAAAATATTATTATTTAATGTAATAAGACATAAAAAAGTCATTATGAATATTATTAAATAATATATTAAAATATATTCATTACACAAATATAACTTTAATTCATTAGTTACATATTAATTTAAAATGAAAATAACATCTAATTGAAAATAAAGGGAATATTTTATAGAAAACTATTATTATACTCATGTAGATTTCTAAATTAATAAATTAAATTTATTACAATTAGTGAGTGATATTAATTTAATATATTATATATATTCAATATAATATTTTTTATTTTCATCCTATAGATATGATAAGAATAAGATAAAAACAAACCCAATTTTAAACCTAAAAACTTATATTTTAATTAAGTCATTTTAACACCTTTTAACAAAGAACCTATTTTAAATTAAATTTTTGGAAATTTTATATATTATATATGTCACAATAAACTTAAAATTTGAAATATAAACATAAAAATTAGGTTAGTTTTAATTTTGTGTATTTTTCAGTGAAGTTTCATATTTTAATGAATAATAAAAAATAATGAATTTTAATTCAAAGATATTATTTAATATAATTTCCTTATAAGGATAAATATTATTTTAAATTGGTTTTAATGTTTAATTATTTTATATTTCTATCAATTAATCAAATTTAGGTCACTCGAATCACTTTCACTTTGAGATTGTCTATAAAAACATAGAAAACATTCAAAAAATTTTACTTAAAAAACCCACAATGTTATCCCGTATGTGGGATTTAATTTAAATTAATTATACCAATTATATGATTTTAATTTGTAAAAATTGATACCATATTTTTAATAATATAATTTTATAATTAATAATAAGTTAAACTTGGTTTTGGACCCAAAATATTAGTGAATAAAATTAAAATTAATTGCAATGATTAAGGTAAAAGTAAGCTTAATACGGGACTAACCGTTAATCATAACTATTGAATATCCATATTTCTACCCTATCCCTTAATTTTTAAAAATGGTACCATTATAGGGCCACATTCAATGTTAAAAATATGTATGGTATACCTTGGTCAAAATATTATAGGTGTGCCACCTCTCTTCCACTATAAAAGGCCTCCCATCCTCCCACTTCTTCAGGCCTATCAGGACACTTTTTCTAATAAATATCTTACCAAATATCTCATAAAAATCCCTCCCCTAATCCTAGAATACTCAACACAGCCATAAATAAATCAAAGTAAGCCTTTTGATGCAAACCAAAACAATTTACCAGATTAAGAGGTAACAAACTTCCTTATACTATTTAGTTTAATTTCCATTCTTCAATACCTAAAATATTCTCATTACTTTATTGTATAAAATAACGAATATCCTCAATATACTTATATGTTTTTACTCTAAGAGTTAACTCTACACTTACACACACTTCCATATAATGGGTAACAAACATGTTGTTTACATGGATGGCGAACTATCACCTCACGAAATGATGATTGTTCATCTTTTCATTACTGTCTCTCATGGTAGACATTATGATGTAGAATATATTTATATATGATATATATAACATTTATTATGTTTTTAACCTTTGTTAATTTTTTTAAAACACATATCTTTATACATTCCATTTTTTAAATGTGATTACATTGTTTGAGGAGGTGTGGACTACCACCTCCTAAAAGCTATGTGATTCAATCGCATGACACTTGTAATATATAAAGGTAGATTTTAATTAAAAATATGTGACACTTAAAACATATATATTAAATTCATGATATAATTAAATTTATTTAAATATAATAAATATCAATTTCATTATTACCATTTCACACATTTAAAAAGTGATAACATCATTTTTGGACGTGTGGACTACAGCCTCCTCGACACAATGTGATTCCATTTACATTATAAGAAATATATATATATAAGTATATATTATTAAATAATATGTAAGTTATTATATAATAATAATTATGTAAAGATATAATTCAACTTACCATCTTTCCATAATTATCATTGAAAAATAAGAACATTACTCATGCGTACATACGGCCTACTTTGTCCATGATCATAACATTGATTCATTTTTCATAACCATATTTAATTATTGGTTTTAAAAGTATAATTTATGTATAAATTTAAACATTATTTCATTATTATTATTCTGGAGATGTTATATAATGACCCCTTTGATCAAAGTTGATCTACAATGTTATTTTTGACACATAATCCAAATTTTGTCCAAACAACTGATGTAAACATAATTGTTTAAGTAGTTTTATACAACACAGTAATAAGTGAAATAAATTTATGATAAACATTATAAAGGTTATAAATCATTTAAATAATTAAAATAAATTTTTTATGAAGAAATATAAAAACACATGAGACAAATCAAATGTAAGGTAAGAGATTTCATTTCAATTTAAATTCTATTGAGAGTTATTTGGGGTTATTCACTAAGTTTTTTATATGGTGTATATACATCTATTTGAAATTTTATATCATGAAAATATTTATACTCAAGATATTATAAGTAACATTTAATGTTATTCCTTTATAGATATTATGATTCAAATGTTTTAATGTAGTATTGGACACTTTGGAATGTTTAAATATTATTGTCCTCAATAACGTTTTTAATGATTCTCTTTGCAATATCACTTTCATTTGTGTTTGTTAACTTTATATTGAAACAATCACATTATTTTGGTGAACCTAATTTCTTATATATAGTTCAAATATATACATTTTTCATATAATATCCTTATTCAGTGATTATTCATGATATTATTAGTTTTAATTTGAATTATTTACTCTAAGGGGATATGGGTTAATAGCTACCAAGTGGAAAATAATTTCATAACCCAATTTCTTTTCATTGGATTATATACTTCCTAATTTTCATCAATATTTTATGATTATGTGAATAATTAATTTTAATCTCTATTGATGTATTTCCTATTCTATATGTGGTTTTAGGGTTGATATACATAATCTACACATTGATTGATTCTCACTCCAACATTATAATATTTTAAAGGTTTTACTTTTCAAATTCATTTTGTTTAGGATTATTTAAATTTGAATTTTTATTAGATGAAATTATATGATCATTGTATAATAAATCCTATAATTTTCTTTTTCTATGGTTATTCAATATCTTTATTAAGTAATAGTATCATTTTTACACACTTTGGAACTCAAAATTTTTAATAAAATGTTTTTATTAAAAACCAAATTTATTTGTCTCATTATTCAGAGAAACTGTTTTCTTCTAAAAACCCCATTTTCTAAAATGGGTTTCAAATTTTATTTAGCATGATTTTGTAAGGAAATTTTTACCGTTTTTTAATTTACCAATGTTTTCAAAGGAATATCATTGTCAGTTTCTACTCAAGGAATTTTTTCTAACCTTTTTTCATGAAAATGGCATGTTTTTTACCTCATATAGCAAGTATGGATTTAATCACCATAATTTATTTGAAGAATACTTTATGTGTTTAAAAAGATAATTTTTATGGTAAATTTTTTCAACATTTATTTTCAAAGAAAAGTTTTTCCAAAAGGTTTTTCAAAATAAAAGGATATTTTCATCAAGAGTTTCTAAATATATTTTTATATTGTAATTCTATTAATCAATGACAACAACCCTTAATTTTACTCCATTTGGGATATATTTTATTGATACAAGACATATTATTCCTATGGATGGTTTGATTAATTTTTCCAAGGATAGTATTAAAACTCACTTGACTCATTTTTGGTCCCCTTGAAATATTAAACCTCTTATAATCATTTAACATTGGATTTTCCCCAAATTATCCATTTATTTTGTCATTGATTTTACTATTAACTAAATCTTATATCTTTTTATATATAGTGTCTACCTGATATCTATTTTATTATTTGGGGAAATATTTATAATTCAGTATTCTTTATTCAATATGGATATTTGATAAGGCATATTATTTATTCTAGAATTTCAATATGAAGAATGATTTGAAAAGACAATGATGGGTAGAGCCCATAATTTATATATCTCCTTGATGCATCAAAAGGTTCTAATGAGAAAAATAAGTTTCACAAATTAAATGTGTTTCTATCTATAATTTTAAACTATCATTTGAAAGGTCTTGATAGTATATAATTTCATGTGCCTTAGATGTGACCTCTATTAAAAAAGAATTACCCTAATTTAGTTTTATTT